>OU342586.1:7652500-10233750 GCA_910589645.1 Tinea semifulvella
ACATGTGTAGTACACGAGCGAAGCCGGGTCAAACTGGCAAGTTTACCCTATATACATGAGGGATTTTATTAAAATAATATTACGTGGCAGGTCTGAGTTAATATTTATTTTAAAGCAGAGTTTCTGTGACGGTCTGAATTGCATGTCTTAAATATTTGCTGTAACGGAAGCGAGAGGACGGTCGAGTCGACATCCACTTTATGTTTTTGACTTATAGGTCTGTTGGACCGATGTCTGTTTTTAGCAATTCACTTTGCGGGTGTCGGGTCCATGTGACCGCCTCCGTGGTCTAGTGGTAACAAACGTTGCCGTGAACTCGGGAGGTCGTGGGTTCGATTCAGTTGTACAAGTGTTCAAGTTGTACATTGTATAATTTGTCTCGGTCTGGGTGTTTATATGTATAATATGTATATATTTACAAACAAAAAAAAGTATAATATGTAGTTTATCAACCATCTAGTTTCCGTAACACAAGCCTCGTTGCTTACCACGGAAACTAGATGGCGCTGTGTGACCTGTCTGGAAATATTTATTATTATTATTATTATTTATGTGTCTGGGAAAGAGATATAAAATGGGTTCAGGAACTCTTTTACTTATGATTTTTTTGACCGCAGATGTAGATGATGTTTAAAAATACTTCGCGGGATATGTTCGTGGATTCGTCGATGCATAAACAGACATTCCTAATTTATTACTTTTGAACCTTGTCCTGTCTCTTTGTTGCCGCTTTATTTCTTCATTAGCCATTCCGCTCAAGCTAGTCCAAAGGCCGGCTCTTGCTCACTTAAGAGGAGCAGCGTCCATGCAATGCGCAGGACTGGTCATAGGAATAGTTGCAGTCGTCGAGTCGAAAATTAGTGGTCATGCTAGAGTAGTCGTAGATGACGGCGTGTTTGATGTTATAATACCCGCAAAATTTACGATAAAAAACAAAAATTCAAGGTGCGGCGGCCATCAGGTGTGGTATAATTCGAGCATGGTGTGGTATAACAGTTACAAAAAAGGCATAAGGTTAATTTCTACGCCTGGACATTACTTGTAAGTCAACGGAACATACGCTTTGATTAAAATCGTAAAATGTAGGTAATGACAGTCTACTTAAAAACCTAAACTAGCATTTGGCCCCGTCAACATACGAGTGGAATCCTAAACAAGGGTCTTAAATTCATTATTACGCTGTTGGTTTTAGTGAGCAACACTCACCTCTATTATACGTTGGATATTAATACACTTATAACAACCCTTGTCTATGATAGTAATATAATTTTGAGAATAATTTACGCCTAACCGAAAGCAATATTTCTACACATATTGTATTACTTTAGGCGTAAATCGACGTTGTATTTGATTAATCGCCTATATTCACGCACCACTTAAATCAGGTGCTTCGACCTACCGGCGTTGATTTACAATGGAAAGACGAAGGATCTCGAGTGGCTCTAAATGGACCCATGTGCACCTAAGAGATATACCTATATAAGCGATAGCACATTGCAATAATCCAGAGAGATTATTATATCACGGTCTATTGTAAACGTGTGCTTGCGTATGTATTCGAGCTCGATTTTAAGCTCATTTCAGTGCGGTTGCAGTTAATACAAGTATCCTCTGATAACGAACGGGAAATCACTCGTATTTTGACAGCTATCATTGAATCCTGAAACAAATATTATATAAGTTAAGGTTTGTGGGAATAGATGTATCTATCCACTATTCACACAAATACTAATAAACAGATTTTGATGAAACTTTACAGTAATTTCGTGCAGAATATATGGTGGTTATAAGACTTCATCATCTCACCACGACATGTGGGTATAACTATTTATCTATTTATCACAACCCATCACCGTATATTTGTTTTCGTATTTTATTATAGAAAAAAGGTGGAATTTATTCGAAAAATCAATCGCTCTTAGATGTATTAATTTATTTATTGTAAATCTTTATGCACTAGGTACAAAGGCTGACTTAATGCTGCTAACCATTCTTATTAGTCAAAAGCTAGGCCCATGGTCATGATTAGGTACTAGTTTACACGGGCGAAGCGAAAAATAATAACAATATTTTTTTAATGCAAATAGGTGGTAGGCGGACTGATGGTGGTAATTTGGCCAGTCTGCCGGGACGGGGAGCTATCTACCGTTCGTGCCGATAAACACAGTAAAGTTCCACACATTTCGGGATCAGGCTCGAATTGCCGTCATGTCCAGTCAAGCCGGCATAGTGTTAGGGACTGATGTCAGTCATGAGTGTCTGATTCCAGTTGCTAACATTTATGGACCTTGCGCGCCAATTACTATCAGGTGGGAGCAAGGTCATCCACTTTAACAAAAAACCTAATTTTACTATAAATCTCCGCGATACTATAATTCTCTTAGCCAGGAAAGAACCAGCCCTCTTGTCACCAGAGCAGACAATTAGACATGGGGTGATGTTTTTTAATAATGTTTTAGCGCTTGCACTTTACAGGCCTAATGTCCCTGCAGCAAACGGTACAAACACGTTGTGTATGAATATAAATACATATTTGCCCAGACTCTGCGCTTTTAGCTGCGGCTCCCGCTTTTAGAGCTGTTTCCCTGAGGTGTGACACAAGTGGCACGCTAAGGCCGTCCCCGCTACCAGGAGATTAGCGTCATACCATCAGGTCTCTTGCCAGCATCGCGTACGATTCCAGTGGGTTCCAGAAAAGCTGGAACCTCAATGCCATCATTGCCGGAGCCCCTTTTTTGGTTTTATTTTTTAATTAAAAAATATTTAACTTCAATATACTTGGAAACAATAAAGTTCATTTTAATGAGTAACAGGAGACATTAAACATTCTATTCGATTTTATCGAAGGCAAAGAATTTAATAATCTCTTAAGAATTCAATTCGTTTTAAACTAAAATTCCAATTCCCTTTTCATTTTCTCCGACCTGGATTTGCGAGTATTGTTTTCAGATTTAATGGAAGATTTAATTTCACACTGAATATCCTAGTTCACAATTTTTTAGGTGTAATGTTTAGTCGAATTTGGTAAAAATCAGCTAGGAGTTAACTTTATTGGATAATTTTTTGTCATTCTATGTTAAATATGAGTTATTTGGCCTGTTTTGTGGTTATTGTATTTCTGCAGGACCCTTTCTATTATTGAGCCATCTTTGGCTTTACATACGCTTCATTCTTTCTTAGTTGTTTTTTTGGTTAATGATGACGTTATATAGTTTCAACAGATCAAATAAAAATATCTGATATAATTGTAACTAAAACAATATTTAACCTACAAGTATATCCCTAAATACGATAAAAAACATGGACAACGCTTTTTTAACTTTACAATATGAGTTTGGATGTTGTGATGGGTTTGTCAGCACGAATGGTGGATAAGTATCCAAGTAAGACAAGGGAAGTCCCCGCCCTGGCAGACCCCGACTAGGCAAATTACAACCATCAGTCCGCCTACCAACTATACAAATCAAGCGTAAGTTTTTGTTTTCTAAATTATATTACTGTAGATATTGTTAGTCAAAAGTGGTGTTGTTTTGTTTAATAATGTGCTAAAATTTAAATGACTTTGGTAAACAATAAATTTTGTCACAAAATTGGGGCACAAGTTGCAGTTTATATTTTGCCTTTTTTTCGCGTTGTGAACTCTTATATTATACCCAACGTGTTTGGGCGATATTGACGCGAATTACTCCATGATAAGCATTCAATTCCCCAACACTTGCTATTTGATGATTCCCAACTCGGTTATGAACTCTGTTATGAATAAATTACGTGATTAGAACTGATGTATTCTGTACAATGTCATTTAAAGAAAGTTAAAAAAAAGAAAAATAACAATGTGTTTTATCAAAATAAATAAAAACAGTAATATACTCGTACCTAGCAATTTAAGCGGAGCCTCTTTTGCTGGTAGCTCGTACGGGTAAGATTTTAAGATACGCGAGAGAATGAAAAATGTTGTGCGAACGCCGTGTTATTTAAGCAAGGTTATGCGTAGGCATGGCGTAATTTATTAGTATAGATAAATTACTGCCCTAAACGCCGCCGTGGAGGGTTCAAAACATATTGCCCCTATTGATGATATCAGTCTCGTGGGATAAAATGTATCGCGGAGAGGCTTAAGCACTCTGTCAATTACCTATAAAAATATTTATTTTCTCTTTACACATATAAGTGACAAAATCTGAGTAGGAACCTTATTATTCATCAGTCTGTGTCACTTCACTACTAGATATAGGCCTTTCGCAACCCCCTCGCAATTTCACGTGATGTCTTGCCACCCTCATCCAGCCGCCATTAGCGACCTTTTTCCGGTCATCTGTCCATCTGGCAGGGGTTATTCTACTCTGCATCGTCCCGCAAGTAGTCTCCAGAATCCGTCTACTCAATTGTGTTTGCATTACTAAGACGTAGTGTGATGCACTGGGAAATGAAATATTTACTTTTACCTGGATGTACTTGACTGCCAAAGTAGAATACCAGATAGTGGGCTATAGATTATACCCGACTAATTTACCCAAGATGTGTAAGTGAATATTACAGCATATACTGCCACATAATGTGCATTAGAGTGTATATAAAATTTCTAGAGAGATACGAGAGTTACCCATAAAGCGTTTTACTATTGAGTTAATGGAAATTCTTATTGACAACTGTTTTTACTCAATAAAATATTTTTAGCATGCAAATTATGACATTAACATTGTATAATAATAATTCCAATAAATTGACAAGTACAATATTAAATGTTAACTATATATAAATATATTTTGTAAATAAATATCTATTGACATTAGCATATTGTATGCCCATAATATGGGCAGATTGTATCATCATGACATGTAATACAACTGTAATTAGAATAAGCAATCTATACAATAAATAATTTTGAATTTTAGATGCGTTCTTAGCATTCATGTACCAAAAATATTACCTGTAAAACATTTTTTTTGCATATTATTTAAAAATAAAATTAATACAGAACGTCGTTTGAATTATTTCGCCGGCTGTCAGTTATTTAAATATACATAATTTATACAAATTTTCAGTTTTTATATTATTTACGATATTATGTTTTTTTAGTCACTGATTAGTAACTAGATATTGATAGATTGATTGGAATTGTGATTTTTGTGTGTGGTGGTGGCTTTTTGAGTTCTTAACCGTTATATTTAAAGGAAAACGTTTATTTCTTAGTTTAAATAATTTATTGCACTAAAATTGTATATAGGCGGGTTTAATAGCCAGGTATTTTCTAACAACCAACTTTCCTAGGACATCATAACATAACCATAACTTTTTGAGATGCTAAACTACATTCACAGATTTTAGTAAATTATACAGGCAGCAATAAAATGATGATTTTATTACAATACTTTTTTGATGCCAATAGATCCCGTTTCTTCTCTTGAGGATTAAAAGTCTCCAATGGACCGACAAAGGTTTGTGCACTAGAAATGACATAAGTCGCCAAAAGCTGGGAATACATTACAAGTATACAGAAAAACAATTTTTTTTCCATTAAATTAGTGTTAAAACCACCGAAAAACGAGCCTGCGACACTGAAATACCTCAAGCACAAGTTTGGCTTTGTCTCATCTTTTCACGACAAATCTCTTCGTTCCTTCCACAACTCTCTTC
Source organism: Tinea semifulvella (assembly GCA_910589645.1). NCBI lineage: Eukaryota > Metazoa > Arthropoda > Insecta > Lepidoptera > Tineidae > Tinea > Tinea semifulvella. The sequence goes on from OU342586.1 coordinate 7,658,138, forward strand.
TTGGCGTCCCTTCCCATAATTCTAGTTTTGTTTCAAATTCATTCGTAGTTGTTGCCACAAATCTGTGGAATAATCTACCACAAAATATAAGACAAGCATCTACTAGATTAACATTCAAAAGAATGGTTTATTCTTATTTCTTATCTCAACGGTTGTAAATATATTATTAATATATATCTATGTATATATATTTTTTATTTATGTATTATTATTTATGTATATATTTATATGTAGTTTTAAATATAACTCATAAGTTCTATTTTAATATATGTACACCTATTTTTCATTTAAGTGTTTAAAGTTGTCCCAATGGTTGGCTATGATAGAATGTCTCGCGGCATTAAAGCCCGTACAAAGGTCTTTGTACATTAAAGTGTTAAATAAATAAATTAATGTTAAGGGAACTCTAAAATTAATGAATACTTCCCACCACTATTATTTTACCTTTAAATACGTTTTCACGACGTAATAAAGTTACAAATGAAAAAAAGATAAGTTAATACGCATTATAGCAATATAAAAGGTCTCCATTAACCGCGTAATGAAACATAATTTTACCGCAAGGGTCGACACATTAAAAGGTCATTAACATCCGCAACACAAGGAGCTCTTAAAAATTACTTACGTCAACTTTGAAAGAGTTATACGGATTTCAGTTGACTTCGTGTAGCGGATACGACTATAGATTTAGACGCAGAGGTACCGGGTTTGATTTCTTAGAACTTAGAACTTTAGAACACAACAATAGAGACGGTAATTTTTATTAATTGGAATCTTGACACAATGTTATAACAAAGTAAAATAACATAATAAAATTGAACAAGATGGTAATAAAAAATCTTTCCTAATAAAAAAGGTATCAAAAACTAAATTTTTCATACATACATATGTGATTTCTGGCAACTTATTCTAATCCATACTAATATTATAAATGTGAAAGAAGCTTTATCTGTAATATGTATGTAACAACATTGTAGGTATCTATGTATGTATGCATATTATGTAGGTATATCTATTTGTATTGTACGCCCATATTACTGGACTCAAATTAAATATATTGGGCAGAAATACTCATAGGAACCTCAAAAGGAATAGAAATGGGCATAATTTTAGACTATATCAAAGATTTTGTAAGACGACGCGCGCGCCTCTACTAGATGTGTCACGCGCATAATAAGATCGTCTCAGAGAGTTGTCATAAACGACAATGTGCGCCTATGACGTTTGCACTAGTGTACAATTGTAAAGTTGTGTGAGTGCATTTTTACGTTTATCGGAATGAGACAATTATTCAGCTGCAGATGTGCGTACCATGTGCCTATTTATTTATATTTATAAATTCTTTATTACAATTAAACTTAAAAACAGTTGAGTACAAGGGCAAACTTAATGCCTCTCGGCATTTTATACTAGCTAACCAGTGTGGTGGATGATTGTGGGTGTATTACAAATAAAAACAAATAATTAAACATACATAATCATAATTTACATTAATTTGAACCGACCTTGTAGGATTTAAGGTAAACGTTCTTACAACGAAGCCACCGTCGTGCCATAATTTACATCATCATTACAGCCCCTAGAACACAGCGTCCTAGACCTCCACTGCTGGAGAGGGGCATTCCAGAACATATATCTGGAGAATTTGGCCTACACTCGCCACGCTGGCCAGACGGCTTGGCGAGGATATGATGTCAATTTTTATTGACAATTTATTAACGATTCCACAAGTTGGTATTAGTGGAACCGGGACCGACGGCTTAACGTGCTCTCCGAGGCACGGGAACGGTGGTGTTGTAAATCTATAACAAATGTACATAAGAAAAGTGCTTTTCTCATTGGTACATGTCGGGTGGATTTGAACCGACCTTTGTAGGATATAAGGAACGCGTTCTTACAACCGAGCCACCACCGCACATAATTTACATACTACTACACAAATACGAGTATATACATTTAACTATTTATTCCAAAAGACCACAACATGAAGTCGAATAAATACTATGATCTCACAGAAGAAATGATCAGGAACGGGTTCAAGACTCAGCTTTACGCAGTGGAAGTTGGTGCATGAGGAGTTCCAGCAAAATCTTTGCATCACTTACTGAAAGAATTAGGCCTAAGCAGGTCTGCCGTCAATACATTTATGGAACGAGCTTTCAAGACGGCATTAAAGGAATCATACAGTATTTGGTTGGGTAGGGAGAGAAGTAGAATGGTGGATGGTGAGCGTATTATCACGCAATAGAAAAAAAGGAGGCCTTATCTTAAACCAGCCTATGTCGGACCATTATTCTCATCTCTTACCCACACACGATGGACCCGGCACCCGCACGGTGAATCCATGGAATGCTTAGAAATTTGTCTTCTCTATGTACGTATACATAACAAAATAATGAAAAAATACATACAATTTACACAACAAATAAAACAAGACAGGCATAGATATGTGGAATGGGAATTATTGGTTATTTTGTTTATTTAGGAAATGGATAATGAGTTGATTTTTAAATATATTTATTGACGGCGCCCGTCTGATGACTAGAAGAAGTTTGTTCCACTCACGAGCAGCGGAGTTAGTAAAATGCTAGTTGGAAATAAAAGGAAAGTCTCTACTCAAATTATTAAATTTAATATGATAGTCATTGTCACATCGCAATTTAAGTAAAGTTGTTTAAAAGTTTATTTCCAAAAGGGCTGATCCCGACTGAAGTGGATTACGGTCGTAATAATACTTTTTATACATGAGTATTGTAGAAATAAAATCTAATTATTTTTCTCGGAAGAAACTTGGCATGTGGGAAGTAAATCTAAGAGAGGAAAACTAGCGAGAGGTCGTGGCCTGTCCCCCTCTTCCGACTTTTGTTTACGTACTTATTCCTGTCACTAGGCATTAAATTAGATCGCATTTCCAGATACAAAATCTTTAAAACTAAATTGTGAGCAGAAATGTTTTAATTTAATATTATTTATTGAGGTTATCAAACATACAGTAGCACTACTCGTAAATGTACATTTAAACAAACATAAAGAAGACATTTTTTAGCATTCATCGTGCGAATGTGTTTGTGTGAGTGCTTTTTACATTTATCGGAATGAGACAACTATTTAGCTGCAGATGTGCGTACCATGTGCCTATTTATTTATATTTATAAATTCTTTATTGCAATTAAACTTAAAAACAGTTGAGTACAAGAGCAAACTTAATGCCTCTCGGCATTTTATACTAGCTAACCATCGTGGTGGATGATTGTGGGTGTATTAGAAATAAAAACAAATACTTAAACATACATAACCATAATTTACATTAATTTAAACCGACCTTGTAGGATTTAAGGAACGCGTTCTTATAACCGAGCCACCACCGCGCCTTAATAGCATTATTGTTATTATATTAAAATGTGTTTACTGACATACCAAAATATAACGATTGTTATTTATATTATAGTTGAAATATACAAAAATAATGATTAACACATTTATTGAAATGTTAATTAAGAATTGAATTCGTTATTTTCTGAGTTATTTTACAGTAATCAAGACAGATATGTAAACGAAAGCCTGTGAAATCGTTTGCAATGTTGAGCGATGATTAAATTTCTTTGGAAAAACATAATACAGTCATGGATGTAAATTAATTGTATTTTGTGAGAGCCTAGTTGACCAGAACTTTATTCATAAAGGTTGCATATTCAAAACCACAATCGTGTTTTCTGAATGACTGCGTTGTTTAATAATAAATTCAGTCCAGTTAATACAAACATTCGTGACAATAACCAGAAATTTTCTAGGCAATTATGTATTTTAACGGCAACGCGCAATCGAACTCTTCTGACAGCACCAAGTGATCTATCGTGTACTGCAATTTTTTTTTAATACGTGATGTGTAAGATTGGTTGATAAGAGGCCCTGCAACAAAGCTTATTATGTCGCATGTCGCGAGTGATTCGAATAGTGGAAGACAACATGATGTCTTAAACTTCCAAATCGCTGCAGCTTCGTCCACACGTGGCCTTTGTCGCACGCTTATGTCAATGCTCTTCTAGCCAGTGTGATTCCCTATTCCTATAGAGGACATTTTTTTTTTTAAACTTAATTGCACTATGTACATACATAATAAATAAAAATAAATATTTCCAGACAGGTCACACAGCGCCATCTAATTTCCGTGGTAAGCTACGAGGCTTGTGTTACGGAAACTAGAAGGTTGATAAACTACATATTATACTTTTTTTTTTGTAAATTTATACATATTATACATATAAACACCCAGACCGAGACAAATTATACAATGTACAACTTGCTCCCGGTGGGAATCGAACCCACGACCTCCCGAGTTCACGGCAACGTTTGTTACCACTAGACCACGGAGGCGGTTAATGCCGTTAGACATTCTCTGACAGCCAAACCTTTAGGACATTTAGACATTATCAATGGTAAAATTTCTTAGCATTTCATGGATTCATCGTGCGGGTGCCGGTATGTGGGAAAGAGAGAGGAGAAGAATAGTACCTCGGGCTTGACACCGACTATAGGCTGGTTTACAAAGGACGCCTCCTCTTTCCATTTCGCAACCAATACTGCATGATGTTAATGCCGTCTTGGAAGTTCGTTACATAAATGTATTTGGAGTCCTACAAGCGAAGTTTCAAAAGCATCTTGTCTTATAGTGATAAGTAGATAATATATAAACATTCATTAATTACTATAGGCGTTATAGACCTCCACTATAGGAAATGGGCATTCTAGAACATACGAGTATATCTGGAGAATATGGCCTACACTCACCACAATGGCCAGATGGGATGGCGAGGGACTGATGTCAATTTATTAACGATTCCACAAGTTGGTGTTAAGTGGAACCGGGAACGACAGCTTTTCGAAGGACGGGAACGATGGTGATACATGCCGCGGTTCGAATGCTAACCTTTTTTGAATTGAAAAGCGTTCTTACCACCCATTCTTGTTAAAATATACATATATTTATATACTATTTGCTAAAATGTTTGTAAGTCAAATCCAAATTTAAAAAAATATATTTTTTTCAAAGTAATACAAGTAGAAGGCCATATAATACAGAAGTGACTATAACCATGCATATGATACATATTATTACAGATGAGTAAATTGTATACAAAGCGACCCTTTTAGTCGAAAGTAAAGCATGCGAAAATGTAATTAAGAACACTGGGTTAATTTTCCTTTTACGTGCCTATATGAATTAGCGAAGTTATTACACAGGTATTAAAGGTAGTACCGGTAACCACCTTATAATGGATAGATACGGAGCCCTCATATATCAATTTTAATTATTGTTTGGTTACAGATTATTTTACTGTTTCATGTTGCCATTGTTTCTAAATGCTAATGACACAGTTGCAGAATAGTTGATTATCTTTTGACATGTTTGACGTATGCTTATGAAGCACGTCATTGACTGAAATAACCAAAGTAATAAGCTATTTACAAATCACGTAGAGTAAATCAAAATAGTATTATTACAGCCCCCAGAACACAGCTTCCTAGACCCCCACTGCTGGAGATGGGCCTTCCAGAACATATATCTGGAGAAATCGGCCTACCTATTATTATAATCAATTCTACAACTGGCCGTTAGAGTAAAGTTTCATCATGACCGTTTTCCTTTCGGGTGGTCAGAAACCACGCTTATAAAGAAGCGGATTCACATTTAGCCAACTTTACTATAGGCCAATTATGACAAGTGGTAAGCTCGTCGATGTCTCCAGCGTACCAAACTCGAGAAATATCACAAATAAATAAAATATTCATTAAATGTATTTATTTACATTAATAAATATTATTGACCAGGAATCGAACCCTGTACCTCCGAGTCTAAATCCACGGACTTAACCGCTTGACCGCGGAGGGAGTTAGGTAGCTGTCACTAGCCGTTAGTTTATTAAAAAACAAAAAGGTGTTAGTGAAATAGCACTAGCGTCTGCTTTCTAAGGGGATCAATCTAATGACAACGTATTGTTTTTTTTATTTACAAGTATCCTAGAGGAGAGCTGAAGTATTCGTTTCTAGATCCCCTGGGTTTATGAGCCACATGGACGCTGTTTATTATTACCAGCACCCAGCACAAAGTGCATGAATTACCGGGTGGTTGCACGCTGATATCCTGCCGAGGAAAACAGGGGAAAGTCCCCATCCCCAACCCAGGCTCATTAGTATAGACTACCCAATTATCTGTCTGTCATTAGTTGTCTTGTAACTTTGTTACTTGAGCCACGTAATTAAAACGTTAAACGTTCGATGTTTTATTCACGGCCGGTTGCAGAAAGGATGATTAACATATCGTCGCTGCGCCTGAAAAGATCCGTGAGTAATTTTTGAAATGTTTTGGGAAACAACAAAAACGTTATGCTGATGTTCGTAATTTGATAAGCTGGTTTCTAGTTCGAAAATCTAACATAGATTTTAGCCAACAACGAGATTAAAACGGAGATTATGTTTTGTTTAAAAATAGAATAAAATAAAATATGCACATATATGGAATTTGGCAGGCGCAGCGACGATAATCTATGATCAACATTTTAATATACGGGACATGATTGCTTAGCTCGTGACTTTGGTTATTTTAGCCATTGACGTGCCTCACGTCAAAGGATAATTATCCCTTTTGCAACCGGCCGTCATATTATGAGAAACTGGCAGTGAATCTTTATGTCACAAAAAGTGAACAGATGTAAATTAGGAGAACAATATAGGATCATGTGTATGTGATACCTACACGAGGTTGCCCTGTAGTGCGGGATATCGGTACTCCTCCGTGTTATAATGTTACAACAATAAATTCTTTAAATAAGTATATAGTTCTTCGCACAAGTACAAATCTATAATTGGTACATGTAAAGTCGGCTAATCTTGACTCTACAAGAGTTAATTTATTCTAATAATAAAGTTTATTGAGCTATTTTATAAAAAATAATCATGTAAATAAATACAATTCACAAACAGTTATGAACAATCCACGTAGGTACTCTAAAACAAGAAGACAATCTAACTTTTGATAAAAATAAGATTTTCTATCAAGCGTCCATTTTACATAGCCAGTAACTACGGTAGTGTGAGTGGAACGTTTGCTTTTAATTGTTCCCAAGGCTAGAGGTCTCCGCAATCTGTTCGAGCTGGTGTAAGCCCGGTGCACAAACTTTGTACGCTCAGCGAAATGTCGCCGTTTACCCGATTCAACTAAATACGTGACCCGATTGAGGATAGTGTAATATCCATCCAGTAATACAAACTAATAATACGTGCCTTCTTCGGTTATCACTTTAAAAAAATAAAAAGTAAAGTAATAACACTATATTCGGAGTTCTTCGCGCCATTTTGCATGGACATGTCAAGTGCAAGTTTTTGTTTTGTAAATTATTTTACTGTGGATATTATTGGTCAAAAGTGGTGTTGTTTTGTTTAATAATGTTCTACAATGTGAATAATTATGTAAAACGATAAATTGGACTTTAAATATGGGGCACAAGTTGCAGTTTATTTTTTTGCGGTTTTCCCGCGCTGTCAACTCCCATATTTTACCCGACATGTTTGAGCTATGGTGCCGCGAGTGACTCCAAGAAAAGCATCAAATTCTGCAGCATCTGGAATTTGATGATGACCTCATTAACTCATTAAAAAAATATATATTACTTCAGACTTGGCTGTATGGGCTAGACCCTTTGCCTTCCCTATCATCTTATTCATCATCCATCGGGAGAACAAAAAAAAACCACTATATTCGTAAGAAACCACGCTTTTTAACAAGTAATACGAACAAGTTGCAACTTAAGTAATTGTAAAATTTGATTTATATAGAAAATGGCGCCACCTCGTAGGTGGTAGGGAGAACTAGGTCCTTGTCTGTGGTATTAGTATTCAATTCTTTGTCGCGTAGGGGTTGCGAAAGAATAGGATAGGGCTTCAATAAAACCAGCCTTTAGAACTGACATTAGTAATTAGACCATTATTGCACAGCCCGGGAGATGTTTATTGACCTGATGGGTTTAGGAAACGACTAGCCTGGTAGTCTTCGGCTTCTAGAAGTTCTTTGGCGTGAAGTCATGGGTGGCGGGCGATCTCTGGAGCATTTCTTATACGGCAGACCGTACGATTTGTAGGGTAGATATAGAACATCCCAGGGTGGCAAGCCGTGGAGGTCAGCTATAGCAGCGAAGGTCCAGTAACCTGGAACCCCTTACAATAATACTACCAGATTTTGGCAACTTACCCCAGCGGGACCTTCTATGAAGATTCAGAAATATTTAGTACAACTAACGATGTTCTTTCTCCTATGACAGATAAAGCTGAATTGATTTGTTTTTATTTCTGTGTTCTTACCTGGGAATCGGACGAGAGGTATTATTGAGAAGGTTAAATTACAACAAAGTGCAGTCTTTTTTTTTTTTTTTTTTTTTTTTTTTTTTTTTATACTAGCACGACATGTGACCTTGGGCCCACCTGATGGTAAGTGGCGCGCAAGGTCCATGAATGTTAGCAACTGAAGTCAGATACTCGTAACTGCCATCAGTCCCTAACACTATGCCGGCTTGACTAGATGCTTTTTCACACTTCGCTTGAAGGACTCCAAATTATAGGAAAGTGGAAACACAGAGGCTGGAAGAGCATTCCACATCTTTATCGTACGACAGATGTATGAGTCCCCAAATTTATATGTACGCGAAGGGATGGTGACTACGGTATGTGGGTGCATATTCTGACCTGTGCGTGTGGTTCGGTTGCGGAATGGAGAGGGAGGGATTAGGTTATAGAGTTCTTCGGAGCACTCACCATAGTATAGCCGGTAGAACACGCTCAGAGAAGCCACATCTCGGCGAAGCTGCAGGGATTCGAGAGTTCCAGATGTAGTGGCATCGTCCACAATTCGTACAGCTCGCCTCTGCAGGACATCGAGAGCATCTGTGAGGTACTTGGCGGAACCATCCCAAAGGTGAGAACAGTATTCTATACATGATCTGATCTGTGCTTTGTACAGCAACAGTCTAATTGAAGGCGGAAAAAACCGCTTCACCTTGTTCAGTATTCCGAGCTTTCTTGACGCTGTTTTGGTGATGCTCTCAATGTAGTTCCGGTGGCTAAGGTCTGAGCGTATTTCCACCCCGAGAATGTTGAAGCTGGGTTGTAGGTCCAGCGTGGTGCTCTGAAGAGTAGGGGGAGGAGAGAAGGGGGACTTCTTGGCCGTCAACGCGCAAGCCTGGGTCTTGTTGGCATTGAACTGGACAAGATTTTGAACACCCCACAAATAGATTTTGTGGAGGGTGTCGTCCAGTTCTGCCGTCATAATGCGCCGTGACTTCTCTAGTTGGTTGCCCACCAAAGCTCGAGGACTCAGATACCGCCCGTGAGCCGTGCTGTCATCTGCATAACAATGAATGTTGCCCAGAGACAACATATCATTGATATGCAGAAGGAAGAGTGTTGGTGACAACACAGAGCCCTGCGGTACGCCGGCGTTCACTGACATGAGATCAGACGCATTCCCATCTACAAGGACACGAATGCTGCGCTCATGTAGGAAGCCAGCTATCCAGTCCACCAGCCGTGGGGGCAGACCATATGCCGGCAACTTGGACAGTAAAGCCTTGTGCCAAACCCTATCGAAGGCCTTGGAGATGTCCAGACTGACCGCCAATGATTCACCATATTTGTCCATTGCCTCACCCCAGACGTGGTATACGAATGCTAGAAGATCACCCGTTGACCGTTTTGGACGGAAGCCATATTGGCGGTCATGTATTACGGAGTGATCCTCTAGATATCTAACGAGTTGGGCGTTGATTATTCGTTCCATTACTTTACACAGTACTGAGGTTACGGCAATGGGGCGGTAGTTGGAAGGGTCTGAACGATCTCCCTTCTTCGGAACGGGCTGCACGTTGGCCACCTTCCATGTTTCCGGCACAACACCAGAGGAGTATGACTGACGGAAAAGGCGCGTGAGGGCTGGAGTCAACTCAGGTGCACACCTCTTAAGAACTACTGCTGGGATACCATCAGGACCATTAGCCTTGCGAACATCGAGCGATCGGAGCACTGCCCGCACATCACACTGCCGAATGCGTAAATCGCGCATTGAAGTGCCGCAACAAGGCAGTGTGGGGGGCTGCGCATTCCCGTCGTCGAGTCGAGAGTTAGCCGCAAAGAGTTTGCCCAAGTAGTCGGCTTTCTCTTTAGCGGTGTGGGCTAGTGATCCATCCGGATATCGCAGAGGTGGCAATGAGGAGCGACAGAAGTTGGTCTCTACAGATTTGGCCAGTTGCCAGAAACTGCGACTTCCTCTTGGTCGCGCGGCTAGGTCTCGGCCAATCTGAGAGACGCGCTGGGACTGAGCTCTGACAAACACCTTCCTGCAAACCTTAGAAGCTTTGTTATAAGCTGACTTTAAGGAACTAATATTGGGGTCAGAGTGAGCCTGACCTCTCACCCATGCCCGGTATGCAGTGTTTTTGGCTGCTACAGCCGAGGCACAATAGTTGTTAAACCAAGGTCTGCTTTTGCCGCTGCTGATGACTCTGGAGAAGGGAATGTAATATTCCATTCCCAGAAGTATCTCATCAGCAACGGCAGCCGCAGACCTGGATGGGTCATCGTCCTTAAAGCAGCGAAGCTTCCATGGGATGGATGCGTAGTACTCACGCAGTCCATCCCAGTCTGCTGACGAGTAGTGCCACACGATACGCTCGACGCCCATCCGAGGAGGAGGCGGAGCACGCGGCACTGTCGTACTTAAATGTAATCGTTACGTCTCTGTAAATGTTACGATTAAAGTTTAAAATGGAGTCGAATGTGTCGGTTTTATATTAAAGGTCAGACGTCAGCTGATACAAACGACGTTTTTTTAACTTTAATTGTTACAATTACAGACAACACCAAATCTACAGTCTTAACCAGAGGCTGTTTTAAAAATAAATCTTTAAAAACGTCTTCATTACTTGGATTTGAAATATTCTATCCGATCTTTGGGGAATTACTTTTGAGAAAATGTTTTTCTTTGATGGCATCAACTGCTAAAAGGTTTTCAAAAACATGAGTAAATATTAATTCGTGTTTAAATAAATATGATTTTTTTTTTTGTTGAAACAGCCTCTCTCGCCCTTTTTTAATAATTTCTTTATCTCATTAGCAAAAAATAAAATTTCGTAATTACGCGGTAAAATCAAAAGAAAGGTCGTTCGGTTAAAATTACGAGATTAAACGTAAGAAAATACTTCGACTAGATTGCTTGGTTAAATTACTAAATTCAATATTAAAAGCTAGAGACATTAGAGATATAAAATACATTTTATTTAAAACTTTATTGCACTATGTATAAAGGGCAGACTTATTCTCTAGTGTTGTATCCTAAGCCTAAAGTTAAAAAGAAAACTGTCAATAATACTTGTCGTCGTCGAGTCGCCGTGCGGTGAGTTCAGGCTCGCCATTAAATTATCATTTAAAGTCTATATCACAACTTAAAGATATAAATATAAAGTGTACAAAATTTGCCGCTGTTTCATTCCACCGAATATGATGTCAGAGATGGAAGCCAACCTGTGGGACAATACAGAACATTACAGTCATGAGGCTAGATGCAATCGATTTTAAGGAACGTCGCCGAATAAATTAATTTAATCTTACATAATAATACATACTAAAACATACATACAAATACGAGTATGTATATACATATATTACACACTATATTGGCTACCATATACTACATACAATATACACATATATACGTTGTGAGGAGCTCTTTAGGTAATGAGAGTACACCAGCTTTTTAAACAGCGGTTGCTGGGTACGTTTCGAATTTCAACATCAGACATGGGCTAGATCACTATGCCTTTCCTATCATACCATACATTATCCATCGAGTAAACAGAACAAACAAAAAAAAAGTTTATAATACATAATGTAGCTACAAATACATTTCCTGCACTGCCACCATAGTCTACCGGTGAAGTCCTTGAATTTAGACGCGGAGGTAACGGGTTTGACTGCTGGTCGGGACACAATTAGGCTTTTAACCACAATTAGACTTTTAACCGCTAGACCACAGAGGCAGTTAAATCAATATATTTTTTTTAATGTAAAATTTTCGAATAAACTTAGGTGTTGTCAGCGTGCGCTAAACGCTAAAGACATCGACGGCCGCTTGTCATGATGAGTTTATAGTCATCATCATCATCATCATCATCAGCCTGTATCTCTCCACTGCTGGATGTAGGCCTCCCCTAAGGCTCGCCACTTAACGCGATCTTTCGCTACCCTCATCCAACCCCCACCAGTGACCTTCTTTAGGTCATCTGTCCATCTGGCGGGGGGTCGTCCCACTCTGCGTCTTCCCGTACGTGGTCTCCACTCTAGCGAGAGTGGAGACACTAGAGCTTATAGTAAAGTTGGCTAAATGTGATCATGCTTGAAAAGCGTGTTTGATCACCCCAGAAGGGATATGTTCGTGATGATACTTTTAAAAATACATTAAGTGTACGAATAATGTATTTGAAGCGTATACGTAGGAAAGTCTCTACAAATCACTAATAGTGTAAAAGAATTTGGAAGTATTACGTCGAGAACACGGCAAAGGCGGCGACGTCGTGCGTTATTCATGAACCTCTTTTACCACACCTTTGGCAGTGGCTGGACTTTCGCAAAATTTGTCCATTTCCACACCGAATTTTGAATAGAATTTAGGTTCTTTATGTTGATAGTTTCGTAACTATACTTTCTACAAAAATATTCCTAGACAATTCTTCTTCTTGTTTTAATATTTTGGTAAAATTCTGATTTTAATTTTAAAAGTAAAGTAATTTCACACAAACGCATGCGGAACCAGCCTTCATTTTTAGGGAGCAGGTTATCATTATCCAACTTTAGTACTATTGGCTCATAATGATAATTGACAAGCAATTGTATTTATAAATATAAATGGTGCACAATAGTGGACAATAGTCCACAGTGGGAAATATTTTGGTGGCGGGTATAATTCTAATGACTCCTATTGCATCGTTTCTTAATTGTTCTTATACTGCCTGTCTCTGTTCTTTCTCTTCGAATAAATAACTTCCTTACATATAGTACAAGATACGTTGAAGAGTGAACCTCACAAAATTATCCGAATAAAATCCAGTTTTTATTTAATAAAATACACTAACAAAAGCAATGTTGATGGGTTATCTAACCAAATATGGTCAAGGCTATTTTTTTTTACTTTTATGAAATAAAACCATCCTGTATTATTACACTATCTGCTACTGTCCCTACATTACATCACCATTACGTCCCCTAGACCTCCACTGTTGGAGATGGGCCTTCCAGAACATATATCTGGAGAATCTGGCCTACACTTGCCACGCTGGCCAGGTGGGTTGGCGAGGATCTCATGACAATTTTTAATGACAATTAACGATTCCACAAGGTGTTTTTCTTATTGGTACATGCCGGAGGTTTGCCTGACCTTTGTCGGATTTTAAAGGAAAGTGTTCTTACAACCGAGCCACCACCGCGCCATAGGGATCAAATTAAAGTAATGTCTAAACGCCAAATTTAAGGAAACTGCAGGATATATACATCGATGATTTTATCGTACAGTTTAAGAAAAAAGTCATTACCTAAATTATTAAATGTCGCCTAAATTATCGCTCAATCTTATCTTAGTAATGTATTTTAAAGTATCATCACGACTGTTTCCCTTTCGGGGTGGTCAGAAACCACGCTTATAAATAAGCCGATTCACATTTAGCCAACTTTACTATAGGCCAATCATGACAAGTGTCAAGCTCGTCGATGTCTCCAGCGTACCAAACTCGAGAGATATCACAAATAAATTTAATATTAATTAAATGTATTTATTTACATTAATATTTTCTTTTGTGTCCTGACCAGGAATCGAACCCGGTACCTCCGAGTCTCAAACCACGGACCTAACCGCTAGACCACGGAGGCAGTTATTATAATATTATGTATTTTAGTTATTATAATATTAAAAAGATAAAATAGTTTTAAATTAAGTGTACCGATCTTGTTAGTTTTTAATATCAAGCGGCGACGTCCAATAAAATCACAAATAATCGTAAGGAATTTTCACAGCAGCGAGAACCGATAGGCGCCCGCACCTTATTTTAGCATCAAGATATTGATGTAGACGAGCCACTTAAAGGGAAACTGGTAAAAAAACCCGTTAGATATTTCCTGTTAAGTCTTTTAGAAAAGTGGAAGCCCTTTAAATTAAGTTGGCTTATTTAGTTGCTTTTTTTTTTTTTTTTACATCAGGAAATCCCTACCGGATACCCCCCCTGAGTCGGGGGACAAGGGGGAGGTTATGTCGGGCTCGCACCGACTAAAACCTGATGGTGTTCCTCAAGACGCCTCGTGTTGAATGGCGGACGGCGGGGAGCAATATGCAAACGACCACCGCCCGCCGGCGTCGCCCGCTAGTGTGCGGGCGCCTTCTTGGCGAGGAGGGAGAGAGAGAGCGAGTCTCCTCCCTCGCCTTCAGAGAGGCGCGCGGGAACAACCGCACGCGCCGTCTCGTGGGGCCCTATGTGAGCGATGTCACCCCCGCGACACCACTCGGGCCCCTCAGGTGGGCAGGAGGTCGGCGTACTGCCGCCTCCTGCGCTGCCTTCTCCTCTGGCGGAAGGGAGGGGCGTTCGGGTCGTCTTCCCGCTCCCGTTCCGCCGCCTCCTTCTGGAGCATGGCGTGCTCACAGAAGGAGGCCACAGCGTCCCACGACGCTTCGCTCGCTACCATCGATTTAACTACCGATGGTAGCGAGAGATCGCGTCCCACCTGATTGACGAGGACACTGCGGAGAACGCTCAGCGCAGAGCAATGCTCTAGGACATGTTGCGCAGTGTCCTCAACGTTGTCTCTATATGACCGACATGTGGCCGTCGGCTCTCGTCCGATGCGACACAGATATCTGCCGAAGCAACCATGCCCCGTCAGTATCTGCGTCACCCGGTACGAGAGCGACCCGTGCCGCCTGTCCACCCACCGTTTAAGAACGGGTCGGACTGCCTCGACAGTCCTGCTTCCAGCCGTGGCATATCTCAGCCTTCTTCTCCACCGCTGCAGCAGGAGCTGTCGGGCGAGGAGCTTCCGCGCAGCTTATTTAGTTGCTGTGTGAAGTTACTTTTTACCATTTCAACCTTATGTAAGCAACACTATAAGCTGTTGGAGAAATTAGATTGGATAGGTTTTTTTTATTTTTAAAAATTAAATGATAATGTTTTAGTTTTCATTAAAATCAGCCTCCTTATTCGCTATGCCTTGGTAGTTTAGTATTTTAATGCACACTTAAAAAATTAACCTAAATATGTAAAAAAATAGCTTCTATCAGTTCATAGTAAGTAAAATATCAAAATCAAACCCAAAATCAAAAATGCATTTATTTCTTTTAAAATTGTTTTTTTACAAAATTAACACCGTGGTTCCCGTACAAGGCCGGTTAAGACCCGTGCTACAGGCAGTCCTGCTCCTACTTCCAGGGTTTATATAATGAAAAAAAAAAAGGAAGTATCATCACGACCGTTTCCCTTTCACAAGCAGATTCACATTTAGCTAACATTAGTAATAAAATGCATTTACGGCATTAGGGTCGCCTATGTACCTGCACTTGTTTTGGTTTTGTACAATAAATAATTTATTATTATTATTAATAACTTTACTATAGGCCAATCATCGCAAGTGGCAAGCTCGTCGATGTCTCCAGTGTACCAAACTCGAGAAATATCACAAATAAATTAAATATTAGTTAAATGTATTCATTTACATTAATAAACATTATTGTGTCCCGACCAGGAATCGAACCTGGTACCTCCGACTACATCCACGAACTTAATTGCTAGACCATGGAGGCAGATTAGGTTATATATTTATATATATATATTTAACACCTGTCTAGATACAAACATGCATGCCAAGAAATATGCATGGACGAGCTTGCCACTTGTCATGATGAGCCCATAGTAAAATTGGGTAAATGTGAATCCGCTTCTTTAAAGCTTGGTTTCTGACCACCCCGAAAGGAATACGGTTGTAATGATACCTTCGCGACGCGCGCGCTTCTACTAAGTGTCACGTGTATTACAAGATTGTGCCCGAGAGTTGTCGTATAGGTGAACTTGCATTACCGCCTGTGATGTTCGTACTTGTGTACAATTGCAAATTAAAGTTGTGTGAGCGCTTTTTTTCGTTTCTCGGAGGCGTACTTAGTCGGCTACCGATGTGTGTGTCATGTGTCTATGTTAAAATAATATCTATATATTGTAACAGTGTACTAGTATACGTGAAAAATTAGGCAAATTTGTTTATTCTAGGCTCCACATCTAGTAGAGGTGCGCGCGTCGTCTTACAAAATCTTTGTCCGTGATGATACTTTACTTTTGTGCTTATCGTACATTATTTTGTGCTACCTTAGGTTCTAATACTTACTAATAATAAGTTATATAAATGCAACCTGTGGCATTAAAGTCAACGGAGAATACATCTCGCACCTCCGATTCGCAGAAGACATAGTCATAATGCCTAGCTCGCTGGAGGATCTTAGCAGAATGCTGAACGGTTTAAATGTGGCATCCCAGCAGGTTGGTCTCGGTATGAACTTGGACAAGACGAAAGTCATGTTCAACGAGCATGTTATAGCGAGACCAATCTGCGTGGGAAACGCTACTCTCGAGGTTGTGCAAAAATACGTCTACCTTGGACAAACCATCCAATTAGGAGTAGCCAACTTCAGCAAAGAAGCCGATAGACGCATTCAGCTAGGATGGGCAGCATTCGGGAAGCTACGTCACATCTTCCTATCGAACATACCACAGTGTTTGAAGACAAAAGTTTTCAACCAGTGCGTTCTTCCAGTAATGTCGTATGGTGCAGAAACGTGGACACTGACGGTAGGTCTGGTCCACAAGTTCAAGGTCGCTCAGCGAGCTATGGAGAGAGCTATGTTCGGGATTTCACTAAAAGATAAAGTCAGAAACGTTGACATCCGTCAAAGAACCAAAGTTACCGATATAGCTTTTAAAATTAGCAAACTGAAGTGGCAATGGGCTGGACACATATGCCGCAGAACCGATGAACGATGGAGTAGACGGGTTCTGGAGTGGAGACCACGTACTGGAAGACGCAGAGTGGGACGACCCCCCGCCAGATGGACAGATGACCTGAGGAAGGTCGCTGGTGGGGGATGGATGAGGGTGGCAGAAGATCGTGTGAAGTGGCGAGCCTTGGGGGAGGCCTACATCCAGCAGTGGAGAGACACAGGCTGATGATGATGATGATGATGATAAATGCAAAAGGAGTTAAGTCTGTATTTATTAGGCGTGATTATATGCATAAGCATTTACTGAACCAATTTTGTTAAAATTAAACAGAGATGTTACTCAGAACACAGGGATTAACATAGGCTATGTTTTGACATCATCATTTCGGCACGACATATTACCCCACGTGATCCTTCAGCCATAAAACATAAATAAGACATAAACAAACTCCATAAAATCCTTCATTGAATTGGAAAGAACTTTGAGCGCGGTCCGCGGAGCTTATTTTTAAACCCACAGACATTCAAAGACTTTGCATCGACGCCGAAGTGTTCACAGGAATCTGTATATTTTATTACATTAACTAAATCCACAAAACCCGACCCAAGTTTACTTTTCTGACATATATAACAAACTTAACATCATACAGTATTTTGTAAGGTAGTGAGAGGAGCACAATGGCAGATAGTAAGCAATTCAATCCTTTGTCAATAATTTGTTTAATTTATTCGTGGTATTTCTTGTGTGTTGTACCTTAGAGACATCGACGAAACACCACTTGTCATGTTGAGCCTATAGTAACGTTGGTTAAATGAAAAATCCGATTCTTTAATGCGTGATTTCTGACCACCCCATGTATTGAGACGAATAAGAAACACTTTTGTTCATAGAGTAATGATAATATTTGCTCCAAATTTAAGCTTTTGTTTTGAAATGATAATAGCTCTACATAGATGGACCGGGACGATCAACCATGATTTCGTCGGCCACCACAGGTTTAGCGTTTCGTTGGCTGTAGTATTGTTCGATATATAAAATCACTAAAAGTATTTAAATTGTCTGCAATATTTTTACTAGTTGGAGAAAATTGAGTTTTGAAAATGCAATTACCCTTGCCGGTTAAGTTTTTGATTGCACTTAGAATCTATTCCAATTAGTCGGCGTTCAATTCTCATTAAGTTAAGGATGGAATATATGCCAGAATCGTGATCAAGGCTCGCTTTCGTCCGCTTCATTTATCACAGAATATGCGACTTTATAAATATGATTTAGACGACGGGTTCGTTTCCTAGTCGAGAGCATAAAAATATATGAATTGTATGTATTTTTTCATATTTTCAAATTTACTTGGCAAGCAAACATTTTATACTTAACTGTTATTATGATGTTAAAAAAGAGCTGTGGTGGCTCGATTGTAAGAAGCTTTCCTTAACATCCTAAAAAGGTGCGTTCGAACCCCGGCATCTACCAATGAGAAATACACCTTTCTTACGTACATTTGTCATAAATTTACACCACCAACGTTCCCGTGGCTCAGAGACCACGTTAAGCTGTCGTCCCCGGTTCTATTAAGACCAACTGGTAAATTTGCTAACAAATTGTCATTGAAAATTGACAACAGACCTTCGCCAACCCGTCTGGCCGAGTAGTGACGAGTGTATATGTGACCCAACTCCACCATAAGAGTTCTATGACTCTGTGTTCCAGGGAATGTGATGAGGCGTCAATAGTTTTAACCATCTATGACTCTAATGGTCCAAGTAAATGGTCTCCACAGATAGATCTGATGCATATTTTATTTTGTATTATTTTATTTATTTTGTAATAAAAAGTAATAATATATTTAAAAGGGTGTCTGGGCGTTGACTGCCGACGGGCAGACCTATACATATAGGCTTAGTTCGGCTGCAAATGTCTGTTTTTTCTGTACCATAATGCATAATGAAATTTGTTACTATATTATTATTGTTTTTGTGTTAGATTATTAATATCTCTCTACTCCATTGAAACTAATCACCTCGATGATATGCCGGCATACGAGCATCTACTAGCTTTATTATTGTTTCAATTTTAATGACGCAATTTGTGTTTGGCAGCCCCGAAATTAATTTTACGCTGTATGACAATATTGCTTCAAATTAAGAAAATTACTAACTACGCCTCATGATAAAATATACACACAACGTGTTATATCAACATAAATAAAATACATAAGACTAAGGCCGCTTACATTCTGACCGTTCACTTCCGTATACAGTTGGTTGTACACGTCTATTAGATCACTTTTATTTAACTATTAAATTTAAAACAAAAATTATCAACTGCCTCCGTGGTTAAATCCGTGGATTTGAACTCGGAGGTACCGGGACACAATAATATTTATTAATTTAAATAAGTTTAATTAATATTTAATTTATTTGTGAAATCAAGTTTGGCACGCTAGAGACATCGACGAGCATGCGACTTGTCATGATTGGTCTATAGTAAAGTTGGCTAAATGCGAATCCGCTTCTATATAAGCGTGGTTTCTGATCACCCCTCAAGTAATATCATTATAATTATCAAAATATATCTGATAAATTGAACGTATGCTTAAAACTGATAAAATGAAAGTATAAATATATTTCAGTCCGTATTGATTGGCGGGCAGGTTTTTAGCCAGCCAATCATGAATTGGCAATTGTTTTTTTAAATGTTTTACGAGAATACTCGTACCTATTAAAATGTTTAAGAATTCTTCGCGACATTTTGCAATTCATGTCAAGTCCAAGTTTATTGTTTTGTTAATTAGTTTACTGTGTATATTATTAATCAAAAATGGTGTTATTTTGTTTAATAATTTGCTTGTGGAAAACGATTCATTTGACACTAATATGGGGCACAAGTTGCAGTATACTATTTGCGGTTTTCCCGCGCTCGAACTACCATACTCTAAGTGTTTTCACGATAGTGACGCGAATTACTCCGTGAAAAGCATCAAATTTTTCTAGCCTTGGAATTTGGTGATCCTTGACTCAGTTATGAACAAATATTATAAATAAATTACGTGTTTAAGATTCATGTAATCTTTACAATGTCCTATATACAAAATTAAATAAAAACTGTTTACTAATTATTATCAAATAATATCTGTATAGTTAACTTTCGTTTTATTTTATTTATTTAAGAACTTTATTGTAAATCTATACAAAAAGCGAACGTAATGCCGCAAGACATTCTTTTCCCGTTAACCTTGGGGACATTTAAATATAAGTACGGTGCAAATAGAGAAATAAAATATTCAAATTAAACATAAATAATATTAAAAATTAACATACATAGACAACTATAATATATTTATACATACTAATACTACTAATTATATAATAATAATTTAAGCCACGCTTGTTTATATCGAGTTTATTTTGACTATTACGACAATCTAATAGTTAGGCGAAACATTTTTAAATGAAGCTGTAATAATTTTCGGACCTTCTATTTGAACAAAAATATTAAAACTAGCAGTGTGAAATTGCGAACTTGAATTGAAAATTTTAAGGAAAACTTCTAGACTTGGTACATTGCATACAATGTAGAGAAACTAAGTGGTCGCCTGAGGTTTTGTGCCTGACTATTCTGTGGTACAATGTAACTACTAGCTTCTTCTAACTCTATAAAATGTAACCAAATGGAAACCTAACACATTCCGATTTTTCTCGTACGTGCTTTAAGGCTTAAGCTTAATGCCATATACACCTATATGTACCTAGATATACAACTTTAGATGAAAACCAATTGATAGATTTAGAGGTTCACAAGATCCGTAAATGAGCGACCTTTACCGATCAGGTATGATAATGAAAACCTTTTCTATAATAATATACTCTAAAAAATGGCGGTTATAGGTTGTCTAAAAAAATATGTTTCATACATATTAATATAGGTTTTTTTTTATACTAGCACGACATATGACCACCTGATGGTAAGTGGCGCGCAAGGTCCAAGAATGTTAGCAACTGAAGTCAGACACTGACATCAGTCCCTAACACTATGCCGGCTTGACTAGATGCTTTTTCACACTTAGCTTGAAGGACTCCAAGTTATAGGAAAGTGGAAACACAGAGTCTGGAAAAGCATTCCACATCTTTATCGTGCGACAGATGTATGAGTCCCCAAATTTATACGTACGCGTAGGGATGGTGACTACGGTATGTAGGTGCATATTCTGACCTGTGCGTGTGGTTCAGTTGCAGAATGAAGAGGGAGGGATTAGGTTATATAGTTCTTTGGAGCACTTACCATGGTATATCCGGTAGAATACGCACAGAGAAGCCACACCCGGCGAAGCTGCAGGGATTTGAGAGTTCCAAATATAGTGGCATCGTCCACAATTCAAACAGCTCGCCTCTATAGGACTCTGTAGGTATACTATTTGTATAGTATAGTGAATACTTCTATAAAGTGAGTAAAGTGGACGTGGCTACAGTCTTAACTATGAGGAATATCGAAAAATGCTGAAAAGAAGTCTCCATGCCGATTTTGATAAAGAATAAAGCCTTGAACAAGACCCAAGAATTTTGATCATAGATTGGATTTCTGCAGTTTTCTAAGTTTGTCATTAAAAAGTAATGTCCTTGTCAGATATCAGAAACCACGCTTTTTTTAAAGAAGCGAATTTACATTTAGCCAACATTACATAGGCCCATCATGACAAGTGGCAAGCTCGTCGATGTCTCTAGCATACCAAACTCGAGAAATATCACGAATGATTTATTGTGTCCCGACCAGAAATCTAACCCGGTGCCTTCGAGTCTAAATACACGGACTTAAACGCTGGGCTACAGAGACAGACATTTGTCATTACTTCCCAAAATTGTATTCTTATTAGCGACACTATCAGCTATTGTAATAAAGGTGTTTTATTGAATCAAAATAATGATACTAACCATAGACATTTCTACAATAATACTTAGGCCGCGGCGGAAAATTCGGCGTCCAACAAGCGGCGCAGTATTCGTATGTATCCGTATTAAAAAATAAATATTTCTTCTATTTGTCGTAGAAAATATTGGGCCTATTGTTTTCAAGCGCCAAAAAAAAAAAAAATAGTCATAACATCGCGTCTTGTCGTCTCCTCCGGTGACAAGAGGGATTTTTTATGCCCAAAGAATCAATTCAGTGGGGAAATGTGGCCAGCGTATTTGCCACCATTCCACGAAGTACTAATTTTATTTTATACTTCTTTTGGATTTTTTTTTTATATTAGGATTCTATCATCATCATTATCACAGTGCTAGAACACAAAGTCCTAGACCTCCACTGTTGGAGATGGCTTAGAATTTTCTGGAGAATTTGGCCTATAATCGCCACGCTCAGACGTCAGACGGGTTGGCAAGGGTCTAAAGTATTTATTCTTCATCATCATCATCATCATCATCAGCCTGTATCTCTCCACTGCTGGATGTAGGCCTCCCCTAAGGCTCGCCACTTTACGCGATCTTTCGCTACCCTCATCCAACCCCCACCAGCGACCTTCTTTAGGTCATCTGTCCATCTGGCGGGGGGTCGTCCCACTCTGCGTCTTCCCGCCATTTATTTTTAATAATAATTTATTAACTACTCCACAAGTTGGTTTTAGTAGAACAGGGACCGATAGCTTAACGTGCTCGCCGACGCAGGGTGGTATTTTAAATGTATTACAAATGTACGTAAGTAAAGTGTCTTTTCTCATGCCAGGGTTTGAACCGATCTTTATTGAAGTTTTTTAAAGGTAGGCTTTCTTACAACCAAGCCACCACCGCTCCCTTTGTGTTAAACATACATTTATTTTTTTCAATATAGCGTCTGGTTGTCGTCTTAAGAAAATTTTATTAATGTCATATTGTCATATACTTGCGTCATAGAAACGAATCGATTGACGTAAGAATCATCAATATGAATAATAATAATAATAAATAATAAATATTTCCAGACAGGTCACACAGCGCCATCTAGTTTCCGTGGTAAGCTACGAGGCTTGTGTTACGGAAACTAGATGGTTGATAAACTACATATTATACTTTTTTTTTTGTAAATATATACATATTATACATATAAACACCCAGACCGAGACAAATTATACAATGTACAACTTGCCCCCGGTGGGAATCGAACCCACGACCTCCCGAGTTCACGGCAACGTTTGTTACCACTAGACCACAGCACACTTTCGTCGCGCAGTCGGGTAAAAAAATGTGTAACGAAGTGATATCATAAGCAAATTACTGTGAAATCGATTTATTAGTTGATGGATATTCGAAATTTACTTTATTATACTATGTAATGGAGTTAAGTTTGTTATAATAGTGTTAACTAATATGTCCCTAATGGTTCGTTTAAATATAGTTTAACTATAAATTTCCATAACGACTATAGAAAACTCGGCCCAAGGAATATACGCGTAGACATTTGATTTTGAATGTTTACACCCTACTGGCGTTCAATGTTGCCTATCTGACGAGTAAATCCCGATGTTTCCATAGAATGAATGTCTTATTGTATCTTTGAGTCTAAAAGGTTTTTGGTCGAAATGAGCCTATTCGAAACGCATTCATGTGTAAAATAACTTCTCTCCACAGAGTTACCTTCACGTATTTCTAATGAGTACTTTGAAGTCAAGGGAAGTTTTAAGTGCTTGTTACTGCTTCTGGCTTAATATTTATTTTCGCTATTTAATGTGTATAGAGTTATTTTACCGCCTCCGTGGTCTAGTGGTAACAAACGTTGCCGTGAATTCGGGAGGTCGTGGGTTCGATTCCCACCGGTGGCAAGTTGTACATTGTATAATTTGTCTCGGTCTGGGTGTTTATATGTATAATATGTATATATTTACAAAAAAAAAGTATAATATGTAGTGTATCAACCATCTAGTTTCCGTAACACAAGCAAGGAAATTAGATGGCGCTGTGTGACCTGTCTGGAAATATTTAAAAAGAAAAAAATATATATGCTATACTTGGTCTTGCCATAATTATTGTTACAATGTAAACATAGTTTTGTTTTTGTATTACATAAAAAATCATTTTTACTACTGATTGTGTTAGTACTCGTATACTGCATGATGTTGAATGGAACTCTAGACTAATTTGTTATTCTATTAATTAGTATTTAAATTAAAACTCTAGTAATATAATAATAATAAAATAATATAGTGGTAGGCAAGGTAAGCTAAAATAATTAAAAATTACTTAAAGAATAAAAATTAAATATAAACTAAACCTAATCAAAAATAAACTATGAGTAAAAAGTGTTCTCTAGAGACGACCCTTGAGGGGTAGACTAAGGAGGCTGGCAACATTTTCCCTTTGAATAGCGAGGCTAAAACGTTGGCAGAAATAATTGCAAAAAACAAGACATCAAGCAAGATAGTTTAAAATATTCCTTTTGGCTTCAAACCTACTTTGTGTAAATCTATTACAGTAATCCGGTTGTCTTCATCACCCCACTCCATTTTAAAATCACAAGAATATTTAACAAAGATTGACGCAATAATGAATGTTTATATGAGAATAACAGGTTCCAAATTCAAATTAAATATTTATTTATTTTTTAAAATTTAACAGTATTTATGTATACGAGTACCTAAGTAAACATGTCGGTAGTGGGTAGTAAAATTTATAGCAGTCTTGATAGGAAGTGCTTCTTAGAAAACTTGCGACGAGCGTCTACGTGATCAGAGTTTTCTGTGTTCATATTTATAACGCGACTCAAACGTGCATTACTATGTACGACTAAGGTTGAGTTACACCAAAATTAAGTCTCGGTAAATCTAACGATTAAAGCTAAAAATGCCGTCGATTGTACCAACTGGACCTTTAAAATAAAAGCGATATATTCGACGCCATTTTACACTTTAAACTTTACGCATACTGCAATTTGGTGCTGCAACTCAGCCTAAGTAGTAGGTATATTATTTTATATAAACTATAGGTTGAAATGAAAGGTTGAATGCGAGAAAAACCAAGGTACTAGTGTTTGAAGGAAGAAGGATGACAACCGTGACGATGAAGATTGATAATGAAACTCTAGAACAAGTAAATGAATTTATATATCTGGGCAGTGTTTTCACTGCGGATGGGAAGTACGATAGTAGATACTAGACGTTGAAAGAAGAGTGAACGCGGGAAATAGTGTTAACGGTGCCCTGGGGTCACTGATCGGCAGTCGAATTATCAGTAACAAAGCTCGGCTTGCCATACACAATGCCATGTTGGTACCAACACTGATGTATGGAAGCGAGACGTGGATACGTCAGAATACGCATGAGAGTAGGGTTAATGCGGTAGAAATGCGGTCGTGGCGGCGGATATGTGGCGTCACTTTGGCAGACCACATACGTAACGTCGAAATACGGAAAAGGATTGGTATGAAGGAAAGCATAGTGACAAAAATAAGGAAAGGCATGCTACGATGGTTCGGGCATGTTGAAAGGATGAGCGATGAAAGATTGACGAGCCAGATATATAATGCGAAAATTGTGGGTTAAAAAGGCCCTGGCAGACCGAGACTCACATATCACGATCAAATAAATAAAACACTGACTGAAGGTGCATTAAAAAGTGTTCGTAACCAAAGGGCATGTATGAAGAGGTTAATGAATGTCGACGAAGCGAAAGAGGTATGTCGTGATCGTGTCAAATAGCGCTCAATTGTCTCTGCCTACCCCGCAAGGGATCTGGCGTGAAGATATGTATGTATGTATAGGTTGAAGCAATAGTGAAACATAATTATTAAAAATGTTTTCGATTCAGAAGTTTATTTCTTCATAGTTCTTCTCATTCAAGAAATCTTATCTTTTGTGTATAAAAGAGTACCAGTTATCAGCGTGTTAAAAAGCCATATAACTTTCCTAGTAGTAAGTTACAAACTTTTTCAAAGAAGTCATTAAAAAGTTAATGTCCGTCTACTTGTAGAACGACTAATTTAGCGCGGATCCTTACGGTTTTTTATATTGTTTCTTGACTACTTATATGGTATAATTTGATGTATTTTTTTATACTGACCACATGAGACATCGCGCTTACCTGATGGTATGCAGTACGCAAGGCCCAAGAAATT
Organism: Tinea semifulvella; assembly: GCA_910589645.1. Classification (NCBI taxonomy): domain Eukaryota; kingdom Metazoa; phylum Arthropoda; class Insecta; order Lepidoptera; family Tineidae; genus Tinea; species Tinea semifulvella. The sequence goes on from OU342586.1 coordinate 7,684,279, forward strand.
GAGCAACTGACGCCTGCTACTGACGACCGTAGCCCCTACCTCTCAAATGTACCTGACAAGTACCTTCGCGCGCGAGGCCATCGACTATTCGCAAAGGAGATTGCTCGTTCGCAGTTACAATTGTTTTATTGAACAAAATCGCGTAGTCTAATAAGAGCTTTGACGTTTTTGCATCATTACATGCAGAAACCAAACAGGTTTTCTTAAAGTATTTGAATATCTGTGTGACTCACACACCCGTCCTCTTCATTCTTTACAGAACAACCAACTTTCTATTCCTCTTCACTCTTCTATCAGATATTCATATTCTCTCACGGTGTCGGCAGCTCGTCAATGAAACAGGCTACCATTGTTTATCAGACAGGCACCGTCTTTAAATATATTCAAAAAACTTCTTCTCTCTTACTTCCTTAAAAAGCAAAACGAATCCTAATTACTTGACATATTATTAGTACCTATATATGTATATATAATTATTTATGTATTTATCTTAATTATGTATTACTATTTTTCTGTTAGGTATTATATTTATGTACGATCGCATCTACGAAAGCATACAACAATATATACCAAAATCAACAATAAAAGGACGTCATACTTATCCCATATGGTACACACCCTCGCTAATAAAAATTATAAAGGAGAAGGCTAAAGTGCATAAGCGATGGAAGAACCATAAAAACCCTCTGGATTATAATGAATTTTCATTATTGAGAGAAAGATGCAAACGATGTCAGTCAATCTGTTATAAAAAATATTTATTAAAGATTGAACAATCAATTTCATCGAACCCTAAACATCTTTGGGGATTCTTAAAATCAAGACGTAACACTTCAAACTACCCCACATCCGTTACACATGATGGTACAAAGTTTTCGACAGGGGAAGAGATCAGTGCAGCATTTAATAACTTTTTTAAGAGCGTGTTCTCAGCTCCAGCCTCATCATATCCAATATCAGAATTTTCACCACCATTATCTAGAGATACATCGCACATTAGTACTATTAAACTTACCCGAGACCAAATCCTGAAATCTCTCCGTAGTCTCGATGTCAATAAAGGGCCAGGCAGTGATAGAATACCTCCTTATTATATAGTGAGGAATGCACTACCACTATCCATGCCCTTAAGTATTATATATAACAAATCTTTAAAAGATGGGGTGTTTCCGAGGGTTTGGAAGGAGGCTCACATTGTTCCGGTGCATAAGAAGGGATCAAAGATCAAAGTCGAAAATTACAGGCCGATCTCAATCTTAAACACATTCGGCAAGTTATTTGAAAAACTGGTGTATGTTTATATTTATCAGGCAGTTGCTCCTTGTATACCGGACGCGCAACACGGATTTCTAAAAGGACGTTCGACCACAACTAACTTGACGATCTTTATGGACTTTGCCCTTAAATCGATGGAAAAATCTAAACAGATTGACGTGATCTACACGGACTTTGAGAAGGCTTTCGACCGTGTGGATCACGTTATTCTTACTCGCAAACTTGAGCATCTTGGTATAAAGGGCGATCTATTGAGATGGGTAAAGTCATATCTGCACAACCGCTCTCAGGCTGTGGTCGTGGGTGGCTATAGGTCATGCTTTGTGCACATTCCGTCTGGTGTTCCCCAGGGATCCCATCTGGGACCTCTCTTCTATATCGCGTACCTGTTTGACGTTTACACATGCTTTAAGCATTCACGCTATTTAATGTATGCTGACGATACAAAGATATTTCTTGACATTGGCAGGAATGATGATTGTATAAAATTACAAGAAGATCTAGCGCGTTTATCACAATACTATATGGACAACAGAATCTCAGTTAGTGTCAGGAAATGTCAACAAATATCGTTTACACGCAGTGTCAACCCTGTGAAGTTTAGGTATGAGATTGGTAGCACATTCTTGGATGAAACATTTAATGTACGTGACTTAGGTATTCAGCTGGATTCCAAACTTACCATGAACAACCACGTTGATGCAATTACTGCTAAAGCCTATATAAATCTCGGATTTTTAATGAGGACATGCCAAAAGTTCAAAAATATAAAATGTATGAAATCAATTTATTTCGCGTATGTTCGAAGTGGTCTGGAATACGCCAGCTGCGTATGGTCGCCACAATATATTTTGTATGACCAGCGTTTGGAATGGATTCAAAGTAGATTCATTAAGTATTTAAACTACAAAACCAAAACACACTATCAAGATTACAAGCAAAATTGTCATCATTATAATATTAATACACTGAAGGACCGAAGAGCTCTGCTTGATATGATGTTTCTGCACGATGTGGTTGGAGGTCGGCTGGACTGCGAGGAGTTAGTTAGTGGTATTGGGTACAGAGCATCGAAACCCGAATACCCGCTCTACAGATCTTTTGCTCGTACCATGGCATCGCACTAATTATGGGAAAAACTCACCTCTAACCCGAATTGCACACACATATAACAAAATCTTTTCTGATATTGATCTCTTTGTTGGTTCAAAGAGATCGTTTAAACATTCGGTTGCCTTATCGCTGCGTTTACAATAGTTCATCATAAAATAAATAAATAGTCATATAATTTATATTTATACTAAATTTAAGTATGTCTATTCAGTTACTTTCTTTTTGCATTGCTTTGAGTTTATTATCTGGTTATGTATTTGTTGATAAAGGTCATTTTTCTGTTTTTTTTTTTGTTACATTCATTCATCTTTTGTGGAAATCTTTAATTGGCTGTACTCATTATCACTACTTTAAAAAATATATGTATTTAAAGCTGTTGATTTTCCGAATAAATAAATAAAATAAAAAAAAAAAAAAAAAATATTATAAATGTACATATTGTATTTATTTACATATTTTAACTCTGGTTTTTATCATATTATTTCTATTTTCACACTCTGCACCCATAATAATTAATCTCTCACTCTCCCAAAGGTTAGCTGGTAGAGAACACCTTCATAGTATTATGCTCGCCTATGTACAACACTTTATATTGTATATTTTGTGTGCATTAAAGAATTTTATTATTATTATTATTATATAGTTGATCCATAAATTTAAAATTGTTATGTAAAATTTGGATGTAAATCTGTTATGTTATGTACATAGGCTACCCTGGCTGGTAGAGCATTCCATATCTCCAGCGTGCGACAGATGTAAGTCTTCAAAATTATATGTACGCCATATTATATTAGCCTGTACTAGCGGACACGCTTGAATGACTCCAGGTTATAGGAGTGGGGCAACACACTAGCTGGGAGCGCTTTCCACATCTTCAGCATGCGATAGAGGTATAAGACTCTCCAAATTTATAAGTGTGCTATGGTATGTGGATACATATTTTAGCTTGTGCATGTGGTTCGGTTGCGGATAGAGAAGAAGAGATAAGATTGTGGAGCTCTTCAGAACACTCACCACTATAGCAAGTTTACGCTCAGAGAAACCACATCTCGGCGAAGATGTAGGGATTCGAGAGCTTTAGACACTGTTGCGTCGTCCACTATCCGAATTGCCTACTTCCGAAGGGCTTTAAGAGCATCTGTTAGGTACTTAGCGAAACTATCCCAGAAGTGAGAACAGTATTCCACGCATGACCTTATTTGTGATTTATAAAGCATAAGTTTGTGTGAGGGCAAAAAAAAGAATTTCACATTGTTACTCAAATCCGTCTTTTTGTAGGTAATTATAGATAATTAAGTCGATGCCGGAAAAACCTTTTCATTAAATTATAATGCTTTATTTGTGTTATATTTGAAGTAAATCTGGGGGTTCATAATGTGCAGAGTGAAGTCAAAATACGTCCAAATTGTCTAATATGCTCGGCCTGGCCGGCCCATTATGTTTCACAAATAGTCCATTAGGTCTCAACCCCTTTGGTATTTCAAAAGGATGGAGGGTTAATTTACGAGCTTAAAATTTAAATCTACGGCCAACTTGTTTAATCGTTGCTTTCAGGGTTAACTGTAACTTTAAACTCTGTTATGAATCCCTGTTACAAGATTACTTATTGTTGTGAATTGTTCAGTAACATCGGCCACTCTACATTTTAGGAAACTTTTAACAACATTTCTGTTTCAATTCCTTAATTTAATTATTGGTAAACAGTTAACAGCTGCCTTCGAAAAGATTTTTGCTTATTTATCGTTAGGTTAAAAAAGATGTTTGAACATCTTAGCAATGTTTTGATTTGTTAAAGTTGTTACGTGAGTACCTACATGTAATTAGACGGTACAAATACAAAACGTTTATTTGTTTTCGAACCTTATTACTTAATTATTTTAGAGGAACTGCCTCCGTGGTCTAGCGGTCAAGTCCGTGAATTCCTGGTCGGGACACAAAATAATTTATTAATGTAAATAAATACATTTTAATTAATATTTAATTTATTTGTGATATTTCTCGAGTTTGGTACGCTGGAGACATCGACGAGCTTGTCGTGATTGGCCTATAGTAATGTTGGCTTAATGTGAATCCGCATAATTATAAGCGTAGTTTCTGACCACGCCGAAAGGGAAACGGTCGTGATTATGATACTATTTTGGAGGAAATACAAAGTACATTCGTATTTCATTATTCGTACAGTTGGGGACTGCTTGCGTATAGTTTTAAATTGTAATATAATATTAATATATTTTTTAAACTATACATTATTATTACATACTTTCGCGTATATTTTCCATTAGTGTACGTCAACATTGTTTTGTTGCGTTGTCGCCTTGTATACTTTTAATATATACACGTACGAATATATGATAATTAAATACTTATAGGTATTTAAAAGTATAGTAAGTAAAGTATCATCACGACCGTTTCCCTTCCGGGGTGGTCAGAAACCACGCTTATAAATAAGCCGATTCAATTTAGCCAACTTTACAATAGGCCAATCATGACAAGTGGCAAGCTCGTTGATGTCTCCAGCGCACCAAACTCGAGAAATATCATAAATAAATTAAATATGATTTAAATGTATTTATTTACATTAATAAGTATTTTTGTGTTACGACCAGGAATCGAACCCGGTACCTCCGAGTTTAAATCCACGGACTTAACCGCTAGACCATGGAGGCAGTTAATTTAGGTAGGTATTAAAACAGATCAGAATCATAGTAATAAATAGTAAATAAGTTTCAGTTATACCGTCTCATGTAGTCATGACAAAACGAATCAATAAACAAAGCTGGCACTAACAACAGTTGAGAAGTTCCATTAAACTACAAACAAGGATCCAGTTTTCATCTGACGAGTTCCCTGCATTGCTCCCCAGCGCCAGTTGTCCACAATTAATAATAGAGGTCTGCAAGTTGAATGGCACATGTTGTTGCATGAGATCGGAGCTGGGATGCAGGCTGAATACAGATGAGCTTATTTATGTAAATTTGGCCTTCGCATCGCGTATGAGGGCCGGTTTGGTGTAATCCCCGAGCGCCATTAGTGATTGATCTCGGCCATAGCCTCTTCTTGCCGTATCGACGCCACCGTTCAAATTCGATATCAATCTACTTTACATAATTTTATGCTGCTCTGAAAAAACAATTTCGATTCACGTTTTGTCGAATGTGCTATTTCAATTGAATTTATAGATTCTACAGAGTTACCAATTCTAATGTCTATTGACTGAAATGAATTTGTTTAGCACGACCTTGTTTTTAGATTTAGGTTAGGTTATTATTCATTATATGTAGATAACGATTTATTTAAGAGGCTTGGTTTAAACCAAATACATTAAATATGTATTGACCGCCTCCGTGGTCTAGTGGTAACAAACGTTGCCGTGAACTCGGGAGGTCATGGGTTCGATTTCCACCTTTATTTATTTAAAAACTTGCACAAAGTACAAAGGAGGACTTAATGCCTATAGACATTTTCTGACAGCCAAACCTTGGGGACAAATTAGACCTATAAATAGTGCAATGAAATAAATATTAATAGTAGGATAAATTCAACATAATTATATATATACTTTTATATATACTGTAATATCAATATACTAAATACATACAAAAAAATATACATATGTATATAACAAACCAAACAGTATGGGATTTAAAGCTGGGCCAATCGTCTCAGAATTAATTAAAATATTAACTTTCAAATTGATTTTGATGTTTTACAGACAATATATGCCGACCTGGATGCTGCGGAAGTGTAAAAACCCTTTTTTCTTCGACAAGAGAAAAAGAACAAAAAAGTATATGGCGAAAAATAGATGTAAAATAAACATATTCAGATTTAGAACACCACCGTTCTCGTGCCTCGAAGAGCACGTAAAGCCGTCGGTCCTGGTTCCACTAATACCAACTTGTGGAATCGTTAATAAATTGTCATAAAAACTACATTAGATCCTCGCCAACCCGTCTGGCCAGCGTGGCAAGTATAGGGCAAATTATCCAGATATATGTTTTGGAAGGCCCCTCTCCAATAGTAGAGGTCCAGGACGCTGTGTTCTAGGGGCTGTAATAAATGAAAAACATATTGTATGACAATTATAACCAATGCCCGCTCTATTTTTTTTCTTCGACGGCATGGTCCTATAGTTGGTCAAGCATAAAATACCTTCCACTACTAATTAAATTTTATTGCATTGTACTTACTGTTCGGTAAAATATTTGTTTGAAATAAGTGTTGAGATTGTATTTTGCAGGTATATTGGCAAATAAACGTATTTAATTATTATTAATTTATATTTCTCTTTCCTAAACAATAGGTAGCTGTTATAATAGGTAAAATTGTTAAACGGATTAAATCGTCATGATCGTAGAACAGTGTTGGATTTAAAACTGATTTTATATATAGTTTTATATTATTTGTGGTCTGTCATTTATAGCGCAAATGTTAGAAAGGGTTCCAAAATGAAATCTAGAAGGTTTGCACTTATTATGAGACTAAAGAAGAAGTGAAAAAAAAAACAGTTGAAATAACTTTGAATGGCCGCTATGAAAATTTTAAATATAGCAGATCCGTCACTATTCTACGATCATGACGAAATAATTGTTTTTTATTTATTCTATCTTGTCGTAAAAAATATTATTGAAATGTAAATCCACTTATTTATTTAAACATAATCGTAGGATTTGGACACCTCGAAAGGAATACGGTCGTGATGATACTTCACATTTTAATCTTGTTTCTGCAATGAAGTTTGTACTCCTCAGTATATCATGTTCTGATGATGAAGAGCGCGGGTTTAATCAAGAGGTGTCATTATACACCACATTAGCCTAGTGCGGGTTGTTGAATGCAAGAAATTTAATTTCCTACCCATTTCGTTGAAATGTCGTTAGACATTCGCAATGTATTAAGGCCGAAAATTCCATTTCAGTAATAGCATTGAAATGCCAATTTAATACGTATTATTTGTCACTTATTATTATATGTCATAGTAATGTCGTGCACTAGCTCTTATGGTGACAGTTTGCTATACGATATTGAACCTTAGGTGGGTTGGAAATTAAATTCATTGACCGTACTATAGCCGCCTCCGTGGTCTAGTGGTAACAAACGTTGCCGTGAACTCGGGAGGTCGTGGGTTCGATTCCCACCGGGGGCAAGTTGTACATTGTATAATTTGTCTCGGTCTGGGTGTTTATATGTATAATATGTATATATTTACAAAAAAAAAAAAAAATAATAATATGTAGTTTATCAACCATCTAGTTTCCGTAACACAAGCTTCGCAGCTTACCACGGAAACTAGATGGCGCTGTGTGACCTGTCTGGAAATATTTATTTATTTATTATTTATTTATTTATTTATAGAAAATTTGTTTTTATAGGTTAAAAGGTCTTCACGCTATTAACCTTAGATACCATGATATTTATGATTGATTATCATTTAAAACCAATAATAATTCTATGTTAGAGACATACGACGTTTCAGTCAAGTTACATTGTTCGAGAATTAAAAAAGCTTTTAAAAATAAAACGGAATTTTAAGAAAATATTGTGCGAGGAGTAACCACGGATATTCATTAAAGTAATCCAATAGTCGAGGACAAATTTAATTATTTACGACGACGTTTTAATGAGAGTAAAGTTATTTTAATAAATTTGAATAAGATAGGAAATTATTCAAATAGGTAGGTATATTTTTAGCATAAGGCAATTTGCCTAATGGCCGTATTAGCGGATATTTACCTAAAATAGATTTTTAATAAATCGATTCTTTCAACTTTATTTACGTCAGAATAATTAATACAACATACACATTTTTCATTAAATTAGTTTATTCGAAATAAATATATATATTAAATTAAATTAAAAGCTACACAAATAATAAAATTAAAAATAAACCATACTACGAAAAAAAATCATAGCTAGAGACGTCCCATCCGAGTTAGTCACATGGAGGCTGGCAATTATTTCTGCCGACGTATTAGCCTCGCTATACGGTAAATGTTCTGTTCTTCCTGTCTCCAGACTTTTCCGTCAGCCGCTTTGACAACTCCTTGGCCACGCTCCTTGCTGAAGGTCCTCATGGGCCCATCGTCTCGATCCCAAACGGCGTAAATTTTTAACCGGTATGAAGGTTGGCGTATTTTGGCTACTTGAGGTTCTCAGCGCAGAAGACACCGCACATCCCGCGCCTGACGAGGCCGCCTGTATTTTATAAAAAACGAGTGTAGTACTACTTTAAATAGGGACAAAAGTGACAAAATATATTTATACCCTAAACCAGTATTACGCCCAACTAAAAGAAAAGTAAACTATCATCATGATCGTATCCATTTTAAGGTGGTCAGAAACCACGGTTTTAAAGAAGCGGATTCTCGTTTAGCCAACTTTACTATAAGCCAAGCCAAAAAGTGTCGAGCTCGTCGATGTCTCTAGCGTACCAACCTCGAGAAATATCACAAATAAATTTTAAATAAACTATTGTGTCCCGAACTGGAATAATACCTGGTACTTTCTCGTCTAAATATCCACGGACTTAGCCACTAGACCACGGAGACATATAAAGTAAGTTTTGAAAAAGGTCTGTGTAATAGATTAAAATAATACAAATACAAATCGTTTATTAGCACAATAAGAATATTGATTCGTTATGGTGAACCCTGTCTCCTGCATGAGCTGAGCTGTATAATAGGAGCCAGTGTCTTCCAATAATGAACATACAATTTAGAAGAAAATAGAATAAAAAAAGTTACAAATTTAGTATGTGAGTGTGGGTGCAATGTCTGTATATGTAATGTGTGTGTGACTGTATTTGTGTATGTATAGGGGAGGGAGTGGGGAAGGGAGGAGAGGGAGGGTAAGCTTGTGTGTTTGGGATTTATAATATTGCCTAGTGAGTTGATAATTGTGTATCTTTTTATTTATAAGTGAATTTACATATGTCATGTCATCATCTCTTCTGTACTGTCATAGTCAAGGTCAGATAAGTAGTTCTTAAGTAATATTTTTAGTTCTTTTTTTAATATAATATTGCTATTATAAATGTCTACACCATTTTTCCAACTGAATGATTAGGAAAATAGTACAAGAATATTAATTATAAACAAAATACCTATTAGTAAAACGATGGTCAAATAAAATAGGTTATTTGTTGGAAACGTCTTCACGACGAATAACGTAATTGATCAAATTTTCCTCTCATTCTGTTCCACAAATTAAATTAGGATCGTCAGTTGGAATACGCAACAGAATATTTTTCAGAGCTTCGTCAGAAATAAGGGGTGTATCTAAAACAGTGCGGAAAATTACCTTATTTACGAGTGACTATATGAGCTTCCAAGACGGCATTAACGGAACCATACAGTATTTGGTTATGTAGGGAGACAAGGAGATGGTGAGCGCAATAAAATAAAAATTGTAGGTCACAAGCCCGAGATACCATTCTTCTTAACTCTTACCCACGCACGGTGAATCCATGGAATGCTTAGAAAGTTTCATTTCTCGTTTTTTTTTTTAATAAGCACGACATGTGACATTGCGCCAACCTGAAGGTAAGTGACGCGCAACGTCCATGAATATTAGCAACTGCATTCAGACCCTCGTGACTGACATCAGTCCCAACACTATGCCGGCTGGGCATGAAGGCAATTCGAGACTGATCCCGAAACGTGTGGATACACTTGGTTTATTTATTTATTTAAATTCTTTAATGCACTTAAAAATAGTACAGAGGCGAGCTATAATGCCAGTAGGCATTCTTTACCAGCTAACCTTGGGGATCGAGTAAGGTGATAGGCAGTATGAAAAAAATAAGAAATTTTAATGATACAGTTAATAAGTTTCTTAACTAATTCTAATATACTACACATTATACCTAAATACATAAACCATACATACAATTATACATACAAGTACATTATAACTTAAATAAATACACGGTTATTTAAATAGTGTTTTATTCTGTTTCTCCAGGAACGATGTGGTTATTAAACGTTTAAAGACGCTGACAGACGGTGCACGTCTAATAGCCAAGTGCAGCTTATTCCACTGGCGAGCCGCAGATACTGTAAAGGAATCAGTGTATCTGGTTGAGGAATGGGAAGGAATCTTAAGTTGGTTGTTGTAAGAGGAGCGAAGGGCACAGTTGTGCGTATTACAAAGAAATTCGAAGCGGGATTTAAGATATGCGGGAGTATTGGGATTATTAAGAATATTATAAAGTAAGGCGAGAATCAGCACGAACGGTGGATACTTCCCCGCCCCGGTAGACTGGGTAAATAATGAGCATAACATAACCTATAGTAATTTAGTTTTAGACCGCTCACATCTAAATTAGCATAATTTGTTAAAAACTAAAATTGCAATTTCAGTTTTTTTTTTATTTATTATTCTTTGGAGTTTACATTAAAATACAATTTACATTAAATAATAATATTATATGTCGAAGTTACAGTCACATTAATAAAATGTTTTTCGATTTTTACTAATATTTAAACAAAAAAATAAATAAACGAAATCCTATAGTTTTTAAAAGGTTTTTTTTACGTGATAGGTATAGATACCTGTACTATAGCCGTTAAACCACTATTCCCGCCACTCCCTGTATATTATAAAATACGCTAACAAAAGCAACGGGATTGTCTAACAAAATATGTTCAATGCATTTTTTTTTAATTTAAACATCCGGCATCATTACTCTAGTCGAATTAAAAGCTAGAGTCTAGCTGATAGTGTCGCTATTATCAAGATTTGGGAAGTAATGTCAAACATCAAACTTATATTATAATAACCGATCGGTAAAGGTCGCTTTTTATAATTGACGATAATTAACTATTACTAGGGTTGGTTCATTCTTCGCTTAGAAAATAAGCATATCGATTCAGCGAGGAAATTCGGCCAGTTTTATCGCCACCATACCGCGCTTTATATATTAATTGGGATTATATAATATATATAGTCGGTCGCAAGCCCAAGACACTATTTTATAGACCTCATCTCGAGAACGAAGGACAGGTCACCAGCAAAATTATTTTCAATGTATTACTATGAAGAAGAAGAAGTATCGCTATCTGCACAAACGATAACCCACATTCTTATCAATGATCCTGCATATTTAATATGATGGAAAATGTTTACGTAAAATATATATCTATGTTTTCTTAAGTTCGTAATAACTTTGTAATTAGCGAGTTTAAGTAATAGTTGTAATTAGTAAGTCAAATGTATAATGGTGTAAAGACCATTGAAAATTGTTTAAAATGAATTTTCAAAGTTACAAGGATCTTTCATTAACGGACTTGAATTGTGTAAGGGAAGAAATATGACCCAACTTCGATCTTTCAAAAGAGGACGGCCTAATGTTTAAAGAGCTGGCATTTGACGTTACTAAAATAAATTTGCCAATAAATTCGGCCAGCGTGGCTATAGAGGGCCATATTCTCCAGAAATATATTCTGGAAGGCTTATCTTCAGCAGTGGAGGTGTTTATGTCGAAATAAGATTTTCGGGCAACGTGTTACTTTTTTAAATATCCGTGCGACTCGTTCTTCGCACAACAACCAACTTCGTATCCCTGTCCACTTTTCTAGCAGATAATCAGATTCTCTTACTTGTCTGCATCTTGTTAATGGAACAGGATGCCACTATTCATCAGACAGGGACCAGCTTTAAATATTTTTTAAAATCTACATATTTACAACTTCCTTAAAAAACAAAATAAAAAGTAATCTCCATTTCTTGACTTATATTACAATTGTACATTTATTCAAATAAGTATTATATGTATATATCTTATAAATTTATTCAAAAAATAATATTTACAAAATATAAAATATTAATTACATACTACTTAAATATAATAATACCAGATATGTCAATATTAAGATATGTGCAACCTGAAGGCCGACAAAATGCAAAACAGAGGTCCCAAGCCCCCACAGCAGCACCGCGGACATAACGCATGCAGCCTTGTATTGAAAGGACGACTACCAGACGCGCTGATAATTTGATTAAAATTTGCTATTAGACAAATTGCTAAAATAAAGTAGATAGGTAGTAACAACTACTTTATTTTTCTTTTTTCTCTTAAACTAGCATGAAATATGACCTTGCTCCCACCTGATGGTAAGTGACGCGCGGGGTCCATGAATATTAGCAACTGTAATCAGACACTCATGACTGACATCAGTCCCTAACACTATGGCGGCTTGACTGGGCATGACGGCAATTCGAGCCTGATTCCGGAACGCGTGGATACACTTTACTGGGTCTATCGGCACAACCACAACCATCTGTCCGTCTACCACCTATTTACTTATTAGATAGATAAAACAAGAATAAAATAATATATATATTATATGTATGTTTTTCCTTATTTTTTGAAATATTGTTTGTTGGAATACAAATATCGAATCTAGCCGAGGTAAGTTTTAAACAATCATTACCAAAAAAAACCTTTGTTATTTAATTTAAACATAGAGTTACTTCGTGTCATCATTTAATTAATATTCAAGAGAGCTTTAAAAATAAAGCAATAAAAATTATATTATTTTATTTCAATAAATCAAGTAGCACAAAATAAATGAATAAAATTAATAAGGATGTCGTACTGCATCTTTATAGCATTAAATCTCAACGGTGACAATAAAAAGGGGTTTATAAAAACCAACTTTACACGATTTTCTCAGAGAATATGAGTTTTTTTACGACAGACGCATAAAAGGTTACATCAATTTTCAATGACATAATAAATGTCAGCCGACTAGAAAAGTGTTTAATAACATCTACGTTTTGTTATTTAAATATAATATTTCTGTATTCATTTGGTTTGGATATTTTTAGGTAACTTAATAAATTAAATTTTGAACAGAAGTATTAATAATAATAAAATGATTTATTGCACACAAAATAAAATTATGTACATACCATGAATTTATTGTCTACCAGCTAACCATTGGGAGAGTAAATAGAGTCCGAGAATTTTATGTAAAAATAATAATTTACCAAAATATATGTTTAAATATAATACAAATATGTATATAATAAATACTCGTAGAGAAGACTGAAGATCTTTTATGGGAGGCACAAGGAGGCTTTAGACCTGGAAGAGGATGCATTGACCAAGTCTTCTCGCTCCGCAATATCACAGAGAAGTTTTTGGCCTTAAACCAGAAGGTTTTCTGTGCTTTTGTGGATTTGGAGAAGGCTTTTAATAGAGTTGTAAGAAAGAAGCTTTGGGACATATTGCCGGAGTATGGAGTGAATGACAAACTGCTACAGGCTATACAGTCCCTGTACAAGGGCTGTAAAGCTTGTGTGCGGGTGGAGGGAGGTATGTCGCCTTGCTTTGAATCCCAAATGGGTGTCAAACAGGGCTGTGTGCTTTCCGCCAGATTATTCACTCTATATCTCGACAAATGCCTAAAAAGTGTGAGAGAGAGTAACTGTGGGATAAAGATGAGTGATCTAGTGGTGAACTGCCTGCTTTATGCAGATGATGCTTATGGCATCGTCCGAACAACAACTGCAATCACTAGTCACAAGAATGAAGGAGGGATGTGCAGAAAAAGGACTCCGTTTGAATGCGAGAAAAACCAAGGTACTAGTGTTTGAAAGAAGAAGGATGACAACCGTGACGATAAAGATTGATGATGAAACTCTAGAACAAGTAAATGAAATTATATATCTGGGCAGTGTTTTCACTGCGGATGGGAAGTACGATAGGGACGTTGAAAGAAGAGTGAACGCGGGAAATAGTGTTAACGGTGCCCTGGGGTCACTGATCGGCAGTCGAAATGTCAGTGACAAAGCTCGGCTCGCCATACACAATGCCATGTTGGTACCAACACTGATGTATGGAAGCGAAACGTGGATATGTCAGAATACGCATGAGAGTAGGGTTAATGCAGTAGAAATGCGGTCGTTGCGGCGGATATGTGGCGTCACTTTGGCGGACCGCATACGTAACGTCGAAATACGGAAAAGGGTTGGTATGAAGGAAAGCATAGGGACAAAAATAAGGAAAAGCATGCTACGATGGTTCGGGCATGTTGAAAGGATGAGCGAAGAAAGATTGACGAACCAGGTATATAATGCGAAAGTTGTGGGTAAAAGAGGCCCTGGCAGACCAAGACACACGTATCACGATCAAATAAATAAAACACTAGCTGAAGGAGAATTAAAAAGCCTTCGTAACAAAAGGGCATGTATGAAGAGGTTGATGAATGTCGATGAAGCGAAAGAGGTATGTCGTGACCGTGTCAAGTGGCGCTCAATTGTCTCTGCCTACCCCGTAAGGGATCTGGCGTGAAGATATGTATGTATGTACTCGTAGGTAATTTAAAGGGTTATTTATTGTATAATTATATATTGTGTAATACTGTAAGTTTTTATAAAACTGGTATAGCTATTTATTTATTTTAAATACTTCATTGCACTAAAATTGTACATAGGCGGGCTTAATGGCCAGGCATTTTCTAACAACCAACGTAATAAGTTTTTCTTGCAGAGATACCTTGTTCAGTCAGATTAAATCGTTTAAAATAATTTTAATAATGACTTGTCACAAGTGTGTATAAAAATATGATGACTTCGACTGAAAAAACAAAGCTACAAGTTGGAGTAGAGGGTTTTTACACATTCAATTTACCAAACAGTTAGCAAAACTTCAATATAATTTGTCTAACTAGCAAAACACAATCAAAGCGTAGTTGACTACGCCATATGTAAACAGACATCAGAGCAGCAGTTTTGGCAGGGACGACGGGCGATATATCACAGCGTGTCTGTGACAAACAGAACTGCAAGTTGCAATCGCGGATGTCGCTGTCGCCACTTCCGTGTTCAGATGAATAATACCACCAGCACGATAAAGCAAAACATACAAACAAAAAGTTTAACTTCAAAATATCTACGTTAAGCTAAGTTAGGCTTATCTAAATTATTATATTAATTAAGTAGTTGTGTTAGTTTTAATTTAATTTGTCTTCAACTTTAATTACCTACACTGCCTGCCACGTGGTAGTTATCGAATGTTAAACATGTAATACTTGAAAGATTTAAAATTAAATTAAAATAATCAAAATTAAAAACTAAACTATATATAATGACTTGATCATGTGGCACTGTGCCAAGTACACTTGCAGCATTCCCCCGCTGCACAGCTATGCTGATTTGCTGCGCGAAATAACTGCCAGCCTTCTTATCACACATTTAGCCCACTCTACTATAGCCCAAGCTCGTCGATATCTCCTGCGTACCATACTCTATTACAAATTGTGTCAGTCATCAAAAATATATATAAACTAATTATAAATAAAACTAAAAATAAAAATCAGTGTGCTTGCAGCATTCCCCCGCTGCAAAGCTATGCTAATTAACCACGCGAAAAATCTGACAGCACTAAAACCTACTTGATTTTATAATATCCAATTTAAAATAAGTTTATATAATATCTCGGCATTGTATACTTCTGGTTCCCTAAATATACATAAATATAAAAAAATAAATATTTCCAGACAGGTCACACAGCGCCATCTAGTTTCCGTGGTAAGCTACGAGGCTTGTGTTACGGAAACTAGATGGTTGATAAACTACATATTATACTTTTTTTTGTAAATATATACATATTATACATATAACCACCCAGACCGAGACAAATTATACAATGTACAACTTGCCCCTGGTGGGAATCGAACCCACGACCTTCCGAGTTCACGGCAACGTTTGTTACCACTAGACCACGGAGGCGGTCAAATACATAGAACCTTCTTTCACAATATTTGCTGTTATTAGCCTAAACTAAATACTCGTTGATATATTGGTGTCATATTACATGACAAAAAGACTTGTAGAAGTACAAAGGGAGTGAACGAACGATGTGGGACGTCCCTCATTTATTTATTCAGGTCTGAGTCGCGTTGAGAGAGAAAGTAATTCACGCGTGTTCCGTAAACAACACAGTAATACTTTATCAAGGAAATAAATTGGAGGTACAACTCGTCGAAATTAAAGATGTATGCGAGTGCCGGAGAAGATATGTTATACTAGCATGTATGATCCGGCTTCGGCTAATACACTTTAGTTTTAGTATAAAGTGCTGGTCTTCTGCTAACAGCTTACTAATTGGACCGCTTTGCTGCTTACGGCCTATTGCGAAAAGGCTAAATAAATAATCTATAAAATGTTTCTATAATTATTTCTCATTTGCTGTATAGAATCGTAGACCCGTAAAGTTCAAGCGCTAAAATCTTTAAAAATAATACCTCCAGTTTAATTGTTTGCTCCAGTGACAAGAGAGCTGGATCTTTCCTAGCAAATTAGAATAGCGATCCAGAGCATTCCGTTAATGCCGTCTTGAAAACTTTTTCCATAAATGTATTGACGCTTAGGCCTGGAGATCCTCTCGCACCAACTTCCACTGCGTAATAATTAGTTTATTTTTTTATTAGGTTTAGTTTATATTTATTTTTATTTTATTTCTTTAATTAGGATCACCAACAGAGTACACATTGAATCCAATTCTATCAATAGAAGCAAACAGTAAAAAAACCATAAGTGTATGGTACCCCAGTAACAGGTGACCACAACATGTCAAACTACATTCAATTATGATACATTATATATATGTTTAAGAAATTTAATTAATAATAGTAACAATATTTAAAAAATAAAAATAATGAGAACTATGACTAAAAGTAATACTTACAGTTACAGTGTTAAATAATAGTTATTTAATTGTATTTTTAGTAGTTTGTAACTATTATTTATTATTTTACTTAATTTTAATTAATATATTATTTTATTTTGTAAATATTTTTAGAATAAATTACTCATGTATGTAAAGATACATCAATGAAACATCTCTGGCAATTTTAATGAAAATTTGTTTAGTAATTTAGATTTGAATGTGGAATATACATAGCGACAAAACGACAAAGCTACTTTTACATTTGTGATATTAGTATGAATGGTTGCCCCAAGCTCCGTTGTGTGACGCTTTATGTTTGTGCTTGTAGGTACAGACGACAATGGAATGAAACATAATTGTAAATAGAAGGTTGCTCGGGCTACGGCAGTCTGGGGTTCTATTAATTTTAATATAATACCAAAGACATTAAATGTTTAACAAGACAGGGTAAAAAGCCAGACGGTATGATTGATAAAGCTAGACCAATCGGCACAGAATTAATTAGTGTATTACGGTTTGTGCCGTATATAGTCATGTTCGACGTGCAGTTTTATATTAATCTTGTTGTTTTATTGACAATATGCATTTCATACAACATTTGTATGAAAGTAACAACCAATGCCCGCTCTATTGTTTTAGTTTAACTAAGAATAACGTAAGAAACAAAGATCAAATCTTAATATCGCAAACCAGGTTGAGAAAAAAGGTTAAGCAAGGTTTGCCTTTGAAAATAACATTATACCTGAGAGTATAACTATACTACAACTAAGTGAATTTAAAAAAAAAATTTTTTGTCAAAAAGAAAATTAAAAAAAAACGACTGCTTAATAAAATATTTTTAATTAAAAACTAAAAATAAATAAGCTAAAAAAATTATATAGATAGCATCAGGACCCATTAAAGACTGAGACAGGCCCAAAACTTTCTAACAATGGGTCCCGACTATTAAAGTCGCTATGTAATAAAATATATAATTATATATATATATATAATATAAAATATGGAATTTGCTAAGCTGCTGGTCTGCTGCTAACAGCTTACTTATTGGACCACTTTGCTGCTTAGTCTTCTACTAGCAGGAGTAGAATCATTCAAAATAATTAAATTAATGACGTTTCATAAATGCCTGTAATAGGTTTACGTGAATAAAGATATTTTGACTTTGACTTTGATAAAATTATTTTAATGGGTAGCTATACCAGCGATTATCAAATTTTATACCTACGGAACATTTAAACTTCATTTTAGTTGTAATTAATTTATTTAGTTTTTAATTAGAGTATTTTTTTACGCAGTCGGGTTTTTTATTTATTAAATCAACTTTTTTATTTTAAACTATCGCTGTCTGTTATATGATAATAAATATAATAACCGTATCCCTTACTTGGGGTCAGAAACCACTCTTTTATAAGGATCGAGTTCACCTTTACTATAGGCCCATCATTAGGGTGGAGCGGTCATGTATGGAGTTTTTTTTTTTTTACAATTTTGTTTTCTCTGGGTGCGCAATAGTTGCTCTATCCTATACTCATCACGAATCCAAAATATATCATAAAAATATTTAGGTTTAGTACTGCCCCAACGCCCTTAAACTTTGGAAAAAAATGCATAATTACAGATATTTGCATGGATTACTATCACTATTAAAAATCATTCCATCATTAAATAAAATTACATCATAGCGTAAAGTAAGGAATAGGCTGCCACCTAGTTATTTTTCTCTGTATTTTTAATGCTTCCTCTCCCCTCACCTATCTTTTAATGAGTGGCGGGTGCCGCGTAAACTTAAGTGCAATTTACGAAACTAGTAAGATCACGCTGAATTGTTTTGGCGCCAAATATTGTGAAATTTATAGTGTAAAGACATTATTAATATTATTGCGTGTTGATAATTGTTGATATTTAGATTGTTGTGATACTCGTAAATAAAACAGTATGGCTGCTAAAAGGAGTGACTTAGTTTGCCCAATATTTGGTTCTGGATGTGATTTACCAACCAGTGTTTTACCTACTTACAGGGATCTAATGAGAGCATTTTTATGGATAACCCGACTCGAGGGAAACACTAAATAGCAGAACCAAGTGACTGACACGTGCGAATTCATAGATCAAAGAGTAAAAGTTATCTGGCAGATGGATTCAATTCCTACCGTAGCACATCAAACATTGTGGCGCGTGTTAAAGTATTCCATACAAAGTACCGCTCGATTTTGAAACCTTATAAAGGCCGGAAAAACAATATAGCTATCGGCAGAGACTTTTACAGTTTAAAAATGTAAATGATGCACTTTTTGATATAGCCACTTGCAAATGCAAAGATTTTACTTCATGTCACTGCGAAAAAAGTCAATGAACTAAATCTACGTCACCTTTTTGAGCATCTCGAAGGCACGGCTTCAGGACCTAAAAGTTTTACTGCTGGCCGCATTAGTAAAGCTCTTAAAAATTGCGAAGAACTCCCGATTACAAACTTCTAACGAATCAGTTGTACTCTGCCGCTGATCACGAAAACTAACCAAGACTTAAGTATAGATCAATTGTATTTAAAAGAAACGCTATAAATTCAGGAGAATGTAATGAAAGTTTGGCAAAAAGAGACCCTGGTAAAGTTGTGCATTCAAGATGGCTTACAACAGCGAATAGGACTCTCCGGCTTTATGTTGGATCTGAATCACAGCATGAGAAACTTGTGACACTCGTTACTTTCATATTGAAAGTATACGCTTCCATTTGGTTCCAATCAACACTGAACCATCATGTTTTCATGGTCCTAGACATTTACACAATACCATGATGCTGTCACGCTATTTACCTGACTATTTGAAAGCTGTCGTGGATCCAGTTATTCAAAGAAATGGGTATTTTGGACATCTGGAAAACATATTAATTGCCTTGCTGGGGGATGGAAGACAACACATCAAGGAACTGGCATTAAGAAGAATATTACAATTGCGATACTCTAAACAGCGGGAAAAATCAGTTCGTGTTTTCAAAATGGAAGATTTCAATTTGAAGCTGCAATTACGATACCAAAAAAGATTTTAGGGCAGAATAATATAGAACGTTTTTTTTGGAATTTATCGTTTTTCAGTTTATTATTTAGATATATTATTTTAATTATTTTGCACAAATTATTCAAATTTATTATTATTATATACCTAAATACTACTTATAATTAATTAAAGTTACTATATACTTTTTTTTTAAATTAAATTTAAAGCACCCCATGTTTTTTCAATAATTATGAAATTTCGACCCCCTTGGGGCAGTACTTACAGTAATTATTTATTTATTTTATTATTTTTTTCCGTAATAGCTACTTATATAGCAACTATTCCAAACCCAGGCATTTCAAATTTCTAAAAAAATAAAAATCACTCCACCCTACCCATCATGACAAGTGGCAAGTCGTCGATGTCTCTAGCGTATCAAACTCGAGAAATATAACAAATAAATTATAGTGCGACCAATTTGACCAATCGAACCAGGTACCTCCGAATCTAAATCCACGGGCGTAACCTCTAGACTACGGAGGCAGTTACCCCAATATTAGCTGGTAAATAATGTTTTATGGCGTTATGGATTGTCTACGTACTAGTATTTTTAATACTATAAGATATTTAAATAAATAAATACGAACGCCAGTTTAAAAGAAGAAGACAAAGAAGACAAAATTCTAAGCATTTTATGGATTCTCCGTGCGGGTGCCGGGTCCATCGTGTGTGGGTAAGAGATGAAAATAATGGTGTCTCGGGCTTGCGACCGACAATAGGCTGGTTTAAGAAAAGGAGGCCTCCCTTTTTTATTTTATTGCGCGATAATACGCTCAACATCCACCATTCTACTCCTCTCCCTACCCAACCAAATACTGTATGATTCCGTTAATGCTGTCAGCCCTAAAAACGTAATTTATTTATAATGTTTGTTCCTAACAGTGTTCATAACCGAGTTGGGGATCATCAAATACAAAGTATTGCAGAATTTGATGCTTTTCATGAAACAATTGGGTATAGGAATTCACAGAGCGGGAAAACAGCAAAAAAATAAATGCAACAATATCCACAGTAATCTAATTTACAAAACAAAAAACTTGGACTTGACATGTCCGTGCAAAAGGCGAGAACTCACGATGCTATGATGATACTAACTAAATTAATATAAATCAGACTTTATTTTAAAAAAAAGCTGAGACATTTTAAGCTTCTTAAATTAAAAATATCCCAGTGAATAAATAAACATTATATTTTTTTAAAAGGTCCCTTAATTAAATTTCTCTGTCCATTTTCTTAATCAAGAGTTAAAATACAATGTAACTTGAACATCAATTTTTTCGGCTTCCAATTAGTCTAATGCTTGAAAATACATAGCGCGCTTAATAAAACAAAAAAAGAGAACAAAAAACCTTTATTTTTAGACCTATTCTAAAAAAAAACATTGTTGCACGAACAATTTATGGCAAAGGAAAATTTTGATGCATTGTATACTGATATTTTAGGCGGTATTTAATTAATTAAATTACTCTTTGTTTTGAGAACCAAAATAACTGTCTCAGTTATGAACTGAACGTTTTCACTGTATTAACATGTAACAATCTGCTTTCAAAGAATTCAGGAAAATTTGTATAATATCCTTTTGTGGTAAAATATTTCGTAAATATGAGTAAAAGAGTCTTTCCTTTGACTCATTTTAATACGCAACACAGTTACAGGAATAAATACTCTCTCTTTACTTGTTTACGCATGTTTTAAAACCCTTATTTACTTCCGCACGCTGACTCCGATCTGGTTGAATGCTGGAGGAGAATTTTTATGTCCACTGATGCGATCGTTCTAACCACGAGGGCTTTTTAATTATGGTCGTACGATTCCGTAGCCGAAACCGTAGTATTCCCAGTGCTATCTTTATTTATAAAAAGCAAAATTTAGCTTACAATTTACAGTCCCCTTTTTGTAAAATTTTCGCGCGTATGTTTTTAACATAAAAAAAAACTAAAATACTGCAAAAATGTCTTTGCAATCTCGCTATAAACAATATTTAGAGCCTGGGCCCCGATTCTCGCGCCTTCGACATGTATGTCCGCTTGCTTTGCTGAAATAATTCTGACAGTTTACTATGGAGATGTGTCGCTTTTCATTCGAATATTTCGAACAGACACCCAAGTCGCGCCAGAATTAAGCCCCTGGACTGAATAGGCAAGTTAGATACACAAATAATGTTAACTAGGCTCACACTTTTTCAGGAGATAAGAGAATCAAAACAAATTAAAACATTAATTTTTACCTTGTACGAGTATTGTATTTGTAAAATAAGCAGTGTAAATATTGTCCATGCAAGAACGTATCATGGCTGTCTATTCGGAGGGGGAAGGGAGGATATTCCTGCCTTAGAAGGTCATTGCAGTGGTGGTACGTGTGTTGAGTCCCGGTCCGCACGCTAAGGGCCTGGTTGAGCGGGGGGATGGCTGGCACATGCGTTACATCCGTGATCGTGTACTGCTGTGGGGGTCTGGGACCTCAGCCAAACACGTTCAATTTATTGTTCTTTTAGCCGAGGTTATTGCGTTTTGTCGACTTTCGGGTTGCACATGGGCATGTATCTTAATTCTGACTGGGTGGGTCTGTTACTTAGCCCCAAATGATATATAATGAAATTTTATATTTATCACGCTATTAAAGTTGATAGTTGCACGGCCGCTGTCAAGGTCGAGCGCTAGCACTATGTTTTAAAACAAAAATGCTATTTATCAAACACGGTTTTATTTATTGCGAAATGAATGGATAATAAAGCAAGCGCGATCAGATTCTGCTTCTCAGCAAAGTTTATTTTGTTTAATCAAAATTAAAATGATCGCTCAACAAACGCCGTTGAAACAGGAAGGGCGGCCAAAATATGGATTAAGTTGCTGATGGTCGGAAAGAAGATGGGGGTTCACTATTCTAAAACTTGCATAATTTCCATTAGTGTTCTTTTAATTTACACCAGATTTTCGGGGGTGGATTAATACGAACTATCCCCCTCCTCTGCATACGTGCCTGCGTCCATAAATACGCCACGCAATATTAAATCACAAATTTAAAATACCAATAAGTAAATATTTCGTCAACTAAAGAGTACATTTTCCACAAATATCTAATTAACACGACCTGCAGGTGTTTTTAATGATACAAGTATGCCGTCTTAACGAACTGCCAGCGTAATGTTGTACATGAAATAAGTAATTAAAAATTAAAAGTAGATTGTCTGAAAAGGGGTGTATGATGTACTCGTATGTCTGGCATCATAAAATGATTAAAATTTGTTAACAAATGAATATATAAAACCTAAAGTAGGGGTTCGAAAGCTCTTGTCAAATCTATTAAACTTTATAGTATAAAACACAGGTAATACTCGTAAGGCGATTTTATTAGGTAGGTACCAATTATACAATTATACCGTGTGCAGACCCGGATGGCGCAGCATCGTCCGAGACAAAGTGATCCGTGGAGGGGGTCACGACCCTCAGCATAGAGGAAAACGACGCAAGGAGGAGGACCAATTATACATACATAAACTGTTTAAAAAATGGTATTCTCACATTATTTAAATACTTCACAATAACTTATGTAAGTATATAAATATATTGTATGTAGTATTTAATTAATTATATTGTAGTTAAATAATTTTATATTTATAGTATAGATTTTTTTAAATGTATTATATAATAACTTTTATATAAAATTATTTAAGACAGAATTTTAAAAAAATCTAATAAACCAAAATATTATTTGTTCTTTTAGATCATTTTCGTATACTTGGTGCACCGTATACTAGATAATGGTGTCGTTGCTAAACTAAAGGAGTATTATCAATTCTACAAGATAGGGGATTCAAGAAAATTAAGTGATAACATATTCCTTGAGTACGAAACATTAATTAATTCGAAATGCAGCATAGCAGTGATATCAGTTAACGTTTAAGGTGAGCTTAGTTATAATCAGTTTGTCTGGAACATCCATGACCTAGATCGGGCAAGTTCGGTGTAGCTTCCTAATAGAATCGTGTCGCCGAAGCGCAACATCACTCCGAATAAACTTTAATTAACCGGATGCTACTCCGGTGCTTGCAGAACTTAAATGAATCTGGAATCATTTTATATAATTAGAACATTTTATGTCGTGATGTTTGCTTTTTAGACAAAAAGATATACGGTTACTATCCGTATTTGTTTCCGACTGTTTTTATTTTGGGGATTGCTCGAGGTGAGACGTAATGTTGCTCTAATTAAATACTTCTTCCGACTAATTCGTGGCTTTACAGTAAACCCTTGTCTTCTCGAAAGAATATCACTATGGGTGCCCCCGCTTCAAAGGTACTTTTTAAGAGCTCGTCAGCAGCCATTATTTGCAATACCTAAATTGCGAACGAAAGCCATCGAAACGACACCCTTGTATCACGCACTGACTCTTATTAATAATATCTCGGCGTTTTGACATATTTTCGTACTCCGAGCCGAGATTTCTGACGTTATTTAGAATTAATTTCTACAAAAAGCAGCGTGGTTGATGTAAATATCAATTATTATTAACATAATTATTAGCTAATTGTATAAGTGCTACATATGTGTAAATTTAATGTATATATAATTGTATAAATTGACTAAGAGCTTACGTGTTTGGCATGAGCGTGTTGGCGTAAGTGTTGGCTTGTAATAATAATAAATAAATAAATTTGTTTTTGTCATTCTTATTAGTCGCTACACTATTGGCAGAGTGGTCGTGGTAGCCATTTGAGTGCTAGTGGCACGTCTAACAAGCTGTCGAAAGAGTCAGTATTGCAATTCAGCGGGGAAATGTAGCCAGCGTACGTGCTACCATTCCACACGGACGGGACTTATATAGACGTATCCGTAATATTAACATAATTTAAATAATTAAAAAAATATAAAATATTTTTAGAATTAAATAAAAGCAGGTATTTATTTATAACTTCATTTAATATTGCACATTAAGCCTTGTAAAATCAATCAAAATCAAAATAATTTATTTCCATTGGTTCTCTCGAAACAACTTGGATAAAGTCAGAACTAATAAAATCAATACATTTTTTACAACATATGTACTAATCAAAGTGGTAATAATGGTTGGACCGTAAACAGGCAATAATCCATATTTATGTATGTTATGCACAACATTATTGCTATAAGCAAGTAAAACTAACTAACTTAGAAACTACTTAAATAAGATCGTGGCTGTAAAGAGGCCGTGTCACCTTAAAATCTAAATAAAACATTCTATGTCAAGTAAACTTAAATTTAAATTCGTGGTTGTAAAAGGGCCGTGTCAATTAAAAATAAATATAAAATTAAATAATTTAAATATTAAGATTTATTATCAATTTAATAATTATGATGTATAGAAATTATATACATATGTCAGATAGTTTATAAATGTATAGAACAAAAAATAATAATAATAATAATAAAAATAAAATAAAAAAAGACGTCATCTTATAATCTAAAAACTAATAATGATATTATGTCAATTAAACATAAATTCATAAATTTATAGCTGTAAATGGGCCGTGTCATCTTATATTCTAATAGCATTAATGTTAATAATATTCGTGGCTGTAAAATGGCCGTGTCACCTTACTATCTAAATAAAACATTCTATGTCAAAGTTCATTATCATTACATCATTACAGCCCCTAGAACACAGCTTCCTAGACCTCCACTGCTGGAGATGGGCCTTCCAGAACTGGAGAATTTGGCCCACACTCGCCACGCTGGCCAGACGGCTTGGCGAGGATATGATGTCATTTTTTTGTATGTCAATTTATTAACGATTTCACAAGTTGGTATTAGTGGAACCGGGACCGACGAGGCACGGTAACGGTGGTGTTGTAAATCTATGACAAATGTACGTAAGAGAAGTGTATTTCTCATTGGTACATGCCGGGGGGGTTTGAACAGATCTTTGTAGGATTTAAGGTACGCATTCTTACAACCGAGCCACCACCGCTTACTTGTAAAGTTCGCTAAATGTGAATTCGCTCAAGTGTATCCAAATAAAGCATGGTAGATAATAGCCTAACCACACAGACCGCAAACATAAACATAGCAGCTGAATAAGTCGGATTTACCTGAGGTGTTGTGGTTAGAATTATGTTTCTCTTTTAAAAAAAAAGTATTTTATTCAGCAGTAAAATGTTGTGAATTGAGAGTGCAATGTTAACGACACAAACATTTTTTTAAAATTTATTTTAATTAGATAATATCCACGGCTGCTTATGACATTGAACATTCCGTGTTAATACCCTGCCATATTATCTTTACTGCAAATTCACTTTGGCTGAGCTATAAAAATGATACATTATAGCACTTTGAGGCCGGAACGCCTGGAGGCTTAGGGGCGTTAGGGGTATTCGGATTCTAGTATGCGTGTGTCATAAACATAATGACAGACCTAACAATTGTTAATATAAAAAAAAACGATAAATCTACAAATTGGAGCTGTTGTTAAGGATACTACTTTTATACAGTAATGGCCCCCCAAAAATTGTTAATTTTTTGCAAATAACACTGTTGACCAGTGATTTTGTTACCCTTGATATAAGTGTATACTTTTGTGCCAACAATTAATGAAACTATGTACAGATTACTTTAAAATTAGTTTGTAATAAATTTTCATATTATACTAAAAAAAGTATTAAGTATTTGTATGAGAATGAAATGACAGTATATTTAAATTATTTTTTTTAAATGAATTTTATTACGAAGTAATCGTTTTCTTTAAAGTTTAATTAATGTATATAAAAGTCCAGCAGTAATCTAACATCATGAATTGGTCCCATATATCCTGATAGCTTTCACTTCTAGATCCTGGTAGAAGTTCTTCACTAAAATTTGCTAGAATAAAGTGTAACTTTATGTCCATAATTGCTAAATAAATCCTGAAGCTATCCAACATATTTTGCACAATTTCTTTCTTCTTTTCTTTTCATACGAATAGAACTAATATATCCAATACATATTACATAAAATACAATTATTTATTTACATTAATTATTGACATATGTACATCAAATATGACTTTGCGTTTTACATCTCAAAGACGTATCAGGTCTCCCCCCTGTATTTTGTACATCTTCTTCTTCTTACGGTGCCATCTCCTATCGGAGGTCGGCTATCATTAAGGCGATTTTGATTTTGTTGGCCGCTGTCCGGAACAAGGATCTGGTGCTCATCCCGAACCACTCCCTGAGGTTCTTGAGCCAGGAAGTGCGTCTTCTCCCCGGTCTTCTGGAGCCTTGTATCTTGCCTTGCATGACGAGCTGCAGCAAGCTATACTTTTTATTGCGCATGATGTGTCCCAAATATTTTGTACATATGCACTTCTTATTATCTGGTTAATAAGTGTTTTACATATTTCGCCTATATCTGTTCTAATTGTGTAATGTAGTAATCCATACTTATGTATTACAACAAGTTTGGAAATATAATTCCGAACTGCCAAGCTATATAAATAAATAATAATAAATAAATAAATATTTCCAGACAGGTCACACAGCGCCATCTAATTTCCGTGGTAAGCTACGAGGCTTGTGTTACGGAAACTAGATGGTTGATAAACTACATATTATACTTTTTTTTGTAAATATATACATGTAAACACCCAGACCGAGACAAATTATACAATGTACAACTTGCCCCCGCTGGGAATCGAACCCACGACCTCCCGAGTTCACGGCAACGTTTGTTACCACTAGACCTCGGAGACGGTATATTTTTTAAATAGTAGGTACTTCAACTCTATTTCCCACCTTAAAACTCCTTGTAGGGTTCGTATCCCGTCCTCGTCGCCACTAATATATCCAATACATATAAAGTAAAGTACATTTTGTAATAGGTTTAGACGTAATTATTTAATCAAATTAATTGTTGACATACATCAAAGACGTATCGAGAACTATTCGTACAGAAAGCAAATTTTAATAAAAAACACTTAATAAAAAATCGTGTTTTAGAGAGCAGACAAACATAATCTTATAATTCAGAAGTTTCATTAATATATTCGAAAGCTGTTGGTTTAAAAATATACAAATTGGCAATTATATCCAGGGCAACACTTTTTTTTGAATAGTGAAAAAGATGGAATATGTTTTTGATCTGAAGTACCCTTCAAATTACCTTAAAAACTTTGGTAAGTACTTATTCCATTAAGGAACATTCCATATTCTGTACACTTTCGCCAATGATAACAACGTTTATTATCTATTTATCTACACACAAATTATTATTTCTTATAAAATGTATAGCTGAAACTATAGACAATATTAGGTTAATAAATATTTTTTTTTTATTTGAGCGTAAAATTTTGTTCGATTTTGCGAGTGATTGCTAGTAATTTGACCATTCTATCAAATAAACCATAATAGCGTCGTAAATTAATGTGTAAATTAGTTAGTTAGCTTATAAGTTATTAATGTATAGTTATTTTAAGGAGATAAAAATCACAGTAAAATCTCTGAAATTGAGCTTCCCGTACAACATATTATCCCTATAAATTTACCTGACGTATCCAATATTTCAGACGTTTTCACCGGTCTGACCTCTTTTAATAAATCCAACTACGTGAATTGAATATATACTGGCAACACCGCCACCTATATACGACACAAAACAATGTTATTGTTGTCTCCACTTTCGTACCTTTCACTTTTCGTAGAATTGCTCATAGTTCGAGAATCCCTACTTTTTGTTTTATTGCCTTCCTACATTCTTTATTATATTAAAACTAGTTATTTGGACCCAGCTTCACTCGTATAATAAAATGCTCGAAAAAAATATACACACACAGGTAACATCATAATGACCGATCAAAATCGGCTTAGTGGTATATACGGTAGGCGAGATAAACATACAAGTACGTACAAAAACGAAGCTTCTATTTGACCAGGTTTGGCCAATAGTTGTATGTCAGTTGGCCGCATGACGCACTCAGACAATGACCCATATATTCATATTTAATTTATATTTGTTATATACCCTATATTTTATGATTTTATTACAGCCCCTAGAACACAGAGTCCTACATTACCACTTTTCACCTTTGAAAAAATTAACAGTCGGGTTGCCGAGGGTTTCAAGTCAATTTAAGAGACAATTTAATAACGATTTCACAAGGTTCTATTAGTAAAACCGGGACAGACGGCTAAACGTGCCACGAGGCACGGGGACAGTTGTATTGGTAATCTAAGACAAATGCACTTAGGAAAAGTATTTCTCATTGGTACATACCGGCGTTACGCGACACTTTTGGAACTCAAAAGCCTTCTTACAACCGAACCAACTCCGCTCTTATTAACTAGGTAATACATACCCTATATGCATACCACTATTCCTACAAACATCACATCCAAATTTCATCAAAATCAGTTCAGAATTAAAGGCATGAAGAGGAGGCAAACAGACTTACATACAAAGTTTTTTGTTCATTTGTAATATAAGCTTGAATAGTAGTTGTTCCAGCCTATTTATCCTAGTAAATGTTATAACTTTACTACAAATATTTGTCGTAACATTGCTTGAAGATTGTTGGTATTTCCTCCTTGTTCATTTCCTCGCTCTAGTAAGGTTTTACCTTAAAGACCTTGGTCACAACGGATGCGTGCATGGACGTCACGCTTCTTATGCAGCGCATACATTTGCTGGCCTCAATGGTCAACTGGACTCACTCTTGGACTGTTGTCTTCGTCTAAACTAATGTATCGACATTTAGAAACTAAAGACAGATCTGGAAGGAACACTTAACATTTTTAAATTCAGTGGCTAAAACATTCTAGTTTAATGCCAGTAAGATGCATGTGACGTTCTTGAAGTATTTTTTTTCTCCTTTTCCTGCTCTTCAGAACACCATGTTGGAACTAAAATCCAGATTCAAAATACTTTGGGTTAAAATACGTTTAGATCTCAACCACTGAAACTGAGATCATCACCGAAAGCATTCAATAAACTCTGGATTTCACGCTCTCAGTTAGACTAATGCCTTATAAAGCACAAATAAAGTCATTTATTGTTCTTAGCTCTGAGATGGTTCTGCTAGTACCTGGCAGTCTTCATGTCGTGCAGAGACTGGCCATTTGAATTGTGGATGACGCCACAGTGTCTAAAACGGCATCCTTGAGCGTGTTCTACAAGCTATACCACAGTAAATATTTGGAAGCTGCATAACCTTATCTCTTATTCTCTATTCCGTAACCAAACATGTGATTCCAAATATGCACTCTTACATCTGTCGCATGCTAAAGATGTAGAATGCTATTCCCGCCAGTGTGTTTTATTATTCCTATTACCTGAAGTCCTTCAAGCGAAGTGCCAAAAAAAATCTTGATAGGTCGCCATAATAATAGGGACTGATGTCAGTCGATAGTGGTCCATTAGAAATGTGTCCAGATGACGATTATGATTTGTATGCTCGTATGCCCGGGCTTCACTAGGTCTATTTTGACTTGTTTAATACACATGTTATTGAAAATTATGTACTTGGAAAAAATAAAGCTTAGTTTAATATACCAGTAATTTGACATGCTTACCTACTTTTGTCTCTGGCTGTACTGTTACATAATTCTAAGGGTGGGTTGCACCACCTGATTTGACGAATATATTTACATTAACAACTAAAAAGTGCAGTTGGTACGTGAAATATGACAACTTACGTCACGCCGTGTGAAAACATTGGCCGTATCGCACAATCATCAAGATCTGTTTTTAATTGCTTTATGTAAGAGAGGCTTAAAACTGAAACAGGGAAGCTTTACAAAAAGACGAATTTGACGCCTAATTTAATTACTTATTAATCGTAACCAGAGTATTTTGGATGATCTAAGTTACCGTAACAAATGGTCAGTTCGAAATAAAACTTGATCCTTGACACACAAAACCACAAACGAACAAAGGATTATGGGGATCTTATATGGCTCCATCGTTACCTTCGAAGCGTCTAGTAGTAGTAAGTTAATTATTTTTTGTAGTCTTATGTATTATAATAAAAAATGCTTATACAAAATGTAATTCATATTAATTCTAAAAATAACTATAAATAATTAACAATTATAAAAAAGAGGTTGATGAATGTCGAAGAAGCGAAAGAGGTATGTCGTGACCGTGACAAGTGGCGCTCAATTGTCTCTGCCTACCCCGCAAGAGATTTGGCGTGAAGATATGTATGTATGTAATTATAAATACTTTGTATAAAAAAAAAAATAAAAAAAAAATTCAATTAAAGGTGCAATGGGAAACGGGTCCAAACAAAAACCATCATGGTGTAACTCTAACGGACACTTTCGTGTAACTAGACCTTAAGAATGCGTGGTTAGCCACACAGTGGCCGGCTATTTCATGTGTGGTATGACTAACTATGGTCGTGATAATACAATACTTATTTTTGATGTTATTTCCGTAAATGTAGTGATGGCTGACCCTACTTATACAAACTTAAGTATTATGTAAAAACGAAACATATTAAAATGAACGATTGATGATCCAATTTCCATTTTAGTGTCCGCTATAAAAGAAAAATGTTTATGCATTCATTTTAATGGTTTCGCAATGAACAGATTGGAAACATTGAATGGAAAAATTTAGGCCAACTGCTACGGAGAGAGAAAATTAGACCAGGCTGATATCTATAGTACACCCATCACATACCTTTTATTGTTTGTTTTTATGTCAATGGTACACTGATACAATTATATATTTGATGTAATTCAAAGACATTAAAATATTTAACAAGATGGAGCAAAAAGGTATGAGACACAAATTACGACAAAAGTCTCATAATTAATTAGCATATATAATAGCATTAAAGAAAATTATAACTTTGTGGCATTTGGGGTTGAAACAATGGGGGTATATTCTCTTGATAACCACAAATTCATAAAAGAGCTAAGTAAACGAATTTTTCAAGAGTGTGGCGATCCCAAATGCCATAACTACCTAAAACGGAATATTTCCATTATAATTCAACGAGGAAATGCGGCGAGCGTTTTAGGTACCTTCCCTGGTGGTAAGCCCTTAGTTTATTTTGTAGAATAGTTTTAATTTCATAGGTATTTCTAGTTTAGATTTTTAATCTATTTTATTTTAATATTTTTGTATCATTAGCATATGACAGTGTATTGTCAGTTTCTATCATATTCGACGTGCATTTAAAAATTGATTTAGTTGCTTTACTGACAAGTTACTGACCTGCGGAAGTGTAAAACAAAGAACAAAACAGACAAGAAAAAAAGAACAAAGTAGATGACTTTAAAAAATTAACAATCATTTTGTATGATAATAACAAACCGACCAATCTTATATTTGATCACTTTGATGTAATTGAATAACGTCGGTAAATCGAGCAATTTTAAGCTTTACGGCGACAAGTGTTTACGAATTCAATGCCGTTTAACTAAATTGAAACTAAAGAAAACGAAATGCCTTAAGCAGAGTGAATATTATAAGGTGGCTAGGGAAGTGTCATTCATATCCAAATCTTTAACAGCCTTTGTCAGAGCAATATATAGTTTTTTTAATATAATGAATAATTAGACATTAACACATGGCACGTACATCTGCAGCCGACTATTAACGACTTGCTTCAAAAACGTACGAACGCTCTCACTCAACTTTAATGTACTTAGGCCTTGCAATGCAGACTGACGCGCAAGTTGTTGTATATGACACATGCCACTTTTCTGGCACGAGTGGCGTGACACATCTAGTAGTCATACATAATCTTGGGTCAACGTAGTATATATAAGTCCTAGATTACCATTACTTTAAGATTGGAGTATGTTCGTTAATCTATATACTCGAATTGTTAAGAATTCATTACGTTACAACGAGTCTTGGGAAAGTCATGAATTTAAAGTAGGTATAATACGTTCAGAACACAGATTGTTTGTAACATGTGCGAGTAAGACGATACTCGAACAAGCTTACTCAATAACACTTGATTACTTAAAGCGTAGGATTCAGTAAATTGGGTTTATGTCGAAAGTAATTTAGGTCGAACTGTCTCTTGCGATCCTTCATTCTGAAGCAGCCAACTTTAGCGAAGAGCGAGCAAGTGACAACTAGCCTTAAGGCGATGTAAGCAGGACAATTATAAATCTAACAAATAAAATATTTTATTTACTCTTGTTAAATAATAACACAGAATAATAAGAAAAGTAATTGATTTAATAATAGGACATTTCACAGCCATTATTATATAGTATTAAAAAAATGTTTACTGTTAGACATACATCATGAAAAAAAAAGAAAAAAATAAACAAATTTAGTACAGTTTTTTTTTATTACAGCCCCTAGAACACAGTGTCTTAGACCTCCACTGTTGGAGATGGGCCTTCCAGAACATATAAATAAATCCATAAATAAATATTTCCAGACAGGTCACACAGCGCCATCTAATTTCCGTGGTAAGCTACGAGGCTTGTGTTACGGAAACTAGATGGTTGATAAACTACATATTATACTTTTTTTTTTGTTGTAAATATATACATATTATACATATAAACACCCAGACCGAGACAAATTATACATTATACAATGTACAACTTGCCCCCGGTGGGAATCGAACCCACGACCTCCCGAGTTCACGGCAACGTTTGTTACCACTAGACCACGGAGGCGGTCAAATATATTTGGAGAATTTGGCCCACACTCGCCACGCTGGCCAGACGGGTTGGCGAGGATCTGATGTCGATTTTTAATGACAATTAATTATCGATTCCACAAGTTGGTATCAGTGGAACCGGAATCATTATAGGATGGCTTCTATGAGGAGTTTTAAAATTTTAGGTTGGTAATTAAAAATAATACTATTAAACTACTGGATAATCACAAACCCATATTTGGGTTCCGTGGAGCCGTCGTAGTTGTTAGATGCCTGAGTCGCCTGGTCGGTAGCATGCCCCAATATTTTGGTTCCAAATTTACCAAAATTACAACGACCAAATATGAGTATGTCGTTGTATGTAGTGGTATGAAGGCAAATAGGAAATAGTACGATGGGACGAACGTCGCCTTAAGTGATGTGAAACGACGGACACAGGTCAATCCGTGCACCCTGCTGCGTCCACAGTCGACCTTAAGGATGATTAATCGTTGCGGGGCGTCCACGAATAGAAAATAACTATTTCTCATCTTTTCAAAGACTGTCTGAACGAAACTGCCACAGGCAGGCGTGATACAACTAAGTGCTGCTTATCGATTCTTTAGTCTACACTTGAACGATTAATGAAAAGGGTTCTCTTATAACTTCCAATGAGTTATTAAGATCATTTTTTATAGATCATGTTTATAACTATCAAAATGTTTTATTTAAGTATCATTACGATCGTAATCTAATTCCCTTGGTTGTTTTTCTTTGTTTTTTAATTGGTTTAATTTTAATTTTATGTTTAATCAATATTGTCTATTTTTTATTATTATTACTTTTCCACTTAATTTAAATGTCGGCTATGGTATAATAACATAAACAGAGGTTGTTAGAACCCTGCTTCCAATACCTTTTTTCTTAATCTTTATTTTTGTGACAAACAAAAACTGATTTTATTTTTGATTTTGCTTTATTTTAACTAGAAATCACTATTTTTCCATATTAACTTTCACTCCAAGGAGTTGTTCAAAGGGCTGACTGAGAAATTTGGAGGTAGGAAGGCTGGCAATTATTTCTTGATATACAAAGTGTTCCCAATGTTCTTGAGTCTATCTCTGATCTGATGGGACTTCTCTAGTCTAAAATGTAGGTTTAAATTTAGTAAACTTTACTATGCTTATCATGACAAGTGGCAAATAATTAATTGCCCTCAAAATGGTAGAACACTTTTTATGGATCAAAATATAAGGAATTCAATCGTGTTTTTTTTTGCAAAAACCTTTGACAATTTAAAACTTACTATGTTGAGATTAAAATCTGTAGCTCTAGATACGAAAATGAAATAACTATAGAAAGTTACTGCCAACAGTATACATTTGCTCAATTTCATGCGATGTCCTCACGAAATTTCTAATATCTTATGCTAGTAGACCACAGCTGGGATTCTAAGATCTTTTCTTAGAATAGTTACTTTTGGATTGAGGTGTACACACGATTATGTTGACAAAAATAAAGAGTCCACTGGTGGTCTCTTACAGTCTCCAGTACTGAAATTATTGTAATCAGCCTATCAGCGCATAAAAGACACCTTTCGACGGCCAAATGTCACTTTTGAACATTTTAACCATGGCAAAACGTAGTAATTTTTGTCGTATCAAGATATTTATCTCGCATTTAAGTATGCTCGCGCTCCATTGTTTAACGTTATTATACTAATAAAACTCTTACGCACGTAATAATAAATAAATCTCAGGATCGATGTCACACATAAGATCTTTCATTTTTTTCTTGATTTGTCATTTGGTAAAAAAACGACTTGACGTTATTAAAATAACGATCTTGAGATTTATTTATTAATGCGGGCCTTAGTTTAATGGGGATCCTTATTTGATTTTATAATTATCTTTGTTTTAATTGTGTTTAATTTAAATTCAAATAGCTGGTATTTGGCATGATATCTACCGCATAACTCCATCTAGACAAGTCAATTATCTAAGAATCTCATACTCGTATTATGCAGTCAAATTTTGCCATCGACTGTTGTCGTTTAACCGTCGTCGTCGTCTTCGCGTCGCAGCTGCAAATTAATTCTCAGAATTTAACGGACATTCCTTAATATAGGTATAAATATGTATATTTGTTTTGAAATCTCATGAGGGAATTGCTTAATAAAGCATTAAGTAAATAATAAAACAAGTCGTTAAATATCTAAATTTTATTTTATGGTGCAGAAGAATGAACGCTAAAAGGTTTATTTTTTAAGAGTGTTTCGTCGAACTGTTTGTGTATGACGGCGAAGAAAATATTTACGTATTCAGTTCTTTAATACATATATTCATAAATACGAAGTATACAGGGTGAATTATTCAATTGTACGTGCCATATAAATTAATAAATAATATTTTGTTTAGTCACTAAAAATTCACTAATTTTAAAAAAATATAACACTCCTTATTCTTGCACCAGTCGATAGTATCGCTTGTAACCATGAAAATATGTAGCCAAATTCTGTTACTTAAAGGAATCATAAAACGAATGAATAATGTATATTTCGATCGCTATTAAAGTTGATATTGTTATCCTCGACTAAGCTCGCGCACTTTTCACGATATAACTTACAACATATAAAGGATCGACTATTTTTTACAATGGGGTGTATCAGGCAAAGCTTTTTGTAGATGTCGCTAGCGGCAATGGTACTTTGTTTTACACCTATGTCGCATCATTTTTTAAATGTTTTTGTAGTTTTTTATTTTTATAATTGAAAAGTATTTTAAATTAACGTTACCTACCTTAAAAGACGAATTAATAAAGCGCACATCGTCTTTAAAAAGAAAAAAAGGTTTTATTAATAGAACGACAATTTTGAGATCACCAAGTCTTCGATTTCGCTTGGAAATCTCGATTTGTACACTTAAAAGCTGCTCACTTCGGCATAATATCCAGAAAATAATAAATTTCATAATAAAATACAAGTTTTCTATGAAACTGACAGTTATATTAGGTACCATCTATAATACGCCATCTATCGTGATAAAAAGTTAGTGATACACCCCATTAAATGATTGCGGTTAAATATAAACATAATAGGGCCGGGCCACTAGGAGTAACACAATTTTAATCACTTGCTTATATGTTACGTCTAGGAACTACTATAGTATTTCCTTAGATCAGCTAATAACCTAACCAACCAAATAAGTGTTGTACCAAGTATACTCGTACCAAATTATAAGTTTTGCGGAAAATTAGAGTCACGTGATAAAGGCAAGCACCAACCACGTATAATTAGGCGCAAATAACTTTCTCCTGTTTTAGGTGTTTAGGTATATGTTTATTTAAAGTTTAATGAGGTTGGATGTCTCACGTGTGCCAGTATATAGGATAAGCGATGTATCCAAGTTGTTACAAGAGAGCAAAAGTTACAATTCCGACCCACGTAGCACGGGCTTTTTTGTCAAGTTCTTGTTGGTAACTACCAATAAATAAGCGACATCAGCGTCGACGGCTTGCTCGTTGTTGCCGTCAAGAAAATAAAGCCATACGCACGCCAACGATCGCGCCAAACTGTAGTGCGAGCATGAATGTAATTGACTTGTTCACCCCACACAACGTGCATTCCTTCAGGATATATTCATTCTTAATCCTTTATTTAGTATGTATTAACTATACCACTTAGTCGTTAGTACTCCTCAGTTATTACTGTGAAATTTTGTTTTTATCGATGAAACTTCCCACACTAGCTAGTGTGTATACAATTAAATTGCCATGCGTAACGCTTAAAGTCGAAAATGTATTATTTAATTTTTTGAATAATAAATATTTATAGAAATATATATATTTGTTTTTTTTTGTTTTGTTAATGTTGAAACAGCGGAAAAATATGAATGAACTCACATAAACAGTCTAAAAGTTTAAATAATCGGTATAAATAATTTTGCATTGGAATTACCACTATTATTATTTTCTTAGATATTTTGTCGGTACCTTCTCTGTCTATTCATCTTGCCTTTACGTCAACACTGCTGGATGATAAAAAGTGGGTAGATATAATTATCTATATAGAATCCAACTAGTTAAAATAAAATGTTATTTAGGTCCCAGGGATTGACATAGGCTATACATATATTTCACGTCATCATTTGACAACCACGTGTGACTGTACGGCCACCTTAACTGCACGGGCGTAGCCGCATCGAACAGTTATTCAAGATAAATATTGCTGCTGCACCAGGCCGGTCTGTCTCATTGGGTACTCTGGACAACTGCTCAGGTCCCCGCGTTCGATGGGGGTTCCCTAATTCCTGCCAGATCAACTAAATAATGACTTTAAAGAAAAAAAGAAAAAACCGTTAATTAAATTAAAACAACTGTTAAAATATTATAGACTACACTAGCGTCAAGGATCACACGCTTGTTGTTAAGCGTCAGTATTTTGTAACGTTGTAGTAGGTCTTTATAGGAAATATTAGATTTTTGGGAATAAAAACAATGAAATAACAAAAATATTTTAAAATTAAGAACTAAAACAAAAGAAGCGAAAATTACAGCTATAGACATTTCAACTGTGACAAAACAGCTATTTTTGTCGTATCTTACAGTCCGTGCTACGGGGGCAGTGTTAACTTGTAAATTCTGTTAAAGTTGTTTAACTTCACACGCTGAATAACAATTTCACGACGAACGGTTCTATACGGCGCATAGAGATAGGTCGTTTTCTTCCGTCATAGGTTCTGCAGGTGGCAGCTTTAATATAAAATTTATATTGCATGTTTTGCCATCCATGTTTGATAGAATCTTCATGCATAAGCCATCAAGCACATGCACGTCTTTATAAATAGCTTTCGGGGTTGGCAAAGACTGTTGGTACATGCTGTTGGTGGAATATAAAAAAGTAAAGTATCATCACGACCTTTCGATGGTCAGAAATCATGATTTTTTTTTCAAGTGTTGCGGCCTAGCACATCACTAGTACTTGAATCGCCTGATACCACGTCTCGTCCTCTGCTGTCGCCTTACAAACGCCAAATGTCATTGTGACGCGTCGAGTCGAGAACATTCGTAGAAATTGAATATAAAATTCGGTTTAAAATCTCTGCGTTCTTCTTCTACCGAAACACACTAACACACATCAAGCAGCAAGTTTAGTTACTTACAAAGTTAAACTCAGTGTATTCGAAAACCGGCGAAGTGCCAATCCTGGTAAGTCCTTCCTTTTTTTTTACTTCAGGAAATCCCTACCGGATCCTCGAGCAATATGCAAACGACCACCGCCCGCTGGCGTCGCCCGCTAGTGTGCGGGCGCCTTCTTGGCGAGGAGGGAGAGAGAGAGCGAGTCTCCTCCCTCGCCTTCAGAGAGGCGCGCGGGAACAACCGCACGCGCCGTCTCGTGGGGCCCTATGTGAGCGATGTCACCCCCGCGACACCACTCGGGCCCCTCAGGTGGGCAGGAGGGCGGCGTACTGCCGCCTCCTGCGCTGCCTTCTCCTCTGGCGGAAGGGAGGGGCGTTCGGGTCGTCTTCCCGCTTCCGTTCCGCCGCCTCCTTCTGGAGCATGGCGTGCTCACAGAAGGAGGCCACAGTTCCTTTCCTACCTGTGTTAGCCTAAAACATCAACTACCATTAGGTGGTAGAGAATACCTTCGTCGTATTATGCTCACCTATGTACATCTTTTTAGTTTATATATTTTTTTAATGCAATATTATAATTTGTTTGGAATAAGTGTAGATTGTATTTTGTAGGTATATTGGTAATTAAACATATATTACGAACAACTAGATATATAATGCAAAAGTTGTGGGTAAAAGAGGCCCTGGCAGACCAAGACTTACCTATTACGATAAAATAAATAAAGCAATAAAAATCCATCGAAACAACCCTTTGTTTTTTGTTATGGCGATGTATGAAGTGGGTGACGAATATCGAAGAAGCGAAAGAGGTCTGTCGTGATCGTGACAAGTGGCGCTCAAATGTCTCTGCCTACTCCGCGGATTTGGCGTGAAGTGTATGTATGTGAACATAGGATATGTATGTATTTATCCGTAAGACCGTAATCCCTAGCGGAGTGGACAAAAACCTTTTTCTAAAAAGATAAATATATGTCGATTATCACAAGTGATAAGCTTGTTAACTATAGGAACAGTTATAGTTTAATTTTAAAGAAAGATAATTTAATTAAGACTTCGTAAATATCGTGAGTTTAGTTAACACAAACAATGATTTAATGAATAAATATGACAGCACATCTTCGGCACCTTCAGACGACTTTGCCAAGTTTCCGAATATTCTGAACGACACTGATTAATTGAGAAAGCAAATATTGCGAATTTGATTCATATAAATTACTTTTGAAAATCGAACGCAATCGCTGTTAAAATATTCATTTAAATTGTTTTAATCATAATTACAGTTGTTTCTTTGAAACTTTGCGTGTTGCGCATTTTGTTACCAAATTTTTGCGCTCCAAAATCTACATATATACACATATCTTCACGCCAAATCCCTTGCGGGGTAGGCAGAGACAATTGAGCGCCACGATCACGACATACCTCTTTCGCTTCTTCAACGTCTTCATACATGCCCTTTTGTTTCGATGGCTCTTTAATGCACCTTCAGCTATTGTTTTATTTATCTGATCGTGATAGGTCCAAAATATAATATATCCTATAATTATAGGATGTATTAGCGTCATTTGATTAAATATATAATATTAATATAATAGAATCCGCGTCAGGTAAGATAACTAAGTAGTACCGTTCACACACTAAAGAGTCGAGGTAGTCGCGCATCGCATCTAGGTTAGCTTTGGTATTTTATAGCAGTGCCTTCATCTATTTTAGTCGAAACAGAGTGATCATCGCCGCGCGCACATATAAAGTCATACAAAGACCATGTCTCAACAATGCTGCCACGCCTCCGCAGTGCACTCAACTTCCCTATCTTTTAGAGTAAACGGTTGATCGTTTAAAAACATTACTTATGTTTTTCAGTATGGTGCATATTTTACCGTATATCGTTGTATCGACAACCTTACGACTTTTTGGCACAGGCTGGCGACTCTCATCAGCTCATGTTCGGCCATCAAGCAGTGTTATCACCATCACAATCGCATAAGCACAGGATAGGCAAGCGAGCGGCGGATTCTCATCGTCAAAGCTAGATTCATTATCATAATAGCATAAATAAATCAATAATAACCTTTATGTTGAGTTTCATTAGATCCCCCTACAGCAATCTTATCACGCCAAAGATTACAATCGTAATGTATTTACTTACTATTGTATATTTTACTTTAACGTATCAATTTTAAACCAACTAGACATATCGACTAGGCTATCCATCATATGCCTTCGTCGGATACTCCAGTACTTCGGACACATTGCCAGAAAAGGAGGGGATAACCTGAAGAAACTTTTTGTTACTGGCAAGGTGGAAGGAAAGAGACCGATAGGCCGTAGTCCGGTACACTGGTCCGACCAAATCCGCTCCACCACCAACACTAGCGTCCATGATGCTGTGCATGCCGCCGAGGACAGGAACGGGTGGCGTGCTATTAACAAGACGCACACCAATTCATCGGGAGGTCACGACCCTCATCAATGAGGAAACACGACGCAAGGAGAATATTTTACTATTGCGTAAATAATTAACCGATACAATAATTTGTATGGGCATGACCGGTCCTTACACAAGTCTATTATATAAACAAACACTTTTAGAAAGACTATTTTGATTAACTTGTAATTATTTTATTAATAGCAATAAATATCTAAATATGGATTCGGATGCGATTAACGACAACACGCACTATCTTTTACGCGTCCCGTCTCGACTCATAAACGCTTTCCTGGACTTGGAATAACATCGTATTAATTATATTTGGAACACAGTTCAACAACCTTGGTTCTGAAATGTAAACATAGAAATTATTGAATATCGTCTTATTTAAATCAGGAATAAACGTAAAAGGTTTTAGGTTACATTTTGTCTGAAATACGAAACAAAAAATGTCAACAAATTATTTTCAAGGTATTTAAAAAAAAAACGGTCCTTCGCACCATTTTGCGTGGACATCTCAAGTGCAAGTTTTGTTTTGTAAATTAATTTGCTGTGGATATTATTGGTCAAAAGTGGTGTTGTTTTGTTTAATAATGTGCTACAATGTGAATAATTATGGAACACGATAAATTGGACTTTAAATATGAGGCACGAGTTCCAGTTTATTTTTTGCGGTTTTCCCGCGCTGTGGACTTCCATGTTTTACCCGACGTGTTTGAGCTACGGTGCCGCGAGTGACTCCAAGAAAAGCATCAACTTCTGCAGCATCTGGAATTTGATGATGACCTCTAATGAGGTTAATACTCATAAAAAAGAAAGATATATTACGTCAGACTTGGCTGTATGGGCTAGACCCTTTGCCTTCCCTATCATCTCATTCATCATCCATCGGGAGAAGAGAACCAAAAAAAACCATTACACAGATACTTTGAAAAAAATACATGTATAACATGTATTAGTATCATCACGAATTATACATAAGCGGATTCAAATTTAGCCAACTTTACTATGGGCCAATCATGACAAGTGGCAAGCTCGTCGATGTCTCCAGCGTACCAAATTAAATAATAATTAAATGTATTTATTTACATTAATAAATATTTTTGTGTCCCGACCAGAAATCGAACCCGGTACCTCCGAGTCCACGGACTTAACCGCTAGACCACGGAGGCAGTATTGTATGTATTATTGGATGTAAATCTGTTATGAGTACATAGGATTAAATAAATAAATAATTAAATTGTTAGGTTAGGGTGGTAAGTCTATCGTGTGTGGGATAGAGAAGAGAATAATTATTGCGCAATATGACGCTCCATGCACTACCACTAACCTGATGTTAAAATGCACATAAGACCACATAAAAGTTAAACGTTCAGAAACCGGTATTAAGACGAGCTGTTTTATTAAAGATTTAATAACTTTTATACCTTTAACTTTCTGTAGTAAAAGTAGATGTAAGAAATAATGCGTAGAATCCGTAATTAATTTTAAGCTAAGGCTCGAATTTGTGCGAACAATATTTGTATGTTGACTTTAGTCTCGAAGAGATAAAACAACTTTGTACACATTGTTTACGAAGGTATTCTCAAATTATCTTCAAACCCGAGTTAGTATCTAAGACAGCGACAAGATTCTCATTAACACTAATGGGACAAATTTTGACTCATCTTGACCCACTGCGTTCGAGGTTTGGTACGCTAGAGACATCGACAAGCTTGCCATTTGTCATGATGGGCTGTTAAAGCATTGCTTGTGACGACTGCGTAAGGGATACAGTCGTGATGGTACAGGACTAGAACAGGAAGTCCTTGACCCCTACCGCAGGATTATGGGCCTTTCAGATTATATATCTGAAGAATTAGCGGACACTCGCCACGCTGTGTTGCACACGGGTTGGCGAGGCTGGTACTGTACTTTTCTGTATTTACTCTTATAGGTGGAGATCTAATAACGCAATCGAAAGGTTGGTGGCGGTTAGGCCTTATCGAATCGTCATCTACGCTGATTTCGGCTGTAGAATCATACAGTAGGCCGCTTGTACACGCTAAAAAAAGTCGCGTTAAGATTTGTCTCAAGAACTGTGTTACTGAACTACACAAACACCTGCAACAAGAAAATAATCTTATCACGTACATGCTTGTATTGTATAAACATGTAACTAGCGTAGGCTAGGCGACTTTTCTTATACAAGCCAGCTACACGCAAAATAAAGGCAAGATATGGTGTACTTCTGAGAATTAGCAGCAGAGATTATTTACCCATAGGAATACGAGTATGAACCCATATTTAACATATTTTTTTTCTTGAATTATTTATTCTGATAAACATATACTCGTAAGTTCAAAAGAGGTTCAAATCGTGAGCCTCAACGCCCCCGCCATATTATCATGTCATAAGTAAGCAGCTAGTCGCGGGCGCCTCGACCACGCCGCTGCGCATCTGCACTCTGCCTCGAGTTCGCAGTGAGCGAATTGCCTTACAAGGGTGGCAGGAGATCGCTTAAAATGGCGAATCTTGGAGAAGGCCTATATCCAGCAGTGGAGATACACAGACTGATGTTCAATTTACTCTAAAATAATATTTGATTTAACTTTCTACTAGATGCAACTTGGAATAACCCAATTTAT
Source organism: Tinea semifulvella (assembly GCA_910589645.1). Lineage (NCBI taxonomy): Eukaryota > Metazoa > Arthropoda > Insecta > Lepidoptera > Tineidae > Tinea > Tinea semifulvella. The sequence continues at coordinate 7,728,150 of OU342586.1, forward strand.
CGAGTATGTATTTAGTACTACAATCCGGTGGTCGGTGCAGGTAGACGTTAACATATGGATAGTTAATTTCTGTGAGCATCGGTTATTTCCGTCCAAATTCCTGCCGCTGACAGCTTCCGAACAAGCTATGGCTGTACAATTTCAAAACCTAGCAACTGACAAAAAAAAACACAGGCCTCATATTTGTGTTTATTTATTTATAAACTCTTATAGCGCAAATAACTTAACAGTAATTGAAAAAAGGCGAAGTTTATTTATTTCGGCATTTTATGACAAAAAGTTTTGCAAGTATGGTAGAGGATTACGAGTACTTTATACTATTATATTTATTTTATGACTCGGTAAATTTTGCACTAACTAAAATTTATAGAATTGAAACTCAAATGGTCGATCCCTTCGATCTAAGTAATATATCTATATTTATTTTATCTAAAGCAATCCAGAATACTACACCTAAAGGCAAGACGAATAGACAGAGTACTGACAAATTTCCCACACAAAATTACCAATGTATTTTTTATTTTATTTTCGTCTGTTTTCAATTTTGAATTTTGAATTGAATTAAATTGTGCCTTTGGGCATATCAGGCTGGCCATTTTCGAGTTTTGGCGAGACCATTATTGATTTATCATTACAGACTGAAACAGATCTTAAAACATTAGAGTCAATATTCACTGATAAATATAAACTTTCTGCAATAAATTTATTGACAATTTGGTTTACTCTGACCACGCTCTGTCCAGATGCAAAGCCGATTGTATCAACGTGGTCTCCAAAACACGGGAAGATGTATATAGTTTTGTACTATATTATAAATCTTCTCGTCGCTTAGTCATAATTCTGTCACTGTTTTTTTTTGTATACCTATTGCAATTTTCTTATTTGTAGATACAAGGTTTTTAAATTATACAGCTGAGATATGTCCAACCCGTAACTTTGGCAGTTTCAACGTAGAAATATTTTCGTTATTTTCTGTTATACAAAACTTGTAATGTTATTAAAAGTTGGGCCTTCGAAGGTCGTAATTAGATCGCTGTTACATACGTAAGGAATTACATACAGTAGTCTAAAAAGTTTAGGGTAGGTTCTTCGAAGTAAGAAGTAACAATATTATTTTACTATAAAATTCAATTAAGTTTTTACCATTCATAATAGTTTTTTATATCGTGGAATCCAGTAATCAATAGGTTTCGACGCCGGGAAAAATCGCCCGGTGTCGCCAAGTATATTGTAAGTGTCGTGTGTCGTGATTTCTAAAAACTTTTAAAAGTGATAAGTGGGTAGGTTTACATCTACCGCCCAGTATGTACGAGACTACACCGCATAGCTCCAGTCGACCCGTGACCACGGCCAATGCAACTTGGCTGAAACGTCGGGAGAAATATGTCTCTAAGGTAAATCTCGTAAAAACCCGTTAAAGTTATAAAAAAACTATAATTATGCGTCATTGCAAAAAATATATTTCTGTAAAAATGCCATTCAGAATACCTTTTTTCGTTTCTGCTGAGAACCTTAAGCAGCGCAAATACGCAAACCTCGATACAGGTTATGAGTTTTCGCCATGGGATCAGACAAGCGTCTCGTCAAGGAGTGACAGAAAAACCTGGATACAGAAAGGCTGGCTGTTAGTTCTGCCAACGTACTCGTATTATCGTACCTCGCTATACAAAGGGAAAATGTTGCTACTTTTGGACTATCTCGGATGGAACGTGGATATTTTTAATTTATTAGTTCATAATTAATTTCATTTATATTATTTAAATAGTTCGTTGTTGTTTGTTTATTTAATACATATTTGTTTTTTTTAATATGGCATTGATAGATTAAAATAATTCATTAACATTACACAATATATAATATATATGGGTATATTATATGTGTATACTAATATAGTTAAACCGTGGAACTCAATATAATTTTGAACCTTTTAATTAAGTGCTCAATTAGTCACAATGGTTGGCTAGGATAGAATATCTAGCGGCATTATAAGCCTGCTTAAACGTTAACATGTTGATAAAACAACCCATCCTTCCCTCCACTGCTGAAGAGAGGGTCTTTAAAGAATACGACCTACACTCGCCAGGTTGATTAGACGGGTTGACGATAAAAGTTATTTGCGAAATTAATACATAATCTATAATCTTTGTTAACTGCCTCCGTAGTCTAGCGGTAAGGTCCATCGATTTAGATTCCTTGTCGGGACATAAAAAAAATAGTGATATTTTTTGAGTTTGGTATACTAGAGAGGTTTTTGGTTAAACGTGAATACGTATCTTTAAAAGCGTAGTTTCTGACAATCCCGGAAGTTATATAAAAATAGTGATATTTTTTGAGTTTGGTATACTAGAGAGGTTTTTGGTTAAACGTGAATACGTATCTTTAAAAGCGTAGTTTCTGACAATCCCGGAAGTTATATATTATGTGTCGTGATTATACTTCACTTTAAATTAAAAAAAAAATGTTTTATTATGTTTTGAAAATTCACTTTTATTCCAGAAAGATTAAATTACGGAGCCTAATGCCTTGTTGTTTATTAAGAGGCCAGAGGCTGTATTTTAGTATAAAATTAGTAGATTCAATTTCCTCTTAATCATTTATGACATTGCGGCGAATAAATTTAATGGATCATAAAATTCATACTGGAACTGGCAATCAACTACAACACGTTAAGTTACAACACTCAACTATCCATCGAGTATCCTCACTTTCTTCGCATACGCCTGCCACATTATAAAATTATATAATGAAGACCACGTACAGGAAGACGAAGAACAAGCCGACCCGTGCTAGATCGACGGATGTACTAAAGACGTTAAAATAAAGGATGGCGTGTAACGGCGAGCTTTGGGAAACATTATATTTCAGATACGAAGTCCTATTTGACAAATAATAATCATATTGTTTTTTTTTATTAGAGACAATAAAAAAAAAATTGGTAAGTTCCATTCTTAGATAATATAGAAGTGGAGAGAGAATGGCGGATGATGACGGTGATGATTAGTTTGAAAAAGCATCTTATTGGGCCAGCATAATGGTAGGGACTGATGTCAGTCGTTAGTGGCTGGCGTCAGTTGCTCTCATTTTAGGACCCCGTATGCCTCTTACACATGGCGCGATTTCACATGTCGTGCTTAGTATAAAAAAAAAAGTACTAGGTATAGCCAATAATAGCAAGGCTTTACGGCCATAATACTGCCAATGAGAAATACACTTTTCTTAAGTCAATTTCATAGATTTACAACACCATCGTTCCCGTGCCTCGGAGAGCACGTAAGCCTTCGGTCCCGATTCCACACTAATACAACTTGTGGTATCGTTAATAAATTCTCTATAAATGTTCTGGAAGAAGTGGAGATCTATGATGCTGTGTTTTGGGGGCTGTAATAATAAAAAAATATGATTAGTACTAAAGGATTATACATCGTTGAAATTTTGATTTTGTACAATAACTTTTGAGTTTAATCTTAAAGTTACTATTAGGATACCTTAATAAGCAGATGTAGAATTTATTCATAAAATGTAGTAAAGAAAGCTTGTTATATACAATACTTGTATTTTAAATATGCTTAATAGTACATTTAATATAAATTAAAAGCTACCTAAATAATAAAATTAAAAATAAACTAAACTATAAATAAAAAATGTCCTCTAGAGACGTCCCATCCGAGATAGTCCCAAGGAGACTGGCAACATTTCCCCTCTGTATAGCGAGGCTAATACGTTGGCAGAAATAATTGCCAGCCTTCCTGTCTCCAGACCTTTCTGTCAGCCGCTTTGACAACTCCTTGGCCAAGCGTAGTAGTTAAATGTAGTATAAATAATATTTAAAGTAGATAAAGGAAAGTTCCTTGGAGTGTCACGTCGCGTCGTCGGCACTTGTCCCCAACTTGGCTCCTACAGTTCACAGCCTGCAGCCAGATCCTGTTCCTTTAATCGCTAGCGTTATATAAAATAACCATTAAACTAACGGACAGGCGTAAGATTGCCTTAACTTGTAGCTATGACTCAGACTTAGCTGTAAAGGCACACAGGGCCAACAGTGTTTTAGTCCATATGCGCCTTGAGGTCTCCTAATGAGGCCACACGGTGAGTCTGGCATATGAACCAGGCAAATTGGTCCCTTAAGGCCTTGGTTCATATCACTGAAGATTTTTCCGCCTATAAACAAAAAAAGAAACATAACGGACACAGTTTATGTTAACCGCCACTAGACTTGATATTCGTGCAATACTTTTGATTTTGACGCAAACTCTGCTATGCTATGACAGTAAATTAAGAAATCCACTATTTTGACAATTTAACGTTTGCGCATTAAAAAATAGAGTACAGCCGCTGAACAACTTTTCACATAAAATGTATTACTTTACTGAGTAGCTTCCTTCTTCACTTATGCCCCCGTGGTCCAGTGGCTAATACCATAAAAGACGCGGAGATAACGTGTTCGATTCGAAGCTTTTCTAAGTCATAAATTAGATCATAAGCTGACACGACCCTTTTAAAGCCACGAATTTTATTTATTTATACATTTTTTATTTTTCATTACTAATATTATTATTTAGTATGTAAATTAACACAGCTTTCTTAAAGCCACGAAATTTATTAGATTTTATTATAATTAGACATTATATTATTAGTTAGATTATAAGTTGACACGGCTATAGTGCCTCGAATTTAGGTTAAGCTACAGTACTTGTTTGTGGCAACAATATTACTTACTTCTTTCGGTCCATCCATAATTTAATCTTACGCGGCGAACGAGTGCCTTCACTTCGTAGCCACGACTCAGACTTAGCTGTTAAGGCACGCAGGGCCAACAGTGATAGAGAGACGGTTTATAGGGTTTTAGTCCGTAGGCGCCTTGGGGTCTCCTTAGGAGGCCTCACGGTGAGTCGGGAATGCGTCCTCCCGCGGTTGCCCCTCCAGGCTGGGAGCATATCATTGATGATTTATCGATTCACCGTCTTTAAAAATAAAATAAAAAAACATAATTTAATATAATCTTTTTATTTGTTGTTTTGTAATTTTTTTTTATAATATTGTAAATTGAAAATATCCGAGTGTTACCTGTGAACCATATGGAAATAAATATTTAAAATTTTGATTTCTAGTAGAATAAAAAAAAAACGGGTCTGGTAGGTAGGTACACTAACCTCGCCGAGTTTGCCACTTGTCATACTATAGTAAAGTCAGCTAAATTTAATTGCATTGGGGCAAGTTGTACATTGTATAATTTGTCTCGGTCTGGGTGTTTATATGTATAATATGTATATATTTACAAAAAAAATAGTATAATATGTAGTTTATCAACCATCTAGTTTCCGTAACACAAGCCTTGTAGCTTACCACGGAAATTAGATGGCGCTGTGTGACCTGTCTGGAAATATTTATATTTATATTTATTTAATATTTATAATAAAAAGCGTAGTTTCCGATCAAGGCCGTACTGATACTTTTTCCTAACTTATATTAGTATTTATGGTGGGAATATTAATTCTCCCGATTTATATGTTCTCGCAGTTCTCAGTTGGATTTTGTGTAATATAGATAAAAGTTTATTTCAACATAAAGTAAGTCACGTTATGAGATCGAGAAGATATGAAAGGGAATATTTAGGACATTTAACAATAGACCTGCATGAAAACTGGGCATTTATTAGGTACAATTTACGTAATGAACAGTGCATATTTTATTTATCGTAGATGTTCAACCCTTTCAGATCTGATTAAATACTTGTATGTATTATGTATTTTATTCAATAATAATAGATAGATATTATATTGGCGCGGTGGTGGCTCGATTGTAAGGACGCGTACTTTAAATCCTATCGTAAATCTTAAATCGGGGTTCAAACCCACCCGGCATGTACCAATTAGAAATACACTTTCTTACGTATATTTGTCATAGATTTACAACATCACCGTTCCCGTGCCTCGGAGAGCACGTTAAGCCGTCGGTCCCGGTTCCACTAATACCAACTTGTGGAATCGTTAATAAATGGTCATACAAAAAAAAATACATCATATCCTCGCCAAGCCGTCTGGGCAGCGTGGCGAGTGTAGGCCAATTTCTCCAGTTCTGGAAGGCCCATCTCCAAATTCAATTCGCAAATTCTTAATTGCACTTAATAAAATCTAAGTCCGCCCAGGCCTAATGACCAAGCATTTTTAACAATAAACCTCCGTGTTGAAAGCTGATTCAACTTTACGTAAAGCAATGTTTTCAACTACGTATAAATATTAGCTAGAATTTTGCGAATAAAATTACATGTCCCATTCATTCAAGCATAGTCAAAGCAACTAGGCACGATAACTTTATTTGGTTTAAAATTAGCAAGCTGGCTGGCGGGCCTAGCAAACGTTGCAAATTATAGTGAGTTTACATCTAAATTGTTTTTATGTTTTTTTTAATAATAATAATAAATAATTTTTGTACAAAACCAAAAAAGTGAGTACATGGGCGAGCTTAGTGCGTAAATGTAGGTATAACTTTCTGAACACCCCAAAAGGGTCGTAAGAATACTTTACTTTACTTTTATATAAGTATGTACATTATTAAATTAATTTAATGTTATTATTATTATATATTTATATTCAATTTGAGGGGCGATGGTGGCTTGGTTGTAAGATAGCTTTCCTTAAATCCTACATGGCCGGTTCAAACCCCCCCGGGATGTACCAATGAACACTTTTCTTACGTACATTTTTCATAAATTTACAACACCACCGTTTCCGTGCTTCGGAGAGCACGTTAAGCCGTCGGCCCCGCTTCCACAAATACCAACTTGTGGAAATGTTAATAAATTGTCATTAAAAATTTACATCAGAACCTCGCCACCCCATCTGGCCAGTGTGGCGAGTGTAGGCCAAATTCTCCAGAAATTTATGAAAGGTCCATCTCCAACAGTGGAGTTCTAGGACTAATGAATGAATGAATGAAAGCCTTAATAATAATTAATTAATATTTTTTATTAACCAAAACCAAAATGAAGTGTACAATATAAAAAAGCCTTAAATCTACTGTAAATATGGGGTTCCCTGGCCTCCATGAAAATTTAACTTGCGTCATGGATACCAGTTGATTCCCTACAATTTGTGATATTAGTTACATCAAAATATCTATAAAAAAACTTAGTAATTAAAACCAATAGTACGTATAACTATCAAACTAATGCAACTGCCTTATATATTTTTTTAATTTAATACGTGTATATTTAGGTAGATAATGTTTAATTTTATTTCGCAGTGTACCCCAAAGCGCAATTATCTTTGTCTCAGCAAAACCCGCCGGTTTAAAGATTCAGTAGGTACTAGCTGTTGTTAATCTCAAATGAGTATTTCTGTACACAGAAAACATTGGTTCCTAATCCGCGATTTAATTAAATAAATCTTCAACAACCTAATACTTCAATTGTCTAACAACATTTGTAGTGTAATTCACATAGATGTTTTAGCATGGTCTTGCGCGTTAGTGTAGCGCAACAGATTGCCATCATTTTGCTCGGTTTTGTAACCGTATTGTGTATTAGTTTGTTCCAAGTATTTGGTATTACGATAACGCGCATCCGGGGTGATCAGAAATGATAGTTTTTATTTTATTTTTAATAAAACTTATTTAAATTTAGCCAACATTACTATAGGGCCATGATGACAAGTGGCAAGCTCGTCCATGTCTCTAGTGTGCCAACTCAAGAAATATCCGCAAAGAAGTACCGCTGCAGAAATCCATAGACATAAATCAATAGGTATGAAGATGAAGACAAATGTCTAAGCATTCCATGGATTCATCGTGCGGGGGCCGGGTCCATCGTCTGTGGGTAAGAGATGAGAAGAATGGTGTCTCGGGCTTGCGACCGACAATAGGCTAGTTTAAGAAAAGGAAGGCTCCCTTTTTAATTTTATTGCGCGATAATACGCTCACCATCCACCATTCTACTTCTCTCCCTACCCAACCAAATACTGTATAATTCCGTTAATGCCGTCTTGGCAGCTTGTTCCATAAATGTATTGACGGCAGACCTGTTTAGGCCCAATTCTTTCAGTAAGTGATTCAAAGATTTTGCTGGAACTCCTCTCGCACCAACTTTCACAGCGTAAAGCTGAGTCTTGAACCCGTTCCTGATCATAATTGTTATTCGACTTCATGTTGTGGTCTTTTGAAATATTTGATTCCCACGGAACGGTAAGTTCAATAAGGATTAGTTATTATTATTCAAATAGTTAAAATAAATGATTCGAAAGTTCTTTGTTTATTCAAAGAAATGTCTCTCAAAAGGTCAGCTGTCTCGTCTACTCTATTTTCTGAAATCACTTGCACTTGATTAAATGTTTCCAAATATAACAAAGTTAATTTGTTTTTTTTGAGACTTACGGTCCTTCACTGCAATCATTTTAAATTAAAATAACATTTTTGTACAGTTTTCTCTCTATTTCTTTATCTTTTCTTTAAAGTACACAAGCTCAAATCTCTTTTTGTGTTATGACGTTTTAAAGGAGGACAAGTCTGGAGCTCAAAAGATACTATCGTCCAATGTTTTTATTACAAACTTTTAAATAAAAAGCTAGTGTGCATGAAACGCCATTTGTCATTCTAGCCTAGCAAGAAACATTTAAATATATTTATTTATTTTGATTATTTAACTTAATGTAGTAATGTATTTAACTTAAAGTATACAAGGAGAGCATGCATTTATAGCGATATTATTTTCAAGACGAATAGCAAAATAAGTTCTCAAAAAGTATACACGATTTGCGCGTACTTTTCGCGTATACTTTCTAATACTGTTGTAGTGCATTATTTGGAAAAATATAGAAGGCTAGAACCCAATATGTTACTGACACTGTAAAGATTTAAGATATCAACTCTTACCAGATATTTATAATGTATACAAACTCAGGACTATATTTTTTGTAATTATATTTCTATGTAAGAATAAGTCAACTTAAGGAGCGTAATTAAATATTTGTCAATGAGTTACTGGGTCCACTTCATGCACGCATTATTATACCTTCATCTAATTTTACAATATTTACTAGTATAAGAAAATTTTAATAAATGTCAAGAATTTTATGGCGCATATATTGAGAATCGTCTTCAGCTACGATGTATTATCGTTATACTTGACTTTTCAATAGCATTAAATTACTATTTTTATTCAAAATAAATAAAACTGATGACGTAATAATTTAGAAAAAAAAACAGATATATTATGTGGCTAGGCATATACTAGTCGTGTAAAGATTCTACGTACGTTGCGCATAATGCTTGAATAATATCCACAATTAGTTCGCAATAGTAACAGAATTGCAGTAATTGTCAGAAAATGTCCGCGATAAGTGCGTAATAAAAATGTATAGTTTTTTTTTAAATGTATGAGTTAAACAATTTTAAACTTCACGTGAGTAGTTCTAATCTGTGCGTCTCACCTTGTTATCGTATATTTTCAATATACACGCCCAGGTATGTAACTACTGCGTACATCTTTCATAAACTACATTTGTCATAAGTTTAACGATCTAGTGCCACGGAGTGAATGCTTAGCTTAAATTCAAAAATTGACATCATATCAACAACAGTAGTTAAAATTCTCCATAAATATCTGTTGTGGTGGCTGTAATGATATTTATTATTATTATTTATTGCACATAAATATACAAAGGCGTGACATAATGTCGCTTGACATTCTCTGCCTGTCAAACCTTCGGGACAACGAGAACATTTATGTGAGGTAGGTGCAATATATCAATTTTAATTAAATATATTAAAAATATAAGTCTAAAGAATATTATTTTATATCTTAATAATATCTTCTAGTTGAATTGGTATTAGGCAACGTATATGCAAATTAATACTAAGATTGGGTGCACGCCCCATCCAATATAATAGAGAATGGCGCTATTCGGTGGTTGCGTACATTCCAACCCTTAATATCTGCGGCCTTGTTAACAAGGGGAGTGTTGTAGCGAATAACAAAACCACTTTATGGTTTACAAGTTCGTAGCTAAAGGTGGTTTTGTCTGTCTGGCGCGCGAAATGAAATGTATAACACAAAGTTACAGTTAATTTATTTATAAAAAAGATGTTATAATTCCAAACTTACTATGAGTAATTTAGTATCTTACAATCTTCATTTAATATATTAAACTCAACATTTTAAAACACTCATTTCTGTTTACAGTTAAAATGTAAATAAAAACCTTCCCATTTCTTAGGAACTAGTTTATAAAATAAGGTAAAATAAATAGTTTATAAATAAATAACTACACTAGAAATAGGTTTATAATTCGCTCTCTTACATTTAAAAGATTAGTTTACAGACACTTTTTGGGTTCATAATTTTCATAAAATTTTCATTGATTGTTGCTTATTATTATCCTACATCATCGGTTATCATTAAGTACGTAGTACCTTATTTATGTTTATGTAGTATATAAATAGTATAACTTATTTATGTAGTTTATATATGTATGTGTGTATGAATTCGTATGTAATTTTATTAATAGATATTTATTATAAGCAATAAATAATATTTTATAGACGTATATTTTTAATATATTTAATTTTAATTGATATATTGCACCTACCTCACATAAATGTTCTCGTTGTCCCGAAGGTCTGACAGGCAGAGAATGTCAAGCGACATTATGTCACGCCTTTGTAATTTATGTGCAATAAAGTTTTAAATAAATAAATAAATAAATTGTATAATGACCATTTTTCTGAAATAGATATATTTAATACCTCACCAGCCACCTTTAAGAGACTTATCCAAAGTAAAATTAAAACTGTAACTGTTTAACTTACTACCTATTGTTATTACTATATCATACCTTGTTGTTTATCTTTCTTTTAAATATTGTCTTCATAATTAACTGCTTACAATTTGTTTAACTATTGGCCCTAAAGGTCTTCTTTTATGTTTTCTTTTTAAATTATATAACTTCATTTGTAATGACTGTTTGTGCCATAATAAAATAAAATAAATAAAATAGAAGTAAAGTATCACTATGACCATACGGTGGCTTCTGACCTTTAGCTTTACTACAGGCCCATCATGACAAGTGGTAAGCTTGTCGATGTCTCTACCGTATCAAACTTAATAAATACATAAAATAAATTATTGTGTCGCGACCAGGAATCGAACGCGGTACCTCCATCCTCGGACTTAACCGCTAGACCATATTCTTTATTCTTTATTTGTCACCGAACGTTCCCACCGGAATTTGGTTAGGTCCATGATTACATCATCGATATATATATATCGATATCGATATTTTAATTTAATTATCGAACTAAATCGTGCCTGGTTAATGGTTATATTAAAAGCAAAGAACAGAACTGGCGGTACCTTTAGAAGATAGATAAATTATTATTATTTAAACTTAAAATTAGATTAGATGCGGCTGTATAGGGGCGTTGTCAATTTTAAAACTAGATTAAGTATACTTATATAAAATTAATTTAAATAAAAAATAAAAAAAATAAAAAATGTCAGACTTAAAATTAAATTATTATATTTTTACAGAGATAATGTCAAATGGTTGCGGCCGTAAAAGGGCCTTGTCAGTCTTATCTTATAGTTAATACTAATAAAATAGTATAAAATGCATAGTGCAAAAATAAAAATAAATTAAAAAACAATAAATAAATGTGTTAAGCTATGTTATCTTGGAGTGCTTCGTCAATAGTGTAGTACGCTTTATCTATTAGAGCTAATTTTATCCGTCTTCTAAAGTCCTCATCCATGGAGGAAGTTATAAATCAATCATTATTAAAAGCAAGACTGCAAGAGAAAACTGAAGATCTTTTATGGGAGGCACAAGGAGGCTTTAGACCTGGAAGAGGATGTATTGATCAAGTCTTCTCGCTCCGCAATATCACAGAGAAGTTTTTGGCCTTAAACCAGAAGGTTTTCTGTGCTTTTGTGGATTTGGAGAAGGCTTTTGATAGAGTTGTAAGAAAGAAGCTTTGGGACATATTGCCGGAGTATGGAGTGGAGGACAAACTGCTACAGGCTATACAATCCCTGTACAAGGGCTGTAAAGCTTGTGTGCGGGTGGAAGGAGGTATGTCGCCTTGCTTTGAATCCCAAATGGGCGTCAAACAGGGCTGTGTGCTTTCGGCCAGATTATTCACTCTATATCTCGACAAATGCCTAAAAAGAGTGAGAGAGAGTGGGATAAAGATGAGTGATCTAGTGATGAACTGCCTGCTTTATGCAGATGATGCTGTTCTAATGGCATCGTCCGAACAACAACTGCAATCACTAGTCACGGAAATGAAAGAAGGATGTGCAGAAAAAGGACTCCGTTTGAATGCGAGAAAAACCAAGGTACTAGTGTTTGAAAGAAGAAGGACGACAACCGTGACGATAAAGATTGATGATGAAACTCTAGAACAAGTAAATGAAATTATATATCTGGGCAGTGTTTTCACTGCGGATGGGAAGTATGATAGGGATGTTGAAAGAAGAGTGAACGCGGGAAATAGTGTTAACGGTGCCCTGGGGTCACTGATCGCCAGTCGAAATGTCAGTGACAAAGCCCGACTCGCCATACACAATGCCATGCTGGTACCAACACTTATGTATGGAAGTGAGACGTGGATATGTCAGAGCACGCATGAGAGTAGAGTTAATGCAGTGGAAATGAGGTCGTTGCGTCGGATATGCGGTGTTACTTTAACGGACCGCATACGTAATGACGAAATACGCAAAAAGGTGGGTATGAAAGAAAGCATAGGGACAAAAATAAGGAAAGGCATGCTCCGATGGTTCGGGCATGTTGAAAGGATGACTGAAGAGAGATTGACGAACCAGATATATAATGCGAAAGTTGTGGGTGAAAGAGGCCCTGGCAGACCAAGACTCACTTATCACGATCAAATAAATAAAACAATAGCTGCCGGTGCAATAAAAAGCCATCGAAACAAAAGGGCATGTATGAAGAGGTTGATGAATGTCGAAGAAGCGAAAGAGGTATGTCGAGATCGTGACAAATGGCGCTCAATTGTCTCTGCCTACCCCGCAAGGGACCTGGCGTGAAGATATGTATGTATGTATGTATTATTAAAAGCAAAATTTTACAATGTGTGGAATTTAAAATAGCTATTATATATAGCCTAATATATCAAGAAACTCGTCACTTGTCAGGTTTACGGTCGCGGTGATAACACTGAAATATTTCAACAAACTTTTATCACACAAAACGATGACACTGCGACAAAACATATTTACTCTCTGAAAGCTCAAAATGTATATACTAGGAAAAATATTGAAATTTCTAAAGTGGGTTTTCCTTGTGCGCCGGGGCGCCTCTAGGGTGAAAATGCAACGATAAATAGATGATACCAAACAGATATTACTTTATTATTACATATTTTTTATTACATAATCATTATAGCCCCTAAAACACAGCATACTAGACTTACACTGTTGGAGATCAGCCTTCCAGATATATCTGGAGAATTTAACCTACAGTCGCAACGTTGGCCAGACGGGTTGGCAACGGTTTTGCAACATATTCTATGACAAATAAAAACATTTGTTATTTAAAGGGATTTATAGCTTTTACATCCCTCTCGGTCGCATAATCCAACATTTTCAAAGATTAAAAAAAAATTGGAGATATATTACTCATATATTTGAATAAAGGAAAATCGTTATAGATGTTTTTACTATATTTGTCTGTCTAAAAGTAGTATACACAGTGAAAAAACCTTTTAAAATATTGGATTGTGCGAGCAAGATGGATACAAATGCGTAAAAACCCTTTTAAGGAGTTTTTAATTAATAATAAAAATAGTTTTATTAAATCGTTTCTGAAAGGGAAGGAAAATTTTATCTTCCAACGCCTGAAATCTTTCCTAGAGCCGCCCTGGCATGTACGTTGCGGAATGGAAGGTATTGAGGTGTCAAAGGCAGGTTTTCGCTTCATAGGGTCACGTGGTTTCGCCTCGTGATGCTCATCAAGACATACCATCATTATTCGTTCTATTGTAGACCGTTTTTTATTCTAATTCAAATATATTTTCAAGCTGGCATTGCGCATTGTGGTCTTTAACATAAGGTTGGTAAGTATCACTCGGCTTGCGCAAAAGTTATTTGACAACATAACAAAAGGGCATGTATGAGGAGGTTGATGAATGTCGACGAAGCGAAAGAGGTATGTCGTGATCGTGTGAAGTGGCGCTCAATTGTCTCTGCCTACCCCGAAAGGGATCTGGCGTGAAGATATGTTTGTATAACTTATTTTTTAATTATGTAGCTTAATTACTTTTAATATTATTATTTAAATATATTTTTTAATATATTTTTTTTTTTTTTTTGTATTTCAGTCAGGATTGTTTATCTATGATTTTAATAATTGTTTTGTTTGTTAGCTGTTATTTGACCTTACTTCGAATAAATAAATAGATCAAACTGTAATTTGTTTTAATAAATAACGGTTTTGTAAACAACAACAAAAATGTTAACAAGTTAGTAGTTTTGACAGATGGACAAATGTCAAATTGAAACTACGTAATTTGGTTGTTTAGCATTTTACTTGTTAATGTTAAAAAATAACCGAAACAGTTCTATTAATCAAGGCTAACGGAGCTAAAAAATAAACGAGTAACACAGCTTAAACGAAACGGTTGATGGCGCTGGTTTATATGTATGATGTTAGCATGTGATGTTACTGCTACTTATAACTGGAACCCTGGGACTGTTGTCAAGTAACTGTTGTAAGATAAATACCTAATTTATTTTTACAGGATCAGAAATGGTACATTTATTCTCGAATCGAACGCAGTCTTTAAAAAAGACATTTCAAGCCATTTTTGCTGTCCTGAGTATTTAAAGTATCATCACGACCGTTTCCCTTTTGGGGTAGTCAGAAACCACGCTTATAAATAAACGGATTCACATTTAGCCAACTTTACTATAGGCCAATCATGACAAGTGGCAAGCTCGTCGATGTCTCCAGCGTACCAAACTCGAGAAATATCACAAATAATTTAAATATTAATTAAATGTATTTATTTACATTAATAAATATTTTTGTGTCCCGACCAGGAATCGAACCCGGTACCTCCGAGTCTAAATCCACGGACTTAACCGCTAGACCACGGAGGCCTGAGTATTTAATTAGGAAAAAACTTGCAGTACTAATGTAGCAGTAATTAAAATGAAAGAGAACATGAGATGCGTTCAGAACATAAAATATTTTTCCTTATAATTAGCTTCTTGTTTCCATTCACTCGCCCCCTTGTCATACATATTCATGAATTCGAACCCTTTTTTCTCAAAGGTTTATTCACCCGCTCCTTAATTTAATTTTAAGTAAACTTTAATTATCAGCGTTTGTTATATAAATAGTCGTTTGGAATTATATAATTACCTTTTTTTTCTTCATTCATCTTGTGGCATATCGGTCTTAAACTAAGTTTGTCTCGCTTCCTTCAACACATGAGTAGTTTTATTTTATATGTATTATTGTATATATACATATATGTATAATATATGACCTATTTACGTATTTGTATATGTAATAGTAAGTATTATTTTTATGTATTTGTTTTATAAATTGTTATTTTATATCTATTATTGCACCTACTTACCATAAAAACTGTCCTAATGTCTTAAAGGTTTGGCTGTCAGAGAATGCCTAGCGGCATTAAGTCCGCCTTTGTACATAGTGCAATTAAGTTTAAAAAAAAAATAACTTTATATTAATAAGCATAGGCGACAAATATGCCGTGAGTCTCCACCCGCTAATCTTTGGGAGCTCTAAACAGCTGACAAGGCAGAGTGTGAGAATGTACAATCTTTAAAAGAAGTAAATTTGAAGGTTGTTATTCGATGTCAATGTTTTTTGTAAGTCATGAAAATTGTTGACTATCTTAATGTTGTCTAATATATATATATGGTAAGAAACATACTATTTATTTAATTCCAAGTAACCTGGATGACGGAAGCATGTAGTTTTATACGCTAGAGTTTCTACACAGAGTGTCAATCAAATATTAACCGGTTACTAATTTGCGCATTTTGGGGTCGAGACGATGGACCCATGGAAACCCTCAGCAAAGGGACTGGCCAAGGAGTAGAGCAGACGGAAAGGTCTGAAGACAGGAAGGCTGGCATTTTTTTCCTGCCAACGTATTAGCCTCTAATCAACCGAGTAAATCAATAAAGTAGAAGCAATTAAAATTATACCCTTTACCAGAATATTTCTCACTGTAAACAATAGGGCTTTTAAAATTTAGTAAAATATCACCTTATAACCACTGCAATGTATGTGTTTCAATGCATTAGACTGTTAGGTGAACTCGGAAGCATACCGCTCACACTTCACGAGCTAAACCGAACAGATATTCAGATTCCTTCACTGTTGCTGCCGTTCGTCAGTGAAACAAGCTACCCCTGGCTATAAGGTACGCACTGTCCGTCAATGTATTTAAAAACCTTCTAACGACATTATTTCATAAGAAAAGGAATACTTATTTGTCTATTGCATTTTGGATATCTATTTATTTATAGTTTATGTATTATATTATATGTATTTGTGCTATATATGTATGCGTAAATATGGTTATTTTAATAATTAAAATTCTTTTCATATTTTTCTTCATCCTGCTTATCACCTATCATGATCCCCAAGGTTAGCTGGTGAATAAATGCCTTTTGTTGTTATAGCTCGCCTATGTACTAGGTTTTTAAGTGCAATAAAGTATTTAAATAAATAAACTGAAAGCTGCTTCTTGATTTTGCTTTTAATGGCGGCGCAGGAGTTACTGACTAAGAGTATATTTTGTACATAAGACAAAATTTGTAAGTTGTATATGTATGTTTATTATTATGTATGTATTAGTATTTAGTATATTTATAAGTAGATTATATATAAGTAAGTTTATTACACAAGTATTTATATCTAATTGATGTGTCACTTTTTCTAATCACGGGCAAGGTAGACGGTAAAAGAACAAGAGGGAGAAGCCCCAAGCGATGGTCCAGTCAGGTGACTGACCACCTGAACATCCCTGTACACCAGGCCATCCACTACGCCGAGGACCGAAACCGTTGGAGACGGCTGGTGGAAGAGCTGCGTCTGCGACGGAGTCACGATCCCCATCAGTGGGGTACCGACTAAGGAGGAGGAGGATGTGTCACTTATACTTTCATTGCAACTACAGTTGTTTTAATTAGCCAAAGGTTTGGCTGTCAGAAAATATCTACGGGCATTAAGTCCTCCTTTTGTAGTTTGTGCATTAAAGTTTTAAAATAAATAAATAAATATATACTCGTATACGTCCAATAACCACATGCTGTAAGTGTCGTACGTACGTACAGTCCTTGGGTTATTTGATAGAAAGCGAAGCGTAAGGTCTAGGATTGTTAGTAACTGGAATTAGATGTTGACGACTAACGACAATCCCTAACACTATGCCGACTTGAAGAAACACTACCACTCAAACTGTATTAAAACTTGGGAAAGAGTGGTGAATTATTTTTTCCATTTGTTTTCGCTTCCTGACAGTTGTTTGTAATTAAGAGAAAAAGTTAAATTAGTTCTATTTTACTAATTGAGGTAGAGTTGCGTTTTTTTTCTTATTACAAAAATATTTTCGTTAATTAAACAACCAGTTTTGTAAAGGAAGGGCAAAGCACGAAAACTAAATTGGCGCCGCATCAGACTGGAAAATTCTCATGGATACATTTGAACATCATTATAGGACCCTAGATGAACTATAGGCACCTATAGGCCAGACATCTTATTATTTTTTTGGAACTTGAAAAAAATTATCCTTACCGTTCAGTGGGAATCAAATATTCCAAAAGACCACAACATGAAGTCGAATAAATATTATGAACTCACAGAAGAAATGATCAGGATCGGGTTCAAGACTCAGCTTTACGCAGTGGAAGTTGGTGCGAGAGGAGTTCCAGCAAAATCTTTGCATCACTTACTGAAAAAATTGGGCTTAAACAGGTCTGCCGTCAATACATTTATGGAACGAGCTTCCAAGACGGCATTAACGGAATCATACAGTATTTGGTTGGGTAGGGAGAGGAGTAGAATGGTGGATGGTGAGCGCATTATCGCGCAATAAAATGAAAAAAAGGGAGGCCTCCTTTTCTTAAACCAGCATATTGTCGGTCGCAAGCCCGAGACACCATTCTCCTCATGCCCTACCCCACACACGATGGACCCGGCACCCGCATGGTGAATCCATGGAATGTTTAGAAATTTGTCATCTCTCTCTTCATTCACGAAAACTTTGCTGTTTTAATGTATCAAGTATATACTATATAATTATGACCACATTAAAAGAGACTTAACACAACATGCAAAATAAATAATTAAAAACAAAATAATTATTTTTTTCAAGCCTGTCTTTATTTTATTGATATCAGCGGGGTGAGGCGGAGTGCACAATCGTCCGAAAACGATTCGTCTAAGATTACGTCTGTCAGAAATGTCCAAAGCTAGGCGGAATTTTCAATGTTTTGACATTTCTGACAGACCTAATCGATCTTAGACGATATCGTTTTTAGATGATTGTGCACTCCGTCTCACCCCACAGGTTTATTATAGCTTGATTCTTTTGACATTATAGGTTTAACAAAACATTTTTTTTTTCTTTAACAGCACTGAGCAATCTATGGTGTATAAGATTTATAAGCTTAAGGCTGATAAAGTATACAAATATACCGCAAAAACATAACTGACCCATCTGTCAAAAGAATCAAGCTATGTTGAATAAAGTACGAGTAAGGTAAGTAGCTATAATATTAATAGCTAGAACAGGCTAGATTTTCTAGCGGTGAGGTCAGTGGATTTAGACGCAGAGGTACCGGGTTCGATTTCTGGTCGTGACACTATAATTCATGTAATTTATTTATCATATTATAGCGTTGATGGCTCGGTTGTAAGAACGCCTTCCTTAAAATCGTAAAGAGGTGAGAACTTTTCTTACGTACATTTTTCATAGGCACGTTAAGCCGTCGGTCCCGGTTTAGCTTAACATCGTTCTTGTGGGCCAAATTCTCCACAAAATCTGAAAGTCCCATCATTCTAGAACTATGTGTTCTGTGGGCTGTGGTGATGGTGGTGATTTGTGATATTTCTTGAGTTTGGTACGATACAGACATCGACGACCCACTTGTCATGATAAGCAAAGTTGGCTTAATATATTATGCTTTAAAATAAACAAAAAATAAAATTATCATATGTTACTATAGAATATGCTCTCAATAAATCAAAACATATTATGCAGTCCTACAGGTCGCAGCTAGGTTAGTAAAAACATTAAAACTAACCTTTTACTTGTTTTTGTTTCAAAATAATGGAGACACGTTTGTAAAATAATTCTCGTTACAATGGAGTTGTAGAATGGAAATTAACGTAGTATTAGGATTTAGGAAACCACAGCAGATGGAGACGTGGCCGCAGCCAGTCTCGTCGGTGTAACATTGCCAAATCTCACGACCAACTTCACCACACGAACGCCACAATAAAACTTTATTTAGCTGCACTCGTTCGTGCTTAATTAAATTACTCAAATTTCAGTCTTGATTCGATACAATTATTTTTTTATTCATTCGATGTGATTAATTAAATGGTAATACGCAAATTGCAAATGTTTTTCGCAGTATTTTATTACTTCATAATATAATGAATTTTTAAAAATGTGTATTTATGTATAATAATATATATGTATTAGTATTTAGTGTATCGATATTATAATATTTATTCCATATATATTGTAAGTAAGAATATATTAAATTGCTGTTAATTTAAATAGTTATTTATTTCTCTTATTATCTTTATGATTGCACCTACATTTGATCAAATTTGTCCCCAAGGTTTGGCTGTCAGAGAATGTCTTCGGGCATTAAGTCCGCCTTTGTACTTTGTGCAATAAAGTTTATAAATAAATAAATGAATAAATTCGCTATATTCAGGTCATTATTATTATTTAAAACTTTATAAAAAGGGTGTATAATATACTTACAACGTTTCCTTCTAGCTGTCAAAGGAAAATGAAGTCACTTAAATGTGACGATTAAAATTGAAAATGACGTCAAATGTACCAGCACGGCTGGCCTTAAAAATAAAACTGGTACAATCGACTTCCTTTTTTTAACTTTAATCGTAACAATTACAGCTGGATGGAAATGTTGAGTTGAGGAAACGTCTTACGGTGTTAGTATGTTTTTTTATTATTTTTTTAATACTATTACGACATGTGACCTTGCGCGCCACTTGCCATCAGGTAAACAGGTAAACGCTTCATTTTCCCATTACATCATCACAACTGTATCCCTTCCGGGGTAGAAATAAATCACTTTTTGTTTTTGCACATTAGGTGTAAAAAGGTATAGTTCCTTTTTATTTATTATGTTATAATTATTTATATTATTCTCGTAGTATATCTATTTTATTTAAATCAAATAGTTTATTTCCTTTGGTTCGCTTGGGACAGATTGGATTTAGTCAAAACTAATCGAATCAATACAATTATTAAAACAATTGTACTAAACAAAGTGATAATAATGGTTGGATATATTGGACAATAATTCATATGTTAGGCATAACATTAAAAGCAAACTACTTAAATAAGATCGTTGCTGTGAGGCCGTGTCAGTTTACATTCTAAATACTTAATAATTATAATTTACAGATATTACATACAGATGTCAGATAATTAATATATTTTTTTGAAATTATGTAAATTTATATATTTATCTAATATTAGTATGTATATGTATGTATTTATTCATTTAAAACTTTATTGCACGTTATACAAGGGCGGACTTATTGCCGCTAGACATTATCTGACAGTCAACCTTAGGGACAATGTGGACCATTTCAAATGTAAGGTACGTGCAAATATTTATATCTATATATATAGAATATATTACTAAATACTAAGATATATTAAATACTAATAATACATATGATACCATTACATAACTTATAAACCATTTAAATAATCCGATGACATCATTTTTTAAAACATTTTTCGGTTGGATGCTTGTCGGATTTCTGTATGTGCCTATATTTATATGTATTCCTATTTAATATTAAATATAGTTATGATTTTTTATTCTCTTTTTCTTTTTATTAGCACCGAACTCAATATTAAATGATCCAATGTCCCAAAGGTTAACGGCAGAGAATGCCTAGCGGCATTACGTTAGCCTTTTTTATTTTTACAATATACCTATATATATTTTTGTTTTCTTAGTGCACGTTAAGCGTAACGTTATATGTAGCTTTTACTTCAATGAAGCTACGATGGCCTAACTCAATCGATAGTTCAATATTCTTGTAAAGAATCCCTTTTAGACACACCGTTTTATGAGGACGTCGAATGAAAGGAGTAAATGATGTGAAATAATTTTAGCTCTTATTTTACGCGAACTGCCGAGAAATTTATTGCTTTCTACACTTGAGATTTTATTAATATGGCTGCAATGATGAGCACTCACGTCGTGTCAATGGTGAAGCAACAAAACAAATCATCAAAGCTTAATGCCGAAATAGTACCGCCTCAAAAGGGACGCCTATAATGTCGTCCCCCTTTATCCCATAATAACCACAGAATGGAAAAAAAACAGTAGAAATAATATTACATAATTGTTGTCGTCATAATGATACAAACACTAGCACCCGTATTCTCAGACGTTTCCTCAACGGGTCCTGCACTCAATTATTCCTTCCATCTGGCAAATGGAGAGGATGCACGTCACGACGCTCGAGGAATAGAAATGTCAATCTTTGGTCAAACTCAATTTATATTATTTAAACTTGTTATTAATTGGTTAAATTACTTATTTTAGGTTAAAAATTAACTCATTTTTATACAAATTAAACTGCCAAACTGAATCAACACAGATTTCATTGCAAAATACCGAAAGAAGAATAATAAAAGTCCTAGAGCAAGTAGTAATTAAATAGTAGTAATAAATTCTGAAACAATTATTATTTAAAAGACGCTAACGCAACCTTCAATGTTGACAGAAAAAAATAATCGGAAAATTTAAATGGTGAGGTTTGGGAGTTTACAACAAAAATTTAGATTCCAGGGATCCCTTAAACGTGTTTAAAAGCTTGATCAAATAGTTAAGTCATTAGGAAGAATCGAGGGTTGCCATTTTTTTTTGTAGATTTCGAAGAATAATTTTACATATTTAATCAATTGTATTGTTTATATTTATTATTTCATTAATATTATTTAGTATCACTATTTTATATTATAATAATACGCAAAGTTTTTTAAAAAATATTCTGGTTTCCCTGAAATTATCAAAATCAAATCGAAACAAAAGTATTAGCGAATGGATCTACTATAAATTTATTTCTAAAAATTTGTTCATTTATTGTTTTTTTTTATAGTAGCTATCTAAATAAATAAATTGATCAATTATTAAGGATGCTCCACGTATAAAAAGTAAAAATAAAAACAAATAAAGAATGGTAAAATTTGCCGCCAATGCTAGTTCGGTGGTAATCCGTAGTACCTCTGCTAAAACTGGCACATTTTTATTTTATGGCACTTCTACTTTTTTATGTTTCGTGAGTTAAGTTGAGGAAACATTTTAGAATACGGGTGTAACTATCTAGTTGTGTTGTTGTTTGTCTATATTATTAAATTAGTTAAATATTTAAACAGTTAACTGTTGAGAATTTTTTTTTCGTCGAATTCTGTCTTCCTTACTTAATGCCCTAATGAATAATTATAATTTAATTCATAATCAGTGCTAGTGAGATTTTTGATTCTTTTTTTATTTATTTTTATATGCGTTCGACAGCGATACCCAAAGTTTTGCTTTGAAAACTTCACTTTGCTCCGAAAAAACATGCTATAAATTTCGCGTAATGATCCGCTTGGTTACGATTCTACATTTGTTTTATGTTCTGTGATTATAACAATAAACTAAAAGGCAATAAAATAAGGCCACCTCAGTTTAATTAGGTACCTAGAGTTACGTAAGAAGTCGCTTTGTGTATTCCCATATGTGATGTAATTGGGATGATTAACAACTTCCTTAGGTAATAACGAATGATGCAAACTTTATCTATAAGTATGCTAATGGTAAGTCGTTTTATCTTTAATTATATATTTATTAATATATTAAATAACATTCTTAAGTAAGGTTATTGAATGTAAGATTATGATTAACCTAAAATATAAAATCATTCCATTACTAACCCGTCTGGCCAGCGTGGCTAGTGTAGGCCAAATTCTCCAGATAGAAAGGCCTATCACCAACTGTGGAGTTGTAGGACGCTGTGTTCTAGGAGCCGGCTGTGATGATTCCATTACCTACCTATTGTATTTTATTTTATAAATTTATATTATTTATTTTTTCCAGAATTTTCGATCAGAATTGCTGAGCGTTTTAAGATAAAAATATATATGTTTAATAATAATTTATAGGCAGGCTTTGCCTGTGTAAAGGAAAACATCCTTCAGGTGGACGTAGAGTAACATGTCGTGCTCAAACAAAGACGTCTTATACTCTACGTCTCTCTCTGGATCATAAAGAAGACCTCTATCAATTATGAATAAATTCGGTTCATTGCTATAGACGTGATAACGAATTAAACAGACAGACAGATATATGATCGTGGGGTCACATGTCCGAGTCAGATTATGACGAAATGTAGCCAATGTCTGTATCTGGGTTTCAAGGAACAACTCTGTCAAATTCGATTTAATTTGATTTTATAGTATACTCGTATGGGTGAAAGACGGATATACATACATACATAAATCAAACAGACAAAGCTTCTTTTACATTTATAATAATCCACTAATTGCTAACACGGCAGCCAAGCCAGCGTAGGGATTGTAGGCCAAAATGTCCAGAAATAGATATGTTCTTGAACCCACGTATCCAGGAGTGGAGGTAAATGACTCTGCGTTTTAGGAGCTGTAATGACGATAGATATTAAAGCTAAAATGTATTTAAATCAGAAATATCTTGTAATAATAATATAATTATGTTATGCTAAACAGCAGCAATAATTAATTAACTTGTCATGTTAATAATCACGCAAGCTGGCAGACATGTTAAATAGCGTGACGTTACCAATAACATTATATTATAGTATTATATTTTTATTTGCTTTTAGGTAGTTAAATTTTTCATTGACTTAATTTTAAGTACTAGGCATTCAGTAGACAAAAAACTGTGTGACAATTTAAAATGATTTTTCAATTTAAAAGTATTGAAATTTTGGGACAAGTTACCATTTTTTTCTTAAAGCTTTGTCTAGGATAAGGTATTTTATATATTCGAGTAAACTTACAGCTACACAATACATACTCGTATAGACAAAAAGTAGATTTGAATACATTCACAGAAATAGATTTAAATACATACATTTAAATAAATAACTTAACACTTGTGGACTATTACAAGTACAGAGAGGGAAAAACGACAGTATAAACACAATAAATGTAGAAATCTAAAATTATTTTTACATTTATGAGGTATCCTCTCTCTATATAGGTCTTGATATGTGTCAAAAACATAAAATATATGTATAACAAGATGGGACAAGAAGCCAAACGGTAAGAGAATTACAGCTAGGACAATCGTCTGAGAATTAATTAAAGTAAAAAGTAAAGTAAAGTATCATCACGACCGTTTCCCTTTCGGGGTAGTCAGAAACCACGCTTATAAATAAGCGGATTCACATTTAGCCAACTTTACTATAGGCCAATCATGACAAGTGGCAAGCTCATACATGTCTCCAGCGTACCAAACTCGAGAAATATCACAAATAAATTAAATATTAATTAAATGTGTTTATTTACATTAATAAATATTTTTGTGTCCCGACCAGGAACCGAACCCGGTACCTCCGAGTCTAAATCCACGGACTTAACCGCTAGACCACGCAAGCAGGCATTGCCGGTTATAGTCGTGTTAGACGGGCACTTTCAAATTAATTAGTTTTAAATTAATTTAGGTCTACAGTGTATGGCGTAAAAAAGAATGTAACAATAATTTTGTATGAAAATAACAACTAATTCCCGTTCTATCTTATATTTCATCTCATATGATTCACTTTCAATAAATAATTAATTAAAAACACACAACCCTCTCGCTTTTATAAAAAGCAGTCCGTACTTACTAATGTCAGTCGTCCGTGGCTGAAGCCAATTGCCTCAAAACTCGCGACCTACTTTCCATCTGGTGGATTTTTTGTAATACATATCTGTATAGGCCAAATGAGATATTAATACTGGTAAGTAGTCTAAAAATATTTTGTGTTAATAACCAAGGCCCCGATTCTCGCGCCTTCGCGATGCATGTCCGCTCGATTTGGTCGAATGTAACTGACAGTTTTCTATGGAGATCTGTCGCTTTTCATTCGAATATTTCGAACGGACACACAAGTCAAAAGCGCCACAATTAGGCCCCAGGTCCTTGTAACGAACACAATTATATTTTTATTTAAAGTTTCTACCAGCATTTGTACAGGGAATAGAATAACATATTTACGTCCCGGAGCAAGTGAAATATAGTGGAGAAGATAAATAATCTGGAATCCTCATAGAAGTATTTGATTATTCTAATGTTGGGAGCAGTACATCGCAGGATCTGGAAGTAAATGTAAATATTGTATTGTGGCGGCTCACAAATAGCGCCTGGGAGATCAATAAAATTTGTTTATTTTGTAAAATGCTCTCGACCGCCTGCTTTATAGATTGTGTACATGTATTATTCAAACGTGGGAATAAAAGAAACGAGACCATTTATTTTAATGTTTCAGTTGATGAAACAAATAACTCTTGACGTATTTGTGTGGCTCATAGCCGTACATTTTAGAAACTGGGCTTTCACCAATAAAAACGAGACATAGAGTAGTACTACTTGTTATGATGGGCTATTAAAGGTTTTATTATAATTATTTTGTTATTTTTCTTATGAATAAGTATCTAAAACATCATTGTACTATAAGAAAGACAACACGGTTGCAAGTGCTATCAAACGTGATAATTTTGGTTGTTCTTGGAAATTGCGTCCTGCTTACCTCACGCTACCAGGTCGGTGCTTGTAGCTATAGTTAGGATGCTAAATCTATGCATAATAAAGTCAATCTTAGTACTACTACTAAAAAAGTTATGTATGAATGTTATCGATTAAACTGAGCTGGCAATGGTTACCTGTATATTATCCGCTGACAGCCACGCTTATCAGCAATAGACTATGTCAAGGAGATTGCACTAGAGACTACATACATAATATGTATACATTACAGAAGTATCATATGATGATTATGAAGAAATAAAGGTTGTATATTATAATAAACTAACAGAACTGAGGTAAAATTAAAATAATAATAATAATAACACAACTTAATTCTGTTACAAATATGATAGCTAAAATTAGACAGTAAAAAGCATCATCACGACCGTATCCTTTTCGGGGTGGTCAGAAATCACGCTTTTTTAAATTCGGATCATATTTAGCGAACTTTACTATAGGCTCCTCATGACAAGTGGCAAGCTCGTCGATGTCTCTAGCATACCAAACCCAAAAATATCACATATAATTAAATAAATTATTGTGTTCCGACGATCAATGTGTCACGAAGACGTATAAGATTTAAATATATATCGTCATTTTTTTTTCATTTTTTTTTATATGCGAAATCAAATTTTAAAATCAATTTAGCTTATAAATGTAAAAAAAACCTTAATGATATCTTGATTCTTTGTCTTCAAATATATTTTATTAAACCAATGCAAAAAAAGTTGATTTCGCAAAAAAAATATAGACATTATTGGTTCTTAACCATCGATATATGAATCTATCTACTTAAACACAACAATGATGGTCCAGATTTGATAATCCTGATTTTAAACTTTTATTTGTTTTGGTCGTAATCTAGTTTTTATAACATCAAGAAGAAATTATCATATGAATGACCAGTTCATACCTGCATATTAAAGTCAACGTTACGGCCTCTTCAATACAAGTACTTGTATACAGTCCACAAGAATGTGTGAAGCTTGGATAAACAGTGTTGTGCGATAACCGTTTAATCCCCCAGCTATAACGTGCTTTCATTAAACTTTATGTCGAAGTGCGTTCAGTGTTCGAACGTTTGGTTGAGAGAAAACTTGTCTTAAGCTGATAATATCCCCATAGGAGTGCACTCGGTTCTGTATGATTATTCCTCCTATTATCTATTGATTGAAATTTCCTATTCATGTTAGAATATAAACTATATCCATGCTATTATTTTATAAACACATCTCGAACAGTATTACTACTAACTGGTCTTCTCACACCATGTAGTAAAAATCCGTCTCAAGGTATTTGCCTTCCAGAGGTTGCATTTGCTTTCCGTAACTACGACTCCATGATTGCGTGCAGAGGGGCCATGTTTCTCACAAGTGGGAAATATGTCAACTCTGCGCGTGCGAACATGCCAGTCGCCAGACGACGACGTACCAATTCGTCCATCGTTTCCATCCGCATAGTCCTGTGTGTGTTCCTCACATAACGCAGAATTTGTCTCTCTCTGTATCTCGAACAGTCTCACCTATACTAAACCACTTTTTAACATTTTGTTGGCAGGGATATTGAATGATACCCGTCTAGTAAGGCATTAATGTATCGTTAGAGGCGACGCGGACGGTAGTGAACACTTTCCTTATAATCCTAAAAACGTAGGTTCGAACCCCGGCAAGTACCAACGAGAAATACACTTTTCTTACGTACAGTTATCATATATTTACTGTTGTAAAACAACCTTTCCACTGCCTCAGAGGGCTCATTAAGCTGTCGGTTCCGGTTTGACTAATACCAACTTGTGAAATCGTTAATAAATTGTCAATTATAATTGACATTAGACCCTCGCCAGCCCGTCTGGCCAGCATGGCGAGTGTAGGTCAAATTCTTCATAAATTTTCAGCAGTGGAGGTCAAGGACTCTGTGTTTTAAGGGCTGTGATGATAATGATAATTAAGTAAACACACCTTTAGGATTTTAAGGAAAGCATTCCTACAAACGAACCACCACCACTCATATGCACTTAGTAAATACTGTTTATTTCTACCAACTGCAAATAATAACTTTAACTTAGAATGTGTACGTAGATCTGAAGGTAAAAGCAAGGGCGACAATAATAAAATATTGACATTTAATATATTTGTACGAAGCATTAGGCCGGCGCTGGACATTCCGAGTGTTTTTAGGCCATTATTATCAGATATATATGAGGCTACGATATTCGTTAGATCGCGTCATCCATCATGTCACATGTAATAGCCTGTTCCTCATCAAGATTCCCCTCTTCATAATATAACACCCAAGTTTTTTGAAAGCGTCACATGTCGTAAGAAAATTGCTCCCGACATTATAAGACATACATATAGACTAATAGCTGCTTGATCCGGCTTTGCCCGTGTATTAAAGTTGTATAGCAGAAAACTAATGTATAACAAATTAATTAGCCAATAATAACACAACAACAACCTCATATTGCTCCGACTGCTTCCGTGGTCTAGCGGTTAAGTCAGTGGATGTAGACTCTGAGGTACCGGATTCGATTCCTGGTCGGGACACAATAAATTATTTAAGGGTGTTTTTTGACTACCTACTGATACACTACTTTCTACTTTTTTTAGCCACAACATAACAAAGCCTACGATTTTGGTTAGCTTCTATACTATACTGATTTCGAGGTTGTCCCTTTCGTGACGTTATAGATTTATAATTGTTAATTTATTGGTGCACATTTCAATATTAACTTTTTTATATGGAGCTTTATCCACCTCCTTTCTATCGAAATTGTTACAGTAAAAGCTACATAAAGACACAGAGATATAAATAGCCACGTGATCAAATGTAGTGCTTAGATACAAATACAAAATATTTTATTGTTCATAAAAGTACAATTAACAAATTGATTTACACACTGACTCCTAAACTAAGTCTAACTAAGTTAGACCTGTCATTTAGGATCCCAGTTACTTCCATTAGATATTCAAAAAAGATACAATACGTAGTGAAAACTGTTAACAATAAAAATATTTACTATAAATAAAGGTATTTTAATTAAAACTTAATTTAAGGTGGGTAATATAATAAATAAATAATATTAATTATTTAATAAATTAATATAAATACTATAAGTGCTTAAAAATAAATAAATAAATAATATATACATATTGTGTTTGTACAATATATAATGTTAGGTTAGCAGCAGAAAATGCAGTTACTTAGTTGTATATTGAGTTTACTAATCAGTATTTAGGTTTACATATTTCATTCTTAGATACCTACATAAGTATTTAAATGTTTCAGTTTATTATCATTATGGTTTCTTTACATTAATTCATCTATTTAATACATAAGAATAAATTTTCTGTTTCAGCATAACTCAGTTCTTGCAAGTATTTCTTGACTTTAATTTTACATGTTTTAAAATTAAGGGGATATATATTTAGGGCTTTGTTTATTAAATTATACAATCTAGGACCAGCAACAAAAGAATGACGCTGAGCAAGTTTGGTTCTAGGTTTGACGGTACGACAAACACGGTCTCTCCTGCGTATCGAACCACTGACATTGTGATCAAACTTTGTAGATCTATGAGTATTGAGTACAGTTTGGAAAGCAAAGAGCTGTCTCACAGTTAGCATCTTACTGTCTTTGTATAAAAGAGCTGTAGAATATCGGTAAGGTTTTTTTAACATAGATAATGACGTCATAGGTCTATCCGTCACTGGGTTTATATAATTTATTATCAAATTTTAATTATTATTATATTGATTGATTATTGTCAAGCTAAGAGAAAAATACAACATAATATCAAAGCTTTTTTAACACTTATAGTATAATATTTATACTAAAAACGACCTTCACATATTGTTAGCTTTTAATGTAACATATTTATTATTATATTATTATTCTAGTGTTTAGGCATAATTTAAGAATGATTAGCAATATGGTTTTGAAAAGTAGGTGGCGTTGTGTACGAACGTAGTAGCGTGCTGATTTCTGATTGGTCGAATAACGACTATTCAAGAGCCGCTTATCGAATCGCGAGTTTCATAAAGCGGCAGATTACAAGAAAACAGCAGACGAGTCGGTCGTTGCGCGCCTTTAAAATAGTGTAATTTGTAACTAAATATTTATAGTGGAAATAAATCATACAACTTTGAAGACTTGTTTAATATGACAAATTGGTCCCGACAATATTAAATCCACTTACAATGAAAAAAACTAACAGAAGCAACGGTGATTAGAAACGTTTGGTAAGCCATTACGATTAAACTTTTGACAATAGTTTTTTTATAAAAAAAAAAGATTTCGTTCGAATACTCGACCAGTGGGCATCTCTGTCAAATTTCATCAAAAATTTGGATGTATTAGTAATATACGCATAAAGACAATACAAAGATACACACAAAGGTTTTTCATATTTATAACATTAGTATGGATTCGTATATGTGGAAAAACGCTAATGGATCGCTCACACAACGCACATAATAGCTATTTATATTGATTTTCAGACAGACAGCTTACGCCTTTGAATTCTCTTTGAGGGCAGAGACCCTGCTATATCACTACAAGCGTAAAATATTAAAATTACGATGTACCTCGTAGTATCGTGACAGTGATGACATGTGTTAGTGTACATACATACATATCTTCACGCCAAATCTCTTGCGGGGTAGGCAAAGACGATTGATCGCCACTTGTTACGATCTCAACATACCTCTTTGGCTTCCTTGACATGATGAGTGTCTTCTTCATACATGCCCTTTTGTTTCGATGGCTTTTTATTGCACCTTTGGCTATTGTTTTATTTATTTGATTGAACCGACCTTTGTAGGATTTAAGGAACGCGTTCTTACAACCGAGCCACCACCGCGTTTTATTTTATTAATTCATTTTAATTATAAATTTTGTTTTTTAACTCCGTTATTATTTTCTTCGCAATAAGTAAAAAAAACACTCGCAGTTTAGACTCAATTCCAAAGCTCGAGCTAAGGTATACGTTGCATAATGCATTTCACTAACGAACGGGTGCCACTCTATTCATATAGTGAATTTATAAAGCGAATACATACATTTTTCTGTAAGAGAGCCGCCGCGTATGCTTCGTGTACGTATAAAATTTACATGTTTGAGCAAACACGTAATATTGAAAATTAACAAAAAAACATTTGCTGCAATTTATTTACGAATTGGTAATCATTTGATGTTTTCTGTTGACGTAATGATTTTACTAGGTACACATGTAGCGGCAGTGGCTTGGTTATAAGGACGCTTTTCCTTAAATCCTAAAAAGATCAATTAAATTTAAAAAATCTTTATTGCACTCAAAAAATGTACATAAAGAGGGCTTAACGACTAAGAATTTTCTAACAACCAACCTTTGGGAGTATCTAGAGGTAACAACGAAGGGTGCAATTAATTACAAAAGATAGATACTAATATTACATATACTGAATAAATTTATCCATTAATGCCTACATACTTATAATATTTAAGATATATAATAAAATATAAAATATAGAAAAAAAAATATGATAAAAATAAAATACATAAGATAAATTGAACTATTCTGCTAATTTAGAAAAAAGATGGTGAATAAATTATTTAAAGATCGGTTCGAACCCCGGCAACTACTAATAAGGAATACACTTTTCCTACTTACATACATATGTCATAAATTTACAACAGTCGACGTTCCCGGTTCCATTAATACCTTGTAAAATAGTTAATAAATAGTCATTACAAAATTACATCAGACACTCGTCAACAAATGTTGACAGAGATGTTCATTGAGACCCAGAGTTTGACATAGGGTATATTTATTTATCTATAAAATTTATTTATAAAAATATACAATATACATATATAATATAAATTATAAATAAAATAAAAAATATGGGCGCGATGTCACATGTCGTACTCAGTATTAAAAAAAGTAACGATTGCGGGTGGATTAAGACACATGCAATTACTTAAAAATAAGTAATTACTATAACATAAATAAAGACATTAAATACCTAATATTTATTTATTTTCTGAGCAGATTGTTAGAAGCAGACCGAAGAGGAAGGTTGTGACTGACTGTGATACCTATGACATCATCATCAGACCACTATATATAACCATACAGCCATATAAGCCATATAAGTTGTCTCGGTCTGGGTGTTTATATGTATAATATGTATATATTTACAAAAAAAAAAGTATAATATGTAGTTTATCAACCATCTAGTTTCCGTAACACAAGCCTCGTAGCTTACCACGGAAATTAGATGGCGCTGTGTGACCAGTATATAATATTTATATTTATTTATTATTTATAAAGGGTTATTTTATCTACCGCTTCATTACACGGTGAAGGTGGATCCAACAGCCAGTTATAATATAATGCTTTATTATTAATCCAATATTATAAATACACTTTGAATGAAAAATTATCGCTTCAGAAGGCAGGTAAATAACGGTAGGTGAGGAGTTGCGGCGGCGGAGTTTGAAGAATCTAGGGAATTCTGCTCTTGATGGCATTAAGAACTCATTAAAATCTGGCTTTCAGAAGATGGCGGTTCACTGCACAATGTTCTCATAATAAAAATTTAAAAATTTCTTGCAGCTTTAAGAGATGAGTACTATATCTCGCCGTTGCTATAAGAGTGCTCAGCATTACAAATAGGTTGTCGTTAAATTTTCAAAGTTTGACATATTTACTTATCGTGGACTGGCTGGAATTAATGGGTGTTACGATGCATCGGAAAAACAAAATAAATTCCTAATATTATATTAGCTTAAGCACACGTAGGTGAGCTAGTCAGCGGTGGTGGAGCGCTTCTGAGAACGTTTTTCTTCAAATCCTACAAAAGTCGGTTTAAACCACCCCCGGCATATACCAATAAGAACTACACTTTTCTTACGTACATTTGTCGTAGATTTACAACACCACCCACCATTTCCGTATCTCGGAGAGCACGTTAAGCCACGTCGGTCCTGGTTCCAAGAGTACCAACTTCTGGAATCGTTAAAAAAGTGTTATTAAAAATTGACATTCGATGCTCGCCAACCCGTCTGGCGAGCGTGGCCAGTGTAGGCCAAACTCTCCTGATATATGTTCTGGAAGACCAATGTCCAACAGAGGAGGTCTAGGACGCTGTGTTCTAGGGGTTGTAATGAAAGAAAATTACGAGCACGTACTATTTTTGCCTCAAAATTGTTGTATGATATTACCTATGCTTCTATGCGTTATTATTCTAAGTTCAAATAGAACTAAGGAGATGAATGCAAATCGGTTACAGACACTAGCAATTTGGTACTGTCAATTTTCATTCGACGCAGGATGTCGACGATCCAGCTATGTAGGTACTTACAGATAATTGGATAAATGAGACCGTTGTTTATCTAATCTTGTTCAAGATGTTTGAACGAATTGATTCTAAGCAATTGCAACAAGTACCTAATAATACAAGCTTATACGAGTAAGAATAGGTATTCAGAGCGTTTATCGCCTTTGCACCCCTCTCGCTCGCATAGCAATTTTAAAGATTATTTAGATATTTTAGTCTGACTGTACTTTTGAGAAATGTAGTATCTACTATAAATGTACTAACTTTCTAGGGAATTAAATTACGGACATTTAAGAGATAGATACCTATAGATTACTATACCTAGATTTGTTTTAGTAAAATTGTGTAAAATAGTAATAAATATATTTGCTATTTTTCTCTGTCTAAAATTAAGTACCTATATGAAAGTGGAAACATGTCAAAAATTACCGTAATTTTATTTCCTAGAAAGATAATATACTGCATTTGTTTTGTAATGTACATTTTTTATGTCAATAAATATTTCATTATTATTATTATTGTGCGAGCGAGAGAGAAAGAGAGAAGCACAAGCGTTGAACGCTATTGATATAATGACAGCCAAACCTAATATTTTAAGGATGTCTTAGATGCTCATTTTCAATGGGGTGTATCAGGCAAAGCTTTTTGTAGATGTCGCTAGCGGCAATGGTACCTTATTTTGCACATAGAATCGCATCATTTTTTTAATGTTTTTGTAGTTTTAATTTTTATAACAGAATAATGTATTTTAAATTAACGTTACCTACCTTAAAACACGAATTAAGAGAGCGTACACCGACTTTAAAAAGAAAAAAGGTTTTATTAATAGAACGGCAATTTTAAGATCACCATTTCCTTAAAAAGTTCGGCTTAAACCCAACTAGAAATATTAGACCAATTAGAAATATACTTTTCTTACGTACATTTTTCAAAGATTTATAACACCACCGTTCCGCGTTTCGGAGAGCACGCTAAGCCGTCAGACCCGGTCTCACTTATACCAACTTGTGGAAAGTTAATAAATTGTCATTTAAAATTGACATCAGATCCTCGTGTCGAGTGTATGCCATTGTCGTTGTGTAGTGGAAGGCCATTCTCCATAAGTGGAAGTCCATTCTCCATAAGTGGAAGTCAAGAACTATGTGTTCTAAGGGCTGTGATGATGAATATATGAAATGGAATCAACTAACGTGTAGATTAGATTTATCTTTAGGCAATCTGTATTGTAGCTAAAAATATGTAAAGATAAAAGTCGTTGTTTAAATTACAAATACAAAAATGTTTTTAAAAAGACATTCTGTTTGAGAAAACATAAAAGTTATTTGGCGGAAAGCCCCAATTAAGGGCGAAGCTTTCTGGACTTAATCCTATAAACCTACTCATTTAGTGAACGAAATGAAAGGTAAATAATTTTAGAGGGAAACCCCGAACAGGAAAATTCGGAAAGGGATAACTGAATGACTTTTCTCAATCATATGAACTTCATTTTATAAGAACCTATAATATATATCCAAGCACTTACTGATAAAAAATTAAGATTAACTTTATTTCATTACGGATAAATTTACATTAAAGAAATATACATATATTTACATATATACCGACCTGCATGCTACGGAAGTGTAAAAGACGTTATTCTTCGACAAGAAGAATGTGGCGTAAAAAAAATGTTATGTTACTTTTAGAAAATAAACACATAATACCCGCTCTATTATTATAAAGCTATTTGATACCTACAAATATATTAACCTTTAAATACTGTATATTTATAGAAATAATTATATTCAAAGATTAATATATTACTGTGCAATATTGTGTATAATACGAAAATAAATATTTAAAAAATATTAATTAAAATTAATATTGCCTACGAATATAAGTCCCGTCCGAGTGGAGTGGTGGCAAGAACGCTGTCTGCATTTCCCCGCTAAATTGCAATACTGATTCTTTGGGCGAAGAAAGAGCCAGCACTCTTGTCAACGTAGGAGACGACAAGACGTGGTAATGTCTTTTAAAAACTTTTTGGCACTTGGACACCATGGGCGAGAGTTTCTACAGCAAACGGCACAAATATGTAATCTTTTAGTATGGTATCATTATCACGACTGTTTCCCTTCCGGGGTGGTCAGAAACCACGCTCATAAACAAGCGGATTCACATTGGCCAATCATGACAAGTGGCAAGCTCGTCGATGTCTCTAGCGTACCAAACTTGGGAAATATCACAAAAAAATAAACTTTATTTAAATTAATAAATATTATTGCACCCGATCAGGAATCGAACCTGGTACCTTCGAATCCACGGACTTAATCGCTAGACCACCGAGGCAGGCATTTGGTATGGACTTATACGATATAATAAAATAAATGACCATATAATTCGATAATGTGATTTTATTTGTCTATGCTGTTAGAGACATCAGCGATATCTAATTTAAGAAAACAATAGCCTTATAAGAACCACAGGCAGCTGATAAGAAACTGGTTTTCAGGCGCGAAATAATTAAGCCTAAGATGTTCCAGCAGACCATTTGCCGACTGTATAAGTCCTACAAAAAACTAGCTAACTCTTATAACATTCAAACTATCCGTTATACTATGTAGTGATATTAATTACACATTTTTATACTCGTACTTTACTATAAATTACATTTAACTAAATATGATAGGAAAATATAAATATATACTTATAGATATATAGAAAAGCTAACCCTTAGGTATAACATATAATATACATATCATTTATTTTAAATTAAAATAACACATTCTTGTTTGACTTTAAGCGGTTCCTCCAATACAGGTCTAACTAAACTTAAAGGGGGATCCAGAAAATTTAGGTACTATTTAACCTTGTATTTAAAGAATTTATGGTAGAGCTTGCTCAGGGATGAATGATAGACGATAAAGTTCAATACCAAACTATTTTAATGTGTTTCACAACTTCACAATTACAACAAATATACAAAAATAAAATTAAACGTTACGAATGGCGCGCGCGCGTGCTGTCGTCGGCGATGTAGCCGTGGTGTGGCTACTCTTGGCGTCTCACATCGCCTACGGCGGTGAGAGCGAGAGCAACAACATGCATGCGCAGTAAATCTACAAGTCGACGATGAACCGCGCCGGAAGTCGACCCCGCGCAACTCTTGGCGGCAATATACGATTTACTACAAGAAATAAAATATTTTTGTTTTGTTTGTACGTTATAAATCAAAAAACCTTAAAATAAGCAATATAAAAAATATACAGGAATTCTTAACTCTTCAGCTAAGAACATGGTAAGAATGTTTGCCACTATATTATACAGTTAGAGTGGAAGAAACTGCAGCCACCATAATAAAGTTAAAGTAATTAAATGAAATTATTCTTGGAAACGCAGTTAAGAGCATTCCTCGACTGGTACTCCTTGATTCCAAATACTTTAATAGACTTAAAATCTATTCAACTTATTTTGATATGTTTTTTATTAGTGAGGTTAGTTTACGGAGAAGATTTAACTATGAAAGTTAAAAGACAAAAATTGGGTTTTAATTTTCTACTGTCATTTTTCTACTGTCTAGCGGTTAAGTCCGTGAATTTACACTCGTAGGTACCGGGTTCGATTCCTGGTTGGGTCACAAAAATATTTAATAATGTAAATAAATACATTTAATTAATATTTAATTTATTTGCGATATTTCTCGAGTACGCTGGAGACATCGACGAGCTTGCCATTTGTCATGATTGGCCTATAGTAAAGTTGGCTAAATGTGAATCCGCTTATTTATAAGCGTGGTTTCTGACCACCCCGAAAGGTAAACGGTAGTGATGATACTTTACTTCTATTTTGTATAAAAATAACAGCCAATGCCT
Source organism: Tinea semifulvella (assembly GCA_910589645.1). Taxonomy (NCBI): domain Eukaryota; kingdom Metazoa; phylum Arthropoda; class Insecta; order Lepidoptera; family Tineidae; genus Tinea; species Tinea semifulvella. The sequence continues at coordinate 7,765,355 of OU342586.1, forward strand.
TCTGTATTAAAATTTAATTAATAGGTCATAATAATAATTAAAGCTATTCACGGCCAAACCCAAAAAAACGTATAAATCTTTGGTTTTCCTATTGGGTTTGACTGATAGGGACGTTTTATTAAAGAACTGTCGTGCAGTTGATTTCGAACTGTAACAAATAATGTTTGAGCACTTTAATGTACAAACAATTTAATTGAGTTTTATTCCGAGAAGCTCAAGCGTTCCTTTTTTCAGTGGGAAGGAAAGGACGAGTTTTCTAGTTCTCACGACACTGGAATGAGGCAATCGGCGTTGATAAAAACTTGTCGGCTATACAAACATCCGGGCCCGAGGTACACTCAATTACTAAACTTTGTTGTGGACTAACAAGAAATGGCTTAGGTTCAATTCATTGCGCTTTTTCTTTTATTTACTTACATAACATTTTCTAAGGGTTCTCCAACTCTTTGCTTCAAATAGTCCTTAATTTTAATTAATTAACTATATTTTTGAACGTAAACATATTGCTGGTTTCGTTTCTGTTACTTTACGATAAACTAAAATGATATATATATGAATACTCTACTACTAGCTGTTTGACAAGGCTTCGCCTGTTTAATAATCTAATGGTATCTGAACAAGCTTTCACTAAGCTCATTCAATGTGAATACCTTACAAAAAACTATTTAATACTTTCTTTTAAACAAGCAGAACAATATATATTGACTAATCAAATTTCTACTTCCCAATAATATATTATATATATATTTTACTATGGTAGGTAATCATATTATAGTGAAAAATAATAATAGTATATATTGATAAGTATTTATGTAGTTTTTGGGTTAGAATTGCACCCCACTCTTCCAAAACTTAGCTGGTACAAAAAGCCGAAATAGCCTGAAGTTTTTGCCCTTTGTCATATTTAACTATTGTGCAATAAATTATTTTAATAATAAAAGTATATTTTTTTTAAGATAAGACACCGCGTCTTATTGTCTCCTTCGGTGACAAGAGGGCTGGCTCTTTGTACAAATAATTAGTATTGCAATTCAGCGGGAATATGCAGCCAGCGTTCTTGCCAGCATTCCACGCGGACGGGACTTATACCCTTATCCATAGTAATAATTTACTATGGCAATTATTTCTGTCAACGCATTAGCCTCGCTATACAGAGGGAAAATGTTGCCAGTCTCCTTGGGACTATCTCGGATAAGACGTTTATTTTTAATTTTATTATATAGATAGCTTTTAATTTATATTTAATTTATGTATATTAATTTACTCGAATTATTATTAGTATTATTTGTCAAAAAAAAAGCAATAATATTCTTTTTCATTTTATACTTAGTAAATATTTTTTCGAATAAATTAATTCAGTCTTTTTATAATAAAGAAATATTCAGTTAAGGTCACATTTTGTGCTAATGTCCGTCCATTCCTCTGTTCTAATGAACCTTTCCGTCATATAAAAAAATCAATTTAGTAGTACGAGTATCTACGCTTAAAGCCGAATCAAACAGAAAGGCAAACAAATAACGGTGGGATCAAACGTCGTAGTTAGATGGTGGCGTTATATAAACTATGTCAGTCCCTGATTTCCAATATATACATATGTTTGAAAAATTTTAACATAATGCAATACAAACATACATACATCTACACGTAATGGTTCTGTAATATTAGTATGACCCAACACATTCCGTTTATTCGTATCATGAACCAGTAAGTTTGATTTTACGAATGAACTTTATTTGACACAATTTGGAGAACTTCCGTCGTTTTCAGTGACATGTAAATCACAAATAAAGTGAAAAATTTTATTGTTACGCACAACTAGTAAGAGAAATAAAATGTTGAAGCATATTTTGTTGGAATTCTCTTGCGTATTTCTCGCTTTTCCTTATTTCCCTCGGGGCAAGTCAACTTATAGAGGGACATAAGTTTCACTGGGTGTACCATAATAAACCTCCAAAATTATAATGAATTTTGTCGATTGAGAATTGACCTGTGTATTATAGTGGTCAGCGAAAAAATATGTTAAGGTGGTCGTCGACATTATATTATATGTATATATCGGACTAAAAAGTATAAATAATTAACACTACTTAAAAGTAAAAATTAAAATAATAATAAACTAAACCTAATAAAAAATAAACTATAAGTAAAAAATGTCCTCTAGAGACGACCCTTCAGTGATAGTCCCAAGAAGACTGCCAACATTTCCCCTCTGTATAGCTAAGCTAAAACGTTGGCAGAAATAATTGCCAACTTTCCTGTCTCCAGACTTTTCCGTTAGCAGTTTGGCCAGATGCTTGGCTGTCCCCATGGGCCCATCGTCTCGACCCCAAACGGCGCAAATTTGTAACAGGTACCGAGATTGGCGTATTTGCGCAGATTGAGGTTCTCAGCAGAAAACAACGCACTACCCGCGATTGACGATGTCGCCTGGATGTGTGATGGGGCTAATGTGTCTAAACATGTCGCATCCCACACCAGGGACCTGCCAAGTTTCTACGGCCAACGGTCATGCCGTCGGGTCTCTTGCCATCGCTCCGCGCAATCCTAGAGGTTTCTAGGATCGCGGGTACTCCAGCAGTGACAAAAGCCCTTAATTCATTGAGAGCAGCGTGACGAGTTATAAGGCCAGCATTCTTTGTTAAATGAATCAAAAACATATTAATTGCTTAATTTCAATTTCTGGGATTCTGGGATTTGTCATGGAAAGAAGAGTAAGGCGAAATTGTCCTTTAGGTATTTCGGTGTCAAAACAGTCGAAGGCCACTTCAACTCGGATACATGGACGTATCGGGTTCGGTTCTTGGTCAGGAGACAATAATCGACGAGCTTGTAATTTGTCTTGCTGGGCCTATAGTATAGTTAGTTAAATGTGAATCAATTTCTCCAAATGTTGTTTCTGACTACCATGTAAAGGAATACGGTTGTTTATTATTTATTTATTATCCTTAGGAGCCTATAGGAACACACGAAGTCGTCAAATTTACATTTGTCTTATTTGATACCTATCAATATTAAATTGATATAGAATTAAAATGGCTGAATCAGCAAGGAACAGTATTCTAATAGTGGATATTAAATGTCTACTAATTGATATGTCACAATACTTATCTCCGACATATCAATACTACTTTATAAGAAAGATATCATTCTACTTAGTACTTACTTAAATAAAGTCGACGAAGACCTATTCGCCGAGACTATTCTGCTCTAGATTCATTCTTCTTCTTAAAAACGTAATTGGTTTCCACTTTTATACGGATTTAAACAAATAAAAAAACTTTTATTTTTATTAAATGTAGAATAGGTCAGTTGGTTCCATTACGATGTAAAAAGTCATAATGACAGGGTTAAGATAACGACTTTCTTCTTCGTTCTTTTGGTCTAAGGCAAAATTGCAAACTATTTTGTCCAGAGTCGAGATAGTCATTAGCTAAACAATACAGGACTAATTTAATTTTCTAATAGTCAAACAAAATCGATACAGTTGCCAGTCTGGTTGTGACTTCATATTTTATTTGTTGTAGTCGCTATTGGTTATTAATATAATAATACTGCCTCCGTGGTCTAGAGGTTAATAAAAGGAACAACGCTTATAAAGACGCGTATTTACATTATAATTTAGCTATATTTTACATGGCGCGGTGGTGGCTAGGTTGTAAGAACGCGTTCCCTAAATCCTACAAAGGTTGGTTCAAACCCACCCGGCATGTACCAATGAGAAATACATTACGTACATTAGTCATAGATTTACAACACCACCGTCCCCGTGCCTCGGAGAGCACGTTAACCCGTCGGTCCCGGTTCCATTAATACCAACTTGTGGAATCGTTAATAAATTGTCAATAAAATGGACATCATATCCTCGCCAAGCCGTCTGGCCAGCGTGGCGAGAGTAGGCCATATTCTCCAGATATATGTTCTGGAAGGCCCATCTCTAGCAGTGGAGGTCTAGCACGCTATGTTCTAGGGGCTGTAATGAATACTTTTAGTCAGATACGCAGGACTTTTATTTATTCATTTATTAAACATTTGGAATACAAACGGAGAGAGGAGAATATGTGAGCCAGTAAGTGACATATATACTAAAAGCGATAAGTTATATATGGTTAGTACCAGTGGCTTGGTTTAAACGAAAAAATAATAAAAAAAACTTCTAACTAAACTAGCTTTCTTAATTTTGTGGCTGTCTAACTCATACAAATTTCGTCACTTAATGGAGACTTAAACATTACGGGCTCTTAATTCATAAAAATGGTTTATCTACGTCCTTGGTCTAATAGTTTAAGTAGGTTAGATGTCAACGTCTTTAAGATTTATTGAATAAGCAATTCTACTGTTTTTTATAGCGTTATTTATTGCGACTTTTACGATATGCCAACAAATTGCATTGTGGCTTATATGTCTGACTTTTTGAATATAGGATTGACATAAAGATTTAACTAATTATATTATTATTATCTATTTACACCTTATGACAAAGCCTCCTATATATAATAATTGACATTTGAATTATTATTCATTTAACTTTATTTTAGTGTACGTATAAATAACCTCGCCAACCCGTCTGGTCAGCGTGGCATGTGTAGGCCAAATTCTCCTAAATTTTCTGAAAGGCTAATCTCCAACAGTGGAGTTATACGACTTTGCGTTCCAGGAGTTCTGATGTGATGATGATAAATGACCCCTCTACAGCTACTATGCACTATTAGAATTAAGTTTATTGTCAATCAGCTATTTCATTTCTATAAAGTATCATCACGACCGTTTCCCTTTTGGGGTGGTCAGAAACCACGCTTAAAGAAGCTGATTCACGTTTAGCCAACTTTACTATAGGCCAATCATGACAAGTGGCAAGCTCGTCAATGTTTCTAGCGTACCAAACTCGAAAATATTACAAATAAATTTAATAATAGTCAAATTTATTTATTAGAATTAATTAATATTATTGTGTCCCGACCGGAAATCGAACCCGGTACCTCCGAGTCTAAATCCACGGGCTTAACCGCTAGACCACGGAGGCAGTTTTTTTTTGTTTTTATTTTTTGATGCCATATTAACACACACCAAACGAGCTAGAAAAAAAAGGAATTGTTATATATTTTTATTGTTAACCAGTTATCTTCATTATTATCAACTTCTTGATAAAGGTTTCCCTCAAGGCTCACTATTACAGGTTCCAACCCCCACCAGACTAGAACATCTAGCAGGAAGGTCAACAACGCACTAACTCTGCTATTAAAATTAAATCCTCTAATAGTTTTTAGTTATTGTATCATGATATATTTATGCGTCCGTGGTCTAGCGGTTAAGTCCGTGGATTTAGACTCGGAGGTACCGGGTTCAATTCCTGGTCGGGACACAAAAATATTTATTAATGTAAATAAATTAATGTTATTAATTATTTTTATTTTGTGACATTTCTGGAGTTTCTTACGCTGGAGACATCGATAAGCTTTCCACTTGTCATGATTGGCCTATAGTAAAGCTAAATATAAATCCGCTTATTTATAAGCGTGGTTTCTGACGACTCCGAAAGGGAAACGGTCGTGATGATACTTTTAATGATATATTTGTTGTAATAAAATAATGTAAATAACTTATACTACAAAATAAGTAAATGAACAATACATAAGTAGTTATTTACATAAAACATACTATTATATTTTCTCGTCTGTTATTTCAATTTTACGCTACTGACATACGTATCGCGTTCCAACCCTGATTGGCTTATTAGCATGTATTCATTAATATCTTGGCAAGCTGGCAAAGCTCGCAAACTTTAGCAAATAATAATGCAAAATCATATTATAATTCAATTAATTACTTTGTAAAAGTGATATGCATAAATATAATACCAAGTTGTTTATTTAATTTTATTTATCTTTCCAACTATTGCAACAATACAAACTTATAGTCTGGCCTGTCAGGATAAAGATTATATATATATATTATATATATAGAGAAAGACCCAAACGGTGCAAGTTCGTAACCAGCAAAAAAAAGCTAAATTCTTTAGAAATATGTTTTTGAAGGCCAGTCTTGTGCAATAGAGGTTTTAGCCACTGTGTTTTAGGGGAGGTGATGTTAAATCTAGATAGATAACTATTGGAAAGGAATATTTTCGTAGGTACTACTGAGTAAATTATATATATATATATATATATATATATATATATATATATATATATAAACAGGTGCAATATACAACCGAGAGAAAGTTATACAATGGAATATAAATTTTAAAATACAGGCAACAATGCAAAAATAAACTTATGCTAAACACATTGTGTATGCATCGCTGGAATGCAAAATTTTGTATTCAACATTGTTCGTACATAATCCACCTATTTATAATAGATAATAAGTTTCGCTACAACTTTGGTAACTACTAGTTGAAATCTCACACTGCTTCATTATTAAAGTAACAACATGTTTTATAATCGATGTAATCTAACAGTTTTGCATTCAATTTCGGAGTTTTCTTTAAAAAGAGTACTTTGGTTAAACGTGGAGAAATAAAGGCCGAAATAACACTATGACTGTGGTATAATTTATTTTTATTTATTTATAATAGGGTAGCCAACAGTGCTAACATCACACACTTATTTGTACTTAACACTAAATCAGAAGTTAGATGTTGCACCTATTATAGGCGACCACCACATTACTACAGTAGCCTTTATTGCCTAAAGAAATAACAAAATTATAAAATTTTCAATAAGTATACAAAAACTAAATATTATTCGAAAAAATAAATCTGAAACAATTTAAAAAAATTATATATAATAAACATTTTAGAAACCTTTTAGAAAAAATAAAAAATAGTATAATAAATATAATAAAAAATACACAACACAAATTAGGACATTTTTCGAAAGTAGCTACATATTGACCTCTCGTCTCTATGACTCATAGAGACATCAAGATTTAAATATAAATAAACTTATTCCACAACAGTTAAGAGCAATTTCAGTCCTTTTAAATAGCGATTGAAGATACTACAACGATAGATACCTTCCCATTCAGGACAGATTGAGCAACCTGAACACAACTTAGTTTCATTTCCAATGTATAATATCTTGAAAAATGGTAAGTATTTAGTGTAAGTGCAACTGACTTCGGTACCTACAATGTCAGTACTTTTAAAAAGCGATTGAAGTGCCTTTAACTGATTTACTATAACGGTAGATACCTTCTCAGACACGATAGATTGAGCAACCTGATGACAACTTAGTTTGAGTTACGATGTATAACATCTTAAAAAGTGATATTTACTTAGATTAAGAGCAGTTGACATCATTACCTATAAATTTACTCCTTTGAAAATTTGGCTCTGGAGCGGGCCCGGGGTAGTAGGCAACTGTCAAGCAAATAAAATCGCTTCTCAGGATCAGTATAACAATGCCATGTTGCGAGAGATTCTTGTGCTAGCATAATGTGGTAGCTTAAGTCTGTGACAAGGCAGGTCACAAACTATACATAAATGAATATTTTAATGATCAGACACTGTTAATTGAGGCCGCGCAAAAGTAGCCTGAGCCTAATAATTTCATTTATTTTTATAGGCGTTAATTTAAGTATAAATTACATTTTAGTTATTTATTCGAATTAAATAAATTATAAATTAAAAGATATTTAAATAATAATAAATAACTATTTTTAAAATTCAAAATAAAATTAATATTACCTACAGATACGGATATAAGTCCCGTCCGCCTGGAATTGTGGCAAGAACGCTGACTGCATTTCTCCGCTAAATTTGAGCAAAGAAAGAGCCAGCCCTTTTGTCACCGGAGGAGACGACAAGACGTGGTGGTGTCTTTTAAAAACTCATGGCACTTGCACTCCATGAGCCCAGAGTTGCTACAGCAAACGGCACAAATATGTAATCTTTTAGTATAAATACAAACTTGCGCCGCTTGCCGGACTCCTCCTGAGGTGCGACGCGGCTAGGGTGTCGACGCATCATAATTTATTGTTTTATTATAATTCCACTTATCGAACTAGGGTCATCCCATTTTTGTATGAAAAATATCAGTCAATAAAGACATATAAATTTAACGTTGGGAGTTAAATATCAAATAAATATATATATATATATATATATATATATATATATATATAATATGGAGCGGGAATTTGTAACATTATTTTTACGTTATCTTTTTTGTTCTTCTTCTCTTGTCGAAGATAACGTGTTTAACTATTCCGTAGCATGTAGGATTATCAATAAAACAACAAATTAAACTTCAGTGTACGCCGAACACGACCATAACCGACAAATATGGTGAAGGATGCGACTTAAGTAAAATACAAAATAAAAATCCCTTAAATAAACCTATGTAGCTTTTATTCATACTAGAAAAAACAGTTGAAGATTTCTTTTCTCTCTTACGTCGGACCTTCAAGTGTTAAGGGATGCTAATCCTATAACCCGACAGCGCACTGACATTTTCACATATTTTACATGTTTACTTTTCGCTTTTCCCCTAACTTTAACACGTTTTCAAGAGTTTTTGTCAAAGACATATTAATATACAGTACCTATTTTTTTATTACTATTTAAAACATTACTTAGTAAGTAGAAGTTTACTGCGCTGTATTTTGCAATTTGAAAGCGAGGTTGTGACGTCATTGCACACGCACTCTGCCAAGTACTCACCAAACCGAGACCCCTTTGTGCATGATTTCAGTTACTTACACTCGACTTCCTTTCAGACAAGATTGTGCAGATGCCAATTATACCGTACATTACCACTGACTTGTTGATATAGACCTTCTGTACTGCCATAGATTAAAGCTGAGTTACACCAAAATTTAGATAAAAGTAAGAAAAGTAAAGTATTATCAAGACCGTTTCTCTTTCGGGGTGGTCAGAAACCACACTTTTAAATAAGCGGATTCACATTTAGCCAACTTTACTATAGGCCAATCAAGTGGCAACCTCGTCGATGTCTCTAGCGTACCAAACTCGAGAAATATCACAAATAAATAAAATATTTTTTTGTGTCCCGAGCAGGAATCGTACCTCGGAGTCTAAATCCACGGACTTAACCGCTAGACCACGGAGGCAGTTTAAATATTTAAGTAGATATTTAAGATTAAAGTAAAAGTTGGCTTCGAATGTATCAGTTTTATTTAAAAGATAAGTCGTCAGCGTTTGTACCAAACGGCGCCATTTTAATCGGCGTAATCGTTACAATTACAAAACTTCATTTTGGTGCAACACAGGCTAAAACACGGTTCGATTCCTAGTCAAGATAACTAAGAACTTTTATTTCGCTTTGTCTCTTCTTGGTAATCAAGCACTATAGATGACTTCAGACCAAACGAGCGAATGTTCATTGTATCTGCTCTCTATAAAAGACAAATTGCTTAGCATTCCATGATTCAGCGTGCGGGTGTCTGGTCCATCGTTTGAGGGAAAGAGAGAGGAAAAGAATGGTGTCTTGTGCTTTTTACCAACTATAGCACTTCTAAGCTTTATCTGAAGATGTACTAAAAAAAAATGTTGACGAACTATATTGAGTGGGGTATCGTCGTATAGGTATTTAAAAATTATATTAATTATTTTATTTCATAGAGACTTTTAAAGTTGATAAAATATATACAATTATTTCAATGGTGTGGTAAAGCGGTTATCATGCGTTTTAGTGACGGAACCCTTGAGCATGTTTTTTTTTTTATTTATTTCTTTTCAGTTAATTCATGATATTTTTATACGCAGTCGAGGTTTTTTTTATTAACTTTTTTTTTGTTATAAGTAATTAAATAATTAATAAAAATCTTTGTTAAACATTGTGGTCATGAACTAACTTCTCTCAAAGGTTAGCTGTTAGATAATATTTTCAGACATTAAGCTGGCCTATGTATTGAAAATGTTTTATTTTCTGTGCAATAAAGAATTTATTTATCTATCTAAACTTTGGGGGCAATTACCTATTGCATACGATCTTTCCATAACCGCTTTTAAACGTTTATGACAGTTCGCGATTAAATCCCTAAAAACTTGCTTAGTTATTCTTTTGTAAGGTTTTTAGCAATCCCACAAGGGATTATAAATAATGATGAGACCTAATGTTAAAAAATATTTGTTGCATTAGCAAAAATATAAATAATGTAATAATTTACATCGTTAAATTATCCTTGTTGATAATTTATTTAGATTTTTACTAAAAGGGTCATGGGCACTTGTGTGTTTGAAACTCGATCCGACCACGGACAGAATGTGATTAATTTTAAATGAATTGTATACTGTAGGTAGTACAGTCGGCCACACAACAAGGTATCCAAATTAAATTGGGCCTTAACATGATGTGATTTATACCAAATGATCCCTTCCCCTTTTTATATTTTTACTTTTTAATCTGACATTCATTATGACCAAATAATGATATTGCACATTTCATTATTTTTATATTATTTCTAATTTCTTATACTATACTACTATCATCACGACCCTTGAGAAACAAGCTTTTACTAAAGCAAATTCATATTTACTAGAGGCCCATCATGACAAAATGCTAGCTCGTCGATGTCTCTAGCATACCAATCTCGATTAAATTAATTATGGTGGATCATCAGAAATCAGAAAAAAAAATATGGACGGATGACCTGAATAAGTTTGCTGGTGGGGGTTGGATGAGGTGCCATGAGATCGTGTAAGTGGCAAGCCTTGGGAGAGGCCTATATCCAGCAGTACAGACACAGGCTGATGATAATGACCAGAAATATAAATCTAAACTGCGCAGTTTGTTTTTTTTTTATTGTATTTTTTTTGGTCAATGTCAAAAAAATAACTAAAATCGTTCCATTTATGAAAGCTAAAATCATCATCATCATCATCAGCCTGTATCTCTCTACTGCTGGATGTAGGCCTCCCCCAAGGCTCGCCACTTAACGCGATCTTTCGCTACCCTCATCCAACCCCCACCAGCGACCTTCTTTAGGTCATCTGGGGTCGTCCCACTCTGTGTCTTCCCGTACGTGGTCTCCACTCTAGAACCCGTTTGCCCCATCGTTCATCGGTTCTGCGGCAGATGTGTTCGGCCCATTGCCACTTCAGCTTGCTAATTTTAAAGGCTTACGTCAGTAACTTTAAAAAGCTAAAAAACACAGCTTAAATGAAACTGTTGGTGGCGCTGGTGACGTTAGCATGTGATGTTACAACTGGAACGGGACTATAGATTAAGATTAAAAATATATTAAAACAAATACTAATTGTTTGAAAGAAACTATAAATTGTTTAGTTGAATTTTACTTCTGCTCGTAGCCCGTGTGTAGACATAGGTAAATGTAGTGGCGTGTCAATTGCTTCTACTCTACCGTTCGTTCGAACGTTATTAATGTTCTACACTGCTAATGATATATCTATGCGGTTCTACAGTGACTCCGGGCCAAAATTTCGACTGTAATTACAAAGTTCATCAGTCAACGACCACAGTCGTCTTATGTAGTTTCAATTTAATGAGAATTGATTCTCAGCAGCATTGATTTACTTGAGAAGACTTTGCTAATTGATTTTGTAGTTGTATGAGTTATGGTCCGGTCACATATCTTTTATCTAATATATATATATATATATAGTTAGGGCATATTATGAATAATACATTAAGTCATAAAAGTCACATAAAAAAAATCTGTAAAAAAAACTAGCGTCTGCGAATTATGCATTAAGTAAGCTAAAACGATTTTGTCACCTTAAAAACAGCATACTGAACATTTATTTAAATAGTTGTATAGTTTTGTGGTCTTATGCGTTTTACTGTATTGTGTTTCTAATGCTCCTTTGTCTACATATTAATAATATTATAGTTATTAATTTAAAATTTGTTAACTGACATACCAAAATATAACTTTTGTTATATATGTGAAATATACAAATAAACAATGTGTATACTTTACTAACTATAGTATTAATGTACCACACTGCTAATAATATTTCTATGTGGTTTTACTCATGGCCAAAATTTCTACTGTTAATTACAAAGTCAATCAAAGACGACAGTCATTATATGAAGTTATTTGAGAAGAAGCACTGTTTTGTAGTCATACGTGTTATCCCATATATAATCCCGTTACTCCTCCATTTAGTTTCACTTACTGTTGCTGCAGCTCGTCAAAAACGAAACAGGCTGCTTTTATTCTTCTGACAAGTATTATTATTATTTATTTATTTAACATTACAGAAATATGTATTTAATTTGTTATTTACATACAATACATATATATTTATTATGACCTTAGATGTTTAAACTTACTCTTTTGTACCCAAATATTTATAATATTTACTTATTATATCTTAATATTTTTTATTATTATTATTATGCCATTCACTGTGGTTTCAAAAAACATAACTTGTATAACTACAAAATCAAACAACCAGTCTCTTCCAGCAAGTCTACGTTCGGGAGTAGAGATTTCTGCAATTGGTTTTGACGTCAAAATTACTCGACGTGGAAGAGGATAAATATAATAAAATGAGGTTTCCTTGTGCAGTGTAAAGCCGTTATTTATGTGAAGTTGGCCGGAGCGGTCAGTCGCCGGCGCGTCGGTCTCGGTTTTAGCCAGAAAGAAACTTCTTGTTTGCTAAACCCAGTGGATTCCCCGCGTTGAAAGAGCTCAGTAAATAACCGCTCTGCATTATGAAAGCTTCTGAAATTAAATAAATATATAGTTTTTAATTATCATTGAGAAACGCAATATGGAACGATACATATGTTAGCATTATAGATATCTACTTGAAGGCAATCAAAAAGAGTCACTACTGTAAAGTTTCATGATTTATAAAACTCAATTGGCACTCAACATGACAGTTTAAACTATTAGCGAAATGTTTATAAGTATAGATATGAATATATCATAAAATACTTACTTTGTATTGTTTTTTATTTAGGTAATATATTTATTTATATATTTTTTCAAAACAGTGGCCCCGTGGTCTTGCGGTTAAGTCCGTGGATTTAGACTCGGAGGTACCGGGTTCGATTCCTGGTCGGGACACAATAATTTAATTTAAATAAATAAATTGAATTATTATTTAATTTATTTATGACATTTTTCGAGTTTGGTACGCTGGAGTCATCGATGAGCTTGCCACTTGTCATGATTGGCCTATAGTAAAGTTGGCTAAATGTAAATCCGCTTACTTTTAGTTATAATTGTTCTCAATTAATTTTTAAATATTATTTCATTCTTAACCTTATAATGTTTCATAAGTAAATGTAGTTTGACATGTTGGGTCACCTATTACTGGGGTACCATTCGCTTTTGATTAATTTTTAACTGTTTAATGTACTTTGTTGATGATCCTAATTAAATAAATCACTGCCAGCACCTCGTAGTATCATGATAGCAATGATAAAAGTTAGTTTAATGGCATTGCATTCGTAAAGACTAATCTTATTGGCGAAAAACTTAAAATGTATCGATTGGCCGATGATTTTCGATTACATCAACCATCCATTTTTCTCAAAGTACCTAATAGCATTTATCTACAAAGTTTAAGCAAATCAATTGATTTATATAAATAAAAAGTTATACTACATATGAGGGAGGTTTTTTATATGTTTTCGTATTCGTTTTATGGAAATCTTACTAACGAGTTGCGGGAAGAGAAATCGCATTTATGTATTAGAGCGAGTGAACGTCGCCGCGCCGCTTGTCGCCTATCCACATATTTTAAGATGCAAATATAATTCGTGTCGCGATTCAGGAGTGGAAGCAGAAAATGCTAACTGATTCAACGTCGCCACACATCACAAATATCTATAAAAAAATATCTAACCACAAGCATAAATTATGGTATCAACGCACCATGCTTTAAGGATGTTCGTTTTCAATATTTTAGTTTATTTTCTCTTTTTGGACAGAAAAATGCAAATATATAAACCATTTCGATTATTTATTTAATGTATTTAAGGACAACCAGTGATCGGTTACATTATTACTTTTCAAAAAACTAAGACATCGACGATAAATGTACCACCTTTAGGTGTCACAACATGCACAAAATACAAGTAATAGGTAATAATGGATAATTACAATTAAAATAAAATCAAATTAAATTCTAAGTTTAAACAATCAAAAAGTTTAATAAAAAATATGAAACAAAACAAAACACGAGGAAAAAAACATAAAATAAAATATTGTACTTAATCTAATTTAATATTAATAGGAACAATTTAAAAGCGGATCGTTTAACATATCTATCTTGACCAATCTCTTTATATTTTTTAGATAATCTAGATATAAGTAGGAGAGTTTTGTTTAAGATTAGTTATCACTAATAAGGTTCAGAAACTATTTCTCAGAGCCATGTACAAAAAGGCATATGGTTACTTTGTACCCCACATAGGTATGCAGCGTTATAAGTTAGACTTAGAAGTTAGACGCAATTAATCATAAGTTATATATATATTAAATATTCTTAGAGGTAAAATATCTAGTCACTTATCCTTGTGTTTAAATTTTGTTATGAAATATGTACTGTTTAGACGTATAATCTGTAATGTACATTTTCATGGAAATAAATAAATAAATAATATATTACACGGCGAACGAGTGCTTTTACTTATAGCCACGACTCAGAATTAGCTGTGAAGGCATACAGGGCCAAAAGTAAAGTGAGACGGTTATAGGGTTTCAGTCTGTAGACGCTCTTCGGCCTCCTTATGAGGCCCCAAGAATGTCGGACATGTGGTTCGATTCCGCATTTTTAGAAGATTCCTAATATAAACAGCGGTAGTAAGAGATGAGAAATACACTATTCTTATGCATACTTGTCATAGATTTATGCTATATTCGACTTGAAAGCAAAAAAGCGTTCGATGCTATTTTACCAAATTTTGCTTAAAATGTATGAAAACCATAGAACAAGGCCAAGTCGAACGATTTTCAAAGCGAAATAAAGTGAAAAAATTGCGCTTAAAGCGTCAAGTCAAAGACAAGGTTACAATGTTGACCGCCTTCGTGGTCCAGTGGTAACAAACGTTGCCGTGAACTCGGGAGGTTGTGGGTTCGATTCCCACCGGGGGCAAGTTGTACATTGTATAATTTGTCTCGGTCTGGGTGTTTATATGTATAATATGTATATACTTACAAAAAAAAAAAGTATAATATGTAGTTTATCAACCATCTAGTTTCCGTAACACAAGCCTCGCAGCTTACCACGGAAACTAGAGCTGTGTGACCTGTCTGGAAATATATAATGCTAAAAGACAATGTAACAATAATAATAGTTATTCTCGTATACATCTGAAGAGCGGTGGTGGATTGGTTGTAATAGCGCTTTCCTTAAAATCCAAAATATCGCGATTCAAACACCGGCATCTACCAAAAGTAAATACTTTTCTTATGTACATTTATCATAGATTTACAACACTACTGTTCCCGTGTTTCGGAGATCACATTAAACCTTCAGTTCCGGTTCCATAATACCAACTTGTAAAATCATTAATAGTCATAAAAATCAACATCAGATCCTCGCCAATCCGCCAGAAATCATAGGTTTTAAGGACCACATTTAGACAACTTTACTAAAGGCCAATCATGACAAATGACAAGCTCGTCGATGTCTCTAGCGTACCAAACTCGAGAAATATCACAAATAAATTAAATATTAATTAAATGTATTTATTTACAATAATAAATATTATATACCAGAAATCGGTAACTCCGAGTCTAAATCCACGGACTTGACCGCTAGACCACGCAGGCAGTTTAAAAAAAAAAATCTTTATTCCTTACCCCCCCTTAGTAGTCTGTCCGAGTAAATTTAAAAAACTTATTTAAACTTATAGATAGCTAAAGGCATGAACATATTTTGAAAAGTAATTTATTCCATTAATTTGTAACGAATGAAAAACATATTGATGTTAATATTAGCCTAATTAAAAACCGAAAATATGCCAGAATACCCGTTAATTATCTCCGTGTTAGCTTACAAAATATTCTCGTAGGTTCTTCCTTAATAATACGGAATAATCCAAAAATAAGCCTTATAAAATGATTGATGTGCTTTTCTAACAAATATTTAATTACAAAATTGGACGCGGAAGTTAACTAACCTATTAGCTTTTAGTTTAATTACGAGACAAACATTGCAGATAAATATTTTCTACTACTCAACTAGATTGAAAAAGTACTTAGAAAAAGTTTTTAAACGTCCAACATGATTCATAAAAGCTTCTTGGGACTATCTCGGATTGGATGTCTCTAAGGACATTTTTTATTTATAGTTTAGTTTATTTTTAATTTTATTATTTACGTAGCTAAAATTTTATATTTAATATATATTAATTTACTTCGTTTAATTAGTATAAATGTTGTTAACTTCAATTTAAAGTCGTAAAAGGGAATATGCACAATTTTATATACACTATTATAACCTATAATTATAACCTAATGGGAATAATTCAAGGCAAGAAACGATGGTCAGATCAGATCCGCACCACACTTCACACCCAAGTCCACGAGGCCCTGCACGCCGCCGTGAGCAGACCCGGATGGCGCAGCATCGTCCGGGACAAAGTGATCCGAGAAGGGGGTCACGACCCTCAGCATTGAGGAAAACGACGCAAGGAGGAGGATAACCTAAGATATATTGTTAGGTTTGACGCTTGTACTTCTCTCTCGCTCGCACAATACAGCAATTTTAAAGATTATTAAAGTTTAAATGTACCTTTGAGAAATGTAGGTAGTCTATTAACTTTTCAGGAAATAAAATTACGGACATTTAAGACATATTTCCACTTTCATATCCCTCCCTCCGTGGTCTAGCGGTTAAGTTCGTGGATTTAGACTCGGAGGTACCGGGTACGATTCCTGGTCTGAACACAAAAATATTTATTTATGTAAATAAATACATTTAATTTATATTTAATTTATTTGTGTATTTCTCGAGTTTGGTACGCTAGAGACATCGACGAGCTTGCCACTTGTCATGATTGGCCTACTCGTATAATAAAGTTGGCTAAATGTGAATTCGCTTATTTATATTATTTATTACATCCAAAAACGGGAAAATACTACGCCATCTTCGTGATGTCACAACACATTAAACAAGAGTGTGGTTTGTTTGTGTATTATCTAAAATTCATTTAGTGACGACCAAGCGAATCTACCCCCTCCCTCTCACCGGGAAGACTCTAAAATACATCATCATCAAGTATCATCACGACCGTTTCCCTTTCAGGGTGGTCAGAAACCACGCTTATAAATAAGCGTATTCATATTTAGCCAACTTTAACTATAAGCCAATGATGACAAGTGGCAAGCTCGTCGATGTCTCCAGGCAAACTCGAGAATATCATAAATAAATTAAATAATATGTAAATAAATACATTTACATTAATAAATATTTTTGTGTCCCGACCAGGAATCGAAAGTCTAAATCCACGGACTTAACCGCTAGACTACGGAGGTAGTAAAATACTTCAGTAATTATTAAATAATAAGGATATAAAAACACTCATAAAAAGACACGAAATGTATGAGAGATCTGTTTGTTTTGTTCGCTGTTACGTCACAATATAAAAAATTGGGAGTAAGCGTTCTTAAACAGCGTTTAGTTTTTGCAATTTAAACGGTATTTATTTATGGAGGTAATTAATAATAAACAATTTAAACTAAAAAGCAACATTGTAGATACATTTGTAATAAAAAGAATAATACTATTTATTTTTATAGCATATTCTCTATATCACAAAACTCTATTTTCTCGATGACTAATAATAGTAATCATTCCTACAAGATATGGCAATTAATTACAATTTCGTGACATAATTACTTGAATTAGTTCTAGTCCCTAATTACGAGGGGCGTTCAAAATATTCTCGGTATGTGGATAAAAACAAACAAGTACGAAAAGTTTGATATTTTTATCTTTCAATATACTCCCCCCCTATGTTCATACACTTATAAGATCGATCAATTATTTTTTTTAATCCCTCATAAAAATATTTTTTATCTTTGGTGTAAAAATGCTCCTCCACGGCCGTCTTCAACGCTTCATCGTCAGAAAATTTATTTCCACGCAGATCCTTTTTAAGATTGGGAAACAAAAAGAAGTCGCTTGGGGCTAAGTCCGGACTATAGGGTGGATGAGTAACAGTTTCAAACCCACATTCAACAATAGCTGCCTTGGCAATATGAGCAGTATGGACAGGGGCGTTGTCATGCAGAAGCAGAACACCTTTGGTTAACTTTCCTCGCCTCTTTTCTTTGATCGCATCTCTTAATTGACGTATAACGTTAGCGTAGTACTGCCCTGTGATATTTACACCTTTTTCTTTATAATCGATAAGCAAAACTCCTTCACAATCCCAAAATATTGTGGCCATGACCTTGCCAGCTGACGGGATTACCTTGAACTTCTTGGGATGAGCTGAACCCTTAATGTGCCACTGCATGGACTCCTGTTTGCTCTCTGGGTCATAATGATGAACCCAGGTTTCATCTCCAGTAACTATTTTTTGCAGCACCTCATCGGGATTTTCACCACACAGGTCGATAAAATCTGAACAGCAAGCCACACGCATATCCTTTTGAAGAAGCGTCAGCATTCGCGGAACCCATCTTGCACTTACTTTTGACATATTAAGATGGTCATGTATAATGTCATGTACGGTACCAATAGAGAGATTGGTTACTTGAGCTATAGATTTTACCTTCACTCGGCCGTCTTCCAATATAAGTTTTTCCACTTTATCAATATTTTCTTGTGAGGTAGCCACTACAGGCCGGCCAGGTCTAGGGTCATCTTCAATACTCTCCCTTCCACGCTTAAATTCGCTTGACCATTTTTGAATAGTAGATAAAGAAGGAGCAGACTCACGGTAAACACAATCCATTTCCTCTTTTATGGTTTTTTGATTTTTACCCTGTTTTGTCAAGAATTTTATGACGGATCGGTGCTCTAATTTCGTTAAAATTGTTAATTCGCTCATGGTGTTCATGTTTGTTCGGCAATTGCAGAAAAACAAAAGAACATCTCGGTTCCAATTTTACTTTTTTTTAATGTCAATGGATGAATCTTAGCGGCCAGTAACAAATATATATATAAAAGAGGTTGTAACGTATCAATACCGAGAATATTTTGAACGCCCCTCGTAGTTTGATGTTTGACAGTAATTTGAGGCAATAAATGTGTTTGTAAGTTACATAATATGTCAGCGAGTACATCAAATTAAGGTCGCCCTTCAATTAGAGTTAAGTAACGCCTCCGAGATTATCTGGAGCAGCAATAAGATCGACCAAACGAGCCATTTCAAACGCGTGCCAAACATATTGGCGGCAGACTTCAAACTAATCAAGAACACAGTCCCGTTCGCGTTACGCGTGTACGATGTTCGTAATTTATTAGCGTTTATTCCCCTATAGCAATCTGTAGGGATGTTGTTCGGATACGCAGACTCCGCTAGGATCCGTGCTCCAGTCAGCTGCGGGATTCGGAACACGCCGGTCGGCCCCGGTCCGCTATTCTATTTGTGAACTAACTCGTTGTCGAGGCGTATTCCACATTTTACAGTGTAGACTGGGAAGACTCGCCACGCACCATAAGTCGCCGGATTTAGGGTATTGGTTTGCCGAATTATTGTCGGACGATGGACGGGATTTTCAGTGAAACTCGCCTTTCATAGTGAAATGTTTGTGAATATTCCGGAGTTAATTGCTTAAGTTGGTAAGTAATTCATGAAAACTGAAAATGTTTTAAACCAATTAAAATGTTTTGGACTTTAATTTTATTTATTTTCTTCATTACCATATATTCAGTTGCTTTTATTATTAGAATTTTCTCTTTTTACTTTATTGATGAAGATGATAAGAAATTTGAACGAAGTAGAGCATTGCCAAATATTGTTTAGAACAAAGATTGAAATTTTAATTGGAATTTGTTTCTCCTTTATAAAATTAATGAAAGCAAATTAAGTTGATTACGCAATTTTATGCCAAAGTGACTTTTGGTAGGTTCCTTCTGCGAATTTGTCCAATTAATGAAAGATTGTTAAATACATCCACAAATATTTATCTTAAACAATAAAAAATAGAATATCAATATTTAAATTAAAGCTTGGAACTTATTTAGCGGATTTTTTTGTGATAATAATAAAATAAATACTGTGTTGTCGTCAACCGGACGTAACTGTGTCAATTGACTGATCAGGAATTAGGTAGGCGCGGGATCACATGTCGTGTAATAATATATTAAAAGAAGAAATATTGAAATATAAAATTAACATTGGCATTATAATTATAATGGTGCATCAACATATATTTTATAGTATTTATTAATTTACATTAATTTACAGAGATAATAACATAAAGAGAGAAGTATTTTAAAAGATTTTATAAATTAGAATTGTATTTGTCTATAATAATTATAATGATGCATCCACATACATTTTACAATAGTTCTACAAATTAATTATTGTAAATTCCTATAAGTTTTTCTTAAGCCAGACACATTGGTATCATCAGTGTTCACTACTATATAAAAAGTTAGTTCAAAATAAACATTGTACTTGGATTTATTATTATGTACTCGTACCAACTGTCGTAACAAAATGTGGTTTTAGGGCGGCGCCTTTGAAGAAATAATTACGGTGATTATTTTAAGGATAGGTCACGTTTTTGGTCGGGCACTTAAGCTTCTGATTGGCAATAATTTTGGGTCTTCTATATACGTACATACATTAACATTATGTCGTTATTACAAGGGGTGAATACTATTAAGTATAGGATATTAATAAAATTGTAACATACCGAAAACAATATAAAACACTGGCTGTAGGCTTTGATTAAAATAATAGGAGAACATACGGCACTCGATATATTGTTCACTACAAAATGCGGAACCGATAGATAGATACGCAAACTTTGTGACTTGTGTGACTCTTTATTATTTTGCATCGGTTTATCGAATGAGATAGAATTTGTTACAGTGTGACGCGAGCGAGACAGAATGCATAAAATGCGCGCGTGTGGCGTGATAGATTAGTACTGACTCGCTACTGATTCAAGTGTGTCAGTTAGACGTAGTTTTCTGGTTCGACACGTAATCTCTTCGTACCGTATCTTCCCTTTAAGCTAAAGCTAAAGCTGAGTCTTTGCTTACCCCGCACGACCAAATTAAAAGTAATATAGACCGTATAGAAATATTAAGTATAAACTAAATCTATTTTTTTTTTTAGTTATATTGATTTTGTACATGTATAATAAGTGAAATACAAAAGTCAAGAAAAGCTTGTTACGTATCCATATGTGCATACTAATAATTGTGAAAGCTTTGTCAGTATGTGTGTATTCATGTCTGTATTCCACCAACTTCAATATCACTAGACCAATTTTGATAAAATTTGGCAAAAATGTTTCCCCTAACCCAGGGACGGACATAAGCTAATAACGTCATCATATGATACTAACATAGTTCTAAGTTAAATTGTTACTAACTATTTTGCCAATACAATAAAATGAAATAATTAAAAATAATAAAAATAAAAACAGTCCTATATTACATTTTATCTATTGGTCCCCAACTAGCCAAACCTGTATCGTTGGGTCCGAAATACTAAATTACATAATTATTTATAACATTAATGAAGTAAAAAGTAAAAGTATCATCACGACCATTTCGGGGATAGTCAGAAACCGCATATTTTTTTGAATGAAGCAGATTCATTTTAGCCAACTTTACTATATGACAAGTAGCCAGCTCGTCGATGTTTCTAGCGTACCAAACTCGAGAAATATCACAAAATAAATTAAATAATATATATATATATATATATATAATATAATAATAGGCATGGTGGTGGCTGGGTTGTAAGAACGCGTACCTTAAATCCTACAAAGGTCGGTTCAAACCAACCCGGCATGTACCAATGAAAAATACACTTTTCTTACGTACATTTGCCATGGATTTACAACACCACCGTTCCCGTGCTTCGGAGAGCACGTTAAGCCATCGATCCACTAATGCCAACTTGTGGAATCGTTCATAAATTGTCATATAAAAATGACATCATATCCTCGTCAAGTCGTCTGGTCAGCGTGGCGAGTGTAGGCCAAATTCTCCAGTTCAGGAAGGCCCATCTCCAGCAGTGGAGGTCTAGGACGCTGTGTTCTAGGGGCTGTAATGAATGAAAATTAAATAATTTATTGTGTATCGACCAGTTATCAAACTCGGTACCTCCAAGTCTAAATCGACGGACCGCCGGATTTAATATAATTATTTTAAATTTCATATATTATTCATATAATTATATTAAAATTAAATTGAGTTGAGTATGCCTCATAACATTTTCAAGTAGTTGATTAAATACTCATTTTAAAACTATACATTTTATTTTAATTTCAATATTCATTGTTTATTTTATATTATTAATTATTTAATAATTAAATAATATTGTTGTGTTTTGTGAGTATTGTGTGGGTTATATGTATGTATGAGTGTTTGTGTGTGTAATGGGTCGAATGAAGTGCAAGTCTGTTATGTTTAATTACGTATATGAGTAAGATGTCAAAATATGACATGTGACGCTACGACCATCAAGTTTATTTTGCTGACAGATGGTGTATATTGGTGACTAAAAGTGTTGCAAATCCGTTGAAAAAAATACATTATTTTCAAATAAAGGTTCACTTAATACAGATTTTTATACGAGAAGCGAATTGCACTGCACAGTGCACACTGGGCATTGATACGTGACGGAACTGAACTCTTTTGCCGACGCAATGCAAACACAATTTATTTATTGGTTTTGTCAATTTAGATTCGGTTCATAAAATTTTATACCCAGATTAAGTTTTTTTTATTTTATTTAGTGTTCATTGTTGTTACTTTATTTGAGACATAAATAGCTATTGATATTATTATTTTTTGAATAGGTACTAATTACGATAAATTAGTTTGTTCTATGCATAAATTATAATAATAATAAAATATTAATTATTAAAAAAAAACTGATAACTAAATAAAATAAATAATAGAAAATATAGTAAAAAAGTAAAGTATCCTCATAAGCCAGTCCAATAAGCTTTGTTTGTTCACTGCTTGTAATGCAGTAGCGCCTAGGTCCTTAGAGGTCAAGGACAGGTGGGAAGGCGCTAGGGTGTCTACACGCTAAAGGCAAACCTATCCTCCATGGTACCAGCGTCATTCTACATGCCACTGGGTTCTATGATGGCTAGCGAACCCACAGACACAAGGGCCCGACTAATGACGTCATTGAGGCTGGCGTGCCTTGGGACTGTGCTCATGTGCAGAAAAGGCAGTTGTGGCCTAGCCCGGATTCACATTTAGCCAACTTTACTATAGGACCAGCAAGCTCCTCGGTGCCTCTAGCACACCAAACTCGTGAGATATCACAAACAAATTATTGTGACCCGACCAAGAATCGAACCCGGTACCTCCTAATCCAAGGACTTAACCGCTAGACCACGGAGGCAGTTAATAAGTATAAAATTTTCTCTAGATTTAATTATTTTAAAACATATTTTTGGTTTTCGGACATTTGCTACTTGGTAAAGGGTGTTTAATGGAGTTATAGTTTGTAGTTTAAATAAAATAAAGAATGTATAGTTTACAAAACATTAGTGAACGCAATGGACGCCACGGGTTCCAATTATATTATATTAATTATAACATGACAAACTATTTTGCCAACTAAACGGCCAATACTGGGTCGAACAGCTAGTGTTCCATAATACACGACTGGAAAACTCATCATAAGCTATCAGTTCGGAAACAAAATGTTGAAGCATTCTTTTCCCAAATGCCTATATTTCTAAGCATCGATAGTATACGTAATATTGGCTAATTATTGGGTGATTGATCGATTCCTTGTACTAAAACATACTATCCTATATATATTATAGGAAAAACAAGTATGTCTCTGGTTCAGAATATAAAGCATCGTACGAAGTTGCGACACTTCCTACGTGATCCTACATCACTGCAATTTACGAATCGTTCTCTATCTTAATATAAGAGAAAAGGAGTTTTATTTTATTGGAATTAGGCCTATATTCGCCATTCTGGCTAGATGGGTTGGCGAGGGTCTTATGTTTTTTTTTATTTTTATACGAATTGGTATTAGTGGGAATTGGTATTAGTGGAATCGGGACCGACAGCTTAACATGTTCTCCGAGGCATGGGAACGGGGTGTTCTAATTCTATGACAAAAGTACGTGAGAAATTTGTTATTGGTACATGCCTGGGTTTAAGCGAAGTTTTAAGGAATATAAGAAAAGCGTTCTTGCAACCGTGTTACCACCGCTTTTAGATAATTTACAAGCTTATTATTGATAATTGATATTATTATATTGTGTAAGTTTGTTTAACAACATGATATTTTATTATTGTTATTCGCGACTAGTAATACTTTTATATTTTATAATTCATATTTGTACGCCATTTAACGTGGAACGTCATTTTATATTTTATTATTTAATAGAAAAAATACTTTATAAATTCCGAGAATCATTATAATACAAGCTACATACATACCTATTTAAAATACAATTTATTTTGAGAAATCTATATTCATCTATGTAAAAATGTAAAAAGTTTTTACTGTCACGTAGCACTCGTTAATACAAACTACCTAGGTATTAGTAAAGTATTCAGAGAGTCGATAATATGTGCGGTGTCGTTGGTTATTCCAAAAAGCTCAGATCCAGTAGCAGTTTATTAACCTTCTCATAAAGCGGCTTAGGATAAATTTACTTTATTTGTAAATAATATGCATCCACCATGCAGATGTTTATAATACCGGTCGTGACTGCGCGGATTGACTTCCTCATACTGAACAGTTGTTTTAAGCTTTGACTTATATACAATGACCAAGACTGGAAAGTGGTTTAGGATCAAATTTAAATCCTTATCGAATCGAAAAGAAATAGTTGTAACCCGTAAAGTGCCTCTTTAATAATAATATACTGCCAATAATAAACGAACTATAGTCTATAGATAGACTAGTTATAGATTAACTAGTTACAATGAAGCTAGGTATATTTACTTCTAAATTAACAAGCTGAAGTGGCAATAGGTCGAACATACTTTGGCCAATGCAAGTGGAGCAAATGCGCTGATTTTTAAAACTATCAGTTACTTTAGTTAATATCGACTTTTCGAATTTTATCTATAAAAAAAATACTAACCTAAGCGACCTTGAATGTGTAGACTATACCAACTGTCAGTATGTTAGTCTCGGCTCCGACATTGCGTAGATTCTTCTAACAACGAACGATGAAAGGATGTGTTAAAGTTTCCCAAATGCTGTCCATCCTAGCTATATATATATCGTACTTATGTAGGCTTCTTTACCGAACGTTTAGCGTACGCGTACATGTCAATCGTGCATGGGAGAAAAGCCTAACTTAACCTATATACATATATATATAGGCAATATAAGTAGGGACATTTATGTCACTTAACTGCACAACATAGTAATACTTTGAGACTTTTGAAATCCGCGCATTTTTGAAGGCCAAATAGTTGTTATAAAATACCCAATCTACATTTAAGTCAATGGGTTTAACATAAACATAGTTTGAGATGAGAGGAAATGTATATTTTAAGGTACGCCCATGACTGGGACTTAAATCATGACAGAGTATAATAATAATTTAGGAGCTTCGACTGGCTTTGGCAATGACGTAAGACCAAATTCGGGATTTAGATAAAATAAATTATGAATTTGTTAAGCTTAGTTGTAACGAAGAAAGAGCAAAAAAGTGAAACATTATTATTTTATGCATGCTTCGGTTAAAATAAAAACTACTTTTTCCTGTGTTATTCCCATTATCCGTGGTAGGTTTAGGAGTTAAGGGTTGATCTAAAATCAAAACAATTAATAATTGGCAGTGTTATTGCAGTGCAAATGAAAATGTATTAACATTTTATATTCGTAAAACAATGCCAATATTTTTTTTGGAATACATTATTGCCTCAGTAGTTAGCGATTAAGTCCATGTATTTTAAAAGCGAAGGTACCGGGTTCTATTCCCAGTCGGAATACAATAATTTATTTGCGATATTTCTCGAATTCTAGAGAAATCGACGAGCTTGTCATGTTGGAACTATAGTAAAGTTGGCTAAATGGAAATCCGCTTATTTATAACGTGGTTTCTAAAGGACGTGGTGATTTTGAATATACAATACTCAATTCTAATAGCACTTAATCTTGACAGTGTTTGTGCAAATATCAACTCTAATAGCATATTGTTTCTGCTTTAGTAACGTGTTGTCCAAGAATGAGGTTGATTACAAACATCATTCACTGATGTCAATTATTTAGTCTAGGACCAAGGTCCCAGTGTTGTGGTTTACAGTTTTCTGTTTTACAATTCGCTCGAAGGTCAACAAATATGTCAGCGGAAACAGCTGCACGTGTTTTTTTTTTGTGTTTTAGCAGAATTTTTAATGGAACACATTTGCATTTTCCTGTATTTTGAATTTTTTTCAAGCACGTAAAATTTATTTAGCTATGCGCGCGCATTATAATTAGTTAACCAAATAACGAAACTTGGTGCACTCAGACTTTGCTCTCGAGCACTTCGAGCTAAACAGACGTTGTAAGTTATAAGTAGATTTCACTTGTTATTGGTTCAACTGAATACTTAATTCAGCAAAAGCAAGCTGTTTACTAGCTAAAGGTCGCAGCACACATATTAACGGAATGGATCGCCACCGTATCAACTCGAGTCGTTTAGTTATCTTTGTATGAAACTCGCACGCTAATCGGAAGCGTAACGTAATTGCCTCGTTTTTGGGCAAGCTCTTAACTGATATGTGGTGCGTCAACATTTCCCGCGCTTACGTCACTCCATACCCGAACTCACGTCTCTTCTTCTGTCTTCGTGTTTGGGCTGTAAGACCGGCGCGGTCGCGAAGCTGTAGCCGAGTTGACGTACGGGGGCTGCTGATCCGCTTTGGTTACGGACTTACGTTGGGTTGAAAGCGGTGACGCGAGGCGATCCATTTCCGAGTGTGTACTGTATGTGACCTTAACCCGTCTCAGTTACGGAAGCAAGATTTTTTTTTATTACTACACATTTTATTTTATTTTTTCACCATCACAGGTTCAAGTAGTTGTCCTTAAGGGTACATTATTTAATTAAACTTTTTTTTTTAATTAAACATATATAAATATAAATAAATAATAATATTTCCAGACAGGTCACATAGCGCCATCTAGTATCCGTGGTAAGCTACGAGGCTTGTGTTACGGACACGATATGGTTGATAAACTACATTTTTTTGTAAATATATACATATTATACATATAAACACCCAGACCGAGACAAATTATACAATGTACAACTTGCCCCCGGTGGGAATCCAACCCACGACCTCCCGAGTTCACGGCAACGTTTGTTACCACTAGACCACGGAGGCGGTCGAACATTGAACAATTACTGGAAAAAATAGACTATTTTATTACCTTTTGTAAAATATATTTTCTTCAGTGATTTTTTGCCACATACATATATGTATGCCCTATAGGTTCTTTATTCCACCTATATTTGTCTAAAAATGGCGCTGTCTGGAATTTGCTACGTAGGTACTTATGTTTATTGATAAATTGCGTTCAATTCGAAAAATGTGTTTGTTTTTGTTATTTCTTTATATTAAATGTCTCTGGAAAACAAATAACTAGAGGCTCAATTTTTTTAGAAGCATTGGCTAAAAACAATATATACAAGTGTCGTAAACTTCAGCACGATCGGCTTTAAAGTAAAGAAAGTAAAGTATCATCACGACCGTTTGATATTCGAGGTGGTCAGAAACCGGGCTTATAAATAAGCCGATTCACATTTAGCCAACTTTACTATAAGCCAATCATGACAAGTGGCAAGCTCGTCAATGTCTCCAGCGAACCAAACTCGAGAAAAATCATAAATAAATTAAGTATTATGTAAATAAATACATTTACATAGGTAAATAAATATTTGTGTGTCCCGACCAGAAATCGAACCCGGTACCTCCGGAATCCACGGACTTAACCGCTAGACCACGGAGGCAGTTGTTCGGCTTTAAAGTTATCGATTAATTAGCTATCAATATACGGGGTGACTTTCTATGGTCTACGCTAGACTAATATGAAACCATATGTCGGAAATGACAAAAAACATTAAAAGAGTTTAAAACAGTGTATGTGTATGGAAAAGCCAAAAACAATGACATTTTCGACATTATTAGGAAAAGTTGTTTGTTTCTATCATAGAATTAAAGTCATCCAAGTATATTTTTCTCTTAGTAGCATAATGCGCCACGTTTTTTTGCCAAATATTCAATCCTAATCAAAATCGAGAAAATTAAAAATCTATTCAACTTTATTATCCCGTTGGATTTTTTAGGAAATACCGATTTTATAACGATTTTGTCGACATCATCTTTGTTTACCCGAGTAATCTGGCCAGTAGGACACTAGAAGGTCTAATATTGACAATATTTACACTAGAAACCGGCATAGTGATAGGGACTGATGTCAGTCATTTGTGGTAGTGTCAGTTGCTCCTATACATGGATATCGCGTATTGCTTACCATCAGGTGGGCACGTGGTCTCATATCGCAATCACTATTTTTTTTAAACGTTATGTTTATCCAAGTATAGTTATATCTTTTTTCTGTCGCTATCAATTTGACATTAAAAATAGGTGACAAAACGCATTTAGAGAATTTCTGTTGATCTATAGGTAGAAAAAATAATGCATGTTTTAAATACTAACAATTTTATTCTTATTAAATAATTGATTCTATAAAAATATATCTACTATATTTCGTCCGAGCTCTTTATTCTAATAAAAAACTATTTTAATACAAGCTTTTGTTCTTAAATAAAAATATATGTTTAATTCGTAAAGTAAGATCGACAAAAATATGTTTCTACGAAAGCTATTAAACATTGGAAATTCGTAAGCACGCCTTTAAAAGTCAATATCGTTTATCACCGACTTCATTTTATATGTTGCCAGTCACATTGTTCAGTTTTGATAGTTCAAATACTTTCGCGGCATTCTACACTGATATATAAACACATATTTATTTAGTTGTATTGTATTGCATTCCTTTCCGCTTCCTAAATTATTTTGCGGGTACCATTGGGTGGCCAACAAAAAATGGTCACGTACGCACGGGGTGCGCACCGGCAGAAGCGATCGAGGTCTCGCCGCGTGTGCGCGCAATTTTGTGGTGAAAAAACATTCTCGTACGACAAACTGTGACAAAGTGCGTGTGATCCTAATTTATGGACTGGGGTGAGCTTTCCCTATATTTATCCTATTTTATATTTTCACGTACGTATATTACTTGTCGGTTTACACGCAGCATTTTGCGTGGGACAGCTGAGCGTGGGTCTGAGTCAGCCGGTGCAGGCATCTTTTTTTTAAATACAGTCCACTCATAACATCTAAAACAGCACATTTCTTGGTCCATTCGACAACGGATGCCTTAGATGTACCTCAGTTGTTCGGCGTAATTTGTTTGCCTTTTTTTTCTTTGTTTAAAGTCACAGTTAACACTTTTCAAATTATCGGTATATTATTTTTATTTCCACATATTTATTATAAGTAAATACACATTTTAAGCATTTATGGTATGTCCTTCCCATCCATATTAGTTATTTATGTATTTACACATTCATTCGGTTATAAATTGTATAGTTTTTGTTCTGTGGAAATTGAGCATTCCGTTGTACGAGTAGTTTTTTAAATTCGGTTTTTTTCTTGTCGCGTTCACGTTTCACGCGGTATCGTGGCTTAGGCGTGGCCTGGCGGTGTTAGTAGCGCGGTATCGTTACTTTAGCGGGCGGTCCAAGGTTTGATTTCGACCTAGGAAAATCATTTTTTTTGTTCACATTTTTGTTTTATTTTTAATTTGGAATACCCTTTAATTTCTTTCAACGGTTTAATTTATTATTATTTTTATTTTATTTTTTGAGTTATTTCCTTTGTTCGGTTTTTTATATAAATATGTCGTCAGCTTCCTCTAAACGTATTATTTTAGTAAAACTTCAATATGACATGGCTATATGCAACCTTAATGTAACTTATGATTTATTAAATAAAATTAAATCTGACCCGTCAGTTGTTAAAAACTTTCAAGTTAGGTATGCCGATTTGGAAAAGGTGTATCAGACTTTTATGGAGTTGCATTTAGAGTTGCAAGTCTTATCTGGGGAAGATTTTGATGCCGATGAACATAAGGATAGGTTTGCCACCTACACGGACATGTACTATGCCATTAAGGGTAGTCAAGCGGGTTCATTTGTGGACAACAAGGTTGGGCATAGCAAGATGGAACACTCGGAACATTCTAGTGTAGGTAGGGCATTGTTGCCAAAATTACAACTACCTACTTTTTCGGGTAAAATCGAGGAATATGCTTCATTTATCGATCTTTTTGAGTCTTTAGTGGGTAGTGACTCATCGTTGAGTGATACTCAAAAGATTTATTATTTAGTCGGTGTTTTAGACGGAGAACCTAAAACTTTAATTAGACATTTGTCAATTACGGGAGAAAATTATTCTATTGCATTGGACTTATTAAAATCTCGTTACGGTAATAAAAGATTGATGGCGGATAAACTTTTGTACAACTTGTTGTCTATTACGTCGGTGAATAAAAGTTTAAATAGTTTGCGGAATTTTTTAAATATAATTTTAGAAACTACCAAGGCATTGGAAAAATTAAAGTTCCCTGTAGCGGAGTGGTCATATTTATTATTGTACATTAATTTAAATAAAATTGAGTTAACATTGAAAAAACACTTTGAAGCAAAGTTAGACGGTAAGGAGTTGCCCACTTTTCAAGATTTTATTAGTTTTTTGGAAAGTGAGGTGAGAATTTTGGAATGTACTTATCCAACTACTACTGCATCGATGGATCGCGGTAACAAGGCAGTAGGTAGGTTTTCGGGACCAACTAAAAGTCATGCGGCGTTTCAAACAACAAGTCAAAAGACTGTTGCTTGTAACTATTGTAAGCGTAATTTTCATCATATTGCCCGGTGCGATCGGTTTATCGCATTAAAACCACGTGTGCGGAAACAACATGCGGTTACCAATCGGTTATGTTTTAGGTGCCTTAATTCTCATTCCATCTATAAATGCGGTGCGTCTAACTGTTGTTCTTCTTGTCAGTCGGATAAACACCATTCGTTACTTCATTTTGATTATGCGGAACGTAGCGGTACAGTTACAGGTCCTGCGGATGGACATATGGGTAGTCCTGCGGAATCTGCGGAACCGGAGGCGAGCACTTCTACTGCTCCTCTCCCCCAGCGAGCGCTACATGCGGTTGCCCCGTTGCGGTGTCATTGTACAGTGTTGCTGTCGACTGCGGTTGTGCAAATGATGGATGGTGGCGGTCATTATTATAATGTACGTGCTCTTCTGGATAGCGGTAGCCAGAGCACTTTTATTACAGAGCAGTGTGCTCGAAGATTCGGTTTGCGGTATTTTAAATCTGACATTGTTGCGGTTACAGGTTTAAGTGGTGCGGTTGTCAACAATTGTCGCGGTAGTGTAATGTTGAGTTTACGTCCCTGTCACGTGACTCAACCTGTACTTATTACTAAAGCTTCTATTTTAGGCAAGATTACGGATAATCTTCCTAGTTTTTCACTTCCTCCTAATTTAAGGCAGGAACTCAGCGGTATAATTCTTGCGGATGAGAAATTTTATGAAAGTCGTCCTGTAGACATTTTAATCGGTGCGGATTTACTTGGTAGTGTCATGATCGGAGGCGGTATTCTTCGATTTGGTGACAACTTACCTTGTGCGGTTAATACCATTTTTGGGTATGTATTAATGGGGCCTGTGTCATATAATGTGCCAGACCACTATGCGGATTGTGCGGTATCACAAACTTTTATGTCTACAGCGGATAATAATTTGGAGAAGTTTTGGGAAATTGAGGAGATCCCTCAGGATATTCGGGATCCTAAGGATGTAGAATGTGAGAAAATGTTTACTAAGTCACACGGACGTGACAGTAGCGGTAGGTATGTGGTACGTTTACCTTTTCTTTCGAAGCGGCCGAAGTTAGGCGATTCGCGTCACATGGCCTTAAAGCGGTTTTATTCAATAGAGAAACGGCTTCAATCACAGCCAGAATTTCGGGATAAATATTTAAAATTTATGCGGGAATATTTAGACCTTGGTCACATGTTACCATGTAACTTATCAGATAGGGATTTGGCTCAATCTGAGCATTATGTTATTCCGCATCACGGAATTTTCAAGTCGGGTTCGGATAAAATTCGAGTTGTATTTGATGCGAGTTGTCGGACAAATTCTGGTGTGTCCCTCAACGATTGTTTGCACGCGGGTCCAAAATTACAATTGGACATAATGCAAATCATTTGTAGGTTTCGGCTTTTCCAGGTAGTTTTTACTGCGGATATTCGGATGATGTTCCGGCAAATTGTCATTCATGCGGAAGATAGGAGGTACCAGCTGATCTATTGGCGTGACTCACCACATGACCCCTTGCGGTTGTATGCTCTCAACACGGTGACGTATGGGATGAAATCTAGCCCTTACCTGGCAATTCGAGTGTTGAAGCAATTAGCGGATGATGGTGAGGCTCAATATCCAGCGGCAGCGCGTCTCCTGCGGTCTGCGGTTTACATGGATGATATTTTAGGCGGAGCTGGTTCTATGGAGGATGTTCAGCAGCTCAAAAGTGATCTCAGCGCGTTGTTGTTATCAGGCGGGTTTGAGTTGCGGAAGTGGACGTCTAATGACAGGCGGTTGCTGTCAGACATACCAGCGGAGCATCATGAGAAACCTCTTATTTTTGATAATGCGGATGACGCGGGATTTGTGAAGATACTTGGTGTTCAGTGGAATCCTTCTTCGGACATCTTCACTTACCACACAAATATTCCACAGGGAAATATTTGCACCAAGCGGACGATTTTGTCGACGTTGGCGAGGACATTTGACCCATTAGGATGGATTGGTCCGGTCGTGTTTCAAGGAAAGGTCCTGATGCAGCAGCTTTGGTTACTCGGTCTTGGTTGGGACGATGTCCCTCCCGAAGATCTCTGTCGGCAGTGGGCGTTGATTGTGGACGGTTTACCACATATTCAACAGGTAAGTTTAGGGCGATGTGTTTTACCAGCGGTGGTGGAGCATACCGCACTGCACGGGTTTGCGGATGCGTCGGAACTTGGGTACGCTACGGTTGTGTATCTAAGGGTGGTGGATTCATGCGGTATCGTGAATTCATCACTAATCATGGCGAAGACTCGTGTTGCACCTGTTAAATGCAAGCTCACTGTACCAAAGCTGGAGCTTTCTGCGGCAACACTCTTAAGTAGGTTGGTCAAGTATGTCTACGATGCGGTGAAAGATCAGATTAGAATTGATGAAATTGTATGTTGGTCAGATAGTACCATCGTTCTTTCTTGGATGCGTATATCACCTCACCTCTTACAAACTTTTGAAGCGAACCGTGTTTCGCAGATTAATAATGTCGGATTGGATATTGTTTGGCGGCACGTGCCGGCCAATCTAAACCCAGCGGATGTAGCTAGCAGGGGTTGTAGTGCTAGTGAATTAGCAAACCATCACCTGTGGTGGGAACCACAGTGGCTTGCGGCTGATGCGGATCATTGGCCATCAAGTTTGGTAGGTTTGGCGGATATCGACCTACCAGTTTTGCGGAAGCCGAAGGTGTTGGTACACAGTGCGGTATTAGATATATCTATAATTAATCGTTATAGTTCTTTAACAAAGCTACAAGCGGTTGTAGCATATATTTTGCGGTTTGCATCTAATGCAAAAAATAAAGATAGTAAAATTTGCGGAATAATTATTGTTGCGGAACGCAAGCTAGCGTTGCTGCGGTTAATAAAGTTAGTCCAAGCGGTGGACTTTAGTCAGGATTTAGAGGCTTTAAAGACGAATAGACAGTGTTCGATGCGGTTGCGGCGGTTAATGCCATTTCTTGATGGTGACGGTTTGATTCGGGTTGGCGGACGCTTGCGGAATGCGGACCTTCCATTTGGTTGCAAGCATCCTATATTACTGCCAAAATCAAATAGTTTAACTAAATTAATAATAAATCATTATCATGTTGCGCACTGCCATTTAGGTCCTACGGCTTTACAATCCGTTTTACAGCAACGTTATTGGATATTGTCGGCGAGGCAAGTCATTCGGGGTTGCGTTTTCAAATGCATGCGGTGTTTTCGGCTTCGGGCAAAACCAGCGGAGCCATTGATGGCTGACCTGCCTCGTGACAGGGTAAATGCGTGCGGATTGTTCCACACGGTACAGACGGACTTTGCGGGTCCTTTTATTATTAAAACATCGCGGTTGCGGAATTGTAAGACGATGAAAGCATATTTATGCGTTTTTGTGTGTTCTTCTTCCAAGGCGGTTCACTTGGAAGTTGTTAGTGACCTGTCGACTGAAGGTTTTTTAGCGGCTTTAACCAGGTTCACGTCTAGGCGCGGTCTTCCTAGCGTCATTCGTTCTGACTGCGGTACGAACTATGTTGGTACAAATCGACATCTTAACGAAGTCCAGCGGTATCTGGCGAATAAAGAGACGCAGTCAGATTTAAGTATAAAGGCGGCTCAACAAAATGTTACTTGGCGGTTTAACCCGCCTGCGGCTCCACATTTCGGTGGTTTATTTGAAGCGGCAGTCAAGTCAGCTAAGGGCTTGCTGAAGCGAGTTGTAGGTGAGCAAGTACTCACTTACGAGGAGCTCGCTACCTTGTTTACACGGATTGAGGCTGCTCTTAACAGTCGTCCACTTTGTGCGCTTTCTTCAGACCCTGCGGAATTTGAGGTCCTAACTCCTGCGCACCTACTAATTGGTCGACCTTTATCGGTAGTACCAGAGTACGATTGGGGCGATGTTGCCATGTCTCGGTTGTCACGGTTCCAAATGTTGCAACAAATGTCTCAACATTTTTGGAATAAATGGCGTGATGACTACTTAAAATCTTTACAACTGCGGTATAAGTGGACATCGAAAACGGACCCTCCCAAGGTAGGCGACTTGGTGTTAATAAAGGAGGAAGACGTTTCCCCTTTAAGGTGGAAGTTAGGGCGTATTAGCCAACTTCTTCCTGGGAAAGACAAGGTAGTCCGAGTAGTTGTTCTAACAACACCTTCGGGAACACTTACACGACCGGTCGTGAAGTTGTGTCGGCTACCTATCGAATAGTTTTTTTGTATTTATTTTTAGTTTAGTTTAGTTTTTTTTTATTTTGCGGTTTTGCGGTTATTTTACGTTATGTTATGTTTTTTTTTTTTAATTTTTGCGGTTTCTTCTTTTTTTTTTGCGGTTTTATTTATTTTAATTTTATTGCGGTTTGGGTTTATTCCAATGCGGTTTGATTTTATTACATTGCGGTTAATTTTACGGTTGGTTGCGGTTAGGATTGTTTTATGCGGATTACTTTTTGATAAAGGCTTAAGCCTTTCTCGGGCGGGGGAATGTTCAGTTTTGATAGTTCAAATACTTTCGCGGCATTCTACACTGATATATAAACACATATTTATTTAGTTGTATTGTATTGCATTCCTTTCCGCTTCCTAAATTATTTTGCGGGTACCATTGGGTGGCCAACAAAAAATGGTCACGTACGCACGGGGTGCGCACCGGCAGAAGCGATCGAGGTCTCGCCGCGTGTGCGCGCAATTTTGTGGTGAAAAAACATTCTCGTACGACAAACTGTGACAAAGTGCGTGTGATCCTAATTTATGGACTGGGGTGAGCTTTCCCTATATTTATCCTATTTTATATTTTCACGTACGTATATTACTTGTCGGTTTACACGCAGCATTTTGCGTGGGACAGCTGAGCGTGGGTCTGAGTCAGCCGGTGCAGGCATCTTTTTTTTAAATACAGTCCACTCATAACATCTAAAACAGCACACACATCATTCATTCTTTCTTCACTGAGGCACCGTGTCAAGTGACGACAACTAACTAATTATGTCATTCACAGCATGCATCTTATCACGACATCATTTGATCCTGAAGTATAATTAATAACTATTAAAAACCTACGGCGCGGCGGTGGCTCGGTTGTAAGAACGCGTACCTTAAATCCTACAGAGGTCGGTTCGAACCCACCCGGCATATACCAATGAAAAATACACTTTTCTTACGTACATTTGTCATAGATTTACAACACCACCGTTCCCGTGCCTCGGAGAGCACGAGGTTAAGCCGTCGGTCCCGGTTCCACTAATGCCAACTTGTGAAATCGTTAATAAATTGGCATCATATCCTCGCCAAGCCATCTGGCCAGCGTGG
Organism: Tinea semifulvella; assembly: GCA_910589645.1. Taxonomy (NCBI): domain Eukaryota; kingdom Metazoa; phylum Arthropoda; class Insecta; order Lepidoptera; family Tineidae; genus Tinea; species Tinea semifulvella. The sequence goes on from OU342586.1 coordinate 7,801,646, forward strand.
CGAGTGTAGGCCAAATTCTCCAGTTCTGAAATTCTCCAGCAGTGGAGGTCTAGGACGCTGTGTTCTAGGGGCTGTAATGAATGAATGAAAGTGATAAAAACCTAGCCTTGCATATTGCCAATAAATATTAAGATCAAATAAACCATTGTCTTAAACCTAAACCCTAAACCTTGAGCGGTCTTGAATAATACGAGATGGTTAAGCCATAAACAACTACGCTGGCCAAAGACTCAAAACGCTCAAACTACAACAAGGCAAAACAGTACCTACGGGCTCTTAGCGCGTTCCAGCACTAAAGCGTCATAAAGTCGCGTCCTTTGTATTTCAACAGCTGCGACGCTCAACACAATTTCACAACCTTATCCAGTTATGCCACTATCCCTACATGTACGAGTAGGAACATATAAATTTAGCGATTCTTACATCTGTCGCAAGCTGAAGATGTGGAATGCTCTCCCAGAATACGGCATAATGGTAGGGACTGATGTCAGTCAGTATAGCTGATAGCTGGCGTCAGTTACTCCATTTTTGTACCTCGCGTACCGCTTATTTATACCGGTTGGTATAAAAAAAGACTTTGTCACGATGCCCATCGACTCGTATGAGAATATCATTGTTTAGGCACTATTCCTTGTGTTCTAGAAACGAAGATGTTTTTAGACACATATAATTAACTCAGTAACCATTTGTAACACATCATTTTCGACAAGAACGCCCGGCATCAAGATTATTTTGTAATAAAATATATTGCGATGATACGATTTCATGACCGCGACTAGAACATCGCATTTTAAAGCGTACATGCACTGTTTAACATGTTTAAACATGTTCAGTATAACATAAAGCAGCGCTATAACGCGAGCGACGTTAGTCAAGGACGCTTTAGCAGCTAGATTCGCGTGAAGGACGCTTCCTGTTTGACGAAGCCCTAATCGTAAAATTTATAATAGTATTAAACTTCTATTAAATAATTGTAATGGTAATATGAGTGCAAGATAATTGATTACCTACTTCATTAGTTAGATATTTATTTTTACTATTGTAATTGGTAACAAACACCGAACACTAGGGCTTAGGACTGTAACAATAATAATAACGTTATGCTGTGCTAATAACATCATAGGACAAGACAATGTCTGTGAAATTTCATCAATATAATACAACCTCCTTTGAAACAAAGACAACTTACTCGATACTGGTTCTTCCTATACCTATGTTGCTTTATCTGTGTCGTTTTGTTTCACACAAGCCCGTCGGGGCGATACACTATCAGATAACATATTGTCCATCTATTTGTAGAATATCTTGACAATATCTGCTAAAAATACAACTCCATGATAGTGGTAACATGAAGCTGTATACATAGTAGTATGTTGAACATAACTAACTTGGAATCTATGAGAATAAAGCAGGTACAGTGAACGAAGAAAATGGTCTATCACTTTTAACAAAACTTTCTTTAAAATTTAAATATTGCTAATGTCAATTTTAGTTATATTTTTAAAGGAAAATCAATCGTGGTTACTGACTACCCCGCAAGGGATACGGTCGGGATGATACTTTACTTTTTTGTTAGTAATTTATATGTAAAACCTTTAAGTTCAAATATTGTAGTACCGGTTATGATGCCTACCTATAGTTTTAGCACTAATTTGTAATACATACACATTAAATGTTTTTATTGTGTTAGTGTGCAAGGAGTCTCGGGGCCGATTATGATAAAAACTTAAAGTGCATCTTGAAATTTACAATTGAAAAAGAAGCCGTTATCATTTTGGGAAGTTATGTCAAACTAAACTAAGGAAAGTGCGGGATCCAAAACTTTTTTTTAAATACAGTTTTTATTACTGCACCTTTAGCTGTTGTCCTATAAGCACAATAGTATCATCACGACCGTTTCCCTGTCGAAGTGTTTAGAAACCACGCTTATAAATAAGCGGATACATATTTAGCCAATTTTACCATGAGCCAATCATGACAAATGGCAAGCTCTTCGATGTCTCCAGCGTACACTCGAGAAATATCACAAATAAATGAAATGTATTTATTTACAATAATAAATATATTTTTGTGTCCCGACCAGGAATCGAACCCGGTACCTCCGAGTCTTAATCCACGGACTTAACCGCTAGACCACGGAGGCAGTCCTATAAGCACTAAATACGGCAAACCTGTTTAGGCCAAATTATTTTACTAAGTGATACAAAGATGTCGAAGAAATTTTCTCTCGCACTAGCTTCCACCTTGTATATGTCTCCGCTATGCCCGTATTGAGGCTATACCGCATTAATTCACGATATAGCTTAAAATCAATATACTAAACAAACAAATCTGTTTACCGTGTGGATGTGATTGTTATTACAATGTTTGTGTTTGCAATTAGCAAAACTACACTACATTTTGTATCTATTATTTTAATAATTAAATATTTTTATCAATTTAAAAAAAAAGTTTATTTCTCTTCTTTTCCGTGTTCTATTTTAGAGGTTATTACAAAAAAAGATTTTCTTATCATTAAAATAATTTAACATTTAATGTAATCTTAAAGATCTTAATCAGTCAGGCGCTAAAAACCCATTCGGAAAGTGGATATGTTTTTTTATTATTTAATCTAAGTTTTGTTTGTTAACTGTATCAAATAAAATACAAAATAACTAGATAGTAGATGTAGAATGTTTAATTTAAAAACCCTTGCTATTTTCTTTGCTCATTTTCTTTATAAATGGGAACCAACACGAGGCATTATTCCTCAGGTTAGCTCCGACGCCGACTCTTTTACGTATTACTTACTGCATACGCTGCAACGGTCTTATTTTTACGGCACTCATTCTTCTTCATGTACCATAGTATCATTACGACCGTAACTGCTTCTTCACCAGAATATTATCGAAAAATATATGAACGCGCGCGGTAAATAGTATCCTTCACGAAGACTAGATGTGATAATGAAGTGATACAATTGGTGGAAATATTTCCTTGCAATCAATTTGTAATTACACGATGAACGACTAAACGGCAATGCACTGTCATAGACTAATTCTGATCCTATTGTCCTAGCTTTAGTTTCTATACTGTTTAGCTTCTTGTCCCATATAATTAATGTCTTTGACCTTTTCTTAAGAAGCTGATAAATCTTCAGCAAAAATTAACAAAGCGTTTCGATTTCTTGGGCGTATGAGTACTGTGTTCTTGTCAAAAATCGAACCCATTAGCTTCGCGTCTTAATTTACGGCCCGTAACCGCTAGGCTATGAAAGCAGTATTCTTGTATCAAGCAAAAAGTGTATTACGTTTTCTAGGTTAGTCGTTGGAGGTATATTTTTTTACTACTAAGATGGATGACAATATAAATGGGTTTTTATTTTCGATTACCTACTCTGAAAATATCGATACTAAGACATGTTTCCAATACAACATTCCCCGAAGCGAAAGCGGTCTTGAAATAATATTATTATTTCAGTTGGAACTTTCTTAAAAATTTGGCCTACAGTCGCCACACCTATTAACGATTCCATAAGTTGTTATTGGTGTTGTTAATCTATGACAAATGTCTGTAAAAAAAGTGTATTTCTCATTATTACATGACGGGGTTCCAACCAACTTTTTTTTGGATTTTAAGTATAGCGATCTTACAACCAAGCAACCACCGCCAATACCTTGCAATTATCAAATTAATTAATTTTAATCGATTTACCTTAGATACTGTATTTTTTATTATTATCATCATTATCACGACCATTTCCTTTTCGGGGTGGTCAGAAACCACGCTTATGAATAAGCGGATTCACATTTTATTATATAATAATTTCAACTTTACTATAGGCCAATCATGACAAGTGGCAAGCTCGTCGATGTCTCCAGCGTACCAAACTCGAGAAATATTACAAATAAATTAAATATTAATTAAATGTATTTTTATTTACATTCATAAATATTTTTGTGTCCCGACCAGGAATCGAACCCGGTACCTCCAAGTCTAAATCCACGGCCTTAACCGCTAGACCACGTATTTTTTATTACTGTAATTTTATTTTATTACACTTAATCAGTGTGCAAAATAAAAACACGCGACGTCACTACAAACTCGTATATTCGTTTTACTTTATAAAACTTTCGTTTAATAATAATTTACTTAAAACAACATACTTACTATTACCTATATTACAATAATTAATCTATCTAATAGGATTATTTATTAAAATAATAGGGAGTTAAAGTATTGTAAATGTTTTGTAATTAGGTTCATCATTATTCCCTTAGATTAGGGAAAAAATGTGTATTCAACATATTTGTTCATGTGGCAGCATCGTTAACCAACTTGGTGACCACGACTTTTCTTGTCAAAAAAATGCTGGTCGACATTTCCGCCACTGTTCTGTCAATAATGTGATCCACCGGACTTTGGTTACTGCCGGGATCCCTTCGGTTCTTGAACCGTCTAGGATCTCTCGCAGTGATGGTAAAAGACCTGATGGATTGACTTTTGCCGAGATGGGTCGAGAATGCTGTGGGACGCTACTTGTGTTGACACCCTTGTTCGGTCACATGGCCAGGGCACATCTGTCAGGGATGAGGCGGTTGCGGACTCGGCTGAAAAGACCAAATGTCGCAAATACGAGTCTGTTGCTAATGACTAGTACGGGTTTGTCTTTTGGTCTTAAGACAATGGGACCGTGGGGGCCAAGTAGCACTTTAAAAAACTGTCTAAGCTGAATATTTTTATATAAAGTTTAGATTTTAGTTTAATTTTTAATTTAGAGTACCTATATATTATTGTATGCTTAATTTTTAATTTTATTTAAATTATTTACTGAATTATTATTTATTATATATTATATTAGGTATACAATACGTTTTTTTTTTCATTACAGCCCCTAGAACACAGTGTCCCAGACCTCCACTGCTGGAGATGGGCCTTCCAGAACATATATCTGGAGAGTTTGGCCTACACTCGCCACACTGGCCAGACGGCTTGGCGAGGATACAATACGTTTAATTATAACAAAATGAGATACTACGCAACAAAAATATTAACATAAACTCTGCTACTGCAATATTTAGGTGCATACATCATTTCTATTGTAATGGTACATTTAGCAAAATTTAGATGCTATTCAATGTGATAAAGCATTAGTATTGTGATGTTAATTTTACTTTGCTGAATTGTAATTATGACGTCGTTTGTTAATGATAAATAATGTTCCATTGAAGTCCAAAACTGCGGATAGCCATTCTTTTACTCGAGATTAGTATTGTACATTGGGTATTATTTTGTAAAAAGCTTGTATTTAGTTTAAAGATAACACGCAATGTATAAAGTAAATACAAAACCCATTGCTATTAGGAACGCGTGTCGGATTTACTACCCACGCCTAGTTCGATCTCAACAAGGCTAGGTAATTTAGGTCTGGGTTTAATTTGAGAGGGTTAAAAGATGAAAAAAACAAGGTCAAACTGAATATCAATAGTCTTTTTATATCTCTGTAATTATTTGGTCTTATTTTTATAATGTACTAGCTGACACGGCGAACTTCGTACCGCCTGACAGTCAATAAATGTACCCCGGTCGGTATGCCCCACAAATCAGCTCAGATGCTCGCAACCTATCGGACAACAGTAGTACTATGTCAGAAACCTTCGCCGATGTTCACACAACATATTCCCAAAGTTTCATCCCGATCGGTCCAGTAGTTTTGAAATGCATAGGAAACATACATACTCACAGCCATTCATTTTTATACATAGGTTTTGGTAAATTAAAAGCATTCTACTGGACTAGGTAGGTACTTAATTAAGTACCTAATGTATGTAATAACAATAATAATTTAATAATAATAATGTTAAGTGTGCAAGTATTAATTGTTTTCAAAAAATGCATTTTATATTTACTAATTACAATTTATTTGTACCAGTCGACCAAATAATTGTTCACTACCACCTTTCGGTTAAGAATTATTTTCACGTCAACCAACAATAAGTGTGATTCTCCCTTGAAAATACATAGTACAGTTATTCGATTTTAGGAATATTTTAATTACAAAGAAAGATTTTTCAAAATACTTCGATGATACCTATGAATATTTCAACGCGGTAGTGGCTCGGTTGTAAGAACGCGTACCTTAAATCCTACAAAGGTTGGTTCAAACCCCTCCCGGCATGTACCAATGAGAAATACACTATTCTTACGTACATTTGTCATAGATTTACAACACCACCGGTCCCGTTTCCACTAATGCCAACTTGTGGAATCGTTAATAATTTGTCATTAAAAAATGACATCATATCCTCGCCAAGCCGTCTGGCCAGCGTGGCGAGTGTAGGCAAAATTCTCCAGTTCTGGAAGGCCCATCTCCAGCAGTAGAGGTCTAGGACGCTGTGTTCTAGGAGCTGTAATGAATGAATGAAAATGAATATTTTTGTCTAACATAATAACTAATATAGAATATGTTTAATAGCCTACAGGTTAAGATTGACAAATTATTTTTTATGTGAAACATGCTTATACTGTATGTTCTTAACTATATTTATCTCGCTCTAGCTCGGCAATAAAGAGATCGCAAAACAGTGGTTTGATTTTGTTATCATAAATTTGTATCTAAAATATTGTACGTATTCCACAGGAACCCAGCCTTGGGAATGTCAATTCGATCTATTTTGGTCTCAGTCACTTCGGAAAAGATGGCCAGGTGTTTAATATAATAGAACGTCCCGTTATATCTGGATAATCCATACCGTGACAGGATGAATAATGTCATAAGACCTTTTTGGGGCCGATTTTGATAAAAACAAAAAAAAAACATTATTGTTGTTAAAAAAAATTTACTATAACACCAGCTGATAGTGTTGAATATAATATTTTTTTTTAATTAAGAATTGTCATAAACATATTTTAATAGGCAATATATTCGTCTTTATACTTGTATGAGATTTAACTTAATAAAATCATTTCTGGAGACAGGACGGCTGGAAATTATTCTGCCACGTATTAGCCTCGCTATAGAGAGGGGAAATGTTGCCAGGCTTCTTGGGACTATCTCTGATGTTTCGTCTCTTGAGGACATTCTTTTATTTAAGTTTTTTTTTAATTAGATTTTGTTTATAGTTATTTAATTTGATTATTTTTTATAAGTTGTTTGTAATTATAATTTGTAAATATTACATTTTACAATATGTTTAAGTCAATAGGTTTTTTCATTTATATTATTATATAAAATAATTTAAATAATTATGTTACATCTGGTAAGGAAGGGTGAAACTATATATAGGGCTGATTTTCAGAATAAAACAGATATTTCGACGCTACATTTAACTTTTCAAATTCTAAAGACTTTATGTTGGTGCAACTCAGCCTTAGATGTGTTTACTGGATAACACAAAAACTACTGAAAACTAATGAAAATAGACTTTTTAAACTAAATAATATTATATTTAAAAATATAGTCTATAATATTTATTTAGTATATAAAATTTAATCATAATTTTAACATTCACTCCAATCTTGTCTTACGTATTTCTCTTGAATCCGTAAATTGTAATGATGAGAACACAAATGAAATACTACTCGTGGGGTGAAATGTACAAATCTTTTGATGTATTTAAGTGTGTATCCCTTAGGGAGCTAAGAATCCTAACTGACCAGCCGATAAGCTGAAGGGATTTTCACATTTATCCTTTTCCCTCGTTTCCCCTTCTTATTGTTGTATCACGAACTAGAATAAACAGACTTATTATAATTTGTTCGGTAAACAGATCTGCTGCTTTTTTTCACGATATTCGAATAATAATATCCGTTTATTATTTGACATCAAATTTATTTAGAATAGGTACAACAAACAGGTATTAAATTACAATAATCCACAAAAGTTTTTTTTTTCCAAGCTTTCCTGTCCCTAGATTTCTCCGTCAGCCGTTTAGACGGATTCTTGAAAACTCACTTGGCTGAGTGGCATGGCCCATCCGCTCCAAACAGCGCAAACTCGTTTAGAGTTGATTTTTTATTAATATTATGTAAGTTTGAGATTTGCTCGGCTAAACTCACGCTAAAACTGGGAGTTCATAAAGGAATTCACTATTTTGACAATTTAATAATTTCGCTTAAAGCAATAGACTACGGCCGTAGGATCGATTGGCATAAAAATATAGAAGTTCGTACATAGATTGCCCATTTTATTTCTCACTGCCTATTTTTTCCAAAGTCTGTAATGACAAGATCTAAAATATATTCAAAAGTTAAGACCGATCGCCGAAGAACATAACTTGATAAGTTAAGGACAATCTCCTAAGAACATAACTTCAGAAGGTACGGGCAATCTCCTAAGAACATAACTTCAGAAGTTACGGCCAATCTTCCAAGAACATAACTTCATAAGTTAAGGACAATCTTCTAAGAACATAACTTCATAAGTGAAGGTGAATCTTCTGAAAACATAACTTCATAAGTGAAGGTCAATCTCCTAAGAACATAACTTCATAAGTTAAGGACAATCTTCTAAGAACATAACTTCAAAAGTTAAGCCCAATCTTCTAAGAACATATCTTCATAAATTATTTATATAAATGTAGGTATATATTGCATAAATACAAAATATAACATTTCAATATCATATTTAATTAATTTATTTGCTTTATTAAATTGTGAAAGCTTTGAAACACATCAACTATAATTTTAATTTTAATTAACTCTTTGAGCGATATTGGCTCTTATTTGCATATTATTTACTAATTAATAACACCATAATTGACATATTTTAGAGTAAAATAAAAGTATAATACTATGTTTTGTAGTTTGCCGTAGATTTGGACGCAAAATATTTCATAAATGATTATTTATAATTATTTGGTCATTCTTCAGAAATACTCGTATGTTCTGAAAGACACTGGTTTTTTTTTTATATACCTGAACTACCCAAAGTCCGAGAACTAAGCCACTGACGACTGGCCACTACCACAGCCAATGCTTGTTCACAATTTGCTTGAAGGACTCCAGGTTATATCAGGTGAATTCGCTTATTTATAAGCGTGGTTTCTGAGCACCCCGAAAGGGAAAAGGTCGTGGTGATACTTTTACTCCAGGAAATAGGAGAACACACAAGCTGGGAAAGTATTTTACACCTTCAACATGCGACAGATGTACAGTGTACCAATGTACTCGTACGTACAGGGATAGTGAGGGTGCATATTTTCGTCTTCATTTCCATCTTCAGTGTAGATATACTCGTATAGCATAGTATATCTATGTTCTATGGCATGATTTGTCGCAGAAATCTAAGAGTTCTCTGTCTCCTTTTTTCTGTTCTAAACGAGCCTGCGACACCGAAATACATCAAGGATAAATTTGCCTATCTTTCTTTGTTTCACGACAAATCCCTTCGTTCTTCTCACAACTCACTTCTTTCTGTTCTCTTGCATCATTCTGGATTTCTTTCAAATTCTTTTACAGTTGTTGCCACAAATTTATGGAACAATCTCCCTGTAAACTAAGGCAAGCGTTTACCAGATCTTCGTTCAAAAAACTCGTCTATCTACACTTTCTAAATAGCTCCCAACAATATTAATAAGTGTATATATGTATATTTTTGTGTATGTATTGGTATTTAGTATATTGATATTACAGTATATATAAAAGTATATTATGTAAGTATATATAATTATGTTGAATTTATCCTACTAATAATATTTATTTCATTGCACCTATAATGCTCTAATTTGTCCCTAAGGTTTGGCTGTTAGAAAATGTCTGCGAGCATTAAGTCCGCCTATGTACTTTGTGCAATATTTTTTTTAATAAATAAATAAATAAAATGATGATGATATTTAGACGCGAAGATACATTAAAAAAAAATCATTTATTTGTGACGTTTGGTTGTTATGCTAGAGACATCGACGAGCTTGCCATTTGTCATAAAGGTTTTTAAAACAAAAAAGACAAACCACGTCGTTTTATTATTTAACTTTTTTTACCATACGTTTTAAATTTATTATATTTAATTAATTATTAAGTAGTCGACAGCTGCCATAAAGATAAGCTGTTACTAGAGTTCTGTGACCAATCTAATCTTGTTTCATTACACACGCTTGTTTCTTTGGGTCAGATCTATAAGCTTCCTATACATTGTATTGTATTATATTGTATTGTTAATATTTTATTTATGTAGGTTATATGTGTTAGTATGTAATTATTAATAAGTATGTATATGTTATCTGCAATAAAACTCTTCAAGTATATTTAGTATTGCACCTACCTTATGTACTTACTGCTCTCGTTGTCCCGAAGGTTTGACCGTCATAGAATGTCTAGTGGCATTAGGCCTTTGTACTTTGTGCAATTAAGTTTAAATAAATAAATAAAATACAATTATTTTTAGTCCAGCTTTCATAGTCCATGTATTGTATAGTCAATGTCACTTATTATTGAGAAATTGTGCAGAGAATATCGATGTTAACCTTTATTAGAGTTTATATTTATTGACAAGAAATGCTGTGGACAAGCTAAAGATGATATGAAGGAACTAAAAGTGGCTTTGCACTAAAATCCGGCTGGTTAGAGCTCTTTTGTTTCCCATTTTTCTGTATGCTGTAGAGACGTAAACCCTACGCAAAATAGAAAGAAAACGAATTAATGCTCTAGAGATGTGGTATTAGAGAATGTTGGGCAAAACAAATCCATACTGGAATAACATTCTCACTTTCTTAAGATACGTATCACGGCGTGGAGAAACTCCTAGGAGAAACTAGTCTAGGGACATGAGTGTACCAGAAAAACTGCGGTCCGAGAGGAGTAGCAACGCGACGGCTTGTTAAGCATACCACTAACACTCAAATAGCGACCACGACCACTCTGCAAAGCGACTAGGAAGAATGAGTTGATATAAGTATATATTTTGTTTATTTTGACGTAAGTTTTTTCAGTGACGTAAACTAACTCTAAATAAAGAAATTCACTATGTGAAAAATGTAAAGTTAAAGTTTAGTAAAGTATTATCACGACCGTTTCAGTTTCGGGGCGGTTAGAAAACACGTTGATAATGAAGCGGATTCACATTTAGCCAACTTATCAACTTATTTAAAAAAATCTTACAATTTTACAGTGAAGGTTTAGGGCTATGTTCCAAGGGGTGAGATGACAATTACCTTTAGATTTATAGTTGTATTGTAAGCATTTGGTGATCAGTATAGGCACGATATATCGATCTCAGTCTTAAAGCTTGACTATAAATGCGACTCCCAGAACCGTGATGATACAATGACATGGCTCCGTAAACATTCTCGCATTTATAGTCAATTATATAGGATGGAAACTTAGATGACGCACTAAAGACCGTCGTAACTACAAGAGTATGTTCTTAGAAGACCCTTCCCTAAGGAACAAAAGCTCTTAAAGCCGTACTACGATATTACAAAATATTTTGCCTCTGAACTATGAAATTTACTAAAAAAAACTCCTATGGTAGTAGTTAACATACTCGATATGTTTGGAGTACATTTACGGCCAGTTGCAGAAAGGCTGATTATCTTTTGACATGTTTAACATATGCTTATGAAGCACGTCATTGGTGAAAATAACCAAAGTGACAACTTAACTACCAATCACATGGCGCATATCAAAATATTGATCAGATATTATTTTAATCATCCTCTGCAACCGGCCGATAATATGCTATAATCCGACTTATAAATGAGAGAAATTACAAATTTCGTCATTTTCATATTATGCCAAATATTTATGGTCAGCTTGCTTGTCTAGAAAAAGTGCAGTGATCAAGCAGTGGAGAGTCGGCGCTTGTCTAGTAGCTAGCAGTAGCTTGTTCCACTGGCGGGATGCAGACACAGTAAACAAATCTGAATGTCTGCTAGAGGAGTGAAATAGGATATTAAGCTGGCTATTATATAAAGAACAAAATGGGGGCGTTGTGAGTATCGCACTTGTATTCAAACAGGATTTAAGGTATCCGACCAACATAAGGAGTTGGGCAGATCTTCGAAAGCGGATATTCCGCCATTTTATTATTATTATTATTAAATTCTTTATTGCACAAAATAAGTGTACAAAGCGAAGATTAATGCCTACAATTTTCTAACATCTAACCTTTGGGAGAGTGTGAGATTAAGAGTAGTGCCGATATCAAGTTTAACAATATAGAATATACTACACACACTACATACTTAACTGATTATGATGGTTTATTTATTGTTCAAAGTTTAGGTAATATTTTTTTATTTGTTTGGAATTACTGAAGCCGGTTGTCTAACTTATGCTGTCTCTTTCTGTATCTATATACAATTCATAAGCCCTTAGTTTATTTTATAGAAAAGCATTAATTTCATAGGTATTTTTAGTTTTAGTTAGATATTTCTTTTAGTTTTTAATTGTATGGGTAGATTTAAATATATATAATATTTAATTTTAAATGAAATAATAATAATAAAATATTTAAATAAATATTCATCATCATCATCATCATCAGCTTGTGTCTCTCCACTGCTGGATATAGTCCTCCCCCAAGGCTCGACACTTCACACGATCTCCTGCTACTCTCATCCAACCCCCACCAGCGACCTTCCTTAGGCCATCCGTCCATCTAGCGGGGGGTCGACCCACTCTGCGTCTTCCCGTACGTGGTCTCCACTCTAGAACCCGTCTTCTCCATCGTTCATTGGTTCTACGACAGACATGTCCAGTCCATTGCCACTTCAGCTTACTAATTTTGACGGCTATATCGGTAACTTTGGTTCTCCGACGGATTTCCTCGTTTCTGACTTTATCCATCAGCGAAATACCAAGCATAGCTCTCTCCATAGCCCGCTGAGCGACCTTAAATTTGTGGACGAGACCCACTGTCAGTGTCCACGTTTCTGCTCTTCTATACAATTATTTGTGAAAATTAATATAAAAAAATCCTAGTTTTCGTATAACTCATACATTATTAGATACATTGCGAAATAAAATATTTAATTAAGTACATTAATTTCACTGATTAATATCTAAAAATAGCTGCAATAAGTTTTAACTGGATAATATATGGGCAATAAAATTTAATTACTAGACATTAACAATGATGAATCGTCCTGGATGCTCCAAGCATTAGCGTAATTATATTGTGATTTCGGAATAATCGCATGATGAATGGCTTTATGACAACTTCTACTCGACTCAGATTTGTTTTATATTAATTTGGAAGTTTTTATTAAATAAATTCTACTCACAATACTCCATTAAGCGCAAAATTAATTAATTTAGCGACTACGCTTAAGAAGTTTCTAACATAATTATGAGCGAAAAAGATCAACGTAGACTTATTTGTTTTGTTTACATGTTGTTTCAAAAACAAGTAATTATTTATATTTCTCAGGAACATAAGTGCCGGGAATTTGTTTCATGTGTTTTTTTATTTCCTTTTTTATATTGTAATTAACTAATGATAAAGAGTTTGCAAAGTAACTGGAAAAGTTTTGCAGAGAACCAATAGAAATAAAAGCACAGCAAAACAGTTTGGGGTATATTAGTTACCTCCGCGTTCTCTTCTTCCCAACTCGCAGACTGACCGCTCTCGGCTTTTAGAAAGTTTAGCTACGAAGGTAATTTTAAACTTTATTATTTTTCATTGCTCTTCGAAGATGCCTTTCTGATATAAAATGAGATCTTTGAGAACAAATCGCTTTTAAATTCGTCTTTAAGCCATGCTTCCTTTCGAAGTAGCCAGCTTTAATAATTTTGGTCTACGAATACATATTTTAAATGAATGAATGAATTTAAGCAAAATTTATTTTAAATGTTTTAAAATCAATCCACTTCGTTCTTCTCCTAATAACCTACTTGAAATCCCTTCCAACTCTTCCAGCAGATATTTAGTATCTGCAGCTCGCCAGTGAAACTTCCTTCGTTTAATTATCAGACAGGCAACATCTCTTAATATATTCAAAGATAAGTTATATAAATATTTACTCCACAAACAGAATAAGTCGCTATAACTCACTTATTATGTACATATATACGAGTATATATGTATTTTATATTTAGGTATATTTTATTTGTTAATGTAGGACATTTATATATGTATATGATATATATATTATATGATGTATGTATATTATAAATATAAACTAAACTATAACTACAAATAAAAAATAAACTAAAACAAAAAACCATATGTACTTACAAATCCAATTTAAATATAAATCGTGAACGCGCGGCATGGTGGCTAGAACGCTGGCCACATTTCCTCACTGAATCGCTATTCTCATTCTCTGAGCGAGGAAAAAACAAGCCCTCTTGTCACCAGAGCAGATAATTAGACGAGAAGTGATGTTTTTAAGAATGTTTTAGCGCTTGAATCTTACTGGCCTAAAGTCTCTACAGCATACGGTACAAACACGTAGTCTTTGATTATAGATACCTATTTGCGCCGTTTGACAGATTTGCAGTTTTAGCTGAGGTCTGACAAAGCCAAAGTGTCGAGACAAGTGGCATCCCACACTAAGGCCCGTCCCCGCTTCAAGGGATCAGCGTCATACCATCAGGTCTCTTGCCGTTAAACTCTTAAACCTCAATTAAACAAGACTCTGTATTATATGATATTGCATATAATAAGTATTATATTTATATAATAATAATAATCATTATTTTTTTGTTTTATATGGTAATAATAATATGATAATGATGAATAATTTCAACTATCTATTTTTTTCGTAACTTTCTGCACCCGCTATAACAGATCTTAGTCGCAAAGGTTAGTTGGTAAAAAATGCATTTACGGCAATAAGCTTGCTTATGTTTTGGTTTTGTACAATAAATAAATTGCACGGTAAAAAGAAAATGCACGGCAAAACAAAACTACAATAAGAGCTCCTATTTCTCGTTGAAATTTAAAACTGCCAGTTACATTATTTAAATTGATTTTTCCTTTTCGCAATTCAAGAGCCTTATAACCACTTCATCCAATATTCCTAAAGTTAGGAGAGTTTTTAATTATTTCTGGTTCGTACACGATCGTGGAAAATCTACAGTTAACTACCTTTCTGATAAAATAGAATTGAAAATTTTGTTTTTATTTTAAAACTACATTTGTATTTGCATTTAAATTATGGTCCTTATTTATGTTGAGTAACTTAATACAACTGTCATTAGATATAACATAAACACATTTTAAACTTGGTTTTATTGTTTCAGGTACAAGAAAGTGGAGCCAAAAATTAGTATCGTCGAGGCCGAATGCACAATGAAATTGACATGACGCCGAATCAACATGGGAATATATGCCGATGTGTTCAAAATCAAACTATTTGTGCTGCTCATCGTTATCCATATTCAGATACTGCAAGGAGAAGAGCAAAGTCAATGTCCAAGTTTGGCTGAAAATCCAATATGCCCGTGTTACAACTTCAAAGAAGGTAAAATATTTTCAGGTTTTTATTTGTTTTAAGCTGTTATTTACTCTCGGCCCTTTCGTCCATTGTTTTATTTCTTTTCAGGTCTCTTTCTGGAATGCCCCAGCGCTGCTCCCAGTGCGGTGAAAAATGTGCTGTCTAAAATAAAGGGAACAATTCAATCACTTTCTATTTATGATTTAGAAAGCACATCACTAGAATTAAGATCTGATATTTTTCCAACTAATGTTTATATTGTTAATTTACAAATTTCTCAATCAAATATTCAGAAAATCAACCAAAATGCATTTATATCGCTTCGTGATTCTTTAGAAACCTTAAGTTTAGTTTCCAGTAAACTGGACAGAATCCCAAGTGAGGCGATATCTGAATTACACAAACTTGAAACTTTGGATTTACAACTTAATGAAATTGAAGACCTTTCATCGAACACTTTTAATACACTTAAACTTAAAAAGATTAATTTAAAAGGAAATAAATTAGTTAATATATCTGACAAAGCATTCAATAACTTAGAAGAATATTTAACAGAAATTGATTTTACAGAAAACTTTTTGGAATTATTTCCTTTGAAAACTATAAAAACATTAAAAAAGCTTAATCATCTTAGATTAGCATGGAATAAAATATACACAATTCCAAATGATTTTGAATCAGTTTTATCAAATTTATTATACTTAGATTTAAGTTCAAATTCTTTTAACGAAATAAATAAAGACTGGTTTCGTTGTATGCCAAATGTAAAAACTCTAACATTTTTCAATAATCAAATCCGCGAAGTCCATGAACAGGCCTTTTACACGCTAGAAATTATAGAATCGTTAGATTTAAGTCATAATAAAATAATTAGCTTAGGAAAAAATACTTTTCAACGAAATAAAAATATTCGTACAATAGATTTAAGTCATAATCATTTACATCATGTCAAAGGGTTGTTTTCAAATTTAAAGTTGTTATCTGAGCTATTTTTATCGGAAAACAACATTGTAGATATATCTCATGACGCATTTCATAATGCTTTTGGCATAACCGTTCTTAACCTGGAACATAATGCTATTAGATATTTAGAAGATAATTGTTTCTCGTCTTTACTTAATCTAACACAACTTCATATGGGAACAAATTTTTTAAAGAAGCTGCCAATTAATATATTTAAAGCAAATAATAAATTAATAACATTGAGTCTAGATAATAACGAGATAACTGAATTAGATGAATTTTTGTTTGATAAATTAGTAGCATTGAGAGAAATTCGTCTTCAGAATAACAGAATAAGCCACATTAAGAGACATGTATTCAACCCCATGCCGGGACTACTCGAATTACACCTACAGAATAATCAAATACAGAATATTGAGTCTCATGCATTCATAACTTTGCGAAGTTTGCAGCATATAAACTTGCAGGGTAATCGATTAACAACAGTTGGAGATATGTTTCCAAATCGGAACTCGTCATTAGTATCTATTCAACTAGGTGTAAATAATTTATCACTATTAAAGAACAGTTCTCTTAGAGGGCAGGTTAACGTGCAAATAATGTGGCTTAGCCAAAACAATATTAGGCTATTAAGCTCCAATTTGTTTACTGATTTATTAAATATACAAAGATTATACTTAAGGAATAACAGTATTGTAAATGTTGAAAATAAGACCTTTATGTATCTTAAAAAACTTAAATATTTAGACTTAAGTAATAATAAGCTTGTAAAGCTCAACAACGAGACATTTTTTAATCTTGTATTAGTGGAAGAACTGCATCTGGTTAGTAATAATATTAATTACATAAGTAATGACACATTTTCATTATTATTGAAACTAAAAATATTAGATTTATCGAATAATGATATTGTAACTATTAACTTTGATGTATCAAAACAATTGTTACCTATCAAGAAATTACGGTTAAACAGTAATAAAATATCTTCTATACAAGTTGGAGCATTCAAATCATTGCCAAATTTAAATGAATTAGAAATGACTGTTAATAAACTAAATTGGCAACACATTATGCATTTAGAAATACCTGGCTTGAAATCCCTTATAATATCCAATAATGATTTCTCCTCATTACAAAATAAAACGTTTAATCACCTTCCTTCTTTACAAACATTAATGTTAGAAAATTCTGAAATATCTATATTACCATCAAACATTTTTGTGAAAAATCAAAATCTTCTTCGCATTCATTTACCAAATAATTATTTAAAAGATTTGCACAAAGACGTATTTGCTTACACAACCATCCTTCAGGAATTAAACCTTCGAAGCAATAAATTCTCAGAATTTCCTCACGTGGCCCTTTTTAATGTTACTTCTTTAGAAGTTTTGGATTTGTGTCATAATGATCTTCGAAGCGTCGATTTCTTCAAATTTATTGGATTACAAAATTTAAGAACATTGAGTTTATGCAGTAACCATATATCGTTGCTAAATGGATTTAATTCGCCGGCATTAAAGAATTTGGTAACGTTAAATTTAAGTAAAAACTTGTTAACTGTTTTACCACCAAATTTTTTTCAGCATTCAATAGGCTTAAAGGAAATAGATTTATCTCATAATAATTTTAAATATATTCCGAGCAACGGATTGTCAGAAGCAGTTCTTCCAGGGTTAACAACATTAAACATGTCACACAATTCATTAGGACAGTTGTTAGAAAATTATCCAATTAAACAATTTCCACAATTAGAGGAATTGGTTGTAACAAATACAAATATAACTATAATTACTAGTAAAGATTTTGAAAACTTTCCTTCGCTCAAAATGCTTACTTTATCACGAAATTCTATAGTAAGACTATCGCCAGGAGCGTTTTCAAAACTTAACTTGTTAATATTGTTAGATATAAGTTGTAACAGACTTGATAATATACCTCGTGAAAGATTACAAGGTTTATACTATGTTAGAAGCATTAACATTTCTCAAAACAACATAAGGGAACTGGAAGAGTTTACTCTTGACTTGAGAAGTTTACAGAAGCTGGATCTATCATTAAATCACATCACAAAACTGACAAAGGATGTCTTCCATGGCCTGATAAGTCTTACAGAGTTATACCTCAATGGAAATTGGATATCAGTAATATCAGCAGACACGTTCCAGAGTCTTAAGAAAATAGGATTTATAGATTTAAGCCATAATTATCTGGAAACAATACAATTAAAAGTACTTCGCTATTTAGAAACCCAGGTCAAGACTTTGTCACTCAACGGTGAGTAGCACTTTGATTGTAATTAATCCCATGACAGACAAAAATATTGTTATTAAAAAAAGTAATGCAAGGATGCTATCAAATTGTTTTAAAATACGGTGTTTTCCAAGACACGTAAATAGATTTTTTCGAAATACAATACGATTGACTTATTTTTTTAAACTGTACTAAAATAATTTTATTTTTTAGATAATCCTTTGCAATGCAACTGTGAATCACAAGATGTTTGGAAGTGGATGCAAGAACATTACAAAATTATACTAAAAGGTAGCCAGAACCTTCGCTGTGAACATCCTGAAGAACTTCAAGGCCTAAAATTCTTAGAACTGACTTCTCAAAAATTGTGTGACTTACCAATCGTGGTAAAAGTTGCAATACAGGATATACAAACATATTCTGTTGTCGTGTCGTGGCAAAGCAGAAATCAGACTGGCCTTACAGGATTTCAAATTGCATACTATGGAGAACAAAGCAGGTCTTTGGTAAGTCAAACATATTTCATTCATCATTACACAAGCACATTATGTACTAGCTGCAGTAAGACATCTGAATGTGAGCCCAGAGTAGTGAAAATTGTAGTATGGGTTAATATTACAATTATTAGTAACAGATTATTTAAGCAGGCAACTAACAGATTGTCGTTTAAAAAACTGGTCTATTCACACTTTATGACTAGCTCTTGTTGTATTTGTGTATGTTCATGTACAATTTTGTGTATGTATTAGTATTTAGTATATTGATAATATAATACATATATAAGAGTATATAAGTAGGTATATAATATTTGTTGAATTATCCTATAATTGTATATTACTGTTACTTCCATTGCACCTATAGTTGTTTAAATTTGTCTCTAAGGTTTGGCTGTCAGAGAATGCCTACGGGCATTAAGTTCGCCTTTGTGCTTTGTGCAATAAAGTTTTTAAATAAATAAATATTTATTTATTAATTGAGAATCCATCAGCGTTATAATTTTCTTCTTTCTAAACAAACAACATAGATCTTCCTAGTACCTATATCTATCATACTATTTTTATTGTGTGTAAACAGTACTATATACTTGCTTGGTTTCGTATTTGTATATATATATATATATATATATATATATATATATATTTATTTATGTATTTAAGTAGTAGTATGTAACGATTATTATGTATTGTATGTAAATTGTATATTTATAATAATGCACCCCGCAAATCCTCTACCACACTCCCAAAGGTTAGCTGTTATAAAATGCCGAAAGGCATTAAGTTCGCCCTTGTACATTACTTTTAAGTTTTTTGTGCAATAAAGAGTTTATAAATAAATAAATAAATAAAAATAATTTAAATAAATTAGATACTTACAAGTTAATAATTTAAGCCCATTAACAGGATTTCACACATAACATTAAAAACTATGACAAGTAATATAACAAAATAAAAAGTAGTAAAATTAAAAAGGTAAAAATAATGTAAAATTCATTGCATAAAATAAAAAATTACAAAATCTAAATTTATAATTAAAAAACATATTAAAATTACTTTTACACTATTATTATAGTGCATGCATGTTTGTGTAAGTATAAAGAGTGTGTGTATGTGTATGAGAGAGTGTGTGTGTTTTAATTTATTTGCAATAATCTCCTTCTTTAATGCAAATATTAGTAGTCATAAAAGCCTCAGATATTAATGACCTAACTTATACTAAAAGTATTACACATTAAACTATGCTTTAAATGTAGTGGATATTTGGCCAATTTCACTGCTCACAGTATTTTATGAAATATTTCTAATAGCTAAGTTTAAAAATTTTAGACCGTCCAAACACTATGCACTTTTAATAAAATATTTTGACGTGTACATGAGGTATAGTCATACTGTCGGCTCGCCGTGTTCTATAAAATGCTCACGGCTACCATTACAACAAACATTTGAATACAAAGGCTGTGCATCACCTCAATGGACCATAAAAAATATTTATGCTTCTCGCCCGTGGATATTCAGCTTTACTGAAACTCGTTTAAATATTCTTTTTTGTTTTAACCTATATACGGACGAAAGTTTTTAATCGTTCATTAATATTTCTGTATTTATCGATGCTTTCTGAACCCGTAGCCTTTTATTTTGACTTCCCACTCACGGTTTATGAATTACTTTGCTATTGTAAACGTAAAATAATTTAATAAACCTGTATTGTATAAATTCCTATAATATGTACCCACACACAAAAATATAAAGTAAAGTATCATCACGACTGTTTTCTTTCATCAACAAACCAGCCTTATAAAGAAGCGGATTCAAATTAAGCTAACTTTACTATAGGCCAATCATGGCAAGCTCGTCGATGTCTCTAGCGTACCAAACTCAACGAAAATTATAAATAAATTAGATTAGATCTCTTGGAGGGTAGGCAGAGGCAATTGAGCGCCACTTCACATGATCACGAAATACCTCTTTTGCTATGTCGACATTCATCAACCTCATATATGAGCTTTTGATACAACGCGTTTTAATGCACCTTCAGCCAGTGTTTTATTTATTTGATTGTGATATGTAAGTCTCGGTCTGCCAGTCCCTTATATATGCATTATATATCTGGTACGTCAATCTTTCTGCGCTCTTCTTTTCAACGTTTTTAAACCATCGTAGTATGCCTTTCCATATTTTTGTCCCTATGCTTTCGTTTATCTTTTCCGTGTTTCGACGTTACGTATGCGGTCCGCCAAAGTGACGTCGCATATCCGACGCAATGACCTCATTGCTATATTAATTAAATTTTATTATTTAAATTAATAAATATTATTGTGCCCCGACCAGGAATCGAACCCAGTACCTTCGAGTCTAAATCCACGGACTTAACCGCTAGACCACGGCAGGGCAGACAAAAATCCAAAATATTGTTTAACAAGTAGACGTATATACTTTTTATTCCAAAGAACAAGTAGGTATCCAAATGTAATGCATTCATACTTTTAAAGTAGTCGTATGTAAATGTGCTGGTTTCTCACCTGTTTTCATTCACCTAGATCTGGAATTTTTCAATTTTATACGAGACTACTATTTTATAGCAAATGCGAATGGATGAAGAAACGGTTAATGGAGTAACTCAAAGCCAAACATGTACATATGGTTATCATTCGCTCCCGAGCGCAATGACCTTAGACATAAATTTAAAATTTATAGTAGAATATCTTGTTACAGATCAAAGGAAAATTCATGAACGCGACTGCTCGGTCGACCAGATTAAATCACCTGACTCCGGGATCAAAGTATACCATATGTGTACTCGCCTTAGGGAATTTAGACTCGCCTTTGTCCTCAGCTAGTTCCTCCATTCCAGACGCGAGAGTCGCTCCTTCACTAGAGAATAATAATACAATGCACTTGTACGGAGACGAACAAATATTTAGTCACCTTCGACCATTTATGAATGATTCTCTAACTTCGAAATGTACAAACGTAAATACTATTGAAATATTTGGCTCTGCTGTCGAAAGTCCATTCTCTAACACTTACATGGGTATAGCTGACATCTTGACTAGAAGACTCAGCTTAGTAGTGGGCTGCTGTATGGGTTTCATAGTATTTGTTGTACTCGTCTCGGGTCTTGGCTACATAAAAAGCAAAAAACGTCCAATGCCCACTAAACCGGAAAATCAGGAGGCCACGCAATACATATCGTACGATCATTTCCCTGTTCAAAATATGGATACCAGCCAAAGTAGCAACATCGATATTACTACAATTTCTGACAAAACGAAACCGCAATAGAACAACCAGAATGTTGACATTATCATCACAGCCCCTAAACACAGTGCCGTAGACCTCCACTGTTGGAGATGGGCCTTCCAGAACTATCTGAAGGATTTTGCCTACTCGCCACGCTCTGGCTAGACGGGTCGGCGAGAGTGTATAATGTCATGCTTACTTAAAATCAGTAAACAAGAATAATAATAAAAATGTTTCGTTAAAAGTTAACTTTTGTTTCTTGATATAATTTTGAATTTTTCACTCAAATCTCTCGTGAATAGAATCCAGGATGCTACCCACTGTAAAAGGAAAACCTTTTATACCCTCATCGTCGCTGAAACTTCTAAGGAAGTTTGACAGACAAGAATGAAATATTACAACTCCAAGCTATCAATAACGAAATGTGTAATAATCGAAAAAGTTATTTGCTCATGAAAATTTTGTGTTCTTGAGATTTGAATATCTTCAGCCATCGTATCATGTTATAAATACCTACTTGTGATAGTGCCGAAATATTTGAGTATAATAGTCGAATGATAAATTAATTTCAAAGCGGATACAAGCACTTTCAACAAAACATTGTTTTACCCCAAACAAAAAATATAGCAAAGTACGAGTACATCTAACTATTAGTTTTAAAATTATATTAATAATAATTTAAATAAAGTACCTAACCACTTTACCAGTGTTAGAAAATCATTCATAGCAATGGATTTTGTTTAAGGTAAAAGTATTTGCCAAAGGTAATAATATAATTTTGTGATATTGTGTTTAAGACTTTTGTTGTAAAAAATATATCTATTGAACTCTATTTGTAATTATATTTTAAACTTTAGATAGTATATGTATGTTTTCTACGAGTATAATATACTACTGGATAGTAGTAATAACTAGATGCTGTACTATATACTGTGAATGAAAAACATTTAGAATCATGAATCTAAGTATTTGTATAATAAACAGTCTAGAATAATATCAATCGTATAATGTACCAACTTCATAATTTACTAGTTGTAAAGTACTTGTAATTTGTTCAAAATGTATATAAATAAAAGTAGCATTTTTAATAAAAATCGTTATTAAAATTTAGCTTTTGTTTTCTTTCATTTACTTTGGAATTTTATCCTTTCAAGTTTTAATTTTAAGTAAAAACTTAACAAGAAATCCTAATGAAAAAGTTTGGGCAGGGAATAAAAATATAAAAACATGGTTGGGTTATTTGCATGCGTTAAACTAGTTAAAAGTTTAAAAGAGATATTAAAACGATTTAATAAAAAATATACAAGACTTACGGCTAGTTGCGGAAAGAATGATTAAAATATTATATGTATGATGAATATGTTGATATACGCCACGTTATTGGTAGTTAGCTTTTCACTTTGGTTATTTTAGCCAATGACGTGCCTCATATTCATATGTTAAATATGTCAAAGATAATCAGCCTTTCTGCAATCGGCCGTTAATCTTTGTCTACAAGGATGCAATTTATGAATATCAGCAGTAGACTAAATATCATTGAAATGACAAAACAGTCATCAATATTTAAAGTTCGTATTTTTCAATCTCATCGGGTGAGTAAAATGTTACATGACAAAGTCACCGATGACAATTTGTTTGTTATTAACGCACTGTTTTTTTTTTTAATTTAATTTCATATTTTGAAAATGATATGGTAAGCCAAGAGGATACTTTTTTAAATACTAGTACGACATGTGCCCTTGATGACAAGGTGGTAACTGGCGCGCAAGGTCAATGCATGTTAGCAACTGGATTCATGACTGACATCAGTCCCTAACACGGCTTGACTGGGCATGAGTTCAATTCGAGCTTCATCAACAAACGTACAGGGATTGTCAATACGAACGGTGGATACTTCCCGCCCCGGCAGACTGGGCAAATTACCCCCATCAGTCGGCCTACCACCTATTTTATTATTTGTTCTCGTTGAAAGTATGTGCCATTTGCAATGATGTCAAATGCCAATTTTTACTTTTAAGGAGAACTAATATTGTCACTTGCCATGGTGATATTTGTATAAAAACACCACTGCTTGAAATAAGACTTACTTATAAATAAATAAATAAATATTTCCAGACAGGTCACACAGCGCCATCTAGTTTCCGTGGTAAGCTACGAGGCTTGTGTTACGGAAACTAGATGTAGGTTGATAAACTACATATTATACTTTTTTTTTTATAAATATATATTACATACATATTATACATATAAACACCCAGACCGAGACAAATTATACAATGTACAACTTGCCCCGGTGGAAATCGAACCCACGACCTCCCGAGTTCACGGCAACGTTTGTTACCACTAGACCACGGAGAGGCGGTCAAATTATATTTCTATATATATTCTCATGGATATTATTCAGTAAGAGACGACGAAACTGTTCAAGATATTGGTGCAGCTGCAAATGAATCTCAAGGCAGTTGAAGTGCTACATCCATGATTGAGCGACATCAAAAGGCGTTTTTCTATGAATAATTATTTGTAATAAATTGTACCGCACATATGACTTTCAAAAATTGAACATTTGATAAATCGTGATTTCCTAGTCACCGGTGATATATTTCTCACAACATAGCATTTTCATCTGATGTTATGACGATTATAAGAATTTAAATGATGCAGTTTATTCTTATAATCGTCATAACATTAGATGGAAGCGAGATCACATACGAGTATAGTGTTAGT
The DNA here is from genome assembly GCA_910589645.1 of Tinea semifulvella. Lineage (NCBI taxonomy): Eukaryota > Metazoa > Arthropoda > Insecta > Lepidoptera > Tineidae > Tinea > Tinea semifulvella. Next base: position 7,826,682 of record OU342586.1, read on the forward strand.
AAATGAAAGATTCGCGGGAATTTATATTTATACATTTCTCTGAATATTAGACTAAAGTCATATTTGTAGAGAGAGATTCCATTGGTGTGCACGGACAAGCTACGCACCTTATCTTAGTTTCGCTTTGTTTTTATACAAAGTGAAGTGTGCTACACTTACTCGTAGTAAAGTATCAAGGCAAATGGTCAGAAATCACGCTTTGAAAGAAGCGGATACACATTTAGCCAACTTTACTATGACAAGTAGCAAGCTCGTCGTTGTTTCTAGCTTACCAAACTCGAGAAATATTACAAATTAATTATTGTATCTTGACCAGGAATCGAACGTACCGGTATCTCCGGTTCTAAATCCACGGACGTGCCGCTAGACTACAGAGACAATCATATCACTTTATACAGAATTTATGTGATATTTTTTTATTATTTCATTAATATAATTTAGTGATTTATTTATTAAGAAACCAACAACGTAACAATATGCTTAATAATAGTATGGTACAATTTATGGAGCAAGGTCAATTATAGGTTTCACTATATAAACATAGTACGTAGTGCAGTTTAACTACTTACTATACAAGATAAACTAGAAATAGGTATATAAATGTTTCAATAGTTTATTACAATATAATTTTATAAAGCACGGAAAAAAAACCTTTTTTTTTATACTAGCACGACATGTGACCTTGGGCCCACATGATGGTAAGTGGCACGCAAGGTCCATGAATGTTAGCAACTAAAGTCAGACACTCATGACTACCATCTATGCCGGCTTGACTAAATGCTTTTTCACACTTCGCTTGAAGGACACCAAGTTATGAAATGAAATATTGTATTTGCTAAAAAACACATGGTTACAGATTCGAGTATGGTCTCAGTTTTATAGACAACTCACATGTTTCGCCAGTGCGGCATGCAAAATTTTATACAACTATTATAAAAAATAAATTACAAATTTAGAAACATTGGCACAGTCTTATAAATCATAAATTTGGTCCAATAGGTTTCAATGTCAAATATAATTCATTAAATAATTATTCTAGATGTCAATTGTATTGCGTAATTAAAAGTCAGGTACATAATTTTCTTTTCTATCATTTAAGAAGTCATTTACGGAGTAATAACACCGTTCATTTAACCACTTTCGGAGTATTTTTTTAAACCGTCGAATTGGTAGCTGTTTAATATTTTCCGGAATGTGATTGTAGACTTTTATTGCCATGCTATACGAATTATTTTCTCTACTTTTCGGAATGGTCAGTTGAATCAGCCTATCTACATTCCGTGTAGTTCTTGGCATTAGTTCTTTAGTAGCTGTGTTAAAGTAGGAAAAGTGAGCTTTAACAAACACGGCTATTTCATCACATCAGGAAAGTCACATCTTTATTGTGCGACAGATGGCGAAGGGATGGTGACTACGGTATGTGGATGCATATTCTGACCTGTGCGTGTGGTTTGGTTGTTGAATGGAGAGGGAGGAATTAGGTTATAGACTTGGCGCTGTAAATGTTTTTTTAATTTATTTCGCATTGAAAGTCGTTTGAATAGTGTTTTCGTTCTTTTAAACAAAATTTAGTAAAATGCGCGTTTTACTCTGCTCTTCATTCAAGCCGAACACGGCCATATCAGATAATATGTTCCTCATGCATTGTTCATTTTCTTAGTAAATAGATCTAAAAGACTAAAAGGCGCCAGTTGTAAATAGAAAGAATGATTAATATAATCATAACGAACGTTTGCCTTTCGGAGTGGTCAGAAACCACGCTTATAAATAACATTTAGCCAACTTTACTATAGGCCAATCATGACAAGTGGCAAGCTCGTCGATGTCTCCAGCGTACCAAACTCGAGAAATATCACAAATAAATTAAATGTATAAATAAAAAATTTGCATCAAATCGCTGCCAATGGGCAAAGTGCCAAGGATACTGGCAGCATTGCCACGTTAAATGGCTGTTTGGCCCAAATGTTGCCCAGCCCTTTTGTCTCCCGAGGCTGACGAGCTGTTTTGACAACGCTTTGAAAACGCCTTGTTTTTTCTTCATTTTAGTATTTAGTTGTATTTTTATTTATTAATTAGGTTTATTTTTATTAATAGTCATTTATGTTTTAAAATTTAGTTTAATGTATTATTTTTATTCGAAGTAAGATACACAAATACAAACAATAAATATAAATTAAAGCTACCTAAACAATAAAGTTAAAAATAAACTAAATAAAACCTTAAATTAAATAAACTAAAAGATAAACCTAATTAATATAAAAACTAAATACTTACAAATATCTTGATTATAATCTACATGTCATCGAATCCAGGAGAAGATGAACCCAATGTTCCGAGGACTCCGGCGACGTATTTAGTTTTTATATTAATTAGGTTTATCTTTTAGTTTATTTAATTTAAGGTTTTGTTTAGTTTAATTAATATAAAGGTCAATATTAAATTAAATTAAATTAGTAGAAAAATAATAGTAATATTTTTAATAGGTAGGTATAGGTATGTCCAATGATTTATTTATTTCCCTTTTCCCTTCTATTTATATTAGGTAATCAAATGCAATTAGGATCTATTCTTATAATGTCTTGGATACTTTTCTTAAGGTGCACAAGCCTGGAGTCAAATATGTCATACTTTAAATGTATATGTATATTAAATGTATATATTAATAAAGATTATTGTCTTCCGACCAGGAATCTCACCAGGTACCTCCGAGTCTAAATCCACGGACTTAACCGCTAGACCACGGAGGCAGCTGATTAATATAAGCTATGATCAAAATTATGATATATGGCACGTGATTAGTAGTAGTTGGTACTTTGGCTATTTTAATACAACAAACAAACAATATAAAAGAATTACAATATAATAATTAACCTAAAAAAATAAACTAAATCTAAATAACAAATTAAATATAATAAAAAAAAAAAAATTATACATACCTTATAATATAAAAATTTCCTCCAGGCCATTGTCCAGCGGCATGGTGCCCAAAACACTGGCAGCATTTCCTCGTTGAATTTCAATACTAATCTTTTCAGCGAGGAAGCTGCCAGCCCGTGGGTCACCAGAGACGTCGACTAGTTTTTTAGATATTTCTTTAAATAAAGTTTTTGCCTCGAGGCCCCACGGTCCCATGGTTTCGACGGCAAAGGCCACAAATATATAATCATTGCAAATGTTTATATATTTGCGGCGCTTGACGTTTTGAGCTTGTTCTGCCGCCGCACCAGCTCTGACAGTAGTTCCTTGAAGATGGGAAGTTGCTAGCGTGTCTACACATGTGACGTCCCACACTAGTGATTTTCCCAAACTCCAAGGAACTAAGGTCATACCGTCAGGTCTCTTGCCATCATCTCTAAATAAGCCCGTGGGTTCTAAAGTGGCTGGAATAGAGATGGAGGCAAAAGATCTGCGGATCAAATTATTGATAGAGCTGTGGCGGTAGAAGCGGCCGGCACTTTTAAAACAAGATAGACCATGGCGCCCCAGGCAGTCGACGTCTTTGCCGCATGGACAATAGTGAGGTTCGCACACACTAAGCCCGAGTCTTAAACAAACGCATATGCGTAGCGTGTGGTTGTCTAATATAGTACCTATGTTTTTGGAGGGGAGCGCGTTTAACCAAAGACCTGACTCTTTTTCAGAGACAGCTAATAAACGGGCCTGTTCAGCACAATTATTAGAATGTAAAAGTTCATTATGTATAATTTTAATTAAAGGTATATCCCACAGTCTTTGCACTTTCGTATTTATTGGAATATTATCTGGGCATAGCGCAGACCAGGCGTCTTTAGCCTCGGATACAACAATAATTTTGGTTACATAATGACGTGCCTAATAGGCATGTGTGAAACATGTCAAAATATAATTAGCCTTTCTGCAACCAGGCGTAAATTAGCTAAATTGTTTTTTTTAATACAAATAATGGGTACTTTACCAGGAGTCCGTGGATAAACTTTTAATAACACTGCAAAAGAACAAATCCTTTGTAAATATTTGCAAAACTCTTCAGGCATTGTTCGCTACATAATCAGTTTTGATATTTGCAAGACAGCCTTTGTTCGTATGTGTAAAATGACTACTCTATTGTCTAGTTTAGGCATTTATACTTGCAAGTTTTGTGTTAACAACGTAAATAAATATCAGTTTATTTTGGGAATTATATAGCGAATTACTGCTTCCGTGGTCTAGCGGTTAAGTCCGTGGATTTAGACTCGAAGGTACCAGGTTCGATTCCTGGTTAATATTTATTAATTTAAATAAATTATTATTCAATTTAATTGTGATATTTTCCGAGTTTGGTACGCTAAAGGCATCGACGAGCTTGCTGTCATAATTGGCCTATAGTAAAGTTGGCTAAATGTAAATCCGCTTATTTATAAGCGTGGTTTCTGTTGCGGAACAAGTAGATTCGTAAAGTCTCTATGACATAAGGTTGTCATAGAGACAAGACTGTCAATATGTAGCCTTTCGGAAAATATGTCCTAATTTGTGTTGTATTTTATTATATTTATATAACCACAGTTCAGTGTTTATTTCGGCCTTTATTTCTACCATAGTTTCTGACCACCCCGAAAGGAAAACTGTCTAAAAATCTAGGTTAATAGCGCCAGCATGCTAAACTCCGTTATCGAATCTACTGCCTATTACCATCTCCGATAATAAAAATATATTTAAAAAAAACGGAATATTTTCTTTCTGGATGCTTCAGGTAATGCTGTTTTAGAAGCTCGATAAAACTAAACTATTTCTATGAAACAACATGAATAATTAAGTGGTATGATGGTTACGATCCAACCGATGTCGATAGAATAACAAAATTCCATTATCATAAATCTTGTATTATACCTTTTATGACTTTGATAGATTGACCAGTTATCACACCTTCCTCAAACACGCACCATATACTTATTAACGATAGAATTTACCAATACATCATACAGATAGCAAATGATAATTAAAACATAAAACATTTAATCAAATATTATGAAAATTATGTATTTATATATAAGTATTTTAAATAGCATAGTATAATTAGATAAGAAATCCATTGAGGATTAAGTCAAAGTCAAAATATCTTTAGTCACGTAACCTATTACAGGCATTTATGAAACGTCAATAATTTAATTATTTTGAATGATTCTACTACTGCTAGTGGAAGACTAAGCAGCAAAGTGGTCCAATGAGAAGGCTGTTAGCAGAAGACCAACAGCTTAGCTAATTCCAGTGACCTGTTAATGTCCAATCTGACTGAGAAAGGAATCTGCAAGGACAACTCATCTATATCAGATTTACAAAATAAGACATACATATACAGAACTACACCACAACGATAAATTAATAACCTTTTAAATTTAGCATTAGTATCTATGAGATTACAATACCTGGTACAGCGATACCCCACCAGGCACGTCAGAATTAAGATTGACTACTTGCCCATGTGCAACACGAAAGTCAACGTAACGCTGAAACCTCTGCTAATTTAAGAACAGTAAATTGAAATATTAAAATAATTATCATTATAGCTACTAGAAGACAAAGTTCTACATCTCCAATGCTCCAAAGCATGAACATATTTCTGGTTCTAAACTTCATGTTCCCCTTGTGCCTGTAAGTTTTGGTAATAATTTCTCAAAAATCAGAAGTTCCAAAGCTCATACTAGCTTAATTGTCAAAGTAAATAAATGATACTTATTAATATCTGAGCGGTGGTGGCTTGGTTGTAACGATTTCCTTAAAAAATCCTAAAAAGGTCGGTTCGAGTCCCGTAATGTACCAATGAGAAATACACTTTTTTACGTACATTTGTCATAGATTAATGGAACGAGCTACCAAGTCGGCATTAACGGAATCATACAGTATTTGGTTAGGAGGAGTAGAATGGTGGATGGTGCGCAATAAAATAAAAACCAGCCTATTATATAGATTTTTTTCTTCATCCGTTCCCGTGCCTCAAACTATATTGAGTAGGTATTTAAAAATCGTGTTAAGGTTTCTCTTATTATATTATTACCGCCTCCGTGGTCTAGTGGTAACAAACGTTGCCATGAACTCGGGAGGTCGAGGGTTCGATTCCCACCGGGGGCAAGTTGTACATTGTATAATTTGTCTCGGTCTGGGTGTTTATATGTATAATATGTATATATTTACAAAAAAAGTATAATTTGTAGTTTATCAACCATCTAGTTTCCGTAACACAAGCCTCGTAGCTTACCACGGAAATTAGATGGCGCTGTGTGACCTTTCTGGAAATATTTATTTATTATAGTGAGTGTAGGCCAAATTCTCCAGATTGATCTGGTAGGCGCATCTCCAATAGTGGAGATCTGAGACGCTGTTTTCTAGGGGCTCTAATGAATGAATGAACCTACTGTTTAATATGTAACTTTAGTAATTTGAAATAGGCACACCGATTACTACAAAAAGTTATTTAAAATACATTCGATTATCGGTCACAGTTATACGAGTAGTGCCTATCTACATAGTGTTACCGACACAATCACATGTCACTAATCATATGAAAAATACATTGTGAATCTCACATAAGAGCTAACTCTCCTTTGTAAGTGTCTATCTGTGTCTGCCGACCCTACCTATTAAATGGATTAAATGAATTATTCAGCGCCAACAGTCGCGACCAGCGATTCCTCGGAGGGGCTTCCATTCATGACCTTTCACAGGATTCTAAAGGAGTGGAATCTTCAAGTACAACATAGACTTGTCTAATTGAAGAATATGATTAGGTTTGTATTTTCAGGTAAGTGCACCGTCTCGTATAGAAATATTATTTCTGTAACCACAGTTTTCATAATTGCAATTTACAAAAATTGCACACATGCAAGCAATAAAGCTAAAGAGTCATGAGACTATGCTATCATAGAAAAAGTATATGGTATAACTACTTTATTTTACAGATAAGGTACATCTATCGGTTTGTTAAATTAAAACAAAGGTAAAAAAATAATAGACGCAAATACAATTATTTAAAATATGTAGTTATAAATGAGTTGTTCGCGCCTGATCCATAACCTTCCAGCTAACTATGCTTATGCCAAAGGCCCGGACCAAACGCGAACAAAGGTCTTCAAGTGGACTGTATTTGAATTTTTTATAATAGCAAAACGGCTGGTAACGAGCAATCCGGACACAGAGGTACGATATCGGAAACAGAGTAGGATGGGTCACTTATATAAGGAAAGTATTCCACGTACCTTTTCACAGCTTCACTATCGCCTATCGTGGCCAGGATATTCGCCAAACTCAATCACTTCACGATTATTAGTTCTTTCGTTAGCACAGCCGTCCGCGGAGAACACAACGGCGCGTCTTCCAGAAGAGCGGGATCACGGTAGATCATAGACTTCTCACTGGGTCAGGGCGCGACGTGCGACTGACGATTCAAGCAATAAAGAAAACTAATTTATGCAAGTCCACAAGTAGGTACTTCTCGTTGCGAATTAAAAATGGATAAAAATTCAAATATTGCAAATTTGAAGTAACGTGGCGCCATCTTGTGGTGGCATACTTGGTTATTGGAAATCGAGGGATTTTGGATTTCTCATAATTAACCGATTAAACTATTACAAATATAAGTTAAACATTGGCGTAAACATGAGTATACTAACTAACTTAATTTAATTTAATTTTTGCAACCACACAACACATGGAAATATTTGAAGTAGAATAAGGATTCAATCAGATTACTGAAAAAACAATGCACCATAAAAAACCGGCATCTAACTTCAAAGCTGACTCGAGTCAAATGGCTGACTTTACTGAATGCACACCAAATTACCTAGTAAATACTCAAGGCAATAATATCACGTATGTAATTGAGCTTGTCCCAAGGTACAAGGTGTCCCAAGGTACAAGGTGTCCCAAGGTACAAGGATCTCCCCTATTTAGGTCACTGATCACAATAGACTTAGTAAATATTGCTTAGCGTAAACCAGATTTAAATTACGGCGAGGTTTAAAAACCAAAATATATCTTCAGCAAACTTTCCGATAGAATAGTTTAGTATTTCTATTACATTTAAACAATCATAAAGTCTAGCTTTTGCCGCATGTTGCTGTAACCACGTTGCCGTAACTTAAGCTATACAAACGTTAACTTCAGCAGTGGCTATAAACTCACCCATACCTCTATCATTCGGTGGGCCATAAATATTCCATATAATCAAATTTACACAACTATAACCGCATTTGCGTTCTGGGAGAAATATTAAAATTACCCACCCGTTATAGTTTCTGTACTGAATTCGTTTAGAATTTGCAATATGTTTACGTAAATGACCATGCTATAAAATATTGACACCACGAGTATAATCTTAAAAATAAATAGTAGTCTCTTTTGGTTGCTATTCTTGTTTTTAAAGTGACAATGCTAAACTGATATGATATGACTTCAACCAATTATATCTCGTTGGATTATATCTTTACCCTAGAACACGGATTCCTAGATCTCCACAAGAGAGTCTTCAGAATATATTTCTGGAGAATTTGGCGAATTCTCGCCATTATCATTATCATTATTAATTCGTTTTCTTATTTGTCAGATTTAGTCGAAAATCTTTGTTATGAAGATGCCAAGCCAATGTTAATAATTGGTACTGACAATTGGTTTCTTACGATTTCTCGTCTTACACGAGAGGGCACACGTAATCAGCCTGTAGCTTCTTTAACAGCTTTAGGATGGGTCCTGTATGGGTTTGCCTGCAGCAAGACCATGCCCGTGTATTTTGTTAACCACGTTAACACTTCGGAAGAACCTCAACAATCAGATAAATCTTTGGACACACTTATAAACGAATATTACAAATTAGACTCTATTGGTATTACAAAAAAGGAATATCGAAGTGTTAGCGAGGAACACGCTTTGCATATTTTAGATACCACATCACGCCGCATGACGTCAGGTCGTTTTGAAGTTGGTTTGCTTTGGCGACCCGGTAACAAGTCTGTACCCAATAGCTATGATCTGGCCCTCTCACGCTTTCGTAATTTAGAAAAAAGGTTTCTAAAGGACGAGGCATATGCGAAGTTATATCGTGATAACGTAAATGCGTCAATAAATAAGGGCTACGCAGAACTATGTACTGGACCGGCAAAATCTTCTAGTGTTCTGTGGTACCTTCCGCATTTCGGCGTCATACATCCTCACAAACGCAAACTACGCGTAGTATATGACGCAGCAGCTAAAATTCGCGGAGTAAGTTTTAACTCTCTTCTTCTATCTGGTCCTGATCTTCTTCAACCTTTGTTGTCGATTTTAATGAGGTTTAGGGAAAATCTCGTCGCTCTTTGTGCAGACATAAGGGAAATGTTTCCACAAATAAAGATCAGGCCCGAGGACCGCGATGCTCAACGATTTTTGTGGCGGAACGATCCCTCACAACCTTTAAAGGAATATAGAATGTCTTCAATGATGTTCGGTGCCACTTCTAGCCCTTGCACCGCTATATATCTTAAAAATAAAAATGCTGAGGAGCATAAGGATCGTTTCCCAGATGCCGCACATTCTATCATTTATGATCACTACATGGACGATTTTCTTGGAAGTGTAAGCAATGTCGCACAAGCCGCTCAACTAGCTACTGATATAGTTACGGTTCACAAATCTGCCGGGTTTGAGATGAGCGGATGGGTCTCAAATTATAAGGAGGCTCTATCACTACTTCCACCTGATCTATGCGCTACCGGTATCTATGAAGTTGGTTTAGGTCCATCTAAAGAATATGTTCGCGTTCTAGGTGTGACTTGGAACTTAAATGACGATTCTTTGTACTTTCTTAAAGACTTGCCCGATATATGTCCATCAAAATTGACCAAACGTATTGTTCTTTCACAATTAATGAGAGTCTACGATCCCCTTGGATTCCTGACCCCCATTATTATTAAAGGTCGCATAATTTTTCAGCAGACTTGGCGGTTGGAAATCGAATGGGATCAGACGCTTCCATGCCATCTCGTAAACAAATGGCTATCATGGTTTGACGATCTTCAAAAAATCAAGCTATGCTCTATTCCTCGTTGCTACATCACTTCAAACGACGTTAAGGATAGTCAACTTCACGTTTTTGCCGACGCAAGCGAACTCGCGTATGCCTGTGTAGCTTATTGGCGTTTTATTTATTCTAACGGCACCGTGAAAGTCTCTCTTATAGGTGGCAAGGCTCGAGTAGCTCAAGTAAAGATTACGTCAATACCAAGGCTTGAGTTGCAGGCCGCTCTCATGGCGACTAGGTTTTCAATGTATATTACCGAGGCTCATAAGCTTAAAGCCTCTAAATTATTTCTTTGGTCAGATAGTTTGACTGTTTTAAAATGGCTGCGTAGCGACACTCGCACATTTAAGCCCTTTGTTGCACATCGCGTAGGCGAAATTTCGGATACGACAGATATTGAAAATTGGAGGTACGTTCCCTCGGCCTTAAATGTAGCGGATGACGCTACGCGAGGCGACCAAAAATTAGAAATTTCTTCACGATGGTTTGTTGGTCCACCTTTCCTACTCTCACCTGAAGAGGGTTGGCCAACAGAGCCGTCCACAGAAGTGCCGCCAGTTCTCGAGGAACTTAAAAGAACTTCACTTCATACATCTTTTCATGAATCATCTCATCTGATTTCTTTAGCTTCTGTTTCTAAGCCTCTTTCTGCTGACCCGCTACGCTTTAGTTCGTGGATATAATTATTAAGGGTAACAGCAAGGGCGCATAAATTTTTGACGTTACTTCAAAGGCGTGGTCCTAAAAGTATTAGCGCCGAGGACATCAGAATTGCGGAAATACATACATTGCGGCAAAGCCAGCTAGATTCGTTTCTCGAAGAAATTACCATGATGAGAGGAAATAAGCCGTTACACACTAGAAGTCGTTTATACAATCTTTCTCCAGTCATGAACAACGACGACCAGCTTTTACGTTTATCTGGCAGAATTAATCGTGCTGATGGTGTTGGTAGTAATATAAAAAGTCCAATTATATTGGATTCAAAACATCCCGCTGTCTTACTTCTACTGTCACATTTTCACATAAAGGCAGCACACGGGAACACGGAAACAGTTGTTAATGAGATTCGGCAGACCTACTGGATTTTACACCTTCGTGGAGCTTTACGATCAGTCGCACGAGCCTGTCAAGTTTGCCGTCTTTTACGTGCTCAACCTTTCCAACCACCAGTTGGAGATTTACCCAATGCTAGACTGGCCCATCATCAAAGGCCATTTTCATTTTCCGGTTTGGATTATTTCGGTCCAGTGCAAGTGACCGTTGGTCGAAGACGCGAAAAGCGCTATGTTGGTCTTTTTACATGCCTGGTCACTCGAGCTCTTCATTTGGAAGTGGTGCACAGTTTGTCTTCCGATGCCGCCATAATGTGCCTTCGCCGTTTCATTGCTAGACGAGGGACACCAACCGAATTATGGTCAGACAATGGTACTGCTTTCGTTGGAGCCAACCGAGAATTAAGAACACTATATAATGATGCAATTGCAGACTTTGCAGCCAACGAGAGGATTACATGGAAATTTATTCCACCTTCCGCGCCATTCATGGGAGGCTCTTGGGAGCGATTAGTACGAAGTGTCAAAACATCGCTAACAGCAACACTACATGAACGTACTCCATCAGATGAAGTCCTACAAACTCTTTTAACGGAAGCCGAGGCGCTCATCAACTCTCGTCCTCTTACCCATGTGCCATCAGACAGTTCGCAGGAAGCATTAACGCCTTTTCATTTTTTATTGGGAACATCTTCAGGCCGCCCTATACCAGCCACAGTTAACGATGACGCATTGACGGGTAGAGCCGCTTGGAGAAAAGCCGTTCGTTTCGCAGACCACTTTTGGCAACGCTGGACTCGAGAATATCTGCCGACATTAACACCGCGTGGAGGAGGTGGATCAATTCCCAAGATACAGGTTGGAGATCCTGTTTTGATTGTGGATGGAAATTTACCCAGAGGAACCTGGCCCAGAGGTCGAGTTACACATTTATACCCAGGACGGGATGGCATAGTTAGAGTTGCCGATGTATGTACTTCCGCCGGTGTCCTCAAGCGTCCACTGAAAAAATTAGTGCCACTCGAACAAAGGCCCTAATTTTTATTGTATTTTCTATTATTTTAAACACCACAAATGTAAATTATAAAATAGAAATGAAACCAGGCATCCGCTTTTAGTTATGTAATTTTTCCGACTGTCAAAATGTAAACAAACTGACATTAAATACGAAATATGTCATATATAAAAAAGTATAAAAAGGCTTGCCAGTATGTCGGCAACAATCATCATCCAACTCCACTGCCCGCAACTCTCATTTAACCTTCACCAACAACTTTCTTGAGGTTATCCATCCATAATCCACTCTGCGTCGTTCAGTACCTTGTCTTCACATTAGAAACTTTTTTTTTATTTTTTATTATTTATTTAAGGTCGCTATTAACAACACTCATAAGCGACCGCCTAATAACACATGAATTATACAGTGGGTTTAAATATTTTTAAACATATTAAACGTAATTAAGAAGCTGAACACATCCTAATAATATTCATCACTTAGGCACATTTTTAGTGTTGGGGGCAAATTGAAGCGAGATCTGTCATTATCGTAAGCGCTGCAATCTATTAGGAGGTGACTAACAGACACATCAGAAGTACATCTATCGCATTTATTTTTTGGATTTTTTGTTATAATCTGGATGTGTGTTAGGTTGGTATGCCCGATTCGCAGTCTAGTTAGTACAGATTGGTCATGTCTACATGTCCGGGGGACTGGGGTTTTATCAAATACTGAACTACGGACTAGGGCTAGAGACTTAGAAACCTTTTATCGCTTAATATTATTTAAAATCATTATTATTATTTATCGCTTGATTTATTTAAATAAATCGTAGTGTTTACCAACAAATTCTAGAACAGCATACTTCCAAAACTCATACGGCTATTTTATGGCTCACTGTAGCGACGCAACGATCCTGAAATTGCTGCTCGAAGTTAGGTCATAAAAACATTTCGCCACAGAGATATAACAGAAAGCGATTGTTTTCCGGTCTCGTTGTTAACAGCTATTCGAAGAATCGCGTCGGCTTGCGGTCGTTCGCACGTCGACAGCGCGAGTAGCTGGTCTGTCGGCGCCTTTGATAGCGTCACGCGTGCCGGGCGCGGCGCTCTTTGTAATCTGCACACGGATAAAGCTGAAAGTACGAATGTAGGGTGCAAGTGTTACAATAAATTTTACAGTAAGTGGTATTTTTTTGTGTTAAACTTCCCTAAACGATAAAATAAGTGTGAGATTCTTATTTTCAATCGATGACAATATATTGCCCTGCCAAAAAAAAACCTTTGAAGAAAACTACGCACTTAGTTATTTATTTATTTTTAAACTAGCACGACATGTCACCTTGCTCCCACGGTGGGAGTCCTACCTGATGGTAAGTGGCGCGCGATGTCCATTAATGATAGCAACTGGAACCCGACACTCAAGACTGACATCAGTCACTAACATTATGACGGTTTGACTGGGCATGACGGCAATTCGAGCATGATCCCGAAACGTGTGGACTGTGGATACACTTTACTGGGTTTATCGGCACAAATGGTGGATATTTCCGCGCCCGAGAAGACTGGGCTAATTACCACCAACAGTCCTCCTACCACCTGTTTGTTGTTCTCGTTAAAAGTATGTGCCATTTGAAATTATGTCAAAGGCCAATTTTTTACTATCAAGGAGAAATAATACCTATTTTTTATATAAAAACAATTAATAATCAGTGTCAGTTTTTTTTGTTTAATTCAAATTAAAAAACCCAAAGAGATAAACACGTGTACTTTTGAAAAATGTATATTAACTTACTAGGAAATAAAATTAAGGTCAATTTAGAGATTATTAATCATAGATTTGTTTTATTAAAATATGTTATTAGAGTGTGTTTTTAATATTTTTTTCTGTCTAAATAAAAGTGAAAATATGTCCAAAATGACTGTATTTCATAGACTACATTTCTCAAAATAACATTTTGATTTTAAAATTATTTGATAATATTGAATTGTGCGAGCGAATAGGAGGCCTTGTGCTGTTAAACCCTCTCAAAATGGTTATTTTATTTTTTTATAGGTCACTATAAATATAATATAATCTGTACAGCAAAAAATGTATTGAAATTAGTAAAATGATTGTCGGAAACATGCAAAAAAATAAACAAAAACAAAAGCTGGCGATTTGATAGAAACCTACGGTAAATATGAAAATGTATAAATATGAAAATAAAATAAAGTGAAAAAACACAGAATTCAATTGTATTTGGGAAAACAAATATCAGTTTTCTGACTACATGTTAAATTAAATAAATGAACCAAGAACAAATATATTTCGTTGTTAAAAGGCGAAGGGAATTTTATTTTGCATACTGTGAATATGCATTTTTGTTAAAACATCTGTGTTCATGACGTAAAGCATTTCATTGCTTTAAAATAAAAAGTTTTAAATATAGGCTTTTAAGTATTTGAAGCGTATTGTATTAATTTTTTTGCTATTACATTTTTTGTTTTTTTTTTTGTTTATAAGTGAAGTTTTTTTATTACATTACATAATGTAAAAATAGTTTTTATGGATAATGTGTTATAATTCTGTATGTTTTTTTTGTAAATCTGATATACTCGTAGCTGTTGCTTTCCTTGTATATTCCTTTCTCAGTTTGATTAAACATTAACAGGCCACTAGAATCTGCTAAGCTGCTGGGCTTCTGCTAACAGCTTACTCTTTGGACCACTTTGCTCTTAGTTATTTAAAATAATTTAATAAATGACGTTTTATAAATGTCTGTAATAGGTTTACGTGAATAAATATATTTTGACTTTGACTTAAGCAAGACCGACAACGCTTTACTGTCAGCCTAACACTGATAAGATCGTATTTCATACTTTCGATCATATTTTCATCATCTTCTCAAAACAAAAGAGATTGCAAAGTTACTGTGCGAGTATAGTTTACAATTTGTTAAGTGCCTGACTTTCGCAAAGGAAATGAAGTACTGGCGTATTTCTTTTAGCTTAGAGTCCGTGTGACCGTAGCTTTCTTTCAAGGAACAACTTATTACCAAGACTGTAATGCTCTAATTACTAGTTGGTAAAAAAATATTTGTATAACACCGATTTGCGTAGGAATTTGATTACCCTATACCAAAGCATTTTTTTGAAGTATATAGGTAGTAATTAGGGATTGCAATCCCGCAGCTCCTTCAATCCCCCAGGTTTTACAGTGCTGGATAGCTCAATCTAGCGTGGATGCTGCAGGATCCCGCACTTCCAATGTAATGTCAGAATTTTAACAAAATGCGATATTTATTACACATTTAACTATCAATACATAGCTTCATAAAGGTATATTATTTTTTTTGCCGACTTTTCAACCTTGCTTGATCTTATTGAATAATATACCTCACGTTCCTAATTGTTTAATATGCATTCTATCATATACTTCTTCATCACAGCCTGTAGAACACTGAGTCCTAGACCTCTACTGTAGGAGATAAGCCTTCCAGATATTTCTGGAGAACTTGGTCTGCCTCAATACGGTGGCCAGACGAGTTGGCGAGGGACAGATGTTTTTGTTTTTTTCTATTTGACTACTAATGATTTTACTAGTTGATTAGTAAAACCGGGACCGATGGTACTCTCCGAGGCACGGAAACGGTGGTGATATCTAATCTATGACTAGACAACACACCGTGTATTTCTCATTTATACATGCCGGTGCGGTGGTTCGAACCTTTTTTTAAGATGTTAAAGAAAGTGTTCTTCCAACCGAGCCACCACCGCCACTCTAATATAATAATAATAATAAATCTTTATTTCAGATTAAATTACATATGTGTTAGTATTTTTTTTAAGAATCTTATAATATCTAGTGTTAGTAAAAATACAAAATTATAATGCAAAAATAGATTTGTTTCCTTTTCTGGGGCCCAGGTCACCTGCTGACATGCAGGCGTATCCAGTGCCCCAAGAACGGAGAGTCCCACCTATCAGCTCACACGGCCAGGATGCTGCTGGGGCTGTCCTCACGCGGGCGAGGACTGAGGCACAGCGCTTCCTCATAATTACTACTCGTAATAATCAAATCATAATTGTTTTTACTTTTCGCTATAACTATATTTATCTAAGTCTCTAGGAATTGCAGTCCCGTTAAACGGAATATCCCGCTTCACTTATTGGTCTGCGAGATCCCGTACCAAGAAAACGCGTATCCGCGGATCCATCAACAGCGCCATATACTATATGATTCTAACTTTTGAAAAAGATTGGCACTGTTTTTTTGATCAGCGGATACGCGTCTTCTAGGTACGGGATCTCGCAGACCAATACTCGTTAGTTAAGCGGTATTGATATATCCCGTCTAACAGGACTGCAATCCTTAGTCGTCAAATTAGAATACAAAGTTACAGTGCTACATGGAATTGAAGGCTCGATCCCGCGTCTTTTGGATTTATGATCCGCTTCTTATAGCAACAGCCTCTTTTTAATATAATATTAACAAATAATAACAAAAAAACTATCTTTATTGACGCAGTATTATTATAAGAATATAATATTAAATCCCTTTATCCAATTCCATAGAAATATTTACAGAAAATAATATTAAATAACGTAGATAAGTAACAGGAAGAATAATCTTGAACAAATAGAATAACCACATAATACGAGTATATAACAGTACCAACTTTAATTGTATTAGGTTTGATGATATTCATTTTCATTCATTTCATTACAGCCCTTAGAACACAGCATCCTAGACCTCCATTGTTTTAGATGGGCCTTCCAGTACACACGAGTATATCCGGAGAATTCAGCCTACAATAGCCACGCTCTGGCCAGACGGTTTGGCGAGGATCTAATGTCATTTTTGTATGACATTCTATTAACAATTCCACTAGTTGCTATTAGTAACCCTGTCCGGGGTTAACGTGCTCTCCGAGGCACGGGATCGTTTGTGTTGTAAATCTATGACAAATGTACGTATGAAAATTTGATTTCTCATTGGTACATGCTGGGGGTTTGAACCGACTTTGATATTGAATAATATAAATACTATTTGTTTATTTAAAATGAAATTTAAAATAAACTAAAACAAGAACAAAAAAAACCTACCTACAAAACCTAATTTAAATATAAATCGTATTCGCGCGGCATGATGGCAAGAACGCTGGCCGCATTTCCTCGCTAAATCGCTATGCTGATTCTCTGGACGAGGAAAGAACCAGCCCCCTTGGCACCAGCACAGACAATTAGACGAGGGGTGATGTTTTTTTTAAATGATTTAGCGTTTGGATCCCACGGGCCTAAAGCTTCTACAGCAAACGGCACAAACATAGGCCGAGCTCCAGGCATATCGATAACCGGTCCATTCTATTAAGCAACAGTCAAGGAGAAGGCATTGAAAAAAATTAATCTATTTAACTATTTTTTTCCGGTAGACCAAAAATTTTACCATTCGTTTTGGTATCCTTGGATGTCCAGCTCAGATATAAGTATAACATTGTGTACACAACATTAATATTTATTATTATCAATGTACGATATTATAGTATAAGCGCATGTGGGCTCATCCGAAATGGATTTAGCAATAAATACAATTCATAATTTCACAACATTGGTATATATTTTATTTTATTTATCCTTTGAGTTAATTGCTATGTAACTTTAGTGAGGTTAGAATAATTATAACCTCAAAACTTAAAATCAAATAGTCTATTACTCACGCAGATTTTAGGATAATTTAATGTATAAACACTACTCGTTGTAGGTGAATATTGGAATATAAACTTTGTTTCCAATTCAAATAAGAATAGTAGGAGAGGAGTAAACATTTATCATTGTGTGTGCAGAGTCACGGGTTGTGCGTCAATAGAACTACGAGGTACGGCCATAATGACTACAGTGATGGGGCAAAATTTCACAAACACTATTGAATCATTAGTATTGGGATTTTAAGTGGAAAGAGGGTTTCAGGTAGAGAGTTTTGGGTACGACTGTATATGCTACGATTTCTAGCTTGGAAAGATTTATTAGAAAGATGAAAGTTGACATAAATAACCAAGGATTTTTTATAGATCGTTTACACTGAAATAACTTATGATTCTGATTGTTTATACTCTCTGCTCTACTGTAAACACTAAATTAAATATACTATTTACAGAGTAAATTTAGATACTTTAAAATACTATGGAGACGTCAAATTTAAAATATCGTGTGTCTACCTACATAGGTAATACATTTATGCATCCAGTGTGGCCGTCTTTGGGTGCTAGCGGATCATCGGTACGGCTAAGTAAAATTACCTGTGAAACTCCTACAAGTTTCTTTATGTATAAGCGCATAGGATGACATATGGCTAATTTTACCTGAACCGTCTTGTCTTTAGAACCTCGTAGTATAAGTTATATTTTTAAAAAATCATGAACCATTTGATTAAGTCGTTACGTCAATCAAAGAGCCAAAAGTGTGTGCCAATGACAGATATACGAATATGACTCACGCTTACTTAACACAAGTCTCAGTAATATAATACGAAAGCCACTCCACGTCTTGATGTAGGTCAAGTGTCTCATGATGTCAGACACTACGATGCTCTTATTTATGTATATCTGCAGCCCAATTACATAATTACCTTATATTAATTTCGTCGACAACGTCTCTACTAAAATAATATTAACAAGCATTTTGTACTAGATATAGGTACTGCCTCCGTGGTCAAGCGATTAGGATCGTAGATTTAGACGCGTAGGCACCGGGTTCGATTGCTGGTCGGGATACAATAATTCATTGATTTTTCTCAAGGCTTGTACGCTAGAGACATTAACAAGCTTTCCAGATGTCTTTAGGTGTCTTGTAAAGTTGGCTAAATGTGAAATTGATACCGGGGTTGTCAGAACTACACTTCTAAAGAAGCGAATTGACATTTGTTATTGCCAACTTTACTATAGGCCCATCATGACAAGTGGCAAGCTCGTCGATATCTCTAGCGTACCAAACTCGAAAAATATTACAAATAAATTCAATAAATGATTGTGTCCCGAACAGGAATCGAACTTGATCGCACTTAACCACCACAAAAGCAGTTGTTTTATTAAGATTTTAAATTTAGTTGATTTTGTGTTTGCCTTTTCAGTACCAGTTCAGATATTATATTCATAGATTGGTCTGGGTAAATTGATTTCTATTGGTTTTAATTGTTATATGTGTTTATATGTCTATTTTTTTTTTGTTTGGCAGTTTAGATTTGTCAAGTATTATTGTTTTATTTTGTCGTATCTATTATTGTTGCTCTTATTTGTATTATTCTACTCTAGAGTTTTCTTGCATGCTTTATATTGTATCTATCTGTGAATTCTTATCATCGGCTTTATAGTATTATATTTCTTTCATATACATGTATGTTAGCTGTAAGTTTTCCAAAATAAATAAATAAAAAAGATTAACAAACTACGAAATAGTAAGACTGGTTTTACATTTACTGGTTTTAAATCTTACAAAATATCGTATAACAAATACAAGAGGGAGGTGTCACAAATAAGGAAAAGAAGTTTACCTAAGTAATTTATTTTCCAGTTCTCTAAAGCGCCACCTCAGTTTGGGATTTTGAAATTGCTTTTCAGTGACGGAAATATTTTTGTGAGATACCAAACAGTAAAATGTATTGATAAACTCACAAAAATATAAAAAATACAACTCCCGTGGGTATAAAATCATTTTTGCAAATGTCAATCCTAGCTCTCATATTTAAATATTTATATTTGAATTTAAACACATAAACTGCCTCCGTGGTCTAGCGGTTAGGTCCGTGGATTTAGACTCGGAGGTACCGGGTTCGATTCCTGGTCGGGACACAAAAATATTTAATAATGTAAATAAATACATTTAATTTATTTGTGATATTTCCAGAGTTTGGTACTCTGGAGACATCAACGAGCTTGCCACTTGTCATGATTGGCCTACAGTAAAGTTGGCTAAATGTACATACATACATACATATCTTCACGCCAGATCCCTTGCGGGGTAGGCAGAGACAATTGAGCGCCACTTGACACGATCACGACATACCTCTTTCGCTTCGTCGACATTCATCATCCTCTTCATACATGCCCTTTTGTTACGAAAGCTTTTTAATGTACCTTCAGCCAGTGTTTTATTTATTTGATCGTAATATGTGAGTCTCGGTCTGCCAGGGCCTCTTTCACCCACAACTTTCGCATTATATATCTGGTTCGTCGATCTTTCATCGCTCATCCTTTCAACATGCCCGAACCATCGTAGCATGCCATTCCTTATTTTTGTCCCTATGTTTTCTTTTATACCCACCATTTTCCGTATTTTGACGTTACGTATGCGGTCCGCCAAAGTGACGCCGCATATGCGACGCAACGACCTCATTTCTACTGCATTAACCCTACTCTCATGCGTATTCTGACATATCCACGCTTATTTATAAGCGTGGTTTCTGACCACCCCGAAAGGGAAACGGTCGTGATGATGCTTTAATAAACGTCTCTAGAACTCAGAGATCAATCCTCAAATTAATTCTCTCTTCATGCTGACCAGACGGGTTGGCGAGGGTTCTAAAACTACACACATCAAAAAAGTCTAGCGATCAAGCATGTTTATGCGGATTTCTTGTGATTGAGATGTGGCTTTGTAATAAATTTATGATTTTATAAATTTATATGGATCCTTTTTGGTGCATTTCATAATTTAAAACAGGAACTGTCAATCAAATTCGAGTAAAAGATGAAAATCAGCTGTCAATATTTTCCCTATAAAAACATAAGACGCATTGAAGACATTATTAGTGCTACTGTTTCCCTACTACTGATTAAAACCAACGTTATTATGGAGCGGCGACGTCATTTAAGCAGGGAAGAAATGATCAGAGCCGTGGGAATGATAGAAGCTGGTTCCCGGCAACGTACTGTGGCTTTAGCTCTGAATACAAGTCAGAGTGTTATCAGTCGACTTTGGACACGTTACCGAACCACTGGTACCGTGGCTGAGCGCCATGGAGGACGGTATCGCTGCACCACACGGAGACAAGACCGATACATTCAAATCACAGCTCGAAGAACTCCAACAATAACCGCCATGATGTTAGCCGTGAGCCTTCATCGCTCTTCAGGGAACTTAATTAGCGACCAAACAGTCAGAAACCGCTTGCATGAAGTGAACCTTCATTCCCGAAGACCGCTACGGGTACCACCTATAGCAATGCACAATCGTAGGACTCGATATCAATGGGCTCTTGAACACAGAAATTGGACAGAAGAACAATGGCGTTTCGTGTGCTTTTCTGATGAGTCTCGTTTTGGTATGAGGCCGGATACAAGACGTATACGACACTGGAGAACCCCTGGACGCCAACAGCGATTAAAATCCTGCCAGGAAGTCCATCCTTATAGTGGTGGAACCATCATGGTATGGGCGGGTATTTCGATCGGCGGAAGAACTGAGTTGATTTGGATCAGAGGCAACCTCACGCTCAAATTTATGCTGAGACGGTTGTATCAGACGTCATCGTTCCTCTACAAGTGCATATCGGTCCCTTATTTCAGTTAATGCATGATAATGCACGACCGCACACCGCAAGAGTTGTAAGACAGACTCTCGCCGCAGCTAACATCAATGTCCTGCCCTGGCCTGCTCAGTCGCCAGACTTGAACCCGATTGAGCATGCATGGGATATTCTTCAGAGAAGAGCTCTGCCGAATATGGAGGGTATCCAGTCGCAAGAAGACCTTTTTTTGTTGTTGCAACGAACATGGGCGGCCATTCCACAGCGTGATTTGGATGAACTCATTTTGAGTATGCCAAACCGATGTTCTTGTGTTGTTAGTGTTCGCGGTAGAAACACGGATTATTAATTGTTTAAGTTACCCAATAAAATTAAAAAAAAACTGTTATTTCAGTCTTTTTTTCGAACTTTAATGTTAGTGGTTCAAATGTCAAAAATCCCTTTATTAGGAAAATGGCAATTTTTTTTACTAATGCAAAGGTGACTTGGTTTATCGTTACTGTAGACAAACGAAAACATTTTATTTGATCAATCCTTAAAGAAAATTTTAATGAATATCAATCAGGAGAAAAGTTATTGCAAAAATATATGTTGATCCCTAGACACTTTTGATGTGTGTATTTATTGATGTTCTGTCATTTTCTTAACGATTCCACAAGATGATGCTCATCGAGACACAGAAATGGTGTAGAAAAGTTTGAAAAGTGTAGGTTGTTTTGGTTCACATTCGGACCATGACTTGTTTGCCCCACTGCGCGACGCAATGGAGGGTTATGTGTTTATCAGCCTATGTACATATGTATGTATATCGCCAGGTTAGAGCGAAAACCAACTTACTATTTTTTTAGTAATTTATTATTTTTACACCACTGTGACGCTTAGTTTCGAAGATAGTGGGTCTTAAAAGCAATTAAAGAAACGGATTTAGCGGATGATAATAAAGTAATTAAATGTGCATAATATTTTTGTGCACTAATGGCTAACTTATTTGGTTTTTGTTCTAACACGGCGATATACATATGTATGTATGTTTGTACCTTTGTGGCATACTGGACACCAAACTTGTGGGCCGATTTTAATGATTCTCACGTCAATCGATTCGTTATCATCACGCGAGTGTCACTGAAGATATCATATAATCAAATTTCATTAGAGCGTCAACCAGACGCCATATTGTGGAAAATAAAAAAAATAAAGTCATTAAACTATATTGAGTAGGTATTTAAAAATCGTGTTAAGGTTTCTCTTATTATATTATTACCGCCTCCGTGGTCTAGTGGTAACAAACGTTGCCATGAACTCGGGAGGTCGAGGGTTCGATTCCCACCGGGGGCAAGTTGTACATTGTATAATTTGTCTCGGTCTGGGTGTTTATATGTATAATATGTATATATTTACAAAAAAAAAGTATAATATGTAGTTTATTAAACTAGATGGCGCTGTGTGACCTATCTGGAAATATTAAATCAAATCAAATCAAATCAAATCATTTATTTCCTTAGGTTAGTACACAACACTTGGATATTGTCAATACATATATTTTAATACAATATAAACTTGGCTGGACCGAATCTAACAGCAATACAATTTATAATAAAAAATAAAAAAAAAACATGTTGCCATAAGCGAGGATTTTGTACTTATTTATAACTAGATACTTAAAATTTAATTCGTGGCTGTAAAAAGGCCGTGTCAGCTTATGATCTAATAACATTTAAGTCCTTAAATATAAATTCGTGGCTGTAAAAAGGCCGTGTCAGCTTATGATCTAATAACATTTAAGTCCTTAAATATAAATTCGTGGCTGTAAAATGGCCGTGTCTGCTTACAATCTAGTAATAATAATATTTATGTCCATAAATATAGATTCGTGGCTGTAAAATGGCCGTGTCTGCTTACAATCTAGTAATAATAATATTTATGTCCATAAATATAGATTCGTGGCTGTAAAATGGCCGTGTCAGCTTACAATCTAGTAATAACAATATTTATGTCCATAAATAACAAATCGTGGCTGTAAAAGGGCCGTGTCAGCTTATAATCTAAAACAAACAATTACAATTATTAATAATGTCAACATTAATTTATATATTATTTATTTATTATTATCATGTTTCATTTAGGTCTAGGTTTATACTCTAAAAAACTATCAGTTATTATTTCTCGATATTTTTTTAGGCAAACACATTTTTTTAATCAATATAATTATTACATTTTATTTTTTCAACTTTGTAATAACAACATTGCTTATTTATTACACTTTAAGTTAAAAAGCACAAAACAAAGTTTGAAACATTGAAATAATATTCCTTTTGTGAAACGATCTGTTTCAACTTTCTGAGAGTAGGTAATCATATTTCTTCGCGAACAAATCCTGAACGTCTGGGGGCCTATTCTATATCTCAACCGCGATCGATTTTGACTCATCCATTGCGCCTTACGCACGAGTTAGACGCGAAGCATATATACGCACGAAATATCTAATTATGACTTATTATTATTACTAAAATACCTTATTGAACTTAACTTAAAAGTATGTAAATAAGGCGAACTACTATGTATACATACTATTTATGTAGTTTTTTTTTAATATTTTTAATATATAATATATAATAATTAATTATATATTTTAGCACTCATGTAGGAGGCGTTTCGTTTTAATATTTCTAATTAGGTATGGGCATTACTAAAGATGTGTGAGTTTCTATCACTCAGTTTACCATCATTATTACTTGATACAGCTTAATGTATGACTTAACAAAGTTACATGCCTCAAAGATATACACATGGTAATGAGTATCCTTGCCAAGCCGTCTCGCCAGCGTGGCGAATGTAGGCCTAATTCTCCAGATATATGTGTTAGAAGGCCCATCTTTAGTAGTGGAGGTTGTGTTCAAGGGGCTGTAATGAATGAGTATCATACATTTTTAATAATAAAAATACCGACGAGTCGAAAATAACTGATTTCATTATAATCATCATTATCATAGTCCCTAGAACACGGAGTCCTAGACACCTCCACTGTTGGAGATGGGCCTTCCAGGACATAGGTATATCTAGAGAATTTGGCCTACTTACCACGCTTCTCTGACGGATCAGATGTCAATTTTGATGACATCGTATTAACGATTCAATAAGTTGGTATTAATGGAATCGGGACCGACGGCTTAAGGTCATCTACGGGAATGGTGGTGTTGTAAAACTACGAGTATAACACATGTACGTAAGAAAAGTATTTGGTACATGCCGGGATTCAAACAGCGAACCTTTTTGGACTGCAAAGCGTCCTAACAGCCGTATAGGTTTACGTGAATACAAATATTTACACTTTGTCATTAAAGTTTTGGATTTCGTTTAGCTGATTAGTTACACAATTGCCCTGCTGATTCTATATGAAAGACGCGATCGGGCCATTACTATGTTTTTATGCGATCGTCAAGACGCAATCAGAAAACTTATTTCCCAAGATGCGTGTGCTGTACATATTCATTGTTAATGCCCTGTCATTTCGTCGATTTCTGCGTTGACGTGGGGAGATTATAGCCCCGACATCTGTGCCATCCTTCATTTGTTCGATAATTTGATGCCGAGTGGGGAAACATATCACTCTGCTCACCCTTTATATGCCTCTAATAAAATACTCTTGTTACATCTCATAGATATGAGATAGCTTCTTGAGAGTTAAATCAAATTATTGAGTAAAAAACAGTTTTTAAAAATTCTGAGTAAAATGTTTTATGGAAAAAAATATCATATAAAATAGGCGGAATCGAAGAATATATTACGACATTCGTTGTTGTCTACGGATTATGGCGTGATCTTTCTTTGGACATTACCGATGACAATATTCAATAGTACAGTCGCCAAAAAAAGTTCTGCCAAACCACCTCAGTTCACAATCCTCATTTGCAGCCATTTTGAGACATATACCAAATTTGGAATGATACAGAGGATATAAGCATATCTCCTCGCAAGAATGACACGTAAAATGGTAAAGCGTTCCACATTCTTAGAGAAGTTCTCCTAGAGGAGAGCTAGACCCACTGGGTTCGTGAGTCACACGGGCTCTGTCATACGAGTAACAGCGCTAAGCACCAAAAGTGCATGAATTACCCGCTGAGATCCTACTGGTGAAAACGGTATAATTTCATCCTCAATTTCAACCTAGGCACATTAACCATCGAGGCCACCACTCGGGCCCCACTGTCTGTCGGTTTTTCTTGCAACTGTGTTTGTGTTCAGACATTTTTTTTTTTAAATAATTTATTTGACTGTCGTATATACATACATACATATATTTACGCCAAATCCCTTGCGGGATAGGCATAGTAAATTGAGCGTCAGTTGTCACGATCACGACTTACCTCTTTTGCTTCTTCGATATTCATCAACCGCTTCATACATGCCCTTTTGTTTCGATAGCTTTTTAATGCATTTAGGTATTGTTTTGTTTATTTGATCGTGATACGTGAGTCATGGTCTGCCAGGGCCTCTTTTACCCACAACTTTGCATTATATATCTGGTTCGACAATCTCTCTTCGCTCATCCTTTCAACATGCCTTTTTTATTTTTGATCCTATGCTTTCTTTTATACCTACCCTTTTACTTGACGTATTTCGTCATTACGTATGCGGTCCTTCCAAGTTACGCCGCATATCCGACGCAAAGACCTCATTTCTACTGCATTAACTCTACTCTCATGCGTATTCTGACATACCCACATCTCGCTTCCGTACATAAGTGTTGGTACCAGCATAGCATTTTGTATGGCGAGTCAAGCATTGTCACTGACATTTTGACTGGCGTTCAGTGACCCCAGGGCACCATTAACACTATTTCCCTCGTTTATTCTTCTTTCAACATCCCTATCATACTTCTCATCCGCAGTGAAAACATTACCCAGACTGTCGTCTACATTTAAATAAATTCTACATTTTGGGATAGATATAATTTAAAAGTATATTTATTAGCTTGGCCAACACGGTCTGTTTTGTAAGAAAAGTCCAAAATCACTTCGGTTCTTGAATAGTCAGGGATCTCTCGCAGTGATGGTAAAGGATCCGATAGATTAATCTTGGTGCCGTAGTCTATGGGTCGAGCAATGGCGTGGGATACTTCATGTGTCGACACCCATACTCTCCAGGGCACAACTGTTAGGACGGAGGCTATAGCGGTCTCAGCTGATAAGGCCAAATGTGGCAAATACGAGTTTGTTAGCCAAGACCGTTTTGTTTTGAGACAATGAGACTGTGGGGGTCAAGTGCTAAGTTAATGCTGTATTAAAAGACGGCTGGAAGTTATTTCGCGATCAAATCAGCATTGGGGGAATGCTACAAGTGTTCCTGGAACATTGCTACATGATAAAAATAATGGGTAAAAATATTTTTTATTTCAGTTTTTTATAATTTAGTTTAGCTTTTTTTCTTCAAATAAATGTCTGCTATTGAAAATTAATGATGTTTTATTTGTAATATTTTTGAAAGATTAAGAGCTCCTTGTTTAATATAACTACAATACTTAACAAAGTCCTCATAAGAATATTCATAACATTTCCGTTATGGTAGTTATAATACAGAGGACAATAAGAGGGCAAGGAGATGTAAGAAGTAAACTTTTTGTTTTCCGCGTCACTGACCATCCCTTCGCTAACTGAATAACAACAATGGCAGAAAACTCCGCTGTCAATGAAGGCGGAACTAACTCCCGAGCAATCTAATAAGAAATTGGACAATAAGGAAAATGTTTCATTGACAAGGAATAAAACAGTCTGCTTAATTTCGTTTCCGAGTCGTAACGCACGACGGACAAATAAAATATTTTTGATTTGATTATTGAGTTAACCAAATTTTATATCATCAACAATTCGTATACGAATAGTTATTTCAATTTAATTGTATTCAAAAAATATTAATTGCACTGCAAAGACTGAGCATTTTCTAACAGCCTATTTTTTTTAAGGATCTTTAAAGGACATCAGGCCTAAACATGTAATTTATTCGAGAGATCAGAATTAAAGTTTTCTATAAAGAAATTGTTCCAAGGCTAATTGTCATCTAAAAATAAACTGCAACTTCTGCCCCATATAAAGAGATAAATTTATCGGCTTCCATCAATATTTACATTTTAGCACATTATTAAACAAAATAACACTTTTGATTAAAAATATCCACAGTAAATTAATTTACAAAACAAAACACTTGGATTTCACATGTCCGTACACAAGGCGGAAATTCACTCTCTAACAGCCAACCTTTGAAAATTAAGAAAGATACTCATAATAACGAAAAATGTAATTTATTATAATAGACTTACATACTAATATTACATCATTCATTACTACTTCACCTCCATTGCTAGAGATGAGACTTTTAGATAATTTGGCCTACACTCGCCACGCCAGGCCAGACAGTTTGACGATGATCTGATGACAATTTATTAACGATTTGTAAAAAATCGATGCGTTGTGTCTATGTTCCTTATGGGCTTCAGAACGGCGTGGATATGCTTAACGAGTGACGATACAATCGCTGAAGGAACATAATACAAGAAGCAGCGTATCTCCAAAGAGGAAAAGTGTGCCAGTTTTAGCAGCGCTACTACGAGTTCCCATCGAACTAGCATTGGCGGCAAATTAAAAAATTCTATATATTTTTTTTTTACTATTTGTTTTCTTAATAATTGATCACTTTATTAATTTCGATGAAAAATATCGCAAATATCAGCATGAAAAGTCAAAATTTCTCAGAAGATTATATTCTTAGAAGCAAAGGATTTAAAATATTATAAATCTTTGCTCCGATATGGCGCTGACAGAGATGACGTCACGTAATAAAATATTATTATAGTTTATTGAAACTGATTGATATTCAAATAGCTTAGATTTTTATCGGTTTAGTATCGAATGAGAAACATTATACTGGTAAATAAAATTGTTTTATAGAGCACTTTGAATTTTAGAAACCGTCAATAACCTTGTTAGGATAATCCCACCACGCCAAACCGCGTAATTCCAAACCTAATATGCGCTACACCTGCGTGGCTTGTTTTTTATGCTATATTTAGAAAATTCGAGTATACTGCTTAACGATAATTGAATAAAAGAAGAAGTGATACGCGTTATCCTAGTATACTAATTATTCCAGCGCATAAAAGTTCCCAATATAACCGAAATTGTTATGCAATGGCAACAAAGATATTTAATAAGCTACTATAAGGGAGTCGCCACTAAAACAGTTCAAATTAAGAGTCAAACAATAAATGTTTTTGTTCAACAAAAGAATACCTAGACACTAAGCTCGAAAAAGTCATGTGACTAAATAATATTTGTATGCTAGAAATAGCGAAGCATGTGATATAATGACATATAATAATTTACATCCCTGTACCTACCACGTTTACAAATAAATTATTTCTTTCAATTTCATTTTTCCGTGGTCTAGTGCTTTCAAGGTCAAAGTCAAAATATATTTATTTACGTAAATCTATTGTGACACGTCGCTATTCAAATCATTTTGAATGATTTTACTCCTGCTAGTGGAAGACTAAGCAGCAAAGCGGTCCAAAAAGTAAGCTGTTTCTAGTGGTTAAGTCCGTGTATTAAGACGCGGAGTTACCGGGTTCATTTCTAAATAAATAATAATTTTGTTATTTCCGATATACGGTTTTTAAACAAAAGTTGTATGTTTCTATCAATAGAATCACATATTAGTCTAACGTCATACCATACAAAGTCACACAGCAATAAAACATATTTTAATCAATTCAAAGTACACCTTTGCCACCTACTTGAACACAGTTTCACTACATGTAAATATGTCAAACTGTGGAAACGTCAACAATAGTTTGTTGTTGATAGGACTTCTTCGCGCCATTTTGCGCGGACATGTCAAATGCAAGTTTTTGTTATGTAAATTAATTTACTGTGGATATTGTTGGTCAAAAGTGGTGTTGTTTTGTTTAATAATGTGCTACAATGTGAATAGTTATGGAAAACGATAAATTGGACTTTGAATATGGGGCACAAGTTGCCGTTAATTTTTTGCGGTTTTCCCGCGCTGTATGTGACTTATTATTATTACCATATTTTACTACCCGGTATTTGCGCTATAATGTCGCGAGTGACTTCAAGAAAAGTATCAAATTCTGCAGCATCTGGAATTTGATGATGACCTCATTAACTCGTAAAAAAGAAAGATATATTACGTCAGACTTGGCTGTATGGGGTAGACCTTTTGCCTGCCAAAAAAAAATGTTGTTGATAGCTTATACCTGTAGTTATAAAACATATATAAAGAACAAATGTATGTGTGAATGTTAGTGTGTTGATATTGTTGATATTACTTGTTTTTATCAAGTAAGAATTTTCTACAGAAGTAATACGATTCCTACACGATATTTTTTGCAATTGTAGCCGCAATCTTGCATAAGAACAAAAAACAGTCCAAACCCGTACCTTTCCTGTGGGATTGCGCCACGAACAGCAAGCGATTTCATTCGACTAGATTTAACCACAAAGCTCGACGGTCCAATTAAAAAACCTAGTATCTTAAAATGTGAAATTTACGAAGGAGTTACTCTTTTGATTAAGTAGACATAGAATACATTAGGCTGAGATATATGAACCGTGCTTGGACTATGCCTTGCAAATGAATACCTACCTTAAATTAATTATTTTGCGAATTTAGAACTTGAAGTGTGGGATTTTACTATTCACACTTTATGGATAGCTCTAAACCACGTTAGTAAGTTGTATTTGTGTATGTTTATGTACAATTTTGTGTATGTATTAGTATTTAGTATATTATAATACATATATAAGAGTATATAATATTTGTTGAATTATCCTATAATTGTATATTACTATTACTTTTATTTCACCTATAGTTGTTCAAATTTGTCCCTAAGGTTTGGCTGTCAGATAATGTCTAAGGGCATTAAGTACGCCTTTGAGCTTTGTGCAATAAAGTTTTTAAATAAATAAATTTTAGCCAGCAGCATGAGGTGCGAAGTAATGGATCTACTAATTAGCAGATAGGAAGTAGGCATGAACATTTACAGTTTCATAAGTCGCAAGTAAAACTTTATAATACATATTTATAATATGTAATAGTTTTTTGCATGCCAATGCTACAGTAAACTTTTGTGTATTTTCGAAAACCCTGACTATTTAACTTGTCTTCAATTAAATATATACGAGTATTAAGTATATTTAATTTATTATATTGCTTACAATTTTAGTTTGAGCAAAGCATAAGCTTTACCGTTTTCAGCCGTCGACAAAATGATGTGTATTTTTGCGTCAAGTCTACGGTTATTAAGTAGATGAATTACAAAGTCAATAGCAGTTTTTTTTACTTTGTTAGATACGATTACATACTTTGTTTTAAAATTGGACAGCTGAGGAGCTGCGAGACTAGGTACTGAATTCTGATACTGAAAAAAGTTAATATAGATTAAACGTAATAAAAAATTAAATATAAGTAAAAAATGTCCTGTGAGACGACCCTTAGAGATAGTCCCAAGGAGGCTGGCAACATTTCTCTTCTGTATAGCGAGGCTAATACGTTGGCAGAAATAACAACTGATAACTGCTTGGCTGAGGGTCCCCATTGGCCCATCGTCAATAAGTTACAAGTATATTTATAGTGTGTAGTATATGTAGTTGGCTCCGTGGTCTAGTGGTAACAAACGTCGCGCGGGAGGTCGTGGGTTCTATTCCCACCGGGGGCAAGTTGTACATTGTATAATTTGTCTCGGTCTGGGTGTTTATATGTATAATATGTATATATTTACAAAACAAAAAAATATAATATGTAGTTTATCAACCATCTAGTTTCCGTAACACAAGCCTCGTAGCTTACCACGGAAATTAGATGGCGCTCTGTGACCTATCTGAAAATATAAAAAAAAAAATGTAGTATATGTATTAAGTTAAGTATATTGTACTATATTTATTTTCACCCTGCCCATGATTTCTTACTTTCCCAAAGGTGAGTTGTTGTAAAATGCCAGCATTAAACTCGCCTATACAGGGTTACAGAAAAAGTCGTGCTAGATCCGTTCAGGGCGTGGAGTACCCATCAGTTCTGACTTATTTCTCTATGAAACACCCTACCCTAAATTTAACCATTTTCGAGATTTTCGACTTTTAATTTTTTTATTGAAAATTGCCGATTTTTGGGCTACTAAAATTAATTTTGTTTATTTTTTGTGCCTTATTATTATTATTATTGCATTTTTACATGTGTAATAAGATGCTTTAGGACGTCAATCATTAAAATAGTGCATAAGTTAATTGAATAGGCCGTAGTAGACAAGTGAAAGTTAAGAAATTACAAAAATAATAAGCAAGTTTTTTTTTCTCTAAGGGATATCTAAAAAAAATATTATGGTAGTTGTTCGGCAGATGTATTTTAAAATATCTACGTATCATAAGCTATCTAACGAGGTATAACAATCTAGAATTTGTATTACATTTCGTGGAAAAAAAGTAGTTGGGGCGCTTCAGGTAGTAGTTCTAACGGACCCGAACCTATATATACTTTTCCTGTAACCCTGTATAAAAAATAGGTTTTATGGAATAAAGTAATTAAATAAAAATAAATAATGTATTTCTGCCAATCACAAGTCTTATAAGCTTAATTTTATTATTATTTCAGAAACTGGGGGTTCGTATTTTACGTTTTTTATGCACAAAAAAATATAAAGTATACATAACAACAATATATTAAAAAAAAAAAAACTAATATAAATTCGTATTAGTTGTATATATTACAAAGATAAAGTCGAATGGAAACCGATAACAAAAATAATTGTATTGGTTTAACAAAATTGGATGCAATCAGACGTTAGCTTAAACACCACTCAAAAGTTAAACGGATTCTCGTTCCTTAGTAATTTCAGTTTGTTACGAGTAAATACTTCAGTTAATTCCACTCGATATATTCTCAGAAATGTAAAGCAAGTTTCGTTCATTATGTACTAAAATAAACATAATTATAGTAGTAATAAATTATCACGATAAATTAATTTGTTTAAATAATTCATAAATGAGCACAACTGCCTTTGTGGTCTAGCGGTTTAGTCCTTGGATTTCGACTTGGCGGTACAGTGGTGGGACACAATATTATCATATCTCTCAGTTAAAATGACTCAATATCCACTTTCCAAGATCGGCCCATCTCCTCGTGTCTCTGTATGGTATCCTGAACAACCCTTATGCCTGCATATCTTAAATCCTGTTTTGAATACATGTGTGATACTCATCGTCGTTTTTCATACGTAATGATGCAAAAAAGTAGGTATGAAAGAAAGCATAGAGACAAAAACAAGGAAAGGCATGCTCCGATGGTTCGGGCATGTTAAAAGGATGAAGAGAGATTGACGAACCAGATATATAATGCGAAAGTTGTGGGTAAAAGAGGCCCTGGCAGACCAAGACTATTTATTTATAAACTTTATTGCACAAAGTACAAAAGCGGACTTAATGCCTGAAGACATTCTCTGACAGCCAAACCTTGGGGACACATTTGATCAAATGTGGGTGCAATCATAAAGATAATACGATAAATAAATAACTATTTAAATTAACAGCTAATTAATATATTCTTACTTACTTTATATGGACTAACACGATCAGATAAATAAAACTATAGCTGAAGGTGCATTAAAAAGCCATAGAAACATGTACATGTATGAAGAGGTTGATGAATGTTGAAGAAGCGATAGAGGTATGTCGTGATCGTGACAAGTGGCGCTCAATTGTCTCTGCCTTTAAGGGATTAAGCAAGGGATTTGGCGTGAAGATATGTATGTATGTATGTTGGTACTTTAGATACATCGACGAGCTTGCCACTTGTCATGATTGGGCCTAGTTATAGTAAAGTTTCTAAATGTAAATCCGCTTCTTTAAAAAAAAAATATAGTTTCTGATCAGCTGGGAAGGGTAACGGCCGTGATAATACTTTACCGAGCACAAACAGTATGCTTATTTATTATGGTGCAAAAAGAAAGACACTCATTTAAAATTAACCTCACTAAATCGATTGTCGGTAGGTATCCATGATAAATTATGAAATGGGTTACTAAGGAAAAAGTTATTTTGTTTCATGTTTTATCCCATTTTGTTGTTATTATGTTTTTCTTTTATATTATTTTTAGTTATTACTTTTAGTATTAATAGGTTTTACTTTTATGTTGTATATAATATTAACGTTTATTTTTTATTATTACCATTTTTCAATATTTTATAATGATGTGTATATTTTTTTAGGCTAGCAAACCCAACAGGATTATTTGTCTATGATTTCAATGTTACTTCGAATAAATAAAATAAACAAATTACAAACATTGATAATTAAAATAACATGAATACAAAGGACCAGACAGTTTTTCTGGAGCAGTGCACACAACATTGAAAAATACTCGCATATATTCGAGCAAGCTAATTAAAACTCCATACAAAATAGGAATAAAAACATGCATAAAGATAAAAAAATCACACGATAACAACATAAACATTCAAATACTCGTAAATATAATAATAATAACATTGAATAAAATCAAATACATGAAATACATAATATCTAACCTAAAATATAAATGATTTTTCATTTTCATCACAGACCTCCACTGTTGGAGATGGGCCTTCCAGAAAATATATCTGGAGAATTTGGCCTACACTCGCCACGATGGATCTGATATTAATTTTAATGACAATTTATTAACGATTCCACAAGTTGGTATTATTGGAACCGGCACGGTTTAACGTGCTCTCCGAGGCACGGGAACGGTGGTGGAAGACAAATTTCTAAGCATTCCATGGATTCACCGTGCGGGTGCCGGGTCCATCGTGTGTGGGTAAGAGATGAGAAGAATGGTGTCTCGGGCTTGCGACCGACAATTGGCTGGTTTAAGAAAAGGAGGCCTCCTTTTTTTTCTATTGCGCGATAATACGCTCACCATCCACCATTCTACTTCTCTCCCTACCCAACCAAATACTGTATGATTCCGTTAATGCCGTCTTGGAAGCTCGTTCCATAAATGTATTGACGGCAGACCTGCTTAGGCCCAATTCTTTCAGTAAGTGATGCAAAGATTTTGCTGGAACTCCTCTTGCACCAACTTCCACTGCGTAAAGCTGAGTCTTGAACCCGTTCCTGATCATTTCTTCTGTGAGATCATAATATTTATTCGACTTCATGTTGTGGTCTTTTGGAATATTTGATTCCCACGGAACGGTAAGTTCAATAAGGATAACTTTTTTCAAGTTCCGAGAAAACACTAAGATGTCTGGCCTATAGGCTGATACAGCTAGTTCATCTGGGATCCTATAATGGTGTTCAAATGTATCCATGAGAATTTTCCAGTCTGATGCGGCGCCAAGGATCGAGGTGGGCTTGCATTTAGTTTTCGTGCTTTGCCCTTCCTTTACAAATGTGGTCAAAGTTTTATTTGTAGTCAGTCCCTTTCTGGCTCTTGCAATAGAAAGACTTACTGCTTCACGGATAACACCTAGGACTTTGTCATGTCGGCGTGAGTAATAGCCCTTTTCTAGGAGAGTAACGCACCCTACAAGTGTGTGTCTAGCAGTTCCTATGGCAGCACTACACAATGTACAGTTCTTTTCCGTAGCTTTTCCCCACCTTACCAGATTACTCTGGTCCGGGAGGGACATTTGAAAAGCGTTTAGGTAGAACTTTAGCAACGCCGGAGACCAATCGTACATTAGTGTGCGCCACTTTAGGGCTGGAGGGATGCAAAAATCGCCCAAAGTTAGCCAGTCATTTTGAACTTCTAGAGTCATCGCGTGCACTCTGTATTCATGCTCTTCATCTTTCCTGAGGAAGGATTTTATAACCTCTTTGTCACTTTCTTTTTTCTTCCAGCCAATGCCTCTTTTGTCAGTCTGGGCACCTGTCATGAATTTCTTGAAGAATAGTAGTCTCGGTTCCATATCTGAGACCAGAGGGTCTCTTGGAAGGGATGAAATTGTATTATCCTGGGAGCTGGTTAGAATTTGATATTTGCTTATACGTAGATGTTTGTATAATTCAGATGGTCTTTTCAGATCCATTCCGAAGTTTCTCCGTCCTCTAAAGAATGTTGAGGAGTCAGCACCCTGGGCTAATCCAAGCCAAGACTTCAATGTTCTTATGACGTCCGCGTCCAGACTTGATAGTAGGCTTTTGTTGAAATCATATACTAGGAAAGGCCAAGTGAGGCGAGATGCTAAGTAGTTGTCATATATCCAAGCTTTTTTGACATTGCTTATAGGCTGTTGAGTAACCCTATTCATGTCGTCAGTGAATTGTTTTACAACTACTTCTAGGGATGGTGTTTTTCCCTGAAAATTGATCCTTCTGCCAAGAAATTTAAAGGGCATGGTTTCATTTACCGGAGCTATTCTCTGCCCTGCTATACTCAGTCCAGGATCATAAGACGTAAATGTAGTGTTGCGCCTAGCCAGACATAGGCTGAAGCATTTTGATGGTTTCGTTCTCATTCCCTTTGTCCATGAACAGAAATCATCCACTATTTTCAGCAAGCCCTGGCATTGCTTGGGATTTCTTGTTATCACCGCCAAGTCGTCTGCAAAAGCTAAGACGGATTCCGTATAGATGTTGTTTTGTTTGAATCTATATCCCCACTTCTTCTCACGAGATTTAAGTTTGTCGATTAGGATATTGATAATTATATTAAAAGCTACAGGTGATAGGCAGCAGCCTTGGAACAGGCCCACATTGTATTTAAGTGTGTCTGTGTAGCCGTCCTTGTTTGTTACGACAAATCTCAAGTTCTTGTAATAATTGGCAATTATATCTCTGATTAGTGTTGGAAAGTTATACCATTTTAGCGCAGTTTGCAGCAATTCATGTTGCACCGACCCAAATGCGTTTTCCAAGTCGATCCAACAGACGCTTAGTTGCCGCTCCTGTTTCCTGGCATCCTTCAAACACTCAGCGAGTAAGGTGTTGTGTTCTAAACACAACACAACTTAAATCTATGATAAATGTACGTAAGAAAAGTGTATTTCTCATTGGTACATTCCGGGGTGATTTTAAACTGACCTTTGTAGGATTTTAAGGAAAGCGTTCTTACAACCGAGCTATCACCGCCTAATAATAAATATCAAAAAAAAGAGATAGTGTAAATCAAATCTCCGTGGTCTAGTGGTAACAAACGTTGCCGTGAACTCGGGAGGTCGTGGGTTCGATTCCCACCGGGGGCAAGTTGTACATTGTATAATTTGTCTTGGTCTGGGTGTTTATATGTATAATATGTATATATTCACAAAAAAAAAGTATTATATGTAGTTTATCAACCATCTAGTTTCCGTAACACAAGGCCTCGTAGCTTACCACGGTAACTAGATGGCGCTGTGTGACCTGTCTGGAAATATTTATTTATTATTATTTTAATGAATTATTGCAAACTACTAAATGAATCGTATTTATACGGAATATAAATTGACTAATTGTGGTTTTGATATGATTTAACACCATCTACATATACTCGTAGTATATTTCACCATAAATTATGCACTTAAATGATATTTTAAAGCGAATGTCTTCAGACCGCATTTCACCCATTTTAATGGTCGTTTAGGCTTACAAATTAATCGTTAGTTGTTAGTTAGTACCTAGGTAATGATTATTTCACAATTTTGGTGTAACTGGTCGTAATGACAAATATATTTGTATGGATTGCCATGAACTGTAATTTATAAATACAAATAATAAAATATTATATGTATATTCATAAAAATAAACTCTTATAAACTAATTCTAATAAAATAATAAACTATCTAAAAATAAAAAATGTCCGAGAGATAGTCCCAAGAATTTTTCCCCCTGTTTGAACAACTTCTTGGCCAGACGCTTAGCCGACTGTCGCCATAGTTCCATCGTCTCGACCCCAAACAGCGAAAACTCGTAACCTGTATATAACGTAAGGTTGGCGTATTTGCGTAGCTTGAGGCTCTCAGCAAAAACCACAGCACTACCCGCGCTGGACGAGGTTGTCTGGATGTAAGATGGGGCTAAAGTGTCTACACACGTCGCATCCCACACCAGAGACCTGCCAAGTTTTCACGGCCCAACAGTCATGTCATCGGGTCTTTTGCCATTGCTTCGCGCAATCCCAGAGGGTTATAGAATCGCGGGTACTCCAGCAGTGACAGAAGTGACCTTCGGATAATGTCGAGAGCCGCGTAACGAGGAATGTGGCCGACACTTCTAGCACAAGAAAGCTCGTGGTTTCCGAGATGTTCCCCACACCGACACTTGTGTGGGTGAACAGTCCAGGGTCTGAGACGAAGACATAATTATTTTTCGATACTTATTAAGATTATCTCGCTCTTGTTTCGTACTGAATTTTTTATCAGGTGTGAGTAATCGTATTTGTAAATTGTAATGTTTTACGGTTCCAGCATACTAGAGCTTAGAATTTTAACGCGACATAATAAACAGCTTTACAACCCGGCTTAGTGTAGGCGAATTAGTGTTCGCAGGGTTACTGAATTTGTTAGTTCTGTTAATTTGTTGCCTAATATATTCCAGTGTTCTACATTCTCATTTAATTGCTAAAGTAGACAAAGCACTGTTGTATTTATATTAAATAATTTGTTGAAAAATGTATGGGAGCTGGCCACAGGCTTAACCACCTTACCAACCTTAACAACCAGCTTACTTACCTACCTTACTGCTATATTATAATTTGCTATTTATGATTTTTCATAAATTGCAAATTAAAATATCATTACAACCGTGTACTTTTGTGGTTAGAAACCAATTCACATTTAGCCAACTTTACTATCGACCTATCGTAACAAGTGCAAGCTCGTCGATCGTACCAAACTTGAGAAATAACACAAATAAAATATTGTGTACCGACCAGGAATTAAACTCGGTACCTTCGCGTACAAATACACGGACTTAACCACTAGACCATGGGGGCAGGCAAAATTAAGTACAAGCTATACATATATAAAATCAAGTATGTGATTTAGTCCTCCTGAAACTATCTCGGATGGGACGTCTCTAGAGGACATTTTTTATTTATACTTTAGTTCATATTTAATTTTATTTTTTATTATTAAGGTAGCTTTAATATTCAATGTACATTAATTTGTCTCCGTGGTCTAGTGGTTAAGTCCGTGGATTTAGACTCGGAGGTACCGGGTTCGATTCCTGGTCGGGACACAAAAATATTTATTAATGTAAATGTATTTATTTACATATTATTTAATTTATTTGTGATATATCTCGAGTAGCTTGCCACTTGTCATGATTGGCCTATAGTAAAGTTGGCTAAATGTGAATCCGCTTATTTATAAGCGTGGTTTCTGACACCCCGAAAGGGAAACGGTCGTGATGATGATTAATTTACATCGAATAAAATATTTATTTATTTTGTTCAACAGATTATATCGTCGGGTTTAGTGACGATCTAAAGTTACTTACCAGATTTAGTATTAACAAAAAATATGTATTAATATACGCTCTATTCATATATTTACTAACTTAACCCGTTACGAACTATAACTTTTGTAAAAGTAGGAAAAATAATCTCTGAAATACCAATAAATCTCTAAGGATTAGCAAAGTTGGTCTCAGTGTATGTGAAAATCCGGAACATTCAGGTGGCCGCGGCGTAGGCAATCCATTGTAACTGGGATCCACAATGGAGTGTAGTCGATTAAACGTACACCAAACAGTCGCCACCTGCGGGAAAAATGTTGCCCTCACACAAAAGCGATCCAGGCTCAGTTGAAACCGAAAGAATTGTTACTTCCACTGCGACACACACATTGTATCTGATATTTTTATTTATTACACACAAACATACCTCTTTTTTCTATGTATTGTTAGTAGATTTATTTGTTTATACATGATGTTTGTCACTGTGATTTTGGTTCTTTTTTTTTTTATATACTGAGCACGACATGTGACACCGCGCCCACCAGATGGTAAGCGGTATGCGAGGTCCAAGAATTTGAGCAAATGACGCCAGCCTCAGACGACCGACATCAGTCCCTACCACTATGCCGGCCTATAAAGGCGATTTTTTACTTTTTCTATTATTAGGTGGTATACTATTTACTATATAAATTATTAGGCATAAATTATTATAAAATTAAACATAATTACGGAGGCTCATATATTCGTACAATCTCATGTCGACATACCTATCAAGAAGGGCTGATGACCCCCACTGCTAAACGTTTATAAGCCTTTCAAAATATCACAGCCCCTAACACGCTGTAGACTTTTATTTCTTTACCCACATATAACTATAGTAAAGGTAATTGTAGGTAAGATGGATATTTAAGGGATTCTCACGTTAAAAAGATGCTTTGTAACATTTTTATTTATAGAAAACACAATTTTGTAGAGCCTTTTTCATCTACAGCGTTTTAAAAATGTACATATATAATTATCTGATCTTTAAGGGTGTCATTAATTTTAGCAATTTTTATTACAGCCCATAGAACACGAAGGACTTTCATATACATAGGTATATTTATTTTATACAGAATTTAAGAAATTGTCCTAGCCTCGGTCGGGTTGGCGAAGTTAATAATAATAATAATAATATCTTTATTCAGTAAAAAAGTTACAAGATATGAAAACAATAACATATTTCATTATGCATGCACAGAAAAACAGACATTTGCAGCCGAACTAAGCCTATATGTATAGGTCTGTCCGTCGGCAGTCAACGCCCAGACACCCTTTTAAATATATTATTACTTTTAATTACAACATAATAAAAGAAACAAAATGTACACAAAAAGAAAAACAAATTAAAAATTAAAATTTGTATGGTTGAGATCCTCTTTTTGTTTATAATGTAAGTGTGTGAGTGTGTGTAAGAGGGTGTGTAAACTTTACATACTTTGTTATTATCGCATTCCTACTTTACTATTGACAGTAATTCCTCAGTTGTATTATAGTCAAGAGACTGTAGCCATTGTGTGACATGCTTTCTACATATCACTTTAGTGCATTGATATATAGCTATCTCTTTATTAATTTTATTATATAAATATGGACCCAGAAAACAGAAAAATCTGCTAGTAAAGACTTTTCGAAAAGCTTGAGAGCTTCCACACACAAGATCATTCCTTCGTTTACTAAAAACTTCAGGACTAAAGATGAGCATACAATGTTGCTTAATAATAACGTTAAGGATAAATAACTGTCTAACAGTTAACACATCACATCTTTCATATAGGAGAGCAGTTGGATGCCTATACGGACTAAATGTACAAACTTTCAAAACTGCTCTTTGTGCTCTTTCAAGACATATAAGATTAGTTTTAGGCATCCCGCCCCAGGAAGTAATGCAATAGGACAGAATAGATTGACATAAAGAGAGGTATACAGTTTTTAGTATCATTGGTGCCGTTATGTGTCTTAGATTTTTAAACAAATACATTAATTTTCTTACTCTAGCTGTCAAAGACTGTACATGTTGTTTGAAACTTAGATTGTTATCTAGTGTAACGCCTAGATACTTAACTGTATTTGTATGTTCCAAGACACTACAACCACATGTTTCAGAAACAACGCAGTTACTTTTATGTACCAATAAGGTCTCAACATATTCGGGTAAGGGAAAACCACGAATTGTATAGATCGTGTAATTAGTTTTACTTGCATTTAGAGTAAGTACATTATTTTTCAACCATTTAGTGACCATATTTAAACCTGTTTGTGCCGCAGCGAAAACCTCTTTGTAAGTATTAGCAGAAAAAAGAAGAGCCGTGTCATCAGCATATGAGATGATTTTGCCATTTAGAGGTTGTAGAAGACAGAGATCATTGATGTAGATTAGAAATAGCAGAGGGCCTAATATACTGCCTTGAGGGACGCCGAAGGATACAGGTTGGTTGGAACTAATTGCACTTCCTATCCGAACACATTGAGACCTATCGGAGAGGTAATCATGAAACAGTGACAGTGACAAATCACGCACACCTATTGCCTCCAACTTTTCCAGAAGAATTGGAATGAAGACCGTATCGAAGGCCTTTGCAAGATCCAAATAGATGCCTAGACATTTCCTGCCTTTGTCAAGGTTTACTGCGACATAATTTGTCAGCTCATGGACCGCATCCGCTGTTGATTTACCAGAACGAAATCCGAATTGATTTTCTGATAGTATGTTAAATCTTTCCATGTATTTAATCAATCGATTGCAAATAATTCTTTCAAGAATTTTAGAAAATGATGGCAAAATCGAAATTGGTCTATAATTAGTGATACTGTGACGATCCTCACCCTTGTAAATTGGAATTATTACCGATCTTTTTAAACCCGTTGGAAAAATGCCCTTGTCAATGCAGCAGTTAAAAATATACGTCAATGGGGCGACAAGGAAAGTGGCATGATCCTTAATAAATGAGCTGGAAATTTGGTCCCAACCCTCTGATGATGAGTTTTTCATGTCCACTATTAGCCTTTCGACCTCCTCTGCGTCTGTATTAAGAAGAACTTAAGAATTTGACAGACGTTTAGCAGTATGGTAATTTATATAGTGGTTTAAAATGATCTCCTGTGCCAAGGTGCTACCTACATTGACAAAATATTTATTTATTGAATCAACAGATTGTTGCAGCGAAGTGGAAATGCTCAGTAATTCGGTTGCTTGGACTTTAGGTTTTTTAATATTTGTTATAAGTTTGACAGCGTTCCATATCTTCTTGTTATCCCTACCAGCTCTAGTTATCAAATCCCTTTCATATGCTCTTTTACATTTCTTAAGTATGGTGTTACAAAAATTTCTGTAACGATTGTATGTCAACTTTAAAATTACATTATTTGGACTACGTCTGGCTTTCAGGTGGAGTTTATCTCGATTTTGTATGCATCGAAGAAGTCCTGGGGTTATCCAGGGCTTCAATATTCTTTTGCGTTTAGGAATTAGATTTATGTTGGTATTTTTGTTTATAGCGTTCTGTAAATTAGTTATAAGATAATCCATGCAAAAATTTGGGTCAATAGAGTTATATATAGGTTTAAGATCAATATTATTTATATCGATTTTAAGTGTTTGTTTATTAACTTTGGTGTGTGTGTATATCTCAGGACTGTTTAAGTTTCTATAATGTTTTATGTTTAAAAGAACAGATTTGTGATCTGTTATAGTAGATTCTAGTATTAATGTTAAGGCCTCTTTGGTAGTTTTAAGAAAGACGTGGTCAATGCAGGTATTGCTCGCGTCTCGTGTAGTGTGAGTGTGTGCTGGCAAAAGTCCATGAAAAGCCATCAGGTTGAGGTATCGATCTGAGCTTGGGTCGTGATTTTTTTCAGATATGTTTATGTTTAAGTCACCCACAAGTATAATGTTCTTAAAACAGGTACATTTAATTAGGACATCATTTAAAGAGCGCAGGAAAATATCTATAATTTTATATGAAGGTGATCTATAAATAGCAATAACTACTGTGTCCATACCCAACTTCAGTACAAGACAGTTGCCTTCCATAAACAAAGGCTCTTCTACTGAGCATGCAACACAATCCCTCACATAAATTACCACTCCATCATTCTGGTTATTGTGCTTAGCA
Organism: Tinea semifulvella; assembly: GCA_910589645.1. Lineage (NCBI taxonomy): Eukaryota > Metazoa > Arthropoda > Insecta > Lepidoptera > Tineidae > Tinea > Tinea semifulvella. The sequence goes on from OU342586.1 coordinate 7,869,813, forward strand.
TTTGCAAATGAATTAAACCCCGATAAATACGGTACGGGATATAGGGTTCTAATATATTTTTGACAAAATTTTAATGATTCTAGAATTTGGGATTAGCCATATCACTATGTATGTAAAAAAAAAACAGCGTAGATACTTACTAGTGAAAAAATTGCTTTTCCGCTTTGCATTCCTCTCGCTTGCTGCTTTTCATCCATCATTTTCAAACACTTTTTAAGTCTTAGTGTATTTTATTTTTATTTTATTTTATACAGTTAGGAAAATTTACAGCTAAACAATACTATTAAAACTATTAAATATAAAGAAAAAAGATAAAGTAAGAAAGGGCTAATAACAAGTTTTCACAGAAATAGATATGGAAACATAGATAAAACTAAACACTGAGTAGACTATTACAAAAATAATGAGATAATATGAGGCAGAACAAGACAAAATAACAATAGAAATAGAACACTTATACAGATCGGCTTAAGGCATTTGTACAGTAGTCCTGAGTCAAGCCACGTCGGGCAGCGGCTGGGGTAATACATGATATGTCAATATGTGAGCAATGTTTATTAAAATAGTAAATGTACTTTGGAGAGATGTAGTCTATCAACTTTCTACTAAATAAAATCATAGATTTGTTTTAGGAAAATGGATAAAAATGCTTTTGCTATTTTTCTCTGTCTAAAATTAGGTAGTACGAGTACATTAAAGAAAAATATGTCTAAAATTGAACTTGAAATGGTTTGTGCGAGCGAAGGGAGTGCAAAGCGTTAATTCTTCTTAAACATTTTTTGTTACCGCTCTCACGTCTAAAGAAACTATCAAAGAGAAATCAATTACTCTACAACAGCTGGCACTACAACTAGTGTTTTTCACTTGTCTGCGCATTGAAATGTAATCGCAACATTTACGAGCCAATTCTTGTTATACATATACAAATATTATTAACTACTGCCTCCGTAGGCTAGCGGTTAGGTCCGTGGATTTAGACTCGGAGGTACCGTGTTCGATTCCTGGTCGGAACACAAAAATATTTATCAATGTAAATAAATACATTTAATTTATTTGTGATATTTCTCAAATTTGGTACGCTGGAGACATCGACGAGCTTGCCACTTGTCATGATTGGCCTATAGTAAAGTTGGCTAAATGTGAATCCGCTTATTTATAACGTGGTTTCTGACCACCCCGAAAGGGAAACGGTCGTGATGATGATGATGAACTAATTTAATACTTTTGGACTTTATATAATTTGTGCGCTATGACGTCACAATATTTTCAACCATCAGTAAAGCGTTCTTAAACAACGTTTAGTTTATGCAAATAAAATAATTTTTAATTTTGTGTTTAATAATAATAAACGAATATAAATAATAATACAATTTTTTACGTTAGACACATATCCCCTACATATACCAAAGTTATATGTAAAGAAAAAGAAAGTTGATAGCACAAGAATTGAACTCCGAGCAAAACTAAAGTTTGTAGATTGTTGTAATTTATTTTTCCAATGTTTCTTAAGCGGCTGTATTTAATACGTTTTCTTATATATACTTAAAGGGGTTTTATCTTTCACGTTAAGTATTTTTGTTGTACATTTTATCGGAGTAACAACCTCATCATTAGTTAAAAACCCAAGTATCCCAGCCCAATTTAAATAGTGCATGTATGCACATTGCATGTAGGCTTGCATATTGATGCTCGAGTAACTCTAGCAAGTAGAATGTCCGTAATCAAATCGAGAACATTATTTAGGATTCAAGACTTTTACGGTCTCAAAGAGAACTGATTGAAGTTATGTTAATTTAAGTTTTTTTTTTTTTTTAATTTTAGTTTTTAGGTCTTATTAGGTTTAACTTAATTTACATTTTTTTTTTCTATTGTTTTAATGTATATTAAAAGATATTATTATTGCATACTGTAAATGAAAAGGGCAATAACCATGTGTTAGTTCTAGTAATATTACTTATAAATATGATTTTACCTTTTGTTGACTGTTCATTGAATAAATAAATAAATGTTATTTAAAAAAGAAAAAACTTCACCTTTTAGGGTCCTGATAGAAAGTAACATATAACTTTTTGAAGATTTGATTTAGTTTGATTTGAAGACAGCACCACGAGGTGCGACGTAACTCAACTACAAATATTAATTGGCAGCTCGAATGTATGACTTTTGTTTAATCGATTTAATAACAGAATTTGTGCATGCTAGAGCTACAGAAGACCGGGGAGAAGATGCTAAAGAAACTTAGGGAGTGGTTTAACAAAAAAAAAAGATAGTGTCCTCTGATATGCGACAAATAACAATAAATAATTAAACGCATAAATCTGTAATAATAAATCGTTATTTACTACTATTGAACGCTAAGGTCTATTGCCGAGTTAATAGATATTGATAATATTTAAAAAAACTTGTAGGTACCTTTGCGGTGTGGTAGGTAACCACGCTTTTTCTTTTCTTTAAAGAAGCGTGATCACATTTAGCCAACCCATATAGGGTACTAAACACGAGAAATATCACAAAATTGTGTCCTGACCAGAATCGATGACGTTACCCCTCCGCGTCAAAATCTTATAATACAGATGTCCACGAAACTGTCTGTATTCATGTTTTTTCTAATAATCAAAAAAACTAGTACTAATTTTTACCATGTCAGTTGCAATCTGATAGTTCCCATGGACTTATACTCGTATACAATTTAATATTGCTACGGTTTTGTTAGAACAACATCAAGATGAAAGCAGTCAATCCATGGGTTTAGATAATAGAATAGTGGTCTCCCCTTTTTATTGCTCAATAACAACTCGTTCACTATTCTTGGCTCATGTATCTACGCAACCAAATACTGTACGATTATGCTAATGCCGTCTTAAAAGCTCGTTCCAAATATGTACTAACGCCAGACCTGTATCTCTAGAACACAAAAACTCTTACGTAAAGTATTATTTCCGAACTCACAAACTGTGAATTTACAGCCGTGTCGTCCTAACTAAACGTGAATACGCGTTAATCGCAGATCCGCGCGAGTTCGACTCACACGAACTGGTAATTGAACGTATTAATGTCAAAAAGATGTGCTGATTGTTGTGGCGCGATGTAATCGCTAACAATTAGTTCGCGTAAAAAGATCTCGCGCAAACCTGCGATAATCGCGGATTCATGTGCAATTAGAACGACGACGCCTCATAAATACATCCGAGCTACCAATTTGTAGTTTAGTTTTGTCGAAATACTTATGTTTTTGATTCGATTTTTTTTGATTGAATAACTGAGTATTTGTGCGTATTTATATCCCCGTTATATCATTTTCTTTTTCAAAATAAAACCCTCAACTTTGTCATTGTCGTCATTCCAATCCTATTCTTTTTTTTTTATAATAATAACTATTTTCAGACAGGTCACACAGCGCCATCTAATTTCCGTGGTAAGCTACGAGGCTTGTGTTACGGAAACTTGGTGGTTGATAAACTACATATTATACTTTTTTTTTTTTAAATATATACATATAAACACCCAGACCAAGACAAATTATACAAAAATTCTCAAATAAAATTAAAAAAATATCCGTAACCTTCACGTACCAGATACAGTACCTAGTTGTAAATAATTCAACTATTATCTTCGTAACCTTCCGCATCTGCTTATTACAGATCTCAGTCACAAAGATTAGTTGGTAAAAAATGCATGCACTTGGCCTGACTTTGTACAACAAAATTACTATTATTATAAGAGTTGGGATAGGAACCTGATCCTTACTGGTTAGTCAATGTTGCAAATTCAGGACTGCTATCGAACTGCTCTTCAAACGCTGCGCCGTTGAATAACATTTTATCTACAGGCATACCACAAATTGTTAGCTTTTGTTTTGTATTATTTCTACCTCTAGCAATTTGAATCGGAAACCTTAATTTCCGACCAAACAGTTTTCTAAAAGAGTTTCATAAAGGTTGAAATATCACTACATCTTTTAATTTTGAAATAATCGATTAAGGCCGCTTTTCCACCAAAGATGTTATTAACCTCGGGATACTGAATAAAGACAAAACTTATGCTCTATAGACCACAGATAACGTCATTTGGCGTCACCACAGCATCTAAAACTCTCGAATAGCTGCATCTTCGCCGAGTTGTTGCCTCATTGAGCGTGTGCTACAAGCTATACTATATTTATGGTAGTTTTAGGTATGCAACTGGGAAAATTACGACTTACCCCCACCACTTCGCGATATGCAATCAGTAACTGGGTTTAAGTTTAAGCTTAAAAGGATTCTTCTATCTTCGCAGCTGCAGGCCTGACCTATATATATATATATATATATATTAATTTAGAGTTTACCTACACATATACATATATGTATTATTTACCCATTAGATAATTTTAAATTTATTTAGCTTGGTTTCATGTTACTTAATTGTACTTACATAGGTACTGATTACTAAATTTAAAAGGTTATTAATTGATCGTTGTGGTGCAGTTCTGTATATGTTTTATTTTGTAAATCTGATATAGCTGAGTTTTCCTTGCAGATTCCTTTCCCAGTCAGATTAAACATTAACAGGTCACTGGAATCTGCTAAGCTGCTGGTTTTCTGCTAGCAGCTTACTTATTGGACTACTTTGCTGCTTAGTCTTCTACTAGCAGGAGTAGAATCATTCAAATTAATTAAATTAATGACGTTTCATAAATGCCTGTAATAGGTTTAAGATATTTTGACTTTGACTTTGACTTTTGACATACAACAGAGCACTAAATTATGGTATCATAAACTGAGAGTTACATCTATTATTTATTTATTTATTGATTTTGTTAAAGGGTTCAGTGAAAATCAGCGCTGCAGCATTTACTGTTGCAGCCTAAGCTGACCTGAACCTATTTGTCATAGCAGCTCATTTTCTTTTCCTCTTTTTACCAAGTTTATATTATTTTAAGTTTTTACTATTACTTATTTTTTTCTCTTTTATAATTGTTATGTCTAAGCTATTTTTGATAAATAAATGTTTTCTTTCTTTCTATACCACGGCGAGTGTTCTGAAGAGCTAGTGCCTTCACTCCGTAGCCAGGACGCAGACTTAGCTGTTAAGGCACGCAGGGCCAACAGTGAAAGAGAGACGGTTTATAGGGTTTTAGTCCGTAGGCTCCTTGGGGTCTCCTTATGAGGCCTCACGGTGATTCGGGCATGCGACCTCCCGCGGTGACCGTACAGGCTGGGGTCGTATCGTCAGGCGATTTTGCGATCTCAGTCTTTAAAAAAAAAAGAGCTCAATTTTATCCTTTATCCCTTCTTTACAATTTTGCAATGAAACCACACGCACATTCATCTAAAGTGCAGATGGCTTAACCCTTAAATAATTAAAACAACTAATTACGATGAAAAATGAGTTGTCCAAACAAAAAGATAGTAAGTATATAAAAGCACGTCGGGCAACTTGTATGAGCTTGGTTCATAATTAAAGACTTACCCTTAATTCATTCCCTTACAAAAGGCCGTAAAATTAAACCTGCATATTCGTACACGTCCCCTATTTTACTCGCTACGTGCCCCTCGCTATAAATTAAGACAACAAAAAGGAATATTATGACAGACAAGACGGGGAAAAACCAAAAAATATCTTCCACATTATTTTCCAACATTACTTAAATAAGTGGCTTGTTTCACTAGTTAGTATAAATATATTTATTTACTGGTATTATAAAGATAGATAGATAAATAAAGGGCGACTTTGTATGCCCTTACTCTAGACTAATATGTTATTCTATTAATAGAAACAATATTTTTTTCCAATAAAAACTATATGTGTGTTTGTGTGAGTAAAGTTTTTAGCTTCTCTATACAAACTGTAAAATTTTAAATAGCCAATTTGTATGGAGAAGCCAAATAATTTTATTACTTCCGACATATGGTTTCTTAGGAAAAGATGTTTCCTACTACATACATTCCTATTCCGTATTGTAGTAAAAAAACATTTAACTGTATTATTCTATGTAAATATTACCCTTTTCAGTAAGTATTATGTGTAGTGTATTGTATGTATGTATAGAATGTATTGTTGATGATTGACCATGATTGATATTAGTCCCTAACACTATGCCAGCTTGACTGGGTATGACGGCAATTCGAGCCTGATTCCGAAACGTGTGGGTTTAAACTTTACTGGGTTTATCCGCACGAACGGTGAATACTTCCCCGTCCCGGCAGACTGGGAAAATTACCACCATCATTCCGCCTACCACCTATTTGTATATATACCCATACATATTATTACATACACTACATAACAATAAATATACTAAATTCTAATAAATAAGTTATAGTAACTACATACACATACATAGATAATATACTTACTTTTGTTGTGATAGGAAGTGTGAATAGACCATTTTTTTAGATAGAGATCTGGTGGTTTGCTTGCTATCCTAAAGGTTTGGCTATCAGAGAACGCCTAGCGCATTAAGTCCGCTTTTGTATATAGTAATCCTTGTTTCAAGCGGTGTTTTTTTTATATAAATATCACAATTGCAAGATTGCAATATTAAATCTCCTTGAAAGTAAAAAATGGCATTTAACATCATTGTAAATGGCACATACTTTCAACGCGAATAGGTGGTAGGTGGACTGATGGTGGTAATTTGCCCGGTCTGCCGGGGCGGGGAATTATTCACCGTTCGTGCCGATAAACCCAGTAAAGTACACGTTTCGGTATCAGGCTCGACTTTCCGCCATGCCCATTTCTGCCATCATAGTTATACACTCATGCATGTCAGTTATAAGTTTATGGACCTCGCGCTCCACTTACCATCAGGTGGACACAAGGTCACATGTCGTGCTAGTATAAAAATTAAAATTAAAAAATAATGATGCAATTAGGTTTTTAAATCAAATAAGTAGGTATAGGTATGTATAAATATCGTTTTTATATTTTATTTTTATTCATATAACTCGCTAAGTGGGAGAAAAGACGTGGTAACTTTTTTTTCATTTCAACATTTCCAATAATGTTTAAAGGAACTGTTATAAATAAATGAATGAACAAAAATGAAGCAATAAAACAGTTGCTGTACCTACTAAAGTTAGTCCCAATTTAGTCTAAAGCCGATCAAGCAATAATTAAAATGAACGCTGTTAAAGTATATCCAGTTAATTAACTAAATTAGATTTGCCATTTAATTAAAGTGTAATATCTTGAAATTTGGATGAATTTCATCGTCAACGAAGCGGCCCACGAGGGTAGACTAAAAGGCATTTTGACGTCAATCGCTGGAACATGCTAGCAAAAATTTTCATATTTCTCTGGAGCTTAAAATGTTTCTTATATTTTAACAAAATGGAGGAAATATTATGTATGCATATCACCTTTGCACCTTATTAAAAGTATGAGCGAACATTTATTTTGGCTTTTATAATATTCCCTAATATAAAGAAAAAAAAGTAAAGTATCATCACATCTCTTTCGGAGTGGTTAAAATCCACGCTATTAAAGAAGCGGATTCACATTTAGCTAATTTTACTATAGGCACATCATGACAAGTAGCAAGCTCGTGGTCTAGCGGTTAAGTCTGTAGATTTAGATTCGGAGGTACCGGGTTCGATTCCTGGTCGAGACACAATAATATTTATTAATGTAAATAAATAAATTTAATTATTATTTAATTTATTTGTGATATATTTGAGTTTGGTAAGCTAGAGACATCGACGAGCTTGCCACTTGTCATGATTGTCTTAGAGTCTTAGAGGGGTGAAAGCTCGGTGGAATGAAACGAATAAAAATATCATGCACCGTTAATTCCTCAGCACATCCAGACGGTTTACAAATACTCTAAATACAATTTAGATTATCTTATAAGCTGATGATTACAGAATTAACGTTAAAACAAAAGAAATCAAGTGATTTTTTTTTTTTATTATTGTTTTTAAAGGACATTGTACAGAATATATCAGCCCTAAACACGTAATTTATTTGCATAATATATCTAAACAGAGTTCATAACCGAGTTGGGGATCATCAAATTCCAGATGCTGCAGAATTTGTTGCTTTACTTGTCACTCGCGGCTTTATAGCCCAAACACGTAGGGTAAAATATGGGAGTCCACAGCGCGGGAAAACCGCAAAAAATAAACTGCAACTTGTGCCCCATATTTAAAGTCCAATTTATCGTTTTCCATAATTATTCACATTGTAGCACATTATTAAACAAAACAACACTACTTTTGACCGATAATATCCACAGCAAATTAATTTACAAAACAAAAACTTGCACTTGGCATGTCCACGCAAAATGGCGCGAAGAACTCCAAATACAAGCGATGACTATGAAGAAGCGAAAACGACAAGACAGATTACAAACAGAATGGTAACGTTGTGCCATAGATAATCGAGTAGTTATATCAATCAAATATAGTACTCAATTATGTATGTATTCGCTAAATATATGGTTATAAAGTGTATATCGGTACTCGTTCAATAATATTTTAACAGATTGGCCTATAGTAAAATTGGCTAAATGTGAATCCGCTTCTTTAAAAGCGTGGTTTCTGACCACACCGCGAGGGATACGGTTGTGATGATATCTTACCTTACCTAAATTATTATGTCCCGACCGGAAATCGAACTCGGTAGCTTCCATCCATTTTTTTTTCATATTTGTTAACATTTTGTCTAACATTTATTCTTCTATATTGATACAGTCTATCTGGGTAATTTTATATTAAAAACATGTATACACTCTTCTCATCTTACTATAAATTTTAAATAATAAAAACAAGCACCTTTTTGCTAACCCACCGTTCAAATAGGTGGTATATAGGCGGAATGATGGTGGTAATTTGCCCAGTATGCCAGGGCGGGGAAGTATCCACCATTTGTGTCGATAAACCCAGTAAAGTGTATCCACACATTTCGAGATCAGGCTCCAATTAAGCCGGCATAGTGTTGAGGACTGGTGTTAGTTATGAGTCTGATTCCGCTTACCATCAGGTGGTCGCAAAGTCACATGTAATACCTATATATATATTTTTTTTAAACCAGTTATATAGATTACAGTGGTACAATAACTTAAGAATTTTAAAAGACGGTCTTATCTCTGCGGAACTTTGCAAACGAGCAAATGGTTGAGGTTATTAATAAGGAAAAATCCAAGCTTTAATAAGCAGGAAAACAAAGTTTTAGTGTTAACATTTTTCATTCTGAAAATATTGTGGTAATATTTAACATAAACATTTTTCGACTTTAATCGATAATTATGAAAATGAAAATAAATTAAAAAATGAAAAAAAATCGTGGTCTATATGCCTAAATATGTTTAACGAAGGTGCCAGTCTGACTGACAAGGGCAGTTTGTTCCATTGGCGTGATGCAGAAACTGTGAGAGAATCTGAATATTTGGTGGAAGAGTGAAGAGGAATTGCAAGTTGGTTGTTGTGCGAAGAGCTGAGAGAACGGGCGTGGGAGTCACGAAGGAATTGAAAACGAATAAGAGGGAGTTTTTAGTTGAAAGGAACAAGCTTACATTTAGTTAACTTTATTATAGGCCCATTATGACAAGCAGCAAGGTCCAGCAGCCGTATGCCATTATTAGCGCAAACGTTAAATTGTCAAAATAGTGAATTCTGTTATTTACTACCACTATTAGCCCGAGTTTTTCCGTACTTTCTTAAAAAGCAGAATGAGATGTAATTTCTTAACTAGATATTTATTAATAAAATATTTATTCGTCAGGACTCTCATTTTATTTATATTTGTTACATAATTATTTGATATACCACTTATCGAGGATAATGTGTTCTGGTGAAAAATACATTAATTTGTCTGACAGATTAATGAACTCAATCGTAATGAAGTGGTCGCTAAATATGTTCGTATTGACATTAAAGTCATAGACATAAAAATAAAGGACTTTCCAATGATCTAACATACCAACACACATGCGATGTGGTCCAATCTTACATTTATCTGGGAGCACTAATATCTAATAACGGTGGATGCGAAGATGAAATCAAGCGTCGAATGGCAGTTACAAGATCTGCTATGGACAAGCTGAAGAAGATATGGAGGAACCGAAACGTTACCAAAGCCACTAAAATCCGGCTGGTTAGAGCTCTTGTGTTCCCTATTTTTCTGTATGCTGCGGAGACGTGGACCCTACGCGAAACAGAAAAAAAACGAATTAATGCTCTAGAGATGTGGTGTTGGCGGAGAATGCTGGGCATATCATGGACGGAGTTCCGAACAAACAAATCCATACTGGAGGAACTGGGGATCAGACAGCGCCTTTCCTCGACTGTACAATTACGCATTCTCACTTTCTTCGGACACGTGTCACGGCGTGGAGAAACATCAATCGAGCGCTTGGTAGTCCAGGGGAAAGTCGATGGCAAGAGGATGCGTGGTAGGTCTCCGATGAGATGGACCGATCAGGTGAAGGTTGCAATGGATCATCCCCTACATGAGTGCACTAGGAAAGCCGAGGTCCGAGAGGAGTGGCGACGGCTTGTTAAGCGTGCCACTGGCACTCCAATGGCGACCACGACCACTCTGCCAAGAGTGTAGCGACTAAGAAGAAGAACAAACCAACACACTTTTTTTTAAATTAATTTATGTAGTTCGGGTTTTTATTAAAAATGGCCCCGATACTCGAGCATATTTCGCTATTCCTTGTTTTTAAGATGTGTCGTTGACGGCCCACTTGAAAAAATCTAACCTGTCGTTCTGTATACTTAGATGTTTTGTGTAATTAATTTATTTAAATTCTACGGTAATTATTACCTACACAATAAATTATTTCTATTGTAAGCACCTTTTATTTTACTCTGCATTTTCCTGTCGTCTTCTATCAGGTATCAATCAATAAAAAATTCCATCAAGTATGGGTGCATGTCAAGTTAACTATCAAAATGTGTTTCGTCACTTTCTTTTTATATTAATTAGACAGAGATAGATGAATAATTTAACTAGTGTTTTGTTAAATATTTATAAATAACTATATTTTTTGCAAATAGTATTTTTGCCAGTTCTGCGTACATCCTCTCGCTCTTTTTTAAATAGATTTTTTTATAGGCGTTCTATATGGACCTTCCTCGCATATGGATTCGTATATGTCTGTGCATATAGTAAAAGTAGGCGCACGTAAAAAATTGGTTACAAAATTAAACTACAAATTTATATTGAATATTGCTGCTTCTGCTTTCATTTCGGTTCCATAAAATGCAACATTGTATAAAAAGCAGCTCTACCACGTTGTCGGCGGGTCGTTAACCACCTTCCATTAGACATAAAATTTATGACAACTAATAGATTTCTATAAAATTGTTAGCTTGACATAAAAATACTAAATTTTATTTTGTAGCTGAAGACAGCGATATATTTTTATAATAATACATAATACAGCTTCTCGAGAACCATGTAGGTATATTTTATAATATACATATTCTTATATACTAGCACAAAAATAATAATAATACTTATATAGACTGAAGCCCAACGGTTACGGTCTTAGATTTAGTCGCAAAGGCAATGCGGGCTCGATTGTCAATCTGAATCTTTTTTTTACTAGTACGACATGTGACCTTGCGCCCACCTGATGGTAAGTGTCGCGCAAGGTCCATGAATGTTAGCAACTGGAATTAGATAAAAATGACTGACATCAGTCCCTAACACTATGCCGGCTTGACTGGGCATGACGGCTATTCGAGCCTGATCCCGAAACGTGTGAATACACTGTGTTAGGGACTGTTGTCAGTCATGAGTGTCTGATTCCAGTTACTAACTCATTCGAGCCCGCATTGCCTTTGCGACTAAATCTAAGACCGTAACCGCTGGGCTTCAGTCTATATAAGTATTATCATTACTGTCCTGTTATACTCGTACTCGCATTTTATTATCAGGAGTTAGTTTTGCTACCGAAGTTCAATAATAGCTTGTCTGTAACAACCGATACAAAGCAATAGTACAACGGATCATTTGCAATGTCATTAGCAGTGAACGATACGATTGTGGCGATATCTCCCACTCAGAGATGGCTTTATGGCCATTCACAATAGGATGTTTTGCTAAATCGGAAACCAACGATGTCATAACAAACGAAAACCTGATATAACAACGTAAAATTCATTTTTATGAAGTTTTAACGCTGCAAGTCGTAAATATTTATTGCTTCATTTTTAATACCAAATCACTGATGGACTCAAATATTCCTATGAGATGAGACATCCTATGTGTAGTCACTTTTGTACTATAAAGAATATAACACGGCGCGATGGTGGCTTGGTTACAAGAACGCTTTCCTTAAAATCATACAAAGGTCGGTTCAAAACATCCCGGCATGTACCAATGAGAAATCAAATTTTCTTACGTACATTTAACATAAATTTACAACACCACCGTTCCCGCGCCTTGGAGAGCACGTTAAGCCGTCAGTCCCGGTTCCACTAATACCAACTTGTGGAATCGTTAATAAATTGTTATTAAAAATTGACATTAGATCCTCGCCAACCCATCTGGCCAGGGTGGTCAGAAACCACGCTTATAAAGAAGCGGATTCGCGTTTAGCCAACTTTACTATAGGCCAATCATGACAAGTGGGAAGGTTGTCGATGTCTCCAGCGTACCAAACTCGAGAAATATCACAAATAAATGTAAAACTCGCAAAAATGTTCAGTTGAAGTTGCTCAGCCATGCGCACGCGAAATAAATGTCATAGAACGATTTTTTAAATATTAATAATTAAATTACTTAAAAGTAAACCTTAAATTAAATAAACTATATTACATTAAAAACTAAATAGAACTTTTAAAAAAAACTTAGAAATATTAAATTAAGAAAATAGCTTCTCTAAATTGCTGTCCTACAGTATTATTTCTGATTTATTATTAAAATGTTTGTTGAAGTGACAACTTTTTGTTCAATATAAAATCTGAATAATTTAATTACAAAATATATCAAATATTTTTTGTCAAAAGATCGAATTGTGATTCCCTAGTGGGATATGCCGGCGGCTCTATTCCTTGTGAAAACAAAAAGCAATTTCCTTAAAAAATAAAATGCCATTATTTTGTTGATTAAAGCGTTAAAATAAATCAAACAATCAGATATTGGGTTACCCTTTTTAAAGGGCTCATATAAGCATTAAAATACATCTCCATTGTGCCCCAATGTTCGTAGATAATAAAATGTTAACGTTGACAAACCATTCGGCATGCTTTTGGTCAAATTAAATCAGTGAAAATAAGCAGTTAACTTCAACCTTCCGCAGTGCTCAAGGAGTCGTGTTAATTCTTTATTTCGAGCGCGAACAGAGCGAATTAAAAAGCCATTACTGGCGTCTAGAAATAAATCATTCGCCTTCCGTTGCAACATTCGCTCAGACGGTTTAATTTACATCGAGAGTGAGTTCCGCTTAATTCCCGATCCGCGTCCGCCGCTTTTGCCAAATTTAACGAGTTGTTGACTGTACGTTGGCTCTGGGCTAAATGCTTCATCCAGCTTTCCTTCTTACCCAAGTACGAAACATATTTGCTTTCTCTGAAATGAGTAAACTTATATTATTATATAACAAGTATGTAGAACGTGTAGGTAGTCTTTACATTAAAACTTCATTGAAAGGTAAGGTGTCTAAATATAGAAAATATATAAGGTAAAATCTTGAATGGAACATCGGGACGCCTCATTTTTTATTAACATACAAGTATTTCATATCTCTATTCATAGGCAGCCCACTTTTATACCATAAATTCAATCATGAAAGATTATTTCATAAAAATGTTATAAAGCTATACCGTCACCGAATGTTGCGGCAAGAAAGTAAATAAAATATGCAAGAAATCGTTCAAGCCAAACGTACACAATCGATACACCCGCATAAATCAACGCAAAGGCGCTAAACGCAAATTGACAACCCAACTGTCGTCAAAAGGATGAGGGTACGGCTACCTCACTTGTGAGAAAATCCGAAGGGTTTAATGTAGAGTTAAATTATTTCCGGTAAAATAGTTTTTCATTCCAGTTCGCAGCATAAATTGTCACTATTATAATATTAGGTGACTTTGACTTCCACGTTAACTTCGGGGTTTATATAAATAGCTATACCTACCTATATAGTAAATTAGTTTCACATTTAAGATCATGTGATCTCTCCAAAACTAGTTAATGCTTCCACGATACGTTTTGCATTTTAAGTAGATATTCAAAGTATGATCCAACAGATTGTCAGTTTAATTGGCTTACGAGTTTCACTAACAAACAGGGGCGTGAATAACTTTGACCTTTAACTATGCAATAACTTAACATACTTGTTACGTGCATGTCACAAACTAAGTACTTATACCAAAATGTGTAATAGACCTTTTAATATATAATAATTAATTATTTAGCTTTTTTATTTTTCCTAAACTTTTTGCACTATGTACAAAGGCGGATATGCCGCTAGACATTCTTACTCGGTCAACATGATACCAGTAACTATGCGCAGCTGTTTCTGGCAGTCTTTGACAAACACAACTCGTCGTCAACCACGTTCTTCGTGGACAAAGCCGCAATATGATTTTTACGAGAGAGCAATGTAATTTGAATAATTTATAACCAAAAACACGAACTCTAAACTACCGTTTACACTGAGCACTGTGTTCGTCCGAAAGACCGACAAATCAAGTATCGCTACTCGCACGATTTACAACGCTCGTAGCGTGTGCGTGACCTGCACAGTAGCATCCAAGTAGCTTAAGGCGTCCGGACTATGGAAATTCATTGCAATGTAACACACACCTTATGCTAACCTTACCTTGCGTTTAACATTGCAGCAATGTAATGCCAAATTATTGCATTGCATAATACATAGCATATTGCATTTCAGCAATTTGAAACTGGATCTAAATGTCTATAAGTATTCTGTCCTATAGTATTATTTCTGATTTATTAATTAAATGTTTGTTGAATTGACAACTTTGCAGCATTTCAGCAATTTGAAACCGGATCTAAATATCTACAAGTATTCTGTCCTATAGTATTATTTCTGATTTATAAATTAAATGTTTGTTGAATTGACAACTTTGCAGCAATGTAATGCCAAATCCTTGTATTGCATGATACATTGCATATTGCGTTTCAGTCGGGCCTAAATGTCTTGTTTTCTATTGTGCACCATTGCTTTAATGGTGCGTAATTTCAGTCTGAAAAAAGGAACCAGATGACCCTTGCTATTTAAGTTCCTGAGGCAATTTGGAAACTTTTTTGTATAGTAAAAAACATAATATTTTTTTACTATTTTTCTATGGTCGTAAAGTATTGACAAGGTTATCCTTAAAAAATAAGTATATCGTTATAATTATGCAGTAAGTTAAAGCAAAATTATTCTGTCTATTTCCCTACCGGTTATAAAATAACAGATACTGTAGAGAACGAACGTTGAGAATGTTACTAAAATGAAACAGACATTTTTTAAACTGCTAATTGAATCTTTACGTTAAGCTTTAAACCTGTCGTTGCCATCAAAATATTTACTGCGATACGAAACTAAGGCTGAAATTGGTTCTTATGCTTTGCGCTTTGCTCTAACTTTACTAAAATTTCAAGTTTTAAATATCAGATACGTTTTAGCTAATATTACGTAATAATAACCTATGTTAGATTTACGTTATCAAGTTGCTTTGGGCGCAACCGTTAAATTATAAAAATAGTGGATTTCTTTATTACTCTTATGTTAGACTAATATTTATTTATTTATTTAAAACTTTATTGCACGAAGTACAAAGGCGGACTTAATGCCCGTAAACATTTTCTGACAGCCAAACCTTGGGAACAAATTTGAACTAGTATAGGTGCAATAAAAGAAATATTAAAAAATTTGGAAGAAAAATTAACAACTTAATTATACACTTACATATTATATTGTTATATATACTATAATATCAATATACTAAATACAAATACATACATAAACATACATATATACACTTACTAATATTGTGAGGAGCTTTTCAGGTAGTGTAGATATACGAGTTTTTTTAAACAAATAATATGTGATTCTATTGATAGAAACAATCAACTTTTCCTAAGAAACCATTGGAAATGACTTTTTTATTGGCTTTTCCAAACAAATTGGCTATTTTATAATATTAACACAAGTTTATATAATAACAGTTTGTTAATAATAATAATGAAGAAGCCATTTTATTGTCATTCCGACACATGGTTTCATAGGAAAAGTTGTTTGTTTCTATCAATAGAATAATATATTAGTCTAACGTAAGACCATACAAAGTCACCCAGTATAGCTTTTTAGATCTTAGCCTAACCATTTACCATTGACATAAAACAAAAAGCTAGAGATAATCCGTGCCGCTTCAGCAGGATTTCCTGAAGCGTAAACATGTGACCAGGATTCCGGTTCGTTTGCGGAATACCCCATTAATGTAGCCGATAGCTTATCGCAGAACAATAAGGTCACGCCCTCATACTTCGTGGTATTCCATTTTATCAGGGAAATTTGATTGTCATTAAATAAATGCCTATTTTGATTATCTTAACGAGTACTCAAAATTGATCATAAAAATTGCATGTCAAATACATAATAATAATTAATTGCAAGCAAAATAAAAAATAATGTACATATGCGAGCATAATACCGTATGGTATTCTCTACCAGCTGACCTTTGGGACAGTGCGAAATTATTATAATGGAAGCAGAGTAAGAAATAATAATAATAGTTTTAATCAATCATAAATATACCATAGTAAGTATAAGTAACATACCAATATATAAATATGTCGTACGATATAATAAGTACTTAAATAAATAATAATATAATAATTGTCTATGTCAAGATGTGGAAATTAGATGTCATTTTGTTTTTTGAGAAAGTATGTAATTAATAAATGTGTGTACAAGATTCCTTCTTTTACTAAAAACTTCAGGACGAAAGGTAAGCATACAATGTTGCAAGGATAAATAACTGCCTAGAGATTAGATACCTACATTTTCAGGTTCACACAAATGAAATAACTTAGAGTGCCAATCGAATCGAAAATTCATCGGAAAATCTGTGTCCAACGATATTTGTCTAAACGTCTGCATAAACAAAGACAAATTGTCGTACAAGTTTATGTTAATCCCGTAAAGGGTCGGGCGTGATAAAGTCTCCTGGGATTAGTGTCCGGACTCCGTTTAGGCGGCCTACACTTGACACCACCGTCCGCTGTGTTTAGAGGATTATTATCAGATTACTTACACTAAAGATATGAATATACACGCTTATCACCCTCCTGATTGACGTTTGTTATTAAAGCGGAGAGCTTTGTTATTGACAACAGTAAAGACTAGGTAAGAACGTTTTCCATAAAATCTTACAAACGTCGGTTCAAACCCTCCCGTCATGTACCAATGAAAAATACACTTTTCATAGATTTAGAACACCACTGTTCCCGTGCCTAGACGTTAAGCCGTCGGTCCCGGTTCCGCTAACACAATCTTATGGAATCGTTAAAAAAAAATGTCATCGAAAATTGATATTATATCCCCGCGAACCCACCTGGCCAGCTTAGGCCAAATTCTTCAGATATATGTTCTGGAATGCCCATCTCAAACAGGGGATCTACAAGATGTTCATCCATTCCCGACTAACTTATGCTGCGCCAGCTTAACATCACCTTCTGGCCAAAACCAATAGGCACAAGATCCAAAGTCAACAAAACATTGTGTTATTCGGAGCGCCGTGGTTCGTGCGAAATTCTGTGATTGCAAGAGATCTGGAGATGCCTATTATCGAGGCATTTACCGGGTTGACAAAGGATCCTACAAGCATCTTCAGGATATCGTTCCTACTTTCGTATGGAGGAGAGGCCAATACCTAGGGAGGCGCTTTTGGAGAAAGAACTAAAGTAGAATTTAGAAGATTCTTCAGCCACACGGGCGGTGTTATACTAGACACAGAGCCCAGCCGCAAAGGTGTTTTGAATCACCGGCGTTACCCACCGAGAACTTACCGGGTAAAACGTGAGATTATCCCATCCCCAACCCATGCCTATTGTATATCCGGGACTTCTTTGTCTGTCTGTCTATATTTGTTATGTCTTCACAAAATAGTTTTTTAGTTTGTAATTTTTTAAGCTACAGATAAACTCACTATGTAAATACAAAATGTGAGTAAACATAGCAAATATGATATTATGTAAATATTACTGACCAGCACTGAAATGAATTATGTATTTCACTGGTACTAAATTACCGCAAACCAGACCTGTCTATATTTACTGTATTTTTTTTACTTCAACATTGCACTTAAAGTTGGATTATCATCATTATCTGACCTTACAACACTACTGAAGAACCAGGACTTTTTTATTTTTAATATTTGATAGTAGTATTAACTAATTTGCCTTTTTAAAACCTAACAGATTTTATAATAATACAATTTAAACAGAAATAACAATAAAATATAGTTAGTAGTAAGATTATATATATGTATATATAATATTAACTAGTACTTTATATGACAATAAGCCCTATTTCTTTATTTTGGAACAAAACAAGCGACCTATTGTAATAAATATTTTTCAGATCGACTAGCTCCAGAAACTTTTATCAATTTTTTACTTAAATTAAAAAAAAAAAAAAAAAAAAAATGATAACCAATATGTTTAATGATTGTTTAAATAAAAATATAAGGAATGAGAGTAAAGACCTAGCTAAAAATATATTAACTTGGTAGTATGTATAGTATACGAGTATTACCCAGCGAAGTGGAATATTAAGATATTTGCACTTGAGTCAAGTAATTAATTAGATGAACCAAAATAGGAGATGGCTGAAACGATAATATAGACTTGCCCTTATTCTAAGATGATTTCTCAACGGCTTCTCCACTCAATATTTCATTCCAGCTGTCAAACGTAAAAAAGTCTCAATAATTTTCACGATTTTAGTTAATAATGGAGCCAAATGTACCAGTTATATTTTGAAGGTCAGCCGTAAACTGGTACATTTTACCAACTTTGGGATCGTTTATAAATTGTCATTGAAATTGACAGCAGTTAATTTCAACCCGTCTGGCCAGCGTAGCAGCTTTTTAGCCGGGGTGGTCAGAAACCACGCTTATAAATAAGCGGACTCACATTTAGCCAACTGTACTATAGGCCAATCATGACAAGTGGCAAGCTCGTCAATTTCTCTAGCGTACCAAATTCGAGAAATTTCACAAATAAATTAAATAATAATTAAATGTATTTCATTTACATTAATAAATATGTTTGTGTCCCGATCAGGAATCGAACCCGGTAACTCCGAGTCTAAATCCACGGGCCGCTAGACCACGGAGGCAGCGAGTGTAGGCCAAATTCTTCAGATATATGTTTTGGAAGGCCCATCTCCAACAGTGAAGGTCTAGGAAGCTGTAATGATATAATAACTATTAGTATTAGTTTTAGTATATATTAATTTAAAAAAACCAGTTTATAGCTGCATCCAACCTTAGTTTATATAACCACTATACGAGTATGTATGTATGTTATCATATAGTAGCAGACTGTTCCTTGCTTGCTCGTATCCGGCTAAGTTGCTGTATCATTTTATTAATTTCATTCCATATGACAAAAATGTAAATTTTGAGAAATCTAATTGTTCCCCGAATAAGGTTCCTACGGATAATTAATTAATTTATTTATGTTAGGAAAACTTACAGCTACTATACATATATAAAATGAAATATTAAACACAATTAAGCTAATAACAAGTTTTCACATATAGGTAGACACAATTACATAAAAAAAAACATTAGAAAAATGGAGACAATAAAAAATTAAACTAACAATGCTAAACAAACCAATATTACTCTACACGGATAAGCTGAACACACGTCTTCCCTACCTGAAGTGCTCATTTGTCATTGCGCGTCTAATAGATATGGTACTGTCATTAAACATATCAACATCAATGCTCAGGTCGTTGAAGAACTCACTTGCTCTGTTGAAGAACGCGTTACGTCTGTAATTAGTGTTGCAGCGAGGAACATGTAAGAGTGGACGCTGCCTGAGCTTAAGTAAGGGTATTTTCAAGGATATCAAATTTATTAACTCAGGCGAATCCACAATTCCACGCGCAACGCCAATAACGCCAATAATAAACAATAAATAGTATAATATCTCCAAGGGCTCTCCGAAGAATTTTATCATTTGCGTGGAGTAGTAAATACGGCCACGTTGTTTATAGTGTACCATGCACTCGCAGAATCGATACTGTCGTATGGGCTTAGTAGCTACGGATGTACCTTTCCAACATACCTAGATCAAATTAAACAAATGCAAATTAGATTCTTAAAATCGTTGGTAAGAAAAGATATAAAACGAAAGTATAGGCAAAATTACGATAAATTATTTGTGTATTGTAAAACATTACCTGTTGAAGAAAAAGTTAAATTATTAATAACGTTAGAAGAACAGAATAATTACACACACAAAAAACAAATTATTTCTCAACATATAATTACTAGGAGACATACAAATAGGGAACTGGTGGAAGGGAACATCCGTGGCAACTACTACGGCAGGAGGACGCGAGAGTATCTACTTCCCAAAATACTAAATAGTCTATCTCAAGAAATAAGAATAGAAAAACTTTCCAAATTGACATATAAAAACAAAATTAAGAAAGAACTACTCGAACAACTGAGTAGCAAAATCGATAGATTATTTGTGTAAAAAAAAACCGAATCTATTATAGTTGTGTTTTATTTTATTTAGTATTTTATAAACTAAAGTGTGCTAGTATATCATTGTAATGAGAGCTATCTGCCGATAAACTATTTTATAGTTTGGCAGAATAATGTTATATTTAAATGTTATGATATAAGGAAAAATAAATAAATAAAAAAAAAAAAAAAAAAGCACGGAAACGGTAGTGTTGTTAATCTATAAAAACAAAAATACGTAGAAAAAGTTAGAATCTTATAGTAAATCCCTTAAAGCACTAAAGAAAGTAAGCTCTAAAGTAATGGTTGAACCATGCAGCAAAGATCTCGGTAAAAACCTAGTAAAAGCCTGTCTTGTCACGAAGGGGCGCAGTCAGCGCAAAATGGAGTAACCCATTTTAAAGTAGAATGAATTACACGTCCCGAGCGGACATGGCCTCACCGCCACGCGCCTTGCGGGCTGCTCGTGTTGGAATCCTGCCCACTCAGCACAACGACATCCGGTCAAGTAGGTAGCTGCGAGATATTGACTTTTGTCTCAAGCTTACCTTGTAGTTTGTCGGTTTAGTTTTATGTACGAATTTAAATGGTAACATTGTAAAGTAACAAAATGTCACATACTAAGGAGCGTGTTCTCATTTCGCTGAACAGTTAGAGAATTCATTCTGTGACGATTAGCCTGGCTTTGATTCTCATACCGTTAGGCTTCTTGCCCTGTCTTTTTGTATATTTAATGTCTCCGCTATTGAGTAATTATTTTGGTTTCTACAATAATTTCATAACGTTATTTTTACGAATCAGCCAGTCAAGACCAAGAATTATTAGATTATATTATACCAACTTGTCTGATCATTAAAAGCCAATTGAGCAAAGGAAGTTATAGAAAAGTTTATCTCTCATGTAGTAAGTCAGTTTCTTCGGTGGTCGACTATTCGATTGATCTTCTCTGAATTGCTATCCGGCTTGGGCCAATAAAGATCTTTTTGGCAATTGAACAGGATTGGGAATCGTAACCGCCGATAGATTATACCAAGTAACTACATGTTGACTAAATTGGATAAAGGCAAGTATATTTACTTAGAACTTACAGATATAGCGACATATAAATAATCCCGAGATATTCTCCAGATAGTGTTTTATGTTATGTTACATTTCCAGAGAAAATAATAGTACTAACTAATAGTATATTATAATAGATTGTTTTTATACGCTAAGTATTATTATTATTAGGTAACACATGACTTCATTATTTTAAATTGGTATTATTATGCATAAACAACATCATCATCTTGCCACCCTCTACAATACAGTCATAGCAGTCATAGCTGTCACTGCTGGAGATAGGCCTTCCACAACATATCTGGAGAAATTGGCCTACACTCGCTACACTGGCAAGACGGGTTGTCAATTTCAATTTAATAACGATTCCACTACTTGATATTAGTGGAACTGGGGCCGACGGCAACTTGTTGAGAATCGTTGAGAAACTCGTTGAAACTTCGAGGCAAGTCGTTGAGAATCTACAACATATGTACGTAAATTCCTCATTGGTAGATCACAATGACCACGCCAACTCGTCTGGATAGCGTGGTAGGTGTAGGGCAAGTTCTTTAGAAATGCCCAGCTACAATAGTAAAGGTATAAAGAGTCTGTGTTCTGTGTGTGTGATGATGATAGATTTATAGATTTTTATTATTAATTATAGATTTAGGTAAATTTAGATTTTAGGTAATTTTAGTTCTTAGATTATGTTATGTTTAATTCATGGCTGACTTGATTATTGTTTAACTGTTGTGTTATAGCATGTGGTGGTCGCCCATAATAGGTGCAGCATCAGACTTTTGATTTAGCATTAGATACAAATGCATGGGAGCTGTTGCCACTGTTGCAGACCCTATTATTAATAAATAAATAAAAATAAAATAAAAAATATGTGATAATATGATAATGTTCAAACCGCGTCGTTTTTATATTTTAAGGAAAGCGTTGTTTTAAAGCTTCCACCGCTATATTATACATAAAATGAAATACTTGTAATTCGTGTAGATTATTAAAAATATATATTAAGCAATAATACTCTAAAAATACTAAGAGGCAATGCAAATAATACCTAATATCTACTAAAATTCCTTTAATAATTAAAAAAGTTTGGATAGCTTTAAAATTTTAGATAATATTCATTTTAGTGACCATTTTTTTTTAGCTTATTTTTCTCAAAAGTACACTCAAACTTAAAACATCTTTGAAATTATAGGATTGTGCGAGAGGGATGCAAAGCGTTAAATTCTCTTACAATCCCTGCTCATTGACCCAAAAGTTAACTGTTAGAACATTTCATCAGGTCATCTTTTAATAAAAATGGTGTATTCACACTTCTTAAATAGCTCCTGACAGCGTTAGTAAGTAGTATATATGTATGTTTATGTATAATAATGTGTATTATTAGTATGTAGTATATTGATATTATGATATATATTATATGATGTAAGTATATATCAATCCTATTAAATTAACTTTTATAATTAAAGTATTATTATTATTTCTATGATTGAACCTATAATTGTTCAAATTTGTCACTAAGGTTTGGCTGTCAGAGAATGTCTTTGGGCATTAAGTCCGCCTTTGTTCTTTGTGCAATAAAGTTTTTTAAATAAATAATAAATTTCACTAGACATTAAGATACGATAGTCTATTAACTTTCTAGGAAATAAAATAACGAACATTTAAGAGATAGAGAGCAATAAAATAAAAAAGGAGGCTTGAATTGTAAATCAGCCTATTGACGGTCGCAAGCATCAGAGAGACATCATTCTTCTCATCTCACCCGCAGCCGCGCAGCGAATCCATAGAATTTAGAAATTGTCCTTATAAATTTGTCTTCATAGTTGTTTTAGTAAAACATCTTTAAAACATTGGATTGTGCGAGGGAGAGAGAAGCACAACCGTTAAACTCCTTAAGCTCGTCTATGTACATTCGTTTAATGAAGATGTTAGCTCAATAGAAGCACAAAGCAGTAAAATCTCTGTTATTCGATTATTCGTCGATCACGCTTCAATGACTGAACGAAGTTGGGAAAGAGTTTTGCACACAGGTAGTTTGAGTTCCAAATTACGTGTAGTCTACTTTTTATACTGTTCTAATACATTGTGCCCAGGGGAAAACTTAAGCTAACAAAGACTGTTCTACCCCGTCACGGTTTGGAAACTGTTCGAATTCCTTCGTGTTTTAGCGGTCAATACTGCGGATTTGGACGCTAAGGTAAATGGTTAGAATACTGATTGAGAACACAAATGTAATTACAAAAGTATTATTACGACCATAATTTACTAGCAAAATTTTTCATCATTCATTTATTACAACCCATAGAGCACAGAGTGTAGGCCTTCTGAAACATCTATCTGGAGAATTTGGCATACACACGCCACGCCGGCGTAAACGATCTGGCGAGGGTTTGATTTTTTAACGATCCTACAAGTTGGTTATAGACACGGGAACGGTAATGTTTTTATGACGAATGCACGGGGTTCGAACCGACCTCTTTAGGATTTTAAGGAAAGCGTTCGTACAACCTATCCACCACCGCTTACTATAAATTGAGATAAAGATAGAAATTTATTATATCCCAAATATAAATATTTATAAATAATAATACTAGTGACAAGGATTCCGATTCGCCAGAGACAAGATTGATAAGCTTGGTTTTTATGAATTTAAGTTAGTAAAGTTGGATAAAAAAGAAGACACTTTAAAAAAAATATTTATTTATTTATTTATGTTAGGAAAACTTACAGCTACTATACATATATAAAATTAAAAATTAAACACAATTAATGGTGCGGGGAGAGCGGTTTTTTCTGCGGAGAACCTCAAACTGCGCAAATATGCCAACCTTGGTTTCGGTTACGAGTTTGCGCCGTTTGTATATTACTTCGAATAAAATTATAATATGTACATTAGCTAATAACAAGTTTTCACATATAGGTAGAGAAATTGAAAAATGTAGACAATAAAAAATTAAACTAACAATGCTAAATAAACCAATATTACGCTTTACGGATAAGCTGAACACAATGAAATAATAATAATGTTGGTTTCTAATAATTCCACCCCGCAAGGAATCACGATCGTGATAATACTTATTTCAACTTTATTTTTCAGCGTCTAATTCCGTATTAAAACCAAATGCTCGTTAAAAAAACAAGGTTTTGACTCCGCAAAGAATTACAGTCGTAATAATTTACCATTAATATATTTCAAAATACTGTTTGAAATTTGTGGCTGGTTCGATAGAGGGTTGGAAGGACGAACTTTGTTTATACATAGACAAGACATGCCATAAACAATGGACGATTCATGAAGAAAATACAATAAAGTTGCATTCGAGTAACTTTGAATAGGCCAGGCTCACTACACTTTTAATACTAGAACTTGTATTATTATTATTTATTAATAGGTATAAATTCTATATACACAATATTAAGTATATTGTTCAAAAATTTGTGTTCCATTCAAGTTAAAACAGAATATTTAAATTAAAATTAAATCTTAATTATTTTCGAATAGCAAAATCATGTTTATTTATTAAGTTAAAATTTTGCTAGATTATATTTCTATAAAAAGTCTGCGGCTCGTCATGCAAGGAAAGATACAAGGCTCCAGAAGACCGGGGAGAAGACGTAGATCCTGGCTCAAGTACCTCAGGGAGTGGTTCAGCTATTCGGGTTCTGCCAACAAAATTAAATTGCAGAAATTAGCTTGCAGATTCCTTTCTCAGTCAGATTAAACATTAACAGGTCACTGGAATTTGCTAAGCTGCTGGTCTTCTGCTAACAGCTTACTTATTGGACCACTTTGCTGCTTAGTATTCTACTAGCAGGAGTAGAATCATTCAAAATAATTAAATTAATGACGTTTCATAAATGCCTGTACTGTAAATAGGTTTACGTGAATAAAGATATTTGACCTTTGACTTTTTTTTTTGCCTAAATGATAGCCGACCGCCGATAGGTGAAGCCACCTTAAGATGAAAATTAAAAGTAAAGTACTATCACGACCGTATACCTTGGGGTGGTCAGAAACCACACTTGTTTTTTATTAAAGAAGCGAATTATCATCTAGCCAACTTTATTATAGACCCATCATCAAGTGGCACTCTCGTCGATGGCATGCCAACCTCGAGAAATATCACAAAGAAAATAAATTATTGTATCCCAACCTGGAATCGAACCAGGTGCCTCCACGACACTCGACCCTCGTCAACATGTCTGGGCAGCCGTGGCGAGTATAAGCCAAATTCTCCAGAATATTCTGGAAAGCCCATCTCCGACAGTGGACGTCCTAGACTCTGTGATGATGGAGGTGTATTAGTATCAGGTGAGACATATTAAGGCTAGAAAACACCTAGTAATACCTGCTGGCGTTAGTTTAAATTATTGGACTCTATCTCTCTTCTATCAAGCTCCAAACGCCGTGTCAAGCTTCACAAAATATCTAAACAAAATATATGGCTGTAATTTCTACCGTTTTAATTATTGCAATTATGTTAAAATAACCTTAAGTTGTTACACGTAATTATACGCGTGTCTCCAGAGAAGTCAATTATCTAAGACTGTCACATGCAGTTTATAAAGTCCATTATTGTTGAAAATGACAGCCTCCATCGTCGACCGGGTAACTCCGTTAATTTAGACGCGAAAGTACCGGCATTGATTTATGGACCTGACACTTTTTTTTAACTACCACGACATGTGACCTTGCCCCCACCTGATGGTTTAAGGAAATCTGACACTCAAATCTGACATTAGTCCCTAACACTATGCCGGCTTGACTGGGCATGACATCAAATCGAGCATGACCCTGAAATGTGTGGATACACTTTGCTGATTTATTTAATACATCTGTGGTATTTTCATATTTTCGTTTAGAAACGAGTATCCTTGGAGCGCACTACTCTATAAGGTGTATCTGTTTTATATATAGTCTATATATTGGCGCCTCCGTGGTCTAGTGGTAACAAACGTTGCCGTAAACTAGGGAGGTCGTGGGTTCGATTCCCACCGGGGGCAAGTTGTACATTGTATAATTTGTCTCGGTCTGGGTGTTTATATGTATAATATGTATATATTTACAAAAAAAAAAAAATGTATAATATGTAGTTTATCAACCATCTAGTTTCCGTAACACAAGCCTCGTTGCTTACCACGGAAACTAGATGGCGCTGTGTGACCTGTCTGGAAATATTTATTTATTTATTTATATTATGTGTAATATATGTATATGTGTAGTGTATGTATGTATTATAGTATTATTATATAAACCCTTCTCCTTCTTTCCATACCTTCTCCTCTCCCTCTTGTACAAGCTTTTATGCATATAAAATTTAAATAAATGAAAAAAAATATATATATCACCATTAAATATGGGAAAGCACTGGGTCTCCATAGCACAGATCTCACATTATTAGTTAAAGCACCAGCCTGCCCCCTACATTACTTCATTTTTATTTTGTTTTTATTTGTTATTTTATGCAACTAGGACTATTTTTAAATTATTTTGCATTTGGTTTTTTTTTATTAATAAAATATTTGAATTTAAATTTCTCAAGTTTGTTTGTCATGATGGGCCTATAGTAATGTTGGATAGATGGATATTTGCTTCTTAAAAAATAAAAGCGTGTTTTTTGACTTACCCGGAAAGGATACGGTCGTGATGGTATTGTACTATTAGTGTTTAAACTATTTATGCTGACATCCACACACACATATACTTAGTGAAAAGTATAATGACTTAAGTATAAGGAAAACCGTAAAGAAATTAATTGTTTCTTTATAATTAAATTTAAAAATCCATGCTAATATTATAAATGTAAAAGAAGATTTGTCTGTGTGTTTGTATGTACGACACTGGCGTAGCGTGGATTATTGACGCCCGAGGCGAAGGCTAAATTTGCTGCCCCTTGTTGATTAAAAATGTTGGGATGTGAACCTACGTCCATTTGTCACAAATTTATTGGTTATGCCAATATTGGCAGTTATTGCTGAAGTTGTCATTATTATTTATGTATTATGTAATAATTAAATATTATATACTCGTATTATATCTTATATATTTATGTAATATTAGTGTATGTGTAGTGTTATTTAGTTTTAAGATTATTTATTTATTTAAAAACTTTATTGTTTAATACAAAAGGCGTATGTAATGCCACTTTTTTTCTTTGAATGATAGGAACACTGGCAACTTGAACAACATGTTAAAATTTGTATTCAAAATACTTAATTTATTTTACGTATTTACTACAGTATTGTTTGGATAATATTTCATATAATAAAAAAAAAGTATCATCACGACCGTTTCCCTTTCGGGGTGGTCAGAAACCACGCTTATAAATAAGCTGATTCACATTTAGCTAACTTTACAATCATGACAAGTGGCAAGCTCGTCGATGTCTCCAGAGTACCAAACTCGAGAAATATCACAAATAAATTAAATAAAAATTAAATGTATTTACATACATTAATACATATTTTTGTGTCGCGACCAGGAATCGAACCCGGTACCTCCGAGTCTAAATTCACGGACTTAACCGCTAGACCATGGAGGCAGTTATATAATAGTAAAAGTAGGCAGATCATATAATTGTGCAAATTAAATGCAATAATGGATTAATTGAACTGTTTCCTTAGTGACATTAGTGGTAAATTGAACTGTTTACTTAGTGACATTAGTGATGCTACATTTACTTTTTGTCTATTTGCACTGTACTCATTTGGGATTAAATAATCCCAACGTCCTATATTTTAACAGGTAGAGAATGCCTAGCGGCACTACGTTTGCCTTCGGCATTTTACAATAACTTTAAAAATAAATAAATAAAATAGGTTCTTTGCACATCAAAATGACAAATGACCCTACGACTGCTTGAAACTATTTTTTCCTACCATTATACTCCACGAGCGTACCCGGGTCAAACAGCTAGTAAATAAATATTTACTTGATATATTTTTGGTACAACGTAAATGCTTATAAACGCGAATTCCGAAGTTGGTTCGTTAACAAGCCAACTTTATTCATTAGTGTGTATTGTCTAGTGAATTTATTCGTCAGGTCGAGCACGGGCCAGAACTCTCACAACATTTTCTGCTCCTTCAATAGACTTAATAATAAAAGGACTTGTCGCAGTTGCAACGTTTTGGTTGGAATCGTCTAACGGTTAAGTCCGTGGATTTAGACACAGTTGTACAGGTTGGATTCGGACACAATAATTTTGTTGCTTATGCATCCAAAACGTTTGCGACTGACGTCATTCGCTACGGGCCAATGACGATAATTCGCCATTAACAATATCATTTAAAGAAATCAAAAATAAATATCAACCGCACTGACTCGTGGCTCGCGAGTGTTTTTCATTATTTTAAATCAAAAAAATAATGCTTTTCGTGGATTTTAGTGATCACACACATGAATACGTGGATTGCTTTGGAACGGGTACTGTTTTCCATATGAGATGGTCATGAACTTGGGAGTTTGGTACGCTAGAGACATGGCTAAATGTGAATTCTTTTGAAGGGATACGATCGTGATGATACTTTATATAACAAGCGCTTTGGGTATTTCTATAGCAAAATTATGTTTTTTTGAGCGCTAACGTCATATGAAGGACGTCTTTAGCGAAATGACACTAGCAATGTCAAGTTCGAGTTCATATATTACGAACTAAAACGTTGTAGGTATAGACCATGCCCTTAGATTAAGACTATGACTCCTTCAGAGTTCACAAAATATTTTCGTCTTGTTATGCTTATCTTACATAGCCAGAAAGGAAAGTTGGTTCATATTTTAGCTGAAGTTTCACTTAGAGACTTGTGCGATACAATGTTACTAATAGCTATTACCTATACCTGGGTAAGAAAAGAGATAAATAACTTGAAAGTCAAATCATTTATGATATTTGTCTGGAGGGCAATTTTTATTTCTAATAAATATATTTTTCCATCCATATCCATACTAATAAAGCGCCTTAGCTTTTAAATAAATGACTGCGGATATTTGTAAATAAATCTTTTTTAATAAAATAAACGAGTATATCACGCTATTAAAGTTGATATTTGCATGGTCACTGTCAAGGTCGAGCGGTTATAGTTAAGAATTTAATAATATTTTGCGACTAAGTAACAGAATAAGGCTACTGGTCTGCTACTGTGATGTAGCTTCTCTGAACTTGTTCTACCGGCTATACTATGGTGAGTGCTCTGAAGAGCTCTATAACCTAATTCCTTCCTCTCAATTCCGCGACCGAACCACAAGCAAAGGTCAGAATATGCACCCACATACCGTAGTCACCATCCCTTAGCGTACGTATAAATTTGGGTACTCATACATCTGTCGCACAAAAAAGATGTGGAATGCTCTTCCAGCCTATTTGTGTCCACTTTCCTATAACCTGGAGTCCTTTAAGCGAAGTGTGAAAAGGCATCTAGTCCAGCCGGCATAGTGTTAGGGACTGATGTCAGGCATGAGTATCTGATTCCAGTTGCAAACATTCATGAACCTTGGGCGCCACTTATAATCAGCCCGCCAGGTCACATGTCATGCTAGTATAAAAATGTTAACATAACTATGCTTTGTTTTATCCACGTTTGGATATAAAAAATATATTTTTATAACATGATTGTTGTGGAACAAGGAGTAAGACGAAATAGATGTCTAATATGATCCTTCTTCTATGTGTGTAAGTCTTTATGACACATAGTTGTCATAGAGACTGTAATTTGATCTTTCGGAAAATGTTGTGATCAAGTTGTGTATTTTAATATAATTTATTACCATAGATCTGTTTGTGTTATTCAGCCTTATTTGTTGACAATGATAGCTTTAATTAAGGTTCTGTTTTTCATTGTTTTCGAAAATATTGTTCAGGTTTACAGCGCTTTTTGACAGACATTGTTGGCGGTTTTGGTAAATATTCGATGCGTTAGTTGACAACTCGGCGGCGAACTTGTGGCTAACTTTGTAGGACGAGCGACGGACACAATATTATCATGGGTATTTAAAGCTTTCATTTTAATTAAAAAGTATTTATTATTCATCTTTACAACCCCTAGAATGTCCTAGACAAACAGTCCTAGATCTCCATCAGCTTAAAGACATTTTTAGTTTGTTAAATCCGAACTAAACACAACCTACGCCGATTAAGTATTCTAATATAATTCACTTTATATGAAAAAGCGTACCCTAAAAAAAAAACTATTTTGGGTGATGGGCCTAACGAAAATATGTTCAAGGCAATATTTAATTATTTAAAACTTATAATTTTATTTGTAAAAGCGACCTTATCAGCTAGTGTGGTAATCTCTTTTTTTTAAATATATTTTGTTAGTCAAACCATCACCATAACCTTTGTTAGCATATTTTATTTCATAAAAAGTAGATTTCATTCGTATACTTCACTTGTGAACGTCGCACTTGACGTATTTTTATTTATTTATTTATTTAAAACTTTTTGCACTATGTACAAAGGCGGACCTAATGCCGCTAGACATTCTTACTCGGTCAACCTTAGGGACATTACGAACATGGTATGTGGGAGGTAGGTGCAAATATTTAAACAGGAAAATAGGTAATTACGTATCTTAGACAGTTCCCGGAATCGAGTTTTTTTTTATTCCTTCACGAAATGTGACCTTGCTCCCACTTGATGGTAAGTGGCGCGCGAGGTCTATGAATGTTAGCAACTGAAATATCATACTGACATCAATCCCTAAGACTATGCCGGCTTGACTGAGCATGACGGCAATTCGAGCCTGATCCCGAAATGTGGGGATACTTCCCAGCCCGGGTAGACTGGAAAAATTACAACCATCAGTCCGCCTACCACCTATTTAATATCTAATGTCATGACAGCGAAGTATTTTATAGCTACTTGTGACTCGGCATCCAGCGATGCTATAGAAGAACGAAAAAAGATATATTTTATATTTAACCCGTGACTAAAAATTATTTTAACAAATTCAAAGTTAAAGTAAAAATGAAGTTTGCAAATCTTATGATATTGGACGCTAATATTAAATCCAATGACATATCGAAGAAGTTCTCGGCAAGACATATGACCTGGTAAAACGACAAACTTCTGAACAGAGCTAGGCATTACTTAGGTCTGGGAACTTGATAAATGTTACACTGTGCAAACTTTATTAACATTTGTGAAAACTTTTGCATTTTTCACAACATTCGTCTCGTTTTGATAATAAGATTTCTTTTCTTGACTTTTTTTACTTGGATATCTACTTATGCCTAAAAAAACTTACCAGTAACAGTTACGACGGTTATCTCTTGCGGAGTGGTCAGAAACTAACGCTTGTTTTACAGTAGCGGATTGATTTTTTAGGTTCATTAAATCTGACTGGCATCCGACCAGGTTGTTGACATGGTCCTTGGGCTGGCGCTGCGATGCCCACCAATGAACCTCGAGCGGTCAACAAGTGGATACCGCATGGTTCACATTTTTTTGTGGCTTACCTATTTTTTCATGAAACGTTCATATTTTAATAATAAATATTGAAGTTATTGAAAATGATAAATTCAATAAATAAATAATAGAAGCTAATAATGTTTTAAATAATAGCTTCTACATAAGCTGGAATTTTAATATTGTCTGAAATGAAATTGTTAAACGCCTCCTGAGGAGCTTGCAATTAGAGATTTCCTTTGATGTTGGATATCCGCCGCTTCATTGGGCAATAACGCAAGCCAAGCATGAAAGACCCACGAATTTAAAAATTTCCAATATCTTAAAAGTATGAGATGCTAAAACTAATATTGAATTTTGCGTCTCATCCGTCAAATAGCTACGGAATTTTGGAGGCAATTTAAACAAAATCTTTTGTAATTTTCTTAACATTATTTCAAGTCAATGGACACTGTAATAATAGAAAGCTTTTATTCTTATTTGTTTTATATTTTTCAGTTAGCGATATACACGTAGACGGTCATTCTTCATCATAGTTATTTTTTTACAAAGTATATAAATTCAATTTTAAATAAAATCAGTCTATCGCATGTCGTTATTTAGTTCTACCTACTTGATAATACTTACAACACAATTGATAAGCAATAAGTATAGAAGCAATGGTGGCTCATGGTAAAAATTGCTTTCCTTATAATCTCAAAGGTCCCAATGAGAAATACTACTATTCTTAAATACATTTGTCATAGATTTACAATACCACTGTTTTTGTGCCTCAGAAAGCACATTAAGCCGTCTCACAAAGTTTCTCCTTTCCTTTATATCATCCTTTAAAAAAAAGATAGAGTAAAGTATCATCACGACCGTTTACCCTTCGGGGGGGTCAGAAACCACGCTTATGAAGAAGCGGATTGACATTTAGCCAACTTTACTATAGGCCAATCATGACAAGCCAGCAATCATGGCAAGCTCGTCGGTAAGAGAGAGAGAAAAATATTATAATACGCTTTTACAATAACTGCAAATAATTGCGAATGATTTTTTCGTTAAAAATAATTAGTATATAACTCAATTAATTTTAACTTTAGAATTATTATGGGAGTTGTTTGTCATTTTTCGTAAGCATTTTTAGTATACAGATACTATTTTCTAGGTGACTCATGTTGATTCATACTTGGAAAAAAAGACATAAGACCCTCGCCAACCCCGATGACTAACCAGATGCACAGCGTGGCGAGTGTAGGCCCAATTCTCCAGAAAATTCTGGAAGACCCATCTTTAACAGTGGAGGTCTAGGACTCTGTGCTGTAATGATGATGACGTATAATTTTAACAAATTTCAATTCACGCATTTTCTAATAGTTAAAACATTACAACAAAATATTTTATATTCTAGTTGAAACTTAATAGGTACTTACATACTTACATGAAAGCTCAATATAGAGTTATTCGTATTCCTCACAGAGGTTTTATTGTTCGATATCACAACGGTGCCTACATTCCGGCGTCTTGTTCTTTCTTAAATATGAGTTTTTATATTTCCGCTCACGTTCGTAGATCGACGCGAATGAGGTTTGGATCCTTTATTCTCCGTGTGACGGTAGAACAGAATGCCTGCGATGTATCGAATTACTTGCCCAACAACAGAAGGGCCTATTTCTAAAACCTCTACATGAACAAAATATCCCTGAATTGGGGACTCAATAGAATAAAAATTGTATGTTATATTCACTGCAAAATTTGACGTAAAAATAATAATAAATATGCTATAATTTTGCACTAGAACAACGTGGTAGATTATAGCCTGCGACTCCGTCTGTTATTCAAGAAAGACAATTGCTTAGCATTAGAGTAGTATGTTACGGTTTGACGGAAAATGCATTATGAATTAACCGAAGAAAATATGTCTCTATGTATTGGAGAAAAAGGTACATAAAACAGTTAATAAACAAAATAAGATGAAGTAATAGACAATAGAATCATGTCGGGTTTGCTAGCCTAAAAATATGTACACAACATTGAAATAACAAGTTTAAAATAAAATAAAAATGGTAAAAACTGGTAGTAAAAAAATTACACTAAAATTCATAATATAAAACCTAATAATAAAAATGATATAAATGTACTAATAAAACATTAGTATATATTGCCTATAGGTATCTTATATAATCTTAATTTAAAAAAAAAAAAATTTATATAATAGTTTTATATAGGTATATGTAGTTTCCATAGAAACAAAAAACATAAGGTTTTTTTAAAGAAAGTAACATAACGAAAAAAATGCATAAACAGAATACTACGAGTACATAACATTAAATCATTATTCACAGTTGTGTAGGTATAGCATCAAAATGTACTTGTGAGGTGAAATATATATTATTATTTATTGTTGATGTGTAATTCTGTATTTTTGTTATGTATAACTGAATTATCCATGCAGATGGCTTTCTCTTCTCTAAGCTGCTGGTCTTCAGCTTAGTCTTCCACTAACAGGAGTGCAGAGTCAATATTTAGATTCAGGTTGTATTTTTAGTGATAAAGCATATAGAAAAATCGGATATCTACTTTAATATTACTGTAAAAGCTGAAGTTATGGTAAATACTAAGATTGTCCAATATAACCCAACATAATGACATTAAATATGATGACAGAATATTTAGCTGACTTTAATCTTTAAGAGTTGGTATCTGTTACGGTTTAGTGGAAAATATTGGGGTTTACAATATCATAGTTCGAGCTTTTGTAAAATATTTAGTTATTTATTTATTTAAAACATTGTTACACAAAACATACAAAGGCGTGACATAATGTCGCTTGACATTCTCTGCCTGTCAGACATTCGGTAGAACGAGAACATTTATGTGAGGTATGTGCAATATACATATAAAAAAATAAATAAGTTGAAAATACAAGCGTATTTATTCCCAATCATAGAAACTTCTGGGATTGTGCGGAGCGATTGCAAGTGACCCGACGGAATGACTGTTGGGGCGTGGAAACTTGTGTGGTCTCTGGTGTGCGATGCGAGGTGTGTAGATACATTAGCTCCACCTCACATTCAGGCGACCCGTGCGGCGTCTTCTGCTGAGAACCTCGAGTTGTGCAAATACGCCAACCATTATGAAGTTTCTGTAATTGTAAAAAAAAATGAAGTGTGAAAAAAAAGAAGTCGAATGTTCTGGCTGACGTTTAAAATAAATCGACGACATTTTAATCGTTATAATTACAGTCTTTATTTTGGTGTACCTTAGCTGCTTGAAAGGTTTTTGCATTTGAAAGCATGCGTATCGATTGTTTTACAATTTATTCCAAATAAAACGTACTTCTTTAGAGAGATATTGTATTTTCCATCAACATTATATAAATAACAATCGGAAGGAAGAGCGGAAAGGAATTTTTCCGTGGTGAGTGACACGACGGTTTGGCTGTCTTCCAGAAATAACGGATTCCATACTGGGGTACCTGGCTACGTATAGACGAGCTTTGGCAACAAACCGGGATTTCTTTTTGATTATGTTATTGTAGGTTCTTTATAAAATCTCCAATAAAGAAACACAACGTCGCTCTTATTCTGACAGCGATACAAAAAGCCGTGTAACTCACATTGTATCTAGTAACTTAGGGCCGGTAATTCATCTAGCTCCAGATCTGAAGATGCCTATGTATTGAGGAGTTTGTTGGTAGCCTGACTAGACGTATGTTCTATCAAGCCAGCAACGGACCTGGACGACCCTACTGTCTGTCTGTCAATTCATTGCTCACTAAAGTGGCTTCGTATATAAATTTGTATGGCAGGCCACTTAAGTGAACGACGTGATGAATACCTGACCCTAAAATATACATTACTTAAATATGTCTAGTTTCATTGTTATTTTACTATCGATTATACAGAGAAAAATGGATTAAGTGATGTAATTAAAACATCGACGATAAATCAATTAATTAAAAAAAACAATTCTACGTTTTCGGTGTTATACTCGTACGTACGTGGGTAGACACATTTTAAGCAAATTGATTTTTTTATTACACCTATCTAATTTTTAAACCGATGTAAAAAAAAAAGATGGTATGTTTTACCGACAAGAAAAATACTTTTTTTATTAAATTTATTATCATTGTTAAAGTCAGTACTGTGACTCATCGGATGGTACCAGACACACCTTAGCGTCGATCGTTTCTGTTTCAGTGACGTCACACCGCGTGTGCTTACTTTTTAGTGCTGCAGCAGTGTCTGTGTGCTGTATTCGGATTTTTTTCCTGGATTATTAGTTGTGTGTAAAAAGAGTTTTAGCACGAGAAGAGCTGGTCTCCCTCTGGAACCCTGGGGTCGACTCCACTGAGAAGTGGGAAGTGGTTCTGCCTCTTTCTTTGGACTCCACGGAGCTGGCTCGTCATCAAACCAATGCCACAACCATATACAGTCCACTCATCTACCAATCCCGTGAGGGAGTTGGAAATCTCCCTCATTTTTTTTTTGTCCATCGATCCGGATTTGGAAAAATCACATCAGACCCTGGATGAGGACTTTGTGTTCTAGTGTCTGTTATGATGATGACTGATCCTTTTCGTTTTATTGAATTTTTAAATAAGTAATATTTCAAGCCGCAGCCTGTATTTCTCCAATAAATGCTATTCCAGTAAAAAACTACAAATAATCCTTAAATATATCGAGTTTTCTCGCACGAATGCAGTAACTAAGTTTATGGAGCCATGTCATATTATTAACAAGCTAACCTTATCGGTATGTTGCCAGATATGTGAACCAATTTTCGATTAAATTTACCTCGTATTATGCCAGCAATATCCTCCCTTTGCTTCATCGCAGCCGGATAAATACCAATCTGACATCAGAGCGCTATACGTCAACTACACTCTCTTCATGTAACGTGTATTCCACATGAAAAGCGTATTTGGGCAAATGCACATTAGGCAATTGAAGCTATTCACTCGGTCCAGTTCAAAATCGCTTACAAATTTCATCACCAAATTTTGCAATTCCCAATCCTGACATTAATATACTAGTAATGTATCCATGGTCTAGCGGTCAATATCGTAGCACGTTTTACTTGGTTCGAATCTTGTTCGAGAACTAAAAAAAAAAAATTGTGACATTTCCCGAGCACTATACTGTTGCCTTTATTTACCGTTACTTTTGTCGTTAAGTATAACTGAACTTGCATTTAAATTTGAAAATATTATACAAAATCTGTTCGTTAAAACATGTTTTTATATAACGTATGAGCTTACATTTACTTATATGTATGTATATTATTATTGTTTATATGTGTAGTTTATATATATGCATTTGTATGTAGTATTAGTATGTAGATATGTAAATATTATTTATTAAGGTACCTAAGTATGTATTAATTTATATATGACATTATATTATATAATTAAGCCTGTAATTGCACCTACCTTTTATTATTTGATAGCTTTTGTTGTCCCGAAAGTTGGACTGTCATAGATGTCATGTCCGCCTTTGTTTTTTTGTGCAACAAAGATTTAAATAAATAAATGAATAAACAAATTGAATCTTGCTGTTTATTGTAGCTTGAGACATCGACGAGCTGCCAATTGTCATGTCAATGTGTAAAGTTGGTTAAATGTGAATCCGTAGATTTCGATCACTCCGCAAAGGATTTTACGACCATGAAATAAAACATTGTTTTAATGAAGTTGAATTGTTTTAATGAAGTTAATATGTTTTAATGAAGTTCACAGGCTTTGCATTGTTGCTACAACACTTACATTTTTGCTATTAACGTAAACATTCTAATTAACGCAGTTGAGTTGTGGTATGTAGGGAATGAGCCGGCGCGGCGTCCGAAGGGTACATAGACATAGAAGATCAGTAGCTATAGGTAATAAAGGGATTATAGGTAGTATATTTTGATAACAATATGTATATATTGGTATATTGTTTCACTAGATAGCTGTTCTAGTGGCAAGTTGATAACGTGTCAATATTCCACTTGTTGGGTTGACAAAAATTTATCCAATACAGATATTGCGGTATTATAATTTTCACAATAAAGTGTGTGTTCATTTTTTTTATATCTCATTGTTATTGACTGATTTCGATGTTTTATTTTTCATTGTGACGAACAGTAAACCTTTGTAAGGCTTGAAATTATATATATTTTTTGCTATACATAATTTTGTAAAGGCTGTAAATTTT
The DNA here is from genome assembly GCA_910589645.1 of Tinea semifulvella. NCBI lineage: Eukaryota > Metazoa > Arthropoda > Insecta > Lepidoptera > Tineidae > Tinea > Tinea semifulvella. The sequence continues at coordinate 7,908,120 of OU342586.1, forward strand.
CCCAAGAATAAATAAATATATATAATTGTATATAAAATAAAATTATTATTTGAGTAAATGATACATTATGGTTTATCTTATCGTTTACTCAAATAATAATTATCATTTAAATACCTATAAACTAATACTAATAAAAAGTTGACTGCCTCCGTGGTCTAGCGGTTAAGTACACTGAGGTACAGCGTTCTATCCCTGGTCAGGACAAAAACATATTTAATTTATATCTGATATTCCTCGAGTTAGGTCGCTATAGACATCGACGAGCTTGCCAATTGTCATGATGGGCCTATAGTAAAGTAGGTTAAATGTGAAACCGCTTCTTAAAAAAAATTGGTTTAATTACTAGCCTTCCTGTCTCCAGATTTTGCCCTCAGCTGTTTCGACAACACATTGGCCAGATGCTTGGCTGAGGGTCCAAGAGCAGAAGATAGTAGCATATCACACTAAGCGAATTTGTTCGCGGCGATGGCATTCGTTTTTTTTCAATTCGCTTCATGTGACTTAAGCTTAAGCGCCGATGTGTCTGACTGTATGTAAACGTTTATAAATAGATGCAAACAGAATGTTGATTGAGTCGTCTGAGGGCGACCCGGGTCCCGTCTTATTTCTGTATTTCCGGCCTGACAACATCGCTTACCAGACGGCAGCAAATTCAAGGTGTGACTTGACAACCATTTAAGAGCGGGTCAAATTCACGCTAATCTTTAACTTAATACAATGTACAGACAGCAAAATTGGAGCTGGTTAAAGAATAACACGCTTTTTTCAACTACAGTGATTTTTAATCGGCGGCAGAATTTTCAATCAATATGATGATTAGACATTGAATATATGGACGTACTTTATCTTCTTCGTCTTAAGGTCCATTCCTTATTGGAGGTTGGCTATCATTTAGGCTATTAAAATTTTGTTGGCCGCTGTCCGGAACAAGGATTTATCTCGAACCACTCCCCGAAGTTATTGGGCCAGGACGTCCTTTTCCCTGGTCTTCTAGAACCTTGTATCTTGCCTTGCATGATGATCTGTAGCAAGCTATATGAGTACTTTGTATTGTGCATGATGTGTCCCACGTATTCTAACTTCCTTCGCTTTACTATTTGAAGTTGTTCCACGCCCTTGTTCATCCTGTGGAAGAAAGTTTCGTTTCTTTCGTACTTTGTGAGTACCGGGTTCGATTACTGGTTGGGACACAATAATATTTTATGATATTTATCGAGTTTGGTACACTAGAGTCATCGACGAGCTTGCCACTTGTCATGAATGACCTATAGAAAAGTTGGTTAAATGTGAATCCTCTTCTTTTTAAGCGTGGTTACCTCCAATTGCTAAAAAAAAACCTGAATATTGCATGGTCGCATGAAGTCAAAACCCAATAGGTATTTTTCGCAAATACTCTCAAAATGGACTGATGTCCGTAACCAATGCGCGTCGAATGTAATTAAAGCCGAACTGCTAACCGTGTTTAACTACGATTTTGATTGTGTTTAAGTTTATAAAAAATACAAAAAGAAATGTTGCGTGTAGTTAATTATGTTATAAAGTATAGTTTTAAGTTCTAAATAAAAGGGAATAAAACAAAAAATACTGTGAAGTTCGTTTGTCCTGGGTAAAAAAAAATACCTTTTTTGAAAGGTTGTTATCCCTTTAGATTTAAAAAAACAAGTTGGCAACTCTTTTTTTTGGTACTAGCCCGACATGTGACCTTGCGCTAACCTGATGGTACCTAAGTGGCGCGCAAGGTCTGACAACAGTCCCTAACACTATGACGGCTTGACTGGGCATGACGGCAATTCAAGGCTGATCCAGAAACGTGTGGATACACTATACTTGGCTTATTGGCACGAACGGTGGACACTCTCCCGGCCCGACAGACTGGACAAATTACCACCATCAGTCTGCCTACTACCTATTTAAACTACCGAGTACCTAAAAAATTCAAAATTTTAATATGTTTAAAAGCCTTAACTTGTGCCGCGATTTGTGCTATGTAAATAATTATATTAACATAATGAAGCATAGATGGATTTTTTTAATATTGTCTCTTTATTTTTATTCTTGTGTTAATTTTTTAAGTAGTTTATAAATTATCATCACAACCGTTTCCTTCGGGGTGGTCAGAAACCACGCTTATAAATAAGCGGATTCACATTTAGCCAACTTGACTATAGGCCAATCATGACAAGTGGGAAGCTCGTCGATGTCTCCAGCGTACCAAACTCGAGAAATATCACAATTTTTTTTTTTAAATTTAAACATATTTACATTAATCAATATTTTTGTGTCCCGACCAGGAATCGAACCCGGTACCTCCGAGTCTTAATCCACGAACTTAACCGCTAGACCACGGAGGCAGTTAAATAGTTTAAATTGTTAATAATCTGTTCATGCTATATATTTGGTGAAAATAATGTTATTCCGTAATTGGCTAGGTGTTCGGTAATTATTTGAATGTAAATATTTATTTGTAAAAGACAGCTGTGGAATAAGTAAATGAATAAATAAATATGCTAAAAGACTAAGCTATCCAAATAGTAAGCCACTCTAAAATCAAATCTACGAGTAATATAGAGGTTCGTGTACCAAGTTAAGATTGTAAATTGGGAAGTTATCTTACAAACAAATTCCAACGCACAAACCTATTAATTATATAGAACAACGGCCTAACATTTCCCAGATAACTGCCGGAGGACCAAACAAATATAAATTAAATATGTAAACGTAAAACGATCATTTTAATAAACAATCCCAATACACAGTGTTTATGTGAAAAGTTTAACGTAACCAACATAAACCCCGAATCCTGAAGTTAGTTTTAAATTTAATCTGATTCCAATATTAAGCAAATAATATAATTTAGCCTAAAACCTCAATCTATTAACAAAACTTTTGTTCCATATTTGTGTTTCCAATTTCCATGTACTCTTTACACAATACAATAATTTAATTAGGTGGTAGGTGGACTGATGGTAGTAATTTGCCCAGTCCACCGGGGCGGGGATGTATCTACCGTTCGTGCCGATAAACACAGTAAAGTGTATCCACACGTTTCGGAATCAGACTAAAATTGCCGTCATACCCAGCCAATAACGGAAAAGTGTTAGGTACTGATGTCATACTCGTACGTAAGGTAATGTATGTATACTGCCGTCAATACATTTATGGAAAGAGCTTCCAAGACGGCATTAACGAAATCATACAGTATTTGGTTGGGAAGGGAGTAGAATGTTGGATGGTGAGCGTATTATCGAGCAACCAATTAAACCAGATTATTATCGGTTGCAAGATGTGTGTGTTGTGTTGCACACGATGGACCCGCACCCGCACGGTGAATCCATGGAATGCTTAGAAATTTGTCTCTTCTAATAATAGGTATTAATTTTATGCATTTGTTTTATAAATTATCATTTAATATCTATTATGAAAACTGACTTAATGGCTTAAATGTTTTGCTGTCAGAGAATGCCTAGCAGCATTAAGTCCTCCTTTGTACATAGTGAAATTAAAGAAATAAATAAATAAAAGATAACATTGTTACAATTTACACACACATGAATAAGTAATTGTATTGTAAGTAATACATATTTATCCGTACCAAATGGCATAGAATTTTTATAGGTCTAATTAAGAAAATGCAATTCTAAAGATAAGACTTTGAAAGTAGCATTCCTTTTACCGATTTGCGCACATTAAACGGATTTCATAATATAAAATCGGTAAGGAAATTCAAAAAGTTTTACGTCGTCATAATGCAAAGTCGTTTTAAATCTAGAATTCTTTAAGTCCCCACGAGATGAAATTCATCGTAGAAGGTAGTAAATCTAAGTATCATAAGTACCCAATATCATGATATTACCTAGGTCATATAATATGTAATAGGAACTTAAAAATATTCTATATTAATAAAATCAATTTTATTCTGTATTAATTTCAATGCACAAGTTAATTCAGTTAGTCTGTCCGTAACAAATGCATGTCGTCGAAAGAAAGAAAGAAAATATTTTAGTTAACGCAACAATTAAAAGGGTTTAAAAAATACAAGAAATTAAACTAAATGTATAAATGTAAGCTTATGCTATAAAATTTGTTTTCTCGCGCGTTGTTGCATGTATTATAAATAAATAAATATTTCCAGACAGGTCACACAGCGCCATCTAATTTCCGTGGTAACCTACGAGGCTTGTGTTACGGAAACTAGATGGTTAATAAACTACATATTATACTTTTTTTTTGTAAATATATACATATTATACATATAAACACCCAGACCGAGACAAATTATACAATGTACAACTTGCCCCGGTGGGAATCGAACCCACGACCTCCCGAGTTCACGGCAACGTTTGTTACCACTAGACCACGGAGGCGCTCAAATTAAAAATCTAAACTATTTATTTTACTACCTATTATCCTTATTTTTGTATGATCATTATTAGAAGATACCATCTCCTGTTTTTTTTTAATATCTATAAAGGACATTGTACAAAATATATCAGTCCTAAACACGTAATTTGTTTATAATCGTAACAGTGTTCAAAACCGAGTGGAGAATCATCAATTTCGCCTAAAACCATTCACAGCGCGGGACAACCGCAAAAAATAAACTGCATATTATTTATTTATTTAAGGACAACCAGTGGTCAGTTACATTATTAGTTGCTTAAAAACTAAGACATTGAATCGACGATAAATGCCACCTTTAGGTGCCACGACATGCACAAAATTACTGTCAACAATCATTCACATTGTGGCTCATTATTAAAAAAAAACATCACATCACTTTTTACTAACAATATCCACAGTAAAATTAATTTACGAAACAAAAAAGTTGTGATATGTCCGTGTAAAAGGTAGGAATCACTCTTCTATTTCCCCATGGTTCTCTGATAACAATTCACCATTTTTATGTTAATATTATTAAAATACAAATATATGAGGTTAGGTAGTCGAAGTTGCGGGCAAAAGCTAGTTTAAGCAATACAATAGCAGATCGTTTTGGCAGTATTACGGATCTCAATTTTAGATAACACTCGGATATATTTGTAATTGTCCATAAATGTGCGCCGTCCAACAACTATTCCTTGGCTGCTTTCCGCCAGCTCATGGTAATAGTTTAACTTATAACCATTTAAAAATATTATTTAAGTTCATCTTTACTACTTTCTTGTCTCATCTTATATTAGGTGTAGGTACTTATTATAAATTTGAAATTGTTTTAGTAACATTTAAAAAGTAAAGTAAAGTATTATCACGACTGTATCCCTTTCGGGGTAGTCGGAAACCTCGCTTTTTAAAGAAGAGGGTTCACATTTAGCCAACTTTAGTATAAGCCCATCACTACAAGTGACAAGCTTATCGATGTCCCTAGCTTACGAAATTCGAGAAGCACCACAAATAAATGAATAAATTATTGTGTCCCGACCAGGAATCGAACCTGGTGCCTCCGCGTCTAAATCCACGGACTGCACTGTTAAATACGAAGGCAATTTTGACATTTACTTATTTATAAATTTATTTTTTATTTATATTAAAGCTAAAGTCATCCAGATGTTAGAACATAAAAGTCCTAGACCTCTACTGCTGGAGATCTACCTTCCAGAACATATATCTGAATTTGAAAAATGTAGACACCACTGGCTTGTTGGCCAGACAGGTTTGCGAGGGTCTGGTGTAAATTTTATTAACGATTCTGCATGTTTGTGTTACTGGAACCGGGACCGACGGTCTAACATGCTCTCCGAGGCACGGGAACGGTGATGTTGCACTCGTAAATCTATTACAAATGTACGTAAAAAAAGAAGTTCACTTTAGTACATGCCGGACTTCAAACCGCGAGCTTTTAGATTTTAGGGAAAGCGGTCTTACAACCGAACCACCACTGCTATAACTGAGCCACCATAATAAAAGATAGGTACTTTCTTCAAACTTCGTTAAAAACCCAGTTTTTTTATTTATTTGATAAAGTCAGTTACAGTTAAGCTTCACTGACTGTCAACGGACCGTAAGTACGTTAATAAAACGTTTGAGTGCTACACTGACGGTGCGCTCGCGCATATAGACTACTTTCCATATAAACCTCGTACACGAGCGATGTGCGTACCGACGCGCGGTCGGTCAAGCATTGTTACACCGATATTACACCACTATTGATATGAACCAGCGATATAGATCTTGTCTTGATTGTCAATATTTATATGATTAAAAAAAACAAAGCATATAATTTTATTGATCTATTTGAAGTATTCTACATCTGCCACTTGCCTACACGAATATAAATAAAGAACCTATTCTTAAATAAGACAACTGTTATTTAGCTTTTACCAGGTTTAAAGCTCCGAAACATAAACATGTTATTTGCATTTTATTTTTGGCAAATGGCATTTCAAAGCCAAGGAATAAAACCATTTACAGCTGGCGACACCGCCTGTGGACATAAACGCAGTGGTATCAGGTTTGTTGCAAGTAAGCTGTCCTATTACAAAACCTGGTAAGACAAACTTTTATTCTGTATCTCTCTGCCGCTGGATTATATAGATCCTTCCTCCAGCCTCTCTAGCACGTTATCTTACGGTTAATACATCAGAAACTTGCATTTAGGCTGAAGAAATTGCAATCAAGTAAAACACAGACAGATTCTCACTGACACGGACACCATATTTGTCAAGGTTTTTTGCGGTTGCGACAAGATTGTGTGATAAAAAATTGATATCTTGTAAACGCATAATCAAGAAGGGTCGTGCTACGGGGGCATGTTTGCTATTGTACGCGATTTTTTGGCAACCCTCATTCAACCCCCACGAGCTACGAGACCAGTAAGACATAATACCTACATTTCGATTGTGAATAGGTTAAAATCATAAACTTTGCGCTAAACCTAAGCCTAAGTTTATGTGGCAACATTTCGACCTTAGATCTATAGCAATAACTCGCGCATAGTTTTAATTCCGAGCTGTGGAACTATAAATTAAAGAAATATGGATGTACTACCAAAAAACATTTTCTTTGTGTTTAAACCATGCATAGAACACGGAACATTTGCGTCTAAATCTATATTCATAACCGCGAAGGCAGTTATTAGTAGCTCATTGGTTATTCACTAATATAACTTGTCTAATTTAGATTGAAATATAATTGATTTGTGCAATTCGGTAATGGATTTTGAGATTGAAAAGTTGTTGAGTAACAATTTTGATGATTGCAGAATATGCAAATCGGCTTTCTCTAAGCCAAGTCTAACAGTATGATAACAATTTATCAAGTAAATTGACGATGATAAATTTGCACGACTATTATTTTAAATTCTGTATAAAATATAAAATAAAATTATTTGAATACTACGGATACGGATATAAGCCTCATCCGCGTGAAATGGTGGCAAAACGCTGGCGGCATTTCCCCGTTGAATTGCAATACTGATTCTATAGGCGAAGAAAGAGCCAGCAAGCCTCTTTTGTCACCAGAGGAGACGACAAGACGCGAGTTAAGTCTTTTAAAAACTTTTCATTTTTGGACAACATGTGCCCATTTCTATAGCAAACGGCACAAATATGTAATCCTTTAATATACTTACATACTTGCGCCGCTTGCCTGACTTCGCATTTTTAATAACTATTACAAAAAGGAACACTTTAATCTTGAAATTTATGTCTGCTTTTAAATAAAAATCATAAATTTTGTCTTTAATTTTTATTTATTGCGTCTTCATTTCGTTGTCATCGTCTGTGTTCTAAATTCAAAGTCATTCTGTCATAAAATAATGTCGTCTAAAGTTGTCAGTCAGAAAGGAGGTCTAAGTCCGTCCAAAGAGGTTACAAAAAGCCGCAACAATAATAACAATTATGTTCTTTCATTTTCATTATTACAGCCCTTTGAACACAAGAGTCCTAGACCTGGAAATGGGCTTTCAGAACATATTTTAGCCTACAATCGCCACGCTGGCCAATCTCTGATTTTAAATTTAAAGACAATGGGGTGTATCAGGCAAAGCTTTTTGTAGATGTCGCCAGCGGCACTGGTACCTTGTTTACAGCTATGACGGATCATTTGTTAAATGTTTTTGTATTTTTTTTTATTTTTATAACAAAACAATAATTTTAACTTAACGTTACCTACCTTAAAAGACGAATTAAGAAATCGAACACCGTCTTTAAAGAGAAAAAAGGTTTAATTAGTAGAACGGCAATTTTGAGATCAACCATATCTTTGATTTGGCTTGGAAATGTCGATTTGTACACTTAAAAGCTGCTGACTTCGGCAATATAACCAGAAAATAATAAATTTCGTAAAAAAAATACAAGTTTTATATGCAACTGACAGTTCTATTGGGTACCGTCTATCATGCGCCATCTATCGTGATAAAAAGTTAGTGATACACCCCATTAAGACTATCGTATTAGTGTAACCGAGGCCTACAGTTTAACGTGCACAGGAACGGTGGTGTTGTAAATCTATGACAAATATTCGAACAATCTATTGCTTTTATGACATAATGATATTATGTGAGGGATGACGATATCGATCAGACGATTAAATTAAAATCTCTTTACGAGATCAGTTTACAAATAGCCGATAGCGTATAATAAATTAATAAAAAAGGATAGTAATTAAATGGTTTCGACCGACGATTTGCTGTACAACATTTGATTAGATTCTATTAATATATTTAAAAATCTACTTATCGCTCACTTTCTAAACAAACAACATAGATCTTCTTAGTATCTATATCTATCATACTATTTTTATTGTGTGTAAACAGTACTATATACTTACCTAGTTTCGTATTTGTATATATATATATATATATATATATATATATATATATATATATATATATACATATTTATGTATTTAAGTAGTAGTATGTAACAATTATTATGTATTGTATGTTAATTGTATATTTATAATAATGCACCCCGCAAATCCTCTACCACACTCCCAAAGGTTAGCTGTTATAAAATGGCGTAAGGCATTAAGTTCGCCCTTGTACATTACTTTTAAGTTATTTGTGCAATAAAGAGTTTATAAATAAATAAATAAAAATTAGAGCCATGGCTCACTTAATATTATATAACAAAAGAAACTATACACTAAATTTTAGTAAATAAATGATATTACTGCGAAATTATTATATACGCGTATATAAAAAATAAAAACGTACGTAAAAAAATCCTAAATTTATTTCTATTCTTTGTTTGATTTTGTCAATAGTTGTTATTGAATAAATAAATAAGTATGTCACCACGTTTATTCATTTTTCAAGTCACATGTATATGTGACTTGTGACTTATAATTTATGACTTTGGATAAACTGTTCCCTCACAGTGATTATGCATACACCAAGTATGAGTGCCTGGATTCGTCCACACCCTAGACTTTTTTATCAGCGACTTTAAATATACAATTGAAAATACATGATTTAATTACCACAGTCGGCGAATCAAACAATAATAACTAACTTATTTAGTAAAGTGTATTGTTATTTGTAACAAAGCTATGTCTAGACACTGGAAGCGCGTAAACTTGCAAACGAACAATATGCGCACTATCGCAATGTTACTCGTAGCTAGGAAGTGTTTGTACAGGCGCATCATTTTACACCTACCTACGGGCTCTACATCCACTAGTTGCTCCATCATTTTATACCTACACAGGATACAATAAATAAATTAATATTAAAAATAATAATTAAATATTATACTTATATATTATTTACTTTACTTTACTTATTATAATAAGTATAAATATAACATTAAAATTATGTATATGTATATATCTAATTATATATATATATATATATATATATATATATATATATATCTCTTATAATTTTATTTAGCTATGTGTATTTAAATAATTGGTTAATTTATAAGAGTTTATAATTTATAATATATATATTAGTCTGGTCGGTCTTTCCACCCAAACTTTAACTAAAGCTATTTATTATGTACAAACATATTTTACGTATACAGGTTGTTTTTTCTTTGAAGCCGACTGAAGTATGGGTTCAGAAACTACGTTAAGTCACAAGACTGGGTTTACATGCAGAGGGCATAAGAGACGTACTTACGGATAGCTTGTGTGGAACGACCGTCTATAGCTATCACCTTAATTAGGCAGTCGTGTCAGTCCCGGTTCTACTAATACCAATAAGTGGAATCGTTAATATGGCTAACATTGCCAAATTCTTCACATATATGTTCTTAAAGGTCCATCTCTAGCAGTGTAGGTCTATAACTCCATGTCTAGGGCCTGTAATGATGAAGGAAGCTCTGTTTGTATATGTCATGGCTATAACTATGACTATGAAATTTGTATTGAACTGTTGAACTAATTTTGATTAAAAGATGTTTCTTGGAACCCAGGGATGGACAATGGACATACTCTATGTGATGTCATCGGAACTTGACGTGACAACACGGTCATTGTTTGTTGGTCAATCCTATACTACTGCAGCTATTTAACTAAAACTGAAAGAAATGTGGAATAGAGGAATGGTAATATATGAAGTATAACACGTTACTATTTGAAAATGACACTTGTCCCTGCAGCTAACTGAAGGTTTTCTTTTGTCGATCACTTTATTGAACGGTCAAAGTTGGGTCAAACAGCTAGTTTTAACTGCTTGCAGTAGAATGAGCAAAGAGCCATACCTACATGTATGACGTTTGACCGATGATGTGCGTTGGAGTGGACAGATTCTAAAGTGGACACCACAAATTGGATGACTTGACGAGTAAGAAGGTTGCTGGAGGATGTCAGATCATGAATTGAGTAAGTCCTATATTCAGCTAAGAAAGGTCACGGGCTGTAGTTTTTCTTATTCTGTAAAAAGTAATTTTCACTTTTATATGTCAAATTTACAACAAGTATATCATAATATAAGGCTTTAAGTTCGCCTTTTAACGCATTCGCACTTTAAAGTAAAATGCAATAAAGTTTTTTAGTAATAATAATTATTATAATAATAAAGATTACGCTAAGCGGCTTAATAGATTAAATAACATATTTTATTTTAAAAATAACTTAATTGTTACATATAGTAAAAATTACATAAAAATTAACCTAATAAAATTTTATAAACTAAATTAAAATTAAAATCTAAACTATATATAAAAATATTCACCCATGACCTGATCATGTAGCAGTGTGCCAAAAACACTTGCAGCATTTCCTCGCTACACAGCGATTCAAATTCAAAATATTTATTGTATAGATTGCTTATTCTAATTACAGTTTTACGTACATGTCATGGTGATGCAATCTGCCCATATTATGGTCATATAATATGCTTATGTCAATATATATTTATTTATATATAGTAACATTTAATATTGTTCTTGTCAATTTATTGGACTTCAATGTTAATGCCAAAATTTGCATGCTATTTTGCTGCGGGAAAAATCTGCCAGCTTAAATTTCTAATAATTAATAATATGTCAGTGTAACTTCATATATAAGCAAATGATTGTTTTAAAAAAGCGATGTTGGACTTTTCTCCCCCTCAAACAATAAAATGGGCTTGGTGTATCTAGAGATTGCTATAGCTATAGCAACAGTATTTTTTTACTTTTTATGAACCATAGTCCCAATAAGATCGAATTATTTGGTCGCAGGACACTACACGGTTGCACGGCGCGTTAGTGACAACGCAGAGCGATAACTGAGGTAGCATTTCCTGTTAGCAGGACATTTCACTTTCAATATTCAACAGCCTTTGGTAAAGTATTGAATACTGCAACTATACAAATTAATAAATTGTTTTTAAATTAAATATATAGTAAACGTTGTTAATATAGTATATTAGCCTATATTATATTTTAATTAAAGATATTATATTATACATACCAATTTCGGAAAATAAAATGAAAAATATTCAGATTTTATTTGTAGGTAACTTTGCAATATTTTAATAATTATAAACCTACTCCAACTTTAGTCATTAGGCATTATTATAAGGGTAGGCCTAGAAAGCAACACGTAAAATTTTTGCTCCGTATATTTTATTGAATTTAAATAATTAATATAGTGATTAAATTAATTAAAGTGTTAAAGTACTTAATATTATGCAATAATACAATACTAGTGCAACTATCCCGCTGGTTATTATAATTGTTTAGTTACATTTGAAATACACATTGTAAACAATGGCAGCAGCTGATAAAATACTACATACCCAGCAGCTGCTAGAAGACAAACTGGCCACTAGAATGGCGGACTTCGAGTCGCAGCTCACCACCGCCAGGGTACATCCGCAGAGCTCCAACATCGAGACCCTCGCAAGGGATTATTACGAGTTCAAATCCTTTGCTGTGGAGATGTTGTCGCTGCTCAGGCAACAGATTGCAGAACTACATGCCACCATGGACAACATCGAAACTCGTAGCCGCTCAGATTACCTCTTGTTCAAAGGATTTCCAGAAGAATCAGACGAAAATGTAACGCAGATGGTGGTCGACGCACTGAAGGATCACTTGGGCCTTAAGGATGTTGGCGTTCTTTCCCTGTATAGTTGCTACCGGCTGGGAGCACCCAGGGATTCCTTCACTCGCTCTATACTTGTCCGTTTCAGTGACCACAGGCTGCGCCAGCTGGTCTGGAGAACCAAGACCAAGTTTAAAGGAACGACTTTCAGCTGCTCGGAGTTTTTAATAAAAAGCAGGCAGGCTTTGTTCGTTGAGGCGCGTCGGATTTTCGGTATAAATAACTGCTGGACGCAAGATGGAACAATCTCTATAAGGCTCCCAGACGGTTCCAGGCACAAGTTGTCTCAGCACTCGGATTTGGCTGTTTTATCTAGCACTGTCAATAAGCCGGTGGCCGGACCTTCATCGCAATCTCACACAGAGAAGCAGGTACCTAGGGAGCGTACCAGGAGAGCTCCAAGAAGATAATTTAGTCTGTTGTCTTATATGTACTTAAAGTGTTGGATTCATGAGAGTTTATTGGTATTACGTATGCACTGGACCACTATGACAACTTTACAATAACACACGCGTACAACCTACGTCGGATCGATCTAATTACTGCTGGAATGCTGCATTTTATGTTTTAACGCGCCGGTTACCAAAACTCGATCGCGGCGTCTGCACAGACTCCGTGCGACGACGGGGCCTGATTCTTGACATCCTCTATTCTCGTAACTCGCTTTAAATACGATTTTAACTATTATTATTTTCTGTTTTTATAAAATGATATGTATTTAAAAGTGTTACTATTTCGATCTGACAATTAATGATAGATTACATATATATATATTTAAATTGTCTTATAATACCATATTTTAGTATGTAATTTTTTAATGGATTTTTCTTTTTTTTTTGCCGTGTTTGTTTTTTGGTTGTTATTTAATCTGTTTCCTTTAAAACATCTTGGTCGGCCGCACGTCAGCTTAACTGTTTTATTACTTGGTTTAAATTTAATTTGTCATCAGTGGTATATTCCACTAACTGTTTTCTGTTGTGTGGCCGACACGGACTTCATGTTTTCGTCTCTGTAACTAGTAATTATTTTTTGTAAACCCTCTGCCAGCAGGACTTGCAATAATTGTATTATTATTATTATACTAGTAGATTTATATTATTAGTATTATATCATCATATACAAATATATTTATTTTATAGTATATTATTTATATTGTTATTATTAACTACATACAAAACCAATGCAACATAATGATAGTGAAGACTCCTTTTATTCCATCGAGAGTAGTAGTGACGAAGTGTCACTCTCAAGCGACTTATTTTACGATGCCGATCCAGACCTGGCAACATTGTTAAACAATGAGCTCGGTACAGCTCACAGAAATAAATTCAATGTGTGTCACATTAACGCGCAAAGTGTGCCTGCACATCACACAGACCTCCTAGCGACATTCTCATCACCGGATATCATTGATGCGATTTTAATTTCGGAAAGTTGGCTAAAACCCAGTTTGTCGTCGACAACCTATTCACTTCCAGGGTATAAGTTAATTCGTAATGACCGTACAGGCCTTCGTGGCGGTGGCGTAGTAGTATATTTACGTACAGACATTTCTCATCAGGTAATTAGTTGCTCCCCTACTTTTTACTCAAGTTCTCCAGAATATATTTTTCTTGAAATTAATTTTAATACTTCAAAAATTTTGCTTGGCGTTGTCTACTGTCCTCCTTCTATAAATTACTTTACTAAAATTGAAGCTATCCTGGACGACCTTATTCCTCTATATACCCATCACATTATTATGGGTGATTTTAATACTTGCCTTTTAAATCCTGAAGTAATTTATAAATCGAGATCATCCAAACTTTTAAATATAATTTCTTCTGTTAATCTGTCCCTACTCCCAACTGGCCCCACACACCATCTCGCTTTAACTGATACTCTTCTGGACCTTATGTTAACTTCTCGTTCTGATCTCATTGCCAAACACGGTCAACTCTTAGCTCCCTCTTTTTCACATCATGACCTTATCTTCCTATCCTACAAAGTCAAGCCTCCTAAACAAAAACCACCAATAGTTATTATGCGGCACTTCAGCCGTATCAATATGGAAAAGTTGCGTGAAGATACAAACCAGATAGATTGGGTGCCTTTACTTGAAGGGGAGCAAATGGATGATATGGTGTCTATTTTTAATTGTAACATTCTTGATCTATATGACAAACATGCCCCATTACGTGAAACAAAATTAAAACGTTCACCAGCTCCGTGGATTGGTGACGAAGTTCGCGCCGCTATGAAGAGACGTGATAGAATGTATGGTAAGTACAGACGTCATCGGTGTGAAGCTAATTGGGATGCATATAAGGCTGCAAGAAATCGGTGTAACCAGTTGTGCAGAAATGCAAAACGCCGACATTTCTTCCATTGTATCAAGGATAATTCTCAGTCTGAAAATTGGAAATTTCTAAAATCATTAGGGTTTGGTCGTTCTCATAATACCGTCTGTATTGGTTCTGTTACCCCCGACCAACTTAATGCCCATTTTTCGTCTGCTTTAATACTGGGTGCCTCCGTTAAGGCTGATACGCTAGCAGAGATTGAGGGAATGCCTGCACCTGCCATCGAGTCATTTGTGCTTGCTGAAGTTTCTGATGATATTGTTCTGAAGGCGATACGTTCCATTACTTCTAAAGCAATTGGATGTGATTCCATCAGTCGTGCTATGATCATTCCTATCTTGGACATAATTTTACCAATAATAACGCACTTAGTTAATTTTTCCATTAGGACAGGACAATTTCCTTCTGTTTGGCGTAATGCTTACATAGTACCTCTTCCTAAAATTCCTTTACCTACACTTCCGTCTCATTACCGTCCCATATCTATCTTGCCATTTTTATCTAAAGTAGTAGAATACATAGTTCACAAACAATTAACATAATTCCTTCAAGTCTATAACTTGCTCAACCCCTTTCAATCTGGTTTTCGCCAGGGTCATAGCACTACTTCAGCTTTACTTAAGGTAACTGAAGATATCAGAGGTGGCATTGATGAAACAAAAGTTACAGTTCTTGTACTAATTGATTTCACCAATGCCTTTAACACGGTAGATCCTGATTTGCTTATCGCAATATTATCTCGTCTCAGTATATCATCGGAGACTCTGCTTTGGTTTAACGATTACCTTCATGGTCGTCGGCAACGTGTGCGCATTGACCAGACAATGTCTGATTGGTGTGATCTAATGACTGGCGTTCCGCAGGGTGGAATTCTTTCCCCTCTGCTCTTCTCTTTATTTATTAACGCTATAACCACGTCACTCCATTCTCATTATCATCTTTACGCCGACGACTTGCAGCTTTATGTGCAGACTGATATTGGTGCTATTAATAGCGCAGTGGCCTGGCTCAACGAAGACCTTAACTACATCAATTCGTGGTCGTCGCGATTTGGTGTTATCGTAAATCCGTCAAAATGCCAGTCTATTGTGATAGGACGATCGCGAATTCTGTCAAGAGTTGACTATAATACATTAGAAAAGATTCGTTATGGAGGTGCGCTGATACCCTTTAGTAATGTGGTAAAAAATCTTGGTATTTATATCGATTCTAATCTTAGCTGGACATCTCAGATCAACAATATAAATCGAAAAGTATTCGCAGCTCTTCATTCTCTTAATAGGCTAAAACATTTCCTGCCTCTTAAAGCTAAAATAACTCTTGCTCAATCTCTTCTTCTTCCTGTTCTTGACTATGCCGATGTCTGTTGTGTCGATCTAACTGAGGAATACCTTAATAAACTAGAGAGACTGCTCAACTCGTGCATAAGGTTTGTATTCGGATTGCGTAAATACGACCATGTGTCAGAGTTTCGTGCTAAATTGAAATGGTTGCCAATACGTCTTCGCCGTAATCTTAGGATTCTCTGTCTTTTATTCTCTGTCCTCTACGAACCTTCCTCACCTAATTATTTAAAAGATAATTTTTCACTTCTTAGCTCCTTTCATGAAAGGATTCTCCGCTCTGCCCATAACTCTTTACTGTCCATCCCTTCACATCACACTAACTCCATTTCAAATTCCTTCTCAGTCGTAGCTGTGACATTATGGAACAGCCTACCTCTTAGTATCCGTCAGGCACCCAACAGAAGTGTATTTAAAAGACAAGTATATTCACACTTTTTAAAGATGCAATAAATATTCACAATTCATTTCTCTTTTCATTGTTATTGTAATGTGGTTGTATAATATAAATATTAGTTTCTGTTTATGTATATACGTTTAAGTAGTTTATGTATGTATTGTATATGTATTATTCATGTAGTGTATGTATTATTATTATGTAGTTTAAGTATTAAAATTATGTATTTATTTATAAGTACGTTAATTAAATTAACATCAAAATTATTTAAATATTATTTATTTTATGTTTGTTTTATAAACCTACCATAATTGATACAATGTCCCGAAGGTTGATGGTAAGAGAATGCCAATCGGCATTACATACGCCTTTTGTTAACAAAACAATAAAGTTTTTAAATAAAAAATAAATAAATTATTTTATACATAATTAAAAATATTATATTATACATACAAATTTCGGAGTAAAAAATGGAAAATATTCTGATTTTATTTGTAGGTAACTTTGCAATATTTTAACAATTATATACCTACTTTAGGCATTAGGCATTATTTACATTATGTTTTAAAAACATATGTATACATATTATGCAAAGACATGTTTTATTGAAAGCTCTCAAGTCTTGAATTGGCTGGACTAAGTAGTTATTACGATTGCATAATATTATTTTTTAATACGTCGTATCATTTACTTATAAAAAATACATGGATTTTACATATAAACATTAGTTTTGCATCCTCTATTGCACGAAACTCTTTGACAGTATGTAGACAGTCTTGTTTCAAGCAGTATTATTTTAATATAAATATCACCATGGCAAGCTTACAATATTAGTTCTCCTTAAAAGTAAAAATTGGCATTTGACATCATTGCAAATGGCACTTACTTTCTACGAGAACAACAAATAGGTGGTAGGCGGACTGATAGTGTTAATTTGCCCAGTCTGCCGGGGTGGGGAAGTGTCCACCGTTCTTACCGATAAACTCAGTAAAGTGTATGCACACGTTTCGGGATCAGGCTTGAATTGCCGTCATGCCCAGGCAAAGCGACATAGTGTTAGGGACTGATGTTAGTCATGAGTGTCTGATTCCAGTTGCTAACATAAATGGACATCACGCGCCACTTACCATCAGGTGGGTGTAAGGTTATAAAAAAATACAAGCGACACACCAATTGCGTGGCGTAGACGTGCTCGTATTTTTTAGATGAATAGTAAAGTTTAAGCAGGTATAATTACTTCGTTCGAGAGTACCTAGGTAAAGAAGATAAGCCGTACTAAATAAAATACACTTGCGGCAAAAGTTGCATGCAGGAGAAGGTAGTAAAAACTCGCTCTTAGCACTTTGTGGTGGATTTATTCATTTACCACGATATTATAGCAGTATTATGCAAAACAAACTTTAACACTAAGTACTTAACTCTTTAAGTTTTCAATAAAAATCTTTTTTCATTAGACAGGAACCAGCCAAGAATCTACCACGCGGCTGATAAATATCGGTTGGTTGGAGCGAACGATCGCAAGATGGATAGATGACCTGGAGACATTCAGATTCAAATCCCCATTGTCCCATAGTCTCGACTCCAAACGACACAAACTCGTAACCTTTACCGAAATAATAATAAATTAATTGACTTGAAATATTATTAATATTTTTAAAAACCTGTCTGCTGGATAAATAAATGGCATGGAAGACACCAGTGCAGGTCACTAAGAATATGAATTTTGTGATAGTTTGTGATAATCTATTTTTTACTTCGACTACACTGAGAGAAAAAACAACCAGATTTAATTTGATTGATTAAACCTGTTTTATTTTACGTTGAATTTACGTTAAGTTTTCTGATTGTTTTTACAAGTTCAGCCTGTTGTTGTGACATGACTAGCTTGTTAAATCTACAATCAGCTTACTTACGAACATAAAATACAAGTAGAAACTAAAAAAGTGATTACAATTTATCCCCTTTATCCACTGAAATCTTTCTTATCTGGTTAAAAATTTATGCATTTTAACTTCTTTTCCTTCATTGGTGCAATTGGGAACACAACACGTTGTTATATAGTCAAATTTATCGTTTTCCACAATTATTCACATTGTAGCACATTATTAAATTAAAAAACACCACAACATGACTAACAATATCCACAGTTAATTAATTTACAAACAAAAAACCCGGACTTGACATGCCAGTGCAAAAGGCAAAAAACACCCATTTAACATGTTACTTCTACAAGTCTATAATATTATTACTTTGACAAGTTATCAATAGTGTTGAATTAACAATTAAGGGAATTCGCCTTTTGTATATATTTACAATAAAGTTTTTAAATAAATAAAATAAAAAATGACAATTTAAGAAGACACCACATTTTTTTAACTGCCAGTAATGTTATTTTAACAAGTTACGTAACGTAGTTTCAACAAGATATAATGTTGAAATAATCAAACTGTTTGTTAATGCTATGTATAAGTTTGTTTTGGTTGATTTAACAAGTCGATTTTGTAAAAACAATTTAAAGCATGTTGTTATTGTTTCAACTAAATATCAGTTAAGAAGTTTAATCCTGTTCTTTGTACAAAATCGACTTGTATTGTCAATATTTGCGTTTGTTTACGTTAACCAAAATACTTTTATTTCAATCAGATAACCACTTAACAAGTCGGACTTGTTCAAATTGCTAAACCGATTTCTCTCAGTGTAACGGTAACTGTCAATGTCAAACGCTAATAGGGTTAATTTCGAACGCTAATTTCAGTTCTAAGCCGCGCTAAATTGTGACATTCATAATTCCTTTGGTAATGGAACTTATTTTAGTATTTTATTGTAGCACAGCTGGTAATTTCTATAAACGGAACGCATAGATAGAGTTGATAATTTTAACCTAAGCTCAGATATGCTCTGCTAAACTCGCGGTAAACGTGACAGAGGTAAATAAAGAAATCCACTACTATGTCAATCTTACGTTTGTTCGAAAACCCGGGAAAAAGATCGCAGACCAGTGAAACGTTCACGTCACTTTATTGTCTTTTTGTACGCGTCCGGTGTGGCTATGCTTTTAATGGTAGTTGTATAACAAACCGTCAACTGTGTAATTTTTATAGGGGAGAAGAAAAAATGTTACCTTCATATCAAAGAGAGCTACCTCTAAGGTACTTTATGGGCCCAGTTTATCGTACGACGTACTTACTTTTAAATTATTGCCGACGTAATGGCGTGTAGCTTGATTAAACCTATCCAGCCTACACATAAATATCTTCATATCTTACCTGAACTTCTAACGACGTTACAGCGATCTCAAACTTGGCGACAACATACATTATAAATAATGACAATAATGTTCGGGTTTCATTAGAACAGGTATAAGTACAGTCAGCTAGGAACAACCTGCTCTATATCAACAGCCTTATTATTTAAATTGAAATTTCACGATACGCACAAGACTTTATGAATGCTGCGTCCGTGTAAAAAAGTAGTCGGTATTTCGTATAAGTGTGTACATGTCGTGCATAAAATGGTAACGTTATAAACTATGTTTAAACTTGGATTTCAAGGTACACTCTGCAAATTAAAAAAAAAATCGTTTGGTTAGTTTAGCCGTCAAGGCAAGTCAAACAAATTAGCAGAGAAATGGCAGTGGTGTTGTAACGATTGTATTGCACACACTTCACAATTAACTTTTCAAAAATCAGACTGCGAGCATTGCTGCTAAATTAATTAATTAATAGTTTTTTTCTTGTAGTATACATTTAAAACTTAATCATTATATATCTTAATAAATCTACTGGATATTGTCGCCCTCTTAGCTTAGGTAAGTATTGGATTAAAAATTATATAAAGTCATTTTTATTTGGGCATCAACACTGCGTTATCACCAACTACATGGTATCTTGTCTTGGTGAAGACTGGAGTGGTGGTGGATCTAGAGATGGAACGTAACGTGTGCTCCCCGTGCGTTTCAGGGTTTTTCCAGTAGGACTATAGAGCTGGGACCCAGCTTGAGAAGATAACCCCGCTGCCCAGGATCCCCGTGACGTTATCCGCTCGGGATCGGCAGCGCTCTCCGGGTCCCCATCTTCAGGCTCTCCGAGGGAAGGTACCCCTACGTACAGTCAACGGATGCATAAAGTGTGGTAGGGCTAAGTTTTGGCTTACGGCCCTCCCTTATACAATTGTAGATTCTCTTGCTCTCTTTCTGTTAACTTCATTTTTCCTAATATATTAACTTCCATTGTTTAAATTCATGTGTTAACATCATATAGCCTATATCAGTACCTGGGTCTTGTTTTGCTTCTAATGTAAGTGCTTAGTCAGGATTATTTTTTAAATGTTGAATGAATGTGATTTTCATATAGCAATGGGAAGTCTGTTCCACAGAGCTGCAGATACTAAAAAATAATCGAAACATCTGCTAGAAGAATTACATTAAATTTACAAGTATCTGTAATATGAAAGTATGCGGATAATTTCGCAAGTTAAGTACAGTTTATCACACGTGACTTTCTCATGTGAGAAGCTTTATAAATTGAAGAGTTATGACAAAACTCCTAAAAGAGTTTTAAGAGATTGTAGATTAAAGTGAGGATTAATTTGAGTGAGAAAAGTTCCACATCTCGGAGACACGGCGAAGTTAGCGACTTCGGGGCCTCGCTGATAATAGTTGAGTAGCGAGTTTAATTACTTCCCGTTTTGAAGAGCATGCAACTCACAAGAAATATATCCTACTAATCCTCATTAACCAAAAAATCTAGTAACTTTCTTCATTACAAACACAGAAGCTAAATTTAAGTTGGCACCATTAAGGTTTGGAAAGCACTGGGTCTACATAGGACAGATCCCATGTTTTGAAGCCCAGCTGCTGAATTCTATGACTTAAGAGCATACAACATTTTTAAAGATTTTTCTCATATTTCCACTTTCATATAACAAATTTTTGATAGAGCTAAATAGTAAATACATTTATAATGTTTTTACTTTATTTTACTAAAAGAAATCTATCATTATCTCTAAAATGCCCGTAATTTTATTTCCTGGAAAGAAAACATCGAATGGCAGTTACAAGATCTGCTATGGACAAGCTGGAGAAAATATGGAGGAATAGAAAATTTACCAAAGCCACTAAAATCCGGCTGGTTAGAGCTCTTGTGTTCCCTATTTTTTGTATGATGCGGAGACGTGGACCCTACGCGAAACAGAAAGAAAAACGAATTAATGCTCTTAAATTAAGATGTGGTGTTGGCGGAGAATGTTGGGCATATCATGGACGGAGTTCTGAACCAACAAATCCATACTGGAGGACCTGGTGATCAGCCAGATCAGGGGAACGCCTTACCTCGACTGTAGAATCTCGCATTTTCACTTTC
Source organism: Tinea semifulvella (assembly GCA_910589645.1). Taxonomy (NCBI): domain Eukaryota; kingdom Metazoa; phylum Arthropoda; class Insecta; order Lepidoptera; family Tineidae; genus Tinea; species Tinea semifulvella. The sequence goes on from OU342586.1 coordinate 7,930,039, forward strand.
ATAAGATACATGTCACGGAGAAAGATCCATCGAGTGCCAAGGAAAAGTTAATGGCCAGAGGATGCACGGTAGGTCTCCGATGAGATGGACCAATCAGATGAAAGCTGCAATGGATCACCCTCTACATGAGCGCACCAGGAAAGCTGCGGTTCGAGAGGAGTGGCGACGGTTTGTTAAACGTACCTCTAACACTCAAATGGTGACCACAACCACTTTGCCAAGAGTAACGACTTAGAAGAACTATCGCATTTTCATTAAACTAAATTGAGCAAGAACGATTTTATACTTATTTAGCACAGGTAATTTTAAAAGCTTTCTAAATATCTCTAAAAGATATCTACATTGTACGTTACCCAAACCAAAAGCTGTGTGATTATCCGTTAGTAACGTGGTTGTTTTGAGCTAACTGAAAACATAGATTGGAGCAAGACTGAGCTCTCGTGTTCAATTATTTTGACAAGGCTATCTGGCTCAACGAAAATGTCATCTATGTGTTTTAGATAATCGAGTTCTGTAACGAAGCACAATCAGACACCGCGATAAACTTTCTCCCACTACCTACCTCTGTAACTGGCGGCTAATTGGGCTGATTATTATTCAACTGTCGTCGTCGGCCGTAGCTAATTTGTGCTCCAAATTCAGTAGTTAGGCAGAGCGCGTAGCTTAATTCAATACAAACTGTTACGTAAAACTGAGCATGTAATAAGCTTAGGAACAAATAATAAATAAACATCGACATTAAAACCGACAAAAACTTCATTCCGAATGTAGCAACGAGACGTCGAAATTAATATTTAAAGCATTCCAAGATACTAATTACCTAGATACCTATTTTTGTCATAACAAAATTAATTGAAATTTATTATTGTGAAATTTTATGAAGAAGAAACGAAAAAGATAGTTAAATCAACACGCAATTAGGTAAATTAAAAATAATAAGAAATGGGTACAAAATTGAAGTGGCAAAGTTAGGAAATGCGTTAAAATGAAGTGGGGTAGTCCAATTGGATAGCATATTTTAGTTGGAGCTGGCGGCGCGCCACTGTCGGCGACACCGCCTAATGTTTTCCTGTTTCCCCTCCTAATGTGCCTACTTAACGAACTAAACTTTCTTATCAGCCAGGCCACGATCTTCTACCACACTTCCCGCAAAATATCGTTACATTATTTGCATGACCTTTGTGCCCACAGCTAAGATGTTTGCGAAGAGTAAACACATAATGAACTTCAAATATTTTTATCCAAAATCTTCAATAAATCTGAATGTTTTATCGTTTCAGCAGATATTTAAGGTCGGAGAGTTTTCCAAACATAGCCATAAAGAAGTATTCAGCATTTTGTCGGCGCGGCCTTCGTCGATACAATAAGACAGCTTGATGGATGTGATCGAGATATTTGTTCGTACTAATGCGACACACGTAACGATCTATGTCGGGAATTTTGCGAACATCCTTTTGCGTAAATTAAATTTTTGCCATCGCCCCAATTGATTAAATAACGTTTTGATGCAGCTGTTGTTTCGGAGTAGACACGATCACAGTTTTACTTCGAAGTGAATTGCCCAAAACTATTATTATACACTTTTTAAATAGATTTTCTTCTATTTCAGAAAACAACTGCGGTTTAATAATCAACTGTTTTCTCATATTTTTGAGAGAACTAGTTGTGTGCCTGGGGGGGTATCATGTCTTGAACTGTAGATTTTCGAATGAGATCTGGACTTCATTTAGCACTTCATCAGATCTTCAAAACATGAGGAATAGGTATGTTCTTACTACAAAATACATAGATAAAAGTATGTTTTAATATGACTCCGTTCAGGAAAAAGCTAGAAACTCTATCTGGGCGGTTGCAGAATGGCTGATTATTAGTGTTGCCCAGTCTTGGTCTATAATAAATAAGACAGCACATGAATGTGATCGAGATATTTGTTTGTACTAATGCGACACACGTAACGATCTATGTCGGGAATTTTGCGAATATACTTTTGCGTAAATTAATTTTTTGCCATCATTATATTTATTTAATTTAAATTAAATACAAGATTTAAAGTAATATATAAACTAATATTAGAAATATTTATTTTATAAAATATATTTGGTTTAAAACTTCAGGCTATTAATAATAATAATAATAAATAGTCGCCCATCTCCCAGGGGTTTCAGATAGACCCAATTGGTTAAATAACGTTTTGATGCTGCTGTTGTTACAAAGTAGACACGATCGCAGTTTCACTGCGAAGTGAATTGCCCAAAACTATTACAAAATTGCATTTAAGCAGTTATGAATGTGATGCATATCTGTGCGTTGCCGTTCTGAGCGGCTATTCCAGCAAATCACGACTATGTTATACTGTGAAATATGATTTTCATTTAGTTAAAAGCGTTCGAATCAACAACAACTCGGAATGACAGAGGAATGTATGAGTTTATTTTAAGTTCGTAATGGTATTATCTAAATTAATTTACATTTTCCAAGCTATTTGTTGTTTTATTAATTGAATTTTATAGCGTAATGAACATATTTTGCAATTTTAGTTTATAAGTAATAACGTAGAGTCGGGTAAGATTACCCGGAGTCTCAATTACCACCTTTAAGAAAATACCTTAATTTAATTATTCCAAAAGAAATAATTTAACGAAACTTGGCTAAATCGTGTATTTAATATTTGGTAAAACTAATAAATAATATCCGCGAAATAGCAAAATTAGTACCTAACAAATTGGAACACATGATAAAACATTGACGATTCTTAACATTTTTTAACGAAATTACCATTATTCATTCATTTTTCATTACAGCCCCTAAAACACAGCGTCCTACACCCCCACTGCTGGAGATGGGCCTTCCAGAATATATATCTGGAGAATTTGGCCTACACTCGCCACCCTGGCCAAACGGTTTGGCGAGGATATGATGTCAATTTTTAATGACAATTTATTAACGATTCCACAAGTTGGTATTAGACGGCTTAACGTGCTATCCGAGGCACGGGAACAGTGGTGTTGTAAATCTATGACGAATGTACGTTAGATAAGTGTATTTCTCATTGGTACATGCCGGCTGGGTTTGAACCGACCTTTGTAGGATTTAAGGAACGAGTTCTTACAACCGAGCCACCACCGCGCCGTACTTTAATATTGATGTATTATTCTTTATTTAGTGATTGTATTAGTATTATAACTTATTATCTATAAAAAAGCATTGTTTGACTCCATTGTCGTCTCAAATATATACAAATTGTGTGTTTTTATACCATTGTTTGAAAGTTGTTAAATAATGCTTCCAAAATGATAAACGTATTAAATATTGCCATATCATTTTTTTATGATTCGCTATACGCCAAAGTCCGGTAAATAAATACTATTATTGATGTGTAATATTTTATGTTGTGTTGTATCGCTGACACTTATATTTACTAATAATATAAATGTGAAAGAAGCTTTGTCCGTGTGTCTGTATGTAGATGTATGTTTGTCTCGCCTTTACGTCTATATTATTGAACTGATTTGAATAAAATTTGGCAGGTTTGTTTAATGTTGAGAAAGACAGACAGACTATCAACTGACCATGACATGTGACCCTAAGACCATATATTTGTCTACCTATATTACATATGCAAAGCCACATTATAAATAAAGGATTGCTTCGTTATATTTTTAATAATTTGTTGAATGCTGGTTCAATTACTGTTATATCGATATATTTTATTTAATGTATTATATTATTATTATACTATTATCTCCTGCTTCTATTTATTTAAAATGCAATAAAACAGCTTAAACTCTGTATATTCCACAAAGAACCAGTATTCAGTCAGTGTTTCCACTTTCCTATGACCTGGAGTCGTCCTTCAAGAGAAGTTTGAAAAGGCATCTAGTCAAGCTGGCATAGTGTTAGGGACTGATGTCGGATATTCAAGTTGCTAATATTCATGTACCACGCGCGCCACTTACCATCAGGTGGGCGCAAGGTCACATGTCGTGCTAGATTATTTAAAAAAAAAAGCTGATACATTTTAGAGGGTAATGTCTGCTTCTTTTTTAATTGCTGTAACAAGTAGCAATAGCTGTTGATTTTAGACCTTTTCAAATTATTTTTACAAATTTGAAGTAAATTGGTACAATATATCATATTTTATTAAATAAAGATAGGTTTACCCTAATAGCTAGAATAACCTTATGATGGATTCCAAATTCAAACGTTAAATTAATAAGCAATATTCAAACATCGTACGTTTATAAATTACCGCGTATAATATAAGTACGGTCAGCATTAGCAGTACAAACAAAGTTAGACCAAATTGTTTGCAGGACGCACCAACACACTTCGCCCAAGAGTTAGCCGATGTGTTTGCACACCCTTCAAGCAAATCATTAACATTGTACATAGAAATCAAATACAAACTTTTAATTTAAGTAGCTTGTACACTTCTTCAATAACTAAGTTATGCTACGGCATTTCTTTTAAAGTTTTAGTTACTTTTGATGTAGGTAATAGTAGTTAGTTTTATTGATCTTGATCACTAATAAATACTATTGGTATAAAATATATAATTTTATTTAAAGAACAAACTGACTAACCGGCTGGTTAATGTTGACAAAAGGGTTGTCAGTTTTTTCGAGCAGCAAATAATCATTTGTGTGCAGCGGGGGAATGCGTCAAATGTTCTTGGCATACTGCTATATGATCAATCAATATTTATCATCACCATCACTACAGCCCTAAGAACACAGCGTCCTAGACCTCCACTGTTGGAGATGAGTCTTCCAGAACATGTATCTGGAGAATTAGGCCTACACTAGCCACGCTGGCTTACAAATTGGCGAGGATCTGATGTCGATTTCTAATGACAATTTATTAACGATTCCACATATTAGTATTATTGTAACCGGGACCGATGGCTTAACGTACTCTCTGGGGTACGGGAATGGTCGTGTTGTATATCTATGACAAATGTACGTAAGAAAAGAGTAAAGAGTTTGCTACGCTGGAGATATCGACGAGTTTGCCACTTGTCATGATTGACCTATAGTAAAGTTGGCTAAATGTGAATCAGCTTATTCATAAGCGTGGTTTCTGAGCACCCAAAAAGGGAAACGGTCGTGATGATACTTTACTGATATAAATTAGACCAGCCGTGGTATGGGAAGCGGACTGAAAATCTAATGCAATGTCGTGGGCGTCCTTGTGGTTAAGGGAAACATCGTGAAGAAATTCTACTATCTTGTAAATAAATTGACAAAAACACATCAACGTTGGCTAGTGTAGACCATAATTATTCAGAATTATGTTTTTAAAATGCTGGACTGGAGTTACTGCGGCATAAATGTCAATGGAGAATACATCTCACACCTCCGATTCGCGGATGACATAGTCATCATGGCCAGCTCGCTCAAGGATCTTAGCAGAATGTTAAACGGCTTAAACGTGGCTTCTCAGCAGGTTGGCCTCGGAATGAACCTGGATAAGACTAAGGTTATGTTCAATGACCATGTCAAGCCGAGGCCAATCCGTGTGGGAAATGCTACTCTCGAAGTTGTGCAGGAATACGTCTACCTTGGACAGACTATTCAGCTAGGCGCTGCTAACTTCAGCAAAGAAGCCGACAGACGCATTCAGCTAGGATGGGCGGCATTCGGGAAACTTCGACATATCTTCTCATCGTCCATACCACAGTGTTTGAAGACAAAAGTCTTCAACCAGTGCGTCCTCCCCGTAATGTCGTACGGAGCAGAGACGTGGACACTGACAGTGGGTCTGGTTCACAAATTCAAGGTCGCTCAGCGAGCTATGGAGAGAGCTATGCTTGGTATTTCTCTGATGGATAGAATTCGAAACGTTGAAATTCGTCAGAGAACCAAAGTTACTGACATAGCATTCAAAATTAGCAAGCTGAAGTGGCAATGGGCCGGACACATCTGCCGCAGAACCGACGACCGATGGGGCAAACGGGTTCTGGAGTGGAGACCACGTACGGGACGACGCAGAGTGGGACGACCTCCCGCCAGATGGACGGATGACCTGAGGAGGGTCGCTGGTGGGGGTTGGATGAGGATTGCAAAAGACCGCGTGCAGTGGCGAGCCTTGGGGGAGGCCTATATCCAGCAGTGGAGAGACACAGGCTGATGATGATGATGATGATGTTTTGGTGAAGCAGTGTAGGAGTGGAGGTCTGGGAGTTTGTTATGAAGATTAATGACAATAATAAAAAAATATTAAGGTATTTATCAATTGGTGATAATAAAAAAGGCTAAATAAAACAAATGTGGTACTAGGACAGGCCAATAAAAATATTTTTCTTACGTACATTTGTCATAGATTACCTACACCGTTGTTCTTCTTGGAGAGCACGTCAAGTCGCCGGTCCCGGTTCCACCAAAACCAACTTGTGGAATTAACGATTGTCATTTAACATCAGACCCACGCCAACCCGTCTGATTAGAGTAGCAAATGTAAATTCTCCAGATATATTGTAGGTCTAGTAGTACTATAAGGCAAGATTTATACTCGTAGATCCAAAGCTGTACCTTAAAATAAAATCATTCAAATATAAAACAGTACAAGTATTGTGAAGGTTTGGTTTCTAAAATATGTCGCTTAATAATTCTCTCTGGCTACAGTTTCGATGTCTGCCACATGTGTTGCGTGATTGACGCGTGACATTCGAGTATGCGCAAAATATTTTATTCAATTTATTCCACGATACTCGTACATACGGCGGGTATTATAATTTACATATATTTTGATTATAGTAACGTCTACTCGTATAGTATAAAATTGGATTCTGATTGATTAAAGCAATATTATTACTTTTTGTTTACGACATATCGTCGTAATCGGTCTTATCTAAATAAACGTATCTAATTTGGTTTTATTAGAGTATTTTCATATTTCGGTGATATAATAAATAATAAATATTTCCAGACAGGTCCAACAGCGCCATCTAGTTTCCGTGGTAAGCTACGAGGCTTGTGTTACGGAAACTAGATGGTTGATAAACTACACATTATACTTTTTTTTTTTGTAAATATATACATATTATACATATAAACACCCAGACTGAGACAAATTATACAATGTAGAACTTGCCCCCGGTGGGAATCGAACCCACGACCTTCCGAGTTCACGGCAACGTTTGTTACCACTAGACCACGGAGGCGTTCAATATGTTAGTTAGTATGTGTGATAAGACCGACAATATTTTTAAGTATTTTATTCGTACGGTCGTATGAAAACGAATCGTCTAAGATCAATTACGCCTGTCAGAAATGTTAAAAGCTTGGGCATTCCGCCTAGCTAATCCAACTGGCCAATTATGACAATTGGCAAGCTCGTCGATGTCTCTAGCATACAAAAATCGAGAAATATGAGTATCACAAATAAATTAAATATCAATTAAATTTATTTATTTAAATTTATAAACATTATCGTTTCCCAAACCAGGAATCGAACCCGGTATCTCCGAGTCTATTTATACGGACTTAACTGCTGGACAACTGAGGCAGACACATATAAAATTTTTGTTTAATAAAAAAATACCGTCGATAATTAAATCTACTTTCCCAATATCGAACAGTTAAACCAATAACAATATAATAGATATACAATGTAATAGTATATCTATAATGCTTTCTTCTGCAGAACTGCAAATCGGATTTCCATTGAGAGTGCTGAGAATCGAATCTAGACGTAGATTGCGGCCAGGTAGGTATGACCGAGTTAAATCGGATTTTCACTTTGCCTATATCCATTCACGGACAATAAATTATCAAATTCCCCGGCCAAAGTATTTTCCTATTCGGTTTAATTGTCCAGCTAAATTATTGAAAGTGCACTTTTAAAAGTACTTTGTACGCGTCATAAATTTTACAACGCCTCCATTATTATCCACAATACATTACTAAGCTAGGACTTGGCCTATTCTTACGTTAAATTATTTATTTTAGCACAAAAATCGTTGTAAGTTTTTTCCATTTTATATTTTTTTTACTGCTATAATCTATTAAGTTAAATTAATAAGCTATAGTCCAAAACAATCAACTATCTATTCCTCTACACACTTCCAGCAGATATTCAGATTCTCTCACTGTCTCGGCCGAGTGGTGATCAGACAAGCTCCTCCTATGTTCATCCGTGGTCTAGTGGTAACAAACGTTGCCGTGAACTCCGGGAGGTCGTGGATTCGATTCCCACCGGGGGCAAGTTATACATTGTATAATTTGTCTCGGTCTGGGTGTTTATATGTATAATATGTATATATTTACACAAAAAAAAGTATAATATGTAATTTATCAACTATCTAGTTTCCGTTACACAAGCCTCGTGCTTACCTCGGAAACTAGATGGCGCTGTGTGACCTGTCTGAAAAATATATATATATATATATATATATATATATATATACTTGGTCTTTAGTCACATCCTTAAAAAGTAAAATGTCTCAATCACGCTCTGACATATGTAGTATTTTTTATTAATGTATGTATATTTTGGTTATTAAATATTATATAAGCATTTATTTATATTTATGAATTATTCTTGTAAAAGAAAGAAGTAAAGTATGGTGCACCCCGAAAGGGAAACGGTCGTGATGATACTTTACTTCGATGGTTAGAAACCACGCTTATAAAGAAGAGGATTCACATTTAGCCAACTTTACTATAGGCCAATCATGACAAGTGGTCGTCGATGTCTCCAGCGTACCAAACTCGAGAAATATCACAAATAAATTAAATATGAATTAAGTTTATTTATTCAAATTATTAAACATTATTGTGTCCCGACCAGGAATCGAACCCGGTATCTCCGCATCTAAATTTAAAACTTAACCGCTAGACCACGCAGGTGTTATTGTTGTTTACTGCACCACGGTAGCTCTCTTATCGCCATCACAAAGGTTAGCTGTTATAAAATGCCTACAGCATTAATCTCGCCCTTGCTTAATACCTAACATTTTTTTTTTCAAAGTTTCTATTTTGACTATATATATTTTCTATACCTAGCGCGAATACCTAGTAAAACATAACAAAACAAGTAACACCGTGGAAAGTACGTTAAGCCGTCTCGGTCCTGGTTCCAATAATACCAGGTTGTGGAATCGTTAATTAATTGTTATAAAAATTAATATCCGACTCGCCAACCCATGTGGCCAGCGTGTCAAAGCCTGGGAAGGCCCATCTCCAACAGTGGAGATCAAGGACTTTATGTTCTAGGGGCTATGATGATGATGATGATGACGGAGAATTGTGAGTAATAAGCAAAACATAGAAAACAATACTGATTTGAACCTAAGAAATACTCTTTAAGGAAAAATAATGTAATGAGTGCTCTTCCCGAAGTTGTGTTTTGGTGGATACATTTGCTTCGCCCTGGGGCACTAGTCCACCAAAATGAGACTTTAACAAGCTAACCTTCAAAGAACTTTTTCTCTTAAAAGGCCGTTCGTTAAATGAATCTGACTTTCTTTGTGGCAAGAAAAGGGAATCTCGAAAAAAGTCTTGAGCCATTCACAACGGTTGGTTTACTCCCGGGAGCTAAAAAGTTACGTTCTCGCGAAGGGATCCCTCGATAAGACGGACACTAAAAGAATTGAGAAATTCAATTTATATACCACCACCGAGGTAATGTGTGTAACAATAACTAAAACGTCGACCTTACTTAAATGTGCTTCCATTACAGTGAAATGAAAAGATTTCCTGGACAAGTTACTTTACTTTATTACTGTTAACTTAACTATTTATTCATTCATTTTCACAGCACATTATATAATTGAGTTTATACTTTTTAGTTATCGGTGTTTGTTTGCGTGTTCCCTATGCATTGCAAAACTACTTGACCGATCGGGATGAAACTTTGGGAATATGTTGTGTGAACATCGGCCAAGGTTTCTGACATAGTACTACTGTTGTCCGATAGGTGGCGCGCATCAACGCTGATTTGTGGGGCATACCGACCGAGGGTACCGAGCAGGAGCCTAAAACTCCCTAACGCTCTTATTATATATATAGTCGTTGCTCTTAAGACTCCTACACAAGCCCACTTTGTGCTTGACTGAGTCGTCGAATACAAACCATTTACCGCACAACGGTTAATCGACCTCTTCCAGCATAACCGAGATGCTAATCCTGGAAGAGTGGAGCTGCCCAACCATCACATAGGCCTTCTATGTAGAGTTTATTAAGAAGATCCAATCGGCAATAAGTATTTGACATTGTGGATTTCTACATGCTAACTAAGGTTTACAAACATTCAATGACGATTAGGCGGTACGAAGTTCGCTGGGTCAGCTAGTTTAATTATATGACATTGTCTATTAATAAATGTCAAACTACTGGGCTTATAATACCGACCTAAATCGGCGATTTCACTTACCATGTAGTGGTGACCGGCGGCGTTTGCACGAAAAAGGAATAATTCCAATTGTCTGGATTAAACCAAAACTTTACCCTGTTATCTCCTTTTTTTAAATATTCATTTATTTACTTTAAAACTTTATTGCACTATGTACAAAGGCAGACTTAATGCCGGGCATTCTCTGACAGCCAAACCTTTAGAACATTTAGACAGGATAGGTGGTAGGTGCAATAAAGAGTCAGGTAAATTTGAAATTAAATAGCAATATAATTATAATATAAATATATACATACCAATATCTACATACAATTTACATAGTAATACATATATAAGTCATACTATAGATATACTAATATAACATAAGTAAAACTACTTACATGATGAGGAGAGTGTAAGTTAATTTTACTTAACAATATGATGATGCTATTATATACTAAGGAAATTAATATAAGAGAAATTATATCAGGTTAATTCAATTAGTTAAACAGTGTTAGTATACGTGGTTTTTAAATATTCTACGATTAATTAAATACAGTTAATTCAATATAAATCAAAATAAAATCAATGCAGGTTCCGGTTGTGAAGCTATTTGTTGTCTCTTTCGCTTTGACGAAATTCATCAACCTTTTAGCACATGCTATGTTGCGTACTCGATACATTAAAATTATATTTCTTTAAAAACTAAAGAAATCAAATTCAATTCAAATTGCTCAAATTTCTACGGCATAGAACCTTCGCATTAAACCCAACGTCCGGGCAGTACGTGTTTAAGTATGTTTCATTATTTCGTGCAAGAAATATTTTAAAGGGATCTTTTACGAGTAGCGACGTGAAGTAGATAAAAGTAAAACGAGCGTCTCGAGCTGGGCTCCGAAAGGGTTTAATCAAAGCGAGACTGCCCCTACGACCGGGGGATGTAGTAAATAGTCTCTCCCACTCGTACGAAGCCCCGAGACGCTCAGAAATCCAACAATTTCAAGACATCCGGATCCTCACAAAAATACCACAAGAAATAACATAACATATTTCGACAAAAAATGATTTTATATATTTCGTTTTTGAAAATTCCGCAACGAAAGGCTAATGGAATCATATTTTAGATCCTTTTAACATTTTGTAGGAGAATATTGATGTTTATATATTGATGTATATCTTGTTTGTACTTACCATATTTGACTACCTACATATTGTATGGGTATTCAAATATTAGGATAGGTAGGTATATTAGTGGTCGGCAAGAGTGCCGAACTTTCATAAGCCTATTCAGCTTATTATTACATAAGCATCGTATACAATTATAATATTTCTATAACATTAGATAATGTTTGGTTTTCAAGTAATATAGATATAACCCTTTTGCACAATTTAATTGAATAGTACGTTGCTCCTACACGATTCAATGAAATTAATTGAGTCATTATACGCGTGAATGTTATCGTGGAAGCAAGACATTGGATTGATGTGGGCAAGACCATGATCTGACTGCAGCACCAGAAGCGTCGCTGGTGGAAGAATTTGTTTAAAAAGAGGCATAAATATGGGTATTTACGAACATCTTTAAAGAGTTGGCGTTGACTAAAATACACGTCTACATCCTACACCTAAGAGATTAGACCTCAGACTAAAAAACCTTGCGCAATATTATCCCTTCAGAGTTTAATAAAAAAACCTTCTAAGTACAACAAATAATGATTTTAAACATGTGACCTTAACATCCTAAAAAGGTTGGTTCGAATCCCGGCATGTACCAATATGGAATACACTTTACTTACGTACATTTGTCATAGATGAACAACACCATCGTTTCCGTGCCATGGAGAGCACGTTAAGCCGTGGGTCACGGTTTTACTAATACAGACTTGTGAAATCGTTTATAAATTGCCATTAAAAATTGACATCAGACCTTCGCCAACCCGTCTAGTCAGCGCGTGGCAAATGTAGGCTAAATTCTTCAAATAAATATGGAAGGTCCATCACCAATAGCGGGGAGGCTGTGATGAATAATTATAATAGCGAGTTATGTCACAATTTATACAATAATTTATGTCATTAGTTGTATTTGAACATAAAAAAGTAAAGTATTATTAACGACCGTATCCCTTAGTCAGAAACCATGCTTATAAAGAAGCGGATTCACATTAAGCAAACTTTTTACTTTAGGCCAATCATGACAAGTGGCAAGTTCGTCAATGTCTCTAGAGTACCAAATTCATGTAATATATGACAAATCAATTAAATAATAAAAAAATATATTATTAATTTAATATATACTTTTGTGTCACAATAAATTATTTTATTTATTTGTAATATTTCTCGAGTTTAGTACGCTAGAGACATCGACGAGCTTGCCATTTGTCATGATGGCTAAATGTGAATCCTAGCGGATTAATAAATAAAAAAACATCGAACTCAAAAAACCGTGGTTTCCGACTACCCCGGAAGGGATACAGTCGTAATGATACTAACCGTTAGACCACGGAGGTTTACGTATGGTATGTGTATTGTAAAAAACATATTAAGGTATTAGAGTGCTACCCTCAATGTGATGGAACAACATTCTTAGAAAACGTAATTTAAATTCAGATTGACAAATTATGATCAAAACTATTCGTAAATTGATAATTTTCGTGTACGGTGGGGAAACAGTTTGAGATAGCTAGTAGCGTGAGTTGGAGGAGTTTTAGCAGATAACTTCTCTGGAAGTTGTTGACGTCTCTGGTGACCTCGCAGCTATTAGCCTTCCTCGGGGAATTAACACAAATAGCTTACAATATTGTTGTTAAATTTACTTAATGTCGCTCTTTTAATGAAAAAGTTTAAAAGACATCCTTCTCGTTCGCACAATCAAATATTTACAAATATTTTTTAAGTCTGAGAGAAGTGTGGTAGTAACTTTATGATTATTTCACCAACATCGGCGCTAACCTAGCTGAGCAAATAACACCTGTCACACCACGATATGCTGGTGATTATGAAACCCGACCACCCGATAAAATATTGAACCCTTCAGGTAAATCGATGGTTCTCCTTGAAGTGGATGTAGCAGAGGTCGAGAGAATTATCATGGGATTAAGGTCTAACTGTGCAACAGGTTCAGACAATATTTCGGCGAAAGTGATTAAACATGCGTGTAAATACATTTCCGCCCCCATAACCTCTCTGTGCAATTTATGTTTAAATACTGGAGTTTTTCCAAATGCCTTCAAGAAAGCCCTCGTGCACCCTATTTTCAAAAGTGGGAACAGAAACAGTGTCGCAAACTATCGCCCGATCTCGGTCTTACCAACACTCTCGAAAATCCTCGAAAAAATTCTAAACTTTAGATTATTAAATTTTTTAAATAAAAACAATGTAATTTCGAAACAACAATTTGGATTTAGGTGTGGAATATCCACTAACGATGCTGTACTTGAGTTTACAAATACCTGCATACGAGGACTTGATAAGAAGAACAAAATGCTGGGGATCTTTTTGGACCTTTCAAAAGCATTTGACACTGTTTCTGTGCCCATGCTCATTCTTAAGTTGGAGGCGATCGGTGTCAGAGGTATGGTTTTAGAGATCTTTAAGAGTTATCTTCTAGACCGTACCCAATGCGTCGTAATTGAGTCCCTCAGAAGTAAAGAAACAACACTTGTGTACGGTGTCCCACAGGGCAGCGTATTGTCGGGTACGCTCTTCCTTGTTTACGTAAACTCCCTATGTGATATGTTCATTCCCCACTGCAAAATAATTTCCTATGCTGACGATACAGTCCTACTCATAGATGGGGTAAACTGGGAGACGACCCGCCATCATGCTGAAAACGCGCTCACCGCCGTTATGTCATGGCTTGCTAATAACCTGCTGACATTAAACCTAGACAAGACGAAATATATCACCTTCTCACATCGCACTAACACACAACCTAACACTCTAAGTTTCCGCATCACAGGTCATAATTGCAACGACTCCTCCACCACTGAATGCTTATGTGCACCAATTGCCCGTGCCTCAACAATTAAGTATCTGGGTGTTCAGATTGACAGTACTTTAAACTGGCAAGAACATTTGACAACGACAGCTTCACGCGCCAGAAAACTTATTTTCGTCTTTAAAAGACTCAGATGCTCCGTGGATATATCAACCCTTAAGATAGTCTACTATGCCCTCGCGCAATCGATCCTTTCATATTGTATAGTCGCTTGGGGTAGTGCTGGCATCACCGCTATATTGCGTCTTGAGCGAGCACAAAGAGCAATCCTAAAAGTTATGATGAAAAAGCCCTTTCGGTACCCAACTGTACTTCTATTTAACGAATCCAACGTTTTAACAATAAGACAGCTTTTCGTGTTGGAAGTCATCAAACGCAAGCATGCATCTCTCTCTTTCGTACCTTCCATCGCAAATGAAAGACGAAGAAAGAACAGAGTATGCAACATCGAATCGTGTAGAACAGTACTGGCCAGGTCCGCTTACTACATACTATGCTCCAGACTATATAATACTGTTAATGCAAAACTTAACATATATCCCATTACTTCAGGTAAATGTAAAATAGTGGTAAGAGATTGGTTACATAATCTAACATACAATGAAACCGAAGATCTACTAAAGGTAATTATATAATAATGGACGGTTACATGAACACACACATACACACACAGACTAATATACGCAAACAAATCCCCATACACTTACATACTACACCTACATACATACTCACTCACATCACACAAACATTAGTACACTAACACTCTTACTTACTGTAATACCTATGCAGTCATATACTCGTACATAGCATATTTAGTAATTATAAGTTTTGATTTTATTATATAAATGTTTATACTATATATTAGATTTATGATTGTTATTTTCAAAAAAAAATTATCAACGCATGTTTGTATTTGTCTGCTGCATGTTTTACTATGTTCCCCTGGGAGCTAACAATTGCTGTCACACAGTGTCATACTGACATTAGCACAGCAACGTTATTTATAAGTCCTTGTAAGAAAAACTTCGAATAAATAAACAATTTGATTTGAATTTGATATAGGAAATAAAATTACGGACATTTAGGACATATATATGGATGGATGGTGAGCACATTGTTGCCAAAAAAAAAAATAAGAAGGCCTCCTTTCCAAACCAGGCTATTTATTGTCGGTCGCAAGCCCGAGATACTATTATAAATTCATGGAATGCTTCGAAATTCGTTTTCTCTCTCTCTCTTTCTTTCACATAAGGTATATGAAATAATTTTAGACATAAAAAATAGCAAAAACATTTGTAACTATTTTACCAAAAGAAATACATGAGAGAAGACAAATTTCTAAGCATTCCACGGATTCACTTGGATGCCGGGTCCATTGTGTGTGGGTAAGAAATGAGACGAGCGGTGTCTCGGGCTTGCGACCGACAATACGCTAGTAAGAAAGGAGGCCTCCTTTTTTATTTTATTGCGCAACAAGTCGCTCACCATCCACCATTCTACTCCTCTCTCTCTCTACCCACTAATATATCTTCAAAATGTCCCTAATTTTGTTCCCTAGTAAGTTTAAAGATACATTTCTCAAAAATATACACGGACTTGAAAGATCTTTGAAAATATTGGTATGTGCGAGCGACAGGGGTGTTAAAACATGTATCCCTCTTAGCATTAACTGCCTCCGTGGTCTAGCGGTTAAGTCTGTGGATTTAGACTCGGAGGTACCCGGTTTGATTACTGGTTGGGGCACAAAAATATTTATTAATGTAAATAAATACATTTAATTAATATTTAATTTATTAGTGATATTTCTTGACTAAACGTTGGAGACATCGACGAGCTTGCCACTTGTCATGATTGACCTATAGTAAAGTTGGCTAAATAGGAATCCACGTTTCTGACCACGGTCATGGTCGTGATGATATTTTTTTATATATTGTCGATTTTATTAAAAGTATATTGAGAGTCCTAATCCTTGCCAACCCGTCTGGTCAGCGTGGCTAGTGTAGTCCAATTTCACCGGATATATGTTTTGAAAGTCCCATCTCCAGCAGTGGAGGTCTAGGACGCTGTGTTCTAGGGGCTGTAATAATGAATAATAATATTGAGAAAGTATATCCTATAGAAGTCCGCAACGATGTTCTCTTTACAATCTCTGACAGCTATGGTAATCGAATATACCTACGACTTTTTTGTGAACTATGTGTAACCTTCAAGTTATAAAAACATTTATTATGCAAAAACAGGTTTAACCATAAAATATAAATGATATTCTCTACAGGCGTGCCTATTCTTTCATCCCAAAAATGAGGTCAACATCATTCACAAAAAAACTAACGACAACTGGTACACTGAGACGAATATGGAATAAATTTTATTCCGAGTTGATTCGATTGAACGCGCGTTCGCAGTCGAAGGAATGTGGGAAGAGCTATACAAGTCCCGGGATTCCTTAGGGAGTAGGAGTAAGCGACGAATTTGTTGGCCGTCGTAACGAACCCCTGAGCGAGGCAATCCAATAACGGCCCTCAAGGACCCACATATTAAGCTCTTCTGGATGACTTCATGTTCTCGATACCGCATACGAACACAATATTTCCTATTATACCCGAATACTACCCTTTAGGTGCGGTTTGATGACATACTTCTATACTCATTTATTTTGTGACCAACATGTGTATTGAGTGCGTTTGTGGTCTAGCAGTAGGGCTGTAATATTTTAGGTCGGTTGTACCATTAAATTAACGAATACACTTTTACATGTGGCAACAAAGAAAAAATGGTTTATGTTACTTTTTAATGTAAGTGCGAATTAAACCCTTCTTTTATGTCTATTAACTGCCTCCGTGGTCTAGCGGTTAATTCCGTGGACCTAGACTCGGAGGTACCGGGTTCGATTCCTGGTCGGGACACAAAAATATTTATTAATGTAAATAAAGACATTTAATGAATATTTAATTTATTTGTGATATTTCTCGAGTTTGGTACGCTGGAGACATCGACGAGCTTGCCACTTGTCATGATTGGCCTATAGTAAAGTTGGCTAACTGTGAATCCGCTTATGTATAAGCGTGGTTTCTGACCACCCCGAAAGGGAAACGGTCGTGATGATACTTTACTTTACTTTTTTTATGTCTATTACATTTGTGCCGGTGGCCGGTAATAATAATAGAAAAATCTCAAATCAAGGTCGAGCGCTTATAGAGTTGAGAATTGAATAATAATTAAATAATTATTATTATTAACCTCTAACGTAAATAACGAAACCAACTAATAACGTTTTCGACTAAGTAACAGAATTGGGCTGCTGGTCTTGTTACATTACACGAGTATGGTAAAGTAAATTTGGCTAAATGTGAAAACCAACTGCGTAAAAAAATTTTGTTATTTTATGAAGTTTGACCGCCTCCGTGGTCTAGTGGTAACAAACGTTGCCGTGAACTCCGGAGGTCGTGGCTTCGATTCCCACCGGGGGCAAGTTGTACATTGTATAATTTGTCTCGGTCTGGGTGTTTATATGTATAATATATATATATTTACAAAAAAAAAAGTATAATATGTAGTTTATCAACCATCTAGTTTCCGTAACACAAGCCTCGTAGCTTACCACGGAAACTAGATGGCGCTGTGTGACCTGTCTGGAAATATTTATTTATTTATTTTATTTATTATATGTGATCTTGTGCCCAACTGATGGTAAATGGTGCGCAACATGAATGTTAACAACTGGAATTAGACACACATGACTGACTTCAGTCCCTAACACTATGCCGGCTTGACTGGACATGACGGCAAGTAGAGGCTGATCCCGAAACGTGTGGATACACTTTACTGGGTTTTTCAGCACGAACGGCAGACTGGGAAAATTACCACCATCAGTCCGCCTACCATCTACTTGTTGTTCTCGTATGAAAGTATGTGCCATTTGATGATATCAAATGCTATTTTTTATTTTCAAGAAGAACTAATATTGTAAGCTTGCCATGGTGATATTTATATAAAAATAATCACCGCTTGAAACAATACTTACCTATAGTACATTGGCATCATTCAAAATTAAAGGCGAAATAAAGTTACTTACGTTGGCACATGTTTGATGCCCACAACAATTTCAGTGGGACCCTACATCCATCCCATAACAAAATATTTCCAATCAATACGGCACCCTTTGCTATCTTAATTAACAGCCCTAATTTGGGTTTAATTATCCGTATTTTCTGATATGATTTGATGGAGTTTTTCGGTAATATTTGTTTGGTGCGTTAATTAATGCCGGTGCTTCAGTACACAATAAGGAACTCAAAAATTTTCAAAGGTTTATTATTACAGGAATGTCCTCTCGCTCTCTTTTTTAATTTGCCTAAACGCTTCATAGCTTATTACGACATAGAAAGTGATTGACGTTTTTTGCCTTTATAATTCATTTTCATTTTAATTTCTCTTTAGGCAGCCTTCAACCAAATTGTAATTCTTGAGGCGTTAAGCGTCTTTTAAGATTATTTATATTAAGCTCAAAATACGGAGGATATTTTCATAACTTTTTGAAATATACGAGTATGCTCAGGTCATTTTTAAGCACTTAGCTAATTACAAACCGATGTCGTTCAAAATAGTTGTAAAGGATGTTTTATTGAAATAACGTGACAAATAAAAGACATATTTGTAGGTATAAGGTTATACGTACCTACTGAAAGATCAACAAATCACTGAGACGTTTAACCAATTTAGCCGACCCCGAACAAGTCGTCAGAAATAATGGATTGAAGCAGAAATCTGGATAATTGATGTTCTGATTTTGTGAAGTCACTCGCAACACAAAATGAAAACCAATGTCTACCTCGTTACCGACCTATTTCTATTTCTTGTAAATTATTTTTTAATCTAGTGATTCGTAAAATATAGACCTTGAATACAAAATAATAAAATTATTTATCGGTTCGATATTCGACTTGTAAGTAATTGTTAATATATGAAGTCCAGCAGTATCCTGTTACTAAAGCGCAAACGTTATATAATGGATTACGTTAACTATATATATTACGCTATTAAAGTTGATATTTGCACGGTCGCTGGCAAGGTTGAACAATATTTGTATAATTATGACGCAAACTCTGACGTAAATAACGAAATTCACTAATAAGGTTTACGACTATGTAACAGAATTGGGCTGCAGTTGTCATTATTATTTATGTGCCTGATATTAATTCCGGGGTTCAAACCTCTATCTTTTTGTATTTTAAGCAAAGCATTCTTATTATCGGGTCACACATTTCTTGAAATAAGAACAAAATATAGAACAACCCACTTAGCCTTTAATATTTAAAAATCATGAACTGGAAAAAATATTATCCAATAAAGTTGGTATTATATTATTATAGGATCCTTTAGGTCTTATAAGAAAGATTATTTCCCAGAAGCCGCATTAAAAAAAAAACATGTTTCTGAGAAAAGGGTACAAAGGTGAAAATTATAATCAAATATAAAATGTTGGTTGGTTAACTAATTTAAAAACACCTTACAAGTTATTGAGAATGTGAGATTGTGGTTTATGTAATGTGTAATCGTGTGTGTGTGCTTGTGTTTTAATGGGTCATAACGGTAAGTTAGGAAAGAGGGAGATAAGGCGGCGTAGCAGGTAAGACGGGGTACCCAGCGACATTCAAGGTTTAAACTGACCAATTACGCTCGTTCATGTATCGTTCGATATTCGCTTACTAATTTAAAAATTACTATTGGGAATATGAGATTGTGGTTTCTGTAGGTATGTGTATGAGTTTGTGTGTGTGGGTATTTATAGTGGGTTTTAAAAGTCAGATAGGGAAGAGGGAGATTAGTCGGCGTAGCGGGTAAGACGGGGTTCCATTCACGGTTTAAACTAGCTATTCAAACACGTTCATGCGTCTTTCGATATTTAAAATATTGGCAATATGAGATTGTTGTTTCTGTATGTGTGAGAGTGATGTATACGTGTGTTTGCGTTTGTGAGTTTTAAAAGTTAGGGGAGAGGGAGATAAGGCGGCGCGTAGAGGGTAAGACGGGGTACGGGGAAATTCACGCATTAAACTGACCAATCACATTCGTTTATTCATCGTTAGATATTTGCTTACTAATTACAACCATTACAAATATAGTAATCAGGAATTGAAGTATGAAAAGCTAGCGGTATCTGTGGCAAACTACAATTAAACTTATCTACTTACCCACACTCCAAAGTGCTTCAACAAATTTTGCCTCTAACAATGTTCCGCCATAGAAAGTTATGTTAACGCAACTATTAAATAGTTAAGGTATTTATCCACTATATTGCTAATAGTAACGAGTCGTTAATTTTATAGTTGGTATGGTCGCGTAATAATTTAGAACAGTTATAGCTGTTCAGCGGTTGTAAATGTATGACAAATGTACTTAAGAAAAGTGTATTTATCATTGGTACATGCCGGGGTTGCCATGCCTTTTTAGGATTCTTATACAAAGATATCACCTGTCTGAAAAAAAATCCTAGCCAAAATGTTTCGGTTTAACAAAATGAGACTTCTCCGTCGTGATCACGGAATAAAGCTAATGAGAAAATCCAGCAATACTAATGTGAGATATTACTTCATGAATAACAGAGTTGTAAATATGTGAAACAAAATACTAGAAGACAGTGGAGTCCTCAACTGTAAGCACTTTTAAAAATAAACTGGACCAGTGGCTAGTGACAATAGAAATAGACTATGGTGATAATTGTAAATTTTATGAACTTTACACCAGTGCTTGATATACATATATATGCATATCAGCAATGCGCTGCTCCCCTATTAATCAATAATAATAATCGTTGCCATCAATAGCAAGCTTATGAGTAAAGTGTAACCGTGTTATCGTATATTTAATAGAAACTAGTAGGTACTTATAAGTGATTCAATTATTTTTATTTTATTTTTTGTGTTTTTTATTTTGCCATGCCTAAACTTCGATTTCTTGTCCCGAAGGTTAATGGTAAGAAAATTCCAAGCGGCATTACATACGCCTTTTGTTATAACAATGAAGTTTTTAATAAATAATAAATATACAAATAACCTTACTTAATAAATAAAAAAATCTAAAGTATAATATAAAGACATTAATGAGATCCCTTAACTTTACGATAATACGGTCTACGCAAAAATCAAAATTATTCAAGATTTTACAGCTTTCAACTGAAAAGTCCTATAAAAAGTTTGGCTGTCAATGTGCTATAAAATAGCTATAAATTTCTATCACTTTTGTGATAATACAACGTTCTTTGACAACATTGAAAATAGGTATACTATTAAGTTTTTCGTTAGCCAAAAAAGGTACCCGGAAACTCGTAATTTTCACATAAATAAAAAACTGTAGACTTAAGGCGACGTATCAGTTCGAAAATAATTTAAAGTGTAAAATTAACGTATAATAAGTTTTTTTGTCGCAAAAAAAGGTTCCCATAAACTCGAAATTTTCACATAAATAAAAAACTGTAGATTTAAGGCAACGTCATTCCGAAAATATTTTAAAGTATAATAAGTCGATAAAAAGTATTGGATAATTAACAAAAAAATTAAATAAAAGAAAATACACTTTCCCATACAAAATGACCTGTCAAACAATGTTGGTTGTCAAATATTTATGCGTGCGTTAAGAAATTTTTATATAGTTACTTTTTATAATGTAGAATAAATGACAAATAATTAATTTAAAAAAAAACAACAACTGGTAAATCGATTGGTCTCACATTTAAGTCGTAAAATTGTCTGTGATTTGTTTTGAAAATTGTTTTTGTGTGAGTATTATTATTATTATTAATAATGACGTTCATTGTCTGTCAGGCGGTACGAAGTTCGCCTGGTTAGCTAGTATTCACATAAATTAAAAACTGTAGTCTTAAGGCGACGTCTGTCCGAAAATATTTTAAAGTAGGTATATAAAGTGTTTCTGTCGTTAAAAAACTCTTAATTTTCACATATAAATAAAAAAATGTATACTTAAGGCGACTTCAGAAATGCTCTACTACAAAACAAAAGTATAAAATATAGGTTTTTCCTCGAGAAAATAATAAACTACAGCAAAATACAATACACAAATACATAATCTTTCATTATTATAGATACGAATTTGCGCCGGTTGATTATTTAAATAATATTAATATTGTCTTATCTACAAATACTTTAAGACCTGCCTCGCCTTAACCGTGACGTGGCTAATTATACGAGAATTCTTGGGAATAAGAAATAAATCGATTTGCTGAAAGTTTTATTAAAGTGTATCAGTGTGTTGAGCTAGGGTGAGGCTGCTGATAATTGATCACCCGGTAATCCAGTCGGCTGAGGCCCGGAGCCGTCACTCTGCCCGCCAGATTAAACTGATCTGTTATTATTTCCCGGACAGGTCGGCTTTCCGGAGAAATGAAAATAAGACTTCCCTAGGCGACGCCGTTTAAAGGAAAACTCCTTATCTTTTCAGATAATTCGGCCTTCAATTTTATAATTTACCTCATTGAGTTTGATTAGCTATGGCTTATTCGGGTCTCAAAATAAATTCATAGCCGTTTTAGTAGATAAAGATTTAGTTTAGATACGTCTAAGAGCGACCCTCACCGATCGGTTATCTGAATGTAATGGACTTTTTAAATAATAAAATACGCTAACAAAAGCAACCTGACGAAATATATTTATAACTTTTTTTTTTATTATTTAACAAAAACTTTCTGTGTTATTTCTAATACACTAGCTCTATTATCGCTTATAAGAATTAAAATTTAGGATGTAATGTACGTTAAACTTAAAGAGATTGCCAATTCGTTAAAAAAAATATAATGTAGTTTTATTCTTTATCAAAGTGGGCCCAGGGACTCCTTTGAGATTTGTTCGATATTCCTCATAGTTTTGACAGTTTCCATCCACGCCTACTTCAATAATTTACCCTGGTCTTGAACATATTTCGTTAGGCAACCCATCACCGCTTTTATTATATAAAAAATGATTTTATTCAAACATTATTGGACATTTAGACAACTTGTAACTTCAAATAATTTTGTGAAGTGCTAGCCTAGCAAAAATTACTCCACGTATTTAGAACAAAACTTTTTTTTAAATTATTTATGTACAGACTGTATATAGACAAATACACACTAATGTGTACATAATACTGTAACATATCTTCGTTGTTGGCCCGTTTCTAGCTAGGTCATGGCTACGAGTGAGTCGTTCACCGAATAAACTGAATTATATTTAATATTAGTTATTTTATAGTTTGGTTCGAATATTATTTATTGGATTAAGAACCTAATCTAGACAGAGGAGATTCTCATACCTATTACTTAGACATTTTGCCAACGGCTCCTACGCTGTATTATTCCTTTCAGATGTTTAACTGTTACTATCAGTGGAGACCTTTAATTGACCTCCTAAATCTTATATATGTTATAGAATGTGTATTCTTGTTTTGTTGTTCTTCCAAAAGTTTATACATTGTAAAAACACTGAATTTGTTTGACTTTTTGAATTCGTTCCAAAATTGGAAATAATTTTCGTGACACATGAATGAGACAGACTTATGGACGTCAAAAGCTCAAGAGTGTGTAGTAATTCTGACAAAAATAATATTTAGAATACGGGAACGCAATCGTCAATGTTACTAATAAAAACCTATATTATTAGAAATATTGAAAATTGTAAAATTTATGCCGTTCGAGATTTGGAGAGTTTAAAACTAAGAATACCGGTATGACAGCTGGAAGATATAGTTGAGTGGATGAGCCATTGAGGAAACGTCTTAGAATACGGGTGTCTGTGTGTTTAAAATGTTACTAAACCTCCTAACTTAACGACCGTATCGATTTAACAAGATGCTTTCTCAACACATACAGAAGGTATTGTAAAAGCTGCTTAAGTAGTTTTAGCTACCAAAACAACAATCCAATACAATTATCAAAGTTAGTACATAGCAAAGGAACACGATAAAAGATTAACTTCAGTCTGTAGGTTAACTTACAAAGTTTTCACATAAATTGGTAATCCAATACCAATTTCCAGACTTGCGAAGGGTTTTGTTAGATTCCTCCTAACTGACCCATCTATATGGTAATTTAAGAGGTACGCTATAATATATTAAACTAACTTGAGCACTTATTCTCACTTAAAATAACGATAATTTTACCTTAATGTTGGCATTTTTAGCAAAATATAATTCAGCAAATTCCTAACTTAACCTTGGATTAGGTAAAGCAAAATTAATACTGTATATAAAAAATATATTCGAAAGCCACTTGGAAATAATTTTGGATAGAAAAGGTTTTACAAGTAGTAAAATTGCGAGACATATTTTACGGCGGAACGGCAGTCGTTTTCGGCTTGTATAGTGACGGGCATCGTAAAGTTCCAGAACTCACACCTCGAATAATGTGAATAGTTCGGACGTCACTATGGACCGACACGCGTTAATACAATATTGGAGTTTGGCCAAGAAATAGGTTGCGAGATGGTTGGGAGTTTTTTGCTCGCTTCAATGAACCACAAAGAAAATATGAAGAACGAAATAGGTCCAACGTAACGTGTTAGAAATTCTCAAGTAGATTAAACATTAAAACATACAAAGTAGAACTTCAAAAGAATTTCTCTTAGAAAGTAGAATTCTAGCAAATAAAATTAGTAGACTCTATATCAATGGAAATTATTTATATGTAACATTTTCTTTAGAGATCATAAGGAGCAGTCTCTATAACGTAATAAATAAATTTTAATATAATTGTTTACTGTAAGAATATTCTTTTAGATCTTTCAGTGAAAGATTAAGTATACACATTGAATAATTCAGTAAATTTATACGTTCAGATAGCACTTACCGAGCGTGATGTCGAAATTCGACGGTCAATTTTGGGTTTCTAGCTTTGATTAAAGAGCTGTGAACTTCGCTGCACTAGAACAATCATGTTCGGTCGGGTACCACCTACGTTCATACTGGCCACAAAGTTCCTCCCAGACTTGAATAAGTGATGTATATTTGTACAGGTACGTATTCATTCGAGTCACTGCTTATGTTAATGTTTTATGGGCGTAAGAGGAATTCAGTGTCATAAATTGAAAGGTTATTTTACGGGAAGCTTTTGCTGAAATTTATTTTGATCTTATTCATAAAAAAAAAAAATTTTAGCTATTTTAAGTGCCTTTTTTACTTTTCCGTCGCTATTAACTAACAGCCTAAATATATGTTTTGAAGCGACACTTAGATATTTATAAACTTCCCTCGGCCAAAATCAAGAATTATATTGTGTGCTTTCTCATTGTGTTTCATGTATTTTTAACTGTGGCTATGGTTTAGCGAAACAGTAGCTCTAGCACCAACAAATTATGTTACGTAACGGATTTTCCTATTAAACTTTGGTAAATTTTAGGTTTTACTGGAAGATCTTGGGATTTTCCGAGTTCAGGCTTTTACAGTAACATTTTGTGCCAATTTTGTTCATCTGTAATATTATTTTTGTATAATGACTGTTTGTTGCCTAAATAAATTAAAATAAAATATATAAAAAAATAAACATGATTTTCTCGGGCATTCATCGAACTTAAATCTGCGGCTTTAAGCGCTAGACTACGGAGCCAGGTGGAACTCATAATAAACTAAATATAGACATGAGACTGTAAAGTCGTCGCGAATAACAGTCAGTCCATTTGAGTTGGGAATGAAGCGAATGAGAATGGACCACTTTGCTGGTTCGTCGCGTCACACGAAAATTAATGGCGTGAGTAAACATAATGCCTCGTGCAATAGTTTAGAGACTTCCGTTCAACTGACGCTTATGATCTCGTATAAACTATGCCATCGATGGCTGCTATATATTACGAGTATATAGTATTCGTAGTATATTATATACAACATTTTATATTCAGGTTTTTTTCTTTGTGTCTATCGTCGTTTTCTAGATACCCCTTGTTAATTTAGTTAAACCTGTACGTGAGCTAGGGATTTGGCATAAAAACAGCGTCAGTTAGTGCACCACATTATGTGATGTACAGCTGACTGACGCTGAGCCAAGACCCTTGCCACAGCTCTTCAAGTTCCAAATACCTATGCATTATTTATTTTCCTAAATAAAAAACTACGGACACGACGCAATTAGAATTTGTTGAAAACACAAACCTTAATCCCTTAATATTTTTTAGCAAAATTAGGAAATAAATATCTGAGCAAGACTCTTGCGCAAGAGCAAGACCAAGACTAGGGTAGGTAGGATCTTGGTCTTGCTTTTTTGCAAGACTAAAACCAAGGTTGGACAACACTAGCTTTGCGGTATAAAAAGTAAAGTATCATAAAAATGTAAAACAACGCTTTTAAAACACACAATAATTTATTTAATTCATTCGTGATGTTTCTACAGTTTGGTACGCTAGAGACATCGACTTGTTTTGATAGGCCTATAGGAAAGTTGGCTAAATGTTAATCCGCTTCATTAAAGTTTGGTTTTTAACCACCCCAGAAGGGATACGGTCGTGATGATACTTTACTTTTTAATATGGTTTAGGTTAGGACCACAAGGTAACAAGATCTAGTCCTCAAGATTTGTTAGTATTTCGTTAAAAAATATATAAAAATAAATTGTTATTTTGCAAATTTCAACCAAGAAAACTTTAAATACAAACATCAAAGAATCTGAAATAACTTAAACTGTTATTTTTCTTGTGTCTTTGATGAGTGGAATCGGAAAGATTTCCTCTCACGTCCGCAACCGTTCCGTTTTCCTCATCGAGTTGGAGAGGTTGTTGCCGTTTGACAAATCTACTATATTTGTCAATGTTCTCAATGTTCCTCACAACTCGCTCGTCAACTTCTCAAACTTCTAACATGACTTCAAATTAATTTGTGGCTCTTGAAATTGCCTAAATTAATACCTATCATTAACTCCTAATTCTATACCTGTGAATTTATTAGTACCGCATATATTTGTTGAAAATATTAGCAGGTGAAATAAAAATAACTTTATACATGGGTAGTAATATGTATAATTATTTATTTTACTTATATTATACAAGTATTATTAATTTATATTATATATATATATTTTAAAGAACTATATTCTAGAGTATCATCACGACAGAAACCATGCTTTTTTAATGAAGTATATTTACATTTAAGCAACTGAATATATGCCCTACATGACACGTGCAAAGTTTGTCGATGTCTCTAGCTGGTACGCTGGTATATGAAATATATTATTAGATACTGACCAGGAATGAAAAGATTGAACCCTGTTACTCTGGGGTCTGGATCGGTGGTGGTTCGGATTCCCGGAATCCCGGTACCACTAATACCAATATGTGGAGTCGTTAAAAAATTGACATCAGTCTGGCCCTTGTCGAGTGTAGGCCAAATTGTCCAGCCCAGAAAGAGATGGGCACCAACAGTAAAGACTGAGCGTCTAAAATCAGCGCTTATGACCGCTGGACGGTCAAAGCATAAAGTCCTAAAGCATAGAGTAAAATATAAAAAAACGTTTCTTCACAAGTAATTTTTCAGCCCATACCTACGGTCCAGATAACGAGCGAGTAATTCTTAAGGAAAAACTTGCGATGACCTAAATGCCATTCATCGTACTAATGATGATTGCCAAATCGAGCTGACCATGTAAAGTAATCTATTGATTTGTGTACGGAAGTTTAATCTGCAAGTTTGCCGAGCGATTGTCGGCATTAGCGCTAAATGTTTGGCTCGTTCGGATGAGCTATGCATATTAGGGCCGATTCACATAATTATTGAAGCACTTTATGTCCAATCATTTAAACTGGGCTAAACTGAATTTTAGGTAGAAATAAGTCAACTTTCAATCACTATTGCGGGTATGTAATTTGTGATGGTTACTACGTAGTGACACACTATATTACAATATGTACGACTATCTCGTAATAAAAACTATACTATAATCTAAGAACTACCAAAATTCCATGTAAAATCCTACAACGCTGTTTTAGTTGTGTATACACAGATTCAGCAGAAAACTTATCAGTAAAAACAGCTTTTTCTGGAATAATAAAAGCCCGAGAAACTACACTAACCATAAAATATGCACAAGTAATGGACTTCCTGAATCCTACTCCGCCAAAGACTAGCGACCATAAAACGCAGGCCGATATAAATAAAGGATACTGATAGAAGATTATGTCTATCGCTTCTCAACATTTTTTTTAGAACTTTTACCAACAGATATTCCAGTTATAAAGTCTTGATTCATTCGGAATATATGGAATAGTAGAACCAAAACATTATGAAACTAAAATCCGGCTGGGCTTGTGTGAGGTCTAGTGTTGATATTTTCCTGTATCCTTTGCGAAACAGAAATAAAACGGATTAATGCTCTAGAGTTGTCGTGTTGGGTGTATCACGGATAGAGTTCAGAATCAACTAGTTGGAATCAGACAGAGCCTCAATCGTACAATTACGCATTCTCATTCTTTGAAAACGTGTCACGGGGTGGATATACATCTATTGAGCGCCTGGTAGTTCTGGGGATACTCGATAACAAGAGGATGATGACCAGCAGCAATGGATCACCAGAAAGGCTGCAGATCGAGCAAGTACCACTGACACTCAACTTATAACGAATCGGCCAAGAGTGTAGCGACTAAAAAGAAGAATAGTACGTCCTACTTGAGTCGTATATTTCCTCATTACTGAGAGTCGCGACCTCCCGATGGATTGATATACATTTTGATAATACTGCGCCACCCGTTCCTATCTTCGGCAGCATGCACAGCATCATGGACCCTAGTGTTGGTGATGGAGCGGATTTGGTCGGACCACCGCTCCGGGCTTCGGCCTCTCGGTGTTTTTCCTTCCACATTGCCAGTAACAAGGAGTTTTTCTAGGTTATCTCCTTCCTTTCTGGCAATGTGTCCGAAGCACTGGAGTATCCTACGAAGTCATATGGTGGGTACCCTAGTCGATATTTGGAGTTGTTTTAAAACCGACACGTAGTAATAAATAGTGCATGAGCATCATGCAAATCTTTAGAAATCGATAGTAAATTAGGAGGTGTTTAATTATATAGGTACAACATCTTATCAATATACCTTTCACATATAAAAGTGCAAAATATTATTTTTTTGTCCTATGCCTAATTACAGAAAATAAACGAATTGAATTGAATTAACATTTGATAATTAATATATTCTATTTGTTTTTTAATATCAAGGCAGTTCTCTAAACTTATCATAAACTATTACTTTGTTGAACATGAGAGCCATGAACACAGATTTAGACCTCCACTTCGAAAGAAAGCCTTTCTGAAGAATTTTGCCTACATAGTGAGATCCATGCTACCGGGTGAAAAAAGAGCATTGATTAAGTTAAAGTCAATTATTTTCTATATTTCAATTTAATGAAATAATTAAACATTAAGCGGCTGGTTAACGATGTATGTGACAAGAGAGCTGGCAGCAAATCAGCATCGCTGTGCAGCGGGGGAATGCTGCAAGTTTTCTTGGCACACTGCCACATGATCAAGTCATGGGTGAAATTTTCATATTTACGAGTATAGTTTAAATTTTTGTTTAATTTTAAATTTAGATTATATATTTTTATAAGCCTAATTTTCATTTTTATTTAAATCATTGTACTGTTTTTTATTCTTAATAAAATTAACTTGATAAATATATACTTACTTTTGTAGTTAAATTATATATATATATATATATATATTAAATAAGGCTACATTTGCTACAAAAGTAAGTTTGTTTGGAATACCTGAAAAATTACAAAATTTAGCTATTAACAACAATTTGGAAGTTTTTATCTTAAAGATAAAATATAGAACAACTAAAACCTTTTAAAGAATATCTTAAGTCATAAAATAAAAGGAGTGGTGGAACAATTACCCCAAGGGTTCTTACTACGAGTGGATTTAAGCCTTCTGTTTCATGTTAAAGCTGCCATTCGCATGCCACAATATTATTATACCAAGATTTTAAGAAACTAGATTTTCCTTTTATGTATTCTTTTTTGCTTTTTATTTAACTTTTAAAATCTAAAAGCAATATTATACCGACTTGGCATTCATTGCTTATTCCACTGCTTTAGAAGCCTTCTCTTGCGGCAGGTCATAATTAAAATTAGTTCAGCACTGACTTTGATTTTTTTTTTTTTCATCATTACAGACCCTAGAACACAGCATCCTAAACCTCCACTGCTGGAAATGGGTCTTCCAGAACATATATATGGAGAATTTGGCCTACACAGTAAAAGAGATCACATGTTCCTTTAAATCGCTCCCCAGGAAAGTTGCAAAAAACCTATTAGTGATTCGACCAGGCGACGATATTGTTGTTATGTCGCTTCGGGTGTAGCCATAGACATAGGATCGTCGCGTCGTCGCTTAAAGACGAACGAAGCGTGCGAGTGAGACCTCGAGGATAACCACAATAGCGTGTGCTAGAAAGAGTGAGCATGAAACCAACCGATACGCCAAATTATTTTTTGACGTTCAGCGCCTATCTACCGGTTCACTTTAGCGTTCTGCATATTTTTCGCGATTATTAAGTATTTTCCAGTAATAAAGTGAATATATTGTGAAATAAGAGTATGGTGTGGTGTTCCTTTACTAACTGTGAAGTGACGGCGCGGAATAACGCAAAGAAGTGTACTTTTCACAGGTAATTCTTCAATACTATACCAATGTTTTTTTAGCATATTTTTGGATGTTTAACGCTCTATGTGACAAAAAAATCAGTTGAGATTGTGAAATACATGTGGTATTATCTTTTTAAATGCCAATAACTAAATTTTCAACAGTAAATAAAGATATTTTGTGTATGTGAAAAAATGATACACCTACACTAGTGCTTGACTAAACTGACATTTTTTATCGATAGTTATCGACATTTTGTAGTCGCGTGATGAAATATTAATTAATAACAACATGAGAATGGTTGGAAAAGGAAGGAAATATGTCGCAACTCACTGAAATAATATATTAAAGTCGATCTGAGTCACGAGGGTGAAATGGGGTTAACTTTTAAGGGTAAATAGTTTTTTACAATTTTAAATTAAACCAGACCTTTTATCAAAAAATGTTTAATGTAAAAGTTGTAGGTAATAAAAAAGTCTATAAGTTTTGTATAAACAATTTTATCACATAACCTAAAATTTTTTTTATATGGGAATTTTCAAATGTTATACTCGTATATGCAAATAGTGGTTTGGATACTAGCATCCGTCCTTAAGTTAGGCAGCACGGTGGTGGCGCGAAATTAAAATATTTTTAGTTAAAGCTGGCAATAAAGCTGAATTTCTTTAGAAAATTTCTATAGAAACCGAGTACTAAATTGAAACGAAAAACTAAATAAAACATGAATATTTACTATTTAATTCTTTAATAACTTCCCTTAAAGTTAAAAGGCGCTTTGTAGTCCTTTTGAACTTAAATTTCTTATGAGCTTATTTATTTCCAAAATCTTTCTTTTAAGATGTGTATTACAGTGCAGAAGTTTCTGTTTTCTTGGAGTTAATACTTCAGTTGAAGGACATTGGGTCTTCTGATGTTGGTGGAGTGCGTTCTCTAGATGGAAACGTAGTGTCCTTATCCACATAGGAAGACCCCTTAGCGTAATGCTAGTAGTATGTCTTATGGATATTATTAGTCAAAAGTGGTGTTGTTTTGTTTAATAATGTGCTACAATCATCGATGTCTATAGATAGGCCTATCCAATACAAAACACAGTCCAAAAACGTGCCGCTTGCGACGTGTACCTACCAACTTTGGGGATAAATTCTCAAGCTATGATAATGTCACATGCAATATTTATCGGAAATTCTTTCGCAATGCATACTAAAAGACTAGTTTCCCTCAATATTATTGTTAGGTAAGCGCGCTCTACGCTTGCTAGCTCGCGACTGTTGGTGCAGCTACATGACTTCGATTGGTTTTGCAGGAACGTTTTTATATCAGTGATGGCCTATCTATATACATCGGTGGCTACAATGTGAATTATTATGGAAAACGATAAATTTGACACGGTATATGGGGCTAAAGTGACAGTTATTTTTTGCGGTTTTCCAGCGCTGTCAACTCTCATATATCCGACGTATTTGCGCGATAAAGTCGCGAGTGACTCCGAAGAGCATCAAATTCTGCAACATCTGGAATTTGATGACGACCTCATTAACTCATAAAGTTATTATTATTGAAATATGTTTTTTTAAGCCTAAAATATGAAAGTAAATGACGAGGAGTGATTATTTAAATATAGAAAAGTAAAGTATCATCACGACCGTTTCCCTTTCGGGGTGGTCAGAAACCACGCCTATAAATAAGCGGATTTACATTTAGCCAACTTTACTATAGGCCAATCATGACAAGTGGCAAGCTCGTCGATGTCTCCAGCGTACCAAACTCGAGAAATATCACAAATAAATTAAATGTATTTATTTACATTAATATATATTTTTGTGTCTCGACCAGGAATCGAACCCGGTACCTCCGAGTCTAAATCCACGGACTTAACCGCTAGACCACGGAGGTAAAATGTATTGCTGCAAAATGTATCGATATTACTATGGAACATCTCTAAATTTTACTCACACTAGAATAATTACGCACACTAAAATAATTAACTTTTTGGCGTGTTTTGCAATTTGCTTTGTTGATCTTGTTAGTATTCTATATCTATGGGTGTAGCCGCGATTGGATACACGTGCCTCGAGTCTACACAAAGACTCGCAGCGCCGCGCCTCAGCTTCGTGTGTAGGAGAGGAGATTCCTCGTGTCTCGGGCTTATGAACAAAAATCTTGGTTAAACTGCGACTTATTTTTACGTAAATTACACTTCACTAGTATTGCCAACTATGTAAAATTGTTAGATGAATTAGTCAGTATACAAAATAATTTAAAATGTACATCAGCTTATGCATTGTGCCCTTTGGGATAGCGAGCTGATCTTCACAATAACAACTACTCTATTATTTAACTTCGAAGAACAGCTTAAGATTGGTTTAAAATTTACATAAATTCAATACTTGGAATACTGACTCGTGTTACTAATACACATTGCGTACTCTTGAATTTAAAAATCAACAATGTGTTGACAATGCATTATACACCTGCTAGTAAGACATTATATAGTATAATAATTAATTAGTTACCCACTAATTAATTGTTTATAATTTCGATTGTGATATATTGGTTTGTTTATACAGATATATATATATATATATATATACTGATATATTAATGATATATGTAAATTGTTAAAATATAATATAAAACTTTTATTGATAAGACTAATGTAAAATTAAATCAAATTATTACTTAATAATTAAAAACACAATTAAAAACTAAAAAAAAAACATAAATAAAAAACTTACTCCTAATCGCTGCTAATAGGGAAAGTATTAAGGATACGTTGAATGGCAATGCTGATCCTTTGGCCCAAATATTGCTCAGCCCTCTTGTATCCCGAGGTATTAACAAGCTGTTTCGACAATGCCTTGAATATAATATAATATAATATAATATAATATAATATAATATAATATAATATAATATAATATAATATAATATAATATAATATAATATAATATAATATAATATAATATAATATAATATAATATAATATAATATAATATAATATAATATAATATAATATAATATAATATAATATAATATAATATAATATAATATTTCCTGTGCACTTGGTCCCCACGGCCCGAGAGTTTCAACTCCAAACGGCGCAAAAACACATCTCCCAATAAGCTGGATGTGTTTCCGCCGTTTGAGGTTCTCTGTTTGTAATGCAGTAGCGCCTGGGTCCTTAGAAGTCAAGTACAAGTGCAAAGGCGCCAGGCTATCCACACAGGTGGCATCATACTCTAAAGGGAAACCTATCCTCCATGTATGTATATATATGTAATCATATTTTCTAATTTACGCATGTAATTGCACCTACATTGAAACTGATTTTGTTGTCCAGAAGGTTTGGCTGTCATAAAATACCTGCGGCATTAAGTCCGCATTTGTACTTTGTGCAATAAAGATTAAAACAAATATATATACGTAACGGGAGAAACTGACATTAGTTCCTACCACTATATTGGCTTAATTATTGTAGATAAATGACATCTTATCTTAGCAAGGCCAAGTAAATTTTAGGACTTCCTGTACTTCCAACATTAATTGCTTGGAAGTTTTCGTCTACTTCTTAATAAATAGCGTGGTAAACTATCCCGAAAGGGATTCCAGTCGTGATGAAATGAAATTATATTAAACAAAACGAAATAATAATAATTATATTTATTTTAAAAGAGAGCGTTTGGATCCTGAGATTAGGTATCTGGGATTTATCATATAGTATGTCCCCGCTTGGCCCATTTCTCCTCGTATGCAAAGTGACGGCCGCGCCGTGCCTGAAGTTGACATAAAACGCAGGCTAAAGGACGCATACATTTGTATTTCCCTGACACAAATTTTATGTAAAGATTTCATACTTCTTGCGATTTTTCGTGAAAATTTGCGGTTTGGCCTTTGAATTTTTATCCTCTTTTGTCAGGTTATTTTATTTCTTGTCATCACTTCTTTTAGTATGATTTAAAACTCATTGAGGTTAAAGATATTCTGATTAAACAACTTGCACCAGTGGTTCTGAAAGAGAAATTTGGTTCTAAATAATACCCATTTTTACAATTTTAAGCATTTGCATCTAAAGGTTATTTTCCTATACACCGTACTCTCTCTCCGTAACCTCACATTCTCAATTTACTTTTCATAGCAGTGATAGGTTGAGATGTATATTTTATGTTATTTTATATTTAGGCTGCGTCGGGCTCGGACAGTATAGGTTGGATTAGCCCAAACTTATCATAGGATGAGCGAGGATGGGCTAGTTTAGGATAGAATGTGCTTTAAGCTAGGTTATAGTAGGTTAGGCTACGGTGTTACGGTGCTAGTGGGGTTAAATCAGGCTAGGTTGTGCTGGAAGAAGTTAGGATGAACTAGTACAAACTCAGATATACTAGGATTTTTTTTTTAATCCTCTGACGTTTTAAATTATCAGAGACCTTTGTTGGTGTTTATTTTTATATTAACTTATATTTTAAGGTTTTTTAGATATGCTTATAAAGCTGTATTGGTACTTTATTTTCTAACTAACTACTTATATATATGCCTTCCTAACTTTTAAATGTTTTTAGAACTTGATGTGAATAGTATAGGGTTTTTTTTTTTTGTACAATATATATCCTTTTTTTTATTCGCTTTTTTTCTTTGATGTGCTAGGATTAGGCGGGCCATAATGAGATGGTATAGGCTAGAGTTGGTTATGATGGGAAAGCATTGATTATGATGGGCTAGTATGGGCTTGGAATACATTTACTAACTTTTATTATAAGCCTTTGAAAATATTTTTACTACAAAAATCTTTACAAGAATAAGTTTCAAAACCACTTGTACAAAAGATCTCTTTGATTAAGCCCCCACTGAAGCCAGAGAAAACAACATTCGCATGCAGGTAATGCCAGTAAACGTTTTAATTATGCTTTCCATCGCAGTAGCTAAATGTAACTGCACAGACGACTGCGGCGCAGGTAAATTATGTAGACTTCGTGACCTCTCAACTTCTACCTTAGTAAGTTTAATTTAAAGAAACGTGCGTGTTATTACAAATATATATTTTCCAAAAATACTTTTATTGACTACATCATATACGCATATGTGATTAAAACAAGGCGTCTCTATCTAATTATAGCCAGTATAAATAAAGCTAGATCTAGTTTTAGTCGAATACAACGGGTACACCTAGTATTAAGCGTAAACAATTAGGATACATCTAAGTATAACCAACTGCTACCGTCAGAAATAGATGTAACCGCACTTTGGTTTCAAGCGTGACAGTTACACTTAACTCATTATTTAAGACTAAAAAGCTTATTTGTCAAGTTATAGATTTATCTTGGCCTATTTTTTAAATTGTTTGTGTTGTCATAACTAATAATTTTACGGTTGTATTAAAAATCTAAATATTATAAAAACTTACTCTTATACACACACACACAAAAGCAATATTTTTACAGTGCTAATGCAATCTGCTACTGCTTATTCTTAATGTATTTTTTTCTTTATTACAATTTATGTTTTGGTGTCTGTGGCCGGGCTGACCAAACTTAACCAACTACTACAGACCAGAACTAGGTATAACCACACTTCGGCTTTTAGCTGTAACGTAACTATTAGGTATGCTAGGCAAGGGATTCATAGATGTCTGTATTAAATAAAGCAACATTTTTAATTGTTAACGTTATTATTTAGAATAAAATCTTAAATATACTATAATAACGCACAGACAGTATAAAATTTATGTGCAACAGGGAATATGTACAATATTTTATTATTAATTTAACTAAACCTTAAAAATGATATTACTCATATACCTCGAAAGAATACTGTTTTGAATTCAAAAATAATAATGCAATTTAAAGAAAAAAACAAAGTTGTAGATAAATTTGTAACAAAAAAATTGCATAATATATACAAAAACAAGTTATCACGGTTCATGCATAATTGTCATCTCTTTCCAAAAACAATGTAATGTTACTTATCAAAGGTACATGATGTTGTCACAAGGTCTTAGGATTTTAGCCACCTACCCTGCTAAGAGCGTTTGTAAGGCATTGCTCTAATAGAACGCGACTACGCGATCAAATAGATTTACTAGTACACTTCGGTTCTTATTGACCACGGTCAATGCAACTTGATCCAAAAAGTCGTTAAAAGAAAATGAGTTAAATTGCCTAAAGATTAATAAATAAAATAATATTATTGTACGCGTTTAAAAACTTCAAAAACGTATCTAAATTGAACAACACGCAATGCGGATTGTGGTCGGACCAATGCTGTAATTTAACAAAGATCCGTCCTCAGCAGTCTTTATCATAACTCAAATTAAACATCTGAATTTGCCGTAGCTTTTCTTTATAATTCAAATCATTTATTTGTTTTAACACATATAATCTAGTTGATATATTAACCAAGTTTATAAAACAGCAGCTGTGTTCTGCCATATGGCGTACAAAAAATAAATTTGGTTATAAAAATTGTATCAAATTCTGGTTGTGATCAAATTAAATTTTAACATTAATATTTAAATGTCAAATTTGGGTAATTTAAAAATTCTTGCACAGAATAATAATATTTTTTAATTAGAACTTTAGTCAACGTCTTTTTAAACAGACTATGCGGTAAAAGTCGTTAACAATATTAAATATTTTTGGTCCCATACAGATTATACTTTTGTACATTAACGCCATACGTGATCTTGGAGGGCATAATTTATTTCGTATGGAAAAAAATCTCAGTGGAAAAAGTTCCAGATTAGATTTTACTAAGTTAGCAACTTCCAAAAATAGTTATCATACCGAATAGTTTTATTGTACAATATTTTTTGATGTGCAACAAAATTCGCGCGAACTGCTTCTCGTCTATTAGGACACGCCTGAGATATGTCATCCAACTCTCGCAGGATCCGTGCGCTGAGGATAACGTTACGGAATAACATTTCATTTTATCGAGCACTAGCTTCCATTGCAACACCAAGGATAATCCCAGTATGTAGTACATACGAGTACGTGAACTTTTTCATACAGACGATTTGATAACAGCTTTTCTATTACTTGTTCTCTAGCACTTTGATGCCATAACTGGTTTATTAATCATCTCTTTATTAAAAAAATTGACCATATAATTCTGTTGGTTTGTTTTTAGGTAATTCTTACTTTTATAAGAAATACCTAAAGTTATAAATAAATTCGTCATGTTTTTATGTTATGACGGATTTATTGGTCAACCCTACTAATATAGTTAAAGCCAAAATTTGTGAGGATATATGTCTGGATGTTTGTTGCTCTTTTACGTAAAAACTACCGAACGGATTCCCGACTTACTTGTGCTGCGCCAGCTTGGCATCACCTTCTGGCCAAAACCAACAGGGACAAGATCCAGAGTCAGCAGAACATATCGCTCAGGGTGGTATCCAGAGCGCCGTGGTTCGTGCGAAATTCTGTAATTGCGAGAGATCTGGAGATGCCTACTATCGAGGCATTTGTTGTCGGCCTAGCTAAACGTATGTTTTACCGGGCTGACAACGGATCCTACAAGCATCTTCAGGATATCGCTCCTACTTTCGCACGGCCCCCGGAGGGGAGGCCAATACCTAGGGAGGCGCTCTTGGAGAAGAACTAAAGTAGACAAATCTAGGAGACTAGATTCGTGAGCCACAAGGGCGGTGTTGTAGTAGGAACAGCGCCCAGCACCAAAGGTGCGTTGAATCACCGGTGGGTAGTTAGCCGCCGAGATCCTGCCGGGGAAAACGGGAGTTTATCCCATCCCCAACCCAGGCCCATTGAACATCCGGTCCTGGATGACTCCGCTGTCTGTGACCGAACGGATATTGGTAAAACCATACAAATATAGCATTTATATCAGAACTGAATGTGTGGTCTAGCGGTTAAGTC
This sequence comes from Tinea semifulvella, assembly GCA_910589645.1. Lineage (NCBI taxonomy): Eukaryota > Metazoa > Arthropoda > Insecta > Lepidoptera > Tineidae > Tinea > Tinea semifulvella. The sequence goes on from OU342586.1 coordinate 7,968,848, forward strand.
CGTGTATTTACACTCGAATGTACCGGGTTCGATTCCTGGTCGGGACACAAAAACATTTATTAATGTCAATAAATACATTTAATTAATATTTTATTTATTTGTGATATTTCTCGAGTTTGGTACGCTGGGGACATCAACGAGCTTGCCACTTGTCATGATTGGCCTCAAGTAAAGTTGGCTAAATGTGAATCCGCTTATTTATAAGCGTGGTTTCTGACCACCCCGAAAGGTCGTGATGATACTATATAATAAATAAATATAACATACATATATTTATTTAATCCTCTATTGCACAAAGGCAAAGGAGGGCTTAAATGCCGCAAGACATTTGCAGCCAACCATTGGGACAACTATAAACACTTTACTGCGAAGTAGGTTCTGAAATATGAAATATAAAAAATATTATTTAATAACTAACCACATACATATAAATATATATAATAATCTAAATACTAATACATAAACTATTTATATACATACATAGTAATATGTACTTACTCGTACTTACAAATTTTGTTGGGAAAGGAGATGCGAATAGACCATTTTTTTAAATAGCGATCTGGTGGTTACTTGCCTGATGTTAAATAATAATAACATACTTATTAGTATAAATAAAATAAAATTACACAATGTTATAAATGCGATACAATAAGTAAATAAAAACAAATAAATAAAAGTAAAACAACATATTTAACTTTATGTGATAAACAAATAGACGGTACAGTAGGTAAGATATAATATTATATTATATACCTACATTAATCCTAACGACTGTCGTTTTGTTACAAAAGATCATAAACGTTATCTTAATATCCTTTATCTAACAAATGATACTTTTCCCACGTCCAACATGTCACGAAGCATAAAATGGCACACGATCTAGAATGAATCCGAGGAAAAATATGAAGAGAATAAAGTATCTATACTAAATGTGACTCGAACTGCAGTAAAACACGACACCGTCTTATACAAAGACATAATATATTGGCAGGCCTAGCTAACAATATAATTTCGTCGATATCGTGATACCAGGACCAACGTAACAAGCCGTGGACACGAAACACTGTGAATTCGGGCTAACGTTTAATAGGCCTGGGACAAATACGTATATTTAATAAGTACATACACATATCACATGTGCGCGTTTCACTGAGTTTGTGCCTACGCTATAAAATGAAACACACTAAAACAGAACACTATAAAATACACTTACATTTTTATATGCATATAACAGCTGTCTAGAATTTTATTGGTTTCTGTGGCTGACGATTTTGCATCTTATGCTACATTATGATAAGTTTCCCTAGATAGGCCACAGCTGCGAATATTGGTCACATTTAACAAGGCTGGATAACATTGAACAAAATAATCCGAAAATAAAAACTGCTTAATCAATAGAAATAAAATCAAATAAATAAAATATCTGTTCTTAAATAAAAATGACCTCTAGAGACGATAAGTCCAAGCAGAAATAGTCCAGGAGACTGGACGACGACTAACTACGACTTTCCCCTTAAGGCAGAAATTGGCAGAAATAATTGTCAGGCTTCCTGTTTCCAGATTTTTCCTGATCCTCTTGTTCAAATCGCCTCGACCCCAAATGGCGCAAACTCGTAACCTGTACCGAGGTTGATAATTGCGCAGCTTGAGTTTTTCAACAGAAACCGCCGCACTCTCCGCGCTGGACGAGGTCGCCTGGATTTGAGATGGAGCTAATGTGTCTACACATTTCGCATCCTAAGCTCTGGTAGCAGCCAAGATTCCACGGCCCAACGGTCTCTTGTCATCACTACGCGCAATCCCAGATATTTATTATTCTTATCAGAAAATAATTATATTATTTCTGATACCATAATAGACAAGCTATAGGTACAAGTCATTTTACTAATGAACTGCTTATATTTTGGGACCAGTGCGCCGCAAAATATAAATTGTATAATTGGACCATTCATATATGCATATCTATGGTACATCACAAGCTACGAGCAAGTGTTGAAGATGCAACTGTATTTTTCCATCCATAAAAGTTGAAATTATGATGTGGATTTTAATGGCTTGTTATTTTAATAGAAGTCCATAAACACGAGTATCAGAATGTAATAACAATATTCAGATAACTATAAATATGTACTCCAAACTACTTGATGTCGGTTCATGAATTAAAATTTACGCTAGCTAGAGCGAAACAGGCACTTCTCTTAGCATTTCCACGCTGAAGTATGTTGTTAATAAACTATGTACTTATCCTATATTTAGTTCATAACTCTCTGCATCGCAAGCATGGTTCACGGCGTTAATACTGACATTTTAATTAATGACGCAATAATTTTAATCGATACCTACTGACTTGACAACATGCTTAAAATCGTAGTCAGTTAAATCAGAATCGTATATGAGGCTTTAAATATAAAGTAAATCTAATTTAAATAAACTATATAAAAAAAATTCAAGAAGGCAACATATCGCTGTATAGCGAGACTAAACGTTGGCAAAAATAATTGCCAGCCTTCCTGTCTCCAGATTTCTTGGGAAGGTGTTTGGCTGAGGGTCCCCATAATCCCACCAAGTTTGGCGTATTTGCGCAGCTTAAGGTTCTCAGCAGAAACAATCGCACTCACTCCCCGAGCTAGACGAGGTCTACTAATACTAATGGTAATTCATTATCTAGGATAGCATGAAGAGTAAAATATTTTGTAATCTGACAAAACCGAGTGTACTAAATTTATGAATAAATAAATAATAGAAATGAAAAAAAGCAGTTTAAAATTAATAATTGTATTCGAACCAGAAATGATTCATTTATTTAATCCTTTAAACTACGTAGGGAACCTACAGTAACCAAACACGGAGACAGTTAATTGGTTTCCATATTGATCGACTAAGGTACTAGTGTTTGAAAAAAGAAGGATGACAACCGTGACGATAAAGATTGATAATGAAACTCTAGAACAAGTAAATGAAATTATATATCTGGGCAGTGTTTTCACTGCGAATGGGAAGTATGATAGGGATTTTGAAAGAAGAGTGAACGCGGGAAATAGTGTCAACGGTGCCCTGGGGTCACTGATCGCCAGTCGAAATGTCAGTGGCAAAGCTCGACTCGCCATACACAATGCCATGCTTGTACCAACACTTATGTATGGAGTAGAGTTAATATGTCGTGACCGTGACAAGTGGCGCTTAGTTGTCTCTGCCTACCCCACAAGGGATTTGGTGTGAAGATATGTATGTATATTGGTCGAGATTAAATTTAAAATTATTACTACGTATAAAATTGCAATTTACATAAAAAAAACTTTAACAGTGCTACTTCTTACAAACTAAGTGACATGACATTATTTTCTAATTAAAAACCAATGCGGTACGTAGAGGCGCGGAAGACAAACCAATTTATCAGGAGTTGCCGCGCAAGCGCTCGCCGTATGCGATTTGTAATTAAACTTACACAACATCCCACTAACTTACATGGTACCCGGTGATGAGCTCCTAAAACTTCTGCTGCCGTCCTACATCTACTATGTATTCGGTTATTTGCCGTGTTACCCTTTAAACGCAATTATTCACCTTTGGAAATTTGTCGAACTAATGTTTAAATTGTTTATGCGTTCTGAAATATCTAGTCTATTAATATAGACAATAAAGCTATTTATTGTCCCTACATATCTGGAGGTGTTAAGTTAAAAATATGGTTGTATAAATAATATACTCTAATATCAATACCTCACATAATAATACAACTATTCTTTATTATATGTAAATATTATATACTGCCCTCATGATCTAGTGGTTAAGCACATAGATTTAGACAAGGCGGTACCGGGTTCGATTCCTGGACACAATAATTTATTTGTGATATTTCTCGAGTTTAGCAGGAAAGCTAGAGACTTCTACAAGCTTGCCATTTGTCATGATAGGGCTATAGTAATTTTTTAAATCCGTTTCTTTAAATCATAGTATACGACCAACCCCGCAAGGGATACGGCAGTGATAATACTTTTTATTCTAATTAGTTTAAATGTTAATGATCCATTCTGTTCTTCACAGTTTGTACAATACGTAAATAAAGGAAAATAATAATAAGAAAAAGGTTTTTATTCTGCAAAACAATACCTACCTATTAATTATATTTAATGTTTATGCAAATAAACACGACAAGAAGAAAACGAAAGCAAAACGCTTTTCAAGCATTTTATTGTAGGTACCTACGTACTTTTTTCTATTAAAATTCTTTTACCGAATGAAAAAACCTCAAGGGACACTCATCGATTCCGCGGCTAAATTGGATCGAGTCGTCTCATTCTTAACGATACGTCAATGTCCAATCCAATCACTGCTTTTATAGTACGTGAGTGTTACCCTAACATTTGGATATAATAAATAAACTCGGAGTTTTCGAACAAATAACGACCTTACATTAGCCTAATATAATTTATTTTTGCCGAATTTTTGTTTTAGAAGATAAATTAATCACTCGCGAAGTCAATCATTTTGTGTTACGATACAACTCTGAATAACATATATAGTATTCACCCTACATTAGAAAATAGTTTGTTAACATTCATTAACTCTAGCAACACATTTCCCTATCAATACCCTACAATATTCCACGTCGTTCTATAACCAAGATCCTGTGCAGTCCTCCCACCAGAACTAATGTAGGTTCACATTCGCCAACATCACAAATGTGCAACATCTACAGTAAGCTCTGCAGTGGCAATAATGATATCGAAAGTATCATCACAATCGTTTCCCTTTCGGGATGGTCAGAAACCACGCTTGTAAACAAGCGGATTCACATTTAGCCAAGTGGCAAACTCGTCGATGTCTCTAGCGTACCAAACTAGTTACAATATATTCAGAAATAATGTTCTCACACATTGCAAACCATCAATATAGAAGTAGCTTATAATTTATTTAATAAGTGTTTTGTTCTTGTTTCACAGTACCAAATTTATAATGTTTTTTTTTAAGATCTATTTCTTTTTTTTTTATATATATTTTATTTGTTATACGAGTATTATGTAAGTTTTGTTATTTTTTGTTAATTTTAGTTTTAAAAGTAATACGTTTTTAATTTCTTCTTTTTGTTATTGGTGAATTATGTCGCACCTAATTGGTACATATATTAGATAAGTTATAATTATGTTATGTGTGTGTTAATATATGTACCTACTGCTGTGTGTACTATATAAGTAAATAAACATTCGGGTAAAAAACAATAGCCGACCCGGCCCTCTAATAGGGCTTGCCTAATAATAACAGTAAAAGGTCACATAGCTTATCTAGATGGCATATTTGGAGAATATCCAAGCCATTTACCACAACGCGGCAGAAATGCCACTTTGCGTCTCCAGACCCAAAAGCAAATGACGTGAAAATATATTTATGTCTGTAGCCACTACGGCGAGGTCCGCAGCTAAATGAATGTCACTCAAATTGGTGGAAATTATTGACTTTGTTCTATGTTATTCTGTCTACATTAGTATTTTTTTTATAAAGCAGAAAAACGTGAAATACCATTCTTACGCTAAGTACCTTATAGATGCTCTCAATGTACTGGAGAGGCGGCCGATTCTGATAGTGGCCAACCACAGTGTCTAAAACTCTCGAATCGCTGCAGCTTCGCCAAGATGTGGCCTCTCTGAGCGTGTTTTCTAAGCAACCTTATCCCTACTTCTCTATTCCGCAACCAAACCACATGCACTAGCCAAAATATGCACCCCCATACGGTAGCTACTATCTCTACGCCTACATATAAATTAGGAGCACGCTAAAGATGTGTAATGCTTTCCAAGACAGCGAATTGTGAATTAGCATTTTGAGAGGCCGGCATTACGGCAGGTACTGATGTCTGCCTCCGCGGTTTAGCGGTTAAGACCCTGGATTCAGGCATGAAGGCACCGGGTTCGATTCCTGATCGGGACACAATAATTATTTAATTATTTGTAATATTTCACGAGTTTGGTACGCTAAAGTCATCGATAAGCTTGCCACTTGTCATGATGGGTCTATTAAAGTTGGCTATAGGTGAATCCACTTCTTTAAAAAGCGTGGTTTAGACCGCCCCGAAACTGATACGTCCGTGATAAAAAGTAAAGTATCATCACAACGGTTTCCCTTTCGGGGTGGTCAGAAACCAAGCTTATAAAGCGGATTTACATTTAGCCAAACTTTACTATAGGCCAAACATGACAAGTGGCAAGCTCGACGATGTCTCCAGCGTACCAAACTCGAGAAATATTACAAATAAATTTAATATTAATTAAACGTATTTATTTTACATTAACAAATATTTTTGTGTCCCGACCAGGAATCGAACCCGGTACCTCCGAGTCTAAATCCACGGACTTAACCGCTAGTGATGATACTTTATTTTTTACTGGTCTGTGTCTGTATTCGGTGGCTCCCATTTTTGGACCTCGCGTACCGCTTAACATCAGATGAGCGCGTTCTCACATGTTGTGCTCAGTATAAAAATATATCCACTAATCAGTACCAGTAGTATAAAAAATATATATTTCAAACCCGCTTTCTTTTTTAAGGGAAACCCTTTTTTTTAAATGGTTTGTCAATTATTATCATCATGTGTTGTTCAACTGGTGGATATACTCTCGCCTTCCCTTGTCACCCTCTCTAACAACCATCAGAAAGAAAGGTATCTTTAGGTCATCCGTCCATCTAGTGGGGGGCAGAATAAATTGACTGCCGCCAATTGCCGATGGTATTATATATTTTTACAATTGCCAAGGAGTTTGCCACAACTTGTTGGAACAAGTCGAAGGTTATTTTTTTTTATTTTTTTTATTATATATATTATAACAGACAAGACCAAGCTTTTAATGAAACCAGTCTGTGAACCTTAGTAACTTTGCAAAATTAACTAAACTGCCTATAAGCAAATTTAAGATTTAACGAAGATCCAACTCCAGGCACCACCTCGTGACTAATCTTACTTTACATATCTTCCAGTACATAGGCAGCACGCCTAGATTTACATAGTCATCAAAATATTAATGAACCAACCACCCGCCACGAAGTAGCAGAGAGAGAAATTAATTAAAAGAAAACCATTTAAACAACTGCTTTATGTAAATTTGAAATATCAATCAAAATATAAAGCTATTAATCTCCGCAGTACATTTATTTTTTGTATTGTTTCTACGACAATATTAATTTTGTTATTTTGCAATTTATATATATTGTAATTACGACCATTTCTATTTCGAGGTGGTCAGAAGAAGCAGATTCACCTTTAGCCAACTTTACTATAGGCCAATTATGACAAGTGGCAAGCTCGTCGATGTCTCTAACCTACCAAACTCAAGAAATATCACAAAAAAATATTATTAAAATTTATTTATTTAAATTAATAAATATTATGTGTCCCGACCAGGAATCGAATCCGGTACCTCCGAGTCGAAATACACAGACTTAATCGCTAGACCACGGTGGCAGTTAGTAATATATACACTCGTAGTTAAAGTGTTATTTTGCCTATTTTAAAAACTATTGTAGTTGTAAAATCAAAAGTTTACTTTAGTATCATTATGACCGTATCCCTTACAGGGTGGTCAGAAACCACACTTCTCTAAGGAGCGAGATAACATTGAGCTACTTTACTATAGGCCAATAATTACGACCATTTCCATTTCGAGGTGGTCAGAAGAAGCAGATTCACTTTTAGCCAACTTTACTATAGGCCAATCATGACAAGTGGCAAGCTTGTCGATGACTCTAGCCTTTCAGAATCGAGAAATATCACAAATAAGTTAGAAGTAAAAAGTAAAGTATCATCACGACCACGGGGTAGTTAGAAACCACGCTTTTTTTAATGAAGCAAATTCACATTTAGCCAACTTTACTATAGGCCCATCATTACAAGTAGCAAGCTTGTCGATGTCTCTAGTGTACCAAACTCGAGAAATATCACAAATAATTTATTGTATCCCGACCAAGAATTGAACCCGGTATCCCCGAGTCTAAATCCACGGACTTAACCGCTTGACCACGGAGGCAGTAAATACCAAATACTTTTTTTTTTGTGTTGCTATCTACGGCCTTAACCGCTAGACCATGGAGGCAGTTAATTGTATTTAGGTAGGTAGTGTATTGTATATGTAATTATACAAAACTACTAGTGCGGTATTATCATAATTCGGATAGTTAATTATGCTTCTAGTCAGCTACATAGTAAGTCCAATCTGTGTTTTACACCAGCGAAAACGCCTGAGACAACAGCTGCTCTCGAGTTAAGTAATAAAAAATATAGAGGAATTTTCTTAACGTTTAAAGCGCTGTCAAATAAAAGTGTTCCAGAGACGCCAGATATACATGACTTTATAAAGCGAAAGGCTTGCATATTACGTTCGTCGTGCCATGAATGACGCTTCGTTTATACATATAAATTACATTAAAAGGATCTCGAGTGACCCCTGGAGAAGTCTAGAGCACAGCTGCACCAAACGCCTGTCAAAGCTGCTGAATAAACATACCTCACTTTGCATGGCTGTCAAATAGTAACAAAATTAATTTACAATTTTAACTTAAAGAAAAACAGATACGTGACAGCCACTGCCGCAATAAATGACTTTAGGAAATGTTACTGGAAAAAAGAAGAAAACCTTTATCACATTTTGAAAAAACTCCCGAAGGTATTGAGGCGATTTGTCGTCGCAAATTGAAATATAACTTTATATGAGTGTTGTAAAATATTTAACATAACTTTATATTACTTCCTGATTTTATGAATTCTTTTGGGATGTATTAAATCATATTTTTATTTAACTAAACTTTTATTAACACAGTGAATATATGTACATAAAACTTTTGGACTTTTAACTAAAATAATGGTGTATGCTTGTATAAGTAGGTATATTAATTAACAAATTTCCTCTACTATTACGAAATACTTTGAATTTAGGTAATATTTTTAATTGGACATTTTCTGGTGTCGGAAATTACAAAATGAAAAAAAAAAACCGTCCGAACTATGGCGAGTACAAAAGATAAAATATTCCGCCACATCACAAAGACAGTGCCTCCCTTGGGATTGTAGGTACCTCTCTCCACGAACATTAGCATATTAAAATTACCTGCGACAGAATCCCTTTTTTTAAATGTTTCTTTGATACCTTCTCTCGGGGACTCGAAATACATAAATATTTTTTTGTTATTTGTTTTGTACTGTTACGAAAATGAATATTTTAAATCCATTTCTAATTTAGAAACTGTAAGTACCCAACCAAAGTAAATGAATTTTATCTAGGTAAATTACTATCTAGAGCGTGATGGTAGCTCGGTTGTAAGAAGCTTTTCTTACTAAAAAAGGTGGCTTCTAACCCCGGCATGTACCTAACAATGAGTACACTTTTCTTACGTACATTTGTCATAGATTTACAAAACCACCGTTCCTGTGATACGGAGAGCACGCTGAGGAGTCCGTCCCGGTTGGTATTAGTACCAACTTATGGAATCGTTAATAGATTCATCAGTAAAGTATCATCACGACCTTTCGGAGTGGTCGGAAACCACGCTTATAAATAAGCGGATTCACATTTAGCCAACTTTACTATAGGCCAATCATGACAAGTGGCAAGCTCGTCGATGTCTCCAGCGTACCAAACTCGAGAAATATTACAAATACATTATATATTAACTAAATTTATTTCTTTTAATTAATAAATATTATTGTGTCCAGACCAGGAATCGAACTTAAAAATTTACATCAGACCTTTGCCAACCCGTCTGACCAGACGTGGCGAATGTTGGCTAAATTGTCCAGGAGTTTCTGGAAGACCCCTCTCCAACATTGGTGGTGAAATTAATACATTATAATTTCGTAGAGAAAACATATTACAATCCTCTATACGAGTATGAACTTCCATGACCTAATTAAAAAATATAGCTTAAATCAAATTAATAAGGTCATAAACAAATATGATCAAAGACTTTTTGTAACCTATATACTAATGCCTAAAATCCATTTTCCTAATTTGAGAATGTTTTCGTCCACCACATTCTCGGCCACAATGTTTCAGGACCAAAGTTTACAAAACTCATTTGGAATCGAACCAAGAAGGACGTCAGGATTGCTCAGGATTTAACTTTTAAACTCATAAAGTCCTACAACCTGCACGAATTTCTTCTACACAGAAACTTGGGACCAACAAATAATATAATATCTTAGGCTAAGATCTAAGAAGCGTGCCTAGATTTTGTCTAACATATGCTAACATTCATTTAATTTAATTTTAGCAGAAAGCATTGTTATTTTTTGTACAACTCATTGAATTAACTATCATGATTAATTTACTGTTTTTTGTTTTTATACTATCACTACTAGCTTGCGCCCACCTAATGTATGTAGTAGTAGTTCTTCTTCGGCATTGGCGGAACGCTTCAGGGTTAACCCTATTTAGCGGGCATTAATCTCGGCGGGCGTCGACCCGCTGGTTTCTTGTCTTACCCCGGATTGATGCGGGGAAGAGGTCACTGTAGGGTATGTGGCACCTGGGAGGATTCACTATTTGTAGGGCTGCGTGTGAGAGAAGAGTAATTATGACGACGACTGCGGGTTACGCCTTGGGCCCCAGGGTCTCCCGGGGCAGCGGGGTCCATCCGGTGGCCGTGCGTGAAGAGGTGCGATGCTCCAAAGATGGTTGAAACGGCTGCGGTCGGCTCGATCGAACATGGACTTCGAGAGCCTGGCCACGAACCGCTCGATGGTCTCCATCTTCAGGTCATCGTGGAGTACGGTGTTGCGCACGAACCACGGAGCGCCGACGGTCGCGCGCAAGGAGATATTCTGTTAGGCGTGGATTGCGGCCGCTATAGATGGCACCACCAGGTGGTGCCTAACGGTAAGCGGCACGCAAGGTCCATGAATGTTATCATCCAGTTGTGAACATGATTTATCCAACACTAATGACTGACATCAGACCCTAACAATTTACTGGCTTCACTAGAGGTTTATTTTACACTTCGTTTGAAGGAATCCAGGTTATATGATAATGGAAACCTCTGTATTTTTTTATAGTATTCCACATTCTTATCGTGCGATAGATATGAGTCTCTAAATTTATACGTACGACATTTAGTGACTGTATGTGCGTGTGATTCGGTTGCGGAAAGGAGTGGAAGGGAATAGGTTATAGAGCTCTTCAGAGCACTCACTATAGTATAACAGATAGAACACGCACACAGAAGTCACATCACGGCGAAGCTGCAAAGGTTCGGATATAGTGGCATCATTCACCACAATTCGAACAGCTCATCTCTGTAGGTTATTAAGAGCAACTGTAAGGTACTTGAACTATCCCAAAGTGGAGAACAGTATTTCTTACAACTGTAATACTTTTCTTACGCGTAATACGTAAAACGTGAATATATATTTGGAATTGACTTAAGGAAATTATAAGAATGATAGATCTCAGCTTTATATTCGTATGAATATTGCAGTTATTTTAAAAATTTCTTGTAGACATTTCTGAATTCCAGCAACTCGATACTGTGGGGATCTTGAAAATCCCCTGCAGACACTAACTATATATTTTCTGCCCAACTTTGGAGCCTCGACGTTCCTCCCCTCACTTTAGCTGCCAGTTGTCTAACTTTGGTAAAACCTGCAATTTGGTGCAACCTACATACCTCACTACTTTATAACACTAGTCGCACGTATTAGGTTATGTTTTTTAACTTTTAATATATTTAAAAATATATAACATCATTCATTCATTACAGCCCCTAGAACACAGAGTCTTAGGCGTCCACTGTTGCAGATAAGCCTTCCAGAACTGGAGAATTTTGCCTACTTTATTACTAATTTAGCCAGACGGGTTAGCGAGGATCCTTTGTTAACTATTCCACAAGTTGGTACTAGTAGAACCGGGACTGACGGCTTAACGTGCTCTCTGAGGCGGTGGAACGGTGGTGTTGTAAATATATGACAAACGTACGTAAGAAAAGTGTATTATCCCGGGGTGTTTAAACCGACCTTTGTAGAATTTTAAGGCAATCGTTTTTACAACCAAGCCACTACCGCGCCAAAAAATATTTATTGTAAATATTGTATAAATAAATACGTCTAAGAGCAACCTTCACCGATCAGTTATCCGAATGAAACCAACTTATTATATAATAAAATATGCTCACAAAAGCAAACGGTGATGGGTTGCCTAACTCAATCTGTTTAAATATTTTTTTATTAATTTTTTTGTTTTCTTTTTGGACCAAATTAAAACATCCTGTATTATTATACTAATTAATAGTGTCGCTTATAAAGATTACATTTTGATTTCAAACTTTAAACTTAAGGTAACTGCAGCAATCGAACCCTTTTGTCAAAATTTTCTAGCCCACTTCCTGGCTAGGATATTATTTGTTTAAAAAATTGTATGTTTCTGTTTTATTTTTTATCAAAATCGGACTCCTTTAAGCATTTTTAGATATTCCTCGTAGTTTAGGCACTATTCATCTTAAAAATATTTATCTAGGCAACCCATTATCTTTTGTTATATAAAAAGTTCATTACATTCGGATAATTGATCGGCGAAGGTCACTTTTAAAATATACCAAAACATAAGACGAATGAAGAGATTTATCTGTACTGATAATAAAAACAAAAGAATTAGTCCATGCTGGGACATACTCGTACAGAATATTATTATTGGTATTTTGGGCATGACAAGAATAATTTTAACTAAAATTAACTTGTATCACCAATATTGTATAGGTATCCTTTTTTACATTGTTAACCCATAGCAAACAAATGGATAGTTGTTCGGGAGAGTGCAGGCCAATGAACCAAAGAGAAATGCTTTGTATTGGTAACCCTCAATCGCATTTAGAAATCCGTCTACCCACCCGTGTACGTATTGGCGTAATGCCCTTTGAAGTCTACCGTCTACACAATAGCCTACTATCATAACACTTGAAATTGGATCATACTGATGCCATAATGCCTCGATAGTTTTACACACATTCTGTTACGACCAAATATGAATAGAACGTTTCAAATGTCAATAGCAAAATGGGGTCAAAATACGATAAAAATCATATATATTCATTCGGATTGTTACTCGTAACCGGGTTTTTGTGAGATTCCTGAAAAGTCCTGGTAGAATGAAACGCTTTTTAAAACAAACAATACATCAATATTATTTACTAAGTAATTTTTAAAAAGTAAAGTAAATCATCACGACCGTTTCCCTTTCGGGGTGGTCAGAAACCACGCTTATAAATAAACGGATTCACATTTAGCCAACTTTACTATAAGCCAATCATGACAAGTGGCCAGCTCGTCGATGTCTCCAGCGTACCAAACTCGAGAAATATCACAAATAAATTAAATATTATGTAAATAAATACATTTACATAATTTTTTTTTTTTTTTGTTACCCGATCAGGAATCGAACCCGGTACATCCGAGTCTAAATCCACGGACTTAACCGCTAGACCACGAAGGCACTAAGTAATTTTTAGATTTATAATATTTTATAACTAAGCTATAAAAATAACATTTGTCTGTCTGTATGCGTGTCTGTTAATTTCGCCTTCACTTCCTATATTACCGAACTGCTCTTGATGAAATGAATGGAGATTTAGGCTAAATTTTATTCACAGTTATATGTGCATTTTTAGATAAATTATTCTAACAAGGTTACAATTTAAGGATAAAACCCTTTATTGTATGTAGTTTAGGTGTAAATATTTAAATAACTATAGTCAGAGTTTTAAACAAATGGTACAAAAATCAAATTGTCAGTATCAAATACTTTCATCAGTCAAGCGCCTGTTGACATTCTTAATTCTTTTACTATGCCTTGATTGGTACGAAAACTACATATTTAAAATATATATATATATGTTTTGCGTGGAATTTATTAAAGAGCAAATATTTTTATATTCTAAACTGAAATAAAAATAAAGAACTACGTATATTTTATTTTAATTATTCAGTAATAAAATCTTAAGTTACGGTGCAGATAAGTTTTCCTAAAAATATCGCCACTCATACTGAGCCTAATCAAGTAGGTAGCGAGAGGTCGACGATCGCGCAAACGTTAACTTACGCAATTCTTTCTCTATCAATTTCGTCTTTGGGCTGTGTGCGAGATCAATTAATAAAAACACTCCCCAGCCGTTAGGTATTTATCAAGATGGACATCGCATTTTGCAGACGCAGCCTCATTCACCATGCAGTAGTGTTTTGTTTTTACGATTGAAATGATTTTATTTCTTTCAGACATTATTTGGGAATGATTTTATCTTTACAAAAAATTTAACCTTTTTTATTTCAAATAGAACACCAATGACATATGAAGCCTAAAAAAAAATATTTGATCATTCCACAATTACACGCAGTGTATATATTAAAAAATATCATTGTACACAGCAGTAGTACAAAAATATCCGAAAATAGATGAACATATAATTGGTATAGATAAATAAACCTGTATCCTAATTTGTTCGTCTACAGCTCATATAACTTATAGTGTATCTTTTGTCCCACAATATATTTAATGCCCGTTTGTGTAGCATATCTAATTACAGCAGATTAGTTAAGTGCTCGGACTATAAATGTGTTGTGCGTGAAATACAATTCAGTATTACTCACGACCGTAGTTCTCAATTAGCTGCGCAATAAATTATCTATCAGTGAGATTTGGTCTAAGTGCTCAGCGCGTTAGGATGTTTACTCCAATACATGATACATAAATTTAACCTTCCTGGGTTTTTTTAATAATAAATTAGTTTCCAAAGTTTAGTGCCATTGAAAAATAGCTTGCCACTTCTGTCAAGTTGGTGAGACATGCTCCGCGTTCCGTTTATACTCGTAGAAATCACAAGCATAAAATGTTTAGCGTACCAATAAAAACTGACATTTGATGTTAACATGAAGCGTTTTATTAAGTAAAAGCGGAAATATACATTTAAAAAATATATTATTATTTTTTAAAATTGCAGTTGTTACAATTTTGACCGCCTCCGTGGTCTAGTGGTAACAAACGTTGCCGTGAACTCGGGAGGTCGTGGGTTCGATTCCCACCGGGGCAAGTTGTACATTGTATAATTTGTCTCGGTCTGGGTGTTTATATGTATAATATGTATATATTTATAAAAAAAAAACGTATAATATGTAGTTTATCAACCATCTAGTTTCCGTAACACAAGTCTCGTAGCTTACCACGGAAATTAGATGGCGCTGTGTGACCTGTCTGGAAATATTTATTTTATTTATTTATTAATTATCCAGTATCAAAATTATGGGAAGTGGTTTACTGTTTGGCAGATGGACAAATAATAATCTGAAAAATTAAAAAAAAAAGACAAATGTCAAATAATAAGCGTTCCATTTATCCAAGCTACAAAAAGTAACACAGATTACATAAAAAGGTTTTTGGTTTTATTTTTTTTGGTTATGGTTTATGATGTTAGCGCGGCTTACTGGAAAGCTTCAATGAACTACTTATATTAAAATAATAGGTTTATTAATACAGTGTGTAAGATATATAGTATGTAGTATATATATATGCATAGTGTGTAGTATATGTATTATTGTGTACATATTTGTATGTATATTAATATGTATTGTTTTATCTTAGATTCAGATTAATTAATAATTTTAATTAAGTTTTATTTAAGCTCTTTGCACCTACCTCATAATCAAAATTCTCTGCATTGTCCCAAAGGTTGGCTGCTGGAGAATGCCTAGCGGCATCAAGCCCGCCCCTTCTACATAGTGTATAAAAGTTTTAAATAAAATAAATAAATAATATAATAATTGTATTTGTAATTTTTTCCCTTATGTGTCGTTTATTGTAATCTACCCTGAGTTCTAGTTACCAGTTATATGCTAGATTACATGCAAATTTGTTTAGCTTAAACTGTCAGGATTATACTTTTTTTTTTTGGTAATGGAACGTCTGATGTTAGCATTTTATGCTAGCGCCGCTGGTAATTTCTGTACACGAAACGGAGGTCTAAATGTATAAATTTTTGACACTTAAGGTTTTGGTAATAAAATTTCTTCTTTGTAATATAATGTAAATGACTGTTTGTTGTCAAAATAGAAAATAATTATAGGTAATTTAATTGTATAAGTTTATTTTCCAAAAGGATGAGCAAAATAATCCATGTATAATTTGTTTGTTATAGTTACATCACATGATTGGTCGATTGCTTGTCACTTAGTTAGTTTAGCAAATCAGTTATAGCAAACTTTACACGTGCGTTAATTTAATCATTCTTTCGAAAACTGGCTGCTACTATTTTGAATCCAGGATTATAATTCCGATTTATTTTGAACATGTATTAAGGCAGCTTTTTTGGACGCAGTTTTGTGTTATAAAATAGTATTGTGTGAGATCACTACAGAAATCAGTAAATTTTATGTTATTAAATTTTTTGTGCAATAAAATATTTTATTATTTATTATTATTATTAAACCTACTATTAAAATAGAGACATTGTTTGGTGATCTTATAATCAAAGGTAACTTGGTCTAAATCACAGGTTATAGGTTTCTATTAAATAATTCAACGTTCGTCACCGGTAACGGCATCGTAAACTTCATTGAATTATTGTACCGTATCCTTTGACTTACATGATATGACCAATGCCCCTATTTGTGAAATTAAAGGTTCAAAATGCGGAACTACTATGGTTTGAGTATTCCTCATAGTTTTAGGTACCTACTCTATCTATATTATGTCATGTCTTTACTTATTACAAAAAATATTTGACATCTTTATTACATAAAACTGGGTTTAAACACTGCTGCCAAACACCAGACCAATTTGTACAGGAACAGGAGTATTTTTAAGTTAGTAATACAAAATAAAATTACTTTAAGAGTAATTGTAATTGTAAGAGAGTAACTGTAATGGAAATTAACTATTATTATTTAAATATTACATTGTTTGGTAAAATGCTGTTTAAAATAGTACGCTAAGTACATTTACGCCAACAATTTTATATAGATTCATAATGTGTTACATGCAAAGTGACAGTTAGAATTTGTGATTTTCCTATTAAGTTCGGTGCGTTTTTATATAATAATAAAGTATGTAATAAATGTAATGTAATAAAATAAATAATGTATAAAATGTCCAGTTACACGTAAGTCAATAGCTTGTACCTTTCTCCTCTGGTCTAAATTTTGGCTTCAATCAAATCAGGACAGAAGTCGTCGCCAATTATCATTGAAATACTGACGTAGGGGTTTGGCATTTTTTATTATTATTATTTTTTTTATACTGAACACGACATGTGACATCGCACCCACCTGATGGTAAGCGGTGCGCGAGGTCCAAGAGTGGGAGCAACTGACGCCAGTCACTAACGACCGGCATCAGTCTCTACCATTATATGCACCGCATATTAATAAAAATTACAAAGCCTATAATAAAGCTGACCGTGTAGTATATTTTTTTTAAACCACTCACATCCAAATTTGCATGATTTGTTAAAAACAAGGATTGAAATTTCAGTTTTTTTATTTTATTTATTATTATTTGGAGTTTATATTAAAAAACGAAATTGTATGTGCTAGTGCTAGTATTCACCCGTAGAATAAAAAGCAGACTTACATAATAATGTCATTTGTCGATGTTACAGTCACATGTTTATCGATTTTTTCTAATATTTTAAAAAATATATAATTTCAAAATATATGGTTAAAAATAGTTATTTTTTTACGTCATAGGTATATCACCTGTACTATACTACACCCTGTATATGATGGTTGATTACTTAATTTTTCTGTGGTCGTCAACACGTTACATATAATTATATATTCATTAAAAAGTCGATCAATAATACACAAATACAGTATGTAGTTATTATCTTTCATTGGCGTGCACAGGGTAATAATGTGTTCTCGATATACTACTTATACTACTGTGGTGTGGCAATCTACTGGATCGTTAACATCACATTAAGGGGCAGCTCTGAGAAATTTCGCTCGTACATTTAAAATTGAATGTTTAATAGGTTAATATATACACTGCTAGATATAGGAATTCTTTTACCACCTTCATCCACTCCAGCGACCTCAGTCATCGGTCCATTTTTCTTCACTTTAAAACCTGTTAGGAAATTTAATAGTTTCTGGATTACGGGCGTGATGATGCTGTTCAAGTTTTTCGAATAAGAATTTAATACATGTAGGTATTATACTCGTACAGGTTGTATTTTTGAATTTTTGAGATGGGCCAGTAAGTATCTTAACCGTTACTAGGTTTTTTTTAAATATTTTTTTCAAGACAGTAACTCGCAAAATCGTCTATCGGTACGATCCTAGCCTAAAGGACCACCACGAGAGGTCGCATGCTTGAATTACCGTGACGCCTCCTAAGGCGCACAAGGCGCCTACGGACTAAAACCCTATAAACCGTCTTTCTTTTACTATTGGCCCTGCGTGCCTTAACAGCTAAGTCTGAGTCGTGGCTACGAAGTAAAGGCACGCGTTCGCCGCGTACGTTCCTAGGAGACCATCCATAGCTTTTTAAGACATTCTGAACTGCATTCCTAGATTTTGTAAAAAAATACAGACAGCATAAAAGTGGTAATTTTATACAAATACTTTTTTGATGCAAATCGACCCTGTTTCTTATAAGGATTAAAAGTATCTACTGGCCCGACTAAGGTATGAGTACTAGAAATGTCAGAAATCGAAAAGAAAAAAATCGATTAATTAACTTGAAATATTCTTTTTGTCAAATCATCCTATTTCTTTGAGGCTAACTGAATTACAGAAACTACGTTAAGTATAATAATAATTCTTCAAAAACTTTTACAATTTAGGTGAATTTCAACATCAGACAACTCTTACCTATATTAAAATAAGTTCCAATAAAAAATAATAAATTTATTTTTTATTAGAAAGATTAGAATGTATAAGTTTAGGTACTTGTAATATGGTTTCCTTTTTATTGGTTGTTTTCTCTTTTCCCGATGGATGATGAATGAGGTGATAGGGAAGAAAAAGGGTCTGACGTAATATATATATTTTTTATGGGTTAATGAGGTTATCATCAAATTCCAGATGTTGCAGAATTTGACGCTTTTCTTGAAGTCACTCGCGGTATTATAGCCCAAATACGTCGGGTAAAATACGGGATCACAGCGCAGGAAAACCGCAAAAAAATAACTGCAATTTGTGCCCCATATTTAAAGTCCAATTTATCATTTTCCATAATTATTTACATTGTAGCACATTATTAAACAAAACAACACCACTGACTAACAATATCCACAGAAAAGTAATTCACAAAACAAAAACTTGCAGTTGACATGTCCGTGAAAAATAGCGCAGGAAACCTTTTTATTTTTGTATATGTTATATCTATACTTACATGTATAAATAGGTACCTACCTAAAATAATGATGAGTATCAAAAAAGCTTTAGCTATATATGGCTCTGTACATTCCATCGTTTGTCGAACAAGACCAAGCCCTTAAGCTATGAAACGCAGCATTCATTAGCTTGAAAGCATTGGATCTTTGTATTCAGCCATTATTATTACTAATATACTGTGCATGTGTTCTCACAAATGTACAATAAATAGCGAGGCAATCCACAGTTAATGGTATATCAACTTTTCTGAGCTTGTTTGATATCTTCTTCAATTTCGTTTTATTATTCAAAGCTCGTTTCAGTGGTGATTCTCTAATGGTTTAGTAAATTTACAATAAATCTTTGAATAATTATGACGTCGAATAGGGCGATTAAAATAATTAGAATTTCTATATAGGTAATTGTATTTATTTTGTCTTCAAATATTATAAATTAAAGTAACTGTGATGTTCATTAGATTATTAAATCTAAATAGTTATTCTAGTCTAGTCTATACTAGACTAGTATTCTAGTCAAGTAGTTTGAATATCTATTATATTATTTATGTAGTTTGTATGTCGACGAGCTTGCCACTTGTCATGATTGGCCTATAGTAAAGTTGGCTAAATGTGAATACGCTTATTAATAAGCGTGGTTTCTGGCCACCCCGAAAGGGAAACGGTCGTGATGATACTTCCTACTTTTATGTAGTTTATGTATTATTATTTATAAATTATTTATATTTAATTAATTATATATTTATATTTAATAATTAATTATTTATTTATAAATTAGACTAATATTATTAGATTGTTGCACCTCCTCCGTTTGAATGCGAGAAAAACTAAGGTACTAGTGTTTGAAAAAAGAAGGATGACAAACTTGACGATAAAGATTGATGATGAAATTCTAGAACAAGTAAATGAAATTATATATCTGGGCAGTGTTTTTACTGCGGATGGTAAGTATGATAGGGATGTTGAAAGAAGAGTGAACGCGGGAAATAGTGTTAACGGTGCCCTGGGGTCACTGATCAGCAGTCGAAATGTCAGTGACAAAGCTCGGCTCGCCATACACAATGCAATGTTAGTACCAACACTGATGTATGGAAGCGAGACGTGGATATGTCAGAATACGCATGAGAGTAGGGTTAATGCAGTAGAAATGAGGTCGTTGCGTCGCATATGCGGCGTCACTTTGGCGGACCGCATACGTAACGTCGAAATACGGAAAATGGTGGGTATAAAAGAAAGCATAGGGACAAAAATAAGAAAAGGCATGCTACGATGGTTCGGGCATGTTGAAAGGATGAGCGATGAAAGATTGACGAACCAGATATATAATGCGAAAGTTGTAGGTGAAAGAGGCCCTGGCAGACCGAGACTCACATATCACGATCAAATAAATAAAACACTGGCTGAAGGTACATTAAAAAGCTTTCGTAACAAAAGGGCATGTATGAAGAGGATGATGAATGTCGACGAAGCGAAAGAGGTATGTCGTGATCGTGTCAAGTGGCGCTTAATTGTCTCTGCCTACCCCGCAAGGGATCTGGCGTGAAGATATGTATGTATGTATGTATGTATGTTGCACCCTGCCTATACTCTCTCACCATCCCAAAGGTTAGTTGTCAGAGAATGCCTAACAGGCATTAAACTCGTCTATGTACCTAATTTTAAGTTTTGGTGCAATAAAGAATTTAAAATTTAAAAAAATATTATTATGTATTTATTTAATTAATGTTAAAATAACTTTACTGTTTTTTTTCTTCTATTTTTATAAACCTAAGAGTACCATAACGATGCAATGTCCCGAAGGTTGATGGTAATAGAATGCCAATCGGCATTACATACGCCGATTACCGACATATATTGTTATTAAAACAATAAACTTTTTTTTTTTAAATAAATAAAGTAAACTTAATAAAGTATCATCACGACCGTATCCATTAAGGGGTGGTCTGACACCATGTTTTTGTAAGGAGCGGGTTCATTTTCAGGCAACTTTACTTTAGGCCCAGTATGACAATTTGCAAGCTCGTCAATGTCTCTAGCGTATACCAGACTTATCAAAAATAAAAATATCACGAAAAATTAAATAAATATAGTATATATTTTTTTATATTCTGCAGAGACTTGGACCCTACGTGAAACAGAAAAAAAAAGAATTAAGAGATGTGGTGTTAGCGATGAATTTTGGGCATATTATGGACGGAGTTCCAAACCAACAAATCCTCGACGTTACAATCACGCACAATAAATTCTCACTTTAGAAGAGAAGAGAAACATCCACCGAGCGCCTAGTAATCCAAGGGTAAGTCGATAACAAGAGGATGCGTGGTAGGTCTTCGATTACATGAACTGACCAGGTGAAGGCTGCAATGGATCATCCCCTATATGAGTGCACCTAGAAAGCTGCGGTCTGTGTAGAGTGGTGACGGCTTGCTAAGTGTGTCACTAACACTCAAATGGCGACCACGACCACTCTGCCAAAAGTGTAACGACTAAGACATTTTTTTAAATATAATATCTAGTTATATAATAAATAATAAAATATAATAATATAATAAAATACCGTTGAGACTACAGGAGCTAGAGTTAGGAGAAATGAAGAGAAGACTTAAATATATACTAATTGACAAGACATACTACACAATCAATGACTTTTTTACAGACAAAAATATAATTACATGACATTTTGCTTAACTTTTAATTTATTAATATTAAATTTTAGACATGAATAATATTGTCATTAATATTTTTTTTATTGTATCTCAATTTTGTTCACGTGTCTGTATTACAATTTAAATGCTATCCACAATTACTAATATTTGTACGCCCTATGGGCAGAGCACTAGTGCACCTCTATAACCTATATTCTGTTGTTTATAATATTAACCTGTGTCTAAACAAATAAATGATTTTGAATTTTTGAATTTTGAATTTAGTTCTCTAAACTTCTTATGGCATAAACTAGAAAATAAAAATTATTTATTGCTTAAATTGTAGAATAATACTTATTTTGGCAAACGACTTGTTAAGCAATGATAATGATTCGCAGCGCAAGTGTTTGAATTTTAATTAAGATACCTCCGCGTCGCGTTAAAGAAAAAATAAATAAATTCATAGGTAGAGCACCGCGGATCGGAACATCCATCTATTCATCTCCTTCACGTCGAAATTCTTTCAATAGCAAGCGAAGCACCTGCTTTGAATGAAACTACTCTACTTATCCTATTTAAGCTTCACAAAGAATCGCGTACAAAAGCAAAGTAAGCAGTCTGCGATTGAGCATCTTTGAGCCACCTCTTCCTTCGACGATCGTCTCTGCTAAATATATCCCTTTACTTTTACGCATGAGAGAATAATGTCTACTTATCCTGGTTATTTCAAAAAAGTAAAGTTTTATCAGGTTCAATACGCTCAACCATCTAACTAAGCCATCCGATCATAATTTCTATGCTTTCTTGTACCAATGTAAAAGGTTCGTTATTATTTTTGACAAATCCAGCATAGCAGAATATCCAGCACTTACTTTGAAGCAAGTTTATAACTATACTTGGCATATTATGAACAAATAATCAACTATGGTGTTCGAAAAAATCTGTGTATATAAAGGGATACAACTTGACTTATATCGAATTTATACCAAACTTTTTCATTGAGGCTTTATAAATTAACTTTCTATCTAATTGACATTTTGATGCATCTAATAGTTTCAAAGATAGTATAAATTGATACACAGATAGATAAATTCTTAATTGCACAATAAACAAAAACACATTTAAATAGGCGAACTTAATGTCTAGTGACATTTTCTAACAGCTAACCTTTTGGATAGTGACCAATGATTGTGGATGCATTAAATCACTAATTTAAAACCGGGTTTAAAAATAAAATTCAAACTATGCTACACATAAGACAGATTTCGCGTTTTTTGTTTAATATTAAGTATGATACGATAATTGAGTACGATAATAATAATTTGATAGTAAAAATGTTTTGTGTTTAAAAACAGTTATATTTTTATTGAAAATTCTAAATAAAAAACACCTTTAACATGTTTTTTTAAAACATTACTCGTATGTATTTATAATTTTTTGTACCTCCTTATAACCGTTCTGCCAAAAAGAAATGATTGATTTTTTTGAATGTTATTTCGGACGCGGGCTTAGTTTAGTATTATAATAATAATAATATATGATCACAACCGTATGTATCCCTTAGTCAGAAACCACGCTTTATTATCAAGAACCGGATTCACTGTTAGCCAACTTTACTATAGTTTCGTATTATACAGTAAATAATCTATTCAAACAATATTATCTTTCACAACTGCTTAAGTGTAAATTAATCTAAATAATAATTATTTGCACATGGTGTGCTTTGATTTACCTAATAGTTTCTCAACAATATTTCCGTCATTACCAAATAAAACTAAGTAAAAACTTAAAACTTTGTAAAAGTACTGCATTGTATCGATCTGTATTATACTTTCTTTAATAAAATAACGGAGCTTACTCTACTTATATTTTTTGACATAAATATCGCTCTACTAAAAAGTTAACATTTTACAAATGTACCACTTTTCACTGGACACACAATAAGACAATTCACGTTTTTGTGTTAAAAACAATTTTCTCGTTTCCAGTGATCATTAGGTGGCAAAAATACGGTTGACCTAAATTGAATTCACACAAGTACCTACAGATATTTATTTCAAATATAAGGTTACGTTTAGAAAATAATAATATTCGACAACATAACAGGGAAATTTTATCGACAGTCATAAGCATAACTAGATTTCTATTATTTTTACTAAGAAAACAAAAAACCCGTCATGGTCATAAACAGTGTGACAAAATCGTGTGAGGAATTTGCCTGGTAGACGAATCTACGTTTGACCCAATTCAATATCTTTTTCCAAACGAACAGTTTTATCGTCTTTGTTATTTCCACCGAATGAGCACTAACCCCTTCAATAGAATGATTGTGACATGTGAAAAAAAAAGATGTTTGTTGTAGGTACAATAAAAAATGGCGATGTGATTTTTTCTAATATACCTACTTAAAAGGTAAAATAAATCACAAATACACTGAAAGCCCAATACGTAAAAACAGCTTATTAATTCAATATTCTTAAACGATATAAAATAACATAAGTTAAGAATAAGATGACAAATTTAGCTTAGCATTCCATTCTCAGCATGGATTCACCGTGTGGGTGCCGGGTCCATCGTGAGCGATGAATGAATGTAGTCTCGGGCTTACGCCGACTATAGGCTCGTTTACAAATTAGGCCATATCTTTTGATTGCACAACAAGACCGTTACCATCCACCATTCTGCTCCCGTTCTACCCAACCAAATATTATTCCTAAGTAAAAAAAACACATAATTCCAATTCATTCATGTTCATTGCATGGATTTAACTGTCGCATATTTAAGTTGATCGATTCGTCAACTGGAGTGTTCCGCTATAGGCATCTGGTGATCTTATAGGTACGCTTAAACGCCTTTTGACTTCTTATGAAAAGTTAACAATAATAAATTCTCTTATCTGAATAAGAACGAAGAGAAGTTCGGTCAAGAATGTGCGGAGGAGGCGGCACGAGTTTATTTGTCGTGTTTGAGTTATTTCACGGGCGACTGCTCACTTCTTCTGAGCGGCAAGCAGCGGAATTCTTCTGTAAGTTGTAGGAAACTTTGAGAGTTTCGCACAATTCAACGGAATCACTCCGACTTATCCAGGATTAACTTTAGAAAATTTTATGCATGTTCTCTCGAAGATTTATTGGCGCTATCACTTAACCGGTTTAAGGACTTTCAACAAATAATCTGATACTTTATATCTAACATTTAAATAAAAGTATAAAAACATACACGTATCATTTACTTGTGTTTTATTGTGCACTGTTGTAAATAAATCAAAAAAACATGAACGCCTTACTGGCTAGCAGTAAACATAGTCAATATCCGAACCACAACATAAACGATTTCATCCTTAGCGATAATTCAATATTTTATTGCGGAATTCCGAGCAAGAACGCGGAAAGGGAATCTAAACACAATCCTGTGGGATATATTACATCATATTTATGGACCGTAAAAGCCTAACTTCAAAACAAAGTGTTTCATAATGAATTATCTGTAAATGAAACCGATAACTGGTCTATAAATGTATTTGTCTGATTGTGATGTTACTTTTCATTTAGTCAATCAACAACAGCCTTTCCGGCAGAGCTCGAATTTAATATTTATATTAAGTCGCACAGAAGTACTTGGTTGCCTTTAACAAAAGCACAAAATAAATTTAATCTGCAGTAAGTAAGCAGCCCCGGAACGCCAATGAAATCTCTGAGCGGCACCGAGGCGCGTAAACGGACCATAAATAACATTTTATGACATATTAAATTCCGCTAAACGTTAAATATGCTATATTTGAAGTACTCTCAGGGAGATACAAAAAATGCGTACCTTTAGAAAAATTATCCTACCATGTCATCACGGACACATTCATTTTTATCATAACCCCGGATATAATTCAATTTTTTAGTATGAATAAAATGCACAAGATAACACATTTAATGCAAATCGCTTTTACGATTTCTACTAAACACGGAGATTACCAAAAATATGTCAATTACAAGTTAAGTGAACACCTTTGTAAAGTCTATTATGTCGTTAAATGTAAGTAAGAGGTGTTTCCTGCAGAATACAAATTTGCCATCATCGCTATACAAAGAGGCTTCGTATCCTGTTATAGAGCTTTCAAAAAATAAAGATTGCGTCATTAAGCCCTCATGTACCTCCGTTAAATGTGAAACACCATACACCACATGACTATATAACCTAATGGGTACTCTTCTTTTGTGAGATCTCCTATATCCTTCATACATCGTAAAACGAAGAAAATTTCGTTATTGAGTTCGCAAGAGATTCTTTGCGTAAACGGATATAATATGTAAAAAATTCGTGTACGTTGAGAAACAATCTGCGTAATATCTGTATTGTTTTTGTCTGCGAACACATTTAAATATAAATTAAATTAGGTACATATGAGTATAATATTATGAAAGTTTTCACATTTCATTATTATCACGACCGTTTCCCTTTCGGGGTGGTCAAAAACCACCTATAAGGAAGCAGATTCACATTTAGCTAACTTTATTATAGGCCAATCATGACAAGTTGCCAGCTCGTCGATGTCTCCAGCGTACCAAACTCGAGAAATATCACAAATAAATCAAATAATTATTAAATGTATTTATTGACATTAATAAGTTAACCGTTTCTTCAGAATAATAATTTAGGCTTATCTGCAATTAGTGCAATCACAATAAATCAGATGTAGTACATAAAAATAGGTAGGTATGTCAAAGACACAGTATAGCACACTGAGAAATATATACTCAGTTTTTTGATATGAATTTTTTACCCGCTACGCTAAGTTAAATCTACTAAGAGTCCGATTAATTATTAATCCGAATTCCCTTGTAATAAAAAAAAAATGTGTTTTTTTATCACTGCCTGCAGCAGCTCGTATTATTGTGGTAGCAGCAAAAAGAAAGCAGTCTATAGTCCTTTTCTCCATAAGAAATTTTCTTCTTGAAAGAGTTCCCAATACGATTGAACCGACACCCGCACGATGAATCAATGGAATGCTTAGAAATTTGTCTTCTTCTTATGTAAAGTATCATTACGACCGTAACCATTGCGAAAACCTATAATAAATAAGGACTTATTATTATTTTTATGTTTTGCGCTCATCTGATGGTTAGTGGCGCGCGAGGTCCTTGAATGTTAGCAACTAGAATCAGACACTCATGACTGACATTAGTCCCTAACACTATGTCGGCTTGACTGGGCATGGCGGCAAGTCGAGCCTGATCCCGAAACGTGTGGATACACTTTACTGGGTTTATCGGCAGAAACGGTGGATACTTCCCCGCCCCAGCAGACTGGGAAAATTACCACCATCAGTCCGCCTACCACTTATTCAAAATTTTTAGCTTCGATTTAGCCAGCTTTACTCAAACACTTGGGCATATCCCCATTGATAAGTGTACCAGATTTTCTTATTATCTTTACATAATATGCTATTACCGGAATGTATAAGGTAATAATCTCTAGTTTCTTTACATTCTCTATTTTCCCCATTTTGTTCGCTATACTCGTATTTCAAGCTTTAGACATCTGTTTTCGTGGTAATCCCATGGCCGACGGGTTATGTGGCTGTCTTGCGACTTTCTGAGTCTTTAAAATGGCCGACTTTACCTGTAAGTTCTTTAAGTCTGAAGTATTTAAGCGTGAAGAATATTTTATCACTGAACATGTTTTATACGTACCAAAATATATTTTGTAATTTAATAACTGTTTTATAACACTAGTTAGCAGTTTTAAATCTTCCAAATAATACATATTCCTTCCTTTCGCAATAGAAACATTAGGTGTTTAAAATCAAAACTTTTAATTGTTATATTGGTATCAGTGCTCTCCCCGTTACTAGTAAAGACATATATTTAATGTAAGTTTAAAAATTAAGATTATGCTTTCAATTCCAGAAGGTGGATGTAATTAGAGTATCAAAACTTTAGACGAACAAAACTGGCTCAACTTTTATTTATTTATTTTAAATACTTTATAGCACTAAAATTGTACATAGGCGGGCTTAATGGCCAGGCATTTTCTAACAACCAACCTGTTTAATTAAACACTTTAAATTATTTTCTCAATTTCTTCTACTATTTATTATTATGTCACTTTGTTATTTCAAATACAAATTCAAATTTCTTGATTGTATAGATTGCTTATTCTAATTACAGTTGTATGTACATGATGCAATCTACCCATATTATACAATATGCTTATGTCAATAGATATTTATTTACAATATTTATTTGTATATAAATTATATTTAATATAGTTCTTGTCAATTTATTGGAATACAATGTCAATGTCAAAATTTGAATGCAAAAAATTATTTGATTGAGTAAAAATAAGAATTTTATTTAACTCAATAGTAAAACGTTTTATATGTAACTCTCGTATCTCTCTAGGAATTTTATTATATACTCTAATGCACATTATGTGGCAGTTTCAACAATACGTCACTTCGATGTTGCAATCGCCTTATGAAGGCAAAAAAACATGTTAAGTTAGTCATACTAAAGTGAACATTTTTCTGCCACGTAAAGGGCTTGAAAAGATTAATCACATTATCCATAGCACGTTTTACTATATTAATATCAACATTTTAAAATTATCTATGTTTAATTATAATTATATATTTTTTCCTATAATAATTTAATTATGTCTTAATTTAATTGGAGCCTATATTTCGTACTTATTATTGTTTGTTTCTGAGTTTAATGAGTGTAAAATATAGGCTGCCGTTGGAGCGACACAATTTGTAGACTTGTTTCCGCACCCGTCATCACCCTTTACAAACCAAAAGCACCTTCCATAAAATGCGCCCATTATATAAACAACTTTTAATTTGCAGGTAACGCGTATAATGCTGAACATTTTTATTTTTCACCCGCGTCATCGGTATAGCGAAGATGAAAATCCGAGAAAATCCTTCAGGGACGCCAACATTAGCATATTTATTAGTATCATCCGAGGCTAGCCCACCACAGCGAGGATCTGTTATCAATAATGACTTATGCCGCATTACAATGAATTTATATTTTTTGTAATAACGAACGATGCGAAAATGGAAAAGGCTTGCTCGCTGAATTCTAATTCCTTTATCCTATTATACTCCATTTTCGATAAGAGAAAAGTTTACAGAATGGGGACAAATTATTATAAACCCAGAACAAGGAGCCTATAACTATACTTAAAAATATAAAACAAAATGGTTGCTTAACGACCTTGTAGTTCTAAAAACATAACTGTTATTGTAGAAATACAAGATGAAGGGATAAGTTTGCTCAAGTATAAATCCGATGCCGCCCTTTCTGGAGTCAGGACACGTAACTCGGTATAAGCAGCTGTATTATTTTACTTCGTTTTGCCAGAACATATTTATGGGACAGCAACCTTAGTAATAAATAAGACATTATGAGAAATAAGCTTTGTCGCTTATAATAGATAAAATTTAGACATGACAATCAAAATTAAATTCTTTAACTGGCACTGTATAACGAGTACATTAATGTACGTTTAGATTACAATGGTTCAATTCTATGAATTCTATGAAATTTAATTTTAATTTATTCTTTTTTTATCTAATATTAAATGACTAGTAGTTACCTAATTTGTAGCTTTTATTATTTTATTTCTTCGAGTTAAGCGATGTTTTGTTACTACGTGTACTTAAAACTGTCTGTTACTTAACTCAAACTGTAGCATTCAAAATAATAATTTACCGAAGATAAGAGGATGCCAATTAACAAAGCAATGGAGAAAATATCGAGTGACATCTCTACTGAAAATGTCACTATAATGCATACAGATAAGTGGTTACACTGGATATCCACTTTTAGTTTTGAAAAACATCGAATGCTACAGAGAATCGGGTTCAGTTATAATTCAACATGCTGGCCGTGTGGGCTGAATATAACATTTTTATTATTCATCTTTAAACACACTTATTTCTGGTCAATTTGGCTTTTTTTTTAACGTTGATTTTTAAGAAACTCTGACGCGGCGGATTAATGTGCTCTCCGAGGTACGCAAGTGGTGGTGCTGTAAGACAAACATTGTCATTAGTTTTACTATAATAAATAAACTTTGAAAATACCTGTCTTATCAACAATCTGTTGCATTTTTCAATTCCAATTGAGAATTTTAATAGGCAACTATTGGTAAAGATGATAGCCAGAGTGGTAATAAAACAAGTCAATAAATCGTGCCGACATGACAGTAAAACGATCTCAATAACAAAAGAAGGTTAACTCCGATGCCAATTTCAGGTCATTTCATTTACATTGACAGCATCGAATACAACAAAGTTTTACGATATTAATATCAATGAAGCTACAGTAATAATTTAAACCAATAAAATAACTTTTTTTTATATAGAGTCGAAGCGCCCAAAAGTTTTTAAAAGAAATAACACCGCCTGTTGTCGTCTCCTCCGATGACAAGAGGGCTGCGCTTTTTCTTTGCCCAAAGAATCAGTATTGCATTTCTGCAGGTAAATGCAGTATGCGTTCTTGCCACCATTCCACTTGGGCGGTAATATATAATCCGTATCCGTAGTATTAATATAAATTTTATTTTTTAATTTTGTAAATTTTTTTTTTGATAAATTATTTTATTTTCAATAAAATTGCTTCAAATTATAAATTATAAATGCACAACTAAAAACTTAATTAAAGAAAAAATAAAATTAATTTGTATTGTATGGCTTGTTTTTTATTTTATTATATAGTCATCTTTTTTAACTTATGATAAAGGGGAAGTAGAGAGTAAGGGTATCTGAAAAAAGGCATTATCATTTATCCGATTTTATTACAAAATATTAACGACCGCATTACTCGTTAAATGCGTGTCAAAACAGTTGAGTGAATCGCACTTTCGGTAATCAGGAATCATTGCCTAAGTATATTAGAGGCCAAACTATTCAGTATCTGGAATCGGTTGTGTCGAGAGAGTATGCAAATATAATTGCAGGCAAGTGCAGTGGACGGCACATTAACTACTCGTGGCTCTATTAGACTCAGGCGGCTCATTTCACACGCTTTGCAAATTTCGCTGTGGAAATATCCTATAATTTCAACTTAAATTTGCCTGTAATTAAAAATGCTCAATCAGACACGTGATTGGCAGTACTTGACTTTGCATATTAAAATATTTTATCAAGCATTCAATTATGACAGTCGAATATCGAATCGAATGTAAAGATATTAAATGGATTACGGTACATAAATATATTAATATACAATATAGATTTTATTCAATTTCTCGATTTAATTGTTACCCCAAATATTGTCATATCGCACCTTTAAAGACAAACCGTTACTAAACGATTTTTTTCCAGAATTGAGTTATCAATGCCATCTATCTTAAATTTTCATAAGCTACAAGGTGAAATTAACATTCTTTAAAGTTTCGCCTAAATAGGGTAGATGGCGTTATTTTTTTCCGTTACTAAACAAAATTTGGTTGGGTTGCTAAATACAATATTGTGTCTATACCAGTTGGAACGTGTTTGTCGAAGAGTGACGATTAAAGTTTAAAACAAAAGTGTGATTATTTGGATAAATACGGCTTCACGTCAGGAAACAGGTAATTTGTTTATATATTTTGATTGGTAAAATGTTACCTTTTGCATAGTCACAGTTTTCTGTTTATCAAAATTATGCAATTCGTTACATTATTTAATTGGTAAAATGTTCCTTTTAGTATAACCTCCATTTACTTTTACTCTCTAGGATATTTGCAAAAAAATATTTACCGCTAAAGAGTAATTATTGCTTTAGTCCCAGTTTTGTTTTAAATGTAAAGTAAATTTAGTAATAATGTTAAAAATAATAGCGGGATATTTAAGTTAGTTGCATTTTATCACTACATGTAATGCAAATTTGCGCTAGAACGTGAAAGGAAAAATATTACATTTTGTTTTCATAGGTACTGTTTAATTTTAAAATAAAATATATTATCTTATAGATAATTTTAAAAAGTTTAATTTCATTAAGTATCACTTTTCTACTATTGGAAATTGAAGCAAATGTTGTATGGCGATCGAATTAATTTAAATCGCAATGTAATTTATTGATGAAAAATTTTACTTTTAACATTAATAATAAAATAACTTTGCTTCAGATAATGTCGTACCCATGGAACCCACGCGTATCCCGCATTTTGGCTGCTATTGACCCTCAAAAAGATTCTTTAATGATTAATGTCCCCAAACAAATATCTATGGATGAGCTGAATAACATGTCCGATGCAGGGACTGTTTCGTTAAATCCACGCGAGTCGCAAGCTTGCAAAGAAAATGTTATTTCAAGTTCTTTTTTGACAGATGAACTAACTACAGAAACTAATTGTAGTTCTCCTTCTCTGTTGCAAGCGCACGGACTACCTCAGTCAGTTAATCATGTTTCAGTAGATGAGTATTGTAATATAGATAGTGACAGAACGCCAATTTCATGTTTGAAAGAAATAATTGACCACGCTGCAAGTAACAGAGGAAGATCAAATTCAACTTTAAGTTTATCATCGTCTTCAAGTTCATCATCGTCTTCAAGTTCATCATCATCTAGCTCATCATCTTCATCTAGCGCATCTAAATCGGGGAAAGATTTTTCCCCTGATGATGAAGATCGCGATCCAGATTACGTACTACCAACACCACCTAGACTTGTTTCATTCAGTCCAACTCCCGGAAGTGACCACAATATTATGCAACAAGTTAGCGATTTAAATGCCGAAGAACATGTTATTATTCATTCTTCGACAGATGATACCTTTTGTATACCGAATAAACGAAGGCGTAAAGGAACAAAAAATCCATCTAATAAGCAAATATCTAAAACACTTTGAAATAGTGGACAGCAATATACGTCAGTGTCTAAGTTAAAAAAAAACATTCCTAAGAAGCAGATAGGATCTCCATGTGGTGAAAAATGTCGACTAAAGTGCAGCGAAAGAATTAAACAAGAGGACAGACAAACTATATTTAACAATTACTGGCAAATGGGTGACTTAACAAGGCAAAGAGATTTCATTTCAAAGTGTATTTTAACTATTAAACCTAAATATCAATATTTAAAAGTTCACAACAGCAATAGAGGACCTAAACATTCATTTTCATTCGATATTAATAATAGTAAGGTTAGAGTCTGTAAAATTTTCTTTAAAAATACATTGGCTATTAACAATCGTCCTATTGCTACTGTTATTGCAAAAATGGATGAGTCGGGATTTGTCGAAGGGGAAAAAAGGGGCAAACATGGCAAGCAAAATAAATTGAGTCCAGATATTATTCAAGGAATAAAAAAACATATAGACTCAATTCCGAGGATTGAATCGCACTATCTGCGACAGCAAACGACCCGCGAATACATCGATGGGGGTAAAAATCTCACAGATCTTTATGCCGACTACCAAACAGACTGTCTGAATGCTGATGTGGAAGCTGCTAAAATTCACACATACAGAAGAGTGTTTAATGAGAATTACAACATCAGTTTTTACATACCTAAAAAAGATCAGTGCGAGCAATGTATTGCCTTCAAAAACGCTGTTGATAAAAATATAGAATTACAGAACAGATACGACCAGCACCAGCTTGAAAAAGAATTAAGTCGCCAAGAAAAATTAAATGACAAAACCATGGTTAAGGATAACTACATCGTTGCTTGTTATGATCTACAGGCTATATTGCCTCTTCCTAAAGGCGATATATCTACTTTATATTATAAGTGTAAGCTTAATGTCTGTAATTTTACTATTAGTGAATTGGGAAATGACTACTGTGATTGTTTTGTTTGGAGCGAAGTCGATGCATTAAGAGGAGCGAATGAAATAGCAACGTGTGTTTTCAAATATATAAGAAAGAAAGCTTTAGAAGTCGATGACGATAATTTACAAATAATATTTTATTCTGACAATTGCACCGGCCAACAAAAAAATCAGTTTATGTTTTCAATGTATGTTTATGCCTTATGTGTCCTTAAAATAAAATCAATCACGCACAAATTTTTAGTAAGTGGACATACACAGAACGAAAATGATTCCGTCCATTCTGTAATAGAAAAGGCTGTTAAAAAATGCTTACGTTCTGGTCCCATATACACACCGGACCAATACGTAACAATAATAAGAACTGCACGAAAGAAAGGCAATCCTTATAATGTAAATGAAATGTGTTTTTCTGAATTTATTGATATGAAAAATCTCACAGAGGTGTGTGGTGGACGATTTTCAAAAAATACTCAGGGTGAAACAGTTAGATTAACTGATATCAAGATAATTAAGTTTGAAAAATATCAAGATTCAGAGCAAGTTTTCATTTATTATAAAACTTCATACGAAGATACAGACTTTAAAGAAATACAATACTTTAATAATCGTTCATCACGCACACGTACGGGTCCCAGCACAAGCCTTAAAAATTACGAACTGAAATCTTTGTATCAGTCTAGATTAAAGTTAAGTGAGAGGAAAAACAGTGATTTAAAGAGCCTAATCGATAGTAATATAATTCCACAGAGTTACGCGTTGTCTTATTATAATAACATCTTGCATTGATTGCAATCTGGTGTTTTATGGATTTTTATGTGTTTCACTAAAACGTTAGAAGATATTTTATGTTTGTCACTAAGACTTAAAAGATTTTATGTTGTAAAAGATAAAAATGTGATACAGTAATTAAAGTTTAGAATTTTTGATTATTTTTATTTTGATATCATAATTATTATTGAAACTGATTGGATAAATAGTCTTAAGCTTAAAAACTTTTAATTTGCTGTGATTTAGAGGTACAAACTAAATATTAAGAAAAGCCGCCAAATAAGTCAGCCAAAAAATGTAAGGAAGTCACAATTTGATTTTTAATAATAAATGATTATAAATTTTAATGTTTTTTTATCTGACCTGACGCTATCCTTAGAAGAAATGTTTGTAAACTTTATTAGTTACTTATTTATAATTAAAAAATATAGTTAAATACACCTTAAATACATTTTTTACACCTTAACTTTGTAGTAATTTATAATATTTGAAAAATAAATAAATGGTAAAGTGTTACTATAAAAATTAAAAATCATAATAAATAATGTTTTTATGTATAAATCATGATTTTGTATATTGTGTGCCATAATGTACATAATTACCTGTAATAATAGCCCTCAAAGATGTCTCAAAACATCATAAACTAGGACTTATTGCAAAAAAAAAAATATTTTTACCGTATATTTGCTCTCCTGTAAAATTTGATATTTTCGTTTAGTAACAGTTTGTCTTTAAAGGTGCGATATGTTATTATATAGTATGTATAATATAATAATAGCTGAGGCCCGTGAACATCATTAGGTTAACCGACTAAATGCCGAGATTCTTTAAGAATTCACAATAATAATAATAATGCGTTTATTGAGTAATAAGGTACACTGGTAATGACAATATAAAATTGGGATACAAAATGTCTAAGGGTTGATTCCCCTACCTTCAAGCAAAAGCGCCCTTATTAGTATGCATTTTATAGCTTTTGATAAATATATAATTTCATATAATTAAAACTACTTCAAACAAAAAAAATATATAAATATATATATCCCTTTCAGCACGGACAATACCAAGCGTGCGTTATTACAAAAAAAAAAAGTCTCTTCTATCATTTAGTAATTATATTTTATAATAAAAAAAAATCTTTTCTCGAGTTTGGTACGTTCATCAACCAGCTAGCCAATTGTCATGATTGGCCTAGTAAAGTTGGCTAAATGTTTATAAGCGTGGTTTCTGACCACCCCGGAAGAGAAACGGTTGTGATGATACAGTCGTCGTGCTGAAAGGGATATTATAACTATACCTAATGAAAAATAAACTATAAATAAAAAATGTCCTTTAGAGACGACCCTTCAGCGGGGATAAGTTTCCAGTCCCAAGAAGACTGGCAACATATCCCCGCTGTACTCGTATATGTAGGCTAATACGTTGTCAGACATAATTGCCAGCTTTTCTGCCTCCAGACTTTTCCGTTAGCCGTTTGGACAGCTCCTTGGCCAGACGCTTGGTATATTGACTATATGATTTGTTCAGCCAAGTTTAGGTCATTTGATTAGCAACATAATATAAATTCAGTGGGACCGATTGCTATGTATTGGATGTTTGCAACGAGTGCGTTTTGACGTGACTTTGTTCCTGCGTGTGTGTTTGAAATCGATAAATGAGTTACGTTTGGCATATATTGTGTAGAATTAATATGGAATAGTATGCAAACATGTATGTATATTAGGTATTTTCTCAAAGTGCGCTTCCTCCATAGGTGGTGGCATCAACAATACAAGTCAATTTGTAAACTGGCTGGAATGGGGTGACCGCCATCTGCAAGTCTAATTTTCACTACCTACCCTTATTAAGTGACCACAATCACTGTCATTCATGGACAAATTTAAACGGACCAGCCCTTAGGTAAAATATTTTAATCAGGCTCTCAAACCGGTTTTTGTATTATAATTTAGCGTTATTGATTATGTAAAATTGATAATGTTTGTTCAGACACGTATAACGGCGCCTGAAGAAACATCTATCGAGCGCCTGGTAGTTTAGGGGCAGTTCCCGTTTGAGATGGAATGACCAGGCCAAGACTGCAATAAACCACATTAGTGATACAGGAAAGTTTTTTTTTAAAGACGGTGAATCGATAAATCATCAATGATACGACCCCAGCCTGAAGGGCCACCGCGGGAGGATGCATGCCTCACTCACCGTGAGGCCTCCTAAGGAGACCCCAAGGCGCCTACGGACCAAAACCTTATAAACCGTCTCTCTCTCACTGTTGGCCCTGCGTGCCTTAACATCTAAGTCTGAGTCGTGGCTACGGAGTGAAGGCACTCGTTCGCCGCGTTCATGCAACCATGCGAAGCAAAAGTTTACTCGACGGCAGCAGACCCAACCTGAGGGGTAGGGGTATGAGGTGGAGCCATCGAGAGGGAAATAGGGGACGAAGACAGCGGCGACTGGATCGGCGACTGGAACGGTGGTGGTAAGGTCGGGGGGTCCTTAGGTTGGCGGCCAGAGGACTTGGCGGAGGCCTCAATCAGTAGATTGAGCCATCGGTGTCGTGCAGAACACTTCTGGGGCGACGCCTCTTCCAGAAGGATTTGAGGCCGTAAGAAGCTTCTACTATGAGAGGGTTTGAGTGAGTACTCGCCTTGGAGAAGTAGCGTAGGGACGCATTCCGCAGCTGAGGTCGTGATGGAAGTTAATAGAAAAAGGAAAGCTGTAGGTCATGAGGAATGGCGACAGTGACGTATGTCAAGAGTACGTTAAAAGTGGACCGCATCTTTTTGCAAACTTCTGTTGCAAAAGTGTTATTACACAATTTTAGGTTTCCTGAGTGATAATGAACTTTAAATTATTATTTAGTTATTTTGTCTCATTTACCAATTTAATTTTAATATTTTGACTTTTACATCTTAAATTGATTTCTGACATTCATTATAAAATAGTATTTAATTTAGCTGCCTCCGTAGTCCAGCGGTTAAGTTCGTGGATTTAGACTCGGACGTACCGGGTTCGATTCCTGGTCGGGACACAAAAATATTTATTAATGTAAATAAATACATTTAATTTATATAAATTTATTTGTGATTTTTCACGAGTTTGGTACGCTGGAGACATCGACGAGCTTGCCACTTGCCATGATTGGCCTATAGTAAAGTTGGCTAAATGTGAATCCGCTTTTTTATAAGCGTGGTTTCTGACTACCCCGAAATGGAAACGGTCGTGATTAATGATTCAATTTAGATAAATAATTTGATATATATTTTTTTATAATAATAATGATAATACTATTGTATATAGTGACATTCCAAATTTTAATAAAAATATAATTAGTTTTTTTTTAATATAATGACAAAATTATTATTAATTATATTTATAATATTGAATTATTGTATGTCTATTGTAAGCAGATTGTTTACAATTTAAGATGTAATGTACATCACTTCTTTACACCAATGTAAATAATCATGACAATAAAGAATTTTGGATTTAAATTTGAATCATTAAAAATATTGACGTGTTACAAATGTATTAAGATATTTTGACTGATCTAGATATTTCCGAAGTACTCATATGTGTCAGTTGTGCATAGATAATTAAAACACCGTGTCGGGAATATGTAAATTGTATTGATGCCCGTCCACATTATGCTGGTGTATGGTGTCACTTGGGCAAGTAGATTTTACCTCTAGTATGTCCTTATACGACATACTAAACTTTACTTGTCCTTCATACTCGTACATGAGAATGGGGTGTATAGAACAACGGTGGTTTAAGAGCATTAACACAATAGATATAAACAGTTGCCAGAGTATAAAACTGAGATCTACACTGAGAAAAATCCCCTTGAAGTAAAAAATATCACAACTGCTCATGCTAAATTCGTAATATTTCAACAAGAAAGAAATACGGATAATTTATTTGTGCCGCTTAATATATTTTTTTTAAACTGGGCAATATTTATTTTCAGTGTATACAGCTCGTTGTGTTAAATATTTCGTTTTTTTTTGTTGATGAAATAACCATTTTAAAATATCGCCTTCATTACTTATTTTACTATTGACTGATTGGCGTATACAGATGTAAGTGAATATAATTTTATTATTAAATTCAATTAAACCTCAAGTTGCTCAAAAACGTAAACCTTGGTACAGGTTACGAATTTGCGCCGTTTGGGGTCGAGACGATGGGCCCATGGGGACCCTCAGCCAAGCGCCTGGCCAAGGAGTTATCAAAGCGGCTGATGGAAAGGTCTGGAGACAGGAAGGCTGGCAATTATTTCCGCCAACGTATTAGCCTCGCTATACAGAGTGGAAATGTTTCAAATCTTCTTGGGACTATAAACTTCTATAAAACGTCTATATGTATATCATATAAAACATCTATAACAATTTAATTTTATTTATTACTTAAAGTAGGATATATTTTAGTTATTTTCGTTACTTTTTTCATTTCTAAAAGGAATTGTATGTTTATATTATTATTTTAATTGTTTCAGCTTTAGTTTTTCGAATAATATTTAGTTTTTGTATACTTATTAAAAAATTTATAATATTGTTATTTTTTATAGGCAATAAAGGCTACTGTGGTAATGTGGTGGTCGCCTATAATAGGTGCAACATCTAACTTCTGATTTGTGTTAAGTACAAATAAGTGTGTGATGTTAGCACTGTTGGCTACCCTGGTTACGCCGATATATTCTTATGTATTATTATAAATAAATAAATAAATATCCTTTATTCATAGTTATTTTAATTGTTTATTGGGTTTAGTTTATAGTTATTTAATTTTATTTAATTAATTTGTAATTATTGTAGTAGTAAAGTTTTTTTTACATGTAATATATAATAATAATTCAATTAGATTAGGTATCTAAAAGTAAAAAAGTGCTGTAAAAATGAATCCTAAAATATTAATTAGTTTCGGGAATCTGAACGAGGCAAATGACATCAAAGTCGTGTAGTATCGGATGCGCAACCCAAACGCATTCGGTACATGAATGCACACAAACGGAATTACTCAACAGCGGAAATGCAGCGAGCGTGGTGCTCGAATTAACCGTGGTTCATTTTGCGTATTCGTGAATTTGCGAATGACGTGACATGTACATTACACCGCTTTGTTACTCTAGGATACAACGACCACAAACATACATGAAGACAATTTTAAATACAATTAGCAATTACCTTCAACCTATAAATGATATCGCACATGACTGCCCCCGTGGTCTAGTGGTTAAGCCCGTAGATCCCTAGTCAATAACACGAAAAAATATTTAAAATATTTGTCCAGGCTGGATGACAGACATATTGACGGGTTTGTTAATTGCCTTCCTAAAAAACCTTCAAAGGTCGCCGGTTCAAACCCTGACATATACCAATGAGAAATACACTTACCCTACGAACATTTGTCATTGATTTACAACACCACCGTGCCTGTGCCTTAGCGAGCACGTTAAGCCATCGGTCTCAGTTCCACTAATACCAACTTGTGGAATCATTAATAAATTGTCATAAAAAATACATCAGACCCTCGCCGTAAGCATCTCAAGTGAAGGCCAAATTCTCTTTAGAAATTTCTGGAAAACCCATCTCCAATAGTGGAAGTCTAGAACTCTGTGTATAGTGGCTGTGATGATGTGAAGCCGCTCTATAACAAAAGACATGGTTTGTAACCTTATCTCAAGGGGTTACCGTCGTGATGGTGATAATATACTACTGCTGAGCGCGGAACGCTACTAAATAACAGAAAGGCCGATTGGCGTCGGAATTTCTACACTATGATTCCATTCACCGTAAAAGCGACCATTATCCATGAAAGAAAATTGCTTATACCCAAGACAGATACGTACTAACATTAAGATTCGATCCTGTGACCTTTGGATTAAAAGGCAAATTCCTTAAAACCTTTATGCAATTCTCGACTGCTTAAGTATTACTATTAGAATGTCACGAAATTTACTCACGTCACTCGCATCTCACAACACAACAAGAGTTGAATCTGTTTATAATTTCTTACTATTATTATATATATCGTCATGATCGTAGAACAGTGACGGATCTGCTATATTTAAATTTTTCATGACGGCCATTCAAAGTTAAATAACTGTTTTTTGTCACTTCTTTTTTAAGTTAATACTAGTCTCATAATAAGTGCAAACCTTCTAGATTTCATTTTGGAGCCCTTTCTAATATTTGCACTATAAATTACAGACCACAAACAATATAAAACTGTACTTATATAAAATCAGATTTTTTTAAATCCAACACTGTTCTACGATCATAACGATATATGTATCCCTTAAAGACTCTCTTTCCATTAGCTAAAGAGATTATCATATATAATGATAGCCAAGCAGCACAAAAAATATGCTTGAACCCTATCGTCAGTGCAAAGTTAAAACATATTGACATAAAACATATTCGGGTTACCGAAGATCTTAATGATGGGGAGGATGTTGAAAGGGAACGCAGGGCGCTTGCTGTCGGATGCAATATGTAGGCGCGCAGGTTTGCTCGTTGGGCGGCGGAGTTTAAGTCACTCTGTTTAATGCCTTTTGCCAAACCTTCTATACATGCAGCCTGTGCGTCAATTATAAGCAGAAGGCATACATACGTGTCCAGTACAAAAACGCGTTCAGGGTGCTGATGGGGCTGCCCCGTTGTTGCAGTGCCTCTGGGATGCTGGCGGAGGCGCGGGTGGACAAATTCCACGCTATTATGAGCGCTGTGCCTCAAACCTCGCCCGCGTGAGGGGTAGACCCAGCAGCATCCGTGCCGTGTGAGCTGATAGGTGGGACTCTCCGTTCTTGGGGCACTGGATATGCCTGCATATCAGCAGGTGACCTGAGCCTCAGAAACGGAAAAAAAAGTATTATAATTTTGTGAACACTAGGAAAAACTATTATTTATTTATTTTAAAACTTTATTGCACTATGTACTCGTCCAAAGGCGGACTTAATGCCGCTAGGCACTCTCTGACAGCCAAACCTTTAGGACATTTAGACAGGATAGGTGGTAGGTGCAATTAAAAATTAGATGAAATAGTGGCTGTTACCAAGTTCCAGATCCTGCGGAAGAGCATCAGATTTAAGTGATGATTTTCGTGAGGAGGAGTATTAAAATGTCACTCATGTCTCTCGCATGTGACAACACAACAAGAGTTGTATGTGTTTATAGTTTCTTATTATTATTACACATATTTATTCCTTAAGGACTCTCTTTCCGTTAATTTCAACGATAGGACCAAATTAAATTTAATATAATTAAAGAGCTCTGCCGGCTCATGTTCCACAAGGTAGTTGAAAAAAAAACCTAATCCCATACCTAGCACGTACAAAGAATGAGAGCAAATTTTTAAAAATTCCACATTTCCCTCTGCTAATTGTATGCTCTGTGCAACGCGAGTTAAGCTTTTACATCCATCACTGCATAATACAGCCAGCAATTTTGATCCCGTATGTAAATCAGGCAGACCGGTTTAAAAACCAAAATGTTAAACTTTAATATTAATTTTACCCATTATCGCACCTGGCAGACTCCGGTTAAATTTAAAAAACGTGTTTTTCAGGTGTTTACAGAATTTTGGGTGTCTTTAAAAAGTTAGCAAACGAATCTTATCTCTCCGCAGCATTAGCCTGTGAAGCGCAAGTGTTAGGTAAATATTTAGCACAGCCCTGTAATCCTTAGGGTTTTTGCTCTGTGGCGTTTGAAGCTCAGTTCCGAGGCATCCCTTTGTCCTGCGCTTTAACGAAACAAGCCCCCTTATCGCGACGCTTTGTAATGATAAATTATTACCACACCCAGCTATACAAGTATCCGCCTACGCAATATTATTCGATATTTGTGTAACATTTACATATTTGAAGAATAATGCTACAATTTTCGGCACATTTTAAAATTCAACAAAGTTAATTTTTTATCTCTACGACCATAATCTCTTTCAGACGTAAAACACAGTTTGAAATCTTTATCATCGATTTGATTTGGTAAAATAGATGGAAATCGTTATAAATGTTTTTGCTATTTATCTCTATCTAAATTAAGGTTAATATGAATAGAAGACAAATTTCTAAGCATTCCACGGATTCACCGTGTGGGTCCATCGTGTGTGGGTAAGAGATGAGAAGAATGGTGTCTCGGGCTTGCGACCGACAATAGGCTGGTTTGAAAAGGAGGCCTCCTTTTTTAATTTATTGAGCAACAGGACGCTCACCATCCACCATTCTACTCCTCTCCCTACCCAACCAAATACTGTATAATTTCGGTAATGCTGTTTTGGAAGCTCTTTCCATAAATGTATTGACAACAGACCAGCTTAGGCCCAATTCTTTCAGTGAATAAGTAGAAACATGTCCAAAATGTCAGTAATTTGATTTCCTAGAAAGTTGATAGACTACATTTCTCAAAAGTACTCTCAAACTTGAAAAATCTTTGAAAATATAGGGTTGTACGAGCGAGAGGAATGCAAAAGCGTTAAACCCCCTTAACAGAGCTCTCTGTTGGTGATACCATACGATATCCTAAAATGTTGATTTACTTTTTCTCGTTACAAAAATATTGTCGTATTTGCCAGTAAAATTAATAGACATTGCAAACATACTCGTAATCTTAAGTAAAGTAAATGCTGAAATTGTCTAGTTTTAACTAAAATAATATTTTTAAAATAATAAGTTTATTGAATAAATTACATATTAATAAAAAAAATATTGTCGTATTCGCCAGTAAAATTAATAGACATTGCAAACATTATTATAATCTTAAGTAAAGTAAATGCTGAAATTGTCTAGTTTTAACTAAAATAATATTTTTAAAATAATAAGTTTATTGAATAAATTACATATTGTTTTTTTATAAATATGGACTTAACTTAGGGTACGACAAAGAGAACAATAAATCTGCGTCCGTGGTCTAGCGGTTAAGTCCGTGATTTAGACTCGGAAGTACCGGGTTTGATTCCTGGTCGGGACACAAAAATATTTATTTATGTAAATAAATACATTTAATTAATATTTAATTTATGTGTGATATTTCTCGAGTTTGGGACGCTGGAGACATCGACGAGCTTGCCACTTGTCATGATTGGCCTATAGTCAAGTTGGCTAAATGTGAATCCACTTATTTATAAGCGTGGTTTCGGACCACCCCGAAAGGGAAACGGTAGTAATGATACTTTACTTTACTCTAAAAAAATAAAATCAGATACAGATGAAAAAATAAAAACAATAGCAAAATTACATATAAAATAAGGAAGGTTAGTAAAGCAGAAT
Organism: Tinea semifulvella; assembly: GCA_910589645.1. NCBI lineage: Eukaryota > Metazoa > Arthropoda > Insecta > Lepidoptera > Tineidae > Tinea > Tinea semifulvella. The sequence continues at coordinate 8,012,636 of OU342586.1, forward strand.
TATATATTAAAGAATAAAATAAAATAAAATAAAAAAAACATCTAAGTACCTCTGTAGAATATGCCACTTTAATTATTTTTGGACAACGAAAAATATAAGAAGTAATAGAAATCAACAAAAATGTTAAAGAATAAGGTTTAAAATAAAATAAAAAATCATTTTATAATATTTAAATATATCTACAGAAATTTGTAGCTGTGCCAAAGAACAATATTTTCTGTTATACACTTAGAAGTATAAAGTAAACCGCCAGAATTACCCATTATCGTATAAGTATACCATTCCGGTGTTATGCGTTGGGTATATGAAAGTGAAAATTTGCCCAAGGATATCAAAAGCTTCTTTATCTGGAGAGATGACGTAACATTATCGCAATATCCGTGCGTCGTCGCTGTCCCGCGCCCTCAGAATATCAAGAAGATATATTTTCACGGAACAATGCCTTCCCGGTATCTCAATTTTCATTTCCCCTCGGCGGGACATCCGGTGTGATTTGTAGCAGGAGATAATATACAAAACGGAGGATTCGCGGGACGTCGAGATGCTGGCACAGCGTCAGCGAAAAACCCTGGATTTCCATACTCAATGAAGATATGTGGGAAATGAGATTTTTGCTAAGACACTTGGTATTACGCTCACGTCAATATGTTTCTTACTCGTCGTTATTGATTGCATCCAAACAGGATTTATTCCTTCAGGGTATCACGTTACCTATACGAAGACACAGTGTAATACATTTACAAACTTCGCCAACAAATTCGTCGAGCACAATCTCGTTTCTTTCATCTCTTCATTAGTATTCTTTAACATTTTTAGTGTTTTGATGAAAAAAGAGAGTTGCCGCTGTGACAAGCTGTAAAATTTTTGACCGAACCATCTGTAACAAGTCGTCAAAATGTCTACAAAGGTAGTTTCGTGCGCCATAAACACTGCAATAAAGTTTAGTGGCCACTTACGAGTGAGTTCCCTCGTCTCCACCCTTTCTACCTTAACTTACACTTGATGTATTTCCATTCTTTCCTCTAATTTGTTTGTCCGCCCAAAGTTAAGAAACAATATTAGGGGAAAAGCTCTGAAAATAGTATCAAGATATTTAACTATTGTATATCATTATCCTTTGTTATAGGGACAACAATATGTATGACAATAAAGGTATATCTTCTAGACAACCCCAAGGACATACTCTACTTGTTGATAGTTTTGAATTATGTAAAGTTAATATCAAAGTTTAAACTATCAAACTAACATGTCATCGTTTGTTGGAACGCGTTACACTATGTCTTGGAAGGTTGATATTATGCATATTCATGACACCATTAAGTATAAACACGATCCTTTGTAGTGCAATCCTTTATAGTTATACTCCTATATTTTTGAATTGGTTAGCTCGTGTTCATGGTTCGTAACCATTATTGAACTAAAAGATTTTTTGCAAATTAAACAAACCGCGACGCGTCGGACAACCCTCATCCGGCACTGGATTGGTTCACTGTATCATACAACATATCTCGCTACACATACCGATATTTGTTATTCAAATAAATAATTCGCAACTTATTCTTTGAAGTATTTCAGTTCAAATTGCTTTGTCTCGTTGAATTTAAATGTAGAAGTATATGCTTGGTTGTTGGTAGCCACCGAACGATTTATGACTTCCGATATAGTCGCCCGATTGTCACTCAATATCACTATAGCTTTAGTTGTCGTTTTAGATACATAATCGTACACTATTAGATACATCCTTATTCACTTATCTGCGGTAATGCTATTTCATGCCACTAAATGCTAAATCCTTCTCTCTCGTGTTTATAGCTTTTCGCTGTTAATAAACTACGTGGTTTTGTAGTATTTTCCATTCAATTGTATATTCATCAGACTGGAAAATACTTATGGATATATCATTATAGGATCTCAAATGAACTAGATGTATCAGCCTATAGACCAGACGTCTTAGTGTCTTTAACCCAAACAAATGCCTTGTTTAATATAATTATGCTCGAACGGTGTGTTTCCACCGGGAAATAAGGAGGTGTCAAGTTGAAAACTAAAAGCACAAAGTAAGCTCCTCGTTGTGATTTGCTTACATTGTTTTATTTATCGCAAATGAGAAAGTCTATAAAGACATAATTAAAATCAACGTAGTATAGCGTCTAACGTGGTTGTCTACTTTGAGTATCCGAATATTGCATATCTATTAGAAACGATAAAATTTTGGTGATTTGATCGAAAGATTGAAAGAAATGCGCTTTATACGCTTTTGAGATCGAAACGAACCTAGTGACCGGGCTCTGGGGGGTAATGAGTATGCGAAATATTAAGACCAAATTCCACCAATTCTATAGTCAGTCTATACTTAAAATAAGGTACGGAGAATGGGAAGGAACTAGAAGGGACCTCTACAGCTGGCGGCTTTTTTTGTTTTTTTATAGTTTAGGGTCTCAAGTATAAGATTGCGAACATAGTTGCTGACCCTCACATTTTGATGATCAATTACTTCCAGCGTCTGCGCGTAGTATCCTAAATAAAGCTTAAAAACGTTTAAAGAGTGACAGAAAAATGTTCCGTAGTTATTTTTTTCGGACGACAATATTAGCTCTCAAAATATTTGTAAGGCCTTAAGTGTCTTTCATAAATTCAGAGATTATGCAATATATTATAACATATTACCCTATTCGAATTATATTCCGCACGAAATTAATAACTATTAATTCCTATAATTAATAATCGAGCCAATAGAAGAAGATCGTAGACCTATTGATGGACCAGACCTCTAGCATGACAAAAATGATTGTTACAAAAAAGTTACATTTGGGTCATCAAATCAAATCAAATCATTTATTTCCTTTGGTTGTCACAACAACACTTGGATATTGTCAATACATTTTTTGTCCATAGTTTATTATCATGTAGATTATAAAATAACCAGCAGCTACTATGGGTGGACCCATCATATCAGCTATACCATCATCTTCGACTAAAACACTGTTGCCATAAACAAGTTTTTGTTTAAAACTAGGTAGTTAAAATTAATTCGTGGCTGTAAAAAGGCCGTGTCAGCTTATAGACTAAAATAAATTACACATGTTAGGTTAATAAATTATTTCGTTGCTCTAAAGAGGCTGTGTCAATATACATAAAAAATGTATTAAACTACAATATTTATGTCAATAAATGTAAATTCGTGGCATCATCATCAGCGTCTAGAACTTAACTGTTAAACAGCCTTCCAGATCATATCTCTGGAGAATTTGGCTTACTCAACACGCCACGGCTGGCCAGACGTTTTGACGAGGTGGCATTATTGCAGGTGTAAGTGACAAAATTCGAGTCGGAAAGATTCTTTACCTTCAACATATATTGTCTGTACCTGGTCAATCTCCAGAGCCTTTTTGTAGTCTCAATTTAAGATTATCGATTATTTTCTCAAATAGCCATTTGTACGTTTTCGTACATTTTCTTGACAACGCCGGTCCTAACCCAGTCTAGGGGGAAAACAAGATTGACTTTCAGCGCCCTTTGGTCAATGCTCCTATATATATATATATATATATAATTATACTTCACGTAAATTGTACTTATCTTGCAGATAAATCCCTAAATTATGTGTTCGGATTTTTCACCATCGCATACGTGTATTAAAAATCATATGTGGCAACACTGCAACTGCGCCATCAAATTTTTTTTCGCAGCGCCTGAAAGTATTTAAATTTTAAAAATGGCATTTGACATCATTGAAAATGGCACATACTTTCAACAAAAACCACAAATAGATGGTAAGCAGACTGATGGTGGTAATTTGCCCAGTCTGCCGGGGCGGCGATAAATCCACCGTTCGTGCCGATAAACCTAGTAAAGTGTATCCACACGTTTCGGGATCAGGCTCGAATTGCCGTCATACCCAGTCAAGCCGGCATAGTGTTGGGGACTGACGTCAGTCATAAATGTCTGATTTCAGTTGCTAACATTCATGGACCCTGTTACCATCAGTTGGGCCCAAGGTCACGTTTCGTGCTAGTATAAAAAAATTAAAATAATATTTTTGCGAGCTTCGTAAATTATAGCTTGGTGGCTGAAGCTAACCGCGCTTGTACGTTGGCCTATATCATTGGCCCCAAAAAAACAGGTTCGCCAATAGTAAATTGTATTGTAGAGCCCGGTACCTTTGTATAAGTCCATTGAAATATGAAATTAGAGATGTAGAAGGAGTTAGACAGGTGTCTCTTATGTTATTATATAATTTTGGTCTCATTTATCTGTTAGACGGATAATTAAATGCTTAGCTTTGATATTGGCTTCGCAGTATTCACACTTGTTTTTGCACAAACTAACTTTAATACGAATATACTACTATTTAAACTCACTTAGTCATATGATGATACAGAATGTTTTTTAAAAGTAATTATATAAATAATATTATATACGCATTACTTAACATTTTTGCATATTTTCGCTGTGGCATCCACTACTAGTATATAATGAGGACATATTTAATTACAGAAAATAATATTTTCTAAAAAATTATCCCACGTACCCTCTCACAAACACTTACACATATAACACAAATACACAGAAAGGACACTTGTACATCATATATTGTTGTAACGTTATAACCCGGAAAAGCACCAACATCCCGCACTAAAGGTCAACCTCGTGTAGGTAACACAACCACATTACCCTATATTCTTTACCTATTATCTACGAGTATATGCTTTTTGTGTCAATAAATGATTTTAATATTTTTATTATTACCTATCTAAGATTTATCGACTACTGGTATTTAGAGTCTCAAATGTTCTTTAATCATCGTTGATTTTGTATTTTTACTAACGTACGTAGACACTGTAAAAATTGTTCATCTTTAGAGTGCTTGAAGCAAAGTCTTGTTATCGCGGGCAGTCTGCAGATCTGGCTACCCTTATTATCTTCTTTCACCGCCACCTCCGGCCAATTGGCATTAGTATATAAATAAAAAAATAAAATGCTACTAAGTCAACTAAGATACGCTAAATCATCTTTGAGCAGCACTACCAGCTATTCTTAGCTAACTTCTCACAACCACTTTGTGTTATGCTGATTTTTCTGACCTATTACTTATACCTACTTATACCTACCCCAGTACTATCACCGGGCTCATAATTCGTGCTAAATTTAATATAAAAATCGTTCGATTTATCCTTTAATATAGTGTGGATTACTTATTAGTGTGGTTGCTACATTATCTGCATTGCAATGACCACGTTCAAAATCTCCTTATTATGCAAATAGCTTTGTAATTAGTGATAATTTATGACCAATACGTTATAATAATCTAGGGTAGGTATTACAAAATAAAAGTATTTATCGGAGCAAAAATTGCAATGAGTTTCTCCCTTCCTCGCTATTTTTTTTCTCACGGGTAAAAGATCATAAAGTGACATTTAATGGTAACATATCTTGAAATGTGATTTAAACGAAGAGGTGCTGTGATCGATTCATGGTCAAGAACACAAAATAAATGTTTCATTACTCGAGTCTAGTACGCTAGAGGCCAATTATAAGATTGCCAATTGTCATGATGGTCCTATAGTAAAGTTGGCTTAATGTGAACTCTCTCCTTAAAAAAGAAGGGACACGAGCGTAATGGTACTTTACTTACCATTACAGCTTCTATACGAGTGTATTTCACAAATGTTAGCGTGTCTGACAAATATGTTTGAAAAAAAAAACCTGTCACTAAAAACGTTTGCAATTGCTGGAGTCGTTTAAGCGAAGTCGTAAAAAGCGTCTTGTCAAGCCGGTATAGTGGTCAGTCATCAGTGGCTGGATGCAGTTACTTCCATCATACAATGTTTAGGTATATGTTAATTTATTAAAATAATAATAAAAATAAAAGAAATAAAATTAAATACCTATAATCTAATCCTAATAAAAAAATAAACTACAAACAAATGAATTTGTTCATTTTTTTTCATTATAGCTAACAGGAACAAAAATTTGTAAGCCTTTAAGATGACATATATTTTTTGTATACATAATATTGTAATTGCTTAATGCATTTTCTGACAGTAGAAAACCTATTACGTGTAGGTATCTAGTAGTACCTAGGTAAACTACAACATTTTAAACGACAGAAATTGCATACTGTCTTTATATAGCGTAATCTTTATATACTTTGAAAACTATTTCAAACTTTAAATGAACAGCATCTCTGCTGGCAGATTATTTTTTAGCCTTTTTATGGAAAGAATGAAGAAAATCACAGCAACAATCCGACTTCACAAAAGTATATTAGCTTTAACAAAAGTTGAAGGAAACTTTCTCAGATTTATAGCTACTCTGGTTAAACCCTGCGCTTTGTATTACCATAAAACATAGGTACTTCTGACTTTATGCATTTTACAACTGAACAAATCAGAAAAAAAAACTTTTTAAATATGTGATACTTACAGTAAGTCATGTTTCAAGCGGTGTTATTTTTATATAAATATCACCATGGCAAGCTTACAATATTAGTTCTCCTTGAAAGTAATAATTGGCATTTGACATCATTGCAAATGGCACATACTTTCAACAAGAACAACAAATAGGTGGGAGGCAGACTGATGGTGGTATTTGCCCAGTCTGACGGAGCGGGGAAGTATCCACCGTTCGTGCCGATAAACCCTGTAGAGTGTATCCACACGTTTCGGGATCAGGCTCGATTTGCCGTCATGCCCAGTCAAGCCGGCATAATGTTCGGGACTGATGAAGTTTAGTTCTAGTATGACAATGCCCATCTACAGCTGCAATATAATTATTATTTTTAATTAAATATATAAAATGTGTCTGTTTTGTCATAATTTCTATTGTTAAAATAAATGAATGTTAATTTTATTTATTTCTATTTAAAACTTTATTGCACATAAATATACAAAGGCGTGACATAATGTCGCTTGACATTATCTGCCTGTCAGACCTTCGGGACAACGAGAACATTTATGTGAGGTAGGTGCAATATATCAATTAAAATTAAACATATTAAAAATATACGTCTATAGAATATTATTTATTGATTATAATAAATATTTATTAATAAAATTACATACGAATACATACACATATAAACTACATAAATGAGTTATACTATTTATATACTACATAAACATAAATTAGGTACTACGTACTATATGATAACCGATGATGTAGGATGATAATAAGCAACAATCAATGAAAATTATGAACCCAAAAAGTGTATGTAAACTAATCTTTTAAATATAAAAGATTTGTTTGGAGCATCTTTAACCTCCGTCAGTAGGTCATTCCAAAGCCTTGCAGCCACAACTGCAAACGCTTGGACATAAAAGCTAATATATGTATTTGACATGTAAAAGTGCCTATAGTAGGCCTCTGAATAAATGAATTTGAATTTAATAAGTGTCGGACTCCACTTACTAACATTCATGGACCTAGCGCGCCACTTACTGTCAGAAATAAAAATATAAAAAAACGAAACTAACGGTCGGTTGTAGAATCGCTGATTATCTTATTTCATATTTTACATAGGCATATGAGGCCCTGTGTTAACAAATGTTAAACCTCATACATAATATAATCTTATAAAGATCAATAAATCAACAACAATAAACTTGTTGGAAAGCCGAACAAAACTAATTACAAAAGCGTTAGTACATTTCGCCAACAATGTAATATTCAAATTGACAAACAATCTAGCCTTTAGTACTTAGTACTCTGAACTCGATCTATCCACAATCTACTTTCAAATCAATTTCAATCGAGATCTGAATATAAATTGAATTTGCCGCCGCACAGAGGCGAGCATATTGTCCTTCGCAAGAATCTCGGTCGTCAATAAATTTTCTTCAGACCGGCTTTGTATCTTTATGCACCCATTTTCTTAATAATATTCAACGGGGATTGAGGTAACGTTATATTTTTTTAGTTAACTTTACCAACATAATTATGTGACGTGACATAAATTGTTAATTTATTTATCGTCATCATCAGCCTGTATTTCTTCTCTGCTGGATATAAGCGTTCCTTTGGCGTCATTGGCGAGCTCTTTAGATTATTCGTCCATCTGCTGTTCCTTTGCATCTTCCCGTACGCTTCTACACTTTTGTTTATTACTTACAATAAATTAATCTATTTTAATATACCAAAAACTGTATACATATAAATACGAGTAATATTTACAATTATCATACCTTATTACCAAACTAGCTAATTGGCTATTCTGACCTGATTTGACAATCACGGTCGATGGGGTTGCTCTCAAGGCGTTTTCTAATGCTGGTGTTACTATAACAGTTCCTGATGGTAAGGTGCAACTATCGCGTACTGCTGGGAGTTGATATGGCGGAACAGCTCCATCACTCAAGTAAGGCTATCCTGACGTCCCTTGCTCAGCGATGGATTGATGATGACATATTCAGCAAAATATATTATACCTATTTTCATATACTAAATTACTTCAGATAAGCCCGCCTGGGTAAAGTATATTACATGTGATATTAGAGCATTATAACACTTACTAAAGTAACACAAATTGTAAAGAATTCCGCGAGATGTGGAGAAATGCTGAAAGAGATTGCTTTTAGTAATGAATTCGCTACATATAGGGTTTTTCCAGAAGCTTAATTTAAAATCTACAATATGTAGAATTAAATTATACCTGGTCGGTAGGTATATTTCTTAGAGCGAAGATAGTCGCGTTGTTAAAACACTGTCCTTTAGTCTAAAGATCGCGGTTTGAACTCCGGAATGTAGCACCTACCAACGAAAGTGAAATACACTTTACTTAGTGAAGGTACATAGAAATTAATCAATGACAAACTTTAATAAATCTACAACACCACCATCTCGTGACTTGGAGAGCTAAGCAATTGTTCAGAAATTGACAAAAAAAAAACACTAAACCTCGCCAAATTGACTGAAATCTCCAGAAATATGTTCTAAATGGCCAATCATCAGCAGTTGCGCGGGACTTTGTGTTTAAGCGCTGTAATGATAATATTTCTTCGTTATTTATTAAAGAAATAACGAGAAAGGTGGTACCTAATATTTTATTCTTATTAATGATCTCACATTTGAAGCGGTCAATACGAACACAGAAATAAATAGAGCGAATCAAATCTAAGACAGCGGGAAAACTTGTTAGGAGGAGCACAATAAAGACAGAAGTTCCTAATATGGACGAAATGTACTACTACTTACAATACAAAAGAAATTCAGTTCTTTCAAAGGAATATCGCAGAAATCATTCATGGGCAATAACGCGTATTTCTGTTCGACGCCACCTCGGTTATTGCCGCGAGATAGGATTATTGGCAAATTGTTCCGCACACATTCCGAAACGAATTGCACGTGAAATATTAACTACCTACCTACAATCCTTGGAAACATCGCCAAAACACAATACAAATAGCTTTAATCTCAACCTATTGCATATTTCTTTCTTATTGTTAAACTTTCTGGCTGATTACAAGCCAGAGCAGCAATATCCATTTCTTGGATATTATTATAAATTATTATAAAGATATATATAACAATAAATTTTTTCAGATTTTTTTTTACAAAATATCATTAAAAACTAATATTAATTTATTTATTTAAAACTTTATTGCACATAAATATACAAAGGCGTGACATAATGTCGCTTGACATTCTCTGCCTGTCAGACCTTCGGGACAATGAGAACATTTATGTGAGGTAGGTCCAATATATCAATTAAAATTTAATATATTAAAAATATAAATGTATAGAATTTTATTTATTGATTGTGTATACAATATTTATTAATAAACTTACATACAAATACATACACACATACATATATAAACTACATAAATAAGTTATACTATTATACTACTATGGATAGGGATATAAGTCCCGTCCGCGTGGAATGGTAAGAATGTTGGCTGCATTTCCACGATGAATTGCAATAGAAAATTCTTTCGGCGTAGAAAAAACTAGCCCTCTTGTCACCGAAGGACACGACAAGACCCGGTGCTATATCTTTTAAATATATAAAAATAATGTCTTTTTATTTACGAGTAAAGAAATTAGAAAATATTTTGTTAAAACACAATAATAAGTACCTACATAATTAAATAACTAATTATTTAAACGTCACGATTGAAATGCAGAAACATAATGTATAACGTATAACAAAAGTCGTGGGAATAAAATGAAAATACCTATTCTCGTTTATTTCCTGTCATGTTCGCTGAATGCGTCTATCGTACAACATGCTCTCAATACAATATTTCGAACCCCAATGGAATATTGAAGAGTTCTTTGAAACACTAAACGCACTTACAAATTTCATTTAACTGGCTTGTAACGATGCGATTCTTGTTCGGCGAGCGGATGCTGAAACCCATAAAGCGGTAGATAGCGCCCACCGCCGACACTCGCCAGCTCTTTCCACTTAAGAGATGCATAATTCCAATATTTTTGCAAATATTACCACTTTTTACGTATCTATACATTTAACCGATATTTTTTATTTGTTCTTTTTGTGTACACTTCATTCGGGTTTAATGGTTGTTAAGGTTTTTGCAATTGAATTAAATTTGTTTTGAGATACGCTTTTAGACGTACTATGTTAGGTGTAACTAATAATAGTAATAATAGTTTATTGACACAAAAGAAAATATACATATTGGACAAAAAAATAAAAATTACATTGTTGTACATGCTTAATTTAGTAGACGACTTCTGTCCCCTATACTAAGGTTGCCCTGGTCTTATAGGAGACAGCTAGTTGACACTATGTAATGAAAGCAGTCTTGCAGCAAAGTCGTTTAATATAATCTGTTACAAGTCTAATTTCACACGCCTTATGTCAATCTCAATTTTTAAAAAAGTTGAAGGCAAGGCGGAATTGACAAATCGTGCGGTCTACACAACTAACTTATATATATAACTTGTTGTAGTACATAATTTATACATTCCGTAAATTATTATGAGTAACATACACACTAAAAATAATTAATATAGTACACATATATAATACACACATTTTAGATTGTGAGTACAATGTAAAATAAATAATGATTTTACTACGTGGCAATGCTGCCTGTAACCTTGGGACTTTGGCCATTGGTAATGATTTGGAGCAAGTTTTTTATGACTCTGACATGGCTCTGTGTTCTAGGGGTTGTGATAAATGAAAAAAAAAAAACAAAATTCTGTGTTCCCATCACTAGGCGGATGCACTGCTCTCACGCTATCTTATTCCGATTCTCGCTATCAAACGACTGCACATACGAGTGAGATGTCCTATTCTCAATAACGTAAAGGTAAATTGTAATAATATTGTTATTATTTTAAAATATTTTGCTTTAATATTCTGTATTCCATTTAATTACACTCTTAATTATATTATTTATATTATATAAAAATAAAAGTATCATCAGGACCGTTTTCTTGATTCACGATTTACTATAGGCCTATCAATGAGAAGTGGCAAGCTCGTCGATGTCTCTAGCGTTCCAAACTCGAAAAATATCACAAATAAATTAAATAAATTAATACCTCCGCGTCTAAATCCACGGACTTAACCGCTAGACCACGGAGGCAGTTGGTTATATTACGCGTATGTATATTCGTAAAAATATATTGAAATATAAAAAATAACTAACTTCGGCGCAGCATTAATACTTGTATTTATGGGATATTTAATCTATTATTGGATAAAATTGTAGCTTTAAATATCTATAAACTTAAATCATTACAATATTTGCCAGCTAGTATTAATATTTTTAGGTTACTAAATCTTATAATATAAAAGAGGTTTTATATCGGATTATATTTTAAAAAATAAGAACAAATATACCGTCCTTTTGGAAGTATATTGACTGACGAAGAGGAAATGAAAGTCATAAGTCCCGACATGCGAGTGGACCGTTTATAAAGGTTTCAGTGCGAGCTAGATTGCGAGCGAGTTGGCGTGCTAGCTAACAGGGCAGTTTCTGCAGTCCAGCCTTTGTTGCCTTTATATTTATTTATACTTGTTGAATCACCAATAGGTGGAATTAAAGCTAATAACAGCTTGTTCTGCCTTGTCTACCTTTGTGCTCACTGAGTTAATAAAACTATAATAAATGTGATATATATAAACGAATTTACATAATTATATATTATTATTGTCCATTTTATTCCATATTTATAATTATACAAAAAAAAATATGTTACTCGATCACATTCTTGCAATTTACGATTCTCGCGCATTCGACATGCATGTCGATTTGATTAATTCGTATGACCCTGACAGTTTTCTATAGAGATCTGTCACTTTTCACTCGAATATTTCGAACCGACACGTAAGTCGAAAGCGCCAGAATTAGCACCCAGGCTGATTATCATTTGACATTCAAATTCAAACATGTTTAACACATGCTTATGAGGCACGTCATTGGTAGAAATAACAAATAATAAAAGTGACAAGTTAACCAGCAATCACGTGGCGTATATCGAAATATTGATAAGAGATTATTTTAATCATCCTTTATGCAAGTGGCCGTAAATCTCTCATGGCCAAATTATACTTTTTGTCATTTTCACTATGTTCCAGTCATTTTCGTCATATATATCCTTATCTCACAGCTCGTGCCAGTGCCAATGCTAAGAATCCTTTAAATATATCTAATGATTTATAGATTTATTTATGTAGCTTTTGAAAATGTTGTGCCCTGGAAAGAGAACTGTACTGTTATTCAGCAGTAGTTGCTAGGCTATTAGTTTAGCTAGCAAGGACACAGTTTTTATATTTTCAGTAAATAAAAAGCATGTGTCCATTGCATTGAGCATAGTCTGGCTCGATATACGATTTAAAATCACTTTTAGAATTCTTGAGTGAATAAATAGTTTGATCGCTTGGTCGTCGGCAGTGGGGCAAGTCCCTAACAAAGAGAGCTATCTCGTTTCACGTTACGAGCGTTTGAATTTGCGTACAAATAAAATAGCCCGCCGCATTTGTCCGGGGGAAAACAAACTAATCCACAGTCCACCCCAGGAGACGAATTCTTACTCAGCGGACGTAAAATTTGGAGTAACCACTTATATGCGCTCAACATTTGCGAATTTTGAGAGTTATACAAGTCTTTTAGTCTTGCATATTTAAATAACCTAACATATCCAACAGTAGAGGTCTAGATACTTTAGATGTCTATAATGTTGATTCTATTCTTATATAATAAATTAGGTAGGTTTCTAAAAACTCAAAACTCACAAGTCTTAACTACATCCGCAATACAATTTTCAAATGTCATAATTAATAAATATGTATTGGTTGTTACAGTTATAAATAACTAGCTGTGCCCGCGACTTCGTTCGTGTGAAAGAGTGACTTAGACAGCATTTTTAAATTTAGGATAATTATTTAGGAAATAAAATAAACATTTACAGTATTTAACAATAAATAGCTTATTAAAGTACAATTTTCTCAGGATCTAGACTATCTCTGTACCAAATTTTATTTAAATTGGTAAAATAGTTTAGGCTTGACTGCGTAACTCACAACAGACAGAGTTACTATCGCATATATAATATTAGTAAGGATTATGTAAATTGTAGTTTCGGGGTGGTCAGAAACCACGTTTTTTAATGAAGCGGATTCACATTTAGCCAACTTTACTATAGGCCCATTATGACAAATGGCAAGCTCGTCGATGTCTCTAGCGTCTCTAAATGACTGGAAATTGAACCCGGTACCTCGGCGTCTAAATCCACGGACTTAACCAATAATAAATAATACTACTTAAAAGTAAAAGTTAAAATAAATATAAACTATATCTAATAAAAAATAAACAATAACTATAAAATGTCCTCTAGAGACGACCCTTCAGGGATAATCCCAAGAAGACTGGCAATATTTCCCCTCTGTATAGCGAGGCAACGTATTAGCAAAAATAATTGCCAGCTTTCCTGTCTCCACACTTTTCCGTTAGCCGTGCAACAAACCTATTTCATTTAACCTAAGTGACACTATACGGTAAAAAAATTTATCTGCAATACTGTAAAATCACCTATCTAAAGTACAAGCGGGAACGGGCATAAATAACGTAGGATCATAATTAAGAAGATCCATTATAAATATGAGCATTACAGGTAATTTAGATACAATTGCAAACAGCAATATTTACATAAAATCCTACTAGCGGCTCGCACACTGTTTGCCCAATGGTACAATTCAATTCGTACAAAAACGGAAACTAGCGCATTCAACAATTTTCCCCCAAAATGTTAAGCAGCATTCACAATACCCCGGACGTATAAATTAGGCATAATAATTTCAGTATTTTGTGTTCTACTCGAAACGTCGAGTAGCGGCAGCAGCAGGTTTTATTCGGCATAAAGGCTAAGATAGCGGCAGTAAAACTGGGATCCGAGGCAATATGCCAGCTTCCTGCCGCCGTTTGTGCTTTGTTTTAAACAGGCGAGCGACTACAATGTGGATAGACACCGCCTTCCATCCACATTATTCGCAAGGCATCAACCTAACTCAGCCACCTAATCACTGTAATGCCATTGCTATTGTTCACAGATTGTTTGTATACGAAGAATACATTTGTAGCTACATCACTTACGCGAAGAATGAGTAATTCATGTCCATCACTTATTTGTATTATTTAATATCATATTCGGGTAGTAGCTAACGATATTTCCTCGGACACACTATCAGGGTAGACTCGTAACTTTTTATAGCAAAACCAAATTGTGTCACAAGTTACCATAAAGAAGCCTCACTCTATTACGAGGGAATAATACTACCAGTCCTAAATCCTTTTATCGCAGCACTGGTAAAGACCCTTTGGGAGGAGGGACCGCTGTTTAGATACATTGCACTCGATATACTCAGCTAAAGTGGTAAACTATTTCTTTCCACGAGACGGTCCGTAGGCACTTGAATCCCACTTGGGAATCATCAAAAGTAAACATTTCAAAACATTCTCTAAGTAATAAGAAAATATACGTTACAAAAAAGCAACTAAATATACATAGTAGTACAAACATGTTACAAGTAAAGTTAGGCCGTCGTATTTAAGAGGGTTTAACGATTTTGCTCACACGTACCAAAAATTGTCACAGATTTTTCAAGTCTGTGTGTAATTTTGAGAAATGTAGTCTATCAACTTGCTAGGTTTTTTTTTTTCATATGACAAATTTGAGACTGCAATTTTTTTAAATTAATTTTATATATTTTACTAAAATAAATATATGAGAGGAAAATAAATTTCTGAGCATTCCATGAATTCACCGTGCGGATGCCGGGTCCATCGTGAGATAAGAAGAATGATGTCTCGAGCTTGCGACCGACAATATATTTATAATAGACTGGTTTCCTTTTTTTATTTTACTGCGCAACAAGGCGCTCACCATCCACCATTCTACTCCTGTCCCTACCCAATCAAATACTGTATGATTTCGTTAATGCTGTCTTGAAAGCTCTTTCCATAAATGTAGGTATTGACAGCAGACCTGCTTAGGCCCAATTCTTTCAGGAAGTGGTCCAAAGATACAATTTTTAAAAGACAAATTTCTAAGCAATCCATGGATTCACTGTGCGGGTGCCGGGTCCATCGTGTGTGGGTAAGAGATGACAAGAATGGTATCTCGGGCTTGCGACCGACAATAGGCTGGTTTAAGAAAAGGAGGCCTCCTTTTTTTTTTATTGCGCGATAATACGCTCACCATCCACTATTCTATTTCTCTCTCTACACAACCAATAATATATTTTCAATATGTACGTAAATTTATTCCCTAGTAATTTTATAGACTAAATTTCTCAAAAGTGTAGACTTGAAAAATCTTTGAAAATATTGAATCGTGGGAACGAAAAGGATGCAAAAGCGATAATATTATAAAATAAACAATATTATAAAATTTGTTGCTTAAGTACACCAAATAAAATTAGTGGGAAGTTTTACTATAACAATCCTAATTCATTTACGGATCAATTTAGAAACACAAAAAAAAATGATATTTGTGACAATTAAGTTTATTCATTTAAATTTTGCTAATTATACGTTAATTAAAAATTGCGAACATCGGAAAGCGATGAGCTCACAATAATTAACAACTAATTATTTAAAAAATATTTTGATAGAATTTGTTTTCCTTCTTCTAACTTTACTAAAGGCCCATCATGACAATTGGCAAGCTCGTCAATATCTCTAGCGAACCAAACTCGAGAAATATAACAAATAAATTACACAAAATTATTGTGTCCCGACCAGAAATTGAACCCTTCGAGTCTTAATCCACGGACTTAACCGCTAGATCACAGAGGCAGGCATTAATCATCATCATTAGATTTATTCATAACTGTATTCTATAAAGTGTTACTTTGTAACTTTTCATTCACTCGTTCTATGTATATCGTCTATAACTCCCTTTTTCTTCTGAAATTTCAAGTACGTATAAAATAAAACCATAACTAAAATTATACTATAAAACCCGAAATAAATTCTGTTAGCTGTTACATTGTTTTACTATTATGGACGAAAATATTTCTCTTTTGCATACCCAGTACCTAAATAAAATACGCGTAAATTCTGGTTGATGTTTTTGTTATTTGTCTACGAAAATAACACTGTTTTATTAAAATAGATGTCGACTTGTCATTAACAACAACACGCATTAAATTAATTAGGCCATATTGGATGGATTAAATAAAAAAACTTGGAGTCACTCGCGGCATTATAGCCCAAACACGTCAGGTAAATATGAGAGTTCACAGCGCGGGAAAAGCGCAAAAAAAATACTGCAACTTGTGCCCCATATTTAAAGTCAAATTTATCGTTTTCCATAATAATTCACATTGAAGCACATTATAACGATTAAACATTAAAATGGCGTCAAATGTACTGCATTCTAATCTAGTACATTCGACGCCATTTTTAACTTTAATTGTCACACAATTCATTCACCGTAATTCCTGGTAGGGTTGTACAGAAATTACAATTTTTGTCATACGTCAAATTGAATCATACATACCATTTATAATAGCATTTATTTTCGTTTTCTCGCCCAGGAATCAACCAACCAGCTAGACCACAGAAAATGCCAAAAATGGATAAGACATATTTTTCTAATTGTTTTTATTTTAGTTAGTAATTTTGAAGCACATGTGCCACAGTTATTCTTTTTATGGTTGGTAATATAAATCGAGTGTATACGAACCGTGACGACAGCGGTACTAACTCCGGACTATAGGCAGTCGTAAATCGGGAAGTACCATTGACTTCATTTTATATGGACCGGTTATTCTCTAACCCACTGCTGAGTATTGCTACGATGATGCGAGTTGTCAAAGGGCAGTTTTTTGACAGTTTTTGACCAATTCTCCTCCTTTCTAAAAAAAATAAGAATAGGCCAACCCCACCCTGTTTAATATTTATTAAGTAAGAATCTAAAGAAAAAAGAATACATATAATTTTAGGTTCAGGATATTGTTGGGGCTGCCACACTACTGTAGTGCGTCGGCAATGTTTGCGCAGGCCCATACAGATGACTCTTTTGCAATAAGACGCAAGACCACTGCATTATTGCTTAACAGAGTGAGGACAATCATAAACAGTATCTTGAAGATGATATCTCAAAGCTATGATTCGCTGTGCATTGGCTGCTTCGTGCGGCTGCTGTCAAATTGGTGGGGGACGGAGTGGTTACTGCACGGTTTGTATTATTATATGTATGTAATTGTACAGATTTTGATCAGTCCAGGAGCTCAAAACCCACTCGTAAAGTGGGTCTGCCACTGAATTTCCTTAACTGTGCGCATCGAGACCCCTTTCACCTATTATAAAAAAATTTAGACATGTTTAAAAAAATTATGTAATTCGACAAGAACTAACGACGACATTTCATCATTACAGCCCCTAGAACACAGCGTCCTAGACCTTCACTGCTTGAGATGGGCCTTCCAGAACATATATCTGGATGATTTGGCGTACACTCGCCACGCTGGCCAGACGGCTTGGCGAGGATTTGATGTCAATTTTTATGACAATTTATTAACGATTCCACAAGTTTGTATTAGTGGAACCGGGACCGACGGCTTAGCGTGCTCTCCGAGGCACGGGAACGGTAGTGTTGTAAATCTATGACAAATGTACTTAAGAAAAGTGTATTTCTCATTGGTACATGCCGGGGGGGTTTAAACCGACCTCTGTAGGATTTAAGGAACGCGTTCTTTTAACCGAGCCACCACCACGACGACATTTATACTATACTAATACCTAGGCAAAAATACACACATCAAAAAAGTCTAGGGATCAAGCATGTTTATGCGGATTTCTTGTGATTGAGATGTGGCTTTGTAATAAATTTATGATTTTATAAATTTATATGGATCCTTTTTGGTGCATTTCATAATTTAAAACAGGAACTGTCAATCAAATTCGAGTAAAAGATGAAAATCAGCTGTCAATATTTTCCCTATAAAAACATAAGACGCATTGAAGACATTATTAGTGCTACTGTTTCCCTACTACTGATTAAAACCAACGTTATTATGGAGCGGCGACGTCATTTAAGCAGGGAAGAAATGATCAGAGCCGTGGGAATGATAGAAGCTGGTTCCCGGCAACGTACTGTGGCTTTAGCTCTGAATACAAGTCAGAGTGTTATCAGTCGACTTTGGACACGTTACCGAACCACTGGTACCGTGGCTGAGCGCCATGGAGGACGGTATCGCTGCACCACACGGAGACAAGACCGATACATTCAAATCACAGCTCGAAGAACTCCAACAATAACCGCCATGATGTTAGCCGTGAGCCTTCATCGCTCTTCAGGGAACTTAATTAGCGACCAAACAGTCAGAAACCGCTTGCATGAAGTGAACCTTCATTCCCGAAGACCGCTACGGGTACCACCTATGGCAATGCACAATCGTAGGACTCGATATCAATGGGCTCTTGAACACAGAAATTGGACAGAAGAACAATGGCGTTTCGTGTGCTTTTCTGATGAGTCTCGTTTTGGTATG
Organism: Tinea semifulvella; assembly: GCA_910589645.1. NCBI lineage: Eukaryota > Metazoa > Arthropoda > Insecta > Lepidoptera > Tineidae > Tinea > Tinea semifulvella. The sequence continues at coordinate 8,031,612 of OU342586.1, forward strand.
AGGCCGGATACAAGACGTATACGACACTGGAGAACCCCTGGACGCCAACAGCGATTAAAATCCTGCCAGGAAGTCCATCCTTATAGTGGTGGAACCATCATGGTATGGGCGGGTATTTCGATCGGCGGAAGAACTGAGTTGATTTGGATCAGAGGCAACCTCAACGCTCAAATTTATGCTGAGACGGTTGTATCAGACGTCATCGTTCCTCTACAAGTGCATATCGGTCCCTTATTTCAGTTAATGCATGATAATGCACGACCGCACACCGCAAGAGTTGTAAGACAGACTCTCGCCGCAGCTAACATCAATGTCCTGCCCTGGCCTGCTCAGTCGCCAGACTTGAACCCGATTGAGCATGCATGGGATATTCTTCAGAGAAGAGCTCTGCCGAATATGGAGGGTATCCAGTCGCAAGAAGACCTTTTTTTGTTGTTGCAACGAACATGGGCGGCCATTCCACAGCGTGATTTGGATGAACTCATTTTGAGTATGCCAAACCGATGTTCTTGTGTTGTTAGTGTTCGCGGTAGAAACACGGATTATTAATTGTTTAAGTTACCCAATAAAATTAAAAAAAAAACTGTTATTTCAGTCTTTTTTTCGAACTTTAATGTTAGTGGTTCAAATGTCAAAAATCCCTTTATTAGGAAAATGGCAATTTTTTTTACTAATGCAAAGGTGACTTGGTTTATCGTTACTGTAGACAAACGAAAACATTTTATTTGATCAATCCTTAAAGAAAATTTTAATGAATATCAATCAGGAGAAAAGTTATTGCAAAAATATATGTTGATCCCTAGACACTTTTGATGTGTGTATTTGTATTGATTACCTGGCCTTAAACATAAATCAAAGGGAAGCACCGGCCACTAGTGTTGGGGAGTCTCGACCGACCGAGCCTTTGGATTTGCGTACAAATAAAAAGCCCAGTTTATCAGCCGGAAAACAAAATTCTCCTATAATAGACCTACATATTTAACTGGCACTTTAATACAATTAATTCTGATCAATTATATACTTTTTATGTGGTAGGTGGTAAATACCGCTTGTCAAGTTAGAATAGTGCTTAGACCAGCTCTATTCAGAGTTAACCTTCGTACCGCTTATCAAACGTAATAAGTTCAAGAGAGTTTAAATTAAATTGTAACCAATTGAGCTAGGAGGATAAAAGGGAATATTACTAAATTTACACTTCACATACTGTTAAGGCCTGCGCGTAAAGGCGCATCGAACTTCGAGTTAGCTTCTCTTTGTGCTAACGTCCACTGCAACCCACAGTCACGCTACACACGAACGTGCGTCAGCACAGCAATGGAATAATGTAGAACAAATATTATTATCTCACAGAAGAAATGAGCCCGCCATCAAGCAGACTGTTGCTGTACAAAGCACAGATCAGATCATGCGTGGAATACTGTTCACACCTTTGGGATGGTTCAGCCAAGTACCTCACAGATGCTCTCAATGTCCTACAGAGGCGAGCTGTTCGAATTGTGGACGATGTAGGCATTAATCTTCGCCTTTGTACACTTATTTTGTGCAATAAAGAATTTAATAATAATAATGCCACTATATCTGGAACTCTCGAATCCCTGCAGCTTCGCCGAGATGTAGCTTCTCTGAGCGTGTTCTACCGGCTATACTATGGTGAGTGCTCTGAAGAGCTGTATAACCTAATTCCTTCCTCTCCATTCCGCAACCGAACCACACGCACAGGTCAGAATATGCACCCACATACCGTAGTCACTATCCCTTCGCGTACCTATAAATTTGGTGACTCATACATCTGTCGCACAATAAAGATGTGGAATGCTCTTCCAGCCTCTGTGTTTCCGCTTTCCTATAACCTGGAGTCCTTCAAGCGAAGTGTGAAAAGGCATCTAGTGAAGCCGGCATAGTGTTAGGGACTGATGTCGGACATAAGGGTCTGATTCCAGTTGCTAACATTCATGGACCCTGCGCGCCACTTACCATCAGGTGGGCGCAGGGTCACATGTCGTGCTAGTATTAAAAAAAAAAAAAAAAAAAAAAAAAAAAAAAAAAAAAAAAAAAAAGATTAGGAATTGATTCAAGACTCAGCTTTACGCTGTGGAAGAAGGTGCGAGAAGAATTCCAGCGCAATCTTTGCACCACTAAAAGAATTCAGCCTTCAGCAGGTCTGTATTTATGGAACAAGCTTTCCCAAGCGGCATTAGCGAAGGGAGAGGAGCAGAATAGCGTCTTGTTGCGCGATAAAAAAGAAGGCCTCCTTTATAAACCAGCCTATAATCGAACGGAAGTACGAAAAACCATTGTTCTTTTCTCTTTTCCACACGTTATGGACCCGGCACCTGAACGATGTCTCCGTGGAATGTTAATAAATTTGTCTTCTTTGCGAGAATTTAATAAATGCATTTGGCTCTCTCACTTTTCTCTTTACGATGTTTACATCGTTCGCAAACGGCGCTTTTTGTCGATTCTGACACCTCTTGAGGATCGGTCCTTCTAAAATTGTCTATGCTTTTATTCCGTAAAAGGCGTTAAAGAAGGTAACACTGAGGAATGAACAACCCTTTTTGGGAAACCTTTTGGATTTACAAAAGAAAAAAACCTAGGTAACGCTTTAGGCTTTCACTATTTCCTGACCTTCGTTAGTAATAAACTAGCTTTTTTCGAGTCAAAGTTAAATAAATCAGTAAAAAAAAAAGTAAAGTATCATCACGACCGTTTCCCTTTCGGGGTTGTCAGAAACCACGCTTTTAAATAAGCGGATTCACATTTAGCCAACTTTACTATAGGCCAATCATGACAAGTGGCAAGCTCGTCGATGTCTTCAGCGTACCAAACTCGAGAAATATCACAAATAAATTAAATATTAATGTAATGTATTTATATACATTAATCAATATTTTTGTGTCCTGACCAGGAATCGAACCCGGTACCTCCGAGTCTAAATCCACGGATTTAACCGCTAGACCACGGAGGTAGTTAAATAAATCAAAATATATTTATATGTTATAACAAATGTTTAGCTAGTAGTGGTAGCTAGTGGTTACGCTTACAATCTAGAGATTTACCCTTGGTTTCACACTAAAACACGTAATTGGCTTAAGTAACAAAGTAAAGAATCTACACTACGAATTATCTGACGCATAACAAAAAAGATAAACATTCGTTATTATATTGATTTTCTATACAACCGCCAGCAGTGCTGAGTTCGATTAATGGTGGACTTAACAAAACAAACATATGAGGTGTATTTTGAGTCTGGTATACTGGTAAAAAGTAAAAACAGTTGTAAGAACACTTTCCTTAAAATAAAAAGGTCGTGGTTCAAACCCCGCATGTATTTACAACACAACCTGTGCCATTAGTCCCGGATCCACTAATTCCAGTTTGTGCAATTGGCATTAAAATTAACATCAGACCCTCGCCAGCTCATAGTAGCCATATTCACCAGAAACATCTTCTGGAGCTCATCTTCTATACATAGGAGCTTTGATGATGACACTGGATATACATACCTACTTGTGATATCTCTCGCAAAATTAATGGGTACAATTCTACATATAAAATCAATGGAGAAATTATTTCAACAGTCGTGGAAGCTAAAGACCTAGGCGTAGTACATGACAGTAAATTAAATTTTGATAGTCATGTATATTCCATAATTATGAAAGCTAACAAAGCCCTAGGCTTTATTATGCGTATGTCTAAGTCATTTACGAAAATGAAAACTGTCAAGGTGTTGTACTGCGCGTATGTCCGAAGCCACCTGGAGTATGCTTGTCAGGTATGGAACCCACGCTATAATATTTACATAAGTAAGATTGAACAAATCCAGAGAAAATTTACTCGATTTCTCAGTTATAAATTTAAATTACCTGGTCTTACTTATGAACAGCGTTGTATAAAATATCACGTCCTCCCTCTTTCGATCAGACGCGATGTAGCTGACCTGACTTTTCTCATTAAGATTGCCAGAGGTATCATTGACTGTCCAGAATTATTAGATATGATTGGTCTTAGGACATCAGTCCGTTGCTTGCGTGCTTCAGACCTACTATGTGTACCTCATGCTCATAGCAATTATAGGCAGAATAGTTATATACCTAGAGCAGTATCGTTGTTTAACTTACTAAGTCACAATTTAGACATTGACTTATTTTGTGACAGCATTTATTCCGTGAGGAGCAAAATAATTTCCAATTTCGTAACTCTAAATGAATGAGTAACTATTTTCGGTTTAGTTTTTATTACTTTTGGTTTTCTTTTTTGCTTGTATTTTTGTTATGTGTGGTAACTCTTAATTAGCTTGTAGTCATTATCATAGTATTTAATCTATTGTATTAGCTGTGAGTTACCCAAATAAAATAAAATAAAATAATAAAATAAAATAACACTTTATATTTTAAAAGAGACTAAACATGAAAACGCGTGGAGTACACTACCCCAAAGGGATACGACTGTAGTTGTTGCTTAAAATATTGTATATAGTCCGTTTGAAGAGAGTTAATAAAAAAAACAGAAGTTCTTAAATTCCGCCGTCCAGCCCCGCGCTTGACAACAACTGCGTGCCTCGTACCACAATACTAGGTAAGGACGGCTATAAGCGATGACCGTCATACATATTACGATAATTAAGCGACAGTCGTTATTCGAGACGTTATCATAATATTTTAAGAATACTATTATATTTGTATAATAGTTATATAAATTTATATGTTATTAATAATTATAGTATTTATCATAAGTTAGTATTTTAATTTGCACCTACCTTACATTTAAAACACATTAAGTCCACCTCATAATTAACGTTAAAAAAAAAATTACAATAATATTTATTAACTTTCGGCGAACAAAGTATAGAGTTATTGTAGCTTCAAAAATATGAATAAATAGGAAAAAGCCCAATCATTGATTTATCAAAACCTTGGAGGACTAGTGAAATCGAACTAGTAGGAGTAGTAATGAAGAATGAATGAAATTGTGTAATATACATTTTACTACAGCCGATTGTATCAAGAACTTACATTATTTCCTATAATAACTTATAATAGGTAATGGGAAAGTTTTATCACGATCCAAACCAGAGCCAATTGTCTAGTCGTACATAAAATTTTATTGTACTTAATGTGGTCTTAAACGAAAACAGCCATAAGGAGCTATAACAAAGCCATTTTATTTCGGTACTCGGAGTTTGGTATCACATTTACGGTATATTATTTACTTGTCCATAAATCGTGAGGCTTATCTGACTATTTGTAGAGGCCAGAGGCATACCCTTCAACCGCCGAGCGATACCTTCGCAAGCGAGGACGTATCACTATATTTTACACTGGGTCAGTATTACAATTTATTGTCGATGACGCAATGATTCTAGAATGATAATTCACAATATACAGAATTACTAATGACCATACAAGCCACGAGGCGCTTGAAACGATAATGATAATTTGATTTCTCGAAGTTCGCTTTGTGGCCTACGATATCATCTGTGGCCTATAGTATCATCACGACCGTTTCCCTTTCAGGGTGGTCAGAAACCACGGTTATAAATAAGCGGATTCACATTTAGCCAACTTTACTATAGGCCAATCATGACAAGTGGCAAGCTCGTCGATGTCTCCAGCGTACCAAACTCGAGAAATATCACAAATAATTTAAATATTACTTAAATGTATTTATTTACATTAATAAATATTTTTGTGTCCCGACCAGGAATCGAACCCGGTACCTCCGAGTCTAAATCCATAGACTTAACCGCTAGACCACGGAGGCAGTTATACACCCATAGCTACGTACAAAGGAAAACATTAAATAGCTTAGTTTTTAATTATCCATATCCATTCGTACTAATATCATGAATGTAAAAGAAGCTTTGCCTATGTGTCTGTCAATCTGTATGTATGTTTGTCTCGCTTTCACGCCTATTTTACCAAGCCAAAAACCTGAGACGGTAATAGGCTATATGACATTATCATCTAACCACGACATGTGACTCTACATCCAGACATACGAGTATTTCGGTTTCTTTAATTTGACGCCTATAATACTAAGTCGATTTTGATAAAGTTTGGCAGAAATGATACTTTAAGTTTAAGTGGTTCAGGTTGTAGAAAAAATTAAATATCTAGGACACGTGATGACACCCGACATAAAAGATGACATGGACATCGAGAGGGAGAGGAGAGCTCTGGCCGTCCGGTGTAACATGCTCGCGCGTAGGTTTGGCAAGTGTAGTAAAGATGTCAAGCTGACTCTGTTTAAAACATACTGTCAATGTATGTACACTTGCCAACTATGGGTCAGCTATCATAGGAAATCATACAGTGCCATGATGCGTTCCGTATCCTCATGCGCCGACCGAGGTACTGCAGTGCTCCGAAACCGTGTCACGTCTTTCTGGAAGCGGCTACGCTCTTCAACAAATCGCATTCTGAGAGCGGTTTGCGGCGGGATCCCCAGTAAAATACACTGTCTGTTCAGCAGAGCCCAAACCGTAAATGAACTTTGGTCGATGTTTAGCAAATATTTTATTTTGTTTTTTTATGTATTTTTATATTTTATATTTGTAATATAGTTTCACTGTAAAATTTATTTGATATGGGTGTATATCTGAAATAAAACTTCATTTATTTATTCTTTTATTTAAGGATGGATATGGGGAGTCGTTTAAATGTAAATATGACATGTGACCCTACGGCGACCTGATTTTGCTGACCACTATTTTACACAAGCAACGCCCTGGCTGGCGACGTGCGTAAACGGTGAACATGTGAAAGTCAACATGCAACATGGCAACCGTATGCATGTGAAGAAGCCCGCAGTATCCGAACCTGTATTACTTTCTTGGTGATGAAGAAATTATTTGTAATATTTTTTCATTCCCAGCTACTTTCGTAAAGACTGATCTTATAAACTATACAGTAACCTCAGTACAGGTTACGAATTTGCGCCGTTTGGGGTCGAGACGATGGGCCCATGGGGACACTCAGCCAAGCGTCTAGCCAAGGAGTTGTCCAAACGGCTAACAGAATCTGGAGACAGGAAGGCTGGCAATTATTTCTGCCAGCGTATTATTAGCTTAACTATACAGAGGGGGTGTTGTCAGTCTTCTTGGGACTATCACTGAAGGGTCGTCTCTAGAGGACATTTTTTACTTATAGTTTATTTTTTTTATTAGGTTTAGTTTATATTTATTTTAATTTTAGTAAGTAGTTTTAATTTATATTGTAATTATTTTATACTGTTTGTATATTACTTCAATTATATTAAACATCTAATGTCATTTATTTGTGATATTTCTCGCTTCGCTTCGCTTGCCACTGGTCATGATTGGCCTATAGTAAAGTTGGCTAAATGTGAATCAGCTTATTTATAGGCGTGGCCTTTGACCACCCCGAAAGGGAAACGGTCGTGATGATACTTTACTTTACTTTGAACTTGGAGCTATTACAGGATATGCTGTATATCGTATGTCTATGTCACCAAGACTTAGATCCGCGATTAAAGATTTCATCCGCGATTGGATTGGACGATCGTAATATTTAACGATGGCCCAAACCCGCACAGCAGCTCCCTTTGTTTTACTACTTTTATTTTATTATTTATCGAAACATTTGATATAAAAGTGCCGTTACCTTCGATTTTATGTGATAATTTATTGCTGCCCTGAAATGTCAACTTTGTTCCCTTCCAAATAGTTAAAAATCTACTTTAGTTCACATCAGCATTTTTATTCTCGCATAGTTTTGTCAAAGGTTTACATAAAATACTTGTCAATAGTTTAATAGATCTTAGAACTGCAGAATATTTGTTATACGTGAATTTTATTGATAGAATCAATCAACTTTTAGTAAAAACCAAATGACGGATGTTTAACAAAACCTTTTAGAATGAATGGTTTGTATGGAGAAGCCAAAGTTACTTACGAAAGCTGTTTACTTCTATCAATAGAATAACATATTAGTCTAATGTAAGAGCATACAAAACAGTTGGTAATTAGTCAAAGTAAATTAAGGTAGTAAAAGAGTAGGTTAATGAATGAATACCTACTTTGCTCATATTTCACAATTAACAATAAATTTAAGTCATCACTTCACATAAGTACCTAAACATAGTAAATAAATAGTTAGGATAAATTAAAAGTGACAAAAAAACTTTAAGGTATCATTACGACCGTAAAACTTTAATGAGTGCAGGCTCGTCGATGTCTATGGCGTACCATTTATGCTAGGTAAAGTCCTAGTAAATCAGGTTTTATTAGTTCTCTGCCTGTAGATATACAAGTATAGGTATATATTAACAAAATAGACTGCGTCGTTGTGTCGCGCTCAGCTTTTCATTATTCATGGCAGCAGCCGCCCTGTGACGTCGCACCTATCCAATTGTAATCAATGTGCTCAAAATAATACTATCCCTGAAATTCAACGTACGCTTCGAGCTTGTTATAAGTACCTATTAACAGTCTATTGAATATTATTTACACAAAATAATGGAATTTAAACACAAATTTCATTCATCAACAAGCATGCTATGGCGATAAGGCCATCGTAAAATTGGATATTATTCAATTAGGTGCTCTGTAGCTCTTGCTTGTACGAGTATCAAACCAAAATAGAATCGAGTTGAAAACACACATTCGAGCTGGCAATATGTATTTATTTATTTATTATTTATTACAAAAAAACCCTATACTTCATGTTCTTGATTCGATAGCGAATATTCAAGTACAAACATGTGCTAGAGATACTGGTATCTTCTTCCGGAGTAATGCCTACATTTGACACTTTTATAATGATAGCTAATTCCTAATATTACGTACATTATTGATTGCCTCCGTGGTCTAGCGGTTAAGGCTTTAAATACTAGAGACATCGACGAGCTTGCCACTTGTCATGATTGCCCTATAGTAAAGATGGCTAAATGTAAACTCGCTCGCAAAAGCGAGGTTTCTGACCACCCCAAAAGGAATTGGTTGTAATGATACTTTACTTTAAATCAGCTAAAATGATTATATAGTAGCTAACTTTAAATAACTAACTAACTGTAACATGGCCATAATTGGAAAGATTGATTCGTTGCAAGGCTTTAATCTTTTCATCAAACCAGTGCAATTACAGTGCAACTGGGACGCTCTCGTAAGCTAATTACGTTAGCCGACGATTTCGGCGAGCGGTTTATTTTACGCAATCTACGGTAAACGTTGCCAAAAATTTATAGGAAACAAAAGCTGAATCGTAAACTGAAAATAACATAAAATTTTATTGCATAGGCGCTAGTTTACATGAGCAGCGCCTGTCACGTACCAATAAAAACTTTATTAACTACCATACAGATGTATGGAATGGACCTGTAGGAAGAGAATACTCGTAGTTATAGTAGTCAAAAACAAACCAACAAAAGTAGTAAAGTATCATCACATGCGGGTCAGAAAACACTCATTTTTTATTTTAACTGCGGCTAAATTTGGGCAATAAAAAGTACAGCTTGCTGCAGCTCGTCATGAAAGAAAAGATACAAGACTCCAGAAGACCGGGGAGAAGACACGTCCTGGCTCAAAAACTTCAGGGTGTGGTTCGGGATAACCACCCAATCCTTGTTCCGGAGATGATACCTTAGGAAAAGGATATAGGCTCATCATAGCATATAACAATGTCGTCAATGTCACTGCGTTCTTGAATTGAGAGTCACTATTTTTTTTTGGTTTCCCGATCAGAGAAAGAACCTGGTACCCCACGTCCAAATCTACATTCGTCAACGCTAGATAAAATTTAAATAAAATACACACTTTTATGAATTCACTGCAAACTACTGCACAATACATGTAGTACGATATGGTATTCCCTTGGTATTTTATCGAAAAAGTCCGTATTTATATATTTCTTCTTTATTACCATTTGACCATTAATAATAAAGTTTCATATTAATGGAACATTTTTATATGAAAATGTCACTCATTCAATATAATAATCATAAAGCTTCGTTGTTAGAAAATGCTTAGTAATTAAGCCCGCCTATGTACATTTCTTTTAGTGCAATAAAGTTTTTTAAATTGAATTGACACTTCGGGTGCCGTCGTATTCCGATTAAAACCCGAGTTTTCCCGATGCAAATACATTATGCACTATATCTGTAAAAAATATTGACATTATATATGTATAATTTATCTGTTTACTGTTATTATCCCTGCATTAAATTAATTAATTGTGTAAGAGCGAATTGATTATGCTCCAACATTTCCTTTTCATCTGTAAAACAAATATTTTGACCTTGTTAGCCATCAAAGATTATCCGAGAAAAGCATTTCCTGTGATACGCGTTGACATATTCATAATTCAATATTTAACGTCAACAATTTTTATCGCCTACGTGATTTTCTTATAGCCTACATAATAATTTCAACATCGCTTCCTTAATATTTAGGTGTAAGCATAGACATAAATGTATGCACTAGCACCTCAATTCAATTTACTATTGCCTTTAAATGTGAGACCAATGTGGTTTTTCAGATTGTTATTATCATCATTGGCAACTCACTATTTTTACCTTAACAACAATAGCTATAGCACTCAAAACACTGTTACGTAAAGTTTTACTTCTGAGGTGTCAAACAGTAAATGTTCATATATCCGAGCAGCAGTGTTGCCAGACATCCCGATTTTGGCGGGACGTCCCGATTTTTAAATAAAAATTAAATGTCCCGTGCGGGACAGGTTCAGTCCCGCTTTTCGGGGATAACCCGAACGTGCGCGAAGCGTGCTGAGGAAGCGTGGGCGGTTGGCACAATCAAGTGTGTACTGGCCGCCCGCCCTACGCGTTATGAAGATAAGAGCGCGGGAGAGAGAGGGGTGAAAGTGAAACTTCTGATTATATACGTTTTTTTACTATGTCCCGCTTACGACGAAAGAATCCCGCTGTTTTCACTCAAAAAGTTCCAAAATCCCGACTTGGCAAAAAAACCAGGTTTTTTTCCCTGTCGAACCCTGCCGAGCAGCCAGTTTGTAATTCCGTTGTGTCGCATCTCATGGCGCTGCACTGTCTAAAATCCTATATTTCCGGTTATTATTACACAACCATATTCTATGGAAGATAAGGACTTCATTATGTCATCGAGTGAATGATCCCGCCTGATCTTTAGATGTTTTGTTCACTATGTACTCATATATGGTGCTGACATCAAGTCATACCTACATTGCATGCTGAGGCTCAGTAAGACATCATCACGAAGCCTATATCGTAATATATAAAAATGTTAATATTAATTTATTACTGTTGTAACATATTAAGTTAAGATGTTTTATGCAATAAAGAATTTTGAATTTGAATATCACCACAATTAGACTACGGCCAATGTATTATACAAAGATTTTGTAAGGCGAGCGCCTATATTAGATGGCGCCTAGAACAAATACACGTGTCACTTACTCACGCACACTAATGCAATGTCAACAAATAAATATCAATTTAACATAGGCTCATGGCACGCTCATCTGCATCCGACTAATTACGGCTAGCTCCAAGAAAAAAAAACTCTCACACAACTATAATTTACAATTGTACACTAATGCAACAACTCTCTGGAACGATGTTGTAATGCGCGTATTTTTTTTTTTAATAAATAGAAATAGAATAGGTTGTAGTAAATGCGCCGGTCCTTAAAATATATGTCTTTGGGTATGGGGCAAAATCAGCACGTTTATGTTGCAAAAACAGGCGACAGTCGTTAACAAAATAAACAATAACGTGCTCTCCGAGTGGTTTCACGTTAGGTAAAATGCCACAAAATGGAAATCTCTAGACTCTGCCAGTGCTACATTATTTATGTCATAATATCTTGTAAGTTTTATTATATTATTTCACAATTAATATTATTTTATGTTATGCAAATGTTTTATGGCATTTAATATTTTATAAACAATTAAATTGTTTAACTGAGACTGTTGTAGCATTTATAATAGTTTGTAGGTACTCGTGTTATATATATTTATAAATAGATACATTAACGCTCTGTGTGTAAAAAATACTTGTGAAATATGTGATGTCAATATTTTGAATCATTTTGCCCGTAATCTTTAGATGGTCCCTTAATAATGCCTTTCAATGTGTACCAGACACTTTATTTGGGCCTACGACTGAAAGTCGAACTTAAAATTTGCAAACTACCGTGACCACAAAGGACATGAAAGTCACTTATTTGCACTTCACATGTTATCACTGTTTAATTAAAATTAAAAGTTAATTAACTGATAAATCATTTTGTAAAGTTTATTAATTATACTCGTATGTTTTTATTTTAGCTGTCAGTGGCAAAACGTTCTCAATCAACGAAGCCCTAGCGGCGAGCGAGGCGTCCACGCCAATCAAACGCGTAGCGGGAATAGGTAAGTGCATTTTTTAATTACTTATTTTAATTAAAGTATTACGACCTTTAATAGATAACGATATTCCTTTCTTGAACAGTAATCACACTTTTTAAAATGCAGGTTAAATTTTGGCCATGTTTACTGTCCCATAATGACTGTGCGTAACTACCACTAAGACTGAAATGCACCAAAATTAAGTTTCTGTTGATATTCGTCACTTAGCATTTAAAATTATCAAACTGAAGTGGCAATAGGCTGGATACATCTGCCGCAGAACCGACGACCGATGGGGCAAACGGGTTCTGGAGTGGAAACCACGTACAGGACGACGCAGAATGGGATGACCCCCCGCCATATGGACGGGTTATCTGAATAAGGTCGCTGGCGGGGATTGAATGAAGGTTGCAAAAGACCCCGTGCATAGGCAAACCTTGGGGAAGACCTTCCAGTGAAGAGACATAGGCTGATGTTTTTTTATATATTATTTTTATCGGAGCTAACCACGCCCCGGCTCATGGTATTGCCACTAGTAAACATTATTTCTCATATAACTTCAGTTTTTATTTGTGATTTTTGGTAAAGAAGAGAATACTCGTACATATTTTTGCGAAAAATTAGAAAATATGGTAATAAGGCTGATGAGCCATCCTTAAAGATTCTTAATTTCTTAATGCAAGGGTAAAGGTTCTGGAGAAGGACTGTTATAGGAAGTACATATGTCAGGTGTAGGACAGTATTAGTGAAAACCGTAAACAATTTTGGGCATACATGAAGGGAATATCCAAATCTATTAACTTACCTAATAACATTACATATGGTGGAACTATAGCAAGTTCTGGTGTTGAGATAAGTAATGTATTCTCAGATTACTTCCATTCAACCTTCCTAAAGCCTCAAAATTTAAATATTTCTGATAATAATCTACTAGATAGCTGTAGCGTCTCTGATATACATTCTATCAATTATCAAAAAATTAAAGGCCCTTATGTTTCCAAATCTGCTGGTCCGGACCTCATCCCTGCCATTTTTCTAAAAACTGTGCAGATGAGCTGGCAACACCTTTGTCTTTACTCTTTCAAAAGTCTCTGACTGTGGGTACTGTACCAAACTTATGGAAGTCAGCATTTGTTACACCTACACATAAAAAGGCAATAAATCATTGGTTGAAAACTACAGGCCGAAATCCAAATTGTGTATTACTGCACTTTTGCTTGAGAAAATCGTTCATGAACATGTTCATGATGCTTTAAAGAATTCATTTTCGCATACACAGCATGGCTTCCTAACTAAAAATCAACTGTTTCAAATCTAGTGCCACTGAATGAGCAGTTAACAGTTAACATAGAGAGTCCTTCAAAACGATATTATCTATACAGATTACAGTAAGGCCTTTGATAGAGTCGATCACAGAATCTTACTTCAAAAGCTGCTTCGTCTGGGTATAAGAGGTAACCTACTCAGGTGGTTTACATCGTACTTGGATAATAGGACGCAGGTCGTGGTGATAAGCAATTATATTTCTAGTTGGACTGATGTGCCTAGTGGTGTTCCCCAGGGATCTCTTCTGGGCCCCTTATTATTCGTTATTTTTGTCTCTGATATTGATAGATGTTTCCTAAACTCAAGTGTTCTCTGTTTTTCAGATAATACTTGTGTATTAAATGTCAATAGTTTTCCTTAATAAATAAAATAAATAAATATAAAATGTACTATAGATTTATTTATTATTATATCGGTTACCAGGTCAAGATAACGTTGACTTAAATATCTATGATTAACGCGAGTTAAATTTTTCAGCTTCTTAGTAAATTATGTCAGCCATGTTTCTAAAAAATGTTGTATGTACCTATATATTATTTAAATGAATAAGTCTTGTACGAAAATTTGATTTATTTCAGAGAACAGGCGAACCAGGGAACCGATTGTTCGTAGCTATAGACCTGGTATAGAAACATTTAAACTCAAAAAGCCATTAAGAATCAAAGGTAAAAATCCATATGAAATGATATACCTAATTAATAAATAATGCAAATTATTTATTTCATAATTATAAACTAAGCTTTTTATTTGTTTTCAGATATAATCGAAGAACATATCAACAATAAAAAATCGCTGCTATCAGAGGCTAAGCTAACTAAAAAACCACAAATAAAATTTCGTAAGTTATCTATTGTAGGCATATAAATATATTTATGGTCACTTCGCCATGCGCGCTGAAACGCCAATGCTTTGTATATTTTACCAGTGGTAATTTGTAATTGGTTCATAGAATTCTACTAATATTGTATATCTAATTACAATTACTGTAAACTTTCCAAATAATAAATAAATAAAATAAATAGATAGTCTTCATTAAAGTACCTAGAACATAGACTAAATCCGGTAAATCCTTCCTTAGTGGTATTTGTTAAATGAATGTCACTGAGGAAGGATTCACTCACCGGCCCTAAACCTTCACTGCTAAAGATAAGCTTTTAAAACATATTTCTGTAAATATTGGCCCAGTTCCTACTACTGGCTGGACTGGTTAGCTAATACCGTAAGATACTTATTTCGCCGTGGTAGAATAAAAACCAACTAAGTTAGTCATTTTTGCACAAAAATATTATGCACGTTTAATTACTTTTGAATTTGCGTTTTCGGCTAAAACCTTTCGTTTAATTGCTTTTAAAACCCACTATCTTCGAAACTAAGTGCACAGTACTTAGTCGATTTTATCACTGGAAAAAGCAAAAGTCTTTTAAACGACTGATGTAAAAATGTAATTTACAAAAAAAATGAGTGTTGGTTTTCGCTCTCACCCGGCGATTTATTGAAAAAAATCCTTGAGAGACGTCCTATCAGAGATAGTCTCGAGGATTAACTTGATTAATGTAAAGTTTCTAACGAAATCCTAATTTGTGTTTACAGAATCGCTAGCAGAACGAATTGCAACTAGAAAATCACTACTATCAGAAAATAAGCTTTTGAAGTCTCCAAGACGACATCTTGGTTAGTGTCAAATTGTATTAAATTTAAAAACTACTTACCTAAATAAAAATACAAATAAAGAACAAACAAGGGAAAGTAAAATACTTGCTCCAAATCCTTACTTCTTTTGGCTCAAACATTGCCTATCTCGTGACGTGTTCACGAGATGTTTCATCAGCGTCTTAAAGCGCCATGGTCAGCCCGTGGGTTGTAACCCCAAACGGTGTAAAACAGCAGCCCAGGTCTTTAGACATTGAGCACTGTATGCAGGTACCATAGAGATCCCAAACGTTTGTAAGATTTAAGAGTTATAGATTATACTCGTAGTTTAAAAACTAATATTATTATCTGATGAAGATTCACGATGTTACGCTAGATATATTTTATTTAACAACTCACTTTTTTTTATTTCAGAAAGTATTGTTTCTCGAGAAGAATACGAACCAAGGAACCGTAAAGCCTATCAAATATACATACCTTTGAAACCTCTCAAACTAAAACCATACCGGCCCTTATATAAACGAAGAAATCAATCTGTTAAAAGAGAAGCATCAGAAACCTACAAATATGGCCTCCAATATACACCCTTACTTAAGAACATTCGTATTTTGTTTAATGATCTACTCCGTTCTGGCTCACGTGAATTATCCGAGAAGACAGAAGATGAGGAATATAAAAAAACATTGTCATACTCGACAAAAAACCATGATATCACCTGTCACTGTACCGCAGTCCCTAAACAACACAGAGCCAAAACTAATTCGAAAAAAGAGACAATTATTGCTTCCGAAACTAAGACCATTGAGGTCACGGTACCTCCCCCTACTACCGCGCCTGCCACCACATCAACCGATCATACTCCCTCTAGTAACTTCAGCAATATCGGATCAGATCCGATCATACCCTTACTACCTACAGGAAATACCTCTAGCGTTCGGGGAAACCATATTGGAGTCACTGAAGGAAGCAGCGCCACACGTTACGGGAGCGATGAGAGAAATCTCACCAGGGATTATGGAGATGGTGAACATAATACCGAACAACAGGGAGACGGGACCGGTCAGGGATATGATCAGGAAGATACCGGTTGCAGTTCAGGAGACGGTTCAAGCTGCATTCGAAACGTCAGAGGAAACGATACAGGAACCCGAATATTTGGAAATAGTTCCGAGACGTCAATATTATCAAACCGAACCGAAAATGTTGAAATCCCGGAAATATTCGGAGAGATTGGAGGAGAGACCGAGTACTCTAACATCGAAGATAAAGTCGAAGTTAGACGAAACGAGACAGAAATCTTGGGGAATGTTCTCATTTCAGAACCACAAGGAGGAGGAAGAGGACCTTTACCCGCACATAAAGAACATGATTTCGGAAAGCCCATTCAATCCGTCGAGAATAATGCGTACAGCCACGACCGCATCGGAGAGTATCTCTCCAGTCATAAGCGAGTCTTTAACAGAAGTAGCGCATCTGCCGCGACGAATCAAAGAGTTTTCACAAAAAATCCAGCGGGATTGGATCTAAATGGCCTTCCCAGCGAATTGATGAAAGTAAAAATGAACAACACCAACGATAAACAGGTTGTTATGATAATCGACGGTTACAGTGTAGCCCGGGATAAAAATGGAAACCATAAAATTGTAAAGAAGTCTATTAAAATTAACACTTAAGTAGAGATTTATTATTAATTATAGTATATATTTATTATACTTTTGTCAAAAGTGTATGTGTTTTATTACTTTTCGCCCTTACCAACAGCTATGCGCAAATATTATTGTAGAGACATAATAATGGAATCTAATAACAACTCACAAAGGTCCGCAACATATTGTTCCAAGCACTTTGAAAGCAACATTAGTTGTATTAAAACAATGTAAATATAAACTCTATGCTTTATAATTTATTTTTGTAGATATTATTTTTATATAGTGCATGTAGCTGACGTCAGTTAATACCTTCTGTGGAACTTGACTTCAGTTAACTAGTTGAGAGGTCACATGTCTTGAAAGATAAAAAAAACGATCAGCTTTATGGCTAAGATCTTCGATCAATAATACACCTAGATTAAAGGTCCTATACAAAATGTTTATGTTGATCATTTGTTTATTAATAAACCTAAGGCCAAAACTGTTTTAAGTTAACTTTAAACATATCTAGGTCAAGGGTATCTAAGGGGTGCATAATGATTCAAATAACAAAATTAACGTACTAAATTTTTTCGTTTTAAATTTAATTGTGACATTTTAACGCATACTCGCGTTGGCTTTATGGTTGCGTACCGTAAATACCGGAAATAAGAGCAGACGATTATTTTGTGGTCTTATTTCTCGGGCCGTTTTCAGAGCTTTAATGTAGGTGTATAGATAATAATAATGATTTATTATTAATCGTAGGCTGAGATCGCTAACGCATTACTTTGCTTAAACTGGTCTATACCTATATAATAATATGCTGCATGTTAACATTAAAGTTATCATATTTCTTGTCAAAATAATAGTTGTCTCATACAAGTTTAGGCAAGGAATGAGAATGCTTTAAGGATCTCGGCTTAAGGGCCGGTAATTCATCGCCCCTCACTTAAGTAACTTTATACAGAAAATAAAAATAAAAAATTGTCTCTATGGTCTAGCGGTTATGTGTGTGGAATTAAAAGCGGAGGTATCGGGTTCGATTCCTGGTCGAAACAATATTTTAATTTATTTATAATATTTCTCGAGTTTAGATTTAGGAGTTTAGTTAAGATTTACGCTAGAGACACCCACGAACTTGCCACTTGCCTAGAAGTTGGCTAAATTTGAATTATATACTTGGGTTATCACGATTTATTAAATGTATATTTATTTAAATAAGTATATTTAATAACTATGTAGATGTACAAAACATTAAACATTAGCAACGTATCACGGCTGAGTTGTAGCTGAAAATAAAACTGATACGTTCGACGTCATTTTTAACTTGAATCGTTACAAATACAGATAGGTACCTACTTAATTTATGTACACGCCTTAACGTTTTGACTCTGTACATCGCGATCGGTAGATAAGTGACTACCAGAGCTTTACTTGGAAGTAATACGTAGTTTTCTAAATAAATGACTTTGTCAAACATTAGCGGTCATTCCTGCTCACTTCTCCTAAAGGTTAGCTGTTAGAAAATATTTTTAAACTCGCCTATGTAGTTAGGTACTGTAAAATGATTTATTTTCTGTGCAATAAAGAATTCATCTACCTATCTATGTATTATGTTCTACAGATTGTAACCGTAAGTAAAGGTAGTGCGAGGTACATCCCACTATGCTATTAGAGAAAGCCGCCGGCAATCCACTGTGCTTTATAGCCGCCGTACATCTATCCACTGATTAAGTGGAGACGTGCCAACCACCTAGCGTGTCATGTATTCTTATTTATAAAGGTAGAGTCGACAAATTACCGCGGGTTCTTTTTTTTTTTCAAATTACATTTGCGAGTATTAGCCCTGTCAGTAGGGGGTTATCTTAAAAGTATTTTAGATGTTGTCAAATGGTACCTATGTTTTAAAAATGCTCCTATTTTTCTTTGACACTTCGTTTGATGCCATATTGGAATATAGCGGACATGAATCCTCGTTCCGAGACAGGATAATAGTAACCTAAGCACGCTTAAGGTGTTCCGAGGCGTGTCTGTTTTGTCAAAGCTATGTTACGTCACAAATGACATTATTCCCCGCGCTTAGACTGTTCACGATATCGAGGTAGATCGCTCTGAGCGCTGTCGGTTTTTTGTCATTATGTCGCGCGCCATTTTCAAGTTTATTTAATATTAGACTTTCTTTTAAATTATTTCAATATGTAATTCGTTTATATATTATCTACTTCTTTCTAATATTTAAGTAGGAAGTGAAAAAAAATGTCTGTAACACGGTAAGTTATTTTAAAAAACCAAAATAAGTTAATAATATTAAACTTTACACATATAAAGATGAATAAATCGAGAGATGTTATGATTGTTAGTATTCATACTCGAAGATATGGAACCCGCAATTTATCTTCCATACATTTAAAAAAAAAACTATCATGTTCTGAATAAAAATGTGATTTAGACCGTTCCGAATTGATATCACACTCTGAGCACCCAAATCGTAATATTTGATTCGGAACGACTGTTAGTACCATATTCATTCTAAGCGCTCTGAGCTTGATTTGGAACGAGAGGGAATAAGCAGGTCTGTGCTTAGCTTACGCTTAGAAACATTATTGAGTTGGTCCAATGGTCAATTTTGCAGATTGTACATACTCACCTATACTACCATAACATGCTTAGTAGTAAATATCGTCGTCGGGTAAATAGAAAAGATAGATGACAAAGTCCATGTTCGACTTGGCGCTTTTTTTTATAGAATTCGTGTTGCGTTTTCATTCATTTTAAACAAAAAGCTTACTACGTGAACATGGAAAATAACGCGTTTAATGTGTATCGGAAATAAAAAATCCCGCGATTATAAAAGATCTTCAGCATGTGACAAATGGAAGTGTAAGATTTGAGTTTTAGACACTGTATTGTAATAAAAATCCCAATACATAAACCAATATTTATTTAAAACCTAAATATAGATATTAATTAATCGTAATACAGCTAATCACTTTTTTTGCCAAAGCTAGTATTGTGATAGGTTGGCCTGCATTCTGTTACTTAAGCGTGAAAATTATATAATGGAATCCGTTAATTATATATCACACTATTAAAGTTGATATTAACACAGGCGCTGTCAAGGTCGAGTCGGTTTTAGAGTCAACAATTGAAAAATGTTTTGTAAAAAATTTTTTGTAATATTTGTATGATGCAATCTCTGACGTAAATAACGAAATCCACTAATAACGTTTGCCATTAAGTAACATAATAATGCAGCTGAAGCTGTAGCATACAATAATGAAAGTTTATTAGTAGGTATGTCCAATTTCGGGTTTATTTCACAAAAAATCTTTGAATGTTGACATAAATACCAAGGTAAGTTGTTGTCTCTTAGATCAATTACAGTGCTAGACCACGTGTTGGTGTATACCTTTATAATGTGGAAATTAATAAAACATTACAATGCTACGCAAAATAACGCACAATGATATTTTTCTATATAAAAATTGCAACCAACGTACACACTGATGCGGTCGGTCAAGCACTGTAACCAGCAGACTTAGAATCTCATTCTAAGCAGTATGCATTAGCTTTATAATAATTAATTTTATCTGCGACTTTTCTTTCCTTTTCCTTTGCTTGCTGCTTGGTGGGTTTGGGTAGGTTGATCAGCAGGTCTGGAATAAATATTAATACAAAAATTAAAACGGTTGTTAAGTTTTGTATCAAGTTGTCTGAGTGTACTTTGTGAAATAAAAACAGATTTCTAGAAAATTACACATATTTTAGAGATTTACTAACCATAGTTTTTTTTTTAATTTTGATATTTTACTCTGCCTAAAATTAATGAAAGTGAAAATTTAATTATTACCTGTTCTGCCGAGTCTTCATTTTGGGTATATTTTCACCAATATATTTCATAACTAGCTCCCTAGTGGCAAATTCCGGTTTTATTGGGGTACCATCATCATTCTTAATCTCAACCCTCATGCGTCCTCGGTGTAACATCTCCTGAAAATAAAATAATAATATATGGATATTTTCATATAATATTGATAAAAGATTAAATAAAATGAAATATAAAACTAATACAAAAATAAACTATTTAAGTATATAACTAAATATAAGGAAAATTACCTTACTCTTCTCACGGCAATAGAGTTTATTTTCTAGCCCAATGCGGAGACCAGTCGTTACCAAGACATCACGAATTTCCTGATGAGTTGGATTCTCCACACAACTTGATTTTGGAATTCTCCGACCCTGTGCCAAAGTATTTCTGCTATTGATGTACGCGGGATATATGCAAATCCACCTTAAATCATATGAAAACAATGAAAATAAATAAGTAGGCTAAACTATGTTGTTACTTAAAAAATATAATACCTTTCAACATCAGAGTGTTTCTTTTCAGGGCGAAATGATAAAGACATTTTATTAATGCAACAATAAACTCTATTTACATTAAATTTGTTTTATAATATTAGCAAAATAACAAAAATCTAATTGTGAGAATATTGCTGCGTTGATGATACGTGCATGTAAGTTCCGGGACCAGACGCGCAAACACGAAATGCTGTTATTTTAGTACCTGGCGTTTGAAATCAATTTTTAATGCTCTATTTCGTTTTAAAAACTAAATTTAATTTGAAAATTAGCAATTAGAATTAAATTTTACAGCCTTATATAATAGATGTTATTTTTAGTTCGGCTTATCTGTATTAATATAAATATAGTATAAGAAATACACTAGCGCACCGCTGGTCCTGGAATTGCTCCCAATTGTTTTTATTTGTTATCTTAATGTCCCTTGGAAATATAACAGCTTTTTCATGTTCCGGAGACGTTAACGCGTAGGACTAATGAACTGAACATTCAAACTTTAAAAAAATCTAACTAACCTAAAATAAATACAATACATGTCTGTTTTTGGTTATGAAATTAAGAAAGATTATTTTATATTACAATAAGAGTAATTTGTATAAAACACGAACCATGACTTCTTTAATGGCAATATCGGATCAAAAAATTGTTGTTGCTAAAGGTATGAGTGTAGATATTTATGATAGTGCCGACCATATCCAAATACAAATTCCAAAAACTGATGGAGATAATGATAATATTGTGGATATTACGTTCTCACCAGACTGCACACATTTAACATTAATAACATCGACATCTAAAAGGCTTTTTGTATACAACTTTGCCGATATACAATCACCAAAGTTATTCCATTTGCCAAGAGCAGCTAATAAAGCTACGTTCATAGAGGAAAATAACAATATTCTAATAGCGGATAAGACTGGAGATGTATTATTATTTAATATAAATGATGAAAAGGATAAGGGGGTAAAACTGTTTGGTCATTTAAGTTTATTATTGGATGTGATTGTAACTGATGATAGGAAATTCATCATAACTTGTGACAGAGATGAAAAGATTCGAGTATCTTGTTACCCCAACACATACAACATTCAGACATTCTGTTTGGGACACAAGGAGTTTGTAAAACATCTTAAACTACTGCCACATAATAAGATGTATCTGACAAGTTCTTCTGGAGATGGAACAATTAAAATATGGAATTACATGTCAGGAAAACTATGCTATGAAATTGACACAAGTGGTGATTTTAATGAAACTGGAAAAAAGGAGTTTATTGACTCCATGGATAAGGATGGAGTTGAAGTGAAAACTTTGCCTATAATACATTTTAGCATCAGTGCTATTTCTGAAAACACTAGCATTGCAGCAGCAGCAGTCTATAGTCTTAATAAAGTACTATTGTACAGTATAAGAGAAGATGATGGTAAATTTGAACACTTTTTGGTTCATACCATTTCATTACAATACTTTCCAGCATCTATTCAGTTTAATGGGTCTTCTTTATATGTTTTTGACAGTGACCAAGACAAAGTAGAAGTTTACACACAAGTAAAAGACGAAAAACATTTTGACCTAGTTCAGACTATTAATGTCTTTATAGGAGAAACTATTATTGATATTATTAGTGAATCAGATTTAATTAAAGTTTTATACAAGCGGAAATTTGATAATGTACAAGAATACATTGAAAGAAAAAAGCTAAGATTAGAAAAGAAAATTACTTGAAATTGTCTTTTATTTTTTTCTCCCTCCATATTTTATACCTACTCATACCCAGTTGTTCAAGGAAAAAAAATATATATTTTATACTTATATCTGCTCTGGGGACAAGAGGGCTGGTTCTTTCCTAGCCCAGAGAATCAGCATAGCGATTCGGCAAGGAAATGCGACCAGCGTTCTTGCCACCATGCCGCGCAGATACAATTTATATTTAAATTAGGTCTTGTAAGTAGGTTTTTTTTTGTTTAGTTTAATTTTTATATAATAATTAATTTAAAACAATAAAATAATATTAAATAAATACATAAGGTTTTATACTCCACAGTACAAAGCTACCTGTGGATTATTTAATATACGGACTGCATGGAGAAACTAGAATTACTTATAATCAGTATGCCTAGTGTGACAGTGAAGTTTCGGAAAACGTAACTGCTGTAGTTACGTTTTTTTATTTTACATTGCGTGTTATTGCAAGTTTGGCTATAATAACAGGCAATGAACATCGAAAATTCAGTAAAAAAACTACTACTATAGTTGCGTTTACGAAACTTCAGTCACACTAGGCATACTGGTATAAAGCTTAGCTTAGGATTGAATTTCAATTTTTTTTCTGTCGGAATTACTACTCGCTCTGGTAAATAGGCCCGTATTAATAAATAGATCACAATGTCAAACTTGAGAGCAAGTTACTTCTGATTAGGTAAAAAGAGACAACTTGATATCAAGTCCAACATCACTCGAGATTTTAAATCATTCCGCTGTCTACTATGGCTAGTGCAAGTGTTCATATAATTATAAGTGTTAATATAATTTGTTTTGTGACAATAATAGTATGTGTCTCGGGATAATGCCTATTCCTCTTACTCCACTCTCATTTAAATAGAAACACCTGCAGCTGGTTGCAGAAAGGATAATTGTTTTATGTTTAAAATATGTGTACCTAAGTGACTAGCTAACTATTAATCACGCCGTATATCAAAATGTTGGTTATTGATTATGATTACGGTAGCTTTTTCGCACTTAGTCTCTATTAGACCATTGTGCGTGACGTTTACTCCTTCAGCGGAGCCATCCAATCTCCTCCAGATAGGCCAGGAGAACCGTCACGTTCCTGCTGACCTCCGTCAGTCCCCGCAGTCTGGAGGAACTTCAGTTGGTCATTATTTTAATCATCCTTTCTGCAACCAGCCGTTGATGCGACGCAGCCGCCTAAACAGCTAAGCCTGGGTTGGACAAAAATGAAGTCTGTAATTGTAACGATAAGTTAAAAATGGGGTCGATTGTATCAGTTTTATTTTGAAGGTCAGCCGGTACAATCGACGCCATTATCTTCAATCGTAACTTTGTTTTGGTGCAACTCAGCCTAAATCGGGAGCACTTTATGTAAAGTAAATAAAACAAACAAATCAACCAAGAAATGGTATTTATTAACGAAAAATATTTAGAATGCAATACAGTTTAGTCATATTAAAATGTGATGGAGACGCCATAGCCTTACACAATATAAAAGGAAAAATAACCAAAGTCAATCAATTTAAAATATAGTACTAAAATAAAAAAAAAACATTATTTAGATACTTAAAAAAAATACATAAGTAAATTAAACACTACAAATATCACATTTTTAACTACACAACAAAACTAAGCATTTATTTGAAGATTCTCTGTATTACATTATTAGATTGCTTTGCTATTGGATAGACAATACAGAACCAACAATCTGGCTCTACATTTTAATAGTAAATATTCAACCTCATATCTATATTATTTTTACAAGTATAATAGCTAAATGCAGTAAACACTTTGTCTACCTAGACTTGAGAATATTTGCAAAATTGCGCAAATCTGACCTAAGATTATCGAGACGAGATACCAAAGTATCTACTTCCCGCTTAAGATCCATCAGGTTAGGGATGTTGTTACAGTCAGGAACATTCAGAAGAGTTGTAAATATTTTATCCCATATACTGGCTTTCATGTATCTAAAACAGAAAAAAAAGTAAGTTTATTCTAGACTTCTACAAAACTGATTATATACATATAACTAAACTTCTCTTAGTCTAACTAAACTAAAAAACAAATGTGGTTAATTATTATTAAATTGACACGATTACATTAGCCCCACAGCCCCCTTAGCTTGGGCTGTGATTAACGCCTAAAAAGGCCGATATATAGTAATTGAAATGTCAAAAATATGTTGTGGACGATAAAATAGCGATAAACACCAAAGGACATCATTCACCTTGTATGGGGATTTGGCCTAAATTGTATCCAATTTAGTGTGCAGGTATTTTAAGATAAATTATTTACATTTAAGAGAATATGCCATTCTAGTACTAAGGGACTTTATTGAAACGAAAACTACATAGTTTATCTTCAAAATAACTAAATTGCACAGTGATATATAGTAAAACTAACATTAGTCTTATCAATAAAATTTTGATGAAAATTTTATTCATTATATCTTGGCCTTTTGACAGACCCTTTCAGGAATATTATATCGCGCTTAACTGGTGCATGTCTAAAAATGTTATATGTTTTGTGGTGCACATACATAAATGGCGCTGAACAATTTTTGTATTAAATTAAGTATTGTATTCATTGGGACGAAATAAATTTGGATCTCTAGCATTTGTTAAAAAATCTTTTAATGTTTCTCAACGCCATGTCTGTGTCAAGTTGTGTATCTATTATATTATCAGTCAATGACTCTCAGTATCTGAACACGGGGTAGATTTGAGAGCTTCAAGACAAAGATTCAAGAAAGGTCAGGCTAGCCGGGCTGTAACCCTGTTATGTTACTTAGTCGCAAACATTATTACTGGATTTCGTTATTTATGTCAGAGGTTGCGTCATAATTACAAAATATTACTCGTTTCTCAACTCTATAAGCGCTCGACCTTGACAGCAACCGTGCAAATATCAACTTTAATAATGGGAGATATATATATAGTTAACAAATTCCATTATATAACGTTTGCGCTTAAGTAACAGAATAGGGCTGCAACATAACGTAAAACATTCACAAATAAAGTGGACATTATTGTCGGGTGGCGTATGATAGAGACTGACAAAAGAGTGACATATTAGCAGATTCGGAGGCTTAGGCATCGCTATGAGTCAAGTGCACAAAATCCTCCATGAACATTTAGCTATCAGAAAGCTTTGTCCCCCGTTGATAACTCATAATTTGACCAAGGTTCAAAAACACCGTCATGTTGATTGGTGCCGTGAAATTCTTCAAAGATTTAACGGAGGTGACTCAAATACATAGTGTGTTCGACATACTTACGGGTGATGAAAGCTGGATTTACTGTTATGATACGGAATCTAAAAGACAGTCTGCTCAGTAGTTGTTTCCTTCCAAGGAGTTGCCAACTAAAGTGAAGAGATGTCGAAGTATGGGGAAAAATGTGGTGGCCTCGTCATTACGCGACAATTGCTTTAGAGGATCAAGAAACAGTTACTGCAGAGTGGTACACTAGCAATTGTTTGCCACATGTCTTTGAAAATGTTTGAAAGAAACGACCTTGCAGTAGGATCCTTCTTCACGACAACGCCTCGTCACATGTCGCCAGGCAAATGATCAACTTTTTGGCGACGTTGGACGTGGAATTACTACACCAGCCGTATAGTCCCTACCACACACCTTGGATTTTTTATTTATTCACAAAAGATAAACTTCGAGGAAAACGTTTTATGGACGCAGAGGAATCAGTAGCTGCGCTTCAAAAGGCCGCCGAATAGAACCACCCCTAAGTACGTGTGGGCAAAGTGCTTTCCTCAGTGGTTCCATCTCATGCAGCGAAGAGAATGGATTATTTTATTTTAAAAAGATATAATAAAGCTACTTACTAGTAATACTTTATAGTTTGCTCAGTTTTTGATTTTGTAAGAATTTTCAGTTCGACCCTCGTAATATATTATACAACCTTGTGTGATCAACTCATCCGTCCCAGGCAGTGTGGCGAGAAGAAACTAAATTCCACGAAAATATGCCTCCAGCAGTGAAGATCCAAGACTCCGTGTTCTAGGGATTGTTATGATAACTATAGTTTTGTTACTGTAAAACCTTTACCGTGGCAATTTCCTTTCAATGTTCCATTGGCCAACTTTGTTTGCTACTTTCATATAACTGCCCAACAAAATGACATGTATAGTACCGGCGAGACAATACAAATCAGTTTGATAGGTCCATGGTCTTCGTTCTCTCATCTCAGTACATGTAAAACCTTCTGTATTTATTAACTGTAACAAATTGCAATTGTTAATAATTATACAGATAACAAAATTAAAACATTTCTTATTATTAAAAAATATAATAATTCGGGTAATAAAAGTTTGTGGCGCCATTGCAATATCAGTTAAAAGTTTTACTACTGGTACATCACATTTACTTTGAAAAATATTGAATGAGATCTGCAACATTTTCCATGATTTTTTAAGTCAATCTACTTTCTATGAAATAAAATCACGTACATTTTAAAGATATATTAATAATTCAAAAGATCACAACATGACGTCAAACAAATATTATGTATGATCTCACAGAAGAAATGATCAGAAATAGATTGCAAAATTGGTGTGAGAGGAACATCAGCAGTCTTTCACTGAAAGAATTGGACCTAAGCCGTCTATACATTTATAGATTGCTTCCAAGATAGCACTAACAGGATCATACAGTATGTGGTTGAGTATGCAGAATAGTTAATGGTGAGCGCCTTGTTGTGCAATAAAAAGAGGAGACCTCCTTTGTAAACCTGCCTTTAGTCGGTCGCAAGCCCGATTATACCATTCTACTCCTCTCTTTCCCACACAATAGACCTGAAAACGGCACAGTAAATCCATGAAGGCTAAGAAATTTGTCTTTTTGTTTTGGTAAAATAGAGAAAAAAATAGTAAATATTTCTAAATTAAAGTAATTTTATTTCCTAGAAAGCGATTGACTTGATGACTCAAAAGTACACTCTAAATGTAAATGTTTAACTACCTCTCTAAATGTTGTCCCTTCAGGAAATAGAGACATGTCAATAGCACAACCCATGTCAATTAGTTGTAAAGATGGTGTCCTCCACTCTTGAGCAGGCCTGAAAAAATATGTATTATGTGGTTAGATATTAGTCAAATCCCTAATCTAATGTTCTTATCTTATCTTTTTAGAGGACTATCAAATTAAAACCTAAAGAAAACAGACCACCAGAAAGCATAATAATAATAATAAATAATAATAATAATAAATATTTCCAGACAGGTCACACAGCGCCATCTAATTTCCGTGGTAAGCTACGAGGCTGGTGTTACGGAAACTAGATGGTTGATAAACTACATATTATACTTTTTTTTTTTTTGTTAATATATACATACATATTATACATATACATATTATACATATAAACACCCAGACCGAGACAAATTATACAATGTACAACTTGCCCCCGGTGGGAATCGAACCCAGTTCAGACAACGTTTGTTACCACTAGACCACGAAGGCGGTCAACATATGAAACAAAAAGTCTAAATAAGCTCTTCCCTAATCTCTTGAAAGCTGGTTTATTTTAAAATGTGTATCATCTCCGCCTCTTAATTAATTGAATTCTACAGGCCCAAAAACACCCTTTATAAATTAAATATCTGAAATACTCACACTTTCATCAATAGAAAATTATCAGGTTTGATATCAGCATGAATGATCTGGGCTTTGTGCAAGTAATGTACAATGGATAACATTTCGGCCGTCAAAAGAAAAACTATACACTCGTTTATACATTTCGTAGTAGCTATTTTAACTTTGTTTGCTACATCCAAAAGCGAACCATACTTGGAATACTCTGATACAAACAAACTTGCATTGTCTCCTAAATAGGCTGTTGTTATATCCATGTATCCAGGGAGCTGGGAAAATACAAATATCACAGTAATACATTAGCCACCTCATAAGAATATAATATTGAAATCATTCAAAATTTGAATTAGTTCTTACCATAAAAGGATCTTTTATCCTCGCCTTCACTTCTTGACAAATGTAAAATTCCCAAGGCCGACTGGGTTTTTGGTATTTGACAGCCACAGATCTATTACTACTGACATCTAAACATAAAAATACTGCTCCATAATTTCCTTTGCCCAATTGTTTCTCAATGGAGAACTTATTGCTGCCTACGTGGACAGCCGTCGCTACTTGCATTTTGGGAATGGAACGCACTTCGTTATAGCCATCTGAATGCGTCTTATTTGGAAACTTTACATATTCCAATAAAGATTTCAACAACTTTTTATTGAAAGGGTCTATTAAATCTTTGAAGTCAATATCGGCCGGTCTCGGGATATCAGCAGTTTCTACCAAAGATATTGAGTGCATAGATTTGTATGCTGCACATTCCATAGAGTTCTCGCTGTCCACGTCCATACCATAACCGTCCGAATGGAAGTCAGACTGTCTGGAGTACACTGAGGATATTCTACTTTCTTTGCTGACAGAGTCTCTGCTGTCCTCAGACTGGTGTTCGAAATCCAACTGTCTCTTTGAAAGGTCTTTGTTTTTGTCAGAACTCATAGAAACTTTAGCGGCCTGAATCGGCGTATTAGTTTGGGCAGTCAAACCATCCTTACTCTCAGAGTCAGAATGTCCTGAAGGCGGTACCTGCGCCTGTTCAGGACTAGATACGTACAAGTTTTTGTGCATTTTCTGGGATATACTAGGGCTACTTGTAAACTTAGGCGTATTAGCATTGTCTTTGGGCTCATTTCTAGAAGAAATGAAGTTAAGAAATTGATTCGAAAATCCTACATCAGGAGAACCCTGTCCAAACTTTGTGTTAGCTTGTTCATGCCTTATATTTCTAAGTGCCGACGTGGGACTCTTATGCGGTACTGGATGCTTCACTTGTTGACTTAAATTGCTGTTGGCATTGTAGAGATCTTTATTTGCCAATTCTATTTGACCTAATTGATCTCTTTGTTTCAAATCAGGGGAAGTTTGCATTGGTTGACTTTGAAGGGCAGGGTTTTGATAGTTATTATGTCCTTGCTGTGGACCTTGGGGACTTTGGTAAATTTGGAATTGAGCATTATAGTTTTCGGGATATCCAACACGAGCAGGGTCCTCAGCAGTGTGCTTCTGTTGATAAGGGCTTTGTTGATTAAAATTTTGAACATTGTGAGCATTAGCATTTGGTTGACCATAAGGACTTCCGCCCGTATTGTTGTACTGCTGCCCGCCGTGATAGTTTTGTTGCATATTATAGCCAGTAGGTGAACTGGGAACATTAGGCCTTTGGTAATATTGGGCATTTGCATATTGCTGTTGTTGAGGACTTTGATAAGATGGTTGCTGTGCTTGGTTGGCATAAGTTTGCTGTCTTTCAACATATTCTGGTTGCATGTGTTGGTAATCTTGCCTCATAGCATTAGGATAGTTTTGCATGGGGCTGTTGGAAATCGCTGGACTTTGATAACCTTTCTGTTGTTGAGGGTAATGCAAAGGGGGACTTTGGAAGCCAGGGTGGACGGGAGAGGTCACTTGATGGGGACTCTGTATTCCTGGGTGTTGGGGACTCTGATAGTTAGGATTGGGACTAGAGTAGCCCTGTTGTATGGAAACTTGTTGTCCCATCATTTGGTTTCCTCCATATCCTTGTGGGTACGTCCCTCCAAAGCCTTGCTGATATCCATGAGCTTGCACAGTTCTTTGTTGAGGATATCCATTGTAACCTTGAGGTTTTTGATACTGATGGTCATGAGACAAATAAGGCGTCGTGGGAGAAGGTGAAGATGGTTTAACTTCGCCTTGTTTTTGTGGATACATTCTAGCAAATTGACCATTTGGATATCTACTTTGTGCGGACATGGAATTTCTTTTTGATGTGGCAGCATCACTTTGTTGATGATACATTGAGTTATAGTTAGAGCCCTGTGTCTTTTCACCAAAAGGTGTAGTAGTATATCCAGTAAAATTGGTTCGAGTCGACTGATGTCCT
The DNA here is from genome assembly GCA_910589645.1 of Tinea semifulvella. Classification (NCBI taxonomy): domain Eukaryota; kingdom Metazoa; phylum Arthropoda; class Insecta; order Lepidoptera; family Tineidae; genus Tinea; species Tinea semifulvella. The sequence goes on from OU342586.1 coordinate 8,062,623, forward strand.
GATGAACTGGATCCTGATTTGCTATAAAAATATTGTTTAAAGTTAGTTGTATTATTAACTGAACAAGTATCAACTGTTTGATAACTTTGACATATTAGTACAGTATTGACTATAAATCCGCTTTGAAGTACTTACCTACTGTATTCCCTTGTAGCTTCCATAATAACTGATAGTCCTGTCCCTTGAGTCTCAATAGTTGGATGTTGATTGACCTCAGACCTGGAAATATCTTCTTTTTTCCCACTTTGTGGTTCTATCTCACTCTCATCAATTAAAAACTTTGGTACATTAGGTGTTTTATTTGTTTGATCTATGTAGCTAGTGGGCTTTTTAAACTGGGACATGTTAGGGGTACTAGCATTTTTTATGTTAAAGTTAAACACTTGTGTACACGAGGGCTCTTCATAATATGCTGTTTTATTTGCCTGTAAATAAAACGTTTTTTAGTATTGCCAAAAAAACATTAAAACAAAAGCTTTAAATAAATAATTTATCAAAAATCCAATGATAAGGATGCTCGATGCTTTTCGATTTTTCGATATTCCTCATAGTTTAGATGAAGGCCAAACCCACATACTTGAAAAAAAACACCATGTGTATAGCTAAAGACCTGCAGATGACAATCGTTATAACTTCTAAAGTGTATTATTATATTTATTGTAGCATTGTTCATCTGTGGGTCATCAATGAAAGCACTATCTTCATATTCGTTATACTTTTTTCAAAATAATGTTATTGCAGTGATGTTTTCATCTCTTACTCTTTATTGTATAACTTTAAACTAATACGAGTATGTGAAAACCTTTAATAGTTCTTAGTGAATTTACTGTATAATATTAATTAAAATATTGTCAACTGTTGGTTTTCCAAAATGAATAAATAAATGAGTGAGCCAATTTTTGTTGTCATATTAATGTACCACATTTAATAGCAGTTACAATTGTTTTCAGCTTAAATGTAAATATGGCATAGTCCATTAAACAAGGCTAACTTTTGGCCTCATGGCTAAGTGTAAATTACTAATTACATTAGAGTAGATTAGAAATACAACTTACATTAGGCTGAATAGCAGTTGGAGGTGCTGCAGGAAATTTTGAAGCATTTTCTTTATCTTCTGGAGGTAGGCAAGCTGCCACGTCTTGTAAAGTTTGTTTCCGTTTTGTATGCAAAGCCATTGTCATAGATCTGTCCTCGTGAATGTCAAAGTTAGGCATCTCAAATTGTTGGACTACTACTGGCTGCACCATAGAGGGCTCTAAAAATATATTATTCATTATTGTAATAAGAAATACCACTATAAGTGAAGGTATCATTAATATTAACGTAATTATTTAATCTGAGTCACGAGAGTTAAATGTGGTGAACTTTTAAGAAGACAAATTCATAGAATTTAATGAATTAGGCTCATGGACTGCCTGGTCCATTGTGTGTGGGAGAGAGGAGACGAATGGTGTCTCTGGTTAGCGACCGACTGTAAAAGTGGATTTAATGCAAACGTTGTAGGTAATAAAAACTCTTTTATATGAACCATATTTTTACATTAACTAAAATTTCTGATAAAATAAACAAATTGTACAGTTCATTTTTTTGTCTCCGATATAATACATAATTTTAAAAATACATATATAATTTGTGTTATATATTGGTTTAAAAGAATAAGAACGTGTTTGGAAGATAAAAAGATAAGCCACCAAATATTGTGAAAAGGAAAATATTTAATTAAACTTCCTATTAAATTTAGCGTAAATCTTGTAAGTATGATATTTGCTTACCATTATCATTGAATAGGTTTCTGAGTTCCCACCGTGCCTCCTTAGTATTGACAGTCAGAGAGTCTCCAAGAAAGTTATTTAGTAAACTTTTGTCAAATTCATCCCGATAATTATTCTTAGCAAAATTACTAGGCCCTGCAGTATCCCCACCAAAAGGATGATTTGAAGTTGTAGGCCGTTCAATATTCTCCTTGTCAATGCCTCCATATTGTGGACAAACATTTTCATCATTTTTTCTAACTGGATTTTCCAGCTCGCTGAATTCCTTTGAATCTAAATTAACTAATACTTTTGGTTCTCCCGGGGAATGAATGTTCTGAACTTTGATATTTTGAAGTGTAGGAATAGTTAGAGGCATTAAATGTCCCAATTGTTCATGTTCAGAAACTGTATCTAGGGCACAGTTTGCGAGTGTTTCTAAGGCACTGCAGTGTTGACTTGATTCTCTTTGACTGTTATTGTGCTGCATAGTATTATTTATTGCCACCTCTTCTACCTTTGTTGGTTTCTTTAATTCATATTTCCTAGATCTTATTTCTTCTAAACTAAATTCCGTATTATCTACATAAACCTGAAATGTTTTTAGTAATTTGAGATTTTATCTAAAGACGTCAGAAAATTACATGAAGCTTAAAAACCGGACTTCCATTAATGATTTGTCAAAATCTAAATGAATGGAAATTAACTGTATAAATTGTTTGCCATTTTAACAAATGAATCTAAAATGTTTTTAGCAATTTGCGATTTTATCTATAGGTGTTAAATCAATCAATCAAATTAAGCTCTGACAGAATCAATTATTTGTCCAAAATCTAAATTAATGTACGAAAAGAACTCCAGTGTGCAAAAAAAAATATTGCAACTCAGACAAATGTATAGTAAGGTAACTGAGAAAAATATAAATTAGGCATTTTATGAATAAAATAATGCCTAGGTATATTTTTCTGAGTGGGTATAAGATATTTTGTAAAATATTTTGGCTAAAAACATAAAAGCAACTTACCTGTGTTTTATTATAACATGGTATTTTTGAAGCATCTGGTGGGTCAGGTACACAAAGAGCCACCACACTACATAGATCATCCATACAATATGAGAAGTGGTTGGGAGGTAGTTTTAACACATCATCTTCATCCTCATAGACTGTGGAAAATATATTATTTTTCATAATATTGGTTAAGCAAAAATATATAACAGAACAGATATGATTAGTTTAATCTAGACTTAGTTATATTTTTATAAATATTATTTCTGGCAAATTAATATTTATCCTAAAAAAAGCTGTCATAAGTGTTAATGGCAGGATTATTCAAATTATTTTAAACACTGCAATTTATAGATACATAATGAGACATATTTGTATGAATATATTGTAACCTCTATTTTGATTTTTTTACAGGATGTTTTGATTACAAATTTCAATATTGTTAGGAAACATGAAAACGTAATATCTCAAAAGAAATTAGACACACGTAGCTGTGAGTATGAGAAATTATTTCAAATTTAATAATTTCACAATTGTAATACCTAATGTCAATTCATAGTTTTTAAATTGAACAGCATATAACTGAAAAAGAAAATCAGCTTTAGATCGCGCATTATGTTTTTACCCGACTGAGCGATGCAAATTATATATTTATCACACTATGTACAGTTCTCCCAAAGTGATAATGCGCATAGAAATCTTCGTCACTGTTCGGCGACGGTCGTATTAGCGTTGGAAGACGATATGTATATAGAGTGGTTAAGTGCATTTTCTTCATGCATAATTTAGCAGAATTATGTGTTTTGTGCTAAAAGAGATAAATATTGATTTATCAGTAACAAAATTTGATTCGATAATTCCATGTAAGTAAATAGCGAGGAAAATCACACGATTGAGAATATGCTACAATCTTTGTTGGATTGATTTACTTCGAAAATTTTATAGTACTGTAGTGACCTCCTTTAAATATAAAATCTCTGCCTGTGTCAGACAGACAAGCAATTGTCAAATAAACTATTTAAATAAGATAATTAAAGTTGAAATTAAATTCACCTTTGAAAACAAAACCAAGAAGGGTGTGTGTGTAATAGCAGCTCTATATAATTCCACACAGAGAGAACACGTGCAGTCACCGCCAAAAAAACAAAAACAAAAAAACGACTGCCTGAATTGTTTTCGATTGTGTACTCATGATATTGACTTCTATTTCTTTGGAACAAGGTGCAAAATGCAAGTGCATTGTTTAGGGCTCTTACGATTCAATGATTCGGGTGGGTCCGGGAATACGACAATTAGCGAAGATCTGTATGTGCATTATTAATTTGGGAATACTGTACATATGTTTGTTCCTTTGTGGCATTTTGGAGACCATACCTGTGGCCCATTTTGGTGATTCTTGCGTCAATCGATTCGTCTTAATCGTGCGAGCATTAAACATTGAGACCAGCTCAAACATCCACAAAATGGGTCCCGGCTGTTACAAACTGCTATGTTCCCGGCATAAGAGTTTATTAATCATAAAATTATTTCAACGGTGTAGTCCCAGCGGCTTCACTTTGTATTTAAAGTAACTTTTTACTCAGTTTCTATTCATGTATTTTTTTACATGTTTTGTAACATTTGACTAGCCTAAGAGAAAAATCAAACTTACGAGTAAAAGGCAAGGGTTGATGAGGAACTACATTGGTGTGCACCATTTTGGTTTTAGCATTAGTCCAGATACCAATTTCTCTTTCATTTTCCACATTGCCACAAGCTTGGACCAACGATGCTGGTCCGGGATTTTCAGCCAAAGGCACATGTGCACCAGAAGTTGATGGGGCATCCTAAAAAAATAATTAAAACCTAAACAAGTAGTAATTTATGTACAAAATAGAAACTCGGGTATACAATATTATTGATAAAAAATATATGATATAATATAAGATATAAATGATAAATAATGTGGGTGGTTGGATTCCTAATAGGGATGACAATAGTTATGTATGATGATGATTTATGTAATAAAATAGGATATGTGGATAATAAAAAACATACACCAGAAGTTGTTGGGGCATCCTAAAAAAATAATTATAACCTAAATAAAATGCGTGTGGATCTAAACAAGTAGTAATTTATGTACAAAATAGAAACTCGGTATACAATATTATTGATAAAAAATATATCATAACATATATCTTGTGGGTGGTTGGATTCCTAATAGGGATCACAATAGTTAATGTATGACGATGATTTATGTAATAAAATAGGATATGTGAATAATAAAAAACGTATTGGTTATTATATCATATTGATAAAACAAAACCATAAAAAACAACAATTTATCATATATTAGTTTTAGCTTTCTGATCAATTTCGACCTGGACTGGCCTATTTAAACTTCGCCTGCAAACAGAATCGTTTTTTTTACGAGATTGGTATAACCCTTATTAATGTTCGTGTGAAGTTAGCAGCTCAAGCTTAACAAATGTTTACGACACGAAAAGTTATATAGGTTATTTTAACTTTGAAAAAAAATAATGTAACAATAAATTTGCTTAAAATCTTGTGTTTTTGTTTTCATTCGCAAACACTCAACTTTGCAATTTGATGGAAGCCTATTCCTATGCCCCATTCGGCTGCAGTTTGTCTCAGCGGGCAACAACCCGCCGGTTTCTATTTTTTCCCTGTCCTAGGGTGGTCAAGGAAGGGGCTACGAAAGGGGGTGTGGCCCCTGCGGTGTCTATATGGTAACAACAGCGCGGGCTACGCCTCGGTCCTCATGATCTCCCGGGTCAGGCGGCGGCCTTCCGGTGGCCGTGCGTGGAGAAGGGCGATTCCCCGACAATGGTTGAAGCGGCAGTGGTAGGCTCGATCGAACATGGACTTCGAGAGCCTGACCACAAACTGCTCGACTAACATTAGCTACGACTTCATATTTAGCCAACTTTACTATAGGCCCATCATGACAAGTGGCAAGCTCGGCAATGTACCAAACTCAACAAATATCATATATAAATTAAATATTTTTATTTAAATTAATAAATTTTATTGTGTCTCAACCAGGAATCGAACTTGGTGCCTATGAGTCTAAATCCATAGCCTTAGCCTCTAGACCATGGAGCCAGTTGCTTTATATAAAAAAACAATTAAATTACCTCATATACATTAAGCATAACATTGGAAGCGTGTCCCCTGTGATCATGGCCTTGTCTGACAACTCCAGGCACCACACTGCGGACTGTTTCACCAATTCTTTGTACAGGTGCATTAGCTATGTTCCTTCTTTTAAAACTTTTCAGTGAAGTTAAAGCCTGTCTTGTTTCAGCGAGTGCAGAAGCAGCCTTTCTCTTAGTAGGCGAATCATCATGTAACATTCGTTGAGCAAAGAATAATTGAAAATTCCTGTAAATAGTTTATAAAATGAACTTTTTAAATATCTCATTCAAATCTTTACACAAATAAAATATTTTTTATTAGCAATGAAAGCATTTATCATGCAGGAGTCAGGAACAGGATTAAATTGTGTATTTATCCAATATAAATAAATAAAAATATTCAAGGTGACATTACGACAAAATTGATATTTAATTGAGACCTAATTTAAATCTAGCAATCTTTTAAATAAATACAAATAGCTTACTATAACAGAAATTAGCTGCGAAGGTCAAATTGAATAAAAACAATAATATTTTAACATATTTCTACTTTATTCTATCTAGTCAGCAAAAAAATCTATTAATCTCACAAAGGTCCTATTTTATTGAACCTTCACAAACTATGCACATAACTGGAGTCTAAATGGAGTCCACCACAATATTTCTGACAGTAGCTTTTTAAAAAATATTTATTTAAAACTTGCTAGTATAAGAAATGGAACTAAATACAAACATATGAGCCTGTTCAAGTTCATCCAAAGGTTGTGCTTGTGCCTGTATTCCGAGCATGTAGACTTGGTTGGCTTTCTTGTAATCCCCCGTTTCTTCACAGTAACAAGACCAAGCACGGTAGAACTCGGAGCACTCCACTCCAATACCACTGTTATACAGCCTTTGGTAGATCTCCAATGGATTTGTCAAGCAATCAATCTAGAAATTGTAAAGATGAAAAGTGTGACAAATTCCCCCAGATAAGCCCTCATAATATGGGTTTCCTTGTCAAGCTGTCAAATTTTGATTTTTATTGCACAATCTTTCCACACCTGATAAAATTTGAGACTTGGCAGCTCTTATTGTATGCATCTACCTCAGTGGATCCTGTATTTTATTTATTTTATTACCAACACTTAAATGTCCTTGTTGACATTTTAATTGTGAGGAAACATATTTTTTTGTTACTTCTTTCCCCATGTTCACATACTTATCAAAGTGCAGCCAGCTTTTTTTACAGTATTTTGTTTTAAGGGAAATGAAAATCCTACTTGAATGACTGTCAAAGCAAAACATAGTATGAAAAAATTGCTCTTAGAGCACCAAGTTGAACACAACTTTTAAGTCACACCCTGTGTTGCAATTCAAAAACCTAGTAACTACAAGTTAAATAGATTACATAAAAAAGTATTATACTTTAGTAGCACATTCAGAATAATTAAGCCTAGTTAGGTATATCATGGAACAACAAAACATAATGAGATCCTAGTTCAGGCCGCAGTAATTTTGAAGATCTCTGAATAGCTCTACCATATGTTTAGGTCATATTAAATCAATCTATCAAAGTCTTAACTTACATATTTGATCCACAATTTAACAAATCTTCTATCCTGATAGTACTTTTCATCTTTCTCAAACAATTGTAGACATTCTTTGATAATGTGGTCCATATGGCCCTCGTGGCCATGTTTAGGATATGACTGCTCAACCCAGTGGATGTAATTAAACCAAGGCTCTAAAGGATCAGACCCTTGGTAGCTTTGAATAGCTGCCTCATGCTCCCTGGTTAAATAACACACAAAATAGTTAACATAATATACTATGTAAACCACCATATAGTACAGAAAGTATATTTAGAAATAATAATAAAGTGCAAATAGTAGAAATCAGATGTTTTTTGTTTATATACAAATAATGACATAAAAAAAGCAAATTGAAATCAAATAAACTTGTATACCTCAATTCAAACAGTCAGTGGATATACGAATTATATTTTTGATAAACAATAATAACTAATAATGTCAATATATAAATTTTAAGTTCTTACTCTTTCTGTAACTGCAGCTGTCGCTGAGCGTCGTGGTCAGACTGGGCCTGTAAAGCTGTACCCAGCTGTGCCAAGTTTCTACCACCTCTTAGAGGTTGAATGTTCTCTTTACTAACGTCGATGTCCATGTTTAAAACATACAATTTACACTTAACCGAATAACATTAGGGATAAATACAGAAATCCTGGTTATAAAAACGATATTTTAGATGCACTTTTTTTTATTAAAAAAATATATTTCTACAATTATATATCACCGTGACGTATAGAAATAAAAATCAATTAAATAAATTTGTACAGGAATAGTTTAAAAAACTTATAAAAACAAGTTTTGCTTTGAAAAAGCGAAATTTTTTGGCAACTGTTGCCAACTGAAGAGACAAACTGACAAAATCTGACACCACTCTATTATCTATGAAATATTCAAAAATATTCATAGACATTTTTCCGTTAATAAATATTTTAGGAAATAATAACATTAAAATTATAAATACTAACTAATATATTTTACTATTATGTGCTTTTATTTATAAAATTAAAACCATACGGCTGTATTTTATTTATTGTATATCTATAAAATTGGCAGACGTATCGTGCATGCGGCTCGGCGGATTTTCAATTGTTAATTGTATATTTGTTAATTACTTTTTAAGTTTTTAACTAATACAAAATTGTCCTATCGCCATACATTTTTAATTTTATTCATAAAAGAAAGAATGCTTACCGATTAAATTAGTGGAACCAGTTGAAATTAAAAACTAACATCCCTATTAGTATATTTTGACTAGCTGTCAGCTGTCAGTCACTTTTTCTTGTTTTTGTTAGTCAGTCACATATTTTCTTTAGATTTTCTTTCAGTTTTTTATTAAAGAAAATACAACTGTTTTGCTTTTATATTGATATTTACACAATTTTCTTGTTGGCATTAAACTTAAAAAATGTCAGCTACGTTTCGCTTAGCTGCTAAAAAAAAGGCTTCACAAGAAGAATTACGTCGTTTAATGGCCAAGCAGAAATCTTCCAAACAAACAAATAAAATTAATAATCCTTTAGCGAAATATAATGACTCTGGACAACTAACATGTGTTCTTTGTAAAACAATAGTGCGCTCAGAAAGTGTTTGGCAAGTCCATGTAAATGCGAAGCTGCACAGGGACAATGTGGATGAAGCTAAGAAATTCAAGGAATTGACTAATAATTTTACTACAGCTAAATTAAAAAGGCAAGGAATGCCGCCCCCTGATGTTCCTGATCAAAAGAAGCCAAAAGGAATATTAAAAAATGCACCACTGCTGTATGTGCCAAAAAACAAGGCTCCAGTTGTGGTTTCCCATCATGATGAAGAAATTAAACGAGCTTTACATGTTCCTATTAGTGAAAGTGGTAAGATTAATATTATCATTAGGGCCCCTAGGAAACAGAGTTAGGGCTGAATTAACCTATTCTCTGCCATACTATCGTTTTAGCAATTTGTCTGGTGATGCAGTGTAAGCGTCGTTGGGCGCCGGGGATAGAAAAAAGTAAAATAGATGTATTACGTAATATTTTGATCCACCTATGAAAATATTTAAATATTAACACAAATAAAAAATAGAGTATCAACCACTGAAGAATAAGTAAAATTAATTGTTTAGTAAAATTAAAATATTTATTTTCTTATCCAAATCAGATCGGACTTAAAAAAAAACTGCCACTTTGCATGGAGTAATTTAATAGGCGGATCTGTCGATATTTGTCTTTTTTTTTTAACGCCTCATTCTGCTTATACAAATTACCAATGGTGTTAGTATAAAATGCTTACATTTTTAGTGTTAACTGTTCCATTACAAAGACAAACTAACATTTGATGTTAACATTAAACTTTTTGACACATAAACAAAAGTCAAATCTAAGGAAGGCTGGCAATTATTTCTGCCAATGTATTAGCCTTGCTATACAGAAGGGAAGTATTGCCAGTCTTCTTGGGACTATCTTATGGGATGAGGACATTTTTTATTTACCGTTAGTATTATTTTATTAGGTTTAGTTTAGTAAAGTATCATCACAACCATTTCCCTTCCGGGGTGGTCAGAAACTACGCTTATGAATAAGCAGATTCACATAATAATAAACTAAAAAAAAAAGTGATTACAGTAACTAGTTGAACATGGTATAAATAAAAGTTGGCTAGAGATGGATTCTTGAAACTGTGGTTTATGACCACCCCTAATATTTACAGTTGTAATATACTTATTATTGTTTTTAGTTAGGGCTTCTACATCATCAGAAGTAGAGCCTGAAAGTAAAGAACAGATTCCAGTTGAACCTATTCCTGAAGGGTTCTTTGATGACCCTATTTTGGATGCTAAGGTAAATATAATTTTACTAGCTGTTTGACTCAGCATTGTTAGTGTAATATGGTGGTGGTCAGTCAATTGTCTCTGCCTACCCCGTAAGGGATCTGGCGTGAAGATATGTATGTAAAAAGAGCGTTCAGATTGCCGTTGGATTACATTTCATGTCCAACACTGGATTCCAGGTAACTTCATAAAAATTGGTCAAGTAATAGTGTAAAGACCAATCAAACAGACAGACAGATATATGGCTGTGGGGTCAGATGACGACATTGTGTCCCTAATATCTTCATCCCTGTGTTCCAAGAAACATTTCTGCCACACATTTAATCAATATTGTTTCAGTATTATGGGCATGAAAGGTGAACAAACAGCCATACATACATTCATATAGACAATGCCTCTTTCACATTTATAATATAAGTATAAATTATTTGATTTTGAAAATCTATATTAGACTTTAAATACATTTATTTATTGGTCTTAGGCTTGGTCTTGTTCAATGCTTTCTTAATGGGTTCGGCCACTTAATTGGCCATAAAATCCCTACACAAATTTAACTACTGTAAACTAAGTAAGTTACGTGAATATTGAATTGCCAGACAAACACATTACAAATGTTGACTGGGTTAGGGTAAAGCTACCTTAAACCAAAGCAATGTTTATTTGTAATATTAAAATTACATAGAATAAGTAATATATGCTGTATTACTAAAATTAGATCTATTTACTTTTTTCTGATCGAAATAAAGATTGTAACACTAAATAGGACAGGCCTAAAGTACATACATATCTATGTAAAATGTCATAGAGTTGGCTTGTTCACGTAAGAATAAATAATAAAACAAATATACCAATATACTTATATTTTATTTATTTATATTATATAATAAACATACATATATATTTTTAGCAATTTAATTTACTCTGTAAATACTTTGCATAATATAATTTAAAGTTATATTTTTTATTCAAGACTCATATAATTCTTCAAATGACGAGTGAATTTTTTCAATCATGTCTGAAGCAAGCATACTTCTGCCCTTTTCTTTGAAAGATTTCTCATTACACAGCCTTACCAAGCATGAGCCTCCATAACATGCCAAAGTTGCTGCTAAATTAGGATTATTGCCTTCTTTACTTAAACACCAATGTAACAATGTAGCTATTGATCCTGACAATAAGTCCCCTTGTCCTCCACATCGCCGGTTAGAACCCCCTCCATTTGACTTCCATTCTAATTCTTTATCAGAACTGTAAACTTCATCAATGGCACCTTTTTTCAAAATTGTAATATTATCACCCAATTTATTAAAATCTATACCCCCTTTATCACATTTGATTTTAGCATACAACCTTTCATATTCAATTTTATTGGGTGTCAATATTACACCAGGGGCTGGGTAGTCTTTGATTAAATCCAGTTTTTCAGTTATGAGGAATAATCCATCAGCATCTATGACCAATGGAATTAGTTTAGATCTGGATATTTTAATGATGTCTGATACAACTTTAAAGGTATTGGGATCTCTTCCCATCCCAGGGCCGATAACTAAGACATGTATTCTGTCCAGCCAGGGTACTATTTCCTCAACACCACATGTATGATCTAGCAATGGGTGCACTATTAGCTCGGGACTAAAAGACTTTATCACCGGAGCAGCTGATGATGTACAAAATATGTGAGCTAAATCTGCTCCTACCTGAAAAATAAAAACTAAGAATATCAATCATTGATTTAATACCTAATTCATTTACATCTTATTAATAATAATTAAGTATAAAGTCCGATTGTGAGCCATTTTATATTAAAGTTTGCTTGCATCTGTACAAGAAAATAATATAAACATTAAATTAAATACTAACTTTTAAAGCACTAATGCCTGCGAAATACGGAGCACCAGTATACTCCAAGGATCCTCCAATAATACCTATCCGACCGGCTTGTCCCTTGTGTTTATCGTCTGATAACGGCATTATGCTTGCTTTTACACAATTAAGTAGGATATTGAGGTCCATTATGTTTCGTTTTATTGTTAAAAATATTAGTTGATTGCCTATTTTAGTTAATTTATTCCGTGAAAGTAACATTTATATAGCACCTACCGGTATACAGACAATGACAGACAGTATACGTGCGGAAATTTTACATCTGCCATAGAATATACCCTACTCATTCCGAATCGCGCTCCGCTTAGAACGATTATGACACTGACCGAATCAAATATCGCGATTTGGATGCTCAGAGCGTGATATCAATTCGGAACGGTCTAAATCACATTTTCATTCATAAAATGTTAGTTTTTTTTTTTTTAATGCATGGAAGATAAATTGCGGATTCCACATCTTTGAGTATGAATACTAACAAATATACATCTCTCTGTTTATTCATCTTTATATGTGTAAAGTTTAATATTATTAACTTATTTTGGTAATTTAAAATAACTTGCCGTGTTACAGACATTTTTTTTTTCACTTCCTACTTAAATATTAATTATAGATTTGTTTAAGAAGTAATATAGAAACAGTATAAACGAATTACAATATAACAAATATATATGTCTCGGTTTATTCATATTTATATGTTTAAAGTTAAATTTTATTAACTTATTTTGGTCTTTTAAAATAACTTGCCGTGTTACAGACATTTTTTTTGACTTCCTACTTAAATATTAATTATAGATTTGTTTCAGAAGTAATATACAAACAGTATAAACGAATTACAATATTAAATAATTTAAAAGAAAACTTAATTTAAATAAACTTGAAAATGGCGCGCGACATAAAATGCGACTTAAAACCTCGATATCGTGAGCAGTCTAAGCGCGAGAAATAATGTCGTTTGTGACGTCACACAGTTTGGCAAAACAGTTTAAGCGCGTATCGGAACACCTTTAAGCGTGCTTAGGTTACTATTATCGCGTATCGGAACGATAGGTATGTGTGACTTGTCGCTGTAAGCGCTTTGTTTCACTTTATTTCGCTGTGAAAGTCATTAGACTTGAAGTTTGTCTATGGTTTTCATACAAAATTCGGTAAAAAAAGCAAGCTTTGCCTTATTTGCTTTCAAGTCGAACATAGCATTAGACCAATGGGGTGTAGCACGCAAAACTTTTTGTAGATGTCGCTAGCGCCAATGTTTGCACCTTTGACGTCACTCATTTTTTTGTGGTAATAGAGTATGTAACATAATAATAAAATTATTTATTGCACACAAAATATACATTTATAATACTATAATACCTAAAAGAAAAAATATTATAATACTAAGATAAATACATAAATAATTATATATTCTTCTTCTTAGTCGCTACACTCTTGGCAGAGTGGTCGTGGTCGTCACTTGAGTGTCAGTGGCACGCTTAACAAGTCGTCGCCACTCGTCTCGAACTGCAGCCTTCCTGGAGCACTCATGTAGGGGGTGATCCATTGCTGCTTTAACCTGGTCAGTCCATCTCATCGGAGACCTACCACGCATTCTCTTGCCATCGACTTTTCCCTGAACTACAAGGCGCTCAATGGATGTATCTCCACGCCGTGATACGTGTCCAAAGAAAGTGAGAATGCGTGATTGCACGATTGAGGAAAGGCGTTGTCCTATCTCCAGTTCGTCCAGGATGGATTTGTTGGTTCGGAACTCCGTCCACGATATGCCCAACATTCTCCGCCAACACCACATTTCTAGAGCATTAATACGTTTTATTTCAGTTTCGCGCAGGGTCCACGTCTCTGCAGCATACAGGAAAATGGGGAACACAAGAGCTCCGACCAGCCGGATTTTAGTAGCTTTCGTAATGTTTCGGTTCCTCCATATTTTCTTAAGCTTCTCCATAGCAGACCTCGACACTGCCATACGACGCTTAATTTCCTCCTCGCATCCACCGCCATTCGATATCAATGCTCCCAGATAAATGTATGATTGGACAACATCGCATTTTGCTATCTGTTTAATTTCTGGCCAGTTATCGTTGGCACGGTCTACAATCATTACCTTTGTCTTGCTGCGGTTAATTTTAAGGCCGAACTTAAGACTGACTGACTCCATTTTTTGCAACAGCTCTTCCATGTGACCAATACTTGTTGCAAATAATGTAGTGTCGTCCGCATATCGCAAATTTGAGATTTTTAGTCCACCAATTGTTACTCCATCAGTCCAGTTTTCAAGGGCAATTCTCATTATAAGTTCTGTGTAGATGTTGAACAGAAGCGGGGAAATAATGCATCCTTGTCGAACTCCAGCATTGGGGTGGAAGTGGCTAGATAAAACTTCATCTGTTCTTACTGATGCTGTTCCATCTTCGTAAAGACGTCTGAGTAGGTGCACTAGATGTTTTGGCGTACCCATTTCCAACAGAGTTTTCCAGAGCATGGGCCATTTTACGGAATCAAACGCCTTTGAGAAGTCAACAAAGCAAATATACGTCGGCTTGTTAAACTCTCTGGCTTTCTCTATTATTTGGCGTACTGACAGGATTTGCTCACGGGTACCTTTACCTTTTACAAAGCCGGCTTGTTCGGGCGCGATCTCTTTTGACAAATAACTCTTAAGACGCTCGTTTAATATGTGTAGTAGAACTTTGCTTGCGTGAGATATCAAAGCAATAAGGCGATAGTTACTACACATCTTTGTAGAACCTTTTTTATGCAGTGGGACAAAGACAGTGTGAGCCCATTCTTGCGGCCAAGAACCTGTATGCCATATTTTGTTGCATAGAGTTTGAAAGATCTTAACGCCATAGTCTCCCGAAGCTTTGATGGTTTCAATCGGGATAGAATCTTTACCTGTGGCTTTTCCATTTTTTAGGTGTTTAATTGCAGCTCTTACTTCGTCTTTGAGAATGTTTGGCTCAATCTCTTTGTCCTCTGGTTCAGTCGAATCGAAGCAACGTGATTCTGGATCCTCAAACAGTGACTGGCAATAGTCTTTCCAAGCCTCAGAAATCGCATCTATTTCTGTAACGGTCTCCCCGTGACCGTTTTCAATAACCCATGCTCTGGAAGTGAGAGTCTTTGTAATGCATCGAATTTTCTGGTGTAGGTCTCTGGTTTCATGTTTATCAGCATGCGCTTCGACTTCTGCACAAATTTTTTGAAGCTGAGCATTTTTATCTCGTCTACATGCTGCCTGAATCCGAGCAGACATCTTGTTTTGAATTCTTACATCAACTCCCATAGCTTTTAATCTACGCCTTTCCTCTATTAGGACAAAAGTATCATCGCTTATCCAGTGCTGTCGCTTACGTGTTCCCATAGATGGTTTCGACTCTTTAACTGCGTTAACTATCAAATCCTTTGCTCGTTGCCATAACTGATCAGGTGATTCTGATATGAAATCGACACTTGCCCATTGACTCCAGTTATGTTTAAGTGCACTCATAAACTTTTTGCTATCCCTTACTTCAAATCTGGTTTTATTTTTAAGTTTTCTAGCTGCTTTCAGTTTTAACTGCACTTTGGAGATCAAAAGTTGGTGATCGGACCCACAATCTGCACCAGGGAGAGTGTGGGTATTTCGGACAGAGGTCTTCCATCGCGACCCAATCATGATATAGTCAATTTGATTGCGATGAATACCGCCAGGTGATGTCCACGTGTAGAGTCTTCTGGGGTGGTTCTGGAAGAAACTATTTGATATGACTAGGCTATTCTCAGATGCAAATTGTATTAAACGTTCACCCCTCTCATTGCGTTTTCCGAGGCCAAACTTTCCTGCACAATTACTAAGGATGTGGGCGTCTGCTCCTATTTTCGCATTAAAATCACCAGTAAGTAACAATAGTTCTCTTTTTGGAATTTTCTGGATGGTGGACTCCAGCTCTGTGTAAAAGTTGTCTATGTTATCGCTGCTTGTACTGGCCGGTGCATAAACCTGTATGATGTTTACATTAACTGGCGTCGCCTTGAGTTTTATACTCAGAATTCGATCGCTTACAGGTTCATACCCCAGGACACAGTTTTTTATTTGCTTTGGGATGACGAAAGCAACGCCATTTTTGCTACTGCTAGTATTGCCAGAGAAGTAGACAGTGCTCATCTCAGTGTCAAAGTGACCATTGCCCTTCCAATGAGTTTCGCTAAGGCCACAGATAGTTAGCTCACATCGGGTTAATTCTTTTTCTACAATATGCAACTTTCCTGGAGTAAGAAGACCGCGTACATTCCATGTACCTATCTTTTGTATATGTCGCATTTTTACTGCATTTCCAGTAGTCCATTTTCCATGGGATGCCTGGTTTCCTACATTGCCATGGCCGGTAACCAATTTCACACCGCATGCCCCGGACGCAGTACGGCGCCGGTTGCTAAGCGGATCACATGGCCACTTAATATTCTTACATTGTACTTTCATGACGACTTTCTTGGGATAGTAGTGCAGTGGTTTCCCCTTGCCTTCTGCACCAGAACTTTTAGGACCTATTTTGACCCCAAGGCTCTCTGTAGCCTCTTCCAACCGGTTTCCCGATTAGGGTTATGGTTATACCGCCATGGCTCGGTCGTCAGAGCCTCGTCCGTTGTCTAGCAGGGAGTACCACGTGCAGGTGAGGTTGACAGTTGGGCCGGTTAAGATGTGGGTACCGTTCTCCCCTTACTCCCCATATAAATACATACTAATATGTCTGGTGATTTGGATTCGTTTTGCTTTTTAAGGAAGTAACAAAGAAGATGTTTTTGAATATATTTACAGATGGTGTCCGTCTGATAAACAATGGTTGCCTGGTCCATTGACGAGCTGCTGATGCGGTGAGATACTCGTATATCGCAACATCACAACCTAGATCAAAGCAATTTAACTCAGAAAAAACACTTTTTTCGCCAATTTTCTTCTATCTAAACTGATATTATTTGGTTAAACGATTATTAGGGTAAACTGATATCTCACGACTTCTATGAGAAGTTACTTGCCGTAAAGGTGTTCTAATCAGAAATCCAATTATGATATTATCTCAAAAAGCGCGATTTTAAAGTTAAAATGTTCACTCTAGACGCGGCTAAATAATAAAATTTGTTTCAGGCACGAAATACTGAATACAAAGACCCTATTGAAGAGGAATGGGATAAATTCCAAAAAGAAATTCGCGATGAAACTAGTGCATCTGCTGAGATTATTGCTGAAGAACAAGAAGAAGCCACTGCTGAGAGACAAATAGATGAAATTGATGAACAAATGAGAAATTGGTCAAGGTATTTTTTTCCCTATTTAATTCATATTTGTATAAGGCTAGCTAAGACTCGTTGACAAAATGCGTACTATATTCGACTACTGCTTTTTGAAGCTCAAAGCGTTTGGAACAGTTACAAGAACACTGGTTAAAAAGTTGGTCGAATACAGGGTTTATATTACTTTTGCAATTGAAACCCCTAGTTACCTCGTTAGTGATAAGATAGTTTTGATTGATAATATCTATTATAATTTTGTTACTTTCTAAATATATGTTTCCAGGGTGCTTGATCTAGAATTAAAAAAGGAAGAAACCAAAAAGAAAACTCAAGAAAGTGAACAAATGGAAAATGGCGATAACGACGAATCAGATAATGAAACGGACATTGATGAGTTTTTAGATTGGAGAGCAAAGAAATCTTACAGATAAGAATAAATTATCCTAGTTTTACCAGTGTTTATTTATTTAATAGTCCAATCATGTAACCTTTAAAATGTTGGATTCAATATGTTCACAAAAATAGTTTATATATTAGTTAGGATATTAGTACAGCTGAACATTTTGTTGACATTTATAATCATTATTTATTATTCACCTACCAATAGTCATAGCTGGGCACCGTTAATCAAATAGTTAACTTTGTTAATCGTTAATCCGCTACAAAAAAAGTTAGCTTCGTTAAACGTTAAAGCGTTACATTTCGGAAGAATTAACGGAAGTTAACGTTAATCCGTTAATATGTGTAAAATTGCATTTTTATATCGTTGCGTTAGTGAACTTATAAAACCTGTTGGTTTAGGTTCTGGAAGTTAACAGGTTAATATATAATATTGTCAGAATGAGTTCTCTTTTTTGTCTTGCCTCGGTTAGAGCCCGCCTTAAAAATCTCTTCAAACTGTACGTATTGTGACTCATGTACCCTTCTTACATGTTGTTTCAAATTATTCAGGCTTGATACATGAACTTTTATTTTTGTGTCTTTCGGCAAGCAACGCATACAAGCAAAAAGTATTTGCTGGCCCGATCTGGATACAAATTCCACATACTCAGTCAAATGTGGCCAAGGATTCTCATCAGGACCGCTGAAATCCGATTCCATGTCTTCCATGATATAGTTTTAATTACTACACTGCACAGTACACTTTTCTATTTAACTAATTACACTGCACTTCTTTATTAACACGCAAATTATCACTGACAGTAATTTATAATAACAACAAACACAACACTCGTCACTCTAAGCACTGGCGCTAGTACTTCGCAGTTTTCTTACTCGCACGCGCCGGCAAAATATATCTAGTTTTGTTTTTGTCTTACGCGCCGCCGCGCCCGGCACTTGTCGTTTCATACTTGTCTAAACCTGTTTTTCGCACCACACCGCGGTGCCGTGCGGTAAATAGTGACATTGGATTAACGATTAACGGACTTCTGCATATTAACGGAAGTTAACGTGTCCGTTAACATTTTAAAAAGTTAACCCGTTAATCAAAATGTTAACTTTGTTAATTAACGATTAACGGATTAACGAGTTAATGCCCAGCTATGCCAATAGTTATAGAGCTGTCAATAAACTTCGGTGTGAATCTGTGTAGGTAATAAAAAGTTTTTTGTAGGTATTTTGCTACAATAGCCATAGTTTACCGAAGTGCATAACTATATAGTATATACCATGTGGAATTTATTAAGGATCAAATATTTTGATATTATAATCGAGATAAAAATAAAGTACGTACGTATTTTTATTTTATATTTAGAAATAAAATCTTAAGTTACGGTGCAGAGAAGTTTTCTTAAAAATATAGCAACTCATACCAAGCTTAATCAAGTAGGTCGACGATCGCGCTATCTTGCAATTACACGTAGTATAAACAGGTAAATTGTATTGATGGCTCAGGCGTATGGCTATATGTCAGGTTCCGACAGATAATCTATCTTCGCCGAGTTCCAGCTTTGCACATGTTGCCTACTCCAAGTTTTAGGCCGAGTCGCCATGAAGTGTGGTCTTAATAAGTACTGGCGTAAATAAGTACTTAGTCGTTTCTCTGACTCATGCATGGTAAGTCCACATTGTATGTTGCACACTGTACTAATCAAGTGTTGTTTATAGCTCTATCATATTAACCTGACATGCCCATATTCCTTTTGCTATGTTCGACTTGAAAGCATATAAAAAAGCTTGTTTTTTTACCGAATTTTGTATTAAAACCATAGACAAACGCCAAGTCGAACGAACTTTAAAGCGACAAGTTGAACATAGGGTTGGTTATGACCGTGCAAAAGCGCGGGAACGAATCCACGCGTCTAATGTCTATGCATTTTATTTTTAAACGACCTGAGAACTGTCACGACATGATTTGTCAAAATTGATGCCCTTTTCGGTTTTCTAAAGTTATTTTGTATTGATTTTCTAAATTACGCCGGTTATATTTCACTGGTATTTTATGTAGGACTGTGTTATTTAAGTAACAACGATGCCGAGTGTATTCATAGGTGATTTTCACGAGCTATTCAATAAAATTAAAAAAGATGAAGAGAGGCAAGAAGGATTAAACAAAATCAAAAATGCATTGGCGCTTAATTCTCGTGAAGCCGCTAGATCTATAAAGGAATTTGGACTTTCTAAAATTATCAATTGTTTTTCCTACGAAAATGAGTATGTACTTAGCTTTATATATATATATTATTAAAAGGACTTATAGAATTATGCTCTAATGATGAGGATGGAACATTTAGTTTCTTGTATCTCTTGGATTATGCTTGATTAGATGCTGTATTTTTTGTTTATGTTAAGTGACTGTTACATATAGTGATGATTAGTGTCTGGCTGAATATTTGGTCTCGGCTGCAATGTTCAAGTATCGGCCAAATTAGGTTTTTTTGAAAAAGTGTGACTCTTGGTGTCCATGTTTATGCTCCATACAATATTACAGGAAGAATGCTCTAGTTAAAGAAGATTGATAAAAGAGAATAGGAATTTAGAATTGTATTTTGTAATTTAATTATTTTATTACTTTTTATTAATGTACTGGTTATGGCTAAAAATTGTTTCAGACAGACTAGTAATGATCTGAAAATTTGTAATTGTACATTAATTGTTACAGTGAACAAGACACAATGGTTTGTGACATATTGAAGTCATGTTTCCAGAACTATCCTCCTGGTGAGGTGTTATTCAGTCATATGCCACACATCATGTATATGTTACGACACTTTCTTCCTTCAGTAAGACTTGTTGCTGTTGAGGAGGTATGCTATTTTCATAATTTTAACATTTTTATGCAGGTGTAAATAGATAAATTCTGTATTTGATATAGAAGAAACCATTTTACAACCTCATGTACCTGTAGTAAAGTTGTCTAAATTGTAAAAAGCGGTGGTTTTTAATCACATCGCCAGGGATTATACAATAACTGGAATTCTTTGTGTCTACCTTATTTATACCCAGTTGCTCAAAATATTAATCATCAAATAATAAAATATTAAATGTTTCACTTTAGTTTATAAGCCATGTGATTTACTCAAAAAACTGCATATATTTTGACATAAATAACAAAAAAGTAACATTTATTATTTTATTCATTCTTTTAGAAACCAGTGTGTATTGTAGGTATAGTGATTATCAAATATTAGTTTATTTATTTTATTTAAGGAACTCGAATTTTCAGGTTGCAAAAGCTGTAATGTCTGATGAAACCATATTACCAACTGAAAATTTTAAGGATATGTTTGTTGCTGTAGCCCACTTGGTGGCCGATGCAGACATCTCCATATCTAGCAAGGCTGTCCAAGTGACATCGAACCTCCCCACAGAAATATATTCCCAGATCTTGGAAGAAATGATCATATGCACTGAAGTAGATGCCAGTGCCAGGTGCAATGTCTTTGAGGTAGGTATTATATTAAAAGAAAACTTAACTAAAAGTTTAATACATAAAATTCATAAAAAAGCCTAAATTGACTATTAAAACAGGGTTTGGAAATAAACCCGTCTTTTTCATTTCCGGACTAGACTAGAAAACTAGTTAAACTGAGATCAATAGTGTTATTATGCTTTCCACTTCTATGAAAACTATAGTAATATATATAGTATAGTTATATATGCAAGTTTTAGCCAGTCTGCAAAAACTTACAATTTCTATTCCTTCAATTATTCAAGGAATAAAAATGGTTCATAAATTTCAGCCTAAGAGTACACCAACCAGTTTTAACCAAATATTTAACCATTACACTGAAAACCAATTGCAATATTATTCCATAAAGTGTTTCTTATAGTTATTGTATATTTGATAGTGGTGGTAACAATTTGTCTTTATTTCAACAGGTGATAGTGAATATTTCAATCAAATCTGAAGAACTTTTAAAGTTATCTGTGGAACATGGTTATTTACAATATATGATGAAGGAGTTAAAATCACATGACGTGCTTTATGTCATGAACATTTTAGAATTACTATCAACTCTGACTGTGGCCCCTTATGGTATTAAATACTTGGTTGAATGTGGCGCTTTGACTCAAATATCTAAATTCATTGCCGACATAGAACCTGATTCTGTGCTTCATTTACTAATACCAGGTATATTTTATTTTATTTCTAAAAACAATAATATTCTCATCATTCAGTCTTTGTAAATTAAATATAAAAGGTTTATTTATTATCTTGATTGCACTATGTACAAGGGGTGGGCTTAATGCCACTAGACATTCTCTTACAGCCAACCTTTAGGATAATATAGAAAGTTCAAGGTGTAAGGTAGGTGCAACACATAATATGGATATTTTAAATATTGAAATAATTAGGTTCTAGATAAAAGGATACACATGTACATACATTCAAAATACATATACTACATAAAATAAGTAAGTACTTATATACTTTGTAGGGAGCTGTTGTAGTAGTGAAAGTAGACCATTATTTTAAAATGTTTTCTGTTTGGTGCTTGTCGAATTTCAACAGGCAGATTGTTCTATATAATTTAAAATGAAGAAAAGGGTTAGATATGACAGAATTGTGAGACAAACAAAGGGATCTATCATGAAGTAAGGTATACGTATTTGTCCTCGAGGTATTTCGGCGTCGCAGACTCTTGAGTATCAAGAAGAGTAGGCAGAGTATTTTGAGGTTCCTGCGTGCTTAGCTTGGCGCGATACTTGAGAGATGTGATCATATTTGCGCAACAAAAGAGGAACCTGATACATGCATTAAGTTACTGGTCCATCCTGTTAAGCAGCATCTCCAAGATCTGTTTAGTGGTAAACAGTCATTTAATTGCAATTAAACTATGGTATTAGACATGACTGTAGGTACCTTATTATAATTATGTATTCCAGGTTACATGAAATTCTTTGGATGCATTGCACATATGTACCCTAAAGAAGTATTTGATAATTATCCAGTTTTATTAGAATCACTGTTCAAAGTACTTCAGACCAAAGATGAAAGTGTGCTGCCAATTGCTTTGGAAACCTTGGGTTTTATTGGAACTACAGTTGAAGGAAAATTATGTTTGGCAGCATTAGGTAAGGTTACTTTTTATTATTTTGGACCAAATGATATCCTATTATCATCTTTACCGCCTTTACAATACAAAGTTCCTGACCTCCACTGCTGTAGATAAGCCTTCCAGACTATAATACTGCAAAATTTGGCCCCTCTCACTGCTGGCCAGACATGGTGGAGAAGATTTAATGTATTTTTTTTGTTGATCACATGGTATACAGAACCAAGACCAACCATTAAAGGTGCTTTCCTAATCCTCTAGTTTGAACCTACAACCTTGGAATTGAAGGACTTGTATACTATGAAGGATGACTTGCGGCAATGTTTGACAACAGTATCTTGCTATTTACCCCGGTTAGTACTAATTAATTCCTAAATTTTGACTAACCATGGGTAAATTGCGGGGTATTGTTGTCAAATAACATTGGTACAAGTCTCCCTAAGCAGAATATAATAATAGTTATATTTTTTTATATTTTATTTCAAATAATATATATAGATATAAAATGACATAAAATGTTTTAATTAAACTAATCTATTGCAAAATCTATTCGTTTGTAGTCGCATCTGATTGGATTCATATAGTGCCTCAGGGAGGTCAATTCATACTCCACCTAATTGGTCAATTTGTAGAATCCAATGTTGGTAAGAGGCAAGCAACATATTTTAAGACTGCATTGTGTCTTAAATAGGCTTATCTATGTTCATCAATATTTCAAATGTAATAAGTGCAACACTAAATAGGATTTAACAGTTAAATATTTATTTATTGTTATATAGGAAGCGAGTACATTACAGCTGTGGAAACTGTCGGCAATCTTATAAAGACTGGTACAACTGATATTAAAATCAAGGCATTGAATTGTTTAACAAGTTTGATAGCTTGTGACAAGGACCCATGTGTAATAACAAACGGTATTGTCGACCATAGAGTCACCTTGATGACTAGAGAATGGTTTAGAAGTCTCAATACACATCCTCCGTCTATGGAAATACTTCAGGATATTTGTAAAAATCCTTTCACTGATATAAGAATGGCAGCTTTTGCTCTTCTTGATGCCGCTTGCCAACATCACTGGGCAGAGGAATTGGTGGCACAAAGTCCAGGTAACTTGACTTCTTTATGTTATGTCACATAATTGTTTTTTTAGACTAGATTAGTAACCAAGAACACCAAAGTGATGTTAAGCACATAATGAAATATTATAAAAACCATTTCAACATATTGTTTTTTATATCAAGAGTCAGTGATGTAACGAGCGATGCCACAACACTAGTGAACTTTAAAATTAAAACAAACCTTAATGTTCTGTAAGATTAAGATATTTTTTACAAATATAAAATACTCGCAACATAAAACTGTTTATAATTTTGGGCAAGCAAGCATAGTTGTGGGGATCAATAGCCAATATGTTTATATTACGTAATATGGCAATGCCATTTGCATCTATTCTTGGGATGTGCCATCTTACACAAAATCACATTCGGTACACAAAGCCAGAATGTGTGTAATGGAACTTGTCATTTCTATTTTAGGTTTTATAGAATACCTGCTGGACCGCACAGTCGACTACACAAAAGAATCCAAAGAAGCCAAATATCAAGTAATTAAAAAACTCTCCAAATCCTGTGCTTTTGATCCAAATATAATTATGAGACTAAAGAATTATGTTGAGGAAGGACCCTTCTTTACTGAAGCAAACTTGGAAGTAATGATGGAAGAAGAGTAAACAAACTTTTATGTCCACAAAAAATATCTCTTGACACACAATGTAATAAGACCTTATAAAAATAGACTATTTTTACTGCCTCCGTGGTCTAGCAGTTAAGTCCGTGAATTTAGACTCGGAGGTACCGGATTCGATTCCTGGTTGAGACACAAAAATATTTATCAATGTAATTATTTACATGTTTAATTTATTTGTGATATTTCTCGAGTTTGGTACGCTGGAGACATCGATGAGCTTGCCACTTCTCATGATTGGCCTATAGTAAAGTTGGCTAAAATGTGAATCCGCTTATTTATAAGCGTGGTTTCTGACCACCCCGAAAGGGAAACGGTCGTGATAATAGTTTTACTATTTCTATACTACTGGAAATTTAGTTTTATAGGTAGGTTTAAAGCCAAAAAATTGCTCTGCAGATTACTTTTATAACATACCTATATAATTAAAATATGGACTAATTCTTGTTTAATATGAATTTATTATATTCCTACTAATTCTTAGCAACCAGGGTGGATCGTAATTTATTATGTTTTATTTACAAAATCATTTTTCTTTATGTATTATACAGGTGACTTTGTATGCTAGACTGATATAGTAATTGATAGAAACAAAAAACTTTTTCTATATATTGTAAAGTGATTTTTCTTTGGCTTATTAAGTTAATTTTACATTGGCAATTTCTTTAAGAGCCAATTTTAGTCACTTCCGGCATTAGGAAAAGTTATTTGTTTCTATCAATAGAACTACATATTAATTAAGCTATGACCTGGCTCATTGTCATCATAAGTCCTCGATTTGGTAGATGTCCAAAAAGGAGACAAAAGTTATTCTCAAATTTGGCATTATACCAGTTTTTTTTCAAACCACAAATTGCTAAAGTTCTTATCAAAATAAAATTTATGTTATAAATACTATAGACAGAAAATAATTAAATATACGACCCAATAGGTCAAAAATAAGGTGCCACTTTCGATTTACTTGCATATTTTTCAATGGTCTAATTACATTGTGTATACATATTAGTCTTAACTATTTAATATTTATGAACATAAATAATAGTTTGTGTATCTTTAATTGGTTTCTGAAATATGTTAGTGGTTTAACGTTGGTTAAAAATTACAAATAACAAGCAATAGTATAGTTATTGCTAACAACTTTAATTAAAAGTAAATATAAGTAATATCAGTGTTTTATTTTCAGTTTATCGTAACTAAAACGTAAAAAAAACTATAATGAGTGCTAAAAGATGTAATAATAAATAATAAAAAAAATAAACTAAAGCAATGACATGCAACCTCGGTTTAAGGGCTGGTGGTAATTCATTAACTCACTTAAGTAGCCCCTTCCAATATAACTTTGTGTACTTAAACAAAGCCACTTAAATAAGTAATAAATTACTGTTCCTAATCTTGATTTTATTTCTAAGTCCCGCTTAGAGAAGGTAAATCTTGATTTATGAACTGTCTTGGTACAATAAAACTAGTTGAATTTTACTAATTTACACCTTGTGATGCTGAGTGTAGTATAAAAAGATTCTTATAAGTTACAAAATCTCAGTTATTCCTTGTTTTGCGTTTCTTTGGTACTTCCTTAGTTTCGGTCCCTTTTCTCTTAGATTTTCGTGTGGGAGCACTGTACTTGTTGGCCAAACCATCCAGATAGGAATCAAATGTTGCTGCCCTTGCTTGCTGTCTTTGTTGCAACATTAGAGCCAAATCATTAGTCCCACTGCCTATAACAAAAATAGTAATTGTAAGCATAGGTTATAGGAATGAGGGAACAAGCTCGTATAGCAAACCACATCTTTAAAATGCAACAGAAGTAGTTATAAAATTTATATCTTATCACTTGGGCTTGGTGACTACAGTATGGAGTGTGCCTATTTTGCCCTGAGAAGTTTTGTTATTAAAATCCTTAAACAAGAGTGAAATTAACTTCTTTTTCTCACTTTGGAAGTTTCAAAAATAAATATTGTTTCTGAATTCTAACTAAAGCACTACCCTTCCTTAATTCTTTTCCAAGTTGCTCAGCTTCGGCCGCCTCCCTATTTTCTTTTGCATGTCGTCTTTTCCGCTTCTTCTCTGGCTCGTGAGTAAATATCTTATAAGTAGGGACAGTACCATCTTCAATCATTTTCTGAAAGCAATAATGAGAAAACAATTATTTTAAACTGAAGTCTAATTTATGTCTGTTACATTTTGATATTAATATAATTTGAACAGTTTTTGAAAGGTTTACACGGCATCAGATTTTTTTTACATGTTTAATGTATGCCTATGAGCCCGTCATTGATTGGTAACAAGCTAACTACCTACGTGGCGTATATCAAAATGTTAATCGTAGATAATTTTAATCACCCTTTCTGCAACCAGCCGTGAATAAGACATCAAACAGGTTAAAATGTAATGGTGTAAATGGTATAAATGTAAAGTAATCAACTGCCTCCGTGGTGAACTCGGGAGGTCGTGGGTTCGATTCCCACCGGGGGCAAGTTGTACATTGTATAATTTATCTCGGTCTGGGTGTTTATATTTACAAAAAAAAAAAAGTATAATATGTAGTTTATCAACCATCTAGTTTCCGTAACACAAGCCTCGTAGCTTACCACGGAAACGAGATAGCTCTGTGTGACCTGTCTGGAAATATTTATTATTTATTTATTTAATGTCGCTTAACATTCTCTACCTGTCAGACTTTCGGAACAAATACATATCACATCATTTCAAAAAAATAGGTAATTTGATTGAATATATAGTTGTATAAAATAATACTTAAAATTATGATAAATATTTATTAATAAAATTATACACAAATACATAGACACATAATATACATATATACACTAAAAATTTAGTTGTACTGTATAAACATAAATTTAGATACTATATAACGTAGCCTTAAACATATTTTTTTAGGCTACCCAACACATAAACTGGATTTATTTTATTAGAATACTCAATCTGGAAAGGTCGATCTTGGACATATTTTTTACTATAAGTCTTATTCTTAGTAAAATATTTATCTTATATGTTAAACATGAGAATTATAGATAGCAAAAAAAGTTATTTACATTAATAAGTTCCCGTAATCTTGGTTCCTGTTCAGATCTAGCAAACTGTACATGATCAACAATATAATCCATGTCACCTTTGCCAGCTATGTAAGCTTTTTTTAAGTCTTGCAATTCTTCTTCAGATCCTGTACACAAAATCCTTAATTAATGTTGCAATATATAAAAGAAAGATGCAAAGTAAAATACTCATACCATTTCCATTACTTCCAGGATTGTCAGAAATCACACTTTATAAGAAGCCATTTTAACTTTACCCATCCCATCATGACAAGTTCATTGTTGTTATAGTATAAAAACTCAAGAAATATCACAAATTATTGTGTCCCAACCAGGTATTGAACCTGTTACATCTGCATCTAAATCCACGGACTTACCACTAGACCATGGAGGCAAACAAATAGCTTCTGGACTACTAAAATAACAATGCTACAGCATGCAGTGAATGCAAGAGGTCTGTTGTGATAGAGCTAGCTTATTCCAGAGAAATATTGTACTATAAGCCATTGGGGGTTTAGAACCTCGTTTTTGTAGGTTTCATTGTATTTACATTACAATGCTTTTGTTTAGTTTAATCTTAATATGTATATTAAAAGCAACTAGGCTTACTTGTTAGTCACAAAAAATCTTTTAACTAATGTTAGTATAACATAAACTAAAATTAAAGAAATAAAGTAATTAACTATAATTGTTGTTCTATGATTCATTACAGTCCCTAGAACACAGCGTCCTAGACCTTCACTGTTGCAGATGAGCCTTCCACATGTACATATATCTGGAGAATTTGGCCTACACACATCACATTGTCCAGACGGGTTGGCGAGGTCTGATGTCAATTTTTTTAACAATACATTTAACAAGTTGGTATAAGTGGCACTCTCTTGACTCACGGAAACACTGGTGTTGTAAGTGTATTTTTCATTGATACATGCCAGGGATTTTTAGGATTTAAAGGAAAGCATTCTCAACACTGCACAGGATTTCAGCGTTGTACCGATGCCTAATGTAAGTTTGTAATACAACTTAAATAAAGATATCAAAAATCTACAGCTAGTGTTGATTAAGAATGCTGGGGTGGACTTTTCCTAACTGAAGAGTGACAACCATGTTTAAAGGCATGATTTCATTACATAATGATGCACTACCCACCCACTATTCTTTATACCAATACTGAGTAGTAACAAAAATAATCTTACCAATATATTTCTTTTCATAGTTTACAATATCTTCATCTGTGATAGTTTTAAAGAGTATTCGCCAATACACAGTCCAGTCCTTCTGAACAATCGGGACTTCTTCATCATTGACTGTGCCCGTTTCATCATATACTGCTCTTTTATTACTATCACTAAGTATGGAATGAACTCCTCCGAGGACCTTGAACTTCTCAGTAGCTTCCAACTTGTCATCCTCATGGACTCGATCAGGGTGGACTTTAAGTGATAACTTGTGGTATGCTTTCTTTACTAAAACATGAAGAAAAATTTCTTGCCCAGCCATGGATACTCAGTGTGTGTGAGGGAGTCACAAGAATAGTGACTATGGCTGGTTCGGGGGCCGCCTTTATAAGTATAGCGCAATGACACGCTCACTATTCTGTTCATTTCCCTACCCAACCAAATACTGTACGATTTTGTTAATGCAGTCTTGGAAGCATAAGGAAAGATTATAGAAATTGTATAAACGAAATGAGCTTTTTCGACATCGAAAATGTTGTATATTAGAAATTGTACAGTTAACGATTTGACTTGGTTGTATAAGCATAATTTAAAAGATTTAATTTAAATAAATTAAACAAAAGGGTACCTTCTTTATCGCTAGCCTTTTTTGTGATTCCTAAGACTTCGTATAAATCTTTGGTGTTAAAATACTTTTCACATAATTCTAATAGGTCAGACATATTATTTTATTTATTTAATTACACGTTTTTAATTTTATCGATACCTATTTTTGTTAAGATGGTTTGGTTATTTGTCAAACAAATGATGCCAAATATTTGCGCGCCAACAATTTGTAACAAGGATGTACCTGTCTTTGTGTAAAGTCGGTATTACCTATAGTTTTTTCGTTTTGTAGTAATTCATTTTGTGTAATGTAACAAATTTTAAATACTCGCTACAAAACAATGACTCGTTTCAAAACTGTGCTTACAATATTATTACTATACCTAAAGTATATCTAGACAAAGATCAAGTAATTGGTCTTAGTATCTAGAATCAATATCAATGAAATCAATAAAAACAGGCACATCACTAACGTTTAGCCATAGACAAATTTTTATTTACGTTATTTTTCAAAACAGCTAAGGTAACAGATTTATCAACTTAATCCAAAAATAAAACGAAATCTTCTGGATTAACAAATTAAATCGTGTCCACACCGTGAATAAAAAATATAATAAATAAAAATTGTCTATGGTAATCGATAGTGATTTCCATTTTTCTTTATTACGATTACGATATTTGAATCGACACTCGTAATAAATGTAAAATATTTAAATTTTTAATATCGATTCAAAAAGCGATTATTTCTAAAAAGAAGAATTTCACATCACTTATTCCTTGTTTGTTCGACTTGTCTTTTTTACATCATTTCGCTTTGAAAGTCGATCGACTCGCGTTTTCATTAGCTTTTAGCAAATTTCAGTCAAAACAAGCAAACTTTGCTTTCGAGTCGAACACGACAAAGGTAGTTATATATATATAGGTTCCAAGGGCCTGGGTAATATATATATTTTTTAAATTAATACCCAAGATGATGAAAATAGACGAATGAAAAATGCGTTTTAGGCGCAGCATGTGGTGATTTAACATTAAAAACAATTGTAAACTGTACGAATGTATCAATGTTACAGTGTGGTAATCGTACTCTAGGCAGGTAGGTTATATTGAATTATAAAATAAAAAAAAACACGGTTCGTACCGTAAGTTTTTATATTAATAACCTGATAATGATCAATATATAGACTGAGTTGCACTAAAATGAAGTCTCCCAGCCTTAGACGTCAGTTGATAGGGCGGTTTTGCGATGATCACTTGCCTCGTGTTCCTCGTGCACCTCCTTACCTCAAAACCCGAATTGAGTACTTGTGCGATTCGTTCTGCTTTCAACAATCAACTTAAAATACCATCCCACTCTTCTGGCAGATATTCAGATTCCTTTACTGTGTCTGTAGCCCGCCAGTGGAACAAACTACCACTGGCTATTAGACAGGCACCATCTGTCAATTATTATATTATTATTATTGGTGCACCCTGCCCATAATATCCACTCACACCATAGATATAGAATACTAACCGACGCGACGATCCTATGTCTATCACTCACACACACCATCCCAAAGTTTAGGTCAGAGAATGCCTAACAGGCATTAAACTCGCCTACGTACCTACCTAATTTTAAGTTTTGGAATAAAGAATTTAAAATAAATAATTTCTACGAGTATTTATAGTAAATAATAAATTAAAGTGCGCTTTTTTGACTGAAATTTGCTTAAAGTGAATAAAAACACTTCGAACGCTTTTCAAAGCTAAATAAAGTAAAAAAGTGCTCATAGCGCCAAGTCGAACATGACATTGGTGTAACGAAACTATATCATCTTTTTTTTTTCTTCTTTTTGTAGTAGAGTGGTCCTAGAAGTAAACGATCCCACTTTTATGCCCGTACGCAATTTCGAAACCATTCAACCAAACTAAGGATTTCCCCCCTGATTTTTACCTGCTTTGTGTAAGTGGAAATTAAAATATCATAGACAACCACTGAAAGCCATTTAAAAGTCATAATACAAAAAAAAATACAATCTCAATTTGAATTTGAACAAATATGTACCTTATTAAGGTATAAATAACGATAATTGTTTATTATGGCAAATATTGTTGTGAATATAATTTCCCATTCATCAAAAAGCTGCGGAGACCTCCAAAGCAGACCACACACATCGAGGCACGCGCTTCGAATGCTGCCGGCTTTTTATTAAAGCTGGATCGTGTTCATTCGGCGATCGTCGGCGCCTGTTCGGAAGGTTTCGTTTGGGATCCGCTAACATACCTACCACTTTAGGACCTGGTACCATGGGACATGTTTTATTTGTAAGGTCATACATACCCTGTGTTTGACTTGACGCTTTAAGCGCTTTTATCACTTTATTTCGTTTTGAAAATCGTTCGACTTGCGGTGCTCTATGGTTTTCATACGCAAAATTCGGTAAACAAAAAGCGTTGAACGCTTTTCTTTGCTTTTAAGTCAAACATAGCATGAGTATGTTAGGTAGGTAAAAAAAAAAGTATCATCATAAACGTATCCCTTTCAGGGTGGTCAGAAACTACGTTTATAAATAAGCGGATTCACATTTAGCCAACTTTACTATAAACCAATCATGACAAGTGGCAAGCTCGTCGATGTTAGGTAGGTACTACTGTTTTTTTTATACAGGGCACGACACAACATCTACCTTGCTGATTGTGGCATCGTCCACAATTCGAACAGCCCGCCTCTGTATGACATTGAGAGCATCTGTGAGGTACTTGGCTGAACCATCCCAAAGGTGTGAACAGTATTCCACGCATGATCTGATCTGTGCTTTCTACAGTAACAGTCTGTTACCTAGTTAAAAAAAAAAAAAACTTTCAAGTTCATTTGTAGTTGTCCTACAATTTGTATTTTTGTTAATAATCATTTGAGTAATATAAAATACCTAAGTCACCTCTAAAATATACACTACCACAAACAAACAAAAAATATTACCTACCTAGTGCTATGTTCGACTTAAAAGCAAAGCTTTCAACGCAACGCAATAATTTCATTACGCACGCAAATCGAACGATTATGAAAGAAAAAAGTGAAAACAAAACAACTAAAGCGTCAAGTCAAACACAGGGTAGCTTAAGGTATAAAATGTGTAAACCTTTTTTTTATATATATTTTAATATACCGGCAAAATAAAGTATTTTTAAAAAGACCCATGGTACATCTCTTAACCTGCGCCTGTAACCAAACTGGAATTTTAATAGGTAGGTCTTTAGGTATTCAATTCCAATTTGTAAATTTAGTAAAATTTCAACTTACTATTTTGATTCCATAAGATGACTAGTGGTGTCTAACTAGATTTTTTGCATAAGAAGTTATGGGAGCTCCTTTATACTATACCAAAAACTGGAACTAATGCTTGAGTCCAGGAGCTCTTTTATCCTATTAAATTCTAATACTTACTAGAGACATTAAATATATAATTAGAAACCAAATGGTATCACAATCAAAGCTAGACCAATCGGTACAGAATTAATTAGTGTATGACAGTTATTTATTTATTTATTTTAATTTAACCTCGTGTCAGATTATTTTAGTAAGTACTTTAATATTGATTAAACTTATATTTTTTAGTATTTAATTAATCTACTACTTTGACTACATTTCTCAAAAGTACAGTCAGGCTTAAAAAATCTTAATAAATATTGGATTGTGCGAGCAAAAGCGTTAAACATGACGTTAGTATTCGGATTATTATAATTTTAATATGAAATATTGTGATGATGGTAAAAAAACATGTTTTTTCCGCCTAAGCCTTATTCGTGGCACACATCCGCCGTATCCGAAGGGCAAACCGTTCGAGTGCTTTATGGCAAAGCAAACAGTTTAAAACACTAGAGATTGGTTGTGTTGTCCCAGCACTCGGGCCTCCATTAGCCGGCCGTCGGCGACACCTATCCTTTGTCAAAAATAATGTTTGTCTTGTCACTCGGCGCGTCCGGCTGACGTGCTAGGATCGGTGGTGGAGCATAGCTACGTCCCCTGCAGTCAATAACATAGTCTTTAATCTATCCACCCACAATAAATAACATTAGCGCAGTTTATTCTTATCATTTATTTTGTAAAAAGTGAATTTCATTCACGAGACCTTTTGCAACCATCATTCTCCCCCACCAGCGACCTTTTTTAGACCCGTTCATCTAGCGGGCTGTCATCCCACTCTGCGTCATCCAAGTACGTGGTCTCCACTCTAGAACCCGTTTGCCTCATCGGTCGTCGGTCCTGTGGCAGAAGTGTTCGGTTCATTGCAACTCCAGTTTGCCAATTTTGAAAGCTATGTCAGTAACTTTGGTTCTCTGACAAATATCAACGTTTCGTACTTTGTTTATCAAATAAATACCAAGCTTTCTTCATAGCTGGGCGACTTTGAAAATGTGAATCAGACCCTAAATAACATGATTTACATAATAAATCTTGTATTAAGCTAATCGTAGACTGAATCTGTTCCTGCGTTTTAGTCGTTTCGCAGGTTTTTCGTCTACAAACAATGATACTTCCTTGAGTCAGTTTATGATCTAAAAATAGACCCTCTAGACATAGGACAAGTAATTAGGATTGAATAATTTTTTCACAATTTGTACCTGTTCATCCATGGAAAATGTAGGTAGCGCTGAGTCACCGACAATCTTATCTGACCCATTGTTGGAATTAGTTTAAATGGCTATTTATTTACGTTTGTAATATTCAATAACACTGAACAAATCCCAGAGAGTCTACTCTGAAATTTCAAACTTTGGTTAAATTTAAAATTATTTATGGTAATCGTATAGATTGCTTATTCTAATTACAGTTATATGTACATGTCATGATCATACAATATGCATATATTTACAATATAGGTACATATATTTATATATAGCTAATATTTAACATTTTTGTTAATAATAACAGTATCTCCTGTAATATTCACTTACACATCTTGGGTAGATTAGCCGGGTATAATGCCTAGGTACAAATTTGTTACAAGTTTAATAGGCTTTAGGTACATCGGTGAATGTGTTTCTTTGCGTCTTGCGCAGCAGTTAGGCACTCCAGGCATCGTCAACATTAAAAACATTATACAATTCTTAATTCTATAACCGTTTGGCAGTATCCATGCAAATATCAATTCTTATAGCGTTGTATAGTTAACGGATTCCATTATATAACGTTTGCGCTAAGGTAATGGAAGAGGGTTACAGATGCATTAGCAATGCGCAATGAATTATTGAAGCTGTCCTGAAGCTGAACTATAAGGCATGTGATTGGTTCAACCAACAAAGTGTCTAACAAATAATTAATTATTATATATTTATAATATATTATATTACAAAAACAATGTATAGATTATTGTATCGTCCTTTCCAAAAGCCAGAAGATCGGAAAACTTTAGAGTAGTAATATAATTTATTGTTTATACTAAACCTAACAAAAAAAAACTAACTATAAATTTAAAAAAACATCAAAGACTTTCCATCAGATACCTATAGTCCCAAGAAAACTGACAATATTTACCCTCTATACCAAGGCTAATAAGTTGGCAGAAATAATTGCCAGCATTCCTGTCCTTGCCTTCTTTGAAAAACTCCTTAGTTAGATGTCAGATGGGGACCCCATCGTCTCGACCCCGAACGGCGCACACTCATAACCTGTACCGAGTTTTGCGTATTGGCGCAGCTTGAGGTTCTCAGCAGAAACCGCCGCACTCCCCGCGCTGGATGAGGTTGCCTAGATGTTATGTGAGATAGGGCTAACGTGTCTACACATGTCGCATCACACACCAGAGACCTGCCAACATTGCCTGGTCATGCCATCGGGTTATTTCCCATCGCTTCGCGCAATCCCAGAGGGTTCTAGAATAGCGGGTACTCCAGCAGTGACATGACGAAGAATGCGGCCGGCAGTTCTAACACAAGAAAGCCCGTGGTCCGAGATGTTCCACTGGATGTTGAGATGTTGAAACGTGTTAAGAATAGATGTCAAAATATGTATAAAAAAAAGTATCATCAAACATACGGTTTTTTTATCTTTTTAAAAAGAAGCGGATTAAAATAGTCAAAATATAACTTGCATGATATTAGTTTAGAAGAGGTATACATAGAGAAATATCTGAAATTGTCTTAAAGTTTCTCAATTCGTGCGTTAGGAGTATGGCTTTCGGCTTTATGAATGAGGAGAGAACCTGAGACCACAACCATAAAGTTATTACGACTAAGGTAACATGGTGTTACAATGCCCACCAAAATGCTCAGTTGCACCATAATTATATGCGTTTTTATCAAAATATAAAAGAAGTATTTTTTGAAAAGAAATTGGGTCAATTTTAAAAGCCCAGCATATGTCGTTCTTTCAAAATCAATGTAGTTTTGAAGGACATCGAAAGTTTTATCACTGTAAATGTTAAAAACAAATCACCTCAAGTAGTTAAAGTTCTTTTACCTAATGTCAATTTTTATAACAATTTATTAACCATTCCACAAGTTGGTACTAATACCAACTTGTGGAACCGGGACCGGCGACTTAACGTGCTCTCCGAGGCACGGGAACGGTGGTGTTGTCAATCTATGACAAATGTACGTAAAAAAAAATGATTTCTTATTGGGGGTTGAACCGACCTTTGTAGGATTTTAGAAAGCGTTCTTACAACCGAGCCACCACCGCTCACTATCATAAAATGTTATCATTTTGAATATTTTCAGTAAGTTTCCTTTCCTGGCAAAATGAAGATTGCGTTTTCGTATTCTAAATATTTATTTTGACAGAATTACAATAAATGCTCTAGCACTTACGACATCCAAAAATCTGTCTCTTTTATATTTGTGTCACGATAATTAAGTAATAATTTAGATACCTATGTCAATTTATTTTCTTTAAATAAATGTTAATAATGTGTTATTTAACTAAAATAAGTAATTTAAAGTTTAAAAGTAAAAAAAGTAAAGTATCTTCCCGACCGTTTCCCTTTCGGGGTGGTCAGAAACCACGCTTATAAATAAGCGGATTCACATTTAGCCAACTTTACTATAGGCCAATCATGACAAGTGGCAAGCTCGTCGATGTCTCCAGCGTACCAAACTCGAGAAATATCACAAATAAATTATATATTAATTAAATGTATTTATTTATATTAATAAATATTTTTGGGACCCGACCAGGAATCGAACCCGGTACCTCCGAGTCTAAATCCACGGACTTAACCGCTAGACCACGGAGGCAATTTAAAGTTTAAAAAATATAAATATTAGCCTAAAATAACATCAACACGCTTCTATTCCTCAAAGCGTACTGACGTCCCTCCGTTTGACAGCTGGAAGAAATAATTGAGTGGAGGAGCCATTGGGGAATCTAAGAATATGGGTGTTACACCCGTATTTTAAGAACTAAAAGAATGTACCAGCTCACGGCTGACCTTCAAAATAAAACTGTCGGCTCTATTTTTAACTTTAATCGTAACTATTACAAAAATTCAATTATCGTATTGACAGCTGGTAGGAAATGTTGAGTAAAGGAGGAGAATATACGGGTGTTAGTCTTCCGCAGCGCCAACTAATGCACCAGCAGAGATGGTAGTCCCATTACTATCAGGGTAATGTTTTGACTACATCAAGATAAAGATGCGAAAGCCGTAGTGGCTTAATTTAGTTTTATATAATATTAGGTTAAGTTTTATAAAATATGTATTTTAGGATAAGATACTTCTCTATCTATGGTCCTCATAGTTGCCTGAAATAAATTATTATTATTATTATGTACCTACCTATAGATTCGTATATTGACGGCCATAACCAATGTATTTTTTGCACATAATATCAAACTGCACGGCTGAAATAATTCATCAAGTACGTACTGCGTTGGCTAAAATAAATTGTATTGACTAAGTATATAGTAGTTACAGGTGTGCTGGATTAAAATTAGCACAAAGAGTAGGTAAAGAATAATGTTTATTGCTAGGTAATTTTATTTGCACAAGTATCTTTCGTTTTTGTTAATTACTTAATTATCGACTGGCGCCAACACAAGTGCTATTCTACTTTTGAGGATGCAATAAAATTTCACCTTTTGTTATATTTGTTCATTGACGAATGTCTTGGACCGGATGTGGCGGGTACTATGAAAGGACAAAATGTAAATTGTATTTTATCAGTATCAGAGCCTGACGGTGTGAAAATGTAAAACAGTGCGATTCCGTCACTTTATGTTTTTATCATTTTGTTAACTTTGTTCTAGCTTAAGCTAATAATGGGGTGCAAGAGGATGTTTGTTTTTAAGTTTATATTTTTGTTAATGTTTTTCACACATCAACTATAGGTATTAATATTATTAGGTATTTTCGTGATCTAGCAACTACGACTTAGATTTAGAAGTAAACAATTAATTTGTTGATACAATTTCTCGAGTTAAGTACCTATGCTAGAGATATCGACGAGCTTGTAATTATGTGCATTTAGTAAAGTTGGCTATGTGTGTACTCTGAAAGCTTGTTTCTTGACCGCCTCGTTAGGAAAAGCGGTCGTAATGATACTTTACTTTTATTAAATAGCCAGACTATCACATCACTCCACTGATGGTTACCAGGTGTTCCCAAACTTTTTCATTAAGCGGCGCCCTTACAATTTTTATTTTTGTAGTTTGTCTCGGCATGCACCCTAGCTAAAATACAATGATAACTTAACGAATGTGACGCGTGATATTGGTAATCTCCACATATTTTTGCGAATACCTAAGAAGTTAGCCCCATGGCGCCTCTAGTTCCTCCCTCCCTACGGCTCACTTGGGCGTCGTGACGTACACTTCAAAAACTGCCATAAGGTATTTCTGGAGAATTAGTAAAGTTTAAAAAAATATTATTGCACAATCATTATTGTTAAGGATGGTGGATCTTATGATTTAGTCAAATTCCAGAAATTATTAATAATAATAATGATAAATATTTTCACACAGCGCCATCTAATTTCCGTGGTAAGCTACGAGGCTTGTGTTACGGAAACTAGATGGTTGATAAACTACATAGGTATTATACTTTTTTTTTGTAAATATATACATATTATACATATAAACACCCAGACCGAGACAAATTATACAATGTGCCCCCGGTGGGAATCGAACCCACGACCTCCCGAGTTCACGGCAACGTTTGTTACCACTAGACCACGGAGGCGGTCAATTAATTATATTTACTTTCATGTACCTAACCCTTACAAAATTATAAATATAAAAGTATGTGAACACCAACCAGCTGTCAACATCTATCTAAAATAAAATAAAGTAGATAGGCGAGCTTAATACCTTAAATGTGTTCCCTAACAGCTAACCTTTGGGAGAACGATAAAATAATAATAATAATATATTTAAATTGAAAGATAATTACAATCCATTTTTGTTAGTATACCTATCATTATAGTAACAATGGCTTACATTAAAGTTAGTAAACTAAAATTTTATGTTAGTGCCTTATTTATACTTATTTGTACACGTGTCAATTTGTCGGTTATAGTGAATCTTAATAAAGTGACACTGTTTGGACAGTCCACTTTATCCGATATGACCTTAAGCATATTGTTGGTGCTGCCTCTAATTCTATTGACTAGAGATGCAGTGCAACGCATGATAGCAGAAAAACTATCAACACATAAAAGAACTTGTGAAAATAAATAATAGCTTCGTTACTGGGTATTTTTATTTAAGTAATATTATGTAGTACCTAGTCTTCCACTAGCAGGAGTATCAGTCAAAATAATTAAAAAAACTCATTAGGTTTCATAAATGCCTGTAATAGGTTTACGTGAATAAAGATATTTTGACTTTGACTTTTAATAAATATTCTACTTAAATAAGCATATACGAGTATAAATAAATATAAATAATAAATACAAATACATATATACAAATATTTTATTAATAAATATAATTTAATGTACCTATATTTAAGAAATTACATCTCATTCTGCTATTTAGGAATGTACTCATAGTAGTTGCCTAAATATGTTTAACGAAGGTGCTAGTCTGATTGACAAGAACAGTTTGTCCTACTCACGCGCTAATGGCAGGACGGGATATTTTCGAGTTCTAAATCTACACTCTTTACTGCTAGACCACAGAGATACCTAACTTAGGTAAGTAATACATTTTTCTTACACAAAAATATTCATATCGAGTTGTGTATATTTTCTTTTCCTTCATAAATTATGTTCTTGTATTTGTTTCCTTTACAGAAGTGCGCGTGGCAATAAATTTGGATTGCCTTACAAGGGACTATTTTCTTTGTTTTGAACATTAGTTTTCGGCATGCTTACGAATTGTTCTCAATGAGGTCGAATCTTTCTGTTTATGTAAATTGGCTCTGTCGAATTATCGAATTATTATTTGTTGTGGGATATACATAATGTTAAAAAAAATGTTCTGGACTGGAGGCTAATGAATAATGAAATCGCATTTATGATATGGCGATCTAAGATCTAAGTACCTACACATTTCTCATGTACATTAGGCACTATACATTTGTACCTACAAGAGAAAATCTTAATATGTTGTTATTTAAATGGAGGTAAGGTCGGTATTT
This sequence comes from Tinea semifulvella, assembly GCA_910589645.1. Taxonomy (NCBI): domain Eukaryota; kingdom Metazoa; phylum Arthropoda; class Insecta; order Lepidoptera; family Tineidae; genus Tinea; species Tinea semifulvella. The sequence continues at coordinate 8,102,686 of OU342586.1, forward strand.
CTAACGATAAAACTGACGTAAATACGTTGCGGTTATAGAAACAGAAATCGACTACTAGGAACTTATTTTTCTTAGTCGATAGGTGCAATCTTAGCTGAGTAGTCGTGGTTGTAATTTCAGCATTAGTGGCATGCTTAAGTCATCGCTAGTTCTCCACTACATAGGTAATTTTCCACGCATCCTCTTGCCATCGGCCTGACTCTGAACTACCAGGCCCTCGATGAACTATTCTCCTAACCACGTTTCGTGTTCGAAAAAAGTGAGAATGCGTAATTGTATACATGAGAAAATCGAAAAGAACTTGATGGTTTAAAACTCCGTTCACGATACGCCCAACATTCTTTGTCAACAACACATCTCACTAGCATCATTGCACTTTTTTCTATTTCTCGTAGGGTTGCCTTTGCACTCTTGGGTTACTGGTAGTAATCTGAGTGTAACATTAGTTTAATTAAATTGATGTACTAAGTATCTGATATCCACCATAATAAGTTATTGGTGTAATAAATATGAGGAGGACAAAGCGTCATTATCGTAAGCAGAACATTATTTACACCGTCAATGTGTTGCTATTGTAATTTCTCTATTGATTTAGATGAAGTGAGTAATATTCAATGTGAGTCATCGTCAACTTATGAAGTCACTCCTGAGACAGGTTATCTTCCTGAAAAACATGTCTATAAATTTGGTGAACGAATATTACCACATCGCGCCTAAGAACCTTAGGATTAGTTTCGTTGGAGCTGTCCGAAAAGTCCAATAGCGTATTGCCGATAATCCATCCTCAGAAGCACCTACCTCACGCGCTGCAATAAAATATTGGGAATACGTACAACACGTATCTGCATAGAAATTCCAGGGCAGAGGCACTCCAAGGACATTCATATATCATTCCAGCGTTGTTGCCAGTTGCCATCATTCCACGAGCACGGGACATATATCTGTAGTATTAATGTTAATTTTATATGTTGTAAAAATTTTTTGTTGTGTTCTCTTCTCCCGATGGATGATGGATGAGGTGATAGGGAAGGCAAAGGGTTTAGCCCATACAGCCAAGTCTGACAAGTTCGCGGCATTATAGCCCAAACACGTCGGGTGAAATATGGGAGTTCACAGCGTGGGAAAACCGCAAAAAATAAACTTCAACTTGTGCCCCATATTTAAAATCCGATACGATAAATTGCTTTCAATAATTATTCACATCGTAGCACATTATTAAACAAAACAACACCACTTTTGACCAACAATATCCACAGTAAATTAATTTACAAAACAAAAAGTTGCACTTGACATAATATCCGCGCAAAAGGCGCGAAGGATTCCAAATATATTTTTTCCATAAATGAAAAATTAATACGAAATGTATAAAATAATATAAGATTTAAATATATATAATAAAAGGAAATGGACGGAAATGATAAACACTGTAATGATTAAGTTCGACTACCTAGTTGCCAAAATAACAGAGATATAAAATTACTTTCCTTGCTTACCTACATAACAGTACACTAATGTAACCCAAACCGCCACCGCAATGCGTGGGAGTACCCACTGTTTATTTCCGGGAAAAACAACATAGTAGTATTACAAGATTTTCTAATAAACTATTATTTTAACATTCAATAATATTAAAAAGTAGATCATCTATTTAGTAGCCCTAACACGATGAAACTGCGTTATTCAATAGAGAACATTAAGTTAGTTTAGACAGCGACATGAGGTGAGCGAACTACAAATTGACAGCTCGGCTGAATATTTTAAAATATTTTTTAAAAGTCAATTGCAAAACTACCTAATTATTATAAAATATAATTTGTTTATGTACGTTTATATAATAATTCATTATAAAATATTTTAACTAGGTACTTAAGGTATTACGCTTTATATCCCTTAAAATTTTGAAAGATTTTTTAATTTTGTGTGTACTTTTTAGAAACGTCTACTTTATAATTTTTATAGGAAATAATAGAATAAGTAGATAGATTTTAAATATATTTAGAATCTATCTACTTGTTCCTCAACTTGCAAACCATGAGCTATAAAATATTTGCAATGCTTATTATTAAAAAATAACTTAGATTCAAATAAACAAGTAGGTAGGTATAGGTAAATATTATAAATATGTTGTGGAACAAGTAGATAATTGGATTGTACGAGCGAGAGGGATGCAAATTAAACCCTCTTAAATAAAAAATATACCTAATAAAACTTTAAACTATGAATATATAATATATTAACGTTACTTCGTTAACGTGATATTCTTGACAATACCTAATGTTTAAAGGATATGAAGTTGTATTTATTGAAGTAATTTGCAGAAATAGCCGTATTATACATATAAACAGTACTTGTTAACTCGTGTTTAAATGCTTGTTTTGTGAATAAAAAGACATCAACACCCATACTTACCACTAATAAGATAATTACTTATGTATTTTTTTACCTGGATTATATAGTTCACAATGATATAGTAAACAATAGCTGAAGGTGCATTAAAAAGTCATCGAAATCGTGACAAGTAGCGCTTAGTTGTCTCTGTCTACCCCGCAAGGGATTTGGTGTGAAGTGTATGGATTATATAGTTCTGGGAAAATTTTATGTAGATATTGAATTTAATTCCGGTAATAAAAAAAATTATTTGAATCTGTTTTTTGTCGTATTTTCCTTATTTAATAAATCTATTATATATTATAAATATGACAGAAGCTTTGTCTGTGTGTCTGCATGTATATTTGTCTAGCCTTCGCGCGTATATTACTAACCCGATTGTAATTAAAGGACATCTTCATCTTGTATGGGGATTTGAGCTAAATTGTATTCACACTTATATATGCATTTTTAAATAATATTATTCTAACAAAATTACATTTTAAGTAGAAAAAACCCTTTAATTTTAAATAGTTTGCAAAATGTTTAAAATATCATCATGAGAGCTCTAGTACTAAAGGGCTTGATTGATAGGTACAAAAACTACATATTTTATTTTACAATAATTGCACAGTAAATAGTAAAATTAACATAAGTATTATCAATAAAAATATCGCAACTTATATTTACATATTTTTTTCATTGTACACAGCACAAGTAGGACCTACAAAAATAACCCAAAATGGATTATGTAATTTAACATATAGGCTATGTGACGTCATTATATAACTACGACATGTGACACAACGGCCATTTGTCAGTTTGTCTTGTCTTTACGCCCTGTACTACTTGAGCGAAATGTGGCAGTTTATATGTTCTTAGGAAACCAGAGTTAGATATGACATAAACATATATACATTACATGTGACCCCACATCTATCTGAAGGTTTTTATGCTAATTATACGGGCAACGCCGGGTTAAACAGCTAGTTTAAAGTTAGGGAAAATATATTAGAAAACGTTTCAATGAGAAAGTTATTTTAAGTTTATTCGATGATTTTAATTGCTTAAAAATAAAACAATATTATATATTACATTGCGTGATATAATAGATAAGTAGGTATGCTTTATATATCTGTGTTTGAAAGTGACACATTTATTTAAAATTAGGTTTGTAGGTAAGTATTAATAAAAATGTAAAAATGTGAACTAAATAATCATTCGCAAAAATAAAATTCACTAGCTATTGTCGAAGGTATTTGATGAAACGGAATGTGTGATGGCCATGCGGCATTCAGGGATATGTGAAAAAAATAATACATCTATGGGAGACTGGGAACTCTAAATAAACAGGTTTTTTAGAAACCTAGACGTAGCGCCGCGACCAAATAAATAATCTTAAACACTTACATATCCTAGTAGTTTTTATAATGAAACCAGGTCTTTACACAATTCACCTTAGAGACATAGATACAACATACTCTTTTGTGCTAAGGTCGTGTTTAAATTATAATGAAAATTTCAGCGATATTTTGCGAAGTGGTGTTATAGAAGCTGGGTTAAAAAAAATGAATTATCCAATTAAAAAGCGTAATATTTATTTATTTTTTATATATTTATTATTTTAGTTTTGTAAATTATTTTTCTATTATTGTTCTTGTTTGCATTATATTTTATTTTTTATATGTTAAATTTGTGTTCTTTAGCTGTATAATGTATATATATATATATATACTATATAGTACGAGTATGTTACTCTTTTTAGTAACAGTAGGTATAACTCATAAAACTTAACTTCTTATTGATTTACAAAATCTATGTATTTCTTTTGCTTGGACATATTCCTCTCGTTACCACCGTTAAAATCTTCTGGGGAGAAATATGTCTCTAAGGTAGTAATAAAATTAGTCCATGATAGTTATACAAGGTTTTTTTTATATGTACTTGAAGGTACAGGTAATTGTATTTAAAATGATTGAAATATTTTTTAAAGACTGCCTCCGTGCTGGATTTGATCCCTGGTCGAGAACACAATAAAAAATATATTTATTTGTGACTTTTCTCGAGTCTGGTACGCTAGAGACATGGACGAGCTTGCCACTTGTCATGGGCCGTAATCAAATGTGAACTCGCTCACCCCGCTAGAGGGATTACGGTCGTAATGATACTTTTAAGTATCTAAACTGGTATAAATAAGTAGTATTTATTTTAGATATTAATTTATAATAGCGATTAAACAATTCAATTTAGGTAATCGAGATTTATAAAATATAATAAATTTTTTAAATGTCTATTAATACGTTATTTGAAATTTCCATTTCGTTTTATTTCATGATCAATAGATATACTGTATATGTGTAAACGGATATTTATTGAGCAAGAATATTAAATGGTATGTCTAGAAAAGTCTAGTAGATCAACATTTGTTAAAAATGCCTAATTGCCAATTGTTAAAAAGCAATATAAAAAACACGTTTCTTAAATCGTTGTTTATGACCACTGACCACCCCGTAAGGTAGCTGCATTCGTAATGACACTTTACTTTTTTATATGATTCACAGTAATTAATTATAACTTTTTATGTTTCCTAATAGTAAATTAGTATCACATGTCATTTTCCGAGGGTAGTAGGTTGGGAAATGACATACTTAGTTTGTTTTAAATAATAAAGAAGATATAAACCTAAATTGAAACTTAAATAAGTATTAAAATAATCCAAATGTACGGTAGGTTTGTTATCCTAATGAGTTCAATATTATGCAGGTTAAGTGAGTGGGATTTGTTATTATCTGTTCGGATGGCAAGATGCAGGCTGGAGGGATGCAGCGGCGGTGGTTGTCGGGCGAGGCGCTCTCGCCGGGTTCAGTGACGATCAAGTCGCGGCGCGCAGTGGTCGTGCGTGCGAGCGCTAGTGGAGTGATGACTACGAGATGAGGGCAGCGCTGCTGGTGGTTCTGTGGACCGGAGTGGTGGCGGCGTGCGGCCCGGGCCGAGGAGGTTACTACCGCCGGTCGGGGCGCAAGCTGCGTGCTCTAGTGTACGGACAGCATGTGCCCAACGTTAGGGAGGATTCGCTCGGAGGCAGCGGCCTGCCCGAGGGCCGCATCATCAGGAACACCACCAAGTTCAATAACTTAGAGACCAATTACAATAAGGACATTGAGTTTAAGGATGACGAGGGTACGGGCGCTGACAGAGTCATGTCCCAGGTGAGTGCAAGTGCTTCTTATTTAGTAGTACTAGCGTGGAAACTTCGGATGCGCTCAGCAGCCGTTTGCTTATTGGGAATCTTTTTGTTAAACAATGGCCTTTATGAAACGTCCTGTTTTGAAAACAGCTCTTCAGTGCGCGGGCAGGGACAATTGATGGTGTAAATATTAGGTTCGTGGAACAATGGACACAAATTGCGGGCGTTACGGTAGCTTCGGGCCGAGTGTTTCGATTGTAATTCTGCTATTACGCACTCTTTGTCACCAAATATTTTGACTCTGTAACTAATTGATGAATGATGGATTCCTTTCAATTTTGATACTATTCTTACTCGGATATATATGGCCGTCATAAAATCGGTGTCCAAGATATTCAGTGCTTTAAATTGACTTTGACAAACGGTATAACTTTTGTTGTCGGGCATTGTAGTTGATTTGATATAGTTTCAGCATAATGTTACAAGTTTCTTTCAATGAGTTTAAATTTAGCGTTCTTATAGTAATAAAAAAACGCACTTGTCAACTTCATTTATTTATAACACGATTGAAAGTTGGATTAATTTACAATGTAACATGCCATTACGTAACCATACATTTTTCTGAAACATTTCATTTAAAAATACAAGCCTTTAATTCTTTAAATTAGGATATAGGAAGGTTGTTGAGTTTCTAAAGTAGGTATTTAAGGAGTTCCCTATAGATTAGTAACATTGATGGATAAGTTGTAGGTATTGGTTGGTAGTAAGTAATGGTTGGTTTAAGGTTTTAGGATGTTGGTTGATTGAAGGATGTTATATTGAAATTATTATAAGTTAGCTTATAATCTAACTCCCTAAATAGCCTTATTTAATTCTTTATTTATTACCTTCTTTACTTAATTAACTATTTTCATTTATGGATTACATAATTATATAATACAAATAAAAATTTGGCATGTTTATTGTAAATCACATGTAACTAATGAAATTATTTAAATATTTGGCTAATTTCTCTTTAATCCCAAGGCGTTAGGTATGTTCGGTAATTTTATATGTTTATGTACATAAGTGTACCGGTATATTTATCTATACTTAAAGATATTTGCTCAGGTAATCGCAAATTATGGTTCGCAAATAGTTTCATAACTTCAAAGTGCCGACGGACTTTAATATAGATATCTACTTATCTTAATAAATATTAATTTATTAATACATTAGATTTATTTGAGTAGGTATTCTTGATTACTAAGCGAATAAAATAAATATCCTATTTTTTTATCCTTTTATTTTTATATACAAGCATTTCTTACAGCACTGTTTTATGGCTATTAAAATCAGTGGTATCGATTCGTGCTCGGGAAGTATTTTCTATAAAATTGATGAGTTAAAATCGAATAAAATGATTTCTTTGAATACCTATGAAAAACCGGTACAGTCAGTAATCGGTTCCAGTACCTAAAGGATAATATTACAGATTATTTTTTAAATTGGCCAACGGTGATTTGTTTGACTGTACCTCTACGGTGTTTCAGATAATATTATTCAGTATCCGTCTCACAGACACATTTTAATAAGAAATACGAAATTCCTATATAGCTATATATTTTTTTTGAGGTAAATCAGTCTATATTATTGCACAAGATTGGCCAAGAAGTATCATCGTCACGACCGTATCCCTTGCGGGGTGGTCAGAAACCACGCTTATAAAGAAGCGGATTCACATTTACTATAGGTATTGGCCAAAAAGATTTTATATTATTTTATATATATAATATAACATAGGCAGGTGTTGACGAATACAAATAATATTTTTTTATTGTTTATGTATATTCGTAAATTTTAATTTGTTTTTATTTATTATATTACGCTCTTTACCAGTGTGAATAAGAAATTACATGTCGTGTCTAGGGTGTTAATATAAATATAATAATAGCCCAAACATATCACTACAATTAAGGTACTCTAAAAATTTGTGTATGTAAAATTGTATTCTGTATATTATATTATATTACATTATTATTATATATAATTATATTACTGTTTGTATATTACTTCATTAAATAAATAATCGTTAATGTCCCATTCTGTAAAACCTATAATTTTATAGATTTATTTGCTTACAAAAGGAAGGTACAGATATATCGTTCTAAAGCGCTACGGATTACGTATACTGGTAAACCATACGTACTAAATGATACGGTGACATAACTACGTACGATAACGATCAGCAAAGTGAATATACCTACCCATTCCGTATTATTTTTGGTTAGGCATTCTCAGATTCACAAGATGCACTAGATCAGTTGTCGATTTCAAATAGCCGATAGCTGGTTCCACATCGGACGATCAAGTGAGCGGTGAAATGCCAATGTGAACGTGAATCGTAAAGCGCCGATCCGAATTGGGATCGTCCAGTGTGGACATGCTGATGAATCAGAAAATTGCAATGTAAATTTACATAAAAATCCATTTAAACCAACTATTATCTAATCAAACCCAAATCTATATTTTAATCTTTTCATCTTTAAAGCTTTGGGAAGACTAACAATAGAATACATATTATTTATTAGATTTAGAATGTCAATTATATACCTACCAAAATATATTAAATAAAAAAATATGAAAGGTGGTTTGTCGAATAAATCCGCAATCGATAATCTCCTGATCCTATCCACTTTTAAACGATAGATCTGTACATAGAACGCTGAGTTTACTCCTAAAGATCATTGATTAACCAATTAAGCTGTAGGTATAATGAAATTAAGACTTGATCATCACTTTAACTATTAATTAATCGCAACAAGTCTCTCCGGTCAAACTCAATATCTGACACATTCTAAAAGCATTAAGGTCTGGACACACCGAATGCGTAGACGTATACGGGCACGTGTACGTTTCATTAAGTTGTAATGTAAGGATATCCTCGTGTAGCGAACACGTTAAGTATGCGTACGTATAAATATGGAGGCTCCTAATCTGACGCACATTGATGTGGAATGCTCTCTCATTGCCATTGCAGCCAGTGAGTTTCCCCATTTCTATAACCTGGAGTGCTTCAAGCAGAGTGAAAAAGCATCTTGATAGACCGGCATAATGGGACTGATGGCGGTCGTCAGTGGTTGGCGTCAGTTGCTCCCATTCTTGGACCTCGCTGACGCTTTGACCATCAGGTGGGCACGATGCCACATGTTGTACTCAATAAGATAAAACAGGACGTATGCTCAAACACACTTAATAATAAAGTATCATCACGACCGTTTTCCCTTTCGGGGTGGTCAGAAACCACGCTTATCAATAAGCGGATTCACATTTAGCCAACTTTACTATAGGCCAATCATGACAAGTGGCAAGCTCGTCGATGTCTCCAGCGTACCAAACTCGAGAAATATCACAAATAAATTAAATATTAATTAAATGTATCTATTTACATTAATAAATACTTTTGTGTCCCGACCAGGAATCGAACCCGGTACCTCCGAGTCTAAATCCACGGACTTAACCGCTAGACCACGGAGGCAGGCACTTAATAATAATAATAAAAATCTTTATTGCAAAATAAATATACATAACAATTCAGTTGTTATATAGGTTAGGGCATAAAATAAATCGTACATAGTAACAAAAGCAGTTTAGCTGTGACATCTGAAATAGTCGGTGGACGGTGTTTCAGATGTCATTGTAGGAATTTACAACATTTTATTTTACTCTAGACAACATTTATTTATATTATCTATATATTTATGTTGTATTCATATTCTTGGATTTTGCGTCCCCCTTTCTATCATATGTTAGCATGACAACATGTCATAGAAGAAATAAATTGGAATTTAGTATCTTTATTTAAACTTAATTGCACAAAGTCGCTAGACATTCTATGACGGTCAAACCTTTGGGACAACTAGAGCGTAACTACATATGTAAGTTGCAATACAAAATCAATAAGTTTCAATACAGGTAGTGGCAGGCCGGCATAGTGGTAGGGACTGATGTCGGTCGTCTGAGATTGGCGTCAGTTGCTCACATTCTTGGATCTCGCGTTCCGCTTAACATTAGGTGGGCACGGTGTCATAGGTCACATAGCACTTTGTGCTAAAAAAAAATCCTTTATGTGGATGTGGGGTCACACGTCGTGCTAAGACAATGACGATTTTACTAAAATCGGTTCACTAGCATACCTACGCGTAAAAGTAAATTTAACAAAGAGTCCCATAGCTTAGGGTCCACATTTTGCGATCATAGCCTGTGCGCAATACAATGATGTTGATTTAAGCCAGCGTTCTTCTTATCTGCTGGTAACTATAGATAACTAGGTATATAAAAAATATTACGGTAGTAATGATACTTTTTATAACAGAAGTTAAATTAGTCATATTGCGTCCTAAACATATATATACCCATGCTTATACTTATTAGTAGTTATTTTTCTTGTCTTAATATATTGCACATTGATGTTGATTTATCCCAGCGTTCATTTTATCTGCCGGCAACTATAGGTACCTATATGAAAAATATTACAGTAGTAATGATACTTTTTATAACAGAATTTACATTAGTCATATTGCATCCTAAACGTATCTATAACTATACTTATGTTAGTAGTTATTTTTCTTGTTTAAATTTATTGTGCGCAACACAATGATGTTGATTTAATGAGTAGTTCTGTGAGTCGTAGGTACCTAGATTGTTTAAACCTCATTTCATAATTAGTACGACGGCAGTTTTCATGTTTGCTATGAATATCTTTGTATAAATATTAATGTTTTCAACCTTCCTTAAACTATTAAGTAGCCAGCTCTTAGTCTTAAGTAGGTAGGTATATAATTCTCGTATATCTTTCTTTGTGAATATAGATACCTATGTAAGTAAATAATTGTTACTTGGTTAATTGTATGTTTCTTCTATTTATTTATTCTTTAAGTATATATTTAGGTAGATACGACTTCAGCTGAGTTGCACCAAAATGAATGTTACGATTAAAGATAAAAATAGCGTCGAATGTACTAGATACATTTTAAAGGTCAGCCGTCAGCTGGTACATATCATACCAATTTCAACTTCAATCGTAACAATTACAGATACTTTGTTTTGGTACAATCCAGCCTTATAATTGTTTATCCTTAAATTTTTCTTTATTATAATTATGCTTGTTGTCACGTTGTTTACTATTAAATTGTTTATAATTCACTTTTCTTAATAAATAAACGAGAAACAAGTACATAAAATGTAATCTAACAAAGGAACTGTTAAGCTTGGTTAACTGTAATAATGTATAGAGAGAGGATGCGCCGCGAATCAGCCGGCTCGCTATGTACCGGCAGCACATAGGTGCGCGCGCGCAGGGCTGGCTTGCATTCGTAAAAATGTCCAAACCGGTTGGATCCATTACTTTCTTTCTGCCTCCGCCGGGCCTCCATTTAACTCGGGCCACTTTTTATCAGGAATCGGTATCTCCGTCTAATAGTATTATTTATTTATCATAAATAAACGGGAATATAAGTTAATGCGGACAGGAAACTGTTCGGTCATGCCAGATGAGTCGGAGATAAATGCGCGCTTTCCATTGGTAGCGGCATTCTTGCATAACAGGTAAATTGTTAGACGAACCTCTTCGGAACATGCTGAGGAAATATTGTTAAGACGCTGAACAAAAACGAGTTTTTTGATGTATCGGTAGGTATGTTATTTTAGAATTTCCTTACAGCATATAACTGAATATGTAGCCACGTTATCCAGACAGAAACTAATCTAGTTATACCTATACCGGCTTATGTGTTTATCGTATCTACTCGTACTTGTATATGCATTCACGTGTGCTAATATGCCATTTCCAAGTATTGCATAAACTACTCGGTCAATACTATTGCAATAGTACAATAAGAAGCAATTGTATTCAGAGGATTTATGGCCATAACCTCAGACCGCAAATCCATCGCAGCGATATTAAAATACGAGTAAATATATCTTAGCTATTCACCTTAGGGAAGTATGTTTTATTATTTACTCGCCAGGATGTCGAAGATGCCGCCTCGACCGCTCGTGCGATTCACAGCGGAATTACTTACCACTTTATGTAGTTTTTATTCAATATTTTATACCCTGGACGCGAATAAGCCCGGAGCCTGGAGGGGCCGGAGCGGGCGCGGGGAAGGTGAGGGACATAAATATCTTGGTGATTTATGACGGAGGCGGTCGCGGGATAGGTCAGCATTATTCAATTTCGTATTTGAGGCTCGAGTTACAATGAGCTTTTACGCAGCGCTCGCGCAGATAGCAGCGATCAGGAGAAAACTCTTCATGTTTTGTTGTAAACCGCATTGTAATCTCTTGGACATTTATTACATGTGCTGTTGATAAAACATTCACTCTTCAATATATACGATTAAATGTGACATATTCTCATAGAAACAAGGATTGAATTTCAGGCTGCGGCGGCATTCTATTACTTTAAGCGATAACGTTACAGTGTCAAAATGGATTCCGTTATTTAACGTCAGTTAGAGCCGTCTTGGCTCGGTTGTAAGAATTTTCTATAAAAGGTCGATTCGAACCTCGGCATGTACCAATGAGAAATACGTAGTAGTAGTAGAGGCTGGATATTCTCCGCAATTAGCTCCTTTTGCGTGAGACCGTTTTGCGTGACCTGTGCTTCATTAATGGAGCTAGTGTTGCCCAAATCAATACCAAGACTGGCCAAGTGTCGGTCTTGGTCTTGCATCAGAACAGCTGGTCTTGGTCTTGCACTCCTAATCTTGGTCTTGGTATTGGTTTTGCGCAAGAATCTTGCAAGACTCATGCAAGCATCTGACTGAAAATATATAGGTATTTCTTTCTAATTGTAGTAAGGAAACCTTGTAAGACTTTAGTGTCTGTCCGCAATCTACTATCTCGAGAAGAGAACTACCTACTAATCTGGCTTACTTGAAATTTCAAATGGTTCTAGTTCTTGTTGATATTTTATCCAAAAAATCTATATACACAGAGGTTGAATTAAGAACTCTAAATGTAACGCTTTACATGATGTAAATTCATCAATGCGTACAATTTTGGCAGAAGAAAAAAAACATCGTCTTGCAAAAAACAAGAGCAAGACTAAGACTGCAAAACCAAGACCAATATTGGAACTAATTGCCAAACTATCTTCTCTAGCAAGGCCAGGAGTCCCGTCACGTTGCTGCAGACCTCCGGAAGAGTCTGGAGGAAGTTCAGTATGGGTGCAGCCATAGTGTAACACTCCATAAGTACATGCGTGTCCGTCTCCTCCTCTGCCATGCATCCTTTACTCAGTAGGCTATCTGTAATATTTAGAGTGTATAAGTGTTTGTTTAAGGCACATGGTCCCGTCATCACCCCTACCATTGTGCGGAGCTTGGCTCTGTTTAGGCTTAAAGTTGCTGTGCTAAATGTCTATCACGGTTGGGCAGGGCCTCCTTAGACTCTCTGCAGTCTGTCGCCGATGACCAACTCAGCTAGTGCAGCAATGAGAAATACACTTTACTTATGTACATTTGCAATAGATTTAAAACACAGAAAGCACGTTAAGCCGTCTCTCCCGGTTCAACTAATACCAACTTGAACTTTGCGCTTAAGAAGTGTACTTCAACCGCAGGTTGCATTACAAAGCTAATTACCTATGTGTACAAAAATGGGAATCTGATCGATTTTGGTGGTTAGTGTAGCAACCTGCATAATACTCATGGATTGTTTAGTTACATTTTAATAAAAGACAACAATTATTTAATCAAATTGTTTTACAATCACTTAATTATCGACTGTTTATTTTAGTATGGTCTTCTTCTGATACGCTAAAGTGGTTTAATTTGTAAGAGCCAAAGACACCGCCGATCAAATAATTAGATACTTTTCGGCTTATTAGCGCAGGATAAAAAACAAAGTGAACGCCTTTTGGATCGTTTTGTGAATAATTGACCACAATCAAATTAATTCTAAAATTCTACGGTGGGTTTATAACGCTGTAAAGTGCAATAAAGAACCTTAATAACCTCATAACATTTGTGTGTTTATCATTGATTATAAGTATTTACCTTTTAAAGATATAAAATATGTTTTAGCGAAAAGATAAGATTTAAACGAAATAAACTTTGGTAATTAAGTTGTGAAGTCCTATTACCTACTTATAGTAAAATAATCAAAAGTAAGGTTAGATCCCTCAGGAAATATGTACGATTTTTTAAATTGATTTTAAAGATCCACACTAATATACCTAAGATATACATTAAAATCATATGAAAAATTTAAAAGTTATCAAAAGAAAACTGTTTGTCCATACAAAAAATGGATTGATATTTCGCTATTGCTGATTACACCCAAAAAATGATCACAAGACATCACTATCATGCCATCTATGTGACGTCATAACACATTAAACTAGAGTGTGGTTTGTTTGTGTATTGTTTAAAATCAATTTTCTGTCGACCAATCAAACCTATCACCGGAAATATTGCAAAGAACTTTGGTAATTATAAATTAATTAGAAAATAAAAACCACAAAATGCCACATAAATAATTTCAACCAAGAATAAAGCGTTTTAGAATAGCGTTTAGTTTCTGCAAATAAAATTATTTTCATTGTCTAATTTAAAAAGTAATAAACCAATGAAATTAATTTCTAATAAAACGCGATTTTTTACGTTACATGCATATTCTCCCATAGTTGGCATTGTTGATCCGATTCCGAAGCAGAAGAATTACAAATTAGATATGCCTTTTTTAGAATTAAAAAAGTAATAATAAAAAACAGAAATAAGTGTAGGCAATATCAAAGTAATGTCAAATAGATATAATAAAATTGAAATAAAATGTAACATATTTATACACCAAATTTTACCTAAACAAAATGTAAAGAGGCAATAAAGAGGGATGACAGGCTCGTGTAAATATTATTTTATAGTCCAACTTTGGGCAGAATGAATGTTAATCCGGTATTATCTGGCAGTAAACACTGACTTAAATGTCGTTGTCGTACACAATGTTTGTATGCGAAAAGCATCAGTTTTAAATTCATTTACCAAAAATCCTTTTACTTTGTATTATGTACAGTATAACACTATATATTGCGGCGGTGGCTCAGTTGTAAAAATCCTTAACATACTAAAAAGGTCGGTTTGTGACCAATGAGAAATACATTTTTATTACGTACATTTGTCATAGATTTACAACACCACCGTTTGCACGGTTCCATTAATACCAATATAGTAAAATAGTTAATAAATTGTCATCAAACCCCGTCTGGCCAGCGGCAGTGTAGTCAAAATCTCCAGAAATATCTGGAAGGCCCACCTCCAACAAATTTTTTTTCCAGACAGGTCACACAGCGCCATCTAGTTCCCGTGGTAAGCTACGAGGCTTGTATTACGGAAACTAGATGGTTGATAAACTACATATTATACTTTTTTTTTTGTAAATATATACCTATTATACATACTTATAAGCACCCAGACCGAGACAAATTATACAATGTACAACTTGCCCCCGGTGGGAATCGAACCCACGACCTCCCGAGTTCACGGCAACTTTGTTACCACTAGACCACGGAGGCGGTCTCTGTCTCAATCTCTGTTGTTGACTCTGTGTTGTAGAGGTTGTGGTGATGATGATGACGATGATGACCGACTAGTTAAAATAATTAGTGTTGCTCGAAGCAAGACCAAGACTTAGCTAGTCTTGGTTTTGTCTTGGTCTTGGTCTTGCGCAAGAATGTTGCAAGACTCTTGCTCTGACTCAATATATATATATTTTCCAAATGTACTAAGGAAAATTTTGTGAGTACCTATCCGCAAACTATATATCTCGACAATTACCTACTCGTCTGATGTACTTGAAATTTGAAATAGTTATTTATTTAGTTATTACCGGAGCCCTCCGTGGTCTAGCAGTTAAGTGGTTAATAACAAATTAACAACAAAATAATAGTAGAGTAATTCATACCTACTGTAACAATTGGTCTAGCTTTAATTCTTATACCGTTTGGCTTCTTGACCCGTCTTGTTATATATTTACTTTGGTATAAAATCCATATTATTATTATTATTACGTGGCAAAAGACGACACATGTTGTGGTTAAAATAACTATAAATCCTACCTCACATAAAATACGTAAAACCTTAACAAAACTATTAAATAAAACATTTGTTTTATCTATTATTTATTTAATTCTAAAACTAAGTATAAACATAAAAACTTAATTCTTTTTACACATCTAGCTTAAGTATACTTACTTAATTAACAGTATTATAATTAGCGTTGTACTTAAGTAGGTACAATGATTAACTGTAATAGTAGAAAAACATAAAATATAAAAAGGAAGAATTGTAATATTATTAAAAATAAATATTTTTAAAAAATATATATAAAATCATACCTATACCTAATAGATACGACCGTAATTGCCTAAACTCTTTACAAACATTTTTTTTTTCTAATAATAATGACAATTTTTGAACCCGAAATCTACGGAATGTCTAAATTTACGGAGGTAGCATTAATAATACCTATATGCAATACTGAAAAATGGCAATTTAATGTTAGCAGTCTACTTTAAACAAAGACGAGAAAATAACTGCTATTCATCGTGTTTTAAGCAAACATGCAGTTTCGCAACTGGTCGCAGAATAACCTTACACAAATACCAGCTCGGTTTACCTCAGCTGATGATAAGTCTTTGACCCTTTCTCGTATTTGTAAAGCGATTACAGATCCTCCTTAAAATAGTTTCTAGCTAAACCGATTTCATGATCATATTAACAAATAGGAGGTACTCGTGAATAAGTTGTTTAACCATAGACATATATATCATAGACAGTCCTACTTTGAGTTTAGTTACATTTATTTGTTTGTTTTGACAATCATTAGTCTGTCTATGCTTTGGGGAAAATCATTATATGACAGGATAAATATTTTCTAATGTTTTAAAAATTAAAACGCAATTAAATCAATACAGTTTATATCTTAGTAGCTAACGTTCAATTAGTGACGCTAAAAAGAGCCGTAATAGTAAAGATTTTTTAAATTTTATTTAGATTTTTCGCTTACATCCTTTTTCTATAAGAGTGTAATAACTGTTGTAATAAAACGCTTTCCTTATAATCGGACAAAAATATCGCGGATCGTACCGCGGAATTTACCAATGACAAATACACTTTTCCTACGTACATTTCTCATATATTTACGAAGACAACACCACCGTTTCCGTGCCTAAAGAGCACGATAAGAAGTCGGTCCCGGTTCCACTTAAACTTGACATTAGACCCTTGCCAATCCGTCTGGCGTCGTAAAGTGTTCGAGAAATATGTTCTGGAAGGCCCATCTCGAGTCAGTGGACGAGACTTTGTTTTATAGGAACTGTAACAATGAAAGTTATGACGTTTACGTATCCTATATTTCCAGGCCAAACTTTATTAGCAGTCTATTTAATTTAATTAATGTGTAGGTAATGGGAGTTTTAATAATATTCTCCAGCGAAAACTTTGTTAAACATACTGACAGGTTAACGATGATAAATTCTACATAAACACAACAGTAAATATGTCTACAATGGATGTAAGGCCGGTGTTAATGAAACGTTATTAGGTACGCAAAACTAGTTTCAGTGTTTGTCTGCACTTGACAAAGTGTTTGTTTTAATTTGTAAAGTGTAAATATTTAGTGTTATACAGCTGGGTGCTTATCTTGTCCTTATCTGTCAAACTGGATGCGGCACGAGCCAAGGATGTCGTATCGACACTACATCTCGTCATTACTAACCACAATCTGCACATCGCAATTTGTTTTTCCACCAAATGTAAAATCATCTACATATACGCTGGACCACGTACATGTACCGGCAGATAAAAGGAGCTCTGGATAGCTGTGGGCGGAGCAAATTTGCACATTGGTACCGTCATGAACATTAATATTACTTTTATATTTAAATAAATAAGAGTAAAAAGTAAAGTATCATCACAACCGTTTCCCTTTCGAGGTGGTCAGAAACCACGCTTATAAATAAGCGGATTCACATTTAGGCAACTTTACTATACCCAATCATGGCAAGTGGCAAGCTCGTCGATGTCTCCAGCGTACCAAACTCGATAAATATCACAAATAAATTAAATATAAATCAAATTGTATTTATTTACATTAGTAAATATTTTTGTGGCCCGGCCAGAATAGAACCCGGTACCTCCGAGTCTAAATCCACTGACTTAACTGCTAGACCACGTAGAAATTAAATAAATAACATGCGGTATATTTTATGCATTGATTTAATTTCAATATTTTTTGCCATTAAATAATACACGAGTAAGTACTCTTTATTCATATTTTTTATGTAATATCATATTTTGAACAAAAATGAATAGGTGTAAAACAGAAATCAATAACCAAGACGATTAACAAAACAGTAAACAAATGTTTATAACAAGGCCAAAAATCATGTGTCCGCGACCGTACTTTTTAAGAAGGCGGAGTGTCAGGAACGAAAATTCCTTTTTCCAATTTTCGGCCAGCGCTCTTTTTATCTGCTGGTAATTATATCTAAGTGTCATTTATTTCTTTTGCGTAGCAACTAGTACCTTTTACTAAATGTTCAATTAAATATATTTTTTTGTTTATATCAAACTAGTAGGTACATTGTATGTTCTACAAAAATTTATACACTTTTGTTTAAAACCAAATTGAAAATATATGTCTTATGTGTTATGATATTGTGAAATGGTAAACAAATATCTATTTGTGCTTACTACTTGGCCATATTTTACATTTGTTTATTATGATATGTTATAGAATAATGCATTGCTTGTTTGTGCGTTTGGAAATCGATCTATATCGGAATTGAATTTACGAAATATAATTTATCGCCTCCTGAAATTAACAATGTTTCTATAAAATGCCTGGCTAATGTCGGACAAGAAAACGTTCGGGCAATATTCATATATATAATTTTATTCTTTTAAGCTGCCAAAATATTTAAATAGAATAATGCTTGTAAGTATGTGTTATCCTTTGTATTCGTTCCTTGTGTCATTATAAATATTTAAGTAGGTAGGTAGTAATTTAACATTGGCTTCTTAAAGAATTACATGTTAATAGTATAGCGCGTTTATTTTTTTTTACAATGAATTGAGTATGAAGATGGCAAGAGCTGTAACATGGTTGTGGACAGCCCACGTACTCGTAGAAGCTGTAATGTATCTGTGTGAGCCAGCGCGGGCGTCATTCGATAAGTATCGATCGTGAGCTGTAAGTGGCCGTAAAAATGTGGCAGGTCCGCACTCTGCGTGTCGGCCGGCACTTAAATCTTACACCCAATAAAAGTGCACCGCAAGAAATCCGTGACGGTAATTGGTCCTGAGAAATGTGATTATTTTTCATTCAGGGAAAGTGCGCGGCTAATATTGGGTAATAAAATCGTCAATAACGTAAATACCAAAGTCGTTTATTCCCTCCCAACCATAAGTATTAAAGTACGAGTAGATTGTCAGTACAAGCATGTGAGGCTGCGCCGGCGCAGGTTTGGGCGCCGCGGGATGCCGCCGTGGCCCCCCTCGCATGCCGACCGCCCCTTAACTTTACCTTTATTTGTATTTATTTACCTTCCTCCCTTCATTCACCGCCACCATTGCCCTTTCGGACCTTTTTGCCGCTATCCCGCCCGAAATAGGTGCGCGATATAAATATTGTGAAAGGGCATACGGTTCGGTTAAATTAATTGTCCCACAATTATTACTGTCTGCGTTTATGAACCAAATTGGTAACTGTGAAGTGCTTTAAAACTTTACCCAATTAGATTAGTAGCTACAATCATTATTATTAATGTAACTTTAATGTTAGTTACTATTTTGAAACATTGGTTATTTAACATTAACATAGTAAATATATATACATGCTTATACATAAAACTACATACCTATTCCAAATAAGATACCATTTGCCACGAGCAAACGTTTTAACAAATTGTAAAAAAAAGCTTTTGTACGGAGGGTAATACCGACGTGACGACTGGCGCTTTGTCAACAAATTAGCACCTAATTAGGGACACCCCTGCAGTCGGCTGGCGGCGGAACGACTTGTTTTCAACTCTTATACTCATTAGTATACTTGTAATTGAATCTAGCTTCACGTAGGCTATTCAACTAGTTTTAATTACTTTTTACTTATCTTACAAAACTCAATATCTAATGAATAGCAGTTGGCCAGGATCCCGCGGCGCGATTTCCTTTTTTGTCTTAAGTTATGGGTGTAAGAATCGATGTTAATGGCAGCATCTGCTAACAAGGCATCCGATGTGAGTGACGTCTGCCGAGTCAGTTATCATGATAAATGGTGTATTTATTTATCCAAAGAGCCTAAATAGCTGAGGTAATATTAGGTGTACAACAGCACAAAAGGTAACAAAACACAAAAGTTGAAAAAGGTAAACCGCGCTATTTACAAAGTGGCGAGCGAGGACCACACAGCCACAATCGCGCCGCGCGTGCGCCGTCGATCGCAACAAAAAAACTCATTCTCAGCATAGATATTTCTCCAGCGGTTATAGAGCTCGCATTTTGGCGACCCATCGTTTAATATTTACGATGCTGGTGTGATTTGTGACGTTAGGAAATGTTGCATGTTCTATTGATTTCTTTTGGGTTTTATTGTCGTATCCGTTCTCTGCTGGTTAACATACAGTTCATTATTTTTATAGTGATCATAAAACCGTAAACCACTAATAGCCAAATTTGCGTCTGCATTTTATGAATCAATTTTTTAATTATTGGTTATTTGGCTATTGATTATTACTATTGTTTAAAGTTGTCTATTAAAGAATTGATAAAGTTTGTTATTATTAGAGGCGTGTTTAGGATTGTGACGTTATATCAGCGCCGTGGGAGTACGCGCAGATCGCTTCGGATGTTTACATGCGCGGGCGCTGACGGACACTGAACGAACGCATAGTCTTTGACATCAAACTCCACACGCGATCCCGCTGCAGATTCCACAAAGAATTTATTATAAGGAATGTTTTGTAGAATCTCTAGTTGTGTCTAGGAATTCTATTTTTAAATAGTGACGTTTGTTTTGCAGAAAACAGGTGGCTCGTACAATTACTATTTAGATAATATTTTTCCATTCTTCTTTGAAGAATAAGTAACTTCTTCCAAGAATTTGCAATTTCATATTAGTTTGTTTATTGTTTTAACGCGTTGATGTCTTTTGTTCTACCCACTTTCTCTTGTTACAAAATCGTCATCTCATTGCATTAATATTGGTATTTAATTCATTCTCGTAGCATAAGGAAAATATAAAAATATGATTCCTAAAACATTTGGTATTTACAAGAAAACCTATTCCAATTCTGAATATGTAACAAAACTCATTAGCTCCATAATGAGCGTATCTCTTTCACGTTATGTATCTAAGTGCAAACATAAATGTACTATTATGTAGATCGATATGCGGCCGAGATGTTGTTAGGAAAGAATTTTTTACATGTGTTAGTAATGTTTGCGCGTACCTTAGTTTAGGAAGTATATCTAATTGAATGTAGGCAGCGGGCGGCGCGAGGGCTAACCTAATTTACATTAATGTAAACGAGGAACATTGTTCAGGTGTTAAATGACAGTGTCAACAGTGGAACCTCAACTCAAATAGTTTATTAGCTGTACAAGGGGCCCCGCCCAGCCCTCTCTGGCGGCACCATTCATACCAGCAAGCGGGACTGTTCAGAGGTTCTACTTTTGAAGGTTTAATCAACGCTTTAAAATTTAATAAAAACTGTTATTTAATCATGTTATTTCAATCATTATTAGTGAACGATAAATCCTGATGGTAAAAGGGACGCGTAGTCAATAGAAGCAACTGACATTTAGATCTGCACTAATTGCTAAATGTAAACGGACTAAAATAATATAATGTATTAAATATTATTTACTCGTTTTTTTATTACGTACTCGTATTGTATTTAAATTAATAAAACAACTAAGCTGCTAAAAATAAATAATTATTTTTAATTTATATTAGTTAAAACATCTGAACTAATAAAATTGAATAAATCGTAATTTGTTAAATAAAGTTTAGAAAGGCTTACAAATACTAGATAGTTTATGGAGTGGCATAATAAAATACATTATTGAGATAATATTACCGTTAATATCACAACTTGTGGTAGAATATGAAACATAATAACTTCGTTTTAGCGGCAAATATTTGTCACAAATCAAAATAAACATATTAGATAAAATAATAAGGAGCACATTACATTAAATAATAGTATCTAAAAGAGTAAAGTGACAACACGAACGTATTCCTTGCGGGTTGGTTAAAAACCACGATTTTTAAGGAAGCGGGTTCATATTCAGCCAACTTTACTATCGGCCCATCATCTAAAATAGGTAATTTTTATTTTATTTATTGGTTTTACAAAATCACAGCATTAAATTAATACATATTTGACGATAGTAATTTTGTTATACATTAGCCAGAATGATTTTTATTTTATAGACAGCACTTAAATTAAAATTGAGCCGAACCTAACATCAAATTAAATTAAGTCAAATATAAATTAGTAAATACATGTATATCTTTGCTATCCTTCCTTTTTTAAATCAATATTATATCAATAAAACGGAATGACTAGAGGGCTAGGCAATATTTGGGCCAAAAAATCAGCATTACTATTCGACACATCAATTATTATTAAAATACTATTTTGTTTTTCCTTTTTTATGTTTCTTGTTTAATTTTATTTATATACAAAAACATATTTTTTAAGCAAAAAAGATTAATGTAAAAGTTGAGCATCTCAATATTGTTCCCACTGATCGCAGCGATCAGTAAAACAGAGTCTTGTTCAAACAAAGTATCTTGAACGTGACGTCATCACATAAACAATAGCCGATCATAAATAATAGTGACAATCCGCCACCTCGGAAATTAATCTCTGCATGTCGACTGTCGTGTATATCATTCGACCATTCATAAACAGATAAAAAATTACCGATTGAGACACAGTGTTGTCTCCGAGCCGGAGTAAGTGCATTCCCTTGTACGAGTGTTAGGCACTTCAATTTGCAAGGATGTGTGAATGCATTTTTGTATGAATTTGTACGCATACGTATTTTGGCATCTTACGAGTGGATATTGATTACTTGTTAATTTAGCTCATTTCAAACAAACAAAGATATCATTAAAATGAAACGCTGTGATTCACATTTTTAGTTACTGATATTTCAACATGCATTGTGTTTGCAAAATGTATTTATAAATTTGAACTTTTCTTTAAATTGTGATATGAGTTTGTGAATATGGCGGTGGGCGTGCGTGGTGATTCAATTGTTTACATTACGATCATCGTTTGTTTCCAAATGGTTCATTTACATGGAAATCAGATGAACAATACACTTATTGATTTTACAAATTAATATTTCAACGCGAACACCAATGAGCTCGACCTCGTACATGGCCATTTTGAGTATTGTAACGTTTGTATTGTATCTAATTTTGTACATCTTGGAATTTTTTCTTGGCCTTAAACTGAGGTGGTATTTAGACACGTTTATTTATAAATGTGCTAATTAATGTTTCTGGAAACATAACGGGAATCCATTTTGTACTGTAAATAAATTCATGCTAATAATATATTATGTTACTTTAACGTTATACGATATAATGGAATCCCTTAAATAGCGCAAGCTGCCGATGCGATAACGCTATTAAATTTGGTATTCTTGTTTTAAGATTTCTACTACAAATAACGTTTCGCATGCGTTCATTTTAATAATTGTCTATAAAAATACTTTTTATTATTACCATAATTTAGCCTTATTAATTAATGTATGTTATAAAACTATGTTTGTAAACTATGTAAATATATAATGTTATTTTAATGAATACAAATGTTGTTAAAATGATTATAAATTCGCCGCGGATAATATTTACTTTGGGTTTATGATTTTCAAGTTGCAACCCCATCGGTGGGTAGTGGTGAACATTATTTTGACGTGTGTTCGGCTATGATCGGCAAAACTCGGGCTAAAAGTGACAGTAAATAACATAATCCACTATTTTGACAACAATCTAATAAACAATACACAATTATTTATAGGTAACAGCATCACCGACCAATCGAACAACGACAATTTTAATGAGGTTTCTTACATAATGTAAAACAACTGAGGCCACACGTCGCTATGGCGTCCGCGTTATGAATTCGTGGCAATAAATCAGAAAGAAACGTATTTATTGAATGCACCAGTGACCGCTAATGCAACGGCTCGACCAAAAACACATAAATTTCTACAATTTCATACCCGATCACAAATTTTAGCGTATCGATGTATGTTTATAAAATAACGATCCGGTCATTTGTTGTTAATTATTAGGTACTCGTGGCTGAACTACGTCAAACAGATTCAGAGGAATAGACTTAGTATTTATGACCGGTCAATACAGTTGCAAAAATGTATAAATTTTTATTTTATAAAAAACTTTACTTGGCTTAATGACGCCAGGCATTCTCAGCCAACCCTTGAGACAAAAGAAAACATTTTTTAATGAAGTAGGTGCAAGAGCAACATAAAACTTAATAAAAATATGAAATATACTTACTTATAACAACAATACATATTTATACGCAATAATATATCTTACATACAGTCATCGTTCCTTTATACAAAGGTAAGGGATCTAGATTGGACTGTGCCAACTACCGAGCGATTAGTTTGATCAGTTTGGCGAGCAAGATGTATGGCAAGATTCTCACGAAACGCTTGCAAGAGAAGACTGAAGGTCTTTTATGGGAGGCACAAGGAGGCTTTAGACCTGGAAGAGGATGCACTGACCAAGTCTTTTCGCTCCGCAATATCACAGAGAAGTTTTTGGCCTTAAACCAGAAGGTTTTCTGTGCTTTTGTGGATTTGGAAAAGGCTTTTGATAGAGTTGTAAGAAAGAAGCTTTGGGACATATTGCCGGAGTATGGAGTGAATGCCAAACTGCTACAAGCTATACAGTCCCTGTACAAGGGCTGCAAAGCTTGTGTGCGGGTGGAGGGGGGTATGTCGCCTTGTTTTGAATCCCAAATGGGCGTCAAACAGGGTTGTGTGCTTTCTCCTAGATTATTCACTCTATATCTCGACAAATGCCTAAAAAGAGTGAGAGAGAGTGACTGTGGGATAAAGATGAGTGATCTAGTGGTGAACTGCCTGCTTTATGCAGATGATGCTGTTCTTATGGCATCGTCCGAACAACAACTGCAATCACTAGTCACAAGAATGAAGGAGGGATGTGCAGAAAAAGGACTCCGTTTGAATGCGAGAAAAACCAAGGTACTAGTGTTTGAAAGAAGAAGGATGACAACCGTGACGATAAAGATTGATGATGAAACTCTAGAACAAGTAAATGAAATTATATATCTGGGCAGTGTTTTCACTGCGGATGGGAAGTACGATAGGGACGTTGAAAGAAGAGTGAACGCGGGAAATAGTGTTAACGGTGCCCTGGGGTCACTGATCGGCAGTCGAAATGTCAGTGACAAAGCTCGGCTCGCCATACACAATGCCATGTTGGTACCAACACTGATGTATGGAAGCGAAACGTGGATATGTCAGAATACGCATGAGAGTAGGGTTAATGCAGTAGAAATGCGGTCGTTGCGGCGGATATGTGGCGTCACTTTGGCGGACCGCATACGTAACGTCGAAATACGGAAAAGGGTTGGTATGAAGGAAAGCATAGGGACAAAAATAAGGAAAAGCATGCTACGATGGTTCGGGCATGTTGAAAGGATGAGCGATGAAAGATTGACGAACCAGATATATAATGCGAAAGTTGTGGGTAAAAGAGGCCCTGGCAGACCGAGACTCACATATCACGATCAAATAAATAAAACACTGACTGAAGGTGCATTAAAAAGTCTTCGTAACCAAAGGGCATGTATGAAGAGGTTAATGAATGTCGACGAAGCGAAAGAGGTATGTCGTGATCGTGTCAAATGGCGCTCAATTGTCTCTGCCTACCCCGCAAGGGATCTGGCGTGAAGATATGTATGTATGTATGTACATACGCTGTGAAAGCTGTTTAAGTAATGTGAATATATAATTTGCCTTGACTTCAGGAGTTATCGGAAAAATATTGTAAAATGTTAATAATAATTATATTTTTTAGATGTGGGCTCACCCTTAGCCAACTTTACTATTGGCCCATCATGACAAGTGGCAAGCTTGTGGATGTCTCTAGGGCTCAAATTAGAGAAATATTACAAATAAATTAAATAATTTATTTTGACCCGACCAGGAATTGAATTAGAGGTGAGGTGAGAACCTCTGAGTGTAAATCTACCGACTACACTAACCGTTACACTAAGAAGGCAGTCAAAATAGTGGAAACCTTTATTATAGGAGTATCTATACTGTCAATTTTATCGTTAGAAATGTGCAAAATGTGCAAAATTATAAAATATTACACGAATCATTTTATGTAAAAAATAAATTTATTTCAAAAACATCAACACAATACTTTTTACACATACGCGATCTACAACTATCACTAAACACATATGACTATAGCTATAAATTTAAAAACTACGAAATACAAAAAATCCTCATTAAAATAACACTGACCACTTTGATAAATAAACAATCTACAGGTACTATCCAATATACAGGAACTAAAAAAACGGCTATAAAAAAATTTTCATATATATATATTTATTTGTATACACGACCTAACGCATTTTATTTGACTCGCATAGTGGTCAATGCAAAAGACATTAAACACTTAATAGCAAAAAAACATGGATAATACACAAACAATTTGCACACAAGAATTAGACGCTTTCAACGTTGCCCGATCGTTATGTTGTGCACCGGAAGATTGTCACAAACATATCCCCATAAATAGTGGCCTAAAAATAATTACTCAAAATATAAGAAGTATTTATAAAAACTTTGATCAGTTTCTTGTAAGCCTGGCGTCCTTAAAATTTGACTGCGATGCTATAATAATGACGGAATGCCATTTAATAAAAAATAAACCAATCCCTGTCATTGATGATTACAAATTTTATTCCACTAAGTCAATTAAAAACAAAAATGATGGTGTAGTAATTTATTTAAAAGATAATATGGACTATGATGTGTTTGAGCCTACCCTGAGCGACGGTACCTGTCTGATATTAAAAATAATAATACAGCTATTATCGGCATATATCGTTCTCCCTCTATCACCAATGCGAATAATTTTATCCAATCACTAAATGATATATTAGCGACATTAAAAAATATTCCTACTGTTATCTTATCTGGTGACATAAATATTGACATAACGCCCAATAACTCTAATACTAATAGTGCCAATTACCTGAATATGCTTGCTAGTCATGGATTTCTCCCAGCACATACCCTTCCAACCAGAAAAAACAGCTGCCTTGATCACATTTTTCTTAAATGTGTTGGGACTGCTTTGGCCTTGGTCTTAGAGAACTCTCCCACTGATCACTCATCAGTGCTAATGCACCTTAAAGTTGAAAATCCCTTACCCAATCCTAAAACTTATTACAATAAAGTAGACTATAAAAATGCTGTAATATCGCTAGCAAAACTTAACCTATGTGATATATTAAATATTCAAGACCCAAATGCAGCCACAAATGAACTATTAAAAAACATAACACTAGTATTAGAAGAAAATACTAAATTAATACTGGTACCAAGACGCAAACGTTGTATAAAACCGTGGATCACGCCAGGCTTACTTCGCTGCATTCGAAACCGTGACAAACTACATCAGAAAGCAAAAAATAATCCAAATGACCAAATCTTACAAATTACATACAGAAGATATCGAAATTTTTGTAGAAACATAATTAAAAAGACAAAAAATAAATATGATGCCAGTAACTTGGAAGCTAACTCAAACAATCCTAAGGCACTCTGGAAAACAATTAAATCAATTGCTAATATTCAAGACAAAAAATCTAAAAATGATAAACTTCTACTTCTTAAATCGTGTCCTCTTGAATCAGTAAATTATATAAATAATCATTTTATTAACATAGGTAAAACACTGGCTGGAAACATACAACAAAATAATCAAAACAATGCATCCTATAATTTTCCTTCTCCCTCTTCTTCCATTGTTCTGAATGATACTGATCCTACAGAATTAAATAATCTAATTAAAACTCTCAAAACCGATTCATCTCCAGGATGGGATGAAATTCCAACTAGATTCATAAAATTGGCCAAAACCACCTTAATCCCCATTCTTTGCCACATATTTAACTTATCTCTCTCTTCTGGCATTTTCCCTGATGCCTTTAAGCGAGCAACTATACACCCAATACATAAGGGCGGAAGTACAGATGACGTCAATCAATATAGGCCCATTTCGCTGCTACCGGTATTGGCTAAATTACTTGAAAAAGTTATTAACAATAGACTAAAAAACTACCTGATGAACAACAATTTTTTGTCCCATAACCAATATGGTTTCAGAGCTGGCGTTTCTACAGAGGATGCAGTCCTGTCTTTAACAAAAGAAATAGTTGAACATCTTGACAATAGAAGGAAGTGTGTTGGCGTGTTTCTTGACCTTGCGAAAGCGTTCGATACGGTTTGTATTCCTATCCTTCTGGATAAAATGGAGCGCTTCGGCATAAGAGGCACGCCTCATGCGCTTTTTCAAAGCTATCTTCAGGGTCGTCGACAATTTGTTAGTGTCGGCCCCTACAATAGTGAAGACAGGATTGTATCCTTTGGTGTCCCGCAGGGTAGCGTTCTTGGACCTACCCTCTTTCTCATCTACATAAACGACCTCTGCCAGGTTTCCCTTAAAAACTGTAAAATGTTCACATATGCCGATGACACAGCGCTTATATTTCATGGGGACACCTGGAAGGAGGTTCGTGACGTGGCGGAGGTTGGTCTTGCAGAGGTAAACAAATGGCTTCGCTGTAATTTACTTACCCTAAATGTAGGGAAAACCAACTACATTCCCTTTTCCATTAGACATGACTCCCTTCCTCCTTCATCCTTTTCAATCAAAGCTCATGATAATATCAATCAATGCACTTCACCCTGTAACTGTAATAGCCTAAATATGTCACGAAGCGTTAAGTACCTTGGTGTTATAGTGGATCAGCACTTAAATTGGAACGATCATGTGAATAAGGTATCAGATAGACTACGCAAACTTATTTGGGTTTTTAAAAAGTTGCGTCAAGTGGCAAATCAGAAATTGCTTGTATCCACATACTTTGCTCTTGCACAGTCCATAATCTCCTACTGTATTACAGTCTGGGGAGGAGCAAGTAAGTCTTATCTACTAAAATTAGAACGATCGCAACGAGCCCTACTTAAAGTGATGTTCTTCAAACACTTTAGGTTTTCAACTTATCAACTCTACAGTACCTACCGTATCCTTACAGTTAGACAGCTTTACATCTTAAACACACTATTAAAGAAACATCGGGACACTTCATTACGGACCGATACACGAACAAAGAGAAGAAAGGACATAGTTTACAAACCATTTAAAACTAACACCGAGTTTGCAAAAAGACATTTTAAATTTAAATATTACTTTATGTACAATAATGTTAATAAATTACACAAAATAGATAAACTTAGCTGTAAATTATTAAAAAATAAAAATAACAAACCTGTTTTTCACCTTCAACTATGATCAAACAGAAAACCTAATAAATACTTGTAATACAAACTTTATATAATAAATAAATAATTCAATAGAATAATAATATAACATTCCCTATACAAACCCCTTAAGTACTTGGGTAATATTTTTCCGTATCTATTTTATTTTTTTACATGTATATATTTATTAATGTTTATATATCTATAATATAATATTTAATTATTTATTATAAATTGTATATGTATGTATCTTAATATATTACATTTATCTATCTATTTATTATTCCACACAACACTGACACAATTCGTATAAAAAGAGCGGGGCACCCTGAGACACAGGCATCACGCTAAGTTTAGGGGCCTTCGTAAAATGTAAAAAAGTACTATGAAAAATAAACGTTTATTTTATTTATTTATTTATTTATATTAACTTCTTTAAGTAAATCTATCCCATAATTATACGTACCTTAATATGTATATTATCATTATTTATTTATTATGTAATACTTTATTGCACAAAGGCAGGCTTTAATGCCGCAAGACATTTTATCATAGCCAACTATTGGGACAACTTTGAACAATTTATGGAAAGTAGGTGCTGAAATATCAAATATAAAAATCAAAAGTATGATTTATTAACTAACCACATACATATAACTACATATACATGCATACACACATATAAATAATAATACTATACTATATAACCATACACATACATACATAATAATAATATACAGTGTAAACTTCATATAACGTCACTCGATTTAACGACAAACTCCCTAACTAAAGCGTCGAAATCAATTGGCTTTGGTTGGTTTAGCTTGTCTTGGAAGACAAGCTTGGAAAACAATGATTCCATGTCCATTTAACGACAAATCTCTATAACGCCATAAAATGCACAGTATTTACAAATTTTGTTCGGAACAGAAATTCGAATAGACATTTTTTTTACATAATGATCTGGTGGTTACTTGCCTGATGTTAGGAGGCAGATTGTTCCACAAATTTGTCGCTACAACAAATGAGTTTGGAATGAAACTTATGCGAAGGGATCGAAAGAAGAGAGTTGTGAGAGGATCGAAGAGATTTATCGTGGAAGAAGAGAGACAGGCAGAGCATATAAGCAAAATACTCTAAGATGTATATATATTATATATGCAATGTAACTGGGTGAACCACTTGTCTCTTGATATACAAAAGTTCATTTTAAATTACCAAAAACTGGTAGCTGACTTTTAAACGTAACCAACCCAATTTTTCCTTGTATTTAAAATATTAAGGTAATCCGCTTCATTTGTTTATTGTTGCAAGAAATCATGCATCAAGTACAGGATAAGCGTTTTAAAACGCAACGTAAAATGGATCTACTCTGCATTTGATACGTTTTTATAGTTAATAATCTACAATAATTTGATCTTTATTGAAATATATAATAAATATATATTTTTAAAAAATTAAAATATAAAATTATTTTTGGCTCTCAATGTCTTCTTCATATATACATACATTACAGCCACTACATTCTGCAGAATTTGATCTACACTCGCCACGCAATGGGTCAGATTTTAACACTTAAAATTTAAGTTCAAAATCGCATCAAATAGCTGATGACTGACCTTCAAAATACATTTGACGTCATTTTTAACTTAAATCGTTACAATTACAAAGACTTTATTCTGGTGTAACCCAGGCCCAGTTGTAATAATTTATTTATTTGTCTGTCTTGAATCCCAAAGTTTATTTAAAACATAATCAACTCCTTTAAACTTTGAGATAGGAAGTCATTTCAGTTTTTTGTTTCAAATTCTATAGCCAATAAATATTCAATTAGTTTAGTCTGAGTGAAACGTTATTGTATAAAAGCATTTGTTCTACATGTTATGACTGGTAATTGTTTTAGTTAAACACTACGCTTATTATCAATATCCGTCCCGACCTACAGCTTTGTGTGTTACCTTGGTCAGGAAAAAAATAACAAACAATTTACAAGGTACCTAGCCTAAAAACTCGAATTTCAAAATAGCACGTCCATATTTAGCCGACCTAACTTAACCGAAATCTTAAACATCAACTTGACTAATGCCATAATTTTTTTTTTACCAGTTTGTGTACTCGTATATTGTCACTTGTTTAAGGTTTATTTTATAAGGTACTGGATGAAGTCAATATCAATCTTATGATTAGTCTTTTAAGATTATAATTGTGTGCAACTATAATAGCGCCATCTATTAACGAGTAGAGAGACTTTTTCCTAATGGTCAACTGCGCAAAAATCAGAGCCAATATTTTGTCACTTGTTTAAATAAGGTTTATTTTATCGTGTAAGTAATAGTAAGCACCCTTGTTGTCAAAGAGGTCAAATGCAACATAGAGCGGGCATTGGTGCTATTTTTATACAAAATGAATGTTACATTATTTTTCAAGCGACATATGTCTCCTATATTTATATATCACTTTTTTTTTTAATATGTCTACTAGGTAATGGATAAAGCCAATATCAACCTTATGATTAGTCTTTTTAGGATTATAATTGTATGCAACTATAATAGCGCCATCTATGATCAAGTAGCAAAACTTTTCTCAAAAGATTTACAGAAAGTACACTTCTAAAATGTTCAGTGCCAATTGGAAACTGATAAATTAGTTTAATCGACGAAAATATTTAGGAGAATAAACTGACACGAGGTTCTCTTGTCGAAGAATAACGTGTTTAACCTATACTTCTGTAGCACTCACTGACTTCCTGCCCGGTCTTGTTGTCAAATGTTAAAAATATTCTTTCTTCTATACACAGACAATTTTCATTTTTTTTAAATATTTGTATAAATATTTGTTTAAATTCCTGCATCAATTTTGCTCGTCGTCATTCGTAAGCAAACCAACAAAAACTTGTTCTGTTATAAATGTACAGTAGTCATCAGTATCCAAGCGAATACCAAATGTTGAAAATTTAAAATGCATTGAATCAGTTAATTGTAACAATCATATAATCTTTATATAACACAAAGTTCACTCAGACAAAAATTTGAATATTGGATTGTGCGAGCGAGAGGGATACAATTTAAAATCTCTTAAGATAAATCTTCATTCTTATCATCAGTAAAGAGATCAACTATGAGATAGAGCGGACGTTGGTTGTTATTTTCATTCAAAATGTTTATTACAATTTATTTACGCCATCTAAAATTGTCAATAAAACAACAAAACCAATTAAGAAAACGATCACGAATAATGCACTGTAAAAGACTAATTAATTAAATGTCTTCGTTGGACTTCCACCAGCTACCTACTTTTTTAGTTTATATTTGGCAAGGCGTCCTCCCTTACCATGGTGAAACTTGAAAGCTACTCGTACATATTTAAAAAAACTTTATAACAGTACGTTTACACTTAAAATATCAATATGACGATGACTGTACTTGTACCTACACCAGGTAACGGTGTCGACAATCCTTAATGTCAAACCTCACGTGTGCTGAAAGTTCACACTTTCCAAACCGTAAACTTGTAAAACACTCGAACTTAATGTTAAATTAAATTCTCAATACAATTTATAATAATCTGTAATTCGCAAATCAGCTATTTAATTTTGAAACTAATATATTTATGACGCTTAGTTACAATGTTCAGTCCTTTCAAACCTTTTTGTGTCAAAATAATCCAGTTAATTTAAACAGCAGTTTATTAATAACACCGCAAACTATTTATTTATTTACGGACTAGAAAACAATGTTAGGCACAAAAACAAATTGTTACAGTGATCAATAGTTATAAAAATCAATGAAATTATTTAACAATAAATATCTTAAATTACTATCTTTTTTTTTAATTGTGTTTTTTTTATTCGAAGAAAATAAGGTACAATGATTTTAAAAAATAATAAAATATTAATTAAACTAAAAACTTACATCTTAAAACATAAATTACTATTCATAAAAATAAACCTAATTAATAAATAAAAATATAACTAAAAACTAAAATGAAGAAAAAACAAAATAAAAATTATTATAAATAATAAATTTGCTCCAAATCGCTGCCAATGGGCAAGGTGCCAAGGATACTGGCAGCATTGCCACGTTGAATGGCAATACTGATCCTTTGGCCCAAATATTGCCCAGCCCTTTTGTCTCCCGAGGTGTTGACGAGCTGTTTTGACAACGCCTTGAAAATTTCGTGTGCACTTGGTCCCCACGGCCCGAGAGTTTCAACTCCAAACGGCGCAAAAACACATCTCCCAATAAGCTGAGTGTATTTCCGCCGCTTGAGGTTCTCTGCTTTTAATGCAGCAGCGCCTGGGTCCTTAGAAGTCAAGGACAAGTGGGAAGGCGCCAGGGTGTCCACACAGGTGGCATCCCACACTAAAGGCAAACCAATCCTCCATGGAACCAACGTCATTCCATCGGGCCGCTTGCCATCGTCGCGGGCCATGCCACTGGGTTCTAATATTGCTGGCGAACCCACAGACACAAGGGCCCGACGAATGACGTCATTGAGACAGGCGTGCCTTGGGATGCGACCTGTGCTCTTGCTGCAGGAAAGGCCGTGGTGGCCGAGTGCCCCGACGTTGTCTCCACATTGGCAGCGATGTGGAAAAGTGCAAGGAGCTCCTAGACGTAGGCTGGTTATGGTGCTGAAACATTTGTTGTCGAAAAGAGTTCCAACAAAAGATGAAGGGAGAGCCTGGAGCCACAGTCCCGATTCCCACTTCGACACTAATTACTATCTTAAATTAAAATAACAATAATTAATTGTACCACTTGAAGCAAAACCAAGCGGACAAATGGAATAAAAATTAATAAAAACTTAATTACCGCAAAGGAGAAATCCTAGCATGTAATACAGGAGTATAGGAATGTAATATATTTATAATACATATATATATATATATATATATATATACTATATACATACACACATGCATAAACCTACATATATATACATACATACATATAATATTAATCCTCGATGATGGCAAGAGACCTGATGGTATGACGCTGATCCCCTGGGAGCGAGAACGGGCCTTAGTGTGGGATGCCACTTGTGTCGACACTGTGGCTTTGTCACACCTTAGGGGAACAGCGCTAAAAGCGGGAGCCGCAGCTGAAATCGCAGAGTCTGGCAAGCGGCGCAAATACGTATCTATAATCAAAGACTACGTTTTTGTAGAGATTTTAGGCCCGTGTGGTCCAAGCACTAAAACATTAAAAAAAACATCACCCCTCGTCTAATTGTCTGCTCTGGTGTCAAGTGGGCTGGTTCTTTCCTCGCCCAGAGAATCAGCGTAGCGATTCAGCGAGGAAATGCGGCCAGCGTTCTTGCCACCATGCCGCGCGGATACGATTTATATTTAAATTAGGTTTTGTAAGTAAGTTTTTATGTTTTTGTTTCAGTATTTTTTAAATTAAAATAATATATATAAATAAAATAATATTCATAAATATAATATACATTAATACTTAAAAATATTTTTACATTTATTTATTTTTGTTATCAGTTATCGCGTCGAGTACCTTTGATTTATAGGCTGCGTAAATAAGAATCACCAGTTATACATTTGTGACACAATTTTCTGTCAATCTTCGTTATATCTATTACAAAACAATAATTGGTAATCATCCATCAAGATTATGCTACTAATATTATAAATGCGAAGTTTGTGAGTATGTCTGGATGTTTGTTCCTCTTTTACACAAACACTGCTGAAGGGATTTTAATGAAACTTTACAGTAATAATGGATAATACATTAGAATAATGGATAAATAAATAAACCGGGCTCGATTCCTGGTCGGGAACATAATAATTAATTTACCACTTGCCACTTGTCATGATGGACCTATAGTTATATGTTGGCTAATTGTGAAATGAAAAAGTAAAAGACAATGCTTCTCTTTATAAGCGTGATAAATTTTGAAAGAGTTGATCTTTGGAACCCACGGATTGACGGAGGTGTATGACGTTATCATCCATGCGTTTCTACAGCACCTGACAGACTCGATTCTGAAATAGGTGGTCCTATTTGAGTGCGATTTTTATTGCTACAAAGTCACCTATTTTGTTATTATTCTTAATAGACCCATCTCAACCACCTAATCAAATATTTCATAATGACTATCTTGAAAATATGATTTAAAGAATCAGAGCATATAGAAACACTACACTTACAAATTATAAGAAAATTATATAGTTTTTACTAAAGTTGCTGCATCTATCAAAGCAATGTTCTCTTGATAACCAGTTAGAAGTACCTGAATTCAGAAAACCAGGGCATATAGAACTACTTTAAACTAAATACGATTTATAAAAATAAAATAATAAGGTGTACAGATTTAATGACATTTTATTCTTTATTCTTTATTTTATACTTTATTCAAATAAAGGGCTCATGATGACCAAGGCGAAGCCGTGTCAAACAGCTAGTGTTTTATAATGTTGGAATGTCTTCGCGGTGTTTCGACTAAAATGTTTTAGTGGTAATAAATTATGGTGTTGGAACACAAATAGTGGCATTCGTTGGACGACACGACACGCCGCTCCCGATAACATCTCATCCCCGGCTCCCCTTATACTGTTTAGCCACTAGAACCTCTTCAGCTCCATTTGTATAATTCTCTATTGCCAGTAAATTAATCTGCATATACGAGTACTCGTGGCGCAAAAGTACTGGTATTATATAACCCTTAATAAGCTTCGAGGTCAACTGTCTCCGCCAACAGACTGTGGTTACAGTTTGGCGGGCTATTTAATAAGGTATATGTATTGGAAAGTAAATAAATGATTGTTTTTTTTTTATATGTTTTAAAATTGCATCTTCTATCTTTCTGATATTGAAAATTATGTAATGATTATATGTAAAATTCTATTATTTTATTTTAGAAATAACATTTTTATTATGTTATGTATAATAATAAGTTTTGTTAATATAAGTTTAAAACGTATTTTTTTTTAAGTTTCTTTTTTTTTATATTATTAAGTTATAATTTTATTATGTGATAATATATGTACTGCTGTTTGCACTATATAAATAAATATAAAATACGTATACCAAAAATAAACATGGACCGTTTCACTCCCCAAGAAAACGGAATTATTCATCATTATTAAAAAGTTTTGTTGATGCGCCTTGGCCTCCAACTTCTTTCTTTCGGGTTATTTAAAATATCTGGTGTATGTGAACAAGCCACAGATTTCGCAGCCTTAAAAGAAAAAAAATATCAAGAATGTTGTGGAAAATGTTATAAAAAGAGCTCAAAGATGGATCAACTCTGGAGGTCACCATTTAAGATAAAAAGTTGTATCTAAATCAAAAAATGCATTTACTTTTGCGCCACCCAGTACCTACTATGTAAATGAAATAACAATTGCCTATCATTTGCATAATACTTGCGTAGCATGTATTTGTGACTTTCTTGTGTACAAGTATTCTACAACGCAAACTCTTACACTTGTTTAGCAAGCTCTGTGTGTAGAAAATATGGCATTGATTTTAAAAGCTTATTCATATTAATAGGTATAAGTGAACAAGTCGGAGGTAAGCAACGCGACAGGCGACACGATCCGAGCGGCGGCAGCTGTCGTTTAATGTCCAATTAATTTAAATAATAGCGGCTTCCCGGCGACCTACCTGCGCCTGCGCAGCCTTTCCGACATTAACGTATAAGAAAATTCAATTTAGCCTTGATATAGCAAATTTTCTATATTTACATTTTAACATATAAGACTAACACATAAATACACATGGCATAACATATAGTAGATTTAGGAGATCAATTATAGTTGCTAATAGTATCGCGGCGTGGAGATACATCCATTGAGCGTCTTGTAGTTCAGGGAAAAGTCGATGGCAAGAGGATGCGTGGTAGGGAGACCTACCTGACCAGGTTAAAGCAGCAATGGATCACCCCCTACATGAGTGCTCCAGGAAGGCTTGTTAAGCGTGCCACTGACACCCAAGTGACGACCACGACCACTCTGCCAAGAGTGTAGCGACTATGAAGAAGAATAGTAAGAGTAAGAATAAAATAAAAGAAAATAATAAAGTACACAAAATAATAAAAACTGTAAGAACTAAGTAGGTGAATATAATATATAATAAATAGATGCTGATTATATATACCATATAATAAAATCAAAAAAGAGTATATAACACAAATAAAAAATACCTACAAGAAAAATCTTAAATAAAAAAATATTAATATTTATCTAAGAAATCTTCATTCAACAATCTCCTAATTACCTGCATCGAATGATGGAATATGTCAATTTCATATTTAAGACTAATACCATTATAGCTGTTACACACAAGCTATACATAAATGAGTTTTGCCTATAATTTGTCAGGGGATGTTTAACAACCAACTAACAAAATCAATTTATAAAGTGCAAGAATGGATAAAAATTATTAACACTTGAAGCTTTCAAATTAGCATGTCCAATAAAATAAATTGATTGCGCGGGCGGCATTGTGCGATCCGCTCAAGGGGCACATTTGTCTACGGCATAATGCCTGACTCGGGCCCGGTTTTTTCCAATGCCTGGTGGCGCCTAACTATTCATATTCAAATTGGCCCTTCATGTTGGGTAAGTTTTAACATTATATACAATTGTGTAATCCGATTGTCGATCTTGATATATTGGGGTAGCATGTCATAACATCGGCTACCTTTCAGATTGATTTTCAACAAAGGGTATTGTATCACTTCCACGGGTTTTGTTCAAATGTCAATCTGGTATTTAAGTTGTAGTACCTATATTAATTTTATACTCATAATGAGTACAAGGCAGTATAATTTAAATTTAAAAAAATCAATGGGTAATAATTAGTCGTATTTTTCAATTTCATTAGGTATCGCTTAATAACGAGACAATTTTAGACGGTTTCCTTGTTTGTGGTGTCGAAGCATGTGACCTGATATATAAAGGTAATCGTGTTGCAGTTTAGTTGGCAGTGTTGGAAGGTTGTGGCAGGGTATCGTCGGCTTATTCATTAGCGCTCAGGTCCTCCCACCAGAGCCGGTTATTTTATTTTATTTATGGCTCGACCGAGGCGAGGTGAGACCCCAATTTTGCATGCGCCTTGTGGCCTGATAATTATACCTTAGCTACGTGTCTGAAAAAGGACGCCATTTTATATCGGATAAAGTTGCTTGCGAGCGGTCCGCAGGGAGGGGTATATTTTGAACCGTTTCGGCTTAGTCACTAACTAAATTATATATTCGCATTCTTTTATATACATATATATATATATGCTCACTGTATCAATAAATTTAGATAAACATCCGCCAAACTTTTGTTTTTACGCTAACATAAATAGGCCACGTATACTTATGTATATATCTACAGGTATAAACACGAGCTCGGCCGATGAATCAACGGATGCGGTGGCAAAAAGCTCTCCCGTGTC
Source organism: Tinea semifulvella (assembly GCA_910589645.1). NCBI lineage: Eukaryota > Metazoa > Arthropoda > Insecta > Lepidoptera > Tineidae > Tinea > Tinea semifulvella. The sequence goes on from OU342586.1 coordinate 8,141,271, forward strand.
CGCGATGCTGAGATAAGTCTAAACTGAGCATTTGTTACCCTTATCTCGTGACCGGGCGTGCCTAATGCGGCTGCAGGCAGATACTCCGATCGATTTATGTCGCCCTGGCACCCACGACAAATTGATAATTAATTTTCTACCGATACCTTTGATGTTGCCGTTTTATTTGCGTATTAAGATCGTTATCCGGACACCTAAATTCGCAGTACATCAAAACATTAGTGTTAAGACATACAAAAAATTTAGGAATTCTCGTGCACGATCGTCAAGGTTCACACGGCGCTAAAGTAAACACTGCAATGTTTGGGTTAATGCTATGTTTAATGTTAGTTAAATGGAAGGTGCTAATCAGATTTGGCGCAGAGGAACCGGCGTGACGTCACGTGATCCCACAATGGAGGTTGACTGATGGCAGGCGAGAGCTGTGCATTGTTCCCAGATAAGCGGTATAAATAATCGGCTCCTTCACCTGACGGACTGCCCTTCGGAATGTTTATTTTATGAGAATTATTCTCTATTTTCATTGGACGTGACCTCGGCGGACGACCCTGTCCCGTGACGTAGCATTAACGCTACAAAAACTCATTGTTAATGTTGCAATAGTTTTGATTTAATTATATTATGAAATTATTATTTAGGTACCAAATAACTTTTACATCATTACTTTTGTTTAAAAAAAAGTTAATTGATTTACTTACTGTATATTTATAGTAGCGCATTGCTTGTAAAAAAAGTAAAGAATTGCCGTATAAAATCCAGGTGTCTAGAAATAGACTAAGTTGATGGAGTAACTCCACGCTCTCTTTCCCCACACATCATTAACATTCGTTTCCAAGTCGCTTGCGGTTGTAGCTGTAGGTACATCTTTGGAATCAATTACCGGTGGACATTCTTCAAGCTTCAAATATAACATTATTTAAAGAACTGGTCTATGCGCACATAAACTTAATACACTCTCTGCTGTTTTTATTTCTCTCATTTTACCAAGACATTATATTGTAGGTAATATTAAAGAACTTATGTACGTAGTTTTATTTATATGTATTAATAAATAATTAGGTAATTATTGATAAGTATATAAGACGTCTAATATGTCCTATTAGTTTTGATCGCACCTGCCTTATCTTGTCGTAACTTCTTTAGTTGTCCCTAGGGTTTGACCACTATCTATAGAATGTTTAGCAGCGGACCGCGTTTAAACTATCCATCGTCTATCCGTCTTACAGTAGGTTTTAAAACTGATCTATTAGTGTGGAGGGCATTGCAATGTTTAATTACATGAGTCTATTGAGTCATTATAAACATTTTAATGTATTTGCTTACTTGTATAAATGTATATTAGACAATAAACGTTTATTTATTTCTTATACTTAGTGTATTTGTAGTATTTAAGTTTATAATAAATAAAATACTGTAAGAGATACCTACTTAGGTGCTCTTGCGCCGGCCGTGCATCATTTTCCCACGCCCGCGCGCCCTCTCGCCTGCAGACAAAAGCTCAACCTAATGGATAACCATTGATAAAAACTGTTACTACTTTAGAATAAATAACAACATGCGTTGATGCCACAGCTTAAACGTTTTATCGTACCTTTCGGTGATGCTCTGCTGGATGTAACAATGGGTGGCTAAGCTATTTTAGGGAATCCAACTTGCATTATTTTATTATGTAAACCATACAGCACTTAACATTATTAAAAACAAGAGCGTGCATTTAGTTTTAATATAAGCATGTAGGTAGTCAAAGTACTCCAGTGGTCTAGCGGTTAAATCTACAATTTAAACTCGGCGGTGTTGGGTTCAATTCCTGTTCGAGAACTCAAAAAAACATGCCGAGCCTATAGTTTATGTTAGCTAAATGTGAACTCGCTCAAGAGATACGGTCGTGATAATGATTATGCAGTAAAAATAAATTTTAACAACTAAGGGAGAAACTTTACTTGCCTCATAAATATTAGTATACCTACTACTTAAATTAAATTACTATTAAATCGTACAACTGAAACATGTCCGTCCAAAAATAATAATTTACTATTTGCATCATCACTACATCACATAATATCTATGTATATACGTTTATTTATGTAACAGTGTCAGTATGTATTAGTATGTAGTGTGTGTAGTATATTCTATATTGTTAAACTTGATATCGACACTACGGCATTAATCTTCGCCTTTGTACAATTAATTTGTGCAATAAAGAATTTAATAATAATAATAATCACAAGTTATCATTGCTTAATTTACTAATATAAATTGAGACAACATACCTGAAGAATCAGCAGTTAAATTCTCGTTCTTTAGCCGCAAACGTTAGGTATATAAAAGAATCGTTTAACTAACAAAAACTGTCAACGTCAAATGCCCTTAGAGTTATAAATATTTTATAATTATAACGCATATACTGCCTTCGTAGTCTAGAAGTTAAGTCCGTCAATTTATACGAGGAGGTACCGGGTTCCTGGTCGGGACACAATAATCTATTTAATTTATTTGTGATATTTCTTCGTTCTGCTTTCAACAATCAACTCAAAATCCCATCCCACTCCTCTAGCAGATATTCAGATTCCTTCACTGTGTCTGCAGCCCGCCAGTGGAACAAACTACCACTGACCATTAGACGGGCACCATCTGTCAATGTTTTTAAACAATTAGTCACTTACTTGTTTCTTGATAAGCAGGAGCAGACTGCATCTAGTACACATTAAATATTTGGCACGCAATATGTTTGTGTATGTTTATTTGTATATGTATATATATATATGTATGTATATGTTTATAATACTTGCATGTAGTTTATGTAATTTCTTGGTATGTAGTGTATTTATAAATTAGACTAATATTATTGGATTGTTGCACCCTGCCCATAATCTCTCACCATCTCAAAGGTTAGTTGTCAGAGAATGCCTAACAGGCATTAAACTCGCCTATGTACCTAATTTTAAGTTTTGGTGCAATAAAGAATTTAAAATAAAATAAATAAATAAAATATTTCTCGAGTTTGGAACGCTAGACACGTCGACGTTACACATTTTACAAGTGGCAAGCTCGTCGATGTCTCCAGCGTACCAAACTCGAGAAAACTCACAAATAAATTAAATATTAAATAAATGTATTTATTTGCATTAATAAATATTTTTGTGTCCCGACCAGGAATCGAACCCGGTACCTCCGAGTCTAAATCCACGAACTTAACCGCTAGACCACGGAGGCATATATATATATAGTATGTAGTATATGTAGTAAGTATTGTGTACATATTAGTATGTATTTGTCTATATAGGTATAATATTTTGATTTAATTTGAATTACCTAATAATCTATTTAACGGTTGCACCTATCTCACAACACAAATGGTTTCATTGTCCCAAAGTCCCGGCATTAAGTCCGCCTCTTGTACATAGTGCAATAAAGTTTTTAAATAAATAAAGGGATACGGTCGTGATGATACTTTACTTTTACTTTTTATAACGATATAAATAAACATATTGAAACCTCAAAGATAAATATAAAAAAATACTTAAATAGTAAAAATAAATTAAATATTTACTTACTGTAAATAAAAAATGTCTTCTAAAGACCCTCTCAGAACATTTCCCCTCTATATAGCGAGGCTAATATAGAAATAGATGCCAGCTTTCCTAAGGCCCTAATTGATATAAAAACGTTCCCACGAAACTAATCTAAATCGCAAAAGTCTTTAAGTTCAAACAACCAATTGGTCGATTCGTACCGTGGCTACACCTGATTGGTCGATTTGTACCGCGACTCCACCTGATTGGTCGATTCGTACTGCGCCTTCAGTGTTGGTACATGACAAGAGGCATTTTTAAACTGCGATTTTTATTACTTTTAATTTTTCTATCTATATACATCGATGATTCACGAATTTAGGAAGATAAATTGCGGATTCCATATCTTTTTGCTCAACTTATTTTAATATAATTTATAAGTTTAAACTCTTTAAAATAGTATTTTAAGGATATATACAGACATAAATAAGTGACTAAATTGTTATTGACTTAATAATTGGACTTTAAATGGTGTAATTATATGAGAAATTGTTTAGTTAAAATTAATAACGTGAATTTGTGAACGGTAATTTGTCATCGCGTATCGTGACTTCTCTGTCACACTTGGACTCGAGCGCATAATCTGCCTCGCTTACACACCGCTTCAAACCTCAACACCTGTTTTTCATTGTCATTTTATGAATATTGTTTACAAGATGAACTGTTTAGCGTGCTGTAACCCAGTTGCTAATGATATTTACTTAATAAAATGCGCCTTATGTAAAGGTATGTATCATTGTCAATGTCTGGGAATGACGAATGAGTACTACACTGAGCACATAAATGAGCTGAAGGGAACTTGGAATTGTCCTCAATGTGAGAGAGTTACTCGTCGTAGAAATAATGATACACCAACTCGTAAGCTCTTTGAACATTCCGCTGCCCTCGAGACTACCACTACTATGACCAATAACATGTCGTGCGATGACTTTCCCAACACCTCGGCTATTAACCTGTGTGAGACAATTAACCCCCTGAATCATCAGACTCAGGATAATTCCACAATGACGGGACCGCATTTATTTAAGATGCTGCAACAGATTAGCTTGGATATCAATTCGCTTCGCACTGAAAACAAAAATCAGCTGGATAGTTTTAGGACTGAACTACTTATCTCTATTGATGCTAAGTTTAAAAGCTACGATGATAAGGTTAACAAGTTGGCGACTAGGGTGAATCATTGCACAAATGAAATCTCTAATATCATAAACTCACACACGGACTTGCAGCAGTCATGCAGCTTCCTATCTACTCAGCATGATGAAATAAAGAAAAAAGTGACCATGGCTCAATCGGACATCAAGTATGTTAAAAATGAACTTACCACATTTAAAAATAGGGATAAGACTGTAGACGAACTCACAGCTAAATTAAATGAATTGGAACAGAAAGCAAGGTCTGACAATATTGAAATCTTTGGTATTCCCGAGCACAAGACCGAAGACTTACACAATTTAGTTCTATCTTTGGCTCACAGGCTGGATGTTCCAATTACCAGCAGTGATATCACATTTGCAGTGCGCGTTCAACCCAAATCCAAAATTAACCACCTACCCAAACCCATCATAGCTAAGATGAGCTCCACTCTTAACAGAGATAAAATGATTAGTGCTATTAGAAAGAAAAAGGCACTTTCGTCGGAGGATCTGGGAATCAAGGGAAAGTCCTGTCAGATATATGTAAATGAACATTTAACCCCTGCTAATAAACAGATTTTTAATTCAGCAAAGAGGGCATGTAAAGATATGGGGTTTCGTTATATATGGGTGAGAAATGGAAGAATTCATGTACGGCGGGACGATACTTCACCAGTAATGGACATCAGGACCCCGTCGGATCTGGCCAAAATAAATATGAACATTTAGAATTAATTAGTTTTAGTTTATTTTTAAGAAATTTATTTAGTTATCATTATAAGAATTACTATCACTATATTGTATGCATATATTATTGTAAAATCTTACTTTCTACAATTATATTATATAGATTATTAATGTTATATAAGTTCAGTATTCAATTAGCACTAACCACATCACTACTTTTTATTACACATACTTACTTCCTTAACCTTACAATGTACACCAACTCATATATACATATACATAATTTAATTATTCAGTTCACTTACATAATTACATATAATTTAGTTTATCGCCTTACTTTCATACTTACCACTACTTTACCTATACCACATTGTTATACCTATATATATTTGCCGTTTAATTTAACCCAGACTTTAGAATACATCTCTTTTCATTATATTTATTATGTACTTGCCATCAAATTTAAAAATATTAATGATTATTATAAACCAGATCTCACATTCCTAATTAGTATTGATAATCCTTTGACACCTAATATTGATAACAATATATGCCACTGCTATTATGTTTTATTTAAAAATAATATAATTATTTTACCAAAATGTATGAATTAAGTATTTATCTCCAGAATACACGCAGTGTGCGCGGCAAAACACTTGACTTTAGAATGGGACTGTTGAGAAATAATTATGACATTTTGGCTATTACTGAAACATGGTTTAATGATGGAATTTTTGATTCAGAGATATCGGATGATCGATATGAGGTGTACAGATGTGACAGAGATGTGTCGTCCACCGGGAGTGCTCGTGGCGGCGGAGTGATGCTGCTTGCCCACCGGAGCCTTGCCGCACGCAGACTGGACCCTCCCCCTGCGACCCCCAATGCTGCATTTTTTGACGCGGTGCATATCACTGTACCGGCTCGGTCAATCTCGTCGCAACATGATTTACATGTTATTTGTATTTATTTGCCAGGCTCTCGCTTGTACAATTCTGACCCTGCTTTGGATGATGTTGTTCGCTATTTGAGTGAGTTGTATAATTTGTTTCCCGAGGACCTATTTATGATTGTTGGGGATTTCAATATGCCATGCGTGAAATGGGAATATCTTGGACCCGAATATGTACTTTCCCCGACTGGTAATCTATCAGGTGATTCTATCTCCCATTTCACTGCCTTTTTGGATGAAGCTCAGCTAAATCAATATAATCATATTGCTAATGGAAACGGCCGTTTTCTTGACCTAGTCTTTGCAAACACACACGTGAACGCCCTTAGGGAGTCCTCACCTATTTTGGCGGAGGATATGCCACATCACCCGGCTTTATCCCTGAAGCTTACTGACCTACATTTTAAACCTATTTGTCAGCCACCAAGCCGAATGTATGCTTACCGTAAGGGTAACTTTGAAGAGATGACAAAATTTTTATTTAACGTGGATTGGTCAGGAGAAGTAGCCGGCTTGACCTTGGATGAAGAGGTTGCCTTTCTTAGTTCGAAAATAAATGAAGCTACTCTAAATTTTACACCTAGTTATACTACTTCATCCGAACGCTATCCCTTATGGTATTCAAAAAGCTTGATAAATATAATTAAGGAGAAAATAAAGTATCACCGTAAATGGAAAAAACACCACAATCCTCGCGATTATGACACTTTTGCATTACTTAGGGATAGGCAAAAGAGGGTTCAAAAGCAGTGCTGGGCACGGTATATTGATCATACAGAATTGGCTATAAAAAATAATCCCCGGGCATTCTGGAGGTATGCAAAGAACCTTAAGGGCACTGGCGCGATGCCTCATCAGATGAAATACGGCACTCGCACCCTAACTAACACTGCAGATATCTGTGACGGTTTTTTGGAATATTTTCAGTCTGTGTATTCGGGGTCAGGTTCGCAGGTGTCAGTGTTGCATGCTGATTCGATTTCTCATCATAGTACCCTAATTAGTGGCATCGACATAAATCAGAACCTCGTGTTAAAGTATTTACAAAAAACTAATGTTAACAAGGGTCCTGGTAGTGATGGGATCCCGCCAATTGTAGCCAGAAACTGTGCCAAGGCTATAGCAATACCTCTTTATAAAATATATACAAGGTCCTTAACAGAGGGTAGGTTTCCTTCGAAATGGAAGGAAGCTATGGTTGTTCCTGTCCATAAGGGTGGTCCTAAAACTGATGTAGGGAAGTATAGGCCAGTTTCTATCCTTCCGGTCTTTAGCAAATTGTTCGAAAAAATTGTGTATGATCAGCTTTACCCCTCTGTTCAGCATGTCATTCCCTATAGCCAACATGGTTTCATGCGTCGTCGTGGGGTTGTTACAAATCTATCTGTTTTTGTCACTGATGTCGTCAATGTGATGCAGAATGGAACCCAGGTTGATACAATTTATACCGATTACGCGAAGTGTTTTGACAGGTTGAATCACAACATTTTGGTTTCTGAGTTGGATCATATCGGTATTCATGGTGACCTGTTGCGCTGGCTGGACTCCTATTTAAGAAATCGCTCCCAGGCCGTTAAAATAGGGATTTCTTGCTCTCAATTTGTTTCTATACCATCTGGTGTCCCACAGGGGTCTCATCTGGGACCACTGTTCTTCAACCTTTATGTTCACGATATATTCAAGTGTTTCCTGCATTCTAGTTTCTCTATGTATGCAGATGATCAAAAGATATACTTACCGATCGCAAACCATAATTACTGCTTGAGACTGCAGCAGGATCTCGATAGACTGTCTCAATACTGTTATCTTAACGCCTTGGATCTTAATGTATCCAAATGTCAAATTATCACATACACTCGTAAATCAAATGTTATCAAATACAAATATACTCTTAACGGGTCTATGCTGACCAGAGTGGAAAGGGTCAGGGACTTGGGTGTACTGCTCGACTCAAAGATGACTTTATCTGACCACTATGAACATATAGTTGGTAAAGCATACAAAATGCTTGGTTTCCTTATAAGGATAACAAAACCATTTAAATGTGGAGCATCAATTAAGGCCATCTACTGTGCGTACGTCAGGAGTATCCTGGAGTTCGCTTCCCCAGTCTGGTCACCGCAATACAAAGTTTATATTGGTAAGATTGAAAGTATACAAAATAAATTTGTACGTCTTTTAAAACGTAGGGGTTTGGATACTGTGCGTGATCGTCGCGGCATGGAGCTTCAGAAGAGCTTCATGTCTCTCAGTAACCGACGTGTGATAGCTGACATGATGTTACTCTATGACGTGGTGAACGGTGTGGTTGACAGCCCTCAGCTGCTTGATAAAGTTAGGCTCAATGTTCCGAATACTCGTTTGAGACGGCGCCCCATCATGTTCAGTGTCCCACGTAGCCGAAGCAATTATGCACGGAATTGTGTCACGCACAGGTTTGCTGAAACTTATAACAAAAGGTTTATTGATATTGATATTTTCTTGCACAGCAGAACCCTTTTTAAGAAATTGTTATTGGATTGCTTGGGGGGCGAGGACAGGGGGTCAGTTAGGGAACTTGAACTTGAATAATGCAAATGGTGTCATACCTCCTTTTTTCCTCTTTCTTTTTTTTCCTTTTTCTTATTTATTATTATGTCCTATTAATTCTTTTTATTTTATTTTTATTGATGATAAATATATAATGATAATGTAATACATTCACATACACACACATACACACTATACACTTTACACACTCATTCATATTATTTCACATAGTACTTGATGTGTTTATGGCAATTTGTGACATTTTGATTATTTATTAATTTTGTTTCATTATTATTATTATATATTTTTTGGACGTAATTTTTAATTTCAGTTTATGTTTAATAATTTGTTATTTATGTTTGTATTTAATTTAATGTTAAATTCGATTCAAAATGTAATTTACTTGTAGATCAGATTATAAATGTATTTTAAACGGTGAAATCCTTTGGTTTGGCATGTAAAATTTTAATTGTATTGCTTTGTAAAATGTATTGCTGTTTTGGATTTTCTTAATAAATAAATAAATAAATAAATAAATAAGTTTAGCTAAGTTCGCGATAACACTGACAATAAATAAGTAATCCACTATTTTGACAAGTAAAGTATTTCATTACTAATTCTATATAAAATGTTCTAAAATTCAATATAAAAAAAAATAACAGTTAAGTTCGTATAAACAATAATACTTAATGTGACAAAAAGTAAAAAAAAAAAGATTTTTAATGCTATAACTAAACTCGAAATTCCTTAAGTGTAGTCAGACGAAAACATCATTCGCTGTTCAAGTAATCGTACATCTTGAAATGTCTCAAAACCGCATCAATAACTGACGTGTAAACTAATATTCCCTGTAGGCGCTAAAAAAAACCGTCCGTTTTCTGTCATCGAGTAATTTTGTCAAATTACCTGAGATATTGATTTTGATTTGGGAACCAAAAACAATCTCAACCTTTTGCGTAACTTGATACGATCCGGACTGAGATGCTGCCTCGCCGGTCCTACTCCCACTGGACTAATTATTATTATAGTACAAGATACGTAGAAGAGCTATCTTCGTTTGATCTGTTATACAAATGAAATCAACTTTTTATATATAAAATACGCTAATAAAAGCAATAGTGATGGTTTGCCTAATGAACTATGGTCAAGTTGAAGGCTATTGTCTAAACTACGAGGAATATAGTTGCTTTTTTTCTTTTTTGTGTTGCGCGTTCCATGCATGTTAGCAACTGCAATCAGACATTCATAACTGACATCAGTTTCTAACACTATGTCGGCTTGACAATTTAAGCCTGATCCCGAAAAGTGTGGATACACTTTACTGGGTTTATTGACACGAACGGTGGATTGGGAAAATTACCACATCAGTCCAGCTACCACCTATTTGTTGTTCTCGTTGAAAATACATGTCATTTTCAATGATGTCAACTTTTAATTTCAAGGAGAACTAATATTGTAACCTTGTTATTTATATAAAAATAACACCGCTTAAAACAAGACTTACCTAGAATAAAAAACACAACAAAAAAAAAATTCTTGACCATATTTTGTTAGGCAACCCATCACCGTTGCTTACGTTAGCGTATTTTATTATATGAAAAGTGCATTACGTTTAAATAAGAGAACGGTAAAGAGTAACAGAACAATTTATTACCTACGTACATTTTGTTATTAACATTTTATAGAACAAAAAGACACGACACGACTATTTTTAAAGCAGTGTAATTGAGTCCATTATAAGTTATTAAAGTAAAGGATTTGTTTAATACCTTCGGGACAGTAGTAGATTTAGTCGTGATAAAATAAAAGGATGTGTGTCATAAAAGTATGCGCGTGGACATGTTTGCCCCACAGTGAGCCGCGATCTCGTAAATGCCTTTTTAATCCCTAAAAACAATGCTAATGGATCTACGAAAAGCTCGTACATTGCCTTAATTCCTGTCAACGCATTAAACACTCCTGCGCGCCGCCTTAACGCGTCGCTCGCTTTCAATAAAGTTGACACTAAATTAGGATTGTTTTATTTTTCTCCTACCTCGACGGCGAGAATTGTAAATAAATATTTTATTATACGTGCTCACTGGACGCATTTTAGTGTGAGCGATGAACATGGGTTCACGTCAAAACATCTTTATCGGGTTATTTGTCTTATAAAATATTATCAAGAGGTATTTGGAGAGGGACCGTCAGCAGAAGAGAACGTTTACTGGCGCGATTGTTGATTTTACACCCACAAGAGGTGATCACGGCTCTTTAGTGTCAGGAGTAAACAATGATAGCGGCGATTATGTTATAATAAAGTGACGTATTGACACGAGATGTGTGATTGTGACGAGTGCGAGCGTTCGGTAGGAGCGAGCCGTGCTGCGGTCGCTGACCGTACGGACGAGATTAGAGTGCAGCACCGCTCAGCCGTGCTAAACCGACGCGACAACCGGAATTATAAACGCCTAAATGTTACTGATAAATCAATAATGATACGATAACATTCGTGTGCAGGGGATTCGACTTCAATTTATTTATCGTGTTAAACGTCCATAAACAGACCAAGATTTATTATGTAGCCGCAAGAAATTATATTTTTTCTACATAGGTATTGCAGTTCATAAATTAAAAGTAATTTTAAGCCTATCGAGTAATACGTAGTTAGTGCGTCTATTTGCTCGTGTAAGACGTGGACGGTTACATACAAGGCGCTGTGACATGTACAGCTACGCGCCCCGTAATCACGCACTTGTCGCGTTTTCATCACCTCCACCGCTGAGAAAAGTAATGTAATTATGGATGCAAATCGATCAGCGGCAGTTAGCGGCTCTACCGTCGACGAACAACCGGCCGGCGCCGTAAATTAGCACGACACGCCACTTAATGTTTATTGCACCCGCACCCACCGCAGATAGCGCAGTTTCAGCGAAAAGAAAATTGCTCTAACACATCGACGCGAGCACCGACTATACACATAAAGTGGCTGTTTATGAGGCAGTAATACTAGTTTGTATACTTGAAAGTTAGAACGATATTTCTATAGAATAAAATGTAACAAATTAGTCGGCGATGAAGAAGATTGCGGCAGATGACTTGCTACTCGGGAACATGGTCTCATTGACTCCGCCATTGACCCCGGCGGGCTGCCTCGCCGATCAAAATAACATCAATAATGGAGCCACATCCGTCCCAACAAGCAGAAGATTAAAAATATACATTGTGATAATGGACATTAATGGAAAACATAGGTACGTCTGAATAACGGATCACTCCCGAGGGGCCGACTCACACAATCGGCACAAACTACTTCTGAATGGGGATGGAGCTGCGCTCGGTAGCACCTGGAACACTACAATGACAAATATTTACAGTTGCAATATTTTTTACCAACATTTAGCTCTTAAATTTTGATTCATTTTTATTTAGCAATAGATTATATTCGTAGCTGTTACCTATTTGCTACGATAAAGATTATTAATAATCTCATTTTTATATTTTTTTATTATTACAACCCGTAGAACATAGCGTGCTAGACCTCCACTGTTGGAGATGGGCCTTCCAGAACATATATCTGGAGAATTTAGCCTACATTCGCCAAGCTGGCCAGACGGCTTGGCGAGGATAATCTCATTACCGTTCATTAAATAATATTTTCAGGTTGAATAAATTATACGTATCACTAAGGAGGAGATGTCTGCGAACGTAGTAACCTATGGCTTCTTGGTGTCAACTTTTTTTTATTCGGACCAAAATATACCTACCAAATTATTTAATAATTTATTAAAATCATCATATTTATGTATTAGGTATTTTTATTATAATTGCTAAATAATAACAAAAAATATTTAGAAACAAGTGTGGAGAATCGAAGCTTCGAAGATTCGAAGCTGGCAAGTGTCGCCGTCGACGACAGCCGCATTAAGACAACAAAGAGTGATATTTTTCGTGGACAAACATTAATGGGCTTTGAACATACAGAGAGACGGCGGCAGTGCACCTTCACTATGCATATTTATGATCTGTTCGACAACTAGCTCACTACGAGGACATATGTAGACAAATATTTGTGTCGTATTTATTCTTTGAATGAATAATGACGAAGTATTAGTTCCGTGGAGGTGTGAAAGTTTCTTGCCATCTCATGTAACAATCACAATACGACAGTATTAATAAATTAAAACAGTGCAACGTATTCGCTAAAATAATGTTCCATGAGTACCATTGTCTCTTTAAAAAGGCTTAACCCTAATGTAGGCAAGATGGCGAACGAATATGATTCATGTTCTGCGGTTTCTATAATTTGTGGGATGAATATAGTGACCCACCCCAATCTTGGGATCGGCCAATCTTATAGACCTCATGCGTCATAAACTATAACTGTTTGCAACAAAAAAAACTGCCTATGAATACTCACAATCTTCCAAGAATAACAACAAGTTGGAACACGAATATTATAAGACAATATCTTGTCGATTGGGTTTCTTGCAAATATCATTGCAAGACAAGAAGGTATCGTCCTAAACATCATGAGGCGGAGCAGATACACTCGCGTGAACAAAATGAACGATCGTGGCACAAAAAATCACCCTTAAACTATTTGCTGTGGTTTCCACAAAAAGAAAAAAAAACAGAACATCAAAAACCAGTCAGCATTGGACGGTTCTTTTAGACTCCCGGCCCAATACAAAAAACGATGTGTTAAGGAATGTAAAGAGCCGTTTAATTATCCTAATATATTGTTATGGTCGCAGAGGGAGGCGGTTATAAATTAGTCGCAGAGAACGATATTCGGACTCGTCGGATGAGGTGGCGAATGGTTTTCCAGTAATCGTCTCCGATGCATGCTCTGGACACGCTCACATGGAAATGAACGGGTCCGGCGTAGCGCTGGCGTTCTCACGTTTCAGTGCGATGATCCTGGGACGGTTTGTTTTATTTTTGCCTTAATTCAAGCGACGGCCTTCGTCTTAAGTTCGCAAGTGCTGCGATTGCCACCGGTTTAGGTAGCTTTTGCGTTTATAATCTGACCTTAGGTATTGAATAGCATTTGTCGGTTTTTATCATCGCGATCGTTATGCATATCGAATTATAAGTTTTTGTGTTGCGATCTATGTCTGTATGATAGGTATAAGGTTACAGTTATAAGGTCGTCGTTTCGGAGCCGCGAGGAGGCGCGGGCGCACGGGGCGACGCACCAGAGGCTGGGCGTCCCACTGCGGTGAAGGCATTGTAATCGACAGCTTGTTTACTAAAAATATGCATAATGAATTTATAATAGGATACAGGGCGTATCACATTCACTCCCTGTACCGGCTCTGATCTTATTATCTGAATAATGTCAAGAATATCTATTATTGATTTTTTTATTATTCTTCGGCTCAGGTGTAGTATTAGTCTAAATGTACTTATATATTTTTATGTAGGTACCTACTTACGTACTTGTAGTTAACCAGTTTTAATATATGGTTAAAATCCTAAAAGTAACCGTTCTGAAAAATTTGCTTTTGAAGTGCAGATAATTCGAGTTGTCCATAATTTTTTTTTAGTTTGAGTCAAAGTGCCACCTGCTGAGTTGTTTTACCCAAAGCGATGAAAATTTGACATGTTTTGCGAGAACAATCTTCAAGGAACCATTTTTTTGGAGGTTTTTTTGTTACCGCTACAAATATACAGTTCTTTCATTATTGATGCAAGAATTTCGATCAGTCGAAGTTACCTACCTAATTGCGCCACAACACCGTTCCCACGTTTAAGTGCTTTCGTGTTTAACCATACATTTAGCATTCGATTGTTTTAGTGCCAGCCGAGATGTCTGGTCGGGAAGCAAACATTCGGCCGACTCCCGCCGCGACTGCCCGCGACCTCCGCTCGCATCTTCCCAACTTTCCATCGACTTTTACAACGGACACTCTAACTCGCCTCGCCAGAGTAACGTCATCACTCAACTTTGATATTCATTGTTTTGCTCGTTGTAATTTCCATGAAGTAGGTCGTCAAAAAGGAATTCCAGCAAGCAATAAAGAACGAGATAAGTAATTATAAACGCACTCGGAGCATCTGTTTCATTGAAAGCGTCATGATAGCCTTCGTCCGCAGAGAGCTCGCGGGGAGTCCGGTCCTTGATTCGTTACATCAGTCCCGAATTGTCTCACTAGGAATCTGCATAGAGAGTGAGTTGACATCCCGACATAAAGGCGGCGTGCGGCGAGGACCGCATTGTTAGCATTTCTTTATAAATATTTTGACATTTTCTTTATTTGCTCGCGGAGTCACCTCACAAACAAATTGTGTCGATTTCTTTGTGCGGTGACTTTTAATTTGATTTATTCTTTCACGGCAAAATCCCGACATCCTGCCCCGCTGGCGGCGTTTGTCGGTTTGTTAGCACGTCCATTCTATTACACTCCTCTCCCGAACAAACAAAGCGCTCGTGTATCTTTTAGCTGTTTCGTTCGAAATTCTATTCGGCCGGTTCTTGTCGATTCAATCTAAGGATCAATATTCGCTTTTCTTTAACTGGTTTACGTTGCCTAATAATAACATCATCATCAACTCATAATCCAGCTAGGAAAGCATTTTTTTGTATTACATGGGGTTATCAGGAGATCGGTTAAAAGAAAACAAATTATGTAAAAACTAAACATGACAAAGACACTAGTAGTATAGTATTAAAATTATATTACTGTTAATTTCAGAGGTGCAAAGAGAAGTTGAATACGTTGGCAATCAGCGTGATGAATCAGTGGCCGGGTGTGCGGCTGCGTGTCATCGAGGGTTGGGACGGGGAGAACTCTCACGTCGAGGGGTCTCTGCACTACGAGGGGCGCGCAGTGGACATAATTACCAGCGATCGCGACCGCAGCAAGTACGGCATGCTGGCCAGACTCGCCGTTGAAGCGGGCTTCGACTGGGTCTTCTATGAAAGCAGAAATACGATACATTGCTCCGTTAAAACAGGTAATTTAACTATAAATCAGAAGCTGCTCGGAAAGAAAAATGCTGATTCTATTATTCTACAACATTGCTTCCTGGATTAATATATGTTTAACCACCGAAATTGCTTCGATGCGTGGTTGTTTCTGTCTCTGTTTCGGGGTAGTCAGAAACCATACTTTTAAAGAAGCGGATGCATATTTAGCCAATTTTACTATAGGCCCATCATGACAAGTGGCAAGCTCGTCGATGTCTCTAGCGTACCAAACTCGAGAAGTACAAACTAAATAAATTATTGTGTCCTGACCAGGAATCCAACCCGGTACCTCCGCGTCTAAATCCATGGACTTAACCTCTGGACAACGGAGTACTATACGTATAAATAAATGTATTTATGAAAAGGCAGTTTACAAACCGTCAACACTTTTTCACAAATTTTTCAGGTAATACATTTACATATGTTGATGGTATAGGTTTTATTCATCATTCATTACAGCCTCTAGAACACAGCGTCCTAGACCTCCACTGCTGGAGATGGGCCTTCCAGAACATATATCTGGAGAATTGGCCTACACTCGCCACGCCTGGCCAGACGGCTTGGCTAGGTTTTATTATTCTTGTTAAATCGCAAGATTTTATAAATTATTCTAAATTACAACAAAAATGTTATTTCGATGGTTCATAAATATTAGTAGATTTTTTAATTTAATATTTTACCATGTTTAATTTTTTACGTTATAGAATTACCTACGTATAGTTTAAATCCTTTATTTTTTCTTGGAATTTTGTCATTCAGAAGATGCCTTGTTCTTAACGACTACATCCCAACTTTCTAATTCTGGCAGTAAATTAAAGATATAAATTAAGTGCCTGTTTATCACAGTTGGTACTTTAATTTTATTTAGGTACTTTAGAACATATAATATAATTAATAATCACAGTAGATTTAGTGGACTATTTTGGTTTCAATTTAGGTGGGTAATAATGACTTGCAATTATTGCATTTATTGTCAATAAAAGCATCTTCAAACGGCTATAATTAATTTGTTATAATTAATGTACAAAGCATTCAAAATGATACTTTAAAAAGCTTATAAACTATGTACTTAATGTATCTGATCGTTGATGTCTTTTATATGTAGCGTTCTCGCTACGCCCGGCAACCATTGCATGTGTCATTCCGCATAAATACAACCTGCTTACTGCTATTAAATGGTTTTATTCAATCATATTTTGTACAATTAATTACAATTTAAATTTATTTTCTATTTCACGACTTAAATATAGGAAGAACCAGCTACGTCATTCAATTTGAAAAGTAACAATGCAATTATTTATTGTCTAAATGAATAAAGATGAATTAAGATCAAAAACGTTTAGGTATATTGAGATTAACTATTTATAGGAAATCCTGAACATCACACTAAATTACACATTTTTTTTTTTAAAGTATCATCACGACCGTATCCCTTTCGCGATGGTCAGAAACCACGCTTTTAAAGAAGCTGATTCACACTTAGCCAACTTTACTATAGAACCATTATGACAAGTGGCTCGTCGATGTCTAGCGTATCAGAAATAAATTAAATAAATTATAGTGCCCCGGACAGGAATAGAACCCGCTACCTCCACGTCGATAGAATTTCAAAGGGAGTAAAAATTTGTAGTTGATGCAAGGAAATATAATGTCGAATCCGACAGCCTCCTCGCACTCCAAATATATAGTTGAAGTTTATAAGAAGAATGCATCTCGTTGAGATTCCCGCCGCGCTCCGCTCCCCGGCGGTGTCGATCAAACGGACGAACGAGCCTCTTGTTACTTCCCTCTCTCTCTCACACACACGGCTCACTCTCTTCCTATCTCCTTCGCTCTCCACCGCATCGCAGCCAATCCCCCACTTGTATAATTACGCCGGTGATTCAATGGCTACTTATATCTATACACGTAGCGGCATAACGACGTGAGAGGCATATATCTATACCTACGTAGGTGGAACATTCCTTAGCTCTCACAACCTCCGAACTTGCGCCTGCGCCTAATTTTTGCAGGTTCTATTGGTGTAGCTATTAACGGTTATATACCCCTTTAAATATAAGTAAAATTGCGTTTAACAATACAACCCAATTTGAATTTGTTTTAGTATCTATAAATTGTCTGAAATTATTGAACTTGTGATGTAAACTTTGTATTGTATAAATAGTAAATGATCTACCCACGCTTAAACTAGAACGATAAGGATTATGTTCAAGTCCATAATATTGGTAGTCGGTCGTCCGAGGTCAAGGCCGGGCAGTAGCTCTCGCCAATCCTGCTGCGATCATCCTTACTAATATTATAAATGTAAGACGTCAAATAAGACGCGATGTCTGCCTGCATATCTGTTTATTTCGCCTAAACCGATTTTCATTAAAATGGGCAGAAATAATCTTTAAGGAACGGAGGTGGTTCGGTTGTAAGAGCGCTTTCCGTAACATCCTAAAAAGGTGGGTCGAACCCCGGCATGTACCAATGACAAATGCACTTCTACGTACATTTGTCCTAAATTAACAAAACCACCGTTCCCGTACCTTGGGGAAGCACGTTAAGCCCTCGGTCCTGGTTCGACTAATACCAACTTGTGGAATCGTCATTAAAAATTGACATCAGACCTACTACTGGTCTGATTGACTAAATAATTGGAATAGTTTAGATCTTGTAAACCAGCATATATCCAAAAATATATACATAGGTTGTAACAAAAATATAATATAACGCTTAAAGTTTGTAAGAGCAAAAAAAATCATCAGTGCCACATCGGAATAATAGGTAGTTTTGGGGATAATTCATGAGTACAGACAGACACCAGAGTTTGATATTATTCCCTCTGAACCCTAAAAAGGACAGAAACGAAACGCAGTTACAAAAAAAAAACACAATTGAAATCTGAACATTGTTGGCAGAATAAGGAAAAAATATTTGAGCAATAGTCTAGAAATAGTCAAGACCAAGACCAAGACTAGGGTTAGTGTTGGACTTACTAATAATAATAAATTTATTATTGTACAGAACCAAAAATAGTGTGGACAAAGGCGAGCTTAATGCTATAAATGCATTTTCTACCAACTAACCTTTGTGAATGGGGAGCCATTATACGCGGGTGCAGTAATACTATTGTGATCAACAATAATGAAATATAAATACATACTAATTAAATATACATATCCTACATATCAAATAAATATATACATAAATAATAAATGCATATCTAAGTACATAGTAGAAAGTTATGGTAAGTTATTATGTTTATGGTGTAAAAAATTGTATAACTTGTCTTTAAATATTTTGAGAGATGGAGCTTGTCTGATTACCAAAGGTAGTCTGTTCTACAGCTGCAGATACTACAGATAGTGGGGAGGGATTTTAAGTAAGTTGTTATGGGAAAAACGAAGTGAAAGACCGTGCGAGTCACAAAGAAATTGAAAACGAGCTTTTAGGTAAGGGGGTGCATTGGGATTATAGAGAATGCCGTAAAGAAAGGAGAGTGCATGTGCAGACCTGCGATTTTTACTAACACATAGGTGGTCTTGCTCTTGGTATTGTTTTTTTGAAAGACCAAGATTGGGCAACAACTTTACAACCTTTGCCTAAAAGTGAACCCTCTTCTTTAAAAAACCCTGGTTCATGACGTGGTTTGCTATGATAATTTACATTTTTACTTCATTTTATTGTACAGACGAAGCTGGGTCAAACAGTCTTCCCATATACATACTACAAACACCTACAGTCATTAATTTGCTTCTCTTTAATCACAATATCTCTTCTCACGCAAGGGTGCCAATAAATTCAACAATTACAGGTATTAAATTTCATTTTTAATTACCGCAGAGAATGTTTTAGGCAAAGGCCGCACTATAGTTTTTGAACGGTTACTACGGTTAAGTGAAAGCGCAGAATTATATTAAATAAAGGGACGCGAAATAACTGCAAGTTCGGCCGCTTGTATTAGATTCCTTGACTTACAAAATCGCACGGTTTAAAACCGCAGTGGTTTAGCCGTAGTGCAGCCTTAGATATGGTAGACATCATATTACTTTGTACGAGTAGGTCATTCATTTATAGTATTTCTGCCTTAAAAGATCCGAAAGTTTCATAGTAAAGCAGTTTAGTACGTTTTTTTGTTGTTTTTCTCCTTTACTTATTAGCCCTTTTTGATGACAAGTTTAGTTTTCTTTTGTTTTATTATAGTACAACTTAATGCATTAATTTTGTATTTTTAATTTATTTATTCATATACCTATTTATCGTAGTCTATACCTACAAATATATTTATTTAAATTTAATTTATTTTTAAATTGCCATCCCCTATCAAGATCGGATGTCAAGTATAAGCGACAAGCAGCAAGCGCGTCGATTTTTCCAGCGTCCAACACTCAGGAATATTCACAAATAAATTAAATAAACTATTGTGTCCCTACATTATTGCTTTTCAGTATTCACCTGTAAGAATTACTATCTTCTCGCTCTAGCACTTTTGATGGCCATAAGTCCTTCTTCTTAGTATAAATATTTATCCGTTAGGTATATATACAATATTATTTTGGAACGCAATCTTGTAAAGAAACCGGTCCGTTCGTTATTTCTGCAAGCCATTATGACGATATACTAAACTAAACCCGATAAATTTGTACTCACGTTAAAACAACCAACGATCCGAATTCGACCAATGAGAATTAATTAATCGAGATGCTGTTTAAAAAAAGACTAAAGCCTAGTATTTTATTGCCGGCGGTGAGATGAGTTGGTGCGATACTTTAATTTAATATACGATGCCATTAAATACATAGCTCGAGTCCGTCGTTGAGACCGATACACTGCACGCTACCTGCCGCATCCTTCACTTATTTACTTCTTTGTGTCCATAGACTATTTCATTTATATCCATTACAGTTTTTTTTTTTTATCAGTGAGCTCAGAGGTTGAAATTTTATTTTATTGTGTTTGTTGCACTATGATGTCAATAAATAAATTAATATTATTAATGAATATGGCATTGTTATTTTGCCAGAAATCTCGGCCTTTTTGGCGCACCAAGTTCTATTTTAGTAAGTTTTTATAATTTATTAATAATGTATTACGATTGTTTCTAATGGATTTATAATCTATACTTACTTTTTATTCTAATATTTATTGTTACTATTATTTTTCAATATGTGATATTGTTGACTAAAAACTATGTTATTTATCATTTAACAATAACAATTATTCAATTGACAATTTATATTTAAAATGTATTGGGTAATTAACTACATGGTGAATATATTTAACAAAAAATAGTTTTGGTATATAGCTATTATGTATTTTTTGATTACAATATTAGAGATACATGTTGTTTTTTAATTAAATAATTTTATTTGCAGAAACTAAACGCTCTGTTCAAAAACGTTTTACTCTTGGTAGAAAATATTGTGACGTCACAGCGCACTAAACAAATAAATCTCTCATACCGACATATACGAGTATGTGTCTTTTAAGCATTTTTATTATTAATAATTATAAAAAAAATAAAATATTTTCGGTGAGGTTTGAGTTTAAGGTTAGCTTTGTCGTCACAAAATTATTTTTAAATAAGACAGAAACAAACCACATTCTTGTTTGTTGTGTTGTGACGTCACAGAGATAGCGTGATAGTGCTGTATTATAGTTGACATGTCATTTTTTTAAGATTGGATAATTTGTAAATTTTAGTCAATATAGTATACATTTTCTAAACTTGTATAAATAAAATTAGTGTAACGAATAAAAATAACATCCTATCAACAGCTTCTTCATTCTAGATTTAAACTTATTTTTGGGTAATTGTTTGAGAACCTCTAGTAACTAGTTATAAATACGAATGCACATAAGGTAGATTTATTATTGAAAACTCTGCTTTTTGCCTTAGAATAATTATCATTAGTAATAAGCAATGCAAAAATTATGACGAACAGACCGGTTTATTTAGTTATATATAGTAGCTACTATTTCTTCACAAGTCGTTAAATTGAAATTTGTTAGATTATTTAGGGATTAGAGCGATAAATTTGAATAGGTTTTATTGTTTCGAGACAAGAATACCTTATGTGCATATTTAAGGGCAATAAAAAAGTAACACGAAGGAGGCACGCGGTAAATGGGCCATGACTGGGACGGGATCTCGTGTCACGATTTCTGTGGACAACAGACAACTATAACATGCGCATTAATGAGCCGTTAAAATGTATACAATGATAATTTTTAAAAGAAACAATTTTATTATGTAGGCAAATAAGTATGTAAGTAAGTATATTATTAATATATATCTATGTGACTGCCTTCGTGGTCTAGCGGTTAAGTCTGTGGATTTAGACTCGGAGGTACCAGGTTCGGTTTATGGTAGGGACACAAAAATATTTATTAATGTAAACATTGAATTAATATTTAATTCATTTGTGATATTTCTCGAGTTTGGTACGCTGGAGACATCGACGAGCTTACTACTTGTCATGATTGGCCTATAGTAAAGTTGGCTAAATGTGAATCCGCTTATTTATAAGCGTGGTTTCTGACCACCCCGAAAGGGAAACGGTCGTGATGATACTTTACTTTTACTTTATATATCTATGTATATATAATTATTATTTATGTATATATTTATATGTAGTTATAAAATATAATCCATAATTTATATTTTAATATATGTACACCTACTTTTCAGTTAAGTATTTTAAGTTGTCCCATTCGTTGGCTATGATAGAAATTTCGCGACATTAAAGCCCGCCTTTGTATTTGTGTTAAATTAATAAATAAATAGCAGCCAAAGCTAAAAATAACTTCGAATAAATTTACATCTAAACTATTATTAAAAATGCAATTGAAAGCCAAAGCCAAATTCTCCAGAAATTATTATTGCGGGCTTATCTTCAACAGTGGTGGACGTTGTGTTCTAGAGGCTAAATTATACGAGTATAGCCCATAGATATTATTATTTATTATACTCTAGGTAGCTACCTACTAAAATACATAATCACAGCCCCCAAAACACAAAGTTCTAGAACTCCACTGTAGGTACGGATCTTCCAGTAAATTCTGTAAAATTTGGCCTACACTCGCCACGCGTGCCAGACGGGTGGCGAGGTTCTGATGTCACTTGATTTTGGAAGTGTGGAACCGGGACCGACGGCTTAACGTGCTCTCCGAGGCACGTGAACGATTTTGTTGAAAATAAATGACAAATGTACGTAAGAAAAGTGTATTTCTTATTGGTTTCTCTCTTGGTCTCTTTTTTTTAAGCGTTCTTACAACTGAGCCCCCACAGCTGAAAATACATTGCTATAATAATGATGGCGATGCAAAGAGATCAAATTTAAGATAGTTTTATTTTTATTTTTTTATTATATTTTATATTTTAAATATTACTAACATAATTTTTTACGCCATCTATGTACTTTGTTCTTCTCTTGTCGAAGAAGAACTTGTTTTCCACTTCTGTGTAAGTGTACGTCGAACATGAGTTTAATCGACAATGCACTGTCATAGACTAATTAAATCTAAGATGATTGTCCATGCATTAATTTCCAAACCGTTTGGCTTCTTATCCCGTCTTGTAATGATATAAATGCAAAAATAAATATAGTAAAACAAAGACAAATAAATTATAACTAACATAACAAGCCTACCTATTTAAATTTACATATAAGTCGGTAATGAATAATGTTAAAAATATATATAAATATATACTACATATAAATATATACCTACCTACCTCTACAGTGCCAGTAATTTAAGATTATTAAAGTTTTTATTTTGTGTCCAAACGGTTCAGGTATCGTTATTATCATAATTCCGGGTTCTTTTTTATAATATGACCTTTGCGACTCAACGTTCATTTACACCTTCAAGTTATGACCACCGGCTAAAACCTGACTGGTTTAGAGCAATCCGAAAAATATTTATTTCCTAACATTTGAATGAAGTGGTACCTATAAGCGAAGAAAACTAACTTTTTTGGATTTCGTTCCAATTTTCCAAAATATTATTCTGTCAGAATTACTATTCGCTCTGGTGCTTTAAATAGTTTGTATCTTTGTAAGGTTTTTATTATTATTTTGAAACGCAATTTTAATTAAAGTTAAATTAAGCTCGACGTAAAATGTGAATGAATAAAGGATAGACGCGCGAGTGAGCGATGTGGTGCAGTCGAGTGCGCCCGGGGCATGCGGCCGCTGCGTGCGAATGACATCCGAGACACCACATCCCGGAAGGTTGTGGCTGACTCTCCAAACACATTTTCCCACCGTATCAACAAGAATATACCTACCCTACATATAACAGATACAATCACCTTTAAACACTTTTTAACCTTGTTCCATTCTTTCGATTTCGCAACCAAATACCATTTGGTATTTTTTTTTTCGCACCTTCTTCCTAATGTTCCATCCTCTATCAAAAGTCGGTTATCATAGAACCACTCCCTAAAATTATTGAGACAGGATGTATGTCTATCTTCGGAAACCAAAGCACAGGTGACAGGCAAGCAGGGAATTTTATATAAATAAAATACTAATACCAATCTAGTAAAAGTAGTAAAATATTTAAATACTGAAGGAAAAAAAGATTCACAACCTGGCTTAATAAAGTATATTTTTTAAATCTGATGTTAATGAGATAATATTTTAAATCAGAGATAGCTCACAAAGGTCATGTACGAGCATATGAATCATAAGCGGCGGAGTTTGGCATTTGCATGACTATGCGCAGCCGCAGACGCCGGCTAATTGATATTCCTCCAACTATAAATCATATGGAGTCTCACTCACATATCAACATTGTTTTACTTATGACTATGGTTTTAGTCAATGCTCTCGGCCTTTCTAAAAGACAGTTAAATTTTTCATGTAAAGAGTCCGTGAAGAATTTTGAATAGCTAATATGACCTCTTTACGGAGGCTTCGCGGGTGTTGCGAGCGTGCAGTGCCCAGGCTAGGTCTGGGCTCGTGCTGTCCGAAGACAAATTAATATTGTCACCCATAAGTGGTGGCATTTATCGACGGTTAATGAATGCGCGGGGCGCGGGTGGAAGCGCCGCCTCGCTCTCCCGGTGGTCCTCGCGGGGCGGAGTCTGCGCGACCACTCGGTTGCGCCGGCGCAGCTCTCCGCCCCGCGCCCCTCACTCCCTCGCCTCTTCTGCCCAACTGCTTATCGGCGCATCTTCAACAGCGAGCTTCATGCTGCTTTACTTTCTGGTTTTACCCACCAATACTCAACTTAGCCACGCTTTAAACACAAATTCGTATTTTATTCTCAAATTTTCGACTTACCAAATACCATTTTTTAAGTTTAATATATGAGTAAATAGGGGGGATAGAAAATGTATCGATATTTTATTGCACAGACGTAAATATGTGGCGGCCTTCCTGTATCAATGGGACGACATGGGGCAGACAATAAAGTATCATCCTGTAAAGGAAACCGCATAAAGCAAGTTTTCAAAGTAAGAATTTAAAAAAAACCTAAAGGTGGCCGCCATGTATCTATTCAATGAATCGTGTGACGCGTTCGCTCAACAACAAACAAATATCGACAATAACCGCTTGACTTTGAACGAAATCTAATTTGTGTGGTTATTGTGTAATAGGATCGGTGGGGTTGCACCTTTTGTATATGAGGATAAACCGAATTTGGCGGTCGGTTACACAACAAATCAAATTTTAACGAGCTCGCGTAAACGGACTCCTCAAAATATCGGCGCAGTTTAAAAGTAATACCTATAGATGAAGGGCCAACACCGGCGCAGCCTCAGTGCAGCAAACCGTATAATTATGGATAATTGTTCTTTTGGACAAGAACGAATATGCGTAGTAGATACGTAAAATTTGTCTCACATTTAATCCATTAGCACTAGATTCTATATCTTTGGTATCAAAACGTTGATAAATAACTATGTTTAATGTACCTATTTTAGTTAACTTCAATGCGAAGGTAGGTACTGCGAAATGAATAGACTAAGTGACAGTATTCTGTTTACTGTTACCTAAAGCTGGATTATAATTTGTTTAAACAAGTTTGGGACGTAAATAAACAAATTCCATTTCAAAAAGTTAGGATCAGTACGACGCCACGTATTATAATCTCTTTTTTAAACAGCTTTTTGCGAAGCCAAAATAACCAGGTTTGAGGGATCTTGTCGACGAATTGAATTAGCTTATCAAGTTAAACCTTTCCCGGGCAGCTTATACCAAACTTCTAGGAACAGAAGCAGATTATTCCCTGACCAAAAACGCATTATCCTAAAATGATTATCGTCACAACGTACCGAACAGCATTCGATTAATGGAATTTATCGTTTGAATGATCTTTTTAACAAGATTTTTTTATTTTTTGCCGAGTGTACCTTGCGGTCGATTTCGCATGAAACAATGTAATGTTGGATGGTACCTGTGCCACACATCTACTCTTTGTTTCTCATCTTATCGGATTTTAATTACGAGCGTAGAGAAATCTTGTTATTCCTTAAAAGGATTTGGTCTTCTTCGAGCGATTTACTTATCGATCCTTTTCTGATTTTATGCGTTTATTTTATTGTAATTGCCCTTACCAACGTAATTCTTTCAACTGATTTTAAATAGGTACCTAATTGTTAAAGTAAATTAAGGTTTCAGAAAATAAGCTTTTAGACCTACATTTCATTGTCTAGCGGTTTATTATTATCACAGCATAGAGTCCTACGTCCGTGGAGGTCTACTGTTGGAGACGGGTCTCCCAGAAATCTCTTGAGAATTTGGTCTGAAGTGTGGCCAACACTGGCCCGACGGGTTGGCGAGGGTCTGATGTTAAATTTTGACGATTCCAAAAGTTGGTCTTATTGGAACCGGAACCGACGGCTTAACGTGCTCTCTGAGGCACGAGAACGGTGGTATTGTAAAGCTATATGTACGTAAGAAAAGTGTAGGTACTTTTCATTGGTTTTTTAGGATCATTTTTAGGATTTTGAGGAAAGCGTACTTACAACCGAGCCACCACCTTAAGCTCTTCTTAAGCTCGTAATTAAGTCCGTAAATTTACACGCGGAGGTAGCGAAATCGATTCCTGGTCGGGACACATTAATTAATTTAATTTACTTGTAATATTTCTCGTGTTTAGTACGCTAGAGACATTAACGAGCTTGTCATGATGGGACTATAGTAAATTTGGCTAAAAAATTATTAGCTTAGCGTAGTTTCTGTCCTCCCCAGAAGAGATACGATCGTGATGATGATTTCATTGTACATAGGTACTTCTATGATATAAGTATGATATCCACTAGATAATTAGGTACCTACATATTTAATTCTAATGAAGTTTTCTATTTCTTTCTTCACAATTGAAATTAGTATACCTATTTATGTGTCCACCAATCCACACGAGTGTGATCTGACCCTTTCCCTTATAGAACGTTATGTTAAAAATGTTTTAATAAATGCCCAATTTGTTTATTACAGAATCGTCTGTGGGTACTGGTAGCGGATGCTTTCCAGAAGGGTCCATGGTGCAGACTCCTCAGGGAAGGCGCGACATCGCTCAGCTGCAGCCAGGAGATGAGGTGCTCGCTGCTGATGATAAAGGAAACATGTTCTACTCTGAGGTAATTAATGTTAACACCTACACATCATGTGTTTCAAGAATTATTATTATGTAGCATGCAGGTTGGCATATGACAATGAAATAACAAAATCAATTTTAAAGCGCACGTCTAACACGACCATAACCGATAATGCACTATCATAGACTAATAAATTCCAAGACGATTGTCCTAGCTTTAATTCTCTTACCGCTTGGCTTTTTGCTCCGTTTTATTATATATTTAATGTCTTTGATTTTAACCTATTTTTTAAAGGCCGTATTAAATAGGCACCTATCTAACTTGAGAATGTATGTAATCAAACAATATTTTATTTTCAGGTGGTAACATTTATAGATCGCGATCCGAACGCTACGAGACAGTTCATAGAAGTAGAATCTGACGACGGAGTAGTCATCACGACTACACCATCTCACTTGCTGCTGCTCGGCGATGAAAAGGGCTGGCGAGCGACATTCGCCGCCGATGTCAATGTAGGAGACATTCTCTTAACAAAAGGACACGAGAAACTGAAACGATCAAAAGTTATACGCACGAAGTTGGTGCTGCGACGGGGAGTTTACGCGCCGTTGACGTCGGCGGGTACGTTGTTGGTGGACAACGCGCTGGCGTCTTGCTACGCTCTGGTGAGGAGTCACCGGCTGGCGCACGCGGTGATGGCGCCGCTCAGGTGGTGGCCGGGCCGCTCGGGAGCGCCGCGCGGGGTGCACTGGTACGCCAGAGCGCTCTACGACACAGCCAGCTTCATGTTGCCTTCCTCCTACACCTACCGGTATTGAACTCGGTCACCCGATCTGTGGTGCGATCAGACATTCGGTCGCTGTGCAGAAGGACAATCACCAAATTGTGCATAGACTCATAGTTTCAGCGTGCAGGACGCGCCGCATTGTACATACATAGAATGTTAGCCATATCGAGAGTCTAATCGAAGGTTAAACGATCACAAATAAGATTTGAGGCATATGAAGGGCTATTAATTGATCGATCATATTGTCACTTTCGATTAAGCTCTTGTTAGGGCATGTCAGTGTAAATATGTTGTAACAAAACGAAAGCTTGTAAATATGACTGAGTATTGTTAATACGTCGACAAAGAGGCTCATCGAGTCCGTTTAATATAAAATTTTATTTATTAAGTAGGTTAAGAAGAAATCTTTTTGCAAGTTTGCATATACATATTTACGTAAATATATTTCTGTAAATAGTGTCCATATTGTTATTCTGCACAATGCAGAAATACTTAATGTATGCGCTTATACTCTTAAGGTCTGTATGATATGTGATTGTATGAATTAGTGGTTAAGTTCGTTAACTTTATATTACCTATACCATTGCTCTGTCTATACTCCGACTTGCACATATTTCTATAAGTGTGTGTGCTCGTCGGTTTGCATATTTCTCTTTCATATTATTTCCTAAATGTGCCTTACTAATACAGTGTTTGATATTTGATACTAACAAAGGATATAATTTTAAAACTGTTTCTGAGTTTCTTTCTCTTGTCTATGTTTCCAAGAAATGTGTATTTAGGTAGGTATGTTAAGTATATATGTTAATGCAACTTGTATTTTCTTTAGGGCCAGTAGGTATTACTTATTTATTGCTTGATTTTATTTATGTATCTATCATGTCTTAAACTGTCACTTCTATTTATTCATATACTTCTATTTTCCTTAATTTTAGTAATAACTGTATTATAGATCTTAATACTTGATCTAGAACTGAAGATAGGTTCCTATAGCATGAATTTAAAATATCTGACTATGTCGAAAAGTTTACATCGCATGAAATATTGTTTTATTTACAAATAAGTTCTTAGTGTCTGAAAATTTTGAAATAATATCTAATGTTATAATTGATTTATAGTCTTTTTTGTAAAACGTTGGCTTCAAATATTTTCTTCATTCTAGATAGTTTTATTATTGTGACCAAAGTTTAGGTCCATATTTGCAACCACATTATCTCCCTGACATATTTTTACTAAGTTATACAAGGCTTTAGTTAGCAATCCTTTTTTTTTATTAATGTTCAGTATTTTATAGGTGCTTCGAAAATACTTTCACGATGAAAGCTTTAACTAGTTGTTCCGAGAAATGCCATAAAATTGCCATAATAAATATTTTATTAGCATATTTTATAGTCTGGCCAACGATTGCATGAAATATTTTTTGGGGGTTGATAATTATATTACTATAGACTAAATGTGTAATAAATTAAAAAGTAGTAGATAAATGCGTACTTATATTTTAATGCAATGTATGAAATACATTATTGTTTATACAATACAACGAAAAACTAAATTTATTGAAAGTATATGTATTTACTTTAGTTATTATTTTTTAAAATCGATTTGCTGTGGTTTAATTACTGTAAGTAGTTGGACTTAGTTTGGTATTAGCAAAATGTGGTGAAATATGACGCAGCATCGATTTACTTAATGAATTAACCCAAGTGTTTGTAGACTCGTAGAAAGTTCGTGAACCTGAGTTGATGATATTCCAGTAAGGGCAGATAATTGTTTAGCTTGCTAAGTAATCTACCTATTTATGTAAAACAAATATGAGGCATTATCAATCTTAAATCAGTGCAATAAGATCAATTTTATACTTTCAACAATTGTCAGATGACTGGCAGAACTGTGGCCTGGGGTTGCCCAATCTTGGTCTTGGTCTTGCGTAAGACTCTTGCTTAGACTTTTTTCTAATTTTGATAATAATACATCATTTATTTAAAATAGGTTTTTTATTAATTGTAACTGCGTCGTTTATGTCTTTTGAAATATCTCCAAAACCGTTTTGATGTGGAACAAATGTATATTTTCGCTCTGACAGTTGTTTGTCTTAATGAATAAAACATCATGAATAAACTAGTATATAGGCGTTTTGTTAAAACCTTTGTATACATTTTCTGGCCACTCGTTCAATAATATCTGTAACTATTCTACACTATAGGTAAATCAGACAAGTAGTTCTTCAGATAGTAGTTTGCGGACATATACTTACTAGAGTCTCACAAGGTACAATTAGAAACAATTATATATAGGTATTTTAAGTCAGAGCGAGACTCTTGCGCAAGACCAAAATCAATACCAAAATTAAGAGACAAGACCAAGACTGAGACCAGCTGTTCTAATGACTTGGTTAGTCTTGATTTTACTTTGGGCAACACTACTGAGGCCTGCCAGTCGATGCCATGGTTGACGTAGGTACAGGTCGAGCAAAAGATGAGCACTGCACATTTACAAAAGTAAAACTTGCATACAATGTTCGTTCCAATGAAGCTGTAACTAAATTAATCGTAATAGAAAAAACGGTGGCTTGCTTTTGTTATTATAAACAGGCTGTTCTCACGTTAATTCGTTAGTAGTGCAGTTCAAAATCACCTGCGTATAACACTCTGTATAATAACTTTGCACTAGTGATGTGCTATATAGTGCTCATTTTGCCTTTGCTTGCATTGTGACTAAATAAATTTGTAGCATTACAAGACTATTGTTACTTGAATGGTTCACGAGCTCTTTGTGCTAATGTAAGCATAAGGTGTTACGGAAATGTTTCGTTATTTAGTAATATTCGTTTTACTAGATAAGTGATCAAAATGAATTTCTATCTACTTATTGTACTTAATCATGCTTTTATAATATAATTTATTTATTGATGTTTGTTTTGTAACTGTTTAAATTTTGTTTTCTGACGAACGAAAAATTTATGTTTTACAAATTAGATGACAACATAACTATTGTATAATGACGCAACTGTAATGCGGTTCCGTTTATTAATACTTCACAAATGAAATGTATATTAATTTAAAAAATAAAACGTTGGCTTTACTTTAGTTATGATATTTTATTTTGTCCTGTGCCTTTGCAAGATCCTCCGAGGCACGGGAACAGTGGTATTTGTCATAGGTTTACTATACCACCATTCCTTTGCTTCGGAGTATCTACGACGTACTACGTTAAGCTATCGGTCCCGATTCCATTAATACCAACTTGAGGAATGGAATCTAGCTTATGTGATCGGTGGGCTGTAATGAACTTTACTCGGTGTTTTCACAATTAGAAAGATTATTAAAATAAAAGAAGAATAGAAGGTGATGGTGGATGGTGAGCGTATTATCGCGCAATAAAAAAAATCCTTTTCTTAAACCAGCCTATTGTCGGTCGCAAGCCCGATACACCATTCTTTTCATCTCTTACCCACACACGATGGACCCGGCACCCGCACGGTGAATCCATGGGATGCTTAGAAATTTGTCTTCCTCTTCTAACAGTTCTAGTACTTATTGATTTCACAAATGCCTTTAACACAGTGGATCCTGATTTGCTAATCGCTATGTTGTCTCGTCTAAAATGTCCTCGGAGGCCCTGCAATGGTTTTCTCAATATCTTCATGGTCATCATCAACAGGAACGAGCTGATCAGGTGTCGTCGGGAAGGTGTGATTTGGTTACAGGCGTCCCCCAAGGTGGTATACTTTCCCTATTACTATTTTCTACATTTATTAACGTCATCACAACGCCGATGACTTGCAGCTCTATGTGCAGACGGATATCAGCACACAAAGCAGTGCAATAGCTTGGCTAAACTCAGATCTTCGTAACATCTACTCATGGTCCAAACGTTTCGGGGTCGTTGTCAACCCGAACAAGTGTCAATCAATCATAATTGGTAGTTCGCGTTGTTATGTAAGGTTGACCTTGACAATGTGGACCCTGTTCGGTTCGACAACGTTCCGATTGCATACTGCAGTGAAGTAAAGAATCTGAGTGTACATCTGAATTCCAATCTAAGCTGGACTACTCAGGTTACCAATACAAGTTGTAAACTATTTGCTTCTCTGCACTCTCTCAATAAACTTAAAAAAAAATTGCCTATAAAATCTAAAATAACCCTTGCATAAAGCCTTTTCCTTTCTCTTCTCGACTATGGTGACGTATGTAGCGTCGATCTCTCAAAAGTGTTGCTTAATAAAATGGATAGCTTGATTAACTCTTCCACACGGTTTGTCTACCTACTGTTTACGCAAATACGATCACATCTCTGAGTATCGATCTAAGTTGAAGTGGCAGCCAATTCGTTGTCGTAGAAATCTACGAATTCTCTGTCTGCTTTTCTCTAAACTGAATAAACCTGCGACACCGAAATACCTCAAGAACAAATTTGCTTTTCTCTTTTCTCCTCATGACACGTCGTTGCGATCATCGCATAACTCTCCCTTGCTATTTCCTCTCATCACACTAGATTTATGTCCGACTCCTTTGCAGTTGTTGCCGGAAATCTGTGGAGCAACCTACCCTTAGATATCCGACAGGCGCCAAATAGAACATTGTTTAAATATATGGTTTTCACACACTTCTTGAATAGATCCCCCACAACTGAAAGTATCTATATATATTGTATTTATGTATATATTAAGTATTATAAGTATATTTGTGTTTAGTATATTCATATTATTTACTAGCACTTACTTAATACCGCATAAAACCATAGTTTTCTTTAAGTTTATTTAAAGGACATTGTACAGAATAATAGATCATTCCTAAACACGTAATAAATTCATAATATTTGTTCATAAGCGAGTTGGGGATCATTAAATTTCAAGGTTTGCAGAATTTGATGGTTTTCATGGAGTAATTTGCGTCAATATCGCCCAAACACGTCGGGTATATGGGGTGTTTAAAGCGCGGGAAAACCGCGAAAAATAAACTGCAACTTCTACCCCTAGAATCAAATTTATAATTATAAATTCACATTGTAGCACATTTGAAAACAAAATTAAAACAAATTTGACTAACAATATCGACTGTAAAGTAATTTTAAAGGCTCTTGAACTATAGTTTTTTTTTTTTAAATCTGTCAACTTTGAGGTAAAAATAGTTTATCTTCGTAAGTTAGTATGTGCCTTTGTGCCGTAAAGAATCAAAAATTTTTATAATAATAGTATTAATGAAAAATGACACTAGACGGAAAGTAAAAGTTGGTTTTTGTCATCTAAAGTTAATTATAAATATTATATTTCTTTGTTTTAAAAACTTAATAGTTAGAACAAATTGCCCGTTCATGGACGATATGGAAAGGCGGCCACAAAGCGAATGTATTATAAAAGCTTTCGCTTAAATCCAATAGACTTGAGTGAAGTCCATGTTGTGCTTGTAATAAAAAATATACTCTTAGGTTGGGTTGCACCAAATTTAAGTTTAATATGGCGACGATTGTCTGGCCAGCGTGGCGAGTGTAGGCCAAATCCTCCAGATATATGTTCTGGAAGGCCCATCGCTGTATTTTTTTTTAATATTTATTTAAAATCTTTATTGCACAATGTACAAAAGGCGAAGCTTAATGCCATTAGGCATTCTCTGACAGTCGACCTTGGGGACAAAGGAGATATCAAATAGAAATATGAGACGGTGCAAAAATAAGAGTTAAAAGAGACAGTTTTTGCTATAACTAATACTTAACCTAATATCAAATACATATACTACTTAATACACATCATATATAAACCTACATATACTCATATATACATAATACATACATACACATATAACTACATAATAATGTATTCTAGGGGCTGTAATGATGATGGCGCCGATTGTACCAGCTGGGACGCTGACCTTCAAAATAAGAATTATATATACGACGCCATTTTTAACTTTAATCGTTACATTTAACAATTACAGAGAATTCCTTTGATCCAGTCTTAATATCTATCGCGCAATTTCTATACCTACGTTGGAAGCGTAAATCAATT
The DNA here is from genome assembly GCA_910589645.1 of Tinea semifulvella. Taxonomy (NCBI): domain Eukaryota; kingdom Metazoa; phylum Arthropoda; class Insecta; order Lepidoptera; family Tineidae; genus Tinea; species Tinea semifulvella. The sequence goes on from OU342586.1 coordinate 8,175,432, forward strand.
TAACGGATAGTAGGTTTACGGATAGATTTGAAAAGCTCTAGTGGAAGTTGGTGCAAGAGGAGTTCCAGCAAAATCTTTGCATCACTTTCTGAAAGAATTGGGCCTAAGCAGGTCTGCCGTCAATACATTTATGGAACGAGCTTCCAAGACGGCATTAACGGAATCATACAGTATTTGGTTGGGTAGGGAGAGAAGTAGAATGGTGGATGGTGAGCGTATTATCGCGCAATAGAAAAAAAAGGAGGCCTCCTTTTCTTAAACCAGCCAATTGTCGGTCGCAAGCCCGAGACACCATTCTTCTCATCTCTTACCCACACACGATGGACCCGGCACCCGCACGGTGAATCCATGGAATGCTTAGAAATTTGTCTTCTTCTCTCTTATCATTACGCATTCTAAGGATACACAGTTCATAAAACAGTATTTACATTTTTTTCCCAAACCTTTTACTAATGTAAGAATACATTGATATCACAGCTTTGAAACTTCCGTCACGTTTTTCCTATAAAGCGGCAATGAAAAGCTCACTAAGCGTTCTAATAGGAAATAAGAATTTTCAGGTCATAGTTCCTCAGTAGAATTTCAGACATTGATGCGAACGGACGTATCGTGAAATTGGATCTTTAACGTCCAATAATTTAAGAATCGGTCTAATTTGTCGCCAATAAGGACAAAGCTCGCCGTATAAAGTGCTTTCACATTTCTAATAAGAAACTTTTATGTTTTCTCATGAAATTTCTGTTTTAATTAATTTCTATCTATTGCCAATTATATACCTAGTAAAGTACAGGATTCTTTCGTTGATCTTTTTGGAAAATATGGGGTAAGAATTTAATTTCTTATAATAATATTATTAATATTTTTTTTTCTGCTAAGAACCTCAAGTTGCGCAAATACGCCAACCTTGGTACGAGTTACGAATTTGCGCCGTTTGGGGTCGAGACGATGGGCCCATGGGGACCTTCAGCAAGGCGCTTAGCCAAGGAGTTGTCAAATGTCATTTAAGGCCAAAATAAAGATGTAGAATAATGTTATTGTCGGTTTAGCTCGCTGGGTGGGGTTTGCTTCGGAGTTCATTGATAGTTCCATAAATTCGAACACTGCAATTGTATTATCCATTATACCTGGCCAAGGTATACTCGTACATATGTAGTACTAACGTATCTAAAAATATAATTGGTGCACTATTGTCCACAGTGGGAAATATTTTGGTGGCGGGTATAATTCTAATGGCTCCTACTGTATCGTTTCTTAATTGTTCTTATACTGCCTGTTTCTGTTCTTTCTCTTCGAATAAATAAATAAATAAATAAAGCGGCAGACGGAAAGGTCTGGAGACAGGAAGACTGGCAATTATTTCTGTCAACGTATTAGCCTCACTATACAAAGAGTTCGCCTTGGGACATCTCTAGAGGACATTTTTTATTTATGGTTTAGTTTATTTTTAATTTGATTATTTAGGTAGCTTTTAATTTATATTTAATGTATATTAATTTACTGCAAATATAACTTATTTATTCAAAGTGATATACAAACAGTATAAAAGAATTACAATAATAAATAATTAAAAACAAAACATAACATTAAATAAAAAAATACACTACAAATAAAACTAAAAAAATAATAACTAAAATTCTAACAGGCCGATGGGCGTAGTGTGCCAAGGACATCTCTGCGTTCCCCCGTTGAACGGCGACTCTGATCCTTTGAGCAAAATATTCACTACTTAAAGGTTCACCAGCGGAGTTTTTCCTCAAGCTCACGAGAGACGCTCAGCAGAGCCTCCGCGGACCACGGACCCATCGTTTCGACTGCAAAAGGGATAAACTAGTTTTTTTTTTAATATTTTGAAATATTAAAGCAATTTGTTTTAAATGAATATTTTATTTCTTATAATTAGAAAATTGTATTTAGATTTCCTAGTTGCATACAGTTAGACCGCTATAGAATCCATTAAGGACATTAAATAAAAGGAATGTATAACCTGGAATCCATCAAGTGAAGTGTGAAAAAGCAAGTCAAGTCGGTATAGTGTTAGGGACTGATGTCAGTCATTTAAATATCTGATTTAATTTGCTAACATTCATGGGCCTTGCGCGCCGCTTACCATCAGGTGGGCGCATGTTAGTATAAAAATAGAACTGCAGCATAAGGCCGGGCGCACATGGTAAGAAATTTTCTGTCAGAAAATTATACGTATGCGTCTGAATATCTCGGGCGCAAAGGCTTTACGATGTATGAGCTAGTAGATAATGTATGCATGTAGTTTTCACGGCACGCATTATAATTTTCTGACAAACTGATAAGCATACTTACCAGCTGTAAACGTCAAAATCGAACAAGTGTTGATTTTTGTAAAAGCTTGAAATAAGCATGCTCATTATTAGCAACGCTTTGACATACGTGCTACTAGGTTACAATTGCCTGCTAATAGCATACTTTGTAATATCTGTCTGTTATAGCTTTAATAATTTCATGTTAACTAAATTGGGTTGTAAAGTAACATCACCACCATAAATTCACGAAGCTTATTATCATCACGACCGTAATCCCTAGGTCATAAAGCACGGCTTATTTCAGGAGTCAATTCATATTTTAGCCAATTCACTATAGTATAGTAAAGTATAGTAAAGCTAGCCTTTAGGCTTTTATGACAAGTGGCAAATTCATCGATGTCTATAGGGTACCAGATATTTAATGTATTCTCGACCTAATTCTAGTGTCGGTTCAATATATTCGAGTGAAAAGTGGCCTGTCGATAGCGCGAAAATTGACTCCCAGAAATCGAACCCGGTACCTCCGCGTCTAAATCTACAATCTTAACCGCTAGACCACGAAGGCAAATAAAGTTTAATTAAGGATTTTTGTCAATTTTACTTCTCAGTAAACAATATTGTGTAGGTATATTAGTAACACTGATGTCGTGTTTTTTTTTACAGAATTTTGCGTAAATTCTAATAAAACCATAAAGCAACGCCAAGTCGAACAACTTTCAAAGCGAAATAAAGTGAAAAAATGCGCGTAAAGCGATAAGTCAAACACAGGGTGAATAACGTAACTTACCTTTTTTGTGTTGAAACTTATGTTAAAATAAACCGTTTGGCCGTAAATTGTTTTAGGATAAATTATAATTTATAATTAATTAATACTCGTATATAATTTGTGTTACAGTTAACTTTGTGAAAATTATTATATTTACTTACTAATTGAAAATTGTGATACTTCGTGATTCCTTACCATAGACATTATACTTATAGATCGGTTATCTGAAATGAAATCCACGATTTATATAATAAACTTCGCTAACAAAAGCAATGATAAAAAAAAGTTATTACGAACTTAGGGATGCACTGCACTAATTGATACCATTGCATAGAATTTATTCTCATATATTTACTAATAGCTATTAAGCTGGACACGGCCATTTTACAGCCACGAATTTAGTTTAATTTAAGATTCTTAATTTTATTATTTTAGATTGTAAGCTGACACGGCCACTTTACAGCCACGAATATGTATAAAGTTGACACACCAATTATAATAATTATTATTATTTCGATCGTAAGCTGACACGGCCCCCTTACAGCCACGAATTTTCATTTATTGACATAAATATTGTAGTTTAATACAATTTTTATAGCCACGAATTAATATTAACGACCTAGTTTTAAGCAAAAACTTATTTATGGCAACAGTGTTTTAGTCAAAGATGATGGTATAGCTGATATGATGGGTCCACCCATAGTAGCTGCTGGTTATTTTATTTTATATTCTACATGATAATAAACTATGGTGAAAAAATGTATTGACAATATCCAAGTGTTGTTTGGGACAACCAAAGGAAATAAATGATTTGATTTGATTTGATTTGAATGGTGATGGGTTTCTTAACGAAAATATTCAAGCCAATTTCATCATCATGGCCTCTCATCACAGCCCCTAGAAAGAGTCCTAGTCCTCCTCTTTTGGAGAAGGGCCTTCCAGAAATGTCTTGGCCTACGCTCGCCACGCTGCCCAGACCGGTTGGCAAGGGCTATTATTTAATTTTGATCAAATAATAATATCCTGTATTATCTATGTTGTCCTAGTTTATCTAGCTAGTGACGCTTAAAGGATCAAATTTTGATCAAATGTCAAACTTAAGGAAACTGCAGAAAATTTACCCTTTTGAGAAAATTTAAGCGTCCGATTCCAGGCTAGCTTTTTTTTTAGTTTTCAATTAGGCAACCCATCATCCCCGATTTTGTTAGCGTATTTTATTATATTAAAAGTGGAATTTATTCGGTTAACCAATCGGTGAAGGTCGCTCTTCTACGGATTTTGTACTATTATAGATTATGTAAGAATATAGATACACACCGTGTGACCTTTATACCGTGTAACTTTGTATGGTCATACGTTAGACTAATATGGTATGCTATTGATAGAAACAAAAAACTTGTCTTACCTAAGAAACCATAAGTTGGAAATGACAAAAAGAAATGGCTTCTTCATACAAACTGTTAATTTTAAAATAGCAAATTTGTATGGAGATGCCAAAAATAATAATTTCAAACATATGGTGTCAGTATTTACGAATACAATGCCGTTAAAATAATAAATCAGGACCTCTGCCTAACACATTGATCGCTGTGGTGTAGTTCTGTATATGTTTTATTTTGTAAACGAATAATTTATATTTTTTTATATTTATTTAAGCAGTAGGACGGTGGTGGCTCGGTTTTAAGATAGTTTTCCAATCGATCAGAAAATAAAGTTGGCTGTTCGAACCCCATGCAGCATGTACCAAAAAAAAATTACGTACCTTTGTCATAGATTTTCAACACCACCGTACCCGTGCCTCGGAGAGCACTTTAAGCCGTCGCTCCCGGTTCCACTAATCCCAAGTTGTGGAAACGTTTTTAAATTGTCATTAAAATTGTCATCAGACATAGGTACCTACTGAAGTTGGTAATCAGAAATTCCTATTCCTCAATCACATGAGTCTGATTGATTGGCCCTAAACCAGCGTGTTTTTAGTAAATGTAGGGCCCGTCCTTATTTACACGTCCATGTACCTTTGAATAACTTTATACGGAAACTTCATAACGAGATTTTGAATCTTTGGAGACATCTCAAAGAAAATCTTAGGCTGGGTTGTACCAAAACGGATTCTGTAATTTAAAAAATGTCGTCGATTGTACCAGGTTTATTTTGACACAATTTTTAACTGTAATCGTTACAATTAAAAAGACTTAATTTTGGTGTAATAATTTTGTTTTTTTTTAAAACTCGAATCTATAAATAAAATCTCCCCAATAAAATATAACGCATCAAAATGGGATTTAATGCCAACAAACAAAATTAATTTGAATATTATTTAAAGAGCAAACATTTGTTATGAACTTATTTTATTATTTTGATATTTTTGGTATTTAGTTTAGGACGGGTTTTTCAACCGTTTAATCTTTCATGTATGTATGTTTATTTATTTTTATTTATTTATTCATTCATTTCCACAGCACATTACAGAACATAAAGGTAATTATAATTGAGTTTATACATTGGCCAAATTAGGAAACATACTTTATTACTGATACTTAGGTGTCAAAGAAAAGGAGAAAAAAACAGAAGAAATACAACTAAAAGATATATATATAGGGAGTAACTTGTAATTGTCCTCTCAAAATCTCTTTTTACACCCCACTCGCCACGCTCGCCAGACGGCTTGAATTACACAGAATTAATTTAGTTGTAATCCACATTAAATCAATATCAATTTGGAAAACAAATTCTTTTTTGTAAACTCGAATCTATAAATAAAATTCCCCAATAAAATATAACGTATCAAAATTGGAATTAATGCCAACAAACAAAATTAATTTGAATCTTATTTAAAGAACAAACATTTGTTATGAACTTATCTTATTATTCTTTTGGTATTTAGATTAGGGAGGGTTTTTCAACCGTTTAATCTTTCAATTATTAGTAGTGGGGAGTAACTTGTAATTGTTATCTCAAAATCTCTTTTTACACATTTGCTTCCAGTATTTTAAATATTGATCTTGTCAGAATTACCTACTGCACGCTCTACCACTTTTGATAAACTTTAAACCAATACTTACGTAATTATATAAAATGTTCAAAAAGATATTTAGATATTTACAAGCAGGAATACTCAAGTTATAAAAGTAATAAGATTCGAGAGCAGCAGAGATTAAAACTAGAGTAAAACACGAATTCAATTTCAACGCTCATTTTAAAGCAATGCTACTCCACATGCGACTTTTCGTACATTGTGTAAAGATGATCGGCCAGTTGCGAGGTTTTACAATAGTTTTAAAATGATGGTGTACATTTTTTAAATAATTATAATAATAATATTTTTATTGCATAAGTGCAATATTGCAGATTTATTATAATACAGATTGTTAGTTGCACAAAGGGTGTATTACAGTTGACTTGCTAACTCCATGATAAAGTTCTCTGGCAGAGATCGGTGTGAAGTTAGCACCCAAATCGTAGCAGCCACGTATAACTAACACTTTTTCTGTAATGAATAGTTATATATGCTTTTCCACGCTTAATAGGTGGTAGGTGGACTGATGGCGGTAAATTGCCCAGTCTGCCGGGGCGGGAAAGTATCCGCCATTCGTGCCGATAAACCCAGTAAAGTGTATCTACACGTTTTGGGATCAGGCTCAAATTGTTTTAAAATATCATATTCAAAAATTTTTAAGTAATTCGTCAGGTACCTTAAACCTCTTAGCCTGGATTGCATCAAAACGAAGTCTCTGTAGTGTAAAGTTTAAAATGGCGTCGATTGTTCCAGCTGACGGCTGACCTTCAAAATAAAACTGATACATTCGACGCAATTTTTAACTTTAAACGTTACGTTCACAGAGACTTCATTTTGATTCAACTCAGCCTTAGTAAATCAAATTTAATTAAGACTAAAGGTGCAGTACCAGTCATAGTGGTTTTTTTTTTAAATGTAAAATTAAAATAATTTTTTTTTTATAAAAATGTCAGCTCTAAAGCAAAATGTATGTAGATTAGATATTTCAGAGGAAGTATTTTTATAGTAGACTTATTTATTCAGTAATAGTTTGGTTACCTAACCTCCAAATGCTTTAGTTTTATTAGATTTAGTTTATATTGAATTTTATAATTAATTATTTAAGTAGTTTTTAATTTATAATATTTAATGCTGAAAGGTTACTTATTATTGTTATACTTTATAAAGTATTCATAAAATAAAAGTTCGGGTGAAATAGCTAGTCTTAGTGTTTACCAGCAGCCCTATTCTGTTACTTAAGCGCAAACGTTATTAGTGGATTTCGTAATTTAAGTCATAGCTTGCGTCATAAATACAAAATATTATTCAATTCTCAACTCTATAAGCCATCGACCTTGACAGCGGCCGTGCAAATAGAGTGATATATATATATAGTTAACGAATTCCATAATATAACTTCTGCGCTTAAGTAACAGAATCAGGCTGCAGGTCTCTATTTAGCATTGGTCTTCGCCTACATCCAGCAGTGGAGGACACAGGATGTGGATAATGATTTCTAAACGTTGACTTTTTTTACGCCAATGGACGTTCAGCCTTACAGACTTAAACAGAGCGCCATCTTAAAAATAGTGTTTGTTATTCCATTAAATGATGACGGTAAAATATATCTTTAGTTATTTCTGTAGCGAATCGTGAACCAGAGTGTAATAAACTTGGTCTTCAAACATCAACATTGCAATAAATTATAAGTAAATAAATTTCAATATATGAGTTGCGGTCTCACCAAGAGAGAGGGTGATGGCTTGGTTGTAAGAACGCTTTCCTTAAAATCCTACAATTGTCGGTTCAAACCGGTATATACCAAAGAATTTTTTTTTTTTGCGTACATTTGTCATAAATTTAAAACCACCGTTTCGTGCCTCAGAGAGCACGTAGACGTCCGGTCCCGTCGGTTATTACGACTATGTTATGTTTATCAATAACTTTGAAGTCACTTTCAAACAATAAAATTGTCTTCCATTCGATAATTTAAAATCTGCGTTCGTATCAATCAAAGTTCCAATCTTTGGAATTCTAGAGTAACCGCTCAGGAGGTCTATTCTTGTATGTAGTAGAGCTGAAAGGTACCTATAGAATCAAATCTATTTTTTTTCTCTACCATATTAAATTACTTTTAAAAAAGTTGTCGTTAACTCTCTAGTACTGTTTGATACAGACGAGTCGTGCATTTTTTCAAGAATAGCGACATAGAAGTGATTGACACCAACCACTGACGATCAACATCAGTCCTTCCTACCATTATAATAATACCCTATTTTACACTTCGCTTGAAGGATAACTGGTAATATTATTTTTTGAACGTAAGAAATGTTTTTATTTAATTATTTTAAGTAGTTATTAATAGGTTTTTTTTTGTATTTAGTTGTTTGTTTATATAAATAAATTATAATATTTATACAACATTAAAATAACTGTCACTAGACCTAGACTAGACCCCTCGTATCAACTATTCCCGGTTTGACGTTGACATATTATAGGACAACCTGTGGAATTTATATATATAATAGCTAGTATATAAACTTTTAATATTTGGCGCATATTATTATATTTTTTTTATATTTAAACAAGTCTTTACACGATTTACATTAGATTCATATTTCTCTCTAACGTTTCGGTCAAGTTACGAGAACCGTAATCTCGAGAGCGATTGGAGCTGCGCAAAAGTCGGGAATATTGGGCGGCTGAATTTTAAAGTTTTGGAAATCACGGTCAATATTGTGTGTCGTAATTTATCATAAGTTGGTAGTTTAATCAACTAGCTATTCTACTGGTTTTTCAATTTCAAGAATTGACCTCCAGGGTAGTGTAATTTGTGGCTTGTATGTACCGCCAGTCGGCAGACACTTTCCGGTCGCCGCAAGACAAAGTGCGGCGGTAATTGCGTTTGTCGCCCACCGAGTTCGAGATATCTACCTACAATACTACATACTTATCGCTACCTATCAAATAAAACGTTCTGACTGACTTCTATCATACATAATATAATAACATATACACTATAACGCCAACAATATTTTAAAAGCTCAAATAAAATGAAATTAGTTGAAACAAATTTACTGTAAGTGACAATTATACTTATATAGTTTTAATTAACATAACATTAGTCTACTAAATACTAACTTTAGTGATGGCTATTGTTACTAACGTATACTAATAGTACAAGATCAGTAGAAGAGCGACCTTCACCGATCGGTTATCCGAATGGAATCAATTTTTTTATATAATAAAATACGCTACTAAAGCGTCGGGATCGGTTTGCTAACGAAATATATCGAAAAATGTTGAAAGACGAGCCGATTTTAATAAAGGATAAAACTGCATCATGAAATCAGTCATCTTCATTGATCGATCGCTCTTAAACGTATCATAGACTATAAAAATAACATTATTTGAACAATAATATAACAAATATCTATAGGCCAAAGGATCAGCATTGCCATTCAACGTGGCAATGCTGCCAGTATCCTTGGTACTTTGCCCATTGGCAGCGATTTGGAGAAAGTTTTTTATTTATAAATTATTATTTTTTTGTTGTTTTTTCTTCATTTTAGTTTTTAGTTGTATTTTTATTTATTAATTAGGTTTATTTTTATTAATAGTCATTTATGTTTTAAAATGTAAGTTTTTAGTTTATTAATATTTTATTTCATTTTTTTAAATCATTGTACCTTAATTCCTTCGAATAAAACTTTATATGTAAGAATATATATAATAATAATAATAATAATTCGTTTATTATCAGGCAACAGATGGCCCATAGATAAATACCTTACAACTAAAATACATATAAAAATAACTTAAAATTAATTAATCTAAAGCTTCCGTATCTTCATCTTCTTGTGGTCATAGAAGTACCCATCAGGTACTGTGACCACCTTCTGAGGAGTACTGGAAGCTTCAGTGGACGGTGCCGGCGTCCCTGCTGGGGGTGGTGCAGAGGGAGTAGGTGCTGCGCGGGGCCCAGGAACATCGTTGGTGCTGCGTGAAGCAAATCCACGAATGTATTTGCGGTACACAACACCGAGCGGCCAGAATTCCTTCTTATATCTCTTATTGTTAAAGTCCAAGCATCTCATAAGATCTTGGCCTGAAGCAAGTAAATTTAGCCAACTTTATGACAAAAGCTCGTCGATGTCCTATGCCACAATGTAATATGTAGGTATTATAATTTTAATAATTCATCATTCTCCCGTACTGGGTATTGGGTCGATTGGCGTGGGATTTTCCACATGAAGGTACGTTTAATACATCAACACACAACCGTAGTAGGTACCTTCCTACTATCATTAGCCTGTATCTCTCCACTGCTGGCTGTATAAGTACCTTTCGTCCATCTGGCAGGGTATCCCACTACTGCGTCTTCCTATCTGTCCGATTGAGTCTAGTATTTTTTCCTAATTATAAACCTAGTTTTATAAAAATATGGTATTTGACTACCCCGGGAGGCAATATGGTTGTGATGATACTATACTAAATTTACTAGGTTCGCTTCTTTCTATTTAGTATGTTTTCTCTAAACCAGGTCTATATTTTGTCACCATCATTGTTGTTTTATTTTACAATACTTTCTCACTTAACAAAAGTGATAAAGTACATTTAGATTCTAGTTTAGACCAAGATAAGTTAATAAGAGCTTCTCTAAATAGCTCTATAAGAGACCTACGCAGTCTAGACATTATTATTTTTAGACACTTTATCCACCTTGTTATAAAATCCGAGAAAATTCATTTAATGTTTTCAAAGGTAGGTACTTAAAGTTGAGTGGAAGCTTTGCAAACAGCGGCGAGTCCAAACATTGGACGATCCGCCGATTGCCTACTTCGACACTGGTGTTGCAGACTAGCGTAACTCATTATATTAAATAAAAATATTAACCTTATCTTCAAGTGGTAATTAGCCGAGTTATTTAAACCTCATATTTAAAGGCCGCAGTTTCGAGCCACGGCATGTAATCATCCACTGCTGGATGTAGGCCTCCCCAAGGCTCGCTATTTCACAAGATCTTATGACCTTTTTCAGGTAATTCGTCCATCTGTAAAGATGATTATGAATAATTTTATGATGACGTGTTCATAGAAGTATTTTGTCAAGTCTTGAGGATACGTTTCTCTTTAACTTTCTTTCTCTTTTTATTGCATTTACCAGTCAAATTATAAGCAACTTTGTTTTGTATTACACATTTAAATACTGCCAAACCAGCTAAATTATATAACCCACACCAGGCGTTTTTTGTTTTAGATTTTAAGCGTTTGCTTATCTATCTTGCTTGGCTAATCTCACAGCTCGTGCTACGGAGGCTGAAAATTTGCAATAATATGAGTTATCTCAGTCTGCATGGGCAGCGTATCCTTATGTTTGAGTTGCCCGTGGATTTAGAATCGTTTACAAAAGCAGAAATAACTCAAAGTTTACAAACATTTTAGTTACATTAAACTTTACCAACAAGGTGACTACAGAGCACTTAATAATGGAAATTTCGTTAGCGTAATTTAGACATTATACTCGTATAAGCTCCCAGTATGCCATTTTAATGAGAAAAAAACATCTTCTAAAGGCTGCATGGTGATAAGGACTTCAGCGTTAACTTTTCTACCTAATATCCTTAAATTAATACCTATAGGTAATCTCGCTTCTGGGATTAACAACAAAATAGTAGGTAGGTAATTAATATTAATTACAAAGTATACGAACAGCAAAAATGTCAAAAGATGATATTGATTGCAGAAACTTTTAACTGGACTTTATTTTTGTTAGATTGGATTTGAGCGTTGGCGTAAACCATTAAAAGCTCAAATTAAATTATCACTTATTACTCGATGTAGGCATTTTTTGCCATAGGTAATTATTTGTATTTTTCTACACCTACAAGAAAAATGGTGGGTATAAAAGAAAGCATAGGGACAAAAATAAGAAAAGGCATGCTACGATAGTTCGGGCATGTTGAAAGGATGAGCGAAAAAAGATTGACGAACCAGTAAAATATAATGCGAAAATTGTGGGTAAAAGAGACCCTGGCAGACCGAGACTCACATATCACGATCAAATAAATAAAACACTAGCGGAAGGTGCATAAAAAGCTTTCATAACAAAAGGGCATGTATAAAGAGGTTAATGAAAGTCGACGAAGCGAAAGAGGTATGTCGTGATCGTGTCAAGTGGCGCTCAATTGTCTCTGCCTACCCCGCAAGGGATCTGGCGTGAAGATATGTATGTAGAGAGGTAATAAATTTATTTCAACTTTATAGACCTCGGACCGCTTTCATGCTACTATTTTACTAATACAATATTTTTAAAAAAGACTTCACAAATAGCTTTTATTGATGTAAACAGAATGTCCCATAAGACTGCCTCCGTGGTCTAGTGGTTAAGTCCGTGGATTTAGACTCGGAGCTACCGGGTTCGATTCCTGGTTGGGACACAAAAATATTTATTAATGTAAATAAATACATTTAATTAATATTTAATTTATTTGTGATATTTCTCGAGTTTGGTACGCTGGAGACATCGACGAGCTTGCCAATTGTCATGATTGGCCTATAGTAAAGTTGGCTAAATGTGAATCCGCTTATTTATAAGCTTGGTTTCTGACCACCCCGAAAGGGAAACACAAAAAAGGAATACACTTTTCTTACGTACGTGTGTCATATATTTAATACATCACTGTTAACCGTCAGTCCCAGTTCCACTAATACGAACTTGTGGAATCTTTAATTGTCATCACATTCTCGCCTGGTTAGCATGGCGGGTGTAGACAAGATTCCAGATATTCTAGAAGGTCCAACTCCAGCAGTGAAGGTTTAGGATTCCGTGTTCCAGGAGCTGTAATGATCAACCATGTGACTTTTTTACCTATCAGTTAATTTAATTAGTGCCACTGAGCGATTTCTACCTATATGTGATAACGACACATACACGAAAATTATCTGTTACATATTGATTGTTGGCGATAGAGAGCTATGAGTGAGTATAACACAAAGTGACGTTTATGAAGTAAACACCGATAAAACAATTGCGACTATATTGTGTAATCTACAGTAATCTAGCGTTAATATATATAATAAGCCTTGTATATTTTTAGCCATATACATATTTTTTATTGCGTTCCAAAAATTACAAATATTTATTCTGTCACATTTATATTTATCCAAAGAAGGAGATACCCGATAGATTATTAAATGTACAAGTATTGTAGATAATTCTGACAGGGTGAATATTTAGAATATTGGAACTATCGGACGGTTATAATTTTAGTTTTTATTTTCTAGTTTTAATTGTAGTTTAGTTTATTTTATATTTTTTATAAGTATTAGGTATAAATACTTAAGAGTTCTATATTAATAATATATCAGACAAAACAGTAAAATAATTCACGAAAACATTTACATTTAAGTATAAATGTTGTTGTAATGTAATACTCTTATATATTGTTGTTATTTATTTTTTTAAACTTATTTAAAGTTTTAAAGTATACCAGTTACCGGTGGACATTCGTCAAGCTCCTAAAGAACACTATTTAAGAAACTGGTCTGTGCGCACTATTTAAATTCACCATAAGCTTAATACACTCTGCTATAGGTACTTATTTCTCTCATTATAGTAGTTATATTGTTGTTTTATTTACGTATGTATGTAGTTTTATTTGTATGTAAATGCTAATTATTGATAAGTGAATATTGACGTCTAATATTTTCTATTAGTTTTGATAGCACCTGCCTTATCTTGTCATAACTGCTTTGGCATTAGGTCGCCTTTGTACTTTGTGCAATAAATTTTAAAATAAATAAAGGACATTGTCCTAAACACGATATTAATTCATATTATCATTATTATAAGTTCATAACCTTAGAATAATGATAAGTAATTCATAACTCAGTTGGGGATCATAAAATTCCAAGTGTTACAAAATTTGACGTTCATCTTGAAGTCAATGCACGTGTTCAACGAAAGCTTAAAACGCGCTTTTACTACTGAATTTTGGTTTAACAAGTGCTCTTCTGGCAGTGACGGATTTACAAATTTGCCGCTAGTAGGCTTTTTTTTTGCCGCCCCTACTGACCATTGAAATTCAATACGCTAGTTTAGTTCACAATCATATTATATTTATTCTGAAATTGCTATTTTATGATTTGTGTTTTATCGTCCTTATTACATTGGCTTTTACCCGTTATTAGTATGATTGAATTAGGGGATAGTTGTGTCAGTTTCTAGATAATTTTTATGCTAAATATAATCCGTATATTATACGGGTTACGGACGTAAGAGTTTTTGTTACTCGTTTCTTTGTTGTATAATAAATATATCGTTGTATAATAATATTTTTTTTTATTGCTGTAAGATAAAAAAAAAATGAGCCAAATTTGCCGCCCCCTAAAATCTGCGGCCCTAGGCTCGAGCCTACTCAGCCTACTGGTAAATCCGCAACTGTCTTCTGGCCTTTCCAAACGCTTTAAGATACCGACTTTAAAGCAGTAGTCGAATACGGCCTAAAAGGAAAAAAGCTAACGTTCGTTTATATTAAACAGTTTAACCAAACATCTATTGTACAAAGACTCAAACCACGAGCGAAGTCGGGCTTCAGAACGCCAATGTTCTTATCAAAAGAAAAATATATCCAGGCAGATAATAAATCAAAAACGCTGACCAACCATTAAGCAAGTGCCAATAAAACGGTTCACATAGAGCCCTTACATTCCTTGCCCAATTCCCTAAATATATCCCTCGAGAGTCGAGAAAATCCGAGGCTATCCCAAATTTATACAAGAACAAAAAAAGTCGGATTAGCAATTAAAAAGCTAAAGTAAATTTTGACAAATGAAAACTTTTTGTTCCTCGAAATGTCTTGAATCAATTTGGAATTTATTCTTGGGTTTAAGAAATTCTATTGTGATTCAAGATCTATAGAATCGACATAATATTCTTTATTTTGTATTATTTTATCGTCTGTGTTTATTCTTATTAGAAAATGTAAGTTAAAAAGAATTAATATGTACCCAGCTGTAGAACTAAAACAATATCATCACGGCACGGGGTGGTCAGAAAAAAGCGAATATCGATTTAGTCAGCTATAGGCCCATCATTATCCAATCATGACAAGTGGCAAGCTCGCCGATGCGATGTCTCCAGCGTACCTACCAAACTCGAAAAATATTACAAATAAAATAATAATTATTTACATGAATTTATTTACATTAATAAATATTAAAAGTACCTACGAGTCTAAATCCACGGACTTAACCGCTAGACCACGGAGGCAGTTACAATACAAATAGGAAGAAAATAATCATATTAATATTCAAAAACAAATTATTTAGCAATACATATACAAGTACTTACTACTTTTTTTTCTATATATTCTTTAACTATACATTAGCTCAGAATCAGAATCACTTTTTTACAAGCCACAAAACATAAATTTAAATATTAATACATCATTAGCTATTTTAAAAGTAACTTTCGAGGTTCTTCAGCGAAACGGTTTATGACGTCTTCCGTGAAAGAATCGCCCATAGCGTTATCAAATTTTCTATGTACATACTCGTAGGTATAGCGCCGTCAGCCGAGAGCGGCATTTTTGCTTGCAGAGACTCTCTAGACTGCTAGAGACAAAATCCAGATAGGGGCATCTGACCCCCCCCCCCCCACTGCCCTCCACTGGGTACATACTGATATAAAATACATGAATAATATAATTGATTATAACATAATACATGAATATTAATATTGACAACTGGCAAGCTCGTCGATGTCTCTAGCATGTCACAAATAAATGAAATATTTTCATGTTCTCGACCAGAAATCGAACCCAGCACCGGAGTGAACAAAAATTTATAAGTAAGTAATAAGTTATTTTCCTCGCCAAGCCGTCTGGCCAGCGTGGCGAGTGTAGGCCAAATTCTCCAGATATATGTTCTGGAAGGCCCATCTTCAGCAGTGGAGGTCTGGGACGCTGTGTTCTAGGGGCTGTAATGATGAATAAGTTATTTTCGAGCTGCCATTTCTGCTATATTCGACTTAAAAGCAAAAAAAGGAAAGCTTGTTTTATTTTACACGGGGTTTGTAGAATTTTATTAACGTATATTATTGAGCCACCTGACTATATTTATATGTAGTCACTGTTCTGTTAATTCGGATTACTAGTGTTTACTAATTTGTTCTTTTTATTTTTCGTCCTCCAAAATAACCTTTCGTATTTTCCCCGAGCCAGACCTTGTTGATTCTCTTACGTTACTCTATTTGTGATTTGTAGGTGTTTGAACATACATATTAACGTTTATGACATAACCAAACATGCGTCATTCAGTTACAGAACTGTGAAGGCGGGATAATCAGTTATCAAAGCGAGAGCAAGAAGTATGTGGTTTTAAACAGCGCCATGAGGAACTAGGTACAAATTGCGAGCTCGGATGTTTGAACATGACAGTGTATCATCACGACCGTTTCCCTTACGGGGTGGTCAGAAACCACGCTTATAAAGAAGCGGATTCACACTTAGCCAACTTTACTATAGGCCAATCATGACAAGTGGCAAGCTCGTCGATGTCTCTAGCGTACCAAACTCGAGAAATATCACAAATAAATTAAATATTAATTAAGTTTATTTATTTAAATTAATAAACATTATTGTGTCCCGACAAGGAATCGAACCCGGTACTTCCGAGTCTAAATTCACGGACGGTGACCACGGTGGCAGTTTGACAGCTCGGAAATAAAACCTTACTTAACGGAGTTTTTGCGTGCTACAGCTACTGACCACGTTTACCAGTTACCTAATCATGTAGAGAAAATTTTACTCATTTTAAATAAGGTTGCCTTAGGGCCGTTATTTCTCTCCTACAAAAAAATACATAAATGCTGCATGTAATTATCGCTCGATCGAAAAAAATTACAAAACAGTGCTTTTTAAAACCGTTATATATTTTTTTCCCACTAAATTAAAATTATTATACAAGTAATACCGAATTAAAATAGATAAGTAGGTACTTATCGCATAGTTTTATCCGTGTGACGAAAAAAATGATATAAATAATGTAATAAGGCCCACGGCGGGCGCATCTCTAACTTAAACGTAAAGCATTTGATTTAGTTAATTATGCAAAAATAAAACAGCTCTTGCGGAGGTGAATCAGTTGTAAAAACGCTTCCCGATTCCACTAATACCAACATATGAAATCGTCATAAAAAATTACATTAGACCCCCGTCTAGCGTGGATAGTGTAGGCTAAATTCCCCAGAAATATGTTGTGTCCCATCTCCAATAGTGGAAGTCTAGGACTTTTTGTTTTAGAAACCGTAATGAATGAAAAAAAAAACAGTCCTATCGGAACATAAAGGTCCGGTATTGCTCCATATTATAGGTATACGGTATATACCTATAATATGGAGCAATACCGGACCATTATAGCCCGTATATTCGTATCTATCAAAAAACATATTTTCAGCAAGCAAAGAATAATCTTTGTTTGTTTACTTTCATCGTTTGATAGGTTTACGAGTAGAAATATAGCTCAAGCGACCGTAAAAACGGAGGGCAAGATTTTATGAAACACAACGGCCACTATAATTCTATAGGTACGGACAAAAATATATCATTTTACGGGTGAATACGTATTTGTAGGTTATTTGGTATTTATCAAAAGGACACAGTAAGACGATTCATTTATTTTTATTATTATATAAACGAAAATGCCTATAAAATTGACACTATTCTACAAAATAAATTAAGGGCTGGGTAAAAGCTTGCCGCATTTACTTGTTGAATAATAATGGACCCCTTGCTACAATGCAATTTGCATTTAATAAAGCTATACCTATTAGACGCAGAAGTAGGTATATTAAGAAATTCTATTTACCAAGAATTCTCCCGTAAAGAAAGTGATAAAAGAATTTATTGGACTTTGAACTCACCTTTATTAAACTGAAAGTATCTAATAAAACTGCGTGTGACCTAAAAACTATGACGTTAAGGATCACTCCTTTATTATTTTCTATGGTGACTCCTTATTAATACTTTATTTACTATACAGTAAAACCAGAGACATTAAATATATGGGGCATTTCACGTAAAACAACGAAAAAAAAGTGAGGTTCTGAAATTCGTTTTATATTATTTTGTACTTTTAGATTTAAATAATATATTTTTTATTTAAGGTTAGGTTGTTAAGAATTCTATAGGATCCAATCCTATAGAATTCACCTGATTGACGGAAGGGTTTCTTTAAAAAATGTTTTTCATATTAAAGTAAATTATAATAAAATAATGAATGTTATGTTTTTATTTTTAAATATTTGTTTTATTATTTTCACTTTTAAATCGGATGTTTTCTTTTAACAAGTTCGATCGTTTTAATTTAATTATTTTATAAAGCTGACAGAAAGGTCTGGAGACAGGAAGGCTGGCAATTATTTCTGCCAACGTATTAGCTTCGCTATAAGACAATGTTTTTGATAAGTACAATGCCCCTTTACAGCTGCATCCAACCTTAGTTTATATAATCAATGTACCACTATATAGTAGCAGACTGTTCCTTGCTTTCGCGTATCCGGCTATTTTTCTGTGTCATTGTATTAATTACATTGCATATAAAAAATGGTAAACTTTGACAAATCCAAGTGTTCCCAAAAACAAGGTTCCTACGGATAATTAATAAACAATAAACAATATACAGAGGGAAAATGTTGCCCGTCTCCTTGGGACTATCTCTGATGGGACGTCTCTAGAGGACATTTTTTATTTATAGTTTAGTTTATTTTTAATGTTATTATTTAGGTAGCTTTTAATTTATATTTAATATACTAATTAACATTGCACAGTAATATATAGTAAAAATAAATCTTAACTTTTTACGGATGTGTAAAACACGTTCTTCTTCGACTTGAGAAGAAGAACTAAGTAGATTGCGTCAACAAATACCTATGTAACAAATAGCAACCAATACAGCGGGTATCTTATATTTGATCTCTTTGGGTAATACCTATTTTTATTTGTTTGCCAAACCTATAACTTTGATTGATCGTACTGCTTGTACTGCTACAATGTAGCGTAACCGCTTTCAGAAAAAGGAATATTAGATTCTAAAAACGGTTATATAAAAAAAACTTGTTAACATAGTATATTTGATTTTTAATAAATAATATAATAAGGATTCTATTTTATCTTTTGTAAGAGGTTACATATTTTATGATAAACGGAACTATTTTTCAAACGCAATGAGAAAAGTACCTCGACTTAATAGTATTAATGTTTTGGTCCAAAAATTAAAAACGGTTCTATCGTCACACAAAAAAAAACGGAACTCCCATCACTAGCTACAGTAATACAGAATACAGTACTATAGTAATACAGAAGAGAAACAATATTATTCTATAACGAATTTTTCTTTTGCAGATGATTGTTGGATCACCAGAATGGGTCGCAACAACAACAACAGTGATTTGAACGGCGAGATTAGCATTCTCCTAGTGGTGACTGTTATCATAGGACTGGCGTTAATGGCTAGCCTTTTGCTGTGCTACGCCTGCGTGCTACGACGGCTCTGTTGCGGGACCCGGAGCGAGCGAGCAAAGCATGCGGCGTATGCTAGACGAACTGAAAGCATCCCTATGGCGGATGTCACTCTACTCTCACAGCCTACTGAAAGCGAACGTGTGTAAAACGATTCTTGGGTTTCTCTAAACAACAAAGTACGAGTCTTGCATAATACTTGCGGAAGATTTGGATCATAGACTTATCTCTATATATAATATTAGAAGTCAATGACGCTCCGTTATCATTATGAGTAATTTATAACTTTACCAACTTACTCATGGTATTGTTAATTCAATTATAAATTTTATAATTTTTTAATGTATGTGTAACAGACCTGCAGACGACAACCTTAATACGTTCAAGTTGTTTATTAATCAATTATTTCTGCCAACGTTGCTCTACAGAGGGGAAATGTTGCCAACCTACTTGAGATTATTTCTAGGTTTCATTTTTTATTTACAGGTAATGTTATTTTTGTATTAGGTTTAGTTTCTATTTCATTGTATTTATATTAAGTAGTTTTTAATTATTATCGTCGTTCCTGAGAATAAATACTAAATTTATAATTATTTATTGTAGCATTGTTCAGCTATGTGTCATCAATGTAAGCAATTGTTTCTTTATCTTTATTTTCTTTACAGACATGTATACTTTTTTTTTTCAATATTGTTATTGCAGTGTTGTGTTCTTTTCTTACTCTTTATTGTATATCAGCTGTAAACTTATATGTGAAAAACCTTTAATAGTTCTTAGTGAATTTGCTGTATATTTATTAAAATATTGTCATGACCCCGGAGGGGATACGATGGTGATGATACTTTACTTTTTCTTATTCTGATAATGCATTTTTACCCATTATTTTTGCAATATTGCTTCAGCTCTATAAGGGTACGCTAGTCACGCACGTCGCGTGTCAAGATGGAAAAGCCACGACGAGCCCACTAATCTTGCTCTCAGACTAGAAAGTAAGGTTTAACTGCATTGACTTATATGTAATAGCAATTTTATTACAAATTTTCTCTGACCGGTATTTTATTTCAGAGTATAAGCGTGGTTTTTCATCACCCCGGAAAGGAAGCAGTCGTGATGATACTTTACTTTTTTATGAGTTGATGATTGATTAACCAATTTTTACATAAAGGTGTAATATAATGTATAAATCTATTTTTATAGACATACTATTATAGTCTAGTCATTATTATTAGCTAGTTAATCTACTAAGGTGAGTTAGGGTAAGTGTGACATATACATACGAGAGATAAACTTGTTGGCCACTCACCACGCGGCGAACGAGTGCCTTCACTCCATAGCCACGACTTAGACGGTTTGTAGTTCGCAGGCGCTTAGGGGTATCGGGCATGCGACCTCCCTTCAGGCTCAGGTCGTATCGTCAGACGATTTTGAGATCGCCGTCTTAAAAAAAAATGGTGGCCACTCATTGTTACTAATTGTAATAAGTTTTAATTCCCATGTACTTTTATTTAATTTAATGCAGATTACGATAACCATAGCTGGGCACCGTTAATCAAATAGTTAACTTCGTTAATCGTTAATCCGCTACAAAAAAAGTTAGCTTCGTTAAACGTTAAAGCGTTACATTTCGGAAGAATTAACGGAAGTTAATGTTAATCGTTAATCCGTTAATATGTGTAAATATGCATTTTTATTTCGTTGCGTTAGTGAACTTATAAAACCTGTTGGTTTAGGTTCTAGAAGTTAACAGGTTAATATATAATATTGTCAGAATAAGTTCTCTTTTTTGTCTTGCCTCGGTTAGAGCCCGCCTTAACAATCTCTTCAAACTGTGCGTATTGTGACTCATGTACCCTTCCTACATGTTGTTTCAAATTATTCAGGCTTGATACATGAACTTTTATTTTGGTGTCTTTCGGCAAGCAACGCTTACAAGCAAAAAGTATTTGCTGGCCCGATCTGGATACAAATTCCACATACTCAGTCAAATGTGGCCAAGGATTCTTACAGGACCGCTGAAATCCGATTCCATGTCTTCCATGATATAGTTTTAATTACTACACTGCACAGTATACTTTTCTATCTAAGTAATAACACTGCACTCTTCTTTATTAAAACGCAAATTATCACTGATAGTAATTTATAATAACAACAAACACAACACTAGTCACTCTAAGCACTGGCGCTAGTACTTCGCAGTTTTCTTACTCGCACGCGCCGGCAAAATATATCTAGTTTTGTTTGTGTCTCACGCGCCGCCACGCCCGGCACTTGTCGTTTCATACTTGTCTGAACCTGTTTTTCGCGTCACACCGCGGTGCCGTGCGGTAAATAGTGGCATTGGATTTACGATTAACGGACTTCTGCATATTAACGGAAGTTAACGTGTCCGTTAACATTTTTAAAAGTTAACTTAAAAGTTAACCCGTTAATCAAAATATTAACTTCGTTAATTAACGATTAACGGATTAACGAGTTAATGCCCAGCTATGACGATAACGCATTCGAATTCTAGGTGATGCTTAAAAGAATATTAATAAAAACACTTCCCCCGTTGTTGGGGAAAGAACAGAATCAGATCAAATGTATTCTACAGAGTAGACAATTGTATTAAGAGAGAGATATCTAGTGTCACTGTGACTTTTGTTTATACTCGTATTATAAAAATAGTGTTGCCATTTTATAAAATCACAACTGTTTTGGCAGTTATAAGTAATGATTACACTTTCTCCATATCCACATTTACCCAACTTACCTTAATTTGTTGTTATTATCATTACAGCCCCTAGAAAACACTGTCCTAGACCTCCACTGTTGGAGATGGGTGTTCCAGAACGTATGTATGTATGTATTATATATAGCTGGAGAATTTGGCCTACTCTCGCCACGCTGGCCAGGCGGCTTGGCGAGGATCTGATGTCAATTAATAACTATTTCACAAGTTGGTATTACTGGAATCGGGACCGAAGGCTTGTAGTATCTGGTGTTGTAAATCTATGACAAATGTACGCATGAAAAGTGTAGTTCTCATTGGTACATACCGGGAAAGTTTGAACCGACCTTTGTAGGATTTCATGGAAAGCGTTCTTCCAACCGAGCCACCAAGCGCTCTACCTTAATTTATTTTATATTAAATGTATGAGTAATCGAGTATTTTTTTTATATAAATCCAATTATTATCTATTGTAGATAACAAAGGGATCTAATCTTTGCAAAACTACAAACGATTTTGTTGTAATTTTATTGATAAGAACACTTTACTGTCATATTTGATTATTGTTTAAGATGTTATTGATATTAACTGCCTCCGTGGTCTAGCGGTTAAGTCCATGGATTTAAACTCAGAGGTACCGGGTTCGATTCCTGGTCGGGACACAAAAGTATTTATTAATGTAAATAAATACATTTAAATAATATTTTTTTTATTTGTGTTTTTTCTCAAGTTTGGTACGCTGGAGACGAGCTTGCCACTTGTCATGATTGGCCTATAGTAAAGTTGGCTAAATGTGAATCTGCTTATTTATAATGATGATACTTTTTTGTATTAAGAGACTTATAGAAGACTATAGTCTGACCGCTGAGAGATTATTAATTATTGGTTTAATAATTTCGAACGTTCTATTATTTTTTCTCACTTGAATTTAGGTACATAGAAAGACATACTTCGCATAGGTACTACTTACCAACGCATTCTCACAGCGGCCGGACTGTAGTCATTTATTCATTTGAAAAGTTATTTTATATATATTTAGTTTCTAAACGTACTGCGACTTTGGCCCGACATATGCTAGGTTAAATATATTATATTATAGACATAAGAATATCTGCTATTAGTTTATTTTATAACATACATGATAAATAATTATTATTTTGTATTAGTAATGCTGAATGAAATAAGATTTGCTGAATATTTTTTATACCAAAGGAAGCATTTAATAATTACTAACAATATCATATATCGCTTATGACCATGTTATTAATAGCTACCTTAAATAGTATATATATATATATATAGATTCATATGCCTACTGTTAGGTGTTTATTGTAAAATATTAAACATATTTATTAAAGTTGTTTTTTTTTAACAAAACATTATATATAACAAATTATATGTAGTGCTGGATTCCTCGGGATTGCAATCCCTACCTCATAGGTAAGTAATAGTCTACATAATAAATAGGTAATCCTTTGTAAAATAAAACACAGTTGTATAATAAAATAAATATATTTATAAAAAATCTGATAGGCACCAATTAATTGAATATTAAAATTTGATTATTCGACGATAATTTCCTTTTTAATTACAATACCACAATTGATTCATAACAATTATATAAATACCTAGTTAGGTACTTGCATAAAATTCATTACTTATTATTATTTAAAATATTTTTTGCACGAAGTACAAAAGCATACTTATTTGCAAACCATATAGATGAATTATATCTTTCCTATTATTATACATTTTTATTTTACATTGACATATCACATCTACTTTGTTTACTAGGATATATATATATATATATATATTAGGGTGGAGTGAAAAAAAATATTTTTAAACTTTGTTCCTCCTGTATCACCAATGGATGATCGTCATTCTTAGAAATATAAAAATAAAATTTCAAGTTTCTACGTTTACATCTTAAGGTGTCGCATCAAATTTAAAAGTTAAAGAAAATAACAAAATTTGTTTTTTATATTTTTTTTATTTGAGACAAACTATTTATCAAAATGAAAATATTGAAGCTTGAAATTAAGTATTGTACTTATAAATATACAAAATATATTAAATAAAAGTATTTTAACATTCGGAAGCTAAAGCTACACTCTTCTTTTTGCTTAAAAAAATGTGATTTTGTGTCAAATACTGGTATGTCTTGCCTTGCCTTTATTGTCGTGCGAATGAATCCATCTCTTGCCTCTGGCCCACAAACAGATAAAGAAGCCTCAGTAACGAGCTTGACGCACCGTTCTACTGCCTGAGTGTGGCAAGGATACTTTTTGATTTCAAATAATGTGCCACCTGAGGAAATCACGCTTGAAATTTCTGCGTCACTATATTTCATGGTCATCGGAGGTTCTGTTATTTTTTCATTTGACCAGTCAATCAAATCATAATAATTCCATGCATCACTTTTAAGATTTGGGAGTTGAAATTCTCTTACTTTCTTTCCTTTAAACTCTTTTCTTGCCTTTAAAATTCTACGAAGTCCTAGTTCCCTTATGTGAGACTCATCATCTAGTAACATTGCTAATAGTATGTTTTCTGGATGTGCAAAGAAGGAATTTCTCTGAATAGTTTTCATAACAACGCTTTTTTGGTCATCCGGTAGATACAAACATCTTTGAATCATGTTAAAGATATGAATTGGACCATATTTGCAAGAAGGTTTTGTTTTAATGTCAAACCAAGTTGGTGCATAGACTTTCATTATGAAAGTTGCAAGATCTTTTAAAGGTTTAGAAGGTTTCGTTGTTCCAACATATAAACGAAGAATTCTATTAGCGCAAGTCAACCACCGTGAATGTGCAAGTTTACCAGGATCTTTGCTGGCCAAGTTTCGTGGGACCGTACCTGTCGAAATGGCAGAGCATATTTCATATAAATATTTTTGTTCAGTGCTAAGGGTATTAGTATTAAAATCTGGTAATTCTATAGGAATGCGTTCGAACATCTGTATTTGACAATTTTGGCATTTTTCTAACATTTTCCCTATGGTCCCAGAAAAACTGTTTGGTCCTGTAGTTGTACCATCAAGGCTGGTAAATAAATGACGAAGTGGTAGTTCATTTGCATGTAACAAGCACACAAACTATTGCAAAGGTCTTTGAAGATGTTTTTCTAATAAAGTTAAAACTCCATTTTTATGTCCTGTATTTACAGCGGTACCGTCACATCCAATAGCTACCAAATATGGGCGATATTCAAACTTTGATTTAAGAAACTCAATTATATGTTTTACAATAGTCGTGGCTTTCCCAGAATCAACAGAAAGATGACCGATATATTCAGAACCAGGCTCCGAAATAATTGAAATATGTTCTTCAGTAATATTCTTCCGTTGTGAGATACTGCCACTTTTAGTCATAATTAAAGTTTTATCTTTACGACCATCAAAGTAAATAGCACTCAAAATTTGTTTGCTCTCAAAGCTTTGTAAATCTTTGCGTGCCTTTTTCCGCTCTCTACGTATTTTACTTCGATCTATTACTTTTGACGAGTTTTCAGTGCTGATAACGTTTAAATCCAACAATGCAGCATTTACGATTAATGCAGCAGATCGGTCAAAAACTCCAGTTCGGTCACAAGCAGTAGCTAAGTTTTGCAATTTACTTCTCATTTGTTCAGTTTCTCTGGTTGATCGAGTCGTTGTTTCTGTTCTAAAACTCACATCTTCATCACCGTCTGATGCTGCAATGGACGAACTACTAGAAGACCAATTAAAAACTGGATCAGAAGAAGTACTTGGGATACTGGCTCTTTTTAAAAACTCATCATACTTTCTCTTCCTTGTCTCTTTACGGCAGATAGATTTAGCAGACACTTTATCAATAGACCCAATATACATTTTTCGTTCATTTCTTTGGTCTTTCAAAAAGGTTTCTTCCGCAATAGGGACTTTAATCACATACTTACAAACTTCTCTGGATTCACATTTACAAGTAGCGATGTCAAATAATTTTGATTCAGATTCTTCGTAGAACATTTGCTTTTTCTTTTCATTGAGTAATTTCTTCACATTCTTGTATTTATTATAATAGGAAATCAATCTGGCAACTATTTGTTGATGGCTTATAATGGGAATTAACGCCTTGTTCCAAATTTTTTCAATATCAACGGCTACCATTTCACACAAATCTTTCACTGCAGGATCTTTACCATTATTTAGTTCCAGTAAGTCATTTCTTAACCACAAGTAATATTTTATAATATCACAATAAGTTGGTAACACATTATCACTTGGTTTTATTGGATCGCCAAACAAGGGGCATCGCAAGTCTTTTCGAGTCTTTGGCATTTTATTGACGAATAATCAGACTTTTTTACACTTGTCGTTACCACTAAAATGAGAAAGTTTAAGAAAACTATGCAAAGAAGAACAAGTTAACCCTTTAAAGTAACGTGAAATGTAAGTTTTATTACATATAGGTAGTACCTATTAGGTACACAATAACATTGACGTGCAGGTACACGATAGCGCGCCACCTCAAAATAAAGTCGTAGGGTTTTGATTTTCAGCATGAATAAAGCTTTTACTCCAATTTCACTCCACCCTAATATATATATGTATATATATTATATTTTATATATATTTACTATTTACCCGGCTCTCGGCGAAGGTAAACATTTATGAAAAAGGCAGTGTTTAAAGGATGATTCACGCTACACCGTGTCGCGACCGGAGCACGGTCAAACATTATGGTATACTTTTTGTATGAAGTAATTTATGCCTGGCCGTGGCACGGGGTTGATATGTCGGTGGGTATTGTTTCCCGGCTCCACCACGGTCCGGCCCCGACACGTTGTAACATGAACATATGCGCCCGGGCGCCCGCAGAGCAGTCAACGTCAAATCTTAAAACTTGCTGTCGTCATCTATTAATTCTTTGTAAAGTAAAGCAAATTCTCCTTCTGCTTCTCGCTTTCTCCAGGTTGGATGTACACACATTCCCCATCTTCTTATAGTAGTTTCGCTTCGTTTTTCCAATACTTCGTCATGGCAATTGCAATAGCTGCCAATTCAAATTGTGAAAATTGCATATTTACTTAATCGTTAAGTCTATCGACAGATAAATAATAAAATAATAAATAAATATTTCCAGACAGGTCACACAGCGCCATCTAATTTCCGTGGTAAGCTACGAAGCTTGTGTTACGGAAACTAGATGGTTGATAAACTACATATTAACTTTTATTTTTTGTAAATATATACATATTGTACATATAAACACCCAGACCGAGACAAATTATACAATGTACAACTTGCCCCCGGTGGGAATCGAACCCACGACCTCCCGAGTTCACGGCAACGTTTGTTACCACTAGACCACGGAGGCGGTCAAAAGATGAAATCACCGGTTAACAAAACGGCCCGGTCGCGACACGGTGTAGCGTGAATCATCCTTAACTAGACATATTATTTAAATTTCCGAATAAATAGCCAAAATAGATTTGAAAAATATCTATAGTACATATTCCGTAGAAGAGCGACTTTAACCGACTGGTAATCTGAATGAAATCCACTTTTTATATATAAATTACACTAATAAAAGCGGAGGTAATGGATTGCCTAAAATACTGCGTAGAATTTATCAAGAGCAAATATTTTTATATTATAATCTCGAATAAAAATAAAGAACTACGTATTTTTTATTTTAATCATTCAGTAATAAAATCTCAAGTTAAGTGCAGAGAAGTTTTCTTATAAATATCGCCACTCATACAGATAATCATGTAGGTAGCGAGAGGTCGACGATCGCGCGAATGTTGACTTACGTAATTATTTCTCTCTCTATTTCGTTTCTCGGCTGTGGGCGAGATCAATTAATAACACTCCACAGCCTTATATTTATTACGATGGATATCGCGATTTTCAGACGCGGCCTTATTCACCATGCAAAAGTGTTTGTTTTTCGGATAATGTATTTTATTTTTAAAATAAAGTGATCTTTTTTTTAAATAGAGGTTCTACTAATGTCTTCTGAAGCTCGGAAAAATATTTTCCTTTTTGACAATTACACGCGATATGTTCAAAGCTATACAGAGTGAATTTTTAAAGTGAGGTGGACTATTATGTAATACGAGGAATATCGAAAAATGCTGAAAGGTGTCTCCAGGCCGATTTTAATAAAGAATAAAACTGCATAATTCA
Source organism: Tinea semifulvella (assembly GCA_910589645.1). Lineage (NCBI taxonomy): Eukaryota > Metazoa > Arthropoda > Insecta > Lepidoptera > Tineidae > Tinea > Tinea semifulvella. Next base: position 8,203,861 of record OU342586.1, read on the forward strand.
TATTTTTTTTAACTAATTTGTTAGCCGAAAATTATAAAAAAAAAGATTATTAGGTAAACTATACACCACTTAAAATAATTTCACATAAGATTTTTTTGTTTGAAGTTTGATATTACTTTCCGAAATACCTTATAAGCGACACTATCAGCTAATGTAATATAAAATGTTTATATTTGATAAAAAAAAGCCGTAAACATATTTTGTAGGCAACCCATCACCATTTCTTTTATTAGTGTATGGCCTCGATACGAGTAGTTCCTGGTCTCATCTAGCTACTTCGTAATTATTTCTATTAAATTGTTAGGACTAGTTAAGGAAAAAACATACAAAAGTCATTTTTATTTCCATTGGATTGCCAAACGCTAGTAACGATAGTGCGCAGCAAATTAGAAAACGACAACGCTAGGGGAGGATTTTTTTCACTATTTATATGAGTTATTCACGGATCTCAAAGTTATCAAAAAACCTTACATTATCTAAAATATATTTTGTCGTGCTGAAAGGGATAATAGTGTATTTTTAACCGACTTGAAAAAAGGAGGATTTTTTTTTGTATTATACGTGATTTCTCCGCCAATTATAAATTAATATTGATGATTATTTTTTTGTTTGGTAGATCGTACTTCAGAGGTGGTCCCATAAAAATAAAGTCGAAATTGGTCCAGCACTTTTTGAGAAAATCAACTAAAACCTACCATCTATAGGGGAGAGTGGGGTAATTGAGAACGGCGGGTAATTGGGAATAGCTAGATAAGTAATACTTCCCCCCGCACTACACCGGCCCGTATCTGTTCAATGGACGCATCCAGCGCCCTTCAGTACGTACGCGACAGTGAGAGTCAAAGGCCGCTCGTGCGCTGTTACGGTAAGTCGAGCAATTTTTTTTGCATTTCTGTTATAATTTTTGTCGTGTGTTGTAATAGATGTAAATATATTATTTTTGATTCTAAAACACTATATTTCGTTACTATCATGCACGTACTATCTGGTTTCAAACCCCACGTGGTTTGAAGTTCACCAAAAATACTGTTCAACAGTTGGTGGCCATTTTGATTATTATTGACTATTTCGGGCAATTGGGAACGGCGTCAGGCGGGTAATTGGAAACGTTCCCAATTACCCCTTGCATTCTTAATTACCCCTAGTGCTGCTGGTTGATTGTAAAAAAATGTTTTAACGTTATAAATTGTTTTAGATGCCTCGAAACTACATACGAAAGACTGAACCAAAATACCAGATTGAAAATCTACGGCATGCAATCGAAGATGTCAAAAGTAAAAAGCTCACATTGGGCCAAGCTGCTACCAAATACTCAGTACCAAAATCAACATTATTTAAACAACTAAAACAAAACGAATTCAAGACACCAAAAAAAGGTCGGTACGCTGTATTTAAGAAAGAACAAGAAGACCAACTAGAAAATACATACGTGATTGCTGCAAATCTTTTTATGGCATAACACCAAATTCATTACGTAGAATTGCTTACCGATTTGCTGAAGCTAACAAACTGAAACACAATTTTAACAAAGAAACCCAGCTGGCAGGTAAAGACTGGTACTATGGCTTTATGTCTCGACATCCTTCCATCAGCTTACGGATTCCAGAAGCTACTTCACTTAATAGAATAACAGCCTTTAACGCCACCGAAGTGAATCTGTTTTTTGATCAACTAAAAATGATCCAAACAAAACACAATATACCTGGTCATCGTATTTTTAATATTGATGAAACCGGCATTAGCACAGTTCAAAAAAATTACAAGATTTTGGCTCCAAAAGGTTTAAAACAGATAGCAAAAGCAACGAGTGGAGAACGTGGTGTCACAACAACAGTAGTTTGTGCTGTCAGCGCTAGTGGCATCTATATACCTCCCATGTTTATCTTCAAAAGAAAGAGAATGAACGGACTGTTACTTAAAGGCTGTAACGGTGACATGATTGCCACGGTTTCTGATTCCGGTTGGATAAATGAGTCCATATTTCTTGACTACTTGCGACATTTCATTTCTTTTGTGAAACCTACCAAAGAAGAACCAATTTTATTAATACTCGACAATCACGAAAGTCACATAAGCCTGGGAGCATACGAGCTTTTCCGAGAACACAACCTGCAGGTTCTTTCCTTACCACCCCATGTGTCTCACAAAATGCAGCCGCTGGATCTTACAATCTTCAGTTCGCTGAAGATGGCATATAATAAAGAATGTCAGCTCTACATGGTTAACAATCCTGGCAAACGAATAAGCCAATATGAGGTTGGAGAACTTTTTACAAAGGCATACAACAAAACAGCTAACATAAGCAAGGCTGTCAGTAGATTTAGAGCCGCTGGAATTCATCCTATTGATCCTGACAAATTTAAAGACAGCTTTGAAAATACGGTATCTGATCAATCCCACACCAGTCAGACTCAAGAATGCGATGTTCATGAAACTGCAGCTGAGCAAAGTTTGAATGAATCTGTTAACACTGTCAGCCAGGGTCAAACACCAACACAGGATGCCACTTCTATTCCTGAAAATGACAACGATTTGAACGTTACCATTAATACTCCTCCTTCATCCATACCTGTGCCTCTTGCTGAAATTATCAATGTGCCTGTCATTCCTAAAACAGGAACCACTTCTAAGCGACAGAATAAGAAGCATTCTCAGATTTTATCCAGCACACCAATCAAAATTCAACTAGAGGAAAAACAGAAAAGACAAAGTGAGAGGTAAGCTAATAAAAAAGAAAAAGTTCCAACTAAAAAACCAGAAAAGAACATTAAAACTATACAAAAGAAACCACGAGTCAAGGGTAAAGAAGTCAGAAATTTGAAGAAGGCCTTACAAGGAAATGAAAACAAAGAGGAGTTTTACTGTATAATTTGCAACGAAAAGTATGAATCCCCACCGACAGAAGATTGGATCATGTGCGCCATTTGTAAACTCTGGGCACATGAAAAATGTACTGCAGGCGAGACTAGTAAAGGTTACGTGTGTGATATGTGCCACACAAAGAAATTGTAGTTTATTATAAAGATTTAATTGTGTCGTTCCTAATTACCCCATACCGTTCCCATTTCCCCCGCGGGATGATCTCAATTACCCCATAGGGTATCGGGTAAAAAGGAACGGCAATGTTTTTTGTTTTCATTCATATTTCTAATAAAACGTTGATTTTAATTTTTTTTTTTATCATTAATAAGTAGATAGATAAGCAAAGTTTATGTTGCAATAAAAGTTAATTATGTCTGTGACTTTTTTCTATTATTTTTGAGCGTTGGAAGTTAATTGTTCCCAATTCCCCCACTTTCCCCTACTGTCTAAATGTCCTAAAGGTTTGGCTAACAGAGAAAGTCCGCCTTTGTACATAGTGCAATAAAGTTTTTAAATAAATAAATAAAACCGCAAAATATACACAGATTGTTCAGGCACGCGATTTCTTCGCCAATTATAAATTGATTTAGAGGATTATTTTTTTGTTTCGGCTGGCATCGACTGCAAAAATTGCTGTTTATAAATATTAAATAGATATTTAATAATAATAAATATTATGTAAAGTATCAATAATTTTATTGATTGCCCTTTAAGTAATTAAAGTTTTTTTTTTCTATTTTTAAATTAATTTACAAAGTATTTACATAGGCATGGATTTGAAGTTTTTTTTAAAATATTTTTTGTTATAATCAAAGTGGATTTCATTCGGATAACTGATCGGTTAAGGTCACACTTAAACGTACGGTGCACTTACGGCCAGTTGCAGAAAGGATGATTATAATAATCTTTGATATTTTGATATACGCTACGTGATTGGTAGTTAGCTTGTCAATTTGGTTATTTCAGCCAATGACGTGTCTCATAGGCATACGTTAAACATGTCAAAAGACAACCAGCCTTTCTGCTACTGCGTTAGAAGATCGAACCTATAGGCCTATTCAAGAACTTAATGACTAAAATTCCTTATGTGTTCGTTATTTCTTTTTGGATTGCAGACTAGTTCTTCCACGCCAGCTTATTTAAGATTTTAGGTTAGTTATAATAATTTTTCAAAAAAATAAACATTTTTTTTTTGTTTATAAAGTAAAAACTATAGTAAAAAAGCTAATGAATGACTTTTAACATTAGGTAACGATTTTTTTTTAAATATATTTTATTTATAAAATATAAGAACCTAAGCTAGGAGACAATTAAAAATGACACAAATAACAATGCATAAAAGTAACAGGTATTTTTTTATATATTTTTTTGACATATTTAAAGAAGAGATATAACATTTATAAAAATATGTATATACTCGTATATGTATATAAAAATAATATCGCATCTTTATAAAATATAATATTTACCTTAATTACTAATTTCAATTACCTACCTATATCTTATTCAAGATAGCAAGAAATATTATGTAAACAAGAAAACAAAAATACTTTAATAGTTATCCATTGTATTATTCAGGTGTAGCTAATTTATAACTAATATATTTTACACATTCTATTAATTAATATTTAATACACAGGAAATATTTTTTTACGCATTTAGTTTATTTGTCACAAATCTGGCAGGTAATATACCATTTTTTTCCGGACAGTTGTTTATTTACATAACAGTATTTGCTATCGCGAATATAGAGTAGTCGTTAATTAGTCAGTTGAAAATTGCATTTTATATAGTAAGCACTAAAGAAAATTCACATTTTTTTTTAAATTAACTAGTACGAAAAGGGTTTACAAAAAAATGATATACAATAATATCGTTGTCAATTGATCAAATTTAAAGTTTCGTCAATGTTTTACTATTGGCTGGTTGCAGATAGAATGAATATATTTTTTTGACACATAGTCACTTTCGTTATTTCAGCCAATTACGTGTCTTAAAGGCTTACGTAAACATGTCAAAAGATAACTTTTTGCAACCAGCAGTAAGAGTGCGTAGAATGTAAACTAAACTTTACAAAGAAGTTATAAGATACGAGTATAAGAGAAGATAGAAATAATAAAGTCTATAAGAGATTTACTAATTAACATGCAAATATAAAACGACTAATTGAACCCTACCTAGCTAATTTAAGATAGTTCTGATAAAGACATTTTTACTAAAGCTTAGGCGCCGAACAGACTGTCCCACAGTGGTCTGAGTTCTGCGGTCCGCGGTCACACGTACCCACACCGCGAGCGGTCTTGATATCTAGAGTTGTATTTCTTTCACCACGTGTAACACGTCACTCGCTCTTTTTACTTCAGACAAAGTAACTTAACCGTTGGAAAATTAAATTCTACTACTATGGAGCATTGCATATTCTAAGATAAAAAGAAAGTGCTGGTAAATTTAATAAATTTAAAGAACACCTTTTTTATAGTCATCGTCGCTTAACTCATAGAAAAAACATTTGTCACACACTAAAATTTAATAAACTTAAAATCCTCTCCAATTATCCAATTGAAAAAAAAAGAACGCGCGATAACTTTGTCCGCAGCGATTCGGTTTTCGCAGACCGCGGGGCTGTGTGTCCGGCACCTAAAGTATATAATTAAGGGTCGGAAATTCAAAGCTTTCTTAACTTTAAGGTCGTCTCACCAATACTTAAGAATTAGATTTACTTTTGAATTAAATCTACAAATCAAATTGTAAGATTAATAAAAAATAAAAAGTATGAAACAACCGGTTGATTTATCAGTGTCACAATATTATAATGAACAAAGTAAGCCTAACCTAAAGTACCTACCTATAACATACAATTAACACCGTAGGTCATGGTGTATAACTCTGTTCGCGTAACACACCGTGAACCATAGTTCGTAGTGATTGAGGTTTGCAATACTCTTCAAGCCAGTTGAACACACCGGCAGAGAATTCGGCAAAGTTGTTCACGGGTACGCCTTCAAATGATTCGAAAAGCTTGTCCATTATTCCTTGGAACTGTGGACAAAAATACTATTTATTACCTACACTGCTATTATAAACGTAGTAATTCAAAAATACAGAAAAAAACTCAGTTGCATTCACAACACTTTAATTTCACCTTCACTAAAATATTTACTGTTAATATCATATAATTATAGTCTTGATAGACCAAGCCTACAATGCTGGCTTGTAAAATTTGTCGGCGTCGATTAAAAACCTTAGTCATGTTGGTCAAAACATTATTAATCCCCTTTTAACTGCCTTCGTTGGTCTAGTGGTTAAGCCATGGATGTAGACTCGAAAGTACCGGGTTCGATTCCTGGTCAGGACACGATAATTTATTTGTGATATAAGTTTGGTACGCTAGAGACATCGCCGAATTTGTCATATTGGCCTATAGTAAAGTCCGCTAAATGTAAATACACTTCTTTAAAAGTGTGGTTTATGAATTATTTATTTATTATTTATTATCCTATTTTTGTTATTATTACAAGCACGACATGTGACCTTGCGCCCACCTGATGGTAAGTGGCGCGCGAGATCGATGAATGTTAGCAACTGGAATCACACTCATGATTGACATCAGTCTCTAACACTATGCCGGCTTGACTGGGCATGATGGCAATTCGAACCTGATCCCGAAACGAGTGTATACACTTACACGAACGAATGGATAGTTCCCCGTCCCGGCAGACTGGGTAATTTACCACCATCAGTCCGCCTACCACCTATATAGTAGAGTAGTTGTCTTTAATAAAAAATAGTTAATACGGAAACATCGTGGGGAAACCACGCCATTCGGCTTTATCCACCAATGTCTTTATTAGTTACGCTTATGGCTATACACAGTAAGTATTTGGATAAGAAAACATAATTTTTAGGTCACACTATAGTAAAGTTGGCTAAATGTGAATCCGCTTAGTTATAGGCGTGGTTTCTGACCACCCCGAAAGGAAAACTGTCGTGATGATACTTTTACTAAAGTAAAAATAGTAGATAAAATATTTAGGATACTCTGTTTAAAACTGTTTTGCTTTTATAAAAAAAAAAAAATGTTTTTTGAGGAAATAACCACGCATGATAAAACAATATCTTAAGTATATCTGCTGAAAGATATGTTATCATTTTCTTTTGAAAAGTCCGCTAATTTATACAAATAGTAGCTTCATACAATGTAACTGAACATTACCTATAGTCTGTTTGCCGGCAAATTGTTACAAATTGATTATTTTGAGTGCTTCCGCATTCGCCTCACATATTTGCCCTACATAAAAAATACCTAACGAAAATTCGTCCTATGCTGGTTAAGGATTCCTTATTTGTCCCAAAAATGGCGCTTAGTGTTTTCAACTGATTTGTGAAACTAAATCCCATTAATAAGTTAAAAAACACGATAAAAATATTTGTAAAAAAAACAATACCGTGCTTTTAAGTCATGTAATAATTTAATAAACAAATTAATTCTAAGTAGAATTCTATAGTTTTTTTTTTTTATTTACATAAGAATTGTTTATCCTTTCTTTTGAGGTAAACAAGAGGAGCCTCTTAGCATACAACAACTTCCAGATATCTTTTGCCATGTTAGGTTATTATATAGTTATGTATAAAATTTGAAGATAAAATCCAAAGTAAATGTTTAATACGGATGATTCATTATTAATCGCCATAACAATCCGTTTCCATATGAAGTTTCGTTAACTTTATAGAATAATTTGCAGTATTTTGTTTTTTTTTTACTTTAGTGCGAATAAATAAATAGTAATAAAAAAATAATTTATTGACACAATTTGCTTTTACCTATATATAAATGTGCTCTGTCTCATGGACTAGTCTGATTTAACAGAGTGTGTTCCAGAAGACAAAAAAATAAGGAACAATAAATAAGTAAAAAGTTAATTAAAGTCAATATGTTTTTAGGCGGAGTAAGGAATGTGTAACGAGGCGAGTGCGAAAAATAAAATTCGGGGCGAGTATTTGTGGGGGTAAACATGGAACCACTCATTATTTTTACCGACGCCGCACGTTCTCGCACTGGGCCTCACCTGACAACTACCACGATACTCAGACAAAAAAAAAAAAAAAATCAAAAATATTTTATTTCTTCAAATACAAGTTTATATAGTACATTTTCTGGATACACTGGCGAGACAATAAGCGACAGTCGCTATTCCGAGACGTTATCATAACATTTATCAATTCTCGGCGAACAGACTATACACAGATCTTACAAAAATGATTGACACTTTTCTATGAATACAAATTTTAAAACCTTAAAAAATCTTTATATAAATTATAATAGATTTACAATACCACCGCTTTGGAGAGTAAGCCATCGGATCCACTAATACCTATTTGTGGAAACGATAATAAATTGTTTTTAGAATTAAAACTGTCTAGCCAGACGCCCATCTTCAGTGGTGAAGGTCTAGGAATATCTGTTCTAGGGGCTGTGATGATTATTGCTTGTCTTTCACGTTTGAATTTAAGTTTACTTGACAAATTTTAAGATAGATACATAAAATGAAAGTCTCGATCTATAAGATGTTCATCCATCTCACCCATGATGCGCCAGTCTGGCACTATCTACTGGCCAAGACCAGACGACAGGGACAAGATCCAAAGTCAACAGATACCACTTAAGAGTGGTCTTCCAAACGCCGTGGTTCGTTCGTAATGTGTATGATGTCCTCATATGTATAGCTGTGTACTGTATGTATAGTTTATGTGTGTAGTATATTATAATTATTTAAGTAACTTATTACCTGTATGATTAAAATTTATTATTTTTTAATCCTGCCTATCACCTTACTCGATCCCCAAGGTTAACTGATTAAGAATGCCTATTGTCATTAATAGCCTAATGGCCTCTGTACTATTTTTAAGTGCATTAAAGAACTAAGGGAGTTCTTTGCGCCATTTGCACGGAAATATCAAGACAGGATTTTTGGTTTGTTAATTACTTTACTGTCAATATTGTTAGTCAAAAAAAGCATCAAATCTGCAACACTTGGAATTTGATGATCCCAAACTGTTATGAACAAATTAGGTGTTTAGGACTGATGTATTCTGTACAATTCTTTAAAAAAACTTTTTAAAAAATTAAGAATTTAAATCAATAAATGAACGTAACACGTAACATTATGCGTAACGTTAATGATAAATATTTTAGATCTATTTCGCAAATTGTTTGCATCATCAAAACAAGTGTGCGTCGAATATTCACTTAAATCGTTAATTTCTACCGTGCCGTGCGTAGGAGTAAATGCAGGCTCTTTGACCAAAGAACAACAAAGCTGTTATTATAAGGGTTGTATTTATTTCCTGAGTGCGTGGAATATGTGAATATGTTTAATACTAAAAAAATAAACTTACAACTTGGAATTTATCTTGGTCCGTTAGCCTTTGTTCGTTATGACCAGGCACTGAGTGTTGTGCTTTGACAATTTGTTCATAGTTGGCCTGCATTATTCTTAAAGCTAGCACCTCTTTACGAAGCGCATTCCTCTCATCATCTTGGCGCCGACGTTGTTGTAGCAAATATTGAATATAATCTATTGATTTTTGTAATACCTGCAAACATAAAACATTTAAATTAAAGCCATCATTTTGAACCCAATGTATGATATAATATATCAATGATGAGAAAGTGTTGCTGGACAACATGGTGCTGGTTAATGGGGGAAACATAAATCTATACTAATATTATACTGCCTTTGTGTTCTAGCGATTAAGTCCGTGGATTTAGACACTTAGGGCTTGATTCCTGGCCGAGACACAATAATTTATTTGCAATATTTCTCCTGTTTGGTACGCTAGAGACATCGACGAGCTTTCCACTTGTCATGATGGGTAAATAAAAAACGTCGTGGCATGATACTTAATATTTTAAATGGGAACTTTTTCTGTATGTATGAATGTGTATATTTATATAAGACTGTTTATCTCGCTTTTACGCCTTAACTAGTGTACCAATTTTAATAAAATATGGCATAAACGTTCTTTATAATTCAACATCTAAATAGAGTTGTTATGAATATTCGCATTCGCGTATCCGAATGATTCGCATCATTTTAGACATTCGCATTCGTATCGCATCACGTGTTTCTTTCGACCAATAGAAAGCATTTTTAGTCGCTTATTGTTTGTGATTTCTGCTATGTTCGGCTTGAAAGCAAATAAAGCGAAGCTTGCTTTTTTTAGCAATATTTGTATGAAAATAGAGCAGCGCCAAGTCGAACGAATTTCAAAGCGAAATAAAGTGAAGAAAAGTGCTTAAAGCCACAAGTCTAACATAGGTACCCAATTAGGTTTAGGGATGTGCCAATGTGCGTCACAATATGATGGGTAAAAGACGGCGAAACTGCTTTTTCTATATACATATACTCGTATAATATGCTCTTTTGAATTTAAATTACTCTTGATAACGTTTATAATTAAATAAAAATAATGCCTTAAGGTGATTCAGGGCTTTTAATGCTATTCATAAAAATTCGCATTCGCATTCCAAACATCCCTACAAATATAACATGTGACCTAGGGCTGCCTTAAAGTGTTTGTTTGACAATTATTATGCTACCGGCCAGTTGTAGAAAAGATGATATAAATAATGTATGATCAAGATTTTGATATATGCCTCATGGTTGGTTGCTAGCTTTCACTTTGGTCATTTCAGCCAAAGACATGCCCCATGCGTTAAACATGTTAAAAGATTATCAGCCTTTCTGCAACCGGCCATACATGCTAAGTCCAGTTCAAACAACTACTAATACAATAAATGCTCAATGACTTATACTTTAAACTTGAAATATATAAAGAATGCTGGGAGTTTGTCTAGCATAAATGCGTGCTTTACCACAATGTTTTGGGTCAGAAAACATTAAAAGTTTTTCCAACACATTGTTTTTTCTGGCCCACAATTTCTTAAAGTTTTATTTAGGTTCAACTTACACTATATTTGTTTATTTTAAATAAATTATTTAATGCAATTAAATAATAGTACAGAGGCGAGGTAGCGAGGCAGTAGGCATTTTTACCAGATAACCTTGGGGGTCGAGTAAGGTGATAGGCAGGATAAAAAAAAATAGTTACTTTTATTTATACAGTTAATAAGTTACTTAACTACACACATCAAAAGTGTCTAGGGATCAACATATATTTTTGCAATAACTTTTCTCCTGATTGATATTCATTAAAATTTTCTTTAAGGATTGATCAAATAAAATGTTTTCGTTTGTCTACAGTAACGATAAACCAAGTCACCTTTGCATTAGTAAAAAAAATTGCCATTTTCCTAATAAAGGGATTTTTGACATTTGAACCACTAACATTAAAGTTCGAAAAAAAGACTGAAATAACAGTTTTTTTTTTAATTTTATTGGGTAACTTAAACAATTAATAATCCGTGTTTCTACCGCGAACACTAACAACACAAGAACATCGGTTTGGCATACTCAAAATGAGTTCATCCAAATCACGCTGTGGAATGGCCGCCCATGTTCGTTGCAACAACAAAAAAAGGTCTTCTTGCGACTGGATACCCTCCATATTCGGCAGAGCTCTTCTCTGAAGAATATCCCATGCATGCTCAATCGGGTTCAAGTCTGGCGACTGAGCAGGCCAGGGCAGGACATTGATGTTAGCTGCGGCGAGAGTCTGTCTTACAACTCTTGCGGTGTGCGGTCGTGCATTATCATGCATTAACTGAAATAAGGGACCGATATGCACTTGTAGAGGAACGATGACGTCTGATACAACCGTCTCAGCATAAATTTGAGCGTTGAGGTTGCCTCTGATCCAAATCAACTCAGTTCTTCCGCCGATCGAAATACCCGCCCATACCATGATGGTTCCACCACTATAAGGATGGACTTCCTGGCAGGATTTTAATCGCTGTTGGCGTCCAGGGGTTCTCCAGTGTCGTATACGTCTTGTATTCGGCCTCATACCAAAACGAGACTCATCAGAAAAGCACACGAAACGCCATTGTTCTTCTGTCCAATTTCTGTGTTCAAGAGCCCATTGATATCGAGTCCTACGATTGTGCATTGCTATAGGTGGTACCCGTAGCGGTCTTCGGGAATGAAGGTTCACTTCATGCAAGCGGTTTCTGACTGTTTGGTCGCTAATTAAGTTCCCTGAAGAGCGATGAAGGCTCACGGCTAACATCATGGCGGTTATTGTTGGAGTTCTTCGAGCTGTGATTTGAATGTATCGGTCTTGTCTCCGTGTGGTGCAGCGATACCGTCCTCCATGGCGCTCAGCCACGGTACCAGTGGTTCGGTAACGTGTCCAAAGTCGACTGATAACACTCTGACTTGTATTCAGAGCTAAAGCCACAGTACGTTGCCGGGAACCAGCTTCTATCATTCCCACGGCTCTGATCATTTCTTCCCTGCTTAAATGACGTCGCCGCTCCATAATAACGTTGGTTTTAATCAGTAGTAGGGAAACAGTAGCACTAATAATGTCTTCAATGCGTCTTATGTTTTTATAGGGAAAATATTGACAGCTGATTTTCATCTTTTACTCGAATTTGATTGACAGTTCCTGTTTTAAATTATGAAATGCACCAAAAAGGATCCATATAAATTTATAAAATCATAAATTTATTACAAAGCCACATCTCAATCACAAGAAATCCGCATAAACATGCTTGATCCCTAGACTTTTTTGATGTGTGTAATTATAATACACAACACATTATACCTACACACATAAACTATACATACTATACACAATTATACATACAATTACATCATACACTTATACCCTATATAAAAAATATAACTCTGACTGTTAAATAGCAAGGGCACATTTAGCAAAGTATAGGCAAAGCATAAGATTGCTTAATTGACCTCAGCATTAGCTGCAGCTTGTCGGTTTTTATGAAAAAAGTTGGTTCTGTAAAGTAACAATATAGTTGATGATATTCCAGGGGCATAACACATTCATCCATCCTGTATGAAGGTGCCAGTTAGTTTTCCGATCTGTTAAAATTGCAGGGCTCCTCACTGACTGTTAAGAACAACTTAATTGATAATTTCACCTACCATCTATACTGTCTAAATGTCCTAAAGGTTTGGCTGATTCAGTGAATGCCTTGTAGCATTAGGCATAATAGGCTTTGTACATAGTGCAATTAATAAATATTATAATAGTAAACTAATACAACTCTCAATAACACAATAAAATGTGCAATTCTGTTACTATATAGAGTTCACTGTATATTGTATAACCAATTTTTTCATTGATTTTAAGCAATATAAAATATATAGTAAAAATACTAACAGCAGCTTTACTAGGCTTGTATCCTGTGGCATCTGTTTGTTGACATGTTGGCACTAATTCTTGCAGGGAGTCATATCCTTTCTTTATAGCATCTCTTCTCTTTTGTTCTGCCTATAAACAACAAAAAAAGTTAAACCTTTAATTCTCTTTTATTTATAATAAAAGTACCTACCTACCCAAAGATATTGCCTAACTATATTTCTATTCTGGAAACTCTACTTTAGCAGTGTAATGATTAAAATAATATTTCTAATGCACTTAAATAAAGTTCTACTGGTTATTAAGAATTTTTAGACAATTAATAAATTTGTTCATTTTTCTTAAATTGAGAATGCCCATTTTTCTTAGAGAAATGAGCCCAATAAAATGTTCTTGTGCCATAATGATTTCTTTTTTAATTGATGGTTAATATATTGTGTTTTTATAATCTGTAATTAATTATATTTATTTTACTCTAGCATAACGACAATTTATAAAAATTTTTTTACTTTGATAGTTATATAGTTTTGATTCCATCGATGTAATTGGAGAATTGTGCACACTTTGAAATCTAGTGTTTTATCTATAATAAAGTATCTAAGCATAATAAAGAACCTAATTGTATAATAGTATCTAGTATCGCATAATAGTACTTTGTAACTATTTCATACATAAATTTTAACAAATTGACTATTTAATTAAATAATATTTTAATGCTGAAGTAAAAGGGACGATGTAATTAAATTAAAAAAACACAATTAATTGTTATGGTTATGGCACACTGCAAAAAAGTTGGGGCCTTGTTTTGGGCAATCTCTTTTTATCTCTTATTATAAGATCTCATAAAGCATTGTTAGAACCAAACTTAGAGCAAACTCTATTAAAATTATTTTATACAAATTAACTGTCATCTTACCAAAAAGAACAACAGTCTATAGTTGTAGATGCTGAAATATAGATTTTAACTTATCATTGAAAGTCTATATGTATTTATTATTTTATTAACAGATAAATACCTGAGTATGTGCTTCTCTTCTTCGTTCCTTAAAACTCAAAGCCTTATTGTCTCCACTATCATCTTCATCTTCTGTAAAAACAAGTGCCCTTACTTAGTATTTTAAAAGTAAACATTGAGGTCAGGCATGCGACCCGTATTAGTCGATTCAAGTTCATTTGTTAACCTCAGATTACAAAACTGATAGTGATTTATAACAATAAATACAGAGAAACTGACCTGAATTATGATTTGAAGATGAAGGTGTTTGGTGAATTGTGTGCATAGAACCGTTACTACCGCTCCGAGAGTACATTGCTCCTACTACAAATCATAAAATAAAGATAATTTTAACTATATAATATTTATCCAACATACCAAAACAAAACCATCCACCAAACTGCTCATATCACAGACATCGTAAGTTAGTTACAATGAATACATAATACACAGAAAAATATTTTAATACTATTATTGAACTTTCATCACAAATATTAAATTAATTACCTATAATAAATTAAAAACAAGATAATTAAATCGGAAATAAATCCAAAGAGAACGTGAGCGAAACGAAAATGTCAAAGTGACGTAAAGTGTTGCCAGTACTACATTTGTGTGTTCAACTTGATGCTCTAAGCGCGCTTTTATTAATGAAATTTGATTTGACGGACGTTTAAGTAATGTTTTCTACATGATTTATTAATGGGGTGTATCAGGCAAAGCTTTTTTATAGATGTCGCTAGCAGCACTGGTACCTTGTTTACACCTATGTCGGATCATTTTTTAAATGTTATTGTAGTTTTTTATTTTTATAACAGAAATACGAATTATAACTTAACGTTACCTACCTTAAAAGATGAATTAGGAAAGCGAACAATGTTTTAAAAAACAAACTTACTGTATTTTTCAAACAAACTTAACAAGCCCATTTTAGATTAAAATTGAAGTCACTTTTGCGTATAAAATCAATATAATTTGGCACATAAAATTGATAATCTGAATGAAATCACCCAGATTTTATAAAAAAAATATTGTGGAGGATATTAAAGTTAACTACTGAAAAAAAAATTTGGTGTCGACTTTTCTCAGAAGATTTTAGATTACCTATATGTATATAAATGGTATAAAGTTTTAGTCTTTTATACCAGTAGTACCTACAAATTTTACATTTTACTTTTTTTCATAGGTCT
Source organism: Tinea semifulvella (assembly GCA_910589645.1). Lineage (NCBI taxonomy): Eukaryota > Metazoa > Arthropoda > Insecta > Lepidoptera > Tineidae > Tinea > Tinea semifulvella. The sequence continues at coordinate 8,219,197 of OU342586.1, forward strand.
AGTTTTACTGGGAAACCTAAAAAAAACTATTCTTACCACTAAAAGTTCGCCCCTTTTTTATATATTCGTATTATATTACATATTTATTTTCACCCTCAATTTTTATATTAATATTTATTTCCAATCTCACTCTCATTTTTCTTTCATTTCATAAATGTAGATGTGAATTTAATAAGCAAAGGCATAAACGATTTGTATCCGGGCCGTGTTTGACATTAGCTGACTCTTTAATTAAACCAATCCAAACAGTAGTTCAACTTGCATAAAGCAAAGCAAACCGAAGTAAAGCGTTTACAGCGTTTCAAAGCTACGCGAACTGTATTTCGAAAATATAATAATAATAGCTCATTCCTTCCTTGTCTTTTTATTATTTTTTATTTAATTATTATTACAAATCTTTAACAAAATCCTAAAAAGTATTAAATATAATAATTACTATAACCGATATAAAATATCTATTCAATTAAAAAACAATACAAATCTTGACGATGGCAATACTCGTAAAAGTTAGAAAAACATAAAAATATAATCAATATAACAATTAAAATAAATTATATAGAAAATATTTACAATGGAAAATAAAACAAAGCACGACGATGGTAAAATATAAATTAAAGGAAAGCTGCAAAATATCACAAAATTCTCGACAACGTACAATTTGCACTACCCGGAAAAAAACCATTCGTAGTAAAATTGTTGACGTCATTTTCTGTAAAACTTGCATCCTTGTCTTTGGTTATTCGACGTCCCTTGTGTTTGACTTCTTTTGCTTGAGTGAAAGTTGTTCGACATGATGTTGCCTATGGTTTTCATACAATAATATTTTTTTTAAAAAAGCAAACTTTGCTTAGCTTGTTTGTTGTTGTGTTCTCTCCTCCCGATGGATGATGAATGAGGTGATAGGGAAGACAATGGTTCTAGCACGGTCTAACGTAATATATATTTCTTTCTTATGAGTTAATGAAGTTATTATCAAATTCCAGACGTTGCAGAATTTGATGCTTTTCTTGGATTAACTTGCGGCATTATAGCCCAAATACTTCGGGTATAATATATGTGTTTATAGCCCGGAAAAACCGCAAAAAAAATAAAACTACTTAAGCCCCATATTTAAGGTCCAATTTATCGTTTTCCATAATTATACACATTGCAGCACATTATTTTAAAAAAACAACACCACCTTTGACTGACAATATCCACAGTAAATTAATTTACAAAACAAAAACTTGCACTTGACATGTCCACGCAAAATGGCGCAATAGACCCCGCTTTGCTTTGCTTTGCTTTCAAGTCGAACATAGCAGTCATCAATAACTCAAAGCGCTTGCATGAGCTAACCGAAATCCGCCTGTCAAAGCGAAAGAAAGTGAAAATACATACAGTGTGACAAGTCAAACATAGGGCCGGTATAAAACATTGTTATGGCAACATTCTTCAAATCATAGATAATTTACCGATATCAAAACTATAGACAATCAACGTTTTCACAAACCAACTTCAACCATTTTCTTAACAAAAAATATTTTTTGTGAAAGCGCTTGTGGTCCAGTCATCATTATTGCGTCTCAAATTTTAAATTCAATTTGCTTAAATATACATTTATATTGTAAAACATGTTTATGATATCTTGAGTAAGTATAACTTTATTTTCATTCTTTTAAAACAACTCGCACATTTAATTTATATACGATGTTATATGTTGCAAGTGATTATGGCCCTAGCCGTGGCCACCATTTTCGTTGGAACTCTGCATGAATAAATGATTTCAAATTCAGTTACGAAGCAATGTTGTTTCTTGTGCATTTTTCATGGTTTAGCCACTTAAAGCAGCTACAAATAAAGATATTTATCAATCGCTTTTTATTTATAGAAAATAAAGATTTTTTTGTTTAAAAAATTGTACTCGTGTATGATGCGAACTAAGAGACTTTGGTTTTAGAAAAAATCTTCAATTAAATTGAGCAAGATGGTGTCGACGAGGCAGATGAGTAGTGTTGGGGGTCACAATGGCGGCAGCGACGGCGCTGGTCCGTCTCACGGCGAGCCGGTGTCGTCGGCGCGGGTCACTCGGCACTCGAGCACGATGCAGCCCGCGGGCTCAGCCTCCCCCCAGCAAACCTCGGCCAGCAGATACTTAAGCCTGGTACCCATTTCCAAGAGCATGTATGCTGAAACAACCAACAAAAATTTGACTGAACTGCCAATTGAAATTGTTGAAAAGATATTCCGCTATTTGGGATTCAAAACAATTTCAGAAATAAGGCTGGTAAGTGTCCTTTAGCGCTGTAAAAAATATAATTCATAAAATTATTTAATCATAAAATAGGTTCTTTATACTACAGTTATATTTACTACAATTATTATTAACTTCTTTTTATAGTTAAATAACCAAGACTGCTGAAGGTTTTTTTTATCTAATTCACTCTCAAGCCAAATATAAAAATATTCTTCTCTCTTGATGGTAAATCCCTAGATTGCTGGATTTTTTGTCTCCAAATAAATTATATTTAGGTCTAATATATGAGTATATAATCTTCAAAGTAATTCTATACAAATAAATAATCGCTATTTTAAAGTCATTTGCACCTACCATATTAATAACTTATTTATCCTGCTTCTGTTACTCTTTATATACTGTTCTTCCATACATCAATTTCAAAATAATACCTCTTAAGCTTATTTATTAAATTATGATTGCTATGAAATTATAACATTAAGCTAAGTATTCTTATGTATCATCACATTCCCTATAATCAGAGCTCTGGACTTCCACTGTTGGAGATGGGCCTTGCAGAATTTTTTGGAGAATTTGGTCTACACTTGCCATTCTAGCATGAGGGGTTGGCGATGTATGATGTATACTAATTTGTAATGTTTTTACTATTTCATTACAATATTAGTGACAAATACTTTGTTACATTGGTACAATTATGTTATGCTTTATTCAGATGTAGTATTTGATAAAGTATATAAGTATACTTTGTAAGATGCAATTTTCAAACAAGTTGCAAATAATTAATGTGATAAAAATAAGTATGATGTGGTGTGTCTAATGTCGAAACACAGTATCCCCTAAACCTTAAACTTTTGCTTATTACTTTGAAATTCTCCTATATGTATGATACACATTTACTCATAAATAAAATTTGACTAATTTATGTGTTTTTAAAAAGTATATATTTTTTATAATAAATAATAGTTATCAATAAAATAGTATATTTAAAAGTACAGTAGTGTATTTTTATGAGTTCAACTCTAGGTTATGCCTGTATCTTATTAATAGGTTGTTATCTTTTTATTTTATTTGCTCCCAATTAAGAAGGTTATATTAAGTATTCAAGAATCATTCAATTCAAACGAGATTACTAAATTTGTGAAATGTAGAGGTAACCCAATTTCCTTATAGATAAGATTAATATATTTGAATAAACTTTATTTTAAGATAATAGTTTATTCTTATCCAGAGATATAAATAATTATTTTATGGTTAATCATACTTTGTAGTTACTGTTTATTAATTAATAGATCTACTAAATTAAGTATAAACTACACATAATATTCTGAGGATTAAAGATACAATACAAATAGAGATTATGTTGATGCTTGTCCGGTAGTCATCCATCCTTAGAAGGTCATTGCAGTGGTGGCATGTGTGTCGGGTCCCGGTCTGCACCCTAAAGGCCTGGCTAAACGGAGAGATGGCTGGCACATGCGTTACGTCCGTGATTGGGTGCTGTTGTGGTGTCCTGGGACCTCTGCCGAACACATCTAATTTATTGTTCTTAAATTAGCAGAGGTTTTCTGGTTTTGTTGACTTTCGGGTTGCACATGGTCATGTAGTCTATCTTAATTCTGACTTGCCTGTATTTTTGTAATTAATATGTACCAGGTATTGTAATCTCATAGGTACTCATTAATTATTAATTACTAAATTTAAAAGGTTATTAATTGATTGTTGTGATATAGTTCTGTATATGTTTATTTTGTAAATCTGATATAGGTAGCTGAGTTTATCTTGCAGATTCCTTTTTCAGTCACCATCAGTCACTGGAATAACTGGCTAACAGCTTACTTATTGGACCACTTTGCTGCTTAGTCTTCCACTAGCAGGAGTAGAATCATTCAAAATAATTAAATTAATGACGTTTTATAAATCGCCGCGGGAGTGCGATAACAATCTAACTCTTTTTTTAGAATACTCATTTTTTACACTTTTTGTTTAAAAAACTCTTAAATTTATATAAATAGAAGTTCATAAATTTTTCTACTCAACTACCTGCTCATATATCTCTAAATGTGACAAATATGTTAGAAAAGACCACAAACTTACAAACGGCTTTTGCTCAATAGATCATTTGTGCAATAATGGCTAACTTAGTTGGTTTTCGCTCTAACCCGGCGAAATACCTGTAATAGTTTTACGTGAATAAAGAAATTTTGCCTTTGACTTGACTTTGACTTTGAGATATGTTCCAAAAATCATAGCTGTGTTTAATAGTCTCAATTTTAATAACAGAATATCTCTTAATTACGCAGTAGTCAGTCACACATGACAATGACACACACTCACTCACATACAACGCTCACACAATCTTACACAGTACACACACAAATTTTTGACAAATTATAATGTTCACAAGAATATTCAACATCTGATGCCTATTTTAAATGTTTAAAAACTTGTGAACCACTTCAAACAATTTGATTCATCATTACAACCCCTAGAACACAGCGTCCTAGACCTCTGCTGTTGGAGATGGGCCTAAATGATGGGATTAGCATTAAAATGTTATAGATTATTTTTTTGAACTAGTTTGACAAAGTAACAAATTATAATAAGCTTTACATAATTAATAACCATATTGGTTAATTTCAGGTGAACAAACAGTTTAACACAATATGCAGTTCGATGTTGAACTCTACTTTCCATATGTTGCAAAACCAGATGTTGATTAGATTTCAATCAATAAAGTCTAAGATGCCTCGTCGTGAGTCCGCACGCCGCAGTCACCCGCTGGCTTGTGAGTCAGACATCATAGAGACCCTGCACATGAGGCTCAGTCTACTGCAGATGACTTTGGGAAAACACATTGAAAGGAAACACTGCTGCTTCTTTCCGGGAGAGGTGAGTCGCATTTTAGGTGTGTTTGTGTATTTTTATGCAATTTTATTGCAGTTTGTACTACTTTACCACTCCTTTCATACCCTAGCAGTTACCAGCACAGATTTCAATGTAGAACAACTAAATTTGATTCAAGGTAAACAAATAGCACTTTTTCTCGAGTTTGTACGCTTGAGATATAAAATAGTTTGCCTCAAAATGCTTATAGTTAATTTCAGTCGCCTGCTGCCATGAGAGTCATATACGACTCTGGGAAATCATATTACTGAAAACACAGGTGCTTCTTTCCAAAGTTTTTATGCAATTTTTACTACTTTATCTTTTTAGCAGTTATCATAGTGATTATCGATTTAAATACAGAGTAAACAAGTTTAATTTAATGTAAACAATGTTTGATTTTTCTTTACGCCTGAGACATCGCCAAACTCGCCATTTGTAATTATGAGCTTAGTATAGTTAATAATAATAATATACGTTTAACTAGGCTCACTTGTTAGTTACAAAATCCTTACAACTAATGTTAGTATAAAAATGAAAATACTCGTAAAAGTAAAAAAAAATATGATAATATTAAAACAATATGACCATGCAGTAACCACTTCGCCCCCCACCAATCTGACAGGATGCACCTCACTCCGGCCAGAACAGCAGCCGCACAAAGCAGCCAATGCACGGCGAACCATATCTTTCAGATATCATCTTCAGGATCCTGTTAGTGCTTGTCCTCACTCTGTTAAGCAATTATGCAGTGGTCTTGCGTCTTATAGCAAAGAAGTTCGCAAACATTGCCGACTGTACACGTAGGGCGCTGATCGATGCCTGCTTCTGTGAAAGCTCTGGCCGAAAGCGCAGTGTAGCGCAGGTAAGGGCCGAAAGCGCAGTGTAGCGCAGGTAAGGGCCGAAAGCGCAGTGTAGCGCAGGTAAGGGCCACACACAGCATTCTCCTCTTGCTGCTGGAATAAAGGCTGAGGCTGAGTAATCATAGCGCGGCCATTGCAGACTTTAACCTACCTTACCTATTTGTTACCATGAATCACAGCAAAGGAGGTTTATGTGTTATTAAAAATTCAATTCATTGTAAATTTACGTAATTCATTGTGAATGCATAATATATGTTTGTGGTCTAATTGCAGTTTATACTGCACTACTACAAGGGTATTATTAAATGTTGTTCCATTTAAATGTACCTACCTATTGGAGATAATTGTACTAATTAACAACTTTGTCATAAATCAATATTAAGTATTGTTGTGTCTTGCTAGCTAGCAGATAAATTTTAATGTATGCTGTCCCTGCTTATCAAGCTATTTTGTGAGATATTAAAGAATAAGTAATTTGGTGTTAAGTGGGCAATGGTCAAATTGTATAGGATGCGCTTAAATCCAGTGTTTGGTCTGGACATAAGTATTTCTCTCATATAGATTGGTCGCTCATTCTTCTCTTCGTAATGAATTTTCCTTGCAAATCTGCATTATGCCCCAATCCCGCACTACGTTCGCACCTTTTTTATAATTCAGGAGATTGTGATATGCATTGATGATGATGATTTCGTTATTTAAATGAACTTTAATTGGACTATTGATAGATATATTTGTCTGGCAATAGAGCTATAAATTTTATTGAAAGCTTAGACACAAGTTACAACTTTGTCGGTTGTCGTCGCCCGATACTAATGGCGAAATATTTATAATAATGTTCAAAACGCAACTCTCTTCGGCCAACATAAGCCAATTTAAGAATGTGTGTATAGTATTTGGACTGCAGCACTATAAGTACTGATTGGAATGCCTCTGACTCAAGACATAGGTATTTACATCTTGATCTTGAAACACCACACCTAAATATGATACCTTATGGGTTGCATATAAAGTTAATGCAATGTTTTGAATAACAGTAATAAAAGAACATTATAGTCATCAGTATCGTTATTTAAAAAATCAGCTAAAAAGAGAGATCACGCAATGTTCTGCGTTACATACATTAAACAATTTGAAAGTGCAGTGATCGGTTGCAGCAAAGGCTCTGGCGTACTTTATAGACTTCAAATTTACAAATATTCTTCTGAAGACAAACTTAAATATTACGAATGGTTTGATCATTACTTATTTTGAATTTGATAAAGTACCTACCAGCTTTAAATACATTATGGTATTTTAAATCTTAAATAATGTGTCCAGCTAGCTTATTCTACATGATACGCTTCTCGGAATACATTGGCATTAATGAGATATACAATAGCCACAATATGTTCTTCATAACAACCAAGGCAAAAAAGTGTTAATAGTAGAAATAAATTACTCATAATGTTTATTAATATATATATATTTTTTTTATATACTAGCACATGTGACCTTGCTCCCTGATGGAAAGTGGCGCGCGAGGTCCATGAATATCAGCAACTGGAATCGGACACTCATGCCATTATTAATACAATCTTTACATTGTTAGATAATTATCTTTATTATGAAAAATTCCAGCAAAAACTTTGCAACACTTACTGGAAGAATTTAGATATATTTAGATATTTAGCCATCAATACATTTATGAAAATAGCTTTCAAGCCGGCTTTAACAGAATTATACTGTATTTGGTTGGGTATGAAAAGCAGCAGAATGGTGCATGGTGAAAGTCTTTATGCGCAATAAAATAAAAAAGGAGGCCTCCTTTGTAAACCAGCCTATTGTCGGTTGCAAGCACAAGCCTTCTTCTCATCTTATACCCACAACCGCACAGTAAATCCATGGAAAGCTTAGAAATTTGTCTTCTTCATAATTGTATTAATAAATAATTTAGACTGTTTCTGGTTTTTGTTGTGTTTTATCGTATGGGTGTCTTTCACATGCTGCCTTACTATGATTGTATTATTTTATTAACTGTTACTAATTCATAATTTGCATTGTATTATGTATATTTTTAATATGTAAATTGACTTAACCAGATGCTCCAAAAGGTTTCTACGATGATAATGAAAAAGAAAATTGAAATTTTCAGATTATAGATGAGGTGTACAGCATTTTGTCGTACTTAAAGACCACTACTAAGTTGGCACGGCCATACAAAGTGACAGATGAGTTGTTTGACCTGACAACTATGGCGATGGAGTACTTCAAGGAGCACATTGAACCCAATCTGCCAGAGATTACTTACTTCGGAACTGACTTCTTTGATATCACATTTTCGCGTAAGTAACCTTCTTATGTTGAAAGGACGAAAATTTTATGATAGCAATCTATAGATTTGTGGCTTTTTAAATTGGGATGATACCAAATTTGGTTCAATACATAATAAATGATACAATATTGAGCAGAAACTTGGGTAAGTGCATGGGTCTGGTTCACATATTCAATGTTTCTCAGGAGCGAGCTCTAGAAAGAGCTAAGCTTGGAATACCAATGAAATATCATTATGAATCGAGAGGGTTGTAAAAGACTGCTGTGGCAATCCTTAGGGGATGCCAATATCCAACATTAGGAAGACACAGGTTAATGATGATTAGGACTTGGATTAATATGTATCAAAAATAAACAATATGTAAATATTATATGGATTGATGGAGATTAATGGAGATATATGAAATTAAAAAGAATAACAAAAAAAAATATCAAAACAGTTAAAGGGCTTCTCTATTTATTCTGCCTCTGCTACTATTTAGTTTTTATTAATGATGATGCTGATAGTATAAGAATATATAGTTCTAGACTGTCGGTAGTGCATAGATAGAATTAAATGCCAGTTTTGTGTGGGGCATTCGTGTTTGGCGCGCTGAAGTGTTTTCGCAAGTAATTTTCGTGTAGAAATATAAGCTTAACCTGGGAATATAGATATTATTGGAATTGAAATCCCAGCCTGATTATGAATGCATAATTGAGAAAATAAACATTGTTTTACATTAGCCGGGGACAGTAGTAAGTCGTACTTGTGCCTGGACTCTCCGCCGCCGTCCGGGTTCGAGACGTCTGCCTCCCCAGTGAGCGCGCGCCGGCCCTCGGTCCTCACGTACCTGGAGGAGAGCTTGCCGCCATCGCCGCCGCCGCCGCAGAGCAATATGGTTCTCAGGAAACGGATTCATCGCATCAAGCAGGGAATGAAAAAGTAAGTAAAAGGAGACATTTCATAGCATGCCATGGATTCACCGTGGTGGTACCGCATCCATTGTGTGTGGGAGAGAGAGGGAAAGAGAAAGGCTTGGGACAGACATAGGTTGGTTTAAAAAGAAATCCCTTTTATTACGCAATAAGACGCTCACCATCCACCATTCTACTCTACCCAACCAAATACTGTATGATTCCGTTACTTCTCTCGCACCAACTTCCACTGTGTAAAGCTGTGTCTTGAACCCGTTTCTGATAATTTCTTCTGAGAGATCGTAATATATATAAAATATTTTATTCATTATTTTTGCATCTGCCAATAACCATTACTATATTTTGATCATAATAAAGCATCTTTCACCTAATTAAAATTTACAGATACAACGACCAGTTGTCGGCGTTGCGTAGCGATCTCCGCAGCTGTAAACGTAAGGGGGCGCTGCAACAGAAGCAAATAGCAGAACAGCAAAAACAGATTGCAGAACAACAAAAACAAGTTCTGGAATACGCCAACCGTCTTGATGATTATGACAAGAAGAGTGAAGAAAGCAGTCGAAAATTTCAGACTTTATTACAGGTTTGTTATGATTTGTATATCATATAAAATATAGGTGCAATGTAGTTTCTTTTTTGAATTTTTTGGGAATAACATTTAACTTGCTCCCAAAAACAACCTAAAAAGTTTACAATCTGTTGACAATTAAAGGACAGCAATTTATTTATATATCCTTTATGATATATGTTTTTATAAACTTACTAGCTGTTTTACTCCGCTTTTTCCGTGTAAACGGCGACACGAAATTAATTTCAAAATTTAATTTGCCAAGTGTAAAGGGGAAAAATAATCTTCATGAAATGATCGACCCAACTAATAATACTGTATTTGTTCCAATTACTGCTTAATAATTCCCCATCTTTTAAAGTGTTAAAATGGATATAGTATGTTATCCTTAAGATATAGACATATGCCATCACGGACTTTTCTGTATATATATATATATTAATAATAATATTTAATTTACCAAATAAATAATTAAACCAACAATTAACTTTTCTAAAATATGTGTTTTAAAATGTTTTACAATTTTTGACTAACTACAGTTCAATTTATATTGCAGGAGCTGAACAAGTGTAAAACGGAACTGCAGTACTGGCGCTCTCGCTCTCCTGCAGTGCCGCCGCTCTGTGCGGACTGCAGCTCCGCCGCCGCCGCCTCCTCACAGGTGCAGGACAGCCTCGAGCATCCGCAGGTCAGATAACTTGTTATGTACAATTTGATTAATTTTATGCTTATATGTGAAAACCTTTAATAGTTCTTAGGGAATTTACTGTTTAATATCTATATAAAATAGTCAACTGTTGGTTTTATAAAAATGAAAAAAAAAAAAAAAATTGAATAACAACCCCCAGAACTATAGTTTAATACAATATGCATTGTGACACCCATTAAATGCATCAAAACCATCAAATAAAAATCCTGAAAGTTATTAGCATCATAATTTAACCTGGAGACTGATTGAGGTCGTTCAGTAACCAAGTTTTGTATCAACGCATATTTTTATTTAAAACACTAATCTTATTTTATTTGCAAATTATATTTAAGTTATTATGGTAATAACTGCAAATGCATTTTTTTACTAGTAAGATAACAGAACTGGGTAGCCTGAGGTGTTTTCAAAAGTATAAAAATTGTGATTATGTGTGGCTCATCTGGATATGTTCGGAAGGTACTTCTATTTGATCCTTCCTTTTATTTAAACTGAATTTTATAAACTAAAATATATATAAGGTAATAGATATTATACATAATTCATTTAATAATTTCGTCATGATAAATCCCTATTTAAAGTATTTTTTTTAATAACGTCGACGGCTTTGAGAAGAAAAAAACCAATAATTTGGTATTGCTATTTCCAAACCTATTTAAGTTAAGTATGATGTTGAATTACACCTCGGGACCATTTATAGCGGACTTAGCGTTTATTCCAACTTAAAATGGTCTTAGACTTAAGTATGTCAACAGTACATAGTTAAAATAATTTTACTGTTTATTTTATAAACCTATCATAATGGATATAATAATGCCCCGAATGGTTGATGGTAAGAGAATACCAATCAGCATGACATACGCCATTTGTTATTAAAACTTTTGGTGTATTTCAGAGTGAAGAGGTGACTGAGTGTCGTGAGGAGCCAGTAGTGTTGGTCCCGAGCTCGCCGCCCTCCTCCGGGGGGGAGTCTCCGCAGCCCGCCTCCGACACTCCGGAGAGGAAGAAGAGGAGACTCACACGACCCAGGAAACTATGAACAAGCACACCTACCGGTGATAACCAATAACTTATACAATTAGCTTATTAACCTTCTGGTATCATATCTGTTACATAATAACCAACCTGTAGTATTACAGACGACCATTCATATTTATCAATCATTTTTTATTATTATTATTATTGATTAATAGGCGAGCAGTGCATTGCTGATATGCCTATATCAAGCACTGGTGTAAAGTTCGTAAAATAGTCAGTTATCACCATAGTCTATGTCTATTGTCACTAGCCATTTGTCCAGTTTGATTTTAAGTGTTTACAGTTGGGGACTCCAATGAATAAAAATTGATGCAACTATCTCCGCTATCTATGTCTAATACGTTGTTGGATAGCTATTTTTGAGCTAATTATAATTTACTATGGCGTCAAGTTTCAAATGTTTGTCTCTGTGAGTTATACAGTATATTTAGTCACTCAGACTATTAAAATGAGATAGATAATTATGACTAACGTAAACTTACATTAATAGGAGTTTAACTGCTTTGTATGAACTCAGTTCAACCTCTAATATCTATGTATAATCCATTTTTGGATAGCTCTTTTAGAGCTGAATTCAAGCGTCTTCAGTCGTTTGTCTTTTAATGTTATGTGATCATCTTAATCTCAGCATTCTTTACACTTCAATGTATTATTTTCTATATTGGAGGTGGTATCAGAGTCCAAACAGTCTTGCATCATCTTTGGATATCGCTAAAATATTAACGTTTTACTCAACTCCGAAATATAAATTGAATGTGTCTTTTTAACCACACGTCAGTAAGAATTAGTTTTCCAATCCATTAATTTAACGTACGGGTCGTCGTGTGTGGGTAAGAAGGAACTGTCTGGCCCTTAATTACATAAACCCCTTCCCATGGTTACCAGGATCCAATCCCTTTAAATCAATCGCTATGATGATACGGTTAAAGAGCAAAATGGTTTATCACAAAAAAAAAAACATTTCTTGCAAAGTGTTGAATATTGTTTAAAAATCTATAATTTGAATAGATAAATTCCTTTAATATAAAATTCATAATTTCACTATTTTTGTGCTAAAAATGTATAAGTTATTGGTGTTGCTAGTAAGCGAGAAATGGAGCTACGCCATTCAGTGTAAAATCGTGAAATGTGTCGCAGAGTGGTATCTTGAGCGATCTTGAAGATTTAACAGTTACATTGGTGTTTTCTTAAAAGAAAACATATTACGGACTTGTGCTATGAAATTGGAAAAAAATCATTTAGAGCCGTTTTATAACGGTAGTTGTTAGTATTTAAAATTTCTTTATTTTTTCTTTCAAAAGATATCATTTTATTCGCGATTGATTTTCATTACTATTTTGTTTTAGTAACAGTTGTCCACATAATTTCTAATTCCATCCATTTCACAACTTTTACATTTACCGCAACTTTCTCAAAGGATGATTAAATTTATCCATGTTTAGGAGGGTTTAACGCTTTTGCATCCCTCTCGCTCGCACAAACCAATATTTTATAATAATATTTATGTCTGAGTGTACTTTTGAGAGTAGTCTTATCAACTTTCTAAGAAATAAAATTATGGACATTTTGGGCATATTGGGCCTAAGCAGGTCTGCCGTAATACATTTATGGAACGAGCTTCCAAGACGGCATTAACGGAATCATACAGTATTTGGTTGGGTAGGGAGAGGAGTAAAATAGTGGATGGTGTGCGTATTATCGCGCAATAAAATTAAAAAAGGGAGGCCTCCTTTTCTTAAACCAGCCTGTTGTCGGTCGCAAGCCCGAGACACTATTCTTCTCATCTCTTACCCACACACGATGGACCCGGCACCCGCACGGTGAAATTTAGAAATTTGTCTTCCTCTTCTTTCATTCACATAATTTTAGGCAGAGAAAAGTAGCAATATCATTTTGCCTCTATTTTACTATAACAAATATATGAAGACAGGTATCCATCGTGTGTGGGTAAGAGATGAGAAGAATGGTGTCTCAGGCTTACGACCGACAATAGGCTGGTTTGAAAAGGAGGCCTCCTTTTTTATTTTATTGCGCAATAATACGCTCACCATCCACCATTCCACTTCTCTTCCTACCCAACCAAATACTGTATGATTCCGTTAACGCCGTCATGAAAGATCTTTCCATAAATATATTGTAGGCAAACCTGTTTAGGCCCAATTCTTTCAGTAAATGGTGCAAAGATTCCACTACGTAAAGCTGAGTCTTGAAGCCGTTCCTGATCATTTTTTTTATTATTTATTCGACCTTCATGTTGTGGTTTTTTGGAATATTTGATTCCCACGAAACGGTAAGTATATCTTTAAAATGTCCGTAATTTTATTCCCCAATAAGTTGATCGACTACATTTATCAAAAGTACAGTTAGACTAAACATTTTATAATAGCCACGTGATTGGTAGTTTTGCTATCACTATTGTTATTTCAGCCAATGACGTACTTTATTATCAAATATTTAACGTACGTTAGTTTAATTATCCTTTAGGAAACTGGCGGATTGTTATTTACATCTAATATTAAGTTATAGTTAAGGATGATAAAATACGAATTGGTAGTAATTATGTGTTAGTTTAAAATGTAGACGATAGTGCTTGCTTATAGGATTTGAACTGAATGTGTCTGGTAAAACTCGACTATAACGAAGGACCAGTTTGCTGCTAGCTTGTGTGGATGTACTGTTATTAAAACATGTTATTTTTACAAATGCTGCATTTTAAACTCAAAAAAAAAAAGTATTTTATTTGTGGTATATTTTTTTTCTAAGAGCTTTTAAAAATAATCTTATTAATATTTGTGAGCGTTAAATTAGTCTGGGCCCGGTAATTCATAATTGCTTGGCCCAGGAAGAATGATCAAAATAATCCAAGATTATTATTACATTTATATTTTTATTTCTCAAAAGAACAAAAGTAAAAAATAAATAAACATGTTTTAAGTTTAGAAAATCTTAACAAAATGCAGTATTTCTACAAATAACAATTTTTCCTACCTATTTCTTTTAAATATATGAATAGATATATTATTTCTTTTGTAAGATTATAAATATAACATAGTTGTGTTGGTCAGGGCAGTATTCACATACCAAATTGTAGACAATGATGTAATAGTAATAAACAATGAATTTTATCAAGAGTTAATAATAATAATATATACATGCTGGGCCCGATTTTTTTAAATTAAACTTATTTTTGCATTGGTAACACTTAAATACGAGTAACAACAATAAAAATAAGAAAATGCCTTCAAAATTGGGCCTAATTGTATATCTTATGTATAATGTGGTATCTCCTTTGCTAATTCTAGCCTTTAATCAGATGAACTATAGGGTTCCAAGTAACTCTTAACAGTTTACGGTAATCGAATCCTTTCTAAGAGGGTTTATCGCATTTGCATCTCTCTCTTTCGCACAATCCAATATTTTCAAAGATTTTTCAAGTCTTGAGTGTACTTAACAACTCATTTAGTTTATTATAGTATTTATTATTGTGGTTTAGATAATATCGCATATTTATTACGTAATCATATTTCTCTAATTGCACCTACCTTACGTCTTTATTGTTCTACAGTGTCCCTAAGGTTGGCTGTCAGAGAATGTCTAGCGACATTAAGTCCGCCCCTTGTATATATTGTGCAATAAAGTTTTAATAAATAAATAAAATACTTTTGAAATTATTTAGTAAGTTGATAGGTACCTTTGACTTGAAAAATCTTTGAATATATTGGATTGTGCGAGCGAGTTTAAGGTCTCCTTTATTATAATAAGTAAACCATATATGGTTTACCGAATCTTAATCTGTAAGAAAAACAAGCGTTGGCTGTTTATAAATAAAGGCGAACGTAAAAAAAAAGTTTATGAATTCACTGAAAATTTTCGTATCCACTTCAGATATAATTTGCTAGTGTTTATCGCTTGATTAATTCCGATATCATAAGCCACTAACTTTAGTTCTTAGTGCGTTTGTATTGAATTTTTCTTACCGATTTATTGCGCGTTATTAAATATAAAAGGGGAAAGTAATTTTTACAAGAATATAAAATGAAATTAAATATATTTTTCTTACGGTAATATTAATAATTGACCCAATGCGAGTGACACGGACAAGTGGAATAAGTGTGAGGGAGGTTTAGTTTTGTAGTAGAGCTGAAATCTTTTAAGCGTTCTTATGTTTCGCTTAGACTTAATTAGTCCAGATTCTTAGTTTTTACAACTTATTAATGTTATTAGTTTACGATTTAAACGGCTTATACACCATTCATCTACATACGTAACATATACACTATTGAGCGCGTATCCTGCATACTAGATGTATGGTGTGTTTGCGTAGGAGCTGCGAGTGCTTTACTTCATAGTGCCTGTTAATGTAGCATCCGGTGCTTCTAAGCATAAAGTAGCTACATGTTCATGTAGCCAATGTGACATTTCAAAACTGACATGACACAGGTTAGTGTGCATTCGTTTATTATATTTTAAATTACATATCATGGCAAGCTTACCATATTAGTTCTCATTGAAAGTAAAAAATGGCATTCGACATCATTGCAAATTGCACATACTTAAGTGAACAACAACTAGATGGGGCTGATGGTGGTAATTTTCCCAGTCTGCCGGGGCGGGGAAGTATCCACTGTTCGAACCCAGTAAAGTGTATTCATACGTTTCGTGATCAGGCTCTAATTGCCGTCATGCCCAGTCAAGCCGGCATAGTGTTAGGGACTGATGTAAGTCATGAGTGTCTGATTCCAGTTTCTAACATTCATGGACCTCGCGTGCCACTGGCCATCAGGTGGGCGCAAGGTCACATTTAGTGCTAAAATAAAAAAAATACTGAAATATAATTGACTACTGAAACAACCAAACCACCTTTGGTTAGCTATTCACAGACACACATTTTCATTTTCTAACTTTTTGGCTTTAGAAACCACATGACTGATGATGAGCGTTAATTTGTGTATTACTCCGAAAATAAAGTTTACTGTGAACATTTTACATGACTACATAAATGTATCCTAAGGATACATAAGGTACTGCGAATTCTACATTAACAGCGCTTGGGACACAGTTTTAAAGTTACGTGAACACGGTCATAATCTATTAAATATGCGCACGTCATTTATATTGCCACCAGTCGTACAAGCGAATAATAATTATCTACTACAACTATTTACTGTAGTTTTGCATTGTGCATGACCTTGGCGGCCTTTAGACCAAGGTAATATAAGGCGCTTTATTTACGTTGTTTTGGCTAAATAAATCTGAACAAAGCATAAGTAAAGCAAATAACGCTTTTTTGATTTCGGCCCAAGTGTATATAATTATAATGTACAAAAATTATTTTAGTGAAATTCATAGATATTTTTGTGACGAGGTGACAGTTATAGAAATGGTAAATTTTGCATAAAGCTATTTTCCATACTATTTTATAAAATGTGTTCCCGGGACTTCACACTACTTCCACACACATATCATGCTTGTAACACAATCACACCTTAACATATTAAACCCTATTTAGATGCAGATTTTTATAGTATTTATACAAAATTAATTGAATGTTCTAACTGGTGATCGTCGCAATAGTAAATACTTTTCATATTGTAGGACAATTTTTAAGGAATATATAAAACTACATTAAATCACTTGAACAGCACGCCAGTTAGTGTTTTTAGATAAATTGGCTTGAATAAAATTCATTATTAAAAAAATCTATCATGAAAGCAGAATTATATTTGACATCAGTCCTATTTGAATTTTCCATGTTGAAGACACCAGGGTCTACCAGGGTTTAAGTACTCTTATTTATATTATTGTAATATTTTAATTAATAAATATAAACTGCGTGGAATCTATTAAAAAGCAAATATTTATATATTATAATTTAGTATAAATATAAATATTCAGAAATAAAATCGTAAGTTACGGTGCAGATAAGTTTTCCAAAAATATCGCCACTCATACTGAGCCTAATCAAGTAGGTAGCGAGAGGTCGACAATCGCGCGAACGTTGACTTACGTAATTCTTTCTCTCTATTTTGTCACTCTGTGTGTCTGTGGGCGAAATCAATAATAACACTCCCCAGCCTTTAGGTATCTATCACGATAGATATTGCGATTTTAAACGCGGCCTTATTCACCATGCAGTATGTTTTGTTTTTCGGGTTTTTTTTTTTAATAGAGGTTCTAATATTGACACCTGAAGCCTAAAAAAATATTTGCTCTTTTGACAATTACACGCAGAATAAAAACGAAATAATCTTAAACATCTTTGGTTGCGTGAATACATTTTATGTTGTTGCAAGAAGGCTGCAGCTCAAATAGTGTAATACTCGTGTAATCACTAATTTGTTGTGACAACAAATTTTACTCGATCTTCCAAAATATTTAATTATCACTGCATCTTTTTTGCAACATCCCTTCATATTTAAATATGTGAATTGTTAAACAATTGGCCTAACATAATAATTATAATTTAATATATTTTATGAAATGTTTAAGTATTCTTAAATCTGAATCGTTTATTCAGAATTACGATTAAAATTCTATATATAATTGCAATATTACTATCACTTAAACAATATAAAACTCGGCTATGAACCCGTTAAAGATTTTTAGTAATTATTTAAAATAACGATTTTAAACCTTAATTTATACTAATCTATTACATACCATTTACGCTGCAAAATAATGTATATTTAACGCCAGTATATCAATAAGTATTTATAGTAAATATTTATTACCCTCTACATCATCACAAGGGTTCATGTACTCTTTTAGCATAGCAACGTCACGATTTAATTTGCATTCGAGGGTACATTTTTTTGTGTCTAAACGTTGTACTGGAGCCTAATTTACGTATGTTTAGTCGTTTGTCTTTAAAGTATTGAGAGGTTTTCGTTTAATTCTAATCTTAGCTGGTGCATAATTGAAATGGCATCTAGTGATTAAAATTATTTTTGTGGCTTAGTAATTTGTCTACTATCTGTAGAGGTCCCTACAAAAAAGCTTGCCACATAATTAGTAATAATTCAAAAGCATGCAAATTCTGCATGAGTAGCGACTAATAATACGGTAAATATAATGCGGAGTTAATGAAGCTACGCGCCCCTTTTGACAATAAGTTTTAGTTACCACATGTCAGCAGACAAAAATCACATCCATAGTCATTCACTGACGATTCTTACTCTTGCCGTTTTATACCTTGATGAACACCACAAAGCGCTCTAGGTATTGTTCCCACAAAGCACAATACAGATTTACCTCACAAAGCGCTTTAGGTATTGTTCCTACAAAGCGCACTAGAGATTTACCTCACAAAGCGCTTTAGGTATTGTTCCTACAAAGTGCACTAGAGATTTACCTCACAAAGCGCTTTAGGTATTGTTCCTACAAAGCGCACTAGAGATTTACCTCACAAAGCGCTCTAGGTATTGTTCCCACAAAGTGCACTAGAGATTTACCTCACAAAGCGCTCTAGGTATTGTTCCCACAAAGTGCACTAGAGATTTACCTCACAAAGCGCTCTAGGTATTGTTCCCACAAAGTGCACTAGAGATTTACCTCACAAAGCGCTCTAGGTATTGTTCCCACAAAGTGTACTAAAGATTTACCTCACAAAGCGCTCTAGGTATTGTTCCCACAAAGTGTACTAAAGATTTACCTCACAAAGCGCTCTAGGTATTGTTCCCACAAAGTGCACTAGAAATTTACCTCACAAAGCGCTCTAGGTATTGTTCCCACAAAGTGTACTAGAGATTTACCTCACAAAGCGCTCTAGGTATTGTTCCCACAAATTGCACTAGAGATTTACCTCACAAAGCGCTCTAGTTATTGTTCCCACAAAGTGCATTAGAGATTAACCTCACAAAGCGCTCTAGATATTATTCCCACAAATCGCAATAGATATTTACCTCACAAAGCGCTCTAATTATTGTTCCCACAAAGTGCATTAGAGATTAACCTCACAAAGCGCTCTAGGTATTGTTCCCACAAAGTGCACTAGAGATTTACCTCACAAAGCGCTCTAGGTATTGTTCCCACAAAGTGCACTAGAGATTTACCTCACAAAGCGCTCTAGGTATTGTTCCCACAAAGTGCACTAGAGATTTACCTCACAAAGCGCTCTAGGTATTGTTCCTACAAAGTGCACTAGAGATTTACCTCACAAAGCGCTCAAATTTGGTGAATATTGCAATGAGTGACTATGAATATGATGTCTGCCATGTTAGTGTTGTAAATAGAAGTAGGGTTAGCAAGTAAGCTGTGTGAAACAGTAGCTCGTTTTGATGTTTTTAATAACTACATTTTGGTAGTTAATTTGTGTATTCGTTGATATTGAAAGCCGTTATTTCCGAATAGAAAAAATAGTTTTGATAAAATACATTTGGGCCTTATCTGTCAATTATAATTATACCATAAAAATAAACATATATTTACATATTCTAAAATTGTAGAAAAACTACGAAAATACGGCTTTCGATCTTGTAACGACATTATAATGATATGTTGGGATGTTAATATAGTTGGTACATCTGCTCTACTAATGATGAATTTTGATTAAGGAAGGCCTTCCTACTACATCTCCATAAAAAGTTCAGTCATTATATAGGTATTTTCATGGAAAGTTATAGTTCTTTGTGAATATAAATTACAGCGATATGCGCTTAAAATATAAAAAAAATATGGTAGGGTATAATACTTGACTGAAATTTGTATGGAGCGAGGCCTGATGGGTTTTTTTTTTTATTTAAATAAAGACTTGAATCTTGTTTCAGTCTAATATAAATTCTATAACTTAGAAAATACAATAAATAGTGGTATATGTTTTGGGTTAGGTATGTAAGCTATTTTGTAGCGCAGACTGGAGTGCATGTTCCTCCTTGTGTGCGCCGTGGCTTCTAGAGTGACCTTCAATCTGGTGATCACGAGGTAGGTGTATATAATTTATTTAAGTTAAAACTGTAGGAACAATGCCAGGAGGACGTCTGTGAGACTTTTGGTTATTTGTGAAGCTCTCACTTGTGGATTACCTGCTCTATGTAATGCATGTTGTGCAATATTATATTATACATTATAAATTGAACTGTTATCAGCTGTGTGTGAATGATAACAAATAACTTTCGGCATTGTTCGTCATTAAATGAATTAAAAGTAATATTATTTAGAATACTTTTTATTGTAAATTAGTTTGCGTACTATTCACACATTTATATTTTTTATTCATTGTAATACAGTGCTGGCACTGATGAACTGCATTTTAATGAAATTCTAACAAACGTTGCTTGGTCTCATACTAAATAAGTGTAAGCATATTGTATTAGTGCACCCACTAACAATGCATGTAGTTCTGGGGCATGAAAAAGGCGCAAATGTAGACAAACACTCGGCTGTTTAACTTATTCAATGTTTTGTATCTAATTCAATATATACGCTTCGCATCCCTTTAGCTCACACAATAAACATTTTAAATCTTAGAACTATATAATATAAGAAGAGTTTTTGCTATTTTTCTCTATCTAAAATGATATGAAAGTGAAAATATGTCTAAAATGTCAAAGTCAAAAGTCAAGTCAAAATATCTTTATTCACGTAAACCTATTACAGGCATTTGTGACACGTCATTATTTAGAATGATTCTACTTCTGTTAGTGGAAGACTAAGCAGCGAATTGGTCCAAGTAGTAAGCTGTTAGCATAAGACTAACAGCTTAGCAAATTCCAGTGACCTGTTAATGTTTAATCTGACTGAGAATGGAATCTGCAAGAAAAATTTGCCTATAGCAGATTTACAAATGAAACAAATACAGAATTACACAACAACAATAAATAAATATCTTTCAAATTCACCCATGAGATTATAAAACCTGGTACAGTGTTCGTAGTTTTATTACATAGTAACATAATAGAATACATTTATCAAAAGTACATTCCGAATTAAAAATCCTTTGAAAATGTATAATAGACTGTGCAAGCGAGAGGAATGCGAAGTGTATAAGTGTTTCTCCCTCTTACTCCGTTTTATTCATGAAATTGGAGGTGAACATACTATGTTGTAGCTAGGTAGGTTATGACTAAACTATGTATAAGTTAAACAACTCGTTATTCTTTGTGTCAAATTGTTACATGATAACTTTAAAATAAATATTAGTAGAATTTGCGAATATTAAGGACCCATTTGCGCCAGAACAGTCATGTTTTGGCAAAGGACAAAGGAAATAGTTTGTCGAATCCACATTAACGACAATGAGTGATGTGTCACTAAACTGATAAAGGTTGGGTTTAGCAAATTGTTTTAGTTAACTCATGTAAATATATCGTAACCTAGTATAAGTAGTTCATTTCAAATCTTTTCCTTTTGTGTACAACGTTGATTGTGATAACGATGATAGTATGGCTCATCACAGAATATGTATTCTTATAGAAGTTTATTGGGAGTGGCCATGTAAAGTTATTATTGTGCCAGTATCCGCGGCTTGCATCGTGCAGGAATAACATAGAAATGGTGCTTGAAACGATTAACACTACATCATGTACTAAAAGTTTTAACCACCGTAAAATGGGGGGAAAACAATAATTTGCAAGGTTTTTTTTTTTAGGTGTACTAATAAAATTGCGATTAAAATGGCTCCAGGAGTTTGGTTTTATAATTTCAATGCATTTTATATATAGTTAATTAATAAATATCCACAAATCTGAAAAAAAAACTATTAGGTCTGATATGGGGATTATTCTTATTCTCCCTGTTTGACTTATGTTCTTAAGCGCTTTTTTCACTTTATTTCGCTTTGAAAGTCGTTCGACTTGGCGTTTATGGTTTTCATACAGTATTCGGTCATAAAAGCAAGCTCAACTTTCTGTGCTTTTAAGTCGGATATAGCATCTGTTCAAAGAACCATAGATTTAAAAAGAAACATAGATTTTTTTCTTAACACTTCACTAAGAAAGACCCAATTCACAAATAATAGGTGTTTCAATAACAGGGTGTTCTCAAATTATATTAATTAAAAAGCTTTTAATTTAAATTATACCTAATAGATTAAAACTGACTCCGTGGTCTAGCGGTTAAGTCCGTGGATTTAGACTCGGAGGTATCGGGTTCGATTTCTGGTCATAATAATATTTAATTTGTTTGTGATATTTCTCGAGTTTGGTACGCTAGAGACATCCTTGTCATATTGGCCTGTAGTAAAGTTGGCTAAATAAGAATCCGCTTCTATATAAGCGTGGTTTCTGACCACCCCAAGGGATATGGTCCTGATGATATTTTACTTTTAAATTAAAATATTAAATACGAGGGGCGTTCAAAATATTCTCGGTATTGATACGTTACAACCTCTTTTATATATATATTTGTTACTGGCCGCTAAGATTCATCCATTGACATTAAAAAAAAGTAAAATTGGAACCGAGATGTTCTTTTGTTTTTCTGCAATTGCCGAACAAACATGAACACCATGAGCGAATTAACAATTTTAACGAAATTAGAGCACCGATCCGTCATAAAATTCTTGACAAAACAGGGTAAAAATCAAAAAACCATAAAAGAGGAAATGGATTGTGTTTACCGTGAGTCTGCTCCTTCTTTATCTACTATTCAAAAATGGTCAAGCGAATTTAAGCGTGGAAGGGAGAGTATTGAAGATGACCCTAGACCTGGCCGGCCTGTAGTGGCTACCTCACAAGAAAATATTGATAAAGTGGAAAAACTTATATTGGAAGACGGCCGAGTGAAGGTAAAATCTATAGCTCAAGTAACCAATCTCTCTATTGGTACCGTACATGACATTATACATGACCATCTTAATATGTCAAAAGTAAGTGCAAGATGGGTTCCGCGAATGCTGACGCTTCTTCAAAAGGATATGCGTGTGGCTTGCTGTTCAGATTTTATCGACCTGTGTGGTGAAAATCCCGATGAGGTGCTGCAAAAAATAGTTACTGGAGATGAAACCTGGGTTCATCATTATGACCCAGAGAGCAAACAGGAGTCCATGCAGTGGCACATTAAGGGTTCAGCTCATCCCAAGAAGTTCAAGGTAATCCCGTCAGCTGGCAAGGTCATGGCCACAATATTTTGGGATTGTGAAGGAGTTTTGCTTATCGATTATAAAGAAAAAGGTGTAAATATCACAGGGCAGTACTACGCTAACGTTATACGTCAATTAAGAGATGCGATCAAAGAAAAGAGGCGAGGAAAGTTAACCAAAGGTGTTCTGCTTCTGCATGACAACGCCCCTGTCCATACTGCTCATATTGCCAAGGCAGCTATTGTTGAATGTGGGTTTGAAACTGTTACTCATCCACCCTATAGTCCGGACTTAGCCCCAAGCGACTTCTTTTTGTTTCCCAATCTTAAAAAGGATCTGCGTGGAAATAAATTTTCTGACGATGAAGCGTTGAAGACGGCCGTGGAGGAGCATTTTTACACCAAAGATAAAAAATATTTTTATGAGGGATTAAAAAAAATAATTGATCGATCTTATAAGTGTATGAACATAGGGGGGGAGTATATTGAAAAATAAAAATATCAAACTTTTCGTACTTGTTTGTTTTTATCCACATACCGAGAATATTTTGAACGCCCCTCGTAAATGCGTGCCCAGGTCTTAAAGAATGTCTAAGTTTTGTCGCTATTCTCCCCATTTTACGAAACTTGTATTAGTTAATTTTGCTTTAGTAATTTTACTACGAAAAGTACCTGATATGAAACAAACTACTAGATTAGTTGTTCACAACAACGCTACCAAGTTTCTAGGACTATTTTATGTTTATTTTGTTAAATTGTCTCAATTTATCAAAACAAAATAGGTACTTAATTGTAATAAGATCAATAATATCTGATAAGTGAAGCGTTTAGATAAACGGTGCACTACAAAGATTTAACAATAAAACTCTTCTTTTACTTGAACTGTAGGATGTGTCTTGTTAAAGGTAATTGTATGTTTTCACTAAGATTTATTGCAAGATGTGTACAACCAGCAAGACTGCTGTAGGAATCCCCTTTAAAATAGTCAAGTATTTTATTAGACAAAAATACAATAAATGTGTGAAGTCCATCCAGTTTATTTTATTTATATTCATCAGTCTTACCCTGTCTTAAAACTACTACTTGCGAGCCTTGGTTTTTTATTACCAAGTTACAAATGGCGGTAATGAATAAGATGCAGTTTTGTTTTTATCAATACAACCACATTAGTGTACCTAAGACCATACTAAGTCACCCCGTATATTATCTACGGTTCAAAGTCCAATGTGTAAAGCCACTATCTATTCACTCTACAATAAATACTGCGGAAATTATCGTTTAAGCAAGTCAAGTGAGTGAGAGATACTTTAGTTGCTTTGCTACATTATTAAGCTGTGTTCACGTAGCTAGCTTTCTGTTAATGTAGGATTCGCAGCGTGCTTTGACTATATGACGTCATCTAAAACTTCATCAAATTTTCACAAGGCGCTTATTTTCAAAGTGCCAAACATTTTGAAATTAAGAAATAACTTTAAAATCTTTGGTATACGAGTACACCATTACAAAATACCTATAATCATTTGGCTCAAAATCCAATCAATGTCGCGCCCTTCTGATTTCGGTAGAAAATTAATCCGGCCACTGGTTATACGCACTGCCTTCTGCGAACGTTGGCACACTGGTTGACAACGAAAGTTTTCGTATCGCCGTTGGTCTTCGGTTGGGGGCACCATTATATGTCCTGCATCAATGTCTGTGTGAAAAGGAGTTCGACCGTCTGTGGAGTTCATGGGTTCCTGTTCCAAAAGTGCGGGCAGATTTTCTCAACACGGCTCCCTTAATTATACTATTAAAAGTCACCATCCAGCTCTTCTGGAGCCTGCTGCAGTAGTCCGAGATGATGGCAAGAAAGAGACCCGATGGTATGACATAGGGCCTTTGGGAACGGGGAGTTGCTTTGGTGTGAGACGTCACGTGCGTCGACACCATCGCCGCATCGCATCTAAGGCGGAATTTTCAAAAGTCCGGCAAGCGGCGCAAGTATGTATCCATACTAAAAGATTACATATTTGTGTATTTTGCTCTAGAAACTCTAGCGAGTCCAAGCGCCGAAGAGTTTTAAAAAGACCATACCACGTCTTGTCTTCTCCGGTGACAAGAGGGCTGGCTATTTCTTCGCTTAAAGAATCGGTATTGCAATGCAGCCAGCGTCCTTGCCACCGTTCCGCGTGGACGGGACTTATATCCGTATCATTAATTTTATAATTTGTTAATATATTTTTATTTAGGTAATGATAATTAAATTTAAAACTACAGAAACTATTAAATAATTCTGTCTATTAATCTAACAAACGTGATGTTGGCACAAATGCCTTAGTGGCGATTGCTATTACTAGTTTACTAGTTTTTAAAAAAAGAAGAAGAAACGAACGTACGTAACAGAAACGTACACTAACGTGTGAGATGTCAGTTTTGAAATGTCACATTGGCTGTATGTTGCTGTTTTATGCTTTGAACGCTTTACTTTACGCTCCGATTTGGGAAGTGAAGCTTCTAAAAGTTCCTACACACCCTGCCGCTGCTCTTCTGTTCCTTGGCGACGCCCGCGAACCAGTGTTATTAAGAACTCAGGCAAGTAACAACTCTCAATGGGGTGTATCAGGAAAAGCTTTTTGTAGATGTCGCTGGCGGCAATGGTACCTTGTTTACTACAAAGGTACTCTCTATAACCTAATCCCTCCCTCCCCATTCCGCAACCGAACCACACGCACAGGTCAGAATATGCACCCACATACCGTAGTCACCATCCCTTCGCGTACGTATAAATTTGGGGACTCATACATCTGTCGTACGATAAAGATGTGGAATGCTCTTCCAGCCTCTGTGTTTCCACTTTCCTATAACTTGGAGTCCTTCAAGCGAAGTGTGAAAAAGCATCTAGTCAAGCCGGCATAGTGTTAGGGACTGATGGCACTTACGAGTATCTGACTTCAGTTGCTAACATTCATGGACCTCGCGCGCCACTTACCATCAGGTGGGCCCAAGGTCACATGTCGTGCTAATATTTAAAAAAAAACCTATGACTCATTATTTTTTAAATGTGTTTGTAGTTTTTTTATTTTTTTATAACAGAAAATATATTTTAACTTAACGTTTACCCACCTTAAAAACGAATTAAGAAAGCGAACACTGTCTTTAAAATGAAAAAAGGTTGAATTAATAGAACGGTAATTTTAGATCACCATATCTTTAATTTCGCTTGGAAATCTCGATTTGTACACTCAAAAGCTGCTCACTTGGGCATAATATCCAGAAAATACTTAATAGATTTCGTAATAAAAATACAAGATTTCTATGCAACTGACAGTTATATTAGGTGCCGTGTATCATGCGCCATCTATCGTGATAAAAAGTTAGTGATACACCCCATTGAGTGAGTATTCACCCTTACAGAGACAAACAGCATATTTTTTTCGAGGAATAATAGGCGATTTCATAAAAGTATGTTCTAAACACTAAATTGCCGTTTCGTGACTACAACAATTGATAAATATGTAATGTCCGATCTACATGATACTAGAGTGAATAAACTTGGTTCATTATATTACTATATAGCATCTACTTAACTGACATTGACATTTATATTCTTATAATTGTGTCTGTCTTAGCTTATAGTGTGACAATGCCTATCTACAGCAGCTATAATGTTAAGCGTTATTCTGTATTTATAATTTTGTTATATTATTTTATTGTGTCTTTCCAAATGAGGGTCATCATGTACTGCTCCAGATTCACCAATATGTACTATAAAATGATATCGTTTTATATCAATATTGTAAAAATTGACGTGTAAAAGTGCAAAATACATCTCTTTGTCCTATGCCTACTTGCAAAATAAACGAATTGAATTGAATTAAATTGAACTTGTATTAATTACAGTTAAAGTACAAAAAAACTTTTATAAAAGTGTATTTCTCATTGGTACATGCCGGGTCTCGAACTGACCTTTTTAGAATTTTGGAAGAAAGCGTTCTTACAACCGACACCCCAGCGCAATATTAACTTTTAATCTATAAGATTTAATTTTGGTGCAACTCGATGGAACCCAGTTGGTGAGTAATTTTGGCAATTCATAAAAGGTATATTAATCATAGATTTGCTTTATTAAAATAGAGAAACGGCGTTTGATATGTTTCTCTGTCTAAAAAACACTGGCGGAAGGCAAGCCTTCGTAACTTGCAGAACTTCGTGAATGAATGTCGACGAAGCGAAAGAGGTATGTCGTGATCGTGTCAAGTGGCGCTCATTTGTCTCTGCCTACCCCGTAAGGAATCTGTCGTGAAGATATGGTACGTATGTTCTCTGTCTAAAATTAGGTATATGAAAGTGAAAAATATATCCATAAATGTCCGTAATATTATTTCTTAAAAAGTTATCGTATAGATTTCTTACACATCTTGCATTTTTTTTTTTCAAAATATTAGATGGTGCGAGCAAGAGGGAAGCACAAGCGTTAAACCGTCTTAAGAGGTTTCGATAACGGTCGTGAGGATACAATAACAACGCTCGCAGATTTAGAAGTAAATGTACTGGGTATAGAGAGCGGTGGTGGCTCGGTTGTAAGAAAAATCCTACAAAGGTCAGTTCAAATCTCCCCGGCATGTACCAATGAGAAATACACTTTTCTTACTTACATTTGTCACAGACACAACACACCACCGTTCCCGTGCCTCGGAGAGCACGTTAAGCCCTTGGTCCCGGTTCCACTAATAACAACTCGTGGAATCGTTAATAAAATTGATATAAGACCCTCGCCAACCCGTCTGGCCAGCGTGGCGAGTGTAGGCCAAATTCTCCAGAAATTTCTGGAAGGCCCATCTCCAACAGTGAAGGTCTAGAACCCTGTGTTCTAGGGGCTGTGATGATGATGTACTGGTTACGATTCCCAGTCGCACCGACTTGACATTGTTATGATCTGGTAAAATTGGCTTGAATTGCTGACTACACCGCAAAGAATTGCAGTCGTGATTTTACGTTTAGGATACAATAACCTTTAAACAAAAGAGGGCAATAATTATAGTTCATAGTAAAAGATGTCTACGGGGTAGAGGGAAATCTATCACATAAGCCAGCTGACGTGTTTTTCACAATACGCAGTGTCGTTAAAAGCGCGGGAAAGCGGACGGCTCGCACAGTTGACAGCCCTTCTCGCCGCGGTCGCCACGCTCGATATCATGAGCTTTATTATAAATGCTTTGTTATATCGTCTACATTATTTCAGTTAAAACATAGAAAAAAAACAATATTTGTATGTAATCATAATAATGAAAATTGAACGGACTAATTAAAAAATAGCATAATATGAATATTTTTAATAAATTGTTTTATTTAAATTCAGTTTATTTGTTGTGATTTGTTTATTATATGTTTTTATTTATCGACGTAGCGATGAAACCTCAAATATTTGTGTATTTTATCCTGGCTTTAATATACGGTAAGTTAATAGAATTACTAATTAATAGATATGTAAGTTATATCTAAAAAATTGCGTCAATAAAAAATAAATACCTACATTAGAATAGTTAATAAAAATAAATACACACACTGCTCTAAAATTATAATGATTATTGATGTACGAGTAAATAAGTGATAGGATACGTAGAAATACAATTCTATCACCTTTTAATTTTTTATTCTTCACCACCATTTTTATTAAGTAGTATTTTTCTTTCGAGAGCAGTTTTTATTTATTTATTATTTTAATTATATTGTTTGCAAGATAAACCTTCTGCAGGCATAGCTCAAGTCAAGGATGAAGCAATCTTTTATTTTGGTAAAACGATAATCGGAATAAAAAAATAATTCCTGCACATACAGAAATTATACAGCACTCGTAAGTAGGTAGGTATAAGAAACCTATCTTATAATTTTAATTATTTTTACATTCTCTGTTTTTTCTTACGTAGTAGCTATCTATACTTGTTTATATTTACAATTTATTATTCTTTTAATTCTATACTTTCGGTACAAAATCTCTATCTTAGTTTTAATTCATAAGTAGGTATGTATGTAGGTACCTAGGTACCTACTTATTGTAAGTAAAAAAAATGGAGAGAAAGAGTTGTTGTTTTAGATATAAGATTTGGGTTTGTAAAGAATCTCGTTAAATACCCGTATACATAGGTATTAATGTTTTTAATGTGAAGACCATCATAGCTATTAAATAGTGTGGTATGTCTGATATCGTCATAGCATCTTCAAGATTATACGAGTAGTCTTCTCTACGTAATCGCCATCTTTTATAACATTCCAGGCAACTGGAACTGCTTCCGTGGTGTAGTGGTTAAGTCCGTGGATTTAGACGCGGTATCGAACCCGGTACCTCCTAAATCTAAATCCACTAGATTTGTAAAAATACTAGATATAGTTTTTTGAAAACCGTTTTGCAACGAAAAAGACGGGGATTTCCTATTCATTTCTGCAAACATATCGTTTAAGCAAGACAAGTGAGTGAGAGTAAGATACTTTAGTTGCTTTGCTACATTATTAAGCTGTGTTCACGTAGCTAGCTTAAAGCCTTATCTGTTAATGTAGGATTTTTATGATGTAAAACTTCATCAAGATTTCACAAGACGCTTATTTTCGAGGGTGTCGTTTCCAAGAGCCAAATATTTTGAAATTAAAAAATAACACTACAAAAACTTTGGCATAAGAGTACACCATTATTAGTACAAAATACCTATAATCATTGTAAGTATAAAAATTGTAAAAATTACCTTGGCTCAATCATATTATTTGTAAAGTTTAAGTCTCGGACAGGTGATATATTTCAATAGGCCCTAGGCTTCAATAGGCTAATTAAAAAATGTATGATCTGTGAATCAGTTTCTCATTTTACGAGTAATTATTTTTAATTTATCTAACATTATTCCACACTGCCACTTCTCTTGATTATTACCCATTGTATGGACAGGCGATCGCAAATTTGATAACATTTTTACTTTAGTGTGGTAATGTGATGTCCCACGCTCTTGCTTATTACCAATGTTAGCTAAAATCTAAGGCCATGCTTAAAAAATATTATCATAGCCGCCATCACAAGAAACAAATTTGATTATTTCTTCTCGAAAAGTAACTGGAATTTCATTAAGTCTTATTGAATTCCGCAGTTAAAATGTAGCCTTCTGTTTATGATACAAAAATAAAATTAATAATAATAAAAAAAGTAAAGTATCATCACATCTGTATCCCTTTCGGGGTAGGCAGAATCCATGCTTTTCTTAAAGAAGCGGATTCACATTTAACTAACTTTATTATAGGCCCTCATGTCAAGTGTCATGTCATGTCAAGTGGCAAGCTCGTCGATGTCTCTAGCGCACCTAACTCGAGAAATATCAGAAATAAGTTATTGTGCCCCGACCAGGAATCGAACCCTGTGTCTCCGCGTCTAAATCCACGTACTTAACCGCTACACCACGGAGGCATTTCCAGTAGCCTGAAATGTTATTAAAAATGGCGATGACGTAGAGAAAAGTACCAATAATCTTAAAGATGCCCTAGCTATGACGATATCAGACATTATTTTATTTTATACAGTTAGGAAAACTAACAGCTAAACAATATGACCGCCTCCGTGGTCTAGTGGTAACAAACGTTGCCGTAAACTCGGGAGGTCGTGGGTTCGATTCCCGCCGGGGGCAAGTTGTACATTGTATAATTTGTCTCGGTCTGGGTGTTTATATGTATAATATGTATGTATTTACAAAGAAAAAGTATAATATGTAGTTTATCAACCATCTAGTTTCCGTAACACAAGCCTCGTAGCTTACCACGGAAACTAGATGGCGCTGTGTGACCTATCTGGAAATATTTATTATTTATTAAAATACTTAAATAGAAAGAAAATACCACATACCACACTATTTAATAGCTATATAGCTAACCTTTCTCGAGAACCACTCTATCCATATGAAAATCGGTGCAGTAGTTTTTGAGATTATCGTGAACAGATAGATAGACGTACGCGGCAGAGGACTTTGTTTTATAATATGTGATAGTGATAATCTAAGTACTTAGATAATATGTAAATATATATATATGTTTATGTTTAATATTGTCATTAGTAAGTATATATATACGACTTACAATTTTTGTTTGGACCTATTTACAAAATGTGAGTAGACCAGTTTTTTAAATGATGATCTGGTAGATGCTTGCTTTATGTTAATACGTAGATTGTTCTATATGTTTGTAGCAACTACTAGCAACCGCAAAGGAATTCGAAACACATCCGGAATGATAAGAAGGGACGAAAAGAAGTAATAAGATTGGAGAGCTTTATTATAAAAAAAAGAGAAATAAGCAAATTTGTCCTTGACGCATTTCGGTGTCGAAAAACTGAGAAACTTTACGTAATAAATATTAAACAAGGGTCAAAAACTGTCAAAAAACGTTTTACGAAATAAATTAATGGCCCCTTACTACAATTTACGATAGGAAGTGAAAGTAAATTGATCCCAGTATATATAGGACTATGAGAAGCCCTAGTACTTTAGTAGTTACAATGGACAGTGAAAGTTCCAGATTTCACTAATAAAATTTGCAATGCAGAAACCGACACCTACCTTAATGCTTTTGCTTGAGTTTGATGCCTCGATAGATAAGTTTACTTACGTGAAATTACGAGCTCTGTCAACCTAACTTACAAGTATGTGAAAAATTTGGGAAAATATAAATTTAATTAGAGATAAAAATATTTGTATTTTTGATACCTACTCGTACTACACGGCGACAATAGATTTAATATCATATTATAGATTTATCGAAAACACTAATTAAATCTGCCGCCGTAGTCAGCGGTCAAGTCTGTGGATATAAACATATGTATATATAGACGCTAAGGTACTCAAACCTTAAGTTAAAGCAAGTTCGTCAATGACTCTAGCGTACCAGACTAGGATAATATGACAAATAAATTAAATACATTATTGTGTCCCGACCAGAAATCGAATCCTGTACCACTGCGTCAAAATCTCCAGTCATTACACATAATCTCTTAATTAGGCTTTTTTTTTAAAGAAGGTGAATCGATAAATCATCAATGATACGACCCCAGCCTGAAGGGCCACCGCGGGAGGACGCATGCCCGACTCACCGTGAGGCCTCCTAAGGAGACCCCAAGGCGCCTACGGACTAAAACCCAAAGAACCGTCGCTCTTTCACTGTTGGCCCTGCTGAGTCGTGGCTACGGAGTGAAGGCACTCGTTCGCCGCGTACTTATATAGGCGCGGTGAGTATGGGCAGAGTGACCATACCAACATTCGTAGAATCCTATCGCGAAGTAAAGTGCATTCTTCAGCGGTTATTAAGGAAGTAATTGGTAGTTTCTATTACACATAAGGTGCTATCGATTTGTTTATAAGTCATAATTTTCATGATAACCATACAGGAAGTACCTACCTACTTTATGCACTCGATATATTGACCAACTTTCAACGACTGGGCATACCTATTAGATACTTGGAAATCTTTTATTCTTTATTTTTTATTTTTTTTATTATATATATAAACACTTCGTTGTGTTCTCTTCTTCCCTTAGAGCTCTATGCTTCTCCCGAAGGATTATGAATGAGGTGATAGGGAAGGCAAAGGGATCTAGCCCATACGGCCATGTTTGTCAAAATATATTCTTTCTTTTTTATGAGCTTATCATTAAATTCCAGATGTTGCAAAATTTGATGCTTTTCTCGCATCATTATCGCCAAAACACGTCGTGTATACCTATTACTACCCAACATAGGGGTAACGCGGGAAAACCGCAAATATAAACTGCAGTTTGTGCCTCATATACATTTGTAGCATATTATTACAAAAGAACATCACTAAATTGACTGATATTATCCACAGTAAAGTAATTTACAAAACATAAACTTGCAATTAACATGTTCGTGCGAAATAGCGCTAAGGACCCTACAAAACTTTTTTTTAATTTGGGCGTTAGTATGTAAGTAATGATTTGTCTACCAAGGCTGCACCAACATGAAATCTTGGGCTTAAAGTTAAGAATAGTGTTGAATGTACCAGTTTTATTTTGAAAGTGGTAAATTTCGTGTAATTTCGCCATTTTTAACTTTAATCGTTACTACCTGCCTAAGGCTGAGTTTAACCAAAAAGTATCTGTAATTGTAACTATTAATGTTAAAAATTGTTTCGAATGTATGAGTTTTATTTTTAAGGTCAGCCGCCAACTGGTTCAATCGACGCCATTTTTTACTTTAAGCGTAAAATTATTGCAGCCCTAATAGAGACATGGTTAATTTAGCACAAATTTCTAAGCATTCCAAGGATTTACCGTGCTGGTGCCAGGTCTATCGTATGTGGGAAAGTGAGATGAGAGAATGGTGTCTCGGGCTTATATATATAGGCTGGTTTACAAAGTAGGGCTTCTTTTTTATTTTAGTGTGCATTCATAATTTTACGTCGTAGTTACTAGCCCGGTGGTCAAATATAAGTCAAAATCTCAACACGAATGCATGTCCTTCCTGATTACTTTCATCTTGAAATGAGTCTCGGAAGGTTCAATCATAGATTATTACGATGATCACAAATGCGTATTAAATTACACCCTACGTAATCTATGCGACAATCTTTATACACTGATGGCATTACAAATTGTCATGAGTCGTAATAACTCTAATATCCTTTTAGTTTTATAATCAAGTGATTTACAGGTGTACCTAGTTATTTTACAAATGTTTATACTTAAAGCCGGTAATTCACCACTTCCGAAGGACTTAAGTTTTCCTTAAAGAAATTATATTTTAAGCCACGGATAGTAGTGAATTAACGGCCCTGTGTCTATAGACTATAACTCGTACACGTTGTGACGTAGGCTATCCCACTGAACCGCGTTCTTTACTCGACTATATTTACGAGTTGTCAAACGAAAGTGTCACTTCTGAGACTGTCAAAATTGTCTTTTAATATTATCTTTACTAATGACATACATACATACATATATCGTCTGTGAAATTCGTTCTCACTGTTAATAGCTTTTAGGGTTCGATTCCTGGTCACACAATAATATTTATTAATTTAAATAAAAATATTATTTAATTAATTTGTGATATTTCCCGAGTTTGGTAAGCTAGAGACATCGACGCTGGTCATGATTGGCGTATAGTCCCTCCTCCTCCTTGCGTCGTGTTACCTCATTGATGAGGGTCGTGACCTCCCGATGAATTGGTGTGCATCTTGATGATAGCACGCCACCCGTTCCTGTCTTCGGCGGCATGCACAGCATCATGGACGCTAGTGTTGGTGGTGGAGCGGATTTGGTCGGACCTGCAGCGTATAGTAAAGTTAGCTAAATGTGAATCCGCTTCTTTATGAGCGTAGTTTCTGACCACCCTGAAAGGGGAGCGGTCTTGATGATACCTTATTTAAATATTAAACTTTGTTTTTATTGGTTATTTTACAAACTACTTATTAGTTTAATTTTGTTCAATATTTTAATGCGTTTCCGTGTCCAGTATTTAGTAGTTGCCGATAACAATATTATATTTCGATACCTCAAATAAAAAAAGTTATTAAGTATAAGTTAGAAAATTCGTAGTTTATACAGTAGTTATAAATGAAAATTAATAAATAAAATGCGTTATATCGGACTAATATCCATAGGTAGGGGTTAGTAACACAGTGTTTGCTTATTCTATATTAGTAAAAAAAAAAATTTTTTCCCTTTTTCATTTGCAGCAACAACATCATTATTTCTATATTACTTCCCTCATCGTTTAAGTGGTTTATTTGTATATTTATTATATAATTCATTTATGTATGTGTTATGTAATAGTAAGTAAATATTGGTATGTATATATTAATATATATGGACTAACTTAATATTGCACCTACCATCTACATATACCGTATAAATGTCCTAAAGGTTTGGCTGTCAGAGAATGTCTAGCGGCATTAAGTCCGCCTTTGTACATAGTTCAATAGAGTTTTAAAATAAAAAATAAATAAAATAGAGGACATTTATTTATCGTATTTGCCTTTGCACTGGGTACATACATCTGAGTATGACAGTCTGGCTTCTCACTAACTGACGCGACTCGTTTTTCAAAATATCTTTATTCACGTAAACCTATTACAGGCG
Source organism: Tinea semifulvella (assembly GCA_910589645.1). Lineage (NCBI taxonomy): Eukaryota > Metazoa > Arthropoda > Insecta > Lepidoptera > Tineidae > Tinea > Tinea semifulvella. The sequence goes on from OU342586.1 coordinate 8,254,828, forward strand.
TTTATGAAACGTCATTAATTTAATTATTTTGAATGATTCTAGTCCTGCTAGTAGAAGACTAAGCAGCAAAGTGGTCCAATAAGTAAGCTGTTAGCAGAAGACCAGCAGCTTAGCAGATTCCAGTGACCTGTTAATGTTTAATCTGACTGAGAAAGGAAACTGCAAGGAAAACTCAGCTATATCAGATTTACAAAATAAAACATATAGGTACAGAACTGCACCACAACGGTTAATTAATAACCTTTTAAATTTAGTTATCAGTACCTATGAGATTACAATACCTGGTACAGCAGTAACCAACCAGGCAAGTCAGAATTAACGTAGACTGCATGCCTATGTACAACCCGAAAGTCGACAAAACTTTTTTTCGCAACACTGAGTAAAAATTATCGGTGTGCGCTTACGAAAACATCGCTGATGCACTGCACCAACGAGGGAGCCCCATCATCATCCTGAAGGCGTTATTAAATTGTACACCGAAATCCAATTTAACGGTCATTAGTATTATTGTAGAAAGCATGTGTTTAAAGTTTATAACAAGCTACCTGATGAACTGACATTCTTACCTCAAATGTCGTTGAGACGAAAACTAAAAGACTATTTACTGTCACATGGCGTTTATACAATAAACAAATACCTACTTAAATTAGACTTAAATTTAGACATACTCATATTATGTAAATTAGATTGCTCTTTTTATTTTTTATTTTATGTTTACATATTATTGATTAATTATATATATTTTAAGAAAATTTGTACACCATATTATGGTCGAATTTGTTTAGAAAATATTTTGTACACACCATTGTTACACAAATTCTAAAGCAAATAATTTTTTCGTCATTATCGTCGTCGTCGTCATGAAAAATTTTCCCATACCGTTGCTTTTGTTAGCATATTTAATTAGGATAACCGATCGATGGGGTTTCGACTATTAAAAAAATTGTGCAAGAAATAATGTATTTAAATAAAAATAAATGTCGACTTTCACGTTCCAATGACAAATGGCCCTTTGTACACAACGAATAGGCTTAAGATAAAAATTAAATTGTTCTGTGAAAGAACGGCTATTTCGCTAGGTGAAGGCTTCGAACGGACAAAAAATTGTGATTCATATAGGCTTGGGTGGGAGGCCGATAGCACTGACTGCCGGTTGCAGAAAGACTGACACTTACACATATTTGACAATATTACAAAACCTAATAAATCGTGTCCACGCGGTATAGTAGCAAGAACGTTGGCCGCATTTTCTCGCTAAATCGCTATGCCAATTCTCTAAGCAAGGAAATAACCAGCCCTCTTTGTCACCGGATCAGACAATCAAGGCGTGATGTTTTTAAAAAATGTTTTAGAGCTTGAAATCCACGGGCCCAGAGTTTCTAAAGCTAACGGCACAAACAGTAGTGTTTGATTATTATAGATACATATTTGCGCGGTTTGCCAGACTCTACATTATTTCCTCTTCTTTTCGATCTTGAATTATTTTAATCGTCCTTTCTGCAACCGGCCGTGATAGAATCAAATTCAAAATCGATGCAACTCGTGATTCTAGATAAAAATACCTCTAAACTTAAATCTATTCAAAAATAGTAAGTAGAATACTAGTACAAAAATAAAATGATAGAATTGATTCTGCATTCTTAACTCTCTACTATATTGAGTACTATATTCTCTGGAGGAGAATTAAAACTAATAGAATCGAAAATCAGAAAATTGCTGTTTGTTTGCAGAAAATTGATAATTTCAATCGTGTCCATCATCATCACAACCTCAGACCTTTACCGCTAGAGATGGGCCTTACAGAACGTATTTCTGAAAATCTAGTTTATTCAACATTTTTTTTGCAACGGATATGGCATGTAGCCAGTGACCCGAATCGATATCCGAAACAGTGATAGGCTGAGCTCGGTCGATGTCCTGGCAGAATTTTGAATATCCACATATTTTTTATTGAAGTAATATACAAACAGTATAAAATAATTACAATATAAATTATACCTACTTAAAAGTAAAAATTAAAATAAATATAAACTAAACCTAATAAAAAATAAACTATAAGTAAAAAATGTCCTCTAGAGACGACCCTTCAGTGATAGTCCCAAGAAGACTGGCAACATTTCCCCTCTGTATAGCTAAGCTAATACGTTGGCAGAAATAATTGCCAGTTCCTGTGAATAATTGCCAGCCTTTTGAATTAAAAGATCATGGACACCGTGCACTAGTGTAAAAGTTATAAAATAACGCCTTAAATTATAGCTGCTGTAAATAGGCATTTTTACTCATTCAATTCTACTTATGATAAAGTGGTAGAAAACTGAAGTTGGATGAAACTCTTACCTACGTCTCAGCGCGAGAATTAGCTCCCTGAAGTTTGTGATAGTTAACACTTTTTCTACCTATTATTTTTTAACAATATGCCAATTTTAAGCCAGCACGACGTGTTCTTAATCCAATGATCACGACTGGTAATGTATGGATAGTCTTTAATCTTTGTGTTACTGACACGTTAGCTTCTTACAGATAAGCCTTAAAACCTTATTCAACATATACGGTAAACATTCAACAATTTTTTTTTAATATTTTTTTTTATACTAGCACGACATGTGACCTTGGGCCCACCTGATGGTAAGTGGCGCGAGGTCCATGAATGTTAGCAATTGAAGTCAGACACTCATAACTGCCATCAGTCCCTAACTATAGATTGACTAGATGCTTTTTCACACTTCGCTTGAAGGACTCCAAGTACTAGGAAAGTGGAAACACAGAGGCTGGAAGAGCATTCCACGTCTTTATCGTACGACAGATGTACGAGTCCCCAAATTTATACGTACGCGAAGGGATGGTGACTACGGTATGTGGGTGCATATGACCTGTGCGTGTGGTTCGGTTGCGGAATGGAGAGGGAGGGATTAGGTTATAGAGTTCTTCGGAGCACTCACCATAGTATAGCCGGTAGAACACGCTCAGTAGAAGCCACATCTCGGCGAAGCTGCAGGGATTCGAGAGTTCCAGATATAGTGGCTCTTGGTTTTATTGGCAGATATAGTCTCGCAAGACTCTTGCTCAGTCATTATTATCCTTATTTTACTAAAAATGGTAATATTTGGGGGGGGATCATAATGGGGGGGGGGGTATAGTATACCAAACTCGAGAAATATCACAAATAAATTAAGTATTAATCTAGTTTATTTATTTAAATTAATAAATATTATTGTGTCTTGACCAGGATCGAACCTCCGAGTCGAAATCCACGGACTTAACCGCTAGACCACGGAGGCGGTTAGTTAGTGTTGTCTGCGATAATGAAATCCTAAGAAAGCATATTTATATTCCCGGCCCATTGTATCTTGTTTGCCTAGCTGCTATTCGTCGCCTTTACCCAATGATCTGTAGTAAACACTGGCGCTTGTAACGTATTTACCTTAATTTTTGGCGTGTGCACACCCGACCTTTATACGTGCGATTAAATCATTTATTTCCTTGGACTCGTACCAAATGCTGTCTCAAGCATTTAACTTGTGTTGTGTGTTAATAAATCTCGTTGCACACGGTTAATGGCTCGAGTAAAATAATTAAATGATTTATGTTTCCTTCATTACCCGCCCTGGCTTTGTTTTAATTCTAAATAGGTATTTACAAATGAAAACAATAAATTAACCACTTGAATACTGCAATCGATATTTTGTGCATCAAAAACATCGTGTTTTAGTTAACCGATTTTAACCCTTATAATGTGGCAAATTCTGAACAGTTCGTGCAAGACTAAGGTCCGATAATTCACCACTTCCTTAGTGCTGATTTTCTTAACCTTAAGGTTGCATAACCCATACAAAATTTTGCACTTGAATTACTAGACGTAGATAACGCTCAGAAAAATAAAGGGTGTTTAAGTGGTTTAGAAGGCGATGGCTGATTTCGAATTTCATCTTCTAAGCCTTGGTTGCACCAAAACGATTAAAGTTAAAAATGCCGTCGAGTGTACCAGCTGACTGCTGACCTTCAAAATAAATCTTGTACATTTAACGCCATTTTAAAATTTAGTCATTTCAATTACGAAGACTTCAACTTAAAATAGATTATTTGTTTAAATTTGAATAAAATATAATTTTAATATTACAAAGTTGAGTTTTAATTTCTCTCACTGATAGAAAAGTCACTATAATTTAATTAAAGTAATGAATGTAGGTATTAAGGTTTGTAAGATGTGGTAAAGTAAAAAAAAATGGGGCGCTGAAATTTTATTGATTTGCGCCTTTCAGAGTTTGGAAGGACAAAATTATCGGCTCTATAGCTGTTGGTCTATATATTTATTTTAAAAAAACTCCTATGAAATTGCTCTAAACAATATAGTTGCTTGTGATCTTGGAACGATTTAGGCAACACCTAAATTCGTTTTATTTCGAGTTGTAAAATGCAGAGCAAATCGAAAGTACCGTAGTATCTAAATATCGCAAGAATTTGTCTCTTTTTGTTGTCGTATTTAAAATCGGGTGAGTACACGGATGGGGCAAGCGACGACAATGGTCGGGCGTGCGGATGACTGCCCCCGATTTGGTAATAGAATCAAAAGACAGTAACCCGTTGCAATACAATGATATTAAAATTATGTAGATATCGCACTAGCAGATGAAGAGAGTTCCTACAAATAAACTTATCATTGACTCACACGGTTGCGACGAACCGCGTGCATAATGTCGGAGTGTGCGATAATTATAAAAGTACCTAATACGGATACTAAAAGATCGCTTGCGTGATCCAGTTTCATTTATTTAAAACTTTATTATTACAGCCAAACCTTTAGGACATTTAGAATTAGGTGAAATAGAAACAAAACAACGATATATAATATATTTACAAATACAAGTTGAGAGACACAGGCTGATGATAATTCTTTCTTCAATCTTTTGCTTTCCTGCCATGATTTGTAAACTGTTAATAGTATAGCTGACAAAACCAAGTGTACGTTATATATCTTATGGTGAATTGGATTAATTAAATTTTGATGATTGATTGAATTTAATTTATAATGTTCAATATGACTATTTACTTTTGCTAATAAATTTAATGTGTTTGTGTGATATATGACAAATAGTCATATATCTAGGCGCGTAGAGAGCCAAAGAACTTAAGAAAATTATAATTTGCCATCCTACAACCTGCTGCCGAATTCCCTTAAGTAACGTCCCTCAAGTAAAATTTATAAAGCATATTATCAAGCTGGCATAGTGGTAGAGACTGATATCAGTCGTCAGTGGCTAGTGTCATTCTTGGAATTCGTGTTTCACTTACCAACAAAATGTCGTGCTCAGTATAAAAATATGAAAATTAGAAATGTATTCGATGCGTTATTCATACTTATTATATCTTTGGTAGAGATCAAATTGGACATTTGTATGCATCTCAGTGCGCTCGGTGACGTGACGCGGCGTTCTGTAAATAGTGCAGAAAGAATTGTCCCAATGCGGAGGTCATTGCCGGCTGCTCTTGACTTACGACTCTGGTAATGACTCCAGTCTATTTTTTATAGACCAACTTTTGCCCCGCGGTATGAGTAGTAAGTATTCTTGCAAGAGTGAAGTAAACTCCAATCTTCTGAGGAACTAGGTAATTTACAGGTAAATAGTTTTTTTTAAATGCCTTCACGGTAAAGGCGGCTTAGTTTGCTAAAGTATAGTCAAAAGTTCAATTTATTGTAAAACAATTGTTATGGATGATTCGGAAGCATATAGTCAAGCTATACTCGTAGGTAACTAGTAATATTCATACATATTGAACGTTTCGATTAAACCTATATCGACGTTTCCTTGTAAACTCGTGATAGTAAGTAAAAGTAAAGTATCGTCACGACCGTTTCCCTTTCGGGGTGGTCAGAAACCACGCTTATAAATAAGCGGATTCACATTTAGCCAACTTTACTATAGGCCAATCATGATAAGTGGCAAGCTCGTCGATGTCTCCAGCATACCAAACTCGGGAAATATCACAAATAAATTAAATATTAATTAAATGTATTTAATTACATTAATAAATATTTTTGTGTCCCGATCAGGAATCGAACTTGGTACCTCCGAGTCTAAATCCACAGACTTAACCGATAGACCACGGAGGCAGTACGTAGTGCCCTAAATAAAGTTCAAAAATAATTGTACAAAATACTATAACAAACCAAGCTTCGGGAAGACGGATAGACCGCCCAAATGTGGTCGAGTAGACGTTTTGCTGACTGAATGAAGTCCGTGCTTCCTTGTCAAGTTATAAATTTTTGTTTTTACCGCTCAGTCTAGCCACATCTTCTAAAAATGAAATCATCTATTTTGCCTATTTTATGTACTAGTTAAGCTATGTATAATGATAAAAAAAATTGTAAATAGTAGTTTTAAATTTTAATTGATAAGATTAATGTATTCATTACAGCCCCTAGAACACAGCATCCTAGACCTCCACTGTTGAGATGAGCCTTCCAGAACATGTACCTACGAGATCGTATCTGTAGAATTTGGCCTACACTCGCCACGCTGGCCAAACGGGTTGGCGAGGATCTGATGTAAATTTTTTTAATGACAATTTATTAACGATTTCACAAGTTTGTATTAGTGGAACCGGGACCGGCGGCTTAACTTACTCTCCGTGGCACGGGAACGGGGATGTTGTAAATCTATAACAAATGTACGTAAGAAAAGTTTATTTCTCATTGGAACATACCAGAGGGGTTTGATCCGACCTTTGTAGGATTTAAGGCAAGCGTTCTTACAACCGAGTCACCACCACGCCTAATGTATTTATATTACTGTGCAATTAAGTTATTTGGAAAATAAAATATGTAGTTTTTTTATTAATCAAGTCCTTTAGTACTAGAGCTGTTATGACGATATTTTAAACATTTTGCACACCTTAACTATATAAAATAAAAGGTTTTTAAAATTGTAATCTTGTTGGAACAATTTATCTCAAAATGCAATATGCAATAACTGTAAATATAATTTATACCCAAATCCCCATACAAGATTAATGTTGTCATTTGAGATAATATTTTAGTTTAACAAGCTGGTTTTCTTCATGTATTATTATTTTCCCTTGGCTCGTCAACCCGTCTGCCCATTGTGGCGAGTGTAGGCCAAATTCTCTAGAAAATTCTGAAAGACCCGCCCCAACATACAGGTCTAGGACTCTGTGTTCTGGCTGTGATGATAATATTATATTTTTAACGGGTCTTTACGAGATTTAACTTAGATTAAACTGCCTCCGTGGTCTAGCGGTTAAGTACGGGTTCGATTCCTGGTCGGGACACAAAAATATTTATTAATGTAAATAAATACATTTAAGTAATATTTAATTTATTTGTGATATTTCTCGAGCTTGCCACTTGTCATCATTGGCCTATAGTAAAGGCCTGACCACACCGGAAGGGAAAACGGTCGTGATGATGATACAACTTAGAGACATATTTCTCCCAAACGTTTCAGCCAAGTTGCATTGGCCGTGGTCACGGGTCGACTGGAGCGCAGTGTAGTCTCGTACATACTGGGGGTTAGATATAAACCTACCCACTTATCACATTAAAAGTTTTTAGAAATCACGACACACGACAATATCCTTGGCCATACCAGGCAATTTAACCCGGCGGTCGTTTTGATACCCACACACAAACGTCACTTCACAAACGTGTTGTATCTTACCTTATCTCACAGCCAGTACCCCCGTGCTAAGTACCTATTATATATAAAGTACTCATTTATTATTAAATTTTAATATTTAATTTGTTGCTCTTTGGTATAAAGGTCTTATTAAGTGTGGTTGGAGTGTTTTGAGCAAGGTTGATGGTATTGGAAAAATATTATTTAAGACAACATTCTTAGCACAAAATTTACCTAGCTTCGAGTATGAGGCGGAACCGATGTTCCACGTGTCGTGTCGTGTTGTCTGTCCAAACACGTCACACCGTAGCGAATGTTCCTACAACAACAATTTTCTTTTATTATTATAAACTGAAGTTTGGCTGACAACATTAAGACCATATAGATAGATAGGTAGCATACAGATAGGTACCATGTATATAGAGAGATTAAATAAAGATAGAACAGGCATTGGATTTGATTTTCATATAAAATATTATTTACATTATATTATACATACATTCTGATTTCACAAGCAGAATAAGTCGCCATAACTCACTTATTATATATGCGTGCGTATATGTATGTATTTTATATTTAGTTATATATTTATTTGTTTATGTAGGACAAGTACTATATGTTTGTAATAATGTGTACTTTATATAGTAATAAATAATTTCAACTATCATTTTTCTCCTGCTGCACCTGCTATTACATATCTCAGTTACAAAGGTTAGTTGGTAGAAAATGCATTTACGGCATTAAGCTTGCCTATGTACCTGCACTTGTTTTGGTTTTGTACAATAAAGAAATTATTATTATTTATTATTTTAAAGTGTCAAATGTTTTGTTTTAAATTTAAACATATTTTGTTAGAAAATAAGAACCACTCTTATATTTGGTGTTTTTGTATACTTGAGTTGTCTAGTCCTACCATCGGAGTTTTTTGGCTTTAAAAAAATTTTGACCTGCCAAGAAAGTTAGTCCTTCGTTTATATATCAATGCCGTGCACTTGCAATTTACTTCCGTCATTGTTACATATAGTCTAAGATACGTATAATGGTGACCTTCACCGATCGGTTATCCGAATGAAAACCTCTTTTTAAATAAAGAACGCAACAAATGCAATGCTGATGAGTTCCATAACGAAATATGTTTTTTTGACAAATTTTAGTCAAATAACAAAATCCTATTATTACACGAATCGATTCCATTTATCAATGTTTTCTGGTCCGATTAACGGCTAGCATATTCGTTTTTTTAACCTATATATTGTAGTTTTATTCTTTATCAAAATCGGTGCAGACTCTTTTCAGCATAATTCGATATTTCTCGCAGTTTAGACAGAAGCTATATAGACGCCTACTTGAAAAAAATAGTTCGTTGAACATATTTAATTAGACAACCTATCATCACCGATTCGGTTAGCGTATTTTATTGCATAAAAAGTAGATTTAATTCAAATAACCTATTGGTGAAGGTCGCTCTTCTACGGATCTTGATGTTTTTTACTTGACTCGGATAAGTCTTTGAAATTCCATTATATATTATCGAGTGGAGAGACAAACGAGACGGAATAATTTAATAAGTACCAAAATCAAATCAAAATTAGACACCGGATGTTGTCACTATCAGAGAAAAATACTTTAAACGATTAATGTATACTTTGATATCATTACATCAATCCATGGATTAAGACGCGGAGGAACCGGGTGCGATTCCTGGTCAGGACATTTATTAAATTTCTTTGTGGTATTACTCGAGTTTGGTACGGTAGAGACGTCGAGCTTGCCACTTGTTATGATGGGCCTATAGTTGTATTATATTTTATTATTACAGCCCATAGAAAAAGCGTCCTAGAACTCCACTGTTGGAGACGGGCCTTCCAGAATATACATCTGGAGAATTTGGTCTACACTCTCCACGCTGGCCAGACAGATTGCCGAGCCACCACAGCGCCTATAGGTAGTTGGCTAAATGTGAATTCACTTCTTTAACAACGTGGTTTCTGACCACCCCGAGTGGGATACGGTGGTATGATACTTTTTTCTTTTATTATCTATATATCTACATGGAGCACAAGTAATTTTGAAATAAGTTAATAAAATCTATACACAACACATTGAATTTTGGCCTTAATTAACAATAAATAAAAAAGAACAAATATACTTTAGATAAGTATGTGACATCCGTTAATTAAATACCATTAAATGATTTAATACTATTTAAGCAAACGATTATAAGGGCTCGGTTGTAAGAAGGCTTTCCTTAAAATCATACAAAGATCGGTACATGTACCAATGAGACACACTTTTATAAATAAAATATTGTGGTACGATGGTGGCTTGGTTGTAAGAAGGCGTTCCTTAAATCCTACAAAGGTCGGTTCAAACCCACCCGGCATGCACCAATGAGAAATTCACTTTTCTTAAGTATATTTTCTAAAGTCATAGATTTACAACACAACCGTTGCCGTGTCTCGAAGAGCACGCTAAGTCGTCGGTGCCGGTTCCACTAATACCAACTAGTAAATCATTAAAAAACTTACATTAAAAAAAATCCTGCGCAAACCCGTCTGACCACCGGTGGCGAGTGTAGGCTGAATTCTCCAGATATATGTTCTGGAAGTTACATCTCCAGCAGTGGAGGTCTAGGACGCTGTGTTCTAGAGGCTGTAATAAATGAATAAATAAAAAAAAACTATGCAAACATTTTGATAATATCTTAAACCACATCACATACAAATAAAACACCTCATAAAACATAAAATGTAGGGTAAAGTTATTATATTAAAAACGGGAAATGTTAATTGGTTAGACGTACAGTACAATAACCTCCCAAAACCAGATTTTGATTTCATCACGTGAGCTAGGAAGGAAAAACCGCAACTTTTTGCTAACCTGCGTAAATATAATTTTTAATTATAAAAAATTCCAAACATTTTTTTAAGGGGGGATGCAAATTAGGTAGGAATGGCCTTCAAAATACAAGATTATAATTTCGTCATGTGAGAGGAAAAACTAAATGGAGTAGGTAAGCGTTGTGGCATCATCAACTTTAAAAATGAGCATAGATATATGTACAATACAAGGACCGTCAATTCATTTACTATTACAATTTAGCTTGCTCGGACTCTTTTGTATTGTCACATAACACAAAAAAAAAAAAATGACAATAAAAACAATATAAATAAAAATAATAAATAAATTATATTATTATTTTTTAATTTTAATGATAGGACCTTAATATATGTATATATACAGCAACAATGCCTAAAAGGTGTCCAAAATATAATAACATACATCTACCGGGCATTTTTGTTTATATACACATAAGCTAGCTAGATAAATTATCAGAAGCTCTATTCTGGTACTTAAGCGCAAATGTTATATAATTGAATCCGTTAACTATATATATATCACGCTAATAAAATTGACACTTGCACGCACGCTGTCAAGGTCGAGCGCTTACATAAGTAAAGTATCATCACAACCGTATCCCTTACGGGTCAGACAGAAACCATGTTTTTATAAGGAGCGAGTTCACATTTAGCCAACTTCACTATTGGACTATCATGACACGTGGCAAACTTATCGATGTCTCTAGCGTACCAAACTCGAGAAATATCACAATAAATTAAATAAATGGTTGTGTCCCGGCCAGAAATCCATACGGACTTAACCGCTTGACTACGAAGTCAGTTTAATAGAGTTGAAAATTGAATAATATTTTCATGACGCAAGCTCTGACGTAAATAACGAAATCCACTAATAACGTTTGCGCTTAAGTAACAGAATAGGGCTGCAGGGCAACCTCACTTATCACTATCACAAAAGTTAGTTTAGTTTGCTCTTGTACACAACTTTTGAAATTTTGTGCAATAAATTATTTTAATATTGTTATTTATCGTGTAATATTGTCAAAGACGTTTTTGTCTTAAGTTTAGTTTACAATTATTAACGTTGCATAAAAAAATACTACGTTTAAAAATATTATACACTCGGATTGATTTGGGAACGTGTGCATGTTTGTATACTAAATAGGCTGCAATGATACTTCGAATGAACTTTGGCCCTAAAACCCCAAACGAAACGGTCCTTATATTATTGTCTATGGAACAAACGTAATGATCATAAGACCAATTTCAACAAAAACATAAGTGTTAAAAAAGTTTGACGGGCGTTGTGGCTGACGTTTTTTGTCGATTATACGAGTATAAGCTTTTGTGTAATAAGGATATAGTATTATTAAATAAACCTAAATGGTACAAAAAGAAGCTTTGCTAACTAGGTACTTAAGTAGATTGTGGATTTCTTAATTAAGTAGGTATTCAACTAGAATAAATATTTTATTCATGATCATCATCATTACAGCCCCTAGAACACAGGGTCCTAGACCTCCACTGCTGGAGAAGGGCCTTCCAGATTCCAGAACATATATCTGAAGAATTTGGCCTACACTCGCTACGCTGGCCAGATGGCCTACCAAATGATACAAGATGATGCGTGCAGCAGTTGGTGATTACGTTGCTTAGTCTGTTTTACGTATTTATATTTTTTGCCTTGCCACGATCGACTGGACTAATAGTATTAATAGTCGCGATCGACGGGTATGTCCGCGTGTTGTGTATTGCGTAGTACCAATTTAAAAACAATTAATTTGATAGATTAATATTTATCTTTAGATAGAAATAGGCTATGAAAAGTGCTAGAGCGAGTTACTACTCTAATTCTGACCGGATAATAAATTCAGAATATTTTGTACATTGGACTTAATCTTTAAACTGTTGTTGTTAAATTACCTGTCTTATCAATAGACAAAGCTAGGTCAATACCGGACATTGGTGGATCCGGCTCTTGCGTCGACAAATATTTAATTTACGTTAAAGATAACCTAACGATGCTTGTAAACAAATACACTAGTTACTTTAGGCTAGTTTACTTTCTTAAGTGAAATTACTACCGGTTAAATTTCTAGTATCTACTTATAATTATTGTTATTTTATGCCTAATGCCTAACTTGCTCCAGTATAATGCACCGTGTAAAAGCACCCTTATTATTAAGCTGTTTAACCCAGCGTTGCCCGTTTAATATAGTAAAAGTAATCCACAAAAAAACCTTCATTTAGCCGTAGGGTCACATGTTATATTTCGATGTGCCTTCCATGTACCCTATGTCGATTCCGTTGTTCCAAGTAACATCTCTACCAAACTTAATCAAAATCGGTTTAGTACTTTTGGCGTAATGTCGAATCAAAGAGACTGCCAGATATATGACCTTGGGGGCACATGTCGTGGTCGGATGATGATGACATCGTATTAAAACAAAAACCAACTAAGTTAGCCATTTTTTCCCAAAAATATTATGCACATTTAATTACTTTATAATTTGCGTTTTCGGCTAAAACCGTTCGTTTAATTGCTTTTAAGTATCTTCGAAAATAAGCGTCTCAGTGCTTACTGGATTTTATCACTGGAAAAAGCAGAAGTTTTTAAAACGTTTGGTGTAAAAAAATAATAATAAAAAAATAGTTGGTTTTCGCTTTAACCCGGCGATGTGTTCTTCTTATCTGTATATTACTGTAAAGTTTTATTAAAATTCGTTTAGTAGTTTTTGTGTGAATGAGCAACAAACATCCAGACATATATTCTAACAAACTTTATAATATTAGTAGGATTTTAGACCTGCAGCCCTAATCTGTTATTTAGTAGCAAACGTTATTAGTGGATTTCGTTGCAGAGCTTGCGTCATAATTACAAAATATTATTCAATTCTCATATCCACCTTGACAGCGGCTGTGCAAATACAACTTTATTCCATTATATAACATTTGCGCTTAAGTAACATAATAGGGCTGCAGAACGTTGTAAATTATGGCTGCTATGATTTATTTACATTGTTTTAATTTTGGATAATATTTGAACAGTAAATTTCGTTGTAATTCCCGTATTTCCACGTGTGTCAATAATTAGACCGACCTTAATAGATATAACTTCCAAAATGGGCTGACTGTACAAGTCTAATGCAATGGTGTTATTTAAAAATAACGAACGCACAGATAGATACTAATTATTTACGTACATTCCTCCTGAACTGCCAAATAAATTGTTACTACAAGGATGTAATGCTAATTATTCCAAGCATGTTATATCATCATATTGATTTATAGTAGCGGATATATTCAACTAATAAAACTTGTATAAAGCTGCTTTTTCACCAGATATATCCTAGTAAAATGAACTGTGAGCATTATCCACCAGTATTACTTCATTATTACCTCAGACTAATGACAATTATCACATTACGACTTCATGAAGTAAGGCGTTTTATTAAATAAAAATACTATAATGTACACTAGCCCTATGTTCGCGTAGAAATTTTTGGGTATTTTTTTCGTTTTTTTTTTTGGTTTTTTTCTCCTGGTGGATGATGAATGAGGTGATAGGGAAGGCAAAGGGTCTAGCCCATACAGCCAAGTCTGACGTAATATATCTTTCTTTTTCATGAGTTAATGAGGTCATCATCAAATTCCAGATGCTGCAGAATTTGATGATTTTCTTGGAGTCACTCGCGGCACCATAGCTCAAACTCGTCGGGTAAAATATGGGAGTTGAGAGCGCGGGAAAACCGCAAAAAATAAACTGCAACTTGTGCCCCATATTTAAAGTCCAATTTATCGTTTTCCATAATTATTCACATTGAAGCACATTATTAAACAAAACAACACCACTTTTGACCAATAATATCCACAGTAAATTAATTTACAAAACAAAAACTTGCACTTGACATTTGGTTAAATTGAATGACAACTAGAATACTTCTCAAAGCGCATTTTTTTTTACCGAACTTTGCTGTTTATTTATTTAAATATTATTAGTATGCGTATTTATACCAAGTTCGACTTGTATTTTTTTTTTGTTCTCTTCTCCCGATGGATGATGAATGAGGTTTTGGGAAGGCAAAGGGTCTAGCCCATATTATCGTTTTCCATAACTATTCACATTGTAAAACATTATTAAACAAAACAACATCACTTTTGACCAACAATATTCACAGTAAATTAATGTACAAAACAAAAACTTGCACTTGACATGTCCGCGCGAAATGGCGCGAGGACTTCGTACGACTTGTACCTAAGCTAAGAAAAGCAAAGCGCGCCTTTTTTACAGCGCCCAGTCGAACATAGTGTGAATCTTATGGTAAAGTTGTATTTAAAAAAATATTTTTCTTACGTTATTAAGCTCGCAATTTTTTTAAATAATGTACCATAAATATTTTATTGTTATTGCTTTACCAGGTGTTCTTCTAGCTTTTCCAAACGATTTGAGTACTAAAAAACCAGTCGTCGAACAGGCCTTTAAATACAAGCATCGAAATGCTGGAAAATTACAGCTTGCTATTTCATTTCCAATAATAAATTAACAGAAGGTTAATTTTAAAGATTTCGTTAACAATTAATTATTGTTGCTAGAATCCATTGTGAATTGGAAAAAAATGTGTTATTATTAGTTTTTTTTTAAATTACTTATAATTATTGAAGTTTATTTCAGAAAATATTTATTTTGTGCCAAACCCTTTAAGGGTCATGCCGTTCAAAACGGGGCGGCATATACGAGTAACACTAATTAACACGGTAATAAATCATTAATGTATCATATTGACTGCAATCGTTGCATTTAATAATTAGTATACTGACAAGAGTGTCTCTTTACTAGCTTGTTCATTATTTATTCATTCCCGTGGCACCGGCCGCTCCGCTTCGTATGTCACGGCACCGACTGCAATCACAGCCTTGACTTTGACTGAATATTTAACATAAAACATATTTATAGAATTTAACTCTATTAAACTGTGCGAGAAATATTACAAATAAATTATTGTGCCCCGACCAGGAATCGATACCCGGTACCTCCGAGACGAAATCCACGGACTTAACCGCTAGACCACGGAGGCTGTCCTTCTGCGAGTGTTTTATTTACTATATTAAATTGATTATAATATACCTGTGAACTGGCAAATCCTATCTCAACTTTTAAGATAAATATATTATAGGCGCAAATATTTATTGATATTATCAAACATTACCTCAATAAAAAAAAAACTTTTGGTGGTTTCTTCAAAGTCCAAGCACGCTTTATAGAGCCTTAGAAGAATACCTATCAAATACTATTTTAAAAACAGCAAAGCTAAACTCATAAAACACAGTACTTAGTTAGCTTATTAGTGTTTTCCAAATTATGAAAACAATGTCGATTGTTTTGTTCAGCCGTGTCTAAATCTTACAAGATTGGAATTTGGTAGAAAACCCATTGTAAGATACCTCGACTGGACATCGAGTTCACAAGGTTTTTATTGTTTCAAATTAGATATAAGTGTTTGTCAAATTACAAGTAGTAACAGCGTCCGGCAAAATGTCAAGAGCGATTATTTTTGAAGGTGTTTATTTACTAAAGGTGTTTGAAAAAGATAAAATAACAATAAGTAGCGTATATGAGCACAGTCTTCAACAGGAAAAAGGCAAAATTAATACAATTATTATTATCAAATTATTTATTGCACAAAATGTGTACTCTACAAGCCATTTTCTAGCATATACGAGTAGGTAACCTTTGGAATGCGCGGTGGTGGCTCGGTCGTCAGAACGCGTTCTTTAAATTCTACAAAGGTCGGTTCAAACCCCCCCCCGGCACTATCACTGAGAAATACACTTGTAAAGTAAAAGAGTAAAGTATCATCACGACCATTTCCCTTTCGGGGTGGTCAGAAACCTTTCGCTTTCGCACGCTTTTTAAGCGGATTCACATTTAGCCAACTTTACTATAGGCCAATCATGACAAGTGGCAAGCTCGTCGATGTATCTAGCGTACCAAACTCGAGAAATATCACAAATAAATTAAATATTCATTAAATGTATTTTATTTACATTAATATTGTTATTGTGTCCCGACCTGGAATCGAAAACACCACCGTTCCCGTGCCTCGGAGAGCACGTTAAGCCGTAGGTCCCGGTTTCACTAATACCAACTCGTGGAATCGTTAATAAATTGTCATTAAAAATTGACATCATATCCTTGCCAAGCCGTCTGGCCAGCGTGGCTAGTGTAGGCCAAATTCTCCAGATATATTTTCTGAAAGGCCCATCTCCAGCGGTGTAGGTCTACGACGCTAGTCTAGTACTAGGGGCTGTAATGATGATGTAATGAACCTTTGGAAGAGTGTTTGATTAAGGATACTGTCGATATCAAATTTAAACAATATATATTATACTACACACACTAGTAGAATAGTACACATACTACCTAATAGATATACTGTTACATAAATTACACTATTTACTTTTACTTGGTAAAATATATAAATTGAAGCCTAAAATATTTTTTGCCAAATATTTCGCCTCTCTTTACTATATTTACTTTTATTATTTATTTATTTTCTACTCGTAAATAAACGCATACAACATAGATATTAAGATTAATATTGTATTATGTCTATTTGGGTTGTAATGTGCTGTTCCAAATACAAGCTATTTCCCAGAAAATACGCTTTTCGTTGTATTAATAATTTTTGACATGTAAAAGCGCAGAATACATTATTTTTATTGTCATATGTCTACTTGCAGAATAAATAATATGTATTTGTGCAATTATAATTATTATTATTACACACAACAGAAATGAGTACAAAACATTTTTAATTTCAAATCCTTACAATGCAGTTCCAGTACTATGTCCAAAGGCATGTGCACACAGCATGCAATTATGAAACAATTATATATATTTAAAAATAAAAATATCAATACCAATAAGCACATTTAATAGTTCATAATTAATAATTAATTGGTCCGGTAGCTTAATCCTTCCTTGTTTGCATTTCTTCAAGTGAATAGCCGCGTTTCCATACATTTTTTGTACCTATAAGCAGCAGCATAATATTAAAAAAAAAGTAATTTCGTAAAACTTAATACTAGTTTTCTAAGTAACTGACAGTTATATCAGGTACCATCTATCTTGATAAAAAAGGCAGTGACACACTATTAGGAATCCAGTAGTAAAGGTTATCTCAAACAGAGCGATTTTTTTGTTTTTTTTTTATCTGTTTATCTCAATCTTCTATGAATAGCTTTGCAAGTGTTTTACAGTTTACTAATCAATTTAAAGTTGTAAATCCTAGTTAAATGAAGGAAAAACCTTTTCCGTACAAAGTCCTACGAAAAACCGAAGGTGACAATTCTTTAAGTTATCAATGGACGTGAAACGCTTGAATAAATTTTACGCTACAGATTTGGTAACGGTTGTTAAATTAGCTTCACCAACTATAATACAGTTGCTTACCTACATATTTTATGGTTTATTCAAAGTATCTATTTGCGAAGCGAACAACCCGTGTCTTTACCCTGACGAATTATTTGGTTGGGTATTTATGGATATCAGACAAGTGATATTTCTAATGGTAGATTAGTTTATTATATTTAATAATTTAAAAAATTGGTAATGCTTCAATTAAATAAAAAAAAACATTTAATAGTGAAATTAAAAGAGACCAGAAAAGGAGATTTGATATTTTTTTCAATGACATTAAAATGTAATGGACAGTAAAATTCATTAATTTATAGAAACGCATTTATTTCCAATAATGTAAATATATTTATTTATTTATTTATTTACAAACACGTAAACCTAACATAACAGCCTAAGCCAATTCGTTAGTAAGTGTTCTTCACATATGGTTAATACAATAAATATACAAAAATACCTAAATAATTAGCACTAACAATAATAATTAATCAATCCTCACTTTATCCTGAAAAAGAGATAATATAGAGAATAAGTTAGGATCCAAAGAATTTTTTTCATGTACATGAGAATACTTATTATATAAAAAGAAAAAGCCATTGTGGTTAAATAGTTGGTACAAATATTTAACCTTCATTTTCTTTGAATCCTAATTTTTTCTCCATATGTAAGTACTTCTTTAAAAAAAGCATATTATTCAATGAGCTATCCGATAAACCACATTACCTATGTGATCAGATCCGCCATAAACTTTGTCCGATTTCCTTTAGATTTAATATCTATAGATGTATATACACACATATATACAGGTAGATGGTATAAATTAATAACATCACCTTATTACATTAAATCATCAGGTGTCTACTACTTAGTCGATGTAAAGTAATTCATTCGACGAATCCACGGTTGGTCACGCTGAATAATTATTGTGTGTAGCTTAGTTGACATAGTTTTTTTATATTTCATTATTTACATTATGTTAACAACCAATATTTATAAATTTTATTCGAAGTAAATTACATTAAATATAAATTAAAAGCTACATTCACAAAAATATTAAAATAAAATAGAAACTAAACCAAAAATACGTATGAAATTAAAACTATTCTACAAAATTAACTAAGGGCTTACCACTAGGAGCTCGCCGCATTTCCTCGTTGAATTATAAGGGAAATATTCTGTTTTAGGTAGTTATGACATTTGGGGTCCACACTCTTGAAAAATTCGTTTACCCAGCTCTTTTACAAATTTGAGGGTATCAATAGAATATACCCCTATTGTTTTAACCCCAAATGCCACAAAGTTATAACTTTGTTTAATGCTATTATATTATATGTGTTTTTTGAATTCGGCTGTATGAGCAGCCTTATTTAATGTAGAGGAAACGTGGCAAGCGGCAAAGATATCCGCACAGGTGGCATCCCAAACAAGACATCTTCCCTCACTCCATGGTACAAGAAACATGCCATCCGGCTTTTTACCATCACTACTTGATAGACCTGATAGTTTAAGGACGGACGGGATTTTAGCGGACCATAAACTTTTGTTTATAAAATAATATTATATACTATATTATTAAATTAAATAAATTAAAGTATCATCTATATCATATATATTATATATGTATTTAAGGTCTCTAATACCTACATATATTTTTGAGTTCTACCAGGAATCTAAATAGCCAGGAAGGCTAAATCTACGGTCTTAACCTCTACCTGATCTTGACCACGGAGGCAGTTGAAAATATTGCAAATAATAAATCTATCTCATTAAAATACTGCAATTATGAATATAGTGACAATGACAATGGCCTCTAGTTACGGGGTCATCAAAAAACTACTGAACAAAAAATCGACGATTAATAATATACCTTGAGCCTAGAATTCAAGTTCACGAGGCAATTTCGGTCCGCCAAGTGCAAGGCGTCTATTTCTATCTATACTCGAGCCATTAGGGTACGCTAGTGGCAAAAATAAAACATACCTAAGTACAACCAAAAAACAAAACCTTAACTAATAATTCATAAGGCATAATTATAGAATCCCTAAAATATAAACTTATTTTCCCTCTTCCCTCTACTCTCCTCCCCAGTCCCCTCACCCTCCTTTACACAAACATACAGACACACACTCACACATAATGCTAATATAGTTTATATGTGACCATTTTTTCTATTTTTTTGTATGCCGTTATTGGAAGACGTTATACGTTATATTGTCTCTTGTTATACAGCACGACTCATGCAGGAGACAGGGTTCACCATAACGAACCAATATTTTTTGTGTTAATAAACGATTGGTATTTGCATGACCGCCTCCGTGGTAAAAACTAGATGGCGCTGTGTGACCTGTCTGAAAATATTTATTATTATTATTATGTAAATTCGCGGAATCCCCATTGAGGTTTTGCAGGCCCATAGGGTTATGCGGAGCACCCGCTGAGTAATGCTAAACTACTTATAGGCTGCGATTTATATCGCCAGCTTGGAATTTTCCTATAGCACTAATAAATATTATATTATTGCATTGTAACGAAATAGTAAAAATGCTTTGAAATTGTTACCTATTAAAAATGCATGGATTCTTTGTCATAGATTTAAAAAAAATATAGTTTAATTGTTAATGTAAATTGAAGGTTAAGTGTTTACAAACATTCAGTTGCTTGGACATCTCAAATTAATTTTGAAGTTCAGACGACAGCTGGTACATTTGACGCCATTTTAACTTTAATCATAATAATTACAGAGATTTGAATGTAAGGGAAAGGGTCCCTTGTTAAAAAAATACTTTTTCGTTAGGTTAGGTTAGGTTAGTTATTTTGAGATTTACGCTCTCTTAGAGCCGATAATTCAATCCTTCTCCCTTAAAGAAAGAAAGAATAAGAGAACATACAGGAGTAGTTTTGTCTATAAGCACACTGATAAGTATTCAAAGAGGATATATTTTTATACAATAGATATATTTGTGTATGTATTAGTATGTAAATAAGTATTTATTCACTAGTATATATTGAAGTCTAATATTTTTCTATTAGTTTTGATAGCACCTGCCTTATCTCGTCGTAACTGCTTTAGTTGTCCCAAAGGTTTGACCAGTATAGAATGTCTAGCGGCATTAGGTCCGCCTTTGTACTTTGTGCAATAAAGTTTATAATAAATAAATAAATAAATATTTTAAATTGTAAATAATAGTGGTATTAGTAGTGGTAATAATAGTATTATACTTTGTGGGTTGTATTTAATCTTAATTTAATGGTAAATTGGCAGTAAGAACGCTTTCCTTAAAAAAAATAAGAATAGGCTATTCGAGCCCCGGCCTGTACCAATGAAAAAATCACTCTTCGTACGTAAAAAGATTGTCATTTATTAACAAACAAAACAATGCACCACAATATTAAGCCGTCGGTCCCGGTTCCACTAATACCAACTTGTGGAATCGTTAATAAATTGTCATTAGAATCTCGCCAAGCCGACTGGCCAGCGTGGCGAGTGTAGGTCAAATTCTCCAAAATTTTCTGGAAGGCCCATTCCAACAGTGGAGTTCTAGGACTTTGTGTTTGATGATTTAAATTAACGCATTTTGTTAGGGGTAAATTTTTGTGCTTTTTTCATCTTGATCAGGTAAACATGGTTTGTGTTTTGTCCTTGCCCTACTCTCACCATCCATATACGTAAAGCAAAGTTTACCAAAATTGCGAACTGTTAACTAATTTTGACAAGTAGGTATTAGTCAAATTTTGACGAAATAAACGTTTGAGTACGTAATGATGTAACAGACAAGGTGGGTAGCATCACACGGTAACGCAAAAATAATTGTGTCAAATAAAAGTTTTTTTAAATTGACTTATGTAAACATTACTGGACTTAAATACGTTTATTTCTTCAAAGTTCTTCGCAGTTCAATTAAGAATGTTTACTAGCGTGATGCTTCGCTTTAATGTTATAATGTAACGTTTTAATTTCGAGCTGTCAAACTGTAAATACCTATTCATACTAGAGATTACGTTACCGGAGTCTCGATTCTTGAAAATATCGGCATTTTAATGATAAGACCCAGTATTTGGTAGAAATTCCCGTTAATTTCTAGATCAAATGTATGATTAAAAAAAATGATATATTAATAACATCAGCATTGATTAGTTCATTTTGTAATTACTTGTAATTTCTGAATTTGAGTGCATTAGAGCTATTATTAGTATAAATTACAAAACATACAAAATTCTTCGTTGTTCAGTTTTTACCCGTTTCAATTTAAATTATCTAAAACTAAAAAAAAAATGTTTGAGTATTTGTTCTATTCAATAGTATTGTTTGGTTCGGCAAATTTATTTAAAATAAAACGTAATTTATAAGCTTTATTTAATTTTAATCCCAAGATAGCAGTTTAGCCAATCAGCAATATAATGTACTTTCGGGACTAAACAATAAATCGCTTCCGATGAAATCCCTAGTTCATACATCCGATTTGTATTTGTAGTTTTATTACGCCAAACCTCATGGCGCTGCTGTCTATCCCATACTTCATGTTCTCGATTCATTATACCGTTATAGTTATACCGAATTAAAATGATTGTGATAACAGATTTTTGTTTCACTATCCACTGTTGAAGATGGGCTCACCAAAATATTTTTGTGGGGAATCCAGTCAACACTCGCCACGCCTGACCAGACGGGTTATAAATTAAATACCCGGAGCTGAATAAAAGTCTATGTTTTTTTGTATTCAAATCAAAATGAACAGAGGAAGTTCAACGACAGCCCCACTTACCATGTCATGCGATATTATGATTAAAACATATTTACCATATTTAATCGCTATTCTGCAAGGATTGGTACTGTCACTATTTACCTGACGGAAATGTAGGACTGAGGCTGATAACCACCAGAGATTTCAGTCTAGCTGGATGATTGCTGCACCGGCAACCTCGCACATCTCTGGTGGATAAGCAGCCTTAATGCATTTTTCCGTCATCTATACCGTCTTTATGAGGACAAGAATTTAAATGCACACAAATTACTGCATATAGTTACTTTACTAGCTATAGATTAATACCTAAGATATCGTGTAATTATTACCTCTATACGGCTTATCTACATTTGGTTATTAGGCGTACCTACGTGTAACTATGTGGCCGTATTCTGTTTCTTTAAACTGTTATGTATAAAAAAAGCGTGTAAAAATCGTCAAAGCAACCATTTGCAACAATTATTTTTACCCGGATGACAACGTTTTAAACAAGAGTGTGTAAACGCCTACTTTAATTATTTTGCCTGATAATAAACGATTTATTATTATTATTAATCATCCAATTATTTTTTACATTTTCATCACCCCTCTCCCCTTTTTCTCCGATTCCGTCCATTTAAGAGGGTACCTACTATACAAAAAAACAAATTGCCTTAAACTTAAATACTAAGAGTCATCCGGTTGCTTTTTCTAGACTGAAATTATATAAATATGACCGGGGCCACCTTAGGGCCAACAGAGGTATTTTAATAAATTAAGCAAGTACAATACTGGAAAAATGTTTATATGTATAATATGTATATACTTATTTACAAAAAAAAAAAAAGTATAATATGTAGTTTATCAACCATCTAGTTTCCGTAACACAAGCCTCGTAGCTTACCACAGAAATTAGATGGCGCTGTGTGACCTGTCTGGAAATATTTATTATTATTATTATTATATTATATTATAACGTTTGCGCTTGCAAAAACAGAATTTAGCAACTGGTAACCCATGCAAATTATGTTTTAATCCATGCTTAGTTCAGACGGAAGTCGTCTATATAGACTAGTAGGTACTTTATGTATGATTTGATAGCTATAATGACAATGTTCCGGTATTAAATCTGAATACAAAGGGTTGCCGCGACATAGCTCCTCGTGCGATAAACATGATGGCACTAAAACACGTGACGAACACCGTTACTATCGACCATCACCATAGTGCCGTGCTAAACAGAAAAGTGCAACATGTGTAAAAATCTCACAATAATGGGAAAAATATTTAAAAAACATTACGGAAACGCGACAGTTTACAGTTCCGAAAAAAATAAAAAAAAACGCCCATGCATATTAATTCCCTGCTATTTAAAAGTAGTTGAAAGGCTAGTTTAGCTAGCAGGGACATATTTGTTTATTATCACTAGTTGTTATATTTTTTGAAAAAGTGCCTACCTACATTTTTTGTAGGATTATTTTAATTTGAATCCCTTAACAATTTGAATTCAAATGTAAACAAATAAGGATTTATTAAATGTATTATTTATTTATTATTATTATTAAATTCTTTATGGGACGAAAAATAATGTACACAGTTTAATGCCTACAATCATCGATGTATATAGATAAGCCTCTTCAATACAACACGCACTCTTAAAAACGTCCCGCTTGCTTTGTGTACTTACCAACTTTGGGGGGCAATTCTCAAGCAAGGATAATGCCACATGCTTTATTCATCGGAAATTATATCACAATGCATACAAAAAGACTAGTTTTACTCGATATAAATATTAATATTAGGCGCTCTCGACGCTTGCTATCTCGCGACTGTTGGTGCAGCTACATGACTTCGATTGGTTTTACGGGAACGTTTTTATATCAGTGACGGCCTATCTATATACATCGATGCCTACAATGCATTTTATAATATCTAATATCGGGAAGCTGCGCCACATCTTCCTATCAAATATACCCCAGTCTTTGAAGACGAGAGTTTTCAACCAGTGCGTTCTTCCAGTGCTGTCGCACGGAGCAGAAACGTGGACACTAACAGTGAGTCTGGTTCACAAATTTAAGGTCGCTCAGCGGGCTATGGAGAGAGCTATGCTCGGTATTTCTCTGATGGATAAAGTCCGAAACGAGGAAATCCGTCGGAGAACCAAAGTTACTGATATAGCCTTCAAAATTAGTAAGCTGAAGTGGCAATGGGCTGGACATGTCTGTCGTAGAACCGATGAACGATGGAGTAGACGAGTTCTAGAGTGGAGACCACGTACGGGAGGACGCAGAGTGGGTCGACCCCCCGCTAGATGGACGGATGACTTGAGGAAGATCGCTGGTGGGGTTGGATGAGGGTGGCAGGAGATCGTGTGAAGTGGCGAGCCTTGGGGGAGGCCTATATCCAGCAGTGGAGAGACACAGGCTGATGATGATGATGATGAACCTTTGGGAGAGTATGAGATAAAGGGAAGTGCTGATATACTCGTAAAATAACAAACAATATACGCGTACTACATTCTAAAATATACATATAACACATATTTATTTAATATTTTGTTTATACTGAACACGACATGTGACTTCGCGCCCATGTAATGGTAGGCGGTACGCGAGGTCCGAGAATGGGAGCAACTGACGCCAGCGAGCATAATGACCTGCAGTCTCTACCACTATGCCGACCTAACAAGATGGCTTTTCAAACTTCGCTTAAAGGACTTCAGGTTATAGGAGTGGGGAGACAAGCTGGCTGGGAGGGCATTCCACATTTTCAGCGTGCGACAGATGTAAGAGTCTCCAAATTTATGAGTGGCTATGGTATGTGGATGCATATATGTGCGTGTGTTTCGTTTGCGGAATAGAGAAGAAGGGATAAGGTTATGGAGCTCTTCATACACTACATACTAAGAAATACATAATACATTCGGAAAATCAACAGCTTTAAATACATATTTATCAAAAGTAAAAAAGAGTACTACTTATTAAATATATCCACAAAATATGAATAAATAAAAAAAAAAACAGAAAAGGAGACCTTTATCAACAAATACATAACTCAATACCAAACTCAAAAAGCAAACAGACAGAGACTGGACAGATATTTTTTTTTATACAAGCACGTTTAATTTAGTATAAATATAATTATTATTTTTTAATTTTAATAACTATTGTAAACGCAGCGATAAGGCTACCGAATTTTTAAACGACCTCTTTGAACCAACAAAGAGATCAACATCAGGAAACATTTTGTTCTATGTGTATGCAATCCGGGTTAGAGGTGAGTTTTTTCCATAATAAGTGCGATGCTATGATAAGAACAAGATATCTAGAGCGGGTATGACGCGACGCGTGACAAAATAAAAAAAGACGAAAGTTTTCAACCAATGTGTTCTTCCAGTATTGTCGTACGGAGCAGAGACGTGGATACTGACATTGGGTCTGGTCCACAAGTTTAAGGTCACTCAGCGAGCTATGGAGAGGGTTATGCTCGGTATTTCTTTAATGGATAAAGTTCGATACGTGGACATCTGTCAGAGAAACAAGACTATCGAGATAGCCTTCAAAATTAGTAAGCTGAAGTGGCAATTGGCCGGACACGTCTGTCGCAGAACCGATGACCGTTGGAGTAGAAGGGTTCTGGAGCGGCGCCCACGTACGGGAAGACGCAGAGTGGGACGACCAGATGGGCGGATGACCTGAAAAAGGTCGCTGGTGGGAGCTGGATGAGGGTGGCGGAAGATCATGTGAAATGGTGAGCATTGGGAGTGGCCTATATTCAGCAATGGGAAGACACAGGCTGATGATGATGACATATATTGCTATACGAGTATATGAAGTATGAACTTTTATTTTTTTAAATTTACTTAATAGTGTGTAATTTATTTATGTAATATTATTTTTATTGTAAAAATCACGCACCCGCGATCTTCTGCCACACTCCCAAACATTAGCTGTAATTAAACGACTAGGCATTAAATTTGCCCTTGTACATTACTGTTTTTTGTGCAATAAAGAGTTTATAAATAAATATTTTATTTTTAATTTTTGAAGTAATATACAAACAGTATAAAATAATTACAATATAAATTAAAACTACTTAAAAGTAAAAATTAAAATAAATATAAACTAAACCTAATAAAAAATAAACTATAAGTAAAAAATGTCCTCTAGAGACGACCCTTCAGTGATAGTCCCCAGAAGACTGGCAACATTTCCCCTCTGTATAGCTAAGCTAATACGTTGGCAGAAATAATTGCCAGCCTTCCTGTCTCCAGACTTTTCCGTTAGCCGTTTGGACAACTCCTTGGCCAGACGCTTGGCTGAGTGTCCCCATGGGCCCATCGTCTCGACCCCAAACGGCGCAAATTCGTAACCTGTACTGAGGTTGGCGTATTTGCGCAGCTTGAGGTTCTCAGCAGAAACCGCCGCACTTCCCGCGCTTGACGAGGTCGCCTGGATGTGTGATGGGGCTAATGTGTCTACACATGTCGCATCCCACACCAGGGACCTGCCAAGTTTCCACGGCCCAACGGTCATGCCGTCGGGTCTTTTGCCATCGCTCCGCGCAATCCCAGAGGGTTCTAGGATCGCGGGTACTCGGGTTATTTTTAATTTTAGATTTTAAGAAAATAAAATTTTGTTGTCGACTACTTATTTATTTATTACAGTCCCTAGAACTCCAATGTTGGAGATGGTACTTCCAGAACATATAGCTAGAGAATTTGGCCTACACTTGCCAGCGCGCTGGCCAGACAGCTTGGCGAGGATCTGATGTCAATTTTTAATGACAATTAATTAACGATTCCACGAGTTGGTATTAGTGGAACCGGGACCGACACGGCTTAACGTGCTCACCGAGGCACGAGAACGGTGGTGTTGTAAATCTATTACAATTGTACTTAAGAAAGGTGTATTTCTCATGGGTATATGCCTAATATTGATGAATTTGTCGTCGGCCTGACTAGACGTACCCACAACGGACACTTTAAACATCACCACAATATAGCTCCGTGTTGCGCTCGACCCCCCAACGGGAGACCACTTCCTAGAGAGGGAAAGGAGAGCTGAAGTTGTCGAACCTAGACTCCCTGGGTTCGTGATCTAACGGCGTCCAGCACCAAAAGTGAATGAATTACCTACCCGCTGAGATCCTGCCGGGGAAAACGCTCATCTCCAACTCAGGTCCATTAGCCATCCGGGTGTTGACGACCCCACATTGTCTGTCTGTCTATCCTTATTATTTATTATAAGGCAAACGACCCATTCGTGTCGTCGTATCACAGTAATTTATGTATAGACTTTATCTGTTAACTGCATATTATTGTTTATTTTGTAAGGAAATGCGGTTAACTATTTAATTAATCAATCAATAATAAATTATGCATGCATTTATCTGCATAATGACAAAAGGACGTTAAACTTTAACTTTAAGCACATATGTAGTTTCCACCTACTTAGGGCCGGGCACTGAATCCTTCCAGGAACAAATGAACAAATGCTTCTTAAAGCATTTGTTTACTTAAATTTGTACTTTCACTCCGTAGCCACGACTCAGGCTTAGCTGTTAAGTCACGCAGGGCCAACAGTGAAAGAGAGACGGTTTATAGGGTTTTAGTCCGTAGGCGCCTTGGGGCCTCCTCACGGTTAGTCGGGCATGCGTCCTCCCGCGGTGGCCCTTCAGGCTGGGGTCGTATCATTGATGATTTATCGATTCACCGTCTTAAAAAAATAAAAATAAAAATGAAAAAAAATGTATGATGCCGCGTAGTAAACGAATGCCACTAAGGAAGGCTTCAGTTACTGGCCCTTTGTGCCTACACTTGTCTTAGACCACTTAAAAGCCACAATGCAGGAATTCTAATTATAGGTATTATTACCTATAGCAAAATAAAACACTACGATTCGAGCATCACTGGGAATTTTAATTGTTCCTTAATATAAAAGTAAAGATTCATAACAATGGTATTTCGGGGTGGTCAGAAACCACGCTTTTAAAGAAGCGGATTGGCATTTAGCCTTTACTATAGGCCCATCAAGACAAGGAGCAAGATCGTCGATGTCTCTAGCGTACCAAACTTGAGAAATACCACAAATAAATTATTATGTGTCGACCAGAAATCAAACCAGGCATTCTTCCATTCCTTTCCATATAGGAGTCACAAATATCAAAACTTCAAATATACTTGTTCATACCGATTTTTTAAAAGTTATTTGTATAGTAGGTAAAATGCTAATGTCAATAAATGTACCTATAGGCCCATTTGGAAAGCTCTCATATATTTACAGAATGTTTTGCACATTTAGATCAGCTGTTTACGTGGGTAAAATGTGCTTAATAAACAAATCTCATTTCAACAATCTCAATGCCCCAAGTTGTTCGTATAGCAAAATGAATGAAGTAAATGCGATGGAAACAATATAAACAGCTCTCAGAACTGGCCTTTGTGTAGAAACGAATATCAATCAAGTAAAATTTCCTTGTATCATTTATTCTTTCATTGTTTCAGGCGCCGAAATAATAAAAGCTGAAGATTTCGGATATGATGGAGTTATGGGTAAGTGTATCTATTTTCCTACAATTTTAAATTAATGAAAAAAAACATCTTTACTATATCTGTACTGCACAAGTACCTATCCTTTGTCTTATTTAAAACTTAATTAGGCTATTGGTTATTGATTAGGAATTAGATTGAGATGATGACGTGGGCGTACCCAGGGGAGGGCAGGGCAGCTGCCCCTACCTGGATTTTGTTTAAGTCTCAACAAACAATCTACTTTTGTCGATAAATAACTTTTTTCCATTTGCAATACAATACAACTTTTAAAACTGCCCGTTCTACCTCCTCGCTTCAAGCAAAAATGCTGCGCAAAGCTATGCGCGATTCTTTCACGGAAAACGTCATAAACCGATTTGCTAAAGACCCTTGTTAAAAGTTACTTGTAAAATAGCTAATGTATACCTAATTAAAGAATTTATATAAAAAAAAGTTATTTTAATTTTGCATACGTTTTTAGGTTTTTAAAAATCTGATTTAACCTCCCACCCTGGCCAGAACCTGGGTACGCCCATGGATGATGATGTTATACGAGAAGTTGTAAAATATTGAAAAATAAATAAATTATTATATATAAAAAATAAAAATTGCATTTTTCAAGGTTTCCAATAATTTATTTATTTATTTATTTAGAATAAGTACAACAAACAGTTATTAAATTACAACAATTATCAAAATCAAAAACAAAGGGAAACAAGTTAAATTTAACAACCTAAAACTATTGTACACTGCATGCATGAACTAAAAATTAAATGGATGAAAATATTAACTTAAACTAAAGTAAATCTACACAAATAATACAAATGAAAATTACAAACAAGCAAAATTAAAATCAAAATTAAAATTAAAATTAAAATCAAAATCAAAATTAAAATTACAAATTTAAAAAAAAAAAAAAAAAGCATCAAATAACGCTATGTCATCATAGCAAGCGCAAGCATAATTGAATTTTGACAAGCAACATAACACTAGGGGAGTAGCTGAACTAATAAGATACAAATGATATTCACACGCGATGACTCTACGATTACGCAATTAGTCTCTGCTCGATACACTGCACTATGATTTGTATATATATAAATTTAGATAAATTAATTTTCTAGATAGAAGGTACTGTTAAATTGATTTTTAGGTGGACTACAGAAAAATCAATAAGGACTTCACTTACATCATTTGGACTGACTTTACGTACCATTAGCACTGCCAAAACCCGTGTCAGCTTAAAGGTCAAATCATCGTGCTAACAGCAATTAATGGGTATCACAAATTCATCGAATAAACAAACGAAATGTTATATAACATAGTACAATTAGCTCGATACACTGCACTGTGATTTAGACTATATTTAAATTTAGATAAAAAATATCTAGGTATCACGTAACCTACACAGGTTAATCCGATTTTTAAGTAGACTCATGGACTCACTCATCAAGAAAATCAATGAGCACCTCACTTACTTTAGTTTACGTACCTTTTGCACTGAATATTTAACATTTTTCAATTAAAATAATATATGAATAAGCATAGAACAATAACGCATAGAATCAGAGAATGTACACGGGAAATGAGACCAGTAAAACGGCTAAGTTACTATACGACCCGTGTCAGCCTCATCGTGCTAACAGCCCTTAGCATTTTTATTTGATCACGATGATTTTTGTGCAATTACTAATAGGTGTCACAATGCATCGGAAAAACAAAAGAAATGTTTTAATATTATTATGGACTTAAAGTTGACAGATATTTCTATGAAACTATCTTTCTATGCGTTATTATTCTAAGTGCAAAAATAATAAAAATATACAAATTAAGAAGGAGTTCAATAATAATGTAATGTATAATTTAAATGTAAATTATCCAACGCAAAACTTATCAAACGTTCTTCTATGTATTAGGTACTTAAACTCTATCGTAAAGTACCTAAAAGTTTTACTTCAAATTATTTATTTCGTGTTGCAGGACCACTTCACTGGGGCGAACGGTATACAGAATGTACCGGCAAACATCAAAGTCCGATCAACATCAACATCTTGCGCGTGAAGGAAGTCATGCTGCCGGACATTATGTGGGTAGGCTTCGACGACTCCATTGACGATGTCCACGTCACCAACAACGGACACACAGGTACGTAAAGACAATGGCTTCTTCATTAGGACGAGTCGGGCAAGCACTAGAGTCTGAACAACATGAACATTCTGCGGGTGAAGGAAGTCATGTTGCCGTATATACGTACATCGTGTGGGTGGGTTTTAACGACTTCATTGACGCTGTCCACGTCCACCACAACAGACATACAGTACATACATTGCTGGACAACTTTACAAGAACAAGTGCAGCACGACCAGAGTCATATCAACATCAACAAACTGCGCCAAAAGTAATTCATGTTCCCGATTGTCATGTGGGTGGGCTTCGACGACGGCATTGATGATGTCCACGTTACCAAAAAACGGTCAACAGGCTCGTTTAGACATGGACATTCTCACTGGGGCGGCGATACCTACACAAAATGATCCATCCAACCATGAAGTCGAGCACGAAAACTCAATTTCTGCGCGTCGAGAAAGTCAGGTTGCTGGACATAGTATGCATGAGGTTTGACGATGTCCATGTCGAGTCGAATAACCACAGAGGTGCACTTCTGTTGAGCCACTTTTAAAATTCTCATTTTTCGTTTTGTACGTCGCCGCGTATTATATGACTGCCTTCACGTACCAATCTAAGTCTACGCAATATTTTTTTGTAAGTAAGTTAGTATATAA
Organism: Tinea semifulvella; assembly: GCA_910589645.1. Classification (NCBI taxonomy): domain Eukaryota; kingdom Metazoa; phylum Arthropoda; class Insecta; order Lepidoptera; family Tineidae; genus Tinea; species Tinea semifulvella. Next base: position 8,286,773 of record OU342586.1, read on the forward strand.
ATTAGCAAACTATTTTTTATTTTGTAACACACAAGTACACCTACGAGTAGCAGTCTTCTTGTCTACAAACTTCTACAAGTTAGCGTAATATAAGGTAGTAGGTACCTATATAACAATTAAAAGTAACACAATCCGATCAATCATATCTATGACATAGATCTATTACAGAAATAATTGGTAAAATATAGTTCAATGTCAGGGTCATTGACACCAAGTACCTATTACATACATACCAAGCTAGTAACACTTTTTAAAATGAAAAATTAGAATCCTACCTAATTACAGAGTAGAAACGAAACGTAAATACTCCAGTAATTACATATTTATGGCAAGTTAAATAGTCAATAATTGCAAAATAATTTAAAAGGCTGTATATCACTTACTGATAATTTTCTTGGTCTAATTATGTTGGTATGCCGGTTCGGGTCAGGGCTTACGCATACCAACAGAACGGAAATAATCATCATCCCTACGTTAGTCATTATTTTATGAAGGAAAACCACATTATTGTTATTATAAATTATTGCTAATATATTACAATTAAAATGCAAGTTTATTTGTTTTGTAAATGACTTTACAATGGAGATAGTTTGCAAATTTATTAATTTAGCAATAATAATAATAATTTATTTGAGTAAAATAAGTTACAATAATAAATACAATAGAGAAATGACTTATACATCAACATTGATACACGTAACTACAGAATTGCAACTATATAAGTATTTCCAAATTATTATTATTATTTTTTTATATTTATTTTATATTTTTATTTTTTTATTAGTATTAGTACTAAAACTAGTAATTTAGATCTTGTGTCTTAGTAGTAGATTGAAACTTTTCAATAACTTTAAAAACAGTGACTAGAGGACTGTTGTTCTAGCACATAGGTACGTACAATCTCCGTTATCAAATCAAGTAAAAAAATCATACATCCGAGCTGTCAATTTATAGGTCCGTTACGTCGCACCTCATGGCGCTATCTAATATGCCATGGGTACTTTATCACCTTTGGCGATTATATAACCAACTGGGGCAAGATCCAAAGTCAGCAGAACATATCTGTCATATTATATATATTCCATGATAGCTCGAGATCTGGAGATGTATACTATTAAAGACTTTGACGGCCACTTCAAGCATATCCAGAATATCGCTCCGTCTTGCGCACAGCTGAAGTAGTCAAACCTAGACCCCCTCGGTTCGAGACCCACGCGGGCGCTGTTACACCAGTATAGGCACCAAAACTACATGAATTAACGCTGAGATCGTGCCGTAGACAACAGGGGAACGTCCCTATCCCCAACCCAGGCCCATTAGCCATCCGGGTCTGGACGACCTCACTGTGTCTCTTTATGTTCTCGTTCGATAATGGAATTTGTGTGTGCTGGAGCTACTGATGTTATCAAATATCATTGTCATCTCGAGTTCCCACACCACAGGAAACTATATTTTAATTTACGACTAGGTACTATTAAATACGTAGGACATCATTTAAGCGAAATTGTTCTCAACTATTTATTTTTTCTGTAAAAAACCTTTATATTTACTGCCTCCGTGGTCTAGCGGTTAAGTCCGTGGATTTAAACTCGGAGGTACCGGGTTCGATTCCTGGTCGGGACACAAAAATATTTAATAATGTAAATAAATACATTTAATTAATATTTAATTTGTGATATTTCTCGAGTTTGGTACGCTGGAGACATCGACGAGCTTGCCACTTGTCATGATTGGCCTATAGTAAATTTCGCTAAATGTGAATCCGCTTTTTATAAGCGTGGTTTCTGACCACCCCGGAAGATATACGGTCGTGATGATACTTTACTTTACTTTATATTTTTTATACTGCTTTGTTTTATTTTAGTACCTGATTATTTCAATTAAGTTTAAATCTTCTAATAAAGCCCACTTCGTAGTGTATTGCCAATAGTCGCTCAGGTTCTACGCTGGGTCTATCTGTTTGTGGCAATCCCGAAAACCACGAGATTATCCAAGTACAGTCCCGAGATTATCGGGGCCAGAAAATGGCAAGGATCTCGGGATTCGGGATCCCGATATTGTATTCTCTAAGCACAATACGCTGGTCTAACCAAATCCGTAGCACTCTTAAATGCCCAAGTAGGTACACGATGCCCTACATGCAGCCGTAAACAGGCCCGGATGCTGCAGCATCGTCCGGGATAAAGCGATATAAAAGAATAAAGGGGTCACGATCCTCAGCGGTGAGAAGAACGATGCAAGAAGGACGAGGAAAACCTAAAAACTTGTACCTACTCGTATTATAGGTAGATGATTTTAGATACCGGCAGACAATTATCTTCATTATAGAAATTGGCAGAAGTACAATACTTTTTATAGTTACGTACTTATACCTATAGGTACGTACTTTATTAATGTATTTTTGTACTTTCAGTATTAATAGAAGTTGAAAACGAACCCCACCCGCGAGTGCGCGGCGGCCCGCTCGAGGGGGATTATGTGTTCAGCCAGATGCACTTCCACTGGGGGGATAACGACACATTTGGCAGTGAAGATAAAATAAATCACAAAAGGTACACACGTGCGATAATGATTACACATGCTCTTACACGTGTCCGTCATGATGGAGTGGCCATCTTGTGATCTGACTCATCAATATAATGAATTAATGTAGCTTGAATTTGTAACAAAATTTGTATTTATGAATTAGGGGAGAATAGATCGCTACATAATAATGTGCGTTCGGAAAGGTTTTTATTTTGTTCATCTCATCTCTTTCGACATCATTATTTTTTAAAGACATTTCGCATACTCGTGTAATGCTTCACTGCCTCCGTAGTCTGGCGGTTAAATCAAGACTTACTTAAGACTGAAGTATCGGGTTCGATTCCTGGTAGGGACACGGGGTTATTTAATTTGTTTGTGATATTTCTCAAGTTTGGTACGCTAGAGACATCGACGAGCGTTCCAACTTGTCATGATAGGCCTATAGTAAAGTTGGCTAAATGTGAACTCGCTACTTATAAAAGCGTGGTTTCTGACCACTCCGTAAGGGATACAGTCGTGATGATACATTTTACTTTTGCTCAATTCACTCATATTGCTATCCGAACAGCTTGGTCATTTGTCAATTTGTTGAAGAAATAGTTTTACCGCGTAAAATCGTATTTATGTTTACTTTCTAGGGCGAATTAATCCCTTATGAATATGCACAGTGGTGGTGGCTCGGTTGAAAGAAAGCTTTCCTTAAAATCCTACAAAGGTCGGTTTAATTAAACCCTCCCGATACCATTGGAAATACTTTTTTCTTACGTACATAAATAATAAATAATAAATATTTCCAGACAGGTCACACAGCGCCATCTAATTTCCGTGGTAAGCTACGAGGCTTGTGTTACGGAAACTAGATGGTTGATAAACTACATATTATACTTTTTTTTTGTAAATATATACATATTATACATATAAACACCCAGACCGAGACAAATTATACAATGTACAACTTATCCCAGGTGGGAATCGAACCCACGACCTCCCGAGTTCACGGCAACGTTTGTTACCACTAGACCACGGAGGCGGTCAAATTATGTCATTGCTTTACTTTACATATTTTAGTTTATTACTTGAAGTAGGTAATATTTTAGATAAAAGATAAAGATAAAAAGATAAAAATTCTTTATTTGCATAAATGTTAGTCTAATTTACAGGTCTTATAGTAAACTAACTTAACGTAACAACATTTGCCAAGTAAATTGGCGAGCAAATATATCAAACATTAATAAAAAAAAAATTAAACTTTTAAATAAAATATGTCCAAAAACTTACATCTAGGTATTCATACAATATTGTCAGCTTAAACTTTAGGTATTACAATTGTCAAAATATTCTTTTAAATTATAAAACATATTTTGTTTTAACCAAATTGTTAATTGATTTTTAAATACATTTTTTCCCAACGATTTTAATTTGTTGGGTAATTTATTATAAGTTCGTATACACATAATAAGGCAATTTTTATTACATTTTGTTTTTTTAGGATTAATATCTACAATAAGATCATAGGGGTTTCTCCTACTTCTAACGCTGAAATCTCCAATCTTTCTAAACATGTCGCTGTGTTTTCTAACAAATAAGCAAACATCCAAAATATAAAGAGATGGAAGTGGCAATAAACCGAGCAATCTAAAAAGTGGTTTGCATGATTCGAACGATGGGATTCCACAAATTGCTCCAATACACTTTTTTTGCCCAATAAACGCTCTATTCATGTCAGTACCATTACCCCATACAATGAGTCCATAGCGTAACACAGAACCAATGTACGCATGATAAGCCATAACTGCAGTTTTAATATTTGTCACTCTCCTAACCTGCTTTAGAGCATAAACAAAACTATTTATCCTAGAAGAGTATCCTTAGTTATTTTCTTTACTTTTTTTTCATTTCTAAAAGGAATTGTATGTTTATTATATATATATTTAAATTGTTTCAGCTTTAGTTTTTCGAATAATATTTAGTTTTTGTATACTTATTGTTTTTTTTTTAATATTGTTATTTTTTATAGGCAATAAAGGCTACTGTGGTAATGTGGTAGTCGCCTATAATAGGTGCAACATCTAACTTCTGATATAGTGTTAAGTACAAATAAGTGTGTGATGTTAGCACTGTTGGCTACCCTATTATAAATAAATAAATAAAGAGCTCTACAACACCACCGTTCCCGTGCCTAAAATAGCACGTTAAGCCATAGGTCCCGGTCCCACTAATACCAATAACCAATCCCACTAATAACTTATGAAATCGTTAATATATTGTCATAAAACAATTACAATAGATCCTGTCTAAGACGTTGTGTTCTAGGGACTGTAATGAATTATGAATGAATGAATAAATATGCAAAGCCGAAATTTGAGAATTTATAAATAATGTCAATTTAATGATCTAAAAAAAAAGTTAGAGACTGCCTCCGTGTTATCGATTAAGGTCGTAGATTTAAACGCGAAGGTGCTGGGTTCGAATCGTATTAAAGAACACAAAAAAATATATCTATTATTAAGTAAGAGACATCGACGAGCCACCTGCCATGATGGGTCTATAGAAAAGTTGGCTAAATGTGAACTCGCTCCTTGCTTTTCACCACGTGTCGCTAGGGATACGGTCGTGATGATATATAATACTAATTAATAATAAAGTTGATACAACAATCAATTAAAAGTATACAGGGTTAATATTTTACCGTTTGACAATACCAAAATTTTATTCCTATAAGCTAATTGGTTAGTGCAATTTACAGTGTGATTTTTATGTATAATTAACTTTTTTTCACACCATTACGTTCTTAAATGTTTTATTTTTAACTAATGTTGCAGTTTTAAATTATTTATTTGCATAGAACGTGGTAATAGTAAATATGAATAGTAAGTTAGTTCTGCACATTCAGCCATTTCTGGCTCACAAATTTTGTTAAACATTATTTACAATGTTAAAATCTTATTATTATATTTATAATTTTAGTCACACTTATTACATACAGATTATTATTAAAACATATTGTACAGATAATTGTTATAATACAATTTAAAAAATATTTAAAATTTGTGGTTGTAATATTCACTTAGCGAATAGAAGCAACATTGATTGTCAGGTATTTTTTTGAGAAACTCAGGTAACTTATCGTAAATTCGAATACACATAATATAGGAATTTTTATCAAAGGCTCTGCTTGTGTTGTTGTATAGTAAATAAGTTACTATATATCCTAATAAACGTGTAAGTTGTTGCGAGTTATACTAAAAACTAGGACTTAAAAATCTATCTAACGTTTTTACAGTTTTCCAATGGAACTGCACATGGTATTCTTTAAAGAAGAATATGGATCAGTAAAAGAAGCTATTAATCATCCCGACGGCCTCACGGTATTAGCATTCTTCTATGAGGTAAGAACGACATAAATACTGTGGTTAACAGAAGAATGTATCGTATCTTTTTTTTATTTTAACAAAAATTAACTCGACTTTAACTTTACTTTTAAAAATATTATTACCTTTTATAGACTGTCTCCGTGGTCTAGCGGTTAAGTCCGTGGATTTAGACTCGGAGGTACCGGGTTCGAATCCTGGTCGGGACACAAAAATATTTATTAATGTAAATAAATACATTGAATTAATATTTAATTTATTTGTGTTATTTCTCGAGTTTGGTACGCTGGAGACATCGACGAGCTTGCCACTTGTCATGATTGGCCTATAGTAAAGTTGGCTAAATGTGAATCCGCTTATTTATATGGTTTCTGACCACCCCGAAAGGGAAACGGTCGTGATGATACTTTTATATTTAAAAAAAATATTGCATATAAAAATATTTAGGTGTGATTTCATTCGATGCTAATAAATACCTTAATTAAGTACCTACCTAATACATACCTACTACAAAAAAAGATTTTTATAATGATTTCCAGCTGGATCGGCACTCGCACCCCGCCTACGACGAGATCACGACAGCTCTGAACAACGTGACCGAGCCTCACTCCAGCGTGGTGATGCAGAATCCCTTCTCGTTCCTCAATATCTTGCCGTACGACCTGCGCCGGTACTTTACGTATCGCGGCTCTCTCACCACACCACCCTGTTCAGAAGTCGTCATTTGGCTAGACTTCGAACAGCCAGTCAGATTAGCACACGATCAGGTAATCATCATTAATAACCCAAGGGCATAAGGCATATCGTTTGTAAAAACAGTATTGAAAGATTTCAAAATATACCGTTTTGAGTAATTAAAGTTTTAGTAATACAATATTTATAAGTAAAATATATTAAGTCTTTTAAAAAATAAAACAAACTATTATGTTTTAATAAAAAAAAATGTTTGTAGTTTGTTTAACGATTTTTTCATTTATTCTGTTTCTTTTTGGTATTTCAGCTATTATAAAATTAATTAAATGCACTTTTATATTTTTATAAACCATTAACGAATAAATAAACCTCAAAAACTACTTTTAAATTCCGATAATTGTATTTTTGGAGATATCTAGATTTATGTCTAATATAACGGATTTAAAAATTGCGGTACTTTTTTATAAGTTGTTATCCTTATTGAACTTACCGTTCCGTGGGAATCAAATATTCCAAAAGACCACACACAACATTAAGTCGAATAAATATTATGATCTCACAGAAGAAATGATCAGGAACGGGTTCAAGACTCAACTTTACGCAGTGGAAGTTGGTGCGAGAGGAGTTCCAGCAAAATCTTTGCATCACTTACTGAACGAATTGGGCCTAAGCAGGTCTGCCGTCAATACATTTATGGAACGAGCTTCCAAGACGGCATTATAGGAATCATACAGTATTTGGTTGGCTAGGGAGAGAAGTAGAATGGTGGATGGTGAGCGTATTATCGCGCAATAAAATTAAAAAAAAGGAGGCCTCCTTTTCTTAAACCAGCCTATTGTCGGTCGCAAGCCCGAGACACCATTCTTCTCACCTCTTACCCACACACGATGGACCCGGCACCCGCACGGTAAATCCATGGAATGCTTAGAAATTTGTCTTCTCTCTCTCTAGATTATGGTATTAGAAATCCAAAAAAAAAAAATTAATTTAACCCCCTCACTAACTCGTTTGGCCTGCGGGCGTGGCGAGTGTACGCCAAATTATCAAAAAAAAAATCTGGAGATTCCAACAGTGAAGATCTAGGACTTCTAGGGGTTGTGATGATGATTAAATTCATTTACTATAACTGGGTTACGTCATGTTTCATTTATAATGACTTATATCTTTATTCATGTTGTATCTATACTATTATTATTTCCAATCTCAATCACTCTATTACCTCACTTTTTACCATCACAAAGGTTAACTGGTAGAGAATGCCTTCGGCATTAAGTTCACCCATGTACACTACATTTGTAAATTATGTGCAATAAAGAATTTTATTATTATTATTATTAATGACTAATTGCACTGGACTATAAAGCCGAATCGAGTAACGCGGAAAAAATTACATTTCTCAAATAAGATAGTCAAATTAATGGCCACACAAGCATTTTTGAGTAAATTTAATAGCTTAAAAAACCAAAACCTTAATTGTGATGTACCCACAAATTTTGTAACCGCAGATCGAGGCATTCCGCGAGCTAAGGTCGGCGCACGGCAAGATCAAACACAACTTTAGACCGATCCAGCCAATAGGAGACCGCGTCGTCTTCTACAACATCGACAATTACTATCATTACGAAAATGACGTCACTGAAGAGCCGACCACCACGATGAGGCCTTTCAGAAGAAGAAAAGGCAACAACTCTAATTATATTAAACCCGGAATAGGTGTCCTTTTTGTAATTGCAGCGAGCGTATGTAATTTATTTATGTAAGTAGGCCAAATACCACTGCAATAATGATAATGTTCAACATACATTTAAACAGGAAATTAACAGACGTTACAAAAAAAAAATCTAATGGGGTGTATCAGGCAAAGCTTTTTGTAGATGTCGCTAGCGGCAATGGTACCTTATTTTACACTAATATAGCATATTTTTAAATATGTTTTAACGTTATTTTTTAACGTTACCTACCTTAAAAGACGAAATAAGAAAGCGAACACCGTCTTTATAAAGAAAAAAGGTTTTATTAATAGAACGACAATTTTAAGATCACCATATCTTTGATTTCGCTTGGAAATCTTGATTTGTACACTTAAAAGCTGCTCACTTCGGCATAATATCCAGAAAATAATTAATTTCGTAATAAAAATACAAGTTTTCTATGCAATTGACAGTTATATTAGGTGCCATCTATCATGCGCCATCTATCGTGATAAAAAGTTAGTGATACACCCCATTATAAGTTTTTACATTTATAACAACTGGATGGTTCAAATGTAAATAGATTAAGTATACACCAAGTCTTCAAATTGAACAGCATTTCATATTTACAATGTGCTTGATTTGGCCAGCTGAGGTGGTAGTTGGTTTGTCGGGAATTTAGATCGTCCCCATAGACAGTAATACTACGTGAAATTTATTACAGAATAAATCTTTTTATATTATAATCTAGAATAAAAATAAAGAACTACGTATTTTTTATTTTTATTATTCAGTAATAAAATCATTCGTTACGTTGCGTTGCAGAGTAGTTTTCCTAAAAATATAGCCACTCATACTGAGCCTAATTAAGTAGGTAGCGAGAGGTGAACGTTGACTTACGTGATTCTTTGTCTCTTTATATCATCTCTCGGCTGTGGGTAAGATCAATTAATAATAATATTCCTTAGCCTTTAGGTATTATTCAAGATGGATATCGCGATCTGCAGACGCGGCCTTATTGACCATGCAGTAGTGTTTTGTTTTACGGATAATGATTTTTATCTTTGAAAAATAATAACCATTTTTATTTCAAATAGAGGTACTACCAATGACACCAAGCCTAAAAAAAATTTGCTCTTTTGACAAGATCACGCGGTATAGCTAAAAGGAAAGTTTTGCTAACCTTCTTTACAGGGCGTCGCAATGCACATTTTGGGAACTCCTGATCTAGACGATAAGCATGTGTCTTATTTGAAGTTGAAACGCAATATGAACACGAAATAAAAAGGCACTGTTGAGAACATAGCTTATTGTGACTTCAGTCCTTCGGGTTCAGACAAGATTGCTATGATTATCGTTTAGCAAGGCATAGTCATCCTGTTTTATTACTTATATTATTGTCAATAGTTTACCCACTACTTTCAAAACTACATCATTATTGCAGTACCCATTATTTTAATGGAATTTTATAATAGGTTAATTAAGTGTTGATTTCTTTATGACTTGTAATAATGATCGACTTGTAAAAGCATATATATTTTGTATTATTTTTGTATAATAATATTTTCTATATAATGACATTTCAAAAAGTAGATAGATTACTTATTAATCTGGCCAATTTTACCGTTTTCTATTAAGTGAGTAAATCAAATTTCTAAATTGTTCTCGGTTTACTTAAATTCGATTTCATCAATCTCCCGATGGATAATGAATGAGGTGATATCCCTAAGGCCCATACAGCCAATACTGATATTATATAACTTTATTTTTATGAGTTATTATCAAATTCCTGATGTTGCAGAATTTCATGCTTTTCTTGGAGTTCACAGCGAGGGAAAACCCCAAAAAAAAATTAACTGCGACTTGTGCCCCATATTTAAAGTCCAATTAATCGTTTTCCAGAAGTATTCACATTGTAGCACATTATTAAACAAAAAAAAAATTACAAAACAAAAACTAAATCAAGTGCACTTGACATGTCCGCGCAAAATGGCGCGTATAACAGATACACATAAAGGCGATGCGTTTAGTATTTGCAACAGGTAAAAGCGACTTTATAACTACTGCGGCTTTATAACTAAGTAATTATTTTATAGTTTTTTAGTATCGAAACCTTTTGTTTGAAAATAAAAGTCTTTGTAGAATACTCGTAAGTAAACAATGTTTCGTTTAACAGTGGCGATTAAATGAGCTAAATGCCGTTCATAAAGTAACCCGAGTCCAACTTGAACTTGATTGATTTTATATTGGTGAATAAAAGAGCTATAAATGCTTAGACACTAAGGTCCGGATTGATAGTCGTTGCTCCGCCAGTGTTTAACACGAGCCAATGCTGGCTCTGGCGGAGTAACGAGTATTAATCCGGACCTTAGTTTCAATGGTGAAATTGGCCCTATGTGTGTGGACTGTGCTGAAAAAAATACTGAAACATGAGTCAGTACTTATACCTTAACAGAGCTGTTCAGAGACGGTTTTTTTTACTTTAATTAGGATCATTAACATTAAATCTAATTATATTAAAAGAAGCAAAACATTAAGAAAAAACATAAGCTAATGGTACCCCAGAAATAGGTGAGTGTCAAACTATGAAACATCATCCGATGGGCTATTGTCACTGCTGGAGTACCCGCAATCTTAGAACCCTCTGGAATTGCGCAGCGCGATGGCAAAAGACCCGACGGCATGACTGTTCGGCCGTGGAAAGTTGGCAGGTCTCTGGTTTGGGATAAGACATGGGTAAGACAGATTAGCCCCAACCATCCAGGCAATCCCGTCCAGCGCGGCGATTTCTGCTGAGACCTGAGAACCTCATCTTACGCCACGCCAACCTCGGTACAGGTTACGAATTTGCACCGTTTGGGGTCGAGATGATGAGAAGCGTCTGGCGTCTTATCCAAACGGAAATCTGGAGACATGAAGGCTGGCAATTACTTCTGCCGATGTATTAGCCTCGCTATACAGAGAAAATGTTGCCAGCCTTCTTAGGACTATCTCTGATCGCACATTCTTTATTCATAAGACTAACAATAGTTAATGCTGGTTTAGCCCTAAGACAAATTAACTACAACGTCTTTGAATGGCTTTTATAGTTTCTGAAATTATTGTGATTATTAAAATTAGTAATTAGGGAAACGATTGGTCGAAATCTCAACGTATTTTAGGCCGATAATTGAATCCTTCCATAATATTTAGAACTCTCTTAAGTGCAAAAATGTGTATTGGTTTGGCCTTAGAGTTAAGGGGGTCAATTACCGTCCTGTAGTTTTTAATTAAATTTTGATAATAATTACAATATATCAGAAACAGTAGTAAAGTCGCTATTCCATTGCTGCGCACGGATACGCCACGCACGTTGACTAAGCTTCGCTTTACACGAAAACAAACGAATTTAGGCGCGGTGGTGGCTCGGTTGTAATAACGTTTTTCTTAATATATGTAAGTACTATTAGTATGTAGTATATATATTATTGTTAAATATATTTATTATTTAATAATTATCAGTCTTAAATACCTACTTCTTCTTTTCTTACTCCTCGATCTAAGTTATACTTTTTATTGTCCCAAACGTTGGCTGTCAGAGAATGTCTAGCGGCATTAAGCCCGCCCCTTGTACATAGTGCAATAAAGTTTTAAATAAATAAATAAATATCCTACAAAGGTCGATTCAAACCCCCATGTACCAATGAGAAATACACTTTTCTTACGTACATTTGTCATTGATTTACAAAACCACCATTGCCGTGCCTCGGAAAGCACGTTAAGCCGTCTGTCCCGGTTCCACTATTACCAACTTGTGGAATCGTTAATAAATTATCATAAAAAAATACATCACATCCTCGCCAACCCGTCTGGCCAGCGTGGCGAGTGTAGGCCAAATTCTCCAAATATATGTTCTGGAAGGCCCATCTCTAACAGTGGAGGTCTAGAACTTCATGTTCTGTATTGAATGCAAAAAAATATGTTTTTTTTTGTGATTTGTGTGTAGTTGTGTACTATGTGAGTGGGTTGCTGTGCCCCTAAGTTCATATATTTTCATACAAAGCGAATGTTCCGTGCACAGCATTGCTTATTTAGTAAAATATGTTTAAAATGTATCAGTGTGTATATGTGTAGGTAGGTAATTATATGTAAAGTGCATTTTGATATTATTAATTATTTTTAACAATAGCTTGCCATTTGTTACCCAGTTTTAGACTAGTAAAATTTACATTACAGGTTGATTTTCTTAAGTATAAAGCGTGGATGGCTATATCCTAAACTACGAGAATAAAGCTGACGATTTTGCAAAACAAATACATAAAATAAAAATATATTTTAAAGAAAACAACAAAAACCTACTTCAAAACTATACCTACGAGTATATACGACTATGTACAAACCTAAACTAAAAAAAAATATTTTTATTACTTCAAAGGTTAATCAACAAAATTATTGATACTTATTGATATATCTATTTATTATTTATAAACAGTTATTTTTGCTAGTCGGTGCCAGCCAAAGAATAATAATAATAAACCTCAAGAGATACTCAATTAATATATCAATGCGAAATCGAACGAAAGCTGGTAATTGTGAAAGAATATCGTCTGCCCGCGTTCGGGTAGTTTACCCAGGCACATCACCCCGCTATCGCCTTACTTCAGCCACCCATATTTTCTGTATATATATTTGTTTTTTTTTTCTTAAAATAAATAAATTTTGATAAAATTCATATGGGACCACCTCTGAAGTATGGCCTACCAAACAAAAAAGGAATCATTACAATCGATTCATAATTGGCGGAGTAATAGCGTAACAAACATACAATGGAATTAAGAATGTCCTTTTTTGAAGTCAGTTGAAAATAGTTTATATTTTTTATTGTGACTATAAATATAACTCAAATCTAATAATATTATTTATTAAAACATTAAAACAACTAAAAATATAAAAAAATAGATTTTATTGTTTTTTTTTTTAAATAGTACATTTGTTATAAATTGGCCACTGATGCCCAAACGAAGTTGATCTGAATCTCAGACCCAGTAAAATTGCATCATAATTTTTTTGATAAAGTTCATCAATCCATCAAGGATCCTAAAATTCTAAAATAAAAACCAGATCATTTTCCAATATAACCTAGCCTATATTATTTATTTATTTAAATCTTTATTGCACAAAGACAAAGGCGGGCTTATAATGCCGCTAGACATTCTATCCTAGCCAACCATTGGGACAACTTGAGTATTATATTGAAAGGTAGGTGCAAAATTGTATTAAATTCTACGGTTTAACTATATACTAATAAATATAGTAATACTAATACATATATATAAAAATACATATACTACATATACCCATACATATTATTACATACACTACATATTATATATCAATGACAACAATATACTAAATTCTAATAAATAAGTTATAGTAACTACATACACATACATAGATAATACTTACTTTTTTTGTGATAGAAAGTGTGAATAGACCATTTTTTTAAATAGAGATCTGGTGGTTACTTGCCTTATGCTAAGAGGCAAATTGTTCCACACATAGATTTAGTATATCTATTGTTCCACAGGTTCGTGGCAACAACTACAAATGAGTTCGAAACGAAACTAGAACTATGAGAGGGAATAGACAGAAGAGAATTATGAGAGGAACGGAGGGATTTATATTTATTAGTTGTAGTTTAGAATATATCCAAACACGCACACTTGAATAACCCTGTATAAGTTGAATTCTGTGTCACAATATCCTATTATTTCATACCAAACATTCTTATTACTAGAAAAAGTGTCGATTTGAGCAAAACTTGATGCTTAATTATGTTATTTGATGGTTTAATTTATGTCATAGTTAAGAGGCAGTGCCATAGATCATGTTTTCCTGTTTTAGATATTTTGCTAAATTAAATAAACATAAAAATGTATATATTACAAAATTGAAAATTAAAAAAAACGTGGCACTGCCTCTTAAATTTAGAGACAAAAAAGCATTTGTGTTTGTATATTGTAATTTTTGCTTATGACAGCTACAAAAGTATTCTGTGATAAAACAATATGTATCTAATAAATACATTGGCTTTTACTGCGTGTTTCATTTTAAATAATAAAAACTATAATCTTGAGACAATTTTAACAGGTGGTAGGCGGACTGATGGTGGTAATTTGCCCAGTCTGCCGGTGGAAGTATCCACACGTTTCGGGATCAGGCTCGAATTGCCGTCAAGCCCAGTCAAGCCGGCATAGTGTTAGGAACTGATGTCAGTCATGAGTGTCTGATTCGATCGATTTGCTCGAATGAAAGTGACAGTTTTCTATGGAGATCTATCGCTTTTCATTCGAATATTTCGAATCGCCACGTAAGTCGAAAGCGACAGAATTAGGCCCCTGCATGTAACGGCAGTGACGATATTATTATTAATTTTATTCGTTCGATTCCCAGTCAAAACTAAATTCAGATTTATAATTCACCACTTCCTCAGTGGTCTTCTCTACTATTTAACTAACTTTTCAAGATATGCCCTAACGGCTTCTGCAACCACCTAGTAGAAGACAGCAAAAATATTAAGTAAAAAAGTAAAGTATCATCACAACCGTAGTAGAAGTAGATTCACATTTAGCCAACTTTACTATAGGCCCATCATGGCCAGTGGCAAACTCGTCGATGTCTTCAGCAAACCAAATTTCAGAAATATCACAAATAAATTAAATGAGTTATTTTGTTTTGACCAGGTACCTCCTCGATAAACCCATGGACTTAACCGCTAGACCACTGAGGCAAGTCTCAGCAAGAATACTATTGTCTCTATAATAAAAAACTAATTTTAAATCACTATCTTTATTTTACTATATTCATTATTCATTAATATTATAATCTTAATTATGTAAAAAAATACTCTTGTAAAGTTAGTGGTAGTGTATCTTTCAATGAACATTTTTAATTCAGGTTTTCTGTCTTGCCCAAGTTGTAATCTGAAATTATAACAAAGATGCATTAGGTACTATTTAAAGTCTTATTATTCCTGGCATGTTTGGTTCAGCCATCGAAAAGGGCATGTATGAAAAGGTTGATGAGTGTCGAAGAAGCGAAAGAGGTATGTCGTGATCGTGACAAGTGGCGCTCAATTGTCTCTGCCTACCCCGCAAGGGATTTGGAGTAAAGATATGTATGTTCAGTTCAGTGGTTTTCCTCACTTTTACCACACTTTGCCAGGTTCGTAAATAAACACCATGTAAGGTCTCGCTCGCTCAATGCAACATTTTAAAGTTTTTTTAATTCTATTTTTGAGAAATATAGTCAATCAAGTAAGATGGCTTAGACTGTATACTGAACTGGTGTTTGACCTAGTACGATCCTTGTTGCTGTGTTCCTTGAACGTCGTTTCGCGGTTGAGGTTCCTGCCCTAGCTGACTCGTCTTAGGGATCCACCCTGTATTTTAAAGGTATTTAATTTTTTTATATATTTAATCCTGTAATCTATTTACATCTACTTAAAAATCTCAGATTTTGCACCCATTATATAAATCTATTAATCTCCCAAATGTTAGCTAGTAGAGAAAACCTTCATGGTATTATGCTCGCCTATCTATGTGCATCATTTTATTTTGTATATTTTGTGTGCAATAAATAATTTTATTATTATTTTATTTTATTAAATAAGTAAAATAATTGTGGTTGCAGCACTATGTATGGTGTTATAGTTTTAACATAGATTTTGTCAATTTTTATTTTTAATATTTTTATCGTTTAAAAACCCAACTAATGGATATTGTAATAGCATGCGGTGGTTGCCTGTAATAGGTGCAGCATCTAGTGTCTGCCTTAGTTTTAAGCGAAATTCTATGTATGTATTGTTGCTGGCATTGTCAGCGACATTTTAGACAGTGAAAATTTATTATACCTATTTTTCTCTATTTACTAAAACAATTATATGATTAATATATCTCTAAAATGTCCATTTTTTTTCCTAGGGAGTTAATAGATTACCTTTTTCAAAAAGTTAATTAAAACTCTATTCCACATTAAAATATACAAAATGAAATAAAGTCCATAGGCGAGCTTAATATCTTGTAGATATTTTCTAACAAAAGTACACTCAGGCTTAACAATCTTGGAAAATGTTGGATTGTGCGAGCGAGAGGAGTGCTAAGAGTTAAACCCTCTTTTCATTATCATTACAGCCCCTAGAACACAGAGCCCTAACTCTCCACTGTTGGAGATGGGCCTTCCAGAAATTTCTAGAGGATTTGGCCTACACTCACCACGCTGGCCAGACCACCCGCTTAAGTACAATTATTATTAATGTATGTGAAATATCAAAAAAATCTTACCTTAACCTCAGTCTTCATCTGTATTTTTATTAGTAATATGTGTCAAAGATACCATAGCACTTAAGTTATCACTTGTGCCTTCCTTTAGTCTCTCCCAAATAAGTTCTGCAATAGCTTTCTGTGTCCTTCTTTCTAGTTTTTCCAACTTCTTTGACACATCTCTCTTTAAGTCCCAGTCTGGCTTCCGAGGAGCTAAGCTTGAGATGTCCAAATCTTCTAGTACTACCTGGAATTTTATAATAATAATTGTTTAACATTATCGTAACAACACATGTAGACTGGTTATTGGTTATGGCCGGTTGCAGAAAGAATGATTTAAATAATCCATGAAGTGATATACACCAATGACGTGCAATGTTAAACATGTCAAAAGATAATCAGCCTTTCTGCAACCAGCCATAAGAAAAAAATGTCTTGGGAATTCATGGATTTATTATGTGGGTGCTGGGTCCATTGTGTGTGGTGAAGAGAGGAGAAGAATGGTGTCACGGGTTGTCTTTTTTTTATTGCCAATAAGACTGCTTTCCTTAAATCCTACAAAGGTTGGTTCAAACCTTCCTGGCATGTATCAACGAGAAATACACTTTCTTACATACATTTGTCATAGATTTACAACACCACCATTCCCGTGCCTAGGAGAGCATGTTAAGCCGTCGTTCCCCGTTTCAACTAATACCAACTTGTGAAATCGTCAATAAATTGTCATTCAAAATTTAAATCAAATTCTCGCCAACCCATCTGGCCAGCATGGCGAGTGTAGGCCAAATTCTCCAGATATGTGAAGACCCATCTCCAAAAATGGAGGTCTAGGACACTATTTTTAGTTTTCATTTTGATGTTTTTACTGTTTGTTGTTTTTGTTATCTAACACTATACAACTAAACCATAATTACAAAAAATCAGATTTACATTTGGCCAACTAATATACTATAGGCCCATCATGACAAATGGGAAGCTTGTCAAAGTCTCTAGCGTACCAAACTCGATAATATCACAAATATATTAATGTGTCCTGACCAGGAATTAAACCTGGTACCGCATCTAAATCTCTAACGTCTGGTCAATAATGTTTAATGAATTTGTGACATTTCTTAAGCCTAATACACTATAAACATGTTAGTTCTACAGTTAAGTTGGCTGAATGTAAACTGGCTTGTTAAAAAGTTCAGAAATACAAAAAGCTTAAATAATATTTGAGTTGCTCAGGGCATTAACAAAAAGTCTATAGTTATCTATTAAAAATATATATATATCAGGCTGCATTTGACATTTTACTGACTGTACAAACCTTTTCTTTAGCAGCTTCAAGTAGATCCTTGACCTCATCATCCACAGTGGCTGGTTGTGCTTCTTCCAATACAGATTCCTTCAGGGTCTCATCTTGTGGACGGTAACTACGAAATTTGGGCCTGCAATACACAAAATATATAAAATTTAATGGTGACTACAAAAGTGAGTGGATACCAATAAAAAACATGAAACTGAGGACCTTTTGATGAACCATCAACTCTCTTCATAGTGTTTAAAAATTGAATTGCTTTAATTGCAATTGAATCATGTTCATATCAAAATGTTTCTCGGTCTGTCTCAATCTTAGGGAGAATACTATAAATATATGTAGACACGAATGTAAACATAACCTAAAAATTGCTGTTAAGACTTACTTAGGAAGTGTCGTTTTATCATTCGTATCGTCACTGCCACCTTCATTTTCCACGTTTCTTCTTTTTAGATTTTTAAGGCGTTCTTTTCTTTTAAGAGCTTGTTCTTCTAAGGTTCCTAGGGGCTCTGAATCGCCCATGATGACCATTTTATCGTATATAACAAAAGTCGTAGTTTATTTAGATACAACAAATTAACAAAGAATTATTGTAGATTAATATCATTATATTGAATCAAAAATATTTAGTAAAATCAACAGAAATATCTCCGTTTACGCTAAAATCTAAAACCAAAAAACAACGCCATCAAACCACGTTATTTTTATTAGTTTGCTTAACGTCCCGTGGATTCGTCTTAGGCTGGATATTAAAAGGTATATATATAAAAGTGAAAATTTGCCTCGATTTTACCCTTCAAAATAAAATTGATATATTTGATTATTTTTATTATGAAGATTATTCACATTTACAAAGACTTTATTTTGATGCAGCAAAGCGTAAAAAAAATGATTTGAAAGGAATGAAAGTCCGGAAAGTAAACCTTGTAAAGGTGGTGGCTCTGTTCTTAACAACTTCCTTAACATCGTAAAGGTGGGTTGGAGCTCCGGACTGTACCAATAAGAAATACACTTTTCTAACCTACATTTGTCATAGATTTACAATACCACCTTTTCCGTGCCTCGAAGAGCACGTTAAGCAGTCGGTCCCGGTTCAACCAATACCAACTTGTGGAATCGTTAATAAAATGTCATAATAATAAAAAAAAACCCACATCTGACTCTTGCCAACCCCTCTGCGTGGCTTATTGGAAGGCCCATCTCGAACAGTGAAGGTCTAGGACTCTGTATTCTAGTGGCTGTGATGAAAATACTATTTATTTATTTTCATTTATAAATTCTTCCAATATCACCTATGTACGAAAAACGGAAGTAATCAAAATATGCGTTGTGAACGAAATAAACAATTTAGGTACAAGGGCTTTCCGAATGAACTTCTGATTCGAGTGATTATAAATTTTTGACCCGAAATCAAACCCAGTAAGTACAAAGTGTCACAAAAAAATATTTAAGATATATTTTAAAATGTCATTATTTAAGTAATGTATTACTTTAATAAAAAGAGAATCACTTTAAATTGAAGTACGGGATTTTAATTCTTGAAAATTATGTCATCTAAATTAATCCCCGTGCCGACATCGCGGCCAAACAGTGAGTTTTGGCGAATGAAGTGGTATTTCATGTTTATGTCTTGGATGCATTGAATTTTTTTTTGTATTCTTTTTTACAAAACAAAAACTTGCACTTGACATGTCCACGCAAAATGGCGCGAAGAACTTTTTTTTTGTTTTCTTCTCCCGATGGATGATGAATGAGGTGATAGGGAAGGCAAAGGATCTAGCCCATACAGCCAAGTCTGACGATATATATCTTTCTTTTTAATGAGTTAATGAGGTATCATCAAATTCCAGATGCTGCAGAATTTGATGCTTTACTTGGAGTCACTCGCGGCATTATAGCTCAAACACGTCGGGTAAAATATGGGAGTTCACAGCGCGGGAAAACCGCATAAAATAAACTGCAACTTGCAACCCCATATTCAAAGTACAATTTATCGTTTTCTATAACTATTCACATTGTAAAACATTATTAAACAAAACAACACCACTTTTGACCAAAAATATTCATAGTAAATTAATTTATAAAACAAAAACTTGCACTTGACATGTCCACGCAAAATGGCGCGAAGAACTCTTGGATGCATTGAACTCCAATAGCGGCAATTTTGCTTTTTAATATGGCCGTTAAGGTGCAAATGAGCCTCATCCGAGAACAATAACTGCAGAATTCTTGTTTTAGTAAAATTCACGCACACAACACACACGTTCCGCTCCTGAGAAACGATCCATGTACCTGTAGCCAAAAACAACGTAGGTACCTACCTAAATAAATTGTAGGCCAGGGGGAATTCTCGCGCTTTAGACATGAATATCGACTTGACTTGTTCTAATGAAACTGACACTTTTCATTCGAATATATCAAACGTAATTCGGAAATGCGAGATTTAGGGCTCAGGATGGCAATTCATGAGCTCTACTTGTATATAGCTCGAGATGAATTTCGCATTCGATTATTGAATTATTTGTCAAGATGCATAAAAACTCAACACAATATGCCTATCGCATGCCACATTATCTCTACAACTCGAGAATTACACTTCTGTACGAGCAATGCTAGCTTATTGGTCTACAATTAAACAAACACCCAAGTGGCGCCGTTTACCTAAGTACATACATATGTACATTTTTATGGCGGCCACTAAGGAAGCATTAAACTACTAGCCCTTAAATAATTAATTTACTACTACTAATAAGTTATAGGTGTGCTAGACAAAGTTCAAACACGATTCATATACTATCTCAATCTACTGCAAATGAAGTTTTTGGCCGGTTTTTGGTAGGTAATACGTAGGTAAAATAAAAATAAACACTGAATAATATAAACTTTTACGTATATTTACAATTAGGTACAATTAAATGTATGACTCGCCATAGTAGCTTAATTAAAATACTTACAGTCAGTTTTTCGAACGTATTTTTGATCCTTAATTATTACTTAAGTATAAATTAAAAGGTTTATTTTTACTTAAGTAAAAATTAAAAGGTTTATTTTTACTTAAGTAATAATTAAGTACCAAAAATACGTTCGAGAAACTGGCTGTTAGTTACTAGGCATAATAATACAATTATTCTTAAAATAACTATGGTTTAAGTACTCCTTTAACAAACGATAAACTTAGAGACAGGATTATCTACTTATAGTTTTGGTAAATCGTGTGATAAAAGAGATTAAATATGTATATTATTTTATTCACAAAAAGGCTTAATAATGCGTAATAATTATACGGTTAAAAGTTTTATAAAAATACATTTTGTTGTCGCAAACTAGTAAATCCTATCTCGAAAAACGCTGTCATGAAATGCTTAATGGTACCTAAGTATTATAATTTATTTAGGTACAAAAGTTATATCTACTAATTCTATTACACTACTTTTATGGCAGTTCGTAATTGATACAATATTATCAAAAAATAAATAAGTCATTATTATTATTTCTTACTAACGACAATCTGAAAAATACATATTTCTGCGTATTATAAGGATCGGGAATTATTCATTTCTTTGGTTGTTTTAGTTTTTTGTAGTCTATTGAATACTCAGTAATGACACTATAGGCATCAGGGATATGAAAGTGTACAAATTTGACAATGCGAATTGCTGTCTTTTCATCATAAAACATTAACATGACCTATCCTTAGCTTGTACGCGCCGCGCGAGCGGAACACTTTTTTGCTTGCAGCAGGTACTTTTGTGTTTTTGAATCTCCACAAACTTTAGCATTTTCAATTAATTCCAGCTGACATTGATTGATTAGAAATTGTAAATTTTCAGACATTACAATATATTTATTATAGTTATCTAATTAAGTTATAGCGGTGTTCGAACTTGCCTCCTACTGTCGAAGGGTAGTCTATTGGATAAATTGTTGTTTAATGGTATGCCGTGGTTCAGAGATAAAACCTTAGATACAATGTTCAAGTCTTCGTGGCTCCTGCCGTTTAGACCAGATTGGGCCAACAACTGCTTCAATTCCGCATCATTGAGACCGAACTGTCTATTAAACGGGAAAAATCTGTTTGGCTGCTGTTGATGTACTGGGCCAAAATTATTAAATCGATTGTTAAAATTTTGGTTATTAAAGCCAAGATTTCCTACACCTGCCTCTTGACGAAATACTCTATTTCCCTGTTTTTGTCTGAACTGTTCGTTAAATTGTAAATTATTAATGTTTGGTCCCTGGTGAAATTGACCTGGCTGCAGAAAGTTGCTAATTCCTTGCGGAAGGTGATTCTCCTGTAATGGAAACTGGCCCCGTTGTTGATTACGAAGATGGATCAAGAAATCGACAGCCTCTCGGTTGGGTAACTGTTGAAGATGATTAATTGAATTCTGAACGTTTGTATGCTCGACAGATAGACTAGGCTGTATTTGAACCTGAGAGTTTTGTTGACGAATAATATTATTATTTTGCACTGGGAATTGGTTTTGGAATTTTGGCGCTTGCACGTTTTGGAAATTATTAATTCCTGCATTATTCTGTAATCGTTGCTGTTCATGTAGAATCTGCTGCTGACGTTGGGACTCTTTTTGTTGAAGCAATATTTGTTGTTTTCTGAGCAATTCTTCTTGTTGTCTTTGTTGAATCAGCAATAAACGTAACTGTTCTTCTAAAATTTTTTGCTTTTCTTCTAATTGCTTTTGCAAAGTTAACTGTTGGTTTATAAAATTTGGTTCGGCGTTGTTATTACTGTTGAAATTTTGTACGTTTGGTGTGACTTGATTGAACTGTCCTAAATTATTCGCTGGAGCTGGAGTAACAAGTTTTGGTGGTTCTGGATTTCTCGGGGCGGATTGTTGGAAAATTGGTACAACCTTTTTAGGTAACCCGAGTGCATCTTGATGTACTGTGAAGGCTGCAACCAGAGGTGCCTGAATAAATTGCACATCACTTTTGCTAACCGCTTCAATATTTTCACCGTCAGAGTTATGTGTTGGTTTGGGTGTAGTGGTCGTTGTTGTTGTCGTGGTCGTCGATTTACTTGTCGTGGTTGTTGAGGTCGTGTCTTTGTTGATTGAATTATCCTTTGACGATGAAGCTTTCTGTATACTTCTTACTTGCTGTAAATTATTGTTAGTTTCTCTAGTTTGAAAAATTTCATTGAACACTGTTTGAGTCGGTAAGGTGGCGGTGACTTGGTTTTCAACATTGCCGGCTGTGGTGCTTATGATTGATATGTTATTGTCAATGAACGTAGGATAATTAAGTGAATCATTTGAAAATGCACCTTGACCGTTTACAATAAATGAATGAATTTGAATTCCTTCCTTTGATTGTGCTGTGGGTGACTCTGTAATATCATCTCCAGTTTGTAATATTTCTGCATTTGTGTATCCATTAATGGTAGACTCTTCGATACTTTCAGATTCTGTAGTCTGATTATCGTTTTCTTCAAGTTCAGTCAGTGCTTTCAATAAGGCTTTTCTAATATAGGGATCCAATCGAACCGATGGCTTTGTTTCAATACTGTTTATTTTGTCGCTAAAGGAGTTAGTGGTCATCTCTTGCGCTAACGTTGCAGATAGCACTGCGATCAGTAATGCCGATACCTGAAACAATACAAGAAACATTTAAGTATGGTGATTTATAATTCTAAAAGTACCTAGTAGCCTTTCATAACAATACAAAGCTATCTGAAGCATACATCTCATTCAATACACTGATCGCGATTAACGACTATAAAAAAAGTTTTTCTTAATCATTAATTGAACGACTTCAATGAAACTAGGTAACATTCTGTGTCAACAATAAATAAGTAATATTTGACTTCCATGTTTCCACGATCATAATGTATTTAGGTGTCTCTTTACATTGTTCTCATAATGTGGAACAATAGTTGTTTTCTTACTACTCTATTACACAACCGATAGTCACATCTCAGTGGCGCAAGTATTAACGTATGAATGTTTCGCTATCTCTTAGTTTATCTATGTCAACTTGGACTTTAATGCAGTTTATTTCGTAAATTATTAATTGGTACAAAACTGACCAAAATGTTTGATTAGGAAATCATTTTAAATATTTAATAGCAAGAAAGATTGGTATCCTTTTCGTTAAACTGTTATTTGTTATAATCTCACGTGCGTAAGTGTTGAAACTTTAATACACATCATTTTTCAATATAACAACACAGTGTAATTAATCAATTGTTGTGATTCCATTGTTAGGTTCGCGCTAAGAGCATTGTGAATGACCCCTACACTCAAATGTTTAGATAGGATTTCTAAAACGTGAAGATTTATAGAGTTAAAAAACAGTGAAGATTTAATGATTAATGATGATAATTTACACCCTTATCTCAGAAGTCATGGGCTCACATTTGCAATAATATAATGATGATGAGCCATTCATGTCTTTTATTGACACGTGCAGTTGATTAATTATTAAGTTTACTTAAGTAGGTAACGGAGACGGAATAGTATTAAATTTATGTTATGTTACGCACCAATCGGTTTGTGATATGGATCTTAGTGATATAGGTAGTGGTGGGAATCTCAACACGCGACCAAGTCTAGATAAGCTACAATATTAATGCAGCTAATCTTTTTATTAACGGTTATATCCACGTTATTTCCACGTTTTAATAAATAATTAGTTTACTACCTACTGTTTGAAGTGTAGGTATACTCACTCGTGAGGTATTTACTAAATTACTTAAACCGTAACTACGAGGGTCCGTAATACAAATGTTAGGTGTATGCTACCCACCTAATGATGTCAAATAATTACAAACGTTAAAATGTTAGTTTTAATTCCATATTGTCCTTTTATAATCTTAATCATACAGCTCGCAATCCAACCATATCGTTTCCGATAGTTTCTTTAACTTTACGGAAACCACTTTGGTATCCGCAATTGATTTCTGGTCAATAAAAAAGTTTATTAGATTTCAATAAAAATAAATATTTTTTTTTTAGCTTACAATCGCTTATGGGAAATTCCACTTCGTAAAGTATATTAATAGGGATGTTATCGAATTAAAAGTATCGATAGGGACTGTAGGTATCGTAAAAAGGTATAATTCCTAAAAGTTATTTATTAACGCCTGCCGTACTAGCTCACACTAGTACTCACATCAGTCGTCAAAAGGCGCCGGGTTTTAATCGACGCGTAATGCGCCATTAGCAACGCGATTAAATATAAAATAGAGCAGCCAGTATATTGGTGCCATTTTTACTCAAAATTTTAATGTCTGTTACATATTTTTTACGTCACAACGTCAACTAACAAAAATGTAAAATGTTGAAAAAAATACATGTTTACTGAGCAACGGATGAAGCTTACGAGTATGTCAACGTTATTATTAGTGATTTTAAGATTATAATTGTGCGCAATCAATTTTAAAGTGCACGTCGAACACAATCATAACGACTACGACAATGATTATCATACATTAATATGTACCGATTGGCTTTTGAATCTCATATCGATTGGTACTGTTCCAGGCAGCGTTTCAAACGCTGGGCAGGCATAAACAAGCAGCTCGTGACGACTATGCTAGAGTGAGCTTGTGGGCATTATATACTAGTTATATGCTATTGGACTTTAGGGACACGGTATCGAATTAACATCATTGATACTGTATTGATTTATTCATTCATGATCGTATCGATATATATCGATAAGTATCGAGTATAAAAATATCGGTAACGGAAATAAAAGTACTCGATAACAAATTGTATCTATACTTTTTCCGTCTCCCTATTTATTGGCGGTGTAGATAAACTAAAGGTGAAGCATGACATCACACGGCATCCCGCGCTTTCACCAAGTAGTCGACCGTAAGTCACTTTACGAATGGGAAATGTCAAAATCAATATCACGGGCGACACACCCACATGCGAGATGTATGACACAACCTGCAGCGGTCCTCCTTGCGAAATTTCTTTTATTCTTCAATTTTATGGTTTCATTGTTAAATTTATTAAGGCTCTTTTTGATGGCTTTATTTATATACATCCTCATCTGATTTACGCAAGAGGCTATCATGCCAATCTAAATTAATATTAGAAATGTTATGCTGCACAGTACTTAAGGTTTATTAAAAACAACCTAGATTACGTAGACGCTGTACTGGGTTCCAAAATACGTACGGGACAGCTAATGTGAAAATATGAAATCAACGGATAAAATTGGGCCCTCCCAATTTCCTTGCTTCCCTAAGCGAAGAAAATCCTGGTGTTACATTAATGCAGGCGCTCCAGGTGGACAATGATAATAACGATGATTATGTCGACATATTTATTAAAGTGAATTTATAAAAGTTAGATTTCCTCTTTGCAACTGCATATTCCTTATTATAGTTAATACGTGACATTTTAATTATTTGTTAGTATTTAGCTTTATTTTAGTGTAGTTATGACAATGTCTCGTTACAGCTGCTATCCACTATTAGGATTAAGCTATTTATTCTCAGATACTATGCTCTTATTAACAGACTGTTCCTTGCCTACAACAGCCAGTTTATAAGCAATTTTTATTTTTTATAATAAAGTAAAGTACCATTACGACTGTATGTCTTTCGGGATAGTCAGAAACCACAATGTTTTTAAAGAGGGTTTACATTTAGCCAAATTTACTATAGGCTCATCATGACAAGGGTCAGGTTTGTCGATTACAATTTGCGTACCAAACTCCAGAAATATCACTATTAAATTAAACAAATTATTGTGTACTGACCAGGAATCGTACGTGGTACCTCCGAGTCTAAATCCACGGACTTTATTAAGCTAGACTACGGAGGCAGCTTTTATATTGATTTAATATTAATGAGAAAAAAAAATTTCAAGTGTTCCTATAGGTTCCTAAGGATAATAAAATAAACAATCTACTGTTAAATACTGGACTCTTTGAAAGTGAAAACAGTATCAGTATGCGAATCGAACATTGCACGTAGTAGAGAAAACTCTACACTTGAATAGTAAGTTTGACCCCTGACCCCTTCTAGAACAGCCAGCTTCGCTGGAGGGGCTTGGTGAGCGTACTTACATTTATTTCGCATACTTAATATTGCATGTTATCAATATCAAGTCGGTTATGCGGCGTCACTTTGGCGGACCACATACGTAACATCGAAATACGAAAAATGGTAGGTATAAAAGAAAGCATAGGCACAAAAATAAGGAAAAGCATGCTACAATGGTTCGGGCATGTTGAAAGGTTGACGAACCAGGTATATGATGCGAAAGTTGTGGGTAAAAGAGGCCCTGGCAGACCAAGACACACGTATCACGATCAAATAAATAAAACACTAGCTGAATTAGAATTAAAAAGCCTTCGTAACAAAAGGGTATGTATGAAGAGGTTGATGAATGTCGATGAAGCGAAAGAGGTATGTCGTGATCGTGTCAAGTGGCGCTCAATTGTCTCTGCCTACCCCGTAAAGGATCTGGCGTGAAGATATGTATGTATGTTATCAATTAGTTAACACATTGCACTAAACTTAAGCTTAATTAGAAATAGTTTTTTTAAACGTGCATAATACGATTTCACAAAACTAAACATAAGATACAACAAAATTGGCCTTTTACACACGGTTGAAATCAATCGCGGGATCAAGTGGGATTCTTACCATGTGAGCCGCCCTATTTTTTCCCGAATTTCAGTTGATTTGATATTGTACTAATAGTACAAGATCCGTAGAAAAGCGAACTTCACTGATCTGTTATCCGAATAAAATATTTTCCTTATAAACTGCTAACGAAATATGTTCAAGTCAATTTAAAGGCAGGGTGATTTTTTCAAGTGGACCCGCCATCCACCTACTGTCTAAACTACAAGGAAAATCGAAAAATTCTGAAGGAGTGTCCGGTTATTATAAAGATTGCATAACATTTTTTTGTAAAAACTTTATGCTAAACGGGAATCGGACCTGAACATTTTGACAAAAGTATTCGATTTCTGCAATTACCTTAAGTTTGACGTTTGAGGTTATTTTCCAAAATTTGACCCTTATAAGCGACACTATCAGCTGTTGTACTAATACAGTACCTATGTTTTTAATAAATCAAATTACAAAATAAATAGCCTTAAACGTATTTTGTTGGGCTTTCGTTAGCGTATTTTATATTATTTATATATTATAATTATTATATAAAAAGTGGATTTCATTCGGATAACAGATCGGTGAAGGTCGCTTTTCTACAGATCTTAACTATTTATTTATATATGTATTTAAAAACTGAAATGCACTATGTACAAAGGCGGACTTAATTCTTTTAACAGTCAAACCTTTAGGACATTAGGACAGTTGTCATGGTAAGTAGGTGCAATAATAGATATAAAATAACAAATCTATTATTATGATAAAAGAAGAAGCATAACAATTTTATTAATCATTATCATTAGAGTGTATTTTTTATACCTACATATAGATTCGTCATTTTAGGCAGTTCTTGGCCAGCATCATACAACAACCTTCTTCAGGTTATTCGTTCATCGCGGGGTCATTCCATTACCTCTTCCAATAGTTACATAGTCTCCAGTAATTAACAAATTTTTCACTAAATAATTCACTTAAGTATTAGGAAAGCCTTCTATTTCTCTTTACTCATTAGGAATTTTTTTTTTATAAAACTCATAGATCGTTTAGATAGATAAATACGCAGATGAATTTATCTTCCAATAAATAATGTAATAAACTTTTACCAATTTTAAAGAGTAACTTGTGTTTTTATTGTAAACTTTTATTATGAATGGCATGATTGATGAACGTGAACACTTTAGCGTGAGATAGTAAATCTGGAGAAGCGATATGTTATTGAGAAGTGGCTGCGTCGTGACGGCTTTGACAGAAAACCTTCGTATTATCAACACTTATCGGATAATTTGCCGAGCTTTTGACAGGTTCTCACTCATATTTTACTACTGAAGAATTGACGCCCAATATTGAATAGAATTTAAATGTATGCAATTACTATCTTTGTTAGTTTATGATGTTTTAATAAATAAAATACTTGAATTTTGTTATTTTAACATGCATATAAGTTTGTTTGATTAAAATTTATAAAAGTAATGTTTAATCATGACCGTATGTATCCCTTCCGATGTAGTCAAAAACCACGCTTTTAAAGTAACGGATCACATTTAGCCAACTTTACTATAGGCCAATCATGACAAGTGGCAAGCTTGTCGATGCCTCGCGTATAAACCCATAGGCACAACGGCTACACAGTAGTTAGCAACTAAGTAATGTCGTATGTACCTACATATGTTACGGTAACACAAAGGCGCCGGTCATGAGAGCCCCTAGAACACAGCGTCCTAGATTCCACTGCTGGAGATGGGCCTTCCAGAACTGGAACTGGCCACGCTGGCCAGACGGCTTGGCGAGGATATGATGTCATTTTTTTATGACAATTTATTAACGATTCCACAAGTAGGCATTAGTGGAACCGGGACCGACGGCTTAATGTGCTCTCCGAGGCACGGGAACGGTGGTGTTGTAAATCTATGACAAATGTACGTAAGAAAAGTGTATTTCTCATTGGTACATGCCGGGTGGGTTTGAACCGACCTTTGTAGGATTTAAGGTACGCGTTCTTATAATCGAGCCACCACCGTGCCTCAGCGCCGATATTAATTTCAAATTATAATCGATGAGCGTCATAATCGCAATGCGGAGAGCGTTTTAGGTGGTAAGCCCTTAGTTTATTTTGTAGAATAGTTTTAATTTCATAGGTATTTTAGTTTAGCTTTATTTATAATTAGTTTTTAATCTATTTAAAAAAAAAAACCATGCCAGCCAGAAGGGCCATCGCGGGAGGTCGCATGCCCGAATCACCGTGAGGCCTCCTAAGGGGACCCCAAGGGGCTTACGGACTATAACCCTATAAGCATCAGTCTCTCTTTCACTGTTGGCACTGCGAGCCTTAACAGATAAGTCTGAGTCGTGGCTACTGAGTGAAGGCACTCGTTCGCCGCGTAATATATTTATTTTGCATCTTATTTTAAATTTTATTTACAGTGAAGGTAATGTTTCTAGATTTATATTATGTAAAGATCGCAGCATCGAGTATAATAAACATATACAGGTAGTATAGATATTATCAAAGTAACATGCAAAAGCGATTAGGTTTTATAAAGGATCGTTCTTTCTTCTAAGTCGTCCAGTAGCTAAATTATATATATTTAAACGCAAACGTTATGCAATACGAAGAATTTCTTTAATAAACAAAAACTGTCAATTAAACGCGATTAATTGATAATTGATATTTTCGTATAATATTATGTAATTTTCATGTTAAATACTAATAATAAAACTCACAGTAAATATACTAAGTATTTTGACAATTTAACGATTGTGCTTAATGAAACAGAATAGTACTAATATATAGAATATAATAGAGTAATACTACATGGCATATCCGGATGTTGAATAAGGGCGATGATTTGGCTAAAGTGAAGGCTTCATTCGACTATAGTCACACAGTTATTACTATGCGTATTTTACGCTCTGTAAGGCCGATGTAATAGGTTTGTGTAGTTCGCGAATGAACTAGTTCCATAGAGCGCTCCCACAGAGGAACTATCCATTCCATCTAAATTGTCTTGTAATAACGAGAGAGCTGAGGCGGCGAATAGGAGCGGATGCGCGTATGTATCGGTTGTTAAAATCCCATTTACATAGTTTATTAGTAAAGCAATTATTAGTAAAGCAAACGAACGACTGTCTTGAACCAAAGAACTGAGCGCTTCCTTTTTATAGTTTGAGACAGTGGATCAAATATGAGAAACTAAAATAACGAACTATTTCACTAAAGAGCGACAAACTAAACTGAGTCAGAAACTACGCAATTCTGTAGTGTCAGTTTTGTCAAGTTATAACATGCAAGTCAAGGATGTACGTACATTATTGTAGATACATCAATTATTGTATTGTATAGGTGTAAGTGGAACATTACACAATATTCAGATGTGTTGAACTCGGTCGAAGCTTACGGAGGTAATTATAAGAACAGTGCGTCGCGTCGCTCCGGGCCACCTCTATCATGCTGCACTCACTTATTATCTTAAAGCTGGCCATAGGCGTAATTTAAACGACCAAACGATCAAAGCTGCAGACATAGACTAATTAACAACCTAAACTGGCAATGGGCCGAATTCTTCCATCGCAATCAATGAATGATGAAGATAGATGTATTTTGGAGTGGAGACAAAAAAAGTAGGACGATGTCCCGCTAGACGGATGACTTGAAGAAGTCCGCTCGTTGAATAAGGGTGGTAAATCATAGCGTGCAATAGCTTTGGATTAGGCCTATATCCAGCAATGAAGGGACACAAAAAAGCATTCACATAGTCAGCACAGTAAGTTGCTAAAACCACAGAGTAAATAATTCAGCTCGCTTGTAAGAACGCTTTCCTCATAAACCGGCATATACCAATGAGAAATACACTTTTCTTATGTACACATTTATTATATTACTACACCGCCGTTCCCGTGCGTCCGTCCCGGTTCCACTAATACCAACTTGTAAAATCGTTAATCTACTTCCAGTCCGTGTAGCCAGCAGCGTGGCGAGTGTAGACCATATTCTCCAAAAAATACTAAAGGCCCATCTCTAATAGTGGAGGTCTAGGACTCTGTGTTCTAGGGGAAAAGATGACATATTACGTTAGAATGATCATACCAGTCGCCAGCTTTAAGAAATGAGAATGATGATTGTAACAAGACATTTTTAATAGCAAGTATTACGACTAAGCCTACGTATTATGTTTGTTATTCTAAAACTAATTTAGTTACGTCTTCTTGTCTTGTCTATTAAATAAATTGGGAGAACCTACTGTGTTTAATAAGAATTTACCTTTCATGACTTTCAATTGACATTTCACCTTAATATTGAGGTATTTATAGTCAGTTTGTAAGATTTTAGATAATTCAATACCTATATTAATTGGTTCTCAAATATTTCCAGAGTTTATATAAAATATACAATACCAGAGACTCGAGACTATTCTTAGAAAACAAGACACAGACTGAAAACCGGGATTTATCCAGAATTCTATTTTTTTCCTTCTCTCTGATATGAATAACGACTACTTTTGAACAATCTTGGTCTTGGTCTTGCAATTCTTTTGCTAAGACGTTGTACTCTCATTTTGCTAAAAATGTTTTATATTTTGTTAGCAATATGTTTTTTTTACACACACACTGCGTCGTGTATATCTTTTATAATATATCCTAAACTGTTTTAATGTGAATAAACGTTTATGTTCGCTCTGACAAAGCTGTTCGTATTAATGAATAAAACATCATGTAAAGCGATATAGGTATAGGTTTATTATTATTATTATTAAAATACTTTATTGCACTTTAACTTAAAAGTATGTACAAAGGCGAACTTAAAGCCATTTCGGCTTTTTCTACCAGCTAACCTTTGGGAGAGTGAGACAGTATAATATGTGCGGTGCAATTTTAACCTTATTTTAAATTTGAATAAACTACATACATAGTATGTATACATAGACCACTTAAATACTTATTAATATATAGTAGATATATATGAGGATAATATAATATTATTTTTATTATATTTATATTATTTATATAGTAAGTAAAAAAATATTTATTGCATTGAAAACCCTATATACTAGTACCTACTAGTAATAGTGATACTAGTACCTACTAGTAATAGTAATACTAGTAGGTATATAGGGTTTTCAATGCAATAAATATTTTTTTACTTACCTACTAGTATATAAGGTATTACTTACTTTACCCTTGGACAAGACCAAGACCAAGACCAGCTGTTCTGATGCAGCTGGTATTGCTTTAGGCAACACTAATAACGACTTACCTCAAGCCATAAAACGAATGTGTTCCTCAATAAACAGTGGTTTTAAAAACTTTCTACGAGGAACAAAGTTACTGCCGTAAGCTACATTTGTCATCTATAAAACTGCCATTTTGCGGTCGTTTGATCCAGTGACAA
The DNA here is from genome assembly GCA_910589645.1 of Tinea semifulvella. Lineage (NCBI taxonomy): Eukaryota > Metazoa > Arthropoda > Insecta > Lepidoptera > Tineidae > Tinea > Tinea semifulvella. The sequence continues at coordinate 8,319,641 of OU342586.1, forward strand.
ATGTTTTAAGTTTGATATTAAATCATAATCAATAACTTGATCGTTATTGGTAACTGGGAAATAAATTCTATCAAACCTCGATCGTTTTCCGTGCAGATTCCTTTCTCAGACAGATATAATAAGCATCTAGTCAAGACGGCATAGTGTTAGGGACTGATTTCAGTCATGAGTGTCTGATTTCAGTTGCTAACATTCATGGACCTTGCACGCCACTTACCATCAGGTGGGCGCAAGGTCAAAAAAAAAACTCTCTAATTTATCTCTCGGATGTGGGCGAGATCAATTAATAATAAAACAACCCAGCCTTTACGTATTTCTCACGATGGATATCGTGATTTTTAGACTGGGCCTTATTCACCATGCAGTAGTGTTTTTTTTTTTTTTTGTGTTTAAAAAAAAATGTTCTTATTTATTTCGGGAGTGTGGGAGAGGATTGCGGGTGCATTAAGATAAATACTTACTTAAAAATAATTAAAATAATATATATAATAAACATAAATATAATGAATTATAAGATAAATGATTTTATTAGTGACAAAAATGCCTGGTAGATGTGCAAATGTATATTATTAATATATTTTGGACACCTTTAACTGTTGGTGTATGTTTATATTTAGGTCAATTCAATTGTATTGTAATAAATTTTATATAATTTATTTAAATAATTATAACAATGTAATGTGACAATACAAAAGAGCCCGAGAAGGCCAAATTGTAATAAATGATTTGACCTATTAAATAAATAATAATAAAATAAATTATATAAAATTCTTTATTGCACATTAAAATATACAAAATAAAATGAAGTACATAGGCGAGCTTAATACTAATGCTAACCTTTGGGAGAACGACATAAGAAATTGTGGGGTGGAGAGAATAAATATTAAACAAAAACTACTATAACAATTTTAAATTTTGCCCTACCCACTTTCGTGATGTCCTCTAAAGTAATGTGTCTAAATATTTCTAACAACTTGCTAAATATTACACAAACTAGTAGAAATTTCTCTAAATTGTTTACTTATTGTCGTCCATAGTGACATGATCATTATATTAACATGTTACTGTTAGCAACTTTTGTACATATTCGTAGCCTAGTGCTACACTGCATTTGGAAAAATTCATGACAGAGAGGTAGGTACTTACAAGCCTTGAATAACAGTTTAATTCATAAATATAGTTTTTTTTTTTGTTTTTTTTTTGTAAAATATGCCGTCATGCCCTATTTTATATGTTTTAAAAGTATTTAGTTTGTTTTTTTAAATTCATTGTACATTAACTTCCTTCGAATAAATAAAAAAAAATGTAATTAAAATAATGTTTAACTTCAGAGTTGAAGTGAAAATACTAAACAAATTATGACATCAAATAATCGTGTAGTTTGAAATCAAAATCAACAAATTCACGTCAGAATTTAAACCTTTGTAAGAGATTACGTTCGTGATGATACTTTTCGCTATAGTTCTATACCTACGTAAATTAGTCATATTGGGTAATTAATGGCATATAGATAAGCAATAAAGATAAAGTATCGGTTTCTTCCATCTATCACTGCCTCATAATGTCAGTTTGCATAAAACATATTTTGGTATATGTTGCGCGCATCTTTACATCACATCTTGCGCAAATATTACATGTTTTGATTATTAAAATGTGTGCGACTTCTTGTTGATTGCGCATTTAATTAATAGTTAATGAGCGGACAGATGGTGGCTTGACGGTTTTCCTACACAACAATTAGTTAATCAAAGGAGGCAATTTAATTAGACATGATTAAGTTTTAAACCAACAATATTATACACATTTCTCCTGCAACAACATTCATGTTGATGGGGCATGATAGGCCAGTACCTACAAATGATGTTATTATTATATTAGTTAACTAAGACAGTCTTAATCAAAGATGTTAAATATATAACAAGACAGGGCAAGAATCAAAACGGTATGAGAATCAAAGCTAGGCCAATCGGTAAATTAGTATGTAATATTGGTATGTATGTATTAATACTATTAAGAATAACTTAATTAATGATTGCACCTACCATCTATACTGTCTATATGTCCTAAAGGTTTGGCTGTCAGAGAATGCCGGCATTAAGTCCGCCTTTGTACATAGTGCAATAAAGTTTTTAAATAAATAAATAAAAATAATTTAAAAAATGTGTAATAGTCATTGCCGGTTAGTGTTGTGTTCGACGTGCACTTTTAAATTGATAACTTTGTTGTTTCACGAAAAATGCCGACTTGCATGCTACTTTTTTTGGACAACAGAACCTCGTGTCACTATATTTTTGAAAGTAAATTTTGATTAAACTAATATTATTAAAGTTTTCAAGTAAAATACACGGACATTCTAGAAGTTTACTTTCTTTAAATAACAAGTAAAGAAAATAATTACTACTCGTCAAAGATAGGGCTATTATAGTTTCACATAATTAAAATCTTAAAATCCTAGAGAAGTGCTTTTGGAGGAGAGCTGAACCCCTGGGTTCGTGAGCCGTGTGGCTGTTATACTAGTAACAGCACCCAGCACCAAAAGTGCATGAATTACCAGCAGGTGGACGACCCCACTGTTTGCCTGTCTGAATTTTAAAACATTATTCATAAGGTTAAAATTCCTTTATTACTCATTATCCATGTGTTTAAATAATTATTATCTACAAAAGTTAGAAGTTTTGATAACATTTTAAATGAAAGTGTCACCAATACCCGCTCTAGTACTTTTTTATTTCTAGTAAGGCAAAGTAAAAATCGATTATTGAAGCATAAGGAAATTAAGTTACAAAAGTTGGTACAGCAAACAAAACAAGCCAAGCAAGAGATCAGGTCAGAATATGCACCCAAATACCGTAGTCACGATCCCTTCGCGTACGTATAAATTTGGGGACTTGTCATCTGTTGCACAATAAAGATGTGGAATGCTCTTCCAGCCTCTATGTTTTTCTTTCTTGTAACCTGGTGTCCTTCAAACAAAGTGTGAAAAAGTCAAGCCGGCATAGTGTGGGACTGATATCAGTCATGACTGTCTGATTACAGTTGCTAACATTCATGGACTTTGCGCGCTACTTAAAATCATGTTGTGCTAGAATAGAAAAAAAAAGATACCAAACTATCATGTTGTATCTGGGGTCATCAGTCTATATTGCGCGTTTTGTGTTTTTATCAGAAATCAGACAGGTTATAAATCTATTTTATTTTGGACAACTATTTGTTTAAATAAAATTTCATAAAACATCTCGAATATAGTGTAGATATGTAGATGTAGGTTTACTAGGTATCCCAATGCTTTTGCGAATAGCTGAAGAGAATAATTTAGCCTAATTAGGCAGCTGTACACGGAGCACGCAGGAGAATTTGTCGGCGTTTCATTTGATGTAGGTACAAGGATGTTATCACGACCCGCAACTCGTGAGGGCCGGTGTGCACTCTCTCCCTTCGTGACTTAAAACGTCGTTCAATTTTAATGATTTATTAAAAATTAAAGTTCAACTGACAGTTCTTTTAACTTTCGTATTTAATACTTAGCAAAAAATAATAGATAATCATTTTACAATTACAAAAATTACGCATTGTTAAGTTATCCCTAAACTCGATTTAAATAATTTATTATTATATTTAATATTTGTGTGATTCACACACCCGTTCTCTCCGTTCTTCACAGAACAACCATCTTTCTATCCCTCTTCACTCTTCTAGCAATTATTCAGATTCTCTCACCGTGTCTGTAGCTCGTCAATGGAACAGGCCACTATTGTCTATTAGACATAGGCACCGTCTTTAAATATATTTAAAAAAACATTTTCTATCCCACTTATGTGTGTGTATACACAATTATTATTTATTTATCGAAATATTATGTATGTTTTATGTTGAGTATTATTGTTATAATATTGTATTTATTTACTCTGGTTTATCCATATATATTTTTTACTATACTATTCCTATTTTTACACTCTGCACCCATAATATTAATTTCTCACTCTCCCAAAGGTTAGCTGGTACCTTCATGGTATTATGCTCGCACTTTATATTTTATATGTTGGTTGCAAACTATTTTCTATAAAAGGTAAACTTACAACTAGGTATAAAAAAACGCCAAAAATATTAAAGTAAATACTTACCTACTCGTGTTATAAACTAATATTACCTAATAAGAAGTTGCTAAAAACAGTAAATAATCCTAAGTAGTCGATAAAATGCAGGACAGCAAAAACGTGTTACAGGCATTGCATGAAAACCTTACAAACATTTTTTAAAGTCATCAACACGACCATAACGATGACAGATTCTGGTATTTAAAAATATTTACCTGAAGATACGAGTAATATTAACGTAAACATTAACATTATGATTTAAACGTATTTACGTAATTGACTCTGTGTCGATTGTGCTAGCAGACGGATGACCTTTTAAACAAATCTGTAACAATCAACGCCATTTTTAACTTTAATCGTTACAGTTACAAAGACTTCATTTTGGTGCAACTCAACCTAAATCTGATGAAATAATTATGTGTGCCGGATTCAATTCTTAATCGGTATCCAATCATTAATTTGTGATATTTTGGTACAAGTTAGGTACGCTAGAGACAATGACGATATGTCATGATAAAAATTGACAAAAAAGCGTGGTTTCTGACCACCTCGAAAGGCATATGGTCGTGATGATACTAACAGATATTTATGGCACTTATGGGTGTTTCCGATTTAGCCAATACATGCAGATGACAAAAGTTATCATGCAAGAGCTGTACGCTTGTAAACGTGTTTGATGTGAGGTAACATAACAATTGATAATGCGCACGTTCTTGGCACCTAGCATTTATTTTAAAAGTTAGCAAATACGAAATACCAGACCTCTGTTTGTTTTGAATACACATACCTACTATACGATGGTGAAAGCTCACCTTTGGAAATATACCGTAAATGTTGTACAACGAATCTTTTCGAGATAGTATAAAGTATCATCACGACCGTATCCCTTTAAAGCTGGTTAAAACAGCTTTATTTAATAAATGGAGTTAGACAACTTTACTATGCTATATATATGTATTTGGGGACATTCCCCCGTTTTCCCCGGCAGGATCTCAGCGGGCAACCACCCACCGGTAATTCATGCACTTTTGGTGCTGGGCGCAGTCACTGTATAACAGCGCCCGTGTGGCTCACGAACCCAGGGGGTCTAGGTTCGACTACTTCAGCTCTCCTCCAAGAGCACTTCTCTAGGAAGCGGTCTTCCGTTGGGGGGCCGAGCGCAAGACGTAGCGATATTCTGAAGATGCTTGAAGTGTCCGTTGTCAGCCCGATGGAACATACGTCTAGTCAGGCCGACGACAAATTCCTATTAGAGAGAATGAATTTACTCAAGTCAATGTTCACGCGATCATCGACCTCTGATTGGTTGATCTTGATTAGGCTCTGTATGAGTGGCGATATTTTTATGAAAACTATATACAATATATAGCTGAAAGCGCAGAGTCCAGCAAGCGGCGCAAATAAGTATCTATAATCAAAGACTACGTGTTTGTACCGTTTGCTGTAGAGACTTTAGGCCCGTGTGGTCCAAGCGCTAAAACATTTTTAAAAAACATCACCCCTCGTCTAATTGTCTGCTCTGGTGACAAGAGGGCTGGTTTTTTCCTCGCCCAGAGATTCAGCATAGCTACGATTTATATTTAAATTAGGTTTTGTAGGTAGGTTTTTTTTTATTTATAGTTTATTTTTTATTAAAAGTATTTAAAAAGTAAAAAATAAATATAAACTTTACTATAGGAAGTATAAATCTTGACATAACAAGTGGCAAGCTGGTCGATTTCTCTAGCGTACCTAATTCGTGGAATTCATTTTTGTTTTCTTCAAGAATCGGACCCAGTACCTCCGCGCTATTCAAAGACTTAGGGCCGGTAACTGAATCCGTACTTAGTGGCATTCGTTTACTTAGATAGCCGCATTCACATAAAAATTCTGCATTTTTAATAGGATTAAATTACCGGCCCTTAACCACTAGACCACGGGGCAGTTTGTCAAAATCTTAAAAAATCTTCTATTTTAATAGGTACCTAAGTACCCTCGTCAACCTGTCTGGCCAGTGTAGGCCAAATTCTCCAGATATATGTTTTGGAAGGTGGTAGGCGGACTAATGGTGGCAATTTGGCCAGTCTGCCGGGGCGGGGAAGTATCCACCGTTCGTGCCGATAAACCCAGTAAAGTGTATCCACCAATAGTCAATACCTATCCAATATGAATATGCAATGGATGTCATTAGTGGCGGACCGTTTACGATTATTTAGGAAACGAAACGCAAGCGTTTTTAAGATAACGATGCGGCAGCGGCCGTAGGAAAATAACGTAGGTTATCAAACTAAACACATACTGAAAATCGAGTAAAATGGTTGCCGGTGAAAATAGATTAGAATGCGAGAGAAAATAAATAAAACTGTTAAAATAATAGTAGGTTTAATTTATATGTAATGTACTTTATAATTTTTAAATTTCGTATATACATATACGAGTTTGTATTTACTTTATAATATATAATATACAAGACTCTATTTTATTTATAAAAGAGGTTACGTACATATTTTATTGTAGAACAGATAACTAAACGGGAAAGAGTTAAGACAGTACGACTGAACTCGTAGATCGCGCAACGAAGACTATTTTAGTCCAAAACTAAAAACGGTTCTTAAAAACTGTTTGTCTTTGCAACGCCCACCAGCACCACTAGATGTCAAATTTATTGTCATGAGAGTTGTAATCAACGGCTTATTGTGTATGCAGTCCATCTGTTTGTCGGGTCATAAGGAAATCATGCGAACAATAACATAGTTTGATATGCGAGTTCCATAACCCGCAGACCACTCTTAGGCTTATAACTGACGCGTACTTGGAATTCGCATCTAGCATATCATTATCACATTACCTAGAATACAGCGTTCCAGACCTCCACTGATGGAGATAGACCTTCCAGAATATATTTTTGGAGAATTTAGCCCACACTTGATTCGCTGACCATGCGGGTTGGCAGGGTCTGATGTCAATGTTAATGACAATTTACTCTACCTCCCAAGGGAACGCGGCCTAACCATAATGCCCAATTGCTCAGGTTTCTATCACAAAAACGATAATATTAATATTATAAAATATTCAAAAGAATGGTGGTGTTACTTTATGATGTATACCTAAGTAATATCATTTCTATGTAAATTATTTAAACAAAGTAAACGGAGTTTTATTTTATTTTATTAAAATTCGCATAGGTACGCGTCTATTACAATCTGTCGAACGACCAATCGACCGGCAGTTTGTGGAACTTCCGTTCATAAATTGGATCGGTCGACTAACTTATCCGACATTTGAGCACTTCATTTATAATTAGTGTTAAATTAATTTAAAAAAGAGTTACAACAAAAAAAATAGATAGATAAATTCTTTCATCATCATCATCACGACCGTTTCCCTTTTGGGGTGGTCAGAAACCACCCTTATAAATAAGCGGATTCACATTTAGCCAACTTTACTATAGGCCAATCATGACAAGTGGCAAGCTCGTCGATGGCTTCAGCGTACCAAACTCGAGAAATACCACAAATAAATTAAATATTAATTGAATGTATTTATTTACATTAATAAATATGTTTGTGTCCCGGCCAGGAATCGAACCCCGGGTCTAAATTCACGGACTTAACCGCTAGACCACGGCGGCAGTTCTTATAAATTCTTTATTGCACAGAAAATAATACATTTTACAGTACATAAGCAAGCTTAATGTCTAAAAACATTTTCTAACAGCTAACCTTTAAATCTTCCTAAAAAAGCTACCTAAAAATCGATCGACGCTCTTGTTCTGGCTATAGCTGTTAGTACGTCTGGTCTTTGTCCACCTTAACATGGTAAAACTAACTAAACTAACTCGATTTGTTTTTTACGTTGTTTATAGCTAAAATTATAATTTAGCGGAAGTAAGTACAAAATCAAATATCAAAGAGATCAAATTTAAGATAGAGTGGGCATTGGTTGTTATTTTCATACAAAGAGTTTGTTAAATTTTTTTATGCCACTTTATTCAGCTTGCAGGTCGGAATATTGTCAGTTAAATCAGTATCGTGGGGGTCAAGAGCTATGAAGTTCTTTATAAAACTGTCTAAGCGTCTGGTTAATGCTGTATGTGACAAGAGGGCTGGCGGTTTTTTCGGGCTGCAAATAAGCATAGCTGTGCAGCGGGGTAGTGCTACAAGTGTTCTGGCATGTTCAAGTTTGTCCCAAAGGTTGACTGTCAGTAAATGTCTGACGGCATTAAGCTTCGCCTTTTTTGTACTATTGTGCAATAAAGTATTTAACAGATCTTCATTTAAATAACTGGTCTTCTCACATTTTCTAAATAGCTCCAAATTTGTAAGTTGTATATGTATGTTTATTATAGTGTATGTATTAGTATTTAGTATATTTATATTTATAAGTAGATTATATATAAGTAAGTTTATTATATAAGTGTTTATATCTAATTGATGTGCCACTTATACTTTCATTGCACCTACAGTTGTTCTAATTAGTCCCAAAGGTTTGGCTGTTAGAAAATGTCTACGGGCACTAAGTCCGCCTTTTGTACTTTGAGCATTAAAGTTTTGAAATAAATAAATAAATTTAAATGAAAGTAAATAAATATTGTTATATGTATGAGTAGTATATTTTTAATTTAGTTTATATATTTTATTTTGTATTAAATCTATGTACATTACTTCGAATAAATACTTTTAAAAGCGCACGTAGAGCAATACCATAACAGGCAATCCCCTGTCATAGACTAATTAATTCCGAGACGATTGTCTTAAATTTAATTCTCATACTGTTTGGCTTCTTGCCCCGTCTTATTATATAGTTAATGTCTCTGGTAAATACTCTCGTGAACCACGATTCGAATATACAAAACCTAGATTGTTAAAATGATAATAGCACAATGCTCTTAGAAGCACGCTACATCAAGTTATTTTCCATGTTTCTCAGATTACATAGGTACCGGGAAATGCACCTAGGTATTCTATTTTCAAATGTCAATTATAAATAAGTGCTCAGCGTTCACCTACATTTCACAAAGCATTTACCTCGATATACTTGTAACAATGCTGCGAGCTTAGTCAAAATGTGAAACAAATAACTACTTACAAAGATCGTAAGGCACATGTCCCACCACCGACGATGTACGAAAATCAAGTAATAACAATAAATTATTTCTTGTACGAAACCTTCTTTAAGGTGTGTTTCTCCACTGCTGGATATAGGCCTCCCCTAAGCCTCGCCAATTCACACGATCTACTGCCACCATCATCCACTCCCCCCCAGCGACCGTCATCTGTGCATCTGGCGGAGTTCGTCCCATTCTGCGTCTTCTGTGTCACTCCAGAAGCCGTCTACTGCATCGTTCATTGGTTCTGTGACAGACGTTTCCAGTCCATTGGAACTTCAGCTTGCTAATTTTGAAAGCTATGTCGGTAACTTTGGTTTTCTGACAGATGTCAACGTTTCGAACTTTAATCCTTCAAAGAAAACTCGAGCATAGCTCTGTCCTTAGCTCGCTGAGCGAACTTGTACTTGTGGATAAGAAAATTACAAACTGGTAATCATTCTATCATTTAGACCTAACTTATTGTTAGCTAACAAGCAATCAATGCGTAGGTAAATTAGTTGTAATTATTGTAATTTTCGCTATGTATGTCTAATTTACTTTTTGCAGGAGAACCCGGACGTGGGAACCGATCGATGTGAACACTGCTGTTGAAAGAATCTGTTATTGTCATTGACATATATAACGTATCGGTACTGTATGTTTTTTTGAGGTTTAGTGTAACTTGCAAGAAGATATTACTAAATAAATAGAATAAATTTCCAAGTGAAGTCTGAAATACAAAATAAAATGTCATCACGTAAACCTTAACCATAATTAGCATCATAATTGGTTCCCGTTTCTCGAACAAGTTACAACTACCAGCCTAAAACCATTTTCAATTTACTAAATTAATAAAGGTTATAGAGACCTGTTAAAATTTACTGGTTAATGTAACTACTTTGAATTTTGAGAAACCGGGATTCCTGTTAGTAAAGCAGTCCTCAGGGAGCTGAAGGTTATGGATTTAGCCTTTCATTCATTGATTTTTCATTACAGCCCCTAAAACACAGCGTCCTAGACCTCCACTGCTGGAGATGGAGAGAACTGGAGAATTTGGCTTACACTCGCCACGCTGGCCAGACGGCTTGATTATTTTAGTCGTTATTATTGTTATGACAATTTAATAACGATTCCACAAGTTGGCATTAGTGGAACCGGGACCGACGGCTTAACGTGCTCTTTGAGGCACGGGAACGGTAGTGTTGTAAATCTATGACAAATGTACGTAATAAAAGTGTATTTCTCATTGGGTTTGAACCGACCTTTAACTTTAAGGTACGCGTTCTTACAACTGAGCCTCCACCGCGATTTAGCCTTGCGTCCAATATACTATAATGCGAAGCTAAAACACTACATTATAGTAATAATCATACTTTTTAAATCAAATTAACCAGATTAATTGTGGTAGTAACAGAAAATCTTATAAAACTAAGTAAGTACTAACCTAAAATTCTATTTACATCAATTGTCTGAGGCGTGGGCCTCGCACATGCACGCCACATCAACGAGACATCTACGGAGAGTTAGGCTCTTAGCGACCACGCTAAGGATACTGTTGGCGCTGTCCCGTATCCGTATCCCGTATCACGTAAAAGTGTATTTCTTATTGGTACCAACATGCCTTAGCGTACCTTTGTATGTGATGTATAAATAATATATGACAATATGGTGTGTCCGTTTACTATACGTCTTTGTTGATTGTATATGAACTGAATGAGCTTTTTATCATACGTGATCAGCACCATGCACCGCCTCCGCGATGCATTCCTCATCTTGTTCTACTGGTTTTTCTTTAAAACTCGGAAATTAAACACGGTTTTATAACTGTAGATACAAATATTACACAATTCGTATAAAATACACATTAATACTCGTATTGGCTTATTGCTGTTGCGGCATCGCTTTTTAAATAAATTTATTCTTTCACTGCAACCCGACGTGGAACAAGCTACCGCTGGCTATTATACGGGCCCCATTGTCAACGATTTTAAACAATTAGTCACTAACTTGTTTCTTGATAAGCAGGAGCACACTGCAACCAGTACACATTAACTATTTGGCACGCAATATATATATATATACATATAAACCTACACAAATATATATATGTTCGAGTTTATTTTTATTATGTATTGTTCATAATTCTTGCATGTAGTATATGTAATTGCTTTGTATAATTAATTATTTTATTTATTTTATATAATGTATTTATAAATTAGACTATTAGATTGTTGTACCCTGCCCATAATCTCTCACCATCTCAAAGTTTAGTTGTCAGAAAATGCCAACTTAGCATTAAACTCGCCTATGTACCAAACATTAAGTTTTGGTGCAGTAATGAATTTTAAAAAAAAAAGTATAGCACTTACATTTTTGTATTTTTTAAATGGTAACTCGTTGTAATTATGTTATCAACAAAAAAAATGAAATTGTCTTGTAATAATTACACTTTATTTAATAACCATACGCCTTTATAAAGGAGCTTGCGGAGCCCGAAGCATTACCTCAAATATATTGCTTGCTCAGATACTTATAAACATTATACATACAATTTTATTGTGCAAAACGTATCAGGAGCTTTCTGATATTCATACACTCGAGAGCAATAAAAACGGATTACTAATATTCCTAAGTTACCTTTACCATTACGGACGGCTATAGGTCCGCCGTTGTATACTACTTCTGTAAACTATGTGAAAAAAGCTTTGGATGTATGCATGTATGTCTGTCTCGCCCTCCCGAACTACTAAACCTTTTTTTGATAATATTTGGAAAAATTATTTCTTGGAAATCTTTGACGGATATAGGCTATAATACATCATCTATTCACAACGTTTGACCACACAACCATACTCGTATATTTGTCTACCTATTAAATTCGCCTTCACGTCATTATTACTAAACTCATTGTCAAACTAATTGAAAAGCAAATAAAATTGTCAAGATGACATGAAAGTAAAGTGAAGTTTTTTCGTTAACACATATTACACGGGCAACTCCGGGTCAAAAAGCTAGTTATTAATCCTATCTTTAGGTGCTTATTCATAAAAGAATCAACTATTCGTATTGATTACCATGTAACAATACTTACTGGTTGTATATACTCGTATAGTCGGTAAAAAGAAAGCTGGATTATTTATAAAAGTAATTCTGTACTTTGGAAACTAGCAGGTAGTCCGATGAACAGGAAAATTAAGTAGGGCTGGAGTTCTTTGTGCTGACTATATATTAATTAGTACTAAACGTTTAAATATTTGTTGGTTCTATTTACACCGGGTTTTTAAATTTATGCTTAAAATTTTCAAAAGTTAAGAGTATTGTTATACACCACATGATAGTTAATTAGCGTCTCAATAAGTTTATTGAGTCGTTTTATATATTTAAAAGTTCATTAAATCATCATTTTGATAACAAATTAAATGTCAGTTTTGTTTGGTTTTTGATATTGACCCGTTACCATTGCTCTCTAGTTGACTATAAGGTTGTTATGACTTGAATAACATTATGCTTAAATTAACTGCAATCGTCGACATACACGATGTTTTCAACAACTATAATTCGTTTTATTACGAGTACTTGCTGTATTATATAAATTTAATTTAACCAAGATAACTTAATTGAAATAAGATTTAGTTACAATCCCTAGTTAATTAATTTTGTATCTCAACTGTCTTACTCATTTTTTTGACACTACAATTTAAAACATATTTATCATACGCCTGTTTCTCTGCTGGATGTCGGCCTCCCCTAAAACTCGCCACTGCACGCAGTCTTTTGCCACCCTCATCTATCCCCCACCAGCGACCTTCCTTAGGTCCATCTGGCGATTAGGTCGTCCCACTCTGCGTAGTTCCGTACGTGCTCTAGAACCTGTTCTCCCCATCGGTCGTCGGTTTTGCGGCAGATGTGTCCGGCCCATTGCTACTTCAGCTTGCTTGCATTTTGCAATGCTTTATCAGTAACTTTGATTATCTGACATATATCAACGTTTCGAATTCTATTCATCAGAGAAATACCAAGCATAACTCTCTCCATAGCTAGCTGACCTTGGCTTTGTGGACTGTTAGTATCCACGTCTCTGCTTCGTACGGGGAGGATGCACTGATCGAAGACTTTTGTCTTCAAACATTGTGTTATGGACGATAAGAGGATGTGCCGAAGTTTCCCGAGAAAATATTATTGCACTTTTTTATGGTATTCGTTATTTTCCCTTTTTCTAGTACTTAGTATGTAGTATAGTACGTAGACTGCCTCCGTGGTCTAACGGTTAAGTCCGTGGATTTAGACTCGGAGGTACCAGGTTCGATTCCTGGTCGGGACACAAAAATATTTATTAATGTAATTATTTAATATTTAATTTATTTGTGATATTTCTCGTGTTTGGTACGCTGCACTGGAGACATCGACGAGCTTGCCACTTGTCATGATTGGCCTATAGTAAAGTTCGCTAAATGTGAATCCGCTTATTTATAAGCGTGGTTTCTGACCACCCCGAGAGGGAAACGGTCGTTACGATACTTCTAGTACTTATAATACTTTTCTATTATGGTTGTAAAAGTGGTTCATTTTTAATATAATTTTATTTATTAAGTAATTTTCTCAATCTTTTATGTATTGAAAGTCTTGTTATGACCCGACTTTACGCGACAGAGCGTGATTTAAAACCGCACGAAAGTGACAGAAATTTTGTTGTCAAAACAAACAAAGACAAAATTATCTTCCTAAATTGTAGTTCCCGCGCTTCCACCGAGGCTTAAGAGAATTACCTAGATTGGAATTTGCGGTCGACCACAGACGTTATTATTAAGCAACATTACACTGGATCTGGAATATAATTATTATATTAAGTCAATTGTAATGGTAGCCGGGTTACCGTAGGTCATACATAGTGGGTTGGGAAACCTCGTTATAAGGAGTATTGTTGTCGCGTACCTTCGGAGATAGAGCTATATAATGACGGACCTGACATTATATTTCTGGTCAATTGACCGTGGTCCTAAAGTGCAAGAAACATGCAAATCAATTCGGTTATTTATATACATATCTTAAGACGCTGTCGTCTTGCGCATCAGGTAGGTATTAATAAAAAGAATTTGTAAACAGCAAAAGATTGGTTGGAGCTGTCAAAGGTGCAACTTTCGATGTTATATCGCTATTGAGTTATATTATATAAAGTTCAAACAACTTTAAAACTCTGTTATATTCAGAATCAACTACAGTTTTTTTTTTAATCAATAAAACGCATTTGCATTGCGTTTTATTTCGAGACCAGTTTGTGTTTAGTTTTAAAATAATCAACAATAGCTAATCAACAAGTCAAGCTAACCAATATGGTCAATGAGGCATTTTGTAACTGAGTATTTGGCCCTATAAGACTCGATTTAAGCCGTCCTTTTTCTCGGGGTGTTCTGTATTTGCATTTTACATAGCGTGTTTTTCTGTGCAAAGCGTGTGTTTAATTTAAAGATAACACACAATGTATGATGAACGTATGTACGGGTATTGTGATGAATTGTTCGTTCAGTTCTAAAATATAATGTCTATGTTCAATTTAAATGTTAAAAATAAAGCTTCAAAATAAAGGTCACAACCCATCTTAGATAATCTCAAACAATGTACTTTGGTCACGGCTGCAGTCATTTGTGATTTATAATTGCATTTAGTCAGGCATTATTAACAATAATTGTGATGTTAGCTAAACTCAATGTAAAACTTATAAAGTGCAATTATAAACAAATTAGTGACCAAATATTTAACTTCCGCAATTTTTATATAACGTTTATACCTAAACTAATAGTTTCTTTGATTTTAGCAAAGTACAGATTATGTATGTGTTTTTGTCAAATAGCTTTAAGCTTTAGCTCTAAAGCGATTTCTGTCCAATTCGTTTACTGTTTTTGCAGCGATCCTGTGCACAGCCAAAAAAAACTGTGCCAGTAGAAATCCAACCGAAAACTGTTTAAAAAAATGGATTTCTCACATTATTGAAATAGCTCACAATATCTTATATTAGTAAATATTATAAGTGTTTTATATATTATAGTTATTAATATGTAGTTTAGTAAGTTTATATGTATTGTATAATTATGATTTAATGGAGTGTATCACTAACTTTTTATCACGATAGATGGCGAATTTTAGATGGTACCTAATATAACTGTCAGTTGCATAAAAAACTTTTTTATTACATTTTTTTTTTTATGGAGCGATATCTCTAGCGTAACAAACTCGAAAAATGTCACTAATAAATTGTTTTTTTTTGCGTAGACCAGCTGCATGCTATAAATAATAAAAAAAACAAACAAATTGTTATAGTTTGGTAATAGGTACGCACCGAAGTGTCTGTAAATAATAATTACAATTAAGTACTTATAAAATATATAGCCGCCAGACATAGCCGTTTGAGTAACGTAGACGAAATAATATATACATATCATAAATTATGATATTACCAACATAAAATTGCTCGTCGCATTGTTAATAATAAGGTTAACTATACGTGAGTACCTAATGCTATACAAAACCCGTGATAATTTGATAACTGTATAAAAAAGCTAGTCCAATTTCACATAATCAGGTATTGTTTGTGTGAACATGGATCATGTAATCCCATGAAATATGTCAAGACATTGTGTCACGGTCGGGTCAAGTCAGATAATGAGATAGCATGTCTGACTAATTAAATAAATTATCTTAGCTTTTTATTATGTTCTTATAACGAGCTTGCATCTTAATTTAGATATATTAGCTGTTTGAACTGGCTTTGCTTGTGTAAAATAGTCGTCGGAAAACAACTTTAGTTGATCGTAAGGGTTCATGCCTTCGTGAGTCGTTCCCGCGCTTTTGCACGGACGTGTCAGGTGCAAATTTTTTGTTTTGTAAATTATTTTTACGTGGATTTTGTTTAATAATGTGCTACAATGTAAATAATTATGGAAAACTTAAAATTTGACTCTATATATAGGAGGGACTCCATATATAGAGTCTGGCCGGCGTGGCGAGTGTACGGCAAATTCTCCAGATATAAGTTCTGAAAGGCCCATCTCCAGCAGTGTAGGTCTACGACGCTGTGTTCTAGGGGCTGTAATGATAGGAGGGAAGTTTTAGTTTATTTATTGTGGATTTCCCGCGCTGTGAACTCCTATATTTGTGGCATATTTGAGGATATTGGCGCAAAAGACTGCAAAAAAAGCATCAAATTTTGTAACCCTTGGAATTTGATGATCGCCAACTTAGTTATGAACTTAGAATGATAACGCAGTTATGAATAATTATCGTATTTATGACTGATGTATTATGTACAATGTCCTTTAAATAACTTATAAAAAATATATAGGTGTTCTGTCGTCGTCAAATGATGACGTCATATATATATGTCCTTCGCTAGGTTCCAAGGAACATCTGTACCAAATTTAATTAAAATCAGTTGAAATTGAAATTGACTGACACTCGCCACGCTGGTAGACGATCTGATGTAAATTTTAATGACAAATTATTAACGATTCCACAAGTTGGTATTAGTGACCGGGATCACGGCTTAACGTGCTATCCTTGGCACGGGAATGGTTGTGTTGGTATTCTACGACAAATGATCGTATAAGATAAGTATTTCTCATGTAAGCGTTCTTACAACCGAGCTACCACCGATCATAACAATCATATATGTATGATATATATACATACGACGCTACTTTGACATTTATAATATTATTAGGTATGGTTTTTTATGAATCTCGCAATAAAAACAGTAACATGTACAATGAATCTATTGTCTCGATCCAATAATAATAACGATAATTATGTTTAACTCGCCATCAATGCTTCTAATTAATGCTCAAGTCATTTTGGTTAATAGGCTAGCGAAGATGAGACTGATTGGAGAACAGAATATAAAGGCAGGTTTATATAAAGTCAGTTACTAAATTAAAAATATAAGTTAACATTTAAAATTGACTGCGTTCGTAGTCTAGCGGTTAAGGGTCGGTAACTGAATGCTTCCTTAGTGGCATTTCTTCTCTTAAATACAAAAAAACTTAACCGTTGAAATTCTTAAAATTAAATTATTTATTTATACATTATTGTTAAAATTGCTCTATATATAGCCTTAACCATACTTTGTTGTCAGTTTGTTTCAAGAGGTGTTATTTATATATATATATATAAATAACTAATTTAATTTTAGGAATTTCAACGGTTAAGTTTTTTTGTATTTAAGAGAAGAAATGCCACTAAGGAAGCATTCAGTTACCGATATATATCACCGTGGTAAGCTTACAATATTAGTTCTCCCGGAAAATCTAAATTGGCATTTGACATCATTGCAAATAACACGTACTTTCAACAAGAACAACAAATAGGTGGTAGACGGACTGATGGTGGTAATTTGCACGCTGCCGAAGTGGGGAAGTATCCACCGTTCGTGCTGATAAACCCTGCAAAGTGTATCCACACGTTTCGGATCAGGCCCAGTCAAGCCGGCATAGCGTTAGGAACTGATGTCAAACATGAGTGTCTGATTCCAGTTGCTAACATTCATGGACCTCCTGCGCTACTTAAAATCAGGTGAAGTATAGAAGAAAAAAAAGTTAGACAACCCATCACTATTTCTTTTGTTAGCGTATTTTATTATATGAAAAGTACATGCAGATAACAGAACGGTGAAGGTCGCTCTTCTATATATCTTGTTCACAAAGTAAATAGTACTGCTAGCTGAGACATAACAATACACAGAATAAGATTAACGATTACCTCCTTTTATATCACAATTGGTTGTACCAAAATTAAATATTACGATAGATGACAAAGCTTTTTGTTACTACGAGTAGCAAAATGAGTCTATGTCAGGTTATGTAAATGATCTACGTTCATACTATTGTTCACTACCATTATTGTCAGAAATAAATTATTCCTCAATATATTGTTACGATGTTATCAAAAGATATCGTTCTACTCATAGACATATACTTGTACATACAACGATTGCTGACAAAAAAAATGTTGCAAGAAAAACTTTCATAGATTTTTATTATTACCTATATTGATTAATTATTTATAGAGGATATAAGAGTCTCTAATGGTTTTTTATTAGATGAAATAGCTTAGTGTTGTCTCGGAACTTGAAAAAAAAGTTATTGTTATTGAACTTACCGTTCTGTGGGAATCAAATATTTTATTATGATCTAACAGAATAAATGATCAGAACCTGGTTTATACAGCTTTACGCAGTAGAAGTTGGTACGAGAGGATTCCAGCAAAATAAAATGCACTACTTGCTGAAAGAATTGGGCCCAAGCAGGTCTGCCGCCAATACATTTATGGAAAGAGCTTCCATGACGGCATTAACGGCCAATGAAATTGTCTTGATTAAATGTACTAAGAACACTGGCTGCATTCCCACTTTGCACTCCTACAGATTTTTTAGTTTAAAATATTTTTTAGAACGACTATATCTATTTTTTTTTAAGTGTCTTTAAACGTCATTGTACAGAATACATCAGCCCTAAACACGTAATTTATTTACATAATATATGTTCATAACAGAGTTCATAACCAAGTTCCAAGTGTTGCAAAATTGGATGCTATTCATGGAGTAATTCACGTCAATATCGCCCAAACAGCGAAGGTCACAGCGCGGGAAAACCGCAAAATATTAAGTATAACTTCTGCCCCATATACTCGTATAGAGTCTAATTTATCGTTTTCCATAATTATTCACAATATTATTAAACAAAATAACACCACTGTAAATTAATTTGATTAACAATATCCACAGTAAACTAATTTATAAAACGAAAAACTTGGACTTGATATGTCCGTGCAAATGGCGCGAAGAACTTCACTATCTCTAGAAACTTCTATTTTTTTTTTCCAGTTCCTCAATAAAAAGTTTTAATTCTAAACACCAAGAACCTAATGTTTCTAAGCCCTTATTATACAGCGTGGAATTTATTAAAGAGCAAATAAATTTATATTATAATCTAGAATAAAAATAAAGAACTACGAAGGTATTTTAATTCTAATTAATCAGTAATAAAAACTTAAGTTACTGTGCACAGATGATTTCCTAAAAATATCGCCACTTATACAGAGCCAAATCAAGTAGGTAGCGTGAGGTCGACGATCGCACGAACTTTGACTTACGTTATTCTTTCTTTCTCTATTTTGTCTCTCGGCTCTGAGCGACATCTTAATAATAACACTCCCCCGCCTTCAGGTATTTATCATGATAGATATCGCGATTTTCAGACGTAGTCTTATTCACCATGCCAGTAGTGTTTTGTTTTTCGAATAATGATTTTTATCTTTAAAAAACTGACTATTTTTATTTCAAATAAAGGTTCTACTAATGACGCCGGAAGCCTAAAAAAAGATTTACTTCTTTGACAATTATGCGGTATGTACCTTATTATACCTTAGTATGTTACGTCAAATGCAAAATCGAAATGTTGATTGAACTGTGGGTCGAAAAAGCTCTCTATACAAAAAAAAAAAATCAACAAATATGAAGCTAAACTGAAAAAGGTAACGTTATTGATTTCGCTATCGTCTATTACCACATGGTCACCTTATTTGTGTTCTGAATTGTAGGTTAGATCACACTAGGTGAGATGAACTGGGATGTAATTGCACAATCGTGACATCGGTTGGTCTCCTCTGTTATAAAGTGGCTATAAATCATCCGGCACAACCACGGCTTCGAGTGAAACTTTAGATAACGTAGAGTTTAAGGCTATGGAGTCGTATAGGGACTGGGCATTGATGACAGTGCAACTCTTTTGGCCAACGCATAGATTCAGGGGTACAATACGGTAAAACCATAATTTTTTTATACTGAGCAAGACATGATGCCCATCTGATGATTATAATAAATGGGAAGTATCAATTATTAATGTAATGTAGTTATAAAATAAATAAATGAAAATAATGTAGTTATAAAATAAATAAGTAAATATGTATTTTTTAAGTTTAAGTATACGTTTATAAATTAAGTATTTTATTTATGTATTGTAGGTGTGTATTATTATTATATAGTTAAGGTATGAAAATGAATTATGAATTAAATGAATATGAAACACACTGACTGGCCACATCTTCTGCGTGCGACAGTTTTTTTTTTTTTAAACACGGAGATCGCAAAATCATCAATGATACGACCCAAGCCTGAAGGGCCACCGCGGGAGGTCGCATGCCCGACTAAGAAGACCCCAAGGCGCCTACGGACTAAAACTCTATAAACCGTCTCTCTTTCACTGTTGGCCCTGCGTGCCTTAACAGCTAAGTCTGAATGGTGGCTAATTGTGAAGGCACTCGTTAACCGTGGTTTGCGACAGATGAAGAGTCTCCAAATTTATATGTACGCGTAGGGATAGTGGCTAGGGTATAGGGGTGCATTTTGGTGCGGTTGCGGAATAGAGAATAAGGGATAATGTTGTGGAGCTCTTCAGAACATCATTATGTTGTTTTAACATTATAACA
This sequence comes from Tinea semifulvella, assembly GCA_910589645.1. Taxonomy (NCBI): domain Eukaryota; kingdom Metazoa; phylum Arthropoda; class Insecta; order Lepidoptera; family Tineidae; genus Tinea; species Tinea semifulvella. The sequence continues at coordinate 8,340,278 of OU342586.1, forward strand.
CGGAAGAGCACTGAGCATTACAGGACAACGTCGTATAGGTATCACCCACTATTGTTTACCTATTTACATCTGTATCTTTTTTGTGACAATAAATTATATTATCATTATTAATTGGAATTGACACCGCACAACCCAAGCACTTTATTTTGACACATTTTTTTGTGATTATTTATAGAACTTAAAATGTAAATAAATATACTTGTATAGAGCAATAATAAACTAGGATCATCGTCAAGTAAATGACAGAAATCGTGAATTACCACCATCAGTCCTCTTGCCACCTATTTAAATAAATAAATTAAATATATTATATATTAATAAATTATATTGAATGCCCGGAACACCAAAACAGGAAACGGAGAATACTCGCCGGGCGAATTACCTAAAAACGTCGCTGGCAAGAAATTGCCATCCATGGATATCCAGCAGTGACAAGATACAGTCTGAAGATGAATGCCCGGTCCATATGCCGTCAATGATTTAACTAATAAAATTTACTGATTGCGTTCCTTTCAAAATTATATTTTGTTTCGAAATAGAGTTCAATGACCTGTATTAATTTATTAATTAGATTTAGATAGATATCTGTTATTCTGACCCGTGATGCAGTTGCGATTAAACTATGACCTTATCTGAAGTAAATTTCCATTAGTTAGACCGTTATTAAATAAAATTCAATTTGTATACGTAAGTAATACAATACCAACCGGCATTTTATTGTAGAAAGTTTTAAGTAAAGTCATTGATTACATTTAAGGACTGAGCAATAAATATGTTTAATATTTTGTTGCCTTACAAGAGAACCTGTATATACAATATTAACCTTTATAATTTACATCAAAACGTTTTAAATCCGATTATAATCCCGCGATTAGCTAAACTCTAACAGAGCTATTCATTTTGATCGATGTCAATTGAATACCTAAAATATTTAAGTTACAATTTTTTATTCATTCTTTTATTGCGTCCCGCTATTCTTATTAAATACTTATTTCTATTATATTAAATCTCATAAGGATTATTTGGTGATGCATTACATGATATTCAAATAGTTGTACGATCACAAAATTACAACACTATTTTTTTTTTACCAAAACCTGGAATGAATTTTGAATAGACAGTCAAGTACAACAAGTTTTTTGTTGTATAAATTAATTTACTATGGATATTGTTAGTTAAAAGTGTAACAATACTATGTTACAATGTGATTAATTATGGAAAACAATAAATTTTGACTTTATATATGGGGCGGAAGTTGCCGTTTAATTATTGCGGTATTCCCGCGCTTTGAACTCTTATACGATTATTTCGGAATAATTATTGGGCGATATTGACTATATAAAAAGCATCAAATTCTGCAACACTTGGAACAAATATTATGAATAAATAAAGACTGATGTATTCTGTTCAATGCCCTTAGTAGAAACTAAAAAAATTATATTAGCTGAGGTTTCTACCAACATTTACATAATACAGTTAAACTTACTACCTCCGTGGTCTAGCGGTTAAGTCTGTGGATTTAGACTCGGCGGTACCGGGTTCGATTCCTAGTCGAGACACAAAAATATTTATTAATGTAAATAAATACTAATATTTAATTTATTTGTGATATTTCTCGAGTTTGGTACATCGACGAGCTTGTCACTTGTCATGATTGGCCTATAGTAAAGTTGGCTAAATGTGAATCCGCTTCTTTATAAGCGTGGTTTCTGACCACCCCGAAGGGAAAACGGTCGTGATGATACTTTACTTTTATAGTTAAAGCAATTTTCACAAGTAATTTTATAGGATTATAATTACAGTTTTGCATTGTCCTATTTTTTATTAATAGTTACTCTTATAATGTCTGGGTATAGACTAGCAGGAACTGTTTGAATGAATACAAATATAATGAAAACAATTTATGCCTGAAGGAGGTATCTTAATTTTGGTTGACATTAGCGTTACGTAAAAAACATCCAACAATCTAAAGTGATGATGATGAGTTTGTATTAATTTTTCTAAACTTTTTTTCTATCACGATTACTTCCCAAACTAGCAATCATAACAAGTGTCAAATCATTATAAGATTATCGGCTTGCAAACACCACCAATAGCCAAAATTATAGTCGTAACCTAAGATAAGCTTTCTCTTCAAACGTTCCCGCGTGAACCGAACTAACTTGGTGAATTAATTCATTCAAAGTTAACACTTTACGTTTCAACTATTATCAAGCACCGGCGTAACTTTCATACACTTCGGAGCAATTAAAAGAGGTCACTTTAAAAAAACATGTCCTAGCAAAAGGAGTTAATTTAAATAGTAAATAAAATTAACGGTAAAGAAAAAAAATAGTAGTGTTACAATAATCACTTGGTTTTTAGATGTTATTAAAAAAGTTGAGTTGCACAAAGCCCCTGTAATTATAAACTTATTCTCATTTAAGTTTTAAACCAACTTTAAATCGTTATAGATAAATGGTCAATCGAAATGAAAAATGACAAGAGAAACCTCAACATAAACTTTTTAAACTTTCGCATACATACACGTACATACATATCTTCACGCCAAATCCCTTACGGGGTAGGCAGAGAAGACTTTGTTAAACTTTCGCGCACATTCATAATAGTTTTTATAATTTTAACGGGTCTTTACGCAATTTACCTTAGACATATTTCTCCCGACGTTTCAGCCTCAACATGATTTTCAAATACCTATTCGATAATAGTTTGTCGACATATTTTTTTCTTTTCCATAATATGGCGTCTGGCAGTCGCCTTACTGAAATTTCATTTATGTTATATCTTCAATGACTCTCGCATGATTAAGGCGAATCGATTGACATGAGAATCATCTAAATAGGCCCACGCGTTTCGTTTGGACTCCAGTGTACTACAAAGGAACATACATACACACATAAGCTAATACAATTGCGTCGCGTATTCGGGTTAACATGCCGACAGCACTATCGACGACATTTATAACTTTATACGTTACATTTACAGTAACTTCGTTTTACTACAACTCAAGTATACCACCGTGAACGTCAACCGATAATAATAATAATGAATAATCGTTCATTAATACCACTTGAAATTTAATGACCCCCAACTTAGTTAACTCAATCTATACTGTACGATGTAACAAAAAATAGCTTAATAATGCCGAATACTTGATTACAAAAATGATAATAAAAACAATCGTTATGCAATTATTGAAAGGGGTTTAGTTGTTCGGTAGTGCGTTACCCGATAACAATAGCAAACGACAAACATCGACATTACTGGAATGTCTTTATGATAAGCCGATAATATTTTTGTATGTTTAGAAGTCTTTCAATTATTTGAACATTAATAATTTCGTAAATTATGTTAACTGATTACTTCCTACTTACAAATAAGCGTACGTAGCTAGCTAGTTTTCTTAGTGACCCGTTGTCATTGCTTCAAAGTGTGTTGGAAACAATCGCGGACAGTTTGTACAGGTAAGTGGGCAAACGGAAGACAGTCGCGATCCCATCTAGTCGGACAAATGTACGAACCCACAATTTAATTCATTTATACACCATAAGTTACATTAAGTACGCTTGGTCTTGTCAGTTGTACAAATAAACAGTTTACATGGCAGGATATCAAAAGAGTGATCATAGTAGCAAATAACAGCCATCGTCATTACCAATTAAAACTATATAAAATAAAAACTACTTAAATATAGATGCTGCCGTAAAATGATGGTGTCAATTAGTATAATATTTTTACCGAGGTTAAAAGGTATTAAAAAGTAAAGTATCATCACGACCGTAACCCTATCCGTCAGAAACAACGCTGTTTTTATTCAAGAAAGTTTTTTCTCGAGAATTTACAAATAAATTAAACTAAGTATTGTGTTCCGACCAGGAATCGAACCCGGTACGTCCGAGTCTAAATCCACTGACTAGACTACGGAGGCAGATGTGAATAAATCTCACAAAATATATGAATAAATATTACATTATGTAAGATAAAGAAGCTGTAAATAGGGGTTGTCATTTAAAAAACTAAATATAAAATAAAAAAATAACTTAAAAGTAAGAAATAATAAATGAGAAAATACTATATATAATATAATATAATATAATATAATATAATATAATATAATATAATATAATATAATATAATATAATATAATATAATATAATATAATATAATATAATATAATATAATATAATATAATATAATATAATATAATATAATATAATATAATATAATATAATATAATATAATATATGAATAACTAAGCGTCTAATAGTGAGACTTCTGTGCACGTGAACAAGTTCGAAATGCTCTTTGATTTCATAACATAAATTCCTTAACATGTAACACAGTTCTGTATGTCTATTTTTGACATGTGTTTAAAGTTGTAACTTCGTTATCGACAATAACTCATAAAATTTTAGAAGTTCAAACCATAATTCGCATACCACCTAGTGCGAATTATAAAGGAGTGAATGATGATAGGCGTGCAAACGCAGCAGTTTACGACTACCTATATATTTATTTATTGAACGGGTGACCGAGTGTTCTTCTATCTCTCTTCATTCCATGATAAGTCTCTTCGCTCTTCTCATAACTCTGTTCTCTCCATTCCCTCTCACCATACTGGATTTATGGCCAACTCATTTGCTGTTGTCGCCGCAAATCTGTGGAATGAACTATCGGTAGAAATCCGACAAGCATCCAACCGAAAAATGTTTAAAAAAATGGTGTCATCGTATTATTTAAATGGTTCATAAGTTATTTAATGGTATCATATGTAGTATATGTATTATTAGTATTTAATATATCATAGTTATTAGTATGTATTTAGTAGTATAATTGTATTTTCATATATATAGATTTATTTATTATTATTATAAATATTTGCACCTACCTTACATTTGAAATGGTCCCCATTGTCCCTAAGGTTGGCTGTCAGATAATGTCTAGCGGCATTAAGTCCGCCCCTTGTATAACGTGCAATAAAGTTTTAAATAAATAAATAAATATAAATTCTATACAGTTAAATATCATCAAGACCGTAACATCCATCACCTTCCGGGGTGTTCAGATACACTTAAAGAAGCGGGTTAGCCATATACGAGTATGTGTAAAAGTGGGAAGCTCGTCGATCGATGTCTCGAGCGCACTAAACTAGAGAAATACTACAAATAAATAGACTATGGTGATAACTAACTATTGTTGATATAGGCATATCAGCAATGCTCTGCTCGCCTTTTAATCAATAATAATAATAAATTAATGTGTCCCAGCCATGAATCGGTCCTCCGCGTCTAAATCTACGGACTTAAAACAACAAATAAATCTTCTAGCCCATACTCAAGCTTATAGCTCGAACTTTTATACGCGTACTCATATAACAATAAACAATAAAGAAAAACATTTCAAGTTTGGTTTAACATTAATTCTAGACCTTCACTGTTGGAGTTAAAATTAGATAATTTAACCGTAACGCTGGACAGACGAGTTGTAGAGACTCTGATGTCAATTAGAATGATAATTTATGTTCGGTTTAGCAAGGTAGTGGAACCAGGACCCACAGCTAAACGTTCTCTCCAAGACAGGGGAACAGTGGTGTTGATTTAAATCTATGACAAGTGAAGGTATCTACGTAATAAAAGTGTATTTCTTATTGGTACATGCCGGGGTTTGAATTGCGACGTTATGATTTAAAATAAAAAGCGTTCTTACAACCGACACATTTCAAAAACCGACCATTGACTAAGTTTTTGTATTAAATAAGACAGTTTCACGTAAGCTTAGCTTACTCTTAAGTTAGCTTTGTTTAGATTTGACCGCCTCCGTGGTCTAGTGGTAACAAACGTTGCCGTGAACTCGGGAGGTCGTGGGTTCGATTCCCACCGGGGGCAAGTTGTACATTGTATAATTTGTCTCGATCTGGGTGTTTACATGTATAATATGTATATATTTACAAAAAAAAACAAAGTATAATATGTAGTTTATCAACCATCTAGTTTCCGTAACACAAGCCTCGTAGCTTACCACGGAAATTAGATGGCGCTGTGTGACCTGTCTGGAAATATTTATTATTATTTTTAGATTAGCATTGACTGGGATTCAAACCGAGCTTATCTTCAATTTCGAGTAAAGAATGAAAGTGCCACGTCTAAATTTTGATAAAGATGTCAAAATTGCCTCATCAACGCAATGGTATGGTAAATGCATGGCATGTCTACAATGCAAAGGGCCATAATCAGCAGGCGTTCATAATTCCAACTGTCATAATAACATAATTATGTAGATGTCAGTTTAAGAATTTAACTATGCAACTTTCATAGACCAACATATAGGCAGGTACCTATTAAATATTTCTTCTCCTCGACGGTTCTCTGGCCCTAAATCCGAAAAGGTACCCTTTTCCTTTCAGCATGGGATTCCAAGAGTTAACAATAATCTTGTTATTATATAAACAACTAGGTTTGTGTTAAATGTGAGCGCGAGATTTGTAACCAAAAACATTTCGTTTTAAAAACTGGGGAAACTGAACAAGGTGAACCGGTTTTTCCTGACCTTACTCAGACTTATGCTTTATAAAGCACAAAAAATCTTGGGTGGAATAATGTTCTCACCTCTGGGATGGTTCCGCTAAGTACCTTACGATGCTCTCAATGTCCTGCTTAGACTCTCTAAATGTCTCGAATCACTGCAGCTTCGCCGACACGTGGCCTCCCTGAGCGTGTTCTACAAGCTATACTACGTTAAGTGTTCTAAAGAGCTCTACAACCTTATACCTACATCTTCTCTATTTCGCAACCGAACCACACGCACAGGCTAAAATGTGCACCCCAATACCGTAGCCACTATTCCGGAGTTCTTTCCTTCATCTGAAGTGTAAAAAAGCATTTTGATAGGCCTGCATAGTGGTAAAGACTGATGTTGGTCGTTAGTAGCTGGCTTCAGTTGCTCCCATTATTTACCGCTTTCCATCAGGTGGGTGCAATGTCACATGTCAAGCTCAGTATAAAGTATTAAATCATGTTTATTATTATTAAATACTTTATTGCACTTTACTTAAAAGTATGTACAAAGGCGAACTTAAACAAACATTGACTGCAATGATTTTATGGGTACTTACTTATTTTCTAAATTGCCTAAATTAAAAATTCGCGCGTCGTCGGTCGTCGTTAGTAAGATTTGTTTTGCATGACCAGTCCTATATTTGTCTTTGACAATTAAAACATATTTTTATGATTACATTTCTATTTGTAAAGCTTTAAATGAAGATGAAGTAATTAACAACATTATAATTAATGCCCTAAGGGGTGATGTTTTAATCTTGCATGCATTGTTGTATGGGACAACACTTTCGTACTGTCACTTTTCAAATTCGAATACAAATTCAAGTACTGTACAGATACCGTAGCCACTATCCCTACGCGTTCTTTGGCCTAAATCAAAGCGATGCTCGTCGTTGGGTCGTTGCCGAGATGTATTGGTCTTTGATTAAATTTCATCTATTTCATCTATGTCATTTCTATTTGTTTTAATTAATAAAAAGCATTTAAATAAATATATGGTAGTTAACACATTATAATTAATGCCCTAAGGGGTGATGTCTTGTGATGAATCACTGTTTCGATTTCATATTGTTCTAGTGCACTTAGCAGGGAGGTATATAGTACCTACCTGTAATTTTAACTAGTCACAATTAATTGTGCCCAATGTGATTATGAATAAAGATAACGCCAAGTTAAATTATACCCTTGAAGCGTAGGCCGTGATCCGTGGTGCAGTCGGTGAAATTATGAGAAGACGAGTCTTATGTAAGTTTATAATGTGCCGAGTGTATAAGGTGCTTTTGGTTTATTCACTACCCAATGTTGCGCGGTGGTTTCGTAACTCAATGTATAAATACTTTTTGCTAATTTTCCGCTGTTTCATCATCACCGCCCTATCTACGATACAGCATTATTTAAGCCCTGAGACAAAATATAAACAAATCTAATTATTAATTTAAAGGGTTATAAAATCTGCAATTACTATTTTACATAAATAATATCTGTAGACAGCTTCCTGGCAATTATTTCTGCTAACGGTACTATCCTCGCTATACACAAGGTAAATGTTTCTAGTCTTCTTGGGACTATCTCTGATTGGTCGTCTCTTGAGGATTTTTTTATTTTTTTATTTTTTTATTTTTTTATTAGGCTTAATTTATAGTTATTTAATTTTATTAATTTTATTTATGTAGTTTGTATTTACTAGAATTTTGTATTCCCATAAGTGTAATATATTGAGAAAATTAATCACGCAAAAAAATTAAATCCACCATTTTTACCTACTCACGATCTCGATCTTCTTGCTGTAGCAAGTGTGATTCTCTTTAAATAATATTCTTAAATTCTTGTTATTTTGTTGTTAAAATTGTGTTTACTGTTTGTTTAATTTTTTCTTTTAATTTATTGACTTTTTTAGACAAAAATAGAGCGAGCCTGATCCAAGCAGTGCTTGCGCATTTTCATCTTTTATTAAAATTTAGGAACTAGCGGTTTCTTTATTTACATCTTGTGTCAGGGTCTGATAAATGTCATGTAGACCTCTACTGTTAAAGATGAGCCTTTCAGTAGCCACTTAGATTTAAAGACTTACATATGTCGTATGATGAAGCCTAATAACCTAATGCTCTCCCAGCCTGTGTTCTCCCATGATTATAACCTGGAGTCCTTCAAACTAAGTGTAAAAAGCATAGCCGCCATAATAGGAGAGTCGATGTCGGTTGTCAGTGCCTGGTCTAAGTTGCTCTTAGAATATGAAGCGACAGCAACATATACAGGAAAATAAAAATATACATTGGAACACTTGTCTTTTTCAATTTTCTATACAGTTCAGAGACCTGGACCATAAAAGCGATTCCCTTATATTTCTTTGCTCAGAAAGCTCAAACTTTCTTAGGAGCAGATACCGTCTGCGTTATCTAAATTTACAATACTTTGCAAGAAGAGGTGCTAATAATCTCGAAAAAAATACGGCCGACCAATGGTCAGGTACAGTCAGGTAACTGGTATCGATTAAAGAGAAAGATATTGGTCGTCAGTTGCTCCCATTCTTAGACTCAGCTCGCTTACCATCTGGTGGGTGCAGTGAAACATATCGTGCTCAGTTTTAAAAATAAAAAAGCATAGTACCTGTTATTCAAGCTGTGGTCTTGTTTAAGAAACATACCGAAACAAAATAATAATGGTTAAAATGTCTGTGAAAGTCTAGTGACTTGTCATAAAAGTTCTCACGATTAAAATCCATCTCACCTTTATATTCGTAAAATAAATTATTTATTGTTGGACACGCTAAAGATAAAAGCTATCGATATTAGTCCCGATCAGCTTAGGTGACATACGAATAGTGGCTACGGTATGGAGTGCATATTTTGTTCTGGCTTTAGAAATATACTATCACGACATGCGACTTTACGCCCACCTGATGAAAAGTGGAGCGCGAGATCGATAATGAATGTTAGCAACTAAAGTCAAACACTCATGACTGACATTCCCTTGACATTGACGTCCCTAACACTATGTCGGCTTGACTGGGCAATGACGGCAATTCGAGCCTGATGCTGAAACGTGTGGGTATCCACATTACTGGGTTTATCGGCACGAACGGTGGATACTTCTCCGCCACGGCAGACTGGGCAAATTGACACCATCAGTCCGCCTACCACCTATTTGTTGTTCTAGTTGAAAAAATGTGACATTTGCAATCATGTCAAATGCCAGTTTTTACTTTCAAGAAGGAACTAAAGCTAGCTTCCCACGGTCCGTGATTCTGCGGATCATCACGCACAGCCGACGGCCACGGACGGCAACGCACACAGACAGAGCTCTTCCAACGGTGCGTGTCGGTCTGTGTAGATCTTTTGATAGCTTCATTTCAAAATGCAAAGTGAAAGATAACGTATCGTCGCTGCAGCTGCGGCTGTGGTTTTAATTAACAATTGCCAAATTATGCGATCTAGTAAAAGTAAAAAGAAACCACGTCGCTGGTGGATCAGCATACAACAAAAGTCGTTTAAGGTAAGTGTACCTAAATATCTAATTTTATTTTCTGTTTTGATCACGGTAGAATATTAACAAATGACATAAAATATTCCCTGTCCTGTGATCCTACCGGTGGGATCATGGGGATTGATTCGGAAAAACTTATCATAATATTACACCGCACGCGCACCTTTGAAGTTACCGCCACAGACGTGTCTGTGCTACAACGGACGAGACCCTTCCCATGGTGTGTCGTGTGAGCTGGTCCGCGTCCGTCCGCGATATCACGAACCGTGGGAAGCTAGCTTAATATTGCAAACTTACCATGGTGATATTTATATAAAAATAACACCACTTGAAACAAGACTTACTGGATATATGTCGGTATAACTTTTAAAGCTTTGAGAAATTATTACAAGTAAAATATAAATATAAAATACGAAGATGATACGTGCACCTACTTATTACATCAAGTAATAGACATGTTTTTAAAGTCAATAAAAGTGTGTTCAACAACGCTTATAATAGAGAGGAAGAAAAGATTTTATCACTTAAGTGGTTGTATGCACAGACCGCTAAGAATATTATGCAAATACTGTTAGCAAAAATATTAAAAACACATTTCAAACATTAACAATAATAACTAAAAACCAATTTTCAACATGTTTCAACATTATTTATTATTAATAATAATAAATAATGATAAACTGCCTCCGTGGTCTAGCGGTTAAGTCCGTGGATTTAGACTCGGAGGTACCAGGTTCTAAAAACCAATTTTCAACATGTTTCAACATTATTTATTATTATAATATTATAATAATAAATAATGATAAACTGCCTCTGTGGTCTAGCGGTTACTTCCGTGGATTTAGACTCGGAGGTACCGGGTTCAATTCCTGGTCGGGACACAAAAATATTTATTTATGTAAATAAATACATTAATATTTAATTTATTTGTGATATATCTCGAGTTTGGTACGCTGGAGACATCGACGAGCTTGCCACTTGTCATAATTGGCCTGTAGTAAAGCTGGCTAAATGTGAATCCGCTTATTTATAAGCGTGGTTTCTGACCACCCCGAAAGAGAAACGGTCGTGATGATACTTTATAAATAATGATATTAATGCCTCACGGCATAAAGCTCGCCTGTGCACATTAATTTTAAGTTATAATAGTTTTTGTGCAAAATAGCATTATGATTATTATTATTTATTATAATTAATTTAACTTTAGTAAACCAAATTACTTTGTCTCATAATCCCTAGAACACAGAGTTCTAGACTTCCACTGTTGGATATGGGCCTTCAAGGAATTTCTGGAAAACGTTGCGACACGCGGGCCAGACGGGTTGGCGAGGGTCTAAAGTCAATTCCTAATGACAATTTATTAACGATTCCACAAGTTGGTATTAGAGGAACCTTGACCGACGGCTTATATAAAATCTCCTCTAGAGGTAGATAGACCCAAGGAGACTGGCAACATTTATCCTCCATAAAGGGTTTGGACAACTCCAAAGGCAATAACTCTTGGGTGACTTTCCCCATGGTCATATCGAACTCAAATAGCGTAAATTCTTAAACTGTACCTAGTATGGCGCATTAGAGATTCTCAGTAAAACCGCCAACACTTCCCGTGCTTGACAAAAGAGATTGCCCAAAACCAGGGGCATAATTAATAATAAGATTATTAAATTGTATTTTGGTGATGCTCGCTGCAAAAAAGTTAGGGCCTGATTTTGGGCAATCTCTTTTACAACAACCACCTTTCGACTCTTTTAGGGTATGTAATGAAATAGATAAAATTGTCCCAGTTTCTCAAAGGAGCCAGCCAAGCCACATGGTTGACTCAAATAACAAACAAATACAATCAACTAACGTATATCAAAAGAAAAATAGCACCGATAGTGCCAGCGATATGTGACCTAATGTAACACTTCAAACTCATAATGCGCGCATTTCCGTATCCGTTAGTCAGATGAATCCTTAATAGGCAGCTCTTCCGTGTGTCTTCGAATGTGCTCATGTAAACTAGGTAAGTCTCATCATCACGCATAAATCTGTTACGTCATATCGCGGGGAAAGTGCATTGATAAAACTCAGACGACACTCATATCATCAACTTAATTCACAATATTGTTCAGAGAAATGCGAAGTGACTGTCTCGTAACAATGGCTTACTGACGGCAGGTGAAAGGGGTTGTAACTCATAGTTATTACCTATTTAAACTTTATTTTTATTGCTAAACATTTATTAACCTATTAAAAATAAATAAAAAGTACTATTATTTATCAAAGAATTCTGATTTTATTATAATTCTCTTTTTTCTAGTCTTTCTCTATTTGCCAAAGATATTATACACAAATAAAATTAAGTCACTAGAGTTCCTTACTGAATTTTAGATAAAATTATCACTTATCGTTTAAAATAATTGATCACATCATACTTACAGCACGCATTATGTCGAATTTTATTTTCCGGTGTTCTCAAACAGAAGTGTCACTAGGCACCTATAGGTAACTCGCGTGCGCACGCGTACTCGCGCGGCTCGTGGATCGGACACTGCGCCGGGTGCTGTGCGCGCCGCTTCACCCTGCCAGCGCCCGCAGCCGCCCAGACCGACAAACTATTGTGTAAATCCACAGAACTAAGAAAAATATAGAAGTGTTATGTGAGATCGGACTACACTTTTGTAAGTCGCAATAGTATAACAAACAAAAAAATACAAATTATCATCACGACCGTATCAATTTCGGGGTGGTCAGAAACCGCGCTTATAAAGAAGAGGATTCACATTAAGCCAACTTTTCTATAATAGGCCCATCATGACAAGTAGCAAGCTCGTCGATTTCTCTAACTTACCAAACTCGAGAAATACATCAAATAAATAATTGTGTCATTACCAATAATCAGGTAGCGTCTAAATCCGCAGACTCAACAGATATGATCAACAAATATTTACTTTTAAACTTTAGTAGTTGCAGCAGTAAATAAGTAGTAATACAAAAACATCGTAAAGTAATAGTTGCTTAACAATTAGTCTAAAATAATCCCAGGTATATATTCCTCATTCTTATTCAGGTATATACGTGTGACTGCATCCAGACCAGACTTATCTAGTCCGATATAGCCGAGGATATTGTGAGTGTTGTTTCTAAAAACATTAAAGTGATAAGTGAGTAGGTTTTCATCTACCAGCCTATATGGATGAGCGCTACAAATGCGCAGCTCCAGTCGACCTGTGACCACGGTAAATGGAACTTGACCGAAACGTCGGGAGAAATATGTCTCTGATGTAAATCGCGCAAAGACCCGTTTAATTAACAAATATTGTTGTGCGCGAAAGTTTTGTCGACTAAATAGCAAGAAAATGGTTTCTGTTTTAGACGAAATTATCTATGTGCCATTTCTAGGTTTATTATAAGTTCTGTGGTAAACGACAACATTCCATACTCGGTCACGGCGTGTACCGTACCCCTAATTTCAATCATTCATCCATCACTTTGCTAATAAAGTTCATGTGCGATCGCAGTGACCTACAAGAATTTAGACAGAAGATAAATTAAGTTTAAAATTTCGTCTTGTAGAGCTTACACAGTAGTAAAGTAAACACTATCATCACGACCGTTTTAACATTACTATAGGCTCATCATGACAAGTGACAAGTTCGTCGATGTCTCTAGCGTGCCAAATTTGGGAAATAATAAATTAAATATTAATTTAATATAAATATTTAAAAAATATTAAAATATTGTTGTGTCCGGACCAGGAATCGAACCCGGTACCACGCTAGATAATGGAGGCAGAAATATAAATAATAAATTACTGTGTTTCGACTAGAAGTCTAACACGGAGCATGCAATAGTATTTTTAATAACATCACCTAATATCGGTAATCTAAAATGGACACCCATTACGGAGATATTTATTAAGAATCAAATTATAGGTCCTTTAAGTGTAGTATACAAGTATAACAAATATATATATATATAAAATATAAATTTAAAAGTATATTTGTATTCTCAATTTTAAGAATTTAGTTATAATAGAAAAATGAAAAAAAAAAACTTGTTACTTGTTACAAAGAACAACTTACAAAAAATCTTGTTATAAAGAACAATAACTAATTCTATATCGTCGTGTCTAGAGGACATTTATTACTTATAGTTTATTTTTAACCAGTTTATATTTATTTTAATTTTTACTTTTAAGTAGTTTAAATTTATATTGTAATTCTTTTATATTGTTTGTATATTACTTTAATAAATAAAATAATAATTAAAAAAAAATCTATATCGTGAATATAGTGTAGGTATTTAAAAAAGATTTGTAGAATTACGACTTAAGAACCGTGTTGCTAATGGAAAAATGTATAAACTATTATCTAAAGTGTTTGTATTAAAATAAATAAATAAATTCTACAATAAAATACATATAATATAAATAATAATGAATTAATTTAATACAAATCTAAATTTAACATTACGACGCCTGCCGAGGAGACCGCTCGCCACCACTCACAACCTTACGCCAAAGAACCTCTGTGGAGGGGTGCATGGAGAGGCTGGAGAAGCCGAAGACTACCAGGCCAGTCATTTCCCAAACCCATCAGGTCAATAAACATTTTCCGGGCTGTGCAATAATAGGCTAATTACAGATATCAGTTCTAAAAGGGTTTTATCAAACCCCTATCTAATCTGTCGTACTCTTACGCGCAGATTGTTCCGGATACAAGTGGAACAAACATTACTTAATTACAAATACATACAATATAATGACGTCATCATATAAAGAATGGGTATGTCTTTATTTGATGAAGATTTCTCTTCGTCTCTGCTTATTGACTCCACAAACAAAGTGCGGATAATCTCGTAAAACTAGGAGGTAAATAATGCATTACGTGACTTTAGTCAATACAATTCGTCGTGCCTATATAACTCATTTAAATGTATTACAAAGTATGGAACACTATCCCTTCTAACATTAATTAGTGGTAGTATACGAAAGTCAATACCAAAAATTATAATTAGTACAGTGCATTTAAAAAAAGGGGGAATTAACTGAATGTCATAGAAGATATAATAGCTTATAAAAACTTTGTTACTTATACTGTCAAACTGTAAGCTTATACATCTAACTGCCGTTTTGAGTTTCGCCACGTCGCACCTCATGGCGTCTAAAATTCCATCCAATCATGTTCTCGGTTCGATCTCGATTTAATAACGGAGTTTTTACGTTCTAAACTACCGGTTTATGGAAATATATATGAATTTAAATAGAGTACCTACATAGTTTTTTTAAGATATAAAAAAGTAAAAGCTTAAAAATGACCTCCTTTATCTTGTATGGGGATATGCGCTAAATTATATTCACAGTTATTTACGAGTATGTGTCTTTAGATAAATAAATTATTCTAACAAGATTACAATTTAAGTAAGAAAAAACCCTTTATTTTATATAGTTTAAGTGTGAAAAATGTTTAATATATTATTACTAAATACAAATTTTATTTTTTAAATAATATAATTGCACAGTAATAGTATAAATAACATTAGTCTTATCAATTAAAATTTAAAACTACTATTTACATTTTCGTATTATTGTACACAAGTAGTACAAAAATAGCGCAATTTTAATGAGGTTATTAAATACATTATACCGATTGAAATAATCCATTTTCTCTAAAACCAAGCTAGGATGAACTTTAACGAACTCTTATGGCCGTTAACTGAATACTTCCTTAGTGGCATTTTTTCAAATACTGAATTTTTGTAGTTAAGTAAAAAAGATTTAGTTCCAGGTCCTAAGAATCCATATAACAATAGCGTAAACTTAGGATTTTTTAATTCTACTCTAAGATAAGTATAATTTATTGTTTATGAAACTGACACATTGTCCCTTAAGACAAGACAATGTGAATAAATAATTAATTGAAGTTTTATCGGTAAAGAACAGGCCCTTCGGTTGGTTGTGTATGTCTGAATGAATGCATTCATTAATTTGTAAGGTTTCACACAACCTGTCAAGTGATTATACTTCGACCTCGTATGTGTTTATGCTCGTTTAGAGCTATTTATTTATTACTATAAATATAAACTACTTATTAATAAAAAAACAACTAAAAACTAAAACAAAACAAACAAAAAAAAGTAATTTATAAATATAAAACTTGCTTCAAATCGCTACCAATGGGCAAATTGCCAAGAAGGATACTGGCAGCATTGCCACGTTGAATGGCCATGCTGATCCTTTGCCCCAAATATTACCCATCCCTCTTGTCTCCCTTCACACACTTCTTGAATAGTTTCTAACCATATTCATACCGTATTCGTAATGTCCCTAGGGTTGACCGAGTAAGAATGTCTAGCGGAATTAGGTCATCCGCCTTTGTACATAGTGCAATAAGTTTTTTAAATAAATAAATAAACAAAATTTAAAATGCCTTCGTGGTCTAGCGGTTATGTCTGTGGATTTAGACAAGGAGGTACCGGGTTTGATTCCTGGTCGGAAAATTATATTTTTTTAAATTTATTTGTGGTATTTCTCGCGTTTGGTACGCTAGAGTCATCGACGAGCTTGCCACTTGTCATGCCTATAGTATATTATTTAAATGTGTCGTGTCTGACCACCCCGTAAGGGATACGGTCGTGATTATACTTTTATAAATAAAGTTTAAAGTTAAAAAAGATAGCAATTTTATTTCCTTCCTCCTCCTCCTTAGTCGGTACCCCAATGTTGGGGATCGTGACTCCGTCGCAGTCCATCCACTAGCCGTTTCCAGTGGTTGCGGTCCTCGGCGCAGTGGATGGCTTGGTGTACTGGGATGTTTAGGTGGTCAGTCACCTGACTGGACCATCGTTTGGGGCTTCTTCCTCTTGTTCTTTTACCGTCTCTAAGTTAGGTTAGTTCCCTTTACTACTTACGTTAGGTTAGTACCTTTCCCGTTACAAAGAGTTTTTCCAGATTGTCGGCGCCTCTTCTAGCAATGTGGCCAAAATATTGCAGAATTCGGGTAAAGCAGACGGCAGAAAGTCTCTGTACCTTAGCAAGTTTGAGCTCTTCGAGCACGGAAACGTTAGTGCGTCGTGCGGTCCAATGAATATTAAGCAAACGAGACGCCAGCACCACATCTCAAATGCATCAATTATTGCCCTATCTGCGGCTTTTATAGTCCACGTCTCTGAACCGTACAAGAATATGGAGAATACGAGCGTTCTGACAATGTGTTTATTGACATACACACATGACAGTGTGTTTATTGACATACACACATGACAGTGTGTTTATTGACATACACACATGACAGTGTGTTTATTGACATACACACATGACAGTGTGTTTATTGACATACACACATGACAGTGTGTTTATTGACATACACACATGACAGTGTGTTTATTGACATACACACATGACAGTGTGTTTATTGACATACACACATGACAGTGTGTTTATTGACATACACACATGACAGTGTGTTTATTGACATACACACATGACAGTGTGTTTATTGACATACACACATGACAGTGTGTTTATTGACATACACACATGACAGTGTGTTTTTGTTTCCTTAAAAGCTGATTAACTACATTTCTCAAAAGTACGTTAAACCTTGAAATTTTTGAAAATGTTGGAATGTACGAGCGAGTGGAATGTAAAGCTTAACAACCCTCTTTAATATTATATCCTTAAAGCCTCAATGACACCTAGTAGCTTGTAAAGCTAGTATAGTAGAATTTGAAAGCTAGCGAGTGAACGAGTATCGATGACACACAAAACTTTTCACTCGCTCAGTAGCGAACTAGCTAGCGAGTTGGAATCACGTGTTGTTTTGCTGCCAAAACGCAAAGATACTTGCAACTAGTTCACAGCCATGATGACACACGGCTAGTTAAAGGCCAACACGCTGGCGAAATTGGCGAATAAATTAGCCCGTTTAAATATTTTTTACAGCTATTAAAAAAGCTAACACGGGGCGAGCTTACAAGCTGCTAGCGAACTCGCTGGCTTGTAGTTAGTAAACAAGCCCCGTGTCATCGAGATAATGATTGTAGTATTAGCAGAACCGCGGAGAAGCCCGGGGTCAGCTGGACCGGTCGCGAGCCACTACCTATGAACTTTCTTTTCCGCGACCTAAAGCCTAACACACACTGATGCAGATAACACAATACGAGTATCAAGCTGAAAAACCTTTTTTTCATTTGTTACGTTTATAACATCCTTCAAGCTCCAAATAGAACACTATTTAAGTAACTGGTCTATGCGCACTATTTAAATTCACCATAAGCTTAATACACTCTCTGCTATATTTATTTCTCTCATTATAGTAATCTTATAGTAGGTATATTATATTTATGTATATTCATAGAAAGTATGTATGTAGTTTTATTTGTCTGTATTTGTGTATGTATTAGTATTTACAGTAATTATTCATAGGTATATATTGACGTCTAATATTTTCTATTATTTTGACCAGTATAGAATGTCCGCCTTTGTGCTTTGTGCAATAAAGTACAAAACAACATTTTTTTTTTTCTTAAATCCTAATAATTCGGCTGAAATTTTTACTTAAGTTTGGAATATAATGGTATGTATAATATCTATAAAGTTAGGCGTTTGAAAACTTTAGAAGGTAAAATGATATAATGTCTTTCTACTAGTTCATTACTTTTGTTTTTAAACGATCTTCTAATCTGAAATTTCTTACTCGATATGGAACACATTTGTTTCTTGGTTCAGGCAGAGCGGAGTTTAGCGAAAAGAATGAATGTTTTTTCTCGAGTTTTGCAATATTGTTTGTGACCTAGAGCCGTTACCTGAATCCTTCTTTAGTGTCATCGTTCAATTAAAAGGACGCGTTCCATGCAAAAACACATGTCTGGATGCCTTAAATCTGCAAGGTAACTACACTCAGGAGTAACAATTGAAATTACTGTAATTACAAGTGCTATTTGTAAGTAAAGTATATTTTTAAATTACTTTTAATTAGCACGTACTTAATTTTATCTAGTCTAATATCATATAATTTACGAACTTCTTTATATTGAGATTATCTATTATTAATATCGAACTTTAAAAATAAGATCATATAAAACTTTTCTCTCATAAAATACCGTAATAATACTTTTTTTTGACGTGACAACGTCTTATAAATTGGTTTGCCGGGTGACACTTCAAGAAACTGCGTTACGCTCCGCTCACGTTATGCGCTCACAATGAGAGCGAGTGACAGGCACGCGTCCCTTCCACTCGGGCATGGTTAGCCCGCCTAAGAGCGAGAGCGACAGACATAAAAAGTGAAAGACATTGACTTGACATTTTCTAGGCACATTACTGCAGAAACACTTCCTTTCATTTCATATTTCTCCTATCATCGCCATATCCTCAACAAAATCACTCAGATAGGAACAAGTTAAGTTGTAGTAAACGCTGTTTCATTGTACGCAAATGTATTGCAAGTTATTGTATGTATATTTGTATATAAATACGTATGTATGTGTAAAGGTAAAAATAAAATATTGTTAATATGAAATTCAGTGCGAGATTCTTTGTATAAATTAATGTTTTAAATATAATTCTTTGTATAAATAAATGTTTTAAATTGTTACTATTATTTCATCCTTCTTCCTACTATACGAATGAATATTCACATTAAAATTATTTTACCACTCAAAGTCGTTGTCACGTAAAACTTTCGCCCGTATACCGACTTCAATATGATACAGAGCAAATGCAAGAAGTAAATACTCGTATTACCAATGATGTTCAGTTCAATATATATATATTTTTTATATCACAATCTTCCATTCTAGCAAGGCAAAGGATCGATCCATGCAGCACAAGTCTTAAGTATTTGCTTTCTTTTTCGTGTTTATGTATTAAATTGCAATGATCTTTTTTAAGGCTTTGGCAGAGTATTTGGCAATTCACTTAATGAAACGCATAAGCGGAGAGTTACATTTTTACTATTATCTTTTATTTAGTAGATTCTATCCTAATATATGACAGTAGATAAAGCTGCACATAGCTACGTATTAATACACTCGTGTAATATTAAATACCCCTTATTATGCAACAATATCATAAACTATTATTTGGCACTGTGTATGATAGGCCTAACAGTAGTAGTTGCTTTAGGTCGTCCTTTTTGCGAGGTGCTGGCATACAGACGTCCATACGTAATATTATTTATTACGAATACATACGCCGCTAATTAGTGTAACTTAGCCACGTAACTATTTGATTGGATAAATATTCAAGCTTTAAAAGTCTGAACAACTA
This sequence comes from Tinea semifulvella, assembly GCA_910589645.1. NCBI lineage: Eukaryota > Metazoa > Arthropoda > Insecta > Lepidoptera > Tineidae > Tinea > Tinea semifulvella. The sequence goes on from OU342586.1 coordinate 8,360,570, forward strand.
ATACAAATTCAAAGTTTAAATACTTCTGATAAGTTAACTTCTATCAAAGTTAAATATATATATGAACACAAACGACTAATATTTATTATAAGGATTAAGGTGGGTCTCTCACAAGAGTTACTTAACAAGATGGAACGACTACACAATGCATGCATCAGATTCATTTTTTGTCTCCTCAAATATATTCACGTTGATATTGCACCTACCTCACATAAATGTTTTCGTTGTCCCGAAGGTCTGACAGGCAGAGAATGTCAAGCGATATCTGCCGTGACCTACGCGGCGAGTCAGACAGTCCCGAGCTGGTGTCACAGTTGGTGCGATTGTATGCACCTGACAAATATCTCCGCGCGCGTGGTCACAGATTGCTGGCCCCAGCTACCTACGGCACGATGGCGCATCGCTACTCTCCGTTGCCTCGTGCACTTCATGCACTTAGAAATTTGCTCGAGTCAACACCACATCTCGACATCTTTGCTGACGATCTGTCCAAACTCAGTAAAGTATGTTGGAAATTTTGTGAGTAAATGAAATTGATTAAGATTTTAAGTATTATCTTTTGTTATTATTATTATTATTTTTCTTGGACTTAGTATTAATTAACTATTATCTAATAAGTTTAAAAAATGTGTTATTTTTATATTATTAATAACGTCTGACTCCTCCTTGCATGGTGTATTGGAGTATCTGTAATACCATGTAAAGTGTATGTATGTAAATGTCACGCTGTTGTATATTTATATGCAATAAAGTTTAAAATAAATAAGAAACAGCATTTTATCCAGCCGGCATAGTGGTACAGACTAATATAAATTGTATGATGCTAATTGATCTTATTTAAAGCATTTACCTAGTTTGGTGGTGGTGGCTCGGTTGTAAGAACGCTTTCCTTATAATCCAATGAAGGTTGCTTCGAACACCGGCATGTACCAATGAGAAATACACTTTTTGTACGTATATTTAAAATAGCTGTACAACACCATTGTTCTCGTTCGGAGAAAACGTTAAGCCGTCGTCGGTCCCGGTTCCATTAAAACCAACTGTGCAATCATTAATCAACTGTAATTAAAATTAACATACCCTCGCCAACCCGTCTGGTCAAGCGTGTCGAGTGTAGGCCAAATTCTCCAGAAATATTTTCTAGAAGGCCAATCTCCAGCAGTAGAGGTCTCGGACTCTGTGATTATAATGATATGTGGACGGAAATATGTAAGTGTACATTTTTTTGGATTTGGGCCTAAATTATTTTGCCTTTAAAGTACGGCATTAAAAGAATAGTATTTGGTTGAGTAGCAAGAGAAATTGGAAATTAGAAGTATTTCTTACTTGGTAAAATATATAAATTGAAGCTTAAAATATTTTTTGCCAAATATTTCGCCTCTCTTTGGAGCGGCGTTATCAGTGACAGTGACTGAAGGTCTGTCATAAATTTTGAAAAAAGTAATTTTATTTCTTTTAGCAATGGTGAAGGCAATGCACTATATAGTTTTGTATTTATTTTTTAGAAAAATATCATCATCACCTCGCGCATCATGGAAAACATCATCAGTATGTTATGTCCATTGTTGGTTCGATATTAATAAATTTACAAAACAAGTTAGACAAAACCTAATGCATTACATTCAGACCAGGGCTATAGTATGCACCAAGCTGCCATATAAAAGAGCTTTCCCATGTTTTTAAATCAATAGACCGAATAGTTTTAGGAAAACTCTTTAATACTCTTACTGTGAAACAATTGTTAAAGGTAAAATTAGAAGTATTTTACGTTATTAAAAACTTATTCGTCCTCAAGCCCGGTATAATATTATTCTCTTCCTTCCTCTCCCACCCACGACCCGTCACCCGCACGGTTCATTAACGGATTACTAAGTCTCCTTTTTCTTCTATAACCGATGATTGTGATGATGGTAATAAATAATTATATATTACGAAACTATTTCAGTAACATTTATTAATTACGTTGCAAATGAGGTGAAATAGAAAAACAAGTTGATGTAACTTTAGTTAGTCTATTTATAAGTTTAGTAAACAAAGTCATTGATGATGACGATGATGGCGACGGGAAGTCTGTTGATATTTCATAAGTCACATTAAATAAACCTATTCCATATTAAAAACACAGTCTTAGGCTTAAGTAATATCATGCAACTAATATGAATATTAATAAACGATCTAAATATAAGAAAACAAGTTTTAAAATACACAGTTAGTTTAATTAACACTTAATTTCCTCCACTCCATATCAACCATGCGAAATAATGATTGACTTGTTTGCTAACCTGATGGTAAGCGTTCCGCGTGGTTCAAGAATGGAGACATATGACACCATCCAGTGAGACCGACAGTCCCTGTCACTATTTTTTATTTAATGATTAAAGACAATTTACAGCTAGATAGATAAAATATATATACAGTACGATTGGGTAGTGTATGGCTATTAACAAGTTGCCACCGATAGCTGGAATTATATAAGTAGGTGGTGCTCGCTAAAATGTTAACTTAACACGAATCCTTATTATATATAGTGTATATATTAATCATACACTTACATATTATACTGTTATATATACTATAATATCAATATACAAATACAAAATTTGTATGTGGTTATTAAATAATACTTTTGATATTTATATTGAATATTTTAGCAAATACTTTCCAGTAAATTGTTTAAAGTTTTCCCATATAAACTTTCCTACGATAAAATGTCTTGCGGCATTAAAGCCCGCCTTTGTATTTGTGCAATAAAGTATTAAATAAATAAATAATATTATATTAGTAATAAATAAATATTTCCAGACAGGTCACACAGCGCCATCTAATTTCCGTGGTAAGCTACGAGGCTTGTGTTACGGAAACTAGATGGTTGATAAATTACATATTATACTTTTTTTTTTGTAAATATATAAGTACATATTATACATATAAACACCCAGACCGAGACAAATTATACAATGTACAAGTTGCCCCCGGTGGGAATTGAACCCACGACCTCCCGAGTTCACGGCAACGTTTGTTACCACTGGACCACGGAGGCGGTCAATTAAGTAAAGTAAAGTTAGTATTTAGTATATTGATATTATAATATATATATATATAACTATATTATATTTAAGTGTATGGTACTTAATTACCTCAAGCTGCGCAAATACGCCAACCTCAGTACAGGTTACGAATTTGCGCCGTTTGGGGTCGAGACGATGGGCCCATGGGGACACTCAGCCAAGCGTCCGGCTAAGGAGTTGTCCAAACGGCTAACGGAAAAGTCTGGAGACAGGAAAGCTGGCAATTATTTCTGCCAACGTATTAGCTTAGCTCTACAGAGGGGAAATGTTGCCTGTCTTTTTGGGACTATCACTGAAGGGTCGTCTCTAGAGGACATTTTTTACTTATAGTTTATTTTTTATTAGGTTTAGTTTGTATTTATTTTAATTTTTACTTTTAAGTAGTTATAATTTATATTGTAATTCTTTTATACTGTTTGTATATTACTTAAATAAATATAGCTATTTTAGTTGATAAAAAAAGTGTATAGTTAAGCTAATAATTTTTCTTTCTGTCTTTTAATATTTCTTTCATTGCACCTATAATAGTTCAAATTTGTCCCCAAGGTTTGGCTGTCAGAAAATGTCTACGGGCATTAAGTCCGCCTTTAATTGTTTGTACTTTGTGCAATAAAGTTTTAAATACATAAATAAAATACTTAAAGAAAAAATTACCTAAACTATGCCGGCTTAACAAGATAATTTTTCACACTTCGCTTGATCTGTCGAGTTTTGTGTCAGAACACAAAATCTCTCTATTTGGTTTGATATCTCTAATGATCGATATCTTTATAAGATAATAATTTTCGAGAAACTAACAATTATTTTTTATATTCGATTCTAGCTTAAACACTTATACCAAATATTCAAAAAGTAAAAAAGCTGCCTCTGTGGTTAAGTCCGTGGATTTAGAGGTACCGGATTCGATTCCTGGTTGGGACACAAAAATATTTATTAATGTAAATAAATACGAGTACATGTAATTAATATTTAATTTATTTGTGATATTTCTTGAGTTTGGTGCGCTAAAGACATCGACGAGCTTGCCACTTGTCATGATTGCCCTATAGTAAAGTTGGCTAAATGTGAATCTGCTTATTTATAAGCGTGGTTTCTGACCACCCCGAAAGGGAAACGGTTGTGATGATACTTTACTTTACCAAATATTCAATACATAAAATATCTAAAAAATACAAAAAAAAAATTACATCATTTGAGCACAACGTGTAACACTACGACTATCTGAATTTTTCGCAGCACCATCTCTAGCTGCTGTCACAAATATATATATATTTTTAACTTCGTGTCTGAATACGGTAGACCACAGCGGTAGTCACCTGTGACATTCTCTCCAAATTGACTGCTCATAATGGTGACACACATGCACACGCACAAATTAACTGCCTCCATCTCTTTGTTCGATTACACAACCGCATACGGTTATGGTAATTTTCTGGTGTGGTTATTGATACTTGAAATCCAATGGCATAGTTAGTGTCATCTTGTAACTGTGCTTAGATAAACACACATTTTCATGTTTTAGCAACAACAAAAGTATCATCACGACCGTATCTCTTCCGGGGTGGTCAGAAGATTCAAGAAGCGGAGAGTAACAAACTCGAAAAGTACACACAAATTAATTATTGTGTCTAGACTAGGAATCGAACCCGTTACCTCCGCGTCTAAATCCACAGACTTAACCCTTATGGTCTAAGGGTTAAGTCTGTCGAAGGCAGTTTTTTAGAAAATATAACGGAAATACATATTTTTTTAATGTTATAAGTACGTTAGCCTTAACCCAAAGTCTAAAATGTCCTAAAAAAAAATCTATACTGTCTAATATGAATGAATGTAGACAGTGCATTCCCCCTTATGGTCGTCATAACTTCTTGCAAATATTCAATATTATAAATATTTTTTCTTTATCGAAGTACGAAGAACATTACTTTCATAACTTATTTATTATAGTAAAAGTAGGTACATACTGAGTAACTTAGATACCTATCAGTCATCTGATATTATGCGAAGAACAAACTGCGGTTTAGTGAGGTCAACGGGTTACGAGCGGCGGCAAGTACCTTTTGAAGTTAAACCATTCATTACGCTTTTTCCGCTTGATACACTTATAAATTTCTAATGAAAATTTATAGAATAACCTTTGACATTAATACGCTAAAGCTGCTTATTCATTTGCCCATGAGTAATAAAAAAGAGCGGCGCGATGAAAATGAAAATTGGAAACTTACGTTTAAATAAAAAATAAGTACAAAAATAAAAGTTCTGATAAAGACATTAATGTAAGCATAGGTATTTATAGAAGCGAAATTAAACATTAAAATGTAAAAATCAACAAAAGCGAAAGACTTAATAAATAATGATATACGTAAAGTCAATAATTGAATTAACAAATATATGAAAAGATCACCCCTCCCATCATCCTGCATTTGTCTCTAACTCTTTCGTAGTAGTTGCGACTAATGTATAGAACGGTCTACTTGCCAGGTCTACTACCAGGTCATTTTACTTAAAACTGTCGTATACACACTTCCTAGGTGCTAATAGATACCTAGGTACATACCTACGTTGTATATACATTACGTCTGCCTTTGATCTATGAGAAATAAAGTTTTTAAATAAATAAACAAATAGGCATTCAAAAGATCTATTTTATAGGTTGTAAAAGTTGCAACACAATCAGAAGTTCCTATTTTAAAGTTTAATGGTTATTTCGCAAATTTTATTTAGCTTATGAATACTTGCTAATTAAATTGCTATATCAGTAATCCTCAAAGCTTGCTTGACCCCAATTGGGGACAGATTCCCACGTGTGGTCATCACGTAGAGGTCGCGGCCCACGCGCAACTTAAAAGGAACTCGCCCTCCGACCACAAAGCTATTTTTCCACTTTTATCGAAATTTCGTCACAATACGCATGGCTTTCTCCGCGTACGTATGTTAATGCGATACGTCTCTGTTTACTCTAAAATTTCACCTGTGCGACACGCCGCACCCACCATTATTTCTTGTACAATCAGACAAATTGACGCTCGTTCATTTTTAAATGCAATCGTCTTACACAGAGCAAAACTACGAAAAGGTGGCCGAGAATAAGCAGGTGTAAGCCGTCAATTGTAAATGCCACTACACGCAAATGAAGACCACGACTAGTCTGAGTTCAAGCGGCAAAATCAAACCATAGTGACAACCAGATGGCAAATGGGATCAGGATCTTGAAGTGGTATCGAAACCCCCCGTACCCGTCAAATGGACCTCAAGTGGGAGTAACGTATTTTTTTTTGACGAAACTAACAGATGGAAATGCGGTTGCTTTGAGTTTATATATATGTATATATAATAAAATTTCCAGCTGAAACACGCTGGCAGTTTTCGTAAACGCGAAAAAAATAAAAATTGTTTCACATTTGATAAGCTTATTTATTGACACACATTTATGTTGTAAAATGCCATCCGATCTTGCTGGGCAATTTCCAAGAAATAAACGTTAAAAACATTTTTTTAAATGAAAGGTTAGGTTTTAAATCGGATGGTATTCTAAATTGATGCTAAAAGCAATCTGGTTTTGACTAAATTCACCGCAATTTTCGCCACCCCCGAACATCGTTATAATTGACATAATGTCATACGATTATGTGCAATTCTTGAAACTCCTTGCCGATGATTGGTCGGCAAAATTAGGTTTAATTTATCAATTATACTAAGGCATAAAACCTACAATATACTTACAACTAGGTGTAGAGTATTAAATTACTAATGTATGTGGATATATACAATACATATATTTTACTCTGATATGATTAATCAGTTAATAATATATATATACAATATTAATGTTAAAGTTATAGCTGCTGCAAATAGACATTGTCATTGTCAACGTATAGGTGTACTCATCCTAAGATTGTTCAGCTGACTGTACGTACTTTAGACGTTAGGTGTTTGATTAGTCGCTTTTAATTGATGTTTATTTGGTGGCTCATTGATTACAACAATCATGTAATCTATACAAGAATTACGTTGGAAGTAGAGAGCCAATTAACACGCGGTAACCATGACTGACGTATTAACATGTCTTTAAAGTTTTAAACGGAATTAAAGTTAAAAGAATTATTTAGCTTTTTAATCCGGCGTTGTCCATATATCATATTTATTTGGTGATTCCATGTACATGGTCGATTCCGGTGTTCCAAGTAACATCTCTACCAAATTTATTCAAAACTATTTTAAATTTTAGGCGTGAAGGCAAATAAAATAGACTGATATATGGCCGTAGTCGAATGATGGTGTCGTATAGCCTATGTGTTATTCTGATGTAAAGGCTATATTACTATAAAATTTCATCAGAATCCATCTAGTGGTTATTGCACAAAAACAAGTTTTTTAATATACATATTTAAAACTCTCCTTATTGCTTACTTTCTTAACAAACAACATAGCTCTTCTTACTCGTAGTACCTACATCTATCATACTTACAATTTTTATTGTGTACCTACATATTTTAAATATATAAAATAATTGTATATAATCTGAAAGCATATAAAAGTATTTATTTTTGATACATATTTATTTATAAATATGTAACTTTATTCGAAAAGAGTTTATATGGAAAGTTAAATATGAATTATAAACAACTTAAATAATGAAAAACTAAATCACTACAAAAAACAATATATATAATACTAATATTTATTTAAGTAATAGTATGTATCGATTATTATGTATTGTATATTTATATTATTGCACCTGCAATCCTCTACCACACTCCTAAAGGTTAGCTGTTATAAAATGCCGAAAGGCATTAAGTTCGCCTTTGTAAATTATATTTAAGTTTTTTGTGCAATAAAGAGTTTTTAAATAAAAAAATAAAATAAATAGCAACAAACATACAGGCATACTATCTTACAAATTTTACTATTTATAATATTAGTAGGATTATGCTGGCAGACGTATTAAATTGATTGAGAAGTAAAATGCCATGATTATTTAAAAATTGGGAGTTAAAAAGGTTAAGTTCAAAAGTTAAGTAGAGCTTTAATAGCAGCTCTCGTTGCTTCAGAAGTTATTTCTGGTTTTGAAATTACTTACAATATTTTATAGTTTGTGGAGTATTGACTCGCCATGTTATTGATTACCCTTGAATTATTATCAAAATAACTAGTCGCAAATCTTTTTCTATATATAAATAGATAGATACGAGATTTATTTTAGCGCCTGAAGAAATAATCTTTACAGCTACTAAAATATAGATTTTAGACCTCCACTGCTAAATAATTTCCAGAATTATGTTTTTGCCTGCTCTCACCACACAAGAGTTGCCGAGTATTCCTAAATAAATACAAGGTTATATTTCCCAGTAAACCCTTTGATTATCGCGTGTGTTACTAGCCAAATTGTATTTAAAAAGTCACCAGCTATAAAATCGAAGTAGGCAGCCATTAACAGCAATCACAATAGCCATAATTTAGAGGCACTCATGATGGTTTTGATTGTGTACGAGTATTAATATTCGTTAATAAAAATCCACCATACATTGTAGAAAGTTCTTCGTCATGGAAATCAGCATAAATTTATTGTTGTCTTGCGCGATGGGCTGTAAAAAAATGATTATGACAAGTACGCACTTTATGATGAGCAGCACATTGACTAAGGTATAAGTAAGGATTGCCCGGCCATTGCAATAACAGTTTATTTGCCGTCAACGCGCTGCATGGGAAAGATTGAGGAACGTCTGGAAGGGCTTTATACAAAGTGTCCCATAAGTCAACGTAGAACCGGGAATGGGTGACATTTATCATAATAAATTAATATTAAAAAATATCATTAAAATTTTTTTTAAAATTATAATACAATTATTGGTATTTAACAAACAATTTAAAGGTACATAACTAAGATTTAATCTGATAACTGTCACTACCTGGCCTATCACACCAATTCCCGTTCAAACATTCTCATTCGCGTCAAAGCACGTCTAAGTTCCTTAAACTTTGATATATAATGATCAAATTTAAAGAGAATCTGAAGAGATTGATGAATTGGCCAGAATTTACGTTTTCTGAACCAAAAAAGTAATTTAAACGTATAACACGAGTTTCTACTAGAGATTTACATTGCTAGGCAGTTGAGTGCAATAAAATGTATGGTCAAAAATACAAGTCCAGACGCCCGGTCCTAACATAGTTCAATGTGAGCAGCTATTTTATTTTATTGGTAGGCTGAAAATTACGTAATGGAATAATAATACGGCACCTACATACTTAACATACTTAAGTAATTTTATTTTTTGCAATATTTGCCGACAAACGGGGTGGATAACCTTTCGCGTGTTTTATCGCCATTGTCTCAATTATATTCTGTTTGTCAACTTGCTATATTTAAATATATTACTTTTAAAAGTACAACCATCATTAACCAATAGCCTACTGGATCTATCCTAAATAATAATGATGTCACCTAAACTCCATAATTAACGTTGGACTAATATTTTTTTAAATTCCTATTCATTAAGCGCCTTAAAACCGCGTCCTAGACCTTCACTGTTGGAGATGAGCGTTCCAGAAAATATATCTGGAGAATTTGACCTACACTTACCACGCTGGCCAGACGGGTTGGCGAGGATCTGATATGAATTTTTAACGAAAAATATTTATACTTATTTTGTAAAAAATATTGTCATTTTCCACTGTTAACTTCTTGTTTTATTAAAAATATCTAAATACATATATCATTTTAGCTTATACACAATTGAATATACACGAAAATGATTTTTAGGTTAAATTACGGGGAAGTATAAGAATATTATATTGGATGAATGTGGGGAAAAAAACATTTTAAAATGTAAAATGGTCAACGGCTATCGGATTTGAGTGGCAAACGAGTGCCTGCATTCAGACTTAGCTGTGAAGGCACACAGGGCCAACAGTGACGAGAGAATGCCAAAGAGAGACGGTTTATAGGGTTTTAGTCCGTAGGCGCTTTGAGTTCTCGTTATGAGGTCCTATGGTAAGTCGAACATGTGAACCACAACCCGGGTTGCGCCCTTCACATATTAAGTATCATTGATGATTTTACGATATCAGATTTGAAAAAAAAAATAGAAAAGGAAATGAGTGGTTGGCCCTACTCTAGGCCAAATTCTCCAAATATAATATGTAATATGACCTCCACGTTTATACATTTTACATTCAGTGCAACGGTGAGTCTATACGCTGCTTGTCAATCTACTATTAAATGGCATCGTTTGTTTTTAATGTTTATTCTTAGCTCTGCGGTAGGTCATTTTGTACTCGTATCTGTCTAAACAATGGAAAGATTAGTGTTACATATTATTATTGTATATTTATGTGAATGTGTGTGAATTTCTAGTGCTATTTACGCCACTCTGTTCCAAAGCTGTTATACAACCCTTACTTTTTAGATTTTTTGCACAGTTGCATCAATTTTCCGGTGTGTGGGTGTTAGGCAAAGTGTTGATGCTTTATTTTAGTGCTATTAACTATTATTTCATCGTTTATAACTATTAAATTTGCTTTGCTACTTTTTATTTTATTGTAATAATTAGTACTGGAAATAAATAAATTGTTACAAGGGAGTCAAATCATCAGTATCATCACGACCGTTTCCCTTCCGGGGTGGTCAGAAACCACGCTTATAATAAGCGGATTTACATTTAGCCAAGTTTACTATAGGCCAATCATGACAAGTGGCAAGCTCGTCGATGTCTCCAGCGTACCAAATTCGAGAAATATCACAAATAAATTAAATGTATTTATTTACATTAATAAATATTTTTGTGTCCCGAGCAGGAATCGAACCCGGTACCTCCGAGTCTAAATCCACGGACTTAACCGCTAGACCACGGAGGCAGTCAAATAATGTCAAAGAGAGTCAAATAGTGATAAATTAGGGAGGTTCAAAAGGGGATATTAATATATTATAACAAAATAAGAACAGAAATATTCGTAAGTGCAAAAGTAAATAAAAACAAACGGTATCATCACGACCGTACCCGTACTCGGTGGTCAGAAACATCATAAGGAGCGAGTTCACATTTAGCCAATTTTACTATAGGCCCATCATGACACGTGGCCAGCTCGTCGATGTCTCTAGCGTATAGAACTCGATAGATATCACAATAAAATTTAATAAATTACAATAATTCAGACTCCAGACTAGGAGTCGATACCCCCGAGTCTACTATACACGCACTTAACCGCTAGAGCACGGAGGCTGCAATTACATATTTATAGCTACATTAAATAATAAAATAAACCCGCTTATAAATATGCGGATTCACATTTAGCCAATTTACTATAGGCCAATCATGATAAGTGGCAAGCTCGTCGATGTCTCCAGCGTACCAAACTCGAGAAATATCACAAATAAATTATATATCAATTAAAATGTATATTCTATATATGTTATATATATACATTAATAAATATGTTCGTGTCCCGACCAGGAATCGAACCCGGTACCTCCGAGCAGTCAGTTTTAGCTTCAGTTTAATATGAACACTTAAAGCGTTTAACATAGTTTTTCTTAGTTAAGGGTATAACGTTTGCGGCTAAAAACAGGAATTCGGCTGCCGGAAAACGAGAAATGCTACATGAAGTTCTCTTATTGAGCCATTAGTTTACAAAAGATTTTAAAGCGATAAAATAATACTTATTTAATGTTTATTGAGCGGCTTTCGACCTGACCGTTATAATTCCACACGCGTATTTAAATAATCTGCTTTTTCCGGCCTCGCACGAGCTTGCATTACAATTAGTACCTACACACAAAGCACTTAAGGAGTTTATGGTCTATGTTGATTTATACACGGATTGCATACTATTGGTCTTGCAATCAATACTAATATCATAAATGCTAACAAAGCTTTTTCTTTATATACAAATGTATTTTTTATCCGTCTCTAACGCCTATATTATGATAAGCACTAGATCTCAGGCGCGCCACGACCTAATAGTCCCACAACATAAGTCGGCAGGCTTCAGAGGAGCCTTTAAATATAAGGCAGCTAAAGTATGGAACAATATACCACCACGAGATAAAAATAAATCTATCCAGACAGTGAAAAGGTTGTTAAGAAAAATACTTTTAGAAGAGCAGAAAGAGAAGTGTGGATAATTTATATGTGTATGTATATATATATATATGTGTATGTATGTGTGTGTATATATATATATTATTTAATAATATTTAAATTTGATTTATTTATATATTCATCTAATATAATTGTTTAATTGTTTTGTTAATGCTATTTTTATACGATTATTAGTTTTTATTATTTAGCTTGTATTTTATTTGATTTTAATTATTAGCCCTAGAGAGTATATAATTGATGGGCCTGCAACAACGATATTCCTGACGAAGCGAGCTTCCTTCATCTACTCTGCCATGCATGTATACCTAGCTTTTTAGTATGATTGTGTAGGTATCTATTAATTTATAAGTGTCTACCCTGTAATTTAAATTATATACTCGTATATATTACTACGTGAGAACAGGAACAGGTTGAAAAACAGCGTCGTGCAGGTGTAAGTACTTGTACTGCTGCACGACAACAGCTGACACCTGATTCCTTTTGTCACATATTGTTCGAAATTGTAAAATTATGTGATAATGTTATGTGACAATAAATAGATTTTTATTTATTTATTTATTTATATTACTCGCTGATTTAGATGAAATTTGGCATAATATTATTTGGAAACCAGAGACATAGGCTATATGACGTCATCATTTGACCACGACATGTGACGTTGAAGCTGCATTATTATTCACTTTTTCCGTTTTAAAAATAGTAAGAATCTGTTAAGCACACAGTGAACTCCCCGCACTCCTTCGTTTTTCGTTGCGACCTGTGCAGTATGCACTCTCTGTGACTTGAAGTTTTATCTTCTTTAAGCGGCTTGGTTGTAAGAATGATTTCCTTAACACTCTAAAAGATTGGATTAGAACCCCGGCATATTAACCAATGAGAAATACACATTTCTTACGTACATTTGTCATAGATTTACAACAGCACCGTTCCCGTGCCTTGGAAATCACGTTAAGCCGTCGGCTCTGATTCCGCTAATACCAACTTGTGGAATCGTTAATAAATTGTCATTAAAAATTAAGTGTATGCCAAATTCTCCAGAAAGGCCCATATTCAACAGTGGAGATTAGAATAAATAGAGAATTTCTAGGAACGGTGAAGAATGAATAGAATTATCATGGATCAACCTTATATATATACACTAGTCAACCTTATATATATACATATGTAATCTATTTATATCCATGATAAAAGTTGGATATGGTGGCTTATTACCTTTCTTCAATGCTAAAGATCAACACTGGAGAATTTGGACTATACAATCGCAACGCTGCCAGACGGACTGGCGAGGTGATTTATCAAAAAAGTTTTAATGGCCGGATGGTCAAAAGGCACATGGCACGATTACCGTTCATTACGTATCGTACACATTGTCAGGTGTGTGAATTGTATGCTAATGTTGCCTCATTCATATTGCTTAAATACAAGATGTTTTCGTGCTTAAGAGTAAAATGTAGAGTTATTTATTGACTTCTTTCTGACTATAAAACAGTGATGTGTTTATTTTTTTTATTAAACATTAAGGATCAGTCCCATCGGCCATGTTTCGAACTGTATAAATTTAAGAATACCCATGCGAGTATTTAACCTTTATTTACCACCATACACTTGTAACAATATTATATGCTAATATTTTAATGGATTGGGTACCGGCAGATAAAAAGAACGCTGGATAGCTATTTATAAGTATAAAAATTTACATTTTTAATTAATATAATAGTAAGTTTATACAAATAAAAAAAAGTTTAATCTATTTGATGTAGTATTACTTTTATTTAAAAAATAATAATACCGCTTTAAGTCTGTACCATATCATAGTTCGATTTAATTTCGATTTTTTTTATATCTCAGCTCCCTTTTTCAATGAATGTTATTTTGATCTGACGTTATTTATTTATTTAAATACTTTATTGCACTTAAAAACCTAGTAAAGACGCAAGCTATAACGTCCTAAGGCATTCGCGTTCTTCGCCAGCTAACCTTGGGGACCATGAAAGGTGATACCTACGTATTTTTTAACTCCCTTTTATATTTAAATAGGTGGTAGGCGGAGTGATAGTGGTAATTTGCCAAGTCTGCTGGGGCGGGTAAGTATCCCTATCCACCGTCGTGCCGATAAAACCAGTAAAGTGTATCCACAAGTTTCGGGATCAGACTCGAATTCCGTCATGCTCAGTCAAGCCGGCATAGTGTTAGGGGCTGATGTCAGTCATAATTGTCTAAATCCAGTCGCTAAAATTCACGGACCTTGCGCTCCACTTACTAACAGGTGTGCGCAAGGTCACTGTGCTAGTATAAAAACTATTTTAAAAAAAACCCTTCATAACTATTCACAAACAGATATACCAACGTTAACAAATATTCTTACTAATTCTAACGTAAATAGTTGATGAGCTTACCTGATTGTAACTATAACTAAAACTATATTTAATTATTTCTTGAAAAATCCTTGAAATAACAGTTAAAACATGTACCGATGGGACTGAGCCTTAAATTACAAAACACACGTTACCACATAGCGTATGATTCGAGTCGTTTAGCCTAAAAACTTTGCCGCCGCTTTAGGTACGCCCGACTCAAATAAATGTATTTATAATTTAATAGATCCACTTTAGTTATAAAGTAACAAATTATCTTAATAATAGGTAATATTGAAGATATAGCCGTGGGCGATGTTACTATTTTTGTATGCACGAATTTAGTTGCGCAATGAACTACGGTGCATCGTAGCCGGAATGCAATGTTGACCAATGCGGGGTCATTCATATTGAATAAGTACCTAGGTAGGTACAATGGATAGAAATAGTTTAAGACTGTATTATATCAGATATGTTTACGTTTAGGTTAAGGAAAAACTAATTATTATTATTGATTAATAGGCGAGCAGCGCATTGCTGATATGCCTATATCAAGCACTGGTGTAAAGTTTATTAAATTGTCAGTTATCACCATAGTCTATTTCGATTGTCACTAGCCTCTCGTCCAGTTTGTTTTTAAAAGTGTTCACAGTTGAGGACTTTAATATGTCTTCTGGTATTTTGTTCCACTCTCTGTTATTCATGAAGGGATATCCTATATTTGTATTGCTGGATATTGAATTAAAACAATATTAGATACTACTATTTTATATTTACATTTAAAATGCTATTTATACTTGTTCATTTAACGCACAATAGTTAAATATACGATTAGATACATATACGAAGTAAGTTCCTATACATTATTCATGTTAGCAAAAAATATTAGGGAAACAAGAAATCAAGTGATACTGAAGTACCTCATCACGACCGTATCCCTTCCGGGGTGGTCAGTAACCACGCTTATGAAGAAGCGCATTCACATTTAGCCAACTTAACTATAGGCCATGCCATTACTATATATAATGTCTCTAGCGTACCAAAGTCGGGAAATATCACAAATATATTAAATATTAATTTTATTTATTTAAATTGATAAATATTATTGTGGCCCGACCAGGAATCGAACCCGGTACCCGAAAAAATATTTTAATTTAATTTTGTTCCTAATATAATACCGTTATCCGAGATGATGACAACAGACCTTATGGTATGTCGTTAGTCCCCTGGGAACAAGGACGTGCTCTGGCGTGCGTCGACACCCTCGCCACGTCGCATCTCAGGGGGACAGCGCATAAAGCGGAGCAAAAGAAAATGCGGAGTCCGGCAAGCGGCGCAAGTATGTAAGTATATTTAAAAATTATTACATATTTGTGCCGTTTGATGTAGAAACTCTGGGCCCATGGAGTCCAAACGCAAAAAAGTTTTTAAGACATAACACCGCGTCTTATCGTCTCCTCCGGTGACAAGAGGGCTGGCTCTTTCTTCGCCCAAAGAATCAGTATTGCAATTCAACGCGGAAATGCAGCCAGCGTTTTTGCCACCATTCCACGCGGACGGGACTTATATCCCTATGCTTATACTATTAAGTATTAATTTTATTTTATATTTATTTTTTTCGAATGAATATAGGTAATATAGTATAAGAATAAGGTCTAAACTGTAATAATTCTATAATATAAATCAATTTAATATTAGAGTTAGAAACAACATGCCAGCAATAAATTAAACATTACTCAGGCCACCGCTAGTTGTTATCATAAAATGTTAAGCTGTTAAGCATTGTTTTTGTATAAACTTTTTTTTAACAGCTGTTTGTTTACATAAAATGTTTTGCTATAGCGAATATAGAGTAAGTTGTTTAAGATTTTCGCTTGAGAACTCCACGACATGTTTGTCGTGGAGTCAACTTCAAGCGCGAGTACTGAGAGAGCACTGTAGATAAGCAAGGTCGTCTCTTTGCGGCGCGCCGTATCCTTGCCGACTCTAAATGTTCATGTAGTGATGCCAAAGGGGTTTTCAAGTGCTAGTTATATAGTAGGTGCTACAGCCGGCGGCGGTAGAGGAGCTAGGGGCCCCACGTACAAGAGGTGCGCGAGGTTATTGCGGGCGTACCGACCTCTCTGCGGCGCGCCATGCCCCGGCCGACCCCACATGGCAGCCCAGGTTTCATGGTGCCGAAGGGAACATTCTGCTGACTCACGCCGACTTTCCTGCACAAATAACAATTTAATATAATCAATCGGCAAAAAATACTCATAAATATCCAAAAAGATTTATCAAAATAAAATGTTTTTTTATAAATTAAGCTTTTTAAAACCAAAGCGATATCGCCGTAAATTTTAATATTTAATCCATTACTTTTCTTTTTAATTCGTATTTCAAAAATGTTTTATAAAGTACCAATTTTTATTTTCAGTGTTTCGTCTTTGACACTTTTTTATTGGTTAATTACGAAACAATAAATTATGAATTTCATAAAAATATTGATAAGTATTGGTCCTTAGGTCGATGTGTTACTTGGATTTTGCGTTTATTGTTTGCAGTGTGATCTATTTATCTATACAAACCTCAATTTTATCATATTTAACTTGCATCTGAGATTTAAGCTCCCGTAAATAATCATTATTTAACAGCTCGCGCCATCTGAAACGGATAAAAGTCAGATTAAACTTATTGCGCTTCCAAGAAATAGTATGGGAACGGGTTACTAAATCTCCGAAATTAATGTTCGAAAACGCCTCGGATGAGCGGAAGATGCCGCTTAAAAAAATAGATATCTATCAGACAAACGTTGAGATGTTATCGGCTACATCGGAATATCACGTCGCGACTCGAGACCACAGATCACAAAAAAATAGAAGAAATTGCATATTATAATTATGATAATTTTGTAGCAAATCACGCAATTAAGGAATAATTTAAAACGTAGCAGCTTAAAATCATAATAATAATATTATGGTCAAAAAAGCAAGATAATATATAATTTTATAGCATTCCATGGAATCACCGCGCGGGTGTCGGGTCCATCTCTCTAAAGAAAGAGTAGAATAATAGTGTCTCGGTCTTCCGATCGACTATAGACTGGTTTACAAATGAGGCCTATTTTAATTGCGCAAGACTCCCACCATTCTGCTAGTCTCCCTATCAAACCAAATGTTGTATGATTCCCGTAATGCCGTCTTGGAAGCTCGTTTCATAAAAGTCATTGACGGCAGACCTGCTTAGGCCCAATTCTTTCAGTAAGGGTGAAAAGATTTTGCTGGAATTCCTCTCGCACCAACTTCCACTTTAATTTTAACCCTCGGAACGGTAAGTTCAATAAGAATAGCTTTATTACAAGTTCCGAGAACACACTAATAATATAATGTTTGTACAAATACGTCCATTTGTTGTACAACAAGTAATATAAAAGATACCTAATTACAGAGATATTAAATAAATAAATAAAATAAATAAAATATTTCCAGACAGGTCACACAGCGCCATCTAATTTCCGTGGTAAGCTATGAGGCTTGTGTTACGGAAACTAGATGGTTGATAAACTACATATTATACTTTTTTTTTGTAAATATATACATATTATACATATAAACACCCAGACCGAGACAAATTATACAATGTACAACTTGCCCCCGGTGGGAATCGAACCCACGACCTCCCGAGTTCACGGCAACGTTTGTTACCACTAGACCACGGAGGCGGTCAAAAATATATGAGTATAACAAGACAGGGCAAGAAACCTAACGGTATAAGAATCAGAGTTAGACCAATCGGTACAGAATGAATTAGTATATGACAGTCATTGTTGTTTATGGTCTTGTTCGAAGTTAAAATTAACTATTTTGTTGTTTTACGCAGAATATGCCGACCTGCGTACTTCGGAAGTATAAAACATGTTCGTCTTTGACAAGAGAACCTCGTGCCCGTTTTTTTTTATTATATATAAATGTTGATTAAACTAATATTTTTTAGTATTCAATTAAAATTCATGAAACATTCTAGAAGTTGTGATTAAAATATAGTTCCGCTTCTCGACCTTGTATAATAGAGAGTTGCACACAAGTATAGCCTTAAAAACACTTAACTACCTACTACTATGGTTTACACCGATATTTTTCTGTTCTATGATGGCGACGTTCATCAGTGTTAATGTCAGTATGTTGGTGCGGTATGGGCCCGGGTTACCGCGAGAAAGCGGCACGTGACGCAACACTCGCGTCACAAATCGATGAGCACTCAATACTGTATAATCACATTAACAAGCTCACGTGTGCATTTTAGGTTGAAATTATTGAAGTGTGCTGGACTTTGCCCAGCACGCCATCATCATATCACATCCCCGAGAACCTAGTCCTAGACCTCCACTGTTGGATATGGGTCTTCCAGAAATTTCTGGTTAATTCGGCGTTGTGGAATCGTTAATAAATTGTCATTAAAAATAACATTAAATTCGCGCCAATCAATCTCGTCTGCCCAGCGTAGTGACTGTAGGCCAAAATCTCCCGAACTTTCTGGTAGGAATCATACAGTATTTGTTCTGATGATGATGGTTTTAATGAATGAAGTTATTATTTAACCAAAACTTATTTGTGATATGTTTCGAGTTATCTAGAGACATCGACGAGCTAGCCACTTGTCATGATGAGCCTATAGTAAAGTTGTCTAAATGAGAAAGTTCTTTAAAAACTGATTTCTGACCACCCCGGAAGGGACACCGTCGTGATGACACTTTACTTTATAGATATTTTTATCTTTATTAATCCACAATGTGAGATATGTGGTATTGGCGGAGATTGTTGGACATATCATGGACGGAGTTCCGAACCAACAAATCCATACTGGAGAACCTGGGGATCAGACAACGCCTTTCGTCGACTGTACAATCACGCATTCTCACTTTCTTCGTACGCTTGTCACGGCGTGGAGAAACATCCATCGAGCGCCAGGTAGTCCAGGGGAAAGTGCATGGCAAGAGGATGCGTGATAGGTCTCCGATGAGAGGGACCGATCAGGTAAAGGTTTCAATGGATCATCCGCTACATGAGTGTACTATAAAAGCTGCGGTTCGAGAGGAGTGGCGACGGTCAAATCGCGAGTACGACCACTCTGCCAAGAGTGTAGCGACTATGAAGAAGAATCCACAATAAATCAAAACTCTCTGTTTTGAAATCAGAAGACACCTATTTGTAACACCTTAAAATAAAATTAATTGTATAGAATAAATAAAATGTTATTTTACACCACATTATAATAACAAGGTATTGAAGAAAAACACATTCTTTATGTTGCACAAGATTCAAATTCTGAATGTTAAACGACGGAATTCATTTTAAACGATGCCTACTTTGAGATGCGCGAATATTGGGTTCTGTAGTAAACTAACCTATTTACCTATACTTACTTAGTAGCTTCATTGTATTGAGTATGCCCTTACATCTGTTATTAGCCCACACTCGTTTATAAATCAATTTAAAAAAATATGTATATATTTAAAAACTTTAAATGTACATAATATGTATGTACCAAAATGGGGCAAAAAGCTAAACGGTATGAGAAATAAAGCTAGGATCAAAATTAATTTGTCTATGACAGTCCATTGCCGGTCATGGTTGCGTTCGACGTGCACGTTCATATTGATTTTGTTGTTTCACGGATAATATGTTGACCTGTATGCTACATAAGTGTAAAAGACGGTCTTTTGACAAGAGAAGAAAAGTAGATGGCGTAAAAAATATGTAGCACTCATTTTTTGTATGTGTAGTTAACTAATATTTTGTTACAATTTTGTTTATTTTATTTTTAAACTGCCTCCATGGGTCCAGCGGTTAAAGTTAAAGCTGTCGTGATGGGCCTATAGTAAAGTGCTAAATGAGAATCCGCTTCTTTAAAATCGTGGTTCATGACTACCTCGTAAGGAATAGTAATATTTTTTATCTAAAGAATCAGATATTGAACGTTTGCTTTTTACAATATTATCCGCCGGTTGCAGGAAAGATCATTAAAATAATCTATGATCAATATTTTGATTGTTGACACGTGATTGGTAGTTAATAATAATAATAAAATTCTTTATTGCACATTAAAATATACAAAATAAAATGACGTATAGGCGATCTTAATACCTTGTAGGTATTCTCTAACAGCTAACCTTTGGGAGAACGACATAAGAAATTATGGGGTGCAGAGTTAGAAGAAGAGAATAAATATTAAACTAAATGCAAAGGTTGCTATACCTTTCACTGGGTATATCATATGTCATATTAACAAAGTATGGAAAATAAATAAATATATAAATAAATTAACATGTCAGTTACATACACAAAATGTCTGATAAACAATGGCAGTCTGTTTCATTGGCGAGCTGCTGAAACTGTGAGAGAATCCGAATATCTGCTAGTAGAGTGGAGAGGAATTCCTCTTCCAGCATTCCAGCAATTGCGTTAAACATGTTAAAAGACATTTAGCCTTTCTGTAACTGGCCGTATGTATTTTGTTTGCGGGACTCTAGAAAATCTTCAACGCACAGCGATAACATTTAGCAAGCACTTGTCATAAAAATAAATAATTTGCATTAATTCTTTAGGCATCGCTATTAATTAATTAGAATTTCACAAAGTGTTAGATTATGCGTGAGCGAGTGTTGCGTCGTGCTTGACCGTATTAGGTACAATATTGCTATCTAGCCAGATGTTATAATAAAACTGTTTTACGGAAGTGTATTCCGTATAGAATATAAAAGAGTCAATCTATACATACTTCGACCTTGATAATTGTAAAAGTAAAGCATCATCACGACCATATCTTATTCCGGGATGGGCAGAAACCACGCATTTGTAAAGAGTGAGTTCACATTTAGTCAACCCGTCATGGCAAGAGGCAAGATCGTAAAAAATGTCACATATATAATTATATATATATATTTGAATATTTTGAAAACAATAAATAAAAAAGTAATGTTATGCCTAACACACATAAAAAAATAATATGTTTTTTTGTGTTCTCGAGCAGGTATCGAACCCAACAACACGTTTAAATCTACGGCCTTAACCGCTAGACCACTAAGGCAGTCTGGATAACTGTGACCTTCGAAAATAGAGGTGCAGATCGATCCATATAGACAGCACATTAAAAATTAATATGTTTTTTGCGCGGTGGTGGCTTGGTTGTAAGAACGCGTACCTTAAATCCTACAAAGGTCGGTTCAAACCTACCCGGCATGTACCAATAAGAAATACACTTTTCTTACGTACATTTGTCATAGATTTACAACACCACCGTTCCAGTGCCTCGGAGAGCACTTTAAGCCGTCGGTCCCGGTTCCACTAATGCAAACTTGTGAAATCGTTAATAAATTGTCATAAAAATTGACAACATATCCTCGCTAAAATTAATAAATATTATTGTGTCCCGACCAGGAATCGAACCCGTTAAGTTCCATATCTTAGAATATCTCTATAACCCATAAAGACAGCAAAGTATATTTTAATTTACATTTGTTTTTCCTAAATAATCCCAATATTTGACCAGCGTCTAATTATTCATGTGAATTATCAATGTGTTTATGAAGAGACGGGATCGAAGAGTAATAAACTAATACTAACTGGCAGTTTTCCTCGGGTGCTCTCGTGACGTCACTGGAATGTAGAGTTCGTGGGCCTACTCTTCTCTGCCTCGCTAACAAAGGTACCAGCTCAATGCCTCCCGTCAACCTCAGTATAGTAGCCTCTGGAGTCGTCTTCTTCTCCCTAATACTATCCTCATTATCAACTCCACCTTCCAACTCTGGCAAAAAACGATCCAATCTCTCCCCATTACTTAACCTTTTTACAATCTTTTCCTTTCTAGATGTCTTTTTACTATGATTGTCACTTACAACCTTTTTTATTTCTACTTTTTCTTTTTCTTCTTCATGATGAAGTTTAGCATGTATGTCTGGCAATTTTTCAACACTAGAAGGCTTTATATTTTCCTTTTCTGGCGAATCATCATCTTTCTTTACAAGTGGTAAAGTAAGCGAAGACTTTTTGTGGCGCTTGTGGTCTCCTTTTATTTTGTCAAAAGCCTCGTTGTCCGTCCAACCCTGGAAAATAACATTGTTAAACTTGCAAGACACTTCAAAGAGTTTTATATACTCGTATATCTATGTGTATGTAGGTATATCTACATATTCACCATAGATTTTGAGAAATTTAATCCCACGTTTCTGGGATTCCTCCAGATGACACCTCCGGGCCCCGGCTTACCCCACGGTCCTTCCAAAGCTTGCTAAAATTATATTCAAATATAAATACCCAATCCTAGACATACCTAGGCAAATTACGTATAGTTAACGTTCTTGGAACTTACCAATCTGCGGTCACACTCCAAATCCTGTTTAATTTCATCTTTGATAGCTTCCTTTCTTGTGTCAACCATGTTATCTAAACATAATTATGAATATTATTCTACAATACAATAAAGACTAGTGGATTAATTTACTAAGGGTTAATTTTACCATTCTCTATCAAAATTGCAATTATTATACCTAATCTAAGTTAAAATCTAAGTTCCGCATAACCCAGTCCAGTTTCCGTTTTAATTCTACAATACGATAAAAACTAGTGGCCTAATTTACTAAGGGTCAATTTCACCGTTCTATATCAAAATTAGGATTAGTATAACAAATCTAAGTTTCGCATAACCGAGTTCGGTATACATGAATCCGTTTTTATTCTACAATACGATAAAAAATAGTGGCTTAATTTTGTAAGGGCCAATTCAATCTATCAAAATTGAAATTAGTATAACTAATCTAAGTTCCGCATAACAATATTATGTAGGACAATGTTTTTCTTTTGACAGTGACAGCTACACGTCTTATTCAAAAAGAAAACCTTGAATTTCGTTAATTTTATATTTTCTCTCTTTACTCTCCAAATTAGATGCAAGATCTCGGTTTAGCTTAAATTGATCGCGTTTAGTTTGAATTGTAAAATGCAAAGAAATTGTAAGGAAAACTTTAATACACTACGACTTAGGTTAGGCTATAAACCACCACGCTCTGGCTAAGTGCAATTAGGCAAGAATGCCCTTATAGTATTTCCCTTCAACGATCTATAAACGAAAAGTACTTCTTATATTGGTACCTTATCACCATCAGTCCCTAGAACACAGAATCTTAGACCTCTACTGTTGGAGATGGGCCTTCCATAAATATCTGGAGAATTTGGTCATCACGGCTGGCCAGACGGGTTTGCAGGGATCTGTCAATTTTTAATGACAATTTATTGACAAATCCACAAGTTGGGAACCGGGACCGACGGATTAACGAGCTTTCAAGGGAACTGTGGTGTTGAAAATTTGTGACAAATGTGAAAAATGCCGACCTTTTTAAAAGCGTTCTATAACCAAGCCACCGCCGCTCTATTGGTACCTACTAGATGACATTGTGATTCGATCCTGCAATCTATGGATTAAGGATAGCGTTCCATACAATTGAAACCTTACCTAGGATTTTCTTATAACTCTTCTGCTGATCTGGCGTCCTTCTGTAGCGAATGTCATTGTCGACAGCTTTACGGAGACCATCTGCGTAGAAGAGTTGCGGATCTTCGCGAAGCCGATGCGGGTTGCGCCTGCGTCGACGCGGTGACGAATACCTCTGCCTCGCCTCAAATGGAGAGACGCCCTGTTATATAAAATGAGGTTTAACCAATTGATTGTTTAAATCTTGCTCGGTCGATGAGATATGGAATATGGCTGCTCGGTTGCATCAGAACTTTTTTTCCAAAATCACGTTTTTTCGTAAAACATGTTTTGATGCAACTGGTATTTATGAGTACAATCGGTCAGACAACAGACTACCCATTTTGATATTAAATAGCTTTTTTACGATTTTCGTGTTGTGCACTCGTAGGTGTTAGAGCAATTTGTAAGTCATTTTTTGTGATGTTTATTATCTTCGAGCTACTATGTTTAGCTCATTGTTTGATAATTGTCAATCAATCAATAGACATAATATATAAATGGGTGTGTTACGAGATGACTAAGAATACTCTTTAAACTTATCATCATCTCGTAACACACCCATTTATATTAATTCATACGAAGTCTCACAGCAGTATTTCAGTATATACTACAGTATAATATGTACGTCCACAATAATATAAAACAATTTAAAAGAGGTTCCTGGGTTTCAAGGAAAGTCTGTGCCTAATTTTATTGTTATCAGTAAAGTGGGCTGGACCCAGAGGCAAAATAAACAGATAAAAGAGGGCCGTGTGGTCGTGATCAGATGAAGACGTCACCCTATGTGTTATTCTTATGTAATTTTATTAAAGTACGAGTACGTTTGGTAGTTTGCGTAAAATCAATACATCCATACAAACTTATAGGACTAGTTTCGGTTACTCTTCTTCTTTAATGGCATTTGTTCATTTAAATGACCACTTTTCCTCTCATAGCAACACTTCTAACTTTTATAGATAACAACTTTATAAGTAATATTTCTACTGAGCAATAGATAGGGCTAGTGTAGTTGTAGTTCTAATCAGAAGAGCTGACATAGTCAAACCTAGATCCCCTGTGACGTGAGCTACATGGGCGCTTTTATGCCAGTTACATATTCGTTCATAATACGAGAAATGAAAATGTTTACTTAAGTAAAAGTTAAATATTGTCAATAAATGGTTAGGCAGATGACACACCCTGCATGTTGCCAAATAAACTTAATAATTATGTTGTTAGTAAGATTTTGAAATTGGCCGTGCCTACTAACAGCTACAAAAAAATATGACGTTATTATAAATCATAATGAAGTTGTATAACGCCTATCACAAATGTCATCATAATGCAAATTTTATTTCTTTACTATCCATTCACGTTTCGTGTTTAAGGATTTTAAAGTAAATAATTGCTATGTCTAAATTTATTACTATTGTACTTAGGAGCGGTAATTCATCACGGCGTCGTTCACTTAATAAATAATAAATTGTTAAAAAGGTATTTTTTTTTCTACGTTCCTTGTAATATTATTTTTAATGAATCGTTTAGATTCCATTTGATTAGATACCATACGGTCGACGCCAAGTCTAAAAGCTAGAAAATTCCGCGCAGTTATAAAAATATCGTATCGCGGATTGATTTAACGTAGGCAATAAAATATTTAATGGTTCTATATTGGTAGTTTTACAATTAGCTATGTTCTTAATACAACGGCCATGGAAAAGACATGCCCTTTGGATCAATCAATCATGTCTCCTCAATTATTCTGAACAACCACTTCCACAAACTGCGCCAACAATTATTCTTTAATATCGATTGGGCTTTATTAGATTGAACGAAAATGGCGGAGACATAGGTAAGTAAAGAACAAGCTCAATAACAGCTTTGCCTATCTCTCTTCGTTCCATGATAAATCTCTTCGATCCTCTCACAACTATCTTCTTTCGATCCCTTCGCATAACTCTAGTTTCATTTCAAACCAGATCGCGTATATTATTATTATGTATGTATGTGTATAGTTATGTATTAGTATTTAGTTTATTATATATATATTTATATGTGTATGTATGTATATGTAGTTATATGTTTGTGGCTAGTTATTAAATAATACTTTTGATATTTATATTGAATATTTCAGCACCTACTTTCCAGTAAATTGTTTAAAGTTGTCCCAATATATGATAAAATGTCTTGCGGCATTAAAGCCCGCCTTTGTTTTTGTGCACTAACTATTAAATAATAATAAAAAAAAGTATCATCACGACCGTTTCCCTTTCGTGGTGGTCAGAAACCAAGCTTATTAAGAAGCGGATTTACATTTAGCCAACTTTACTAAAGGCCAATCATGACAAGTAGCACGCTCATGTCTCAAGAGATGATGTCTCCAGCGTACCAAACTCGAGAAATATCACAAATAAATTGAATTTTAAAATTAACCGCTAGACCACGGAGGCAGTTTTATAGGTAAGTTTAGTTATTTTAAAATTAGTTAATTTATTAGCCATCCATCGATTTGATCTGACTGTGTCTGGTTCCATTGTGTGTGGGAGAGGAGGATAGAAGTAGTCTATTGATCCTTTTTACGCATAATTATCCATCATGACTATCCTTGGCTCATCTCAATTAATACTATATGATGTAATGTAATGAGGCGGGAGAAGAGAGGAGAAAAATTAGGTCTTGCGACTGACTATGGGCTAGTTTAAAAAGGGGGCCCTCTATTTTTGTGCAATAAGACGCTTACCATACACCATTCTACTTTTATCCCTAGCCATCAAAATATTGTATAATTCTGCTTATGCCATCTTTGGATAGAACTCCCAATTTAAATGTATTGACAGCAGACCTGCTTACGCCCAACACTTTTAGTAAGTGCTGCAAAGATTTTGTTGGAATTCCTCTCGCACCAATGAGTATAAATTTTGATTATTTCGTCTGTGAGATCATACATCACCATCAATCATTTGTTCAATAAAATCCTACCAATAAGTGTGTCAAAAATCATGTCACTAGCTAATACCTAAGATTTCCCGCGACTTGCCTATGTAGGTATGTAAATATGTAAGTAAAGTAGGGCATTACCTTGATTTCATCCTCAGGATATATTCCTCCACCTCGTAAGTCTGTGTACCGAATGCCTCGAGCGTTGGGCGCTCCTCCACCAGCACGACCCCATGGTTCGTATGACGCCAGCTCTTCTCGGGCCTATAACACAACGAATCATATAAAAAATATCGTCTTTGGTGATATAAATATTCAGTTAATTCTTATTATATATATATATGTGTATATTTAGCGCCTAAATATAGTGTTAAACATAGGATTGTATCACGACTATCACCCATATTCCAAGGCGTTTTCTCAACGGCAGGACCACTCAACATTTCCTTCCAGCTGTCAAACGAAGGTTTCTGTTATTTTTACGATTAAAGTTAAAAATGGAGCTGATTGTACCAGTTTTATTTTAAGGTCAGCCGTAAGCTGGTACATTCTTACTATGTATTCTAAGACGTTTTCACATGGACTCCTCCACTCAACCATAGCTACCGCCTCCATGGTCTAGTGGTAACAAACGTTGCCGTGAACTCGGGAGGTCGTGGGTTCGATTCCCACCGAAGGCAAGTTGTACATTGTATAATTTGTCTCGGTCTGGGTGTTTATATGTATAATATGTATATATTTACAAAAAAAAAGTATAATATGTAGTTTATCAACCATCTAGTTTCCGTAACACAAGCCTCGTAGCTTACCACGGAAACTAGATGGCGCTGTGTGACCTGTCTGGAAATATTTATTTATCAAATAGAACTGTCAACCTCAAGGTACCTACGTCGAGTCATATCTTGACGCCTTCTTACAAAGTGTGCTATTTTCGACAACATTTATATTATTTCAGCTCGTGTTTTTTTATGTTGTTATTAATTGCCATTATTAGGTAAATTACTTATTTTAATAGTTAATGAACACATTTTTAACATAATTAAACATTTCAAAATAAAATATTTCAAATGGTAACATTTATCCTTTCGAGGTTCGGAGAGTTTACAACGACGAATACAGATTTCGAGGATGCCTTAAAGAAACCAATTTGACAGCCGGAAGGAATGGTTGAATGCGGAGCCATTGAGAAAACGTCTATGTATGTTTGTAGGTGCAACAAATAAGCGAAGTTGGGGTGCCACAAAATCTCTAGATGTATCCTCAGACACTTGCATAAACTGTAAAAACTCTTGATACAATATTTTTGCTTGAGACTAGCTATAACTACTGGAATAATGATTCGTATTAAATTTTGGGTGGGCTTATACAACTATTGATGTGTTTGCATAACTCAGCTATAACAATAAAATACAGTTTTTTATTTCCATAATACATTAATTAAAGTACCTGACTCAAGTAATAAAGCAGACGAAACTGCGATAAAATTCAATAAATCCATTTGAGTGATCATCCGCAAAATAATTTCTTTAGAAATGAAAGAATGTGAAAGTTGATGAAGATAGATAAGTTTGGAATTATCCGTAACGAAAATGATAATTTAAAAACAATGGAACTAGGTGTAGTCAGCAAAAGATCCGCTGAATTTTCATACAAGTCTTACGCATGTGTCCCACACTACCTGCAGTCGTGTTCCATTATATAATAATAATAATAATAACTTAAGTGCAAACGTTTATGTAATTGAATCCGTTAATAATCCCAAGGCTCGCCATTTTACACGATCTCCTCCCGCCTCCCATCCATCCCCCCCCCAACGACCTTCCTGAGGTCATCTGTCCATCTGGCTGGGAGTCATCCCACTATATCTCTTTCAGTACGTGGTCTTCATTTCAGAACCCGTCTAATCTATCATTCGTCGGTTCTGCGACAGAAGTGTCCGGCCCATTGCCACTTCAGCTAGATAATTGTGAAAGCTATGTCGGTAATTTTGGTTTTCTGACGGATGTCCACGTTTCAGACCTTATATCCTTCAGAGAAATACATACGGTAAGCATATATATATATATATATATAGAAAAAGTAAAGTATTATCACGACCGTTTCCCTTTCGGAGTGGTCAGAAACGACGCTTATAAATAAGCGGATTCACATTTAGCCAACTTTAGTACAGGCCAATCATGGTAAGTGGCATTCATTAACTTTCGCTAACATCCACTACACTTATCGATCAATTTTTACTTGTATCTTGTACGAGTATGTGGGTAAAAATGTTGCGCGTGTAATTTGTCTTTATGTTTGCCCTAATTTATGTAAAATCGGCTAAACCGGTTGTATGTGCCCGCCAAAAATGTGATTCAAATATATTTTAGAAAAATATTTTATTATTCACGTATAGAAATAGAAACAAGTGGATCGGATTAAGTTGGCAAGATACGGTATACATATCAAGACATTACACATGGAACTGAATAACTACGTCTTACTGACGCATTCAAATCAGTAGTAAGCTTATAGCTATCGAGCCGTAAGCTGAGCGTTCTATACTCGTCTCGCTGTGACAATTTTTCCATCTTATTCGCGGCGATGCAACTGTGTCTTGGCTTGTAGTGTTATCTATCCGTTCCGTATTTTGTAGTGGACAATATAGCGCGTGCCGTGTCGTTTTGTTTGAATCAAAGCTTATACTCGTAATAGCGCGGTGGTGTCTCGGTTGTAAGAACGCTTTTATTAAATCCTGCAATGGTTCATACCCCCCCGGCATGTACCAATGAGAAATACAACACCATCGGAGCCTCGGAGAGCACGTTAAGCCATCGGTCCCGTTTCCACTAATATCAACTTGTGGAATCGTTAATAAATTGTTATTAAAAATAAAGCTGGCCAGCGTGGCGAGTGTAGGCCAAATTCTCCAGATATATGTTCTGGCCCATCTGCAACAGTTGAGGTCTAGGACGCTTAGTTCTATGGCTGTAATGATGATATGATCGTAAAATAGACACAAAACTACAGTCACATTACAAAAGTAATGACATAGATTTGATAATGATTGTCTTAGTTATATACCATGTTATATTTTATCTATTGTATTTATATCCCCGTGTTTATTAATTGATGTATCTAGGTTTTTAAGTCAATAAAAGTTTATTATTATTATTATTTTATTACACGCAGGCGTATCATAAAGTAAAAAAATATCTTGATACGCGAAGATATTTGTAGAATCCCCTTACTATTAAATGACTACCTATCCAAATATTTTTAATACGCATGGTAGTTTTCCATAGTGTGCCAGTACGATGTCATAGATAATATTTATGCTATACTTGTCTCTGTTGTTCTAACTTTTCTCTCTTCCTGTCCTCCCGTTGTCTCCTGGCCAGCAGTTCCCCCTCGGCGCGTGTCTGCTGGGCTCGCTGCCGTTCCACTGTTCTTCGCCGAGCCGAGCCAGACGTCGGCGCGCTTAAACGCCTGATAAATTTCCAAGAGTGGCGTTTAGTACTTTAAAACACTGTGGTTTGCTTTAAAGAAGGTTATCGGAAAATCAAATATGCTCCTAAAGTATATTTTGGTTCTGTCTATGAAAAGTTGGATAGGTCTATTGCTAAGGGTTTTTTAAATAATGTTACTAAGATTGCCTCTGCATTGTTTTATTTTTTTAGCACGACATTTGTCACCAGTAGTTCTAGCATGCTCAAACTCCGTTATCGAAACGAGAACAAGATTTTAGAGCGCGTGAGTTCCATGGGGTGCGGCGAAACGAAACTACAAATTAGCAGCTCGGATGTATGAACATTTAGCTTTCTTTTTATTTAGCAAAAGACAAAAAATGTCCTCACTCTCTATTAATATTTACGGGTCGTAATTTCAAAAAAATCTTAAAAGCTCTTTTAGTTGCAAACGGTGGTAGTTTATAGCTTATATACACACTGAAAAACTACGCTTGGAAGGTGTTAAACATGGTAGACGGTCATTAGCCACAAAGCATTAGGCTTTTAATCGTTTTCTATGACACGCTTTTAAAGTTAACTGACCTACTCGTAGTTCAGGAACAAAATACTTTTTATTGTTTTCACATACACTAAAAAATTGTTAAAAACTTACCGTCTCAAATATCGAGATTTCAAAGCAAACATGGGAAGTCTGTTTTTTTGCATTCCGAAATTATTATTTTAATAAATCTATAAACTTATAATATATATAAATAATAAATATCTATATACTATTAAGAGACATATGTTGTTGTGAGTGAAGAGTATATATTTTCCGTGAATTAACTTGATGCATTGCCGCCGAGCACTTCCTTAGAACTGCGAAACTATAACGACCTGGCGAACGAGCGTGCAACCCTTGCACGTTTCCATAATCACGCACGATACGAACATTATCATTATTACAGCCCCTAGAACACGGAGTCCTAGAGTAGAGTACTTCTACTGCTGGAGATTGGCCTAGACAATTTATTAACGATTCCACAAGTTGGTATTCGTGGAATCGGGACCAACGCCTTAACGTGCTCTGCGAGATACGGGAATAGTGGTGTTGTAAATCTTTGACAAATGTACGTAAGAAAAGTGAGTACATGTGTTCGAACGACGACCTTTTATAATAATAATAAAAATCGTTTACTAAAAGCTAGTACATTTTTTTAGGAATTGGCCACTGGTGCCCAAACAAAGTTAATCTAAATCTCAGGCACGAGTTCCATTACACAAATAAATATAATATATAATATAATACATATCGATTTTTCAACTTAATTTATACTTTTTACTATTAACAATTACAAATTGAATTATGTAGGTATATAATTCAATTTGTAATTGTTAATAGTAAAAAGTATAAATTAAGTTGAAAAATCGATATGTATTATATTATATATTATATTTATTTGTTTTGTTTTAATATTTGTAATAATTCCTCTGTTTCATCATACTTTAATTTATTTAACCAAGAACTTAAAATAATTTTACATTTATTATAGTTCAGAGAATTCACATTAATAGCTTTATTCATTTTATTATAGAGAGTTTTACCCCTGCAATACAGTGGTAAAACTTGCTCATAAAGGCAGTCTTAATTTAGGATAAAGAATTATATGGGTTCTCTTAGTTTTATTGCAGACGGGATCATTTAAGTATATCTTAAAGGAAGCCACCAGCGCTCGTGATTTCATTTTAACGCGATTGATTATGTTACGCGATATTGAGTACAAATAACAAAGTTACCATTCAACCTTATGGCAACTAGTTTGCTCCTAGTTATAAAGCACGCATTGTTCGAAATTAATGAGAAAAAAGTTTTTATAGGTATTTACGCGATATAAATTAAAGAAGAAAATTTTTCCTACTTAATAATAAAAGTGATTTCAAACATTTCCATACACCATAAACTAAAGCTTTGTAAATCTCATTACAAATTCTATATTAGAAAAACGGAATCTTTATTTGTTTTCAAAATCTGTTATTGACCGTCAGAATATTTTTAAAAGTTAGAAACAGTCTTCTTAAAGGTTCCTTGTGGCATTTCTTCACTTAATTCGCCGCGTTCCCATACTTTTTTTTTTGTATTTCAGTGAAGAATTTCCACTAAGTAAGGATGCAGTTACCGATCCCAAATCTGATTTGGATTAAACCATAAACATTTAGCTCGTTGAAACTCCACTGTTTTTATTTTAAAGGTCAAGCCGCCGGTGTGCAATGGGCACTTTGGAATTTATAAATTTAGTAAAGCACTGTGACATAAAGCTCACGTAAATGATTGTAAACACGCGCAATACAATTACCGGTATTTTATAATTTGTTGTACCTACGAGGTTTTCATTTGACCTAGGACCAATTAGCAAGTATTTTCTAATGTAAATAATAAAAATGAAAAAAATAAATTTTTACAAGTAATTAAATAAATTATATGTGTCAATTACAGAAACTTCATTTTGGTACAACCCAGCCATAATAAAGTAAAAATAACACTACCGGCTAGTTGTAGAAAGAATGATCAAAATAATATCTGATCAATATATTTGTATACGCGACGTGATTGGTAGTTAGCTTGTCACTTTGGTTATTTTGGCCAATGACGTGCCTCATAAGCATACTATGTTATGTGTTATTTTCTTCCGATGGATGATGAATGAGGTGATAGGGATGGTAAAAGGTCTAGCCCATACAGCCAAGTCTAACGATGAGGTTATCATCAAATTCCAGATGTTGCAGAATTTGATGCTTTTCTTGGAGTCACTCGCGGCATTATAGCCCAAACATGTCGGGTATAATATACGGGGAGTTCACAGCGCGGGAAAACCGCAAAAAATAAACTGCAACTTGAGCCCCATATTTATAGTTCAATTTATCGTTTTCCATAATTATTCACATTGTAACACATTATTTAACAAAACAACATCACTTTTGACTAACAATATTCACAGTAAGTTAAATTAACAAAACAAAAACTTGCACTTGACATGTTCGTGCAAAATGACGTGAAGGACTTATTATTGACTATGCAGATGTGTGTTATCCTGATGTCACTGAAGAGCTACTGAATAAACTCGATCGTCTGCTCAACTTATGCATCCGTTTCGTGTTCGGCTTGCGTAAGTATGACCATGTATCCCAATATCGTATTCAATTAAAGTGGCTCAATATCCGCTTCCGCAGATCTGCACATCTCTTGACTTCACTTTACGGCATTCTTTACAATTCCCAAACTCCTTTATACCTTAAGACTCGTTTCCAGTTCTTTGGAGACAGTCATAATCTTCATCTTCGCTCTGCTAATAACAATCAGCTCAAAATCCCTACCCATTCTTCCAGCAGATATTCAGATTCTTTTACAGTTTCCGCTGCTCGTGAGTGGAACAAACTTCCTCTGGTTATCAGACGGGCACCGTCTATTAATATATTTAAAAATCTACTTATCGCTCACTTTCTAAACAAACAACATAGATCTTCCTAGTACCTATATCTATCATACTATTTTTATTGTGTGTAAACAGTACTATATACTTGCTTGGTTTCGTATTTATGTATATATATATATATATATATATATATATATATATGTATTTAAGTAGTAGTATGTAACGATTATTATGTATTGTATGTAAATTGTATATTTATAATAATGCACCCCGCAAATCCTCTACCACACTCCCAAAGGTTAGCTGTTATAAAATGCCGAAAGGCATTTAGTTCGCCCTTGTACATTACTTTTAAGTTTTTTGTGCAATATAAAGAGTTTATAAATAAATAAAGGACTCCCTCATAAGCATACGTTCATCATGTCAAAAGATAATCTTCTTCAACTGTCCGTAAGTCAAAAAAGCAATATAAAATACAAATAGATTAGATTACTATTAGACTTAGTCGCAAACGTTATTAGTGGATTTCGTGATTTACGTCAGAGATTGCGCCATAATTACAAAATATTATTCAATTCTCAACTCTATAAGCGCTCGACCTTGACAGCGGCCGTGCAATATGAAACTTTAATAGCATGATAATATATATATTACCAAGTTACCATTCATATAGTTAATAGATTCCATTATATAACGTTTGCGCTTAAGTAACAGAATAGGGCTCTGGTATTATTATAATGTAAGAAGAATTGAATTGATCTCTTTGTATTATATATTGCTTTTTTGACTTACGGACAGTTGAAGAAAGACTGATTATCTTTTGACATGATGAACGTATGCTTATGAGGGAGTCCTTCACGTCATTTTGCACGGAGGGCGCGAGGGCTGCTGGTGGTATAAAGATAAATTTTGCTTCGTATGTCTAAACAATATACACTGCGTTATTTTGTACAAAGGTTTCTTTTATTTTAATTATAACACGCAATGTATAATAAAAAAGCGTTACACATTAGTGCAATTCTGACGAGGGACTGCTCATAAGTTTAATGTTTCGTAATTTGTAAGAAATAAATAAAATACTTACAGAATTAAAGCGTAGTACTTTTCTAAGCACCAAGATAGTTCTGAGTTTGTAAAAACATTAAGTTCAGTCAGCATATTATTCGCTAGTCATTTTTCACATCATCAATCCTAGGTAAAGAATATAGAAGTTTCTTTTTAAATCAGCCTGCAGCAGTGGCTCGCAAAGTGTAAGATAAATTACGATTTAAATTAAAACAGTAGGTACTATTTATATTTAAAAAAAAGTAAGTATAGTTTTTTTAGAAATCCTAAATAAAAAGTAAAAGTAAAGTCATCACGACCGTTTCCCTTCCGGGGTGGTCAGAAACCACGCTTATGAATAAGCGGATTCACGTTTAGCCAACTTATACTATAGGCCAATCATTCTCGAACATTTCAAACCATCAATATTTGAGTAGCTTATAATTTATTTAACAAGTGTTTTGTTTTTTTTTTTTTAAGGTACCAAATTTGTGCAATTTTTATGTTTCCTAATTAATTCTATTAAAAAAGAGAAAAATGTATAATTTTATTTTAGAAGTCTTATTTTTATTTTGTAAATTTGATACATACATATCTTCACGCCAGATCCTTTGCGGGGTAGGCAGAGACAATTGAGCGCCATTTGACACGATCACGACATACCTCTTTCGCTTCGTCGACATTCATTAACCTCTTCATACATGCCCTTTGGTTACGAAGACTTTTTAATGCACCTTCAGTCAGTGTTTTATTTATTTGATCGTGATATGTGAGTCTCGGTCTGCCAGGGCCTCTTTTACCCACAACTTTCGCATTATATATCTGGTTCGTCAATCTTTCATCGCTCATCCTTTCAACATGCCCGAACCATCGTAGCATGCTTTTCCTTATTTTTGTCCCTATGCTTTCCTTCATACCAACCCTTTTCCGTATTTCGACGTTACGTATGCGGTCCGCCAAAGTGACGCCACATATCCGCCGCAACGACCGCATTTCTACTGCATTAACCCTACTCTCATGCGTATTCTGACATATCCACGTTTCGCTTCCATACATCAGTGTTGGTACCAACATGGCATTGTGTATATGGCGAGCCGAGCTTTGTCACTGACATTTCGACTGCCGATCAGTGACCCCAGGGCACCGTTAACACTATTTCCCGCGTTCACTCTTCTTTCAACGTCCCTATCGTACTTCCCATCCGCAGTGAAAACACTGCCCAGATATATAATTTCATTTACTTGTTCTAGAGTTTCATCATCAATCTTTATCGTCACGGTTGTCATCCTTCTTCTTTCAAACACCTTGGTTTTTCTCGCATTCAAACGGAGTCCTTTTTCTGCACATCCCTCCTTCATTCTTGTGACTAGTGATTGCAGTTGTTGTTCGGACGATGCCATAAGAACAGCATCATCTGCATAAAGCAGGCAGTTCACCACTAGATCACTCATCTTTATCCCACAGTCACTCTCTCTCACTCTGTTACTCTCTCACTCTCAATTTGATAGTTTTTGTTATTTTTTTTGTTTGTTTTAACAGTAGTAAGTTTTTAATTGTTTTAACAGTAATAAGTTTTTAATTTCTTCTTCTTTTTATATTGGTGAATGCTGTGACACCTAATTGGTACATATATTAGATAAGCTATAATTATACTATGTTATGTGTGTGATAATATATGTACTGCTGTGTGTACTAAATAAATAAATAAATGACAATTGGCAAGCTCGTCGATGTCTCCACCGTAACAAACTCGAGAAATATACCCAATTTTGGCAAATACGAATACCCTGTAAAGACTAAGGTCGTAATGATACAAAAGAATTCCAACTCAAAAGCCGAAGTATTTACATAACCAAATTCCACAATTTAACTTAGTAGACTAAATTGTTTACAAATGCCTAAGGCTTTGACATTAGCACGTAATAGATAATTTAATTTATGACAAGGTGAAGGATAGTATGTACCTATATAGAAAGTAGGTCGCGGTTAACTGAAGTTTAAGAACCACTGGTGTTTAGTCTA
Organism: Tinea semifulvella; assembly: GCA_910589645.1. Classification (NCBI taxonomy): domain Eukaryota; kingdom Metazoa; phylum Arthropoda; class Insecta; order Lepidoptera; family Tineidae; genus Tinea; species Tinea semifulvella. The sequence continues at coordinate 8,397,444 of OU342586.1, forward strand.
GTCCGTGTCTAGACACAGCTGATGCTTTCAGAATACATATTGTTTGCATTAACCTATTGTGATATTAAAGTTACCTAGGTTTTATATTTTTTATTTAGGTGCGGGTACTAAGGCCGTAGCACGGGCTTTCTTGTTTTTTATCGCATAATATTTAATTTGTGACTAATATGGCGGCTGTCATGATAAAAATCTACCTCACCCGTTTTGTTATGTCCACGCTTAAATATCACTTATTGACATTTCTATCGTGAGAAAACAGTTATTTTTGTCACATGGTACTTTTGCCTTATCTCACTGCCCGTGTTAGAAAAACAATAATTAGAACATTTAATAATTTAGATATAAAGTAAATTATTGTCGCTAATTTCCAATCTTTGGATTCAATGTAATTAAGTCTTAAAATACTTAAATAATTTTAAATTCTTGTTTTGACCAATGTAACGTTGATGTTGGTAGGTATCTACTTTATTACAATGGTGCCACCACAGAAGACGAAAAAAGTGGTCTACCGGGTTTGTTTGCACGTCATCTAACAATAAGGTGTATCTTCCCTAGGAAATAGTACGGTTATTTTACGTTACCTTAGGTAAGTTCAAAGCCAAAATCAAGAAGCTGCTACTTTCGCAAAGTGTGGGCAGTTTGCTTCGGAGTTCGCCTAACAGTTTTAATGCATTCAAATACAATGCAGTTGTTTTCTTTATACCTGGCCAAGGTGATATTTTCCGAATTTTATATCGCGCAAAGAGTGCACTATTGTTCACAGTGAGAAATATTCTGGTGGCGGGTATAATTTTAATTGCTTCTACTCTGTTGCTATCTTTTATGTTCTTATGTTGCCTGTCTCTGTCCTTTCTCTTCGAATAAATAAATAAATAAGTCTTGTTTCAAGCGATGTTATTTTCATATAAATATCACCATGGCAAATTTACAATATTAGTTCTCCTTGAAAGTAAAAATGGCATCTGACATCATTGCAAACGGCACATACTTTCAACAAGAACAACGAATAGGTGGTAGCGGACAGATGGTAGTAATTTGCCAACTCTGCCGGGGCGGGAAAGTATCCACGGTTCTTGCCGATAAACCCAGTAAAGTGTATCCACACGTTTCGGGATGAGGCTCGAATTGCCGTCATGCCCAGTAAAGGCGGCATTGTGTTAGCGACTGATGTCAGTCATATGTGTCTGATTCCAGTTGCTAACATTCCTGGACCTTGCACGCCACTTACCATGAGGTAGGCGTAAGGTCACATATCGTGCTAGTATAAAAAAACCATTGAATATTTTACTTACAAAGGAAGATTTGTCAAAATTTATAGACCACTTTCTTTGTACCTATACCTTAAAAAAAAATTCAATAGAACGACTTTGCATTTGTCTAATTAGCCTATTTAATTGCGTAGAAAGTGGATTTCGTTGATAAAGTTCGCACTAAGATTAAAATACGAATCATTTTATAAGCAGCTACTACATTCTAAAAAGTACTTGTGTATCGTAAAAGCTAATCAAATCTGCAATCGTAAGTTTGAAAAAATACGCGAATTTATGACAGGCTTATGATAACATTGAGCCGAAAGTATTTTTACCCAACGAGTCCTGGCGGTGCCTTGCGCGGGCCCGGTCGATAACTCGCTTCAATTTGTTCCACAATGGTATTGCAGCCATAGACATAAAAAAAAAGAACAGGACTAATTATTATCCCAAAACGCATTGCAATGGTCCTAAAATGCGCGCATTAGCTTTCTGTAAAGCGATATGCCAGTAAAATGAGAAGCGCAAGAGAAAAATACCCACCAATAGTATAACTTATCACATTGCGACATAATAATCTATCCAATTCTATTGGTGGATAATAATCCTTGCGAGCCTCTGTGACCTCAAAACTTTATAAATTTACACCAAAATTAACTTTACCTATCACCTGCTACTATAATATACTTAATTCGTACTATTACTCATATAATATAATTTTAGGCGTACTGATGGTGGTAATTTGTCCAGTCTGCCAGGGCGGGTAAGTAGTTGGTTACCTTGTCAGAACGCTTTCCTTATAATTAAAAAAAAGGTTTGTTCGAACCCCAGCATGTATCAATAAAAATACACTTTTCTTACACCACCCATTCTCGTGCCTCGGAATGCATGTTGACCGTCGGCCCCGGTACCACTAATACCAACTTGTGAAAATATTAATAAATTGACATAAAATTTAACTTCAGACTCTTGCCAACATGTCTGGCCAGTTTAGCCGAGTGTGGTCCATATTTAGAAATATTTTCTTTCCGCATGTTGAAAGGATGAATGAAGAGTAATTGACGACCCAGATATACATATAATACGAAAGTTATGGGTAAAAGAAGCCCTGGCAGACCAAGACTCACATGTTACGATCAAATAAATAAAACAGTAGCTTAAGGTGCATTAAAAAGCCATCGAAACAAAATGGCATGTATGAAGAGGTTGATGAATATCGAAGAAGCGAAAGTCGTGACCGTGACAAGTGGCGCTCAATCATCTCTGCCTACCCCGCAAGGGATTTGGCGTGAAGATCTGTATGTATTTATGTATTTTCTGGAAGGTCCAACTACAGCAGTGGAAATCTAGGATTCTGTGTTCTGGGCGCTGTGATGATGATGACTGACTAGTTTGTTATATTATTATTTTTCGTATTTTTTGTCCTGTCCTTCAAATATTTGTCTTTGATTGCGGGTCAAACTTACTTCCGTCCTCCCTATATACCTACAGGTATTGTGAATTGGGTTAAGAGTTTTACATTTATTTAGTTCTTATGTAAGTTATAATGTAGTTGGTTCATCATTAGCCTCTAGAACACAGCGTCCTAGACCACCCACTCCACTGCTGGAGATGGGCCTTCCAGAACATATATCTGAAGAATTTGTCCTACACTCATCACGCTGGCCAGACGAGTTGGCGAGGATATATGTATATATAGTTGGTACTTACTGTTAAATTAAGGACATATTTATTTTTCTAGCAATATCCTTTCAATTAACAACGGCAAGAGGGTCAGAGTTGATATTGCAATAAATAGTCCAGGATTAAATAAATAAATATTTCCAGACAGGTCACACAGCGCCATCTAATTTCCGTGGTAAGCTACGAGGCTTGTGTTACGGAAACTAGATGGTTGATAAACTACATTATACTTTTTTTTTTTGTAAATTATTAGGTACATATTATACATATCAACACCCAGATCGAGACAAATTATACAATGTACAACTTGCCCCCTGTGGGAATCGAACCCACGACCTCCCGAGTTCACGGCAACGTTTGTTACCACTGGACCACGGAGGCGGCCATTATTACGGAATTTAAAGATGTAGATCTATACGTTTGAGGATACTTACTCAAGTAATATAATTAATAAAGCTGAAAATAAATATAGGTACAAGTATTCAGTTATTATTGTTATTTAAGTTTAAATAAATGTAGGTATAGGTATTCAGTTAACATTATTATTAGAGCAAAGCTCAAAATAATGATGATTTTTTATTTTACTTATGCATTTACTAGACTAAATGATACGGTAATAATGTCAAAAAATACAATTATAGTAAATTTTACTGTTTGCTTTTAAAAATTATTATTGAGCAAAGCATTTTGTAATAAAGGTGGAATTTTCTCCTTTTTATTATTATAATTGATCTTTTGTAGAAATCTAAGATAGCTCACAACATTACTTTAGAAAAAAATATATATATCTGTTGTTTTTCGGAATACATATATTTATATATACTAATCTTAGACGTATTAATATGTTTAGACACAAATAAAAGCCAGAGTTACAGTAACTAATTTTATATTATCAAAGTTATTCATGATTTAGCCTTTAACTGTACTATTTACAAACATTAACTAGGTACATTGTGTACAATATAAATAAAATTCATTGACTCCCAGGATTTTATATCTAATGTACATAGAAATTACATTAATTTTTAACTGACGACCGCGGCTAACTCGGGTACTCGGCAGACAAGGTCCACGTGTTTCAGCGCTTAATTAATGGCTACATGATATATATTGTGAAACACGTGGACTATGTCACGGCTAAACTATACTAGATACTAAAATATATGAATATCTATAGTATACAGGGTGTTTGGATCAATAGTCATATACTATTCCCGACTATAGTAATGTATAATCTATAATTCACTAGATAAATATATGTGTCAAGCTCAAATTAATACCTACGGAAATTATTTCAAACGAATATTTTAACGAAATAGTATACAAATATACAGGTTGACTTTGTATGCTCTTTCTATGCTAATTCTATTGATAGAAACAATCAACTTTTCCTATGAAATCTTATGTCGGAAGTGAGACATTTTTTTAGCTTCTCCATACAAATCGGCTATTTTAAAATCATTAGTTTGTATGGAGTAAGACAAGAAAAATTGTCACTTCCGACAAAGGGTTTCCAAACAAAAGTTATTTGTTTCTATCAATAGATTCACATATTAGTCTAAAGTAAGAGCATACAAAATCACGTGATAGAGAGCAAATAACGAGTATACTTATGTAGCGATAGCTACGCAAAAGAAACAAAAACTTCAAAATTCAAAATCACGTCGGGGTCACCAATAAAGCGTCTCAACTTTTAAATAAATGATACTGCGGATATTTGTAAATAAATGATTTTTTAATTAAATAATAAGTAGTGCAGCGAAAGCTACGCAAAAGAAACAAAAACTTCAAAATTCAAAATCACGTCGGGGTCACCAATAAAGCGTCTCAACTTTTAAATAAATGATACTGCGGATATTTGTAAATAAATGATTTTTTAATTAAATAATAAGTAGTGCAGCGAAAGCTACGCAAAAGAAACAAAAACTTCAAAATTCAAAATCACGTCGGGGTCACCAATAAAGCGTCTCAACTTTTAAATAAATGATACTGCGGATATTTGTAAATAAATGATTTTTTAATTAAATAATAAGTAGTGCAGCGAAAGCTACGCAAAAGAAACAAAAACTTCAAAATTCAAAATCACGTCGGGGTCACCAATAAAGCGTCTCAACTTTTAAATAAATGATACTGCGGATATTTGTAAATAAATGATTTTTTAATTAAATAATAAGTAGTGCAGCGAAAGCTACGCAAAAGAAACAAAAACTTCAAAATTCAAAATCACGTCAGGGTCACCAATAAAGCGTCTCAACTTTTAAATAAATGATACTGCGGATATTTGTAAATAAATGATTTTTTAATTAAATAATAAGTAGTGCAGCGAAAGCTACGCAAAAGAAACAAAAACTTCAAAATTCAAAATCACGTCGGGGTCACCAAAAAAGCGTCTCAACTTTTAAATAAATGATACTGCGGATATTTGTAAATAAATGATTTTTTAATTAAATAATAAGTAGTGCAGCGAAAGCTACGCAAAAGAAACAAAAACTTTAAAATTCAAAATCACGTCGGGGTCACCAATAAAGCGTCTCAACTTTTAAATAAATGATACTGCGGATATTTGTAAATAAATGATTTTTTAATTAAATAATAAGTAGTGCAGCGAAAGCTACGCAAAAGAAGATAAAACTTCAAAATTCAAAATTATGACGGTTGGTTTTGACAATAATTGATATTAGATATCTTTGTTAAAGTTATGTTATTATTTTATTAAAAAAACTTTTAAGTATTTACAAATATCCGCAGTATCATTCATTTAAAAGCTAAGATGCTTTACTTAGCATGATGTTATAATTTGGTAGCGTAACTTACTATTTCGTAACTATATTTGATGACAAATACTATTTCGTTCGCTTGAAGGACTACAGGTTATTTTATTTATTTTATTTTATTTTGGGAACTTATATAGTTATAGAAATATAATAAGTTGAGGAGATTTACTGATAAACTTTTTACTAATACCTTTCGACTATATGTATTCAAACACCCTGTATAGTCCCAAACAACACTTAGGCCTATACCAAATAAGTATAACAAATATTATGTATATAATTTACATGTCCGCCATATATTTTGTTTGAAGCTACATATAGTACAACTAATACTACATATATTTACAATTCTTACTTGAGAATTGTCCCGGGTCCCCTTTAGCCGCTGGTTAAGAGGGTATAACACCTTTGCATCCATCTCGCTCGCACAATCCAATATTATAAAAGATTTTTCAAGTAAGTGTACTTTTGGGAAATAGTCTATCAATTTACTAGGAAATAAAATTACGGACATTTTGGAAATATTTACATTTTTCATATACCTAATTATCCCTTAAGCACGCTTTTTTTTCACCAAGCGGATTAACATTTAGCCAACTTTACTATTGGCCCATCATGACAGGTGGTAAGCTCGTCGATGTCTCTAGCGTACCAGATTCAAGAAATATCTCAAATATTTTTTTGTGTCCCGACGACGAATCGAAACCTGAGCGTCTAAATTTAACTGCTAGACCACGGAGGCAGTTGCAGCAGGTTAAATGTAAATAAATTACAGAATTAAGTGATTGATTAAATACATAAAAATACTGTATCAATATATAGTACATAAATACAATATATCACCTGTCCGTATTTTTTTTAATATTGAACACGACATGTGACATCGCACCCACCTGATGGTAAGCGGTACGCAAGGTCCAAGAATCGGATCAACTGACACCAGTCACTAACGACCGGCATCAGTCTCTACCACTATGCCGGTCTAACAAGTTTGTCCTAGTAAGTTGATATTTTTGCACTCAGATCTGAATAATCTTTTAAAATATTGGATTGTGCGAGCGAGAGGGACGCAATACCGTTAAACCCTGTTAATGTAACTTAATTAGAATTGACTAACTTTTGTTAAAATACACAAGAGTATGTAATCCGCCATATTTATGTAAAATTTACATACACGGCTGACTATACACAAATTAATTTATTCAAACATTTATAACGAATTATGTATTACATATTTACAGCGATAGCTTAGAAGACAATACATAATAAAGTTTACTATAACATTATATTAATATCCAATTTGTGCTTTTAAATATATCCAAAATAATCGATAAAAATCTGAAAGTTGTAATACAGTTCGGATACACTAAAGACATTGAGGTAATTGGTTTTAAGAGGAAATGGGTAACTATCCAATATCAATACACTATATACAAGAGTATGTAATGAAACTTGTGCTAACAAATAAAACCATTATGTATTATTAAAAGAGGCAGACAATATTTAAAATATTACAACAGAATTATTATGTACAAGTAACAACGAGTGATTCTCTTATTCCAACCTAGCTAGGTTGGATCCAACCTTTTGGGAACTCACATTGCCATCTTCCAACCTGCCTCGGGTTGCATAGTGGGAATTTTGTGTATCCACAGCGTTGTAGGCCTTTACTGTTGAAGAGTTGAAGATGGGACTTCCAGAACATATATCTAGAGAATTTGGCCTACACTCGCCACGCCTGGCTAGATGGGTTGGATATGGATTATATATATATATATATAATCCATAATAAATAACTTATTTATGTACTTCTATATGTATTAGAATGTAACTATTAGTATGTATTTGTTGTTATGTCTACATATACCTACATATATCTTACAAATTGTCATTTAATTATATTGCACCTACTTACCATTGATACTGTCTAAATGTCTTAAAGGTTTGGCTATTAGAGAATGTCTAACAGCATTAAGTCCGCCTTTGTACATAGTACAATTAGGTTTTTAAATTTAAAAAAAAAAAAATAATTATTTTAATTTTTTTCATGTACTGAATAGGGTACAGTGACAGGTAATTCTATATAGTAAAGTCGTTGATATGTTTGTATAGTAATATTTAAGTAGGTTTGTATATTTGTCTGTGTATCTACCGTAAGCTTGATTTTTGTATATAAGTATTATCTCCTAGGCCAATCAAAAACCTAAGTACCCAATCGTCAAGCAAATTGTCTCTTGTTTCAAACCTCTTCACATTTACTTGCATTAAAATAAAAAGCTGGCCAACGTGATTTTAAAGGACAATAGTAGTCAAAGTCATTGCAATTATTTATTAATGCAAAAATACTTACCACTTCATCTAAGGAAAGAACATTGTTAATAGACAGAGAAATTGAAGAATTCTAAAAATAAGGATTATCTTGACGTGTTATTAGTTAATTTTATTAATGTGATGTTTGTAACGAGTGATAAGGGCGTTTTTTATTTTGTGTAGAACTGATGTTTAAGAATCATCATCAGCCCGTGTGTCTCCACTGCTGGATATCGGCCTCCCACTTGCCACTGCACGTGGTCTTTTACAACTCATCCAACCCCCACCAGCGACCTTCCTTAGGTCAACAGTCCATCTGGCGGGGGGTCGTCCCGTACGTGATCTCCACTCTTGAACCCGTTTGCCCCATCGGTGGTCGGTTCTGCCTCAGATGTGCCCGGCCCATTGCCACTTCAGCTTGCTAATTTTTCCTATGTCAGTAACTTTGATTCTCTGACGAATATCAACGTCTCGAATTCTATCAGGGAAATACCAAGCATAGCTCTCTCCATAGCTAGCTGAGCGACCTTGCCTTTGTGAACCAAATCCACAGCAGTGTCCACGTCTCTGCTTCGTACGACATTACGGGAAGAACGCACTGGTAGTCTTGAAACACTGTGGTGGTGGTGTTTAAGTTTATCTATATTTAATTTAAAAAATGAAAATATTCCCACTAGCCCCGAGGCAGGTTGGAAGATGGCTTACTAAGTTCCCAATATCCAACCTGGGTTGGATAGCTAGGTTGGAAGAATGGAATCACTCGTAACAACGTATAGCATTGAGGATACATTACACAAGTCACAAATAACATTTGGTAACAATTCTTCAAGTCAGATAGTTTACAGCGATTAAATATTTAAAGTCAACTATCTTATATTAAATCAGGTCACATAAGTGATGAATGTATAGGTAAGTACTAATTTTACTTCATAAAATATACAAACTTATACACAACAATATCGAGCTACGAGACTATAACAATTAGAGCAATTCTTATTAACATAACAATAGTAATTACTAATTATCTAACGGTCTTATTAATAAACACGAGATATATTCTGGGTAGGTTATTTATGATAATCTAATCACCGCCGGTTTCTGAAAGGGTGTTTATCTGTTTTGTTATAAATCAAGTGATTTCGTAGTAATAGTTAAGTGTTAGACGCTAATTTTTTAAAGACTATTCAAGTTTGACGGCCAGTTGCAGAAATGTAATTATATTTTGACATGTTTAACATATGCCTATGACACACGTCATTGGCTAAAATAACCAAAGTGACAAGCTAATAACAATCAATTGGCGTATATCAAAACATTGAATATAGATTATTTTAATCATCCTTTCTGCAACTGGCCGTGAGTATATTTTGACAAATGTAGTCTATTAACTTACTAGGCCATAAAATTACGTACATTTTACATTACTTTTTAATATGACATATGATATACCCCGTGAAAGGTATAGCAACCTTTGCATTTGGTTTAATATTTGTTCTCTCCTTCTAACTCTGCACCCCACAATTTCTTATGTCGTTCTCCCAAAGGTTAGCTGTTAGAGAATACCTACAAGGTATTAAGTTCGCCTATGTTTTTTCATTCATTACAGCCCCTAGAACCGAGCGTCCTAGACCTCCACTGCTGGAGATGGGCCTTCCAGAACTGGAGAATTTGGCCTACACACGCCACGCTGGCCAGACGCCTTGGCGAGGATATTATGTCATTTTTTATGACAATTTATTAACGATTCCACAAGTTGGTATTAGTGGAACCGGGACCGACGGCTTAACGTGCTCTCCGAGGCACGGGAACAGTGGTGTTGTAAATCTATGACAAATGTACGTAAGAAAAGTGTATTTCTCATTGGTACATGCCGGGGGGGTTCAAACCAACCTTTGTAGGATTTAAGGTGCGCGTTCTTACAACCGAGCTACCACCGCGCCTTGTTATTATTATTATTAGACGTATATTGACCTACCTAATAATAGACAGGGATTTATAACGATTTTACTAAAACAAATATTACAGTTAATATATAATAATAAAATGGTAAGTTGACAGACTACATTTGTCCAAAGTACACTTACACCCCGTATTCTTAGACGTTTCCTCAACGGCTCCTCCACTCAACTTTTCCTTCCAGCTGTTTAAATTAAGTTTCTGTAGTAGTTAAGATTAAAGTTAAAAATAGAGCCGAGCCGAAAGTTTTATTTTGAAGGTCAGTCGTAAGCTGGTACATTAAACGGCATTTTAATTTTTAATCGTCTCTATTAAAAGTTACTTTTTGTCAGTATTGTGTAGTTGTTTATACTTATTGTATCGCATTTATTTATTACATTGTGTAGTTTTATTAGTATGTATTTATTATATAGTATTTGTATGTAGGTATATGTATGTTTATTATACTTATAAGGTATATTACGTAGGATTATATTATTTCTTAGAATTAAGATACTAAATAATGTACATTATTCAATCATTTTTTTTTTTTTTTAATTTTGTGCACCTACTCCTGTCACATAAAACTCTCTTATTGTCCTTAAGGTTAACAGGCAGAGAATGTCTAACGACATTATGTTAGCCCTTTGTACTTAATTGCAATAAAGTTTTTAAATAAAAAATAATAATAATTAAGCAAGTCAACACAACATGTTTACAAAATCTTATACAATATAGAAGGTATCTTATTATTTTAGTAAACATGTTACTTACAGACCAGCATTGCATTCAACAGGTAGGTAACATCGTTTACTAAACACAAAAACTAAGTAGTACAATTTAAAAATATATAGGCATGACAAAAACAATAAACTACAGAAAACAACAAAAAATTACAGATCTCTATTACAGAGACTTCATTTTCATTTGACAGCTGGAAGGAAATGTCGAGTGGAGGAGCCGTTGAGGAAACGTCTTAGAACGCAGGTGTTAGAATTTTAATCTTTGAAAATGTTGGATTACTTAGGCCGCGTCCGTTTTATAGCATTTCCAACATCTTGTATCAACTTCATAAACTAGTAACCTTAACCTTTAAATCGTAACATTTAAAAAAAAAAAACGAGCGGTGAGGCTACTTTTTGACAAGTAACAAATAATAACAAATCAATTGACAATGTATTATGGTCTTTGAATTTATTACATAAAATTCATTTTAAACAAATATAATATAAACTATAAAGTATACAACAATGTAAACATACCACTTCTTATCTTAAACGATTAATAAAATTTCCATTAAACGAACGACTTGTGCTAAAAAAAGTGGTATTTTCATGCTAACATTTCTTAAAACGAACGCGGCCTTACTTAGTATCAATCAAAAACATTTTGGATATTTTATTATTTCTTTGAAAAACCTGCGGTTACCCAGAAGGAGACATGGCATTGATAACCCACTCTAAAGGCACATATGTTTTTGTGTCTGTAACGTATCTCCGTTCCGTATCAGCATCTAGAGATCTAAAAACGGTAGTTTATAAGCCAGTTCGGTACGATACGGTGGTATGGCTTCTCGGTTCGGATACAGGTACGCTCCCATCTATCGCGAGTTAGTTATTTTGCCCCGTTCCAAATGTACGTTACGCATCAGTCTGGACGTGATTTGGACCAATTCAAGTATTCAAAGTCGCTTGGTAACATGCAAGTGAAGTTTACTCCTTAACCCTTTCAGCACGACAAAAAAAAAATTGGATATTAAAAGGTTTATTAATAACTTTAAGGTCCTTGAGGTCTAAAATATCTCATCAAAATAGTGACAAAAATCCTCCCAAAGCGAATTCCACAAAACCATATAAGCAAAATCGTGCGTTATGGTTTTCTAACATTCCAGCGCATTGGGTAATACAATGGTATTAAAAGCCAGCTGTGTATGTTTTTTTCTTTACTAGCCGTTATAATTTAATAGAGATAATTACTAAGTAGATAGATGAGTGCACGAATTACTCGTATCGTGGCCGTTTCAGAGCGGCAAAACAGAATTTGGCGACACGGCTAGATTTTTTTTGTATTAACGCACGCTTGTTATCGTTCGTGCTGAAAGGGTTAAGGTTTAAATTTGCCAGTAAAGTTTTTCAGCTACATATTTTTCTGTTTATATTATATATCCCATCAACTTCGCCTTTTTCAATTAAACACGCGTTTGAAACTTCTGCAGTTGACGACATGGTTTAGATTTAGATATCGCACAAAAATGAACAAGTTATGTAGACGTTACGGTATTATACGTCCAATGAACGGAGGTACGATACGACATGTGTAGTGTGGACCGGCCTTAAGAATACAGATGGGTTTATTAATAAGACGTTTTTTATACCGGATTCGGTAAAAAAAAAAGTCAAGAGCACAAGGTGCATCAGACGACTACGCACAAAAATACACACACATACGAATCACGTTAGTCCTTGGATAATCACGCACTAACTACCATAACTTTAATATCTGTATTCTTAGTATTTCTAACACTGTAGTAGTTGTTGTTAAATAAGTAAATACTCGTACATTATCTGAAGGATAATTTATTTGTATTTATATTTTTATTTATTGTATTACAGTGTTTACAAATTTCGACATTATACTAAAAGTGTATTAGCAGTTATCATAATTAAGATTGAGATAAAGTACACTCAAACGCACGTAATTCCTTGGACACTCGCGCTAGAACTTGCATAACGAAATGGAAGTACACTCAAACTCGGTATGGTCATCGGATATTCGCGCACATAATATCATAATATACATACACGGGTTCGTGGTGGGATGCTATTTGATTCTGTTGAGGACGAGGTCCGCCGTGACGACGAGTGCCTTTTGGTACGGGGAGTCGGCGAGGTCTGCGGCGAGGCGCGCGGCCTCCGCTCCGTGCTTCTTGGCCAGAAACCGAGTCTGCTCCAGGCCGCGGGACTTGTGCACGAGCTCGTAAGCCTTCTCCACGTCTCCGGGCTCTTGGAATCGCCGCATTATCATCGGATTCAATTCCGGGTACTGAAACAAGAGGTCATCATTATCATCATGCCCCCTCCACCTCCACTGTTGGAGATGAGCCTTCCAGAAAGTTCTGGAAAGTTTTGTTATGATTATATTGCATTCTTTTTTAAGGTGTAATTTTTTTTTGTTTTTTTATTATTATTATACATATTTGTTTTAGTTCTATATGTTATAAGAGATTATTGATTCAATTCTACTTAGGTAGGCAATTTTGCTTTTAGGTGAAAAATGGAAAAAATGAGGCCCGCCACGAGGCACGCTTAACTGAAAAAAAAAAATATTTTGCCTCCTATCTAATGTACTTGCGTGTAAACCAGGTCTTGTGGCTTAGGTACCGTAGTTTTGTACCCAAACATGAGTTAGACTCAAATAGTCTTTCGATGAAAGTGAGAAATAGGATCGTTTGGCAGTTAAAAATATTTCGAGTTGATTAATCATTTTTCCGTACAAAATGTATGGGACAAGATTTTTTGCGATTTCAGATATTTATAGTACTCAACCTCAGTAGAGACTTATGACCTTAAAAGAAACAGGATCATGAAAGGTCCAAAGTAACTATAACAGTTAAGGTACCTGCCCTTACTATCCGTCTCAAAAATCCAATCTGTATATATGTATATATTAATATATAAAAATATATAAAAAAAATGATTATTGACGCATTAACTCAAAGCTATTACATTTGTATATACTCAGTGACCTGCACTTGTGGCGACCATTGACACCTGCCAATTTGTTTGTCCGGTCGACAATAAAAAAAAACAATAATGATATATTATTGTAATTATATTTGTACAGCTGTTGGTTCGTACCTCTACAATGCTGCTATTATTATTTTAGTGAATTAATTAAGTCGCTATATAAATTTCACACTAAAGTTTATGTTGTGGTATTATTCAAATTGTTGTAAAGACATTTGCACAATTGTACATTGTATATGTACAAATAAATAATAATTTAATTATTTTTCTTACCTTTAAGGCTGAGTTGCACCAAAATGAAACCTTATAAAATTGTAACGATTAAAATTAAAAATTTCGTCGAATGTATCAGTTTTTTTGTAGGTCAACCGTCTGCCGGTACAATCGATATTAGACAATATTTTTATTGTAAAACAATTATTACACATACTCTACCTGATGATTCATAAACAAATATAATGTAAAAACTAAAAATGTCATCACTTACCTTTTCACACGCGAACAGTACTGGGGCAGTGGCAAGTCCTAGCTTGAGGTCTGCGGCGGTGGGCTTCCCCATGGCCTGTGCCGAGGAAACGAAGTCCAGCAAGTCGTCCACCAGCTGGAAGGATAGGCCAAGATTCCGTCCGTACTGGAAGGCCAGCTCACAAGTCGCTTCATCCGCGCCTCCCAGCAACGCCACCTGTGGACATTATAATAATAATAATAAATTCTTTATTGTACAGAACCAAAAATAGTGTTGGGTACAAAGGCGAGCTTAATGCTATAAATGCATTTTCTACCAACTAACCTTTGTGAATGGGGAGCCATTATAAGCGGGTGCAGAAATAATAATGTGATCAACAATAATGAAATATAAATACATACTAATTAAATATACATATCCTACATATTAAATAAATATATACATAAATAATAAATACATATCTAAGTACATAGTAGAAAGTTATGGTAAGTTATTCTGTTTATGATGTAAAAAAAATATTATTATATTATGACATTGTTTATTATTTATACATAAAAAAAATCATAACAGTTTCTTTATAAAGCGTTAATAATAATAACTCTTTATTTCACAAAAAAACTTAAGAAAATTTACAACTAAGAAATTCGGAAGGACTGGTTGAGTGGAGGATCCGTTGAGGAAATGTCTTATAATACGAGTGTTAAGGTATACTCGTAAAAGAGTTTTGGGAATGTAAAGAATTCGCAGAAAGGAAGTGGAACGTTATTAAAAGTTAATGGAGATAGTGTATTTAAGTGCAATCTGCTAAGCATGTGCCTTGTACCAACAATAATGACCTGGGATCTTGCAATCACTTTATCCACCTATTCATATTTATACCAGATGCCACAGATGCCTGGTCAGTAGCATGCTCCACTGTTACGGTTCCAAATTTATTAAAAGTTCAACGACTGAGGGGGCGAACCGCTCTGCAAATTGGTACCGGAAGATATTTTATCTTTCCACTATGAAGTCGGGTCTCTGATTGCAGGCTTTACCTTAGCCATGGTTGGTACACTCCTAGATCGATATACATTGACCATGGTAGGGTGCCTTAGTCTCAGAGCCCGGACAGCCCACCTACACCAGTGTCGGTGTAGAGGAACCCGTCGATCGTTTTGGAAACCATTAAGTTTTTTGTGCTGGAAGTGCTGGTCGTATTCCTCGTCACGTCGAATTTTGTTCTTTATCACTAATATTGCGGGTTTAATAAATGCGGGTTACAGTGAACGCGGTTCGACTCTACGACTTCTCTGTCTTCAATGCGCAAGAGCCGGCTTTTAGAGCGGGATGGGTTATGGACAGAAGTATCGGCGAGAAAGAGACAGTTCAAGGTATAGGGGTAATAAATTAAGAATGACTGTTTATGCACTGACAAATTACAATATCGCCAAACCAACCATAATTGGTCAATATACCGCGAATGTAATAAGAGTGAAATTTTTGTTGCATAAGGTGTCCACGCACGCTAAAGATGTGGAATGCTCTCCCAGCCTGTTACCCTTCATATAACCTGAAGTCCTTGTGAAAAGTCAAGCCAGCATAGTAAAAGCGACATATGTGAGTCGTCTATTAGGTGGGTGCGGTGTCCTATGTCGCGCTCAGTACATAAACATGTATGTAATGTGCGTAAAGTGTACAAGGTGTGCCCATTGTGCCCATTTTGACAGCATTGATTCTTACCGCTTTGACAGAGTTAGCGATAAGTGAGGCTGTCTTCCTGTAGGTCTTGGTGAGGTAGTGGGCGAACCTCTCGTTCTCCGTCTCCTTGCTGCCCAGCTGCATAAACTCCCCCTGCACCAGGTCCGTCACCACCTGAAATACAACATAGTTACATTTAAATCCTGGGTCATTTTAAAATATCTAGTTTTAGGTGAGGCAAACCTACACTGCTCCGTTGTGATTAATAAAGACGAAAACAGTATGATGTAACCTGACTGAAAAATTAGTACAAGTTCAGCTGGGCATCAATAGTTTGCGTATAATGTTATTATTAAATAAATTAATAAAAAAAATATTGAAAAATGTGAAGGTGAGTATACGGTCGGCGACATTTTGGCGGGCCGCATACGTAACGACGAAATACGTAAAAGGGTAGATATGAAAGACAACATAGGGACAAAAGTAATAAGCGTGCCTTATGCATGGATTTTTCGGGCATGTTGAAAGGTGAGTGAAGAAAGAGTAACTAACCAGATCTATAATGCGAAAACTATGGGTAAATGATGCCCTGGCAGACCAAGACTTACAATTAAATAAATAAAACAATGGCTGAAGGCATTGAAAACACATTGACATACCTATGTCATGATTATTTTACTTGATAATTATTAAACGGAATTTATATGTAAACAGATACTTTTATTTATTTATTCATTATAGTATAACTAATGACTAATAAACACATAAAGGAAAAAATGGAAACATAAAGGGTCAATTAAAAGTTACCACAAATAGACTACAAAAAATTTAAAACTAAAGTTAAATAAAATATTTGTAAAAAATAAACAAATATTATACAAACTAAAAAGGTTATCAAAACGAGTGTCTGCAAAACACATACAATGCAAAGACATATGGCTTAAGGCATATACAATACCTACCTATACAATATTTTGACCATATCGAAGGTAGATAGAAGTGTAACTTACTTGGCTGAGCACGAGTGTGACATCATCACTACGCAGACGAGCTATCATCATCGACGCCACAGCGAGGATGAAGTCGCCGGCCATCGCCACCTGAAATTAATAATAATAATAAAATTATTTCTCGCACACAAAATATAAAACGATGTACATAGGCTTGCATAATACGATAAAGGTATTCTCTACCAGCTAACCTTTGGGAAAGTGACAAAAAAATATTATTGCAGAGTATAAAAAAATTATATAAACAGAGAAATACATAAAAAGTAAAATTAATGAATACATATATGGATATTAAATAACTATGCTTTAAGTTTACGAATCCTTAAGATAATAAAAGACAACTATTATCTGACCCGCGCGTTCTAAATCAACCCGTTTTGTATTTTCATTGTGTACATGACATGTTATCGAAAAAAAAATCACATTTCCTAAGTAATCATCACAGGCCCTAGAACACAGAGTCCTACACGTCCTCTGCTGGAGATGAGCCTTAAAGATCATATTTCTAACGAGTTGGCCTGCACACGCCACGCGCTGTTTTGTATTCAAATCACTATTTGAGTCATTTTGGTTGCGTTCGTTTTAAAAATGTTAGCATGAAAATGCTGTTTTTTTATACTTACTTGTCGTTCGTTTACCAAAAAATGACAATATTTGATGCTTTTTTAACAAACCAAACTGGAATTGTTAACATCACATATTAGCATCTCTAGCACCGTGTTGAAGGTGAGTTATTGATATTATATGGTTTGTATACATGAGTAAATAATTTTATTTGTTATAATTTATATAAAAAAGTAATATAAACGATTTTTTTGAAAATAAATCTAAAAAACCGCACGTACGTTGGGTACCATGCTATGACAAAATATTCTATTAGTCAAATAAAATAGTTTATTTCCTTTGATTCGCTCGAAACAACTTGGATACAGCCAGAACTTATAAAATCAATACAGTTATTGAAACATACATATATGTACTAAACAAAGTATTAAACAGGTAATAATCCATATTTATTTAGGCACAACATTACTGCTATAAGCAAGTAAAACTAACTAACTTAGAAACTACTTCAATAAGATCGTGGCTGTAAACACTGTACAAAACATACTAAGAATACACTGAAAGAAATACACTAGTTTTATGGTTTAAAAAAATAAAAAAATGGAAAATTAATTAGTGCGCAGGTAAACTAAACGTTAATTTGACATTTATTTGTAATAAATACTTCTAAAAGTTTGCCACATCACTTTTCACCAAGGCTGTTTTAGCATAATTTAAAAAAATGTATTCCATTAAAACGAAACTACCTTTATAAGATCGTGGCTGTAAACGCTGTACAAAACATACTAAGAACACACTGAAAGAAATACACTATTTTTATGGTTTAAAAAAATTAAAAACGGAAATTTCATCAGCAAGCGCGCAAACTAAACGTCAATTTGACATTTGTATTAATTAATAATATTTAAAAAAGTTTGCCACATCACTTTTAATCAAGGCTGTTTTAGCATAATTAAAAAAAAACCATTAAAACGACTTTTTGCGCTGGTTTACGTTGGCTACGAGATTTTAATATTGCTATAAACCGAACGCAACCTTTAACGTCTACAATTTGTCTTAGGCAGACTGTAAATTATTATTTATTAGATTAATTACAAATTTTGAACGTTCTCAGTTTAAATTAAATATAGTGTTTAACTAATTTATATCTCATTATTATTATTTATTTATTTATTTAAAACTTTATTGCACGAAGTACAAAGGCGGACTTAATGCATGTAGACATTTTCTGACAGCCAAACCTTGGGGACTTTGAACTATTATAGGTGCAATGAAATAAATATTAAAAGTTAGAAAGAAAAATTAATAGCTTAATCATACACTTACATATTATATTGTTATATATACTATAATATCAATATACTAAATACTAACACATACATAATACTATACATAAACATACATTATATATTATTACTTTGTTTAATTTATTATTCTATTTAACTTATTTTTATCATTTTAATTTATTTTCCTGTAAATACATTTTTATATAATATCTTAGTTTTAGGTACTTTTAAATTGTAGTTTTAATTTTTGCATGCACTAAAATAATTATCTGATGGAAATGCCATATGTACTCCTATGTATATGCTTAGGATCACATTCAGTCTGTCGCCTGAGAACTTTCTTCTTTGTATCAAGTTTTAAGGTGCATCTGTTGTATACACTGAATAAATAAATGAATAAATTACGCTGTCAATGTTTACGGATAAGTTAAGAACGACAGAATAATAAGGTAAACTATTTTGTAAGTTGCCATTTTAAATGGCGTATAACGGTTGTGGTCACTAGTTGCGTCCTAAAATTATGTAAAACAATAACCGAGGTAAAATGAAGTACAGTGGTTAATAAATAACACAATATTAAACCACACATTCAATATCTTTCAAATGCAGCAGCAATTGAATGTGGGTATTTAAGTTTTACTATTCGCTTCGCCTGTGTAAAATATGACCCAATAAATATATCTTCCAAAATTTATTAATATTGGTTGGCAAAACAAATACAATGATGTCATGTATTCTTGTATGAAAGCGGTGGTGGCTCAGTTGTATGAACGCTTTCCTTGAAAATCCCAAAAATACACAGTTACACATACACTTTTCTTACGTACATTTGTCATTACAACTCCACCGTTCCAATCGGAGAGCACGTTAAGCCGTCTCAGTCCGGTTCCACTAACACCAACTTGTGGATTTGACAAATAATAAATAAAATAAATAAAAAAATGACATAAGACCCTCGCAAACCTGTCTCTGGCCAGTGTGGTGAGTGTATGCAAAAAATCCCAGAAATTTCTCCAGCAGTCTAGGAGTCTGTGTTCCAGGGGTTGTGATTATGATCATTGTCCGCCCCAAGAACATAGCCAAATTTTATTAAATTCGGTTCAGTAGTTTAAGCGTGAAGTCGAGATAAACAGACATACACACATACATACAGACGGACAAGCTTCTTTCACATTCATAATATAAGTATGGATTAATAATAATGGATATTAATATATTTTTATTTAATTGTATTCTTTAGTAATCACAAATAAGTGTAATAAGAAGTAGGTACCTAAATCGTGACAAGTAGTAAATAGCTTAGTGCACTACACCTAGACTCTATTACTCAGATTTGCGTGTTTCTAATTTATGGCTAATTATACAAAATTATTAGGTATTCTAGATGAGGCCAAGTCCTTAGCCTTCTTCTGTACTGCATCGGATGCGAAGTTCGTGCTATTTACCAATGGGTTCATTGCTGCGCATACGAATACAATGATTATACTAAAAAACTACATGTGAAAAACAACTACTTATTGACAAAGGAACTTATTGAAGGAAGGGCATTTTTTCAATTCGTGCATATCAAACAGTAAATTTCCTACAACTAACATAAGCAATTATGTAATTAACAACAATGTATTTTAATAATAGTTCTAATCGATAATTCGTGGATTTGCTTCATGCAGCACCAACGATGTTCCTGGACCCCGCGCAGCGCCTGCTCCCCCTAAACCACTCCAACAGGGACGACAGCGCCGTCCGCTGAAGCTTCTTGACAAAACCTGATCGGTACTTCTATGATTACAAGAAGATGAAGATACGGAAGCTTTAGATTAATTAATATTATTATTTTTAAGTTAATGTAATTTTATATGTATTTTAGTTGTAAGGTATTTATCTAAATAAACGATTTATTATTATTATTTTGTCCTGGTCGGGACACAAAAATATTAATTAATGTAAATAAATACATTTTAATTAATATTTAATTTATTTGTGATATTTCTCGAGTTTGGTACGCTGGAGACATCGACGAGCTTGCCCCTTGTCATGATTGGCCTATAGTAAAGTTGGCTAAATGTGAATCCGCTTCTTTAAAAGCGTGGTTTTTGACCATCCCGAAAGGGAAACGGTCGTGATGATGATACTTATTATTTAACCCTGAGAGTAAGGAGGGATGTGTCGGTAACCCCAGCTGTTGCTCATTTCTCCATCGGACGTCAAGAATGTCGAGAAAGTTGTGATGCCAACAGCACCGCATACTAATGCCGCGCGTGCGGGCTTTGGTAACACCACTCCTAAACATTACACCTTAACACGAAAATACTTAAATAAATGTGTGAATTTGTGGCGGACCACAACCGCAGCCGCGTGGAAGGTCGACCAGAATTAGCAAAGCTTCTGTGCTAAGAGATATTGCTTAAATTCAAATACGAATCGTTTATTTTCAACACGTGACTGGCATTCAGAAATGGATCGTATACCCGACTCGTATAACTTAATGTCATTAGGCTTTCACAAATGCTAATTAAAATAATTGAGTGTTTGTTATTTGCTGACATTAGTTCGTAATACCACCATTAAACTTGATAGTAGAGTCGCAGGACCACATTGAAGTCTCGCGACAAAACTGAAACTCAAAAAACTCTATTTATATACTGAGCACGACATGTGACATCGTGCCCACCTGTTGGTAAGGGTACGCGAGGTCTAAGAATGGGAGCAAGGGAAGCTAGCTCAGACGACCGACATCAGTTCCTACCGCTATGCCGGCCTATATATATGCCGTAGTGAGTATTATTTGTAGATTTTTAATGATATCAAATTGATTATGGAGCGAAATGTATTTTAAGATTGCAGGCCTAGAAATGTTTTTTAAAGTTAAAAAGTTTCGTGATATGGATAAGAAGGATACAGAATATTTGATCCTTTTATAAAATGATGAAAATTTTGGGATTAATGATATATATTTGCCTTAATTAATGGATAAGCCTTCTCATATTATTTTTGTATCCAATATTTAGGACAAACATTAATTTCATGTTATTTTTTGTTGATATAAAATATAAATATTGTTACAATAAAACAGTATTTATGGCCATTTACATTACGGGAATGTTGGTTGAATGTAGAGAATAAAATACATTCTATTGGTATCATTATAAAATGCTACAGAAACGCCACGGCTTTCGGACATGAGTGGTGGTTCCGACTATATATATCCGTCTTGCTGTAGATGTACATTTCGCCACCTGTGATTTGAACAACGCGTTAAAACAAGCGCAAGGTGCATTTAAAAACAACAACGTCACATCACAAGGATGGAGTGTTTTTTGTTTGATTTAAATTATTTTATAAATAATAACTGAACTAATAAAGTATTTAAAAAAAAAACAGACTGCATAAAAAATATTATTAAAAATTTAAAACTAAAAATAAAAACTAATAAGAAAGAAACTATTGACTCAAAATCGGTCAACGCGTTTCATCTTCAGTGTGCCACAAAGGAACAAACATACATACATACATAGTGATAACATTAGATACAAGATTTAAAAATACAATTTCAATTTGTATAAGTTTTAAATCTACGTAGGTACTCGTAATTAACGTGTCAAAAGAGCTCCCGTCTTTTTTTTAAATAACTCGTATAAAAAAGAAAATATAATTCTAAATTAAACTAATTACCTAATGATCTTAAGGTACGAAAAAAATTTTTCTTTCGCCAATTGATGTTAAAAGTAATCGGAACAACGAGTTGTATCGATTACTGAATTCTTCCGCTCGGCGTCGGTGGTGTATCTGGATACTAATTAGGCGGTGTCCGGCCTGGCCTACATCTGCGCCCACGCACGATCGGTTGCGGTAGACTCGAGGCCTATAACTGTTACCGACACTATCTCTCGCACCATCTTACGAGCTCTATATTTCCACTCATTCATTAATTTTACTAGTTTATGTCTACTGTTTACATATATTGATCTTTATTGTAAAAATGTTATTTCAAAATATCATAGACAAGCATGCTATTTATTTAGCACTTTAACATGTCTCGAATCTATATTTTGTTATTTTGAACAATATTTAGATTGCAAAGGTGAACATGTATGTAGATCTGTAGCAATTGCTAATCAATAGCAATAACCGAGCGACTAAACAAGTTATTTCAAAATAACCGAGGGTTCTTGGCCACATAGGGTAGTGTGCGCGCGCGGCAGTGGCGGGTGCAGCCTTGCGTAAACCTAACACATTAGCCCACTTTCTGCGATCCTCGGCTTGCGTCTATACAAAAACGCATATCCGCTAGCGAATTCAACTGCGCCATCCCGGGAAATACCGTTTACAATTAAAGTTATTATAATACATCTGTAGATGTTTGTAGGTATACAATTGTAATCTTTGTATTACGTTTAATAAATAAGGTATCTTGTTCTTTGTAATATTAAAATGCATTTACGCCATTAAACTTACCTATTTTATAAGATAGAAAAATCAAAATACTACTTAAATAGCTTATTATATTATATTATATGTTGATTTATTTAATCTGTTAGAACTAAAAAACAACTAAAAAAAAAACTAAAAACTTACATTTAACATAAATAACAAAACATAAATACTATTAATAAAAATAAACTCAATAAATAAAAATTTACTATTTTATTTATAGTTTAGTTTGTATTTAATTTTATTATTTGGGTAGTTTTTAATTTATATTTAATGTACTGTAATTAACTTCGAATAAAATACTATAATTTTAATCTATAAATAAAAATAAAAACTAAAATCTAAAATAAAGAAAAAACAAAATCAAAAATATTATAAATAAAAAATTTGCTCCAAATCACTGCCAATGGGCGAAGTGCCAAGGATACTGGCAGCATTGCCACGTTGAATGGCGATGCTGATCCTATGTATATATTATATACCATTAATAAAAAATGTTTTTTTTCTAAATTTAATATCTATAAACTTATAATGTTAGATCGAAGATAGATCTTCTTGTTTGCTTTTCTAATTAAGATTTCATAAAAGTATTAACAACAATCGTTCGCTAAATAGTATGAATGAAAGACACAAGGTCCGTGATAAGAGTGAGAGCCTTTCACCAGTGCATCGAAAGTCGATGTTGGCTACATGAATAATTTAACCAGAAATCTCTCACTGTTTTCACACGAGCTTAATTCTAACCGCGTTGTGGTTTCTATTTTGTAACTCATTACTGCGCACATTTTAAGCATTAAAATGGTACTTCTTACACTTAACTGTGGAATGACAAAATAACAAGTTACTGGCCGGAGACCACAGGCATACAAGTTTTTATCGCATTTAATCGGCTTTTCGCAGATGTGAATGGACACGGAGAATACGTGATGGGACTTACTTAAAAAGGGATTTTTTTAAAGGGCAAATTATACTTCCTTGTAAGCGTCTACAGATAAATGAACAATTTACATTGTTGGCATATGTTTTCTTTTTTATCGATAAATAAGGTGCGTCTATACCGGCTAGGAAGTTGTAAGATGAGAAGATTAATCATCTCACCTTCTTCGCCAATTACAATGCTGTCCATTTACATATTAATTAATTAGTTTTATTTATTTAAGACTTTATTGCATGAAGTACAAAGGCAGACTTAATGCCTGTAGACATTCTATAACCAGTCAAACATTGGGGACAAATTTGACCTATTATAGGCAAAATTTAAGAAATATTAAAAATAAAATCAACGGCTTAATCATACACATACATATTATACTGTAATACGCGTTAATATCAATATACTAAACACATACATACGTATATATATATATATATATATACGTATGTACGCGTTAATATCAATATACTAAACACATACATACGTATATATACGTATATATATGTATATACATATACGTATGTATGTGTTTAGTATATTGATATTAACGCGTATTACAGTATAATATGTATGTTTTCGATTAAGCCGTTGATTTTATGTTTAATATTTCTTAAATTTTGCCTATAATAGGTCAAATTTGTCCCCAATGTTTGACTGGTTATAGAATGTCTACAGGCATTAAGTCTGCCTTTGTACTTCATGCAATAAAGTCTTAAATAAATAAAACTAATTAATTAATATATAATTACTAACATTGTAAGGAGCTTTTCCAGGTTACACGAGTTTTTAAACAAAAATCTGGTAGTTGCTTGTCTTATGTTTACAAGGAGATATTTCCATCAATTAATGTCAAATTTAAAAAATAACATCGTTATTGATTCCTGATTTCCATCTCAAGTGAATATAGGCAAGATGAAAATTACAATATTTACATATAGGTATTTATAACATCTCGCCTCGTAAAGCCTAGGCCGTGTAAACACGGCTTCATCTTCGGCAATTAAGGTACATAATGGTAATAAAATAAATTGTGTACGTATAAATAAATTACACGTTACTATAAAAATAAAACTTTATCGCGTATTGTGATCGAGAGCCTACTGGATATCAATTACAAAATATTCAATTGTAAGGATGCAACTTTTATAATTTAATGATTAACAATTACCTAGGTACATTCAGCTACAAAACACTCTTTGGTAAAATTTTGTGAAAACTGTAATGGAAACAAAATAATTATTTAATCATTAAATTGACAATTATTATAATAGAAAATACTTTTGTGCAAATATTAAAAAAATACTTTATGTATACAATTGTGATTACCATCAGTTAAGCCAGTTCTTTTGTTGCAAAAAACCTTCAACTTACTTCTTTATCTCATCGGGTTATAATTTGCGGCGAATAACGTGATGGACGTGTTAAAATATATTATCAAAAAATTGCGAAAGCAATTTCGCAATAAAGTCGGTTGACAGGTCTACGACGAGCTGCGAAAATACTTGAGGTCAATTCTTGCATTCAAGTTTAGTTAGTGGGTAGGGACTAGTCTGCTGGTAACAGCCTATATATTTTTATTTAAATATATTTCATTAAGTACATTATACGTCGTAATATTACCATTAATGTTTTATGGATCTTTCTAGGATGTTAAACTCGCATCAAACAGGCAAATAAGATATTAATTACGAGGGCGAAACTTTTACATTTTAATTTAACTATAATAAAGTATTGCTAAGTCAAACCATAAGAAGAAAATGCATTTCAAGAAAACGTATATTGCACGTTATAAGTGGCATTGCACCCTGCTACGGCTGCTGCATGGAGGGGCGGATTGTGAGAGGTTTCGCAAGGCAGCCTTGACAGTGGGGCGCTCACCGTGCGGGTGCGGCGGAAGGTGAATGTGGCGGGATGTGTGTCAGCCGGCCGGCCTTGACTTCCCCCCTCACTCTTCGTGTCCCAATCCACACAACTCCTAAATATTTTTCTTTATACTTTATGCTTTTACGTGTAAAGTCGTATTCAATTGGATGAATTTATTTGGACTGATAAAATACGCGCAGGACATAATTTTTCATGTACCAATCATATTTTTTTTTTACAAAACAGCTGTACTCGTATTCACGTAAAGATGTATGATATTGATGATTAAATTTGACTGATAAAATGTTTGCACATTTCTTTTTAAGTTCCAATTTACACAATTTGTATATATTTCTTCTTTATTTTTTATGTACCCACATGACTCGATAATTTATTGTGACTTTCTTATAAAACAATACATCGCATTGTCGGCAAGAAAACTGACTCAATGGAAAAATTTATAGCATGGCGGTTTGAAATAATATGTAGAAATTTAATCGTTCTGAAAACTAAAGCATTAAATACCAAACAACAAAAATCTGAATACAAATAATCATAATAATAAAAAAATCTTTATTACATAGAAAATAATACAAAATTAAATGATGCATGTAGGCGAGCATAATACCATGAAGGTACTCATCTTAAGTCCGAGAATTTTAAGTAAAAGTAATAATTTATTAAAATACAATATATTTATATATATATATAATACATATAATACTTATATATAAATACAATATATGTCAAGAAATGGAGATTAGGTTTAGATTAGGTTCATACAAACCAAACACAGTTAAGTCAAGCAATCATTCATTTTCAATAAAATAATATATATTTTTTATATTATTTTGGTATACAGTTGTTCTTCTAAGGATAGGTATCGGTATACGGTAAAAGCCTATTAAAAATCCTCTTTTTTAGATGTTTACCTAGACGATGGAATTTAGACCAAGACAAACAAAAATGTCGCTCGTTCCATCGCTTTTGTCAACAAAACAAAGCAATTAAACTCTTAAATTTAAGACAAACGAAATTCTTGTAATTAAAAAAACCAACATATACGAGGGGCGTTCAAAATATTCTCGGTATGTGGATAAAAACAAACAAGTACGAAAAGTTTGATATTTTTATTTTTCAATATACTCCCCCCCTATGTTCATACACTTATAAGATCGATCAATTATTTTTTTTAATCCCTCATAAAATTATTTTTTATCTTTGGTGTAAAAATGCTCCTCCACGGCCGTCTTCAACGCTTCATCGTCAGAAAATTTATTTCCACGCAGATCCTTTTTAAGATTGGGAAACAAAAAGAAGTCGCTTGGGGCTAAGTCCGGACTATAGGGTGGATGAGTAACAGTTTCAAACCCACATTCAACAATAGCTGCCTTGGCAATATGAGCAGTATGGACAGGGGCGTTGTCATGCAGAAGCAGAACACCTTTGGTTAACTTTCCTCGCCTCTTTTCTTTGATCGCATCTCTTAATTGACGTATAACGTTAGCGTAGTACTGCCCTGTGATATTTACACCTTTTTCTTTATAATCGATAAGCAAAACTCCTTCACAATCCCAAAATATTGTGGCCATGACCTTGCCAGCTGACGGGATTACCTTGAACTTCTTGGGATGAGCTGAACCCTTAATGTGCCACTGCATGGACTCCTGTTTGCTCTCTGGGTCATAATGATGAACCCAGGTTTCATCTCCAGTAACTATTTTTTGCAGCACCTCATCGGGATTTTCACCACACAGGTCGATAAAATCTGAACAGCAAGCCACACGCATATTCTTTTGAAGAAGCGTCAGCATTCGCGGAACCCATCTTGCACTTACTTTTGACATATTAAGATGGTCATGTATAATGTCATGTACGGTACCAATAGAGAGATTGGTTACTTGAGCTATAGATTTTACCTTCACTCGGCCGTCTTCCAATATAAGTTTTTCCACTTTATCAATATTTTCTTGTGAGGTAGCCACTACAGGCCGGCCAGGTCTAGGGTCATCTTCAATACTCTCCCTTCCACGCTTAAATTCGCTTGACCATTTTTGAATAGTAGATAAAGAAGGAGCAGACTCACGGTAAACACAATCCATTTCCTCTTTTATGGTTTTTTGATTTTTACCCTGTTTTGTCAAGAATTTTATGACGGATCGGTGCTCTAATTTCGTTAAAATTGTTAATTCGCTCATGGTGTTCATGTTTGTTCGGCAATTGCAGAAAAACAAAAGAACATCTCGGTTCCAATTTTACTTTTTTTTAATGTCAATGGATGAATCTTAGCGGCCAGTAACAAATATATATATAAAAGAGGTTGTAACGTATCAATACCGAGAATATTTTGAACGCCCCTCGTAGTCTGTCAACCGGCGATTCGTCCTAACTGACTATTTAAGATAATACAAAAACCAATAACTTTAGCTATTTCTATTTATTATTACCTAAATAATAAAAAAAACGTAATTACCTACTTTTTGTATTCCGTTTACTAACTTTTTTATGGTTTATACATATTTTCAAAATATAAAATTAATACTATGAATATGATCCCGTCAAAAACGCTGGATGCATTTCCCCGCTGAATTGCAATACTGATTCTTTGGCGCTCTTGGCACCGGAGAAGACTATTGTCTTTTTAAAACTTTTTGCCGCCTAACTCTATGGGCTTAGAGTTTCTACAGCAATCGGCACAAATATGTAATCTTTTAATATGGATACATATTTTTTATTGAGTATACTATATGTATTTTTGGTTTATTGCGCTACAAAGAAAATTTTTTTTTTAATATTTTTTTTTCTTTAAATAGGACTATTTGCCAGTTTGCGGACGATATGTGTTATAAGTCATTATCGCTTGAGTGGTTGGTATGCATTGTGAAGTTTAGAAAATACAAGTACATACTCGTAGGTATACTGGTAAAATTTTATTGTTGTACCTTTTATGTTTATATTATTGGAACACGTAAATATAACCTTACGTTACACGATATCTGTCTAAATCGGCATCACTTGACGTTTTTATCATATCATCTTAAATTAATTAGGTGTCCCAGTATTAGGTACTTGATAAATTCAACGGAAAAATGGTCACGAATACCACATCCTAAATTAAATTATGTATTATTGCAGGTTTGATCAGGAAATGTTCTAGGTGAATTGCATCTGTACACAATAAATAAATAAATAATAAATATTTCCAGACAGGTCACACAGCGCCATCTAATTTTTGTGGTAAGCTACGAGGCTTGTGTTACGGAAACTAGATGGTTGATAAACTACATATTATACTTTTTTTTATATATAATACATATAAACACCCAGACCGAGACAAATTATACAATATACAACTTGCCTCCGGTGGGAATCGAACCCACGACCTCCCGAGTTCACGGCAACGTTTGTTACCACTAGACCACGGAGGCGGTCTGTTTATATATTAAAATTACTAAAAGAATAACACAAAGTTACAATAACATCAACGCCCCCAACGAATTCAGTCGGCTATAGTATCAGAATGGATTAGTGTTCAAACTACACTTGGTACCGATGTATTTAAGACTCAGTAGCATAGGTAAAGTAAACGTAAAAAAAAACAAGTTAAATAAAGTACATAGGCGAGCTTAATACCTTAAAGGTATTCTCTAACAGCTAACCTTTGGGAGAATGACAAAAGAACTTAAAGTGAAAAAATTATAACTAATAGCAATAAATATCTAAGTTATAGGGTATTTTAAGTAAGTAATATTATGTTTTTCCTAATAAATATTCTACTTAAATAAGTATACATATAAATACATAATAATATATACATATATAGGTAAATATATATTTTATTAATAAATATAATCAATGTCTAGTTGAGAAATTACATCTCATTCTGCTTTTTAAGAAAGAACGAAGATAGTAGATGCATAAATATGTTAAACGAAGGTGCCAGTCTGATTAACAAGGGCAGTTTCTTCCATCCATGATGCAGAAACTGTGAGAGATTTTGAATATCTGCTGGAAGAGCGGAGAAGGAATTGCATGTTGATTGTTGTGCGAAGAGCGGAGAGAACGGGCGTGGGAGTCACGAAGGAATTGGAAACAATCGCATATTAAAAACTGAAAAGGTTTTATGCAATGATAATAACGTTTTCGAATATACCAAATAGAAATAAGGCGAATCATTTTGAAATTGAAGTATAAAGATAATTGATTTGGAACGGATTTTAACATAACATACTCGTAACACTCGTATGACAAGTGTAATGCGGTGACAAGTGCTCACGCAATTCATTTGGAATTATTTAAACATTAGTAATATTATTATTAGTTAAGGATTTTTTTCTTTTGGATTTATTTCCATTATCTGCTATCTACATTATAATTTTTAAAACTAACGAATTAATATGTCAATTAAAGTGCAGTATCTCCATAGACATCTGACCAATTAATTGCCCGAAAATCATGGATTCTATAGTTACTACTATATATAAGTTCCTTAGTAAAGAATCCTACAGCTTCTTGGCACCAAAATTTGTTGACTAGTGTAATTATATGTCAATATTCTATTCCTTAAATAATAATTTCTGCAAAAAACCTCCAAATATGACAGTTATGAACATGACCCATACTACCGGCACTTAATACAAACATAGTGAGTGGGAGCTGCGAGGCGATCGGTTGCGAAACCTGAATAGCACAGGTATCTAGTGGCGATTAGCTGAGCAGTGGGGCAGCGTTACAACACCCGACCGAAGACGACTCGCGACCTTCACGTACCCAATCGCCATCTTCAATGCTTGTCATCGATCTATGTACGTGATCACTTATTATTATATCGCAAATATACACAAAAGTTTACAGCAAACCTGCGACCTACATATTATAAGGACAGTGAAAGGTTTGTGTATACGTAGTCGCACTGGCCCTAAAGTGAGTTACACATAAAATGGATAGTTTGTGACAGACGAATTAATTGCTTTAATTCCTGTCATTTGACAAAATATAACGTTAGCCCTTATTATTACAGACAGTAGGTACATTGTATTGTCGTAAGAATTTAAATACTGATAATATATGAGCGTAATGATAAATTTTATAGTAAAGTAAAACAAGTGATAAACAAAGTAATTCACTAAAGACAATAGCATGCAACAAATGATAATTTAATTCCTATCATAAATTAGTTACGGCGAAGAGTGATGGTGATTGAGAAGCGTCATGGGCAGCAGCAGGTGAGTCGAGCGCGACCCACATCGAGATGTGCACGCTGTACAGTTACCCAGACTGGTTTCTTTACACTCGCCGACACCGCGGTAGGTCACTCAGTCTTCAATAAGGAAAGTGCTAAATGAATTTTGCTTTCGATGACACCGACCTATACGACGCGAATAACACTTTTGTCGGTAGAAAGTAATAGTTTAACTGTGCTTGTATTAATAGAATTAAACAAGTAGAAAACACAAATTATGTAAGAACGGACTTACACAAAACTAATGTTTTGTTGTACATGCAAATTACGACTTGCGGCATAGTCTAGAGATCATCCAAGCGTAACGATAAGAAAGACTTTAACGCTTGTCGCCACTTCCACAAATACTTTAATAATAAAAATAAAATAATTATTTTTAACCAAGCATTCGCTGATTATCCTTAAAATACAAATGAAAAAAAGTATATATACAGTGAAAACTCTATATAACGACACTGAAGGGACTGTGCATTTTATGGTGTTATAGAGAGTTGTCGTTAAATGGAGAGAAGAAAAATCAGAATTGGAAGACAAGCTAAACCAAGCAAAGCCAATTGATTTCGACGCTTTAGGGAGTTTGTCGTTAAATCGAGTGACGTTACATGGAGTTTACACTGTATATATTTATAATAAATACGATACGACAAATGTCAAAAAAGCGAGCTTCTAAAGATATTAAAGACCTTTTTTAATAAATATACTCTTACCTACATCATTTATCTTATTTAAGACGTACTATCTTATTAATTTATCGCATAAATCGTATAAGGGTTCCGATATAAATGGTATAATTATTTGATGAAAGAGCTTACTATCGAGACAATTTATTCAAAACATGTTTTTGTCTTGTCATAAACAAAACATGAACATGAAGGTAGTTAACACATTTTACTACATAACCTTTACAATATGACCTCTTAAAATATAATTAATAAGAACGGGAAAATACAGATAACTAGAAGCATTTAGCTAAACCAGAGCTAGCAAGTATACTATACACATTAGAAAACCAGCTTTCGCCAAAATTAGGATTGGCAAAACGTCTCTTAACGACAATTAAAACAAATAATGATGATTTATTAGTAAAGGAAATAATTTTCGATTGAGAGAGAAATTGTGAAAGTCGACTCAGACTCGCATGTACTCGTACTAAGTATCTGTATATCAGTAACATCGACACAATATCAAGTATTTATACAAAGTTATCTTCAATTAAGTGATAGATAATTTGTAATTGAATACTAAAGTATGTAAGTGTCATTATTTAACATTGTACAACACTTTTAGGACACATCAAGGATAATTCTCATATTATAAAAAAATGGATCAAAACATTAAATTACTATATACATCTTTAAAGTAAAATATAGGTATAGAGCAGAAAAATATCGTAAAATGTAAATATCGTAGGCGCGGTGTGGTGGCTCGGTTGTAAGAACGCTTTCCTTAAATCCAACAAAGGTAGGCTCAAACCCTCCCGTCATGTACCAATGAGAAATACACTTTTCTTACGTACATTTGTCATAGATTTACAACACCAGCGTTGCTGTGCCTCGGAGAGCTCATTAAGCCGTCGGTCCCGGTTCCACTAATACAAATAATAATAATAAATATTTCCAGACAGGTCACACAGCGCCATCTAATTTCCGTGGTAAGCTACGAGGCTTGTGTTTCGGAAACTAGATGGGTGATAAATTACATATTATACTTTTTTTTTTGTAAATATATACATATTATACATATAAACACCCAGACCGAGACAAATTATACAATGTACAACTTGCCCCCGGTGGGAATCGAACCCACGACCTCCCGAGTTCACGAGCAACGTTTGTTACCACTAGACCACGGAGGCGGTCAAATTTGTGAAATCCTTAATAAATCGTCATAAAAAAATGTCATCAGATCCTCGCTAACCCGTCTATGTCCGATATATGTTCTGGAAGGCCCATCTCCAACAGTGGAGTTCTAGGACGTTTTTTTCTAAGGGCTGTAATGATGATATGATTTGAAAATATCGTAAAAATGAAGATACGTTACTATGTTATGATTCCTGAGTTACAGTAGTGATTATAATGTCTTCTATACATTTATATTTTGTAATGGTTAAACGTTCACACATGTCATCAATATACACGCACCTAATAATCACATCACTAAAGGTGAACCATAATTACTATAGTTTATGTCACGTTAAGATGAAAATGAAAGCGGATTGCTTAAACATGAGTCATACATAAATATATGTCTCAATGCGAGTATTAATGTAATGACACCAAATTAAATAATGAAACCATTGACTAAATTCATACCTAGAATTTTAATTAGGACTTTTTATTTGCTAATGATTGCGGAGAAACCGGCGATTGGAAATATGTAGAACAGCTAAGCTATAAACTTCTGCCTCGTATGTCGTTGTAATAAGGTTTAACGTGACTAAAGGTGTGGTTTGGCCGACTGTACCTAAGTTTACATTAACATAGACGTGGCAATTGGATATACCTAATAACTTGTAATAACACCTTTTTAAAAGAATAAACCCAATCGATTAACTAGGTGTAGGTATTCCGGAAATAAAAATAATGTATTGATAATTTAAAACTGAACCTATTTACGTAAGTGTTTGACTCATTATAATTAGTGATCGTAGAGTTATGAAAGCGTGTGGGAAAAGTTTGCATTTTTAAATCATCTCAGCTCTTCCGTTGGTCGCCAAAACCGGACCAGTAAAGGGCGCCGCTGGGCGTGCATTTAGTACCAAATTACAAAGAAACAAAATTATTATTATGAAAGATAAGTTGACTTTATTACATAGCAAGATATTAAATCTTACATCTGAGTAGAATTAATATAAAATTATTTAAACCGAGACGCGATGATCTAAAAGATGTTTATAAGATGGATATCTAAGAAGTAGAATTGATTTTTTGGGGACAATGAATACATATATTTTGTAACTTAATTAAAAATATATGATGTAATGGTTCGTCTTTTATAACGCAATTATTTCTACGCAATATGTAAACATGATCACAACTAACATGGAGCGAAGGAGATTTAACCACTATGCCATGAAGGACATCAACTTTAGTTCGTTGCACCCGGTAGCTAATTATTGAGTTGCATTCAACATAGTTAAAAATTGCAATAATATAAAATCACGATTTTAAAGAAAAAAGGCCCTGGCAGATCAGGAATCATCTAACAAAACAGTAGATGAAGGTGCGCTCAACATTGTATGCAACAAATAGGATGTAGGTATGAAAAGGTTGATGAATGTTGAGGAAGCGAAAGAGCTTTATGACAAATCGCGCTCAATTACTTCTACCTAGCACGTAAACTTAATACATAAATATTATGTAGGAAACAATACAAGAAAAACGTTTTTGCACTGACGCAAACCGTTATTTAAATTAAATCAAATCAAAATCATTTATTCGTGGTTTTTAGTTAAAAAAACTACCACATGTGGTGTACGAATTCATTACATTAACAAATATAATTCTAAAAATAATAACAAATATAATAACAACTTAAACATGCATTTTACAATTTATTTAAAACTAAAATATTTAACACAATACTATTGTAAAAATAATGACAATACAATGTATATATTGGCAGTTATTAACACATTTAAAATGGTTTAATCATTAAAAAACTGATCTAAGGTATAATAACATTTTTTAATTAAAATTAAAGTTAATTTACTTTTAAACATTGGAAGAGATAAATCTTTTAAATCGTCAGGTACCTTATTATACATTTTAGGAGCCAAACCCAATAAGCTTTTCTGAAGTAAGGCGGTCTTAGTTATTTTCGCGCTTATTTGATAGAGAGGATGGGGTCGGAGATAATTTTTCGACGACGTAGGATTAACTGAATAGGATTAAACTTTCATTGCCCTTTTTTTTCCAAGTTATTTATAGTAACAGGTAAATGGTAGGAAAGCCACGGGACTTCCCAGTAGTACTACAAAGCTACTAAAGAAGACTACTTTATATTATTTGTATGTATTGTATGTTTATGTTATGCATGGCAATAAAGAAGGGAACGCATTGCAGTATTACTGCTTTAAATAATAATAAAAAAATCTGTCATGTTATTCAATGTTATTAAAGTCCCGTGAGCGTTTTGCCGTTTTTTTGTTCAATAGAAACAACCGGCTACTTAAAATCAGCAAGGTTTTGTATAAGCCTTGTTGTTTTCAAGCCACCGACACTCGCACTGAACAATGAAATGTAATGATCGATCACGCACATAGCCATTTCAATTCCTTGTTCGTTTGAGGGATAAGTTATATAGGAATATGACCGAAGACTAGAGATTTTTTCTTTTATTATGTCCAAATTCGAAAAATTAATTTAGTAGGTATAATAGGATAAAAGATTTTTTTGTAAAATTTCATTTTATAAAAAGTATCATCACGACCGTTTCCCTTTCAGGGTGGTCAGAAACCACGCTTATAAATAAGCGGATTCACATTTAGCCAACTTTACTATAGGCCAATCATGACAAGTGGCAAGCTCGTCGATGTTTTCAGCGTACCAAACTCGAGAAATATCACAAATAAATCACATATTAATTAAATTTATTTATTTACATTAATAAATATTTTTGTGTCCCGACCAGGAATCGAACCCGGTACCTCCAAGTCTAAATCCACAGACTTAAACGCTGAACCACGGAGGCAGTTTTATTTTATAAGCTATCCAATATAGTTCGATTCTTTAGAAATAACGTTTTAATTAAAAAAACAATTATGTTTTCCTTTTTTAACAGCAAGCAATGGTTTATAAGGTTTATTAGCTTAATGCTGAAAAAGAAAAAAAACATAAGTCGCTATGAAATTTTCATCCTATGTTCAGTTGTGTTTACAATAGTATTGCTCATACAAACCGTTGATCGGTTCCTTCGATTGAACAAGGAAACGCGTTCCGTGATAGTGCCGTTAAATGAGTGACGATTCATCTGGTGTGCCCCTAGCCTTGAGCATACACCAGAGATGATTGATGGATGAGGTGACAGAACAGTGAAAGCCAATTTGGAAGTAAGCTTCCGACGTTTTGTCTTGTAACTTTACAAGTGGCAATAAAACTTGAAGGTGCCAAAGTGTACAATTTATTATTAGATTCTAAGAGGTTGCACTCGGAAGTAAACACGGTAACGTTTCTAAAATTAGCTTTAGAGTATTAATTAAACTTGACGAAGACAAATCTACTATAATGAAGTAGGAAGTCAGCAGATTTAAAAACTACTGTTGCAGAAATTAAACTTGGAATAAATCCAATACTCGTAGTGTGGAAGCCGGAATCAACAATACTGTGTTAGGTTCGTCTTGATAATAATATCCTGTATCGATGGTTAGCCACTACCAATTAAAAATAAAAAGAACAACGACGTCATAATGATACATAGTTCAGCTAGTAGGGCTAATATTTTTGCAAAGTTACCAAATATAGTTCAACAATAACTTTTGTATAACATTGTTTGACGACAATGAATGCACATAATACATAAAGAAATAATTATTCATTGCTGATACACATACTTAAAGATAATTATTCGATACGATATAAATATCAATGTATGAGGAATCCTGGTGAACTTGCATCACTTCTACGAAAAGCGTTTAGGTAAATAACCATGTTATCAGCCCAATTTGTTTTAAAGTTAAACTAAGAAAACAATATACACTGTAACATCCCACGTGTTAGGTCAACATTTACCGACATGACATAACTAAATATGGGTTATTAGATCTCTAACCAGCACAAGTGCAAACTGTTGGAACCAACATCCGCCAACCGTAGTTTACGTAGTTCAATAAAGGTTATTTTAGGAATCAGCAACTACTTATTAGAGAACATAACCTTTTAAATAAAGTTAGATGTATAAAAAAAAATGTTTACTCTTGAGATTTACTTATGCTAATTACAAAAATCCATATAGACTACATATTAAATACCCAGCATCAGCAATGTCTGATTTCAGACATGGTTTAAATTAATTACCATAGAGGCAAATAAGATCAGCAAACTTTGACATAATATCTATGATATTATCTCGCTTATTTGTAATTTCAGTAGATATATGCAAATGGGCAACTAAACAAATTTAAAGTTATGTAATGCCGTGATTACATATAATAATTATTTCCAGGCGGTATTTATTATAATTATCAAACAAAAGGCAGACGAATAATGCTACGATAACGTGATCGAGGCGAGGAATCTAATTCGTGAAGGACGCTCAATCAACGCGGCGCGCTTATAAGTTGCGTCAAATAGAGGATTATAATGGCTACAATGAAGCTTATGTCTAAACTATATATTTGCCTTATTGTGACATTATAGTATACATTTTCTTTGTTCTATCTTATTTCTATTCAAGACGTATGGTTACTACGTTGACATCACTGTTGCTCGTGTAACTCTTCGAGACAATTTATTCCACCTTCTTACATGTTTTTTTCTGTTCACGAGCTTTGTACAGAATGCACAATATTTGCATTTAAATATAAATTCCATTATTACATTGTAAAATGAAAGGGAAAATATTAAACTCAAAACATGAATGAAAATTATATCAAAAAGTAAAATACTAATAATACACCAACAACGAAATATATGTACGAAAATTTTGAAAGAAATATCGAAAGACATCGCAGCGCCCGAGTGGGAGTAGCCTTGAGATTGCAACATTTTGCGGTTCTAGAGGTATGATAAATGGTAAATAAAATGCCGTCCGCACTACGACATCGTTGTAAAGATAACGCGATGCCGAAATTGTTGAGGTCTACGTATATACTGGCCGCGCCCGCACTTTCACCGTGACTCCCCGAACGTGATCTCTTGTCCAGCGCAGGTGCACGCCAGTGTGGGTGTCAGCGAACACTGCTGCCCTATTGAGGACGCGCTCCACTTCCCACAGTAACCCACTCTCCATATCCTTATTTCATGAAATGTGCGAATGAATCGATCACTTTCCTGAGTAATACTGACCACAAGGCGTGACCCTACGCAAGTATCACGCGTAACTTTGAATACACAACTAATTACATGCATGGCATTAAGACAACGAAATTTAATACTCGTCAGTATGTCCATGGTACTTCGGTCAATATTTGATCAACAAATGGGTAAATAATCTATGTAGGTTTATCTTCAAAACCAATATTACCAAACTGTGTAGGAGGCACGGGTCTATATCCATTTTGCCTATTGAGATACTACATTATAAAGACGGAGACTCATTGTCGCCGGCGACCGCAGAGGGTACGAAGAGAGTGTTCAATGAACCACGGCTTTGAATGGCGGTGATCTTAACCCAGATATTGAGGCGACCGCCGACCACGACCGAAACACTTATTATAACGAGAAACGTGATGTTTTGTTACAGTTGTAAATCGTGTCGCTGCGCACCACCACATATAATTAGCGACAATTTAATTTGCTAAACAACACCACAACGACGCGGCAACGCAAGAACTTGGAACGAAGAAAGTCACATTATTCCAGTAGCTGATTAAGAAAACAATATACGAATTATCACACTGAACAACGACATTGTAAGCTTTATTAAATAATCCATTATATAATTAGGTAAATGTAAAAATATTTAATATACCTATAATATTGAATCACGAGTAGTTGTTTTAAATAATTCCCAAGAACGCAATGCAAATCATCGCGATGACATGCTATGAGCAAACGTGAAACCTCGTGCAAATTCAGAAGCTAAACCATTTATACTTACAAGTCCAGCCGCAAACAAACACGACCAGCATACCAATGTACATTCTAGCAAAAATATTTTGAAAAATAGTGTATTTATAAATAAAAAAGTAACGCATTTATGGACCTTTAAGTTAACACTTACCCAAGATCATATTAAGAGATAATTTACAGAATCCTATATAAAATTGGGTGTTAGAAATGTAGGTATTTGACGACTTTTACAGAGCTTATGTATTCGCAAGATTATTTCTGAGTGGACAATGCGCATTCGGATCACGACGGGGATTTCCTGATCAAGGCGGTACTATAGCTACTGAATTGCTTACATACTAATACGCGTCCTTGTGACATCACATACTCGTACTTCTGCACGTTAATACTTTTGCGAGCATTAGTCATTTAGTTGCGATGCCGTAAACCTGGTGATCTTTTTATCATAAATTTAAATCTAGTCAAACATTTGTTTTAATTTTAATTCAAAGCACAAACATGTTGAATAGAAAGATTTCTGATTATTACGCACGACCATATTGAAGTCTGAATATTAAGCAAGTAAAATAATGAATAGATTCGATTGTATCTCAGTCACGTAGAGAAAATTGTTAAATAGTCTAAAGATATTCTTTACGAGCATTCGGATTTTTGAGCTAAGTCATGATATATCAGTAAGTACAAATAGAAAAAGTATTAGTTCTAGAATTTAGACGACACCTATAGACGATACTATTATAGTAGAAACTTCAAGAACGTCTTTGATAATAATACAACTGAAGTGTGACATCAAATCTACATATATATCTACCTAAACGATTAAAGTCTGTCTACCAAACGAGACCCTTAGCTCGTACTAAGCTGAGACTTAATTCGGGCCTTATAGTTGCTATTCATTATTTAAATAATCTTTATACAAGAACAGTGTTAAATCTTACCTTTTTGTGATTCCATAGCACGTTGACTGAAGGTTTGCCGCGTCTGAAGTCGCTCTGGTCAATAACGTCATCGTGGATCAGGGATGCCGAGTGTATCATTTCGCTGATCATCGCCACTTGCCTCTGTGATGGCATTAGTGCACTGTTGAAAAATATACTATAGATAATAAACACCTACATAGGTAGAAATACACTTTTCTTACACTTTTATATTGTTTGTATATTACTTCGAATAAAAACTTTAAAAAACTTTTCTTACATACATTTGTCATTCATTAACAACACCACCGTGCCTCGGACAACACGTTAAGCCGTCGGTCCCGGTTTCACTTATACCAACTTGTGGAAACGTTAATAAATTGTGATTAGAAACATTAGTAAAATGACATCAGAACCTCGCAAACTCTGGCCATCGTGGCGAGTGTAGGCCAAATTCCCCCATTATTGTTAGAAGGTTCATCTCCAACAGTGAAGTTCTAGGACTTTGTGTTTGGCTGTGATGATGAATAAAAACCAAATAAGTTATAGTTAGTTAAACCCTAAAACATTTTTACTTTTTATTATTAGTTATTAATTTATTATACCTAGATTGTGTTGTGGTAATTAGTTATCAAGGTTCAATGAACATTTAATGTAGTTAATAAAACATATTGAATAAACTCGTATTGTAAATAATGAAACATCTGAATTTGATTTACTTCCCGGAAATAAAGTTAGTAGGTAGATATATTTTAAACTATAATTATAGGTTTTAGCGTAAAACTGGGTTACTATGTGGAGTCGAACGTTTATAATTTATAGACAGACATCGGTACATTGAACCGGACCTATAGAAAATAAAGTTAATTTTATTGATTTTATTCAATGTAAATTCTTTATGGAATCCTATATTATCAAGGTCGAATGGTCAGGTGTTTTACACAAGTTTTAGATTTTTATTTACACTTTTGCACAGCTAGTGAAACCTGTATACGAGTATAAGAAAATAAAAGAAACAAAATTAATCAAGGTATAAAAGTACGTAGTATATAATTTTATTTAAATAAAGAATAAGGAAAAAAATGACAATGCACCATGAACGTCGTACTTGTATTCCAAGTGTGTTGCACACATTTATCAACACTACAGCTTTCTTTAATTTAAAACGACAACGACTGTTAAGGAATCTTGACACTATAAAATTAATGACATGAAATGCAAAAAAGTATGAATTCATATGGCAGTTTTATTCGCAGAGCGATGAGTAAATTACAAAACTACATTGCATCTGAACTGGAGTCGTGAATACCACTCATTCATTACTCGTGCAAAAATGTAAAAAAAATACATCAGTTAAGAAGATACGATATAACAATTAAAAGAATTTAAGGAATGGTTAATAATAATAGATTCTAATGCCACATTTTCGAGTTATTCTTAAATTGTTGGTTCATTTAATTAAGACTTAAATGTTAGAATTTGTCACGTGTAAATGAGTAAATCAAGGACAGAAATTAAAAACACGAAAACGACAGTGTCATGAGTTGGAAAACATTGACCTTTCACGCAACTGTCAGACTGGCCAATAGACAAAACTCTTGTGCAACTACGAAAGGCAAACTTGTATAATACTTGAAAATTTAAGGTTTTCAAGGCTACGCTGTCGATTGATTTAAGAGCTTAAGTATAGTTTGGTTCATGCACCTTTACGATAATTGGTAAAGTAAATTTTGTACGACAATGTGCTACGAAATCTACGAGAAAGAAATTTATTTTATTTTATCTTTAAATCGAGGAAATCTAGGAAATAGTGTTAACGGTGCCCTGGGATAACTGATCGGCAGCCGAGATGACAAAGCTCGGCTCGCCATACACAATGCCATGTTGGTACGAACACCGATGTATGGAAGCGAGACGCGGATATGTCAGAATACGCATGAGAGTAGTGTTAATGCAATAGTAATGAGGTCGTTGCGTCGGATATGCGGCGTCACTTTGGCGGACCGCATATGTAACATCGAAATACGGAAAAGAGTAGGTATAAAAGTAAGCATAAGGACAACAATAAGGAAAGGCATGCCACGATGGTTCGGGCATGTTGAAAGGATGAGCAAAGAAAGATTGACGGATCAGGTATATAATGCGAAAGTTATGGGTAAAAGGTGCCCTGGCAGACCAAGTCTTACATATCACGATCGAATAAATAAAACACTGGCTGAAGTTGCATTAAAAAGCCTTCAAAAGGGCATGTATGAAGAGGTTAATGAATGTCGACGAAGCGAAAGAGGAGAGATGTCGTGACCGTGTCAAGTGGCGCTTAATCGTCTCTACCTACCCCGCAAGGGATCTGGTGTGAAAATATGTATGTATATGTATGTATGTAAATCTTAAGAACGGTGGTGGCTCTGTTGTCTGCTTTCCTTAAATTTCGAAAAGCGTGGTTCGAACCCCGCCTTGTACCAATGAGAAATATACTTTTTTAAGTAGATCTACAATACTTCCATTTCTGTGCCTTAGAGAGCACGTTAAGCTGTCGGTCCCGGTCCACTAACACCAACTTGTCGAATCGTTAATAAATTGTCAGTAAAATTTACATCAGACCCTTGCCAAGACGTCAGGCCAGCAGGGAGAGTGTAGGCTGAATTCTGCCGAAACAGCCTCTAAAACACAGCGTCCTAGAACCTCTACTGTTGGAGATGGACCTTGGGGTAGATATATCTGGAGAATTTGGCCAGACATTGGCTAGGGTCTAAAGTCAATCTTTAATGACAATTTATTATGGATTTCACAAGTTTATATTAGTGGAATCGGGACCGATGGCTTAACATGCTCTACGAGGCCCATGCCAGATTACGGGCGCAATGGTGTTGTAAATTTACGATTAATGTGAAAAGTGTATTTGTCATTGGTACATGCCGGGTCTCAAACCGACACACTAATACATGAAAAATGTATTACCTAGTTATATTAAGATTTTAGAAAATGGCAGCAATGTACAATCGTTAATGGAATATTATATCGCACGTAATAAATAGAAATAACGGATTTCTATTAGCAAATAATTTAATTTCTCTGAGTACTTTCATTTCACTATCACTGCTTGATCCCCTTCTGAAGTAGCATGATGATACACATCTCATGTTACACGGGATACAAACATTTGTGAAAGTATATCGAGTTAACACTTGAAACAAACCGGCATAGTGGTAAGTATTGGAGTATATATCGTCTGTGAATGGGCAAATAGTACTATGTAACTTTTAAGAAAAAAACATACGAGCTAATTGTCCTTTGTGGCTTAATAAACAAAAATAAAAATTGTATACTCAATAAAAAAAGTCAACATTTTTTTTACCAAAATAGTAAAGTATAAGTAGAATATCATCACGACCGTTTGTTTCCCTTTCGGGGTGGTCAGAAACCGCGCTTATAAATAAGCGGATTCGCATTTAGCCAACTTTACTATAGGCCAATCATGACAAGTGCAAGCTCGTCGATTTCTCCAGCGTACCAAACTCGAGAAATATCACAAATTAATTAAATATTATTTAAATGTATTTATTTACATTAATAAATATTTTTGTGTCCCGACCAGGAATCGAACCCGGTACCTCCGAGTCTAAATTCACGGACTTAACCGCTAGACCACGGAGGCAGTTTCATTTTACCAAAATATTATCTTAATAAACAATTTGTTTTGTTTAAAAAATATAAAAATATATTTTATATAAGTAGGTATAAGTAAAATAACTAATTATAAATAATAT
The DNA here is from genome assembly GCA_910589645.1 of Tinea semifulvella. Classification (NCBI taxonomy): domain Eukaryota; kingdom Metazoa; phylum Arthropoda; class Insecta; order Lepidoptera; family Tineidae; genus Tinea; species Tinea semifulvella. The sequence goes on from OU342586.1 coordinate 8,441,032, forward strand.
ATACAAGTTTAAATAATATAAATGTTAGCTGAAAATAACATTAAACACGCTTCAATGAAGTTTTAAGGTTACCTTGAGTTTAACAGCACTATTCCTTAAACGTAGTGACGTGCCGATTTGACAGCTGAAAGGAATAATTGAGTGGAGGAGCCGTTAAGGAAACGCCTAAGAATACGGATTAATTATTAGCTTTTTTTACAGCTAATTTAGAGCTTGCTTTATATATAAGTTGAACATTGAACTATTAACTGGACAATATATCACGCACTGCTACGTTTAAATGGGAAAGTGGTGAGTTGGGTAAATAACTGTCCTTACACTATGCTCACCTGTTTTCTCCGAAGACGTGATAGTTGACCGCCCGCGCCATGAGAATGGCTACCATGGGCCTTAGCGCCTTGCCTTGACCGTCAAAGTAATATGTGGCTATTGTATTTAATTCTGATTGATTTGTGTTCCTCTCCAATTCCTGTATAAAGTAAAATAAAAATTAACACTTTATATTCAATTTATCTTCTCTCCCTAACTCTATCGTGGGTAGGTCTAAATTTACTCAAATATGTTCTGGAAGGCCTTGCATCGGCAGTGGAGGTCTAGAACTCTGTGTTAATTGAGGTGAAATAATTCGAATTAAAGGGTAGGCGTCTCTTTATGCAAAGAAATCATAGTCGAGCAAATTATCTAAACCTAAAAAAGTTAAATATCATCACAACTGTTACCTTTGGGTGGTCTGAAACCACGTTTTTTTTCAAAAGAATCGGATTGTCATTTAGCCAACTTTACTATAGACCCATCATGACAAGTGGCAAGCTCGTCGATGTCTCTAGCGTACCAAACTCGAGAAATATTACAAATTATTATTGTGTCCCTACCATGAATTGAACCCAGTACCTCCGCGTCTAAATCCACGGACTTAACCGCTGCACTACGGAAGCAGTATTTACCTACTTACGAGTTTTATTTGATTTAACAAAAATATTTGAATTAAATTTTAAATAGTGATATACATACATATTATGTACTTTGTACACAATACATAATTATTGATAATTAATAAACACCGTGTCGTGGGAATAATTAATGCCGTACAGTTATATTTTATACTCAATCCGATTAACATTTAATAAGTTATACACTTTGCATACATTTGATTAAATGTAAAAATGTAGTAAAGTAAAAGATCATCGTACCAGGCTCGACTAGGAATAGACCTCTTTACTGTTAGACCACGGAGGCAGTCAGTAGGTGCTCATAGTAAACCATGTGTCATAATTCAGCCCGGACAATGCACATCTTTAAAACAATTGCGACTTCCTAAATCCATTAAGCTGCAATAAACAATTGTAGTCTATTGTGCGTGCTCCAAAATATAAGATTTAATGCACATCTCTAACGCAACGTCATTTTAAGTGGCCCCAACGTCCTCCTAGACAATTTACTTCTTGCCGACACCCCATTGTTTGGAACTTGAATTGTTTGCGTCAGATACATTCCACTAAAGATCCACCAACGTCAAAAGGCATTAATTTAATATAAAATTCAAAAATGCATTGCAACAGCGCCAAGGTTGTGTGCAGCAGAATTAATAGTATTAAGAGCATTAAACGATAGTACTAGAACCGACACCACGAATCAGATGTTGCATCAAGCTTTGATGCCGCTGCAACAAAATTATCATTGCGAACAAAAATTAAAAAGTGTCGGACTTGCGTGTTGAAAACATTTAAAAATCAATACGCTGCATGTTTTAATAGTTTGGTTAAACGACATAATGTTTTAACGCGCTGTCATCAAGTTGCGACACCTTTTATTGTTTGAATTATTCTCTCTGTATGAGAATGTAGTAGTTACGAGTATAACTCAATGGTTAAGTGACTTCTGATTTTTCCTGATATTTGCAAAGTTATATTTCAAGAAAATTTATTTACATGGAATAGGGTGGATAAGTAAGGTTGACAATGGCTGATAAAATGGCTACTAGGACTTTTAAGGTCGAAAAAGTTTTTTGGACAATAAGATAAATGGCACGTTTGCCCATTTGGAATTGCCCAACCCATTAAGTTTATATGCCAAAGCCGTACCTAAATCAGGTATTAAAAATTTACATACTATCAATAAATAATGTTACCTCTCACAGTCTCTAAACATGTTACGAAATTATGATTACATTCAAAACAGTGCCAAGATACGGACGCAAAGAATGATGTTTTTGTATCATTTCTTCTAAGAATAGTACTGACTTAGTAACAGACTATGGCAATATTTGATTGTTGTCATTGGTGGGTCGTCGTCGTCGCGAATAATAATCACGTATTTACTCGTAGCTTGTATGAGACGTAATTTGTAACCTTACAAAATGCATATACTAAAAGACCATTACACTGAGTCTTCGAAAGCTTCTAATTGCATAAAATACTTTTATACTGATGTGTGCGAGTGGCAATAAGCGATCGAGAACTTGTCTGCGACAAGGTCGTGGCTGTTTTATTTTGAAAATTTGATTATCTGATTACAAATTTAAGAAGCCGGCATGGTAGGAACTAGGGACTAATGATAGAAGTCGATGACTGACATCAGTTATAGGTAGTATAGAGTTAACCAATAAAACATTTAGATAATTTTGGTTTAGTTATATCAATAAACGTATTTATTTATTAAATAAATTATTATTATTATTATTTTAGTTATTTCATATTTTTTTGTATAAATCTTGTTGTATTTGATGTTATCGTACGGAGCAGAGACGTGGACAATGACAGTGGGTCTGGCCCATAAATTCAAGGTCGCTCAGCTCGCTGCGTTTGGTATTTCTTTAATGGATAGAATTCGAAACGTTGATATTCGTCAGAGAACTAAAGTTTTTTATGTTAAATACTTTATAGCACTAAAATTGTACATAGGCGGGCTGAATGGCCAGGCATTTTCTAACAACCAACTTTTGGGAGTGTGGAGAAATTATGTATGGGTGTAAATTTATTATGATAGACTACATACTAATAATACATAAAAGAATAAATATATATGTACATACATATAACTATAAAATACAAAATAAGCCTACACACAAATAAACAGTAAATAATATATCATAAATATAAATATTTTATTTTGGATGGCGCAGCATCGTCCGGGAAAAAGTTATCCGTGGAGGGCGTCACGACCCTCAGCAGTGAGGAGAACGACGCAAGGCGGAGGATATAAAGTTACTGACATAGCTTTTAAAATTAGCAAGCTAAAGTGGCAGTGGGATGGACACATCTGCCGCAGAGCCGACGAACGATGGGGCAAACGGATTCTAGAGTGGAGATCACGTACGGAATGACGCCGAGTGGGATGGCCTCCCGCCAGATGGACGGATGACCTGAGGAAGGTCGTTGGTGGGGGTTGGATTAGAGTGGTAAGAGGTTGCGCTACGTGGCGAGCCTTGGGAGAGGCTTACATCGAGTAGTTGAGAGATACCTACAGGCTGATGATGATAATGATGATGTAAGCTCGTTCTAAGTTTTAGCATCACAACAAAATACGTACGTCAGACAGAATATTTTACGGCCGGTTGCAGAAAGAGCTATTATGTTTTGGCATGTTTAACGTATTCCTTGAAGCACGTCATTGGCCAAAATAACCAAAGTGACAAGCTAACTACTAATTACGTAGATTATATAAAAATGTTGATCATGGATTATTTTAATCATCCTTTCTGTAATCGTCTGTTAGTATATAAAAATATAATCATAGTATAAAACATGTTTATTGACTTGCCCCAGTGTGGTTTGCTAACGAAAAGCACACTCACGATTATGGTCCATGAGAATGTTTGAAGTGGACAGTGGTCGCGAGTTGCGAAAGCGAGGTCGTTCAGCTCAACACTGCAATCTATATCAAGCTACGGTATGGATCAATGCGACTACGACCGTAGCAACACTTCGCAGCGTAGACGACATTGGCATACTCGTATAAGTACAGTTATTCCAAATATTGTATTTAAAAATTGGAAGCTACTCACAATATCTCTTGAAATTAAAAATTATTTGAAGTCAACTGAATTCCTACTTTTAACCGCTAAGAGACTGTCGCGGTCTTTATTAGTGGTGAATCGTTGTCGAATCTTTTTAAAATTAAACGACGGGGCAAGAAGCGAAAAGGTATGACAATTAAAGCTAGACCAATCGTTATGGCAGTGTTTGACATGCACTTTCAAATTGATTTTGTTGTTTCACTAACAATATGCCGATCTGCATGCTACGGAACTGTAAAATGCGTGGCGTATAAAATGTAACAAACAGTTTGTAAATGTAAATAACAACTTTGGTGTCGCGGTATGATATTAGTTGTTGATATTAATGGGCTTGTATTTGTTGTACATTGACGTTAATGGCAATGTAAACGATGTCAGCAATGCTGTTGTCAATTAAAATAATTGCGTCATACTCGTATTTAAAGAAAACTTTCGTGATTGAACTCGCCCTAAGTCACATGCTGATAATGAAACTTAAACTTGGACGTTGTACCAGTAACACAGTTATTGTAACTAATTGACACGTAGGTATCTATACGAACATGAAAATATATTTTAAATTGCTTATGTAATCTTTGTTTATTTATACATTTATAACTCAATAACCACGACAATGTAAATTTTAGGTGGTATTATTTATTTATACTAGCTCGACATGTGACCTTGCACCGACCTGATGGTACTCCTAAATGGCGAGCGAGGTCCATGAATGTTAGCAACTGGAATCAGCCACTCATGACTGACATCATGACAGCTTGACTGGGCATGACGGCAATTTGAGCTTGATCTCGAAACGTGTGGATACACTTTACTGAATTTATCGGCACGAACGATAGAAACTTCCCCGCCCCAGCAGACTGGGCAAATTACCACTATTAGTCCGCCTACTACCTATTTGTTGTTCTCGTTGAAAGAATGTGCCATTTACAATGATGTCAATTTTTTACTTTCATAGAGAACTAGTATTGCAAACTTGCCATGGTGATATTTATTTAAAAATAACACCGGTTACTAAACAAGACTTACTTATGGAGTATGGATTGATCTTAGAATTTCTGATTTGTTTCCAATAAAGGGAACAGCAACTATCGAGGGCAAGTTGGAAAAACGTTGCCAACTGAACCTGCTAAACTGGATTGGAACAGGAAGGGAAATTTTACATTTTAATAAATATAATTGCCCTTTTAAATTATAACGTTTATATGATGATTTATATCTGTGTAATAATGAAATATAACATAGTCTAAGATATGTCTAAAAGCAACCTTCACCGATCGGTTGTCGGAAAATATAATATAATAAAATACGCTAACTATAAGACTTACTTTTTAAATGAAAAAGCAGCTGTGATGGGTCACCTACCGAATATTGTTCAAAGCATTATTTTTTTTTTTTGTTATTATGATCAAATAAAATCCTAGTATTATTACACTATATTAACTGCCACCGTAGTCTAGCGGTTTAGACTCGGAGGTACCGGGTTCGACGCCTGGTCGGGACACAAAAAAAATTTTTAGGGAAAATAAATACATTTATGAATATTTAATTTATTTGTGATATTTCTCGAGTTTGGTACGCTGGAGACATCGACAAGCTTGCCACTTGTCATGATTGGCCTATAGTAAAGTTGGCTAAAGGTGAATCCGCTTATTTATATGCGTGGTTTCTGACCATCCCGAAAGGGAAACGGTCGTGATGATACTTTACCTTATTTTTTTTAATATTACACTAGCTGATAGTGTCGCTTATAAGGATCACATGGCATCATACATTTTGCGATATTTTTGTACTATAAATAATAATTCAAATAGCTGTCGATTATTAATAAAACTAATGCTATTTATATTATAAATTAGTATAAGTGCAATTAACTTATTTGGAAAATATTATTTTAAATTTTCGTATCGATCAAGCCCTTTAGTATATTGTCATGATAATATTTTAATTATTTTGCACACCTAAACTATATAAAGTAAAGGATTTTTTCAACTTAAATTGTAATCTTATTTATTGATAGGGTAGCCAACAGTGCAGTGCCAACATCACACATTTATTTGTACTTAACACTAAATCAGAAGTTAGATGCTGCACCACCATATTACCACACAGCCTTTATGGCCTACAAAAAAATTCAATATTATACAAAAACAAATATATTCTATAAACCATTTAAATAATGAAAATACGAAAATATTCGGAAGTAATGTCAAACTTAAGGAAACTGCAGGAATCGAAACCCTTTTATCAAAATTTTTGGATCGCATTTCCGGCTAACATGTTAGTTTAAAAATAAAAATAATGCAGTTTAATTCTTTATGAAAATTGGCCCGGCGGCGGCGACTCCTTTCAGCATTTTTTGATATTCCTCGTGGTTTAGACTCCTTGTGCCTTATACATTGGACAACCCATCATCGCCGCTTTTGTTAGCGTGTATTATAAAAAATATGGATTTAATTCGGATAACCGATAGGTGAAGGTCGCTCTTTTACGGGTCTTGTACTAATAGCATTTATATCAACCACCACTTAAATGCGTTGAAGTGTTGCTGTAACGGATGTTTATTTATTTCTAATAATATCATTGACCTCTAGAAATTCCTCGCAAAAATGTCAATGACAACGACTTTATGGACAATGATATGAATGTATGACATAACTTTATAATAATGAAACCCAGACTGGCGGTCGACACCAGTTTCACTTAGGAAATAGAAACCGCAGTAAACATGCAGCGAGGCGACATCAACAGATGAAACCTAGTTTTAGACGAGTTTTCCACGTTTCCAACATCACAGGAAAGTAGGCAATGTAGAAAAGTACGACCATAACGAGACGGACATTCCTTAATACCAGCAATCGTTGATCATGATGGCGCTCCTTTAGGAGATAAATAAATAAACACAAAATATTGCATAAAGCTTGACCCAATTATTTTTCCGATATAATATTGCACTGCAAAAATATGGCATTCTACTAAGCAACTTAAAAGGATTTAACGGTCCTTCTCGCTCGCACAATTAAACAATTTAAGTTCTTCAATTTTAAGTTTCCATTTTGAAAAATACTACAGGACATTTTAGACATTTATATAAATAATTGGGCGTAAGCAGTTCTGCCGTCAATACATTTATGGAAAGAACTTCCAAGACGGCATTAACGAAATCATACAGTATTTGGTTGAGTAGGGAGAGGAGTATAGAATTGTGGAATTTGTGGATGACATAATTCTTAAAAACACTTAGACATATCGTTGACATTAGCTCCGCATTGCGCACAGAGATGTTATTTTTATTTAAATCTATTATCTATAAAAGTTATAAGTTTTGCTAGTGGACGTTATGTAACAAATATTTTGTATGAAAATGTGCTCAATGCCCGCTTTATATTAGATTTGACCTTTTTGTATGAAAAGTAGGTTTTCTAAACAGTAAGTTCACTACGAATTTGAAGTCATAAGCTTTTGGGAGCTTATTTTACTATTCCGCAATTTACGAATAGGTACTATCAAAACTTGACAGGAATGAACATAGTAGATTTTTAGAATCGCAACAACGAAATATTCATTGAAGTGTAAGTTAAAAGAAGTGAATATACATAGTATACTTTATGCTTCGTTATAATTATCAATGATGCGCAAATTGCACAACCTGTGTCCTCCGTGCGCTAACATCGTGACTTTGACACAGTTGCCAATCAATCCTTGTTCTCAACACCTGTTCCACGGAGACCATTCTCCAAATTATTTCCGAACCGCAACGAACTATTCAATAATATTAAACGTAAGCAAATTTTGAAAAATAAAGTAGAAACACAATATAAATAAAGTAGGTAACAATAGCGTCGGTTAAATCGGAATCTTTATAATTCACAGATAGACGCTAAATTATAATATACTTGTACGTACATAGATGAGGATACGACGTTCGCGGATGTTCGTGTTTTACGTATTTGCGGTAGCAATTAGGGAGGAAGGAAGTTGCTTACTAATCGTATGTCTTCATATATGCCGTTGAGATCGTCTTCGAGAAGACGATAGGGGTCGACGAGTTGTGTGCCGTAGTCCGGTAGGGATCCTGTGCTGGTGCTCTGTAGACTGCTGGCCTGCCTCCGCGCGCCCGCCACCACCGCGGGGGCTGACTGGGACGACAACCCGCCGCCGCAAGCTGGACCGCATGACGCTACCCTCTGCAACAAACAACATACATGGTTCAAATCCGTAGTTTAAACAAAAAAAGAGGAATAGCAGTGTTAAAATTAATAAAATCAACTATTTCGTTCGATATAGCAAGCAGTAGAAGATATAGTAGTATAAAGGATTGAATAGGAACAAAAATAAGGAAAGGTATGCTAGTACTCGTAGATATGCCAATATTACTAATTATTATTAATAATTATAATTAGTATAGACTAAAATTGACTGATAGTTGTAAACCGTACTTATAAAAACTAGGGATACTTACACTCCCGTGTCTTTATATTTTAGAAGTTGCTAATTTCGTAAAATCTAATTTAGAACTTTTTCCACTGAGCAAAGATAAACGTAATAGAGTACTACGATATGAAAATAAATTATGCCCTCCAAGATCACGTACGGCGTTAATGTACAAAAGTATAATCTGTATGGGACCAAACATATTTAATATTATTAACGACGACATTAAACTTTTACCGCATAGTCTGTTTGTTGCTGTACGTTGACTAAAGTTCTAATTGAAAAAACACATTATTCTGTGCAAGAATTTTTAAATGACCTAAATTGACATCTAAATATCAATTTTAATTTGACCACAACCAGAATTAGATACAACATTTTACTGTAAATTAACATTTTATATTTTTGTGTTGTGTAATTATATAATCATATGTATCTTTACAATATATATTGTAACATGGCAGTTTATATTTGTTCTAATAGAAACGCATTAATGCGTTATGCCATAAACTCAGAGAAACAGAACGCTCAAAGACGGTACGGAATGTGTCAAAATCAGCCGTTCCTCATTTTATTTTAAAACTTTTTCTGCGCAAGTTCATTTTGCGGGTGCTTCGATAATAGAAATTTAATGTAACCTTGTTCAAGCACACATTGTGCCTTAAAATCACTAAGCGACCGTAATCCCCTAATTGGGGAACCAGTTTTGGGTTAGAAGCTCCGCGGGCTTCCGGAGACTCATCTCGTCCGTCGCCCAACTCCCCACCAGCCGAGCGTCTCTTCTTCACGCCCGGCTGCTACACGAGATAAGCATTAGCTAGATTACCTACACTCTTAAATGTGCGGAAGTGTCATCAACTGAATATACAATAAATCTACGACCCGTTATTTGTTGTTTTATTTGTCGAGCCCCGGTCCTTAACCGGGGAGTTCGCGACATTGGCGCCCAACGTGGGGCGCCAAATAAATATATACAATGTTTGTACGCCTCATGGAAGAATCAAGCTGCACTTTTATAAACTAGGTTATTAACTAGATTACCAGTGTTGAAACAAATAAATGATTTGATTTGATTGATTGATTATTGGCACCAGCTCACTTTAAATGACTGTCATGAGGGCTAAGTGATAGGTAAGGAGTATTTTTTTTTCTAATTAAAAACCTTAACTTTATTATACGACGTCGTACACACCTTGCCAAAACGTAGAAAAAGTTCTACTTGTAACTACATAGGTGTACTTGTGAAAAAGAATAAATGTAGGTTCGATGTAGATTCATTTTCAGAAATAAAATACAATATCATTCGATGATTTTAAACCTCGTAGCAAGCCATACGAGTATCAAGACAATGGAGAGAAATGTGCAATAAAAGCTTAATACGGAATGAATGAATTCGTCGTGTTCTTTTACACAAGGCGCGCCATAACAATTATCAAAATTGAACAGTTAAGAGCACATAAAAATAGTTTGGAATGGTAAAGGGTGCGGTTCAAGTTCCTTAGCGAAGTAGCTGCGGCAGTGACCGCGATTGAGTTTTGCAATCACGTTTATGCAATACACTGCACAGAGCTGCAACCATGATGCGCCTAAACCAAACTACAAATAAATCAATCCACTGTCAAGTCTTAAACATTTAATTTACCTAATTTTAAATATATTTTATATTTAAAATAAACTGCCTTTTTGATTCAACGGTTAAGACCGTAGATTTAGACGCTGAGGTATCAGGTTCGATACCGATATACGATATAATTTATTTATACATCGACGAGCTTGCCACTTGTTCTTGATGCAGGCCTAGACTATATACTAAATGTGAATCCGCTTCTTTAAAAAAGCGTGGTTTCTGAACTGGATAATTTTCGAAAATGATAGAATAAAAAAAAATAAGAATAGCTACAAACATGGGGAACTATCAAGAAATACTCGTAGCAGAGATTAAGTGATTTATTTATTGAGAATACAACAGCGTTTCAACTTTAATAAATTAAGTACTTACAAATTAACAATTTTAGGCCACTAACAGGATTCCACATATAACATTAAAAACTATGTATAAGTGATACAAAATAAAGAGTAGTAAAATTCATAAGGTAAAAATATTTAAAAATGTAAAATTGATTGCATAAAATTTGAAAAAAAAAAATCTAAAGTTAAGCTAAACAGATATAATATTATAATTACTCCTTCACTAAGATTATGGTGCATGCATGTTTGTGTAAGATTATTTTCAAGCTCTACTACATTGAAGAATTGAAAATCGGGATGAGACCGATGTTAAAATAATGGAGATTTAAAATAAAAATATATAAAAAGAAACCATTAAAAAAAATTTAGACTTATAGTTCGATTGTCTCGATCGTTTTAATAATGAACTAGTTTTTAACCCGGCTTTTTCTGATTTGTCATGTTTCAAATTATTAATGCCATATCCAAACGTGGGTTCCAGGTTATACTCGTAGATATGCAAAGTCACATGACGTCATATAGCCTATGTCCGTCTTAGGGTTGACAAAGAACAATTCTGCCAAATTTTATCAATAATACGGGCGCGGGCGTGAAGACGAGACAAACACGTATTACATACATACAGCCACAAAGACAAAGCAAATAATATTATAGATGTTATAATAAATGGTCGGGACACAAAAATATTTATTTATGTAAATAAATTCATTTAATTAATATTTAATTCATTTGTGATATTTCTCGAGTTTGGTACGCTGCGCGCTGGAGACATCGACGAGCTTGGCACTTGTTTTTCTCAGAAAAAAAAAGTCACTTTATAGTCAAAAACTCTTTCGGGATAGTGACTATTTTTTTCTGAGAAACTAATCTTTTTTTTGTAATGAAGCATGAATGTTAGCAACTGCAATCAGACACTCATGACTTGACTGGGCATCACAGCAATTCAAGCCTGATCCCGAAACGTGTGGATACACTTTACTGGGGTACAGTCGTGATGATACTTTACTTTACTTTTTTATTGAAAATTCCAATTTGATGTCACTTAGTTTGATACCTATAATTTAATGCATTATTTCAAGACTTAAAAATACCCCTTTAGTGTATTCGTGTGGAAGCACTCGTAAACACATTATTTTGCATATTAAGTACTGAAGTGTCAGTTTGTATTAACTATCCACTTTTGCCTTTTACTTGATTAAGATTTATGGTGACAGGTTCAAGAAAAGTACCATTAAGGACGTTATGGCTCTGTGAAATTAAGAGTATTTTTATTTTATTTTAACACGTCCACTTACGTGAATGAATTAATTCGGCGTACGCTAAAAAAACTCAAAAAATATCACAAATAAATGAAATTATAGTAAGAGTATTAAAGAGTTTTCCTAAAACTATTCGGTCTATTGATTTAAAAACATGGGATAGCTCTTTTATATGGCAGCTTGGTGCATACTATAGCCCTGGTCTGAATGTAATGCATTAGGTTTTGTCTAACTTGTTTTGTAAATTTATTAATATCGAACCAACAATGGACATAACATGCTGATGATGTTTTCCATGATGCGCTAGGTGATGATGATATTTTTCTAAAAAATAAATACAAAACTGTATAGTGCACCATTGTGTAGTTTACCATTGCTAAAAGAAATAAAATTACTTTTTCAAAATTTATGACAAAGACCTTCAGTCACTGTCACTGATGACGCCGCTCCAAAGAGAGGCGAAATATTTGGCAATAAAACTTTTAAGCTTCAATTTATATATTTTACTAAGTAAGAAACACATCTAACACACTTTATTTGTTGCAGATAATTCACAAATAAATTAAATAATTTATTGTGGAATCGAACCCGGTATAACATTATTTTTATGTTTTAACAACATTACAGTTGACTGATAAACAAATAATGTTTATTGTTTCATACACATTTCATAATTAGGCATTACATGTTACACTTGCCTTTATTAAATATAAAATTAAAATATATTATAAGACAGAGCAAGAACCCAAACGGTCATACCGTATAGTGTATGACAGTTATAGTGGTGTTTGAAGTGCACTTTTAAATTGATTATTTCGTTGTTTGGTGACAATATGCCGACCTGCGTGTTACGGAAGTGTAAAACACCTGCTTCGACAAGAAAACCTCGTGTCAGTTTATTTTCGTAAGTAAATGTTGAAAAAACTACTATTATTAAATTTACAATTAAAATATACGGAACGTCCTAGAAGTTGTCATTAAGAAATAATTCTGCTACTCGATTATAGATGGCGCTTTTATACATGCACACAATTCTAGCCATAAGACACGCATTGCTCATATATTGTTGTTTTACTGTTATCTATAAAAGTTTTGCTAGTGAACGTAAGTTGGTGTAAAAAAATATGTAACAAATTTTGTATGAAAAGTCCGCTCAATCTTATATTTGAACTCGTTATAATAATATAATTAATGGTCGCCATATTTGTTCACTTTTTGCATGCACGCTATTCTGATTGATTTGTGACCAGCTGACTTCTTAATTATTGATTTTTCGGGCGTGTTATACAACATACAAGAAGTTGTAACTCTTACAGTCACTTATATGTTACTTAGTACCCATATTAATTAGCCGTGTTACGATCGATTGGAACACATTAGCGGCATACGTTAAACATTATAGCCCCTAATGGACTACATTAAAAACTAATCCGTGAGCTATGTAAATGATGTACAGCATAGTCGCACGTAAAATTGCATGAGCTGATGTTGGATGCGCGCGCGCAGTCTGCCGAACCAATCGCACATAACAATTAAAACTCGATAGAAAGTGATCGCCACGAGCTCACGCATAACGCGTTCATATTAGGTATAGCAACTTTTTGACGCTCTGCAAATTCATTGTCTGTAGTTACTAGTTTATTAATTGTTAGATTACAAATGTATGAAAAAAATGGAGTGAGCCTTCTTATATCGTGTTTGGGCTCCTGTGGTGCTAGAGATAAACGATATGCGGTTGAATAACATTTCACAATAATTTGGTAGGGCCCAAAGTGACAGTTTTTGTCTTTATCAACTGTCATTTAGCAATTTGAAGCTTAGATTTATTGGGGCCTTAAGGACTTTATTAGTTAAGGGTAATATTTGTAGCCAAGCAAATAAGTGTCGTCTTAATCAATATAATAAATACAATATAATTTGTTTTTATTTTTTTTATTTTACTGATATGTCATTTTATTTGTGTGTAGGCTTATTTTAGTATTTTATAGTTAAATGTATATGTATTCCTTTTATGTATTAATTATTCATTTGTATTAAGCCCGCCTATGTATATTTTTAGTGGAATAAAGTATTTTAATTAAATAAATAAATATTAATTATTACTTAATAGTTTATGATATTTTTTTAGGGAAATAAAAGTATTTAAAATAAATAAATAGCATTACTTGTAATTAACAAATTCCTGAAATTACAAAGTCTATATCTCAGTCTTAGTAACAATCGTTTCATGACGTAACTAATAATTTCAAAACTTATTATCAATTCCTGGTGCATAAATCACAAACTAAACAAAGTGACTATTTTATTTGTCAATAAAATCCACGTCACGAGTCAAATAAGGAAACACAAATTTGATAGAGACAAAGGATATAAATACATATTAATATTAAATGTTCCTTTAAACTATTTTATAGTAATTTACATAAAATTTGCAACTTGGTTTACGTGATTATTTAACTGCTTATTAATTTACATAATCAAATCCTCACATATTTATAAATATGACTAAATAATTAACCTTTTTAAAGAAGTTTGTTTTTAATAATATAAACATAATATTTATAGCCTTTGTTCAATTTTTTTATCTAGATTTAAAGGGAGATAATACCACAATTAGAAAAATAAACAACAATGAGTACCTAAATAGTCACTAGTCACTAATAAAGGCGAAGATTTATTTATTTACTTAGTTATTACTCGTAATTTAAGAATATTAGTATGTATTAGATTTCTGGGGCAGCAGACGGCATGGCGTTTTCGACAGTAAACGTATTATGTTTTTATTGTTTTTTAAATTCATTTTTTTAGTTTAGTTTACGGTGTGCCGCCGCCAGTGACGACGTCACCTCAATAATCTTGTAAGGTGAATGCGATATTCGATCATCAGTCTGCAAAAAAATTGGACGCACGACCATTCGAATAGTTCGATTAAAACGGTGGCGTAGGTTTGGATGTACATATGTATGGTTAGTCATAAAAATGTGGGAATAATTTTGAGACATTAGGACATAAAATGAGTTAATATGGCATTAAATTAACATTTATTCGAAAAAAATATTTACAACATATACAAGTTTCGTCCGCGTGGAATGGTGGCAAAAACGCTGGCTACATTTCCCCGCTGAATTGCAATACTGATTCTCTGGGCGAAGAAAGAGCCAGCCCTCTTGTCACCGGAAGAGACGACAAGACGCGGTGTTATGTCTTTTAAAAACTTTTTGCGCTTGGACTCCATGGGCCCAGAGTTTCTACGGCAAACGGCACAAATATGTAATCTTTTAATATACTTACATACTTGCGCCGCTTGCTGGACTCCGCATTTTCCGGCCTAAGTGTTTGATGACATAAGTTCTCATATTATAATAAAATGAACCTTTGGAACTGACGATATTGAGCAAATTAGATTTTTAGCAAATTTCCGACCGATAACGCGATTATTATTAAATATCGAGACGTTTGTCAATTGTCATAATGGGCGTAAGCATAAAAGCTTATCCTACGAGGGATGACGGTCGTGACAAATGCTATAGTTCTACAAGGTCATAAAATAATGCTTAGTCATTGGGTCAGAGTCATTGCCACCAGCTAAGCATTCATAGATCATATGTGAGTGTGCCCGTAACACTTCCCACACTCCATATTGTTGTTAGATCAGCACGATTAGCACACAATGGAATCTTAGGCAGATGATACTAAACAAAATGCAAATAAATAATAAAACAAAACTTTTTTACATGTGGACCCACATACAAGTTTGTGAATGTTTTCTTTTAACGCAATTAAATTTGCTTCTTTTCTAAAAGTTATTTAGTCCTCAAAGTAAACATATTTTTATTACGTAAACCTAGCTCAGGCATTTGTGATACGTCTATATTTTTATTATTATAACTTACTCTACCCTTTGATGCTTAGTCTTTCACTATCAGAGAAGAATAAGCATCAAAATAACTCAATGAGTAACCTACTTAGCAAAAGACCAACAGTATCGTCTGTAAACTGGCAATTCATCCTTACTGCCTCTAGCAGTAAAGAATTATACTCGGAGGTACCGGGTTCGATTCCTGGTCGGGACACAATTACTATTATTATCGCAGCCCCTAGAACTTCAGTGTTGGAGATGAGATCCCATAATATTCTGGAGAATTTGGCCTACACTCGCCACGCTGGCCAGACGGGTTGGCGAGGGTCACAATATTATTTATTAATTTAAATAAAGTATTATTTAATTAAATTGTGATATTTCCCGAGTTTGGTACGCTAGAGACATCGACGAGCTTGCAACTTGTCATGATTGGCCTATAGTAAAGATGGCTAAATGTGAATCGGCTTTTTTATAAGCGTGGTTTCTGATCACCCCGGATGGGTAACGGTCGTGATGAGACATTTTCTAAGATAGGACTATTTGCTAGTTCACAGAGGATATTACAGTAACCTGTTAATGTTTTATCTGATCGAGAAAGCAGATGTGAACGTTGGATTATTATTTCCAATAACAAATAACACACAAAGCTAAAGGTTCATCTTAAAATCACCAAAACTTCGTTAAAACTCTAGCAAACCTTGTTGCTATGGCACAACGAATTTAAATCAATAAAACAAAGAATTATTATTTCTAAATAAAATATTTACCCATTGACTCATTTCAGTTTAACCCAATTACCTTCTTAGTAAGTTCGCTTATTCCTCAATTAAGTTACTCATTGAATAGTTTCTTCCCGGGATACGTTATGTCGTATACACCGTGACCCAATCCAGGTAAAAAAGTATATCAAAATGAAAGTTGTAGCATACGGTAGTTGCTATAGTGAAACTGGTTTAAGAGGTCACTGATCCAATGGAGTATGCGAGATAATAATTACATATTAGGACACGATCTACACGGGGTGAAGATAATCGGCCTATAAAACTCTGACATAACTCAACTTGTTTTATTTATCTTTTAGTGAATGAGATTCCTAAGATTGTTATCCAATTTAAAAATAAACATCATTGGAATTATAACTGGAGTTTATTTACGTATTTATAAGTAGGGATTTTATCCAGCTTATCCTTTATAGCCGAGATTGCTGTGCTGAATTCCGCGCCTCTTAATATAATTTTAAAATCATAAGTAAGCAATATTTATTAGACGTGTTATAATTTTACAATCGACATATTATAGTAGATATATGAAGCTATAAACTTATTAGGAATAATTAATGTGAGTATTGTGACTATTTTTTTAATTCTTCCTTTGGTATTAAAACTTGCTGACTCTTATTCCACCCTTGCTTGTTTTTTTTGTCTAACATTCTTATGCAATTGTTTTAGGCTTATCCACCAGTCCAATAATAACTAATAATCAAATCATAATTGTTTATCACATTTTGCTGTGACAATATTTAAAAAAATGGTCTATTCGCATTTCATTTCCCAACAAAATTTGTAAGTATATTATTATGTATGTATGTATGTGTAGGTTTATGTATTAGTATTTAGTTTATTATATGTATATTTGTATGTATGTATCTAAAGTTGTATGTATGTGGCTAGTTATTAAATAATACTTTTGATATTTATATTTAATATTTCAGCACCTACTTTCCAGTAAATGGTTTAAAGTTTTCCCAATGGTTGGCTATGATAAAATGTCTTGCGGCATTAAAGCCCGCCTTTGTCTTTGTACAATAAAGTATTAAATAAAATAAAAATAAATAAATATCTATTTAAAACCTATGGTGCTAACTTTTTTAAAATATTGGCGCTATATTTTATTGTTTCGGATATCCGCGGATACGCGGTTAGGGATACGGGAATACGCAGGCCAATAAGTGGAGCGGGATCCCGCGGGATTCATTGGAAGCATTTTAACAAAAATGTTCTTTTAAAAGGAGCTTTTATAAAAAAGCGCCTCCTTATAGTGTAAATTCCGTAGCTTGACTATAAGTAGTAAAGGTTTATTGAACATCTTTATGGATGAATGTTAACGATTGTATTTAAAGGTATTTTTTATCGGCACTAATTTTACTGCTACAGGTAATTACAGTCATGAAATATAATTAAGTACAAAAATGGTTCCGGGTGATGGCGACGAGCTGGCATTTCACATTGTTACGTTAAGTGCAAGTGTTTAAAGTTTACATGCTCACTGTATACTTAAATGTTCCAAAAATTAGGACATTTCCTGCACGGATTTTATCGATAACTATCTAATGAATATGTTCTAATAAATATTTAACAGGTAATAAATAAGTAGGTGGCACAAATTGTTATTTTTATAACGCGTAAATATTATACTATACAAAAAATAAACGTAAGACTAAAGAGTATCTTCTTATAAGCAATTTTTATTTTAATAACCTTATTAAAGTAAAATCTACGATTGAATACTTTATAACTACAGTTTATAATAGTTGTAAATACATCGTGGTCAGTTTATATGGATTTTATAAAGTATCGCACAATTAGTCACAAAGTTTGAGCATCTAGGCAACACGCAGTGCGGCAACCGTAAAATATACAGCTAAAGTATCTGAAGCTGCTTATGAGGACGTAACGATCATCTCAGTATTAAAATTATACACTTTCGGTAATAATTATAGCCCTTCATCCATGGTGAAGTCAGTACGCAACTCATTATTTTTATTAACATGTAAATGACGACTGTACAGTTTGTCTGCTTGCTTATAAGATTGCTCACTTGCAACTTTCACACCCAACATATAGTATTTTGTGATTACGAGGGTTTGTCTTGTTAAGATAATAATTTTCAATTAATTTTGTAAAAAAAACTTCATAATTAGTTATTTAATATGTCGAAATATTACTATTACCCACCTAATTAGTTTAGTTATATAAAAATAATCTCCCATAACACATCGAGACCTTCATACAGACAAATTATAAATTTGGAAATTAAGATATAATATGTTGGATGAAAGTAATTGAAATAATTCAATTTATAATATAATGTTAAGGTAATTAATTATTAACGGCCAGTTGTAGAAAGCTTAAAAAAATATCTATGGTCAACATTCATGCGCCACTTTGTCACTTTGGTAATTTCAGTCAACGTGCCTCATACGTTAAACAATAAACAGGTCAAAAAATCATTATCCTTTTAGCAACTGGCCGTTAGTCTATCCTTTGGAAACATGATGACTATACTATAGCAAAAACCACAAGGATTAAACTTGAGGTCAAATAGATTAATTGCTCACTGTATAACTATAATGTTTTACCTAGTGAATAAGATATTAAACACGTAAACATTTTATTTATCAAATCGTCAGAGATAACCGCAAATGTATGATATTAAAGTGCAATCACATACAGAAAACGCAAGAAAATTACACATGTCGGTGTAAAAACAACCTCGGTGTGTGATTGAAAAGATTAAAAACTTCGGTTTTTGATGAATAGGTAAACCTTGAAAGCTACAACGGATATGCACCATAATTTAGTGCATTCAAAGCATTTGACGTAAGTTTAAAGCAAATCACGACTAAACGCGCATCGTTTGTCGTGGATTTACGGTCTGTAGAAGGTTTTAACAACGGCAAAACTTAGCACTTGTCATTCAATGCTAATGTCTACATCAAGTTATAATTAACATTGAGTAATGTTTTGAGTAATGCGGTGGTGGTCCAGTTGTTGAACGCTTCGATCCGAAATAGGTCAGACAGCAGAACCTGGGGACCTTCAAATTCACATTTGCCCTGGCAGAATCTCGGCGGGTAACTACCCTTTGGTGTTTGTAGTACCTATAACAGTGCCCGTGTGCCTCACGATTCTAGGAGACTAGATTTAGCTCATCGCTGGAGTCGCCACCCCTCCGAGGGACTGAGCTTATTCTCCAAAAATATATTCTTGAAGGACCATCTTCAGCAGTGGATGTCTCGGACTGTGTTCTAGGTGCTGTGATGATGAAGATGAATAGTTTACAGGGGCCTATCAATGCTCTAAGTACCTGTTTATCTCATTAATTAAAAACATAATAATATTTGTTACTAATAGATACTAAAGCTATCAAAATAATGCTTCCTTATCCGCCCAAATTATTGAAATTAAGATTGACCTTCGTTGCAATTTAATTTTGCTAGTAACACGGAAGAAATATAATGCAAGAGTGCAGCACCACGAATAAACCACGATATTAATTAAGATGACTAAACTGACCTTTATTATTAAATTCAAAAGTCAACATAGAATTGACCAATGAATGATTTATTTACGAAGCACGTTAAGTTTGTTAAAGAGCTTGAGTTAAAATACTATATTTAAAGTTAAACATAATGTCAATGTAATCGAATTATATCTGTATTTACAATTTAAATAGCTCAGCTCATAAGTATGATAAAAACAAATAACTTACATTATAGTTATTTAAAAAAAACTAAATAAACTTTGGGAAAAGTTTAGGTAAACTTTATGGATGATAACTTAGTAAATAAATATGAGTAACACATCAAAAAATTTGGTAAACCAGCCTTGGTTTATCTTACTTCTGTTCCTATGACATTGACATGGAACAAAAATGATATAGGTACTTACGTAAAAGAATTCGTCGTAAACGACCAGATTTACAGGTGGGGAATTTATGGATATTTTACCACGATAATGCGCCATCACATTCCAGTATGATTATGACTGATTTTTTGGCCAAACACAAAACGAGAGTCATTGCTGTTCTACCGTATTCGCCAGATTTGGTTCACTAAGACTTTTTCTGATTGTAAAACTCAAAAATCTCAAAAAAAATTGGATTAAGCGTTGGTATGCTTGTATTGGCTCAAATGGAGCCTATTTTAACCGCGATAATAAAGATTTGTATTAAAATACGTAAAAAATATGTATTGTTTTTTGGACAGTCCGGGTCAAATTTAATCAGATGGTAGTAAAATATTAGACGGACCACTGAAAAACTAGTTTAAATATATATGTATTATTCTTTACTGATGTATATACGACTATACATACGTGTAGGTAGTCTTTCATCATGTTTTTATTTTCCTCTTCAATCTTGAAATTATATTTTTACATTATGACCGGTATTTTTGTGGGGGAGTTTTCGGAGCCCACTTTGACCAAGGTAAAAACTAGAGTATAATACCGCGATATTCGCATACCTATTGAGATACCGCTACTTACGGCGGCGGCAACAGAATCCGCTCTGGTATAGGCCTTAAGTCTTGCCCTCGCCAACCAGTCTGGCCAACACAGCGTTGCGAGAGAAGACAAAATTCTCCATAATTTAATGCTCAATCTTCAGCAGTGGATACCTAGGACTCTCTGTTCTAGGGGCTGTGAAGATGAAGATGCCTTCCTCTAAAAGTCTTTGAATAGTCTATCCGGTGTTTGAATTTTAAGGGCTATACTTGTTTGGTATACTTTTCTTTAGCAACAATTTCAACTGACTCCAGAAATAAATATGATTTTGCAACAATTTCGCACATCGATGTTAGGTACTTACAAAATATGTGGTAAATATTTCTAGGGTTTTACATGACTGTCATGACGTTAAATATGTACTTGTAAAATATTTAGCAACTCCTGAATAGGTTTAATATTGTCATAAACATTTTTGTCTTTATGATATCACATTTTTTTTTAATTTAGTCAAGATTGAGGAAAAATGTTTTTTAGGTATCTACCCAAACGAAAAATACTGTAAAATGCTCCTAATAAATTAATAACACACCGATAACGGAGCGTATTACTATGGTAGGTATTTGCTATCTTTATCGCATTTAAAATATTATAGATAAGGAAAGATGATGTCCATTACTTTTTTGTCACACATTGACCCAATTCTAAACTATTCCATTTAACGTTTATGTTCATGACTACACCCGTTTCCTCGACGGCTCCTCCACTCAATTATTACCAGCTGTCAAACGGAGGGACACCTCGACACGCCGCTAGGTACACTCTAGGAATAGAACTGTCAAACCTCTTTTATTTTAAGCCTAAAGCGTATTTTTTTATTACTTTTTATTTGTTTTATACTTGTGTCAAGAAGCCGTTAAGGAAACTTCTAATCATAATCATGTTAGGTTCTGTTATTTACCTATTTTCTGCAATTTTAAATTCGGTTAATGAAATAAATGCATATTTTTATTATCGTGCGGGAGTTGCAACAACCTTTACGATTATTGTGCATTGCCAAATACATCCGTCACGCTCTTGGTCATACCAAAACATTACCTAAATTAAGTACCTATAATAAAATGTAGGTATACACACTTTGTAAAGTCTTAAAACACATTTTATTAATGTGTTTGTATTAGTCCAAGGCTGGATTACCACCAGAGATGAACGAATAAGTGAGCGGTGCGAGGATGTGAAGCGAGCCATGAAACAGTACGCACGCGGACTCATTTTAAATATACGGGCGGGGCCAAGAATTTCAATACTCGCTCGAGTCCCTTGCACACATCCCTCTCAAACATTCCTCGATCGAGTCCCTTGCATATATCCTCTTATACACTTATTCCGAAAAACTGGCATGTCATGAGATCTATATTGGTAGTTAGTAAAAACACAGTTACTATTTTTCGTATGTACAAAAATTATAATATTAGTGGATATTTTCCAACGCATGTTTCAGTTTATTCGCACATGTATGCATGGAAAAGAAGACTTATAGTGTACATACTGCAATATTTTAACACTATCAAAATGTTTTAATAATATAAGGCTAAAACACTCGTACCTTCCCTTGACCCACATTGAACACAATTAAATAATACATCATTTTGATAGATACTAAGTTGAGTTCGAGACGAGATGTTTTATTGAACTACCGTGTGCTAAGATGTATGTACTTTTTATGTATTATTTTAAGAGTCGGTCATGGTTGAACGTTAGGGATTATTAAATTTATGCAACATCACCTGCCTAAGTTCAAGAAAACGTATTGTAATAACTAGACACACATTAGCATTGTTTTGATTATTTTAGCTTCGTAAGTAAAGGTATGTACGAGTATGTATACACTTTAACACCCTGCAACTTGAACTATAAATATGATGTTTCAAAACGGCTAGGTTAGTATTTTTTTTTAAATATTTTTAAATAAGAATAGGCAGATGGAAAAATGATAATTGTTTGTAGATTTAGGTTAAGTTAAGATGGGCTGACATGCTCAATTTGGCTTTTATCCAAATTTAATTAAATTAAATTTACCCAAAATAATAAAATATGATTTAAAAATATATACATACTCGTATATATGATGTAAACAATAAGAATAATTACTGTTGTAGGCAAAATCCGTAGTCTAGCGGTTAAGTCTATGGATATAGACGATAGATTTATTTAATTTATTTGTGATAATGACTCTTCTCGAGTTTGGTACGCTAGAGACATCGACGAGCTTGTCACTTGTCATGATGGGCCTATAGTAAAGTTGGCTAAATGTGAATCAGCTTCTCTAAAAAGAAGCGTGATTTCTGACCACCCCGAAAGAGTACCGATCACCGTCGACTTCTAATTAATGATGCTATATGGCAAAGATGCTAAGTGACAGCTTGGTCTAAGCCGTTTTTCTGAAACATTTGAATCATGAATTTGGCAATAGGTAAATGAGTGTAACTCACTTTACGTACTTTAAGTAAAGCTATATCAGTGAAAATTTGTAATTGGCTAATAGAATATTATAAAATATTGTGTATATAATTGCAATGGCTGTAATTTTTCCAAATAATAAATAAAAAAATAAGTTATGTCTTTAAAACTTCTAATTTGGAACTGGACTAGAAGAGGAAGAAGACAAATTTCTTAGTATTCCATGGATTCACTGTACGGGTGCCGGCAAAGAGAGATGAGAAAATTGGGTAATAGGGTTTACAAAACAGTTCACCTTTTTTATTGCACAACAAGGCGCTCACCATCCACCATTCTACTCCTCTCCTTATACCACGTTATAAATACTATATGATTCTGCTAATGCCGAATTCATTCAGTGTCCTGCGAATTTTTTGCAGGATTTTCTCTCGCATGCACCAACTTCCACTAATACTACGTAAATCCGTTCCTGATCATTTTCTTATTGCCGATTTTCTTTAACGGTTACACTGACTGTACGAGTACCTACATTACAGAGAGAATAATTTGTTTTGTATCCCGTTCCCGGTGCATAACTCAACGTACTGAATCTAAATTCTATGCACACATTGTTAATGGTTTAATTACTTAACTAGCCAATAATGACAATAAATTAATCGACGGACGACCTACCTCTTTCGAAACACTCCATTAATGAAATTATTTACGTCACCAAATATTATAGATAGGCATCTACTTATAGGAAATTTGAAGGATTTTTAGGACCTGGTTATATAGCTTACGGTATGCTGGATCCAAGAATGAAAGCAGTTACTAAACCTAGACATCAGTATCTACCACTTTGCCGGCATGACAAGATTTTTTAACGCTTAACCTTTTACATTATTTAGCTAGGTTTTTAATATGAATTCATAATAAAGTTACCTATCTAACCTCGATTATGACAGCACCGAAGAGATGATGACATGACAAAATGTAAACTAGTGAACTAAAGGAAAATACAAATATACGAGTATAATCAACAATCTTACACTCCCTCTTGCTTCTCCACCCTTCCCCACCTTTTTAAACACACACACAAACACGCACACACACACACACACACACATACAATTCTTTACTTGCTATTTGTGTAACCTCTTTTTCCATTCTTTTTTTGTATGATCATTATTGGAAGACACTGTCTCCTGTTATACAGCACAGCTCATGCAGGAGACAGGGTTCACCATAACGAAACAATTTTTTTTTATTATAATAAACGATTTGTATTTGTATTTATATTTGTATATTTTACTTGGAATATTTTCTCATTGGCAGCACCTCGTAGTATCGTGATAGTAATGACATGAGTTAGCTTAACAGCATTGTATTCGTAAAGACTGATCTTATTGACTTGACTATAAACTTAAAATGTATTGAACTATTTTCATTACATTAAATATATACATATTTGTGTTTGCAATATATATAGGTCCCTAAATGTATATGTTCGCGTATAGGAGGCTGCGGTATGGAGGTACATATTTTGGCCTGTACGTGTGGTTCGGTTGCGGAATAAAGAAAAAAGGATTAGTTTATAGGACACATTGCAACTATATCTATAAAACATGCAACTAATATGTCTAACGATAAACTCGAACTTCAACGACGACTCATCTACATAATTAAAATTAATCATATTCATGTCTTAAAAATTCAAATTTAGGAGAATATGAGCCAAGGTTTTAGTTGTGTCACATCAGTATTGTGATATTAAGAAGTTATTGCATTTTACGCAACGACTTTTGCGTCGATAAAAAAAATTAACACCTCCCTATTGAAACACCGTAAACCGTAAGAAACGTGACACTAGGGTTCGGGTAATCTTAAATTAGGAATATTTGATCAATAAAAAGCATCTATTGTTTATATATTAGGTACCTACATTCGGTACAGCTGAAACTTATACAAGAGTTATGTTTTCCGCATTTCTACTGCGCTTCATTTACGCACCCGGGTTTTGTTACGTGGATGGCCACTTTTATTCCACACATATCACACCTCGGACTTCACTGCGTGAGTAAATCAAATAGGTACGAAAAATACATAAGCTTAAAGTTAACGGAACTCGAGTAGCTGCGATGTCTAAAGCAGAAGCTTCCAAACTAATTAAATCGATGTATTTTTAAATATCGAATTTAAATTTTGGGATTCACATTATACAGTACTAAAATCAATTTGATTTGAATGCTCAAAAACTGAGTTTTAGAGGTCATTGTATGAAGACAGTTTGTGCCAGCTACTAGCCAAGTTAGACTTCCCAATAGCTTCAAAGACGAGCACGCAATCCAGAAGACATGCTATCACCGGGCCGAACAGTTCAATAACCTCGAAACTAACATATATAAAATAAGAAAGCCTAGCGCTCCTTCGACAGATCTCTTACCCAGTTTTCGCGCTATTAAAAATTCAACGAATCATCACACAACTTTCACTAAAGTGAGGCCATTGCCGGCCATGATACTCGCCGCGCGACTCTCCCGTGCCCAAGATTAGGAGAATTAAACTACCACGTTAGCAATGCCCTGACTTACTAACCTTACTCTGGCGGCCGGGAACCAGGTTCGAAACCAATCGGTCCAATAACTGACACGCTTTACGCTGTCACGAAAAGGATTCGCATACAGCATTGTTGAGAGTGTAATTCATTGAAGACGATGAAATATTAATGTGAAGAATAATTATTATGCCTAGAAAGTTAGGAGATCGAACATCGCATGCACATACGCAGCACGAGAAAGCCCCGGCGCACGCCAGACCATCGTCCATACGGCGCGGCCGCCACCCGTTCGCAGCTAATCTATTCCATAATAACAATTATTCAACATTTTTACATTCCGTAATTTGTTTAAATAAAAAGTAATACTTATTAAATAGTTAGCTTAGGTCTCGCAAGGGGTCATTTTTGATTGAGTTTCATTTACGTAAACCTTAACGTAGCGGTTTTTATTAAACTGTTCTAACCGGTAGGTATCTAAGTTAGTGGTAATTTATTAGTTTTATTTTGTTTATTTCTGAAAGTAAAAGTTGCACTGAAACACATAAGCAAACAAATCATTGTTTGTCGAACACAAACCGGTGCTTCGGCGACCTACTATAGTCAAGAACGGATTTCACTTTTTAATTTTACATTTTAAAGAAGAAACTCACCGTAGTCAATATTTAATTAATAATTATTACACGCACAACTGCTCAATAATATGCCTACGTGATGGTTCAGTTTTGTGACGGAAAATATACAATCAGCTGTTAGAAGAGGTTATAAAATGTTATGTAAAAGCAAATCAATGAATGAAATGACATAAGTACTACTCATAGTATTTTTAATGAATTGTATCGCAGTATTGTAACTAAACGTAGTATTGCAATTTGCGTGATATAGTATATATCACAATTATATTATTAAAAAACAGCTGTTCTACTAACCTGGCTGGTCTTTCCAAATATCCGAAAAGTAGAGGGTCCGGGAGGTTTAAGTTTCACAAATACAGTTTGCCTTCGAACTTGAATTTTATGTCCCAGTTGACACAATAACTTATTTTGAACACGAGCACAGAGCCTACTCGGACTTAAACACGCCATAGCTACAACTGCTACGGAAAGCTTGACGACATGAACTACAAAACATTCAAGCGGCCGACCGCCTTTTTCTCCCCACTCACAGCTGATTGTCAGCCACCATATTGAGACTGAGTTACCAAGCTAAATTATACCTTATAGACAGTAAAATAGGTAAAATTATAAATATTATTTATAGTTCCTTTATTATAAATAATATTTATTCACATATTAATTGTAATTTATAGATCAATAATATTTTTAAGTTGAAACGTATCAAAACAATTATAGAAACATTAAAAAAAAAAAAGTCAATTTGTAAAAAATAACCTCACTTTATTGTTCTGCAGAATTTTATTTTGTTTTCCTATATTATTCATAATGATACGTATAAACCACGTTGTAAATTTAATACGAAACATTGAACGTAATTTCTTGCAACTATTTGGACTACCCCAAAGAGGTAAAGTAGATTTTTTGACGGTACAATTATATTTTTGCTCCGTTGATTAAAGGCTGAATAGCAATTCTTATAAGTATTTGTGTAAGTCCCAAACGCCTTTTCAGATCTTGCTTTAGCCTATGTCCAGCAAAAGAACACACCGTTACCTACAAAATTTTCACTAAAAGACATAATTGGTGATGGTTTCCTATATGCTGTACCGAAATTTAGGCGGACGGTAGAAAAGCGATGGAAGAGAAAATTTGGCAGTCCTGATTATGTTTGGAAGATGTTGGTGCCGAAAACTAACATAAAAGTGTGCAATGATTGCGGCCATCATCATGAGAGAGGAGTTCTCTGTGGTAAGATACTAAAATATTTCTATAGTTTTTAGATTTAAAACTGTTTTAATTAATCCTATAATATAATCCATGTGTTTAAGCTTCTCTTCTGGATTGAAATGTACACTTTTTATTACAATTTTATTAAAGGGTCATAAAGCTTTTTGGTTTGAGCTAAAGGCATTAGGCACTCATCTATTGGAATAAGCACCCACATGGTAAAGTTATGGGTTGCTAAGCCTCCTGTATTATGTATCCCATTGTAGTTAACAAATAGCTTTAACAAATTCATTGCATGGTAGAAGAAGGCAAATCTCTTAGTATCTTCAATGTCCATAGTGTGCAGGAAAAAGAGGAAAAGACTAGTGCCTCCGACTTGTGATCGACTATGGGCTGCTAATTGTTAATGGGATATGTAAAAGCAGCAGTCTAAAGTAAAATCTAAGAAATAGCATATCCCTCCAGCTAGTGGCGAAAGTAGTTCAAATTCCCCAGAAACATGTTCTAGAAGGCTTAACTTCAGGAAGTCTAGAGTCTGAGTTCTAGTGGCTATAATGATGATATTAAGCAAACATAAAACATTCATATTAAAACAATATTTTTACAGCCAACTGTTACAAAAGAGTTGAAGCTGAGACCAAAGAAATACAGCAAAAAGTGGAAGCTGGGATGGTCAGAAAACCTATAGAAAAAGATGTCATTGTACTTTATAATAATGAAACTGCACCAGAACATGTAAGCACAATATACACTTTTAATTACATCTGCCATTTTTTGTTCCAAGAATAGGTACAACTGTCATCAGTCCCTACTTCTATTAACAACAAACAAAACAATTTTTGTTGGCAATAGAGAAAACTTTACAGGAAAAACACTCTTAAAATGACTAACATTACCTGTCAATCACCGAGGAGTATTTTGTAATGATGGTGAGGTTTCTGTCAGTTTGCTTTAAATTGGAAGAAGACAAATTTCTAAGCATTCCATGGATTCACTGTGCGAGTGCCGGGTCCATCGTGTGTGGGTAGGAGATGAGAAGAATGGTGTCTCGGGCTTGCGACCGACAATAAGCTGGTTTAAGAAAAGGCCTCCTTTTTTTTTATTGCGCGATAATACGCTCACCATCCACCATTCTACTTCTCTCCCTACCCAACCAAATACTGTATGATTCCGTTAATGCCGTCTTTATTATAATTAATACAAAATACGTATTGAGAGATTTCTCGATAAAAATTACAAGATACAATATATTTTGACTTAAATCGTGATTTACAAAATGTCTATGCAGTGAAGCCCTTATGCACTAGCTACAATCTCTGTATTACCTGAGAGCAGAGAATTTTTGAAAAAAAAATGGCTGCCACACACTTTTGCGTGTAGCCGGACTATTACATTGAAGAGCAACAAAGTGAGAAAATACCCACTCAGATTGACCTTACCAACCCGCATGGTATTGTAGAGAATGACTTTATTGTATGATTATTTTACAATCACTTTTCTGTTTCAGCCCAAAGAGTTTTGGAAAGGCAAAAGAATAATCGAAATGAAAAAAGACAGACCACAATGGTTTAACAAAAACCTTTTGCAAAAAACAACTCAGCAACCTTCCGATGCTACTGATGTCAAACCCACTGATTTAGCTTAATTAAGACATAATAAGAACAATATAGATAGTTGTTAATTTTAGATAGTTTTTCATTCAAATAAAGGTCACATTAGATGCATTCATCTAGACATTAATATGACGTAGGAGATCCTACCAAGTTTTTACAGTTACAACAAGCGATTTTCTGCAATCTCCTTGAGACCATTGTGTGACCTGGGCCCCATTAATGAACCTTTCCTATCATTTATGATGGCCACGAGACCAGTTACATTCCTACAGACCTTTGGAAGGGTCTTTGCAGTCTGGAGGAATGAGTCTTATGTCACACGACGTCTCCTTCTCCATGCATCCTCTGCGCAGTAGGCTATCTTTAATATTCAGAGTGTATGGGTGTTTCTTTAAGCCACAGTGTCTTGTGATCACCTCTATTGTGTGAAGCTTGGCTCTGTTTAGGCACAAGAGATGCTGATTCTTTGATTTATTTTATAAAATAGGCAACAAAAAACGAAGACAGGCCAAAACATGTCCCACCAAAATAGCCCTCAAAAATTAACTCAACATTAAAAATAGCCTACTTTGTCAGTACAAGTAAACAGTGAGTATCAAAATAATGCCACAAAAAATTGAATATATCCAATATTTTGTCATGAATACAAAATACGCAATACTTTTTTAACAGACTTTGTATATACTTCTAAGGTAAGGTGCCAGCCAGGGTTGGGAGAGGCCTCCCCAGACTGTCTGCACTCTTTTGTGGTGTTGTGGATGACCCCCTTTTTGCCAGTTCATAGGCGCATCATTTCCCAGTATATCTCTATGACCCTCTATCTACTGTAGCATGTCTGCGTACTGCCTCAAGTAGTCTGCATACTGAAGTCAAGAATCATTGCAGAGTTGCAGTTGCTTTTAACTTCTTCGGGCAATACTTCCAGAGAGGATGCAAAAATTAAGGTACCTGGCATCCCTTCTTAAAACAGCTTGTGCTGATTTTAGAATGGCCACAGATTCTGCCTGGAATTGCTATTGTAATGCATACATACATATTTGGCAGAGTGACAACCTTTGTATCATTGGTTAAAAGGTAAAACCAATAAAGCACCATAATTGACCAATAGAGATAATATACTACTGAGTATTTGACCTATAAATCTTTATTTTGTCAATCATCATCATCATCATCATCAGCCTGTATCTCTCCACTGCTCGATGTAGGCCTCCCCTAAGGCTCGCCACTTAACGCGATCTTTCGCTACCCTCATCCAACCCCCACCAGCGACCTTCTTTAGGTCATCTGTCCATCTGGCGGGGGTCGTCCCACTCTGCGTCTTCCCGTACGTGGTCTCCACTCTAGAACCCGTTTGCCCCATCGATCGTCGGTTCTGCGGCAGATGTGTCCGGCCCATTGCCACTTCAGCTTGCTAATTTTAAAAGCTATGTCTGTAACTTTCGTTCTCTGACGAATATCAACGTTTCGAATTCTATCCACCAGAGATACACCAAGCATAGCTCTCTCCATGGCTCGCTGAGCGACCTTGAATTTATGGACCAGACCCACTGTTAGTGTCCACGTCTCTGCTCCGTACGACATTACCGGGAGGACGCACTGGTTAAAGACCTTAGTCTTTAAACATTGTGGTATAGACGATGAGAGGATGTGCCGGAGTTTCCCGAATGCCGCCCATCCTAGCTGAATGCGTCTGTCGGCTTCTTTGCTGAAGTTGGCTGCTCCTAATTGGATAGTCTGCCCGAGGTATACGTAATTTTGCACAACTTCGAGAGTGTCGTTTCCTATGCAGATTGGCCTCGGCTTGACATGATCATTGAACATGACTTTCGTCTTGTCTAAGTTCATTTCGAGACCAACCCGCTGGGATGCTACGTTTAAGCCGTTCAGCATTCCGCTAAGATCCTTGAGTGAACTGGCCATAATGACTATGTCATCCGCAAATCGGATTTTGTCAATATGATTAGTTAATTTCCTCCTTATTTTAACTTTAATTTAGTTTAACCTTTTAACCGACAATATAATGTGCATTTCGTGCTCCCAGGCCTTAAGTTTACTAGGGTCCAAAATGATGATTATGAATAATGAAATAAAAGCTTATAACTCTTTTAAGAAAATTGTATATTGCATTGGTACAGATGTGCATAATGGTTTTCCTCTGTATATGTTCGTATTTATCATGGTCTCTTTAGCTTCAGTAACATTTGACCATAAATAGTAATGTATATATATAATAAAATGTCATTCATAATTAATTAATTAACACTTCAGATGCAGTATTTCAATTGAGACCAGAATTATCCCGATGGAAATACATTATGCACTATATCTGTACGTGCCCGGGTTTGAACCACAACCTATTTGGATTGTAAGGTAGTGTGCTTACAACCTAGCCACCACCGCTCTGGAATAAGATATCAAACATAATTTTTTGTTAATGTTAGTGATTGGGAGATGCAAAGATAAAGGTTTGACATAAGACGAATCCATTAGGGATCAATAAGAAACCGAGTACACTTTGTATTCCTATGTAGACTGAAATTAATTAATATAATAAACTTTGACCAAGCATTAAAATCCTTCAGGTGGCTGTTGGGTCACATGTTAGGTATAGATAAATTTTTAGGAATCCTAAATTTTATTAAAATCAGTCCAGTAGTATAGGTAATAAGTGACCATAGGATTACGAAAGTCGCGGTCAGATGATGTCACATAAGATATGTCCGTCCCCGGGGTTCAAGGAACTTCTTCCAAATTTCATCAAAATCTGTCCAGTAATGTAAGACACAGACAAGGCTTCTTTCACA
Source organism: Tinea semifulvella (assembly GCA_910589645.1). Taxonomy (NCBI): domain Eukaryota; kingdom Metazoa; phylum Arthropoda; class Insecta; order Lepidoptera; family Tineidae; genus Tinea; species Tinea semifulvella. Next base: position 8,473,049 of record OU342586.1, read on the forward strand.
TGTCTAGATATGCCCAGACATGCTTTTCTAGCTTTATTTAGCCTTGTTATAAATAAAAAAACTAATGGAATAAATATTTTTTTATTTAATTTAATTGTTATAAATATATTATTTAAATTCCATTATCAACAGAGTTGGATAGTATATTTTCGAAATTGTCTATCATTGACTCTGGCTCAGAATCTCCAGTAAAATGACTTTCTACATGTGCCTGAAAATCACTAAAATCAACATCTTTAGCAAAATGATGAGCACACATGGGACAAATTTTATCTGTAGAATCATTATTTGTGTTATTCAAGACTTCTGGTAATTCCTTTTTAAATGTGGTTAAATCACTGTAGTTTTCATTGTATGTGGTGGAGTCAACTGGTGTGGCAAAGTTGGCCAAACTGTCACTTGTCTCAATTTCCTTGTGCTCAGATGATACATTCTTTGTGGTTTTAGTAGCACAACTGGGGCATTTATATCCATCTAAAACATATAAAATATGATCTTAATTCAGTTACATTTATACCTCAAATTTGGCTGAAAATAATTTTATGACCTTTGATTTTTTAGCTTTGATGAAATGATCCAGAAGGAATTCAAGACTCAGCTTTATGCAATAAAAGTTGGTACAAGAGGGATTCCAGCAAAATCTGTACTACCTACTGGAAAATTTGACTTAAGCTTCCAAGGCGGCATTATCAGAATCATATAGTATTTGGTTGGGTAGGGAGAGAGAATGTTGGATGTTGCACAAACAATGATGTAAGCATCTTGTTGGCAATAACAAGGGGAACCCTTAATTTTAAACCAGCCTATAGTCGGTTGCAAGCTTGAGACACTATTCTTCTCATATCTTCTCTACACATGATGGACCTGGCACCCGCACAGTGAATGCTAAGAAATTTCTCTTTATTTAAATAAATGAGTATTTTACGAGGTCTGTTCAAAAAGTTTTTGATTATTGATTGATTTTTCTTTAAAGTATTTAATTATTTATCAAAGTAATTACCCTCAGATATGATACAGTCAGGTTTAGCCGAGACTGAGGAAGGAACCAATGGGTTCCCCTCTAATACTGACATCAATACAGATATATCAAACAAAAGAGTGGCCCATTGTACCTGTACAGATTGCCACAAATGCAGTAATCAAAGGAGAGAAAAAAAAAAGATATGATACACTTATGCCAGCACTTTTTCCAAGCCTCAGAGCACATCAAAATATATTTTTTGTGATCTTGTTTAGCTCCTCCTTAGATGCCGCCTTTATATAATAATAAAATTGGGTGTAGCATCGTTTTTGATGTGCCTCTTTAGTTTTGGGAACCGTCATGTGGTGCAAAACCAAATTTTGTTCATCCACCAATCCAGGTGTTTCTGACAAATTGCATTGTGCATAATTTGTAGGTAATATTCCTTATTGACTACAATCCTGTAAAATGAAATCATGAAGCACCAAGCCATGCAATCAAAGTTGACTATGAGCAAAACCTTCACATTGGACTGAACTTAGCATTCTTTTTTGGCCTTGGCACATGCATTTTGCACCTCCTATAAATGTTGCTTTGGTCCAAGGTAGGTATACCATAAGGTCACAGTCAACATTTGGAGTGCATCTTAATTTCAATTTCACACAAAAGATGCAGATTCTTTGATTTATTTTATAAAATAGGCAACAAAAAATGAAGACAGGCCAAAACATGTCCCACCAAAATAGCCCTCAAAAATTAACTGAACATTAAAAATGTTCTTTGTCAGTACAAGTAAACAGTGAGTACCAAAATAATGCCACAAAAAATTTAATATACCCAATATTTTGTCATGAATACAAAATACGCAATACTTTTTTAACAGACTTTGTATATACTTCAATATATTAAATTTTAAAGTATGGTACAGCTGCAATTTAAATACATTTTAGATTAGAGATAAATATCAACAAACCTCTCATTATAATTTCAACTCTAGATAATACTAATTTCATATCCTTTTCCTGTTGTAGTAAATCTTTTTTTAGCCTCATCAACTTCTCTGTTTGTTCATGTATTTCTTTGAGAGAATCTGTCGGTGGATCTTCAATATATGCAAAACCAATAGAATCCACATTCAATATATCCTCTTCAGATTCCTGTAGTTGTGACATCTGCTCGTACTGCTCAACCAACTGAGACTTCTCCTGAATGTAGCTATTTATCAACTTTAAAGATATTTCTTCTAAACTGGACTCTGAATACTTTTCTTGGTTTTGGTCTCCCTTGCTGTGTATGTAAGTGTTAGTTCTTAACAGAGGGGCATGTCTCGTGCTCTCCAACCTCGGCTGTGACCGATCGCCTTTCCGAGAAAGTTTAGTCCACAAACTTTTATTTTCGCACGTCACCATGAAGACATGATGCATTAAATGAGATTTTTGTTTACTTAGCTCCGCAATCTTTTGATGTAACTGAAACTTTTCATCGTTTGCTAGTGGAATGTAATTTAATGGGAACTCCGTTGCCTTGGTCTTTTCTAACTTAAGTCGCATGTTGTCCGTTTCCAAAGCATTAATTCTGCGTTGCAACAACAAGCAACGATCTCTCATAGCGTGTAAAGCTAATTCGTGGACATTGGTGTAATCCCCTTTCAACGTACTTTGGAAAGTTGAATCATTATTAAAACTTACAATCGAACTAGATTCCATCATACATTTACACGCTATCAATTTTTGTTGATATATAGTAAAACTAGAAACATTTAGACGTGATCTACTAGTTTATTATTAATTATATTTGTATTTGTAAAATAAAAACGGAAAGAAAAATGTAATTTGACACTTTTGACAGCACTTTTTCTTTAGGTCGAGTTCCAAATTAATATTTTTTATTCTGTGTGTGATAAAATTATTTGAACTACTACTCGCTTTAGGAATTTTGAGAGCCATAACTCTGTCTCTTTTTTTACTGAAAATATTTACGAGACAGAATAAATATTATTCATATTGGAACTCAATATTTTATTTTACACGGGCATTGGATGCAGTCTTTAGTCCTGACAATGAAATTATATGCCAGGCAATATAAAAAAACAATCAGAAAAGGTGTATTATCTATGAATAATGTGTTCATACTTGTACTTAATCAGCGATTATTACTGACAATTATTTTCAATTTTTATATATGCTTATTATAGCGTATTTACTTGTATATTATTACTATGTGTTTGAAATATATGCCATGTGAGACTTGGCGGTGTAAGCGCTTTTTTATTTTATTACGTTTTGATTTTCGTTCGAGTAGCGTTTTTATTAGCTTTAAGTACAATTCAGTAAAAAAACGCGCTTTGCAATAAATCAGCGAAAAAACCCTTAGGTTCCCGTAAGGTCACATGTCATGTTCAGATTCAAACAGACGGGACAGATATTTGGATGTGGGGGACGTGGTCGTATGATGACGTCATATTTAAGGGTACAATTTTCGAGCTATAAAAAAAATGACGCATGCGATATATATCGAGTATTATTTAATGTATGCGTTTTCACACATAAATAAAGTGAAAAAAGCGCTTAAAGGGACAAGTTAAACACATGGTTATTCGATGTTAAAAACGTTGAATATGTATTTGATTATTTATTTCGCTTTGACAGGCGTAGCTTTTACGAGCGATTTGTTTTTGATGACGTATAATAACCAAAGACAAGTTCGCAGGTTCACAGCGAATGACGTCACTGATTTTACTGCGAATGCTTTTTATTTTCAAGTGATACATACAAAGCAAATTGTCAGTGGTCAAAAATATTGTCAAATTTTGCAGGATTCCTTTCTTTTTATTTTAAATTACCATCGTCGTGCTTTGCTCTATATTTCTATTGCATTTATTTATTATTTCGTTTAGTTTAAATATATATTTAGTACATTTTCGGTTTTTTCTAATTTTATTACCATCGTCTTCATTTATTTTGTTTTTTATTTGTATTTCTTATTTCGTTTAATACTTTTTGGTGTTTTGTTAATTATTTTTACAAAGAGAAGAAACATGAAATATCGTTCATGTAGCGTTGAACTGTAAACGCTTTGTAAGTCGAACGAATGTTGGATTAGCTTAAGCGTCCACGCTAGGTAACAATTTTCCAAGTCAAACACGTCCATAAAGTAATAAAAGTCTATAATCTATGGGTCGATTAGTGACGTTTTAATTTTATTATTATTCCTGTTTCCTCATCACGAAATTATATTCGCTCTACAAATTATTGCATTTGTAGAATATAAATTAATTTATTTTAAAATCTTAAAACGCATAAAGCTGGTATATGATAAAATTTAATGTTTGTGTCTTATTGTAGTGATTGTGTCTGAATACCTCAATAACACGGTCAAATACTTTGTCAACAATTTGTGTTATTATTTTTGTGGTGAGTAATTTTATTTATTTTATTACTTACGTGTTAGTAGAGAGATATTACCGGTTTATAATTATTATATAGGTAGTATGGGTTAGTTATATTTAAAAATACCTCTAGTATTCTGCTTGTGACCTTATTAGACTGCTAAGTAGGCTGTTTGCATTATAAGCAATGTTGAAGATTTTTTGTTTAAAAATGTAGAAGCATATTATTTTGTATTGGCTACTATAATGCTAATTACGTTAAACGTAACATGTTAAAAAAGTTCGGTGTAATTAAAATTTACTGTTTTTATTTTTTATTTAGTATTATAAGTATTTACTCTGTTTTGGCATGGAAACTAGCTAGTTTTCATTTCTTTAAGTTTAAATTGTAGTAGGCATGTAATTAGTAAATGTCAACTTTTCACTCACACTCTTTAACTCTTGTTTATCTTATTATCCACAGCGATAATATGGCTGTCCAAATTAAAAACCTAGCAACTAAATTAGTAAATAATAAAATGTTCTTTACAAAGAAAGTTCCAAAGTAGGCTAGTGTAGTTTGCAAATAAACTACATATGTAGTTTGATTGAGCACCCCCACAAACAAACCATGCAAACTGGTTCCCACTTTCCCAGACCTCTCATTTCTTAGATCATTCTTTGATATCCAGATCAATTATCAATGCAAAGTTTTGACTAAAACAATGAAACATAATATTTATAAGACTGTATTTTGAAAAGTGATTTCTTATTTAAAGAATTATTGCATCAAATATGCTGTTATTTACACAATATACAAGTTAAAGTTTAACATGTAGTTAGATTCTGGATTTGTCACAATTACATTTTCACCATCTTCACAATCACCATGACAATGATACCTGTGTAAATATATTTTTATTGTACAACAATTGTTAAATACTGGAATTTTCTGTGCTTGAGTATCCGGGAGACCATTGGGCATTTCCTGGGCCCTGTTAATGGACCCATCCTATCTCCTCCAGAGAGACCAAGAGACTTGTAACATTCCTTCTGACCTCTGCTTGCTGAAAGACTTTACAACCTCAGGGGTGTAGTCACTTTGGAGTACTCCATAAGTACATGGAACGCCATCTCGTCTGCGCATCCTCTGCACAGTGGGCTATCTCTAATGTTCAGTTTGTTATTGCACAGCTCTTGTTTCATTGTACCAAGCTTGTGTTTAGTATATCAATAATACAGAATGTATGATGAATCTGCATTTACACTACCCTGGGTAGTATCAAATAAGAATGCAGCTATGATATAGGAGAGCTGACAAGCAGGCAGTCTGGAATAAAAATTTTCATTATGCAATTTATTTGTTCATATTTAACCTGTGTTTGACTTGACGCTTTAAGCACTTTTTTCACTTATTTTTCGCTTCGAAAATCGTTTGAGTTGGCGTTGCTCTATTGTTTTCATACATTTTAATTTGCTTTCAAGTCGAACAAAGCATTAGTAAGTATGTAGAATGGTGAAAAAAATCCTTACTTTTCACATACCAAATAATTAACACAACTGAACTTTACTAAAACTATAGCTGACCTTTATACAACAGTGCTTGGTTTTACTATAGAGCCACAATATCACTTACAAATTAGCCAGAAAGCCCGTCTTATTTCTAAAGAACTCTGGAGCCCTCACATTTGGGTGGATATCATATATTAATATTAGATCTTATACAGATGATTGTCATGACTCTGCATAGGTTTTTTAAATTTGATATTGCTATCTGTATTGATGTCAGTATTTGTGTGTGATGCAAGTCTCAGGTGATACCCACAGCTGTATGAGGTTATTTCCTCTCTTCTATTTTTCATCCGTGGGTCCTTGTGCATCTCTGTATAGTGAATTTGAAATTGTTATTTACCAAAGTTCTGTATATGAATGAATGAATACTCTTGCCGGAAATAAAAGGGCATTGGTTAACATTAGTCATTAGGTATTTAATTCAGACAGCCCCGTTGCCTGTTAACAAAATCAGTGCATGCAGTCTTAATTTGAATTAAAATTGCAATCAATATATTGCTGTAATTTCAAAAAAAATTGTTTCTTGTATGTAGGCTTAATCTTAATGTTTAAATTTAATTGTTAATGTTTAGCCAACTCAATTGTGCCATTAAGTTGCATTAAAACTTGCCGAAAATGCTTAATATACTGGGGTAAAGGTAACAATAATACTTAATGTAGTTAGGTGTTGTCTACCAGTACTTATAACCTGGTACCTATGGTCTTAAATAACTATCTGTAAATTCCAAGGTAGTAAATTACCTAGTTAAAAAACATAAAATTCTTGCTGGGAATTTCGCATAGAGATAAGACAACTAGACGTAATTGCTAAATCGGATTAAAATAGTGCTCCATATGTCTATTTTGTACACATGTTAAAGTTTTATAATTATTTATTTTAGACAGCTCATATGGCTTTTAGTCAATCTGTTATGACTAATATTAACAGATCCCTAAGAATTCTATAGAACTATTATTTTATGACTACCTACTCTTATTATTATAGGATGTTTAAAGTTTAAAGTAGTGTCAAATTAGCTCATAACTGCTATCAAACACCACACGACACGTTCGCGTCTGTTTGTTTAGGTCTAAATAAAAATTCGTAACGCTTAACAGGTTCAACTAATCCATTGCGTCTTACCAATGATTTCTAAGAATGCCTAGCTGATGCACAAGGCGCAACGAGTACCTAGATCTTGCTTATATATTACGCATGTAGGTAGGTAGTACGAGTTTCGCATTTTATATATTTAGAAAATTGTATTATAGAAATGTATTCCATTTCTGTAATCTTTAATGTCTATGAACTAATAAAAGTTTTTGTCTAGTGAAATGTCTTATAATTAATAAGAGGTAAACAGGTGCGCGATTGGTAGTTAACATTATTTTGAATATAAAAAAAATCTTCTGCCTTGTCACTTTGTGTGGAAACCAATTGCGTGCCCTTTAATATATTATTGAAACCAGCTTCTAATTTTAATCCCTTCGTGGTCGAAGTAGAAGCGGAGGTACAAGGTTCGATTACTGGTTCACAAAAAATATTAAGTTTATTGTGACATTTCTCGAGTCGGTACGTTAGAGACATCGACGAGCTTGCTACTTGTCATAATAGGCCTACAGTAAAGTTCGCTAAATAAAAATATATATTTTTTTAAATCGCTGTTTCTGGCCAGCCCGCAATTAAGGGTCCTGATATATACATACTATACATTTTTCACTTTATGATTGAAATCATCCTTTTAAGAGGTCGAGGTTTATCATTTTCAATTGGCATAAGTGCTGATCCTCTTTATTTATAAAATAAAAACAGTTATGTTGGTAAGTAAACGAGAGACGACTTCCGGGATGGGATGGCGTGCCTAATGATTTGTCTGGGTGCACTAACTCAGACACTTGAGATTCTCGGTGCGAAAGACATCACGCCAATCTTATTTAAAGATGTTTACCCACAAATAGTTAAAAAAACGTTGCGATTGTAGACAGTATATACGTATTTTATCGGCAAACCGTTGCGAAGCGTTATTTTGAGCCTAGCAAATGTATGCTGAAAACGCCTTGCTATCGGTAAAGGTAGAGGATCAGGTAAAAATCGCTTATGTATTTAATTGCTGATGAAATAACTAACTATAAATGTATCTCATCATCATCACAGCCCATAGAACACAGATCTCCCAGACCTCCACTGTTGGAGATGGGCCTTCCAGAACATACATATATCTGCAGAATTTGACCTAAACTCGCAACGCTTGCCAGACCGGTTGGCGAGGGTCTGATATAAATTTTATTAACGATTTCTAACTAGTTGGTATTAGTGGAACCGGGACTGACGACTGTGATCTCCGACGCACGCAAACGGTGGTGTTGGTAATCTAAGACAAATGTACATAATAAAAGTATTTCTCATTAAAACATTGAAACCGCGATCCTTTTGAATTGGAAAGCGTTCTTACAACTGAGCCACCACCGCCAACTCATATGTAGGTACTTACCTAAGCTTAAAATAATTCCAATCGTAGTAAATTCTATGAAAGTAACTTGGTGTTGAATCTTGCTGTAGTTTCAGAACTTGTTACCTTACTACGGATAAATGTAAAGAAATTAATCCAGTAAATAATTATTTTACCATAGAAAAAAGGAGATAGTGATAACGTGAAGAAACGTAAAATATACGTGACAAATGTCACTTGCAAGGGCAAGCGAACCTATTTTTGTATACAAATTTATAGTTACTACAACTTTTACTTTATTACCTACTCTACTACTACTCTGGGCTGGTTCTGCCAAGTAGCTTGCACACAATGTTCTGCAGACGCTGGCGACTCGGATAGTAGACGACACCACAGTGCTTAACTCTCGAAGCTTTCGCCGAAAAGTGGCCTGCTATTTACAATTTCAAATTTTTTTCAAGTGTGCCTTCAAGGCCAAATCCTAAACTACAAGGAATATTGAAAAATGCTCAAAGGAGTCACGGGGCCGATTTTAATAAAAATTAAAACTGCATTATTAGATTTAAAAAAATATATATTCTCCTAGCCGGGAATCGAGCCGGTTGATTAAAAAAAAAAAACTTATGTCTATTATTGCACCACCTGATAGTGTCGCTTATAAGGGTCAAATTCTGGTAAGTAACTTCAAACGGCAAATCAAAGGAAAGTGTTAAGTTTAAAGAAAATATGTTTAATGTTTTATAGCGATACCTAATAAATTGTTCGAAATGGGTAACCGTAACTCCTTTGGGCATTTTTCGATATTCCTTGTATTTTAGGATTTGGCCTTGAAGACACACTTGAAAAAAACACTGTATATATTGTTTTCTACAAGCTGTTATCTACAATACCACGGTAAGTATGTTCCGAGGAGCTCCATGACCTTATCCCTTCTTCTCTATTCTGCAACCGAACCACAAAAACAGACAAATATGCACCCTCATAACGTAGCCACTATGGAATACTCTCTCAGCCATTTTTCTGTTTCCTCATTCCTATAAACTGGAGTGCTTCAAAAAAAGTGTGACAAAACATCTTGATAGGCCGGCATAATGATAGAGACTGATGTCGGAGAGTAGCAGGCGCCAGTTGCTCCGATTCTTTGATCTCGCGTATAGCTTACCATCGCCACGTTACAAATGTTCAGTATAAAAAATAAAATGTAAAATTGCCCTCCTAGTAAAACTAGTTCTGTTAGTCTCATCATAATATCAAAGTCTATTTTACACTTGTAAACTCAAACATAAATATACTAAACACGATTCATTTAATTTATTCATTCATTACAGCCCTTAGAACACTGTGTCATAGACCTCCACTGTTGGAGATGGGCCTTCCAGAACATATATCTGGAGAATTTGGCTTACACTCGCCACGCTGGCCAGACGGGCAGGCGAGGATCTGATGTCAAGTTTTAATGACAATTTATTAACGAATCCACAAGTTGGTATTAGTGGAATCGGGACCGACAGCTTAACGTGCTCTTCGAGGCATGGGAACGGTGGTGTTGTAAATCTATGACAAATGTATGTAAGAAAAGTGTTTTTCTTATTGGTACATGCCGGGGGGGTTTGAACCGACCTTTGTAGAATATTAAGGAGAGCGTTTTTACAACCGAGCCACCACCGCGCTAAGACGATTCGTAGGTATAGTTGCTACGTTTATTTCTAGTTGTATACTATATCTATTGACATAAGTTATTAGCATTTCTTTAAGATATCCTTGTACTTTGGATTTTTAATATTTTTTGTTATTAACCTTGATCATATATCCTATATTATTAACTGTAACATGCTATTAGGGGCTAAAACTAGTAAATAATTCAAAACCCTTAAAAACCTATGTGTAACCTACGTTGCAATCCGTGCTTGTGTTCGGACGGGTGTAACGTGACGTCTGATCGAGTGTAAAATAACCCTTATGCTGGTGACCTGTTAAACTCGTACGTGGACTCAATTGTTTTACTAGCCAACACTGCAACAATTCGTATTGAATTGATGTTTTGACAAAATACAGCATCGTGTTACAATAACAAAGTGTCGCAAAACTGTTTATTTATTTAAGCCATTTTAATGCAGTATCTGTAAGAAAATTATTGTCAATGATCTTGTAAGTAAAGAAAAGTTTCGTTCTTTTGTGCAGGTGCTATAACATTCTAGTAAAGTATCATCACGACCGTATCCGGATGATGATAGTTGGTCTTGGTCTTGGTCTTGCATCGGAATAGGTGGTCTTAGTCTCGGTCTTGTTCTTGCACTCCCAATCTTGGTCTTGGTCTTGCGCAAGAGTCTCGCAAGACTCTTGCACTAACTTAATATATATATATATATTTCCAATTGTACTAAGGAAATCTCTGTCCGCAAACTACTATCTCGACAACAACTGTTCTTATTTACTTACTTATTTACTCTGTGGTCTACTGTTAAGTCGTGGATTTAGACTCGGATGCATCGGGTTCGAATCCAGGTCGGTACACAATAACATATTTAATTTATATGTGATATTTCTCAAGTGGTCCGCTAGACATCGACGAGCTTGCTACTTGGCATGATGGGCCTATAGTAAAGTTGGCTAAATGTGGATCCGCTTGTTTAAAAGCGTGGTTCTGAACACCCCGAACGGTATACGGTCGTGATTGATAGAAGCGTATACACAGTTAGCCAACTTTACTAAGACAAGTGGCAAGCTAGTCCATGTCTAGCGTACCAAGTACCGTAGAAAAATCTCTTTATTTTTGTTACTCGACCAGGATTCAAACCTGATATCTCCGCGTCTTAGTCCACGGATTTAACCGCTAGACCACGGAGACAGTCAACAGGCAGTAAAACATTCTGCTATTTACATACCGGTATTATCACTTACAACAAATACTAACCATCTAGACCCCAATTCACTAACTATATTATAATTATGTATGATTTCATACGTGTATTAATGTGTGAAATTCCATCTCACGTTGTTCCAAGAAACTGATAATTATATAGAACAATATTTGGTAAGTGATTTTCGCCAATATTTTTTTTTTAGTGACCATGCGTTAAGAACGTCTTGTTGTCTACTCTATATTCGCGATAGCAAAAAAAAAAATGAACAAACAGCTGTCAAATTAAATATGAAAATATATATTTCAGTTAAAAATTAGCTACATCTGAATAATAAAAACGATAGAGATATCTGTGTATGCTGATATATTAAAGTTTTTTAAAATAAAATTAATATATATAAATAAGGCTTTTTCATCTTTACATGTTATTCTTATGAAAACAATTTGCGATTAACTGAGTAATGTTCAAATATTACGTCGCAATATTTGCTTTTTCTATCGGTCGAGTTGGTTTCTTGTTTACGTTATATTTTTTGCTATCTTGAATAAGGTATAGTAGTCAATTTACCATCGCCAACTCGTCTGGCCAGCGCGTGGCGAGTGTATGCCAAATTCTCCACAAATGATTCTGGAAGACCCATCTCCAACAGTGGAGGTCTAGGTATTCCAGGGACAGTGATAATAGATTGACTACAATATACGAAATTAGTGTCAAATCAGGTGTAAGTACCTACTCGACTAGATAATCATTAGATTATTATAATCATATCATTCTCAAGTGTCAAGTGTGACTGAAGTAACTAGTCTAATAAAGCAATGATTTTACACAAGTAATGTAAATCGATTTAAACATTATAGGCCGTAATATTTAATGCAGTCGGCTTTTACTGCTATTTATAGAATTTAATGTTTTGTATAATTAGATTTGTATTAACCTTCTGTTTTAATTACCCAATAAATCGTTCCCCAAAAAAGATACAAATTTCCATGGAAACAATGAACCTATATAATGTTGAGCAATTGCAAATGTTTGCGTAGCTTAAGCTGGCTAGTTGTTGATGCCTCATACTAATTATGTTAATTGTTAGGAAGATTTAAAATGTTTCTGATTATTCCGTCATCTTACTGACAAGGAAATCTTTTTTTTTTCTATTCTGTATATTTATTTACACTTGTACAACTTTTTTGTTCCATTTTGTATTGTTTCTACTTGTCGCGAATTATTTCCGATAATCCGCGCTCCTAACTACTACACGCAGCATTGTCATATTCTTGGAAAGGAATGTAGTCAGTTAACATCGTTAAAGAGTCAGTATCAGTTCGTCTCCTATTAGATACTTGCAATTTTTATCTCAGTCTTAAATAAGTAGTTCTGTTTTTTAAACTGATACAACTATTTAATATTATTTAAGCTTGATGAATGTTTTTAAAAGTCAAGTAACTACATTATTTTTAAATTTACAAAAAAAAAAACCTCATCAAGATGATAATATAGATATTTTGGCATAATTATATTTTGTGTATGTAGTATATAATAAGTTACATATTTAAAGTGTGTAGTATATGTAGTTCGTGTTATATGTAGTATAATATGTATGTATCAAATTAAGTAAGTATCGTGTATTATATTTATTTGCACCCTGCCCATGATTTCTCACTTTCCCAAAGGTCAGTTGTTAGAAAATGCCTAACCGGCATTAAACTCGCCTATGTAGACTAATTTTAAGTTTTTGTGCAATAAAGTATTTAAAGAAATAAATGAAATAGGTATTAGAAATTTATCTATTAAATACCTTCCGTTTGTTTTTAAATATGCAAATATTTTTGCGAGTTTTCTAATTGACAAATCGCCCCTTAAGTTCCAACATCAACTTGAAAAAATGTCGTTATAAGTTACGCATGTCATTTGATAGAAAATGATTTGATCCAACGGCGACTCGGTATTGCTTAAATAAAAACGTATCGTACCTACCTATATCAGTGCAGTATAACAATAATACAAAATAAGCGATATTTTTGCTCCCCTGAAAAGTTGACCAAATTGAGTTACCTACGCTTATAAAGAAGCTAGCTAGCTAACTTTACTATAGGCCAATCATGACAAGTGACAAGCCCGTCGATGTCTCTAGTGTACCAAGCTCGAGAATATCACAAATAAATTTATTTAAATTAATAAATATTAAGTTGACCCGTTAGGTACCTCCGAGTCTAAATCCATGGACTTAACCGCTATACCACGGAGGCAGTTAATAATAATTGCAAACATAAAAATCAAATAAGCGATTAATGTATTTAAATATTTATATTTTAACCTCTTTGCAATGTTTGGCGACGATCATGATTCCGAAAAGATCACGCACGACGGATATGACACGTATCATTTTATTTTGTTTTAAATTACAGTTTTATTCTCGGACCTTGGTACGAATTACAGTGTTGTAACAAAGAGTTTCACCCTCTGTCGCGGCTATAATACCGTACCGAATCAATTTAAATAAAATCGTATGTCAAAGATATTCTGTTTTTTAAACCGCTCTCGTTAAATTTACAAAATAGTAGATTCCTTTATTTACTGTCAAATTTATCGTTAGAAAAGCTTAGTCAAGCATAATCAAACTTATGTAATATGATACTAATATCAACCGGACTTCCCATTTACAGCCGCGGTCCCCGCTTCATTTAAGGTGCATTATTTTATTATTATATTTTTTTATTGTTATAAAATGTACCAAAGTATCTACTATAAAGGGTTTTTACTTAGTCTGAATACTTATATGCGCAAGCTTAGTCGAAGATAATCAAAATTATACATTTTGATACGAATATCAACTTTAGTAGCGGTTGACATTGTCAGTGTCCGTTCGTTAAAGAATTCCTTTATGTGACGTTTGCGCTTCACTGGTACCCTAATTTCACACAGACTATGCGGGTTGTAGATTAACATCCAATATTGTTAAATCAGTACACCATTAAAATTTGCAAGCTTCTGAGCTATTAGTAGAAAACACGTGCTTTGTTTCATTAACCATATATTTTATCGCGTGGTATAGTTGTAGTATTTTGTATAAGCATTAGTTAGGTTTGCTGTAACGTCATTCCTAAATAACTCCACGAAAATGCGAAATAATTTGCATGTTTTCTTTTCATTTGGCGTGACGCCCAGAATTGGTGGGAAAACTAATAAAACGTGAAGATGTATACAAAAGTACAGTAGGTATTTCATTTGTATATATATTTTTTTTCTCTAATTTGCATTTGTATACCCAAACATTTGCCTAATTACTATAAAATTGTATCAGTAATAAACGTTTCCTAATTTGTAAACTAATTAGAATATCCGGCGTAAATTTCGTGTAAGTAGATAATAATTTCTTCTCAAGGACATCGTTAAACATTGTTAAAGAAATTGGTTAAATACATAATGCAGTTAATTTATTCAATTATAAATTTATATACATTACATACTCGTACATGTGTGGTTATAGATATAGTCGTATATATCTATAACCACATGTGTACAAGTGTAGTATATAGACATAAAAACATAATTTCTACAGCAAACGGCGCAAATACGTAATCTTTTAATATGGATACTTGCGCTGCGCCAGACTTCGCCACGGCTCCCGCTTTATGCGGCATTTATGCATATTTAATAAATGGTACAGTCGATAGTCCTGAGTTGCTGGCTTGTTTGGGTTTACGAATACCTAGGTTTAATCTTCGATGTCCCCCACTCTTGTTCGTACCATATGCTAGTACTAGGTATAGACAGAACAGCTATTTATTAAGAACACGTAATAACTATAATATTCTTGCGGAAGATTTGGACATAGACATGTTTAACTCCAAAGCAACATATATTAGACGTCTAATGACGCTTCATTACGTTGAAACGATCATCGGCAGCAATTCCTAATGAGTGATTTATTTTTCATTATCAACTTACTCATGGTTCTCTTGCTCTTTATTACTTAACTTTAAATTTATATGTGAAAACCTTTAATAGTTCTTAGTGAATTTACTGTATATTATTTACTATAATATTGTCAACTGTTGGTTTTCCAAAATGAATAAAAAAAATTATATTCCATTTTTTATTATTATATACTAAAGTACATACTATAAAATGAAGTCCAAGGGTTTTCGCTTAGTCTGAATTCTTATATTGTGGGCTTCATTTAAATAAATACTGAAAATTCTATTATTAAGATAGGTAATAAATATACTTGTAGGTATATACAACTAATTGTTATTATGCTTAATTACTTCATTATCGCGCGTTTTCGAACTCAATTTGATTTACTACCTATAATTTGCTGCCACATTACACTTACCGATTGTTTTGAACTTTGCCATTATAATATTGTCCTGACACTGATAAGAATGCAATGAAACCGATCGTAACAAGTCAATATTTTTCATTGTTATAGTTTGATAAGGTCACAGACAGATAGGCGCCATTTGGTAGCCATTTGATAGTAGCTCAGTCATCATTGTTTTAGTTATCTCTGCGTTCAGTTTTATTCAAATTTAAAAAAACTCTTATTGCACAGAATACAGGTCAATATAGCGTAGTACAATTTCAGACTCCAGCTCTATTCTACCACAATGATACGCAAATAGTAATACATGTAAAATTACCATTTAATATATATTCTAATATAAATTATTGGCTTTAAATTACTCATTTACATGTCAACACTTGGTATATTGTAAAAAATCTTGGATTTTTTTGCCGTTTACCGTTTAGAAGGTCTTACTATTAAGTTAGGCATGCTATATTAATTACATTTTTTAATTATTTACCTTCTGTTTCTACTTTGATGACATCTTTACCTGCATGAAAGATTTTCTAGTCTGAATAGTTGCCTATATGAAGAGAGCTTTCATTAACAATAAATGATAAACAGCAATGAACCTAAAGATGGATCGAGACTTGAAATGAAAAAGTATTTTCATTGGTCAATTAAACATCTTTCGTTAGATCTGTCCTATTTTTAGTCCAGTTCCAATAACTGAATAAATGTAGTGAAGCGAATCGTTTAATTTCATTTTACGACTATATGACTAATGCCATTAGTAATATAGTATTCCTTTGTTTATACTATGAGAACTTCAGCTGGGGTTTTTTGTATTGGTATTGTTTAAGGCTAAATAATGTTTAAACATTGTTGTTAGTATTTAAAAATGTCTAAGCATTTTTTTACTAATATTGACTACTGTATTTTTTATCGATTTTTACAGAGAAAGGAAGGTGGATCATTATCTACGAAGTTAAACTGATCTAGGGTCATTACTAATATTATTAATATGTTTAGAAATTTTATTGTTGATCTGGGGAACCCCGGAATACTTCAGATGCCTAATCAGAGGAGCTAGATTGTCTTCCGATCCGATTTAATGAATGTTTATCCCTAAATACCCGTTCCGATCACTGTTAACAATGCCTAATACTTGTTATTTTATTTTATAAATTGCAACGCAGTTGTACTTTGATACTAAAATAAATTATTTCTTTACAGAGCAACAAGAGGCAAAAAAGGTGATTCGACTTAGAATAGATTGCTTTATGATGTCATAACGGCAGATCTAAAGAACAATAGTTGTCATGGTGTAACTGTGAAGGATTGTTAAGTAAAACCGGAGATAATGCTGAGGTTTGCGATAATCGTGGTGACCTTGAGGATTGCAGCAGGGCTACTCGATGGACCAAACGTTTGCACACGACAAGAAGCGTAAGTCATTTACCATTGTGTTATTAGAGAATATATCGCGAAACTTCCACTATAGACAGACTTGTACATAAACATTCCACGATATTTTTCCGGTGACTAATTTAATGTTATTTAATTTTTTTTTAGCAGTAGTTATTCTGCGATTACGAGCAATATGGTTTGCCGCAGCATCTGTTAGTTTTAGATATGGAAATATATGAAAGATTCCAATATCGTATAGCATCAATGTGTTCTTGGCTTTGGACCTATTTTATTTGTAAAATAGTCGGTTTTAGGGGAATCATTATCTATATTTAATAGAGGATTACGTCCTGCCCTGTTTGTTATTCTGAGAGGCCTTTGAGACCAAAAACAAAGTCAAAACATCTTTATTCACATCAACCTATGAATGGCATTTGTGACACGTCATTATTTAAATTATTCTGAATGATTCTTCTCTAACCATTAGATATACTGTAGATTCTACTCTTCCACTAGCAATAGTGAAAGACTAAGTAACAAAGTGGTCCAAAGAAAAAGTTGTTAGCAGAATATGAGCAGTGCCCTATTCTGTTACTTAAGCGCAAACGTTATCTAATAGAATCCGTTAACTATATATATATATCATGCTATTAAAGTTGATATCTGCACAGACGCTCAAGGTCGAGCGCTTATAGAGTTGAGAATTTAATAATATTTTGTATTTATGACTCAATCCCTGACATAAATAACGATAACGTTTGCGACTAAGTAACAGAATAAGGCTACATCTCAGCAGATTCTGGTGGCCAGCTAATGTTTAATCTGACTGACTAAGCAATTTGCAAGGAAAAAATTGCTATAGCAGATTTACAAATTAAACAAATACAGAATTACACAACAACAATAAATATCTTTTAAACTCACCTAGTACTCACCTAGGTGAGTACTAGGTACAATACAATCCTGGTACAGTGGTATAGATTACTTGCCTGTGTGCAACCCGAAAGCCGACAAAACGCAAAACCTCTGCTGATTTAAGAACAATAAGATGGTATGGGTTGACGAATATCTACGTATTTGATACCGCAAAACTGCCATACGAGTGACGCATGACCTCGTTTGTTTGTAATCTCCGGTTAAAGTTTAAAGTCATTTCGCAAACGCAACGTAAACACTAGTTTCTTCTGGCTTTTTTGAATTTTGCGATAGCCTTATAAAGTTAAATAGTTTGTGCAAATATGTTATTATCCTTTAAGCCTTTTATAGAGTAACAGCGCGTTCCCACTAGATCGTGACGACATTTTATCGAGTAGTTTGAAGCGTCGTGACTTATTTATTTTCTATTTTATCTATATTACGATTAATACATGTGAACAGTTAACACGATAGTCGTTCAACGATAAAATAACGTCCGAAGACTCGGAAAATAGTAGTTTATGGGACTGCCGTGAAACAGTCATTAGATGTAGTGGAAAGCGAAGTACCTTCGTACCAAGCATAACGCTAAATGTACAAATACTCGTATAGTGGACAAGCTTTTAAACTAAAGTGTGTTTTCTATATAAAAATACTTACTTTTGGCTTTTGAAAGCACGGGCTTATGCTTAGATCTATTAATCCGTAATCCCTAAAAGAACGAATGAAATGAGTGAGGTAAACCAAATCCTTGACTTCCTTTCTTCCCTCGATCGAGCGCGTTTCGATTAATTCGTTCTTAATGCATAGTCACATAGAAATATTATAGTTCGATACACCCCATCGAAAAAAATACATCGATGTTTTTTTTAATATCCTTCCCTAGTTGTGATAATAATAACAGTAACCACGACACTTAAACGACACTATTATCTGTCGGTTTATTATAACATTTATAATTTTTGAAAGGAACTGGTAACATAAATAAAAATAAAGTATCATCACGACAGTTTCCCATTCGGGGTGATCAGAAACCACGTTTATAAAGAAGCGGATTCACATTTAGCCAACTTTACTATAGGTTAATCATGACAAGTGGCAAGCTCGTCGATGTCACCAGCGTACCAAACTCGAGAAATAAACCACCGAGTCTAAATCCACAGAATGAACCGCTAGACCACGGAGGCACTGGTAACATAGCTTGTCATAAAAATGAAAAGTGTTATGTACTTTAATTATCAAAATGAATAGTGCAAATTCTACTTCTTGAATTTTTCAATAGCGTTCTACTTAGGATCATTATAAGGTTGGACGTATTTTGTGACGAGTCCGCAATAACTTAATGTTATTAAAGCATACTGCATTGTCTGTTTATATACAATTTGATAGTTGAACGGTCGTTATAAACTACATTGAATATAACCATCTTAATTTCGTCATATCCACTTACCATAAACATGCAGAGACTAATAGCTTGAGAACACAGTCACATTTGCAAAAAACTTGTCATTGTTTATCCGTTGAGTCATATGATTTAGTTTCCTATCCTATAGTACGAGATTTAAAATTTGTAGTACCTAGTCTTGACTATTTTATACTATTTATTAAAAGCTTTTTATCTTAGTTTAAATTATATTATATTGTGTTTTAATTTTTTTCCTTGTCTTCCATTTTCTTTGTTGACAGTGAAGCATTTGTAATAAACTATGTTGCCTGTCTTACATTATGTATATACGAATTATTATCTTTGTATATTTTAAAATGTGTATAAATAATTTAAAAAAATAGTAATTAAAAGGTACAGTTTACGCATAGTCGTAGCATGATCAAATTGTAGATCGATCTATTTTTTGTAAAATACTCGTAACTTCTCACGATTTCGCATTGTTATATTAATCGAATGTAACTTTTACGTTTATGATTGCTACTAGTTCCACTTGAACTTAATAGAATATGTCAATAGGTTATTCGTAGAATTTTAATTTCCTTGTTCATTTATTTTAAAGGTAAATCTTTGGTTTAATTGACGTACTATACAAGTTAAATGTATGTAACTTAAATTATTTTAATTACATTTTCCTGAATTTGAGTGATGCTGTTGCATTGTAAAGCCGCGAATACCAGTACACTACACTGTATTAAAAAAATATTTAACTAAATTATTCTGTATACTTCAGAAATTGGGGCTGTATGATGATTATAGCAATTTTAACGTTATTTCTTAGGGATAAGGTTTATATTAGTATGCAACGTTAACATTATAAATTGTAATAAAACCATAAAACGGGCTCTTGCCACCATTGAGGTTCCAGCTATTCTGGAACCCACTGGAATAGTCCACGATGACGGCAAGAGACTTAATGGTATGACGCTGGTCCTTTGGAAGCGTGGACGCCACTTGTGTCGACACTTTGGCTTTGTCACACCTCAGGGGAAGAGCGCTAAAAGCGGGAGCCGCAGCTGTCTGGCAAGCGGCGCAAATACGTATCTATATTCAAAGACTACGTGTTTGTGCCGTTTGCTGTAGAGACTTTAGGCCCGTGTGGTCCAAGCGCTAAAACATTTTTAAAAAACATCACCCCTCGTCTAATTGTCTGCTCTGGTGTCAAGAGGGCTGGTTCTTTCCCCGCTCAGAGAATAAGCATAGCGATCCAGCGAGGAAATGCGGCCAGCGTTCTTGACACCATGCCGCGCAAACACGTTTTATATTTAAATTAGGTTTAATAAGAAGTTTTTTTTATATTATTTTTATTATTTCTTAACTTTTATTTTAATATTTTCTTATAGTTTATGTCTTTTATAATTTGCTTAATTAACAATTTGTTTATTTTAAGTTAACTGCTGAATATTTACATATCTATAATTAATATATCTCTAATTATAATTAATGAAATGTTGAAATATTATGTACCTACGTAGAGGTCAGTGTGCCAGTTTTTTGCAGCAATTTTGTTTGAGACCATGTATTTAATAATATTCATGATCGAAGCTTAAGCTGTTTAATTTTAATAACAACGTATATTTATATATATATATTTTTAGATATACTACCACAGTACGAGTTTCTGAACAACAGCCATATCAAGTTAAGGAATATGCATGGTGCTTCAACGTGCCTCCCAGATGTTCAAAATACAAGATTAAATTTAAAACTGTATACAAAACTCAGATTTTGACAAAACACAGACCTGTTCAGGAGTGCTGTCAAGGTACTTTCTATTTATACATTCGTAATTACAAATAATTATGTATTGTTGCAGATTTTATTTCTATTTTTTTGTTACTAGCGGTTAGTCAGATTAGGTGAAGTAAATATCGACTCGTAGATCAGCCGTAGCAATAAGGAATATCCTTGTAATGAATAAAATCTAGTTCAGGTATTTTTTATTACTAATTTATCTATTAAAAATTATATTAAACATCTTTAATTAAAATCATTTTTTATTTTTTATTGGTTATTATTTTAAAATAATAGTGTGGCAGGTGTAGGCTAAATTCTTCAGATATAAGTTCTGAAAGGCCCATCTCCAACAGTGTAGGTCTAGGAAGCTATGTTCTAGGGGCTGTAATGAATGTAGAAGAAGAAGACAAATTTCTAAGCATTGACGGCAGACCTGCTTAGGCCCAATTCTTTGAGTAAGTGATGCAAAGATTTTGCTGGAACTCCTCTCGCACCAACTTCCACTGTGCAAAGCTGAGTCTTGAACCCGTTCCTGATCATTTCTTCTTTAAGATCATAATATTTATTCGACTTCATATTGGTGGTCTTTTGGAATATTTGATTCCCACGGAACGGTAAGTTCAATAAGGATTACTCTTTTTAAGTTCCGAGAAAACATTAAGATGTCTGGCCTATAGGCTGATACAGCTAGTTCATCTGGGATCCTATAATGATGTTCAAATGTATCCATGAGAATTTTCCAGTCTGATGCGGCGCCAAGGATCGAGGTGGGCTTTGCATTTAGTTTTCGTGCTTTGCCCTTCGTTTACAAATGTGGTTAAAGTTATATATATAGAGTTCCTCTTCATTTGAGTATTGACATTGACCTGATTAATGACAGGATATGTCCCGGACGAGTCGGGCGACGCCTGCGAGCCGGTGTGCGAGCATGCGTGTGCGCACGGGAAGTGTGTAGCTCCCAACACATGCGCCTGCGACCACGGCTATGGCGGACCCTCCTGCGATGTCTGTAAGTACTATTCATCATCGTTTTATCTTTTACCACGCTCATCCAACCCCAACCAGCGATCTTTCTCAGTTATCTGCCTGTTTAGGAGTGGTGCCACTTTACTGTGAGTTATCCCAGAAGTTGTCTTCCCTCTAAAAGTCGTTTACTCCATCGTTCGTTGGTACTGAGAGTATAGATAATTTTGAAAGCAATGTCGGTCACTTTGGTTCTCTGATGAATATCTGTTCTGTTTTCAGTGGAGACAAGCAGGAAACATAGACAAACACTTCCTAATACTTCAATCAATTTTGACAAAATGTGTGACTTTTCAACATTCAATAGGCGACTTCACATTTTTTCAACATATTTACAGATTCATGGAAAAAAACATATTATGCTATGAAAAAGTGGAGAAAAGCGACTGAGTTTAATATTAGGCCTAGTTAATAATTAACTAAACGTACGCATAACGTTTAGTTAATTATTAACGACTTATATTTTATTATAGTCTAAGAGCGATCTTCACTGATCGGTTATCCAACATCCACTTTTTGTATAAAATACGCTAGCTAACAAAAGCAAGGGTAATGGGTTGCCTAACGAAGAGAGAAGACAAATTTCTAAGCTCTGTAATTACGTACAAACAATGTACGTAATTTTTTGTTCAAATAAAAACATTCTGTATTTAAATATTCAAATAATTGACATACACTACGGGTGCCGTTGTATTCTGATTAAGACCCGAGCTTTCCCAAAGGAAATACATTATGCACTATATTTGTATATTGTCGATTGTCTTCTGGTGTGCGTTGGCCTTAAGCTAACCACGTGCTTAGTATTTATACCGCTGACCTAGTTTTAGCTATTCGCTAATTATTCAGCGTTCTAAAACCGATGTTTAATTCGTGTCAAAGAAAGTAGTTGGTATAGATCCGTAGCGTGGGGTATCGTATTATTATTAACTTTCACATCGTTTTATAGTATTATCCATTTGTTTTTTATAAATATTACACAAAACAATAAGTATTTTTGTCTGACGTATATTCCATTTTTACCCGACTGCGCGGGCAAAGAAGGTATCTTGATTAGCCTATGTATGTATGTTTGTTACACACTGGAGACAAAACGCGTGGGCCGATTTTGATGATAATTCGAAATTAATAAAAGATATTATATTATAGTATGCCACGTCTATCGATTCAGACATGACATTAATCATATTTTAGTGAGGCCACAACCAGATGCCATATTGTAGAAAAGAAAAAATAAATTAAGTCGACCAATTATGTTGTGTTGGGTATCATCAAATTTAGGATCTATAACGATTTAAAGTTGGTTAAAATAATAATAATAAATTCTCATTTATTTATACTACCTAACCTAAAGTTTTAGTTAAGATTATAAATCGCATAGTGTGGATTGAATATTTAATGTCATTTTTATAGGTTACTATTTATTAACCGCCAATACATAAATACCTATAATCCAAAATTTCGATTAAAAGAAAAATAAATATAATACCGGTAGGTAGGTATGTACCTACTCGATAAATTAAAAATATTTTAGGTATTAGGTGACAGAATTGTTATACCTAGCTGTACCAAGGATCAATATTTTAAAGATAGTATGCAATAGTATCCATGATTGATTGCTTGCAGTTCGAGTTTGTAATAAGTTTTTTTTTTTTTTATTTGTATTTAATTTAATATGTAATTAGGTATATAGTTATAACAATTTAAATTTGTATTTAATTTAATAGGTATATAGGTATAACAGTGTACATTTTTAGTTTAATTCAGAAAATTCTAATTATTATAGATATAGATTATTTCTCATACTTTTTTGGCGACGGAACCCTTGGCCTTGTTTCTTTTCTTATTCCTCCTCCTTACGTCGTTTTCCTCAATGCTGAGGGTCGTGACCCCCTCCACGGATCACTTTGTCTCAGACGATGCTGCGCCATCCGGGTCTGCACACGGCTTCATGCAGCGCACTGTGGACTGGGGTGTTAAGTATGGTTCAGATCTGGTCAGACCAACGGGGTTTGGCCACGGGGCCTGTTGCCTTCGATTTTACCCGTGATCACCAGCTTTTCCAGGTTGGCCGAACTTTTTAGAGATCAAAATACTCAAGGACTTTCTTATTAGTTTTTATTTAAATTTTAAATTTTTTTACTTAGTTTTTTTTTCTATTTAGTATTTAATTAAAGTTTATTTTTACGTAGTCGGGGTTTTTATTATTATTTATTAAATCTCATACTAAAAGTATTTAAATATCAAAAATACATTGTAAATTAACAGAATTCTATTTATATAAACTTTCCCGTTATTATACAGATTAATATAAACTAATTAATTCATTATCACAATTATTAAACCACAAATGACCAATAATTCCTTATTAGTTACACTTTTACAGTAATAAATTGTACATACATACATACATACATATCTTCACGCCAAATCCCTTGCGGGGTAGGCAGAGACAATTGAGCGCCACTTGTCACGGTCACGACATACCTCTTTCGCTTCTTCTACATTCATCAACCTCTTCATACATGCCCTTTTGTTTCGATGGCTTTTCAACGCACCTTCAGCTATTGTTTTATTAATTTGGTCGTAATATGTGAGTCTAGGTCTGCCAGGGCCTCTTATACCCACGACTTTCGCATTATATATCTGGTTCGTCAATCTCTCTTCATTCATCCTTTCAACATGCCCGAACCATCGTAGCATGCCTTTCCTAATTTTTGTCCCTATGCTTTCTTTCATACCTACCCTTTTTCGTATTTCGTCATTACGTATGCGGTCCGTTAAAGTAACGCCGCATATCCGACGCAACGATCTCATTGCTACTGCATTTGTGTTTGTCATTTTTTATGATTCACTTAGGTTTTGCATACCTCTCGCTTGCACAATCCAATATTATCAAAGATTTTTTAAGTACTTTTGAGTAATGTTGTCTCTGCTATATTTATTTCTCTCATTATAGTCATCATATAGTAGGTATATTATATTTATGTATATTCATAGAACGTATGTATGTAGTTTTATTTGTATGTATTAGTATTTATTCACTAGTATATATTGAAGTCTAATATTTTCTATTAGTTTTGATATCACCTGCCTTATCTTTCGTAACTGCTTTAGTTGTCCCAAAGGTTTGACCAGTATAGATTGTCTAGCTGCATTAGATCGGCCTTTGTACTTTGTGCAATAAAGTTTATAATAAATAAATAAATAAAACATCTTCATTAATGAATTCCTAAATAATCAAAAAATAATGATCGTTGTCAGCGGTTGTAGTTATATTTAAGCTGCCCGCTCCGTCCCGAAGAAGGGCCCACCGACCAATCACATTCGTGCTTGCATACTCGTCGGCGGATCGTGTTGTGGCTAAGAGTATCATTCTCTCTTTTTGATTTCTTCCACAACCATATCCATCATCAAAGTCACCATTTAAATAATTGCGGGAGCGTACGATGCAACGCTAAAATCATATGAGATATGCTTCTGCAAGAGTCGAGCAAGAGTTCGGTTTTCGTCGCCCTTGCAAGTGACACTGTTACGATTAAATATTAATAACATTTAAACAAATACTGCTAGTAAGCAATCTAAAGGACAATATGAATATTTAGCCGTGGTTTGGTGTAACAATCGATGTAGTAAAAATTATCATCACGACCGTTTCCCTTTCGCGGTGGTCAGAAACCACGCTTATAAATAAGCGTATTCACATTTAGCCAACTTTACTACAGGCCATTCATGACAAGTGGCAAGCTCGTCGATGTCTCCAGCGTACCAAACTTCAGAAATAAATAAATTAAATATTATTAAAATGTATTTATTTACATTGATAAATATTTTTGTGTCCCGACCAGGAATCGAACCCGGTACCTCCGAGTCCACGGAGGGAGTTGTAGTGAATTGATGTAGTGATAAGTATTTGTGTCGTGAATCGGTTCCACCGTGGCACGCAGTGCGAGTATCCTGTCTTTTCTATCCTTTGTCCTGGTGTTTTCTTCCACCTGAGTTTAGCAGGTTTAAGTATCCCCTAGCTTGAATGCTAGACCTGGAGAAGGACAGAAAATCAAAAGTAACTACAATTCAAAAACTATTTCTGAATTTCTTCCACGAACACACGACACTGGGCAAGTTGTCATCACTGAAGTATAGGTGAAGTCGCTTATTTATCGGTGTTCGCCGACACTTCCATATGACGTTTAAGTTTGCGAAGTTTAACCGCCAGTATTAATGATTTATTATTTTATCTATTGCACTGATTACGGGTCACGTACGTATACGTATTTTATAACATTAATCATTTATTTTAATTGTCCTGTCTTTTTTAGGGATCCCATATTAACGCATTTATTTTTTATTCTATTAATTAATTAATATTATTTTTATTTATTTTTTATTTAAAAACTTTATTGCACTATGTACAAGAGGCGGGCTTAATGCCGCTAGGCATTCTTTAGCAACCAACCTTTGGTACAATGAAACGATTTGTGTTGTGAGGTAGGTGCAACCATTAAATAGATTAAAAGGTAATTCAAGTTAAATGTAAGTATTTTATCTATATAGACAGATACATACTAATATGTACACAATACTACATATACTACATACTATATATATATATATATATATATACCTACTTACACTGTGAGGAACTGTTTAAATAATGTGAGTATACCATCTTTTTGAAAAGTGATCTGTTTGGCACTTGACGAATTTCTACTGGCAAATTGTTCCACAGATTTGCGGCCACTACTGCAAAAGAGTTAGACTGAAAGACAGAGTGATGAGAAGGGATAGATAGAACAGAATTATGGGACGAACGGAGAGATCTGTTATGAAATGAGGAAAGATAGCTAAATTTGTCCTTGAGGTATTTCGGTGTCGCAGGTTCATTGAGAATAGAAAAGAGTAAACAGAGGATTCTAGATTCCTGCGACAACGAATAGGTAGCAACCTTAACTTGGCGCGATATTCAGAGATGTGATCGTATTTGCGCAGACAAAAGATGAACCGAATACATGCGTTAAGTAACCGGTCCATCTTATTGAGCAACATCTCTAATATTACATATACTAAACATTATTACATCATTAGTTACATTGTTTTAGCTACATTCTTTATTGTATAGAACAAAAAATATTTTTTATTTACACAATAATATTTATTAATTTAAATAAATACATTTAATTAATATTTAATTTATTTGTGTTATTTCTCGAGTTTGGCACGCTGGAGACATCGACTTGATTGCCACTTGTCATTATTGGCCTATAGTAAAGTTGGCTAAATGTGAATCCGCTTCTTTATAAGCGTGATTTCTGACCACCCCGAAGCGGAAACAGTCGTGATGATACTTTACTTTTTTACTTTATAGAACAAAGCTAGATTAATGCTATAAGGATTAACAATGAGATTCCATATCAAATTTGGGATTAAGAATTGTTTGTTTTGGTAGATTGCATTTCTTTCATAAGCCAATAAATTTATTTTATACGTAATCCTTTTTGCTAAAAATTATCTACATTCTGAGAATCGTTTATTCACTATTATTGTTGCGTAACAAATAGGGACGACTGTCAATTAACATTTCGAAAAATGACATCAAGTTGTATATTTTTTTAATTTTAATATAATTATTTACCACAGTGTTATTGTAAAACAAGTAGATGTCTCTAGGTCACATACGAGAGAGACAAAATGTCCTAGTCAAGTTTTGTGTATTTTATTATACGTAATTTATCACAATCATGTTTTTTAACCTTTATTTATTTGCATGATATTTTTTCTTATGTTTTGTTAATGTTTTTATTTTTTTATCTGTCCCACTGAATTTTTTTTTTGTTATGTTGCAAATATTTTTGGGATTTGCAAGGTTGGAAATATAGTTTTGGAACAAGTAAATGTGTGAGAGTTTCTATACAGTCTCTAACACATAGTTTTCATAGAGACTGCCAAATATAGCTGTTGGCTGTAGGACTGTATAAAACTAGTTTTTTTTTCTAATGAAGCATAATTTTCCTTTTTGTGTATGTATGTCAAAAATAGACATTGGTACTACTTTTTTTTTAAGTCCGGCACAAGAGCTGCAATTATTACTTCAAAAAATACCCTAAAATAAAGTTGTATTGTTATAAAAAATATTTACCACAGTTTCTGTAAAGTTATTTCTGCCTTTAATTCACCATAAAAATGTAGTGTAAAAAAACGTTGAACAATGGTATATTAATGTTTATATTTATTTACATGAAGAGATAATGTCGTAAATGTGACAAAGACTTACATTGTCTGTTTTGTAGTCACTACATCATTTAACTTTGAAATGCTAATATTTAAAACCACAAGGTTGAAGGTTTTATCTGAAAATAAAATATGCATAGTTTATTATTTAATTATTTTCTTGGGTAATAAGTTGTAGGCATATAAAATTTCTGCATTCGTCAAACAAGACTATTATTTTGCTACCCTCATCCAACTCCCACCTTCCTTGGATCAAATTAATTTATTAATTTATTCATCAAAAGGGTTAGTAAGTACAAAGTAAAAAACAAATAACATGATTAAGGTAAGTAAAAAGTGTTAGTAACAACAATAAATCTCTGGTCTGCACACTAGGACATCCTGTCATGTGAGGACTAGCTTTAGTAGGGGTGATTTTTAGTATTAATTATTAAACAACAAAAACATGTTGGAAGTAAGAATACAAACCGGTTATTCAATAAATAATAATAATAAAAAAAATGATAAAAAATTATAAAAAAAAAATCATCCGTCAATATTAAAATACTTAGTTGCACTTTACTTGATCCCTCGCCAACCTGTCTGGCCAGCAGCGTGGCGAGTGTAGGCAACATTCGCCAGACAATTATTGAAGGCCCATCGCTAACAGTGAAGTTAAAGCCATTTCGTCTTTTTCAACATTTGGGAGAGTAAGACAGTATAAATACGTGGGACGCAATTCAAATCAATAAACTACTAAAATGTTCTGTTTGTTTAAAAATAAATTATATAACTAGTTTGTTAAAAATGCGAATTAAAGGAGCTTGTCTGATGGTTAGTGGAAAATTGTTCCACTGGCGAGCAGCAGATACAGTGAATGAATCTAAATATCTGCTGGAAGCATGTGGTGGGATTTTGAGTTGGTTCTAATGACAAGATGCTGCGAATGCGGATATTAAGCCAATTTATCTGATGTAATGAAAATTAGAGCGAGCCATACGCGTCTCTGCTCTAGAACGCGCTTGAAAACAAACCTTAATAAGTGTTTTTTTACAGCTTGTCCTAATGGAAAATGGGGTCGGAATTGTCAGCATGAGTGCACATGTTTGAACGGTGGTACTTGCGAGATTTTGTCTGGGAATTGCACGTGTGCTCCCGGCTGGAGAGGGGCGGCCTGTGAAAAGGCCTGTCCACTCAATACTTTTGGTGATCTCTGCCAAGAAACTTGCCAATGTAAAAACAACGCTACTTGCCATACCGCCACTGGAGCTTGCGATTGCCGCGATGGATACACTGGACCTTTGTAAGTTAGATTTTTATTTTATTCTGAGAAAATTGATAATCTAAATATAGTGCTTCTTACCACTGGGATTTGTATGATCTGATGGATACAGCATACATCTAAGAATAGGAGCAACCCGGGATTGCAATCCCGCACCTCTTTCAAACCCGCGCACATTATAAGGATATAGATGATAGTGTTCATAGGTAGATTTTTAACAGTAGGGTCAGTTCAAAATTAGAAACAGACGTTGGAATATTTTTTCCGTTATTGGAAGGCAAAAGATCAAGCCCATACAGCCAGTATTAGTCTTTAAAAAAAAAAGCCAAGGAATCGTTACAGTCCAGCCATTGTCTTGGGTGTACTCAAAAGTAAAACAGCATAAATTTAAACTTCCTAATGGTTTGTTTTTACTTTTTATTTTCATTTAGTTCGGTGAATCTACAATAAGAAATCTTCTAATTATTATTGTATAAATAAAAATAATTTACAAAAGTCTGTTTCAAATTTTTAACTGACATTACGGTCAAAAATATACCTTTGAACACTGTCATCTATATTCTATATAATCTGTACGTTAGTCAAGAAATATTTGAGTGGAGGAGCTTTTGCGGAAACGTCTTAGACACCCGTACGTGTCAGACTTAAAATATCTTTAAAAATATTGGATTGTGCGAGGGAGAGGGATGCAAAAGAGTTAAACCATCTTTCTTGTCCAGGAACTATAAGACGAAATGACAACGTCGCACTCGTTGGGTAAAGTTTTATTTACGCGCATGTTTGGCGCCTTGTTTCATAGCCGACTTGACGAGGTGCTTAATTAGACTAATCCGTAATAATTCCCACGTTATAGGAAGGACAAATCACATTATTTGGATGAGTCGTCATTAACTATCACTATGCTACTCGTAGTTTGACCTGATGCTAACCCCGCGTTCGTTTTATAGCATTTCCAACATCTCGTAGCAACTTCATAAACCAGCGCGAAATGACGTTTTTGTTAAGAAATATCACTTTTTTTAACAATGCTAACATTTCTTAAATAAAACGAGCGGTGAGGCTACTTTTTGACAAGTATTTTCGTTAATGTTTTATCATACCTTGGCATCCAACACACATGATATTATTATGGTCTTTGAATTTATTACATAAAATCGTTTAAAGTACCTTTTTAACAAATATAATAGAAAACTATAAAGTATATAAAAATGGTAAACAAAGCAATTTATATTATAATGACATCTGTCAAAAAGTAACATCCATAACCCTCCTTTTAACACGATACTGACATATGAAATTATCATCAAATGTTATAATTTTCATTAAACGAACGACTTGTGCTAAAAAAATTGGTATTTTCATGCTAACATTTCTTAAAACGAACGCGGCCTATGTTAGACTTATCTTAAATAAAACACATGCTTTGGATAAGTCACGTTTAGTTTGATGTTACTTTTAATTTATTGATTTAAGTGGATTTTTCTTTGTTATTTATTTATTAATTTTCTTTGTTTGTTGTCCTGAATTTTTATATCACGTTTGTTTTATTTTCAGATGTCAAGAATTATGTCCGAATGGCGAGAGATGTCCACAGAAGTATCGCTGTCAAAATGGTGGCTACTACGATGATAGTGATGACTGTAAATGTACAGCCGGCTGGAGGGGAGAAGTTTGTGCTAATAGGTTAGAAATTTAAAATTGGAAATACTCTCAGAGCTATTTACAAACTTATCACAAATAACTTTTTTAAAAACAAAATATGTTTTTTTTTAAATATTAATTATGCATTTTATTCTCGCCATGATTATCGTTCTATGGAACTTTAGATTTTTACAATATCAACTTTCCTGATTTAGTTTTATTTAACTCAACTACGGCTACTTTTAAGAAGTATCATCACGACCCTTTCCCTTTCGGGGTGGTCAGAAACCACACTTATAAATAAGCGGATTCACTTTTACCCAACTTTACTATAGCCCAGTCATGACAAGTGGCAAGCTCGTCGATGTTTCCAGCGTACCAAACTCGAGATATATCACAAATAAATTAAATATATTAATTTCCTAAGAAACTATACATATGTCGGAAGTGGTTTTTTTTTTGTCTTCTCCATACAAACTGTTAATTCTAAAATAGCAAATTTGGGCGAAAAATTTTATTTTCGACATATTATTTCTGAGGGAAAGTTGTTTGTTCTATCCATAGAATAACATATTAGTCGAGTAAAAGCATACATTTTTTTTTTGATTTTGAATATAGCCTAGATTTTAATGAGTTTTTTGGAGTTTTACAAATATTTATTTATTTAGATATGTTACAATGATTTTAACTCAAATTAACTTTGTTGTTTTAGGTGTAAAGCTGGTACATGGGGCTTGAAATGTGGCACACAGTGCGAGTGTGCTAATGGTGCGAGCTGTCATCACGTGACGGGCGAGTGTCAGTGCGAGCCGGGCTTTACGGGAGACAAGGTCAGTTACTTCTTTAAATCTTACAATCAATATTCTAGGTCCCTTTCGCTACCCATCCAAATACTCTTATAAATTACCATTATGCTGCCTCCGTGGTCTGTGGATTTAGACTCGGAGGCACCGGGTTCGATTCCTGGTCGGGACACAAAAATATTTATTAACATATATAAATACATTTAATCTTAGATGTTTAAACCATATACCATATATATTTATTGATTTTACTTATTATAATATTTTGATCTTTTTGTGTTAATTTTTCTTACCCTGCACCCATAATATTCTTCTCTCACTCTCCCAAAGCTTAGCTGGTAGAGAATACCTTTATGGTATTATGCTCGCCTATGTACATGTTTTTATATTTTATATTTTGTGTACAATAAAGAATTAAATTATATATATATATATATATATATCCAATAATATACCGATTTAGTCAAGTTATGTAGACTCGTCGCGCTTAAGTAACTTAATAGGCCTGGCGGTCTCCGAGATCATTTGGCTTGCTAGTATAAAAAAAAAACTAACGATAAATCGAACGATATTAGTGACCTTGACCTAGTTTCCAACCTGTTCTTATTTAATTTGCAGTGCCTAGTGTCGTGTCCGTTTGGTACTTTTGGTGTGGATTGTAAGGGAGTGTGTGCGTGCGAGCACGGGGGGGCCTGCGCTCCCGACAGCGGGCGCTGTGTGTGTCGGCCGGGATGGGCCGGGGGGCGCTGCCAGGAGCGGGCCTGCGCACAGGGCAAGTGGGGACCCGGCTGCGACAAGGACTGCGAGTGCTCCCTCACCACCACCGACATGTAAGTATTTATATTTATTTATTTTAAGTAAAAATACAAAAGGCGAACGTAATGCCGCTAGGCATTCTCTGCCCGTTAACCTTTGGGACATTGAGATCATTTAATATTGAGTACGGTGCAAATAAATAGAATAATCAATCGTAATAATATTTAAAAACTGAAATATATATATATATATATATATATATATATATGGCAATACACATACATATAATAATATAGGTACATACACGTACATACTAATATTACATAAATAATATACATAATACGAGTATGATTTAATTACTTATAACATAGTACATAAATAATAATGATACCTTCAAAAACAACTGCCACGTTCCCGTGAACCGGTTACAGTAGGAAATACAATAACATTACAAAAAAAAATAGAAACAAAAAAGTTAAACAAATAAAAAATAATTAAAAAAATAGGCTATGGACTCATAGAAATAAGTATACACTCTTCTTTTGAATATTGCTCTGCTGGGTGCCGGTCTGATCTCAACAGGAAGTTTGTTCCAGAGGGATGATATATAGATGGTTTTCAAAGTCAAAGGTCAAAGTCAAAATATCTTTATTCACGTAAACCTATTACAGCCATTTATGAAACGTCATTAATTTAATTATTTTGAATGATTCTACTCCTGCTAGTAGAAGACTAAGCAGCAAAGTGGTCCAATAAGTAAGCTGTTAGCAGAAGACCAGCAGCTTAGCAAATTCCAGTGACCTGTTAATGTTTAATCTGACTGAGAAAGGAATCTGCTCAGCTATTAAACTCAGCTATATCAGATTTACAAAATAAAACATATACAAAACTGCACCACAACGATCAATTAATAACATTTTAAATTTTGTTATATACTATGAGATTACAATACCTGGTACAGCAGTAACCCACCAGGCAAGTCAGAATTAAGATAGACTACATGCCTATGTGCAACCCGAAAGTCGAAAGTGGTGGCTCCGTTGTAAGAACACTTTCCTTAATTTAATCTTTCTAGGAAATAAAACTACAGATATTTTCGACATACAGTGTAAACTCCATGTAACGCTTTAAGTCCGCCTTTGTACATAGTGCAATAAAGTTTTAAAATAAATAAATATATAACCCCACTCGATTTAACGACAAACTCCCTAAAGCGTCGAAATCAATTGGCTTTGCTTGGTTTAGCTTTAAGCACAGTCCCTTCATTGTCGTTATATAGAGTTTACACTGTATGTCCAATAATATTAAAAATGAGACCTCCTTTTTAAAGTAAAGTATAGAAAAGTATCATCACGACCGTTTCCCTTTCGGGGTTGTCAGAAACGGGTCCGCGGGTCTCAAGGGAAGCCAGTCCGCCGACTACAAGCTGGTTTAATTTGGTGGCGCAGTTGAGACGAATCCGTATTCGTATAGATTACCATGAACCCAATACTTACAATGATAAATCAAAAAAATAATAATAATAATAAAAATAAAAAAACACGCTTATAAATACGCGGATTCACATTAAGCCAACTTTACTATAGGCCAATCATGACAAGTGGCAAGCTCGTCGATGTCTCCAGCGTACCAAACTCGAGAAATATCACAAATAATTTAAATATTAATTAAATGTATTTATTTACATTAATAAATATTTTTGTGTCCCGACCAGGAATTGAACCCGGTACCTCCGAGTCTAAATCCACGGACTTAACCGCTAGATCACGGAGGCTCCTTTTTAAACCAGCCTATTATCGGTTTCAAGCCCGTTACACCATTCTTCTCATCTCTTTCCCAAACACGATGGACCCGGCATCCGCACGGTGAATCAATGGAATGCTTAGAAAATTGTCTTCTTTCTCTCTTCTTCATATACCTAATTTTAGACAGAGAAAAATTGCAAATACTTATCTTATCTCTAAAATGTCCATAATTTTATTTCCTAGAAAGTTAATCGATTCTCAATGTACACTTAGACCGGAATAATAAACACTCTTAAAAAAAAACTAAAAAAAATATCTTCAAGATCTACACCAATTCATCAATTCATTACTTCATAATAAGAATAATATGGGGCTAGGTGTCACCTTAATTATACAAGACTACAGCATTCAAATAGGAGTAATAGTAACAATAATAATATAAATAGGATTAAGTTCAGTTTACAAAAAAAAAAAAACTATAGAGCAATCCAATGTTATAAACTAATAATTCTATATAAAGATAACATTACTTAAAACTATATTACAATTTTAAATTAAAATTATAAAATTAATATAAAAAAACCTATATAATAAGAATAATCTTTAGAAATAACAATCTATAGAATCCTTAAAATCCTGTATATTAATGCTTATATATCCCGTTTAAGTAGTGTATCTAGTGTATGTAGTGTATTTAAGTATATATATCATGTTTAAATAGTGTATGTAAGTATATCATTATTTATGTAGTTTAAGTATTATTATTTTTATATTGTTTATTATATATTTAATTTAACTAGTTATAAGTGTTTTGATTTATTTGTGTTTTTTATTTTGCTTGCCTAAACTTCGATTTCTTGTCCCGAAGGTTGGTCGTAAGAAAATGCTAAGTGGTATTTTACATGCGCCTTTTGTATTAAAAGTTTTTTTTTTAAGACTAAGGATATTTCCTAATATAACTATTCTAAACTATTTTATAGGTGTGATCCGTGGACAGGCGAGTGTGATTGCTCGCCCGGGTATGGCGGCGCCACGTGCGACCGCCAGTGTCCGTGGCTGACTTATGGAAAGGACTGTCTCTTTGTATGTCGGTGTGAGAATAACGGACACTGCTCGCCGGTTAACGGTAAGAGTAGTTATAAAAGACGATTTTAATTTGACTCGGCCACTGTACAGCCACGAAATTAATTAAATTTTATTGTAATTAGACATTATATTATAATTATTTTAGATTATAAGTTGACACGGCCTTTATACAGCCACGAAATTATTATTGTTATTTTTTTTAATATGACAATAAATTAGAATTATTTAGTATGTAAGTTGACACGGCCTTTATACAGCCACGAAATTATTATTGTTGTTGTTTTTTTAATATGACATTACATTATAATTATTTAGAATGTAAGTTGACACGGCCTTTATACAGCCACGAAATTAATTTAAATTTATTATAATTATACATTATGTTTTATCATCATCATCATCACGACCGTTTCCCTTTCGGGGTGGTCAGAAACCACGCTTATAAGCGGATTCACATTTAGCCAACTTTACTATGGGCCAATCATGACAAGTGGCAAGCTCGTTTAGATTATAAGTTGACACGGCTATAATGCCTCGGTTAAGCTACAGTACTTGTTTATTGCAGCAATGTCACTTACTTATTTCGGTCTATCCATAATTGAATTTAATCTTTTAATTTATTATTTTAATAATATTGTAAAAAAAATGACAATATCCGAGTGTTACATGTGAACCATATGGAAATAAATATTTTGAATTTGAGTTGTAGACTAGAAAACCATCGCCATCATCTATGCTAAATTATATATGCAATAAATTTGTATTTAGGATCATGTCTATGCGCGCCGGGATATCGCGGCCACCTCTGCGAGGAAACTTGTCCGGAACATTACTATGGAGACAACTGCGCTCTCAAGTGTGATTGTAAGAACAACGCCACGTGCAGCTACGAGACTGGCCAGTGCGACTGCAAACCCGGGTATGTATTCACTCATTGTTTTTCTGTACAACTTAAACTGTGGGTTTCTGATGAGATGAATAAAATACAGAACGTTAGCTCGCCAGTGTAACAAGCTCTCAGACCATCAGACAAGCTCCCTCCGTTCACATCTTTAAACACATTTTTAAAATAATCAGAATAGATTCACGTAGTTTAATTTATTGATTCCTTATCTTATGTATTTAATATATTTTTTCTATGTCTTCTGTTTCTTTAACCATGTGTGAACTTTATTTAACTTAATTATAATATATATACAAAAAAAAACATATACATAAATACAATATATATACATAGACTTCGTTTTGGTTCAAAATCGCCCCATATACAAAAAGGAAAGTATCAAATGACGGTACTCGTATGGGCCCATAGTGATAACAAGTGGCAAACTCGTTGATGTCTAGCGTACCAGTAAAGTAAAGTATCATCACAACCGTTTTCCTTTCGTGGTGGTCAGAAACCACGCTTATAAATAAGCGGATTCACATTTAGCCAACTTTACTAAAGGCCAATCATGACAAGTGGCAAGCTCGTCGATGTCTCTAGCGTGCCAGACTCGCCAAATATCATTTTTTTTGTTTTATTGACCAGGAATCTAACCCGGTACCTCTGCGTCTAAATCTACAGTTTTAACCGCTAGACCATCGAGGCAGTCTGTTTTAGATATTTGTTTTAAGTGGCTCTATATTTTTCAGTTATGACGGGCAAACCTGCGATCGATCGTGCAATGGTAAAACATTTGGTTTGAAATGTTTACAGAAGTGTGATTGTGAAAATGACGCTCCGTGCAATCCTGTTAATGGTAAGTTTTTTTTTTTTTATTCATCATAATCACTCCCCCAAGGCTCGACACTGCATGCAGTCTTTTGCGACTCTCATCCAACCTCCGCCAGCGAATTTCTTCATGTAATGCGTCCAACTGGCGGGAGTCGTACCTCTCTACAGAAAGCCATTGTGTTCCCCCATTCCTATAACCTAGAGTCCTTTAAGAGGGTTCAACGCTTTTGCATCCGTCTCTCTCGCATAAAATTACGGACAGACAGACAGGTTCGGATGTCTAATAGACCTTGGTTAGGGATGGGGACATTACTCCGTTCTCCCCGGCACGATCTCAGCGTGTATTCACCGGCTGGTAATTCATCTACTATACCTACCTAACTTTAGACAGAGAAAAAATGTCCGTAATTTTAGGAACTCTAGAAAGTTGATAGACAACATTTATCAAGACTACAATAATTGAAAAATCTTTGAAAATATTGGATTGTGCGAACGAGATGGATGCAAAAGTTTTAAACCCACTTAAGCGACACGTGTGAAATTAGCATCTTGAAAGGTCGGCATAATGGTAGAAATATTAGAGATATATCTATCTGCAACAAATAAAATGTGTTAGATGTGTTTCTTACTTGGTAAAATATATAAATTGAAGCTTAAAATATTTTTTGCCAAATATTTCGCCTCTCTTTGGAGCGGCGTCATCAGTGACAGTGACTGAAGGTCTTTGTCATAAATTTTGAAAAAAGTAATTTTATTTCTTTTAGCAATGGTGAAGGCAATGCACTATATAGTTTTGTATTTATTTTTTAGAAAAATATCATCATCACCTCGCGCATCATGGAAAACATCATCAGTATGTTATGTCCATTGTTGGTTCGATATTAATAAATTTACAAAACAAGTTAGACAAAACCTAATGCATTACATTCAGACCAGGGCTATAGTATGCACCAAGCTGCCATATAAAAGAGCTTTCCCATGTTTTTAAATCAATAGACCGAATAGTTTTAGGAACAAACCAACAATGGACATAACATACTGATGATGTTTTCCATGATGCGCGAGGTGATGATGATATTTTTCTAAAAAATAAATACAAAACTATATAGTGCATTGCCTTCACCATTGCTAAAAGAAATAAAATTACTTTTTTCAAAATTTATGACAAAGACCTTCAGTCACTGTCACTGATGACGCCGCTCCAAAGAGAGGCGAAATATTTGGCAAAAAATATTTTAAGCTTCAATTTATATATTTTACCAAGTTAGAGATATATCTATGTATTTATAATATGTGTATAGTATATTATAAAATATAACAACTTGTGGGAATTGGCGTTTCAATTTTGCCCAGCGCGGCAAACATTCATTTCTTTGTTTATCTCGCTCACTTTAATCGTTACTGCGCTTCTGTCTAAACTCTTATATTTTTTTTTAAGAAATCTTCAAACTCACGAATTTTAACTTCCATCTATTTAATATAAGAGCGGTGGTGGCTCGGTTGTAAAAACGCTTTCCCACAAATCCAAAAAAGGTCTCAGTTCAAGGCGGGACATGCCTTGACATGCACCATAAGAAATACACTTGTCTTATGTAGATTTGTCATAGATTTTCAACCGGTAGTGTTGCCTCAGAGAGCTCGATTAACCGTCGATCCCGGTTCCACTAAAAACAACTAATAAAGTTAATTAAGCCAAGTCTGACCAGACGTGGCGAGTGTAAGCCTAATTCTCCAGAAATATGTTCTTTAGAACACAGAGTCCTTAACCCTCCACTGTTGTATTGGTCTTCTAGAAATTTCTTAAGTATGTAGCCCACACTCGCCACGATGGCTAGACCGGTTGGTGAGGGTCTGATGTCAATTTTAATGTATTTTTTTTAACGATTCCACAAGTTGTAATACCAACGTGGAACCCGGACCGACGGCTTAACATGCTCTCCGAGACACTATATTTATACGGCTTTAATTAGCGTTTTAGTAAAATACTTGCTATATAGGATTAATTTAATAAATTGTCTAAGACCTTATTAAACATGTGATGTATAGGTGAATGCGTTTGTGGTCCGGGTTTTATTGGCAAACGTTGTCAACACAAATGCCCGGAAGGACAATTTGGCCAAAACTGCAGCCATCCTTGTGAATGTTCCGCCAATGCCGTCAGCTGTGATCACGTGACCGGCGCCTGCGTCTGCAAGAACACTTGGAGAGGTAACTATATTAGGAATATGTTAATTAGATAAAATAAATATGAGATGCAATTGTTATAAGTATGTAAAACATTAACAAGTTAGCGAAATCTATCAATCAATATAAATAAATAAATAAAATCTGTTAAGCTGATAGCTTTTTGTAGCAGGTGCAAAATTTGCTGCATTCCCTCGTTAAACGGCGAGGCTGACCCTTTGAGCAAAATATTCTCATTAACATTTGCTTATAATGCACTTGATTATTGAAATTAACATGATGACAATATATATTGAAATTTTCAATTCTGACCTTTGCTTATATATATTTTTTTGTTAATAAGGCATTCCTAGGAAATTAAGAAAAGGTATGTCCATTTAGTATATGATTTAATGGGGTGTATCAGGCAAAGCTTTTTGTAGATGTCGCTAGCGGCAATGGTACCTTATTTTGCACCTATATCGCATTTTTTTTTAAATGCTTTTGTAGTTTTAATTTTTATAACAGAATAATGTATTTTAAATTAGCGTTACCTACCTTAAAAAACGAATTAAGAAAGCGCACACCGTCTTTCCGTCTTTAAAAAGAAAAAAGGTTTTATTAATAGAACGGCAATTTTGAGATCCCCATATCTTCGATTTCGCTTAGAAATCTCGATTTGTACACATAAAAGCTGCTCACTTCGGCATAATATCCAGAAAATAATAAATTTCGTAATAAAAATACAAGTTTTCTATGCAACTGACAGTTATATTAGGTACCATCTATCATGCGCCATCTACCGTGATAAAAAGTTAGTAATACACCCCATTAATACAATTATTGGTATAAATTCAAATTATATTCTATCATCTTCCTTAAAACTTATTAACACATAAAAGTCCTCCTTGATTATTGATATTTGATTTGAAATTGACATAATTTCTTTTTTTTTTATTTGTTATAAATATTTTCTATTTATTCATTGAAAACTTTATTGCACTATGTACAAAGGGCGGGCTTAATGCCGCTAGGTATTCTCTAGCAGCCAACCTTTGGGAAAATACAGAACATTACAGTCATGAGGCTAGGTGCAAACGATTGTAAGAAACGTTGCCAAATAAACTTATTTAATTCAAGGAGTTGTCCAAACGGCTAACGGAGAAGTCTGGAGACAGGAAGGCTGGCAATTATTTCTGCCAACGTATTAGCTTAGCTATACAGAGGGGAAATGTACCAGTCTTCTTGGGACTATCACTGAAGGGTCGTCTCTAGAGGACATTTTTTACTTATTTTTTATTAGGTTTAGTTTATATTTATTTTAATTTTTACTTTTAAGTAGTTTTAATTTATATTGTAGTTATTTTATACTGTTTGTATATTACTTCATTAAATAAATAAATATTTAATTCTTACGTACAATATATATAAAATATGTACACAATAATACATATACTACACACTATATTGGCTACTATATACTACCTACAATACATACTTATATACATTGTGAGGAGCTTACGAAGAAAATTATACTATATTTTCTTAATACTGCCTCTGTGAACTAGCAATTAAGTCCATGGATTTAGACTCGCAGGTACCGGGTTCGATTACTGGTCGAGAGACAATAATATTTATTAAATTAAATAAATTAAATTATTATTTAATTTATTTGAGATATTTCCCGAGTTTGGTACGCTGGAGACATCGACGAGCTGACCACTTGCCATCATTGGCCTATTTATTTATTTATTACACACAGCAGTACATATATTATCACACACATAACATAGTATAATTATAACTTATCTAATATACGAGGGGCGTTCAAAATATTCTCGGTATGTGGATAAAAACAAACAAGTACGAAAAGTTTGATATTTTTATTTTTCAATATACTCCCCCCCTATGTTCATACACTTATAAGATCGATCAATTATTTTTTTTAATCCCTCATAAAAATATTTTTTATCTTTGGTGCAAAAATGCTCCTCCACGGCCGTCTTCAACGCTTCATCGTCAGAAAATTTATTTCCACGCAGATCCTTTTTAAGATTGGGAAACAAAAAGAAGTCGCTTGGGGCTAAGTCCGGACTATAGGGTGGATGAGTAACAGTTTCAAACCCACATTCAACAATAGCTGCCTTGGCAATATGATCAGTATGGACAGGGGCGTTGTCATGCAGAAGCAGAACACCTTT
The DNA here is from genome assembly GCA_910589645.1 of Tinea semifulvella. NCBI lineage: Eukaryota > Metazoa > Arthropoda > Insecta > Lepidoptera > Tineidae > Tinea > Tinea semifulvella. The sequence goes on from OU342586.1 coordinate 8,514,654, forward strand.
GGTTAACTTTCCTCGCCTCTTTTCTTTGATCGCATCTCTTAATTGACGTATAACGTTAGCGTAGTACTGCCCTGTGATATTTACACCTTTTTCTTTATAATCGATAAGCAAAACTCCTTCACAATCCCAAAATATTGTGGCCATGACCTTGCCAGCTGACGGGATTACCTTGAACTTCTTGGGATGAGCTGAACCCTTAATGTGCCACTGCATGGACTCCTGTTTGCTCTCTGGGTCATAATGATGAACCCAGGTTTCATCTCCAGTAACTATTTTTTGCAGCACCTCATCGGGATTTTCACCACACAGGTCGATAAAATCTGAACAGCAAGCCACACGCATATCCTTTTGAAGAAGCGTCAGCATTCGCGGAACCCATCTTGCACTTACTTTTGACATATTAAGATGGTCATGTATAATGTCATGTACGGTACCAATAGAGAGATTGGTTACTTGAGCTATAGATTTTACCTTCACTCGGCCGTCTTCCAATATAAGTTTTTCCACTTTATCAATATTTTCTTGTGAGGTAGCCACTACAGGCCGGCCAGGTCTAGGGTCATCTTCAATACTCTCCCTTCCACGCTTAAATTCGGTTGACCATTTTTGAATAGTAGATAAAGAAGGAGCAGACTCACGGTAAACACAATCCATTTCCTCTTTTATGGTTTTTTGATTTTTACCCTGTTTTGTCAAGAATTTTATGACGGATCGGTGCTCTAATTTCGTTAAAATTGTTAATTCGCTCATGGTGTTCATGTTTGTTCGGCAATTGCAGAAAAACAAAAGAACATCTCGGTTCCAATTTTACTTTTTTTTAATGTCAATGGATGAATCTTAGCGGCCAGTAACAAATATATATATAAAAGAGGTTGTAACGTATCAATACCGAGAATATTTTGAACGCCCCTCGTATGTACCAATTAGGTGTCACAGCATTCACCAATATAAAATGAAAGAAGAAGATAAAGCCTATATATAGCCTATAGTAAAGTTGGCTAAATGTGAATCCGTTTCTTTATAATCGTGGTTTCTGACCAACCCGGAAGGGAAACGGTCGTGATGATAATAAATAAATATAGATAGTTACATGAAAAAGTTTTTACTGTACATAGCTTAATGTCCAAAACACAATTAATGTTCTTAACAGCTTACCATTTTGAGAAGTGAACAGGGATTGTGGGTGCATGACGGATAATGTTTAATAAAGATTCACTGAAAAATATACCTGTAATTAAAATAATGCATCTGGAAATGCTATTGCAGTCATGAATTATGAAAAACTCTAAACTAAAATTATTTGACAGGTATAAACTGCGAGACTCAATGCGCTGAAGGTCATTACGGGGAGAATTGTTCTAAGCGCTGTCTTTGTCTTAACAATTCTTCTTGCGACCCATTGACTGAGCGATGCGTGTGCGCCGCCGGGTGGACGGGCGACGACTGCTCCTTGCCTTGTCCAGCTGGCTTCTACGGAGCTGGCTGTCTACAAAAATGTCCTTCACATAATGGTAAAATACTTTTTAAAAACAATTTTGAACAAAAAAAAATCCTAAACCAAACTGTTGTTAACGTTACATACAGAGCTCCATTCTTCTAGTTTAAGAACTTGTGACAATCTGTCGTCTCTTAAATAAGTAGACCTAATTTTTTTACAGTTTCAAGGTAGGTAGGTCTTCTAGTAGGTACCGTTAAAATGAATTAACGGATCATGAATTTAAAGCCGGCAGTTTGACAGACGTAGTGACGTCCCACAGAATAGTGTTTAGTTTAGTTTAGTTTTTTTTTAACACCATACATTCCTACCGGAAATCGGTTAAGGCCGCGTTCGTGTTATAGCATTTCCAACATTTCGTAGCAACTTCATAAACCAGCGCGAAATGTCGTTTTTGTTAAGAAATACCACTTTTTTTAACAATGCTAACATTTCTTAAATAAAACGAGCGGTGATGCTACTTTTTGACAAGTGTTTTCGTTCATGTTTTATCATACCATGGCATCCAATACACGTGATATTATTATGGTCTTTGAATTTATTACATAAAATCGTTTAATATACCTTTTTAACAAATATAATAGAAAACTATAAAGTATATAAAAATTGTAAACGATCAATTTGACATCTGTCAAAAAGTAACATCAATAAACCCTCCTTTCAACACGGTACTGACATACGGAAATTAGCATCAAATGTTAGAATTTTCATTAAACGAACGACTTGTGCTAAAAAAAGTGGTATTTTCATGCTAACATTTCTTAAAACAAACGCGGCCTAAGTCATACTCGTAATTTTCAATATTTTTTTTTATACATTTATAAGTACATGACAAATAACAGAACTGGAGGTTGAAACATTTATAAAAAACACTTAAATAAATAGATTTATTGCGGCTGTAAAGAGGTTTTGTCAATAACTTATAAGTACCTAATAAATAAATGATTAAACAATGTCAATTAACTTAACTAAATATTACTAATTATTACTAATTATTGTAGCAGCTGTAAAGAGGCCTTGTCAATAATTCAAAAGTACCTAATAAATAATTTATTAAAAATATGTTAATGTACTTAACTATGTTATAGTCTAGTGTTGTAGTCTTTGACCAATTGAATGATTGTTCTAAATGCATCTTTAATTAATATTCTAACAATACATACATATCTACACGCCAGTTCCCTTGCAGTAGGCTTAAGAAAAACCAATATTGCTATTTCAGAGACAACACCGTGTAATCCAGTGACGGGCTCGTACGAATGTCCCAAAGGTTATACGGGTGTGACGTGTGAATATCCCTGTCCGCTAGGGACTTTCGGAGAAAACTGTAAAGAAATCTGTGACTGCAGAAACGGAGCTGATTGCAATCATATTACAGGTATATTAACATTTTGATTTGATTTATTATGCACGTTTTTTTTTTCAATTTAAAATTAAACAATCTAATAATTAACGTTACTTTATGTTTTTAACGTTATAGTTTATTTACCTTTACCGTTACATATATTGTATTTTTGTGGTGGTTATTCTATTGTATTGACTTAATACTTACGAGTATTTATTATTTAGTATGTAATTCTTGTTTATTTCTTATTGATTTCTTTGCTAGCTCTTTATTGTTGCTGTCAGTTGTAATATTCTATTACGCACCTGTAGTGGTGGACGGTACTGTGGATGAGCGACGGTATCCGCTAAGAATACGTCGGCCACCTTCACGTTTTATTGATCAATTTGTTACTCTTTATTGTAGCTGTCAGTTGTAATATTCTATTACGCACCTGTAGTGGTGGACGGTACTGTGGATGAGCGACGGTATCCGCTAAGAATACGTCGGCCACCTTCACGTTTTATTGATCAATTTGTTTAATTAAATTGTTTGTGGGATTTAAGGGGGGATAGACGGTTTTTTTTTTTTATTGGAATTGTTTTAATTATTTATTAATTTTTACTTCCAGGAAAGTGTGAATGCCTACCAGGTTGGTTGGGACCGAAATGTGGTTCTGCATGTGGTGTGGGCTGGTGGGGAGGAGGGTGCAGCCAGCCGTGTCGGTGCGCGGCCGGGGCGGCGTGTCGGCCCAGCGACGGGTACTGCCGCTGTCCGCCCGGGTACACCGGGGTCTACTGCTCCCAGTGTAAGTCACACCGCTGTATTAGCTGTATTGTAGAGCCAAACTTCGCCTTATTAACTAAATAATAAATGGTAAGCCAAGCCGTCTGGCCAGCGTGTCGAGTTTAGTCGAAATTCTCCAGATATATGTTATGGAAGGCCCAGCTCCAGCAGTGGAGGTCTAGGACGCTGTGTTCTAGGGGCTGTAATGATGAAATGGCAAGCAACAGTATAACCACATTATTCACAATTTTCTATGAAATCAACATCATTAAGCATAAAAAAATAGGTAGAGCAAAAAATATAAGTAAAAATTGCCTTCAGTGTGTCAGACCTAAAGTCATGAGGACATCAGATATGTGTCACTTATACGAACCTGCAGATAGTACGAATTTGTCTATTTGATTAAGGTGGTTAATGTATGCTAACATGAGTCTATGTGCCTTTACATATACTCATGTTCACTAGCTGCTGTTCGCGACTTATTCGGCAGACAAAGCTGCAGCCCTATTCTGTTACTTAAGCGCAAACGTTATATAAATAATTGCGTTAACTATATATATATTACTATTGCAAAGTTGATATTTGCACAACCTCTGTCAAGGTCGAGCGCTTATAGAGTTGAGAATTGAATAATATTTTGTTACTATGACGCATTCTCTGACGTAAATAACGAAACCCACTAATACGTGTACGACTAAGTAACAGTAACCGCTGGTGAGAGTATGCGTATCTAATTCTAATTGAACTGCTAGGGATACGGTATATAATATATTTGTTTGGAAGGAGCAATCAAATTTATTGTGACGGATGTTGTAGAGGATCATGGCATCCAAAAGAATTCTTCTTTAATAGGTGGTAGGCGGACTGATGGTGGTAATTTGCCTAGTCTGCCGGGGAGGGAAAGTTTCTATCGTTCGTGCCGATAAACCCTGTAGTATGTATCCTCGCCAAGCCGTCTGGCCAGATTCTCCAGATATATGTTCTGGAAGGCCCATCTCCAGCAGTGGAGGTCTAGGACGCTGTGTTCTAGGGGCTGTAATGATGAAATGTTGACGTGTATCCACACGTTTCGGGATCATTCTCGAATTGCTGTCATGCCGGTCAAACCGGCATAGTGTTAGGAACTGATGTCAGTTATTGTGTGATTCCAGTTGTTAACATTCATGGACCTTGCGCGCCACTTACCATCAGTTAATTATTTCTCTAGTTATTTAAAACTGTGAAGCTAAATACTAAATAGCTAACTATTTTTGTAATATTTCAGTTTGTCCCGTTGGCTACTTTGGTGACCATTGCATGCAGCCGTGCAACTGTTCCTCTGAAGGTCACTGGGTGTGCGACCCCATTAAGGGGTGTATTTGTCACCGCGGGTTCATTGGTCCCAATTGTGATGTTCACGCTAGCGATGCCATCGTAGTTGAGCAAGGACAAGGTAAATCTGCCGTCTTCAAGCTTTATAGCCGTTATCTACAAAATCACGTAAAGAAAAACAGTAGTAAAAAGATATGAAGCTGTTTAAAAATGAAATAACCCATTTATGACATTGGTGTGTCATCAAATAGGTTTTTCCTTTATTTTATTTTAATTGTTAATTTTAAATCCAACACTAAAATTCCATTATCTCATAAACTATATAGAAAAAAAAAACTATATGGTTCATTATAAACTGAAAATTTGTCTCATATAGAATAACGGCATTAAAGCTTGTGATTAAATCGATAACAAAAATAAATTCAGGTATTTCTTAAAATAAAGTATAAACCTTCTTTCTCTATTACTTATTGTACTGTGCCGCATAAATCGCACAAGCCAGCGTATTCTGCGCTTTCAATGTGATGAACATACTTATAGCTATATCTGTTTATTATTAATTTATTTAGTAGTCATATTTATGTTATAATTTGTTAATTTTAGTTTTAAAAGTAATAAGTCTAAATTCTTCTTTTTTTATTGATGAATGCTGTGACACCTAATTGGTAAATATTCGTATATATTGTAATATATATATTTATTCGAAGTAGGTACTTAGATACAAAAATATTAAAATAAAATTGATTAAAAAACTAATTATAAATAGAACTAAAACTAAAAATACCTATGAAATTAAAGCTATTCTACAAAATAAACTAAGGGCTTACCACCAGGGGTACCTAAAACGCTCGCCGCATTTCCTCGTTGAATTATTATGGACATATTCTGTTTTAGGTAGTTATGGCATTTGGGATCGCCACACTCTTGGAAAATTCGTTTACCCAGCTCTTTTATGAATTTGTGGGTATCAAGAAAATATACCCCCATTGTTTCAACCCCAAATTCGTATATTAGATAAAATGTTGTATTTTTGATAGGTGCGGTGGTGGCTCGGTTGTAAGAATGCGTTCCTTAAATCCTACAAAGATCGGTTCAAACCCACCCGGCATGTACCAATGAGATATAAATTTTTTTACATTTACATTTACATTTGTCATAGATTTACAACACCACCGTGCCTCGGAGAGCACATTAATCCTTCAGTCCCGGTTTCACTAATACCAACTTGTGGAATCGTTAATAAATTGTCATAAAAAAATTGCCATTATATCCTCTCCAAGCCGTCTGGTCAACGTGGCGAGTGTAGGTCAAATTCTCCAAGGCCCATCTCAGTGGAGGTCTAGGACGCTATGTTCTTAGGGGCTGTAATGAATATATTTGATTAGTGTCGCCCAATCTTGGTCTTGGTCTTGCTTTTTTGGAAGACCAAGACCACCGGTATATAATCAAGATCAATACTACTAGATTCTTGCAAGAAACAGGTCACCTCACAGCGGGGATAGCTATGAGTCCTGGCACGCTGTTCAGTCGTCGCTTAACCTACCATAAGTCACGAGGTAGTTTCCTTTCTAGTAGTTTTGTTTGATTAAATGTTTCATCATCACAGCAGACACACAGAACACAGAATCCTAGACCTCCACTGTTGAAATTGGGCTTTACAGAATACTCCAGAGGCTTTGGCCTACACTCGCCAATGGTTTGGCGAGGGTCTAATGACATTTTATTAACGACTCAACAAGTTGGTATTAGTGGAACTGGGACCGACAGCTTAACGTGCTGTCCAAGGCGCGGAGACAGTGATGTTGTGAATCTATGACAAATGTACGTAATCTACTATGTACTTATTATTTATGTATATATTTAATTAATATGTAGGATATGTATATTTAATTAGTATGTATTTATATTTCATTATTCTTGATCACAATAGTATTTCTGCAGGTTAGGTAGATAATGCATTTATAGCATTAAGCTCGCCTTTGTACCCACACTATTTTTGGTTCTGTACAATAAATAATTTATTATTATTATTACGTAAGAAAAGTGTATTTCTCATTGGTATATGCCGATGTTCGAACCGATCTTTGTAGGATCTATTTTAAGGAAAGCGTTAGGAAAATCGGGCCACCACTGCTCTATCAAATGTTTCATCTTTCAAAATTTACTATATTTTATAACGAACTTTTTTTTTTTTTTAATAATCATTTATTTTGATAGTACCTGAAAGCTATTAGCTTACCATAATTATTTTTTCAGAAACATCTAGCAGTGGGTTAACAGTATTGGTCGTGATAATGGCTTTAGTTTGTGCTACAACTGCAATATTGGTGCTTTTATACTATCGAAAACGTGTAAAAAACCTTAAACGAGAAATCGCACACGTCCATTACACAGCAGATCCTTCGTCACAGCCAGGTAACAGTCAAAATGCTTTAAAACACATTTTGGTAAAAGTTAAATTCTTATCTTCCTTTAATTTAGCAATAAACATATTCAATATTAATTTCATCCTATTTAATGACTCAAGCGATAGACATATAAAATAAGTATAGTTTGTCGTCACATAAAAAGGCCCCTAAACCACAGTGCTCGAGAGCACACCCGCAAGAGTACAGTCGCACCCGAAAGTACTAGGCTATTGTTTTACAATTCGTTTATTTTGCAAGTAGGCATAGGGCAAAAAGAGATGTATTCTGCACATTTCACGTAAATTTTTACAATATTGATATAACACAATATTATTTTATAGTACATATTGGTGTATATGGAGCAGTACATGATAACCATCATTTGGGTAGAGAAACAATAAAATTATAAATACAGAATAACGCTTAACATTATAGCTGCTGTAGATAGGCATTGTCACACTATAAGCTAAGACAAAAAATATAAAAAGGTAACTTAAAATTATAGCTAACTTAATATTTTAGCACATATATTTTATTACACTAAGATTATAAAACAATAGCCAAGCACTTTCGGCTCTACTGTATATGTTACAGCAAGTAAAATCTTTTATTTTTATTCTTTCATTCCCACCAGGGGGCAAGTTGTACATTGTGTAATTTGTCTCGGTCTGGGTGTTATGTATAATATGTATATATTTACCAAAAAAAAAGTATAATATGTAGTTTATCAACCATCTAGTTACCGTAACACAAGCCTCGTAGCTTACCACGGAAACTAGATGGCGCTGTGTGACCTGTCTGGAAGTATTTATTATTATTTATTTATATACGTCCAACCCTGGTTTTACATCTTTATCAAATTTTATTAAAGCGAGGGCGTATAGGTTTGAACTGTGAAGGTGAATAAATCAGACACACACATTCATTTGCCATGGGGTCACATAAGGTAGTAGGATGATGACGTCATATACGAGTAGCCTATGTGTTATTCTCATGTATGGGCTATATACTGTAAAGTTTCATAAAACTCCGTTCAGTAGTTATTGCGTGAATGGGCAACAAACATCCTTACATCCTTACACATAAATGCAAGCTAAATTGATTACTGCCTGATCAATTTACACTACTGTGCTTATCTACTTCGCTAATCACTCGACCAATATAAATCGGGCTTAAGAAAGTGCTTGTGTCATGCTGTATAACAGGAGACTGTGTCTTCCAATAATAATAACATACAACAATTTTTAAAATAAGGTTAATAATATTGTCTGTATGGGTGTGTGTGTGTGTAGGGTAGGTAGTCGGGAGGAAAGAGTGAGAGTAAATGTGTTTGGGGTTTAAAATTTTGTTTTATGAATTTATGGTTGTGTATATTGTTTAAAGTACTACTTGGATTGACAGTAGAATGCTTCACCACTCGGTGACGGTAATAACGTATTTTAATTTTTCAGACCAGCAGCATTTCGACAACCCTGTGTACTCTTATCAAAATGGCGGTTCTCGAGATGACGCCGCCACTCTGCTCAATAATGGTACCCATATACACAACAACCTTGCCAAACTTAACAACACAGACATAGAGAAGAGACTGCGAGCCTCAGCGTCTTCTGACAGTAAGATTATCAGTTAGTTAATATTTTAATTAAAAAAATATTTAGCATCAAGTAGTCAGAAAACTACAATTTTGGAAAGATCGACCTGCGTTACGGAATTCAGGGTCTTCCAGAGGTACATAGTGGTAGAGACTGATGCCGGTCGTTGGTTACTGGCGTCAGTTGCTTCCATTCTTGGACCTCGCATACTGCTTATAGCGCGTTGTGGTGTTCAGTATAAAAAAACCATTTATTTTAAAGTTAAGATTAACATATTGTTTTCTTTACATTTAAATCACCAACCACACTTTGAGACACTATTATAATATAACAAGTACGGCACATACACAACGACCTCGCCAAACTTTCCGTATACTATTTTGTTGCCACTGATATGGCTTAACATATAACTTAACAATCTGTTCTTAGCTACTAAACATATATTTTTTTAACACTTAGACAGCGATTAGAGAACGTCCAGCGTTGTCACATTATAATTGAACTAATTGCTATTGCTAATGCGTCATTAAATATAACGAGAAAACAATATTTCTGATATTAGGGGGTTGTTAAGCTTACCCATCTCTCTCGTATACCCACATTTTCAAATATTTTCCAAGTATGAGGGTACTTTTGAAAATTGTACATAATCAGCGTTCTAGGAAATAAAATTACTGTCATTTCATACATTTTTACTTTCATATAACTATTTTTAGATAGAGGAAAATAGCAAAAACATTAATAATAATTGTCCTTCATTTTACTTAAATCAAAATCCATGCAGAACATTCCATTGATTCACTGTGCCTTGTGTATTGGAAAGAGAGACGAGACGATTGTTGTTTCGGTCTTGCGATCTATAGGCTGGTTTACAAAGGGGGCCTTCTTATTTTTATTGCGTAACAAGACGATTATCATCCACCATTCTGCTCCTCTCCCTACCCAACCAAATACTGTATGATTCCGTTAATGCCGTCTTGGAAGCTTGTTCCATAAATGTATTGACAGAGCAGACTTGCTTAGGACGAATTCTTTCAGTAAATGGTGCAAAGATTTTGCTGGTATTCCTCTCGCACTAACTCTAAATGTCCGTTATTTTATTTTCTAGAAAGCTGATGGTCTGAATTCCCAAAAGTTCAAAACTTGAAAATTCTTTGACAATGTTGGAAATATGTAAGCAAAGTTTAACAACCCTCTTACGGCCAGTTGCAGGAAGGCTGATTATCTTTTGACATGTTTTGCATGTATGAGGCATGTGACAAGCTTACTACCAATCATGTGGTGTATATCAAAACATTGATCAAGATTATTTTAATTACCCTATCTGCAACTGGCCGTTAATGTATTTAATATTTTCTAGATTATGATCCTCTATCGTCGTTAAAGAACAAAGATGCAGACGCTACGAATCCTAACCTCTATCACTGCATCGATGAAGACAAACTCGACCATGTCTACGATGAAATTAAACATAAGGAAGGACTAGGTAAGTCAAGTTAATAACTACTGCACCTCGTAAGTCTACATGGGTTTTGTATTTTTTTTTTATTATACCTACAGTCCTGGAGTACCTACAGACCTGAAGTCTGGCTCACATATTGTTTATTTTAACTGTTTCTACACAAATTTTAGCCATGACCTCTGTTTTGTATTCCAAATTTTAAATAAATACATAACGTATTATAAGACTACAGAACCCCGGTTTCACACCACGATTATAAAAACGCTTACCTCAGCAAGTAATATCATCATTATAGTTCCTAGAACACGGAGTCCTTGACCTCCACTGCAGAAGATGGAGCATTTTTAACTCAAGTTTTTCTATAATTTGCAAAGATTTTTTTATTTAACGGAAATTGATCAGTTGAAAAAAGTAGGTTTATACCAATAAAAAAAAGGTTTCTAATATCTTCCTGTAACGTTGTTTTAGACTTTTTACTTTTCCACTAGTTTATTTATACTATTTAGATCAATACATTACAGCCCCTAGAACACAGTGTCCTAGACCTCCACTGTTGGAGATGGGCCCTCTAGAGCATATATCTGGAGAATTTGGAGGATATGATGTCAATTTTTTTATGACAATTTATTAACTATTCTACAAGTTGATATTAGTGGAACCGTGACAGACGGCTTAACGTACTCTCCGAGGCACGGATTTATGACAAATATACGTAAGAAAAGTGTATTTCTCATTGGTATATGCCGGGGGGGTTTGAACCATCCTTTGTAGGATTTAAGGAAAGCGTTCTTACAACCGAGTCACCACCGCGCCAACTTTTTGCTCAATATTACATACTAAATAAAATTTATTACCAACAGAGATGGAATACGACCACCTTAACTACACGCCTCCAGCAAACAAGTGGAAGACTCATTACCATCGCATGAACAATGGATATCCCACCACATCACCCACCCCCTCTCCACGGAATCTTTCACCCAGAGGAGGCTCACCCAGGGCCGGCTCAACCGGAACCGACTCACCCGGTCCGGCTCCTCCGATTCCCCCTCTTCCTAAACTCAATACTCCAGCTTTACTCAAAAATGAAGACGAAATCCATCTAACAAATAATGACAACGAATCACCTTGATTTTATATAAACACATATTTTTTTAGAACAAAATTGTTACTTCTGACATATGAATTCTTAGGAAAAGTTGTTTGTTTCTATCAATAAAACAATAATAGTCTAAAGTAAGAGCATACAAATCATGCGTCGTATACATCGATGTTATTTGATTATTTATTAAATGAGCTTACTGAAGCAGTGCAATCAATAATAATAATAACTGTCAGTTTACATTGTTAAAAAAATACTATTTTAGGTACTTATAGGTTAAATACTCAATGTAATGTAAGGGTTGAATGATGCTGATACATCATAAAGTATCCTCGTGGGTGACCGGCTACTAGGAAGCTGGTTTAATCTACATTTACTACTACATGAAACATCAAAGCTATCACTTATCACATGATGAATACTTTCTTAGGCGCCGAACACACAGTCCCGTTGACTTTGTACAATCCGCACGAAAGAGAAAGGACTAAGCATGTTAGAAAGAGACGGATATTAAATTGTGCTTTCTGTTGAGGCAAACTATTCAATTTCGTTGGATATCTTGCGTTCCGGCGCATTGAAGATAAATGGAACTTTATAGAGACCACAGACCTCGGGTCGGTGTGTTCGATTCCTTAGCCATTCATAGATACACCATACTGGTGCTGGGTCCTATGTGGGAAAGGAAAAGAATAGTGTCATGGGCTTGTGACATTAGACATTCGCTGGGTTAACGGGGGCCATTTTATTGCGCAATAACACTCCTTATCCACTATTCTTGTCTCTTTTCTACCCTGCAGGCTTATTTCATGACATTAGGAGCCTGCGTCAAAATGACAAAATATTATACAATTCTCAACTCTTGTGTACTGTGTCCGTGCAAATATTAACTTTAATTGAGTTTTATATACGGGGTTAATTTTTGAGAGATTAAAGGTACCTTAACCGTTATAGTTACAGGAAAATATTCCAAGGAGACCATCAATACATTACTGTACTGCATTCACAGATTTTGGAAGGAATGTACAGTCAACATAAAAAAATGGAATTTTTACACAAAAACTACTCTACTGGACCGACTGAGGTTTGAGTACTAGAACGGTCAGAAATTGCAACAAACTTTTCCCTTACATTTTGTACAGAAAAACGATTAATCAATATTATATTCTTTGTTTCCAAACGATCCTATTTCTTAGTGTCATCAAAAGACTCTTTGAGCCCAAGTGAAATTTGAATTCAGAAACTACGGCGCGTAAACAACCGCGTAACTAAACCGGGTTTACAGGAACCGGGGCATAAGATATTTTTTTTCTTGCTGACTGTACATTTTTTCCAAAATCATTGAAAAGGTGCCTGTTGTTTTACTGACTCGCCTCAAAAATCCACCCTATATAGTTAACAGATTCCATTACATAACGCTTAAGTAATGGAATACCGCTGCTGAGATCTCTTAAACTTTGATCTCTAGTATAACAGAAATCCAAAAACAAGCAGCTGTAATTTTGTAGTAGGATTTTTTGTATTAAAGTTAAATATAAATATGCACATATCGCATGATATCATTAGAAACAAATGCTTCTAATCAGGTCATTATCTTAAAAAATTACCGCCGCAATATAATTTCTATGTAAAATTTAAGTAGGTAGTGTAATTTTGCATATCAACTACATATTATATAATATGTCAATTTGTAAACAAGTATTTGTTTTTAAACATTTTATTAAATCAAAATTACTTGGATCAATTTAAGCTTTTATTATGACATTTATCTTTTTTTACAAGTTTTTATTTTATTTTTTTAAATCATAAATTATATATGGAATTTTAATAAGGTCGATGGAATATTTTGTGTGCCATTTAATTTGAAAGCATCACTTATATCATTAACAAGTGTACGTAAATAAGTAATTATGTAATTGCCTTTTCCAAGTTGGATTTTAACATCTCTGTATTTAAAATAATATGTTGCACTTGTTACATTCCATTATCATTAAGAGCATTAAAGCTTTTGCATCTCTCTCGCTCGCACATTTTGTATTTTTTTAAACCATAAATTACGAATTAACGACGCATATAATTAGTGTTGCCCAATCTTGGTCTTGGTCTCAAGACTACTGATATTGTTGCAAGACCAAGACTACCACCCTAGTCTCACAAGAAAGAAAAAAAATCCTAATTTTGCTAAAAATGGTTGTTTATTTTGTGGGGTTAGGATTTTGTTTTCATTAATTTTAATTGCGTTGTGTCCGTAATTTTTAATATTTTTTTTCTAAGGAAAAAAATAACTTTTAGGTATTTGGAACTTGGGGGAGCTCGTTTGCAAATAATTTTAGGTTTTTCAGTAGTAACTAAATAAATATCTATGTATTTTAAATTTCAAGTAAATCAGACCAGTAGTTGTCAAGATACCGTAGTAGTTTGCGGAGAGAGATTTTCTTAGTACAATTGGAAAATAAAATATATATTGAGTCAGAGTAAAAGTCTTGCAGAGAAACCAAGATTAGGAGTTCAAGACCGAGACCACCTATTCTGATGCAAAAGACTGGCTAAGTCTTGGTCTTGCTTTGGGCAACACTACATATAATGGTGAGCTGTTACACCTCCGACTTCTATTTTACATTCCTACCGGAATTTCGTTAAGTTGTACTCGTAATTTACAATTATACATTTTTTACACATTTTTCATTATAGATAGGTACATGACATTCACCTGTCTGGAGAGCGTTATTCAAAGGCTAAGAACAAAACTGGAGGTTATTATTATTATTAAAATCTTTATTGCACAAAATAAGTGTACAAAGGCGAAGATTAATGCCTACAAGGCATTTTCTAACATCTAACCTTTGGGAGAGTGTGAGATTAAGGGTAGTGCCGATATCAAGTTTAACAATATAGAATATACTACACACACTACATACTTATCAATACTTACACTGTTACATAAATTACACATATACCTATAAATAAACGTATATACACATATATTATGCCAAATATATATTTTTAGCCTGATGACGACTCCTGTTTGTCTAGAAATAAAGCAGTGACCAAACGCTTAAAAACGTGGACAGAGGTCACAACATTTACAACAAACACTTAAATAACTAGAGGTCATTAATGTGGCTGTAAAGGAGCTTTGTCAGTAACTTAAAAGTACCTAATAAATAAATCCAATATAAAAGATTTTCCAAGTCTGAGTACTCAGTACTTTTGAAAAAATATAGTCATTTAACTTACTAGGAAATAAAATTACGGAATTTGAAGATATATGTATTAGTTCTAGTAAATAAATAAATATTTCCAGACAGGTCACACAGCGCCATCTAATTTCCGTGGTAAGCTACGAGGCTTGTGTTACGGAAACTAGTTGGTTGATAACTACATACCTATTATACTTTTTTTTTTTTTGTAAAAAAATAATGGTTTGTGCGAGCTAGTGTAGCAAAAGCATTAAATCCTCTTAAAACCCAAATATCTTATTCATTTATATCTAATTTATTTTAATGATCGTTATTTTATTATATTTTAGAGATTTTAATTATTAATAAATATTTATAGTTGCCTATACGTATTAATGAATTCCTAATTTTAATTTTGTACATAATTATATTTTAAATTAATTAGCCTTAAGTTAAATTGGTGTACGTGCTACATTTTATCTAGCATTTTATTGCATAAAACTTTGTAAAATTAAGTACTAAATAATTGTAGAGAAATCCTATTTATTTTTTTTTGTAATTTTTTATTATATTGGAATTGAAACTTATTAGTCAAATCATTTGGGACCCCATATATTTTCTTAAATGTTATATTCTATTGGCGTTGTGATGAAAATGGTTGCTCAACAATGTGCCAAATCAAATCGTGGGTCCATCGACATTTATAAATTTTATATTTGTAAGACTGCGTGCAGTACAAATATTAATAAGTTGAGGTTTTGCAAATATTGGCAAAATCTATGCAGCTCGTTTGCTTTAAATTGATAATGTATTTTTAATGGATATTTTATTACTTTTGTAATATTATTTAAAATATTATCATATTATAAATGAACGCAGTTACGCAAAAAGGATCCAATCTACAATTAAAAAAAAAAAAAAAACAGGTCCTTTGGATGATATATCTTATATCAAAAACGATATAAAAATACCGGTTTTGACATATTCTAAATGTATAAAGTGTTGGACTAATTCATCCATGTATCGTTGGACTAATTCATCCATGTATTGTTGGACTAATTCATCCATGTATCGATGGACTAATTCATCCATGTATCGATGGACTAATCTAAATTCTAACATTAATGCCTGTAATTTAAAATTAACTTAATGTGGATTGGATCCTTTTAGCGTAACTACGTCGAAATTATATTGTCCTCATTAGCAAGTTGTACCTTCAATCGTACTGAATCTCTGATGAATTGTGTTCGATGAGTATTGGCCTGCGCTAATATCAGACTTAATTAAGTCAAAACTCTCCTTTCAGGGCATTTTTGAAAATATACATTAACATTTACTATAATTGCAGTCCGCTGTGCATCAATTTTTTTTTTTTTTTTTTAAGACAATACTTAGGTCCGACGCTACACGAATGCAATTCCCTATGAGTTATTTCTCTAAAGGAGTATTATCCATAGATTATAAGCTAATGAAATGATATTTCGACAATAAATGTTTTTGAATAAATTTTATGATGATCGATTTTAGCATTAAAAATTGTTACATTTTTTAAATCTTATAATAAAATAATAGGTTGTAGTATTTTCTGGTTATATAAACGCAAATTATTGTCTTTACTATATTTGTATTTTAATTGTCTTAATTATATGTTTTGATTTGTGATAAAATATTTAAATCATTTTAATATAATGCCATTTTCCTAATTATTTTGGTGTTTTATTTATTTGTTCTTATTTCCTAGACGATAAGTTAGAAACCTCCCATACCTTTGTGTTTCGGAAATGTGCAAACAAAACACTAAATTGATGTATTTTTGAGAACCATTGACATTAGCCGATGATGAAATACAATGAATAAAATTTAGCAGAACCTGGGTTCTATGGTTAGAATAATATAATCACAAAGTAGATCAATATTGGCACAGTTGTTAGGATCGTGACGTTATGTTACAGTTGGGAACGTGGGTAAATGTCGAATGAAAAACTACGCTTCGTTGCTTTTGTGGCCTCTTTATGGCAATTAGTTGCAGATATAAAAATACATCATTTTATTAAAATCTACACAAATGCCACCATGAAAACTGGAGTGTTGGTGTCGGTGGTTTTAATGCTCTCGGTAAGCAAGTTTTTGTATATTTACCGGTTATAAATACATAATTTAATAACAGCAAGCTAAGAAGTAAACAATAATGTGTTGTCGTTGTAATAAAATCGCACCTGATTGTTGATTTTGTAACCTTAATTGATATATCATGACATTTAAATTAAAATATTATTTATACGATTTTATTCTCCAAAAATAGCTGGTATACCTATTGTTTAAGAATTATCGGCGTATTCTTATATTTGTTTTGTGATTGCCAAATATAATGTATATTTTCTACTTTTCAGAGTATATCGTGTTCGGTGATCGATTTGGTGGATGAAGCGTATGATGTATACGATTCTGTACGAGACAAATTCAGAAACTTTCTAGAAACTATGGAATCAGATCTAACAGTTAATGTCGATTGCACAATATTTGCTGTGGAACAATTAATATTAAATGACGACAACTCTTATAGAGAACGATGTCTTCAACAAATGGCAACCAATGAAGACGAACGTATACCAACTGACTACCCCTCACCTGTAGCAATTGATGGAACACAGGACATTAGCAGTATCCGTAGTGATTTACATAATAACAATATTGTAGATACAACGGTTCAAAAAGAATTTGATGCTACTCTATCACAACTTAACAAGACCTATTTAAATGCCATAAAGCCAGATGATGTACAAACAAAATTAACATATATACGCAATTCTTTAAAAGGTGAATCTAAGCATTTACAAGAAGTTGACGATTATCTGCGGCGTAAATTGGACAATCTTTCTGTTAAGAAAAACAATATTAATAAAACTACAATTGTAGGTAATGCTTCTGCTGTACTAGAAGATATTTGGTCGAACCTGCAAATTATACAAAAAGCTAATAAAGTTAATAATACGAAAGATGATAAAGTAAAAGAAATTAACAATGTGGTTAATAATATTCTGACAATGGTAAAAAAAACTGGGATTGATAAGCTTGAAGAAGCAAAAGTGGATACGATGATTGACACACTAGCAAGCGATATTAATGCTGGTCAAAATGCTAATGATCTTCCAGTTCATAGTGAAAACACTTTTAAGCCAGCAAGAGCAGATATCAGTATAGAAAATATACTCATTGTGCCAACTAAAGCACCACCGCTAGAGGTTGAAATAAATAATAAAGATTTGACAAAACCTAATCAAAAAGAAAATATTAAAAACACTCCTCTTACCACGGCGGAGGATCTCATAAGTCCTGAAACAATAGAAGGTAACAACGAATTCTTTTCAGATTACTATGATGATTTTGATTCTGATCCAGGTACAGACACTACTACGCCAATACCATTGGCCCGATCTAAGGAAGCAAGAAATATAATTAAACAAAATAAATATTCCCAGTCTGTTATCGACAAATATTTTGATAATCCCAAGTACGAAGTTGACGATTTATCCTTGGACAATCTTGAAGATATTGACTATGAAGATATATTTGCTAATATATGAAATGCTATTGTGTGTTTAGATAATTATTTTAGAATAATGACAGCCGTCTCTAAAGCTTTAAGTTGTGTTTAAAATTTGTGTATTTTTAATGTAAGTTCCAAATCGCTCAGATATGGAGAGAGCTATACTCGGGATTTCTCTGAAGAATGAACTAAATTAGCTTATTGATGGGCTGGACACGTCTGTTGCAGAACCTATGAACGATGGAGTAGACGGGTTCTGGAGTGGAGAACACGTACGCACGCATATAGGGCGACCCCCCCGGCAGATGGATGTCCGGAGGATTGATGAGGGTGGCAGGAATCGTATAAAATTGCGTGCCTTGGGCCTATATCCAACAGTGGAGACAGGCTGATGATAAATAAAAAACATAGTTTCTATATATAACGATTTTATTAACAATATAAATTAATTACAAACTTATATTACTACGATTGAGCTGCGCTACTCTAACTGCGAGCAGTCCAATGATTTTACACTTCGTTTGTACCTAATATTATTATATTATTTGATTAAATATTGCAATATTATGTTCTTCTACCATGCAACCTTTTACAGAACATTTTCTATTCATGTATTCACGCGCATGTACTCGTATATACACGAGTATGCTCAATCAATAAACTCATAAATATAAACTGGCAACTGATTATACGATTTTTACTATAACTAAATTATTAACAATTTTATAAACAAATCTCAGTTTATAATGCATAAATAAACATTCACAAATAACTCTGCGTTCTGTTTAAATAAATTTTAGCATTAATTTTTGTTTTATTCGAACATAAGTCGTTCTACAAAAACAATGTATTCTATGACAGTTTGAGCTAAAATTTCAGCATGTTCTACTAGGCTGTTTATAATTGAAACGCAGGTATAATAAACTATAATTTTGTTAAAATCATTAAGAGGGTTTAACGCTTTCGCATTTCTCTCACTCGCACAATCCAATAGTTTCAAATATTTTGAGAAATGTAGTTTCTAGGAAATAAAATTACGGACATTTTGGGATATATTTTTACTCATAAACCTCTAATTTTAGACAGAGAAAAATTGCAATAAACATATAACATATCCAAAATGTCCGTAATTTTATTCCTGTTTTATGAAGTAAACTCTGATTAGAAAAAACTTTGAGAATATTGGATTGTGCGAGCGAGAGGGATGCGAAAGAGTTAAATCCTCTTAAGATGTATTTTTTTTTTCTTAACAGGCATATTTTTTTATTACACTACTATTTGACCTTTGGCCATTATTATTTTCTTTCTACATTGCCGATAATTTATAAAAAAATTACAGCTTATGTAATTTACTTTTCAATAATATTTTTTATCATGCTGATATGCTAAACAATAAAATGCCCACATCACCTCTTTCAAGCAGTATCAAGTTTAAAATTATTTAAAAAGTTTACAGTCACTCATAATTCGTTGTATATAAAATATCAAAAAATTAAAACCTTCCTCTTACCAATTTATTATAAATACAGTAGGTCTCGTTTTTAAAATCAAATAAGCTTGTTAAAAAAAGGGAACACGCATGGTTTTTGAAGCACCTGATGACGATATTTAGCAAATAAGGTTCTACTGTAAACAATATAAATTCACTTTTCGGTGACTATTCGCTAGTTATTTCGAATTCTCGATCATTGTTACAATATTGGGCAAACTTGTTGCCAACTTGTTTCTATGATTTTCTACTCGCCTACACATATGTTATACCGAACCATAAGCTTAGGTCCTAATTCATGACCAAAAACTTGGCTTTAGTTATTTTTACTTAGGTTATTTTATTATACGAAATTAGGATTAAGGGCCGGTAATCACTCAAATAATTGGATAAAGGATTCAGTTACCGGCCCTAAGTAGATTGTAATCTATTAAAGCAGCCCTATTCCATTACTCCGTTATAAATATAATGAAATTCGTTAACTATACCGTGAGACTTTCCCGTCGTTCCGAGACACGACAATAGTAACCTAAGCACGCTTAAAGGTGTTCCGAGACGTGCTTAAACTGTTTTTCCAAAGCTATGTGACGTCATAAATGACATAATTTCTCGCGCTTAGGCTGGCTCACGATATCGGGGTATATCGCTCTGAGCGCTGTCAGTTGTTTGTCATAATGTACCGCGCCATTTTCAAATTAATCTAATATTAGGTTTCTTTTAAATTATTTAATATTGTAATTTGTTAATACTGTTTCTATATATCTTCTTAAACAAATCTATAATTAATATTAAAGTAGGAAGTAAAAAAAAAAGTCTAACACGGCAAGTTATTTTAAAATACCAAAATAAGTTAATAATATTAAACTTTACACATATAAAGATGAATAAACCGAGAGATGTATGTTTGTTAGTATACTCAAAGATGTGAAATCCGCAATTTATCTTCCATACATTAAAAAAAAATCTATCATCTTATGAATGAAAATGTGATTTAGACCGTTTCGAATTGATATCACGCTCTGAGCATCCAAATTGCGATATTTGATTCGGAACGACGGTCAGTGTCATATTCATTCTAAGCGCTCTGAGCACGATTCGGAATGAGAGGTTTGTATGCTCTTACTTTAGATTTATATGTGATTCTATTGTTAGAAACAATCAACTTAGAAACTTGGAAAATAGATATGGCTATACATTTGGCTTTTGCAAACAGATTGTTCATTATAAATTAGTTAATTTGTATGGAATTTGTTTTTTTTTGTACTACTAGCACGGCATTAGCGCCCACTTGATGGTAAGTGGCGTGCGAGGTCCATGAATGTTAGCAACTGGAATCAGACAGTCATTGCTGACATCAGTCCCTAACACTATGCGCCGGCGTAACTGGGCATGACAATTCGAGATTTTTTCGGCACGAATGGTGGATACTTCCCCGCCCCGGCAGACTGGGCAATTTACCACCACCTACCACCTATTTACATATGATTTATTAGGAAAAGTTACTTGTTTTTATTAATAGAATCACACATAAATATTAAAGCATACAAAGTTATCCCGTTAATAGATATGACATTTGCACGAACACAAGGTAGTGCCTTCCGTTCGAAAAGCTCTCGTAAACAGTTATTTTTTATATTTCAGCTATTCGCGTGGTGAAAATATGCAAAATAAACTAATCACAAAGCCGTTGGTTTAGGTCGTGAACTGTTTACCAAAGAGTGATAGTAACTGTCAAAGCTCCCGCCAAACTAATCCCAACACTATCTCGACTGGGGGATTTGTTTGGGATCTGAAATATTTTTTGCCGCGGTTTTTTAGTTTTCGATATTTGAGTTGTATAAAAGTAAAGTATAATCACGACCGTATATATAAAGAAGCGGATTCACATTTAGCCAACTTTACTATAGGCTAATAAACATGACAAGTGGCAAGGTCGTCGATGTCTCTAATGTATGATGATGTTACAAGCTCGGGAAATTGCGCATATAAACTAAATTTATTAAAAATTATATAGGAATGAAGAAAATTATTCATCATGGTTTAACTCGCCCGAGGAAGTAAAAATTACCTAAGGCCCAAGCCGTTCGGATAGCAAAATAAGTGAAGTGAGAAATGTACGAATTGTCTTTATTTTAAAGCGTTGTCAACAAAATTAACAGCTTCCCGAACGAGCCGTTAGAGTTGAGAATTGCATAAATAATATTTAGTAATTTTGACACACGCACTAACATAAATAATGGAATCCACTACATACTTAATAACCTTTCCGCTTAAAGTAATGGAATAGTGCTACTGAGCTTTGCATCTACTATAATATACAATGACAGAAATCTAAAATCCTCATTGTATTTATTGGAGCAAAGTTAATTTTAGCTAAGATTAATTATGCATATTACTGGCTCCGTTGAAGGCTTATGATCAAATTGGCTCATCTTCTTTATAACAAATATTTGTCATTGTATGTGACTGCAACATCTAAGGCTGGGTTGTACCAAGACGCAGTCCCTGTAATTATAACTGCATGTAATCTGTCGGGTTGCCTTCAAAATAAAACAGGTAGAGTTGACGACAATTATAACTATAATTGATACTTAATTGAATTACTGAGACTTCATTTTGGTGCAACTCAGTGCACGCCTTATAAATCTCAATTATAAGGTTGGATTACGGTAATCATAAACTGAATTACGATTTGGTCCGAACATAAGTTAGTGAATAATTATAGATAAACTAACTATGGTTAGGAAAAAAATCCGTTACTGAATTTTTCAACTTAACATAGGACTAATATTATTTAACCTATAGTAGTAAAATCGTTAATTTATATTGTAGGTACATGTTCTATTCTACGACAGTACTTAATAATAGTTATAATGAATGTGCGAATCTATTTATCAATATGAAAAAAAAAACAAATACAAATAACGTGTTTAAAAATCAATATTAGGTTTAACCCCAGAAAGATTTAGAACTTATTTTAAAGTACTAAAAGATAAACAGGCGCCTGAGAGGCGCACAATATCTTTCTAGGGTTAAAATAGTCGGTCAATACAATGATAACAATAAAAATAGCTCAAGAGAAGTAGATCAAGATGTTTTTTTTTTATATTTCTGATATACCCTGACTGTTTTACATACTTAAATAAACGGATACCTAAAAATACATATTATTATTGTAGTGGATAAGATATTTGCTTTATATTGTAATGTTTTACAATACATTTACACATACTAATAATAGTATGCAGATTAACTCCGCTAACATATGAAAAAAAAAAAACAAACCACCTTTAGAAAAATATAAAATAAACAAGTTCTCCACTATGAACACAGAATTGTGTCGACAAACAGATCAATAATACACTTGTGAAAATAGAATTGAATAAATAGGTAGAGTTAGTAGCGACGAGTGCAAACTAGAACATCTTACATAACGCCGGCCTCAGAACTTCGGAGCTCGATGGTTATGGCTATTTAACATTCGATGTGTTGACTCTGAAGCCGGCTTCTACGAAACTACTGACTTACGAATACACTAATAGATGCATAAACAACACTATGCTGTAAGAATTTTATCACGATATGCAGATTAAGCTAAGGGGAAACTTAAGTTTTAAAGACCTTATATCTAAAATACGTTGGGCGTTTGAAATAAAGGTGTCCAGCATTTCTACATACAAAACTCCGTTGTTTCTAATGTGGCTGTAGGTAAATAGCTGCCAATTCGCTGTCGCAGGAATCTTAGACTCCTCCTCTCTCTCTCTCTCTCTCGATGAGGTTTTTGATGGGGTTTAATTATTTCAAACAATTTGATTAGTTGGTAAAGAATGTAAAGTAAAAAAGTATTTATTTATTTCAAAACTTTAATGCACAAAGTACAAAAGGCGGACTTAATGCCCGTAGACATTCTCTGACAGCCAAACCTTTGGGACTAATTAGAACAACTGTAGGTGCATGGAAAGTATAAGTGACAAATCAATTAGATATAAATACTTATATAATAAACTTACTTATATATATAAGTATTATCACGACCGTATTCCTTTAAAGAAGTGGATTCACATTTAACCAACT
This sequence comes from Tinea semifulvella, assembly GCA_910589645.1. Classification (NCBI taxonomy): domain Eukaryota; kingdom Metazoa; phylum Arthropoda; class Insecta; order Lepidoptera; family Tineidae; genus Tinea; species Tinea semifulvella. Next base: position 8,538,420 of record OU342586.1, read on the forward strand.
TTATTATTGGCCCTTCATAACAAGTGGGGAGGTCGTTGGTGTCTCTAGCGTACCAAACTCGAGTAATATAACAAATATATTATTGTGTGCCGACCGGGTATGACTCTTTTGAAATTAAATGTCCTTATAAATGGCCACTTTTTATTTAGTTTGCCGTTCTAAGTTACTTTGCTGATACTGAAACATATTTTTTTTTCAATATCAATTAAGAGTCAAACCTCGATTCCCGGCTAGGAGAATCTAATGATGCTGTTTTAGTTTTTATCAGATCCTAAGACGCAATGAACGCCCACTTGTAAAAACTAATTTATGTATAAGATGCATAACGTAGGTATGCCTGTGTGACGTTGAAGTTTCGGAATCGCAACAACAGCAGTGGCTCATTTTTACTGAATTTACGATGTACATTGCGCATTGTCAGAGCAAAGCTAGTATAACACGCAACTTATAACAAAAACTAAAAGACACTGGAGTTTCTATGCGCGACGACAAACGTTTTATAACATTTTACTTCCAAACTTATCTCAAACGCTCAAGTATTCCAAATTTTAAGTTAGAATTTAAACAGCAGAAGGAGAAGTTATAGTTATTAGAGAGACAAGAGAAGTTTTTGGAGATTGTTAGATTTTAAAAACGTATAAAATGTTATTGTACTTATGTCTATTCATTGTGTCGTGGAATAGAACACATGCTGGGCGGGACGGGTGTGCGTTAGGTCTTAAAGTAGCCACTGACGCCTTCATGATGACAACTTCTTCAGGAAACCAATCTCCATATTTTTTTTCACTATAATTAAGATTTGTTTGGGTTCATAAACGTTTTGCTAAACTTTCTAGCGACTAAATTAGTCACTTTTGTTTCGTGTCAACATGATAGTGTGAAACTGTAGATTGAACTACCTAAATGTTTATGAATTACTATTACAATAGTTTTTTACGAAACAAAGTTCGAGTTGTCTTTTCACAATTATTTTTACTGAATCCTAATGTACAGATGTAGTGCATAATAGTTTTCCATCGTATTTTATCGGAAAAGTTCGTACCTATTTATCGTGATCTCTCTTTCTAAGGGCGGTTGTAACATCTCCGTTTTATACAATAACATTTTTGATTTTGACACCAAATAATAAAGTTCCATATTAATTGATATAAAAATGTCACTCATTTTAAGACAATAATTGATTGGCACTTCGGGTGCCATCGTATTCCGATTGAGACCCGAGTTTAACCGATAGAAATACATTTTGCACTATACCTATTTTTTCATGGAAAGTATTTACGAGTAGCTATTAATTAATCTTTGATTTGGTAGGTATAATTGTATTTATTGTATGAGACCTACTATAGCTGTTAAAAGGGGCAAGAAACCAACCGGTATGAGAATTAAAGCTAAGGAGAATCGTCTAGAATGAATTAGTCTTATGACAGTGCATTGCTGGATACGAAGTGTGGATATGTATTCGAAATGCATTTTTATCAAATTGATTTTGTTATTTTATTGACAATATGTCGACCTGCATGCTACGGAAATGTAAAGAGACTTCGACAAGAGAAGAACTAAAAATAGAAGCCTTAAATAATAATGTAACATACATTTTGTATGAAAATAACAACCAATGCCCGCGCTATCTAATTTTTAATCTCTTTAAGAACGAAGAAGACGAAATAAAATACCTACTTTCCATGAAAAAATCTACTCAACCAAATATTTGTGATATTTCTTATTAAATTGTTACGTAGATTTTTTAAATGTATATTTAATTAATGTTTCGACAAATTAGAAAGATTTAATTGAATCATAACGTGTTTATGAATGTACTGTCAAAAAATTGTCGTGTAAACAAGTAATGTATGATTGGAATTGTTAGTTGTTGCATCAATGAAGGCGTGAATGTTTAGGTTGGCGGCGGACACCGGACCAGGGTGGATGTGGCGATCTGGTTGAAGTGCTTGTCGATGGGCACGCGGTCGTCGTACAGAGTGGGCGCCTGCAGGATAATGCCGGCCGTGCCCACCAGCACTGCCAGTGTGAAGATCCATAGGAACAAACGGTCCAGCACCATCGCTACGTACTTCCAATCCTCTTTTACCTGCCACAAAAATATCCAAATATTAACACAGTCATTTTTTAATTCTGGCGCAACGGTACATTCATGGACACAATATTAATTAATAAGATAGTAGGTACAAATAAGATTTATTTTTAAATCAAATAAATATTTATTACCGCGTGTCATTGCCAAAAGAGCAAATACTTTTTTAGGCTTCAGTTGTCGTTAGTGGAACCTCTATTTGAAATAAAAAGTCCACTTTTTGTAAAGATAATAATCATTATCCGAAAAACAAAATACTACTGCATGGTGAATAAAGCCGCGTTTGAAAATCGCGATATCCATCGTGATAAATACCTAAAGGCTGGGGCGTGTCAATATTAATTGATATCTCCCACATCCGAGAGACGAAATAGAGACAGAAATAATTATGTAAGTCAACGTTCGCGCGATCGTCGACCTTTCGCTACCTACTTGATTAGGCTCAGTATGAGTGGCGATATTTTTAGGAAACCTTTTCAGCATCGTAACTATTTTATTACTAAATCATTAAAATAAAAAAAAACGTAGTTCTTTATTTTTATTCTAGATTATAATATAAAAATATGTGCTCTTTATTAAGTTACACGCAGTATAATAAAAAAATATATATATTATTGTATATTTTACTTTTTTTAAAATAATATAGCAACCACGCAGTCTGTTTTATGCATTGACTAAATTTAGTTATTTTCAACTTAGTTCCATTTTAAATTAAACAGTATTATATATTTTTTAAACTTTAATTTCTAACTAAAATCATGTTTGGTAAAAAAAAACATATTTGTCAAAGCCAAAAATGTTTCCGCGACTGTATTTTTTAATGGAGCGGAGCGTCAAGAACTAATATTCGGTTTCTGTGCAATTTCCGGCCATCGCTCTTTTTATCTGCCGGTAACAATAAACTAAGAAAAATACATGTCGACTTTATGACATTTTATGCCGTGGCGATCGATAAGCAGTTTCTAAAAAGACTTAATAACTAGAAAATGAAACTTATTAATGTTACTTTTTAATGTGTTTGTAGGTACTAAAAAGGTTAAAGAAATAACCCATTATTTTTTAAACTTATCTCATCACGACCGCAAGCGCTAGAGGGGTGGTCATAAACCACATAACATTTACCCAACTTTACCGAAGGCTTATCATGACAAGTGTAAAGGTCGTCGATGTTTCTAGCCTACTTAACTCGAGATATAACAAATTAATTATTGTGCCTCGACCAGGAATCGAACCCGGTACCTCCGCATCTAGTTCCACTTAACCGCTAGACTACGGATGTTTGAGATTCCAAATAAAACGAACCTTGGTGAGCGTCGACATAAGGTTTTAAAAATATTATTTACTCACAGAATAGCACGTGCTATTTATCAGATCTATAGAAATAATACATTTCGGATGTTCAGGGTATGGTGAAACTTTATTCTTAAAGCGTATTTACGATTAGCCAAAACAGCCCATCGTAACAAATTCGAAGGCTTACTCGATGCGAGAAAAATAAATTAAATAAAGGGCCGTGAAATCGAACCTGATAAGCGTCTAATCCGTTTCATAACCGCTTAGCCATCCCCAGGCTTATTTCTAACTCAACTAAAGTAAAGAATTATCACGACCGTCATCCCGGGCAGAAATCAAAAATTCTTTACCAGCGGATTACCTAACACTTAGCCAATTTTACCTAATAGGCACCTTACCTACTACTTTACTACTGCCTAAATTGAGAACAACCTGTTCCCGGTTTTGCCTGCGTAATAAAGTGGACGACAAAAAAACACAAGTAGATTCACATGTTCTGCCCCGATGGTGACTTCCATATCCACATACCATAGCTACTATCCCTACGCGTACTCATATATTTTTTTACATTACATCGTACGCTAAAGATGTAAAATGCTCTCCCAGTGTTTCCCCACTCCTACAGCCTGGAGCTCTTCAAGCAAAGTGTAAAAATAATCTTGTTAGACCGGCACAGTGGTAGAAACTGATGTCGGTCCTCCCATTCTTTAACCTAGTGGGCGCGATGTCACATGTCGTGTTCAGTATACTATAAAAAAAAATTCGATCTCTGAGTTGCATGGAACATGTCTGCCAAATTTCATCAAAATCGGTTCAGTAATATAGGCGTGTAGGCCAACTAGCCAACAGACAATTAGCCGTGGAGTCATTTGTCGTGGTTAAATTGTTATAAAACCTGTCCATCTTAGGGTTCAAAGGATAATTTATAACAAATTTTAACAAAATCGGTCCAGCAATATAGGCGTGAACGCTAGATAAACATACATAACAGATATACATTTTTAACAGACATTTTTGATTTAATTTTCATTATAATGTCTAACTGAACTAAATTATTAAAAATGAATAATTATCATCCCTTGCAAAGTCAGACAAATCATTTATTACATTTTGGCCTTCTTGGGCTCTTTTGTACACAATTATAATCATAAAAATTTAAATAAATAAGTCTGATTCATATTTAGCCAACTTTCGTAATCTCATTATGACAATACAAACTCGTCGATGTCGAGTTACGTAAATAAATTGTGTAGTAGTAAATATAACAGAATTAAATAAATCTGAAACCACTGTTATTTGATAGCATTGCAATATATTCGAGTTTAGAATATAGGTTGAAAACACAGTGCATAAGTTTCGGAGCAAAACAATTCAAAATTTAGGTTACTGTGAAATGTGAAACACGCTGCCGGTATGTTAACCTGTCACCGAGCCGCATTTCCTCGAAACATCACAATGTCTGAACAATGCATTCTAACATATTTCTAAATAATAAAGCGGACTTTTATTTTTAGGTTAAAACACTCAGTTTTGAAATCCTATTTCACTTTTTGAATACGAGAATTTGGGAAAACAATGAAACTACGAGTTGGGAAAACAATAAAAGTATGAGTTGGGTTAAATGGTAGATATGGGGAAAGTGTAGACATTGCTTATAATTTTTAATTTTATTCAAGATTACAAACAATTGCACAGAGAGAGAATGAGAGAATAATAATTTTAATAATCCTGCACTCTTATATTTCCTCTAAATGATGTCTGAGTTTCTCTGCTTGTATTGCAGCAGCGCCTGCATTTATTTTTATTTCCTCTAATTATTTGCTGTTGTCGATTAACATTATTATTCGTTACAGAACAAGATGTCCAAATACATTCTCTCTATGTGCTTATGTTAACAACACATCTTTCTTTAACTCGTTAGTGAGAATGTGTCGTGCCTACAATAGCGTGGTTAGCTTGCGGCCTGATATTGATGTTTTTGACAGTGGTTTTAAAGCGTCTAAAAAGTCCATTACCACAGATTACTCTGCCTTACTGGACTCATATTGACTCTAATCTTTTGTTAAATCATTGTTATGTTACCTGTATCTATGTTGTGCATGTGTATTTTGTAAAAATTGAATTTGTGTAAGGAATTATTTAATTGATATGTTTAAATTTTATATTTTGTTTAAAATTTATTTGTGTAATTGCCATAATATTTTTTATTTATTCAAAGTTAATATAGGTATATTAAAAGCTAACTAAATAATAAAATTAAAAATAAACTAAACTATAAATAATAAATATTTGTGTAATTTGTTTTCAAATTTGTATTACAATTATAATTTATAGCTTGACGTTATAGCAGACGGTGAATAGATCGGTTGACTGAACCTACAGCGCGTAGCAATGTCATACCTTAGTGGAGTCTTCTAACATTCTGGTATGTTCTGCGATGAACCTGACGCAGAAGCAGGTCCGATGCACCTCTGGCGGGCAGGCGGAGTGACTAAAGCCGGGCGGCGGCTCGGGCACTGGGCTCAGCGGTTCGTCCTCCACCGAGCCAGTAAACGCGCCCGCCTCGCCAGACCCGTGCACCACACAACTACCACCGAAGCGGTTGCTTTCACCCATTCTGCACAAAACAATAATTATTTATTTATAAACTCTTTATTGCACATAATAATAAAAAAAACAGCCTCCGTGGTTTACACTCGGAGGTACCGGGTTCGATTCCTGGTTGGGACACAATGTTATTTATAAATTTAATTAAATACAATAAATTTATATTAGACTTAATACCCCAAGATATTCTTCCACAGCCCTGGATACAAATTTAACCAAATATCCATAGGTGCAATTATTATTATTTATACATATTTTTGTTGTTATATAATTCTGTTTTCGTTTGAATATAATTAAAACTAATTAAAGAGTAAAAAATAAATATAAACTAAACCTAATAAAAATAAACTATAAGTAAAAAAATGTCCTCTAGAGTCGACCCTTCTGGGATTGTCCCAAGGAGGCTGGCAACATTTCTCCTCTGTATTAGCGAGCCTAATACGTTGGCAGAAATAATTGCCAGCTTACTCCAGATTTTTCCGTTAACTCCTTGGCCAGACGCTTGGCTGAGTGTCCCCATGGGCCTCGACCCCAATTATTATTAAATTCTTTATTGAACAAAAAAAATGTAAAAAGGCGGAGATTATTGCCTCATTAAGACAATAATATAACTATAAAAATTTAATAACAAATTTATAAATACTAACATCATATGTAATAAATATATATATATTATATTATATCATTAACTAAATACTAATATATATATTAATTAACTAAATACTAATTAACATACTTACACTTTTTATACATAAACATGCATTTATAATACTAATTACTAACACTTTGTGGAGCTATTTAGAAAGTTGGAATACACTAGTTTTTTGAATAATGCTCTCGTAGTTGCTTGCCGTATGTTGTCAGGTAGATTATTCCACAAATTTGTAGCAACAACTACGAAAGATTTAGACACAAATAAAGAGTGATGAGAAGAGGCAAAAAATAAGAAGAAGGAGTTATGAGAAGAGTGAAGGGATTTGTCTTGATAAGGCGATTTGAAGAAATTGGTCCTGAGGTATTTCGGTGTCACATGCTCATTCAAGACAGAAAAAAGGAGACAAATATCTCGAAGATTTTTGCGACAACGAATAGGCATAAAATATATTACTCAGTATAAACAAATATCTTACCCAGAATTAAGATAAGTGGTATGCGTAAGGTCCTCCTTGGAGGGTGTCCTAGTGAGTGGCCGGACGGGCTGCGCGGGCGGCGGCCAGGCCCCGGGCGCGCAACAGTCGTCGTCCGCCGCGGCCAGGCGGTACGGGTACAGTGGCCGGGCAGTTCCTCCACAACGGACCACCATACCGCACGCCGTGTACTTTCTAAGGCAAAATTATAGACATTTTAGGTTTCGCAGCTCCAGTGGCTTTCGTGACCACGATCGATGCAACCTGACATCGGGATATCTTTCGTAGGTATGTTGCGTAAAGAACGGTTTAAATATTTTTTACGAGGCGTTGCCTGTGTATTATCAGCGACAAAATCACTGCGCCGAAGGTAGTGCGTCATGGTGAACGCTGGATTTCAAGGAACAACCGCCAAATTTAATTAAAATGTGTCGAGTAGTAAAGGCGTGAAATTGCAACAAACAGCTATACATACAGACGAAGCCTCTTTCACATTTTTAATATTAGTAGGGTTATTTTAGTGCGGAATGGTTTAAATAGTAATATTTTTAGTTTACACGGAGAATGCGATGAACGGTGATGGCTTGGTTGTAAGAATGCTTTCCTTAAAAATCCTAAAAAGATTGGTTCGAATCCCGGCATGTGGCAATAAGACATACATTTTCCTTACGTACATTTATCATAAATTTACAAAACCACCGTTCCCGTGCCTCATCGAGCACATTAAGCCGTCGGTGTAATTTGTAGAATCGCTACATTGTCATAAAAAATACTGACAAAAGAAACTCGCCAACACGTCTGGACATCGTGGCGGGTGCAGGCCAAATTTTCCAGAATTTTTTGGAAGGCTATTCTCCAACCGTGGAGGTCTATATAGCACTCTGTGTTCAAAGAGCTGTGATGACATGGAGAAAGTTCAAATGTCAATATTGTCTAACCAGCTGAAATTCGTAAGAAATATGGCACAGCTGACATATTTCAACCGTAAGAAAACCGCCATTTTTTGTCGTGTCTTGCTTTATCACAGCTCGTCGTAAGAAAGTAAAGAAATTGACGAACCAAATATGTGTGTATAATGCGAAAGAGACCGGCAATCCAAGACTAGCCTTGATAAACAAAAAAATACTGAAAGTAAAGTAGAGAGTCCTCGCAAGAAAAGGGCATCTATTAAAAGATCGACGGATAAAGACGAAGCAAAAACGTATGAAACGTGAGAAATGGCGCTATGTCTCGCCTACCCTGCGGCAAAATTATGTTGAAACTATAATAACCGAACACAATATACAAATGTAATTTGAATTCAGCAATCTAACTGCTGCTAGCAATTTAATTAGGATATTATAATTGAATTTTCCCCGGCGGTGAATTCGAATACAATCGGATCAAAAAGCAACACACAATTATTGTCAGCGATAATAACTTAGAACTCAGGCTGGCGTTTAATTTCAATATAAATTAATTGGTGCGCTATCTCTCACATCTTTCCAATTTTGGTCACAGAACGGCAAATGGCGGTAAAATAAATTACCTAAGTGGTTTCGAGTGTCGACATGCGTGCATACTTAGCAGACGGCGCTCCTGCCGCGGTTAGCCGTAACTCTACTAACTTGTACACTCATCATCATATAATTGATCTATACCTTGCATAGTACTATAGCATGCAACACATACCACGAGTTTATAAGTATGACACTGATATTTTCTTTTCAAGTGTTAAGATGGTGAGGCATGTGCTAAGCAATCGTTTTTTTTACTGAAAATGATTTTGCTACTTATTATTGTTAAATTGTATTTGTTTGTAGTTTGTAAGGCGGAGCCTGAAAATCTGCGCGATGGCCTATCTATAGGTTGTAGCGGACGCCGAGCTGATCGCCTTTTTGTCGCTATACATGTACTGGTAGGCTAAGTATTTTGCGCCTAATCTTTTAACTTTTTTATTTTATGTATAGTTTTTTTTTTAATTTGTATTTCTTTCTTTCTTTCTATATGTTAGTCTGTATTTATCAGTATGTTTTTTAAATCTTTGTCATCGCATAGGGTTTTTTGTGTTTTTTTACATTGTTAATATATTTATATTTGTGAAAAGTTATAAATGACACTCTGTTGCTAACGTTTAGTACTATTTGTTGTTGGATATTGTCAATAGATTTTCTTAAATAAATAATTAAATATGTATATCGCCGGGTTAGAGCGAAAACCAACTAAGTTAGCTATTACTGCACAAATAATATTTTGAGCAAAAGCCTTTTGAAAGTTTGTGGTCTTAGTTTTTATAATTTTAACGGATCTTAATGCGATTTAGAGACATTTCTTGTGGTCTTTTTTAAGATATTTGTCACATTTAGAGATGTAAGAGCAGGTAGTTGTGTAGCAAATTTTATGAACTTTAATTGTATCTATATAAATTGAAGAGTTTTTTAAACGACTGGTGTAAAAAAGTGAATTTACAAAAAAAATGAGTTAGATTGTTTTCGCTCTAACCCGGCGATATCATGCTCAATAAAATTGGTTTGCAAACACCCCATCGACCTCAGAAACGGCTTGGGCCGTTACTAAGACACCTACCGTGCACAGTAACTATAGACAAAATACTTTTATTATTAGAACTAGTTGTATCAATGTTATATGATTAGTGATGACAATATTGAAATTGATATTTCTACTATGAAGCCTTCAAAAGTAAGGCGTCTACTTTCTTCTCAATTCTATAACCCACCGGCTTCTGTATATTTTTAGGATTAGTTATTTTTGTTTCTTTTGTTATATTTTTGTCAGTGTAGTTTTAATTGGCTCATTTTTTATTATATATATTCATCTATATTGTTATCTAGTTGTAAGTTTTCCTGTAATAAATAAATGTGCTTACATTCACATCACTATACACACACACACCAACACAAAACATAGGTACCTATACTAACAAAACGCACAAGCACTCGCGCATATACATACATACGTACATCATTATTTATTTTGTCCTCTTACGATTGGCTTTATTGTTGTGACCACGCATATTATTATTATGAATATGCTTTAGTTTTAGTTTAGTTTTATTTACTCTAGTCTGTAATCTATGTCCTTAATAAGTTTGCACCAATATGCCCAATTTATATGAAGTACCTACCTAATTCGTAATATATGGCCAATGTGTTACTTACAAGGTATATAACTATGTATTTATTTCTGTAATGAGCTGTGGTTTTTGTAATAAATAAAATGGTATTAAAAAATGTAACTAATCTAAACTAATACAAGAGGAAATGACAAAGCGCACTTAATGTATGGAAACCGACGTCGCCAAACTCACACAAATAAGCCTATAATTACAAACTTCATTAGAACAATTTTATATCGGCTATGGTTGTTACACTGCAATAAAATTAGGCATATTTAAGAAGTCTTATGCAATTTATTATCAAGTAATTGAATAGCTTGGCTTATAGAACACAACTGAACAAAACTATCCACTAAAAGAGAACCTTTGCGGGAAATCGCAAACAGCCGGCACACGTGCTACGCCGACATCGCACAAACAACTGACTGTTTTATTTATTCCATGAATCCAAATTATTAAAAAATCTAATGTCAAATTCTTGGGATTTATCTAACTAATCATCATGATGACAATCACGTCTTATACATGGTAGTCTTCACTCTAGAACCCGTTTGATCTATTGTTAGTCGGTTCTGCATGCAGCTGCGGCCCTTTGCGACTTCAGCTTGCTAATTTTGAATATCAACTATTCATCAGAGAAATACTACCTAATTAATTTTAGTCTAATTAAAATTTTATTATTTTAGGCTATATACCTATTTTTATAGTGGGATTCCCAAACTTTTACAGCTCACGGCGAGCTTACATGTTTAATATTTTTTTATTAGTACTTAAAAAATGTACAAGGAAATATTTAAAAAAATCATGTTATTTTTCAATTATTTTTCGCTTTTACTCCACTTACTTAATTTCCGACTTACTTATTTAATAAAAATCTGTCCATATTGACGAAAACAAAGCGACATAACCAAAACAAAGCAATCGTAATGCTATCTTTAGCTAGTTCGGTGGTGGGTCAAAGCGCGGGAGTAGAGGGTATCGACTATTATCGACTATTACCTATCAGCGAGAGAGCGACGCATGCAGCGTGCGCGATTTGAATTGTAAATCAGGCAATAGTAAACAAGAGCACCCCTCTACTTTCTACGACACACCAGGACGCCGCGGCGCTCACTTTGGGAACCCCTGACTGTTCTAGTGAACGTTCCAAAACTATATTTATAACCGTTATTTTACAATAAAATAAATGAAGTTTAAATATTGTGATAATTAATGTAACGTTCGTTGCTTTTAACAACTTGCCTCTACAGAGTTACGAGCACTTCGTTTGCTTAGATATAGCAAACTAAATTGTTGATGACTGTACTTATAGTTACCCGAGGCACTTTCTGCGCTCGGTTTAGTCGTGTCATACATTTCTGTAATGTTCTCCGCCGCAGCCGAGCCCCGCTCTATCCTATTAGACCACTTAGTATCTATTATGCTTAGTATAATTTAATATCGGGGAAATTTAATCGGGCTCGATTGTTTCTATACGTAATGAAATCTACAAGATCCTTTGTCTTTACCCAATTTGAATCTATACCTTATTCAAGATAGCACAATTATGTAAACAAGAAAACAAGTGGTTCTCAAACTGTTATATAAAATAGGTACTAACTAAAGTATTAATTTTATTTGAATATTATTTACTATTTAATAGAATAGTTAATAATACATATAATTTATATCGACATACTAATACATATTAATATGAATATTACCACCAGAATAGCATATGTTTACGTAGGTACTACGAGTTCTTCACTTTACAATGCTTTCTCCTCCTCCTCCTTGCGTCGTTCTCCTCACTGCTGAGGGTCGTAACCCCCTCCGCGGATCACTTTGTCCCGTACGGTGCTGCGCCATTCCGGTCTGTTTACGGCTGCATGTAGGGCATCGAGCATTTGGGTATTTAGGGAGGTGCAGATCTGGTCAGACCAGCGTATGGAGCTTCGGCCACACGGTCTTATGCTTTCGATTTTCCCTGTGATAACAAGCCTTTCCAGGTTACCAGATATTTTACGGGCTATATGGCCTAAATACTCAAGGACTCGTTAGACAGATGGAAGACAGCCTAGTAGAGATTTTGAGCTCCTTGAGTATTGACACATTAGTTCTTCGCACTGTCCAAGGGATACGAGAAAAAAGGTATCACAATGCTTAAAGTGCCTGTTTAGTAGGCGCCGTATCATGCGCAAACAGGTAGTGTAATATTTCAAAACATCTTATTTAGTGTCTTGAATGTTTTCTTTAATTCTAATTAATAATATATCTAATCCATTGTTATACTCAAAATGTCATTAAAACAACTTTTCGGTTTAGCTGTTAACAGATTGAAATTTCAAAAGGATATTTTTGACATTTCACTGACTAAGGGTGCGATGTGCACTGCCACAAATAAAGCGTCTAGTGAACGTTTGGCAACGATTGACATTAACGTAAGTCTTGTTACTTGAGAAGCGGTGTTATTTTTATATAAATATCACCATGGCAAGCTTACAATATTAGTTCTTCTTGAAAGTAAAAATTGCCATTGGTATCGTGGCAAATGGTACATACTTTTAACGAGAACTACAAATAGGTCGTAGGCGGACTGATGGTGTTAATTTGCCTAGTCTGCCGGGGCGGATAGTATCCATCATTCGTACCAATAAACACAGTAAAGTGTATCCACACGATTCGGGATGAGGCTCGAATTGCCGGCATAGTGTTAGAGAGTGATGTCAGTCATGTGTGTCTGATTCCAGTTGCTAACATTTATGGACCTCGCGCGCAAGATCACATGTCGCGCTAGTATAAATAAAAGACTTGACGTCACAAATCAACTTTCATTAACAGCGCTTAGAATACTTCAACACTTAAAGCGAGTAATGTGAACATATCATAAAAGCTACGAGTACAATAGTTTTAGTAACGGAAGGCAAAAAGTATCGATAGCTTTTCCGTGTCTCTACCCCCTCGTTCCGACACGATAATAGTAACCTAAGCACGCTTAAAGGTGTTCCGAGACGTGCATAAACTGTTTTGTCAAAGCTATGAGACGTCACAAATGACATTATTCCTTGCGCTTAGACTGCCCACGATATCGAGGTAGGTCGCTCTGAGCGCTGTCAGTTTTTGTCATTATGTCGCGCGCCATTTTTAAGTTTATTTAATATTAGGTTTTCTTTTAAATTATTTAATATTGTAATTCGTTTATATTGTTTATATATATTACTTATAAAACAATTCTATAATTAATATTTAAGTAGAAAGTAAATAAAAAATGCCTGTAACACAGCAAATTATTTTAGAATACCAAAATAAATTAATAATAGTAAACGTTACACATAAAAAGATGAATAAACCGAGAGATGTGTGTTTGTTCGTATTCATACTCAAATATATGGAATCAACAATTTATCTTCTATACATTAAAAAAATATATGTTATGAGTGAAAATGTGATTTAGGCCGTTCCGAATTGAAATCACGCTCTAGCATTCAAATGGTGATATTTGATTCGGAACGACTGTCAGTATCATATTCATTCTAAGCGCTCTAAGCATGATTCGGAATGAGGGGTATGTGTACCTGCAATACTATTCGTAAGATGTTTTTGTACATAAAAGCTGGGTCAAAGCATGCGCTCGTTAAACAAATGCAGCTTAAATTGGAGTTGGAATCCTTTTGAAGACATGAATGAGAGGAGTTATGAATACAGACGCGGAAGTAAAACTGCTCGACGTAAGAATAAGTGAAACTTGTGCACACGGCGCGAATAACAACTTAAATGCAATTAAACAATTTCCTCTTGTAAAACAACTTGTACCTACATTATGTACCTACGGAAAGAATTATAATGATACAAGTTGGCCTAAATAGATTACTCGTGCATTTTTACACTCTATATGTATATTTTCCGTTTAAAATAATGTATGTTTATTATTTTGCGTAGGTGTACGTATTTGATTTGTAGCTTTATTTTTTTAGCCAATAACATGCCTAATAAAATGTTTTTTCCTTTCGGAAACTGTCATTTACACTATTGTTTTTATTTTTAACATAGGTATATATATATTTTATTTGAAGTAATATACAAACAGTATAAAATAATAACAATATTAAATGCCTCCGTGGTCTAGCGGTTAAGTCCGTGGATTTAGACTCGGAGGTACCGGGTTCGATTCCTGGTCGGGACACAAAAATATTGATTAATGTGAATAAATACATTTAATTATTATTATTTTTTTTGTTCGAAGTATTTACAACAATAGTAAAAAATAGATTGTAAAACTAATTATAAATAAAACTAAACTAAATATACCTATGAAATTAAAACTATTCTACAAAATAAACCAAGGGCTTACCACCAGGGAGGGTACCTACCTAAAACGCTCGCCGCATTTCCTCGTTGAATTATAATGGAAATATTCTGTTTTAGGTAGTTATGGCATTTGGGATTGCCACACTCTTGAAAAATTCGTTTACCCAGCCCTTTTATGAATTTGTGGGTATCAAGAGAATTTATTCGTGATATTTCTCGAGTTTGGTACGCTGGAGACATCGACGAGCTTGCCACTTGTCATGATTGGCCTGTAGTTAAGTTGGCTAAATGTGAATCCGCTTAATTATAACCTGGTTTCTGACCACACCAAAAGGGAAACGGTGATGATTGGTTTTAATATTAAATAATTAAAAAGAAAACCTAACATAAATAAATAAAATAAAGTACACTACAAATAAAATAAAAAAATAATAATAATAATACAATTAGAAATAAGAGAATTACGCGGAGATCGATATAGCCGAGCTTGGACTTCGATTATAATAATTCATAATTTAAAAAATGTGTATGTTTGTCCATCTTTTACGCCTATATTACTCTAGGCCGATTTTGATGAAATTTGCCCGAAATGATCCTGATCATACTTTTATAATATTAGTATCTTGTATAATAAGTCGTCGGTTATTGTCAACTCACCGATTTTCTTTATTTACGATAAATTTATTTTTGGCCAAAAGTTACAACCATAACTATAACTTAAAATTTTACTGTTGTGTTTAAGCTAAGTACAAGCAAAAGAACAGGAAGAAAATAGATGCGCTTTATCGGTCTGTGAGACAAAAATAAATGTCCATTTATTACATGTAGAAAGACATATTGTACCTATTTACGAACTAATAGACCTTTTTAAATGTGAACAATAGTCGAATCAAAATTTCATAGAGCTACTGAAAACAATGGGGAAGGTGCCGTAATAGTTTTTGTGAGGGTCGGAGCTCGTCCATTTACAACTTAGCGTAGCCCTCGGATAAAGGTAGGTTTATATAGAATCAGTTACGTTAGCGCCGATACCATATATAACATGTGTTACATAAATAACATCATTCATTATGGGCAATTTTTGTACTACTTGTGCTGTGTACGTACAATGATTAAACATAAAACTTTGATTGATAACCCAAATTTCATTTTCATTATTCTGCGTGGAATTTATTAAGGAGCCAAAAATTTTATATTTTAATCTAGAATAAAATTAAATAACTACGTATTTTTTATTTTAATCATTCAGTAATAAAATCTTAAGCTACGGTGCAGAGAAGTTTTCCTAAAAATATCGACACTCATACAGAGCCTAATCAAGTACTCGTAGGTAGCGAAACTTACGTGATTCTTTCTCTCTCTATTTCGTCTCTCGGCTGTGGGCGAGATCAATCAATAACACTCTCCAGACTTTAGGTATTTATCACGATGGATATTGCGATTTTTAGACGCGGCCCTATTTACCATGCAGCAGTGTTTTGTTTTTAGGATATTTAAAAAGTGTCCTTTATTTCAAATAGGCATATGAAGCCTAAAAAAATTTGTTCTTTTGACAATTACACGCGGTATATTACTGTGCAAATGAGTTTATTGGAAAATTAAAATATATAGTTTTCGTATCAATCAAATCCTTTGCACATCTAAAATTTATAAAATATAGGGTTTTATCTACTTAAATTGTAATCTTGTTGGAATGATTTATCTAAAAATGCATATATAAAATGTGAATACAATTGAGCCCAAATCTCCATACAAGATGAATGAAGGCTTTTGTATGGCATTTGCGCGCAGTTGATTGGTTTCGTGCTCAAAAATTTAATTTCGGATATTTCTATAGAAGCTATAATACGTATGGATGGCACTTTAAGTATCCTATGATCCACCTGACTACGCTAGTGTTCGGGTGAAAGAGAGTTTGTTGCGTGAGTAGCCACTCTTTTCTAAATTAGATACTATACTCTTTGGACATTGAATGCATGGGCGCACCACGCTATGGCCGGTGACAGGAGCCGTGACGTTAATCGAGTATAACGCAATCGAGATCTGCCCGCGCTTTAAAATAATTACGAACGAAAATGCGCACTTAATTTTCTCAGCCATTTTTTTTTTTAAGTATCATTACGACCGTTTACCTTTTGGGGTGGTCGAAAACCACGCTTATGAATAAGCGGATTCACATTTAGCCAACTTTACTTTAGGCCAATCATGACAAGTGGCAAGCTCGTCGATGTCTCCAGCGTACCAAACTCGAGAAATATCACAAATAAATTAAATATTAATTAAATATATTTTTATTTACATTAATAAATATTTTTGTATCTTGACCAGGAATCGAACCCGTACCTCCAAGTCTAAATCCACGGACTTAACCGCTAGACCACGGAAACAGTTAAAATTTTTTTTTTAATTAAAATTTTTGTAGTTTTTTTTTGGCATTTGTAGAATAATCATTTGTTTTCTTCATGGCCAAAATATGTGGCACTTTGTCTCAATTAAGTCGACCGAAGGGGTCCTACACCAAAAACTAACTCAGTGTAAACCTGCCCTTACGATATGTTCGGTCAAGGGGATTTATGTAAAATGGTTTTTAGACGTGTACCCAAGCCTATGTAACTACGTGTAACTTTAGTGAGAAAATCTGGATTAATGTTCAGAAAATACATACTTACCTCATTCATAGAAGGTAAAATAAAAATAAAATACTAGCCAAATATTTATGCCGATATAGTGAAAAAGTATCATCAGGAACCATGTATTTTTATAGATCTGGTTTACATTTGGCCAATTTAACTATAGGTCATATTTTACAAGTTGGTATTAGTGGAACCGGGACCGTCGGCTTAACGTGCTCTCCGAGGCACGGGAACGGTGGTGTTGTAAATCTATGACAAATGTACGTAATAAAAGTGTATTTCTCATACCCCCGGGGTTTGAACCGACCTTTGTAGGATTTAAGGAAGTAAAACGATTGCATACATTAAATTATTTTATTTATATGCCTACGAAACGTGACAATTTAAATTATAACCTAAAAATAGATAAATTTAAAACTACTAATTCTAACTAATAACTGCCTCTGTGGTCTAGCAGTTGATTTAGTTCTCTACTATTACTCGGAGGTAGCAGGTTTGATCATATTTATTAATTTTAATTAATAATAATAAATATTTAATTTATTTGTGATATTTCTCGAGTTTGGACGTTTGAGCAATCGACAAACTTGCCACTTGTCATGATTGGCCTACCCGTATAGTAAAGTTGGGTAAATGTAATCCGCTTTTTACAAGCATGGTTTCTGACCACCTCGGAAGAGAAACGGTCGTGATTATACTTAACTTTTTACTTTACTAATAATAGTATCAAATATAATATTTAATATTAATTAAAAACTAATAAATATTTAAACTTTCTATAAATAAAAATGTGGAGATGGTGAAAATTCTAGAGATGATTTGAGTTCTGCAAATAGTATGAAGATCGTATTTACTAATTGACCGTAAACACTGGTTTCTCGAAACAACTAAGTAAACACCAAAATGTTGTGAATTTAAATGTCTAAATTTTAACCAACGACATCAGCTGGCAAGAACCCTTTTGAAGATGCTAATTTAGAGAACGACTTCGACGCAAACACAAACAGGAATTTTAAGTAAACCTTTGCAATGAAGAGTTTGAAGAAAATTTCATCTGAAGTGGTGTGTCTACTCGAAGCAAACTTAAAGCTTATTAATATTAAAGTTATCGTTGGCGGGAAAGAAGCGGCTCGGAGGTAGACGAGTCTTTACCAACTTATAATTAATTTACACTTGTTTTGGTTTGCGTTAAGATTTATTACGAGGATTGCTTCCATGACACTTTTAATTGATTAATTAGGAAACGTCGATCGTGATTTAATGCTATTAAGAAACTCGATAATCTGTTTAGGAGACTGATGCGAATCTAATTTGTTATTGTTTGGTTCTCTCGCCACAAGATTAGGCTTATCGAACATTCCGAAACATCCACAGAAAGTGCCGTGCTTGTTATTCTGTTTGCACTTCAGCTTAATACCAAAGTTAGTTGTAGTTTATAGAAACAGCGCCGACCCTAGCCCTTGACCAGTGCAAAGAGAGATAGTCTTTCTGCACCTTTGTAATGACGCTTATCTAGGAGGCAATCTACTATTCAGCGTCAATCAACGGATTTTAAAATACAGATCTGGCAACAGCGGCGCCTTAAAAAAACATATTGCGCGTAGTTTATTGTATTAGAATTTAAGTAATACGTGTCTCGAGACAATATAACTGCGAGGCCAAATGCTAAAAAGCTCTTTAAAGATCTGCCAAGGCAGCTGGCACATTCAAATCAGCATTGGTGTATAGCGACGGAATTCTGCCAGTATTTTTGGCACTGTCACATAAACAAATAATTGAGGAATATTTTTGTATTTAATTTATAGTTGATATTTAAATATTATTAATAGTAATTTAGTTTTTATTTTTTATGTCTAAAGCACAAATAAGGTCGGGCTGTTTTCACCACTGGAAAGATTCCAATATCCTGCAGGGGTGGGCGATTCGGATAGTGGACGACACCACAACGTCTAAAACTTTCGAATCGATGCAGATTCGCAGAGTGAGCGTGTTCTACAAGCTATACCACGGTGAGTGTTCTGAAGCTCTTATCGCTTCTTTTATATATCGCAACCAAACCATACGGGCAATATACCCTATACCGTAGCCACTATCTCTACGAGTAAATAATATACATATATTTGGAGACATCTATCGTCGCTGATGATGTGGAATGCTCTATCAGCCCATATGTTTCTTTATTCCTATAACCGGAAGTCCTTCAAGTGAAGTGTAAAAAAGTAAATAAGAGATTAATGTCAGTTGCTCCCATCGTTGAATCTCGCGTATTGCATACCATCAGGTGAACGCGGTGTCGTGATCAGTAAAAAATGTGTCTGTTGTCTTTGAATATTTTTTAGACTAACCTGTTAGTATCAAATTTGTACTGCGGTCGTTTCATAAACAGCAGCCTCGGCAATATGTGTATGAAGACCCTCTTGACCCAGGGCGCCATCCTGTGCGTCTGGGGCGACCTGAAGTGGACGTTTAGCACCACCACTGTCACGCATATACTGGAACAAACAATAATAGCTATACATGGTGGAAACGTTAAGTGATCTCAGTCAATATTCCTTATATAAGATATACTCGTAGATAGGTAGTAAAACTTTTTGGAATATTGGAAACGAGTTTTGAAATTTTACATTTTCAATCCCATAACATTAATAATTTTTAATAATATTTTTAACAAGTGGTTTTACTTTTCAACACAGTTATTCAACGAATAATTACAAACTACGTAAATAAATTGAAATAGCTAAAATACGCAAAGTGGTAGGTATGATAGAAAGGATAGAGACAAAAATACGGAAAGGCATGCTCTGATGGTTCGGGTATGTTGTAAGGATGAATGAAAAGAGATTGACGAACCTGATATATAATGCGAAAGTTGTGGGTTAAAGAGGCCCTGGTAGTCCAAGATTCACATATTACAATCAAATAAATAAAATAATAGCTGAAAGTGCATTAAAAAGCCATCGAAACAAAAGGCATGTATAAAGAGGTTGATGAATGTCGAAGAAGCAAAAGAGGTATGTCGTGACCGTGACAAGTGGGGCTCAATTGTCTCTGAGCAAGAGATTTGGCGTGAAGATATATTCCTATAATAGGTACCTATAAAGTAAACCTAATAAAAAATAACTGATAATTGGATATATTCTTTATTTAGATTTTTATAATATTCTTGGACCTCGCGTCCCACTTGTCATCAAGTAAACGACGATGTCATTGTGTAAAAATACGTCATTTGGCCTGTATCGGATAGTTGAAAAACCCGCCCAATTAGGTATTTTTATATTATCCAACTAGGTATTTTAGTTACTTGACGACTTTACTCTGAGTGCGCCGAGGTGTAAAACTTTCCAAAGAGGTTGTATTTTCCGAGTGTGTTTGTCCCCACTACTACCGGCTTAACTTTACCGGTACTTGGCCTCGTTTTAGTTTCTTCAGTAAAAGGCGCCGGAAATAATTTAATTTTAGGCAGTTTTAATTGTCTTACTTTAAAATCCAATTATTTATAAAACTTGTCTGTCTCTTATTTATCTTGTGTTTCTATTTTATTGTATCTTTATTATTTAAGCAATTATTATTATTTTATTCCTTTTTTTCTTACGTCTTTATTTAAATTTTGGCTTTAAGCCTCATTATCTGAACTACGTTCGGTTGAACGTAAAAAAGGTCATACACACGATGGACCTGGCACAAATCATGTATTACCAAGAATTTGTTTTGACTTTATAATCCATATACTAATAATATTAAAAAAAGGTGGCTAGTTGGTAAAAACGCTTTCCTTGAAATCCAAAATAGGTCAGTTCCAACCCCGTCATGTACCAATGAGATTTATTTTTGTACGTACATTTGTCGTAGATTTACAACACCATTGTCCGGTCGCCGATCGGCAAGCGCGGTAGCGTGGCGAGCGTAGGCCAAACTCTCCAGAAATATATTCTAGTACTCTGTGTTCTAGGGTATGTGATGATGGCCTGTAGACCACTAACACTAGATCACAGAGTTCTAGACCCTCATTGATGGAGATGTGCCTTCCAGAGCATATATCTGGAGACTTTAGCTTACACTCGCCACGCTGGCCAGACGGGGATAATGATGATGATTATAAATATATAGATTATTATTGTGTTCCAGGGAGAAATTTAGAAATAGTTTTTGTTTTGTCATTACTTTTGGTTTTGTGTCGCTTATATCCTGCTAAACTATAAACCTGCTAAACTCAGTTGGTAGAAAACACCAGAACAAAGTAAGACAAGATACTCACACCGTGTGGGTCAGGGTCACTATTTCACGGCACAAAAACTTGTCACTACATCGATTCATACACCAAACCACGGCAAATATTGGCCTTTAAAATGCTTATTAGATGTTTTAGGATTTAAGTTAGTATTACTTAGTATTACTTTGTCACTTGCAAGGGCGACGTAAAGCAAACTCTTCTCGACTCCTTCCGTTCACATCAAAGATCGTAAGCATCACATGATTTTACCATTGCAGCGTACGCTCCTGCGCTTATTTAAATAGTGAGTTTGATTATGGATAATGGTTGTGAAAGAAATCAAAAGGAAAGGATGATACTAAGCCACAATATTGATTGTGAAAAAGGTTTGTCTCTATGTTTGTTTGTGAAATACTTATGAAATTTAGCAGTGAGCAACTCAACAGTGTAGTATTTTCGATTGCCATTGACTGTACCTACTTTGTTACAAATAAATGAATAAAATAAATATAGGTTAAGTAGGTACTTGGGTACTCGTAGATTAAGGAAAAGACGTGCTGAAAATATATAGACACGCACATCTCGTGACCAAGTAACCTTACGTTTCTACGTTATTTTATTTACTTGGTTCACATAAGGAACTACTTGCATCTTCCAACCAATCGAAGTGCTACTACGATAGATATTAGATTACTCTGTTAGTTTATACTTCCAAGGTTTATTTTTCCTATAATACCTACGTTTTATTATTATATCCCAGTCTATGATTCTTATCCTTTCTTACCGATACACGATGGATTGCTTCTGAAGAATTTCATTATAATTTATTTCTTTTTGAATTACTTTGTTATTACCTATGCACTCCTCAACACTCAATTTTTTTAGCTATTATAAAATGTCAGGAGACATTAAGTCTACAAAAAGTTAAGTTACAAAGTGCAAAAATGTAGGTACTTATACAGCTATACAATCGAGTATATATATAATATTATTTTATTTACATACTCGTACATAGTTGCGATATAATAACCGTTAAGGTCCAATAGAAGTATTATGTACAATATCGTGTAGATTATATTAGATATTTTCTATGGCGTCTTTACGTCAAGATAAATATGTAGGTATTTCAAAAATGTGACGTTAGACATCCGCACTATACTGAAGGCAAATACAACATAAACCTATATAAGAACTGGGCATTGAATTCTTACAATTTGGTCAATACGCAAGTCCTAGATTTTGAATTGACACAGAGCTTGTAAATGATTCAACGTTAACTTCAATGCGCGGCGAATAAGCTTCAGATTTTCAGAGTTTTAATTCTATTGTCTAAGGAAGTCATGGTTTATCGATCACAGCTGCAGCATATTGTTAAGATGGTCTTTTATTTAAAGGTGTATTTTAAAAAAAGGTTTCCTTTGTGTTTGAGGATACGGAAGCGGATTCGTTTCGATTTGCGGATGCGACTGCGGCCGAGGAAATGGCAATAAAATTGAGGCTGCTTAACGGTAGACGGTTTCTGGCTCCATTTACCACTCCATAAAAATTAAATCGTTTTGGGGTCAAATATTGATAAACATATTGAAAAAAATATACTCTTATGTATTCAGCGTTAAAAGGGTTTATGTTTATATAACTTAAGCATTCATACATTAACATATTTTTTACTAAAAATCTAAACTAACTTTACGAACTATCGTTCATAATCAGCATTTCC
Source organism: Tinea semifulvella (assembly GCA_910589645.1). Lineage (NCBI taxonomy): Eukaryota > Metazoa > Arthropoda > Insecta > Lepidoptera > Tineidae > Tinea > Tinea semifulvella. Next base: position 8,561,501 of record OU342586.1, read on the forward strand.
ATTGTTTCCGTTACAATAAATCAGTATACAAACGACACTCGCCGGAATTCGTTGTTCCATTATGCTAACCAACCTTTCTATAACTGACAAACAAACAAGCGCGGCGGTGGCTCGGTTGTAAGTACACTTTCCTTAATATCCTATAAAGTTTGGATCAAACCCCTGGCATGAACCAATGAGAAATACACTTTTCTTACGTACATTTATCATAGATTTACAACACCACCGTTCCCGTGCCTCGGAGAGTACGTTAACAACTTGTGTAATCGTTAATAAATTGTCATTAAAAATTGACTTCATATCTTCGCCAAGTCGTCTGGCCAGCGTGGCGAGTATAGGCCAAATTCTCCAGATATATGTTCTGGAAGGCCCAGCTCCAGCAGTGGAGGTCTAGGACGCTGCGTTCTAGGAGCTGTAACGATGAAAAATGATGAAAAGTGCATCTGGCAGGGGTTGACCAAAAGAACAATGGTTCAGCTTGTTAATTTTAAAAGCTAACTTCGGTTTTATAACGAAAGTCAGCGTTTTGGACTTAAATCATTAGAGAAATACCTAGCTTAGCTCTTTTCATGCCTCGCTGACCTTAAACTGTCAGTGTCCAAGGTTTTATTACGTACGACAAAAACTAAGTACCTACCCTATATCAAAATCATTAGGTTAAGAATTTGTCCCTTAATGTAATTAATTGATAAAGTTAGGCTTGTAGGTTTAGCTGAGAGTTGTAAAGAGATGGTTAGACCTGATACCAAGGTGTAACAGGTAAGGCAGACCTTCGTCACAAAATGAGATATTATTTACTTCGTTTTTATTTAGTAATATCTTAGGGATGATAGATAAATGTTATAAATTACATTTTTACATTAAACCTTGCAGTAAAATGTAAAATATAAAACAAGAAAATTACAATTCAGAATCTAAGTCTACGCTTCGCTACGCTAAGCATAAGGAAATTGTATGAAGCACGTTTATATCCAAGCAAAGACAAGTTACTCATATATATTATAAAAAATGGGGCAAGCAGCCACACGGTATAAGAATTAAAACTATCACAATCGCCTCAAAAATACGAGTAATTACTTTTGGAACAGGAGCGGTGGTGGCTTTGTTGTACGAACGCATACTTTAAAATCGTACAAAGGTCAGTTCAAACCCACCCGGCATGTACCAATGAGAAATACACTTTTCTTACGTAAATTTGTTATAGATTCACAACACCACCGTTCCCGTGCCTTGGAGAGCACGTTAAGCCGTCGGTCGCGGTTCCACTTATACTAACTTATGGAGATATAGTATCATCACGAAAGTATCTCTTTTGGAGTAGTTAGAATTCACACATTTTTTTTTTTAAGAAGAACATTTATCCAACTTTACAATGGGCCCATCATGACAAGTGGCAAGCTCGTCGATGTCTCTAGCATACCAAACTTGAAAAACATCACAAAGAAATTAAATAAATGATTGTGCCCCCAGGAATCGAACCCGGTATCTTCGAGTCTAAATCCACGGACTTAACCGCTAGACCACGGAGGCAGTTAACTTTAATAAATTGTCATGAAAAAATTACATCGGATCCTCGCCAACCCGTGTGACTAGCGTGGCTAGTGTAGGCCATATTCTACAGAAATTTCTAGAAGGCCAGTGCAACAGTGGAAGTCTAGAACTTTGTGTTCTAGGAGCTCTGATGATGCTCGACATGCATTTTCAAATATTTTTTGTTGTTTTTTTTAATTGTTTCACGAATAATATACCGACCTGTATGCTACAGAAGTGTAAAACACGATCTTCTTTGGCAAAAGAAGAACATAAATATAAGTAACATTTTGAATAAAAATTACAATCAATGCCCGCTCTATTTTATATTTGATCTCTTTGTTTCCAAGTAAAGATAAAATATTATAGGTATTAAACATCTTTGTCACGTAAGAGACAATATTTTAACATTTTCCGTTACACAGCTATGTTCCTAAGTAAACGCGATATCAAAGACAAAGTCAAATATGTATGAAAATTAATTCTCAGCTCAAATACGACGAAAACATAATCTATTTGTGTACACAAAGGATATATTGTTTAGACAAATCAATGTTGATTTAACAAACATACTTGTAAGCAAATTTTGATATATTCCGTTGGCACTAATACATTGCTCGGCGATACCTGCTAATTAATAGGGATTTATTGAACAATTTAATCCAAAATTGTAATTCCGAGATACGGCGATTATCTGGCCAGGCGTATTACTGCCCACAATACGAAATTGGAGGGAAATATTTCACTGAAACTGTGAAAACTGTATTTGGACTAATACAGAGTTACTGTGACAATGCAGTCTGCATTAATTACTATTAATTATGATTTTAAAGTTTATCGGATACATTGTCTGTATACTACTCGTAGTTTTGGAATAGTATTTATATTAATAATATAAAAAAATGATTGCACTTTGCATATTTCTCGAGTTTGGTAAGCTGGAGACATCGACGCGATTGCCACTTGTCATGATTGGCCTATAGTAAAGTCGGCTAAATGTGATTACGATTATTTATAAGCGTGGTTTCTGACCACCCCGAAAGGGAAACGGTCGTGATGATACTTTTCTATGTTGGTTGTTATTTTCATACAAAATGCACGTTAGATATTTTATTATGCTATCTACTTTGTTCTTCCTTTTTTAACGTTAAATAATTCGTTTGACACTTTCGTGATAACAATAATAACGCATGCAGGTCAGCAATAAATTAAATTTAAAAATTCACGTCAAATACGACCATAACTAGCAAAGCACTGTCATACTCGTAGACTTAACTACTATCTCAATGTTCCGAGGAACAATTCTGATAAATTTCAGTTAAATCGGTATAGGCGTGAAGGCGAGACAAACATACACACAGACCATAATGTTACGATTGTCTAGCGGTTAAGTCCGGGGATTGCGACGCGGAGGTACCAGCTTTAATAAGAGTTCTTAAAACTTAATGCTGCTTAATATTAAAACGTGGTTTCTGACTGCCCGACTTGTCGACTTTATCCAATAAAAAAGTAGAAATATTTTACTACCATGACGCTACGGTTACGTAAATTATTATCCATGGCCGCGCACACCCCACAGACTTGGCTCAGAATCCAGTCGTTCTGTATAAACTTGTATACTTACGGTAACTAACATTTCAGTAAATAAATGTGATGTTACTAAAACGACAAAACACGTCTTCCACTGCGACGTGTGTAAAATGCTAACTGCTCCTACTTAGCGCTGAGGGAATATTCTAAAAACTTTTTACTCCTCTATACTTCCTGCACAAGTCTAATGAATAAATATAAAGGACATATGTAATTTTTACACATATATCAATTTTTATGACATTAATCAAATTTTAGTAAGGTGACAATCAGACGCCTTATTGTGGAAAATAAAAAAATGAAAATCGACGAACTATGTATATTGACGGGGGAATCATCGAATATGTATTTGAGAATCATATTGTTGTTTCTCTTATCATTTTTTATTGGAGATGGGGGCTTCTCAACATCAATAATAACTTGTTAAAATGTAAATAAAATTATATTAAAATAAAAATACATCTTTAGACATTGACTTTTGGAAATCAACAAGATCCGATTGTCAGAATGACACTCGCGATCTTTTTTACGACGGATACTTAAGGATTACTAAGAACCTTATTTCAACATTTTTCATTTCAAATGACCACTTAGGATCTACGATTATCACGATTTAAAGTTGGCTAGCAACCATTCTCATTTAAATTTTCAATGCAGGTCTTACCTACCTAAATAAAGATCATATAATCGCATAAAAGGTAAAATAGCTAAACAAAAATATTAAATAACAACCCGACTACATAAAAAATACTTTAAATAAAACCTAAAAAGAAAAAAACAATACTCGTAATGGTTCCTCTTGAAATAAACTTGTGCTGTGTACCATGATAAAAAAAAAGGTTAAATAAAAACCCGACTGCAAAAAAAAATATATACTGCTTAGTCGTTTACGTTTTAGATAGGTTTACGTTTACGTAAAGATATTCTGACTTTTCCATAGTGGATTGAGTTATAAAAATAATTTTGTTAATACATATAAATACTATATATATTTTAACCCACATTTTTCTTCTGTCTGTACCTACCCAGTATACCACTACACTATATACAAACATGTAACAATGCTTCTATAGGTACTTTAATTGTGAAAAATCTTCGGGTCCAATGTTGCGATAAATTTTAATTTGGGGCACAAGGATGTTACATTTCTGACGGCTGATAGTGCGTAGCAATTTCGTAGCACTCGTAGTCGCCGGCGTAGATTATCCCTTCTTCGACCCTCCGCATATTGTCTATGAGCAGCACGTTTGTCATCAAATAGGTTCTCTCTATTTATAATACGTGTTTTGATTGGGACTTCCCCAATTATATTTTGGGACGGCAGTATATATTAATGTATACGAACAGCTGAACAAGTTTCAATTTGATATTACGAAATAGTGGCCGATTTGTAAGAACGTTTTCCCTTCGTAAAAATGTCGATCCGTACCCCGGCATGAAATAAGAAATACATTTTTTTTACGTACATTAACATTGCAATTACCACCGTCAAAAGGTAAAATAACCGCGGAAGCGACAGGAAAGCTGGAAATTATTTCTGCTATACAGAAAGGAAATGCCAGTCTTGTTGGTACTGGTGAAACGTCTCTTGAGATCATTTCTTATTAATGGATAGTTTACTTTTTTATTAAGTTAAGTTTATATTTATTTATATTATTAAAGTAGTTTTCGTAGCTGTTAGGACCATAAAATTAAAGGCGGAGGCAACTGGTTTGATTTCCAGTTAGGACACAATAATTTTTATGTGATATTTCTCGAGTCTGATAGGTAGAGACATCGACGGGTTTGCCACTTGTCATGTTTGGTCTTTAAAAGCAAGGAATACGGTGATGTTTCTTTACTAAGTAGTTTTCAACTATTTGCTTGGTATTAATTTTTTATTTTGTTCCTTGTAATAAACCATAACCTTTTTTTTGTAGTTTACTTTTCACAATCTAGTTATAATAGGTAGATAAACATAATTATGTCTACAAATATACCTAAATATCTAAATTCAATTGTGTAGTTTGTATTTCTACTATTGCTCATTAGTCGGTACTTCCAAAGTGTCTTAAGATATTGAGGACAGACTCGTTCGGAAATGTACTCGTAAAACTTGGAGCGAAATACTTGCTAATTCAATTATCTGCCAGCAGAAGTACCGGCATGACCTATTTTACAAATTGTTTGTACCAATCTAGAATATTGAGACCAATAACTTCGAGTTATGATATTATTTATTGCTTTGTAGATTGAAATATTTGCTGATTAAAACAAAACTTTTGGGACTTTTTCTTCCATTTACTATCAGCGAATGCAAAAGTTATATGTCGCATCGTGGTGTATGAAGCAGTGTAGCATTGAAGTTTTGCAACGCAACTACAGTAGCCATACAATGAGAAAAAAATATAAAAATAAAGCATTATTACGACCATATTTCTCTCTGGGGTGATCAGAAACCACGCTTCAAAGAAGCGGGTTCACATTTAGCCAACTTTACTAAAGGCCTATCATGACAAGTAGCAAACCCGTATGTCTCTAGCGTACCAAACACGAGAAATAAATAAAATAAATTATTGTGTCACCTCCTCCATCCTCGCCAAGCCGTCTGGCCAGCGTGGCGAGTGTAGGCCAAATTCTCCAGATATACATATGTATGTTCTGGAAGGCCCATCTCCAACAGTGGAGGTCTAGGACGCTGTGGTCTAGGGGCTATAATAATAATTGTGTCACGTCAGGGAATCGAACCCGTTGCTTCCGCGTTAATTAAATAAATAATAAATAAACGACATTATTTGAAATTATAATATTCAAGTGCATATAAAAGAACCGACGAGAAATCAAAGATGTATTGACAATATCCTTAGCAACGTAACAAACGTTATTGGTAAAACACATAATTTAGGACTATCCGATCATAACACAGCGCAAACTATTGAACTCAAATTATTTTCACCTAATAAAAGAACACCTAATACATTTTTCAAATGGCGATATGATCTTAGCAAAGACAACACTAGAAAGTTTATAAACTGCCTCGAAAACATAACCTATTTTGACATACTACAATTGGAAAATACCAATGAAGCGTTTAATTCATTTCATGATATCATTACGTTGTTTTTTAACTTATGCTTTCCATTTATTAAAATTAAACATAATTATTTTAATAATAATAAGGTAAAATGGATAACAAAGGGGTTAAAAAAATCTTGCAAAACAAAAAGAAAGTTACGATTTATCTACTATCGACATATCGTAAAACCGAAATCGGTAAAAACAAATTTAAAAAATATTCCAATACATTAAAACGATGTATAAATGAAGCACAAAAACATTGTAACAGGGACTATATAATAAACGCAAACAATAAGGGCAAGGCCTCTTGGAACATAGTTAAAAATAAGTTAGGAGTACCGGTAAAAAAAAATGACATTACAAATATAATTGATAAAAACGGATTGATATTAACAAACGGACAAGACATAGCTAATTCATTTAATCAGTATTTTATTGACATTATAAATAATAATATTTCTAGCACTAAATCAACTCATAACATATCTCCTAACATTAATCGTAATCTTAAAAGCATATTTTTAAATCCAACGTCACCTGATGAAGTATTTAAAACAATTAAGTCTCTTCGGAACACTAGGTCTTCTGGATTTGATAATATTAATACCAACCTTTTAAAACTAACGGCGCTGCATATTGCCAGGCCTTTGTCGCACATAATTAATTTATCTATTATTCAAGGAATCTTTCCAGAAAGACTTAATAAAACCTATCTATAATAAAACCTATTTTCAAAAAAGATAACAAGTCTGATAGGAACAATTATAGACCAATAACATTAATACCCATAATATCAAAAGTTTTGGAAAAAATTATGTACTCCCGGCTACTAGATTTTATAGATAAAGAAAATATCCTATCAAAGGAACAATTCGGGTTTAGAAAGCATAAATCTACAACAATGGCCAGTTACCATTTGATAGCGAATATTCTGAAAAGCATACAAAATAAAACTCTAGCTGTAGCGTTATTTCTAGACCTGAGTAAGGCATTTGACTACGTAGATCATTCTATTCTTTTGGCCAAATTAGACCGAATAGGCATACGTGGGCCAGCTCATGACTGGCTTAGAAGTTATATAAAAGGTCGTAAACACATGACACGAATTACTAAGCTGTCTGTAAAGTCGAATACAGTCGAAAATTTTGACTCTGACACTGTTATAAGTTTACACGGAGTACCACAAGGTAGTATCCTGGGTCCTTTGCTATTCCTCATCTATGTAAACGACTTGCCACAGTCTACAGTTCATGACAGCGTACTTTTTGCAGATGATACGACTATAATCGTTAAAAATAAAGACCATGATTCATTGGAAAGCCATATGAATGTAGCACTGGAAAACATTATAGAGTGGTTAACTAAAAATAATTTAAAAATAAACTTATCAAAAACTAAAATAATGCAATTTGTTACCTATGGTGCAAATAAAAGGAAATTTCAGATAAGACATTTAAATGAAGATATAGAACAAGTCAGTAAAATTAAATTCTTAGGATTAATTATAGATGAACATTGCAACTGGAAAGACCAAGTTGAGACGGTTCGGAAGAGAATAAATAGCTGTGTATATGCTCTTAAAACTATAAAATCGGTGACATCTACAGACACAGCCATCATGGTCTATCACAGCTATGTCTGCTCACTGTTACGTTACGGCATTATAATCTGGGGTAATTCAGTAGATATAATGAGCTTGTTCATAGCACAGAAAAAGTGTATTCGTGCTATTGGAGGTCTAAAGTGGACTGACTCTTGTCGTCCTTTATTTAAAAAATATATGATACTCACCTTACCATGTGTATACATCTTTGAGGTATGCAAATTTGTTAAGTCAAATTTTGAGCTGTATCAACAAAGTAATAATAATGGCAAACGTTCCATCACACACACATCCTTAGTAATGCCTATACCTAAATTAGAAATCTTTAGACGAAACGCCTCCTATATGAGCGCTAAAATATATAATTGTTTGCCAAAGGTATGGACAGAGATGCCTTATAAAAGATTCTGTACAGTACTGCATGCGTGGCTAGTTCAGGAATGTTTCTATACTTTGGAGGAATACTATGTGTATTTTAAGCAACACAAAGGTTTTTGTGAAGTAAAGTTACTAAAGAAGCAACGCTGAGTTTTTTAGTAACTTTACTTCTATAACAGTTGTTGTAAATTTTTGCATGCTTATGGCGAAATATGTGACCCATTTAATATTAATAAGACCTAATATTGTTTGTTACCATGTTTCCTGCAAATAAATATTTCATTTCATTTCATTAAAATCTATGATTAACAGCTATGAAAACTACTTCAATAATATCAATATATATAAACTTAAATTAATAAAATAAAAAAAATCATGAATACCATTGTACGTACCTTTTAAAGGAAAATTTTAAGTTTTCTGAGACTTTTTTTAAGTGAATTGATAAGATCAGATCTTTACGAATACATCAACGATATTTAATTCCTATTTATACTATCTTAATATGACTGATGAAATATCACAAGTTATTATCAAGAAAGGAATACAAATTCGTTATTGGTTCTGACTCCTAGTAGTATTTTAAGAGGGTGTTAAATTCATATTAAAAATGTTTTTCTCAGTGCGGTTGTAGTCCGGTTGTAAAAACGCTTTCCTTTAAAAAAAAATTGGGCGGGTCGAACCCCGGCGTATGCCAATGAGAAATACACTTTTCTTACGTAAATTTATCAAAGTATGACTATCGCCGTCGGTCCCGGTTTCACTAATACCAGCTTGCAGAATCGTAATTAAATTGTCATTAAAATTGGTATCAGACCCTTGCAAACCAGCGTGGCGAGTGTAGGCTATTTTTTCCAGAAACATCTCCTAAAAAGGCCGTTCTCCAACAGTGGATGTCTAGGACTATGTGTTATAGGTTGTATTTTTATTATATTAGAATCAAGAACTTGACGTATAAGATTTTAGACAGCGCTATGATACCACGTAACTGAATTACAAATTGGGATCGCGATTTACAGTTTTACAGCTCGGAAGTAACACTTACGTACTTGACTTATTCAACCTTTTTTATTATTATTAGCTCTATTCGCTGAACCCGGGCCAGTTTAATCCTCTGGCACATTGACTTTTGTTCCAAACGATCCATACGAGTATAACACTGTTTTTTTTTTTAAATTATATCTTTAGATAATTAATAAATACTTATTCATATATGCAATAAAATTCTGTATTAAATACATGACTACGAGATCACCGAGGTCCATTAAAATTTAACAGCATAAAATAACATTTTCATTTATGGCATATTCTCCTTTAGTCGTTGACCTACATCTAAAGACCAGTTATTAAATGCATTTTTTTTCTCTGACAGAATTATTTACGGCCATCGTTGAATAAGCCCTGTCTAATGTTATCATAGTACACCACTGTATTGTAATGGAATTCCGTTCGACAACTCCTAAAATTATTAGCCAACTTAATACTAACAGGTTTCTTTTTACCGCACTGCGCTTATATGTTTATCAGCCTAAGTACGTATATACTCGTATGTATCTATATAGAATAGAATAGAATATAGAAATAAATAAAATACCGTATACGTTTTCGGGAAATTCAAAATATAGATATTATAACAGACACTTTATTTTTCGACAAGAGAAGAATTTATTTATTTATTTAAAATTTGGAATACAAACAGAGATCATGGCGAAAATTTGTATAGAAACAGTTAAAATAAACAATATGTGAGCCAGACTCCATAAACAGTACGCACTAGGAACATTATTATGTATACGATATTTAAGGCGAGTAACGAAGAAAAAAAAACTTACACAATTAATTAAACTTACACTAGTGAAAAAAAAAAGCTAAAGGTTAAATAAAATTAAATAACTAACTAAAAATAATAATAGATCATATAGGTTATATAAAAACTAAAAGAAGAACAAAGTAGTTCGAAAAAAAATATATTGTAACACACATTTTGTATTAAAAATATCAACCAATGCTCGCTCTATCTTATATTTGATCGATTTGATTCCATTCCATTCCAAAGTTGTACCAATTGTATGGTTTCGTATAACATTACATTTATACCTTCAATTCTTAGCCTTCCATCTAAAAACAATGATGTTGTAGTACTGTTGTAGTCACTATAAAACGCTGGGAGCCGTTGTTTGTTTAAGGTTTTAGAATTCGTATTCTATATTTTAATTTACGTTACGTGTAATTTTGTACCACGCTTTTATTTAGTTTAACCATAACACGCAATGTAAAAAGAAAATACAAAACCCAGGGTTTATTAAAAATTGTCGTACTATTGAGAATATATATGTCTCGGTCCTCGATCTCGTATGTAAGTCTATCCTTTTAGCAGTAGCCGTTAATCTGACCGTATTGAGCCGACGTGATAGCTGCTCGATACCATCTATAGGCGTTATCGAACATTATGTGCCTTACTCTCAGATGTAGGGACTTGCCGTGTCTCCCCTCGTCACACCAATCCTTAATTAAAACTACCCAAACTCAATAAAACCGAACGTCTTGTAACGTAAGAAACCGGATAGTCCTATTTATCAACCAATGTGGGTTGACTATTACTATATCTAGATATATTTTTGGGAATTCTATGTTTTATTTTTCGGATTATATTTATCCAATATCTTTTTAAAATTTACAGGTTAAACAATAGAACCTAACTATAATGTTATATAATCTGGCTAATAATATATACATATATATATTCGTATATAGGCGAGACGAGAACGAATGAACATCTTGTAGATCCGGACCTTCAACCTGGGCGGCAAGCTGGAATTCATAACAGGACACAGGGTCGCCTTGGCGTGCCAGGCAATTTCACATATTGTCAACATCCTGTTATTGATGCAGCTCAGGTATTTGACGGTCGGAGTCTACATGATGTTCTGTCCCCGAACCTGCAGTGGTGGAGGCATCCTGCGTCTGGATGTCATCAATGCGGCAGTTTTGCCGACATTTATGGACATACGCCACTTTTTCCAAGATCCAGGAGGTCCTGCATTTTGTCAGCAGCCTCATACTTGCTTGGAAAACAGCTGAAGTCCCAAAATAGTGCAAGTATGACATCCTCCTCCCTGTCCTCCCCGTACTCCTCCAGGACTTCAGAGAGGGTTGGGATGTCATTAGTACAGCGCGTAAAGTACGGAAGATAAGCAACTGACTGATGTACTTATAAAATCGCCAGAAATCCACTATCGCAGATTAAAAACCTATCATTGTCAAAGTGTCGTATAATTAAGTTACCTTAATTAACTCGTGTACAAAATCTCATCTCGGACCAGAGATCTTTAGATGTTCATTATTTAAGTTGTTTGTTGAAACCGCTTTTAATTTATATGGAAATCACATTTGGAGCTTCAAACGAGCGCGGGTCGTTATGTACCCGTGCCCTGAGGATGGCTTTATCATTTCACAGCTCCACCACGCCCACTGGGGAAAACCCTATACAACCTGTAAAATTCAACTACGAAAAAATCTAAATATATTTTATATATGTATACTTACTTGTATATGAATTTTGCTTAAAATACTACTATTCAAATTTAAAAATTGTGGAGTGTGGAGAGGTAACAACAAAGGTTGCAATTATTATAATAGGCTTACATATTAATATTAAATATACAGAATAAATGTATACAGAAATACCTACATACCTGTAATATTTATATATATTATAATTATAAAATAAGTACTTAATACACACGGTTAAAGCAACAGACGATTTAAAAAATAATAATCATATATATCTATTAAATAAATAACTATAAAATAATATTTATAAAAAGGTGCATTGTAAAAGTCTATACTTTAAAAAATAGGAGAAAAAATACATTAAATAAGTAAATTGCAGCTTAATTAAGGTTACGTTGTTTTGTTATGATTCTACTCACTCATAGCTATTGAAATGTACTAAATAATAAAATTGCATGGCATGCAACGAAAAATTAAGTTTAACTAGGTATTTTATTTCTGCCAGCTACATAAAATATACGAGTTCATGCATGCAGCACAAGAATTCATGACATATTGATGCTCGGAGAATAGCAATGGAAAGCGCAAGAACTTTTCTCATTATGCACTGAGACGTGGTGTTGAAAGTTTCACGTAATAATTATAGAGGTGTATTATATTTATTACTACGAGTATCTTACCTACTTGTAATTTTTTTCATTTTTTTATGTTAAATTAAATTTTAAGTATTTAAGTCTTTTTAAAAAAAAACATTATTGTAATATTTTTTGTTCGTTAGTTTTTTTTTTTGCTCTTAACTTACTCGTATATTAAAAACAATTAATTATAACGTTCTTCATACAAGTTACCAATAAAAAAATATAAAATTGATAAAAATATCGATAAATTTATTTTTTAATTCGGAGTACCTAGGTTTGGTAAATCTATCATATACTACTCGTATTATCCATTAAAGTTGTGCAAATAAACACTAAAATCAACGAATGTTACGTGCGTTCATAGGAGTCATTTATAATTGGTTTTTGAATTGTTTTTTTGGTTTTCTGACGCTTATTCATATTCAAGGCCAGCATCTATAGGATACTCAAACCTCAGCTGTAAGAAAAGATCAGGACTAAGTATAGTAAAGACGGTATACTCACACCAGGGGTCCAGATTACCATCATGCACACACAATTTTTATTAAACCAACTTTGTTTTATTAAACAACAAGTTATTATTATTTGATTGTTAAGGTGTCACAAGCAAGAGTGACAAGACCGGCATATTTTGTTTACTTCAGTCACACCAGAGGGCGTAGGACGTGGTGTAGCGTGACGCTACCGTGTTTTTTTGAATTGTGATTCTGATAATGGACAATGGTGATAAAAGGAATCCTAAGGAGAGGATGATACCAAGGAATTACTACAATCTAATTACTTGTATTATTACTTATACTGCCTTACTTTTGTTAACTGCATAACTATCCCAAAAGTTTGACCAGTATATAATGGCTAGCGGGCATTGTACTCTATTCAATAAAGTTTTAAATTAATAAAACATATTATAACTATAATACCAATTTTTTTAAATCATTAGTATCATCACGACCGTTTCTCTTTCGGGGTGGTCAGAAACCACGCTTATAAATAACGGATTCACATTTAGCTTACTTTACTATAGGCCAATCATGACAAGTGGCAAGCTCGTCTATGTCTCCAGCGTACCAAATTCGAGAATTATCACAAATAAGTTAAATATTAATTATTGTATTAAATTACATTAATAAATAATTTTGTGTCCTGACCAGGTCTTAAAATGACATAATACTTATAAATGCCTTAATAATAATAATACTAGAAATAACAATGTTTTTAAATGCAGCAGATGAATTCTTACAGATTTCATGGGTCTTATGGGGATATTTATTATTTATTTAAATTAGATTAAAAAGGGTCAAACTGCGAGGGTGTAAATGGTACTTTCCCCAGGGTAAAATGGTGTTCAGTACCTGTACAACGAAGCCTATATAGAGTTTTAATCCCCTTTCTCTCAAATCATTGCTTGAAACAGATTAAGCGGAATGATTTATTGTGAAAGCCATTGTGCGTCTAAATGGAGAACAATTAGATGTCGAGAATGTCTTCTTCAGTTATATTTTAAGTACCTATATCTAGCTTAGGTACTCATATTTAATAATAACAATAATATGGTGGCGATCGGTCGGAACGCTTTTCTTCAAAACCTAAAGAGATCGAGTCGAACCCAAGCATGTACCAATGAGAAATACATTTTTCTTAAGTACATTGTCATGGATTTACAAAACCACGTTCCCGTCCCTTGGTTAAGTCGACGGTCCTGGTTCCACTAATACCAACGTTAATAAATTGACATTAAAATTGACATCAGACCCTCGATATATTTTTTTTGTATCAATATCATTAGGTACATCTCCTTAAACCCTAGATCATCATCATTATCATCAACCTGTAACCCACCGCTGCTGAATCTACCAGCGACCTTTTTAGGTCATTTGTCCATCTGGCGGGGTTCGTCTTACTCTGCGTCTCCCCATTCTTGGCCTTCACTCTAGAACCTGTTTGAGATTTAAGTATGTTATTTAAGAAGAAGTTGGTCTTTACGTTACATTTTTGTGAGATTTATTTCCATATAGCATAAGAATCAGTTAATCGCAACTAGGTTCAATAAGGCAATAGGTATATATGTACAACGCTTATTGTGCCGTCCGTGTAGATTAAAACTGGTGTTACGAGACATAATAAATGATATTAAACGCAAGATGAATGTTTTTATATTGTCTATGTCACATGTTATGTGATGACCTACATATCAAACAAAGTCAAGTCAAAATATAAAATATACTTACCTATCTAATATTTAATTTCAAACAAAAGTAGTCATTAACAGAAATTCATAGTAAATACACAATATCCCACTGCTGATCGTCGGTCTCTCTCAAATAGAAGAATAGAGTATCGTTACTATCTAGGCTTGTGTAGTTCGCAAACGAACTAGCTTCATAGAGCGCTCCTACAGAGGAACTAGTACCAACTTTGCCAGATATTCTTAGTTCGTTCCGACTTATAATAGCGAGAGTGCGGCAGCGGCGATCGGGAGCAGTGTACTTGTCACGTCGTACGAAGGATCATCTCTCTTATAATAACTTGAATATTACAAAAATGTTCAGGAGAAATAAAAACTGGTTACCAGTGATTGTTTAATACTTGCATGGTTGTAATTTACTATTATTCCATGCTGCCCTACACGATCACCAACTAAGAGCACAAATGAAAACCCATTCATATAGTTTATTAGTAAAGCAAACAAACGACTGGTAGAATCACAAAACCCTAGAAATTTCTCTGGTTTGAAATAGGGGCTCGGAGCTAAGGAATAAAAGAGCGACCTAGTTCACTAAGGAGAGTCGAACTAAAGTGAGCGCTTCTCGTCAGGAACTACTCGTACTACCACATCTCTATTACCTTCCGATGTTTATTTTTTTCATTACAGCCCCTAGAACACAGCGTCCTAGACCTCCACTACTGGAGATGGGCCTTCCAGAACTGGAGAATTTGGCCTATACTTGCCACGCTGGCCAGACGGCTTGGCGAGGATATTATGTCAATTTTTTATGTCAATTTATTAACGATTCCAAAAGTTGGCATTAGTGGAACCGGGACCGACGGCTTAACGTGCTCTCCGAGGCACGGGAACGGTGGTGTTGTAAATCTATGACAAACTATGTTTACTTTTACGTAAGCTAAATTTATAAGTGAGAATATTCCTTAGTAGTTAGCTTAACGTAACATAAATTATTGTTAAACGCGCTGTAAACTGTACATAGCACGATAAGAATCACTCAAGTAGGTCTAGGTTATATACAAGGCATACAAGGAATAGACAAATTATAGAAAATAGGTGCCCTGCACTAACATGTTAGTCTAAAAAGAAAAGTAATCATAAATAACACCGAACATATCTGGAGTGTAATTATTAATGCTATAAATAAATTAATAATCATAAACACTACCACCTAATTAGAGAGGGAACGCAAAACCGTCGACCTAAATGGTAATTATCAAAGCAGATTAATTTAAGTTGACTAAAATCTACCTAAATCATATAATTTTCTGTTAATTAAACATAAGTAATTAACGAATTCGTTTTCATATTTTATACAATGATGTTAAAATTAAGTAGATGTATTTTTGGTGGGCGAAAAGGTTCCCACAAATAAATGCTTAAATCGCCAATAAGCAATATTGCAACGCAGTTTGCGTGAAACTTTCAGAGTAAGCGATAAAGATAAGTGCTCAACATACAACATACAAGTTTATATAATATGTCAAAATACTTTTTATGTCAACTGCGGTTAATACCCAGACTCTATCTGGTTTTGCTAACGAAAGATATTATTTGACATACGACAAATTTAGATTTCTAAAAATATATAGAATATTGATTTTGGGTACTTAAGTATTTCTATTCACAGGTAATCCTATTAAGTATTACTTGGGAATAGAAAACAAATAATAATTTTATTTTGTACGTATTGCGGTATCTGTTGTTAAAACATCTCTTTAAATACGAGTAAGTATCTATCATAGCAATTTTCCATTCAAATCGGAAGTTTAATTAACGATGTCTGCCGTTAGGTTGCGGAAACCATTTGCCATAAAAACACGTAATTACTTATACCGTGACCGCAACAACCAGTTAGGAAGGGAGGGACTTTTATTGGGGACACACATATTATCATGTTTTACATTCGAAAGAAGATTAAACAATATTGAGTCCTTATGTCGTCGGTGAATACTTTATTTATTATTGCGACAGCGATAATAAACAACGAATAAGCGTTTTATAAACGAATGGTCCAAACTATGTAGAGTTTTTATTACGAAGGGCTCTTGTCACTGCTGGAGTATCCGCAATTCTAGATTTAGATTACAGGGAGTGATAAAAAAATACTTGACAGAATGATGTTGGGCCATGGAGACTTGGCAGGTCTCTGGTGTGGGATAAGAAGCATATCATAGCATTAGCTTCATCTCACATCTAAGCGACCTCGTCAGACGCGGCGAGTATGGCGGTTTCTGCTGGGAACCTCAAGTTGCGCTAATACGTCAACCTTGGTACATGTTACCAACAGCTCATTGCTCCTGGCCAAGGAGTTGTTAAAGTGGCTGACGGAAAGGTTGGCATTTATTTCTGCCTACGTATTAGCCTCGCTATACAGCGGGTAGAATGTTGCCAGTATCCTTGGGATAATCTCTGATGGGATCTAGAGTAAGTACATTTAATTTATAGTTTAGAGTAATCCTATTTTTATTATTCGAGAAGTTTTTTAATTTATATTAATTTATTTAATAAAGGTTACCTATATTTAATACAATAAAATGTCGTAAGATTTGGGTAATTACGAGTATATTAAGGATTTTTAGACTTTGATTTTGGGTGTTGTGTTATAGACTTAAATAATAAACGTTTATGGCCACATCACTTAGAGAAAAGTAATAATATACAATTTAAATTTACCTAACATGATGTGGCAAAGGCCTTGTCAGTTCAGCTCAGGTTCAGTCAGTTGCGCATCACATATTATGTCAACACCCTAACTCACTCAACATTCTACTCGTATATTAGTAGATAAACTGGCAGAACTGTATTCACTCTTTCGGTTTAATTTCGTTTTTCGCTAGAGTAATGGCCGCGGAGTCACATTTCAAGCTCAGATATTGGCGTCGTATAATTTACACACTCAGTCGTTTTTAGCGAGGTGTCCACAAATGTTAGCATTTGGAATCAGACACTGGCGAATAACATCAGTCCCTAACCCTTTGCCGACATAAACAACCATCAGGTGTGGGTACATACCTTATAGAGACTAGTATCATAGCGAATATGAGATACTTCCCGAGCAGTGGCACCACTAATGAGGTGGGAGGGATGATTTCTACCACCAGCAGGAAGAACACGTGGAGACTAATTAGAATCGATATTGACAGCGTCACCTGGGGAACAAACAACATTTCTGTAAAAGTGTATATGGTATTTTGTTACTTATCACGATTGTGATCAGCTTAGAGAAAGTGGTAAGCATTATTTTTTATGCCATTAATACTTTGGAATTTCACATAAAATATATTTTTCTGTTTTTTTAGAATAATAGTAAATAATTTATTTATTAATATACTTAATTAAAAACTACTTAAAGATTATAAAATAAATATAAACTAAATGTAATAAAATATAAATAAGTTAAAAATGTCCTCTAGAGACGACCCTTCAGGGATAGTCCCAATTTTTCTGTTTTGCATAATCGACCAAAAACTCATGGTTTATTTATGTAGTGTTCTAAGCGTAAACCTAAACACATCTTGGTCATTCAACTCAATGCAGACAGCATTATGCACAATAACAAAATACTTAACAAATACTATGATGATGAACTGCTGGTTGTAAGAACGATTTCCTTAAAATTATTTAAAGGTCCGTTCAAATCCTCGGCATGTACCAATGAGAAATTCATTTTTCGTATGTTCGTTTGTCATAGATTTAAAACACCACTGTTCCCGTGCCTCAGAGCATAAGCCCGTTAAGCCGTTGGTCCCGGTTCCTCTGATACCAACTTGTGGAATCGTTAATAAATTGACATCAGGACGCTCGCCAACTCGTCTGGCCAGCGTGGCGAGTGTAGCCCTAATTTTTCAGAAATTTCTGGAAAGTCCATATCCAACAGTGGAAGTCTAAAGGACTTTGTGTTTAAGAGGGTGTGATGATGATGATGATGACTAACTAAAAATATATTAGTCTAGATGTTGGACCCGGGTTCAATCGTGTAGTAATATGTAGTCAAATAAGAATAATATCCTAAGGTACATGGTCTGATAATGGCGTCACAAACCCCAAATCTATCCGTGAGTGAAAAGTAACGACACAATTTAATAAAATTGGTACAGACAACAGACTCTTCCACAATAAGGAAATCGATTTTTCCAAAAATAATCAAATATACTTTCATCGTCAGGGTATTGATATTATCTCACTCGATTTTGATACCATTCGAAAGAGGAATTGGTGCAAAAGATAAAAAAGTAAAAATGGAGTTAGCAGGAATGACTTGGACGATTTGTTATTTTCGGATACGCCTATTGAATAAAATCTAGATAACAGCAACTTGAGAAAAAAACTGGTTTTTGTTAATATCAGTAACATTTAAGGTGGCACATAATATTATTTAGACTGAATGGTTAATTACTAATAAATGTAAGCATTAGTCTGGGGACAATGGGACCATGCCATGGGGGCCAAGTTCATCTAAGAACTGTCTGTGTGGCTCGTTTGAGAAAATGGCTGGGATCTTTGCACATACCGCCACATGAACAATGAATATTTATTTTTATAGTTTAGTTTTTAATTATATTTCTATCCTTTAATTTTTTTTTATTAATAGTAATATATAAATGTTTTTAATTAGAAATATCAGGATTTCCTTTTCCTTAATCGTTAATTTCGTAATCCCTTACGGGGTAGTCAGAAACCACGCTTTTATAAGGCCCATCATGACCAGTGGCAACCTCGTCGGAGTCTCGTAGAGTACCAAACTAGAGAAATAATAAAAATAAATTATTGTGTCCCGACCAGGAATTGAACCAGGTACCGCTAAATCCACGGACTTAACTGCTAGTCTATGGAGGCAGTTAAAAGGAAAAGGAAATCCTGATATTTCTAATTAAAAACATTTATATATTACTATTAATAAAAATATATATAGGTCGTGAATTACTCTTCTTTTTGAAAAATAAACGACGAAAATTTATAGGCGACAGTGATAGATTCGGCAACTAAATCTTTCTCCATTCAATTCCCGTATTGTGTTCCATTATCCCCTTCATAAAGTAAATAATACGAAGACGAAGCACAAAAGAGTTCACTTAGCGTAGTATGCAAAATAGATATTTTTTTTAGAAAAAGTTAACACCACTTCAATATTCAAGCGGTGTGCTCTAAAGCCAATAAAAACAGGTAATTTTTCAAGTGCCGGATAACGACGCCGTTACTGTACAAAATTTAAATTATTACCTCAACACTTACCTACTGCTGAATATTGCCTGAATACCATTAATATTATTGTCGAGTTATTATGTGAAATGTCTTTAAATTAATTGACTTGAAAAAAGTAAAGTATCACCACGACCGTTTCCCTTTCGGGGTAGTCAGAAATCACGCTTATAAATAAGCGGATTTACAATTAGCCAACTTTACTATAGGCCAATTATGACAAGTGGCAAGCTCGTCGATGTCTCCAGGCGTACCAAACTCGAGAAATATCACAAATAAATTAAATACCTATTAATTAAATGTATTTATTTACATTAATAAATATTTTTGTGTCCCGACCAGGAATCGAACCCGGTACCTCCGAGTCCAAATCCACGGACGTAACCGCTAGACCACGGAGGCAGCTTTGACTTTGACTTAGTCATATTATAATTAATAGTTGTTAATCTAAAGAACTTCCAGTTCTGTTTACCGCATTTAAATAACAGCAAGGCAATTTTTATTTTTATTATTTAGTCTCGGAGCCCGGACCGTCCACCCACATCAGTGTCAGTGTGGAGAGCCCATGGAACATCTCGGACACTATGGGCTATCTTGCGCTTGAAGTGCTGGCCGCATTCCTCGTCAAGCTGCTCTCAACGACATCATCCGAAGGGTTTTTGTCACTGCTGGAGCGTCGGTGGTGTGGAATGCGACATGTATAGACACATTAGCCCCATCACACATCTAGGCGACCTCGTCAAGCGCTGGGAGTTTGGCGGTTTCTGCTATAAAACCTTAAACTACGCAAATACGCCAACCTCGGTACAGGTTACGAATTTGCGCTGTTTAGGGTCGAGACAATGGACTCATGGGGACACTCAGCCAAGTGTCTGGCCAAACGGCTAACAGAAAATCTGGAGACGGGAAAGCTGGCAACTATGTCTGCCAACGTATTAGAATAGATATACAAAGGGGAAATGTTGCCAGCCTCCTTGGGACTATCCCAGAAGGGTCGTTTTACTTATAGTTTATTTTTGTATTAGGTTAAGTTTATATTTAATTTTTACTCTTTAAGTAGTTTTTAATTAAATTAATTGCTTAATTTATAAGACATTATGGCCATCTTATTATATTTAGAAAATATTTTTGTAAACTTGTAGAAAAGTATGGTATGAGTTAAATAATAAAGAAGATGTTTTATTTAATCATATTAAAATGTATGTAGGAGACGAATACGTGCTAAATATTCTGCACGAGACGGGGAAAATCAATGCATTCCCTGCGAATGTACCAAGCGGTGCAGAAAATTCACATTCTCATACGATGGCGGTATGCGGTCTCCGGAAACGGTGCTTAATTTTGTTCGGAAAAGGGAACAGATGGTCGATGCAGTTCGCTCACTTCCCCGTCGATAATTGCATCCCCCGGATCTGCCTATCAATCACACCCCATCGCATATTGGAAGCGTCAACTTAACAGTGACGCCATTATCTAACATCAAAAATTATATGCTTTTAAAATACAAAATTAATGGTTTAATTTTGTCGAAACATTATCAAAATATAGAATAAATTCTAAAGTGTAGAAGCATGTACGAGTATAAAAGTCGGAAAGTGGGACGACCCTCTGCGATATAAATAGATGACCTGCAGAAGATTGGATGAGGGTAGCGGCAGGTTGTGAGCTTTTGGAAACTGTTGTGGAAAAATACTAGCTGATGATGAAGAATACATATATATACATATTTTCACGCCAATTCCCTTTCGGGGTAGGCAGAGGAAATTGACCACCATTTGTCACGATCACCACATAGTCTCGTTTCGTCAACTATATTCGGGATGTACCGCTAGCATTTTGCGTGGGCGTTCTGCCACTTTGGACAGGCGACTGCGGCTCAATTTACAATTCAATTTCCTTAGATAGGTAACTAATAAATCCTACAAAAAATACAGTTCGCTATTTTCAATTAAAGGTTCACAATATCGACATCGACATTAATCAACCTTTTCATGCCCCTTTGCTGTTTGACTGATGACTATTAGAATAATTCAAAATTAATCCATTATAATTTTTTAAACTTTATTTTGGAGAAATTAACTATTTGGCTAAATTATGTAACCAAATATTTAAAGTAAAATATGCGAGTGGTGAAACTTCAGAAAAGTTCGCGCACGCTTGAATTTTTAACATGTTGAATAAATGCATACTGCAGTAGCACTTGTCCTGTATGAATACCCCGAGTCAGGATGAAGTAACGTTTATGCGATTGTAGATTGTGAAAAGGTTCTTTAGTTACGCTAGAAATGTGGAACGCTCTTCCAACCCACGCGTTTTCTACTTCTTATAATCTGTAAGCGAAGTGTGAAAAAACCAATGATGTTAAGAAAAAACACGTGACAAAAAATCACTGACGTTTCAGGCTAAAATCTATGAAGCATGCTTGTTATTTTAGACTAGTTAACGTCGTTAGTTATGCCGAGTATTTGTTGATTTTCCTGGGCTATGATACTTTTTTCTGTTATTGTTGTTGCCAATTATTGATAACTCTACTAAGTCAGAAACGGATATGTAAAAAGACATTTATATTTATATTAAAACCGTTATATTAAATATTGTGTTATACTATTCAATCTATGAATCTACTCGGAATATAGACAGGCTAATTCAGCTAACCATTCCAAGAAGTAGAGTACTAGTATACCAATATAACTTGATTAGCATGGCAATAAAACTCTACAATCACATTCCGGGAAAATATTAAATAGTTAACAATACGATGATAAAAAAAAATGGTACGAAATTGGCTAAATGAAAAATGTTACTAATCCATAAATAACTTCCTAAATAATAAAAAAGGAAATTATTTACCTGATTTATTTACATCTAGAAACTTGACATAGAAATTTATTGGAATAATTATTATTTATGACTTATAAGACTGTACCAATATTTCTAAATGTGTAATTAAACTTTATAATTGTAAAAATAAATTATGCATGACGTCATTTGCCAAATATGTGAATTATGTAATATAATTAACACCTATATAACTACATATGTATATTATATTAGTATAACTAAATAAAATATTTTATTTCATTTCATATAAACATATTGGATTCTTTTGACATCATACTATGCTATTGTAGTATATTGCTATATACAAAAAAAAGTAGTTTAGATACGATATAAACGACTAATGTTATTTTTATGATTACTGTGCAATAATAAAATAACTTTTATTTGGAAAAAAAATATGTAGATTTTGTATCAATCGAGTTCTTTCTTTGGTACTAGAGCTGTAATGATGATATTTTAAACATTTTGCATACCTAAACTATATAAAATAAAGGGTATTTTCTATTTAAATTGTAATCTTGATAAAATAATTTATTTACTAATGTATATAAATACGAATAAAATTTAGCCCAATCCCCATATAAGATGATGATTTATTTTTAGATTAATGCTGCACATATTGCTTGTTGTAAGATATCATACAATTTCGATGTAATCACGTTTAAACCATTTTTTGCCATACTTATCCGTTTTATGCCTTATGGCGGTCATATACACTACAGTCCACCGGAAAGGTCTGCCTGTACAGGTATGCCTGCGCAGGTATTCCGTAGCGTGTGTGAAAAAAGACTTGTGCAGTTTTTAGATCCTGCGCAGGCGACCGACGCAAGATCAAGAATTAATTATTTCGAGTGACACCGTACGGTGTACCTGTGCGTGTGTGCAAGTACTCCGGTCACCTGTGCAGGTCGCGTCAGTTGTTTTCTAGTGACTGTACGGGACGGTCATTGCACAAATGGCACGTATTTCAATAACATAAGAAAATGGGAAATTCTTCTCATTTTCACTGCTTTTATGTATTTTTTCTTCAAAACTAAATCAAGGCCTAACATTGCCATCGCGTCATCGTCCTCAATCGAAGCCATCACAAAAAAAAACGCAAAAATATGGCTTACATTAGCAACACTTTTATCGTTGTATGGTTAAGTCTGAGCACACATAAACAACAGAAAGCTTCATAAATTTTATGCTCATTGTCTGATTTTAGTTCAAATAAACGAATAGAAATGCTATAGCATAACTATAGGTACAATTTTTATTCTCCAAGCGTATTTATTTAACGAGCCGAAAAAAGTATAAACTTCGTAAACACTTTAATTTTATAAAAGTTGAGTATATTTTACACGTTTTAGTTCTTCCACACTCGGCGCTCATTAAAATAATCTACATTTTTAAGAAATTTGCACAAAGCTCTAGTCATATTATAGTCGTGTTTCTAAGATAATAATTTACCTATTAAAACTTAAGGTTTTTTTTTTTTTTTTTTTTTTTTTTTTTATTATTAGGTTTAGTTTATATTTAATATAATTTTCACTTTTTTATTACCTAGTTTTAATTAAAAATCATATTTTAAAAAGGTTTAACGCTTTGCATCCCTTTCGCTCGCATGATACAAAATTTTAAAAGATTTTTTAAGCTTGAGTGTGCTGTTGAGAAATTTTGTCAGCCAGCTTTCTAGGAAATAAAATTACTGTCATTATAGACATATTTTAACTTTCATATAATATTTTACACAGTGAAAAATGGCAAAAACATTTATAACGGTTTTTCTCTATTATTTTATACTAAAACAAATCTATAGAAGAGAAGACGAATTTCTAAGCTTTCCATGTATTCACCGTGCGGGTGCCGGGTCCATTGTGTGTGGGTAAGAGATGAGAAGAATGGTGTCTCAGGCTTGCGACCGACAATAGGCCCCATTTTTATTGTATTGCGCAACAAGACGCTTCTCTCCCTACCCAACCAAATACTGTATGATTCCGTTATTGCCGTCTTTGAAGCTCTTTCCATAAATGTATTGACAGCAGACCTGCTAAGGCCCAATTATTTCAGTAAGTGGTGCAAAGATTTTGCTGGAACTCCTCTCGCACCAATTAATATATCTTTAAAATGTCCTTGTAACTAATATAACTTAAAAAAAGTTTTGATATTTTTTGTTAACGCGCCTACCTACATCTCTTGTAGGATTATTTTACTATGAAACGCTAGTATTTAACAGTAGTTGAAAGACTATTAGTTTAGCTAGCAGAGACAGACTTTGTTTGATATTACTAGTTTTGTTTTTTTTTGTTAACGCGCCTACCTACATCTCTTGTAGGATTATTTTACTATGAAACGCTAGTATTTAACAGTAGTTGAAAGACTATTAGTTTAGCTAGCAGAGACAGACTTTGTTTGATATTACTAGTTTTGTTTTTTTTTGTTAACGCGCCTACCTACATCTCTTGTAGGATTATTTTACTATGAAACGCTAGTATTTAACAGTAGTTGAAAGACTATTAGTTTAGCTAGCAGAGACAGACTTTGTTTGATATTACTAGTTTTGTTTTTTTTTGTTAACGCGCCTACCTACATCTCTTGTAGGATTATTTTACTATGAAACGCTAGTATTTAACAGTAGTTGAAAGACTATTAGTTTAGCTAGCAGAGACAGACTTTGTTTGATATTACTAGTTTTGTTTTTTTTTGTTAACGCGCCTACCTACATCTCTTGTAGGATTATTTTACTATGAAACGCTAGTATTTAACAGTAGTTGAAAGACTATTAGTTTAGCTAGCAGAGACAGACTTTGTTTGATATTACTAGTTTTGTTTTTTTTTGTTAACGCGCCTACCTACATCTGTTGTAGGATTATTTTACTATGAAACGCTAGTATTTAACAGTAGTTGAAAGACTATTAGTTTAGCTAGCAGAGACAGACTTTGTTTGATATTACTAGTTTTGTTTTTTTTTGTTAACGCGCCTACCTACATCTCTTGTAGGATTATTTTACTATGAAACGCTAGTATTTAACAGTAGTTGAAAGACTATTAGTTTAGCTAGCAG
The DNA here is from genome assembly GCA_910589645.1 of Tinea semifulvella. Classification (NCBI taxonomy): domain Eukaryota; kingdom Metazoa; phylum Arthropoda; class Insecta; order Lepidoptera; family Tineidae; genus Tinea; species Tinea semifulvella. Next base: position 8,587,123 of record OU342586.1, read on the forward strand.
AGACAGACTTTGTTTGATGTTACTAGTTTTGGTTTTTTTTGTTAACGCGCCTACCTACATCTCTTGTAGGATTATTTTAATGTGAAACCCTAGTAATATGTATACATATATATATATATTGTATACTAGCACGACATGTGACCTTGCGCTGACCTAATGTAAATACTTAGGTAAATACTTCTCCGCCCCGGCAGTAAAATAATCCTACATCTCTTGTAGGATTATTTTACTATGAAACGCTAGTATTTAACAGTAGTTGAAAGACTATTAGTTTAGCTAGCAGAGACAGACTTTGTTTCATGTTACTAGTTTTGGTTTTTTTTGTTAACGCGCCTACCTACATCTCTTGTAGGATTATTTTAATGTGAAACCCTAGTAATATGTATACATATATATATATATTGTATACTAGCACGACATGTGACCTTGCGCTGACCTAATGTAAATACTTAGGTAAATACTTCTCCGCCCCGGCAGTAAAATAATCCTACATCTCTTGTAGGATTATTTTACTATGAAACGCTAGTATTTAACAGTAGTTGAAAGACTATTAGTTTAGCTAGCAGAGACAGACTTTGTTTCATGTTACTAGTTTTGGTTTTTTTTGTTAACGCGCCTACCTACATCTCTTGTAGGATTATTTTACTATGAAACCCTAGTATTTAACAGTAGTTGAAAGACTATTAGTTTAGCTAGCAGAGACAGACTTTGTTTGATGTTACTAGTTTTTTTTTTTTGTTAACGCGCCTACCTACATCTCTTGTAGGATTATCTTGCTATGAAACCCTAGTATTTAACAGTAGTTGAAAGACTATTAGTTTAGCTAGCAGAGACAGACTTTGTTTGATGTTACTAGTTTTGTTTTTTTTTTGTTAACGCGCCTACCTACATCTCTTGTAGGATTATCTTACTATGAAACCCTAGTATTTAACTGTAGTTGAAAGGCTATTAGTTTAGCTAGCAGAGACAGACTTTCTTTGATGTTACTAGTTTTGGATTTTTTTGTTAACGCGCCTACCTACATCTCTTGTAGGATTATTTTAATGTGAAACCCTAGTAATATGTATACATATATATATATTGTATACTAGCACGACATGTGACCTTGCGCTGACCTAATGTAAATACTTAGGTAAATACTTCTCCGCCCCGGCAGTATGAGAAAATTACCACCATCAGTCCATCTACCACCTATTAAAACGAATAATAAACGATTTTGAATATTACCTATTGACTTAATCGTAGTAAATAAATCGTTAGCTTAGAAACACTTGCGTCATTTTCCGAAATACAATTATTTATTTTACGCACTCATAGGCTGAAACAATTTTCATAAGTTGTACATCCAGTTGCATAAAGGATGATTTAAATAATCTCATATCAATATTTAACAGTAGTTAGTTTGTAATAACCAATTTTGGCTAAAGCATACATTAAACATGTCAAAAGATAATCAGCCTTTCTACAACTGACCGTCAGCCTGATAATGCAGGAATATTTAAGGAAAAGATTTTGTTAGTGAATGTAGTCAGTTTCTCACATTTTTGGACCTCGCGTACCGTTAACCATAGGGTGAACTGTCAATGTTATATCAATATAATAAAATTACCTTTTCGCCACTGTCCGAAGGTAGATAGAAGGTGAGTACGGTAAGGAAAGAGATCCCCATGCAGGGGATGATGATGTTGACGGTGTAAAACAGGGTTTTCCTTCTCATTGTGATGTTAAACGTGATGTCCAAGTACGGCTCGTCGCAGCACGTGTAGAACTTCTCGTTTCTAAAACAATACAGTAATATTAAATAAAATATATGGATTTCTAAGATAAGTTCTATCTATCCCTTCTCATGTATAACATTAATGGCTTTTAGTCTAAATCTTGTCGTGGCAAAATTGTCGAACAATTTATGGGTGGAAATTCGTCAAGCGCCCAACAGATCACTGTTTAAGAGGATGGTACTCACATAACTTGGACAGTTCTTCATACGCTATGAAGAACTGTTAGATAGTATATGTAGTGTATATATATATATATAGTATGTAGTATTGTGTATATATTAGTACCTATGTATTTGTCACTATATATTTATATTACGAGTATATTATTAAGAATTAACTGCAATGAGATTGAATAATTTATTTAACCTACCTCACAACTCAAATGGTTTCATTGTCCCAAAGGTTGGTTGATAGCGAATACCAAGCGGCATTAAACCAGCCTCTCGTAAAATTGCAAAAGAGAAATATAGTATACTAATATTCCAATATTAAATCGCAAAATGGTCTAGAGAACCGATATATCATCATTTAATACGTCACCTATTCATCACAGCCCCCTAGAACACAGAGTCCTAGACCTCCACTGTTAGAGATGGGCCTTTCAGAAATTTCTGGGGAATTAGGCCTACACTCGCCATGCTGGCCAGACGGATTGGCGAGGGATCTATACCTATATCATATCTTAAATTCTAAGTTTAGAATAAAAAATAGTAGTGTAAGCAGATACGCGCGGTGGTGGGTCGGTTGTAAGAACGCGTACCTTAAATCCTACAAAGGCCGGTTCAAACCCACACGGCATGTACAAATGAGAAATACACTTTTCTTACGTACATTTGTCATAGATTTACAACACCACCGTTCCCGTGCCTCGGAGAGCACGTTTAGCCGTCGGTCCCGGTTCCACTAATATCAACTTGTGGAATCGTTAATAATTTGTCATACAAAAAAAAATTACATCATATCCTCGCCAAGCCGTTTGGCGAGTGTAGGCCAAATTCTCCAGTTCTGGAAGGCCCATCTCCAGCAGTGGAGGTCTAGGACGCTGTGTTCAAGGGGCTGTAATGAAGTAGATACATACGTTATCTGACATTTAATAGTAGGTACGAATATAGGTATTATTAGTATAGGGATGTTTACTCGAATCAAAGAAAATACGACGAGCAAAACTAACATATTTTATAGTAGGCTATGTCGAGCGAGGCCATGCCTCATGGGCTGATGGAACTCATTTAATAACTTTTACTAACTCTCGCGAAAGCTGACTAACTAATAAAAGTTCTGTCAGAACTTTGAGAAACTATTTGGCCTCCCACCGATGAAGAAAACTGCCTTTCACCGTCCTAACGGTTAATAAATAATAAAGATCTCTGTTTCCTAAATATACAAGACCGTTCAGCGCCTCTTCGCACTTCCTCTCCATTAAATATTAACAGTAACAACTTAACTTTTACCGACAAAGCAACCAAACTTTTGAATAATAGAAAAATATGCTTTGTTACTAAATAACTTGGTTGACATTGACCTCTTGTTGTCGCAGGAACAAAGGACAGAATTAAATCATCCCTCGCCCGCGGTGTTATCTTTTATTATTTCTTCAGCTAACAATGCGGCACGAACGGACTCGCGAGAGTAAAATAAAATATTCCGCGTTTATATTTCATTAACGTTATTGCTATAAGCCGCGGTACAATAACGATGATTTCGGAGCAAAAATGCTGAAGACAAGAAAAAGGAAAAACCTTTTTTTATTCAAAGATCAACAAGATGAACCCATTACAACCGCGTCAAACAAAACATGCTTATTCTATACCAGCTTACTAAAATAGCTTGGATTCTTTGTTCTTCGGCTGCATTATTATCTAGTTTTCCGGTTTATTCTTATGGAATATTTTTTATTATTATAAAACTAAAGTAAACTAATTATTTATCTATTCAACCACAACCAGTAATCGGTTGCATTATTACTTGCTTAAAGTCTATGAATCGATGATAAATGTACCACGTGGATACCAAGGTACTTATTGAAAATCAAATTAAATTCTAAGTTAAAACAATTAAAAAATTAAAAGCAAAACAAAACACAATAATAAAATAAACATAAAGAAAAAATAAATTTATATTTAGTCTATAGGTATTATTAATCTCTTTATATTATTTTGATATTCTGGAGATAGCAGAGATTAGTTTAAAAGAAATTATTATTTATGAATTTATTTTATTCCCTTTGCAGATAGATTCTAACAGCGCACTGTTCATTTTTGTACATAGCATGATTAACTGAATGATTTTAATTACGGCAGTATTTATTTATTAAAAACTGGACCACAAAGATTAATGCCTTATTTATTACCTACTTGCCTCAACCTTCTGAATTAAAAGCTTTTGTACTATAAAGTTTGACTCTCTCATGCATGCATACACGACGTACCGACCTATTCACACCGTCTAGTTACGCTACGAACTTTACCTTCAGTCCTATTCCATTATTTAAGCGCAAAAGTTATTAGTGGATTTCGTTATTTACGTCAGAGCTTGCGTTTACAAGTATATAATACCGTTAAATAGTATATATCGTTAACGGTTTACATTATATAACGTTTTTTTTTTAAGAAAAATATTTAAAAAACTTTATTGCACTATCTACAAGAGGCGGGCTTAATGCCGCTAGGCATTCTCTAGCAACCAACCTTTGGGACAATGAAACGATTTGTGTTGTGAGGTAGGTGAAACCATTAAATAGATTAATAGGTAATTTAAATGAAATCTAAGTATTATATCTATATAGAAAAATACATACTAATACAATACTACATATACTATATATATATATATATATATATTATACCTACTCTACATATAATACCAACTTACACTGTGTAACTGAACTGTTTAATTAAGGTGAGTATACCATCTTTTTGAAAAGTGATCTGTTTGGCACTTGACGAATTTCTACCGGAAAATTGTTGCACAGATTTGCGGCCACTAATGCAAAAGAGTTAGACTGAAAGCCAGAGTAATGAGAAGGGATATATAGAACAGAATAATGGGACGAACGGAGAGATCTGTTATGAAATGAGGAAAGATAGCTAAATTTGTCCCTGAGGTATTTCGGTGTCGCAGGTTCACGTTTTAATGCAGGTATATGTTTAAGCAATGTAATACATCTGATGTTCATATTATAAAATGCAATAAAATATCTTTATTTATATATTTTAAAATTTATTACACTTAATAGAAGAGGCGGACTTAATGACGCTAGAAATAAAATTTATTTCTATGGAATATGATAAATGTTTTCATATACATAATTAAAATATAATTGAATGTCATGAATTTAGTTACATAATACGAGTATGTCAAAATTTACAAATAAATATAGTGCAAATAATTAGTATTTTTATTTATTACATATGATATTATTCTTTCAAAATTGTATGGATACAACTCGCTCAGCGATTATTCTTTTATGATCAACAATTCCTTTTACATTCGACATTTAAACGGATTATTGGGTAATTGTTTGAGAATATCTGGTAATAGGTATAAATACAAATGCACATAACGTAATTTTAATAAGTGTGTAATCCACTGTAAATGTGCGCTACGACATTGCTACGCTCAATTTTGAAACATGAGTTTTTTCTAACGTCACTCAAGAGACGATCGTAAAGGGACAGCTACAAAATAATTTAAAAAGAGTATGAGTTTGTCCTTTTTTAATGATTTTATCATTCGAAGCCGGTTTTAAATTTATCTGTTGTGTTGTATTATTACATAAGAAAGGTATTGATTTTACTTCCTTAGTATAAACCACCACACGTGACGCTATGCAACCCTAATACCTATAAATCTTACTATTTTAAGACTGGAGTCGGTAAAGCATACTTGCTTGCATTGATTACACTTCCTCGTACATAAGTAAAAACAAAAGTTATAGCCGTCAGGTATATTCAAAAATATTTATTTAATAACAAACGTTAGGTATATCAAGGAATCCTTTAACTAAAGGAAATTGTCCATTTTAAACGCTATTGGAGTTAATATTCACATGTGCACAATAAGCGTAAAGTACTATTAGAATTAATCATTGTATAATATTTATATCGCTAAAACTGACAGTAGGTATATATAGAGGCATTATATTATATTATGCCAATCAAAAACTTCCGACATTTTGTATGAGTATGCTGAGAAAATGCGTGTGTAAACAGTTTACTACATACATATATACAATTAAATGGATTATATGTAATTTCAATGAAAATCACTAATAATTCTTTAACAGTTTTGTACTAGTCTAACTATCAGTTACATTCTGTCGCTGTCCTTTTCAGAAAGGCATTCTCTCAGCAGCTAGTATTATCGTACTATGATTGATTTCTGCTATGGTCTCGATAACGCTTTATTATTTCTCTCCAAAACATAACTTGAACATTGGTTTGTATGAGGCAGTAGTTGAGACAAGGCCAGGTTCTCAGCAAGAGGAGTGTCGGCATAACGAGACCGCTCGCCTGGAGGGGGCAGATAAGGAGCCTACCATAGAACTAACAAATACATAGAAATGTCATGTGCGACCTATTTTTACCCGACTGCGCGACGAAAACAAGAATTATGTGTGTATCTGCCTATATACGAGTATGTATGTTAGTTCCTTTGCGGCACTCTAGAGACCAAACGCGTGGGCCGATATGATTCTTACGTCAATCGATTCGTCTTAATCATTCGAATATCACTGACGATATGTAATTATTCAAATTTCAGTAAGGCGTTTCTTGTAGAAAAGAAAAAAATTAAAGTTGTACAATGTTAAGTGGGGTATTTGAAAATCTGGTTGAATATTCTCTTATTATTTTAAATAACAAATTCTAATACGGAACATAGTGGCTTTAACAGTCGGGACCAATTAAAAACCGAGACCGGCTCAAATCTTCACAACAATGGGTCCCGACTGTTAAAGTCCGCTTTGGAATTTATTATTTGTTTTATGTGTGTATCAATCATAAAATCATGGTGTAGTTTAGCGGTTCTAAAATTGTTTGGCGACGAAACTTTTGGGCTTGTTTTTTTCATTTTAGTTTTTATTTAAATTAATTTTCTTACCAGTCCAGTCCAGTAATATATATCATATTTATAAGTTGTATTCGAATAATCAAATTGACTTTAATGATTTGCTTTTTATGCGCAGCCAACATAGTGATAGTTAAAGTCAGTTGTTTTCATTCTTAGAACTCACGTCTAGCTCGTCAGTAGTGATTAAAAAATAATTATTTTATTTTTAAGATAGACTTCGTGTTTTAGGAGTTTGGATCATAGGTGACCGTAGATGCGGATAATTTGTGATATTTCTCGAGTCTAGTTCGCTAGAGACATCGACGATATTGCCATGATGTTGGCTAAATGTGAATCCGCTTTTCATTAAAAGCCTGATTTCTGAACACCCCTGAAACTAGAAGCTATTATTGTTACAAATTGCTTCTACGAACGTGGCGAGAATGGTTTTAGATTTTCTGTTGATGTCATTTCTAGTTTATTATAAGTTCTGTGGAATCTACACATACGAATATATAAATTAAAGACCGGCAAATACAACTTACAAATATTGTTTTAGGGCCAACGTTATTTAAAAAAAAATAGGGGTAAGTACGTAAAACTGATAATTCACCAGTTATAGTAGATGAATCTACCAGAATATTTAAAAGATAAATTCAATTTCCTTGACATAACTTTACGCTGTTGCTCCAACCTTACGCTCTCTTTCTCCAAACAACATACCGCATTCGTGTCCAAGTCATTTGCGGTTCTAGCTGTCCATCTTTGGATACAGTTACATTACTATTCATCAAGCTCAAAATAGAACATTATTTTTAAAAAACTGGTTTTGCGCATTATTATATGCCTCTCATTATAGTCATCATATATTGTAGGTAATATTTTATGTATGTATATTCATACAATTTAAGTATATAGTTTATTTGTACCTACAAAAATAATAAGTAATTATTGATAATTATACATTTGACATCTAATATTCTCTAATAGTTTTAATTGCACCTGCCATATCACGTCGTAACTGCATTACGGTCTACTTTTGTACTTTGTGCAATAAAGGCTATATAAATTGTGGCGGCTGATGGTCAGGTAAATGAAAGACTTCTTCTCAGCTCACCAGTATATTGGCAAAGACCTAATAGCCTAGACATTTTATTATTGTAATGAGTGGCGCGACCTCGCTCTTCAAGGCCGTAGGCTGCACTATCAGCTGTCCACCCGGTTAGATCTGGCCGCAACATAAACTAATGAATTAAAATTTGGGTCGTTTTTCAGAAGAATGTAAAAATATCTACCGGTATTCATGTTTATGTATTTTGTGATAATTACTCAATTTAAATTTTGCACAAGTTTGATGTTTCTAGCAGTTATATGTTTGTACAAGAACATACGTCGATGTATGTCGATGAAACACGTCTCGCTACTGTAGCTTAAGAATTACAATTAGCTGCCTTAATATGTGCAAGCTATACCAAGGAAATAAAATAAACATTTGATGAACTTATCTAGTGCATTTTTAGTATCCGTGTAACAATCAAGCAATTTAATTGTCGTACAGCGAAGCGTCTTGAATCACTAATCAAAAAAAGAAGTGTCGACGAGCTTTTTTTTATTAACATTAGGTACATTTATTATAATCTATAAATTCTATGCACTATTTATATTCGCCATAAACTTAATACTTACACTCTGTGGTTATTTATTTTATGTATATTAATAAATCTAATGTATTTGTATATAAGCATATATTAATGTCTAATAGTCTCTATTAGTATTCATCACACCTGTTTTATTTGTCGTAGGCTTTAGTTGTTTAGGCTTGACCAGTATACTCGTAGAATGTGTAGCGACATTATAGTATAGTAGGCGCCTTTAGATGTCGTGTAATATGTGTATCATCACGACCGTATCGGCATTTAAGAAGCGGATTCACATTTGGCCAACTTTAATATAGGCTGATCATGACAAGTGGCAAGCTTGTTGATATCCCCAGCCATCGTAACAAACTCAATCATATTACAAAGAAATTATTAGGAATCAAACCCGGTAGGTCCCTACCTAAATATAAATCCTCAGTAAAATAATAATATTTTTATTAAAATGCTGTCATAGCTTCTCATTGCATACTCTACCGCGATAGGACCGGGAGTCGTCGTCACCCGGTCTTGTAGAAATTACAGATAAAATTGTCAAAAGTATTTGAAACTCTGCTCACCTTACAGCCGGCACCTCCAGTATATCCCACTCCACAGACATGTAGAACTCGGAAAGGTCAACTCCGACCGTCACCACATTACTTCCTGCTTGCTCGTCCATATGTCGGAGGTCCACCTGCATAGTAATATAGTTAGAAACAAGTTTTAGTGATATGTTACAACAGATTCTCTATACTGACATTTCGAGCTAAACTTGAAACAAGATAAGTAACTAACAACCCAGTAACCAAAAATGAACTATCCAACAAGTCTGAAAGAAAGAAACTCTCTTTGAAATTATATAATTTATATCTGCTCTGTTTATGATGTAAATAATTTAAACCAAATTACCTACCGTATGAGTAACTGAAATTTCATTTACCTATTTATGTAACACAACAATTTAGACTACCTACGAAACTAATATAGTTGGTACTTATTTAAAATATTTATTTAATAGTTTATATTTATTGCTTTATATAAACATAATCTCACGTTAAAGTCGATAATTCCAATTTTTTATAAGTTTTATGAATTTCATAAAACATTAGTTAGGTATAAGTTTAGTGATAGATATTGATTCTAACGTGAAATAATATTTAAATTTTATTATAATATAATTAGAACAAATTATTTATTAATTGTTTATTTATACACAAACTCTCTAGCACAATCTGTTGGCAATAAATAATAAAAGTACTAATTTATTTATGCCAAAGGTACCTACGACCTACAGTATGTGCTATGAGATGCGTATTAACTATTTAATCATTTTATAACACTAGGCATAATATCAACACATAGACGAGGAGAACTTTCCAATACAGATTTCAACCACAACAAAATCAACTGTAACAACAACGTATTAATAATTCATGCGACGTAACCACAGCGCGAGACACTGAAACACCGAGATAGTGAAGATTGGTATGACGAGCTCCCGAAGAGAGGACGGGAGCGCCGGCTCCGCGCGCCGACGTGTGCATGCAACTACCACGTGGATGGAGGCGTGCGCGACCCGAACCCCTCCATCCACGGCTCTACAACATCTAGGTAGTGCATGATGTTCTGTGTGGGGAACTGTATGAGCATGCAAGGGCACCGGCCGCCGGGGTAACGTCGCCACGGTGCACCCGAGAGGGAAAGGTATAAAATATAATGCGATATGATGACTGTTTTATGCTCGATGGTGTGTTGAGCACGAGTGTTTGTACAATAATTTAATAGAATATCTGAAACATCGACGTGCTGTGCGGTAACAGTCGCGTGTAGGTTTCGTGTAATGTAAGCTGTGTCCGAGCCGAGGCTGGAAGCCACCGTGATCGGGAATGCAAGTGGACGGACAAGCGGAGACATGCGACAGAGGGAGACATCCAGCGTGTGGGGAGCATGCAGCTACTGTGGGGGTAGAGTGTGTGTCAGTGTGTGCGCGGGCGGAGCCGGCCGGGGGGGTGGGAAGCTCGCGCTGACGCTACTTCGCAGCTGCCTGGTCGCAGAACTCAGATTACGATGGGCGACGAGTGCCCAGAGCGACATTTGATCGCCTATTAAATTATCAATTGCTTGGCGAAAGAGCGTAGGCGGAGCAGGACAGTGTTGAGGTAGGTAGGGGAAAATACGACTTTTGCATCCCATATCACCTGGCAGTTTCAATTTTATACCTTTCCGTGTCGAACGAGGAAGGCCAATAGCGCTAAGAAGAGCCGGCCGAGGATATGCTGGAGCATTCGTGGTCACTCACGTCGACATACCGCTACTCCACATACTTTAAAACATCACCATCGCAATAGAGAATTAAACTTGCAACATGTCATACTAAAAAGAATCGAGTGAAGCCGGCGAGGCGAGCGGACGAGAGACGCGTCAGTGACTGTCGCCGCTCGCCGCCCTCCCCGCGGGCGCACGGACCAAGTCATACAATCATTATGAAAAGTGAGTAAAACATACCACATGGACAGAAAAGTAATGATAATAACACGACGAATTACGTTCGAGCCAACAAGCTATTGCATGGACAGTCGCTCGGAGCGGGGTCCTAGTGCCTACGGCCCGCTCGCGCGCGCCAAGCAGCGTACAGCGGGGCGTCACCTTAAAACCGTCATATGTCCAGCTGCCTAACTTAAGCACACACGTTTGCACGTCGTAAGGAAAGAACTCGACGTCGATCGAGCAGGAAGACTTATAGACGGCGGGCGGCTGCCACACCACCATGCCGTTGTAGTACACCGTGGCCTTGGTCATCAGCGTGACCTCGTAGTTGCCGTCGGCGCTGTGGACAAACAGAGCGGTGAGCGGCCGGCGACGCCCCGCGCCCGCGTGGGCGCCGCCTCCCGCGCAATTACCTTGAATCCGTCGTACGTCCAGCTACCGAACTTAAGAACGCACGTTTGCTCGTCGAAAGGAAAATATTCCACGTCAATTTCACAGGAAGACTTGTAAATAGCAGGCGGTTTCCATTCCACCAGTCCCATGTGGTAGATGGTCGCCTTGGTCGCCAACGTTACCTCGAAGTTTCCGTCGGCACTGCAATGTGAACGCATGTTACATGGCGGCGCGCGCTCGTCCCATGTGTAGACCTCATCGTCACTAGTTAATATATCAATTAAATAAACAATGTCACATTAATTCCTATACCTAATTATTAATTAACTAAAATGTGTATTATTAAAAAAAAAAAAAACTTGATGCCGAAATAGTAATTATATAATTTAAAGTGATGTGCGTGTGTAGTTTATGTTGTTATTAACATCTAATTGAGATGTAACATGAAACGTAGTTAAGTAAATTTATTTAATATTATTTGCTTTTAAGACTAAAAAAAAATATTTTATAATTATTATAACTAATGGAAAAACAGATCCAATAATGTATAGAATACATAACAATACCGTCCGTCCATGACAATAAATTTCCGCAGATTCAGGATGTTACAGGCGTGAAGCTGGAAACATAATGTAAGAAAGGAAAGGAAACAAATACTTGTCATATTAAGTATTCATAGGAGGAACCTTTAGGAGATAAATACTTATTCCTACTTATTTTACTTACTTACACCGAAAACACAGAAGAATCTTATTTATTACTGAAACACTACTATTAACTACTTTTTACATGAAACATGCATTATTTATTAATATATTTATAACAATATACTAGTTTAGGAATTTTGATTAATTTGTACAACTTACTTTCTACAGCACGAACGATAGAGCTATTGGTTCTAAACAGAATCACATTATTGTCTATAAATTTGGAACTAAAACACAGAAAATAATGATAAGTACGAGTAATGTATAGAGAGTGTGATTGTGATTTGGGAAAGTGAGGGTGTGGTTGTAGAAAAAGGCGCAAAGCTGAGCCGGGATCTATAAAGCGTTCTTATGCTTTACTTATCGTTAGTAGAAAGTTAAAAAGTCTTAAGCGCCACATAGGTCGAATATGAGTTTATTCGATTCGATTATAGTCGAATATATTACTAAACTGATTTTCTTTTCTGCAACGATTAGTTTAGTATTGTAACAATCGGAGAACTCTTTTAACGGTTTAGAAACTTTTGTTCTTAAGCCGCCGCTTTACGAGCGTTTTGCATATTTTTACAAGGATAATACGTTTTTTTAATTTTAATAGCTTAAACAATGATATTATGTATATTTTTTCAGAATTAGAAGTATCATCACGACCGTTTCCCTTTCGGGGTGGTCAGAAACCACGCTTATAAATAAGCGGATTCACATTTAGCCAACTTTACTATAAGCCAATCATGACAAGTGGCAAGCTCATCGATGTCTCTAGCGTCCCAAACTCGAGAAATATCACAAATAAATTAAATATTATGTAATTAAAAATCCATTTACATTGATTAATATTTTGGTGTCCCGACCAGGAATCGAACCCGGTACCTATGGTACGGTAGAAAATATTTTGCTCAACGGGTCAGCCTCACCGTTCAACGGGGGAATGCAGAGAGTATCCTCGGCAACCTATGCCCATCGGACGGTAATAAATTTTAGTTTTTAGTTTTATTTGTATTGTAGTTTTTTTTATTTATTTGTTTATTTTTTATTTATTTGTTTCAGAATTAAAAGCTAAAATTGCCTCATGTAATGTCGCTATAGTCTTAAGCGACTTTTTACATAACCACTGACGTTATGATTATTTAAACTTTTCGATACGGTAAATTTTAAATTACAGGTATTAGTTCTAGTTTAGGACAAAAACAACGTCAATAAATCGTAGACCAAGATAACTGTTTCGCAAAATAACATTTTTTTCTGCAGTTTTAAATTGAATTAATAATTCTAACCGACGGTTTTTAAAACTTAATTCATTTAAATGATAGTTAAGCAATTTAAAAAATAATGAAAAAGTGAAACAATACATCCTGTAAAACTGGGGTAAGTAAAGCTAGGAATACTTCATAGATTGAGCTGAGACACGCGGCTGCAGGAGGCGGGATCGGAAATGAGTTGAGGCCGGTCATTTATCACGACCAACCAAGGACTGTCACGGATTACCCTGAATGAATGCTCCGCATTACTTACACCTATTTTTGATCCTTACAAATAATGCTTAGGAAGATTTAAGAGAAGATTAAACTGTATTTATAAATGCACAATCCCAGTTCCAGAATAAAATAATACTATGAACAAGAGTGATAAATATAATACAAACCTATTCCGTTTTTATAACAATTTTTATATAATGTCAGAATCTGCGACAAATTTGCTTTAAAAAAAATGTTTCTTTATATTTATTTATAGCCTAGGAGCGACCTGCACTGATTAAGTATCTATATATAAATCTATTTTTTATGATATACGAGTATGCTAACAAAAGTAACGGTGATGAGTTGCCCAACGAAAAATGTACAATGTTATTTTTTTAAGTTTTAAAACAACAATAACAAAACATACCCATTGTATTATGACAAGAGCTGAAAGTGTCGCTAATAGGGGGTCACATTTTGGGATGTTTGATTTCAAACTTAGGTACTGCTGGAATCGAGCCCTTTTTCAGGTCCGATTTCCGGCCACAATAATATTTTATCAACAATTCTATGATGCAGTGTTTTTATTAAAATCGGCCCCAATTTCAGCACTTTTCAATATTGCTAGTGTTTTAGGAAGTAGCCATTAACGCCTATTTCAATAAAAACACTTTTTTATAACCATAAATATATTTCGTTAAGCAACCCATCACCATTGTTTTTGTTAGCATATGTTTTGTCATAAAAAGGGATTTCACTCGGACACTTGATCGGTGAATGTCGTTCTTACTACGGATTTTGTACTAATACTACACAAATGACTTGTAAAAAGTATCATCACGACCGTTTCCCTTTCGGGGTCGTCAGTAAGCACGTTTTTTAAAGAAACGGATTCACATTTAGCAAACTTTACTATAGACCAATCATGACAAGTGGCAAGCTCGTCGATGTCTCCAGCGTACCAAACTAGAGAAATGTCACACGAATAAATTAAATGTCAATTAAATGTATTTATTTACATTAATAAATATTTTTGTGTCCCGACAAGGAATCGAACCCGGTACCTCCGAGTCTAAATCCTCCGTGGATTTAACCGCTAGACCACGGAGGCAGTTACAAATGACATGTAACAAATTCTAAAAAGTTATTCATAAAACTTCTCCGCATCTCTGCAAATCAGCATGTTTATCAGACTGTCAGCGTTATTGTCACACTGTCATGTCACAAGGACAACTTATAGGTATTTATAAATATAGTTCGGTATTTATTTCATTTACCCTTATCAGGCTTATAAATAGGTACTAAATTTTTTAATATTCTGGAACTTCCAAAGTGCAAAACTAGTTAAGACATTGCCTTATTTTATTGGTTTAAATTTTAGAGGCAGCTCATCTAAAGCGAAAGCGAGGGTAATTGCTTCTGTCGGCCATCGTTATGCATCTAAAAGGTTCTCTTTGTCGCAGCGAGCGATCCGTTCCGACATTCAGTTCGGGCGCCTTTTATATTTCACAATCGATACCCGATTTGGACCCTTATCTTTAGGAGTAACTACAGTCGAGGGACGGGCGAGTCGCACTCACCACCGAAAACCATCGACCTGCGTAAGTAAGGACTGGCCAATTATTTATATTTATTGTCATTGGAAAATACAAAAAAAATATATTTTTAAAATTCAGATTTAGACAACTTTATTTGTACATCCTATGAATTGGCAAGCTCCTCAAGGTCACAGGAATAGTCATCATCAGCCTGTGTCTCTCTTACTGGATATAATTTAAATATGTGGTAGGCGGACTGGTATTTGCCCAGTCTGCTGGGGCGGCGAAATAACCACCGATCGTGTAGATACACCCAGTCAAGTATCGGGATCAGGCTAGAATTGCCGTCATGCCCAGTCAAGCCGGCATAGTGTTAGGGACTAATGACACCATGAGTGTCTGATTCTGTGTCTATGAGTGTGTGTTGCTAATATTCATAGACATTGCGCGCCACTTATATCCACGTTTCTGTTTTATACGACATTACTGGAAGTACGTACTGGTTGGACACTTTTGTCTTTTAACACAATCGACTATAGGACGAAGTGATGTAATTGCTAAATTTGGCTTAGCCTAATTGGACGTATTTTTGCAAAACTTTCCCGAGCAGATCAGTCTCAGAACATGACTTTTATGTCCTGTCCAAGTTAATACAGAGTCCAACCCGCTGAGATGTCACATTTTTAGCCGTGCATTATAGAATAGTCATAAGTAAATAAAATAATGTGAAAATCTTTTTTGTTAAACAAAAAATATTTAGGCATTAAGTTCGCCCATGTACACTACTTTTGTGAATTATGTGCAATAATGAATTTTATTATTATTATATATTTTACTAAAAAGGTGTTTATATAGGTACAAATATTTTTAAATTACAATGATATGGTGAAAATTGAGCATCAACGACTCCTTTGATGTATTATTTATACTTTATATTAAAGTTCTAATTAAAATGTTTGGCCAGTCCTTATCATCGTATGTCTCTTATGAAAACGCGATTACAGCGGCCGCGTCACTCCGCGGGGAACTCACACACAAAATTGAATTTGTTTTTGGATTTTCTATTTTTGTTCGCTTTTGTTAGCTTCGTGTTTTTGAGGTTACTGTGCTGATGGAAGGTAAATATTAAATGTTAAGTAAACTGCTTTATGTTCGGACGGTTTGTCGGGATGTAGTGTAGTGTAGGGTAGCTAATGTAACGGGGTAGGTGTGATCAAATGTAGGTAAATTGAAACGTAATATGTAGGTAAAGTATGTATAAAAACAAAAGAAAAATACGACATCAATTTGTTAGAATTAGAATATTAAGGTTTTATTTATATTGAAAAAAGGTAATGGCGTGTTAAACGAGAATCAATATTGTAACTTTTTCGCACATGGGCGGCTTTTATAGAATATTCCTTCTTAATCATTAATCATCGTGTGAAACTTTCTACCTACATATCAAGTTAATATACTTCCTAAGTTAAACATTCGCAGAGGGTAATTCACATCACATGAATGGAAACAGAACTTCAAAGTTAATTAATTGTCTTCTGAGAACTGTTGGAACACTGCGGCGGGTTACAATAAAATTTAAAAATACTAAGTTAGATAACGGGCTGCTGAATGCGAAATAGTCGAGTTAATGTTACAAAAGGTATTCCCGCAGCACGTATAACTCCGCAATACAATAAATTACATTACGCGCGCCAACCTTTCGACCCTCTATGGGAACAAATGTGAGTTTTACGCGATGGCTTAAATATAATCATTTCTACGGTAAAAATAAACAATTCTTGTGCACCACTTATAAAGTTAATTTTGCATATGCAGGTCTACCGTCAGTACTTTTTAGAGCGTGCTTTCAGAATCAGACAGTATTTATTTGGGTAGAGAGAAAGCAGATTATAGTGGATCGGATGTCAATGCGCAATAATTCCTTTCAAATCCAGCTTCTATGTAAACACTAGTATTTATTTCCTTACTTTACCACACACGATCGACCCTGCAACTGCACGGTGAATCCATCAATTGCTAACTCTTTTTCTGTCAATTAAATAACATTATACAAGCCATTACCTTTTTTCTTTAAGTGTCATCAATGAGAGTAAATATTTACTGAACTTATGAAATCCCTAGTTTTATTGTAACTGTTTATAATGTATGTACAAAAAGCTTAACAAGTACTTAAGGTACTCTCTCGATGTGACTCTTAATTATTGATCAGAATTTATTAAATTTTGCTTAAAGATGTGTTTTCACCAACTTGGATGGGCAAGACAAGACATCTATTTAATTTAGCTTTCTTCTTCGACTTATCAATGTTATAAAATAATATTACAGCAAGTTAAAAGTATTACTAATAGTATTAGGTGGTTAAGAAAACTTTAAGTTGGTAACCAAAATCACGACGTTAAATACTCTATAACCCATTACTTCCAGGTCATACCTAATATTTACCGGATTCTATCGTATCGGATATTTACGTTATTTAGATTTAAGAACTACCTTTTACTTGTATTTGCCCTTTTACAGCTATGAATTTATGTTTAATTGACATATCATTATTATCATATCATTATTATTATTTAGATTATAAGATCTTTTATTATTTATTATTTGTTTTATAAATTATCTGACATATGTATATAATTTCTGTACATCATAATTATTAAGTATTTAGAATGTAAACTGACACGGCCTCATTACAGCCACGATCTTATTTAAGTAGTTTTTAAGTTAGTTAGTTTTACTTGCTTGTAGCAATAAAGTCGTGCATAACATACTTAAATATGGATTATTGCCTGTTTATGGTCCAACCAATATTACCACTTTGATTAGTACATATGTTTTAATAATTGTATTGATTTTATTAGTATCCAAGTTGTTTTAAGCGAACCATGGAAATAAACTATTTTGTTTTTTTTTATTTTTTTGGTAAAATACATATTTTTATTATTGCGCTTATCAGATATTTGAAATTAAAAAAACAATTTAAGTTTGCACTTATTGTCCTGTATACCACATCAACTTTTGATGGTAAAAACACAGCTTTAAGCCTGTTTATTCTATGTTATTCTATATTATTGCGTGGACATACTTATTGTAGAGTACGATGTCTGGTCTCCAGATGTGGTCGGAGGGAACATGCAGCATGTGAACGCCGCCGTACTCCTTGGGATCCCAGCGCAGTTTGTAGTCATACCACGACTGCTCAACCCACAAGTTCGTCGTCATGATCTGGTTCTTAAGGTTCTGCAACAAAATAAATACATTTACATTACAAGTACTCGTGGGTAATCATTTAATGTGATACATTAAAAATATAAAATACAGTTCAACAATGCCTTAAAGGACAATCAACAAAAATATTGATATTTATTTATTTATTTAAAATCTTTATTGTAATTTACAATCGGCGAACATAATGCCGTAAGGCATTCTCTGACCGTTGACCGTGGGGACAAATGAGATTTCTTTGTTAGATCGAGGATAGTGAAAATTATATTTATAAATTATTTTTATTCCAATAAATATCATAAAAGTAAGCAATTCCTATATAAACATACATATACTTAAATACTATATACATAACATTAATACATACACATATACATAACATATAGATAACATTAATACATAAACATATTATAAATACTATATATAAAAATAACTACTGGTTTTAAGAAACTTGATACTTAAATAGAGATTTATAAACATTTATTTTTGCAGTCGGTCATCAAAAACTTTTGCTGAAGGGAACTATAAACCAAAATATTATCTGTGTAAATCAAAATATTTTTGTTTTTGTTGAATTTCTCAAAAAGAGCTGAATCAATCACGATATAATTTATATGGGACCACTTAAGTATGTTTTTATTGACACATTAATTTAGCTCTTGTAATTAAACATAAGCAAGAGACTTTCTCTATTGGCCTATTGATTTTAAATACGTTATATGAGTACACGAACTCTGAATGTTAATGAAGAATAACAGTTTCAAACCAGATATCAGACAGATAGATAAAGTGGTGGTCGAAGAGTTAGGATGTGTGGGCAATCGCAAGCACGACCACTGCTGACAGCGCAAGATAGAGAAGCATTGCCGCTGGCACATGCCCAATAATGGACAAACTTATACGGACGAAAGTAGAATTGGCCAATAAAGTGGTCTACCAGTATTCGTATGACATAAATTTGTATTAATTTAATATATTGTTAAGTTTGATTACAAACAAAAATTAATAAGGTTTTTGGTAATTAACAGTTTCTTTTATAGTCCTTTATTCATGTTGGTCAGATAAAACCACCAAAGGGTGAAAAAAAAAAGTAAAGTATCACGATCACCTTGCAGGGTGGTCAGAAATCACGTTTTATTTTTGAAGAAGCGGATTCACATTTAGCCAACTTAACAATAAGCCCATCATGACACGTGGCAAGCTCGTCGATGTCTCTAGCATACCAAACTCGGGAGATATCATAAATTATTGTGTCCCGACTAGGAATCGAAACCGGTACCTCCGCATCTAAATCCACTGACTGAAGGCCACCATGACAAGTAGCAAGCTCGTCGACGTTTCTAGCTAACCAAACTCGAGAATATCGCAAATAAATTATTGTCTCCCGACCAGGAATCGAACCTGGTACGGGATAATATTGTACTCGTACCTACGTACAATGGTCCAATGGAGACTAAGTGCGGAAAAGCCACCGTAATCACAATAACAATCGTACCTACAAAGTAGTAACATTTCTTTTTATTTTATATTTATTAAATTTATTCTACAAACCCTCTCACATACACTCACATATATATTATAAACAAACAGAGAATATATACTCGTACATCATTTCTTGTTGTAACATATAACACGGAAAAACAGCGATATCGTGCACTACAGGGCAATCTCGTGTAGGTATCACAAACACATCACTATTGTTCTCCTATTTTACATATGTACGAGTATGTTTTTATTTATATTATTATTACCTCCGCATCTAAATCCAATAACTTAACCGCTGCGGCAGTTTATCTATTTGCTTTTATTTCTAATGTACCCAGTCTATCATACTCCCAAAGGTTAGCTCATATAAAATGCTAAGGGATAATCGCCCTTAAGCATAGCAGTTAAGTTTTTAAATGCAATACAAAAATATAAATAAAATAAATACCTATTAAATTCGGCTGCTCATTTTACAGGTTTATAAACTTCATACGGTTTGCTTTCTTAGAATCTAGGTTAACAATAATTCTATAAAAATATCTATAAGAAAAACAATATATTACTTAAATGAAAATAATATTAAAGCTAAGAACTTGTGTATATAAAAATAAAAGCAAACGTTGCTTAGTTTGTAATAAAATCTCACCTTTCAGAACATACAGTGAAAATAATGCTATTTCGGCAAAGATACCCTCTTCTACGTGCCATTCGAGAAAAGGCTTTTAGATTAGACGCCATTCGTCGAACCCATTACGATACAAGTTTTGGAAACGTGGTGTGGAGGTCGGGCTTACAGGAAACATGTCTCGAGCTTTATATTGAAAAGTTCCAACGCTCCTGAGACTTTCTTTTACATAATGTGACGTTGAATATTCTACAGATAACGCAATGTTATGTTAATATTCGTGTGCCTGATGTACCTAGCCATCATTATAGCCCCTAGAACACAACTTCCTAGACCTCCACTGTTAAAGATGAGCTTTCCAGAACATATATCTGAAGAATCTGGTCACGCTAGACAGACGGATTGGCGAGGGTCTGGTGTCTATTTTAATGTCAATTTAACGATTCCCCAAGTTTATATTAATGGAACCTAAATTAGCTTAACGTGCTTTTGAGTTCCGGCAACGGTCGTGTTGTGAATGTATGACGAATGTACGTAATAAAATCAAAATCAAAATAATTTATTTCCATTGGTTCTCTCGAAAGTCAGAACTAATAAAATCAATACATTTTTCACAACATATGTACTAATCAAAGTGGTAATAATGGTTGGACCGTAAACAGGCAATAATCCATATTTATGTATGCTATGCACAACATTATTGCTATAAGCAAGTAAAACTAACTAACTTAGAAACTACTTAAATAAGATCGTGGCTGTAAAGAGGCCGTGTCAGTTTACATTCTAAATACTTAATAATTATGATGTATAGAAATTATATACATATGTCAGATAATTTATAAATGTATAGAACAAATAATAATAATAATAATTATAAAAATAAAAAAAAAGACGTCTTATAATCTAAATACTAATAATGATATGTCAATTAAACATAAATTCATAGCTGTAAATGGGCCGTGTCATATAAAAGTGTATTTCTCATTGGTACATGCCGGGGGTTCAAATAAATGTAATATATTAGTTTTATTATTTTTATCGTAGTCAGAACTATAATATTAATACGGCCAGTCGCAGAAAGGCTGATTACCTTTAACGTAAGCCACGTTATGGGCGATAAATGGTTAAATAATTAAAGTCTTATCGTATACCATGTTATTCACGTAATTTTATTCACCAACTTTCGCTTATTATAAAAAAGACAATCTACCTATCAAAAAGTGACATTAGTGACATTATTATTTAAATATAAAAAACGATGTCCGTCACACACGTTTTAAGACAATTCATTAGCAGACAAGCTAACTACCAATCACGTGGCGTATATCAAAATGTTGATAATGGATTATTTTAATGAAAGTAATTACCTCGATTGTCACGTGTCTTTTGCAGTTGTTAACTGACATCGTTTAAAATTAAAACTGTAAAATATTTATTGGCAGTATTTAAATGATTGTCATTATTCACTGTTAAATGTAAATTGACGCTGTGATTGTAAATATTTTTTGTATAAATTACCAATACAACTTTTTACCACTCGTGAAGCGGCAGTCTATTTCTTTAAGATACGTTAGATTTTTAAAATAGAGGATTCAGTAATTTACTGTCAGAGCATAGTTACATAATATTGTACAATTCTCAACTTTAATAGCGTTATAAATATTTTTTATACTTATAACGCTATTAAAGTTTGACTGGCAGGAATGGTTGAGTCGAGGAGATAAATGACTTGTTCAAACCACTATTTCTGAAACTTATTGGTTACATGCTCAGTATGTTTTCCTACTTAAATTATTTACGGAGACCTAAATCACACACATGTCTGAAGAAGCAAAATCTTTGAACATAGAAATTCCCGTTTTATTATTCTGCGATTTTTTTTTTAGGAAAAAAAACCCTAAATTCGTAAAATATGGTTACAATAAATAAACAAGGACAGGTTAGGAAGGCAATCCTTCCATCCATCATAACGTAACTCGGGTACTAACAAGAAGACTTCTCCCCAGAGAATTTATAAACAGGCTGCTCATGAAACCTGCCGTTTTTCTTGTCACGTACGATTCCTATTCACAACAAGCTAAACTAACATTTTCACCTGTAATTTTTTTACTAATAAATAATATTATACTAACAGTAAATAAAGAAATCCGCTATCTTTGCGCTTAATGATAATATATTATGGCTGTTGATTTCACATCATCAACTAAAAACTGTTTTATTCGAAGTAAATTAATATAAATTAAAAACACCTCAAATTATATAATTTAAAATAAACTAAATAATTAATAAAAAAATGTCCTCTAGAGACGTCTCATTCGAATTAGTACTGAGGAGACTGGCAACATTTCCTCTCTGTATAGCGAGGTTAATACGTTGGCAGAAATAATTGCCAGCCTTCCTGTCTTCAGACTATTCCGTAAGCTATTGTCAAAGCGTGACAACTCCTTGGCCAGTCCCCATTGGCCCATCGTCTTGACCCCAAACGGCGCAAATTCGTAACCGGTATCATGGTTAGCGTATTTGCGCAACTTGAGAACCTTGTAAGGTGGAGCTAATGTGTCTACACACGTCGAATCCCACACCAGAGACCTGCCAAGTTTCCACGGCTCAACAGTCATTCCGGGGTCTCTTGCCATCGCTCCACACAATCCAAGAGGGATTACTAAATACTTCTAAAATAGAATATGTATATATCCTCGAAATAGGTCTTAGTTGAGAACTCTTGAAACCTTAAAAGCCATAAATGTTACCATTTTAAATATTTGCGGTAAGATGAGTTTTTTTTTTGGCAACATTGAAGATTGAGTTCTCGTTTTCTAAACATTAATTTTGGCAGAATTACTACACGTTCTATCGCTTTTGACATACATAAATCAATTCACTTCATATTATGAATATTCATATCTCAGGAAAATTATTTATAATTATGGTGTGAAATGTATGTTATGAGTTTGACGGTTTGTTTTGTTTAAAATAAGTTAAATGGGCAATTAAAATAATTATTAATGGGAATATAAGAAATACAATTAATAATATAATAATCAGCGAAAAATTACATAAACACGCTACAAGGAGGTTTCAAGGTACGTTGCGATGTACCTTGAATTTGACAGTTGTATTTCTCGAGAGTAGTGACGTGCCGAGGCGTCCGCGTCCCTCCGTATGACAGCTGGAAGGAATAATTGAGTGGAAGAGCCGTTGAGGTAAAGTCTTAGAATACGGGTGGTGGTCTCTTTACAGGCAGAGTAAAGTTAGTTTTTCTTTTTAGTCTCTTTAACATACAGAGTGTGGCGTAGATAGTGGTCCAACGTTAAGGCGGCTATTGTATAGGTATTCACCTATCACGTAAAAAAAACTATAGGTATTGGAACTATAAATATTTTTTAATATTAGTAAAATATCTAAAAACATTTTATTAATGTGACTATAACTTCTACAAATGGAATTATAATTTAGGTCTGTTTATTGTGTATTAAGGATAAATACTAGCGCTAGCACATACAATTTCGATTTTTAATGTAAACTCCAAAGAATAAGAAGAAAATTAAAATACTACTACCTACTACTAAATCTAAAAAACTTAAAATAAGTATTCAGTCACTCTAATAAAATGTTTTTAGATTTTTTTCTAATATTTAAAAAAATATATATTATTTCAATAAAAAAAATTAAATTATTTTTACGTGATAAGAAGATACCTGTACTATAGCCGCCTTAATGTTGGGCCACTATTTACGTCACTCCCTGTATATCTACATTAAAAATATATTAATAAACTTACATTAGCCTGAAACAATTAAGGAATCCTAAATTAGGTATTACTGCAGCGCTGCATTTCAATTGGCAGATATTTACAGAATATACGAGTATGAGCACTTGTGTTAATGTAAATTATTTACTCATTTGCTAGCGTATTTTGGTGGAACTCAATAATTAATTCATTATTGTGAAGTTGTGAATGCATTTCGATTCTGTATTTCCAGAGTGAGCCTCCAACAACCCGACTGTGTAGGTACAGTTGTTGAACAACTTCTCCAACTCGTTCGCTGTTTTAGCAAAATAAAACCTGCAAATGTGATATGTAATATAACGTATTACTTACGTTGTTTTTTCACGTAGGCCGACCGTTCGCGTGCGGCAGTTGTTATTGACAAATATAAGGTAAATGTCGCCCTAGCGGTGTCGATACCATAAAGGTTCTTAATAATTCTTACTGACGTATTCTTATTAAACTTCTGATAAAGGTTGTTGTTTTCTATGAAATGAAATGAAATAATTTATTTGTCAGAAACATGGTAGGTACTGGGATGTAAATTATTATATGTAATTATATCACATGCTTCGCTATTTCTAGCATACAAATATTTATTTAGTCACATGACTTTGTCGAGCTTAGTGTCTAGGTATTCTTTTGTCGAATAAAAACATTTATTAACCAGCATTTGTTTGACTCTTAATTTGAACAGTTTTAGTGGCAGCTCCCTTATAGTAACTGGAAGCTTATTAAATGTCTCTGTTGCCATTGCATAACAATTTCGGCTATATTGAGTACTTTTATGCGCTGGAATAATTATTCTACTAGGATTTTTACTGGATATTGTTACCAGCTCACTAAAGGGTCTTAATGGAAAACTAAACGACCTTAACCAACGAGTTAGTGTCGAAATAAACTTTGAAGTATTCAACGATCATGCTATTCCGAGACCAATTTGCGTAAGGGTAACGCCACTCTCGAAGTTGTGCAAAAATATGTCAACTTTGATGAGACTATCCATTAGGCGTCGCTAATTTTAACAATAAAACTAACAGGCGCATCAAATTAGGCTGGGCTACATTCTGGAAGTTACGCCACATTCTATTATTATTATGACTTATACACACATCAAAAAAGTCTAGGGATCAAGCATGTTTATGCGGATTTCTTGTGATTGAGATGTGGCTTTGTAATAAATTTATGATTTTATAAATTTATATGGATCCTTTTTGGTGCATTTCATAATTTAAAACAGGAACTGTCAATCAAATTCGAGTAAAAGATGAAAATCAGCTGTCAATATTTTCCCTATAAAAACATAAGACGCATTGAAGACATTATTAGTGCTACTGTTTCCCTACTACTGATTAAAACCAACGTTATTATGGAGCGGCGACGTCATTTAAGCAGGGAAGAAATGATCAGAGCCGTGGGAATGATAGAAGCTGGTTCCCGGCAACGTACTGTGGCTTTAGCTCTGAATACAAGTCAGAGTGTTATCAGTCGACTTTGGACACGTTACCGAACCACTGGTACCGTGGCTGAGCGCCATGGAGGACGGTATCGCTGCACCACACGGAGACAAGACCGATACATTCAAATCACAGCTCGAAGAACTCCAACAATAACCGCCATGATGTTAGCCGTGAGCCTTCATCGCTCTTCAGGGAACTTAATTAGCGACCAAACAGTCAGAAACCGCTTGCATGAAGTGAACCTTCATTCCCGAAGACCGCTACGGGTACCACCTATAGCAATGCACAATCGTAGGACTCGATATCAATGGGCTCTTGAACACAGAAATTGGACAGAAGAACAATGGCGTTTCGTGTGCTTTTCTGATGAGTCTCGTTTTGGTATGAGGCCGGATACAAGACGTATACGACACTGGAGAACCCCTGGACGCCAACAGCGATTAAAATCCTGCCAGGAAGTCCATCCTTATAGTGGTGGAACCATCATGGTATGGGCGGGTATTTCGATCGGCGGAAGAACTGAGTTGATTTGGATCAGAGCCAACCTCAACGCTCAAATTTATGCTGAGACGGTTGTATCAGACGTCATCGTTCCTCTACAAGTGCATATCGGTCCCTTATTTCAGTTAATGCATGATAATGCACGACCGCACACCGCAAGAGTTGTAAGACAGACTCTCGCCGCAGCTAACATCAATGTCCTGCCCTGGCCTGCTCAGTCGCCAGACTTGAACCCGATTGAGCATGCATGGGATATTCTTCAGAGAAGAGCTCTGCCGAATATGGAGGGTATCCAGTCGCAAGAAGACCTTTTTTTGTTGTTGCAACGAACATGGGCGGCCATTCCACAGCGTGATTTGGATGAACTCATTTTGAGTATGCCAAACCGATGTTCTTGTGTTGTTAGTGTTCGCGGTAGAAACACGGATTATTAATTGTTTAAGTTACCCAATAAAATTTAAAAAAAAACTGTTATTTCAGTCTTTTTTTCGAACTTTAATGTTAGTGGTTCAAATGTCAAAAATCCCTTTATTAGGAAAATGCCAATTTTTTTTACTAATGCAAAGGTGACTTGGTTTATCGTTACTGTAGACAAACGAAAACATTTTATTTGATCAATCCTTAAAGAAAATTTTAATGAATATCAATCAGGAGAAAAGTTATTGCAAAAATATATGTTGATCCCTAGACACTTTTGATGTGTGTAGTTGCTAAGGCGGTTGACAACAATTAAAACCGATCGCTCAAAAACAGTTTTCTTTTTAACTATTGTCAACCACTTTCGATAGTATTGAAACGAAATGGATAAAAATATATTGCTATATACATTTTTTTTTTTTTATTCATTTTTTTTTTTTTTTATTCATGTTAACTTCTCAGCGTAGCACAAATTATTTTAAATTTGGTACCTATTTACAATCAACCTTAGTAATAGTATGTAAGGTGTGTTGGTAGGTGAGAGAACACATCACGCATACCGCAACAGTCGTGTGGACCTGTGGTTTTTTTGAGTTTCATTACAAAAAAAAAGTTTGATTTGGGCACAAATAATGAAAAAACCAACATTCTTATAGTCGGATAAACAATCGGTTCACCACCGTTGTATAGGTTGTTGTAAATATCTGTTGTCAGCCGTTGTTTTACAATTACAAGCTATGTATTTTTCTCTGATGATAGATTCTCGGTATTTTTTTGATCGATAGAGTCCGAAACGTTGACATCCGTTAGATAACAAAAGTTTAAGAGTAGAGAGACCATGTACGAGAAAACGCAGAGTGGGACGACGACAAGGGTAACAGGAGATCGTGTAAAATGGCGAGCCTTGGGGTACTGGTCTATGACCATCAGTGGAGAGACACAGGCTGATGATTATGATAATAACATCGTTACTGTCCTGGTCACCAATCATGTGTCTGATAACCTTGATGTGTGTGTTAAACAAATATTATTTTGATCGTGCCATGATTTTTCCCTTGAACTTTTTTCGTGCGATAGTCATCTTGGGTGCCGGAGTAATTATTTTAGATGCTTACCTATTACAAGACGCAATCTTTTGTTTTACAAATAATAATTATCTGGACGACATCACAAAAGGCAACTTGAACAGCGTTGTGTAATAGGAGAAAAATAATGAGATTGTTTAACAATTCCAACAATAAATTATACATCTGCGTCCGCTAAATTATTTTATGTTTTTCATTACTACAATAATTTCCAACCAATTTTCCCATTTCAACTTCAATTAAATTAGAACGATGCAAGACGTTCTTTATTGTAGTTTAATCGGGGCCCGCCGGGATATGCGAGTAGCCCGGCTCTGACGCCGCTCTTTTGTTTAAGGAACCTCAACTAAAAACAATACATCTTCTTGGCATTTTATTATAATTAATATACCCCAGCATTATTAGATAGAAATCAAGAAGCTTTAGACTTTAATTAATGGTCGTGCTTTTTATTTACGTTAAAATACTTATTTATCTGAGGGCTTCTTGTTTAATATTCTCGCTTTATGATGTCGATTTAAAAAGAATTTATTAGGATATATCAGACTTATAGGGCGGGCTCAGACCGTTTGCGTTATTGTAAAGTATCAAACACAACAATATCAATAATACGGCAAACTTAATGCATGCCGAACGCATTCTCTACCAGAACTAATTTGTAAAGGTGAGGTAATGCGATGATAAAGATTGGAAATATTATTAATAATATTAATAAAGATATAAAATCAATACATAGAGATGAATTATTAAATGGTGAAGGGCCCATGGGGACCAAGACCTTCGCCAAGGAGTTGTCAAAGCGGCTGATAGAAAGGTCTGGAAACAGGAAGGCTGGCAATTATTTCTGCCAACGTATTAGCCTCGCTATACAGAGGGGAAATGTTGTTCTCCTTGTGACTATCTCGGATGGGACGTCTCTAAAGGACATGTTTTATTTATAGTTTAGTTAATTTTTAATTTTATTATTTCGGTATTTTTTAATTTATATTTAATGTATATTAATTTACTTCGATAAAACTTTAACACTGAGATTATTAAATTATATGTCATATTTACTTGTAATAATAAGGTAGGTATATTAAAATATAATATAATATTAATACTAATACAATAGGTACATAAATAAATAATTCAATAAACGTACATTAATTGGGTCATTTTGCAATTTAGGGAAATTACTGTAGACCATGTTTTTGAAGATGGAGCTAGAAGGAGCTTGTACATATCGTAAATAACGGGCCATACAAATATTATTTAGAAGACCTTTACTCCTTTATATCGTGGTAGATAGTTAACGTCCATCCTATAATAAACTTATTTTGTGCTATTAATTTCAAGCTCTATAAAATGAATGGCTTATTGCCAATATTTGCTCTTGGAGCTTCAATATTCCCAGAACGGTGCAGAAAGTGCCAGAAATATACAAAGACCATTTTATTGCACATTTCAACTGATATAAAAATCAAACAATGACGGCTTTATTAAATAGTCTGTATATTGTCTAGGAGCTCATTGATATTTAGGCATATCATTCACATTGTAGTACAAGATCCGTAGAAGAACGACCTTAACCGATCGGTTATTTGAATGAAATCCGATTTTTATATAATAAATATTTATTTATTAAAAACTTTATTGGACGAAGTACAAAGACGGACTTAATGCCCGTAGACATTTTCTGACAGCCAAACCTGTAGCGATTGTTATCGACAATGACCAGGGATGAACGTTTTCGGCTGCGAACGACATCCTTTGCCTCACACCATTTTTAAGAAAACAACTGTCAGACGTTACTTGTTTTTTTTGCTCCGCTGCAAGAGCTGCTCGAAATTTTCTAATTGATATATATATTTATATTAACATACAATATTCAATAATATTCAATTCGACTCATCATTTGCCAGATATTGTACACCCCCCAGCTTGGGTAAGTATTAAATAGAAAATAGTACGCGGTCACTTCATGACCACGTGCAGAAAAATATTTTTGTGCACCACCGCTGCAGTCTCACCATCTATCTGGTATCTTGTCTTGGTGTAGACTGAAGTGGTGGTGGATTTGGAGATGGAACGTAACGCGTGTTCCCCGTGCGTTCCAGGGTTCTATGTCTGGACTTTAGAGCTGGGACCCAGCTTGAGAAGATAACCCCGCTGCCCAGGATCCCCGTGACACCTCGTTGTCCGCTTGGGATCGGCAGCGCTCTCCGGGTCCCCATCTTCAGGCTCTCCGAGGGAAGGTACCCCTACGTATGGTCAACGGATGCATAAAGAGTGATAGGGCTAAGTTTTGGCTTACGACCCTCCCTTTATATAATTGTAGATTCCCATTGCTCTCTGTTAACTTCATTTTTGTAATATATTAACTTCATTTGCTTAAATTCCTTTGTTTTATTTGAATGTCCCGCTTAACGTGACATCTGGCGCCCAACAGTGTTTTTTAGTCATCTTCGCTTAACTTTATTGCATTCTTTGGCCTTGCGTAGCTAGTAGTTGTGTGATTATTGCATGCGTGTTTGCAGGATTGTGTAAAAAATTTTTTTTTACTTCTTCAAAGTACCTACGTTGTAAATTTTTATTAACCTTCTGTATTTTAGCCAAGTAGCTGTAAATTCTCTCAGTATTTATTTTTGCCTACAGTTGATTACTGCCTGCTGCTTGTTTTAAATAACTTAGTTTGTTGTATAGTATATATTTTCTGAAAATCTTAAGCATGTGCTTAGTTTTTTATAATTTAAATTTCATTATTTCATTCATTTTCATTCATTCATTAGGGAACCTAATTAATATTTACCCAAATTGGTTCCATATCTGGTTTTTTTTTTTTTATCTATTTTTTTTTAAATTTTTTTTATTTTAAATCATGTCTTTCGAAATTAAATATCTTTCATTACAAAAAGCTGAATTAGTTTATGAAGTGTTAATCCGTGGAGGCACTCCCACTGACAATGTGGCCGACCTGCGAAAGCAGATAATTAAATTATCAAACTCCATGCCTGCTGTGGACATTTTGGAGTCTAGTTATGAGACGGTTGATGACTTGAATGGTGTGAGTGAGAGCATGGCGAAGGCAGCCGGAAACGTCACATCCTTATCGGTTGTTTTTGATAATAATCAATACCTCCGCACTAAAACCCTACTGCACCATGTTTATCATCGACTTAATAGGATAAATTCAGATAGATCAACTGACATGATTATGGTTAAAGAGATTAGGTCAGAATTTAATAGTATTTATAAAAAGTTTATTGCTTTGGGCAGTAGATCCCAAGCAACTAGCAACATTAGTCTTTACCAAAATGATACTAAACCTACATGTAGCAATGCAAATGACTTGCTACAACTCAAATATAATGGTAAAACATGTGTCCGTGCTTTCATACAACGTTTGGAAGAGTTTACAGTTGCAAGAGAAATCCCATTCTCTAAAATATTACTGTATGCCACTGAAATCTTTGTAGAAGATGCTCTACACTGGTTCCGTAGTGTCCGGGACCATATAATTTGCTGGGACGACTTGATCAGTCTTCTAAAACAAGATTTTAGTCAGTCGGATTATGATTACCGATTGATGGACGAAATAAGATCTCGTACCCAGGGAGAGAAAGAGAACATCACAATTTACTTGTCAATAATGCAGGGATTATTTTCTAGGTTAAATAAAACAATTCCAGAATGGGATAAATTAGAAATATTATTACACAATATTAGGCCTAAATATGCTAGTACACTAGCAAGTAGTAGTAAAATTAATACCTTAGATGACTTATGTATGCTCTGTAAAAATTATGAAAACATACAAAATAGATTATCCAAATTTCACGAACCTTTTAAAGCTACTTCTGATACTTTAGCTCCAGAATTTGCATATTCTAAAACTTCTTATTACCAACCTAAACTTAATACTAAATCTAATAATTATAATAATAATAATAATAATACAAACCATTTTACATCTATTTATAATCGCAGAAATAATACAAACAGTTATAGACCAACCTTTAATAACAATAAAGGCTACCATTTAAATAATAACTTAAATTTTAATGATAATTACCCTAAACTTAACGCTATTAACTATAATACTAAATTTTGTCCCCGGTGTCGGGTGGACACACATAACTTAAGAAACTGTCAAGCTGAAAGAAATATTCTTTGTTTTGGTTGCGGCACACCTAATGTGCTTCGCTCAGATTGCAGTAATTGCTTAAATAATTATAACCGTAATTCAAAAAAACTAATAAGGCAGAATAGTATCAGACCTAATAAAAAATTTAATGAAAAGGATTGGAAAAATTGGTTAATAACACTTAAAAACTTCTTTGAATCTTACAACAAGGATACTATTCTGTTTACTAAACCGTCTACTGATAATAGACCTTATATAGATTTAAAAATTAATGAAATTTCAGCATGTGGCCTGCTAGATTCTGGTTCGGCAGTAACCATTATAGGAAATAATGCGCATGTTCTGTTAGAGCAACTAGGACTTAAGCTACATACTAACGAGAACCTGTCGATTATTGATGCTGGAGGACATAAACATAACAATATTGGACTTATGTATCTACCTATTCATTTTGAAAATACATTCCATATTGTGAAGGCTTATGTCATTCCTGAGGTGGAGCAGTCGCTCTTATTGGGCATAGATTTTTGGAGAAAATTTAGCTTATGTCCAAAATACTTGGGAACTGTTCAAAATTCTTCAAATAGTAATAAAACTTCTTCAATTAATACTAATAAAAAAGTAAATTTAATTTATTCATATAATAATTTAGATAATAGCCAAAAAATTATAGTAAATAATATAATTAATCAATTTAAAGATATTTCATATGAATATAAAGGCTTAGGCCACACCACTCTTATCCAACATCATATTAATACAGGTGACTCTGAACCCATTCGTCAGCGCTATTATAGGATGGCTCCAGAGAAACAGAGGATTCTGGCTTCCCAGGTGGATGAGATGCTAGAATTGGATGTCATTGAACCGAGTGAAAGTGCGTGGTCTACCCCTGTATTAATTATACAAAAGAAGAACGGCGAGCCTAGGCTGTGTCTAGACAGCCGTAAGCTTAATTCTGTAACTAAGCGGGATTCCTATAGCTTGCCGTATATCTCGGAAATTTTAGATAATCTTCGGGATGCAAAATATTTAACAAGCATTGATCTGTCCAAAGCTTTCTGGCAGATCCCTATAGTGGAAGAAGACAGGGATAAAACTTCTTTTTATGTTCCTGGTCGTGGTTCATTCCGGTTTAAACGGACTCCATTTGGTCTGACAAATGCACCCGCTACTCAACAAAGACTTGTAGATCAATTATTTGGCCCTGATTTTAATTTAAAGGTTTTTGCTTACCTTGATGACATCATAGTCATAAGTAATACTTTTGAAGAACATGTTT
Organism: Tinea semifulvella; assembly: GCA_910589645.1. NCBI lineage: Eukaryota > Metazoa > Arthropoda > Insecta > Lepidoptera > Tineidae > Tinea > Tinea semifulvella. The sequence continues at coordinate 8,620,141 of OU342586.1, forward strand.
CTTTGTTATTAAGTGTTATAAATAAACTTAAATTAGCTAACTTAACAATAAATTTAGATAAAAGTAAATTCTTCCGTGAAAACCTTAAATATTTAGGTTATGTGGTCGACTCGCAGGGTTTGCGGACTGATCCGGAAAAGGTTGAGGCAATAGTCAACTTTCCAACACCAAAGTCTAGGAAAGAACTAAAACGATTTCTAGGAACTGCTACTTGGTATCGAAGATTTGTACCTCAGTTCAGCACTATTGCCGGCCCCTTAAATAAATTTACATCTACCAAAAAGAATTCCCCTCCATTTGCCTGGACCTCTGAAGCAGATCTTGCCTTCAGCAAACTTAAAGAGTTCTTGGTATCTGCTCCAGTCCTCTCTTGTCCAAATTATGACTTACCGTTTGAAGTCCATACTGACGCAAGCAATTATGGTATTGGTGGGATGTTAACTCAAGTAATAGAGGGAAAAGAACACCCAGTTGCTTACATGAGTAGGTCTCTCAGCCACTCTGAGAAAAATTACAGCATTACTGAGCGTGAGACACTGGCAGTTCTTAATGCTGTGGAGCACTGGCGTTGCTACTTGGACAATGGCAGACCATTTACGGTCTTCACTGACCATAGTGCCCTTAAATGGTTCCTGTCACTGTCTAATCCAACAGGCAGATTGGCAAGATGGGGAGTACGCCTATCTTCCTTCAATTTTGTTATTAAACACCGTCGTGGTATCGACAATGTCATCCCTGATGCCTTATCTAGAGCTGTCCCTTGCCTTGCTACTTCTATATCCAATGCTTATAAAACCACTAAAGATAAATGGTACTTAGACATATACAATGGGTGTTTAAATAATCAAAATAGTTTTCCTAATTTTATAATTAAAAATAATTCTTTATATAGACTCATGAAGTCAAAATGTACACTTAATGCTGAATTTGCATGGAAGGAGGTAGTACCAATTGAGCATCGGAATGATATAATTTCTAAAAATCATTCCGAGCCCACTGCGGCTCACTTAGGTATTTTTAAAACATATCGTCGGTTGGCACTTAATTACTATTGGCCTAAAATGCATAGTGATGTAGTCAAATTTATTTCCTCATGTGATGTTTGTTTATCATACAAACTTCCTACTCATGCTACACTTGGTGAAATGGGCCGACCAAAACAATGTTCTCGTCCTTTCCAAATGATCTCAATCGATCTTGTTGGTCCTTTACCTGTAAGCAGGAAACAAAATACATTCTTATTTGTAGTGACTTGCTGTTTTTCTAAGTATTGCTTGCTATTTCCTATTAGGAGAGCTACCGCTGAAATAGTGTGCAAAACCTTGGAAAATTCTGTGTTTCTAGTACATGGGATACCACAAACCATCCTTCTCGACAATGGCAGCCAGTTTATTAGTAGTAACCTTAACACATTATTTAAAAAATACTTAGTACCTAATGTTTATTTTACACCAAAGTACACTCCACAAATAAACTTAGTGGAGAGGTATAACAAAACAATTATTACATGCGTATCGACTTTAATAAACAATGACCATCGATCATGGGATGTTGATATAAGCAAGGTTCAATTTGCCATCAATAGCTCGGTCAATGAGTCAACCGGTTACACTCCAGCATTCCTGGTACATGGTAGGGAACTCGTCACGTGTGGGTCACATTTCACTGACACAGAGCTTGGCGACGAAATAGTTTTCTTGCCCCGTGAAGCGTACGCGGAAAATATAGGTCATCTTGCCCGCGTATTCAATGACGTACAAGTATCTCTGTATCAGGCTCACATAAAAAACTGTTCGCGTTATAACTTGCGCAGAAAATTTGCCGAGTTTCATGTAGGTGACGTTGTCTGGAAACGCACTTATTACTTAAGCGACAAGGACAAATACTTCAGTAAAAAGTTAGCCCCAAAGTTCCTTAAGTGTCGCATAATTTATAAAAAGTCGCCACTTGTTTACACTCTAGAGGACATGAGTGGCAAAAACTTGGGCGACTGGCATATCAAAGATTTTAAGAATGTAAGATGCTAAATAGATCCACAGACCATAATATAATAGACCTAACCTAAAAGTTTGTTTACATTTTTTTTGGCAAATAGTGATGTTCTTTTTCTTGCATTGGTGGCGAGACTTATCAGTCAATATTTTTATTCGTTGTATTTCCATTTTTTTTTATATTATTGTTTTTCATTTATTTTCGTAGTTTCATTATTAAATAGCATTAATTATTATTCATTATGTAATAGGATTTTACCCTTAGGGTCAAAATCCTCGAGCGGCGAGCGGGGTATTGTAGCGATTGTTATCGACAATGACCAGGGATGAACGTTTTCGGCTGCGAACGACATCCTTTGCCTCACACCATTTTTAAGAAAACAACTGTCAGACGTTACTTGTTTTTTTTGCTCCGCTGCAAGAGCTGCTCGAAATTTTCTAATTGATATATATATTTATATTAACATACAATATTCAATAATATTCAATTCGACTCATCATTTGCCAGATATTGTACACCCCCCAGCTTGGGTAAGTATTAAATAGAAAATAGTACGCGGTCACTTCATGACCACGTGCAGAAAAATATTTTTGTGCACCACCGCTGCAGTCTCACCATCTATCTGGTATCTTGTCTTGGTGTAGACTGAAGTGGTGGTGGATTTGGAGATGGAACGTAACGCGTGTTCCCCGTGCGTTCCAGGGTTCTATGTCTGGACTTTAGAGCTGGGACCCAGCTTGAGAAGATAACCCCGCTGCCCAGGATCCCCGTGACACCTCGTTGTCCGCTTGGGATCGGCAGCGCTCTCCGGGTCCCCATCTTCAGGCTCTCCGAGGGAAGGTACCCCTACGTATGGTCAACGGATGCATAAAGAGTGATAGGGCTAAGTTTTGGCTTACGACCCTCCCTTTATATAATTGTAGATTCCCATTGCTCTCTGTTAACTTCATTTTTGTAATATATTAACTTCATTTGCTTAAATTCCTTTGTTTTATTTGAATGTCCCGCTTAACGTGACAAACCTTGGGGACAAATTTGAACTATTATAGGTGCAATGAAAGAAATATAAAAAAAATAGGAAGAAAAATGTTAGCCTAATCATACACTTACATATTATACAGTTATATACACTATAATATCAATATACTAAATACTAATACATACATAATACTATACATAATACTATACATAAACATACATATATACACTTACTAATAGTGTGAGCTTTCAGGTAGTGTAAATATACGAGTTTTTTAAGCAAAGATCTAGTAGTTGCTTGTCCTATGTTTACAGAAAGATCATTCCACCAATACGCTAAAAGCGGCCGTGATGGGTTCTCTGACGGAATATGTTTGAAGCTATAGGCTGATTTTTTAAAGCGGGCGTGGATGACTGTCTAAGCTACGAGAACTATCGAAAGAAGACTCCGAGCCGATGTTGATATAGTAAAATAAACGGCTTTTTTTTTGAAACAACTAATTTATGCTTGCCTGGAATAAGCCCCGAAAATTTTGACAAAAGTTCTTTTCCTCCAGTTTCCTAAGTTTAGTAATTGACATTACTTCCCAAACTTTTATCGGAACAAGAGACACTACTAGTATCGATAAAGGTTGTTCTTAGACTATTGCTGTTAATTTACAAACTAAATCAGAGCGGGGCAACTTCAAATTAATTAACAATTGTGCATTTTCAATTAATCCAATCATTTATTTCCTTTGGTCAATACATATTTTTTGTCCATAGTTTACTATTATTTCGATTATAAAATAACCAGCAGCTACTATGGGTGGACCCATCATATCAGCTATACCATCATCTTCGACTAAAACACTGTTGCCATAAACAAGTTTTTGCTTAAAACTAGGTAGTTAAAATGAATTCGTGGCTGTAAAAATGCCGTGTCAGCTTATAGACTAATCTAATAATCAACCATTGACAATAAATAATTGATAAAACTTGTTGTTAGATATTTATTTTTTAATACACTTGCAATTGAGTTCCACTAGCTATTACTTAAAAAAAATTGCAACACAGAAGTGCAGGCAGACTCAGTTATTAATATATGCTTACTTTACCTAGATCTTGGCATTTAATAAATTCCTACGACTGAATGATAATGTCAGTGAGCTCCTTTCCTATTGTACCGGATACTCCGGAATGGTAAATTGGTAGGTTTTTGGTAGTCTTAGTTTATGCTGCAAAGTACAAAGGGCTAACATAATGTCGTTTAACATTCTCTGCCTGCTTTAAGTGACAGGTGCACAAAGGCTGCCTTTGTGGGCTAGCGGTTAAGTCCGTCAATTCAAACGCGTAGGTACCGAGTTCGATTCCTGGTCGGGGTACAATAATTTATTTGATTTATTTTTGATATTTCTAGAGTTTTGTACGCTAGAGACATTGACGGGTTTGCCACTTGTCATAATGTGCCTTATATTATGAATATAATATTATATATTATGAATATTATATATTATGAATCCCCTTATTTAAAAAGTGTGTTTGCTGACCAATCTGAAAGATACGGTCGTAATAATACTTAACTTATTTTTACGAATCATCATTACAGCCCCTAGAACACAGCGTCCTAGACCTCCACTGTTGGAGATGGGCCTTCCAGAACATATATCTGGACAATTTGGCCTACACTCGCCACGCTGGCCAGACGGCTTTTTTACGAATAAATCGAATAATTTAAATAAATAAGTTAGTGGCTGACACGAGTAAATGACATAATTTTCATGTCAGTCAGCTCCCTCCCTACTGCACCGTAGCTGGACGTCCGGGACGACAAGTCGGTAGGTTTTTATCAGACGGAAATCTCAGTGGGTGAATATTTTATTTCCCTATCGCCGGCTGCGCTCCCACAGGATATTAGATTTTTCTCCCGTGACAGGCAAGCCGTCTCCGCGACTCGCTATCTAAAGCCTGCACTTTGTTTTCATTTTATGCCTTTGAGCACCTCTGAGCACCTTTAAGCGTGTCGAAACGTTCGGAAATAAACGAGACAAGCTTTCTGTTGTGGATAAACACATTCACCTTTATTTTAAACAAAGCTCTTTAGAATTTAAAATAAATTGAGCAAAAAGAGTCCCACAAAAAACCACGTAATACAGACGCACAAAGACTAGTCAAATAATGGAGTTAATTGCGAATTTACATTAGTTAGTTACTGACGTCAACCAAGTCAGTGGTGACCCAAATAGAGCCAAGAACTGTTTTAAAGCTAAGTTAATTATATTTATTTTGATTTAGGTTATGTAATCATTTGCTGTCTTAACATGGTGGAAACACTTTATATTACCTACTACAGTCTGTTCTCCGAGAATTAATAAATTATGATAACTGCTTAGAATAGCGACTGTCGCTTACTTATCGCAAACTGTATGACGGACGTCGCTTATCGCTGCGCGTACTAAGTATCATGGTACGCGGCACGCAGTTGTAGTCAAGTGCTGTACCGGGCGGGTGTAATTAGTTAGGAACTCCTGATTTGTTTTATCAACTCTCGTCGAACACACTATATAGAAGTAGATAGCCAAATGATGTAACAATAAGTTAATCTGATGTAGCAACACAATAATTTAATTAGGTAATAATTAATAAAATGCGAGGTGCATTATCGTTGAATTGAAATATATTTTCAATCGATTGGGATCTAACATCTAACTTCAAAATAAAAAACAGGCCAAACTTTAAAATAATGTAAATATGTATGAAACAAAGTAGAAAAAATATTTTCTTTAAGAAAAGGGTTGTGTTCGTCGAAGCAAGAAAACGCCAGTACCAAGAACAATAAACACAGCGCGTCTAAATGAAGCGGGACTCTGAAGTTTACAAAAGAAACAAGTTGCCGCAGTTGAGAACCTAAAGGTGAACACTACTAATAATCTACTAACCTACTTTTACATCTTTAGCCAACAAGACAGGGGCAATTATTTATGTTACGCTGTTTAGTCGTAATCAAACCCGATACCGTCGTAAATCACTCACAACAGATAAACTGCCTTATTTATAGCCGATCATTTTTGGCCCATCTTGAAAATATATTTTCTTCTTCCCTTTTTCATTTAAATATGTTCCAGAAACAGATTTAAAATTTCAGAAAATTTTATTTAAAAATTCAAAAAAGAATGGAAGACGAAGAAGGTCCGTCTCAATAAATTAATTCAATTATTTTCTCAACAAGAAAAGTTTAGAGAAGAAAATGCGCATTTTAATGAATAGCTCCGAATATATTTACAGACGGTTGGCTGGTTCTCGAATTCATCTCGAGTTCGGTTGTTTGTTTGGGGTCGCATATGGCTCGAGGAACTGCCGATGTCGCCAAGTGCGTCGCAGCTTAATAACATTCTGGAAGCGTTCTCAAACAACATCGCCAATCGGAGACCCTTCTCGGTATTATTATTGTTATACCCATCCAACCTTTTATAATAGTAATGTACGATTGATTCTTTAAGGGAGAATTACGAGCATATTCCCGATCTTGACAATTTTCTTATATTAAGTACCTATATAAGAGCATAACGCACAATTTATTGTTATTGAATAAAATTTTTACTACCCTTACTTTATGATTCAATATTTCAGAGTAAAAACATAAATTGTGTATGCGTTAAAAATAAAATAAAGAGCTTTTGTATTGAGTTAGATATGTATGACTTCTGATGTCGTAAAGTTTTCATCTGTAGCTGGCATCTTCCCTGTCGGTGTCCATTAAAGCGAAGTCTCAGAAATAACCTCTCTATTCTATTTTCTTTTAGTTGCAGTATAAAGTTAGACTAAGTTTCGTTTCGAATGACTAATTTACTTTGTTAACGCTGCAATGCAACGAGTATTAAGGCGCTATTCCTCTAGTGTACGCTGAGTCTTTATTTGTCTCGACGCGTGTATCTGCGTTCCATTCCAATGCATAATTTTACTACGCACGAATAATATACGCCTTTGGCCATAGTTATTACTATACACGGCATGATTTTGTATGCTCATACTTTAGACTAATATGTTATTTTATCTATAGAAACAAACAAATTTTCGTAAGTAAGTAACTAAGAGTTTTTGTCGGAAGTGATAAAATTTATATTTTATATTGCTTCTCTATACAATTGTCTATTTTTAAATTAACAGTTTGTATGGAGATAGTAAAGTATCATCACGACCGTTTCCCTTTCGGAGTGGTTAGAAACCACGCTTATAAATAAGCGGATTCACATTTAGCCAACTTTACTACAGGCCAATCATGACAAGTGGCAAGCTCGTCGATGTCTCCAGCGTACCAAACTCGAGAAATATCACAAATAAATTAAATATTTAATATTAATAAATACATATTTTTGTGGACTTAACCGCTAGATCACGGAGGCAGCATGTAGATCCCAAAAAAATACTTTCGATATATGGTTTCTTATGAAAAGATGGTTTGTTTCCATCAATAAATTCACATATTAGTCTTAAGTAAGGGCAAACAAAAACACACCGTATAAAGGAACTGTAGCTGTCAGTTGAAGTACACACTCAAAGGCCTCCACGTGACGCGTACTCTATCGTAAATTATGGATCCTTGCACATTCTACACATCAACGTGTACCGCGTATATAGCGTGCACAGCGTTAAGCTCCGTAAGCGACATGACAACCATAAATTAACTCTTTTTTGTGGAACGTGTTCATACGTATATTTTCATACAAAGCGAAATACACAGCGTGTCCATGCTCAGAATTAAATAGCGCCTTAATTTTTAAATTGATTCTTAATGATTTTTTTTCTATTTAAGAAGAAGTTTTTTCATAATATGTAAATTTTCATAATTATGCACAAACTTTAAACAATTCCATCAAATTGTCTTTTAATCTATCTACTTCGATATTACTTCGCGTATTAATAATACTATCATATGTGTAAGTTACTAGTAGATAGACTTATCCATCTATAGAGTACCGGAGTTAATGAAACTTTAGCAGCATGAATTGGGCGTCCTAGTTGGAACGTTAACGATGCTCGGAACAACCCTTGACACATTCAAATTACAAAATCAACTATCGCACTTCTGAAAACTATTTTACTCATTCGAAATCGGAGTGCAAACTCTAGTGCTGATTGAGAGGCGCTTCGATTTTAAATGCAATCAAGTGCATTTTCATTTGAAGTAAATACTAGAAAAGCAGTTCGAGCGTTTCTATGCTCATTTGATTTTATGCTGTACGAGTACGAGTTTTTTTATATTTTATTTTTATAATAATAATAATTCTTTATTGCACAAAGATAAATAACTTAAAACTAAGCGCTAGGCGAGCTTTATGCCTTAAGGCATCTTCTACCAGCTAACCTTTGTAAAATGTAACCAATTTATACTAGAACGACATCTGACCTTGCGCCCGCCTGATAGTAAGTGGCGCACGAGGTCCATGAACGTGAGAAACTGGAATCAGACACTCATGACTGACATCAGTCCCTAATACAATGCCGGCTTGACTAGGCATGACGGCAATTCATACCTGATCCCAAAACGTATGGAACCCCGACAGACTGGGAAAATTACCACCATCAGTCCGCTTACCACGTATTCGTTGCTCTCGTTGAAAGTATGTGCCATTTGCAATAATGTCTAATGCTATTTTTTACACTCAAGGAGAACTAATATTGTAAGCTAGCCCTAGTGATATTTATATAAAACTAACACCGCTTGAAACAAGACTTACTTATGGACTGAATTCGTCTTTATTCGCTTTCGTAGTTACATTTATAAATTTTATTAAAAAAAAAATTGTTATGTAGATGCTGCTACAGTTTTATTACAGCTGTTTAAAATGTTTTTATATAACTTTTAAAACTAACTACACTGCAGTGACGATGGACAAATTGTAAATTTGAAATATTAAACTTACTTAATAGATTTTTATAATTTTAACGGGTCTTTGCGCGATTTACCTTAGAGACATATTTCTTCCGACGTTTCAGCCAAGTTGCATTGGTCGTGGTCACGACCCGTGGTAAAGACCCGTTAAAATTATAAAAATCTATTATGAATGTGCGCGAAAGTTTAAAAAGTTAAACCTACTTCTCTCTTATTTTTATTACTTTTTTTTATATATGTGTAGCTTATCAAAGTGCATTCAGGATCTACTTTATAAGTGAACCTTTTGTTTGCCATTTCACATTTACCAATTTCCCAAAATATCGCGTTTATAGCTTATAAGCGACAAGATCAGCAACTGATATAGTAATAGAACAATGTTTTGTTTTCTTAAAATTTACGGGTTCGATTATAATTGATTAACAATCTAATGATATTCTGCTTGATAAATAATATCTACGAGTAATCAATATATTCTTATCAACCTTTCGTAATTTTTCCATGTTCCTTCGGAATCTACGGATTCAGCCATCGCATCGTACATTTCACTATAGGAATTTACCTAGTTTACTGTACAAAACCAAATGGTAGAAGTAAAAAGGCGAAGGGTGGCTCGGTTGTAAGTACGCTTTCCGTAAAATCCTCAAAAAGGTTTGTTCGAATCCCGGCATGTACCAATAAAGAATACACTTTTCATACGTACATTTGTCATAGATTTATTACAACGCCGTTCCTGTACGATAAGCCCTCGTTCCAGGTTTCACAAATACCAACTTATGGAAACGTTAATAAAATTGTCATTATAAATTTACATCAGACCCACGCCAAACCTGTCTTGGATAGCGTGGCGAATGTAGGCCAAATTCTGCAGATATTTTAGGAAAACCCACCTCCAATAGTGAAGGTCTAGGAAAGTGTGTTCTAAGGGCTGTCGTAATGTGACTATGAAACAAAAATAATTCTATGAATTTTATCTTTTTTTACCGCTTGTGTAAAACCCAAGCTAAGGTGTACGTGACATGGGTTATCCAAACACGCGCCACGTTATTCCTGATCATTACAACACATCACGTCCCGCGACCTTATCAAGTATAAAAATGGGTGAATTATAAATTGGACGACCTGTGAGTACGTGACCTAAACCTTTTAGTAGAGACATTCATTTCATCCCGTAGAACCCAGCGTCCTCGACCTCCACTGTTGGAGATGGGCCTTCCAAAACATTATATCTGGAGAATTTGTCATACACTCGTCAAACTAGCCAGACGAGTTGGCGAGGGTCTGATGTAAATTTTTAATGTTAATTTATTAAGCGTTCCATGAGTTGGTATTAGTGAAACACGGCTTAACGAACTCTCCGAGGCACGGGAACGGTGGTGTTGTGATTCGAAGACAAATACTGGGTGACTTTGTATGTCCTTACTCTAAAGCTAGACTAATATGTAACTTTTCCTAAGAAACCAAATGTCTGAAAAAAGAAAGACTATCGAAATCACGCGGTATACATAAAAAAAAGTGTATTTCTCATTAGTACATGCCGCTAGTCGAACCGACCTTTTTAGGATTTAGGACACCACCGCTCTCTTAACTTACCTAAACCAGAATCAAGATCCTTTTTATTTTTGTTTTATGTTAATTTGACAATGAGAAAAAAAATATTTGACTTCATACACATTAATGATATAACAAAACACTGCTGCACTGGCAAGAAACTAAACGGTATAAGAATTTAATTTACGACAATCGTCTTATAATTAATTAGTCTATTACAGTGCATATTCGTTATAGTCGTGGTCGATGTACACTTTCAAATTGATTTTGTTGTTTAACTGACAATATACCGATCTGCGGAAGTGTAAAAAAGAAAAGAAGAACAAAGTTTGGAAGGATGGAATTTTAAAAAATGTAACAAACATTTTGTATGAAAATAACAACCGATCTATCTATTTAACAGCCAGTTGCATAAAGGCTAACTATGTTTTGACATGTTTAACATATGCTTATGAGGCCTGTCATTGGCTGACCAAAACAAAATGACAGCTAAGTACCAATCACGTGGCGTATATCAAAATATTGATCAGAGATTATTTTAATAATCTTTTCTGCAACTAGCCATTAATCTCTTTAACTACATAGAGCAATGTTTCAAAATATATGATATAATCTATATATGTATGTACTATATAAATGTTCTAATAAGATTACTATATATTGGTTATGTGCTTTCAAGAATTTATTAGCCTATTCATTTTGGAAAGCCTAATCATCACTATATCTGCAGCGTTTATGTGTATAGGTAAAAAGTTTGTGTCAATGCGGTGTTAATAAAAAATATATTATATAATATTTTATACTGTATGCATGAAATAAAGTTACTATAATATAGTTAATAGTTTTTTTTAAATATTTTTATTTAGGTATTAGCAAAGTAATGGTTTTTTGTAAATCAATTTGGTTTTTTAGGGGTTTTGTTTTTTAGGTAATCTGATTTAGGAACCTAAAGCTACGCAAATACGCAAACCACGGTACTGGTTACGAATTTCTCTTTGGGTTCGAGACGAAGGGCCCACTCAGCCAAGCGTCTGGCCAAGAAGTTGTCCAAACGGCAAGCGAAAAAATTGGCAATTATTTCTGCCTAGGTAGTATTAGCCTCGCTATACAGAGGGTAAATCTTGCCAGTCTCCTTAGGACTATCCCTGAAAGGTCGTCTTAGATTAGATTACACTTTTTACTTATAGTTTATTTTTTATTAGGTTTAGTTTAAATTATTTTTTTACTTTTTAAGTAGTTTTAATTATATTATATTTTCATATTAGGGAATTTTATTTTCTTGTATTTTACTTGCAAATTGCAATTTTTTTTCTGTTTAATATTCTGAATAAAATTGATAGTTTCAATATTATAATGAAATTTTAAGACCCGTAAATATCCTTGTCTGTACAAAGTAACAACTTTACTTTACTTTTAAATCAATGATATACATTATAATTTGAATCTCATGTGACTCATTTTTTCAGATTTTCAGAAAAGGGCTGTAAGAATATTTTATTGCAGTATTTATATACAGCGAAAGCGGAATAAATAAAATTCTAATATACTAAGTTAAACCATGTGTGTAATACAAAGTAGGTATGTGAAGGGGTGCCGAGCGCGACACATCTTTGTAAACCATCATATCTTACATGCAGTAAATTTACGAGCAACGGCCTCGCCTCCGCTTACTCGTACATACGATAATATCACATAAAAAAGTTACAGCTATCTCGTGTTTACTCTCCCGTATTCTTGTGCCTATATTATAATGGCTATCTAACCTTATCGAGCAAGTAACGTAATAACTATTAATCTATTTATTTTGAAAGAAGAATAAAAGAAGAAGCATTAGGGAAAATTGCTTTTGCATTCTATTAAAAATAAAAGTTTTTACAAGCTTCGTAGTAGATAATCGCACGAAGATGTGTTTAAAGACATCGCATCTGCAGACTAGAGACGCGAATAAATGTGTTTGAATAAATATTGAAGCAAAATCCTCTTAGAAATTCTTTTATTCGGGTGATTTATGGAATCTGATTTCAAATACATACGTAGAGACGGCGCGGCGCCCTCACTGGAAGCAATATGTCTTTGGCGACACTTATCTTTAAATCGACACTTGCACCAAGTGTCGCTCGACAAATGTTTGGGCTTACACGGTTATACAATGTCCGATGCGCCGGGCTGCATTCTACCTGCGACCCCAGCCGCATTTAGGTCACTGGTATGCGGTGCATACCACCACTGAAGACAGGAAGTATCATCAACTGAAGCAATTGGACCGATCGGCGACGAAGCCTGAAATAGAAAGCGATAGAAAAAGACTCACGACATCGATGAGCTGACTAAGTTTGAGTTTGATGCAGACCCGGAGAACGTCGGAGGTGTTGACGACGGGGCGCACCAGCTTATTGTAGTTGCTGAGCAGGTCGTCGTAGAGGCGCTTGGCGTCGGGGTTGCCGGCGGTGGCGGAGCGCGCCAGCCAGCACGCCGCTAGCCACCAGAGCAGCGCGGCCATCAGCTGCGGAGCGGCGGCATTACGTAAGGAGCGCGGCGGGGCGGCACGCGCGGCTGGCCCGGGCGCGGCGCGGCGCGGCACTGGCGCCCACCGCCGCCCGCCCACCGCGCCCGCCTCCAGCACCCGCACGCGCGAGGGACCACAGATCACCGTCACTAATTAAACATATATTTCGTTAAATATTTAAAAATTAAAGTGATAAGTTTGTTAGATATTATTATTTATTAAAAAGCTGACAATAGTATGTTCTCGTTTTCTCACGTAGCACGTAGCGACTACGATCACTTCTTGCGCTCAGAATTTATTTCCAAAAAGTATGTTGCGTTATATTTTCACAATAAAAAATTATTGCATACACTAACTTCTAAAACACATAAAGTGAGATGACATTTGATTTCCTTAGATCTAAATCTGCTAGAATATTTAATGATAATGTATAACGAGTCTACGCGGTGTAATTATTGCTATTAACTGTGTATGCGTGAGGAAACTACACCCGAAGCGGAATTCCCACACGGGCCAGTGTCATGTCGACGTATTGTTGCGGCAATATAACATCAACTTCATTTCCTATTATATTACGTCAACAAGGGCCCAAGTTGCCATTATAGTAGTTAAATTGTTTCCTATGTATGACATCACTACAATACATGTTGTTATGTGACAGGGACAGTGGTTTTGCTACTTGACAAAGCTCACCAACTTACTACTACTTACAATAATTTTATATACAATATTTAAAACAAGAGCTGCGAGTTTGTTATTATTGTCTGATATTAAGTCCGTGGATTTACAGGGTTCGATTGATGGTCGGGACAGAAAAATAAAGGTGATATTTCTCAAGTTTTCGACTTTCGACGAGCTTACCACTTATCATTATGAGATTAGCTAAATGTGAATCCGCTTCTTTAAAATTTGTGGTTACTGACCACCCCGGAAGGGATACGGTCGTGATGATACTTTATCCTACTTTTATTTTGTAAATTCGTCCCATTCCAAGATCTGACTTCTGAAGGCGGTGGTAATGGCTCTTTCGCGTTCTCAAACAACACTAGTACCTATTTTTAAATGGTCCAGCGCCGACTTAATCCTTAAATTGTTCCTGGGAGGAATCTAATGTAAGACGAAATTGGTCCGCTTAAATAAATATGAATTTATTTGGAGCGAATTAATCCTACTCTCTCTGGCAATAAATACGTAAAGTGGGTCAAGAAAAACACTCCTACTACTGTACAGAAAATATATAAAAAAGACAAACCTAATACCAATAATATTTACATTATTGTATTATTTTACAAGTTTAAACTGTAACGCACACTCATAATAGCGATTTACCTTAGACATATTTGTCCCGAGACGTTTCGGTTAAGTTGCTTTGAACGTGTTCACTGGTGGAATGGAGCTGTGCGGCGTAGCCTTCGTCCATAATGGGCAGTAAACGTAAACCTACCCTCTTGTCACTTTAAAAGTATTTAGTAATCGCGACACACAACACTCATAATTTCCTCGGCAATATCGGGCATTCTATCGGGAGGACGAAACCGATTAATTATTAGAAATAAGATAAGATAATAAAAAAAAGTAATAATATCTTAAAGTTATTATTAAGATTACATGCGCCGTTTGCTGTAGAAACTCTGGGCCCATGGAGTTCAAGCGCAAACAGTTTTTAAAAGACATAAAACCGCGTCTTGTCGTCTATTCCGGTGAAGAGGGCTGGCTCTTTTTCACTCAAATAATCAGTATTGCAATTCAGCGGGGATTGGCAGGTAGCGTTCAAAAAAAAAATTTGAATAATTCAGCTTAGATTTAACGATTCTCACCAAACCCGGATGGAATACGGTTGTGATGATCAAATAAAATCATATCAAATTCGTGGTTTTATGGTACATAGTTGATCTTAAGTTTGGGGCGAGCACGTAAAAATACTACCCCATTTGGTGTACGAAACTTAATATTTATAATTTCTAGTCCTAAAATAATAACACTTCTTTACATTTTTTTACAATTTAACTAAAAAAAGTAACACAAAATGTTTCTACATTTTACTACAGAGAGGATTGTTTAAAATACTATTGTAAAATAATAATAACGATAAAATCTATATATTAGCAGTTACTAAAAAAATTGAAATGGTTTTATCATAAAAAATCTGATCTATAATAAAAAAATAAATACAAAAAAAAAAAATACGTTTTAATTATTAATTAAAATTAAGGTATATTTAGTTTTAAACAAAGAAATGGGGTATATCTTTTAAATCGTCAGGTAACTTAATATAAGCTTTAGGAGCCATGCCCAATAAGCTTTTCTAAAAAAAAGTGGTCTTGGTTTTTTCGTGCTTAGTTTAGAGAGGACGTGGTCAGAGATATTTTTTCGAAGAAGTAGGTTTTAAAATAAATATTTATTTTGTTGGAGATCATAGCACACATTGCCTTAAATCATGACTTTTGAACTTTAAATACTATGTTCCCTATTTATGGAATTTCCTTAGAAGATGATGCCGTATCGAAGCAACAAACGCATGGTAGCACGTCAAGCTTTAATCAACGCTGAAGACTTTAGATTACTTTTAGAGTGAGTTTGATATTTTACTTTTTCTATAGGACCGCTCGGTATGTTAGGTCGATGGTAAGTAACAGGAAAAAGGAACAATAGGTAGCGGTTCCTGAGCCATTGTCCTCTCGAGCCCACACGAATAGTTTATTTAAATTGCCGGATGTGCAGAGGATAGAAATTATCTTATCTGTCGCAGTAGTGGTACATCCACTTTAAATACGGGTAGCTCGTAAAACCATTAGAGTTTTTTTATTTAGAATTCGTATTTTTTATCGTGCTACAGTCCGTATAAATGAGAAATATATATATATAACAAAAATAACCCTATTTATATATTCCTTGACGAAATTTTTCAATTTGTTTTTCATATTTAAGAAGAAATAATTACCTAAGGCAATACAGTGAATATTAAGGTGAGTTGTACCAAAACGAAGTCTCTGTAAATGTAACGATTAAGGGTAAAAATGGCGTCGAATGTAATAGCTGACGGCTGACCTTTAAAATAAAACACAAACATTCGACGCCATTTTTTTTTATTAAATCGCAGTTTGGTTGGAATTTGGTATTTGATTTAAAACTAACCTGATGAGCTAGAGGATTTAAATTTATACCATAGCTAAGAAGTAGAGGACAGTGCATGAAAATATGAATAATAATAAAATAATAATATTTTTTATGTACCATGTGAATTAGGTAAGGCGCGGTGATGGCACGGTTGTAAGAACGCGTACCTTAAATCCTACAAGGGTCGGTTCAAACCCACCCGGCATGTACCAATGAGAAATACACTTTTCTTACGTACATTTGTCATAGATTTACAACACCACCGTGCCTCTAATTCAACTAATACCAACTTGTGGAATCGTTAATAAATTGTCATAAAAATTGACATCATATCCTCGCCAAGCCATCTGGAAGGTCCCATCTCCAGCAGTGGAGGTCTAGGACGCTGTGTTCTAGGGGCTGTAATGAATTATGTAAGACGTAGTAAGTGGGTCGTGAAGTCTAAGAATGATACCGATTAACACCAGTCTACCACAAAAAAACGACTGGAAATTATCGTTTCTAATAAAAACGGTCGCATAAATGTGCATTCATTAACATGATAAATTGTATTTTTTGCAACAAACATAATGTTTACGATTACTGTAATAAGGAAGAGCGGGAAATTATGCCGGCCTGTGCACTCGCCATCTTTTTATGATATTATTATTTTACAATCTTCCGCGTAAGCCGCTCTAATACAATTAATTCGACGATAAGCTCATTTTTACTAAAGATAATGAAACTTGCTAGCTTTTTATGATTACGTTTTGATATTTTAAAGACATTGATTTGTTTAGGCAATGATTCTAATTCATTTTCATTAAAGCGCCTAGAACACAGAGTCTCCATTGTTGGAGATGGGTCTTACAGAACTGAAATGATATGATATTAATTTTTATTTAATAATTCTACAAATTTAGTATAACCACGAACAACGGCTTAACGTGCTCACCGAGGCACGGAAACGGTGGTATTGGTAATCTATTACAAAAGTACATGCCGGGATTCGAACCGCAAACTTTTTTTGGCTTGAAAAGCATTCTAAAACCGAGCCACTCTATTCTAATTTTTTGCATATATACTCAATGAATATACTTAAACTTATTTAAGTAGATAAAGTGAAAAGCTTTTTAAAAAGTTGAACATTCATAAAACGAAGGGTTCTCAAAAGCGTAAAATCGGCTAAGTAATAAAAGTAATTAAAACGATATAACTTTAAGAAACCAAAGACATTTTCTACGAAAAGTAAAAAGGGTTCGAAGGCGACGGAAGAGTTTTTCGATTTAACATCCGAGACATAAATCAAAGTTACATGAAAAACATCTTAGACTTATGGTCCCCACACTTTCACGGACGTCGGATGAAATTGCTGCCCATTTACTTTGGCTTCATATCTTATTTTGTTGGTTATATGTCATGTATCAACTAAATATGTGGTTATTCTTTACCCTTTATTCCATTTTTTAACGTACGTTACTTTAACCTAGAAAATTTTGCTGCATGCAGTTTTTAAAGAAGCGGGTTCACATTTAGCCAACTTTACTATACGGCCATCATGACAAGTGGCAAGCTCGTCGATGACTTAAGAGTCAGTCAGTCAGTGGAGTCGTCCAGGCCCGGATGGCTAATGGGCCTGGGTTGGGGATGGGGACATTTCCCCGTTTTCCCCGACAGGATCTCAGCGGGTAACCACCTGCTGGTAATTCATGCACTTTCGGTGCTGGGCGCCGTTACTAGTGTAACAGCGCCCGCGTGGCTCACGAACCCAGGGGGTCTAGATTCGACTACTTCAGCTCTCCTCCAGAAGCACTTCTCTAGGAAGCGGTCTCCCGTTGGGGGGCCGAGCGCAAGATGGAGCGATATTCTGGAGATGCTTAAAGTGTCCGTTGTCAGCCCGATAGAACATACGTCTAGTCAGGCTGACAACAAACTCCTCAATAGTAGGCATTTCCAGATCTCGAGCTATGACGGAATTACGCACGAACCACGGCGCTCGGGAGACCACTCTGAGCGATATGTTCTGCTGACTTTGGATCTTGTCCCTATTGGTCTTCGCCAGAAGGTGATGCCAGGCTGGCGCAGCGTAAGTAAGACGGGAACGAATGAACATCTTGTAGATCCGGACCTTCAACCTGAGCGGCAAGCTGGAATTCATAACAGGACGCAAAATGGCTCGGGCCGCCTTCGCCTGATTAACGGCGTGGCAGGCCATTTCACCCATTGTTAACGTCCTGTTAATGATGCAGCCCAGGTATTTTACAGTCAGAGTCCACAGACTTAAGAGTACCAGACTCGAGAAATATCACAAATAAATTAAAATTATACAGATAGATAGCAAAATACGTATAGGTAATAAAACCATTGGCAGTTTTTTTTTTTCCTATTTTTTTCTTGTCTGCTATGGTGCTACAGACTGTATAAATATGTTAAAAAACACCACTAACCAAATACAATCAGAATTAAGGAACATAATACTAAAGGTCAGAAACCACGCTTTTTAAAATAGATTCATATGTAGCCAACTTTATCCCATTATGACACACTGGGCACACATGAAGCTTTGATGTCTCAGTGTACTAGACTCGAGAAATATTACAAATAAATATTTGCGTCCCGACCAGGATTTGTCCCTCCCCGTCGATAATCTACGGTATTAACCGCTAGACCACGGAGGCAGTCATATACATGCTAGTAGTTTATATAGATATAACCTATTTATATTCCGATAATACATTGGATTTGTTTTAATCGTTTGAATTGTAGAAAGAAAGACTTTAATTTATTTCTAAAGTGCCTTCATTAAAGCCTTTAATGAAAAAAAAAGCTTTTGGAGAATTGCCAACTAGAACTGGGCGTTAAAGGGTAAATTCAATTTAGAGGCTAAATGGCCTTTGTGAAGGGCTTGCATACAAATGCAGTAGTATAAGTGTGAAGATTCAATTAATAACATCTTTAATGGGACATCTCTAGGGGACATTTTTTTTATTTGGTTTAGTTAATATTATAATATTTTTTTCACGTAGTTTTTAATTCTATTTATTTTATTTTTATTTTTTTGCGGGCTTAATGGCCAGGCATTTTCTAACAACCAACCTTTGGGAGTGTGGAAAAACTATGTATGGGTGCAAATTTATTATGAATAACTACATACTATTAATACATATAAGAATAAATAAATACATACATATAACTATAAAATACTAAAAATAAGCCTACACACTAATGAACAGTAAATGATAAATCTTAAAAATAAAAATATACACAAAAAGAAAATGAAATATTTATTTTAAAAAAACACTTTTGCTTGTTTAGAAAGTAGGTGGTAAGTAAATAAGTTTATATAGTAGGGACAGGAGTAGAATGGTGGATGGTGAGCGTCATGTCGCGCAATAAAATAAAACAAAAGGCCTTTTTTTTAAACCAGTCAATAAACTATTATCGGTCGCAAGGTCTTCTTATCTCTTTCCCACACCCGATGGACCCGGCACCCGCACAGTGAATCCATGAAATGCTTAGAAATCTCTAATAAGTATCATCACGACCGTTTCCCTTTCGGGGTGGTCAGAAACCACGCTTTTAAATGAGCGGATTCACATTTTACTAGAGGCCAATCATAACAAGTGGCAAGTTCGTCGATGTCTCCAGCGTACCAAACTCGGGAAATATCACATATAAATTAAATATTAATTAAATGTATTTATTTACATTAATAAATATTTTTGTGTCCGCTTTAACCGCTAGACCACGGAGGCAGTTTCATCAAATCTCTCATATTTTTTTTTATTTTTATTTAAAACTTTTTGCACTATGTACAAAGGCGGACCTAATGCCGCTAGACATTCTTACTCGGTCAACCTTAGGGACATTACGAACATGGTATGTGGGAGGTAGGTGCAAATATTTAAACAGGAAAATAGATAATTAAAATTCTACTAAATCTAAATCTAATACTAATATAAAACATAAATATATATATAATAATACTAAATTCAAATAAATAATAATACATACATACATACAATATTACTTACAGTTGTTAGGAACTATTCAAGAAGTGTGTGAAGACCATTCTTTTAAACAGCATTCTGTTGGGCGCTTGTCGGATATTTAAGGGCAGATTTGCGGCAACAACTGCAAATGAGTCGGACATAAAACTAGAGTGGTGAGATGGTATAGCAAGTACAGCGTTATGCGATGACCGCAACGACCTGTCGTGGAGAGAAGAGAGGAAGGAGAATTTATCATGAATTAGAATAAAAATAAATATTAATAATAATTGTTCACAATTTAATTGTATTTTTTTGTATATTTTATCTATTTACAGTACTGTTTGATCCTTCACCTGTGAAGAAAACTGATCATTATGGGACCCAAGAAAAAAGAACGATCGGCGAATCAAACGGAAAGATATGGCCTATGTCGTGCTCAGGTGATAACGTGTTATATCTGCCAAATTCTATTAATAATACTTTAGTACTTTTGGTGTAAAGGCAATTAGACATATTATTAATATTAAATTCATTATTATTCATTATATACATACCAATATCTTCATACAATTTACATACTAATACATAAATATCCTTCTATAAATAAACAATAAAAATCAGCCTGATGACGATTTCTGTTTGTCTAGAAATAGTGACCAAGCGCTTAAAAACGTGGACAGACAGCGCGTGTCTAATAGCGAGTGGTAGCATGTTCCACTGGCGGGCTGCAGACACAGTATACGAATCTGAATATCTGCTAGAGGAGTGGGATAGGATTTTAAGTTGGTTGTTATGTGAAGAACGAAGTGGAAGGTTGTGAGTATCACACATGTATTTAAAACGGGATTTAAGGTATGCAGGCGCATGAGGGTTGTTCAGGATACCCCATACAGAGACACGAGAGTAGATCTTCTAGTGGATATTGAGTTTTTTTTACTGATTACAAAAATGAGAGTTATGATCATATTTACGTAAGCCGAGACAGTAAGACATACACACATACTTGTACATACAGACAGATAAACAAAGCTTGTTTTACATTTATAATAATAATATATATTTTCTACTGGATATGTTACAAAAACAATAAAAAA
Source organism: Tinea semifulvella (assembly GCA_910589645.1). Classification (NCBI taxonomy): domain Eukaryota; kingdom Metazoa; phylum Arthropoda; class Insecta; order Lepidoptera; family Tineidae; genus Tinea; species Tinea semifulvella. Next base: position 8,641,222 of record OU342586.1, read on the forward strand.
AGTATCCTACCTTTAATACAAGTAACAAAGCCCGAGAAATGATTATCTAAAGATTCGTTTTAGCCATATTATGCTTGTAATATTCTCGTCAGACAATGTCTAATGGTGTGATATTAATGTGTGATATTGTATTGCTTCCTCATATTGTCAAGATTAATGCTTCCTTCGAGGATCGCGTATATTTCTTGTTTTGTTAGAGAACTTTGTTTCCAACATTATATTGTTCTGCCAGAGTAGTCTCAAGTTTTTAAAGAAACAACTCACAAATAAAATAATGTATTTTTCATTTATATAGTGCAAGAACTTTTCTCTTCTGTCAGGTTTAACGGACGAGATATCTTTAGGTACCTACTATTGAATTAATTGTTACGAAAAATATACCTATACTTTAACTCATTTAAAGTTTATATTAATACGTACTTACGGTATGGTTCATAATGTACGAACATTGCAAACGATAATACGCACACGACTATTATAATTCAAGATACATAGAAGAGGGAACTTCGCCGATCTGTTTTCCGAATGAAATCCACTTTTTATATAATAAAATAAGCAAAAGCAATGGTGATGGGTTCCCCAACGAAATATGTCAGGAATCAGAATCGAAATATAACAGGGCGCCTTCCAAGGGAAGTTGTAAGGTGTTGCTGGAAATCACCTTTTCTGACATGTAAGTTGACTTACTCAATCGCTTTTATTTTATTTCTTTGGTAAGGCATTATTGTAGTATCTTCTCTCACTCTCTCTATTTTATCATCAATGAGCCCAAGGTATACTGGTAGAAAAAGCTGTTTTAGATTTACTTTATAGACCTATTGGTCAATAAAGTATATATAATTAAACTCTGGGCCAATGGGGTTCAAGCCCAAAAAAGTTTTTAAAACATACATATATTATACACGTCTTGTTGTCTCATCCGGTAACAAAAGGGCTGGCTCTTTATTCGCCCAAAACAGCATTCCATTTCACGCGGATATAAGTAATATATCTATATCCGTATACATATATTAATTTTAATTATTTTTTTTTTTATTTTTTTTTGTAATATTAAACACTAAATATTAAATTAAATAAACTACACTACAAATAAAACTAAGATATAACCGTCCGATGGGCGTAGTGTGACGAGGATACTCGTTGTGTTCCGTTGAACGGCGAGGCTGACCCTTTGACTGCACTCAAAGGGTCACCCGTCACCAAGCGGAGTTTTTCCCCAAGCTCACGGCAGAGCCTCCTCGGAATACGGACCTATCGTTTCGACTGGAAATGAGATGAAGTTTTAGTTATTTTAAATTTTGTTTCATATTTTTTATATCACTAATTCTATTTATCACGAAAGATAATTTAGTAAGTTTGTCGTTGTTTGTGTAGAGCGGATACTCCGTTTATTAAAGCTGTCGTCATAGAGCTGACTAAACTAAATAAATATCGTAACTGAGTAATAATATATATAGTAATAATATATCGTAATAACACGTTATCGTTTTTGAGATGTCGGATAAAGGCGAGGGGGCTCGCAAGAGCGGGAAGGGGGTACAACCCGCGAAGATTATAGGGATCTGTGCGATCGCGGCGAGCCTTGCTTCAACAATATTGCAGCTTGATACAATTTTATTGTACTATTTATTCGACCGTTTACCTCAAGAGACTCCATTTCACAATTTTCTGCTTCTACAAAATACTACGCTTGGTTTATGATTGGATATTTTACTTTTTCAACTTCAAGTACGATACTTCTGCTTCTCCGCTAGAAACCTGGTGAGTGTTCTGAAGATAACCGTAATATTATATATTCCGTAACCAAACATACGCGAAAATAAGCAGCCCTATACCGTAACTTTAGAGACACTTACATTTGTCCCAAGCTAAATATGTGGAAAGCCTGTGTATTTTTTGATTCGTAAAACATGGAATGCTTAAATAAAAAAATTTTAGCTTGCCACTTGTCATGATTGGTCTATAGTAAAGTTGGCTAAATGTGAATCCGCTTATTCATAAGCGTGGTTTCTGACCACCCCGAAAGGGAAAACGGTCGTGATGATACATTTTACTTAAAAGCATCTTGTTAGATCGGCTTAGTGGTAGAAACTAATGACGGTGGTTTGTGGCTGCCATCATTTGCTCCCATTCTTGGATCCCGCGTACTGCTAACCATCTGGTGTGCGGAATGATAGAAGTATAAACCTCTTTTTACTTCAGTTTTTTTATTTCTATATTTGTTCAAAGTAAATTGGATTTATATGTGTCAGAATTAACATCTAAAATTGATCAACGTCTTTTGCTATTTCCCTGCTGAAAAATAGTTAAATCCAGCTTTAAAGAACAATATATTTATTATAAGCAGTATCATTTGTCATGATGTAGAGCACATCTTAAGGGATTGTGCCAGGAGCCAGGGCGAAAGGCAATACCTAATACATCATCTAAAACTGAATCCATATAATATGGGTGCCTTCAATTCGGTGCTAGCTGACCCCTGTTCCCAATCGGCTAGGTTAGTATTTTTTTTTAAATATTTATAATAAGAATAGGTAGATGAAAAACTGATAATTGTTTGTTTATTTAGGTTAAGTTACGATGGGGCTGACATTCTCAATTTGGGTAAAAGCCCCTAATAAAAAATGATAAAAAAAAAACATGTCATGACTGCCTCCGTGGTCTAGCGGTTAAGTCCGTGGATTTAGACTCGGCGGTACCGGGTTCGATTTCTGCTCGGGACATAACAATATTTATTAATGTAAATAAATACATTTAATTAATATTTAATTTATTTGTGATATTTCTCGAGTTTGGTACGCTGGAGACATCGACGAGCTTGCCACTTGTCATGATTGGCCTATAGTAAAGTTGGCTAAATGTGAATCTGCTTATTTATAAGCGTGGTTTCTGACCACACCGAAAGGGAAACGGTCGTGATGATACTTTTTACTTGACATGATGTGAACCTTTATTTCCTCAATAAGCGTGGTTTCTGGTTAGCCCAGATCATGATAGTGATAAGTAGTAATTTTAATAACTTTATTCAATACAATGCAAAACAATAACAATTGTCATTATATTAGGTCTGGCGTTATGAACACCAGAAAGAGAAATGTAAAACAATTTCTCAAATCACATTAAACCGATGAGCCCTTTATACTCGATGGTGGTCTCGTGACACGTTTTAAACATTTATTTAGAAACTGTTGTAATCCGGCATACAAATGTAGCTAGATCCCTAAATAAACAACACATTTATTGTATTTTACATAACTGTATATAAAAAAAATTGGAGCATGTACGTTCTACTCGCAAGAACTGACTAATTTACCAAATGTCAAAAGAAATAATGAATGAGGCAGACATTACTTAAGTGAATCTATAGAATTTGGTTTTACTGTCTTATTGATTTTTGGTGTGAATAAGAGAAAACTCAAAATAAATATTCATACTTACTTATTTTTTAATTTATTAATAGGATAGCCAACAGTGCTGAAGCCACTCGTGTATTTGTAGCTAAAACTAAATTAAAAATTAGATGCTGCACCTTTTATAGGCGTCCACGACATGCTATTACAGTAAGTAACCTTTATGACATATAAAACAATAATATAAATATTAATTACTAAAATTATACAAAAAGTAACATAACATTAAATTTAAATTTTCACACATAAAAATATCCTATAAATGTGGGAAAGTTATTTTAGCAGTTTCTATTTAGGATGTCATATTATTTATAAACATAATTTTAAAGGAGACATTATTATTTATTATTTCCTATATCCCACTTTTCTACTATCTGGAGCTATCTATTACCTTACAGCATTTATTGAAGCGTCTATCGTAACTTAGAAATATATTTCTGGAACCAATTAACTAATGGAATTCTCAGAAAAATGAACAGTGGTTCAAACTAAGTACTTCTGTATGAAAAATATTGTAAGCATATATGTATTATTTTCTTGAGACAGTCTGAACACCTATTTCCATAAATAATACCAATAAAATATACGTATAAATTCTCATAATAAAAGCAAACAAAAAGGTCATAATTTATTTCTCAAACGTCCACAAATGACACGGTGGCAGTTCAACTGTCGAGTACAGAATTGTTGAATCTTTATTTCCAGTTTTTGAAACTTTGTGAAAACGTCTGTGAAACAGTCGTGTCTCGCAGCACTGAAGAGATACCATCCACTACGTACACTACTCACTAATGGAAATTGAAAAATGTATAAAGCAGAGTGAATTCTCGCACCTTTATTCTGGGAAGGCGCGCTGTTGACTCTGACAGAATGCGATTGAATTTTTTAACATGACTCTTGTTTTAGTTCCGGAAAAATGCATTCGGGAATACGAGAAATGGTTTATTATTACTAAACTAACAGCGCCGGTAGAATGCTGTTCGAGATACGGTTTGGTATATTATTTAAGATTTTCTATTTTACGAAAAGGTATAACATATTACAATATACTGCGTGTCTTTGAATGCTCTCACTTTACTAAGACTGCCTCCGTGGTCTAGTGTACCGGGTTCGGTTTCTGGTCTAGACACAATAATCTATTTCTTATATTTTTTGTGATAGAAACATCGACGAGCTTGCCACTTGTAATGATGGGCCTATAGTAAATTCTGCTAAATACGATTTATATTTTTAAAAAACGCGTTGTGTCTGACCACCCCGTAAGGGATACTTCGTAATACTTTACTACTTTAGATTGATATTTGTATATGTTTACTTATTTGTATATTTCACCATTTTTTGTTTCTTAGGAAAAGTTGTTTGTTTCTATTAATAGAGTCATATATTACCTAGTCTACAATAGGAGCATACAAAGTCACACGGTATATCGTAGAATATCATATTTTTGTATATTAATAGAATCATATATTACCTAGTCTACAATGGGATCATAAAAAATCATATTGTATATTGTAGATTATTATAACATAAATATACGAAAAAAACTTGTTTTATTCCTATGAATAGAAGCACATATTAGACCATACAAAGTGATCCTGTATAATATATATTACATCATCTTTCATAATAAATGCCATAGGGAACTTAGTTTTATTATTGAAAGGAGCGAAAAAGATTGAACGCTTCCAAGTGCTAGCTACAACAAGAAACAACAGAGATTTAATTTATGTTAGAATTCGTCGAACAAAGGGTTTTAGAAATTAACCCTAAATTGAGTAATAAATCTGAAACGCTGTTTATGTTCAGAGTGTCGCATTAATAGGGCTGGAGTCGTGATGGTTTCGCCGTCAGCTCTTGACCGTACTTAAAACTGACGAGAGGGCAACTAAATAAATGTTTAACTAAGTACTTGTCAAAAAGAACAGACTTATAATGTCCCTCGCTGTCGGCGCCGAGAATTTCCCTAAACTCTGTTTTCGATAACAACTTTCCCTCATTATGAGCTCGTCAGTTAAGCACTTTGCGATTGACGATTAGTGACTTGGACGTTAAAGTCACGAACAAATGTTTTACGAAAAATTCAGTTCTCTTATGTTGCCTACTATATTTTAGGAATAATAAACAAGAATATATAAGTATTTTATCATCACGACTATAATCCCTATGATTGTGATTATATTAAATATAAACTAAATCGAATAAAAAATAAACTATAAATAAATAACGTCCTATAGAGATGATCAGTCAGGGAAAGATTGGCAACATTCCCCCTATGTATAGCGAGGCTAATACGTTGGCAAAAACAAATTCCAGCCTTCCTGTCTCTCTGAAACTGCCGTACTTTCTGCGCTTGACGAGGGCGCCTGGATGTGAGATGGGGCCAATGTGCCATTGCTCTGCGCAATCTCAGACGTTCGCGGATACTCTAGCAGTGACAGACACCATTCGGTAGAACAAGAAAACCCATGGTGTCCGAGACGCTCGACAAGTTCTCCACACCGACACTGGTTCGGGTGACACTCCGGGCTCCGAGACGAAGGCCCACCGCCATGGTCAGTGTATTTCTATCAAGAAGTGCACCAACCGATGCTGAAGGAAAAGCCTGCAACCGACTCCTTAATAAAACGGCCATAAGTCGGCCCACTCTATCGAAGATAAAGTATCTTCCACTACCAGATCGCAGAGCGGCTCGTCTTACAAATTTGCTAAATTTTAAACCAAAACATTGGGGCATGCATCTCTGGCATTTGACAAGCATGACGGCTCCACGGAACCCAAGGATCGGTTTGTGATACTCCCGACTGTAGTGCTCGACGATAGAAACGCTGGCAGTGCTACACTAAAAAAAATACGGGTTCCCAGGCCTCCGAATCTAATCGGTAGTAAGCCACGAAGATTAATGAAAATAATAACTGTAAACCGTTTGACAATAAATAAATTGGAAATTGTGTCCTGCAAATAATTTCCAGCTCGTCGGGTATGGGTGCCAATGTGTAATTAAGTTGTCATTTTATATCAGACACGGCTTTGACCAGCTTTAACGTAACGAAAGCGATTCTACTGACCATTCGATATACGTTTTAATCAAAACGATTTTATCGTTTTAAATGAACATTTGTCTACATTAAGGAATGCGGTGTGATAAATGAATATTATTTATATTTGTTTGTTTTTGTCATAGAACTGCCTTTGTGTACTAGATTTAGACGCGGAGGTACTGAGATCAATTCTTGACCGGGATGCAATAATTTATTTAATTTAATATTTATCGAGGCTAGGCACTTGTCATGATGAGCTAATAGTAAAGTTGGTTGAATATAAATTCGCTTCTTTAACAAAAGTGGTCTCTGACCATGCTTTCGTAATGATCCTTTTATTATTGTCATATATTTAAGATGAAGATATACAACGATGGTGTTACCAAAATAAAACTGTATATGTGTTAATGACCGTCTACGGGTGTTGTTACATTTATTATCGATAGACTACATCCGAGTTTATATCGTGCAGTACATTGCCGTACAGTACTGTTTTTCATAATAAATCTTATATTACTATAGAAAGAACTACATGGTATTTTTATAATCCGTATCCGTTGTGCATGTAAAGCCAAATTAATAAAAATATAATAATACAAAATTATAACAAAGCAGAAAAACAGATCCAAACCGCTTCACTTTAGATTTTCATACCCTTATCTAGAGGTATATCTATAAAAAATAATACCTATTCCTCTTGGTCACGCCATAACTTGAAAATGAATGAAGCGATTCCATTCCTCTTTTTTATGTTTTATTATACTTTATAGAAGATTCTTACGTAAAAGGAAACGCACTCTACGGCCATATAACTGTCTGTCTGTGTTTATTTCGCCTTAACTCGTTACTTAACAAATTTTGATAGAATTTGGCAAACATGTTCCTTACAAACCAGGGTTAAGCATGTCGTCAATATGACATGTGGTCATACAGCCACCTGAAGGTTTTTATCAGTAACCACTATATTATACGGGCATCGCCGGGACCAACAGTTATCCAGTATAAAAATGCAGAGAGTTGAAAGTAAATCAACCCCTGCGCTCATTTTTATGGCTTATTCAGATCCAATTTTATTGTTATTAAATTACCAGAGGATTTTTTTTTTGTCAGCTTTCAGGTTTCACACCGGCAAGTAGCCTGACTTAATTCTAACATACCTGTACCAGATATTGTTTTCTCATTGGTACTCATATGTGATTTATTTGTTGTATTTTGTAAATCTGATATAGCTGAGTTTTCCTTGCAGATCCGTTTCTCAGTCAGATTAATAGGGCACTGGAATCTGCTAAGCTGCTGGTTTTCTGCTAACAGGTTTAGACCACTTTACCGCTAGTATTACACTACAGACCTAGAATCACCTAAAATGGTTTAAATAATGACGTGTCACAAATGTCTGTAATAGGTTTACGTGAATAAAGATATTTTGACTTCGAATGATTAATAAAATATTCAATATTAATATTTTAAAATAAATGTTGGATGTTGCGGTCGTCGTGTGTAAAACCGCATTATCCTCAATTGCAAATAAAACAATCCTACCTGTATAACCCAGTTGCTGACAAAGTAAAATCCCCGGATACAATTTCCAACATTTTACTTGAAATATTATCAAAATTTCTCTGACAATGGCTCGCCACAATGCAGAGGCGAAAGAAATATTTGGCGTTTTTCCAAATTGCCGGGTTCTTCGTATTTATATTACCATATTAGAATTAATACTAACACATTCGGCTCAAATTTAAAAAGTACTAACAAAGTTATTACTTACCTACCAACTTTTTTGTCAAATTTATTCGACATTCGGTATACTTTTTATACTACAAGAGCAAGAACTAACATTAGTCGCTACCACTATGTCGGTTTCTCAGAATAGTACTGTGTTAAACGTCTATTTTCATAACAACACTGCAATGTCCTGCTATTTATGGACGAAATTTACTACATAATGTAATAAGCTGGATCCACTGATAAATCTATAGATCTACATGTGCTAACTTAACCCTCATTCAACCCCCACCAGTTTATGTCAAGTAGTATGATTTAAAAAACTCGTTATCATCAGCTTCTCATAGGTGGATAAAGGCCATTCCCAAGAATCAGTACCACACCAGCAAACTTGGTATCATCATAAACTTGAGCATAGAATAAGCAAAGCATATAATAAATGTTCTATCTATCTATAGCCTAACTTGACGTAGTGATGTGTGCGGGGTGTGAAAAGCCCCAACCATTTGTCCGGGCTCCGGTGATCGCAATAACAGAACCGTGAAATGGACATGTCATCTAGAAATCTCCACACGATTCAATTGGACACGAATCAATGAATACACATCACTGCACATTTCGCAAATTCAGCTTTTACATTTCACTGAAATTTGACATTCGTGGTTCGTTTCAATTTAATTTTATAGCAATCGTTTGTTAATTTATTTTTCTACTTTACAATTTAGGCAAAGTTGACCAAACTATTTCATAACAATACAAATGTAGAAACTCTAAATAAATTAAAGTAAAACATAGAGGCATTACTTTTGAAGTTCGGAATTTTGTATAATATGTAGATTATTTCGTATGCGAAATAACGTCAAAGAATTAGGAACCCGTTGTCCAACACAATGACCAATGAATGAATAACGTGTTATTAATAATTTAAAGATACAACATACAATGCGTTAACTTATGAACACAACATAATTAGTTTTGATATTTGTCCGAATCAGACCTGAGATTCATTAGTTTCAGAAATCAAGCGAGATATGAACAAGCAAAAACATTTATTCTTATTCGGTTAGTAATTCATTTTTGTTTACTCGTAGTTATTTCAAAGGTTGGTTTGTAAATTATTAAAGTAAAAAGCTAATCTAAAGGCAGGAATGCACATGACTGCAGCTAACACACTTGCATAAAGGCAGCGATACACATGCCTGTAAAACGTAACAGTAGCGTGCATGCTAGATAACAATATATAGAAGTAACCGTACACTGTGGATACATTTGCAAGTTAAACTTACATGCAATTTACGTCATTGCATGCCTGTATTCGCTAGTCAGTTCACGAGACAGTACGTAAAAAACAACCAAACAACGTGCACCAAAGATTTTCGGGCATCAGTATGCATTGCCGCCTATGACGTTTGCACTAGTGTACAATTGCAAATTAAAGCTGTGTGAGTACTTATTTACTTTTCTCAGGGAAAGTAATTAGTCAGCTGTAGTTGTACAATTGTACAAGCCATGTTTCTATTAAATTATTAATAAAAATTGATATTATATGTTGTAACATTGTATTAGTGTGCGTGAGAAAATGACACGTTTGTTTGTTCTAGGCGCCACATTAGTAGACACGCGCACGTGGTCTTACAAAATCATTGGGTTCCACCTTCCGAGGAGTACTGGAACCTTCAGTAGATGGCGCCGGCGTCCTGTTGGTGGTGCAGAGCAGCCCGGAAGCGTCGTTGTTGCAGGGTGAAGCAATTCAACGAATTGTATTTGCGGTTAAAAACACCGAGCAGCCAGAAATCCTTGTTCAGAATTTTTTATATGATTTTGTGGGAGCTGACAGGAAGGCACGTGTAAAATTATGCGAAAGCTATAGGCATACCAGTAGCTAACAAGTTGTCACCGTTTTGTCTCCTCTTCTTTTTCTCTCTAATTAAATTAGTATCAGTACAATACGTTAATATCAATTCGAATGTTTTCCATCGAAATAAAAGCTTGGGACTGATAATTGTCTTGTGAACTGCATGCAAGTTTAACTGGAAAATGTATTTACTACGTACCATAATGCAAGCTACTGTTCCGTTTACAGGCATGTGTAACTCCGCCTTAACTCGTGTAGGAAAAATCGTTTTATTAGTTCTATTATTCCCTCTTAAAGAACTACACACATCAAAAGTGTCTAGGGATCAACATATATTTTTGCAATAACTTTTCTCCTGATTGATATTCATTAAAATTTTCTTTAAGGATTGATTAAATAAAATGTTTTCGTTTGTCTACAGTAACGATAAACCAAGTCACCTTTGCATTAGTAAAAAAAATTGCCATTTTCCTAATAAAGGGATTTTTGACATTTGAACCACTAACATTAAAGTTCGAAAAAAAGACTGAAATAACAGTTTTTTTTTTAATTTTATTGGGTAACTTAAACAATTAATAATCCGTGTTTCTACCGCGAACACTAACAACACAAGAACATCGGTTTGGCATACTCAAAATGAGTTCATCCAAATCACGCTGTGGAATGGCCGCCCATGTTCGTTGCAACAACAAAAAAAGGTCTTCTTGCGACTGGATACCCTCCATATTCGGCAGAGCTCTTCTCTGAAGAATATCCCATGCATGCTCAATCGGGTTCAAGTCTGGCGACTGAGCAGGCCAGGGCAGGACATTGATGTTAGCTGCGACGAGAGTCTGTCTTACAACTCTTGCGGTGTGCGGTCGTGCATTATCATGCATTAACTGAAATAAGGGACCGATATGCACTTGTAGAGGAACGATGACGTCTGATACAACCGTCTCAGCATAAATTTGAGCGTTGAGGTTGCCTCTGATCCAAATCAACTCAGTTCTTCCGCCGATCGAAATACCCGCCCATACCATGATGGTTCCACCACTATAAGGATGGACTTCCTGGCAGGATTTTAATCGCTGTTGGCGTCCAGGGGTTCTCCAGTGTCGTATACGTCTTGTATCCGGCCTCATACCAAAACGAGACTCATCAGAAAAGCACACGAAACGCCATTGTTCTTCTGTCCAATTTCTGTGTTCAAGAGCCCATTGACATCGAGTCCTACGATTGTGCATTGCTATAGGTGGTACCCGTAGCGGTCTTCGGGAATGAAGGTTCACTTCATGCAAGCGGTTTCTGACTGTTTGGTCGCTAATTAAGTTCCCTGAAGAGCGATGAAGGCTCACGGCTAACATCATGGCGGTTATTGTTGGAGTTCTTCGAGCTGTGATTTGAATGTATCGGTCTTGTCTCCGTGTGGTGCAGCGATACCGTCCTCCATGGCGCTCAGCCACGGTACCAGTGGTTCGGTAACGTGTCCAAAGTCGACTGATAACACTCTGACTTGTATTTAGAGCTAAAGCCACAGTACGTTGCCGGGAACCAGCTTCTATCATTCCCACGGCTCTGATCATTTCTTCCCTGCTTAAATGACGTCGCCGCTCCATAATAACGTTGGTTTTAATCAGTAGTAGGGAAACAGTAGCACTAATAATGTCTTCAATGCGTCTTATGTTTTTATAGGGAAAATATTGACAGCTGATTTTCATCTTTTACTCGAATTTGATTGACAGTTCCTGTTTTAAATTATGAAATGCACCAAAAAGGATCCATATAAATTTATAAAATCATAAATTTATTACAAAGCCACATCTCAATCACAAGAAATCCGCATAAACATGCTTGATCCCTAGACTTTTTTGATGTGTGTAGTAACATGGATCACGTTTTTTTTTTATATCGTCATCATTTGCATGTAACTGTTCACTACACTCGCCACTGCAAGCAATCTCCTACCGCTTTCATCCGACCCCCTTTCGACCAGCGACTTTTTTTATTTTTATAAAGGTTGGTTATATTGCATCTAACTATTATCAGTCTGTGTCTCTCCGCTGCTGTATATAGGCTTCTTTCAAGCCTCACAACGCCCACCAGCGAAATTCGGAGTGAGTGTAGGTTCTTCGCCTTAAATCATATTTTCTCGTTACTGAGAGTCGAGTCTACCGATAAATTGGTGTGAGTCTTTTTGATAATGCACTACATGTTCCTATCTTTGGCGACATGCACAGCTTATGGACGCTAGTGCTTGTAATTGAGCTGATTTGGTCTGATTATAGCACCCGACTTCGGCCTCTCGGCCTTCCACCTTGCCAGTAACGATTAGTTTTTTTAAGTTATTCCTGGCAATGTGTTTAAAGCATGGATGCACAGACCGCGGCCCGCGGGCCGCATGCGGCCCGTGGGTCGAATACTGGTGGCCCGCCGACAGCAAAAATAATACTCTCGTGCATTCGAAAAATATTGAATTCTATTCCAGAATAAAACAAAAAAAAAATATGTTCGAAAAGTAATGTGAAACTCGCGCGCGCGCAATTTGAATCTAGCGCCCAAAATTGCTAAGTCAAGTAACATCGCTCGCTATAGAAATCAAGAATTTTCTAGCGCGGTGAGCAAGCGAGATAGATATAGTCCCGTATTCCCGATTGCTCGCGTATCTACACGAAGCTTCCAGAGTCGTTTGCGCGGTATAAAAATCACGTTAACCGCAGCGGCCGAACAGTTCGCTTTTCATTTGAGTGAAGTGTCAACAACAGAAAGAAATAAGCGCGAAAATACAAAGCGAAGTAATAAGTGATTGAGAATAAGTGCAGTTTATTAGTGTTTTTGGGAGGCAATAGTTCTAGTGTAGATTTTAACTCGACTAGCCGGTGTCATATATTTTGATCCACATTCAACGTAGATTTCCTGTTGCAGTGTTAACCCGTCAAGTGCCGTGTATAATTGTGTTGTGAAAACGTAAGTAAAACTCTGTTATTAATAAGTGTTTCCCTACCTATTTAATCAATTTTAATCAAATTTAGCTTTAATGTTGGCTAAATATTAAAATAAACAAAGAAATTACTATTTTTATAAGAATTTCTCTAACTGTAATAATTACGTCATTATTTCAGATAAAATCTGTATAAAAATCTTAAAATTTCTGAGAAATAATATTTAATCAATTATTTTTGATAATTTAAAAAAGGATAGGTAATTTAAGTGGGTACTGTAATTGTTTTTAGGTGCTGTGTTAATCCTAGCCAGGATTAGAACGCAACATGGAGAAGCCAGGACCTAGTAAAAAACGTAAGGTTAAAGATGAAAATCGGCAGTTTCAAGAAATTTGGACTGAGAAATACTTTTTTGTATGGTCGCATAACAAAGTCGTTTGTTTAATTTGCAAGAATTCTGTTGCGATTGCAAAGGATTATAATGTAAAAAGGCACTATGAAACGCAGCATCCTTCTTTTACCAAGTTTACAGGCGAATTAAGAAAGCAAAAAATGTTGTCTTTAAAACGGGAGCTTATTGGTCAGCAAGCTATGTTTACAAAACACATTCAAGATTCAGAAACGGCTACAGAAGTTAGTTATGAAATTTCTCGAATGATAGCAAAGCGAAGTCGCCCCTTCAATGATGGCGATTTTGTAAAAGAATGCATGGAAATTGCCGCTAAGAAAATGTGTCCAGAAGCAGCAAAAAAGTTTGAGAAAATTCAACTGAATCGTATGACTATCCAAAGACGAATTATGTCCTTGTCAGGTAATATTGCGGAACAATTAATTGAAAAAACTAAGATCATGGAATTTTTTTCATTAGCACTCGACGAATCGACTGATATTAGTTCCACAGCTCAACTTCTCATATTCATACGAGGTGTTACTCAAGATTTTGAAGTCTTCGAAGAGTTATTAGGAATGTGTTCATTGAAAGGTCAAACCAAAGGAGTTGATATACTCAATGGACTTTTGGACGAGTGTTCAAAAACTGATTTGGACTTATCTAAGTTATCGGGAGTTGCGACTGACGGTGCTCCTTCCATGATTGGTATCAATTCCGGGCTAGTTACTTTGCTGAAAAAGCACCTGCAAGAAAAAAACATAAACACTGAAGATCTCATGCAGTTTCACTGCATTATACACCAGGAAGCCCTCTGTTCTAAAAAAAATGAATTTCAAAATGTAATGAAAGTAGTAGTTTCGACTGTAAATTTCATAAAATCACGAGGACTCAATCACAGACAATTCAAACAATTCCTTGATGACATCGAAAGCGAATACGGAGATTTACTGTATTATACAGAAGTAAGGTGGCTAAGTCGTGGATTGACACTGGAACGATTTCTAAATTTAATAGAAGAAATTGGAATATTTCTGGCGGAAAAGCAAAGGGATGTCCCGGAACTTAAAAATCCTGATTGGTTGTGTGATTTAGCTTATTTAGTTGACATTACAAATCATTTGAATGTCTTGAACACACGGCTTCAAGGCAAAAATCAACTGATATCCCAGCTCTATGCTCATGTAACATCCTTTCAATGCAAGCTGACACTTTTCAGATCACAATTGAATTCTGGAAATTATAATCATTTTCCGAATTATAAGAAAATGGCTGAAAAATTCAACAAAACTGCGATTAATTTCAGTTATGTAGAAAAGCTAGATATTTTGATTCAATCTTTTGAAGACAGATTTTCGGAGTTTAAAAAAGTGAAACCTCTGTTGGACATATTCAGCAATCCTTTCACTATTTCAGTTGAAAATGCGCCAGAGTCAATGCAGTTAGAAATTATCGACATTCAAAATGACCAAGATTTACGCAACAAATTCAACGAAGGAGACTTGCTGAACTTTTACCGCTGCATTGATAAAAATATGTACGAAGAGTTGCGCATAAACGCTCTGAAATGTGCCAGCTTATTTGGTTCTACCTATATATGTGAACAAACTTTTTCAATACTAAATAATAATAAAACAAAAAATCGAAACCGCCTTGCAAATGAAAGTTTGGAAGCAGTTTTACGTGTTGCTACAAGTAAATTTGAGCCAAATATAAAAAAGATTGTAAGCACTATGCAGTGCCACGCTTCAAATTAATAATTTCTTTTTTAATTTTAATAAATTTTTATCAATTCTTTATTGTCTTTAACTACCTATACCTACTTCTGGCGGCCGGCCCGCTATCAGTTCATGATTTGGCCGAGTGGCCCCTAGTATTAATAAGTCTGTGCAACCCTGGTTTAAAGTAACTAGTGAGAATGTAGGTCTTGGCCTTGTTAACGATGTGTATACCTATAATCAGCCAATGGTATCACTGCTTCTTTTAAGGATCTGCACTGCACGTGATTTTCCATCCTCATATTACCCCCTACCAGCATCTTTTGGTCTTTTGTCTATCTGCGTCCTATTTTGCATCGACTACTAAAAGTGGGGTTAATTTTTTATATTAGTATAATTGAGCAATTTTAATTAGTACAATTCAAAGAATAATAAATAAACATTATCAACCCATGGTACGCGCTTAACGGTTAGAAAAAATATTTCTGTTCGTCTTTAGTGCATAGTCATTCACAAAAACTACAATGACGCGGCCCTCGGCACGATGATCTGCTGAAATAATATACTTTTGTGCCACAGATTCAGAAACTCGTTCCACGTTTCATTAAATTCTTATATTACAATATTTCATTTTTACTACGAGTATATCGTTATCCCTTTCTTTTACAAAAGTTTTTTTGAACTTATAATAAAAATGACCTTCATAAATATTATAACCTACCTACGAGTATATACACATTTATCATTGGATACGAGTATAATATTCTCTCAGTAGTAAACCTATACTGAAGCTCTAACATCATCAAACTCCGTTAAAAGTAAACAAAAAATACCCAAGTACCTAACTCGTATATCCGAAATGACAAATTGTAGTTCCGTTACATACATACATACATATCTTCACGCCAGATCCCTTGCGGGAAGCAGATTAGGCGCCAATTGACACGATCACGACATTTCGCTTCGTCAACATTCATCAACCTATTCATACATGCCCTTTTGTTACAAAAGCTTTTTAATGCACCTTCAGCCAGTATTTTATTTATTTGATCGTGAAATGTGAGTCTCGGTCTGCCGGGGCCTCTTTTACCCACAACTTTCGTATTACATATCTGGCTCGTCAATCTTTCTTCGCTCATCCTTTCAACATGCCTAAACCATCGTAGCATGCCTTTCCTTATTTTTGTCCCTACTTTCTTTTACATCTACCCTTTTTCGTATTTCGACGTTACTTGTGCGGTCCGCCATTTCTACTGCATTAACCCTACTCTCATGCGTATTCTGACATATCCACGTCTCGCTTCCATACATCAGTGTTGGTACCAACATTACATTGTATATGGAGAGCTGAGCTTTGTCACTGACATTTCGACTGCCGATTAGTGACCCCAGGGCAACATCCATATGATACTTTCTATCCGCAATGAAAACATTACCCAGATATATAATTTAATTTGGTTGTTCTAGAGTTTCATCATCAATCTTTATCGTCACGTTTGTAATCCTTCTTCTTTTAAACACTAGTACTGTGGACCAAAAAAAAAGGTCTATCAGTTTTGACATACCTTCCTTCGTAAATAACATATTGCTAATGTCATAATTCGAATGACTATTTATGACGTGCAAATAAATATTAACCGTAAGGTGGCATACCACTTTTTTGGTCGACTGTACCTTAGTTTTTCTCGCATTCATAGTTCCGTTACACCGTACCTAATGTCGCTGTCTAAAATCCCATAGTTACTTTCATGTTCGTGATTCGATTTGCAATTTAATAGTGCCAGGCAAGAGTATGCTGGGCCCATCATTACCAGGAAACTCTTGTTCTAGGGGCTAATAATAATAATGATGTCAAAAGAAACATTAATTGCTTACCTTCTACAAGAAATTAAAGCTACTTAGGTTCATTTTTATTGCTTAATCAAAAATAATAATTTATTTTATGAGTTGTATTGCTGGTTCTTATTTGTTACAGTCAAAGAAAATAATTTTCTTTATAAATTATAAATTAACGAGAGTTGAAGAGGACAACAGACTGGCTGAAGAATTGAATCAAATCTTGTCTTCAAGAGCTTCCTAAAATATTTACGTAAATATATTTAAAGCTTTATCTTTCCGATATTATTTTGAAGACTCATTTTAATTTTAGGGAAAATTTTAAGTACCTTAGTAATTCCCTAGTGAATTTTAAAGCGAATAGGTTGGTAGGAAAGCAATATTTTTAATATACCCAACTTTGAAGCGTTTGTTAAACTAGTCTACATTTAAAAAGCTTTTAATTATTAATAATTGTAAATTAAACAATTCCATTAATAAATAAGCATACCCAATAATAAAATATTAAAAAATCAGGTATACAAACACTTTCTAACTAAATAAATGATCCTTAACTTCCTTTTTCTAATTTGTTTTTTTCTTATATCAATTTCCTTCAATTGCAGCAGCACAACACGTTGCTTATTTTATCACACTTTCCTCGTCATGTAAGTAGTAATATGTATGTAGTTATATTAATATATCTTTGGCAAAGTAAAGTAAAGTATCATCACGACCGTATCATCATTACGAGATGGTCAGAAGTATAAGGAGCGAGTTCACATTTAGCTAACTTTACTATAGGCCTATCATGACAAGTGGCAAGCTTGTCGATGTCTCTAGCGTACTAAACTCGAAAAATATCACAATAAATATATATATATTGTATACCAGGAATCGAACCCCTCTCAGTCTAAATGCACAAACTTAACAGTTAGACTACAGAGGCAGTTATACATATAAATCTATAGTATTACTTATTTATGTATTATTCTAAGTAAGATACAAACAGTATAAAAGAATAACAATATTAAATGATTAAAAAGAAAATCTAATATTAATAAACAAAAAAAAAAACTACACTACAAAAAAACTATAATTATTATCGTCCAATGGGCGTAGTGTGCCGAGGACACTCGCTGCGTTCCCCCGTTGAACGGCGAGGCTGACCCTTTGAGCAAAATATTCACTACTTAAAGGGTCACCCGCTGCAGCGCGCTGTATTATTGTATGTACATATTGGTAAATATGTATTCATAAATATATTAAATATTTTTGTTTTGTTTCTACTTCACCTAATTGCTAATTACACCTACCTACCTATTCTGTCTAAATGTCCTAAAGGTTTTACTGTCAGAGAATGCCTATCATTAAATCTGCCACATAGTGCAATAAAGTAAAAATAAAATAATTTAATGTAAATCTTTCGCGGATGTTTATTTAATATTTATTAAAATCAAAACTAATCTAGCATATTTTATTAATTACAACTTCGAGCTGGTAATTTACCACTTCTTTGTGACTTCCCTTAATTAAGTACTTAAATCTTAAGGAAGTGGTTTTAATTACCGGTCATTAGGTACAGAGTGATTTGGAAACCATTCTAAATTTATCTTTGTATAGACAATCGCAAGTTTAAAAATACGACTCCAAACAGGGTTAGTACAACAGTAGTTTAAATAACTCCATCATTCTGTCCAAATTTAGCGTTTAAACTTGGTCTTATAATAGGGCCAAATTAGTTTCAGAGTTTCAGCTGGTTCTGAAATGAACAGCCGTCGACTGCAAATGTTTCCTTGGTAGGTATACTGAAATTCCTATGAAAGTTTTCAGTAGGTTTGTACTATAAGAAGTCCTTTGATTTGATTTAGATAGACTTTGAAAAATATACCCGGTTTTTTTAATATGAATTGTCTGTATTCCTTTCTTGTTAAAATATCTTACCCATGAGCAGTTATGGTATTTACTCACTGCCAGCACCTTGTAGTATCGTAATGGTAATGATATGAGTTAGTTTAAAGGAATTGTTTTCTATAAAGAATTATCAATATATTAATTTTAAAAAATCGGTGGTCGTCGACGGTTTGACATTATATTATATATTTTTTTTAAACTCAGACCCATAATAAGTAACAAGAAATAATTTATTTTGATGTATTCTCGAGTGTATTAAAATTTTAATATTTAAATTTTAAAACACTTATTATATAAGTATGTTTTTCGTATATGTATTGTTAACTTACTTTCTTCGTGTAGCCAGCCATTGCGGCCGTACATTTAGTAACGCGGAGGTAAGGGTTCGATTCCTAGCTAGGTAAGGTCACATTATAAATTTTCTACATACATTATTTTGATGTAGTCTCGAGTGTATTAAAATTTTAATATTTAAATTTTAAAACACTTATTATATAAGTATGTTTTTCGTATATGTATTGTAAACTTACTTTCTTCGTGTAGCCAGCCATTGCGGCCGTACATTTAGTAACGCGGAGGTAAAGGGTTCGATTCCTAGCTAGGTAAGGTCACATTATAAATTTTCTACATACATTATTTTGATGTAGTCTCGAGTGTATTAAAATTTTAATATTTAAAATTTAAAACACTTATTATATATGTATGTTTTTCGTATATGTATTGTAAACTTACTTTCTTCGTGTAGCCAGCCATTGCGGCCGTACATTTAGTAACACGGAGGTAAAGGGTTCGATTCCTAGGTCACATTATAAATTTTCTACATACATTATTTTGATGTAGTCTCGAGTGTATTAAAATTTTAATATTTAAATTTTAAAACACTTATTATATATGCATGTTTTTCGTATATGTATTGTAAACTTACTTTTTTCGTGTAGCCAGCCATTGCGGCCGTACATTTAGTAACGCGGAGGTAAAGGGTTCGATTCCTAGCTAGGTAAGGTCACATTATAAATTTTCTACATACATTATTTTGATGTAGTCTCGAGTGTATTAAAATTTTAATATTTAAATTTTAAAACACTTATTATATAAGTATGTTTTTCGTATATGTATTGTAAACTTACTTTCTTCGTGTAGCCAGCCATTGCGGCCGTACATTTAGTAACGCGGAGGTAAAGGGTTCGATTCCTAGCTAGGTAAGGTCACATTATAAATTTTCTACATACATTATTTTGATGTAGTCTCGAGTGTATTAAAATTTTAATATTTAAAATTTAAAACACTTATTATATATGTATGTTTTTCGTATATGTATTGTAAACTTACTTTCTTCGTGTAGCCAGCCATTGCGGCCGTACATTTAGTAACACGGAGGTAAAGGGTTCGATTCCTAGGTCACATTATAAATTTTCTACATACATTATTTTGATGTAGTCTCGAGTGTATTAAAATTTTAATATTTAAATTTTAAAACACTTATTATATATGCATGTTTTTCGTATATGTATTGTAAACTTACTTTTTTCGTGTAGCCAGCCATTGCGGCCGTACATTTAGTAACGCGGAGGTAAAGGGTTCGATTCCTAGCTAGGTAAGGTCACATTATAAATTTTCTACATACATTATTTTGATGTAGTCTCGAGTGTATTAAAATTTTAATATTTAAAATTTAAAACACTTATTATATATGTATGTTTTTCGTATATGTATTGTAAACTTACTTTCTTCGTGTAGCCAGCCATTGCGGCCGTACATTTAGTAACACGGAGGTAAAGGGTTCGATTCCTAGGTCACATTATAAATTTTCTACATACATTATTTTGATGTAGTCTCGAGTGTATTAAAATTTTAATATTTAAATTTTAAAACACTTATTATATATGTATGTTTTTCGTATATGTATTGTAAACTTACTTTCTTCGTGTAGCCAGCCATTGCGGCCGTACATTTAGTAACACGGAGGTAAAGGGTTCGATTCCTAGATAGATAAGGTCACATTATAAATTTTCTACATACATTATTTTGATGTAGTCTCGAGTGTATTAAAATTTTAATATTTAAATTTTAAAACACTTATTATATATGTATGTTTTTCGTATATGTATTGTAAACTACTTTCTTCGTGTAGCCAGCCATTGCGGCCGTACATTTAGTAACGCGTAGGTAAAGGGTTCGATTCCTAGCTATATATATATTTTTTCTTGTTACTTATTAAGGGCCTAGTTGGCTTAACTTAAATCCTACTTTAGGAGTCGGTTTATTTTTTACTATTTATCAAGTCATGCCTAGTTGAACTGACGGCAGCGAGACGCAAAGTTTAAAATTCCCTGTTGGTTTAAAGTCAGCCACTATTGAAGGCAATGGACAATAAATTTAATTTAAAAATAAATGAAAAATCCTGCGTTGGCTACATTGATAAGGGTCCTGTTGCTGTTTGTGTATCTAAATCATTTTACTCGTAAATATATTAAATATTTTATTGTCCTCTTTTTTTACTTTTTACGTGTACGTTGTAAAATGGCAAGCTCACGGACGGCTAAAACTTTTTTACAATTTGTAGCTGCAAGTAATTACGGTCGTTGTGATAGGTAGGTACTTGTTTTTTACATGGAAAAATATTATATTTCTTGATGTGTAAATGTATATCTACTGGGAAAAACGCTTACGGGTATAGCGGAATCGTTTAGGTAACTGGACCAGGGCAGGTTTGTTAAATATTTACAGTTTACACAGCGCGCCTTCCGCCTCCGTCCGCCAGTCCGACTGAGACCATATCAATGACTTATATATAAAGTCCGACCATTCGTACGGTTTATCCTAAAGCTTTAGTATGCAAAAACTTTGTTACATAAAATTGTATTATTCTGAGCTGTCAAAATGTATATTTCCATAATTCTGGAACGCTTTTCACCTGCTACGCCAACTTTGGTGGCAGAAGGAAAGATTGGAGGACTGGCAGTAATCAATCATCGTTCCTTTATATGCCGGCTTTATGAAGATAATGCTGTTCTTACAGAATCGTACGAACAACAACAACTGCAATCACTTGCAAGAAAAACTAAGGTACTAGTATTTGAAAGACGAAGTATGACAAACGTAATTAATGATGTAATTTTAGAACAAGTGAATGAAATAATATATTATTATAATTACAAATTATTATTACAAACAACTTTTCCTAAGATACCATGTATCGGAAATATCATTTTGTTTTTTTTTTTGGCTTCTTCATACAAATTGGCGATTTTAACATTAACAGTTTGTATGAAGAAGCCATTTATTTTTTCATTTCCGACATATTGTTTCTCAGAAAAAGTTGTTTGTTTCTAATAATAGTATCATCACGACCATAAGACCATAGACAATGACAACGCGGTATATCTGTGGAGTGTTTTCACTGCGAATGGGAAGTATGATAGAGACGTTGGAAAAAGTGGATCGGCATGAAAGACGTGGATATGCGCATGAAAAGTTAATGCAGAAGAAATGAGGTTGTTGCGTCGGATATGCGGCGTCACTTAGGCGGAGCGCATAAGTAACGACTAAATACTCAGAACGTTAGGTATGAAAGAAAGCATAGGGACAAAAGTAAAAAAATGCATCTGATCGCTCATGTTAAAAGGATAAGTGAAGAAAGATTATAATATGAAAGTTGTAGGGAAAAAGGCCTAGTGATTAAATAAATAAAATACTAGCTGATGGTGCAGTAAAGAGCCTTCAAAACAAAAGGCATGTATGAAAATGTTGATGAATGTCCACTAAGCGTAAAAGGCATATTGTGATCATTTACAAATGACACTCAATTGTCTCTGCCTACCCCGCAAGGAAACTGGCGTGAAAATATGTATTGTGATACCAGACAACATATAATTCGATCCATTTATATTACTATGATAGCTTAACATTTCGCTTAAAGGATGTGTTATACTCGTATACGTACAAAGGAATAGTAAAGTAAAGTATCATCACGACCCCTTTCGGGGTGGTCAGAAACCACGCTTATAAATAAACGGGTTTACATTTAGCCAACTTTACTATAGGCCAATCATGACAAGTGGCAAGCTCTCCAGTACCAAACTCAAGAAATGTCACTTATAAATTAAATATAAATTAAATATTAATTAAATGTATTTATTTACATTAATAAATATTTTTTTGTGTCCCAACCAGGAATCGAACCCGGTACCTCCGAGTCGAAATCCACGGACTTAACCGCTAGATCACGGAGGCAGTTAAAAAGGAATAATAAAAATTAAAGAGCATCCCACATCTTAAGCTTACGGCAATTGTTAGTTTTCCAGTTTAGGTACCTGCATGTACAAATAAATAAATAAATAAATATTTCCAGACAGGTCACACAGCGCCATCTAGTTTCCGTGGTAAGCTTTAAAACGAGGCTTGTGTTACGGAAACTAGATGGTTGATAAACTACATATTAAACTTTTTTTTTGTAAATATATACTTATTATACATATAAACACCCAGACCGAGACAAATTATACAATGTACAACTTGCCCCCGGTGGGAATCGAACCCACGACCTCCCGAGTTCGCGGCAACGTTTGTTACCACTAGACCACGGAGGCGGTGAACATGTATGAAGTATTATTATATTTATTATTCTTTATTTATTATTACTCATACTTGTGTTTTTTTTGTAAAGCTGCCTACCACTATGTATTTTGAGTTTTGCGTCTATGTCAGTTTGAGCGTGATATTTTTTTCGCTTTGACTTATATTGTATAATCTTTGTATGTGGTACACTCGCATTCGCGACCAATAGATTGTATTGAATTCTGGTCATTAAATTAGCAATATAAGGCAATGCTCAGTACAAATCTAGACACTACACTGTGTATTAAAACGGAAATTACATTCGACCGCTACTGTTTCCGTTACACTTTGATGAAATATTATGAATATTATAAAGGTTAATTGAAATTCGTTATTTAACTTCTTAAATTGAAATAGTTACACACTACACTACAACATTTATTTTATATTTTATTAACTTCCTTAATATATTATTATTATATATATACCCGTATATAATAATAATAATAATAAAATCATTTATTGTCACAAAAAGTATACAGATGTACAATAGGTGAACAACATAGGCTGATGTGTTTGTGATACCTACACGAGGTTGCCCTGTAGTGCTGGATATCGGTGCTCTTCCGTGTTATAATGTTACAACAATAAATGATGTATATGTAATACCTCGGTATATAGCCATTGTAAATGGGTTTACATTACATTACTTTGTAGAAATTAAAATATTTCTTCATGGTTTTTCCAACCTTTCTTTTGTTAAACCTCCTCCGAAAAATTCAAAAAAATTAAATATTTTAAGATTTGAAACAGTGACCGACAGAATCAATGAATGTTATGTTTTTTTTTTAAATACTAGCACGACGTGTGAAGAATCAGACCGCATTCATTACTAACATCAATACCTAACACTATGCCGGCTTGGCTGGACATGACGGCAATTGGAGCCTGGTCCTGAAATGTGTGGGTACACTTTACTGGGTTTATCGGCACGAACAGTGGATACTTCCCAGCCCCGGCAGACTGGACAAATTACCTCCATCAGTCCACCTACCACCTATTAAATGATGTTTAATTTACGCATTAAATTATATTTTCTGCAAATGTTATCCGCCCCTCTTAACTTCTCTCTACGTCCCCCTAGTGAAGCGCGCCCCCTGGTTGGGACCTCTGGGCTAAACGATCTCATCCCGGTCAAATTGTTATAATATGTCCAGTGACAAAAAAACAATCCAGTTTATTTTTACCCTACGTAAGTTGGTTCCGTGTTTATATGCCCGAGGGTGAAATAAAACAAAATAAATGTTGTGATTACAAGAAAGATAAAACCTTACACCGCGTTAATCTCAAAAGGAAGATTAATTTACGCAAACCGGCGCTAATTTGAGTAATTTTAGTAAGACAACGGGCTGGGAACAGGTATTATTAATCTTTGTGGAAATATTGTGATAAAACATACTCACCATTGTCAACGTATAAACGAGTAGTAAATATATTATATTTTATTTGAAGAAATATCCAAAGATTTAAAATAAAATAAATATTAAGCTAATAAAAATATATAATACCGGCAGTATCCAAAGCCCGCCGCGGTAACGAAACATTATTAACAGAACCGTGGTGGGAATGAAAACCGGTAGTAGTACTATGTAGTTACATCTTCATAGTAACAATCAATTATTTATTGTACATTATTTTAAAATTTAATAAGTAGGTATAGGCGAGCTTAATGCCGCTAGTAAATTTACTATCAACTTAACGTTATACCTACAAACTAGGAGTACCTACATCTATTCTGCATGTCCCTATATGCTTTACTAGTTATAGACAATAGTAAAAGTAACCCTTTTCACTTCCTTAATTTATATATGTGGTAACTACTATTTAGCTGATATTTATTTAGGTATGTACGAGTATTATATGTATTTTTATTTAATATTTGAATGTATGTGTATTTGTAGTTATATATATATTGTATATATAAGAACGATTTAATTTATTATGTAAATGTTTCATATAGCCAGTTGCACCTACCTTTCAACGTTAATGCTCTGTATTGTCCCAAAGGTTGGCTGCTAGAGAATGCCTAGCGGCATTAAGCCCGCCTCTTGTACATAGGGCAATAAAGTTTTAAATAAATAAAATAAATAAATAAATATTATACATTAAGTATTAGCTGTAAGTTAACCAACAAAATAAAATAAAAATATTAAGCTTCCTTCCTTCATTCTTCCCTTCCGGATGCATCCAACACGAACTAAAACTTTGGACTACTAATGAAACCACTCGAGGTCTATTAGTGGGCAAAAACTTGTGGATTATGAAGGAACAAGACTCGGTGAACGGAAGTGTGGCACAAAGAGCGAGGCCGACGAAGTTAGGCGAGACAACTCAATTGAAGGGCTTACTCGTGGCGTGACACAAACTTTAAATTTTAACGATCCTTTTAAATAATTAAAAGTCAGCACCATATGCCATTTTAGTCGTGTTAATTAATTTATTTATTTAAAAACTCTATTGCACAATGTACAAAGGCGGACTTAACGCCCGTAGACATTCTCTGATAGCCAAACCTTAGGATCAAATTTGAATAAAATTTCATGAATGTAACAATTATAGGATAATAAATATTATATACCTTGATATATGTATTATAATATCATTAATATACTAAATACTAATACATACACTACCTATATTGTAAAAAAAATATCCAGAAAATAATAAATTTCGTAATAAAAATACGAGATTTCTATGCAACTGACAGTTCTATTAGGTACCATCTATCATGCGCCATCTATCGTGATAAAAAGTTAGTGATACACCCCATTCCTGCTCTATCTTATATTTGAACTCTTTTGCTATTTTGTAAAAAAGACAAGTACTTTTCGGCCACAGTTACTTATTTGTATATTACTTGGCAAAATACACACATCAAAAAAGTCTAGGGATCAAGCATGTTTATGCGGATTTCTTGTGATTGAGATGTGGCTTTGTAATAAATTTATGATTTTATAAATTTATATGGATCCTTTTTGGTGCATTTCATAATTTAAAACAGGAACTGTCAATCAAATTCGAGTAAAAGATGAAAATCAGCTGTCAATATTTTCCCTATAAAAACATAAGACGCATTGAAGACATTATTAGTGCTACTGTTTCCCTACTACTGATTAAAACCAACGTTATTATGGAGCGGCGACGTCATTTAAGCAGGGAAGAAATGATCAGAGCCGTGGGAATGATAGAAGCTGGTTCCCGGCAACGTACTGTGGCTTTAGCTCTGAATACAAGTCAGAGTGTTATCAGTCGACTTTGGACACGTTACCGAACCACTGGTACCGTGGCTGAGCGCCATGGAGGACGGTATCGCTGCACCACACGGAGACAAGACCGATACATTCAAATCACAGCTCGAAGAACTCCAACAATAACCGCCATGATGTTAGCCGTGAGCCTTCATCGCTCTTCAGGGAACTTAATTAGCGACCAAACAGTCAGAAACCGCTTGCATGAAGTGAACCTTCATTCCCGAAGACCGCTACGGGTACCACCTATAGCAATGCACAATCGTAGGACTCGATATCAATGGGCTCTTGAACACAGAAATTGGACAGAAGAACAATGGCGTTTCGTGTGCTTTTCTGATGAGTCTCGTTTTGGTATGAGGCCGGATACAAGACGTATACGACACTGGAGAACCCCTGGACGCCAACAGCGATTAAAATCCTGCCAGGAAGTCCATCCTTATAGTGGTGGAACCATCATGGTATGGGCGGGTATTTCGATCGGCGGAAGAACTGAGTTGATTTGGATCAGAGGCAACCTCAACGCTCAAATTTATGCTGAGACGGTTGTATCAGACGTCATCGTTCCTCTACAAGTGCATATCGGTCCCTTATTTCAGTTAATGCATGATAATGCACGACCGCACACCGCAAGAGTTGTAAGACAGACTCTCGCCGCAGCTAACATCAATGTCCTGCCCTGGCCTGCTCAGTCGCCAGACTTGAACCCGATTGAGCATGCATGGGATATTCTTCAGAGAAGAGCTCTGCCGAATATGGAGGGTATCCAGTCGCAAGAAGACCTTTTTTTGTTGTTGCAACGAACATGGGCGGCCATTCCACAGCGTGATTTGGATGAACTCATTTTGAGTATGCCAAACCGATGTTCTTGTGTTGTTAGTGTTCGCGGTAGAAACACGGATTATTAATTGTTTAAGTTACCCAATAAAATTAAAAAAAAAACTGTTATTTCAGTCTTTTTTTCGAACTTTAATGTTAGTGGTTCAAATGTCAAAAATCCCTTTATTAGGAAAATGGCAATTTTTTTTACTAATGCAAAGGTGACTTGGTTTATCGTTACTGTAGACAAACGAAAACATTTTATTTGATCAATCCTTAAAGAAAATTTTAATGAATATCAATCAGGAGAAAAGTTATTGCAAAAATATATGTTGATCCCTAGACACTTTTGATGTGTGTATATAAATTGAAGCTATAAAAATTTATTGCCAAATATTTCGCCTCTCTTTGGAGCGGCGTCATCAGTGACAGTGACTGAAGGTCTTTGTCATAAATTTTGAAAAGTAATTTTATTTCTTTTAGCAATGGTAAAGGTAATGCACTATACAGTTTTGTATTTATTTTTTAGAAAATAAATATATATATTTTTTATTTGTATATTACCTACCTATTATTTATGAGCATGTTTTCAACAGCTTAAACTGCTAAGAGATTTAAAGCAAAAATAATTCCTAACGGCTCGTAATGAATCCCAGTAGGCTGGCAATATCGCGGACGGCACAATTTAATAAACTGGTTTTACTTTGACTCGCATGTACGACCGGGCATTCAAAACAATTAATTTTCTTTCATAAGGAAATTATTTATTTAACCTATGCAATTTGATGGTATAGAATAACACTTTGATTATACTAACTACTAATTATGTGATACTTTTAACTGCATAATACTGCTTTTAGTCCAGAGCATTTGTAATCAATAGAAGTACTCGTATTATTACATCTGTACTGCCGCGCTATTGAATAATGCAATAGATTAAGCATTTATAGTCGATTTCATAAAATCGGTGAATTCTTAATCTACTAAACGAGATCTACCTACAGTTTTTTTTTTGTTCTTATAACGCTGACCTTATGGTAAGCGGCACGCGAGGTCCAAGAATGGGAGCAACTGACACCAGCCACTGTCAACAGATATCAGTCATATCAGTAAGTAAATGTTTAAAGAAAATAAGAAAAGGAAAAGATTATATTTTGGAAAGAAAACTTACTATGCATTTTTAATCTAATAATAATTATTATGAAAAGAAATCGTTACAGAAATCTATTCCTAAGCGATCGATATACTATCATTTATCTAAGTGGGTATTACGGTTACACACATTCGCCATTAAACTCCCACTCGCCTTCAATAGTCATAATATTTTATTCTCATCAATACTGTAAACTATAAACAAAACGATATCAAACTGGTAAAGGTCAGAGAATACTATACGGTATTATGCTTCCCTATGTACATTATTTTATATTTTGTGTGCAATAAAAAAATTTATTATTATTATTATTCGACTGCATGAATTCTGATATTACCTTTTGACTCATTAAATTAGTTTTTATCTATCCGCCATGTTTTACACGTCATAGACACTAATTAAATTTATTCTCATTTTAGCGATGTTTTGGGGCCAACTTTAACCAATGATATGCAAAGCATTATCATGTTATTGCAGATACTTCGTGCTTCATTGTCACAAAAAATACCTTTTTGACAAGTAATTGAGACTAATTTTTTTAGATTTTGAGTTTTGTTTTTCAATGTGGGCTGGTTATTTCATTATTTAAAATAACGTTCTATGATATGATATCAATATGCTTTGTCACACTTTGCTTAAAGGACTCCAGGTTATAGGAAGGTAAACACACTGACTGGGAGAGCAATCCACATCTTCAGCGTGCAACAGATGTAAGGGTCACCAAATTTATTTGTACGCGTAGCGATAGTGGCTATGGCATGGGGGTGCATATTTTGGCCTGTGCGTGTGTTTCGGTTGGGGAATTGAGAAGTAGGGATAAGATTGTCGATCTCTTTCGAACACTCACCGTAGTATGACTTGTAGAACACGGTGAAGTAGGCACAATCTAATTAATAGCATTTTTCCACATCAATTAAAGGTTCACAAATTTATACCATAACGTAAAGGCAATTAAGGAACTATTCAAATCTTTACGCGCCATTTACTCGAAACTATTAAAATATTACTTACTGATTGTTTTAATAGATCGACGACATGAATAGGGTTACTCAACAGCCTATAAGCAATGTCAAAAAAGCTTGGATATATGACAACTACTTAGCATCTCGCCTCACTTGGCCTTTCCTAGTATATGATTTCAACAAAAGCCTACTATCAAGTCTGGACGCGGACGTCATAAGAACATTGAAGTCTTGGCTTGGATTAGCCCAGGGTGCTGACTCCTCAACATTCTTTAGAGGATGGAGAAACTTCGGAATGGATCTGAAAAGACCATCTGAATTATACAAACATCTACGTATAAGCAAATATCAAATTCTAACCAGCTCCCAGGATAATACAATTTCATCCCTTCCAAGAGACCCTCTGGTCTCAGATATGGAACCGAGACTACTATTCTTCAAGAAATTCATGACAGGTGCCCAGACTGACAAAAGAGGTATTGGCTGGAAGAAAAAAGAAAGTGACAAAGAGGTTATAAAATCCTTCCTCAGGAAAGATGAAGAGCATGAATACAGAGTGCACGCGATGACTCTAGAAGTTCAAAATGACTGGCTAACTTTGGGCGATTTTTGCATCCCTCCAGCCCTAAAGTGGCGCACACTAATGTACGATTGGTCTCCGGCGTTGCTAAAGTTCTACCTAAACGCTTTTCAAATGTCCCTCCCGGACCAGAGTAATCTGGTAAGGTGGGGAAAAGCTACGGAAAAGAACTGTACATTGTGTGGTGCTGCCATAGGAACTGCTAGACACACACTTGTAGGGTGCGTTACTCTCCTAGAAAAGGGCTATTACTCACGCCGACATGACAAAGTCCTAGGTGTTATCCGTGAAGCAGTAAGTCTTTCTATTGCAAGAGCCAGAAAGGGACTGACTACAAATAAAACTTTGACCACATTTGTAAAGGAAGGGCAAAGCACGAAAACTAAATGCAAGCCCACCTCGATCCTTGGCGCCGCATCAGACTGGAAAATTCTCATGGATACATTTGAACACCATTATAGGATCCCAGATGAACTAGCTGTATCAGCCTATAGGCCAGACATCTTAGTGTTTTCTCGGAACTTGAAAAAAGTTATCCTTATTGAACTTACCGTTCCGTGGGAATCAAATATTCCAAAAGACCACAACATGAAGTTGAATAAATATTATGATCTCACAGAAGAAATGATCAGGAACGGGTTCAAGACTCAGCTTTACGCAGTGGAAGTTGGTGCAAGAGGAGTTCCAGCAAAATCTTTGCATCACTTACTGAAAGAATTGGGCTTAAGCAGGTCTGCCGTCAATACATTTATGGAACGAGCTTCCAAGACGGCATTAACGGAATCATACAGTATTTGGTTGGGTAGGGAGAGAAGTAGAATGGTGGATGGTGAGCGTATTATCGCGCAATAGAAAAAAAGGAGGCCTCCTTTTCTTAAACCAGCCAATTGTCGGTCGCAAGCCCGAGACACCATTCTTCTCATCTCTTACCCACACACGATGGACCCGGCACCCGCACGGTGAATCCATGGAATGCTTAGAAATTTGTCTTCTTCTCAGTGTAATCCACTGCAGGGATGTCAGAAACAATGCTTTTAAAAATCGATAACTTTTTTGATACGACATATTTTATCCCAATATTGACCAACAAAAACTCAAATTCAATAAAGATCATAAATAAAAAAGTGTAGTTTTTCCATATCGAAGTTGCGTTCTTATTTACAAAAGTACCTAATTACTCACGGACGCAATTTTAAATGACTAATAAATCGTAATATTTCTTCATTGAAAACTTAAATTTATTTTTATATAGCTAGTTTGTCCCTAACAGATATAAAAATGTTTCTACGATACTAATCTAGTCCGTAAAAGTCTATTAGTTATTAGCATCTGATTAGTTAATTCGAACCATTCATACTACGGCATCCAATATTGGCACGAAGCTCGTTTTGTATTGAATATGCTTATCTACTTACATAATATATTGATGATGATGTGATTATAGAAAATCGTAGGTTTTAACAAAAAAACCCAGTCAATGAAAGTCAATGTGCTACCTAGAGAGCTAATAAGCCAATGTATTAGTTGAGAAAAGCCGGTAGTTTCTCTCTCTCAGAAAACAGCGAACGGAATCTGTAGCTAGGGCGGGCGGTAACACAATTATCTGTCACACGGATACGGCCTTGCAAAAAAAACTTATTTAGGATGTTTATCTATGTCTATTGTATTGCATATAATAAGTACTATTGTATGTAATTAATTTGTGTTTTATATAGTAATAAATCAGTTTAACTATCTATTTTCTTCGTAACCTTCTGCACCCGCTTATTACAGATCTCATTCACTAAGGTTAGTTGGTAGAAAATGCATTTACGGCATTAAGCTCGCCTATGTACCTGCACTTGTTTTGGTTTTGTATAATAAATAAATTAATATTATTTAATTAACAGTATTCTGAGATCTCTCCGTTTTTTTTATTTTATTTAGTAACCAATGAAAAAAAATCTTTTTTATTTCATTTCATTCATTAGTACAATAGACTAAAAGATAGTTTTTTTATATTATAGAGATTGGTATTTAAATAGTACACAATTAATTATACAGCATTAAACAGGTTTTCCAATAAAACTTAATTTACACACCTACATAGCAGTATGTTAGAAAGAAGTTCCTCGGCTCTATTATATTTAATAGCAGCTATTTGACCCGGCTACGCTCTTGTAGTATCATTTCGTTTCCAGATAATTACGACGCATATATCCTATGTCCATCTATAGGTCCCAAGAAACATGTCTGCCAAATTCTATTCAAAACGATCAAATAGTGGCAAAAAAAAGTTAAAATCGATAGACGTGAAGGCGAATCATACATACAAATATAAAGCTAGGTGGCCGTGGTATTGCGTATCTCGTAAAATTCAAAATACATTTATTGTCATAAATTACAAACAAGTACATTTTTGGTTACAAAAGAGTTTTACCCCGGGACAGGACGTACAATAATAATTGTGCTATTTAACAATATGGCACCTACTTATTAACAATTTTACAAATTTTATGCTTACAATAAATTACATTTAGACAACATGATAATATTATTAAAAACAAATATTGATATTTTTAAAATTACAAACAAATTAAATTAATTAAAAAGGAATATAAAATAAGTACAAATTAAAACTTAAAAAAATATAATGTCATTTTTTTTAATGAATGTCCTAAAAATATGTGTATATACAGCGGATAGCATACTCTCAAAATTACTCTCGGACTTAAATAATAATCTTCAAAAATGTTGGATTGTGCGCGCAAGAGAGATGCAGCAATCTCTCTTAAATAGATTGCGTAAAAGAGCAACAAACATCCAGACATACATCCTTCCAATTTTTCGCATTTATAATGTTAGTACGATAGAAAGCGAATAGGTAGGCACTATATAAATTTAGTAAACCTATGAAGTGGTCCAAGTCGCTTTGTTGAAACTAGAATTCAATTATGAAGGTTACCCAATCAATGAGTTCCGTCTCACCCAAAGGAACGATAACTTTCACTGTACAAATAAGTTCCTACGAATTGCCAACAATCAGGGATATGATTTCTACAGGAAACTTTTAAGTGTTTTTTTTCTGTTTAACGGCACTTTGTGCTATCTCGTAAAATACAAGAGTGGAATGTTTGGCGATGACAGTTGACAAACGAGTCGCAATGAAAACTCACCCTTCCCCCCTACACGACTATGTGTTCATTATAATAGAGAGACCAAGTTATAATTTCTTTAATTCATATTAAATTGCCTCCGTGGTCTATCGATTAAGTCCGTGGATTTAGACTCGGAGGTACCGGGTTCGATTCCTGGTTGGGACACAAAAATATTTATTAATGTAAATAAATACATTTAATTAATATTTAATTTATTTTGAGGTTTCTCGAATTTGGTACGCTGGAGACATCGACGAGCTTGCCACTTGTCATGATTGGCCTATAGTAAATTTCTGACCACCCCGAAAGGGAAACGGTCGTGATGATACTTTACTTTTTTTTCATATTAAATTAAAAAATAATATATAATTAAAATACTTATAATAATAATATTTTTATTCATATTTTTGTTTTTTATGGAAACAGCAGTCGGAATCTCGTTCTTTAGCCGCAAATGTTTTATAAAGAAATGTTTTAAATAACGGAAACTGTCAAAACTATTAGATTTGATATTCGTATAATATTTTGTATAACGTGATGATTTTATATATAGGCCGCAAATAGTTAATTCATTTTTAGTAAAAATACCAATGGGCAAATTTCCAAAGATACTGGCAGCATTGCCACGTTGAATGGCAATGCTGATCCTTTGGCCCAAATATTGCCCAGCCCTCCTGTCTCCCGAGGTGTTGACGAGTTGTTTTGACAACGCACTTGATCGCCACAGCATGACAGTTTCAACTTTAATCGCCGTAAAAACACTAATTTCAATAAGCTGTAATTATTGAATGCGAGAAAAACCAAGATACTAGTGTTTGAAAGAAGAAGGATGACAACCGTGACGATAAAGATTGATGATGAAACTCTAGAACAAGTAAATGAAATTATATATCTGGGCAGTGTTTTCACTGCGGATGGGAAGTACGATAGGGACGTTGAAAGAAGAGTGAACGCGGGAAATAGTGTTAACGGTGCCCTGGGGTCACTGATCGGCAGTCGAAATGTCAGTGACAAAGCTCGGCTCGCCATACACAATGCCATGTTGGTACCAACACTGATGTATGGAAGCGAAACGTGGATATGTCAGAATACGCATGAGAGTAGGGTTAATGCAGTAGAAATGCGGTCGTTGCGGCGGATATGTGGCGTCACTTTGGCGGACCGCATACGTAACGTCGAAATACGGAAAAGGGTTGGTATGAAGGAAAGCATAGGGACAAAAATAAGGAAAAGCATGCTACGATGGTTCGGGCATGTTGAAAGGATGAGCGATGAAAGATTGACGAGCCAGATATATAATACGAAAGTTGTGGGTAAAAGAGGCCCTGGCAGACCGGGAATCACATATCACGATCAAATAAATAAAGCACTGACTGAAGGTGCATTAAAAAGTCTTCGTAACCAAAGGGCATGTATGAAGAGGTTAATGAATGTCGACGAAGCGAAAGAGGTATGTCGTGATCGTGTCAAATGGCGCTCAATTGTCTCTGCCTACCCCGCAAGGGATCTGGCGTGAAGATATGTATGTATGTATGTATGTAATTATTATTAAGGGTGTATTTCCGCCGTTTGAGGTTCTCTGCTTGTAATGCAGCAGCGCCTGGGTCGTTGACGTCAAGGACAGGTGGGAAGGCGCTAGGGTGTGCACACAGGTGGTATTCAACACTAAAGGCAAACCTATCCGCCATGGTACCAGCGTCATTCCATCGGGCCGCTTGCAATCATACTCGTATATAAAAATAAACTAAACATATTCTTACTTTTTTATTCATAATTATTTGTATTTATCTCAACATCCAACTGCGCAACAACCAAAAATACAGGAGAATTAATAACTTTGTGTAACTTACTTTACTATCACCACCTCGCATCATATCGAATATTCGGCGACTGATTATATGCTTAGATAACGGCTCCACCATTATAACGGACACCACGACTTTCTATATCTCCACTTGTGTAATTTCCTCGCCACAATGTTCCATTCATATAAACGTCTCCTCATTTCACGAGAGGAAATCATAACTTCACAGCGGA
The DNA here is from genome assembly GCA_910589645.1 of Tinea semifulvella. Lineage (NCBI taxonomy): Eukaryota > Metazoa > Arthropoda > Insecta > Lepidoptera > Tineidae > Tinea > Tinea semifulvella. The sequence goes on from OU342586.1 coordinate 8,676,559, forward strand.
AATTATTAATTTATTCAGCTATTTCAAAAGCGATGTCTGGTCCGTTGTATGAACATGGGAAAAGCTTAATCAAACTCAATATTATTTGAGAAATATGGTTTGATAAGTTTGGTTTCATAAGAATGAATTTTAATGATACCTTTGGAAATAAGACTACCTCAATATTTACGAAGCACTTAGATGGAACTCCCTCAGGCTGAAATCGATATAGTGCTTTTATGTTATGCTTGGTCTGCTCAAATTTCTCCCCACACAACACAATTTAAATCATAGATATCAGTGTACATTTTAGCCAAAAAATAAGTAAATAAATCGCAAGCCAGATTAATCGACAAGTTACGCGGATTAAAATTATATAATTCACTAGGTATTTGACCCGGCGGCGTCAAACTGCAAATTGCGTGTAATTAGCAAAAAACCTTTTTTAGATTTAGACGTGTGGTCCAATTCATCATTTTATGAAAATCTCTTCCGTAATTTATCAAAAAGCCGATTTATATAATATATATGAGACAATTATTTCTGTTCATTTAACTTTTTTATGTTTTATTCGTATTCTTTAATTAATTCGTAATTCTTTGAAATATTCACTTGATACTCACAAATTCATCAAAGATCTGGGTAAACGAATTTATAAAGAGTGTGGCGACCCCAAATGGCATAACTACCTTAAACAAAATATTTCTCTAATTATTCATGAGGAAATGCAGCGAGAATTTTAGGTACCCTACCAGGTGGAACCCTTAGTTTATTTTGTAAAATAGTTTTAATTTCCTAGGTAGGTATTTATAGTTTAGTTTCTTATTTATATTATTTTAAATTATTATTTCGAGTGAATTTACATAACGTTAAAAAACTGTTATTAGGAGCATAGACAAATCGACGAAAATTTAAATCGGTCCAGCCGTTCTTAAATTAACTTAAATTGTGTAACTAACGACTCGGTTAGGCAAAGTCGAAGTATAAATTTTAGACAGAGTAGATTAGAGTGTGAAATATAAAAATGCTGCGTCGTCGTGGTAATGGAATCTGAATTATGCGTCTTGCGAGCGAGAAACGAGCACTGTCCGGACTCAACCAGGTCACTGTGTCACCTAGCGCAAACAAAATCCAATAGAGGTATGCATCTTCACAAAGGAAACGCTCTTACATTTATGATATGATAGAAGATTGTTATGTACTCAAATGGATGAGGCAGATGTCTAACGTTTTCATAGTTCGCTGGATTCGTTTTCTTGATGTTGCGAGTAATGAGATGTTTACTGGGATAGTTTCCTGTTCTTTAGTCTTATTTTAACTCTGAATTAGCTTGTGTAGTACTTAAATAACAGCCTAATGTTTTAATGAAAACATTATCTCAATCGTTTAATGAAGCTTATTTAAAATTTTATTGCACAAAAATATCTGAAGTAATGTCACTTGACATTCTCTGCCTGTCAGACCTACGAGACAACGAAAAAAAATATTAACGTAACGTATATAGTACGTAGGTGCAATAAATCAATTTAAAAATAATAATAGTTTTAAAATATACAATGCACTGTCATAGACTAATTAATTCTAAGACGATTGTCCTAGTTTTAATGCTCAAACAGTTTGGCTTCTTGCTCTATCTTGTTAATATTCAATGTCTTTGAGCAGTAATAATGAGAAAACCCACGCTTAGTATATTTCTGTTATTAATACGGCTATTATGAACGAAAGAAAGGAAAGTTTTAAATAAACGAGTAGTCACGATTTATTGCTATCATTAGAGAGAGTAATTTTGCTCTTCTGTTTATGTATATCTCTAACAAGTATATGCTTTATTTCCAAAGGGATTAAATATAAGATAGAGCAGACATTAGCTGCCATTTACCTACATACAACATTTTGTTAGATTAATTTTACGCCGTCTAACGTCCACTAGCAAAAAGTAAAATTATTAGAGATAACAGTTTTAAATAGAATATATTTATGTCTACTGGGCAATGGATGGAATCGGAAAAAAAAGGTGGGGGTCAAAATGTAAATAATAATAATTTATAAACCGAATGGATAGGCGGTAGCATAAAAGTCCGCGTGTGTACTCAATATTGTTTTAAAAAAATATCATCCGAAACGTACGAAACGGTTTACGAAAACACCTTTGAGAAAAATTCTTGTTTTTATGTAGAAATTCTATAAAAATATTGTCATCCGTTTATGTTAATTAAACTAATGGTTAAAGTGTTATTCGCTTAATCAAAAATCACAAAAAAAAAAGTTTAAAACGGATGACGTTTTTTATACATATTCCCGGAGAGTCCAACTATGTTTGATTATTGATAAATTATTTTGAGCAATTCTACTTCTGCTAGTGAAAGACTAAGTAGCAAGGTAGTCCAAGTAAGCTGTTAGCAGAAGACCAGTAGCTTATCTTAGGTTCTGAATTCGTTTCTGCTGGAGAATTGAAAATTTTCCCAGGAGTGTCATTTGTAGAGGTAATAGCTTAATTTGTTTAAAAAAAAACACTTAAAATGTCTAATAAAATTTACCGTTTTTTTTTTTTTGGTTCTCTTCTCCCGATGGATGATGAATGAGATGATAGGGAAGGCAAAGGGTCTAGCCCATACAGCCAAGTCTGACGTAATATATCTTTCTTTTTCATGAATTAATGAGGTCATCATCAAATTCCAGATGCTGTAGAAGTTGATGCTTTTCTTGGAGTCACTCGCGGAACCATCCACTGCTCAAACACGACGGGTAAAATATGGGAGTTGACAGCGCGGGAAAACCGCAAAAAATAAACTGCAACTTGTGCCCCATATTTAAAGTCCAATTTATCGTTTTCCATAATTATTCACATTGTAGCACATTATTAAACAAAACAACACCACTCTTGACCAATAATAACCACAGTAAACTAATTTACAAAACAAAAACTTACACTTGACATGGCCGCGCAAAATGGCGCGAGAGACTCCCTAAAATTTACCGTATTAACCGTTTTGATTTAATTGTCAATAACTAGGTGTTATCAAATTATAAAAAAAAACAATTGTAAATTTAAATTATAACAAACAGATTATTATAACAAAACATTAATGCGTGGCCAGGCCGCAAAGAAAATCTCATGTTTGTCCCTATGTGGGACCCTATTTTACGGCACGCAAATAGTTCATGTCTTAAGTATATTTTATAAATCTGACTATATTTCAATATGAAGCAGAACAGTTTTTGTTGAATTTTAAAAGTGATGCAATTACTAGTATATTTTAAATTCTGTGAACGTACTCTCGAGCCGGTCTGTCGTGATTTACCTTAATATCATATTTCTGCCGACACGTCTGGGTGTTTGTTGCTTTATCTCGACCATCAAGATATGATTTAAGTCACAGACTATATGTTATAAGGACTTGCCAATTTATTAAATTAAAGTTAAGGACCATCGATTATCAAATTTAAATATGTATATACATATTTAACCATTATATTAAGCGGGGTCGCTTTATGTTCTTCGATACACTACGTATTTATTTAGTCATGATGTTTCAGTAGAGGGGTGAACGATTCCGCTCGAAAGTTTTGTTCCTGATATTATATATGCATATATTTATCAATCCAGCCAGTATTTCAGAACTAAAAGACAATAACGATCTACTTCTTGAACGATATTCCAGCGTCGCGTTGCGCAGAATGTAGTCGATAGTTCGACAAGTGTGTACGCACGAGAGACTGTTGGTCTTTTATTATTGCTTTTGATACTAAAAAATCTGTCACCGGTCATCCTGTACCAGCACTATATTTGACGCGACCGCGAATATTTCAAGAATGCGAACAACTGACATCAGTCCCCACCACTATACCACTATGACTGACGGCTTCTCAATCTTGACATTATTGTTGTATTTGTATATATTTTTTTTAAATATAACTTTATCAGGACTGATCCTGGAAAGGGATGACTTAGGAGGTTTTCGTCGTTACCGTCCCAACCAGATTTTAAAAAAGTGTTATAATGATGACAATAAATTGTATCGATAAACCATCCTTATAACCGTATATCTGTCTCTGGTTAAAGCTGTTTTCCTAATAAAGTAAAGCCGACCAGACCCACGGAGCCGAACCCTTTCGTGGACTTGTGGTTAATAGGCATTAGGTCCGGTCACTCTGACCCTTAATGTTAATAAAACCAACTTAAACATACAACCCTTACAATATCTAGTTTGTTTTGACAACTTAACCAACACAAATGTTTATGCTATGGGGCTCTTGCTACCTATCTTTTCATTCATTTTATTACAGCCCCTAGAACATAGCGTCCTAGACCTCCACTGCTGGAGATGGGCCTTCCAGAACTGGAGAATTTGGCCTACACTTGCCACGATGGCCAGACGGCTTGGCGAGGATATGATGTCAATTTTTTATGACAATTTATTAACGATTACACAAGTTGGCATTAGTGGAACCGGGACTGACGGCTTAACGTGCTCTCCGAGGCATGGGAACGGTAGTGTTGTAAATCTATAACAAATGTACGTAAGAAAAGTGTATTTCTCGTTACATGACGTGTGGGTTTGAACCGACCTTTGTAGGATTTAAGGTACGCGTTCTTACAACCGAGCCACCGCCGCGCTCACCTATCTACTAAACAAATATTTTATTTATTTTAGTTAATGGTAAGCAACCAAACAGGCCCAGTAAAGTTGACTAAATTTAACCACTTCCCCAAAAATATAAAAGCTTAGTTTGATATGATAATAATATTATTAACCATGTCGTGGCAACCTCATTGGCCACTGAAATAGTAGACAAAAAAAACTATAAAATTTTAAATTTAGAACTAAAGAAAATAGATGAAGTACAAGATTTGTACACACAACATGTGGTTCATTTAATACTCGTATTCATAAAGTAACGGAATACATCTTTCATTACAGCGTCTAGAACACACCGTCCTAGACCTCCACTGTTGGAGATGGGCCTTTCAGAACATATATCTGGAGAATTGGCCTACAATCGCCACTTGAGATAATTGTCAGAAATCTGTCCGATAAAATAACTGTCCAATAAATAATCTGCCGTATTATACGCTGTTGGCTCGGTTGTAAGAACAATAAAGTATTACCACGTCCGTATACCTTGCGCGGTGGTCAGAAACCACGCTATTTGTATGGAGCGAGTTCTACTAAACACGAGTCCAACTTTACTATTATCTATCATTAGTTTTAGTATCATCAGTTGTAAAAACTTAAATAAAAAAAAAAACATTCAAACCCCGGCATGTAAATATAGGTACCAAACCGGCACGATATTTTTTATTATTTATCATTTTTGAAGCCATAGGTCCCGGTTTTACTAACAACAACTTGTTATTATAGAATCGTTAAAAAAATATCATTGAAAAAGCTAGTTTAGGCCAAATTCTCCAATTTTTTTGGAAGGATCATCTTCAACAGTGTAGTGAAGGCGCTGTAAAGAAATATAAAATTAATGTAATTTAATAACTAATATTTTTTGGAATTTGTGGTTTGCGTTATGAACTTTTGGCGATTCCTTATTATTTGAGGGTCTTTAAATTAATCTCTGAAATTATATTGTATTGCTCGTAAGAGAGCTCTGCAACATGTACGAGTACGTAACCACGTGGTTGGAATAATAATAAGTCTGTACCTACTGATTGAATGGAATAACATATTTGTTTGTTTAAAGCAAATTGCGACGTACAATTTATTAGTTTAATATCGTTATTAATCCAAGTTCGATTTCATATTTATTTTGTAATGTAAGAAGACTAATTACTTGCAATCCATGCATTCACCGTGCGGGTGTCGGTAATGTGGGGAAAGTGAGGAGAGGATAGTGTCTCGTCCTTGCGACCGACATATGCCGGGTTTAAAAGGGGCCCCTTTTTTTAAAGACACGCTCCCCATCCACTATTATAGGAACACCTCACTCTACCAAACCAAATACTATATAATTCTGCTAATACCGTCTTTAAATTCAAAGTCAAAATATCTTTGTTCACGTAAACCTAGTACAGCCTCTTGATACAGCGAGTGGATTGTAATTCTGGGATATATTAAAGTGGTCTGTATGCGATTTCTGTAAGGGGTTGATGGCCAATCTAAATTTCTATGTGTGATTACAAAGTATGAATAAAGGATGTAAGAAAACACATACACGCCTTACCTTGGGTCTTCGTCAGCATGAGCTCGTCAACTGGGTGTAGGTGCAGGTCTTGGCTCCAGAGCACCGGCCGGTACTTGTCACGGTCCAGAATAAAACTGAACGGCGAGTCCTTTATTTGCACTGCCTACCTAAGCACTATCACTGTGGTTGGCGCGATGTTATGGTTTGGTTTTATTAGTTTAATATTGTTGGCGGAGAAATCTTCGAATATTTACTGGTTCAAGGTATCTTGTTTATTTATTATTTTTGCGGGGGGTTGGTTTGCGTTGAATATTGCAGCTGCAAGTGGAAAATAAAAAAGGCTGAAGGACCAGTGGATTCTTTAAATCCACAGCGGTATCTGTTCAAAATGCTGTTCACGCTCACACCGTCAAACAAGGGTAATGGATGGAAGAAATGAGACAGCGCGGAAGACAGTACTGTGGAACTGCTGTCTCTAGGGAAAGAAGGCATGCAACTTACTTGGTGAGATCCGTTCATCAGCACAGCAGGTCGCAGGCCAAAATCCATTCCACGAAACAGAGTTCACAGCACTATTTTGAAGATACACTTATAGCGGCGCGGCGAAAAACACTCACAGCTGTTTTATAAAGTCTAAATGATAAGTAGGTGATATTTAGCACAAATAAAGCGAGGCATAAAGTTACAGGAAAACGTTCCTAGGAGACCATCCCTAACTTTTAGAAACCCGTTTAACAATTGAAAAAAAATCTTATGCCTTGTGCATAAGGAGCCTGCATGTAAGCCCGGACTATTATAATCTACGGTAAAATTATAACCTATGTCACTAATGTGACATGTTTATTTAAATTATTTTAGTTTTTATATAGAGTCTCTTTCTGCTGGTTATTTCAGCTAATGTAGTTTGTAGTCTTTCAACCACATACCGTAGATTAAACATAAGTCAACAAAAAAGCCTTGAAAAATAAAATCGTAACGTATCTAGGTAATCAAATTTATTAGTTTAAGTGCATAAGATTAAATTTATTACACAAAATTGGATACCTCGGGTAGTCGCCTAACCACCAGCCAGTACTTCAATTCAATATTTTCCAATAAATGGTTTACGGTCTTCCCGGATAGTGGATCGTTTAGTTTATTAAATTAGTCGCGTGACTGGACATTCGTCTATCTACTCCTCTGTCTATAAATATTATATGAAAATAATACTACGTGAATAACTATGGTATAGAAAATATGTTTTATGTATAAAGGACAACCGAGAGCGGTGGTGGCTCAGTTGTAAGAACGCCTTCCTTAACATAGTAAAAAGGTGGGTTCGAACCCCGGCATGTACTAATAAGAAATGTTGTTAGGTACATACATTTGTCATAGATTTATAACACCACCGTTTCCGTGCCTTAAAGAGCACGTTAAGCCGTCGGACCCGGTTCAACTAATACCAACTTGTAGAATCGTAAACATTTTGACATTCCAAAAAAATAAATGACATCAGACCCTCGCCAACCCGGGCAGCGTGGCGAGGGTCTGACGTCCAAATTATCCAGAAATTTCTGAAACACCCATCTCCAACAGTGGAGATCATGGACTCTTTGTTCTAGGGGCTGTAATAATGATGAAAGGATAACCAGAAAAACAAAAGATCCGATTTTAACTTTAATTTTACATCTTGTAAGGCCAGTATAGTGGACTGATGTTGGTCGTCAATGTCTGGCGTCATTTGCTCCCATTCTATTGACCTAACGTAACACGGTGTCATAATATGTTGTGTTCAGTTTAAGAAATAAATGAAAACGTCTATAACTGGAGATTTTATTTTAGATATGTTGATGCACAATGTAAACACACACCAACTAACATCATGATGTAGATTAGCCGTGTTTGTATGTACTAACTAGGCACACCCAAGTTGCAATAACGAGGTCAATTGGATGGCAATTGTTGAATAATAATTGATGGGATTGAATATATTCAAACCTGCATTATGGATGTGCGACAACGTGGCTTGAATAATACGATGCATTACGGCATCATCCAGCTTATAGGTAAAAAGTACCCCCGGCATTTTTAGGCTAAGATCTATGAATATCATACTTGTCGATTTTCTTAAGATAAATTTACTTTTTTTTGATAAAACTTACACTTGTAATTACTATTAGCAATGGCGCGAGTTGGTGATGATTGGTCCTAAGACAACGGAGGACCAACAACAAGTACTAAGAATGTTTAATCTGTGACAAGAGAACTGGTAGTTTTCTCGCACAGCAAATCAGCATTGCTGTGCAGCGAAGGAATGCGTCAAGTGTTCTTGGCACGCTGCCAAATAAATAAATCATTGTTGAATATTTTTATTTATAGTTTTGTTTTTTATTAATTAGATTTAATATTATAAATAATTATATATTTCTTCTTTAACCCTAAATTTTATATTATTTGTTCATAGCTTAAAAAACGGTTTACCGAATTTATGTAAATAAAAAGCTGTTTATATCTTCGCCTTACACTCGGCCCCTTCTCTCCCACACAAGACCTTGAATTTCTAAAAAACGCCTTCTTAACAGCTTTATAGATTTGTCAAGTATCAAAGAACCAAATTCTAGTTATATAGACAACCAGGTACAAATAACATGGTATATTTTTCCAAGTCCTCAGCAAGGCTCAGACAAAAGACGCTTTGTCCGTCGACGCTCGAGCCTGCCAATTTCTTTCGAACAAAACCTTAATTTCCTCGCTATTCATTATGTCTTCTTTTACTTTCATCCTGTCATTTATATTTACCTGCTGTTCAAAACAACACCAAGTACCTAATCACTATACGAATTGTTTTTTAAAGTTCTAATTAGATATTACTTTTGTTTTAAGCTACAGGTACAAACAAGATATAAATAAATAAATATTTCCGGAAAGGTCACACAGCGCCATCTAATTTCCGTGGTAAGCTACGAGGCTTGTGTTACGGAAACTAGATGGTTGATAAACTACATATTATACTTTTTTTTTTTGTAAATATATACATATTATACATATACCCAGACCGAGACAAATTATACAATGTACAACTTGCCCCCGGTGGGAATCGAACCCACGACCTCCCGAGTTCACGGCAACGTTTGTTACCACTAGACCACGGAGGCGGTCAATAGTCTGGAAACTGGCAAAAAAATCTTACCTTTAAAAAATATTGGAGCAAATTATTTTTTATGGCAAACCAAAAATAAACGGAATTTAACAAGTACTTAATTTTTACCTAAGACATATCTCTATATATTATTTTCTTTGTCTTGAAAATTTATGCAATTAATAATTAGGACAAACACCATATATATCTACAACACCGTTAAGTATCGACCAAGTACGTATTAAGATACTGTAAATTTATACAGCAAATAATATCCTTAACACCTATGCATATTGAGTGAAACTTAACAAAAAAAAAGTCATACTTAAAGCGTATTAGAAAGGCAAGATCAACATACAAACTATACTCGTATATAAATATACTCGTAAGTGGCGAAAAAGCAACTAACAGTCATGTTAAATATTTAATGTTTATGTTAGACACCGTTATCACCTAACGTTCGAAATTGCAGTAGCAACTTATCGTAGTTCGTAGCAAATTTCGTAGTTATCTTTTAGTTTACATTATTTATTTTTCACTTTATAACTCTTGGATTATTCGTGTGTGGTTGCTCTAAGATATTGACGAGTAAAATTAAAATTTATTGTATATATTGCTTATTCTAATAACAGTTCATATTATTATTATATTATTAGAATCTATTATAATACAAGTTTGGTACGGCTGGAGACATCGACGAGCTTGCCACTTATCATGATTGGCCTATAGTAAAGTGAGCTAAATGTAAATCCGCTTATAAGCGTGGTTTCTGACCACCCCGAAAGGGAAACGGTCGTGATGATACGTTACGTTATTATAATACAATACATTTTGATTTCAAAAGGAGATTGTCAAATGGTCTATGGAAGACAGGCTAAACTTGCGTCCGAACCAAATTTTTGACAAAAGAAAGGACATATACCAATTATTATTATAAAAAAGTTATCATTAATTTCTTCGATAAGAAATAATAGATAAATATTTATTTAAAAAATTAAGTTAGTTTTTCCGTTTGAAAATAGCACCAATGTTTAAGAATCACAAAACTAATAACAATAATAATTAGGATTTACTCATTTATTACATAATTTAAATGTTAAGTTTTTAATCAATCAATGGCTGAATCTTTCTTAGCCCAAATAATCATATTGCAAGAGAACGGCACCCAGCCCGCGTTCTTGTCACCGCTGACGGGACTTCTATCCGTATCCGTAGTATTAATATTTATTTTATATTTTTTAAATATTTTTTTCTAATGAATTATTCATATCAGTGACTAAAACCATAATATGGTCGATGATGTTGACAACTGAAAATTCGTATTTTAAATATAATTTCAACATATTAGCTGTTGACATCGAACTTAAAGCTGGGCGGCGGCGATACTATTTAAATGACGTTCTGTATTATTTTATTTTTACTCGCATTCCTTTAATGCTAAAAAATATGATTAGCAACAAAAAATGTAGAAACGCATCTTCTAAAAACAGGCATTTGTTAAAAAACAGTTTGACGCATTTACGCAAAAAGAATCCAATCAACAATTTTTCATATATACATTTTAATCAGATCCTTAGGATGATATATCTTATATTAAAAACGATAAATATAAAAAATACCGTTTTTGACATATTCTACATGTATTAAATGTTGGACTAATCCATCAATGTATCGCTGGACTAATCTAAATTCCAACTTTAAAGGGTTGTAACTTAAAATTAAGTTAATGTGGATTGGATCGATTTTGCGTAACTACGTCCAGTTGTCAAATGGGATTTCTATCGTGATTATTTTAATATGCTTAATTTTAGTTTCCTAATCTTAAAATCCAATTACAATATCATCAACTCTGAACTATAACTCAAATAAACAGATTTATTCTATCCACAATTACGACTATGAATTCAATTTGAAAACGATGAAGTTCAAATTTGTTCAGTCACGACTATAACGCTGAATCAAATAATATTGAATTAAGTAATTACTTATGAAACAAATATTAACTAGGAAGCTTGATAAGTTGGCGTAAACATTTGTGTTGTGAAACTGTTAGACCAACTTTTATAAACATATTTAATTATTAATTAATTAAGAACCCACACAAGCTATGTTGAATTGCATACTCGTTAAGTCATCATATCACAGCCCCTAGAACAGTAGAGTACTAGACCTGCACTGTTGAAGATGTTCCAGAAATTCCTGGAGAATTTGGCTTAAACTCGCCACACTGGCCAAATTTTGGGTATAAGTACGAGTTACGTATTAATGTTTACATTAAAGATTATTGCGTAAAATAGGGACGAAAAAATCACTAAGCTTATTTTTACAGTAAATCTTGGTATTGTAAATAAAATCGGAACAGTATTTACAGTTTTTTTTTATCTTAGAACACTTTGCTGGTTAATCTTTCACTAGCACGAGTAGAATTATTCAAAATAATTTAAATAATAAATTGTCACAAATGCCTGTAATAGTTTTACGTGAATAAAGATATTTTGACTTCGACTTTATCTTATAAATGGTTACAATCTTACTCCTAGTTTTATATATCAAACTTTAGTGACTTTGTTTTACAGCGTAAATACATTATATAATTGGTGTGAGTGTGAGCGGAGGGAGGTTGCAAACCTCGGTACATACACTTGAGTGGAATTACCAAGTTTTCAAATCCGCCGGGATTATGTTACACCCAAAGTTTGTTCGCCGCGGTTTGAGTGAGTTTGTACGCTCAGCTTAATAAGTGCTGTGTAAAACGCTCACAGCATTACTCACGGGAAAAATCCAGTTTAAAACCGCTAATTAACTATTTTCCAGACAGGAAAATAAACTAAGAATCAGTGCACATTTTTACACTATAAAACATATACGAGAAAGTTTTAACGTGCTTTGGGTAATACTCGTACTTATAGTATAGTATAACCCTGTTTGACCCGGCTCGGGCGCGGCGGCGGCGTTGTCCGTGTAATTAGTGTTGCTCAACGCAAGACCAAGACAAGTCTTGCATCACCAGACGAGACTCTTGCACTGACTGAAAATATACTGCGTGTAATATATTAAAGAACAGATTTTTTTATATTACTAGCTGACCCGGCATACGTTGTTTTGCCATATAAATTATTTGTAGGAAATTTCTAGTGTAGAAAAAAAAAACTAAGTTATTGTAAGTGTGTAAGGATGTGGTTGGTATATGAGTGAAAAAGGCATGGTGCGCTCGCGCTGTGAGCGATGAGCGAATATAAAAATAATAAAACACCAAACATTTTTTATTTTATTCATTCCTTATTATTATTTATTCCTTAAAATTATATATATCGTGAGAGAAACAGGAACAGCTTCGGTCTCATCCCTACTCCGTGCTGTTTACTGGGAAGTGACACCGATATAGTCTGGCAAATGAGTGTTGAACCAGAAAAAGCGCAGAAAATTTAAAAAATCTAGTACTGGTAACACTAATTATAGCAGAAATAAACTGTTCTGATACTAATGTTACCATATGTAATAAGTTTCAAATAAATGTTAGGCTCAACTGGCGGGGATAACTTAACAAGTGATAATTGGTTGGTGATAATCAGTTATCGAGCGGGATGGAAAATGATTAAATTACTAAAATGACTATTAAAAAATAGGGGTTGGTGATAGAGGGTGAAAATTTAGGGTTTTTAATGGCACATAATAAAATAATTTAAAATTAAAATTTTGTCCAAAACTAACTAACATTGTGACACGAGAATTTTATATATAATATAATCTAGAATAAAAAAAAAAACTATATTTTATTATAATTATTTAGTAATAAAATCCTAAGTTACGGTGCAGAGAAGTTTTCCTAAAAATGTCGCCACTCATACAGAGCTTAATCAAGTAGGTAGCAAGAGGTCAACGATCACGCGAACGTTGACTTACGTAATTCTTTCTCTCTCTATATCGTCACTCGGCTGTGGGTATTTATCACGATGGATATCGCGATTTTCAGACGCGGCCTTATTCACCATGCAGTAGTGTGTTGTTTTTCCGATAATAATTTTATCTTTAAAAAAAGTGTATTTTTTAAATTCAAATATTGGTTTTACTAATTACATCTAAAGCATAAAAAAATATTACACGCGGTATATTAGTTTCTATATTGTAGTAGAAAAACCTACTGAGACTCTTTAGTCTTTCTGCAAACTACTATCTCGCAACTTGGTCTAATTTACTTAAAATTTGGAATAGTTATAGGTCTTGTCCATTTTTTTATCCAAAGAGGTTGTAACAACAATTCTATATATGAGTATGACGTTTTACTTGATGATTTATTCATTAATATTATTATTTGTCAGAGCAAAAAAATCATCTGTTCCACATCGGAAAAGTATGTAGGGATATAATTAATGACGTTAGACAGACACCAGACGGATGACCATAAGGGTTTGATTTTTTTCCCTCGTAACCCTAAAAAGTAAGACACAACTCAGTTACAATTGAAAAATATGTCTGAACAAGAGACTTGCAAGAGATTAGGGTTAATCTTAGTAGTCTTGCCAACATATCGGTCGTCTTGCTCAAGACTGCAAGATCAAAACCACGACTTGGCAAGACTACATGTAATATAGTGCCAGCGATAAATAAGCTTCAAGTAGTTTCAAGATCACATGTCATATTAAAATTTTGACGTGTTATACCCATATCCGTTAGAAAATTTCAAAGAACATTCCCGGAAAATTTCATCAACATCGGTCGGCGCGAAGACGAGACAAACAGATATACAGACAAGGCTTCTTTCAGATTTATAATATTAGAAAGAAAGAACGAAAATATTTGCACACAACAGCCAATACAATACATAAAAGCGACAATAAAAACACCAAATAAAATAGACATGGTAAATGTATAAAATAAATGAGTGAGCTGCTACGACAAACAGACACTAAGGTCAACATAGGCTGCAACATTTCTGCTGCAGGGCTGATTTTCACTAAGCCCCTAGACATCACACAATAGGAACAACCTACCCTTAAATATCGGACAAGCGCCCAACAGAATGCTATTTAAAAGAATGGTCTTCACATACTTCTTATACGTCTTAACAACTTTAAGTAATATTGTATATATGTATGTATTATTATTTATTTGAATTTATTATTATTATATATATTTATGTTTTCTATTAGTATTAGATTTAGATTTAGTAGAATTTTATTTATCTATTTTCCTGTTTAAATATTTGCACCTACCTCCCACATACCATGTTCGTAATGTCCCTAAGGTTGACGAGTAAGAATGTCTAGCGGCATTAGGACTTCAAATCGAGTTTTAAATATCAAGTTATATATATATCTTTGCTCGTAAACACTGCAGTCGCAAATAGCTCCTGGATTACGTCACGTAGGCCATGTTCGACTTGGCGCTGTAAGCGCTTTTTTATTTTATTTCGCTTCGAAATTCGTTGGATAGATAGATAAATTATTTATTGAACAATAAACAAAAACACATTTAAATGTACACAGGGGAGCTTAATGTCTAGTGACCTTTTCTAACAGCTAACCTTTGGGATAGTAAGATTTAAAAAAAAACTTAAATGTTAGGTAACCTATTTCTAACAACTTTAAGCTAAAGTACTTATACACTAATATATAAATACACATATAATTACACAAGTACATATAATAGATACATAAGAAATAAATATAAAATACATACAATATTATACCAATTTAGAGAAGTTATATAAACTCGTCTTGCTTTTCAAGTAGTATTAAAATATTTCGTTAATTAAAACGAAAATCAGTGTGATTTAGGTACTCTGATAATAACACATATAAAACAAACACACTGTCAACTACCCAATTAAAAAAAAAATAGAATCGACTCCATATTGCCCATGTCTTTCTTTCTTTTACACATGTAAAAACTATAATGTAGCAACAAAATAACTGCAAACATATTATTACTAAAAAAAAAAAAATGGATGTATATGTATGCATCGTCACAACCGTAATACCTTTTTAAAAACACGTTTTTTTAAGAAGCGGGTTCAATAACTAACTTTATTATAGGCTCACCATGACAAGTGACAAGCTCGTCGATGTCTCTAGCATACCGGTACTTCCGCGTCTAAATAGTGTAAAAGAAAAATCTGTAGCATTTTTTCATATAAATTCAACCCCGTTTTGTGTCGTACCTACCTATTCTATTGGACTTTTGTCTACATTTGACAAATAGTTCTTATCCTCAACCCCCATTGTGTAACTTTAGGTTAGTGACCAACCCTTGTCAGGGTACAGAATGAAAATAAACTTCAAAAATAATGGTCATTGTCCACTTCGTTTAAGAGATAAATTAGTTTCATTTTGGTAACGAATAGTAAGCTCTCTGAATAATATATATTTAAAGTATTTGATTATTGCAAAAAACACAATTAAACTATCATCACGACCGTACATATATACCTTACGGGGTGGTCAGAAACACGCTTTTGTAAGGTGCGAGTTAACATTTAGCCAAATTTACTATAGGCATACCAAACTCGAGAAATATTACAAATAAATTAAATATGTTTTTTGTTTTCTTGGCGTACGTACCTCTGCGTTTAAATCTACAGCCTTAAAGGCAAGTAAGTAAACATAATTATAGGATTAATATAAATTAAACACTATTTCAATTTTAAATAATAAAAATAAAATATGCTTAAATTAAACCTAATAAATCATATAAATAAAAATAGTTCTCTAGAGAAGTCCCATAGGATAGTCCCATGGAGACTAATAATATTTCCCCTTTCTATAGAAAGGCTATAGCGAGGCTAAATTTTGGCAGAAATAATTGCCAGCCTTCCTATCTCCAGACCTTTCCCTTAATCGCTTTGACCACTTTGGCCAAGCGCTTGGCCCCATCACCTTGACCCCAAACGGCGATAAGTCGTAACCTGTACCAAGGTTGGCATATTATAATATATATTGGCACGCCTGACGAGGATTGGCTCTCTGTACAGATCTTAGAACAAGGTTTAATATATATAATATAATTAAACGCCTTTGTCTAGCGGTTAAGTACATAAAGTTTGACGCGGAGGTACCGACGTTTTCTGATCGGGACAAAATATTTTTTTAAATTTATTTTTTATATCTAGAGATGTCGACGAGCTTGCCACTTGTCATGATGGGCCTATAGTAAAGTTGACTAAATGTGAATCCGCTTCTTTGACAATAAGCGTGGTTTCTGACCACCCCACCCGCAAGCGATACGGTCTTAATAATAATTTACTTTATTTTTTTACTAAATATAAATTAGCTTTTAAATTTCAGTAATTTTGTTGTTATCTTCAATAAACATTTTCACAAACTGCATGGACATACTTCGTCAATTCTAAAATTACTGTCTCGATATTAGGATAATAAAATATATTACTTAGCTCTAACTTGGTCAATCCACTTTACCAAATTCCCAAAGGGAACAACTTTAGGACTTTCTTGAGTAAAATGTTCGTTTAATAGGTACATTGTCTCCGAGTCATGATAATACATAGTCAGTCGTGGCTCAGACTTTGTTTCTGCTACCATTATTTTAAAGAGCAATGGCTTTTATTGATTACGTCTCTAATACTATCGTAAATTGTTTAGTTATTTTACCAATTATTAGCAGTATTTTAATACAAGAAAATAATCTAAACTCAACACATTTTAGTTCATTAAACGTTGAAGAAAACAGAACAAGTTTATCAAAGCATTTACGCTTTAACAACTCTCGCTTAGATATCAGTTACCGTATAGCTGACGAAGACATCAAAACTCTTGAAAACGGATCATCTTACTCTTTAAGTAATCACCGCGCCTTGTTAAAGAACTTTAAGAAAACGTGGCCGTTGCAACGATGGAGAGACATAGGAATATTTACTGATGATTACTTGGAGTTATTAAACGAACATTGGTTGAGATACCCTCCACCGCCGGAGTCTGTGCATCAAATGTTGGGGGGGTTTTATATCGTGTTCGTAACAACTGGCCTCTGTGGAAATGTCTTGGTGCTTTTCATGTATACCAGGTGCGTACCTATTACTTACGTATAATATGTATTATATTTACATAGTAAAAAATATCAACTGGTCGCAGTGATTTAGCGACAAGTTTGATCTTTTTTAATACCTACCTATATAGGTATTAATCCGCGGTGAGACCAAACAGTGAAACTTAAGATAAAAGAAAAAAAATAACTTAGCACAATCCATGGATTTACCCTGGGAATGCGGGGTTAATCGTGTGTCCAGATAACATAATAAATAAAATATTTGCTGGGTTTAAAAGAGGCTATTTTACTCATTCCGCTATGACACGCCACCATGTCATCATTTTTCTGCTTCTATCTACGGTATATTGACTAGGTACCCAACTACTGTATGATTCTGCTAACACCGTCTTCTTGAAATCTCGGTCCAAAAACGTACAAACGTACGTGATCACAGACGCAATTCTTTCAGTAAGATGCGTAAAGATGTTGCTAAAATTCCCAACTTCCACCAACGCTGGCTCTTGAAGAGCACAGAAGACAAATTTCTTATCACTCCATGCATCATGTGTGGGAAAGGAGAAGAACAGCGTCACGGGTTTGCAGACGAATGAGCTGGTTTAAATAAGGATCCCCCTCTTTTTATTGCGCAATAATACATTCACCATCCACTATTCTGCTCCTCACTCTACCCAACCAAATACTGTATGATTCCGTCTTAGTAGTAACAATAAACTGGTATAATACAAAAATATAATCTCCCACATTAAATTAGGTGAAATAAAGCTTAAAATAT
The DNA here is from genome assembly GCA_910589645.1 of Tinea semifulvella. NCBI lineage: Eukaryota > Metazoa > Arthropoda > Insecta > Lepidoptera > Tineidae > Tinea > Tinea semifulvella. The sequence goes on from OU342586.1 coordinate 8,694,567, forward strand.
GAGCTCCTAGTGTATGATATATATCTACTTAAGAAGACAAAGCGCATGGAAAGTTGCCTTTCTGTTTCTTGATTAACTACATGATAGATTGAAGCGCTCGCTGCAATCCACTTCACCTCTAAACCTTGGTGGGATATTATACAACATGAATATAAGCTATAGGTACTACATAGAAGCACTGTTTTTATTATTAATACCTAATTTAAAGCTGGTTCGACATAGAGTCACAAAAAAACATCTCTTTTATTAAAATTTTAATAGGTAGTCTTCGTCTAGTAATACAATCTTACTCGAAATTTTCACGAGTTTCTAAGATTTCCAATTTTACCTTTGAGCCTCGTCGCGAGTAATATAAAGTGCCCGTCCTTTTTGAAACAAGTGAAACGCTGTTTACTATAGGCCTAGCCTGCACAGCGATCTTTCACGACGCGATTAAATTTTTGCAGTTTTTTTAAGTAAATCAAATTTTAAATAACACACACTGTGAATGAAAGGTACCTATACCAATCAATTTTAACAAGGCCTATCATATGGTACCTACTGTCAGTGTTCTTTGCTCGAATATAACCCTTTCCCGGCACGATAGATATACCTATGTAGTAAATTAAATAACATACCGAATAAAATTATGTACTTAATCATAGACTAAACCAAATTCCGGATGGAACGTACGGTGACAAAATAAAGAATAAGAATAAGAAAAAAATATTTGTGAATTTTGTCAGTTCTATGCAGATCTAGAAAGCGACGCATGGTTACAATAGACAACAGAACTAAAATCCTAACTTACCTGTTACTACGGCGTAGAAGACGTATCAAGCAATACAATAATACAACTCCATACACAACTGCACAAAATATTTCCGACCGTCTTATATTGGTATAAAATCACCGATTTCGTGTACTTCCATATGATTCAAAGCAGTACAGAATTGCGGAAATTAAAAGTTTTCCGCTGTGCGGGCCAGGCCTTAAACGTTTCTAATTGCCGCATCTATTTCTGGTGTACTTCACAATATTCCGCCGCCACCTTAACATTCAGCTTGGAATCCTTGAGCGGGGAGGATGTCCTGCGAAGACGAATCCATTAATGACGAAATGTATCGTGCAAAACATATGATTATAATAATATTTGTAATCCTAAATACAATATATGCAAATTTAACAATGAAACATGTTAATCAAATTCAGGTGTCCAGTTACTGCGACAATTCTTTAAATATAACAGTTAAAAGTAAACAACATCAGTGTTTGGAAACTTTAAAGTTACGGCAGCGACGAAGAAGATCTAGTTTAAAAGTAAACTTACGAGCAGACGACAGTTATTTTAAAAGTTCTTCCTTTAAAAAACGATCCAGTTCAGTTACGTTTGAAAAAAAAGTTGATATTGACGTAAAGTTGGTGAATCGCTTCAAAGAAATGTGGCCGATAGAGAAGTGGACTCGATATGGTATATTTTCTGAGGACTACTTACTGCTTTTGAATGAACATTGGATGCGGTTTCCTCCTCCGGCTATGGAATTGCACATGTTCTTAGGTACACTGTATATAGTTCTCATGCTAGTTGGATGTTTTGGAAACGGATTCGTTCTATTATTATATATCAGGTTAGTAACACAATACATGAAAAATAAATATTCTAATAGTTTAAATAAAAACTTTAAATCTAAATAAACTTTGAATATTAAGAGTGGCGAGTGTAGGCCAAACTCTTTAGAAGTTTCTGGTGAAGATGGGTTTCAACAATGGAGGTCTAGGACTCTATTCTAGGGACTATGATGATGATAGTGCGGCGGTAGAACGTTTTCTTTCAACCAGAAAGGTCCCGGTAAGAACCTCGGGTATATACGAATGAAAAATTCACTTTTTTACGTATATTTGTAATAGATTTACAACACCTCCGTTACCAAGTCTCAGAGAGTATGTTAACCGTCGTTCCACTAATACCAACTCGTAAAATAGTTAGGAAATTATCAAATACCAACCCGTCTAGCCAGCGTGGCGGGTACAGGCCAAACTTTACATTAATATGTTCCGGAAGGCCCATCTTCAGCAGTGGAGGTCAAGTATTCTGTGTGATCTTAATGGCTGTTACTGCAAAATTAAGAATTGTACTGCCTAGACCACCTAGCGGTTAAGTCCGTGGATTTAGACTCGGAGGTACCGGGTTCGAACACAGGAAGGCTGGCAATTATTTCTGCCAACGTATTAGCTTAGCTATACAGAGGGGAAATGTTGCCAGTCTTCTTGGGACTATCCCTGAAGGGTCGTCTCTAGAGGACATTTTTTACTTATAGTTTATTTTTTATTAGGTTTAGTTTGTATTTATTTTAATTTTTACTTTTAAGTAGTTTTACTTTATATTGTAATTATTTTATACTGTTTGTATATTACTTCATTTATTTATATTTAATTTATTTGTGATATTTCTCGAGTTTGGTACGCTGGAGACATCGACGAGCTTGCCACTTGTGATTGGCCTATAGTAAAGGTGGCTAAATGTGAATCCGCTTATTTATAAGCGTGGTTTCTGACCACCCAGAAAGGGACGGAGTCGTGATGATACTTTACTTTAAGAATTGTAGCTATTGGCCAACCTATAAGCTTTTAGCCTGAATTTACTGAAGGCGGTCTGGCTAAACAAATTGAGTTATTTACCTTTTTATTTACTTTACCTACGAGTATAACTGACTTGGTAGAGGTTCATTAATTTAACTTCAACTCTTGCTCGAAGTAACCTTAACGGTAATAGCCAAGTGTTACAAACTTGTTATCGTTCGTCGTTAATTCCGACTTGACAACTTCTCAAAACTCGTTGAAATCTTCGTATTAGAATAAAGTGTGGGCAAATTCTGTTTCTTTAACAAGAACCGTTAAATTGGCTAGTAGTTTCCTTCATTTATACAATAAATAATAATAGCGATCCAATACCACGATACCGGTCATTAGATATTTATTGACTTTTTTTCTTACTCTATCACTGTTGACTGTGAAATTCTAATTATACAACACTTTATCATCTGCACTTTTAGCACACATTATGGACTTAAGAACTAAAGCTTATGCCGAGCATTATACGATCCAATGCCCTATTTCTTTTATTTTATAACAGTTTCTATAATTTATATTTGTAGAATCCCACAATTCGGGAAGTGTTTCGAATGCTTCGATAAATCGTTTTAATATAATATTGTATACCTCGTCAATATATTGATTAATGAATCACTAAAAATCGAAATGGTTTGTCAATAAATCTACGTTTACAATCAATAAATATTGACGAAATGGATATCGCAATATTTATTGATTGCACAAATAGAATACTGCCTGGTCTAGTGGTTAAGTCTGTGGATTTTGGCGCTGAAGTACCGAGTTCGATTTCAGGTCGGGACTAATTTATGTGTGATATTTTTAGAGTTTAGTACGATAGAGACATCGACGAACTTGCACTTGTCATGATGGGTCTATAGTAAAGTTGGGTAAATGTGAATCAGGTTCTTTAAAAGCGTTGTTTCTGAACACCCCTGAAGGAATATGGTCGTGATAATACTTCACTTATATTATTGATTGTCCACTTACTCGTACATTAAAATAACAAAATTGTATGTTTTTTTAACATCTTTTATTTAATTAGTTTGTAATTATTATTCAAATATAGTTTTGAAATTACAAAATGTTTTACAAATAAACTTGAATAGCGGTGGTCGTTAACTGTGTCCGTTCGTAAAGGATTACTTTATATAACGTTTGCGTTTATATAATCAAAATTTGGCCACTGGTGGGCATTAATACACTCATAACATAGAGAACTCCACTTTAAGCTAGTCGCTACCATCCAAACTTAATGCAGGAAACAATAACGACATCGTTAGACCAAGTATGGGACCATTCAAGATTTACCGAGTTCTATCAACCTTTTAAAGTACCTTGAAAGATGCTAAATGTGTTCAGTATCGTTCCATTTTAATAAAATTAAATCGTCAGGACTTTGTGTATCGTCACATCATTGAAACACAGATTCCTAGACATCCACTGTTAAATATTCCAGAAATTTCATTTAACTTGGCCTACACTAGCCACGCTAGCCAGACGAGTTTGCGAGGAACTGTGTTTTTAATGACAATTTATCAACAATTCCACAAGTTGGTATTAGTAGAACTACGCGACGGTTTAATGTGCACGGGAACGATATTGTAAATCTATAACAAATGTACATTAAAAACGTGCATTTCTCATTGGTACATACCGGGGTTCGAACCGAACTTTTTAGGATTTTAAGGTGAGTGTACAACCGAGCCACCACCGCTCTTTCTTTCTTCAAAACTATGTGTACGATAGTAAAAAAATAAAGCACTTTACATGTTGTTTAGTGACGAGGTAGAGAATATCAATGTCGTTTTCAATAGATATCGATGTAAGCTGTAGATTGTATTTCAAAATATATTTCGGGTGGATTTTGTCTAAGTCCTGATTAAATTTTAAATTTTGTCGATTATCCTGCTTTTGGAAAGTTATATTAAATTAAACAGTTGATCCTTCATTGTTCATCCCTCGGTAATTCATCTGGCACGCATGGTCAGGGTTTAGGGCAAATTCTCCGGAAATATGTTTTGGAATCCTCATCTTCAGCAGTGGATGACCAGGACTTGGAAGTGGGACTTAGAATTTACACTGTGTTCTAAGGAAGGCTATATATTTAAAGTACATATTGGTGTATCTGGAGCAGTACAGGATAACCATTATTTGAAAAGAGAAACAATAAAATAACAAAAATATTACGAAATTAAATAAATAGCCGCAAAATAAAAAATAAAAAAAGGGAGGCCTTCTTTTTTATTGTCGGTTGCAAGCCCGAGACACCATTCTTTTTATGTCTTACCCACACACGATGGATCCGGCACCCGCACGGTGAATCCATGGAATGATTAGAAATTTGTCTTTTTCTAGGCATTTTCCAAGGTTCGAACCGCGAATTTTTAAGATGGCAAGCGTTCTTACAACCTAAACACCACCGCGTATTCATGATTAAAACTTAGATGTTAACATAATTCCCGAGTAAACATCTAATATTTTATTAAAAATTTATCTCAGCTAAAGATTTGTAGAAGAAGTCGTTAAGAAAAGGCGACATTGACAAGGGTAGGAAATACGTTTCTTGCGAACCCCTGTATAACGCCTCATGTAGCCTCTGCTGATATTATTTTTTTATATAAAATTATCCATAAAATGTCAAAGTCAAAGTATGTTTATTCACGAAAACCTGTTTATGACACGTCAAAGAAGAATGATTCTCAAATTATATAAAATGATCCTACTCCTGCTAATTGAAGACTAAGCTCCAAAGTGGTTCAAGAGTAACTTGTAGTTAACAGAAGACCAGCAGCATAGCAAAACAGATTAAATACTTGTCTAAATATATTTTAGGGCCGGTAACTGAATCCTTCCTTATTGGTATTTGTTCACTCAGGATTGGTAACTGAAGCCTTCCTTAGTGGCATTTGAGGTATCAATTACTGGCCTTAAATACATAAATTTGTATGAGAGTACGCGGCCATTTAAGTAAACGAATGCCACTAAAGAAGTATTTAGTTACTAGCCCGTAGAGTGATAATTATATTTACAGATAGAAGTAAACTTTATTTTTTTTAATTAAGAAAGTTTTTAAGAATGTGATTTACCGGCCTTTTGGCTGCAATATAAGAATAGTTTACGTTATAAATTTATATTACAAAATCCGTACTTTTCAAGCTATTTAAAATTTATTCTCAATCAATCAAGTATCCGAATGAAATCTACTTTCTATGAACAAAAATATGCTAACAAAAGCAACGATGATGTGTTGACTAACGAAATATGGTCAAGACAATAGAGGTTGATTTTTCAATGGTCTTTATTGACTACTTTCTCAACTACGAGGACTATCAAAACATGTTGAAAGGAGTTTAGAGGCGATTTTGATAAAAACTAATACTGAATCAATATTTTTTTGAAAATAATATTATCCTAGGCTGAAATTGGAACCGAAATTTTAAAAAGGGTTCGATTCTCTCTGTTCCTGCTGTTTCCTTAAGTTTGACGACTGTTGTCAAAACATTACTTCCTAAAATTTGATAAGTTTATCAATTAGTATATACATATTTCGTTAGGTAACCGCAGAAATCATCGTTAAGCATTTACTTTTCATTAAATATAACTTTAATTTGATTACCTTTCCATAATGATGGATAATAAATGTAAATAATTGTAAGCTCATCCTTCAAACGTGTGGATTATTTATAAGGCATGTAATATTAAAACACATTGTTAAAATAATGTATTTATTATTTTCATGTCGATGATGTTCGCATAAGTTATTGACTTATCTATTACATCCTAACAAGCTTTCCCTCTCTGAATTTTCTTTCTGGTTCCTTAGGTGCTTTATTGGGCATCGGTTGAGGCTTATTGGCACCAGTCAAAGCGTTTAGAAGATTTGCCAACGCATCCAACAAACCGGTAATAAGACCTAAAAATAGATCAATATAATTAGCATCATTGCTTTGAAATAACTAATATTTCTCAACTTTCTAAGCAACAAAATATATTTATTTATTTAAGGACAACCAGTGGTCGGTTACATTATTACTTTCTTAAAAACTAGGACATTGAATCGATAATAAATATATAGGAGCCCCTAAACCCAGCTTGTAGACTCACAAGGCAAAGTAAAAATATCTTAATTCACGTAAACTATCATAGGCATTTGTGACACGTCATTATTTAAATTATTTTAAATGATTCTACATGTGCTTGTAGTGTACTGCTGTTAGCCAATTCCAGTGACCTGTTAATGTTTAATCTGCAAGGAAAACTCAGCTAGGTATATCAGAAGTCTGAGACGCAGCATCCCGGTTTTTCTTTTTGAGGAAACGTCTCAACCTCAAGATTGTTTGACACTGGTGTCGCCCATAGATAATACTCACTATCCGAAAACCTGGGTGCCGGCACCGGCACGGTAAATCTATGGATTGCTGAGAAGTTTGTGTTCAAAATCGGGGCTCTTTAAAATATGTTATTAAAGCGAAAAACTTGCTAATTTTCTTAGGAATGCTAAGTAATTAGTTTCTCTTAAAGGATGCGGGCAAATGTTGGGTAGATGCATACGTGGTTAGTGTCCCACTGAGTTTTGTATCCGTAACCGTAGTTTCGGAAACGCAACTACAGTTTTACTGAAATTACCATGTACATTGCCATTAGCCAAGCTTAGCTATGTAAAATAATAAAAAAATATTAGAGGTATAGAACCCTATATGGCCTATGGCACACCGCTTCCGTAGCGTACAGGTCGAAAACATTTAACGTATGTGATACGAGTAGTTTCTTGGCCTTGAAACGGAAATAAATAAATAAATAGCATACCCTTAGGTTTGTTCGCTGTTTCATTGGTTGGACTGAAGGCCTTGTCTCCGTTAGGATTTACGACCTGGTCTTCCTCTTCATCAATAACGTCGTCTTCATCGTCTATAAAATTAATGGAGTCATCTCCGCCATCATTCGTCTCCTCAGCTATAGTCATGTAAACGCATCCTAACAAACTTAACAATAAAATTATACATAAATTCTTCATGATAATTGTTATTTAATTATTAAATATGTATGGACTATCAGAGAGCTAATTACACTATGTGAGTTGAACTAATCATCAAGGCGATCACTTGGAGCAAACAACACAATCAGCTGTGTCAACTAACTGTTTTCCTTTTAAATTGTTACTTATTTTATTTCCTCTAAATTCCTATTCCTATTCTGTTTATTAACCGCAACCTTTATTATCGAATATAAAATTTAATAGTGTTCGTTCGGTAAAGGATTTCTGCTTAAATAATTTTAATTTAGCTACTGGTTTCGTAGACAGGTATTTTCAATGATAAGCTTTAAGTAAGACTTTTATTTCAAATAAACGTCGGTTTCTTAAAGGATGAATTAATTAACAAATGTTTCTCATTTGAATAAAATAACGAACGCTTAGCTGTCGCCATTGACAGTGTTTGTTGGTTAAAGAATTTCTTCATATAACGTTTGCACATAAATAATTTTAAGTTAGCTACTGATTTAGTATATAGGTATTTTAAATAATAAAGTGTAAAGTATAAACCGCCGGTTTTGAAAGGATAAATAAAATAACGTTTCTCTTTTTTTAATTCGTCAGGCGATTGGTAAGACTAGTTAACCAATCGCGTGCTTTATAATTCAAAAAGTTAAACATCGTTATTTATTTAAAGGTTATTTATATGTTTGTTATTTTATTTGAAAATTTAAACGTTAGTTATTTTATTCAAAATGTTAAACGAACGAAATTTTATTAAAAAGATAAAAGCTTTTGTCAGAGAATGTCTAGCGGCAGTAAGTCCGCCTCTTGTTAAATATTTAAATACATAAATAAATAGACTGCCGCAGCTGAGCATGTTATTGAACGTGTTATTTGACGATTCCGCTAAAACCTTTCCATACAACCATAACATTAAAACTTATACCTATATAGTTAATAGTCTCCAAGTAAGTTAACCTATAAACAACGTTAATAAAACGTAAGCTAAGGAAATTAACGACTTGGCAAGAACTTATACGAAGTTTTCTAATTTTTTTTATATTAAGCGAACCCAAACATTATTAGCTCTATTCATGAAGGTATTGCCAAGTTAAACCAAGGCTAGTTTAATCTGTTTTCTAACTATTAGTATCACATTGACATGAAATAAAATAGACAAAATATTTGAATTCTGGTTTAGCGAAACGTGATTGTAGATTTCAGATTTCAGGGATTTCAGGGTTATAAAAAAGTAAAAACTAAAGAATATGTATGCCCATCATGACAAGTGGCTACTCGTCGACGTCTCTAGCATAACAGACTCGAGCAACTTCACAAATAAATTAAATATTTTGTTGTTCTCGAGCAGGAATCGAACCCAGCTATGGCTATATTCTATGGCTCTATCCGCTAGTCCAAGGAGGCAGGTTACCTAGAGTTTGTGATAAATATTTTTCTGTATTACAGATGTCGATCTCTTCGTACTCCAGGCAATGTGCTAGTAGCTAATTTAGCTCTGAGTGACTTTCTGATGCTAGCCAAAACGCCCATTTTTATATTCAATTCTTTCAATTTGGGACCTGCTTTGGGAAAACCAGGTAGGTACATACATACTCGTACATATCTTCACGTCAAATTCCTTGCGGAGTAGGCAGAGAAAATTGAACGCCTCTAGTCACGGTCACTCTTTTGCTTCTTCCACATTCATCAACCTCTTCATACATGCCCTTTTGTTTCGATGGCTTTTTAATGCACCTTCAGCTATTGTTTTATTTATTTGATCGTTATATATCTTGGTCTGCCAGGGCCTCTTTTACCTACCATTATATATTTGGTTCGTCAATCTCGTTATTTTCCAATTACCTATAGTATGTTTATATTTTATATTAATTATTACTTAATTATCAAATGTCTTCGTAACCTATCTGCACCCGCTTATAAAAGATCTCAATCACAACGGTTAGTTGGTAGAAAATGCATTTACGGCATTAAGCTCGCCTATGTACTCACTTATTTTGGTTTTGTACAATAAATAAATTATTATTATTATTATATTCGTCGAAAGTTGATAATTATTATTAAAATCTCGGAATAGCGACTGTCGCTTAAGTTATTGCAAACTGTATGACGCAGACTAGTTATGATTATTTTATATTTTTTTTATTTAATGTCAAATATAGATCTATTTACACAAACATCTTTCTGTTTTAGGTTGTGTAGTATACGGCTTCATTGGGGGCCTTAGTGGGACCACTTCCATAGCCACTCTCGCGGCCATCGCTCTGGACCGGTACTGGGCCGTGGTACGCCCGCTCGAACCACTCCGGTCTCTGACAGCCCTACGTGCTCGATTCCTGGCGGCCGCCGCCTGGATCTATGCTGCCGTCTTCTCGTCCATCCCGGCTCTCGATATCGGCTACGGACGATACGTCCCCGAAGGATATCTCACGAGCTGCAGCTTCGATTACCTCACGGATGAACTTCCTCCGCGCTACTTCATCTTTGTATTCTTTTGTGCAGCTTGGCTCGCTCCGTTTTCTACAATTTTTTTTTGCTACCTAAAAATTTTATTTGTAGTAATATTTAACAGAAACGTCACTTTAAAGCATCAAGAACAGAGAATGTCGTCTCGTCATATTAAGGAGCAGGTAAAGAGAAAAGCTGAAGTAAAACTTGCCGTTCTAGTCATTGCCGTAATAGCGTTATTCTTCTTGTCTTGGACACCATACGCCATTGTAGCACTGATAGGAATTTTTGGTAAAAAAGAACTGATAACACCTATCGTATCTATGGTTCCTGCATTGTTTTGTAAAACAGCAGCATGTATTAATCCATTTATTTACATAATATCACATCCGAATTTTCGTAAAGAGCTAAACAAGATATTAAGAGGAAGGCGATCCGATAGCCGGCGGATGACCACAAAAAGTAGTTACTATTCCGAAGCTACTAGAATTCGTAGATCTAGTAGTAAAAATCTCGCTTTAACCGATGTAGAGGTGTTGGAATTAAAAGATATCCCTTATTCCTCAACAGGAGATCAGGCTAACGAAGTGATAAGAACAGTTACAGCAAAGGTTGACAAACGTGACAAACTACAACATAGTGATAACTATAGTTTTAAAGAAGACAGCATTGTTTCTCCTTCATCTTGGTTCGTAAAACCAGATTTTTCAAAAGAAGGAAATCTCAAAAAAACTGGGTTTAATAAAATTATAACTGTAAACTCGACACAGGAAACATTTTAACAACAATATGAGTTAAATACTTTAAAGACGAGAGAGTTTCTATATGTGATGGAATAATATGAGGTGACTACCTAACTAGTAGGTACTTATTACTTTATTTCAAACAATAAATAATGCACCTAGATCGAAAGGTGCCAAATAAAAACCTAAATAAATATATATTTTTTAAATTATCTAAGTTAAAAGTTAGTATAAGCAATAAGTATTGTTCCAAACAACATTATTATCATTGACTTTAGTTGGACCATTCAACTGGCTGAAATAAATTATCCTTATTTCTCGGACTATTTTTATAGCTCTCACTTTTTATCTAGGTGTATTATTTAATTACCTAAGTAATATTATTATTAATAATTTAATTTATCTTTGTATTTTTCGTAACTATTAAGTTGTACATTGCGTGTTTTAACAAATCACGCAGTGTACAAGTATGAGTTTTTTTTATTAGGGGCTTTGACCCAAATGGGGTGTATCAGGCAAAGCTTTTTGTAGATGTCCTAGCGGCAATGGTACCTTAATTTACACCTAAGTATATCGAATCATTTTAAAAATGTTTTTGTGGTTTTATATGTTTATAACAGAAAAATGTATTTTAAATTAACGTTACCTACTTCTCTAAAGGACAAATTAAAAAGCACACACCCCGTCTTTAAAAAGAAAAAAAGGTTAATTAATTGAACGTCAATTTTAAGATCACCATCTTTGATTCCGCTTAGAAATCTCGATTCGAGCTGCTTACTTCGGCATAATATCCAGAAAATAATAAAAATCGTAATAAAAATACAAGTTTTCTATGCAACTGACAGTTATACTATTTATCGTGATACAAAGTTAGTGATACACCAATAGATATAGGATACTTAGATTGGCAATGCAAAAGAGAAAGAGCACAGTATTGCGTATGTTAGAGCGAGATAGATAGACAGGACCATTCACAGACACGTTCGCGACTTGTAGCGGCTGGCGTAATTGTAAACAAAAAAAATTCCGCTTATATTTGTAATAATCTAAGGTTTTATAGTGTAAATTTGAGGTTAATAGACGTAATTAGTCATGGTTACTTGTGTAGTACCTGGATGTAACTCATCTAAGAAAGAAAACCCACATAATTATTCATTTAACACGTAAGTACGATTAAAATATTTAGGTGCCTAAATACAATGTTTTAGATCTGCCACTAAGGTTTTATACACAAACAGATGGGAAAAATAAACGCCTTTTATTACATTAATACTCTGAATGCATAGGAATTCAATTTAAGATAATATCAAATACGTGAATTTCTACTATTTCTAACCTCACTTATGTAGAGATTGACACATATCGATAACATGTTATCGATAACATCTTATCGATATGTCGCTAAATGGCAAAGGTATTGTGCCTTGTATGCAGCATAGCATGCATAATCTATGGATTATGCCTATACAACCTTATTAATTTTCGTTAAATTCTTAAAAATGTTTTTTATATATTTTACTTTTTATTTTTTGGAGTTTCGTAGCTAAATGGCGCAACTCCTATTAATTGAACTAAATTATAAATATTTTTATAAAATAATTTAAACTTTATAATGTTTCAGATTTCCCCAAAATATTTTAGTAAAGAATAAATGGCAAAAACCTTTCTTAGAAGGTCACTGCAGTGGTGGCACGTGTGTCGGGTCCTGGTCCGTCCCTAAGGGCCTGGTTGAGCGGGGGGATGGCTGGCACATGCGTTACGTCCGTGATCGGGTGCTGCTGTGGGGGCCTGGGACCTCTGCCGAACACGTTCAATTTATTGTTCTTAAATTAGCAGACGTTTTGCGTTCTGTCGTCTTTCGGGTTGCCCAAGGGGCTTGGGCAAGTAATTTATTTCAGTTTTGCCTTACCTGGTAGGGTTAGTAAGATTGTCCTATAGGACAATCTTGGAGTAAAGGATATCTATTTTATGTTGTTGTGTAGTTCTGTATTTGTTTTAATTTGTAAATCTGCTATAGCTGAGTTTTCCTTGCATATTCCTTTCTCAGTCAGACATTAACAGGTCACTGGAATCTGCTTTGCTGCTTAGTCTTCCACTAGCAGGAGTTGAATCATTTAAAATAATTTAAATAATGACGTGTCACAAATGTCTTTAATAGGTTTACGTGAATAAAGATATTTTGACTTTGACCTTTTTTTATATACCTACAGTGGTTTTATTTTTCATAGAATCGTTTACTTTTAGATGGTGTAAATAAATAAACATAGAAGAATATTTGCTAGGAAACGCAACTGAAAAAACTATATTTTTCAATTATTGTAAAAATTTTTCATTGTTTAATTGAAAATTTAACGTTGAAATCCTTAAATAATGTAAATTAAAATGTTACATTACCAAAATATGTGATTAGAAATCTTTGAAATTTGGGGTTTGCAAAAAAATATTTTTTCAAATATTAAATATTAGGTTTCCAAATTAATTTAATCAGTTTTTCGCATTTCCTGGCAAATTTTCCCGAAGTAATGTTATTTTCACTAAATGTAAAAAAAAAATTGTAGATATAAAAAACGAATGAATACATTTTTTTAGATTTTCTCGGAAAATTTTTGGTTAAATGGAAAAATGGCATGCACAGGTTATAGATGTTTTTTTTACCTATATTAGCTTGTGTTCCACTATTGCTATTTTGTTTATATGTTTAATGTACCTAATATCTGTTACTTTTTAAAAAATAAAAAATCTAACATGTTTTGTAGTTTAATTTTTATTACCTCAAACAAACATTAACTTTATATGTAACTAGATCTGTGTCAAATCAGACAACACGAAAACGTTGCAATCTTTATCGATAATCTAAGTCAAGGCAGTCGCGAACATCACTATCCGTTTCGCACACATGCGCATTTCACGCACACCGGTGTTTTTCATTTTTGGTCTCGCCCTAATCATTCTATTGCCAATCTATATATATACTAAATCTATGGATACACCCCATTAAGCATGTCAGCCCTATCGTAACTTAACCTAAATAAGCAAACAATTAGAAGTTTTCTATCTGTATATTCTTATTATAAATATTTTAAAAAATAAATACTAACTTAGCCGATTGGGAACAGCATGAAAATACTTCGTTCCGAGACACCATAATAGTAACCTACGCATGCTTAAAGGTGTTCCGAGACGAGTATAAACTGTTTTGCCAAAGCTATGTGACAAATAACATTATTCCTCGCGCTTAGACTGCTCACGATATCGAGGTAGATCGCTCTGAGCGCTGTCAGTTTCTTGTCATTATGTCGCGCGCGATTTTCAAGTTTATTTAATTTAATTTTCTTTTAAATTATTTAATATTGTAATTCGTTTATACTATTTGTATATTACTTCTAAAACAAATATACAATTAATATTTAAGTAACACGGCAAGTTATTTTAAAAGACCAAAATAAGTTAATAATATTAAACTTTACACATATAAAGATGAATAAACCGAGAGATGTATGTTTGTTAGTATTCATACTCAAAGATATGGAATCAGCAATTTATCTTCCATACATTTAAAAAAATAACTATCATGTAATTAATGAAAATGCGGTTTAGACCGTTCCGAATTGATATCACGTTCTGAGCATCCAAATCGCGATATTTGATTCAGAACGACTGTTAGTACCATATCTTTTGTTTATAGTTATAAAATATTTTCCTTTTTATAAGATTATTTTTGATAAATAGTTGTGATATATTTATAGGTCTAATACTGTATAGTGGTTCAAATTATTGTAAATATTAAATAAAGTTATTTTGTATATCCATATTTATATACTGTGAAATTAATTTAACTATTGGATGATTTTAAATATATATTATATTTTCACTATAAATTGTTCTACGACCCAAGGCCTATAAAATTTCGCTCAAAATTATATTATTATTAGATTTGTATACTCTTTTTATATTACTGTATATTTTTTGTTACTGTATATTTTTTACATCGAATAAAAAATTATTATATTCATTCTAAGCTCTCTGAGCTTGATTCGGAACGAGTGAAACGCTTTGGTAAATCGGATAAGCCACAAGCCACAAAAACTTTAAAAATTATAATGTCAAATAGTGTAAAATGTCAAAATGACAGCTAAACGAGTCTTTCGCGCCATTTTGCGCGGAGATGTCAAGTGCAAGTTATTGTTTTGTAAATTAATTTACTGTGGATATTATTGGTCAAAAGTGGTGTTATTTTGTTTAATAATGTGCTACAATGTGAATAATTATGGAAAATGATAAATTGGACTTTAAATATGGGGCACAAGTTGCAGTTTATTTTTTGCGGTTTTCCCGCGCTGTCAACTCCCATATTTTACCCGACGTGTTTGAGCAGTGGATGGTTCCGCGAGTGACTCCAAGAAAAGCATCAAATTCTGCAGCATCTGGAAATTGATGATGACCTCATTAACTCATGAAAAAGAAAGATATATTACGTCAGACTTGGCTGTATGGGCTAGACCCTTTGCCTTCCCTATCATCTCATTCATCATCCATCGGGAGAAGAGAACCAAAAAAAAAAAAAAATGACAGCTAAACATAACCTCTCGTCATTTTGTATTTTAAATAAATATTTAAAGCAAAACCTTATAAATATTAGGCGGTACAGTTTTCACAGTCCAGTAAGAATACTATTCTTTGGTTCTGATAATATTGCATTGAGTAGTTTTAAAAAAATAAACGAATTAAGGTATGTAAATGATGCGATTTAACAATCATAATGTTACAGACCATTATATCTGATAATATTATGCCTCTAGAGGTAAAACTTTACCATTTAGCAATGCCTACTAAGCAATAAGTAACACTATAGGTCCTGATGGCATTTGCGGACAACTTGCACTGTTTTAACTCTTATATAAATTACACTAATAGAAGTAATATATTTGAAAAGTATCTGCTTATGTGTGTTTTATGTTATATTTATCTGCAATATTCCACTTTCCCAAAGATCAGTTCTTATTTAGCGTTCTTAGAGTAGCTTAAAAATGTGCCTTTAAGTATTTCAATAACCCATATTGCACTACTGAGCATGGATCTCCTAATGCCGGATCCAGCAATAATCTACCATGCTGGCCTAGTGAATGTTTGTGTATAAAGTATTTAAATAATATCCCATGTCAACTTTATCTAAATACTGTTTTTGTTTAGACGGTTATATGTATTAAAAATGATAATTATTTCTGCCTATTTAGCCTCATTATACAGAAGGGAAAATTTGTCTCTCAATGGTATGTTTTACGTATGGTCAGTCATGTGCATTGTGTATATGGACATTAATAAAATGTTACAGTGCTTCACTGATGGTATGCATGTGCATACATATACATACACACTGTAACTGGCCTTAGGCTTAGTTCATATACAATTTTATTTGCAATATTTAAGTTGTATTTTTCCAATAAATTTTATTTATTAAAACTTCATTGTTTTATTTTAGAAACACAACAAATTTAGTAAAAACTTTAGATCTAGTCACAGCAAATGTCACAAAGCATGGTTCAATCATGGAGAAGTTCGCACAGTCCGAAAACATTAATATTGTCCAGTGGCCTCTACAGCAATTACAGAATTCAGAATATGATATTGGACTTATTGTTGCTTTTGGACACATGATCAAAAAGGATCTACTTGAGAAATTTCCATTGTAAGTATTAGAGGATGGTATTTATTAGCTACAATAAGGTATTACAAAACCGATAAACAGACAGGATTGCTGGTCAGGGGTGGTAGGAAATTGTACAATGGCGAAAGCGTATTTCCAGCTGTTACGAGACATACGCTGAATATAAGATGTTTTTTTAGGCTGGTATAGAACATTATGGTTTCAGGTACAAGGTTGATAAAAAGTTAAGTGTCATTATATTCCAGATTCCTTGTAGAACTATCTTTTTGTAAAGTAAGATGCAGCTTCACATTTTGGCAACTTTACTATATGCCCATCAAGATAATTGGCAAGCTTGTCAATGTCTATAGCGTACCAGACTCAAGAAATATCACAAATAAATTAATGTGTACCAGGAATCAAACCCAATAAAATCCTCCGCACCTATTTTTATTTTGTTTTCTTATATCTACGGTTGTAACTACTAGACCATGGAGGTAGTGAAGATTATTACATTCATAGAACAAACCATGGAAGGGAATAAATACAAGGATAGTCACCGCCAGTTTCTGAAAGGTGATTTAATCAATACATTTTTAACCATTGGCCATAAATTATGAGTATGTAATTGGCTTAAAAAACAAAGTGGCAAGCAACTACCAGTCAGTTTGCATATATGGAAATGAAGAACATGGGATTATTTTAATCAACTTTTCGGAGACTGAGACTAATTAGTTGGATCAGTAGCAGTGGTACTGGGGTTGTAGAGGGATGTAACACCATTTAAGAGTAGATATTTTAAGTGTATATTCATTGCAGCCCCTAGAACACAGCGTCCTAGCCCTCCACTGTTGGTGATGGGCCTTCCAGAACATATATCTGGAGAATTTGGCCTACACTTGCCACGCTGGCCAGACGGGTTGGCGAGGATATATAAACTATGTCTAATCCAAATTATATTAACATACTCCCATATTCCAATGCTGTGCATAGAGGAAGACAAATTTCTAAGCATTCCATGGATTCACCGTGCGGGTGCCGGGTCCATCGTGTGTGGGTAAGAGATGAGAAGAATGGTGTCTCGGGCTTGCGACCGACAATTGGCTGGTTTAAGAAAAGGAGGCCTCCTTTTTTTTTCTATTGCGCGATAATACGCTCACCATCCACCATTCTACTTCTCTCCCTACCCAACCAAATACTGTATGATTCCGTTAATGCCGTCTTGGAAGCTCGTTCCATAAATGTATTGACGGCAGACCTGCTTAGGCCCAATTCTTTCAGTAAGTGATGCAAAGATTTTGCTGGAACTCCTCTTGCACCAACTTCCACTGCGTAAAGCTGAGTCTTGAACCCGTTTCTGATCATTTCTTCTGTGAGATCATAATATTTATTCGACTTCATGTTGTGGTCTTTTGGAATATTTGATTCCCACGGAACGGTAAGTTCAATAAGGATAACTTTTTTCAAGTTCCGAGAAAACACTAAGATGTCTGGCCTATAGGCTGATACAGCTAGTTCATCTGGGATCCTATAATGGTGTTCAAATGTATCCATGAGAATTTTCCAGTCTGATGCGGCGCCAAGGATCGAGGTGGGCTTGCATTTAGTTTTCGTGCTTTGCCCTTCCTTTACAAATGTGGTCAAAGTTTTATTTGTAGTCAGTCCCTTTCTGGCTCTTGCAATAGAAAGACTTACTGCTTCACGGATAACACCTAGGACTTTGTCATGTCGGCGTGAGTAATAGCCCTTTTCTAGGAGAGTAACGCACCCTACAAGTGTGTGTCTAGCAGTTCCTATGGCAGCACCACACAATGTACAGTTCTTCTCCGTAGCTTTTCCCCACCTTACCAGATTACTCTGGTCCGGGAGGGACATTTGAAAAGCGTTTAGGTAGAACTTTAGCAACGCCGGAGACCAATCGTACATTAGTGTGCGCCACTTTAGGGCTGGAGGGATGCAAAAATCGCCCAAAGTTAGCCAGTCATTTTGAACTTCTAGAGTCATCGCGTGCACTCTGTATTCATGCTCTTCATCTTTCCTGAGGAAGGATTTTATAACCTCTTTGTCACTTTCTTTTTTCTTCCAGCCAATGCCTCTTTTTGTCAGTCTGGGCACCTGTCATGAATTTCTTGAAGAATAGTAGTCTCGGTTCCATATCTGAGACCAGAGGGTCTCTTGGAAGGGATGAAATTGTATTATCCTGGGAGCTGGTTAGAATTTGATATTTGCTTATACGTAGATGTTTGTATAATTCAGATGGTCTTTTCAGATCCATTCCGAAGTTTCTCCGTCCTCTAAAGAATGTTGAGGAGTCAGCACCCTGGGCTAATCCAAGCCAAGACTTCAATGTTCTTATGACGTCCGCGTCCAGACTTGATAGTAGGCTTTTGTTGAAATCATATACTAGGAAAGGCCAAGTGAGGCGAGATGCTAAGTAGTTGTCATATATCCAAGCTTTTTTGACATTGCTTATAGGCTGTTGAGTAACCCTATTCATGTCGTCAGTGAATTGTTTTACAACTACTTCTAGGGATGGTGTTTTTCCCTGAAAATTTATCCTTCTGCCAAGAAATTTAAAGGGCATGGTTTCATTTACCGGAGCTATAGCTCGCCTTTTTTACCGAATTTTACCTAAAATGTATGAAAACCATAGAGCATCGCCAAGTCAAACGACTTCCGAAGCGAAATGAAGTAAAAAAAGAGCTTAAAGTGTCAAGTCAAATATGATTACCAAAAACTTAAAACCTAATATTGTGTAGAACAAAGATTTCATAAATCATTTAATAATTATTGTATTTAATTTTATAACTACATTAGTTAAGGTAATTGTACCGTTACAAACTGACAAAACACATTGTGTAGAGAATTTATATTTCAGAATGTAACAAAAGAACATATTTATTGTGTACACTGCACAGCTGTTTATACCTAACATATTTGGCTATCATTGAATATTAATTTACCAATATTTTTTTTATACTCTTACCTACCGTTTCATAAGAATAAAATAAACTATATATACCTACCAAATCAACAATTTCGTTAAATATCTCTTGCAAAGTATTGCACATGGATATAGATGAATTTGTTTGTATTAATTCATCTCTTACTTGAGAGGGTTTGATTTCTAGTCTAGGAGATAAAACGAATCTTATTTATTTACTAATTTTAATTGTCTTGGAAAAATTTCATACTTGTGATAATACCTCAGTTAAGTAAAGCTGCTATCCTTTTTAATTTAACAACCAGTACTTACTACGGTTGCAATGATAGTAAACATATGTAGTTTATATCTGGTATTAAAATTATTTTGTCAGGTAAATATTCTCCCCATCAATGAGATAAATCACAACTATTAAAAGTGCTAGGACAGTAGTTACTTAAAATATTCATCTGACAGTATAATTTTAATATTGAAACTTGTAAATTAAATTTAGAGGGATGGTGAATGTCCACCCAAGTCTGCTGCCTCGCTGGAGAGGTGCTGCTCCCATTATCCACACACTGCTCAATGGAGACCATGAAACAGGAGTCACACTTATGAAGATTAAAGCTGACAAATTTGATGTAGGTAAGATCTTATAGTTACTACCATACCATGATATTGTCATTATTGTATTATATTATACTAAATACTCATGGCCAATTTTACAAAAATATGTTCTGGAAAGAAATGGATTTATCCTCAGCAGTGGACTTTGTGTTACAGGAGTTGCAATGATGAACGTTCCGTTTAAATAAATTACCAGCGGCGCTAGCATAAAATCTGACAGTTCAGGGTAAAAAAATTATAAAATATACTTTTGTGTGCAAATTTTAGCTGTGGTGTTAGCGCGGTTTATAACTGATTAAAACAAAATCAATAAATTCGACATAAAGCAACTATTCAATGGGGTGTATCACTAACTTTTTATCACGATAGATGGCGCATGATAGATGGTACCTAATATAACTTTCAGTTGCATAGAAAACTTGTATTTTATTACGACATTTATTATTTTCTGGATATTATGCCGAAGTGAGCAGCTTTTTAATATACAAATCGAGATTTCTAAGCGAAATCAAAGATATGGTGATCTTAAAATTGCCGTTCTATTAATAAAAACTTTGTTCTTTTTAAAGACGGTGTGTGCATTCTTAATTCGTCTTTTAAGGTAGGTAACGTTAATTTAAAATACATTTTTCTCTTATAAAAATAATAAAACTACAAAAACATTTAAAAAATGATGCGACATAGATGTAAAAGAAGGTACCATTGCCGCTAGCGACATCTACAAAAAGCTTTGCCTGATACACCCCATTGCAGCACAACCTAAGCACGAATAATGTTTACCAAGACCTGGGACACGTGTCGTATTATCTCGTTTATTGTGAACCCACGCTGCTAGCATTCGTTGCATTCCATCCTACACAGCAACCGTATCCCAGGTACCTACATAGAGCGTGCGCAGCGTTGAGCCCCGTGAGCGACTATACGAGCCAGCCACGCGTTATTAATTTTGTCACCCAACCACGAGAAATCGTGCATTTTGTTGATTGGTTGCAATGGATATATATATTGTTATACAAGTCGAAGCTAATTCACCGTGTCCGTGCGCAGCAATGGATTTTTTTTATACTAGCACGACATGTGACCTTGGGCCCCCCCTGATGGTAAGTGGCGCGCAAGGTCCATGAATGTTAGCAACTGAAGTCAGATACTCGTAACTGCCATCAGTCCCTAACACTATGCCGGCTTGAATAGATGCTTTTTCACACTTCGCTTGAAGGACTCCAAGTTATAGGAAAGTGGAAACACAGAGGCTGGAAGAGCATTCCACATCTTTATCGTACGACAGATGTATGAGTTGCTTTGTACAGCAACAGTCTAATTGAAGGCGGAAAAAACCGCTTCACCTTGTTCAGTATTCCGAGCTTTCTTGACGCTGTTTTGGTGATGCTCTCAATGTAGTTCCGGTGGCTAAGGTCTGAGCGTATTTCCAACCCGAGAATGTAAAATAGTACCTTAAACCAACCAATACACAGGTATTATTATATCTTCGGTCAGATTCATTACCGGTAAATCTCCTAAAACACGTGTTTTGATTTAAGCATGAAAAATGGTAGGGAATTGTAATATCTTTTTAAATCACTAACAATTTCAATTTTGTTTTAATGAATAGGAAACGACATATGTTAAAGTTAAGTATCATCACGACCGTTTCCCTTTCGGGGTGGTCAGAAACCACGCTTATAAATAAGCGGATTCACATTTAGCCAACTTTACTATAGGCCAATCATGACAAGTGGCAAGCTCGTCGATGTCTCCAGCGTACCAAACTCGAGAAACATCACAAATAAATTGAATATTAATAAAATGTATTTATATACATTATTAAATATTTTTGTGTCCCGACCAGGAATCGATCCCGGTACCTCCGAGTCTAAATCCACGGACTTAACCGCTAGACCACGGAGGCAGTTATATTTTGTTATTATTTAACCTATTATTCTCATATTACTAAAACTTCTAACTTCAATTACTCAAAAAGGTATATTTTGAAATGTATTAGAACAGCATGTGTCCTCGAAAGATTGCAAAATTAAAGCAAATGACATCAGTACTTACCACCACTTACCAGTTCCTCAGAAAACTTCGTCTACAAACAGCCCTTATACCGTGTAAAAATAATTAACAGGTTTTTTCTATTTTTTAGGTGAAATAATTAGCCAAATAAAAGTACCCGTGTTGTGGGACATAAAGCTGCCGGAACTGACTGAGCAGCTGTCAGAATATGGCGCGGACATGCTAGTGGAGTGCGTCAAGACATTACCAGATAGCTTGTCCCGAGCACAACCCCAGTCCGATCACGGCGTCACATATGGTAAACATCTTATACCTAAGAGTATCAGAGATAAACAGCTCATTATACATTTTAATAACTCCAATGGGCCTTTGCCTTTGGCGTACGAATTCTGAGAATGTCTAGGCAGATGCTCAAGACATCGCGTCTTAATTCAAGTCAAGAGTCACTTGATATATACGAGTATAAGATAGAGCGCGCATTGATTGTTATTTTCATACAAAACGTTACTTTTTTTACGCCATCTTCTTTGTTCTTCTTGCCTTGTCGTAGGTGATTTACACTTCCGTAGCGTGCAGGTCAGCAAATTGTTATTTATTTTTTATTTATTTCAAAACTTTATGCACTAGGTAACAGGCGGACTTAATGCCGCTAGGCATTCTTACTAGTCAACCTTAGGGACAATTTAGAGCATTTGTTATGTGAGGCAGGTGCAAAATATAATAGGAGCATTAAGATTTGTGAAAAAAATAAACAAAATAAATCAAACTTAAATACTAAATCTAATATACAAAACTATATATTAATCAGTAGGTATACACTAAATAGACTACATACTATGATTATACTCGTATATAAATAGAATACATAGGTACATATAAATAATAATACATACATATTTATATAATACAATATCATATACTTATATATCTATGTAATGGAGCTATTTAGGAAACGTGTAAAAACCATTCTTTTAAATAACGATCTGTTTGGCGCTTGTCGGACATCTACAGGCAGGTTGTTCCACAAGTTTGCGGCAACAACTGCAAAAGAGTTGGACATAAAGCTAGAATGATGGGAAGGAATAGAAAGAACACAGTTATGCGATGACCGCAACGACCTGTCGTGTAGAGAAGAAAGATAGGCGAATTTGTTCTTGAGGTATTTCGGTGTCGCAGGCTCATTAAGTACAGAAAATAATAAACAAAGTATTCTAAGAAAGTGAAACAACAAAATCAATTTGAAAATGTACGTTGAATACGACCATACAAATTCCTTATAAGCGACACTATATAGCTGGTAAAATAATAATAAGTTACCCTGTATATTGGATTTAGACGCAGAGTGATCGGGTTCGATTCCTGGTCGGGCACACAATAATTTATTTGTGTTTTTTTTCGAGTTTGGTACACTAGCCTCGTTCCTAATCACGCTCTGAGCGCTTATGATGGAATGAATATGATATTAACAGTCGTTCCGAATCAATTATCACGATTTGGATGCTCAGAGCGTGATATCTAAATCACATTTTCATTCATAACATGATAGTTTTTTTTTTAATGTACGGAAGATAAATTACGGATTCCACATCTTTGAGTATTAATTCTAACAAACATATATCTCTCGGTTTATTTATATTTGTGTACAGTTTAATATTTTAACTTATTTTGGTGTTTTAAAATAACTTGCCGTGTTACAGACTTTTTTTTTTTCACTTCCTACTTAAATATTAATTATAGATTTGTTTTAGAAGTAATATACAAACAGTATAAACAAATTACAATATTAAATAATTTAAAAGAAAATTAAACTTGAAAATGGCGGCGACTTAATGACAAAAAACTGACAGCGCTCATAGCGATCTACCTCGATATCGTGAGCAGTCTAAGCGCAAGGAATAATGTCATTTGTGACGTCACATAGCTTTGGCAAAACAGGTTATACTTACACGTCTCGGAACACCTTTAAGCGTGCTTAGACTATTATCGTATCTCGGAACGACGGGTAGAGAAATCGACGAGCTTGCCACTTGTCATGATGGGCCTATAGTGAAGTTGGCTAAATGTGGATCCGCTTCTCTAAAAAGCGGCCACCCCGAAAGGGATACGATCGTGATGATGATACATAAATTTTAATAACTTTTGTTAATCATACATTTTCTGTTTTAGCCCGAAAAATAAGCAAAGACATCAGTGACGTGCGATGGTCAGACATGGATGCAGTGCAGGTGTATAATCTATATAGGGCTATTTACAGTTTATATTCATTATCTACGAAATTCAGAGGCAAACAAGTTAAGCTGTTTGACGCTTTCATAGATAATGGAAGCTGTATCAAAGGCCCACCCGGATCAATAGCATATTGTGAATCCACTTCGGCTATAAAAGTGAAGTGCAAAAACTCTCAAACCATTTCATTCAAATCTCTACGAATTGTTGGCAAAAGAAAAATAACAGCAACTGACTTCTTCAATGGTTACTTAAAAAACAATCAAAGCGACAATAACAATATATTTATTAGTTGAAATAAAACTACAATTTCTGTTGCAATTCATTGGCGTTTAATTTGTATAACCTTTTTTCTAACACTAGGAAAGAAGACGACTAATTAATATTATTTACCAATTATATTAATGATATGTATAGCAATAACTATTATAAATAACGACTACTTCTAATAAACAACTTACACTAAAATAATAAATATAACATACCGTAAATACTATAAAGGCCAGTTGCACCAAATATTATTTAGTTTAATAAAAATAAATAAATAAAAATAAACTGGCACACTGACCTCACTAAAAATTGACAACAAAGCGGTGACTTTAATCACAGTCAAATGGAATATATTTAGGAACTAAAATAAACGATTTGCACCAAAAATATATAAGTATTAACTAATTTGGTTTTGATATCTACTAATAAAAAGGATTAAATCTAATAGCTAACTCTTAAAAACTAAACTATAAATGTAGTCTCCGATGGATTAGGCGGCAACCTTTACTCTGAAAAATATTAAAAACGATATATAAATACAAAACAAAATTAAAACCATAAGAGACATTTACACAAATATCATTGTTAGATATGATTAATAATAATAATAAATGTATTGGTTTTATAAATTATGAGCTTACCTTCAAGTTAATCACAAACTATTCTATTGACAGAACAAGTGCAGAAGCAGGGCACTAAACATTCAGTTTCATTGGGTAGGTTTAGGTGTAGTCTACTAGAAATAACATTCCCTTGGATTTACGATTTGTAGAATGACAATTGAACGTTTTTCATCCAAATGAAAATATGTGTGTCAACCATGCAAGAGTTTAGATAGTCATGTCTTAACGCACATAAACGCTGGATATAAATGTTTTATAACGATTGTATAGATCCAACTGTTAATTGCTAAATTTTTAAGACAAATAACTATATATTAAGAAATAACTTTTAACTAAAATAAGAAAACTCATTTTTTAAATTCCGTTTAGCGACTTATGTTTTTATGAATTTTTATTTTTGGTATAATATGCTTATTATTTTATTTTTTCTTAAATGTTGAGATAGGACTATTTGTCAGTTCACAGACGATATGCATTCCGAATATTACAGTACCTACCTACATGCTTGTGTATATATAATTACCCTATTATGAGAAGTATCAAGTACCTTGTTATATTATGTTTGCATACCTAATATAGGTTGGTTCAATAATAAAAATTGTGTCTAGAAATAATGTGAAAAAAAGTTGTCGTTACACCACACTTGTATACTGTGCCATCGATACCCACCGTTAATGTTCGTACTATGGTTTTGGACCCTAGAATTCGAAATTCGTTTGAAGATGCAATAAAACAAGACTCGTTAAGTCTATGCCTCCACAAGAATATTTATCTTGTATCTATAAAATAATCTTATCATGACACAATCTCAATTAATCGTAACAAGCGTGGTTGACGTCAAATTGTAAATAGAAAAACACGCGTTAATGTTGCCGCTTGCTAATTGGCTGATATAATTCGGCAACGATTAAGCATGCTGCAAAAATATGCCTGAGCTGCGTTCGTAAACTAACATCTTGTAAGGTATTTAACACTGAGTAGCGACACTGGCCGTTCAAAAATGTTTCGGGTCCCAACACTGGTGTTAACTCAGGGTTCCTGTCAATGTCAAAGCGATTAGATAAGTTAATGAACATAGGTAGCTAATAATCTGTGAAATACGCAACATTACTCAAAATTTAATATAACCTATACTAATATTGTCATTCTTCTGAGATACTAATAGCCTATACGAAATATGCCTTTAGTGAAGATATTTCAAGAGACAATTTTGACAGTGAAATTTTGCTCGTAAATCGTTCGTGAAACTACACTGATAACGTCAGAACCCTACGCAGGGTTACAAAACCGAACGCGGCTCTGATTTAACGAACCTTATTTGTCGACGAACATTTTTACTAAGGCATCCACGAGCATGTTTAGTTTCTGAGTGTACACTTTTACAGTAAACTTGCTTGTGGCTGGCTTAAAGTCTGATTTAATTGTATTATAGAAACGAGTCTTGCCTATTTGCCTCTAGATATCACAATGTATGTCAGACCAAGAAGATTCTTTATCGTCGGTTAAACATAAAACTCATTAAGTTTCATTGACTAATGTAGATAATTAAAATGCTACCTGCAAAGTAATGATAATTAATAATAGTAAGCAAATTTTTTTTTTAAACATATCCAGTATGAAGCACTATACACTTGTTCACGAATAGAAGCAAAAATAGAAAAATTGATTTAAGCTTGTCTATATGTCAATTAATGTGTTTTACGTTTTAACCAACGATATGGATTCGGGATTGTTGCGCGATCATTTGATGAAAAGGAAAATAATGAAAGATGAAATCTTCATAACAAAATATATCTATTAACAACACGTTACAAATTATGGTTATTATATAAGCCGATTGCAATGTGTAAACAAATAGGTATTAGTTAATAAAAAAAAACAGAAGCAAAACTGTACAGTTAAATTAAAACATTAGTTCGCACATGTATGCCTGATTATAGTTTTGTTAATGTAATTAATGATTAGGTACTGCCTATATATACTTAAATTTGCTCCAGATTAATACAAAAAAATATACAAAATAAAAAACATGATTAAAAAAAAACTACAATCTAGAATTTTTGATGTTAGTTTAAGTTTACATTATCACAGCCCCTAGAACAAAGTTCTGGACCTCCACTGCTGAAATAGGCCTTCCAGAATATATACATATCTGGAGATTATTAAATAACTAAGTTGGTATATATCAAATTCATATAATTGATGTAAAGCTAATAATTTAAGAATATACAGATATAATGCATAATGTATTTCCATTCCTAGGGTATCAATCGTAATACCACGGCACCCGAAGTGTCAATCAGTTATTGTATTAAATGAGTGACAAATGAAACTTTATTATTCGGTGTCAAAATAAAAAATGTTATTGTATAATATATAGTATAAGTTACAACCACCCTAAGAAGAAGAGCACGATAAATACGAACTTTTCCGATAAAGTACGACGGAAAACCATTATGCACTATATCTGTAAGTACCTTAATAAAAAAAGTTTTAGTATATTACCAAATTAGACTAGGACAATTGACCGGTTTTACCAAAACCGTTTAAAACCTATAAGATGACTACAATAAGTTCTGTGATTAGAAAAAAAGATGGCACTAGCTTGAAACCTACACACATATACCTAACCTATATTTTCTTATGAATTATTTTAATTATTAACCTTTCCTTACCTTATGCTTTAATGTTAAATGATCATTTAACTCAATAATGATTAAAAAAACCAATTATTTTTGACTGATATCAGTCACAAAAAAACAGATACTCGTTATTCTGTATTAGGCTACTTTTCTTCGTAAGGCTTCAACAAGGTCATATAAAATATATTTGATGTATGCTTCTAGTCTCAAGATACGAAGAAGAGCGACCTTCAATGATCTGTTATCCGAATGAAATCCACTTTTTACATAATAAAATACGCTAACAAAGGCAATAGTGATGGGTTGCCTAACGATTGGCCTATAGCATACTTGGCTAAATGTGAATCCGTTTATTTATGAGTGTGGTTTTTGACCACCCCGAAAGGGAAACGGTCATGATGATGCTTTACTTTTGCCTAACGAAATATGGTTAAAGTATTTTTATTATAATTTAATAAAATAAAACCTATCTGTATTATAACACTAAGAGATTCTCAAACTGATTTCGTCTACCGCCACTGACTGAATATAACTAAATAATCGATGTTGTGTAATAGGTAGGTTCTAAACCATGCCAACGCCTCCCATTTCTTTTTGCTCCCCTTATCGCCTGCTCTAGGCGTCCAGCACCCACAAGGGGGCGTTATCTATCATAATAATAAAAAATTTAAAAATATACGAATATTATAGTAATTTGGCCAGCGTGGCGAGTGTAGGCCAAATTCTCCAGATATATGTTCTGCTGTGTTCTAGGGGGCTGTACTGATAGTAATTATATATAGTTGTTATTGATGAACATATGTGTATGTATGTGTGTTTGTATGTTTGATCAGTTTGGCGAGCAAGATGTATGGCAAGATTCTCACGAAACGACTGCAAGAGAAGACTGAAGATCTTTTATGGGAGGCACAAGGAGGCTTTAGACCTGGAAGAGGATGTATTGATCAAGTCTTCTCGCTCCGCAATATCACAGAGAAGTTTTTGGCCTTAAACCAGAAGGTTTTCTGTGCTTTTGTGGATTTGGAGAAGGCTTTTGATAGAGTTGTAAGAAAGAAGCTTTGGGACATATTGCCGGAGTATGGAGTGGAGGACAAACTGCTACAGGCTATACAATCCCTGTACAAGGGCTGTAAAGCTTGTGTGCGGGTGGAAGGAGGTATGTCGCCTTGCTTTGAATCCCAAATGGGCGTCAAACAGGGCTGTGTGCTTTCAGCCAGATTATTCACTCTATATCTCGACAAATGCCTAAAAAGAGTGAGAGAGAGTGACTGTGGGATAAAGATGAGTGATCTAGTGATGAACTGCCTGCTTTATGCAGATGATGCTGTTCTAATGGCATCGTCCGAACAACAACTGCAATCACTAGTCACGGAAATGAAAGAGGGATGTGCAGAAAAAGGACTCCGTTTGAATGCGAGAAAAACCAAGGTGCTAGTGTTTGAAAGAAGAAGGACGACAACCGTGACGATAAAGATTGATGATGAAACTCTAGAACAAGTAAATGAAATTATATATCTGGGCAGTGTTTTCACTGCGGATGGGAAGTATGATAGGGATGTTGAAAGAAGAGTGAACGCGGGAAATAGTGTTAACGGTGCCCTGGGGTCACTGATCGCCAGTCGAAATGTCAGTGACAAAGCCCGACTCGCCATACACAATGCCATGCTGGTACCAACACTTATGTATGGAAGTGAGACGTGGATATGTCAGAGCACGCATGAGAGTAGAGTTAATGCAGTGGAAATGAGGTCGTTGCGTCGGATATGCGGTGTTACTTTAACGGACCGCATACGTAATGACGAAATACGCAAAAAGGTGGGTATGAAAGAAAGCATAGGGACAAAAATAAGGAAAGGCATGCTCCGATGGTTCGGGCATGTTGAAAGGATGACTGAAGAGAGATTGACGAACCAGATATATAATGCGAAAGTTGTGGGTGAAAGAGGCCCTGGCAGACCAAGACTCACTTATCACGATCAAATAAATAAAACAATAGCTGCCGGTGCAATAAAAAGCCATCGAAACAAAAGGGCATGTATGAAGAGGTTGATGAATGTCGAAGAAGCGAAAGAGGTATGTCGAGATCGTGACAAATGGCGCTCAATTGTCTCTGCCTACCCCGCAAGGGACCTGGCGTGAAGATATGTATGTATGTATGTATAAGTGTATATACATAAATACAAAGAGTATATAAATGTATATGTGTATGTAATATTAAATTTGTAACATAAATGTTTAATATTTTCATGCGGAGAATGCTTCGGAAATTATGTATAAGACCACATTATTATTTTGTACACAGTATTCTGGAAAATAAAGATATTTTGATTTGATTTGATTATCGCTCTCTGAGAAAGACTGCTAGCTGATAGTGTTGCTTATAAGAGTCAAATTTGGGAAATAATATCAAATGTTAAACTTAATGAAACTGCAGGAATCGAACTCTATTGTCAAATTCTTCAGGTCTGATTCTCGGTTATAATGTTATATAAAAAAAGATATATGAATTTTTATTCTTTAACAAAATCCTTTGATCCAGACTCCTTTCAGTATTTTTCGATATTACTTGTAGCTTAGATAGAGCCATCAATACGCATTAAAAAAAATACCCTGTAGAGCACTATATTACGTTAGGCAACCCATCACAACTGCTTACGTTTGCGTAGTTTATTTTATAAAAAATGGATTTCACTCGATAACAGATCGGTGAGAGCTATTATCTCTTCTATGTATCTTGAACTATTAGTTTTAAATTGCCTAATAATAAATGTTCCAATAATTAGTTAAGGTATAAAGTTTTAAATGCATTTAGATTAGATGCTAGTTGTGTTGTTATGTGAGGATGGTGCACTTCGCTCAGGTCACAGGGAACATTTAGGCGTCGGCATTTTCCTAAAATAAACAAGGGTTACATGGACATGATTTTTTAATATGATCACGGCATGTGACAGACGCACCTCCAAATTGTAAGCGAGGCCCAAGAATAAAGAGTAACTGACACCAGCCACCGACGACCGACATTAGCCCCTACCACTATTCCGACTAACCCCGCGTTCGTTTTATAGCATTTTCAACATCTCGTAGCAACTTCATAAACCAGCGCGAAATGACTTTTGTTAAGAAATACCACTTTTTTACCAATGCTAACATTTCTTAGACAAGTATTTTCATTCATGTTTTATCATACCATGGCAGCCAACACACATGATATTATTATGGTCTTTAAATTTATTACATAAAATCGTTTAAAATACCTTTTTAACAAATATAATAGAAAACTATTAAGTATATAAAAATGATAAACAAACCATTTTATATATTTATGACATCTGTCAAAAAGGAGGGTTTCTTTCAACAGGGTACTGACATACGAAAATTGGCATCAAATGTTAGAATTTTCATTAAACGAACGACTTGTGCTAAAAAAGTGGTATTTTCATGCTAACATTTCTTAAAACGAACGCGGCCTAAATCGCTTGAAGGAGAAGATTATAATATTAAAATACTTTATTAAAAAATCTAAGTACCAATTAAATGCATCTAATTTCAAAAGACACAACACCACGGCAAGCAAAATAAGTACACTAAATCACACTTCAGACTGGTTTCATGTCATTGATGAATATTTTAAAACCATTACTGTACCTATATAAGAACTATTCCTCGGTATCTAAAAGGTTAAATAAACTACCGAACGTAATTTATTTTGTTATACGTCACGTGGTTGGTAAGGCTTTGTTAGTTGAGCCAATCACATGCCTTATAACCAAAAGGGTCAAAGGTTAGTTGAATCGCTCCATTTTAAAAGGACAATAGGCCTAGACAGCCTAATTTTCAGAAAAAGAGAAAAAACTTTACTCTCAAAAAATTATAGTTAGGTATTCTGATATTCCAGTTTGTAGTGCCGTATTACCATTTATTAAAGAATTTTATAAAAGATAAATAATATTTTAATACAAAATTTAATTACAATACATTAAGGAGAATATCGATTCTTCATCAATTGTTATAAAACAGCTCACAAACTAAAACTTCCATATAACCTCGATGACCATAAAAAAGGAAGAATCGTTTTTACATGAATTTACAAATCGTGTGCTGATTCATTGTTCGTATTCGATGTTGTCCTAATAGATGGCGCCACTAACTCGTTTCTTTAAAAATGGTGATTCATGTCCTTTCAACATGGATAGATTCAGTATTTTCTTCATAGTCGTGGGTGTAATTTTAAGGAGCGTCTGTTTAAAAAGGGCTATTTACATTTTATTACAATTTAATAAATAAATATTTCCAGACAGGTCACACAGCGCCATCTAATTTCCGTGGTAAGCTACGAGGCTTGTGTTACGGAAACGGTTGATAAACTACATATTATACTTTTTTTTGTAAATATATACATTTTATACATATAAACACCCAGACCGAGACAAATTATACAATGTACAACTTGCCCCCGGTGGGAATCGAACCCACGACCTCCCGAGTTCACGGCAACGTTTGTTACCACTGGACCACGGAGGCGGTCATAAAATACTATAGTTCAGGATATATCCTAAATATATACTAATCAACATATATAATGTCTGATGGAATCACATGTGTGAATTTTAATTAAAAAAGTAATAGCCTTCTTTCGAATAAACGCTCCTTAATTATTTTTTTAGGCAATGTTAGCACAAACCCACAAATACTACCTTCACCTACCATTAATTACTTCTATACAACCAATAATAGCTGTGGTTTTATAATAACAAGTTATGACTCGTATGTCAGTTGCGAGTGGCACCATAGATAATAATAATAATAATATTATAATAAGATTATGTATTTATTATTAAATTATTGTGGAAAATGGATCTAAATTTACGATCTTAACACTTTTGCAAATCTTGCATATATTCAAATTTATATATGAGAAATGTAGTTTGTTTTAGTAAAATAGAGGGTAATCGTTATATATCGCTGTTTTATTTATATAACATATCTAATTTAAGACATCAAAAAATAGCATAGGCATATGAACTTTCTACCCCAAGGTAGGTGTCGATGTCGATATACCTATGCTATTGTTTGCTGTCTTAAATTAGATATTTGACAGTGAAAATATGTTCAAATATTTTGTAATTTTACTTCCTAGAAAGTTGATAGACATTTCTCAAAGGTACACACACTCAGGCTTGAAAAAAACCGTCTAACCCTCTTATTAATGGAACTTACTAAATGCGTTGCATAATACAGGTTGTAATTCCTTATAATGTATATATGTTGTTAGAAACACGAGTATCTAACGCATTTGTAAAGTCCAAGCCTAAAATGTTTGTTTTTATTTCATCCTTAAAATATAAGTAACTATAATCGCAAGTATCATACAAGCCACGACTTGTCAATTTAGTTTTATTAGCCTAATGATTTAGCAAACACAGAAAGGAATAAATGAAAAACAAAAGCCTTAAAAAAGTAGGTTGACATGCAGTTATTTTATTTGAAACAATCACATTTTATGATTATAAACACTCCATGTTAGTCTTGATTAATAAATGCTAATATTTTTTGGAGCAAATCTGTAAAATAAATCTTTATAAATATTGTTAATCTAAAAAAAGAATGTATTAAGAAGAGCAAAGGAAAGAGTAAGATTTCAGGTAAGAATAAATTAAAAAATATAATTCTTATTAAAATATAATATTTTGCATAAATAAATCTATGTCTTTTAGATAAAATTTATAACACAATTTAACAACATTATATAGCTTAGTGACAATATACTCTATCATAAACTACAATGTTTATAGAATGAACGATATTATCTACTGAACATACCTACACTTAACTTGTTACTATTCTGATAAAACATATAAATAAAGGATAAAATAGATTATACCCTAAAGGTAATTATGTCATACTATGTTCGTCAATGTTAGCAATAACAAATATAAATTCAACAGAGTCAGTAACGGACAAAATACATAAATGTTTCGGAATACCATGACTGTTTACATTCCCATGACATGTCAGTAGCTGAGAGGTAAATTGTCGTATAATCAAATTAAATTGCTATTAGGATCGCGTTGTAAAGACTTCACATCTTACAAAGTCACGTGAGCAGGTGGCGTCAGTATCGCTTTCAAGACTATCCCCTCATTCCGAATCGTGCTCAGAGCGCTTAGAACGAATATGACACTGACTGTCGTTCCGAATCAAATATCGCGATTTGGATGCTCAGAGCGTGATATCAATTCGGAACAGTCTAAATCACATTTTCATTCATAAAATGTTAGTTTTTTTTTATGTATGGTAGATAAATTGCGGATTCCACATCTTTGACTATGAATAATAACAAATATACATCTCTCGGTTTATTCATCTTTATATATGCAAAGTTTAATATTATTAACTTATATTGGTATATTTTTTTGTTTTCTCGACCAGTAGACCTATTCTGTTACTTAGTCGCAAACGTTATATAATGGAATCCGTTAACTATATATATATCGCGCTATTAAAGTTGATGTTTGCACGGCCACTGTCAAGGTCGAGCGCTTATAGAGTTGAGAATTGAATAATATTTTTTTAATTATGACGCAACATCCGACGTAAATAACGAAATCCACTAATAACGTTTGCGACTAGTAACAGAATAGGGCTACAGGATTCGAACCCAGCACCTCTTGATCCCTAGACTACGGATGCAGTGCTTTATTGATTTCTGGTATCACTTTTTTTTTTTAATAAATTGAGAAAAATAATGTATCAGTTGTTTTGTTGAATAAAATCTATAAGATCATTGTGCTGCCAATTAATGAGATGAGAATCTTGGGTGTGACCACTATTTCGATTTATACTACACAAGTATCAGACGATTTTCTTTTGACTAATTGCTGGTTTTGCAAAACGTTATGTAACTACACGTTTTATTATTTTAGGTCATCATACGATAAGCTAATCCAATCAAACACTTGCCAATGATATCAGTCAAGTGTCCCAATTGAGAGTTAAGGATATATAGATCTAATCAACGCATTGCATTGAAGAACTATTTGGGTTACGTTTTTTAATTTTTACTATATTATCTTCAGATGTTTTACTCAATATTGCTTAGTTACCACAGCCCAAGATTCAGTTAGAAAATACACTAATAAATTAATTTTAGATATAATAATTTGGCCTTTGTTACGAAGAGCCTAATTTTATTAAAATTATCATCATGGTCAAAAAGTCTAGAAATATTACAAATAAATTATTGTGTCTCTACCACGAATCATACCCGGTACCTCCGCATCTAAATCCACGGATTAAACCGCTAGACTGAGGCAGTATTAACAAAATCAAGTGAAAAAAAAAACTTTATTTTTTGCACTTACACAATGTCATAATTCATACTCCAGTAATTATAAACAGAGATAGATAGAGATTGTTTCTGACCGTTAAAATTGTGTGTAGCTAGAAATACCAAAGTCCCAGTCACCTGATGATCGAGATAGCTGTGATATTTGCGAACACAATGTCTCTACGCAATCAAGTTTAATTTTAGTTACGCGATCACAACACATCGCTAAATCACATCTCAGAATATAATAATAAATAATTTATTTTAATGATGTCTATCGTAAAGTATCATAGAGCATATTAGAAAGTAACACGACCAAATAATTTTAGGTCTTTTGCGTTTCAAGTTCAGAAGAAAACAAATTAAAATATTACGTAATAAATTAATTGTAAGTATATTGTTAGTGGTTTTGCATTAGGTGTTCATTGGCAACACTAAAAATATATATTTTATTTATTTCCAACGTGTAGTTTTTAATCTACACTTAATTTTGAATAATGACGAAATACGCAAAAGGGTAGGTATGAAAGAAAGCGTATGGACAAAAATAAGGAAATACACACATCAAAAGTGTCTAGGGATCAACATATATTTTTGCAATAACTTTCCTCCTGATTGATATTCATTAAAATTTTCTTTAAGGATTGATCAAATAAAATGTTTTCGTTTGTCTACAGTAACGATAAACCAAGTCACCTTTGCATTAGTAAAAAAAATTGCCATTTTCCTAATAAAGGGATTTTTGACATTTGAACCACTAACATTAAAGTTCGAAAAAAAGACTGAAATAACAGTTTTTTTTTTAATTTTATTGGGTAACTTACACAATTAATGATCCGTATTTCTACCGCGAACACTAACAACACAAGAACATCGGTTTGGCATACTCAAAATGAGTTCATCCAAATCACGCTGTGGAATGGCCGCCCATGTTCGTTGCAACAACAAAAAAAGGTCTTCTTGCGACTGGATACCCTCCATATTCGGCAGAGCTCTTCTCTGAAGAATATCCCATGCATGCTCAATCGGGTTCAAGTCTGGCGACTGAGCAGGCCAGGGCAGGACATTGATGTTAGCTGCGGCGAGAGTCTGTCTTACAACTCTTGCGGTGTGCGGTCGTGCATTATCATGCATTAACTGAAATAAGGGACCGATATGCACTTGTAGAGGAACGATGACGTCTGATACAACCGTCTCAGCATAAATTTGAGCGTTGAGGTTGCCTCTGATCCAAATCAACTCAGTTCTTCCGCCGATCGAAATACCCGCCCATACCATGATGGTTCCACCACTATAAGGATGGACTTCCTGGCAGGATTTTAATCGCTGTTGGCGTCCAGGGGTTCTCCAGTGTCGTATACGTCTTGTATCCGGCCTCATACCAAAACGAGACTCATCAGAAAAGCACACGAAACGCCATTGTTCTTCTGTCCAATTTCTGTGTTCAAGAGCCCATTGATATCGAGTCCTACGATTGTGCATTGCTATAGGTGGTACCCGTAGCGGTCTTCGGGAATGAAGGTTCACTTCATGCAAGCGGTTTCTGACTGTTTGGTCGCTAATTATGTTCCCTGAAGAGCGATGAAGGCTCACGGCTAACATCATGGCGGTTATTGTTGGAGTTCTTCGAGCTGTGATTTGAATGTATCGGTGTTGTCTCCGTGTGGTGCAGCGATACCGTCCTCCATGGCGCTCAGCCACGGTACCAGTGGTTCGGTAACGTGTCCAAAGTCGACTGATAACACTCTGACTTGTATTCAGAGCTAAAGCCACAGTACGTTGCCGGGAACCAGCTTCTATCATTCCCACGGCTCTGATCATTTCTTCCCTGCTTAAATGACGTCGCCGCTCCATAATAACGTTGGTTTTAATCAGTAGTAGGGAAACAGTAGCACTAATAATGTCTTCAATGCGTCTTATGTTTTTATAGGGAAAATATTGACAGCTGATTTTCATCTTTTACTCGAATTTGATTGACAGTTCCTGTTTTAAATTATGAAATGCACCAAAAAGGATCCATATAAATTTATAAAATCATAAATTTATTACAAAGCCACATCTCAATCACAAGAAATCCGCATAAACATGCTTGATCCCTAGACTTTTTTGATGTGTGTATATGCTTCGATGGTTCGGGCATGTTGTAAGGATGAATGAAGAGATTGACGAACCAGATGTATTATGCGAAAGTTGTGGGTAAAAGAGGCCCTGGCAGACCAAGCAGTTTGGCCCATTTTTTTTTTTATCTTACACCAATGAAAAAAAAAACATTATTATACAACAAAGAAACGAGTGACAAAAATTTCAATATTTTAGTAATGCACAGGATAGTGAACACTATTACGTCCGTAATCAAGAAACTGACACAACTATCCGCTAGCTCAAAATCCGATGTAATAAGGACGATAAAATACAAATCATAAACAATTGCAATTACAGAATAAATTTATTTATTTAAATTCTTTAATGCACTTAAAAATAGTAGAGGCGAGCTATAATGCCAGTAGGCATTCTTTACCAGCTAACCTTGGGGATCGAGTAAGGCAGTATGAAAAAAAAAGAAATTTTAATGATACAGTTACTTAACGTGGTGGGTATTGCATGATCTAATGTATCTTATTATTGTTAAATGTTAAAACCTGTGCAATGCTGTTTGTTGACCCTAATAAAGAAAAATAAAAAAAATAAAAATAAAAAATATACTACACATTATACCTAAACACATAAACATACATAAACCATACATACAAGTACATCATATACATTATAACTTAAATAAATACACGGTTATTTGAATAGTGTTTTATTCTGTTTCTCCAGGAACGATGTGGTTATAAATGATATAAATGTATATAATATGATTGTGAAGTGCAGTAGTTTTTATAATATGTAAGACACAAGACATCATTAAAAAAAACATTTTATTATTGTGTATTTGTACTAAGAACATAGTAAAAACAAGCCTGCGAGGGAAATAAACAGTCATAATATTCACCAATAAGTACATAGCTACTTAAATAAATTCGTTTACTTACAAAACAAACTAAACACTAGCACCCTGTCATACATAATGTTATATACAAACATATATTTGCATGCTATTGCACTTCTACTACTACAAGGTTAAAACATAATCGTCGAGACTAATTGATTGACTACAAGATGGATGAAGCTAGTCTGACTATCAAAACGCGCACAATTGTGTAGTATAACTAAAAACATTTTATGATCTTAGTAGGTACAATTATTATCATTGGGTTTTAAGAACACAGAATCCTAAACCATCACTGTTAATTTTTTTTTTTTAATATAACCAATTTTTCCAGTTAAGTTGTTTTTTTATGTTTTCTGAGGATAAATAAAATTGTGCACGCTTTTATAAGTCAAACTACAATTATTGTATTATATAATTCCTTACATATGCTCGGGGTGGCTGCGGATACATTCCACAAAATCGGCGGGCTTAAGTTCGCCACGACAAATACGGAAGACAGCCGTGAACAATGGGAACCTGAAAAAAAATATGTAATATTAAAAAAAAAAATCAGTCATAATAAAAATAAAACTGCCTCCGTGGTCTAGCGGTTAAGTCCGTGGATTTAAACTCGGATGTACCGGAATCGATTCCTGGTCGGGACACAAAAATATTTATTAATGTAAATAAATACATTTAATTAATATTTAATTTATTTGTGATATTTTTCGAGGTTGGTATGCTGGAGACTTCGACGAGCTTGCCACTTGTCATGATTCGCCTATAGTAAAGTTGGATAAATGTGAATCCTCTTATTTATAAGCGTGGTTTCTGACCGCCCCGAAAGGGAAACAGTCGTGATTATACTTTACTTTTTTTGTTGTTTTAAAATTCGGTTGAACTCCTTATGACATATTCAGCCACTTATCATAGTAATTGCCGATTATGAAAAGATTATTAAAGGTTGTAACATTTATTTTTTTCTTTGGCAATACCCAATAGCGCGGTCTGGATATTTGACCAAAGTAAAAAGAAAATGCGATATGATATTTTGTACTACTAAGCTGTTGGACTTCTGCTAACAGCTTATTTTTGGATCGCTTATTCTTCCACTAGCTGGAGTAGAATAATGACGTGTCACAAATGCCTGTAAAAGTTTTACGTAAATAAAGATATTTTGGCCTCTCATGTCATCATTTATGGCTTTTAGCCATATCAAAAACCATTCATTAAATATTTTTAATAAGTGATAGTAATACTTATATAAGTGCTTCCTAGCAATAATAATACGTCGCGAGACGAAGCTAAAGTGCGTTCTTGGGCATTCCGCCTAGCTTTTGATATTTCTGACAGACGTAACCGTTCTTGGACGTTTATGCGCTCCGCCTCACCCCACAGTTCCCTAGGTAAATTGAGCACCAATTAAAATAAAAAAGTTGGTAGTCAAAAATAACAACTTGCGGGAATTGGTTATTTAATTTTAATGTCTTTATTACACATTTTAGTATGACCGATTATATTAGTATGCTGTTAATTTATTTGTTTATCTCGCTCACTTTAATTGTTACAGCGCTTCTGTCAAACTATTCTTTACGCAATGAATACTCATTTTATTAGAAAAACTCCTTTCGACTTCCATTTATTAAAACAGCTTATCTATTAAAATCTAGTAGTAAAATATCTATTGACACGTGTCAAACAAATACTAAACATGGTTCTTTAAAATTATCCTATCGAAATGAATGTGCATAGGTAAATGCGTAGGTGGTAACTAAGTTGAGAATAATCGCAGTCGTTATGATACTCGTAATTGTTTGATAATAGTTGGTTATCTTTAACAAACGTCGCGTCGCTCGTTGTTAAATGTTTAATACTATTGTTGCGGTTTGAGTAAATTATTAAAACGTTTGTTTTGCGGTCATTTCATCACATTTATTTTAGCTTGTGGCTTCAGTGACTTTATATTAACAGTTCAATAAACTTTTTGCTATAAAATGACAAAGAATAGGTACATATTTTTATTAAAACAGATTATCTTCTCAAAACAATAGAAATATATAGAATTATCTAACAGTTCCTACGAGTTCAAATATCGCTTGATGTTGTGTCAACAAGCAATTAGTTTTAAATACATTATTTTTGTAACATATTATATCTCTACTAATTTAGTCGCTTTATACATATTTATTTTATAACGTAGTTTGTGTCTGAATAATATTAACTAGCGATTTTGGAAATGAAAATTTAATAAAATTAAATTTTTGGTTATAAGGCACGTGATCAGCTCAACTAACAACGTGACAAGCAAATCAGCAATCTCCTGACCTACACGTAATCATTCGAAAGACAAGATGCGCTGTGTGGGAGGAAACTCATAATTGCTAATCATCTGCATCGCATCGTTGATATTATTAGGGTTTGACGGTTTTGCATCCTCTCGCTCGCACAATCCAATATTTTTTTCCCTGTCTAAAATTAGGTATATGAAAGTAAAAATATGTCCAAAATGAGCGCAATTTTATTTACTAGAACGTTAATAGACAACATTTCTCAAAATTACACCCAGACTTTAAAAATCATCGAAAAATATTGTACTGTGCGAGCGAGAGGGGAGCAAAATCGTTAAACCCTCTTAATGGCCGAAATCCATTAAAGCGGAGATGGGCGAAAAGGAGAGGAACTGTCTCATAAACACCCCAATAATAGTACGTTATTTTCACATCTCTTATATGTGCGCGTCGACCTGTGCTGATTGCGTAGCGGAGCGGAGAGGATATCCGAGCGGTGTGCGGCGAATGGAGAACATTCTCTCTGTCACAAACTCAGTTCCGGCATACATTTCCGCTCCGCTTTGGTGGAAACAACCTGTCTGCTACTATTCTCCTCTCCTTCGCTCTTCGCTCATCTCCGCTTTGGTATAGGTATATCGGCCCCAATCGATCTTGTCATTAGTCAGAATGTTTCAGTAAAGTTGGCCTAATGAAATTGCTTCCTAATTTAAATAGGCAACCTATTTTATAAACACATTACGAGTACTAATTATAATAAATAATTGATTTAAGACATTAAAAAACTAATGATTTTTTTCTTGAATGTGGCAATTCTTGGTAATCAAATTAAATGAAGCAATGGGGTGAGGCGGAGAGCACAATCGTCCGAAAACGTATCATCTACAATCGATTACGTCTGTCAGAAATATCAAAAGCTAGGCGAAATGCCCAAGATTTTGACATTTTTGACAGACGTAATCGATCTTATACGATACATTTTCGGACGATAGTGCACTTCGCCTCATCCCGTAGGTGTGAAAACCGCAAGCATTCCAAAACAATGTAATATTTACATGGGCAGTTTGGTATTGACCTAAACTATATAATGTCAAGAGCATGGATTCAGGCCAACAATCTATTTGTGAGTAAGTTATATAATCGCGGGAACGAGGCAAATTTATTGCATTGTATTTATACAACGGTATAAAATTGTTATCTAACTTTATAACATAATAAAAAATATGATAACAAATAAACTTTACAATATCTGATGATTATTATGTAGTATAGAAAATCAATGCAACAGTATTGTGGCCTTGAATCGAATCGTATGATCGTAGGCCGCGTTCGTTTTAAGAAATATTAGCATGAAAATACCACTTTTTTAACTAAAATTCTAACATTTGATGCTAATTTCGTAACCCGTGTTGAAAGGAGGGTTATTGATGCTACTTTTTGACAGATGTCATTAACATATAAAATGGTTTGTTTACCATTTTTATATACTTTATAGTTTTCTATTATATTTGTTAAAAGGTATTTTAAAGGATTTTATGTGATAAATTCAAATACCCTAATAATATCATGTGTGTTGGATGCCATGGTATGATAAAACATGAACGAAAACACTTCTCAAAAAGTAGCCTCACCGCCCGTTTTGTTAAAGTTAGCAGTAAAAAAAAAGGTGTTTCTTAACAAAAACGACATTTCGCGCTGGTTGATGAAGTTGCTACGAAATATTGGAAATGCTATAAAACGAACGCGGGGATAGTTGAAATTGTTTGTTAACATAAATTAAATAGTCTGTGGTATTTATATATTAATTCTTTGTTTCCTTAAATACAATAAGTTCGTAATGTTCGGAACTCAAAAGAAGATACATAAAAGGTCAGCGACTTTATTGTACCAAGATCATCTGTATTACCTATTCACTTCATGTTAGCTCTACCATACATAAACTCTAATACATGTACTTGTACATGTGAAAATGTCTAACGGCATTAAGTCCGCCTTTGTACAAAGTGCAATAAGTTATTAAAAAAATTATATATAAAAACTTCGTTTTCGAACGGAGTAAAAAAACCATACATTCCAGATGCCAATTTGTAATTCGGTTCCGTAATCTACATTTAGCCAACTTTACAATATACTATCATGACAAGTAGGAAGTTTGTTAATGTCTGTAGCGTACCAAACTAAAGAAAAATCACAAATAAATGATTGTGTCCCGACCAGATATCGAACCCGGTCCACGATCTTAACCGCTAGTCCACGGAGGCAGTCCTGTCCTAATATAAAAAAAAAAATCTGATTATCCCCTTTCCGCCAAATGTTTTATTGTATTATATTCTATTATTTTTCTGACCTTGTGTGTGTGACACTAAAATATTAAATTGATTAGTGTATTTTTTAAAATAAATTTAGTAAAACATTACTTCTCTTAGTAATATATGAGTAAAAGTGAGTCAAACACACATACATACAAGCTTATTTTACATTTATAATATTAGTATGGAAGTATGGATACTCACTTGTTCTCCATGTTCTTGTTAGCGAGCATATGGTTGACTTCCTCTGCAGTGATGGGTCCCTGTAATTTTTGTCCATTGAGCAGCTCATCTTCCAACTCCTTGATAGAACGACCGGTCTTCACAAAGGCCTCAGCCACTCGACGGTTCCTACCACCTAAAAACCACACTATCATTACATCATACAGCCCCGATTCCCAGCTGAAGGTATTATAGCTTATACTCGATGCACTGTCCTGACTGGTTGGAAAATCCACATTAATTCAATAGATGCGAGAAAAAAATGGACCAATAGTATCACACACTTCGTTAGGATTTCAGGTGATAATAAAGTAATACCTACTATTGTTCGATATTTTAGTAGCTCACCGCTCACTTTCCTCGAACGAATTTTCCTTTCAGTGAGAATAGAATAGAAGTATTTATTGAAAGATAAACCTAGTAAACCGCTTAAGTAAAATAATAAATATTTAAACTAAATCACCAGTAATTAGTATATATGCATAAAAGGAATAGTAAGAGTAGGTGAAGGAGAATCTCTGTTATTTAATAATAAAAGATAAAATGTGGCAACACCGCTTTCAGATCGGTTTTTTGTAGTCTGGCAAGCTGTCAGTGATCTAAATGTAAATCTAAAGAATTTTGTTTCATTAAATAGCTGGA
Source organism: Tinea semifulvella (assembly GCA_910589645.1). NCBI lineage: Eukaryota > Metazoa > Arthropoda > Insecta > Lepidoptera > Tineidae > Tinea > Tinea semifulvella. The sequence continues at coordinate 8,738,076 of OU342586.1, forward strand.
TAAAGGACTCAAAATTAAGCATGTAGATAGACATAAAACGAGTACGTACTGAGTAATACGTGTGCAAAAGGTCTTAAATGAATAGATACAGACGGCCACAAATTAAACTTTGCACCTTATAATGTTATGAACCTTATAGCATAGCGATAACGTCAGTTATAAATTTCAATGGATTGTCTGATTAATGCCGACCGTACCTTAAAGCAATAGTCTTAGATTATTTATGATTAGTTCAAGGTTCGAGTAGATAATGCAATCTGTAGCATTAACATATTATTACTTATTTTAAATCATTATTTTTATACTTATACTATATACTACTTCTGCATACTTTAATTTGGCAATAAAAATAGCATAATGTCTAAAAATATTGACACTACAAAAAACACATTACATTTAGTTTATCATTGATTAATATTCGACTTAAACATTGAATTAAAATTGATATTTCACCAGTTTAACTGTTGTTATAAGTGTAAATATTTAGTCCACGCCCATTCAACATGACATGGCTGCCACAATATAAATATAATTATTAAACATTCGCGATAACGTTTGAACCTACAAAACAAGAGTTAATATATTTAGATATCTCGGAAATACTTGCATATTGCATCACAGTATAGTATCGAATGAATCAAACTGTGCATATTTAACATTTTTTTTTAAATGAAGTGTTGAATACAACAATGCACAAACATATAGATACAATTCGGACCGTAATACTTGTATGTTTTATTATTATCGCGGTGTTGCTAGGCTGTGTCATTTACTGAGAATAATATAAATACACAACTCTTAACAAAAATACAACATCCAAATACTGGATCATTTTCATGAGACGACCAATGCACAAACATATAGATACAATTCGGACCGTAATACTTGTATGTTTTATTATTATCGCGGTGTTGCTAGGCTGTGTCATTTACTGAGAATAATATAAATCCACAACTCTTAACAAAAATACAACATCCAATACCATGATCATTTCCACGAGACGTAACCGGATGACGACTGTCTTCCTGTCGTCATACCTAATCTGTGAATTTACTTAATATAGCAAGTTGTGACGAGATTAGCAACTCCACATGACTTGAAGAAGGTGCTAAGTTTGCTGCCCGGGTAAACACACTTGATCATTTCCATTAGACTAACCGGATAACAGTTGTTTTGTTGTCGTCCTAAACTGTGTGAATTTACTTACCATAGCAAGTAGTGATGAGATCAGCAACTCCACATGACTCAAAGAAGGTGCTTAGTTTGCTGCCTGGGTAGAACACATCCACAAACTTGATCATTTCCATGAGACCTAACCGGATAACGGCCGCCTTGGTGTTGTCTCCATACCCGAGACCGTCTACAAAACCAGCACCCACGGCCACGATATTCTACAAGATTAATAGCTCTTATAAATGTCTGGTTTTGCAAAACGAGGGCTAGTTTAATCAGCCATATAATGCAAAAAACAATTTATTTTTTTATCTATTTCTTGAGTTAGTCGACCGAAGTTTATCGAAATGTATATGAATAACTAATATATTAAAAGACCCGTAGTTACGAGTAAAAAACTTTAGAGCTAGGGATTTTGAAATAGGACGCAAGATAAACCTTTACAATCTTACAAAAAAATATATAAGTAACTGATTCAAGGAACAGATGTTTTTTTTATAACATTGAGGTTGATAAACTGGAATAACCTAAAAATGTTAATTCGTTTATAGACAATAGAGACTATAAATGTTTTAATCTTTAAAACTGGCCGCAGAACTGAGTCTATGAAATGGTAATGTAACATGTTAAACAGTATATTCAATACAATGACTGTGTTTAGTAGCCGATTAAATAAAATGTACTAATTAGTACTTATAAGTTCGCGGGACAGTGTTCTCTTTCTCTCTGTCATGCAGACTGATAAAGTAGATTTATTATAATGCATGTGGATTGAGGGAGGGGACATGGCCAAGTGAGATTGGGCCCTGGGATGGAGCATCGCTCCCGTAGGCGAGGCTGTGGCCGCTGGTGGTGAAATGTACTTCACTATACCACAATTTATTTGCTATGTGTGTATTGTCCCACTAATAATAACTCAATGTGTCGTGTTGTGACGTATCATACCTACCAACCATACCCCCTTTACTTTTGTTTAAGGCGTGTGATTCACCGTGTCCAGTTAAATTTGATAAATATATATATTATTAATTCATACAAACGTGATGTTGGCACAAATGCCTTAGTGGCCTTTGCCATTACTAGTTTTAAAAAATAAAAATAATACATTGTATTATCGATCTCATGGTTAATGAGATTTTATCAATCTTCTTCATCCTGAGTTAAACCTGTATGGATTAGGGGACGAAACATTATGTTACCTTTAAAGCTCCACAGATTTCCACTGCATCCTCATCATCCACCACCACGACCCTGAAGTACTCGGTTTGGATGATATCCCTCAACATGGGAGCGAGCATGACGTCACGACAACCAATGGTTGTTTCACAGAATTTCTCTTCCGCAACCTACAATATATACCCTTTTATACTACGAGTATCTTATCCATAGAGTTGGTAAATTATTTATATAAATATTTGAAATAATGTTAGCTTTTAAAAGAATTTTGATTAATTTATGTCTCTTTTAAATGTTAAAGAATATCTAATGCTGAGGCTTCCAAACTTTTTAGTCCTGCAACCCCTTCTGGTTGTGACTTTTAGCCGCGACATGCTCCATATTAATAATATTTACGAACATAGGTATTTGTTTACTAAAAAAGATTTACGGTCGGTTCGGTGAGGTTGTCTTTTGACATATAAGGCTTATATATATGCTTATAAGGCACGTAAATAGCTGAAATAACCAAAGTGACAAGCCAACTACCAATCACATGGCGTATATCAAAATGTTGATAATAGATAATATCTTAGATATTAATTATTTTAACTAATAATGATTTGATTTTAAATCATCACTGCCGACCCTCCCCGAAACATCCTACAACCCCACCTGGGGTCAAGTTGGGAAACCGCTGGTCTAATGACAGCATTATGTAGGTAGAACAATTTTTTTTCTTTTCAAAGTTAAACCTGACGGGTAAAAGTTAAACTCAAGGTAATGAAATCTATAAACAGTATTTATTTACGAGTACTTAAAAGTTGTTTTAAAGAAAAGCCTTGACAATTTATAACTACTACCTTGTTGACAATATAAGTAGTTTATCAGTTTATAGTTTCTGTATAGTAATTAATACATAAATTTATAAGTGTTTGTAAATACAGGCCACTTACCTCTGAAGCGATGTTTGCACCCATCAATACTGCGCAGGGAATTTTAAGATGTCTAGTAATAATGTGAGAGATCAGATCAATGCCACCTCCTTCTGCTACATCAAAGCCCTAAGAAAAACAATACTAATGAGGATAAGTCCAGTAAAGAAATTGCTTATTTTATTTTTATTTAAATAAAAAAAAAAAGTGATTGCACAGGTTCTTTTGCGGCCAAACCTAATATTTTATCTATTTTTTGTGTTGCATTCTGTATCACGAATTTTGACATTTGCTGTATGGAACTAAGTAAATCGCAAGATAAATCTATCTACTTCGTAACGAAAAAGTATATGTCACCAAATATTGTAACAAAATAGTAAATATGTTACGAAATTATAACATTAAGCTAAGTTTAAGGGCCGTTCATTTCGCATATAATGCAATAAATAACTTTTACTTATTAGGGCGAAGACCAAATTATGAATAAACAAAGTTTATTACAAAAAAAAGCCGAAATAGTATTTGAGTCTATAATAACAATTTAAATATTAAAAAAAATACACGCGGATATTTTGACAGATCGCACACAAACCCCCATAGGAGACGTTGAGATTACTTTAGCAGGAGATTACTTTGAACAGTTTACGCCCGTAAACGAATGGCTTTGAGTGCTGTTAATTTTGCACCCTGTACTCACGCGAACAGCTGGTAGAGACCAAAATGTACATTATAAACACTACGAGCGCTTTCCAATCACACATTTAGTATGCGCGTATGTGTATACTATTTTGTAGCATTTTTAACATTTCTTTACATAGGTACATTTATTTTGAGTTATACTCTAATGTCAAAATTAATAATTATGTATGCAACAATTAAGATAAAATATAGAGTTTGGTCATTAACATTGTCTTTAGAAATATACTGTTTGTCTCTTTCTACAATCTTTAGATTTGGTGAATACAGCTATATATACCCACTCTTCCAGCAGATATTCAGACTCCTTTTCGGTATCTGCAGCTCGCCAGTGGAACAGACTACCTTTGGTAATCAGACAAGCTCCATCTCTCAAAATATTTAAAGACAAGTTATACAATTTTTTACACCTTAAACAGAATAACTTACCATAACTTTCTACTATGTACTTAGATATGTATTTATTATTTATGTATATATTTATTTAATATGTAGGATATGTATATTTAATTAGTATGTATTTATATTTCATAATTGTTGATCACAATATTATTTATGCACCCGCTTATAATGGCTCCCCATTCACAAAGGTTAGTTGGTAGAAAATGCATTTATAGCATTAAGCTCGCCTTTGTACCCACACAATTTTTGGTTCTGTACAATAAAGAATTTATTATTAATACAAATTGCTTTAATGAAAATGTTTCAACAACTGAAAGCAATACTAATTGTAAGATGTACTAGAGTTTATTATTTGTTAACAGGGAACCTGCATTAAATTAACAAGCAATATATTGCATATAATTCAAGTTAAACAACTTTACAAGGTTTTACTGTACCTTAATGAGTGATAATGCTGTGGCAGTAGGCTTGATCTTTCCTAATAAGGTGGAGCAGAGGTTTCGGATGAACTGATGTGGTACTACAAACACTAGAAGGTCAGCATCCTTGGCTGCCTCCACAACATCAGGGACGGCCACCTGTATTCGTACTTTTAGTTAAAATATTTTCACACCAGTTTTCTTGGGTATGCAACTCAAATGTCAAGGAAATTACTTTCTTTCACACCATTCATATTTTTTATAGCCCTTTCAGGACGGACAATACCAGGCGTGCGTTGTTACAAAAAAAAAAAATATCATTCGCCAAACTATGTTTTGCCACTTCGAAACAGCCTCGATAGATCGTTACTCATCTAGCTACCTAGCGATTATCTTTATTAAATTGTTAGGCTGGACCTTAGTCCTCTTTATTAAGAAAAAAACATACAATAGTGATTTTTATTGCCATCATATGACGAGTACCCAACGCACGAAGGTGCGCTAGCACATACAACGCACTAATATGCGGAGGGGGCTTTGTGGAATTCAGTAGTGAAGGATTTTTTTCACAATTTTTATGAGATTTTAATATCTTAAATATTTTTTGCCGTGCTAAAAGGGATAAATGCTGAAATAAATTTAACTAGCTGTGTGACCCGAATATGTTTTGATGTTGATATCATGTCCTCTGGGTTCTAAGGAACATATGTGCCAATTTTATTCAAAAATTGCTTCAGTAATATAGGCGTAAAAGTAACTCTGTCTTGTTTCTTTGTTTGTCAGAAAACTTACTGCAAATACAATCATACAGTATTTGGTTGGCTAGGGACAGGAGCAATAAATAAAAAGAAAGAGGCCTTCCTTTGTAAACCAGCCTACACGGTCAGTCGCAAGCCAGAGTCACCATTATTTTATCTCTTCCCCCACACAATGAAATTCCAAATATAAAAAAGGCGAAAAGGGTTACATGGTGATTACAAAATTTGAAACCATTTTGCTCCTAATGGAATAAATACTTTCATAAAAGAAGTCCATATCTAAATCATGCCTTAGAATATTAAACAATGTCTCTGCTCTAAGCATAAGTCATATAGCATTGACTAGGCGAGACAAACATGCATACATACTAACACACATACAGACACATAGACCAAACTTCTTTCACATTTATAAAATCATCCATTGGTCAAAATATGATATTGTTACAACTATATTTTTTTATGTACCAAATTGACTATTATTAAAAATCTATTTAGACCCTTGTTTTATAGGAAAAACAGGTTACATACCACATTGGGCGGTAGTTTATGTCCAGGCAGGTATTTAACATTTTCATGAGTTTCGTTGATAATTTCAGTTAGTTTTTTACCCTCAATCATTTCCTCATATACATACATTGTAACTCTCTCCTCAAAATTAGGCAAACGAGATGCATTTTTACCAATAATTTTAGCTATAGCTGAACCCCTGAAACAAATATTCATTTTAGAAGCTTTTAATTCAGATTCCTTTCTCTGACAGATATAACACTTACAGGATACTGAAACCTTGTAAACTGCTAGTTTTCTGCAAACAGCTTGCTTATTGGAACACTGTGCTGCTTACAGTGATCACACACTTGTCTGTTAAGAAAAAAACTATATTTTTGGGAATACCTTCAGAGTTCTTCAAGTTATTCAGCTCAGACAAGTGTGCTAAAGCCTTGAATGGGTTCAAGGCTCAGCTTTATGCAGTGGCAGTTGGTGCAAGAGAGTTCCAGCAAAATCTTTTCACTACTTATGGAAGAATTGGGCCTCAACAGGTCTACCTATATTTGGTAGGGTAGACAGAATAGTAGAATAGTGGATGGTGAGCGTCTTGTTGTGTAGTAAAATAAAAAAGGAGGCCTCCTTTTCAAACCACCCTATTGTCGGTTGCAAGCCTGAGACAACATTCTTCTTATCTCTTAAACACACACACACAATGGACTCAGCAAACGCATGCTGAATCCATGGAATGCTTAGATTTCTTTTATGTTTTCATACAAATTTGATTCTTTTACTTGTGTTTTTGGGCGCATTTGACGCAGAGAAGTGTGCCTTTAGTTTTCCACAAGTACCTAGGTGTAGAATCAAAAAAGAAAGTAAAATAAAAAGTATGTTTGTCACAAATACCTGTAATAGGTTTATGTCAATAATGATGTTTTAACTATGACTTTAGTCAGATTTATTACTAGCTCTATCATTTTGAAAACCATAAGTCTAAATTTTCTTTAGATGAATATTAATTTGGATGCTGCTGGTCTTCTGCTAACAGCTTACCTATTGGACCACTTTGCTGCTTAGACATCCACTAGCGGGAGTAGAATCATTCATAATAATTAAATTAATGACATTTTATAAATGCATGTAATAGGTTTACATGAATAAAGATATTTTGACTTATATTTTTGAACTTATTTTTAATGAGCTTAAATCTAGTAAGTAATTAGTATTTACATATGTATGTCTTTTTAATGTTCCTTGTCATATGACTTATTTTACAAATAAAAGCAACATGTTTAGGTCATAATAAGTAATAATAATTATATTTCTTATGTGACCATTCTATGCATTCAAAAACAATTAAGATCATACACTGTTTTATAGCCTAAGAACAACCTTCATCAATCAGGTAACTGAATGAAATATATTTTTAAGAAAACAATGTGGTTACAAAAATAAAGGTCATGGGTTGATTTACAAAATATGTGTATGTGTGTGCTTTACTGCCTTGATACTGTGTGGGTTTTTGTTTTTCCTATATGCACTGGAGAATACAAGGTCACATTTAATGCCATAACCGTCAACAAGTTATAATAATTAATTAAGTTTATTTTGTAATGTAATCAATAAATATATTTTTAACTTAACGGATTCTAACATCAATTCTTTTACTTATTACCGAGGTATTTAAAATTATATATAAGTAACATTAATTTTTGTTGATAAAATTAAAAAATATATATATTGTAAAACAATATATGTTAACATTAACTGATGAAGAAAAAAAAATTGAAAGGTGTTTGTCCTTTAAAATTAAGGGAACTGCAGAAATTAAATTAAATTTGTTTATCATTTATGGGCTCAATTGAAAAAATTAAAGTTAAAGTCAATATATCTTTATTCATGTAAACCTATTACAGGCATTTATGAAAAGTCATAATTAAATTATTTTTATCATCTGTCTCCGTGGTCTAGCAGTTAAGTCCGTGGATTTAGACTCGGAGGTACCGGGTTCGATTCCTGTTCGGGACGCAAAAATATTTATTTTATTAATGTTAATAAATGCATTTATTTAATATTTAATTTATTTGTGATATTTCTTGAGTTTGGTACGCTGGAGACATCGACAAGCTTGCCACTTGTCATGACTGGCCTATAGTAAAGCTGGTTAAATGTAAATCTGCTTATTTATAAGAGTGGTTTCTGACCACCTCAAAAGGGAAATGGTTGTGATGATATTTTACTTTTTTTAAATTATTTTGAATGATTCCACTCCTGCTAGTGGAAAACTAAGCAGCAAAGTGGTCCAAAGAGTAAGCTGTTAGCAGAAGACCAGGAGCTAATTTATTCAATATATTTAATTAGAAAAGTCAGCACCATTACTTTTGTTAACATTTTTTAATTTTTTAATGTCGGTTCTGTACTATTAGGAATTTATATTAATTAGGTATCAGAAATTTAAAAACAACAAAATTTATTTTTTTAAAGAGATATTAAATCTTAGATTATAAAGACAGGGAAAGTACAAAAGAAAGTAATAGGTAGATAAGCAAGAACTGTTATCTAGAATCTAAATCTACCGAAATAATCTATTCCTGTACTTTGATACAAGTTCAAATCAAGGTCTAGGCATAAGGTTTGTTATGTCACCATTCCTCACACACATAAGGTCATAAAAAACAAGAGCGGAAAAGTTCATTAGCGTAGAAGTAACTTTGCAATATTGCAATTTAAATTAATAATAGACATACCAATTTCCTGATCCCACAATGCAAACTCTGTTTTTTTGTTGATCAGCCATTTCGACTCAAGTATGTATAAGTTTTAACGAAACGGTTATTGATTTAATTTTCTTAACTTCACACGTAAGTATCTTTTAGACGTAAGTACAAAATAATAACACGTCCGCTTTCATATCACATAAATTTGATAATGCAAGCAAAGCAAAATGCAGTGATAAAAATAATACAGATTTTCATGTTGACATTTCTTCACTGAAATTGAATGAAGTAACTTTGTACTAGAGTAACAAAGTTGTAGTTCTCTTAAACGATAATAGATGGCGGTGACAAGCTTAAGGCGCCCTGCCTTTAAACATTATTTGAAGATGCCTACTTTTGAGGAATTTGTCATCGGCCTGAGTAGACGTATGTTCTATATAACGGCACAGGTTATATAGAGACGACGGAAACTTCAAGCATCTCCAGAACATCGATCTGTCACGCTCGCGGCACCCCAACGAACGAATATTTCATAAAGAAGTGCTCCTGGGCACTGTTACATTAGTAACAGTGATATTTTAACACATTTGTCATGTTCGTGTAAAAAGCAATGCGCGCTTGATATTGATATTAGCACAGACGCTGTCAAGGTCGAGTGATTATAGAGTTGAGAATTGAATAATATTTTGTAATTATGACGCAAGCTCTGATGTAAATAACGAAATCCACTAATATCGTTTGCGACTAAGTAACAGAATAGAGCTGCTGGGCTCATTAGTCTTTAATGATTTTCTAAATAGGTTCTCTTATAACTTAATCGATTAGACGTGGTTACAAAGCCACAGCAGCCGTTTAAGGTTGCCTTCCAATATTTTAAAAATGAATATTCTGTCACATTTTAAAATAAATTTCCACTCGTTCTAGCACTACTGCTAGGTATAAGTCTGTCATTTGATAAGTCATTGTTTTAGAATGAATATTATTTAAGTTATTAGAACTGAATTTTAGTGATGCGATTACAAAGTTCAACATTCAAGTATAATTGAATATTTCTTGCGTTCTAGTATTCAAAATATTCACCCATGTGAATTACTACCCGCTCTAGCATTTGTGATAACCATAAGTCTTTTACTTTTTTTAGGCTGTGAGGTTGAACCTCACAATAATTGAACACTTGTACCACTCCCCTCGCCCCGCTTATTTAACAGCGCCCCCTTCCACAAGCTTGCTTCATCGTGGAGAATTTTCTCGAAGTTTCTTTCTTGGTTGTTGAGGAAAATAAAATTCCGCATTTGTTCGGCACATTTGTAAAAGTGTATTCGTTGCGATAATAAGAGTTGGAAAGGTTTACGAAATACGTAGTTTTATTTGCTTCTACAGAAACAACGTGGTAAGTTCATTTTTTGTTAAATCCATTATCTTGCAGTTGCTATAGGGAAGTAATCGTAAGTATAGAAATAGAGTGAGTTTCATAATTATTTCGGTAGCTCCTAGTTTACTTGCACAGGTAACTACTTAGGTACTATGACTATTTTTTTGGATAATTGCCACCGTCTATGGACGTCAAAAAAAATGGTTGAACACAAAGGCTAAGAACTACGACGACGGCACATAGATCAATATGAAGGGTTTTCTACACTTGTGCTTCAATACGTACAGATATATTTTACATTTGAAAATAATTATAATTGACAAAACCTTGTGTGAAATAGGTAGGAAGGAACTTGAGTACGTACCTACCAACCTTTTTTGTTGTAATTGTCTACTGTAAATGCAAATATATTGTAACAAAAATGTGACATAGTGCTGTTAGCAAATATAGATGTTACCTACCTACCTACTTTTAAATAATCTGTGTTGTTTAAAATAGAAACTATGAAACTGCCTCAATGGTCTAGTAGATTTCCTGGTTCCATAACCGGTTGATTCACATTCATTATTTGTTATATTTAAATAAATAAATAAACAAAAATCCATTTATTGTCACATAACATTATCACATAGTTTTACAATTTCGAACAATATGTGACAAAAGGAATCAGGTGTCAGCTGTTGTCGTGCAGCAGTACAAGTACTTACACCTGCATGACGCTGTTTTTCAACCTGTTCCTGTTCTCACGTAGTAATATATATATATATTTTTAATTACATAGTAGACACTTATAAATTAATAGAAAGCTAGGTATACATGCATGGCAGAGTAGATGAATGAGGCTCGCTTCGTCAGGAATATCAACATTGTTGCAGGCCCTTTAATTATACATTTTCTAGGGCTAATAATTAAAATTAAATAAAATACAAGCTAAGTAATAAAAACTAATAATCATATAAAATCGTATTTGTCAAACCTGATATGAATAAATAAATATTTCCAGACAGGTCACACAGCGCCACCTAATTTCCGTGGTAAGCTACGAGGCTTGTGTTACGGAAACTAGATGGTTGATAAACTACATATTAAACTTTTTTTTTTTTGTAAATATATACATATTATACATATAAACACCCAGACCGAGACAAATTATACAATGTACAACTTGCCCCCGGTGGGAATCGAACCCACGACTTCCCGAGTTTACGGCAACATTCGTTACCACTAGACAACGGAGGCGGTCATGCTGGAGACATTGCAAAGAAATGTGATCCACTTCTTTAAAAGCCTGGTTTATTACTACCTCAATACCACTTCATGCATTCCATAGATTCAGTGTGGGTCCATCGTGGATAGAGAGAAGAATGGTGTCTCAGTCTTGCGAACAACATGAGGAACAAGACCCTCACCATTCTGCACTTTTCTTTACTTACCAAATGCTATATGATTCCGCTAATGCAATCTTGGAAGCTTGTTCTATTAATGTATTGATAGCAGACCTTAGGCCCAATTCTTTCAGTTAGTGAAGCAAATATTTTGCTGGCATTGCTTTTGCAACAACTTACATTGCATAAAATTGAGTGTTTAAACTGTTTTTGATTATTTTTTCTTGACTTCCATGGAGCATCAAGTTAATGTAGATTTAATGTAAATCTTATTCTCTGGTTTATACAACTTAACTCAATTTACTTGGTTCAAATCTGGGTTCCATTTTTTCATTGTACTGTTATTTTGTATCAAACTTGTATTTAGTTTAACTATATCTTGCAATGTATAATGAAAAAAAACAACTAAACTGGCTAGTGTAATTAAGAATGCAGGTCTGGATTATTTAAGGTTAGGTTTACAACGACAGTAACTTATGCATAATTAAACTTTAAATTTATTTGCATGTAATTAAAGCTAGTTATAATTAAGTTGCAAATTCCTTAATAGTATTTATAGTAATTGCTTATTTAGTGTGATATGTTTTACATTGCCTTTTTAAAAATATGTATGCAGTGCTACATCCCACCTACAACCAGCATAAATTAATTCCTTGCAATTTAGAGAATGCTAGGTTTATAAGTTTAATGAAATACTAATTTAATTGATGCAAGCAGACTTGAAATGATAAATAATTATTTTATAGTGATTTATTTTTTAAATTTTCCATAGGCAAAATGGTGAAAGAAACAACATATTATGACATACTGTGCGTAAAGCCAGGGGCTACATCAGATGAACTCAAAAAAGCTTATAGAAAATTGGCCCTGAAATATCACCCGGACAAGAACCCAAATGAGGGAGAGAAGTTCAAGCAGATCTCACAAGCCTATGAGGTGCTATCTAATCCAGACAAACGCCGCATTTATGATCAAGGTAGGTTAAAAGTATAATACAATGGCAGAAAAAAAAAATGTTTCTCTGTCATAAATTTTACTAATGTGCCACTTTTAAGCAAGCAGTTGCTGGAGTTAGAACTATTGAGGCCCTGCTGTATGTGCGGAAAACCTTGAAGTTCACACTCTAGAATGGTTGCATGTGTTTGCTAAACTAACAGATCTGATTTTTGTTTAAATATTTACTAGGTGGAGAGCAGGCGTTAAAGGAAGGTGGTGGAGGTGGTGGATTCTCGTCCCCTATGGATCTGTTCGACATGTTCTTTGGGGGTGGCTTCAGTGGAGGTCGGAGACGTGGTCGGGAGAGAAAAGGAAAAGATGTCATCCACCAACTCTCCGTCACTCTGGAGGAACTCTATAAAGGAGCTGTTAGAAAACTTGCTCTACAGAAAAACGTCATCTGCGCCAAGTGCGAAGGCAGAGGTGGTAAAAAGGTAATTAAAAATATTAGCTAATATTATCAATAGCACAGTTTTTATAAAACTAATGAGGATTATTAATTATTTTTGAGATGTTTTACAAAATATGTAAAGCAGTTTATAGTTACTCTACACTGATAATACAGATTTATTCAAGAGAAATGTGTAAAAGGGAGTGTGAATAATTTCTAAAACAATTGTTTCTGATTTATAAAGAATTCAAATAATATTATTTATAAAATATTTTTTATACAGTCCTGTTTCATTGCTTTTGTAAAATAATAATAATAATATTTTTTGTCTATTTAATGTGCAGATTAGGTAGAACCTAAAAAAAAATAGGTACGCATCTTCTTAAATTATACTCTCTTTTATGTTTAGAATAGCCCTTTTAGACTCATCTAAATAGCAATGTATGGCAAATTTATAATTTGTAAGTTTAGGTGTAAGCCATTTGTTGATAAGATGTCCCTCACCCACAACCTGTCTGACACATGACGCGATTCGAGTATATATGAGTATTGGTTATTTTGTGTCCTATATTTGGAGAGTATAGTTAAAATAAGCATATTCTAATGCTGACCAAACTCATGTTAAGTCTGTCCTGGTTCCAGTATTACAAACTTGTAGAATTTTTAGGACATCAGATCCTTGCAAACTCGTCTGGTCAACCTGGCGAGAGAAAGGCAGAAATATGATCTAGAAGACCCATCTTCAGAAGTGAAGACCTTGAACTTCTTAGTAGTAGTCTCAAGACCAAACGACACAAACTTTACTGCTATAGACTTCTATTTACGACGTTTGGCCGTTTAGATGGGACTGAGTGTTATGTGTCAACACAAGTAGCATGCAACACCAATGCTCAACCCATTGTCAGAGGCACCAAGGTTAAATGTTTTGTATGAATAATAATTAATATATTTGTGTGTTTTGTCCAAGGGGTCCGTACAATCGTGTATGACGTGTCGCGGCTCAGGCATGCAGGTCCAGATCCAGCAGTTGGCGCCTGGCATGGTGCAGCACATTCAGACTGTCTGCGGGGAGTGTCGCGGGCGGGGAGAGGTCATCGACCCCAAGGACAAGTGCAAGATATGTCAGGTATTGCATTACCATACAACTATCTATAAACTGAAAATAGTAAGTCATCAGTGCACTGAAGGGTAAAGCGTATTCACAGTAGTGGTGAGAAAATGGAATTCTGATGACAAAAATAAATTTAAATTTAGTTACTTTGTATTTTTTTCATTGTAGCCCATTTAAATGATTTATATTTTAAAAGATTATAAAAAGTATCATCACGACCGTATCCCTTTAAGGGTTGGTCAGAAACGACTCTTTTTAAAAAGCAATTTTTGAAATAGGTGGTAGGCAGACTGATGGTGGTAAATTGCCCAGTCTGCCGGGGCGGGGAAGTATCCAACGTTCGTTCCGATAAATCCAGTAAAATGTATGCACGCGTTTCGGGATCAGGCTCGAATTGCCGTCATGCCCAGTCAAGCCGGCATAGTGTTAGACACTGATGTCAGTCATGAGTGTCTGATTCCAGTTGCTAACATTCATGGACCTCGCGCGCCACTTACCATCAGGCCACATGTCGTGCTTGTATAAAAAAAATATGTCTAAAACAGGAATCGAACTTGGTAACTCCATGCCTTAAACCACGGACTTAACCACTAGACCACGGAGGCAGTCATTATAAAAAGATTATGTTTAATGAATTGGTAACATTATTGCGTCATGATGGCGAAAATCTAAAACATTACGAGCCAATTTTGTATATTTTTTAATTATTCAAAATACATGCTTTTTTCTTTACGATAATTAATTGAATCGGTTATTTCCAAATTAACATAAGTTACATAGTGATTCACTGCATTTTTTTTTCTGAAACATATTGCTATAAGAAAGACTATGCAGCAAAAATAGAATGTGAGTTGCATGTTTTTTGTTTTAAATGGTGGGTGTGTAGTCCAACCATTTTTCTGTATGCGTTTTTAGTTATATTTTCATTAGATCTCTATTGCTTGAGAATTGACACCGAGCATTGCAAGTGTAGCCCACATTCTCCAAAAATATGTTCTGGAATGATTAATCTGTGGAGATCTTGAATTGTGTTTTAGGCTATAATTAAGAAGATAAATATAATATAATAAGGACAATAAGAGTTGTTAAAAAATGACTTAATGTAGTTTTTAAATATCAGGGCCGCAAGACAGTTCGCGACCGCAAGATCTTGGAGGTCCATGTAGACAAGGGCATGAGGGATGGACAAAAGATCACATTTGGAGGAGAGGGAGACCAGGAACCTGAACTGGAGGCCGGAGACCTCATCATAGTGCTTGAGGAGAAGGAACATGAGGTATGGAATATTTTTAACCAAAGCTTGATGGTACAATAAACAACCCTTTTGTGTTAGATTATTCAAATAATTTGACTCAGCGTCATAAGGAATTTTCCAGAAAAACAGAATATTAACTGTAAATTTCATACATTTAAAATTCAAATAATGTTAAATTAATTCCAGCGAGCCAAATTTGATATTTAAATAGACTGACAGAACTTGCTAACCAGTTTGCAGATTTCAGACTGATTCAATTTGTGAAAGATGATTTGTCTGTGTCTGTCTGTATGTATGAATTAGCATGTCTATAGTACTGAACCAATTTAAATGAAATTTGTCAAAATTGTTACTCATAACATTTACAGAGACTTAGTTAAGAACAATTTTGCAAAAGCATGTTTCATTATTAATATGAATTCATCTTACCTTAACCACCAAATTAAATCAGCTTGTAATCAGCAAACTGGTCAGTTATTATCTTCTGACCATGATATGTGACACCACGCCCATATGCTTGTTTTTTTAGATGGCATTAAGGCGTATATTTTTATAGCTAAACTATTTAAATAAAATCTGGCAAATATGATCTTTGGGTGTTGTTGGTGTAAAGTCGACCAAAGAAGTGGTCAACCACCTTATGGTTAAGATTTATTTGCACATCATCTAACAATAAGGTTAATTTTACCTTGAAAATAGTAACTGTCATTTAACCTTCGCAACATTTTAATTACAAAGGAACGTCTGTCAAAACTGAGACCACTTTGTGGTTCTACTGTACTGTACATAGGATATTATGTCGTCTTCATCTGTGCACAACATTTCTCGCCACCTGTAGCCACATGTTGTTATACCTCGTTAGATAGCTTATGATACGTAGATATTTTAAAATACATCTGCCGAACAACTTCTTTTCTTCTTTTCCCTTATATCCCTTAGAGAAAAAAGAACTTGCTAATTATTTTTGTAATTTCTTAACTTTCACTTGTCTACTACGGCCTATTCAATTAACTTGTGCACTATTTTAATGATTAACGTCCTAAAGCATCTTATTACACATGTAAAAATGCAATGATAATAATAATAAGGCACACAAAATAAACAAAAATAATTTTAGTAGCCCAAAAATCGGCAATTTTGAATAAAAAAATTAAAAGTCGAAAATCTCGAAAAGGGTTAAATTTAGGGTAGGGTGTTTAATAGAGAAATAAGTCAGAACTGATGGGTACTCCACGCCCTGAACGGATCTAGCACGACTTCCTGTAACCCTGTATATCTTTCATCTAAAAAATTTTGTAATTGTTATTTTCCACATCTACTAAATAGTGAGCTCATGATGTCCAACCAGTTGGAGTCAAACATCTATAATCTGTATATAAATTACCATAAATATATATCTACTACTTTTGAAAAGTTTATACACTGCACTCTGCATATACATTTCAAGCTTGGCAAACAATTGACTGTTGATTGATTTTGGATAGGTGCGATGGAGAAGAGAAGTAACCAGGAGCCCTATTTTGTTACTTAACGCTAACATTACATAATGCTTTTAAAATTGTTATTGTTTTATAAAGGTTTCCACACACATAAAGACATAAGTATGAAAAAATTATTTAAAATGTGTATAATAAATATAATAAGCTTCCTGATGAAATAAAATTATTGCAGGGCCCTAAACTAAAATTACAACTGACGAAATGGCTACTGGACCATAGATTTTATAGTGTAAAAGAGTATCTTGAGTGCAAAACAGGTTAATTAATATATTTTTTTGTTTTAATGTAGTTGTGATTATGATATTAGTATGTAAGTAAAGATTTGCACGCCTGCTTGCAGGTAGAATACATGTGAGTAGACCTGACTAAAGTTTTGTGACCACTGTACTGTATTTATTGCAAATAAACGATATTTCATTTAATTTCACAAATAATATTTTAATGCATTCATTTTAAAAATTGTCTATTATATTTATTCTTTTATATTAGCTTTAATAATCTTATTTTAATGAATATCAAATGTTGTTAAAATTATTATAATCAAACAAAATATTTATTTTAGGTTTTTTTATTGATTTGTAAGTTGTAACCCCATGGTTACTTTTGACATACTGGATAATTATACTACTTTGACGTGAGATTGACTATGATCGGCCTAAAAGTGACAGTAAATAATAGAATAACAGAGCCGCTGTTTGAACATTTACACTTAAGTAATGGAAAACGGCTGCTGGTGGCAGTGCAACCAATACTTGTGATCCAAGTACAATATAGATTATTTTATTACTATTTATTTTTATTATAGGTGTTCAGACGCAATGGCAACAATTTGATTCTGCAACAGAACATTGAGTTGGTGGAGTCATTGTGTGGCTTCCAGAAGGTTATCCACACTCTGGACGACCGAGACATCGTCATCACTGTCTTGCCCGGGGAGGTCACCAAACATGGAGATGTCAAGTGTATCTACAATGAAGGTAAGTCACAATCATGTACTTCCAGATAGTCTACAATAGTGTTGATGTACTTTTTAAAGTATGTATAATAAACTGGAGATTATTATTTTATTAGCAGAGATTTTAACATGGAGGAGCTTTTCCTGGTTGAGAATACAAAAATAAAAGTAACATTTCTTAAGTTCTATACGCTATCATCAACAAGCTTGCCACTTGTCTTGAGCATACACCAAAACATGGTGTTGAACTAAAAGTAAATATCATTAAGTGATATTGTAAGGAGCAACTGTGTAATGATGATGTAGACAACTTTAGCATTTAGCACCTAGCACCATGTTTTGGCATTTTAGGACATTAAATTAAGGTTGACTGTCACATAATATTTATTCAAGTCATTAATTCCGACCTTTGTATAAATTGCATTTTTTTTTAATAATTAAAATACGTTGCTAAATGTTTATAGCCTTTATAGTAACAACAAAGAAGGTAGAATGCACAGATAATAGTCAGTTGCATTGAATATATGGGGATGTAAAGTTATTTTATATTATGTAGCCAAAAGGAAGGTGTTAACACGCAAATAGTTATCCAATTGCTCTATTCGTGAATTTGCTAGATTGTGAGACTTCCTATTCCTGCCATCACCACTTCAGGCTCCTCTTTTCACTCTACTTAATCACTTTAAGGATGTGCTTACAGATTGTTAACTTGAATTTGTATTCATTTTGTAATTTGTTGTAGGCATGCCAACATACAAGAATCCGTTTGAGAAGGGGCAGCTAATCATTCAATTCCTAATCAATTTCCCTGAAACTATTCCGCCAGAGCTTGTTCCTGCTTTGGAAAACTGTCTGCCTCCACGGCCTAAGGTAAGATTCATCATTCCATTTAATTATAACTAAACTAAATAATAATATGATATTATTATACTGATGGCTGGATGCAAAAAGTGTGATTAAAATAGTCTATGAAGACAGAAGACAAATTTCTAAACATTTCATGGACTCTCTGTGCCAGACCAGGTCTATCGTTTTTCGGAAGGAGAGATTAGAAGAATGGTTTAACGGAATCATAGGCTGGTTTACAAAGGAGGCCTACTTTTTATTTTATTGCGTAACTAGATGCCCACCATTCACCATTCTACTCCTCTCCATTCTAACCAAATTCCATTAATGCGATCTTCAATGTCAAAGTCAAAATAATTTTTATTGTACTATTTGGTTTTGCCGGAACGTCCTCAATATATGTACGTCAATATACTCGTATACAAATTATAAGCTTTCACGAGCTAAAATGCGTCTGTTTTTTAGATCGAGGTCCCGGAGTTGGCTGAAGAGTGTATGTTGATGGATCTGGACCCCGAGCAGGAGAACCGACGGCGGCGAGGAAACCACGCAGCCGCATATGACGAGGACGAGGAGGGCGGGCCCGGCATGAATAGAGTGCAGTGTGCCACCTCATAATCACACCACTATTTAACATAAATAAACATCTTCATCCCATGCTCCATTCTTCTTAGTCACTACACTCTTAGCAGAGCGACAAGTGTCTCAGTTCTCATCTGTATGCACAGTGGGTAGAGACCGGGACCGCAATCTAAACTACCATTAATTCTGTGTCTGATGATGGTGTCAGTTGTATTGTACTGTGTCATTAATTTACATAACGAAAAGCAGTCATCTTGTTAGATATACTAATAAATACACATACATTAGTGATTAGGACACTAAGATGATTGTGCACTCACCCTGCTAGACTGGTCTCATCATAGACCTACAACACTTTCACTCGACTACATAACTCTCGATGGATTTTATTCTATGCCGCGACACGCAAGAACGCATGGTTGTACAATTGAGCAAAGGCGTTGTCTGATTCCCAGTTCCTCTATGATATGCTCAACATTCTCTGCCAAGACGTATTTAGGCAAAAATCTGATCTTGCAAAAGATTGCACACCAATGGATCTGGAACCACGTGACAGCCTATGACTAGGATGAGGAAAGCATGGGCATGACCTGAGCACCATTTAAGAAAAGAAACCATACCCTCTTATGACTAAATCTTAAATATGTAGGTATGATGAAGACAAATTGTGTTAATTAAAATAAATGTAGGCAATTTAACATTTAATATAATAATTACATTAAATACAATAGCTTAAAAGCCAAACTGAATAACAGTCACATAGCTTATAGCATTATTTGTTATTATAGTAACATATGTACTTGCACTTTCAATGACAATATAAATATATTATTGCAGAACACTCACAAATTAACATAGTATTGTTGATGTGTATCATTAAATAATACATTTCTACTTCACTGTGATTTTGATTTCTATGTATTTTAGATAATAATTAACTTGTGTTCTTTAAGTTAATTTCTAGGCTAGTTAGGTCTCTTATTCACCTACATTATGTAACCTAAGGTCCACTTTGATCTTATTTTGTTTTACAATAACTTTTAACTATAAATTGTACACAAAACCTCTCATGTTACATTTAGACAAAAGTTAAACAATTAAATTAGTTGTGCAATATATTCTTCAATAAAATGTTTCTGGTGATACTTAAGTATTTATTATTGCAATCATTATAATATCTACAATTTATGTTATGATCGATTGATTTTTAATTTATACAATTGGTGAGGGTGAATATTGTAACTTTTAGGTACAATCTCTTAAGTTAATTTGGTATGTACCGTGTGCGAGGTTTTATTCCATATTGTGATTTAAATTAAAATGTGTAATATTCTGCATAGATTACATAATAAAGCTGTCAAATAGATATATTTGTTTAATTTATACCTTAGTATCAATTTCCTATTATTGGATGACAATGGCAGGAACTAAAAATAAACTATAGATGAGGTGTATTTATGTGAGGATAGTTAACTATCTGTCCTCAAAAATCCCATTTAGTTGCCACCCACTTCGTCTAGACAATTATCATTGGATATCACATAATTTAGACTACATCTTAAATAATTGTTGATCATATATAATTTATAGTAATGGCAATCTGCATCGAAAGAATCAAATTTTTGGATTTCCATCAGAATTCTTCCGGAATTAGGCTTGTCAAAGTGACGTGTAATTTTTTTAATATAACGAATTTGGATCAGACAAGTGTGCCATCACTATAATTCATATAAACCTTAACGAGCCCATAGAACAATAATGACATATTGGCTAACTAAGAGGCTATTATAATATACACCAGCTAAGAACTTAATTAAACTGTGATTTGTTTGGTAGCTGGAAAAATATCAAGCTTCAATGCTAAGGTAAAAAAGGTAAGTTGTAATTTATACAAAACTAGTTACTGTAAGCATATATTTTAATAATTTTTGAAATATTTCAACCTATACAACATAGCACTTGATCTATTATTTCCTAAAGCAAAGAAACCACTATTTGGTGAGAAACTAACTGTATTTATAGTATGTAGGTTAGTTCCTGGGTCCGGGATGTTTTGGTAAACATGGTATGATGGTAAGTGAACCATTTTTATTGCATTTGGATAATAAGATGAAGAAATAGCCAATAACTCTGTGGAACAGTTAAATTTAAGATTTGTGATTTGTGTCTTCAGATTTTGAATGGTCTTAGTTGGAGTTGGATGTGTAGTGTTAAGATTGGAACTCTCATAGATATTGACAATTCCTTCATTACTGCCGATAGCCATCAGTCTGCCACAGCTGCTGGTGGTAATCCTGCTGGCTGAAACGCAGCCTTCATCAAAGAATTTATGTTCAACCCTGTGTGTTGTCAAATTCCAAATATAAACTTCCCCTGTAACACTAAGTGTATAAAGTTTATCACTGGTGTTGTTGAATGTGGCAGCTATTACATTATTGTTATGTTTTAAAATTTTCATTAACTCTTTAGACTTTGTGCTGATCAAGAATGCCTCATCGTGCCCATCTGAGGTAACCAGGTACTTGCCGTCCGGTGATAACTCTAAGAAAGAAGGTGACTTGACAATGCGAGGAAATTTTACAGTTTCAGCTTTGGCTTTTATAAGGTCATAAACACAATAGCTGTGATCACTTTTAATAGCAAGATAGGCCTGCATGCCATCTGGAGAAAAGTGAGCACATAATACATTAGCACGGTGCAAGCTGAAACTGTGTAGCTTATTGCTTGTTTCTCCTCCAATGGAATACAGAGACACCTTCTGGGACTGGCCGGCCACCAAGGCCACACTTGAAGTGGGATGGAATTCGACACAACTTATTATTGGTCCTTCATTTCCAGTTTCTGAATTAATTTTAGGATATTTCTTTACCTCTAAAAAACCTTTGGGCAAAGCCAATTTAGGTCTATTTTGTAGATGGCCAACCTTTCTTAATAGCTCATCATTATCATCACTTTCACCTTCAGGCTTATCTAACTTTGCCCAGTTAGGCGTTCCTACTAAATTGACATACTTTTGCTTTAATGTGTTTGTGTACAGATCTTTATTTTTAGTATCGGAAAGTTTGTCAGCTGTGAATTGGTCATCATCATCATCAGTCCATGCTGGACATACCTCCTTGTGCTCACTATGTAAATCATCACTTGGTTTTATCTTTCGAGCAAATTCTTCTGGATTATTGAATAATAATTTGGACAACCTGTTAAAGAGAATTTATATTATTATATTGGGTAGTTTTGTATCTAGCACGTATTATAATACAGGTATTTGTATTAATGTGAAATATTAAATAGCTCGTTTACTAAGTACGTAACTTATTATATATAAAGGCAGTGATAATAGTAAAATCAAAATCAAAAGTATTTTGGTAGAGTTAAGTTACATTATTACATTTTAGTACTTATATATTATAGGTAAAATTCTACTTACTTTTGTTCTTCACGATCAATATTGTTGGCTCTGCGTTTCATTTTGTATTATTACAATTTTCAAAGATTTTAAGGTTAATAATCTTATTATTGTTTATCATCCCTTTTTCAATGGAACTATATAAGAATACAGCTTGCTAGACTCACTCGCAACTTATATTTAAATAATAACTAAATAGAATTGATTTAAGAAGTTTAAACTAATTAAACTATGAAATATACAAACAGGTACATTTGAAAGAAATAACAAAATTAACCAAACCACGTGCATGCGACAGCGCCACTGGTGGCCAACTCTTAGGGATTGTACTGCACTCTATCGATAACTCCATTATTTTGGTTTTATTATATTAGGCTGTTATTTGTAGAATTTAAAATAATAGGTCATATACCTTAGAAAAAATCTGAAAATAAAATTATGAGAATGTAACGAAATGTAATCATACAAACATCAGGGAGAAAATGTAGCGCAACCAACAGGAAAAATAAATGAAATCTATTCAAATTACGGTGAAATGAGGTGAGCTATTGGTAAAAGTTTATAGACAATAAAAAAGAATTGAAAGTATACTGAGTAGATGTTTAAAAGTTATCTCTTACAGATGTGGTTTGGGTCGTTCTCTGAGAGCTTATACAGACAGGGTGTCTCGATTTGGGGTGATGACCCTTGAGAGTCGTCGAAAGCGCTATGATCTTCTTTGCTTGCATAAACTAATTCACTCTTCGATCGACGCCCCTTGCCTACTTTCATCCATAAACTTCAATATTTCATATAGAATACGAGCACCTAACACATTTTCTTTGCATATTCGCAAGTGGAACACATCGTGCCTTAACCCAGTTGTAAGAATGTGTCGCGCTTATAATGACATCGTTTGTAGTGGAAACAGTGACGAAAGGAGAAAGGCCATTGACATATTCAATGCCAAATTTTTAGTGTATAAGAGATCTGTTACCGCATATTTTGCTGGTACTACTGTAACCAAAATATAATCTACCTTCTTAATTAATGTAATATGCTGATGTTTTGTTTGTTTATTAATATTTGTTCTGTCTGTTTTGAATTTTATTTTTTTATATATGATTGTTATATTATTTTATTATTATTATTGATTTACTACCTTATTATTTTTCTTTGACATACCAATTTTTTCACATTATTTTCCTATCGACATATTTCACTGAAATGAAATAATTTAATTGAAATGACAATGTCAAGGCTAAATCACAATAAGTATGCTGTGTACACTGCTTTTGGATTGCAATCTAGAACTTAAGAAATTGCTGTAATATGTGAACTGTATTTAAATAAATAAATGAGGTGTATCATTAACTTTTTATCACGATAGATAAATGGCGCATGATGGTTGGCACCTAATATAACTGTCAGTTGCATAAAAATCTTGTATTTTTATTACGAAATTCATTATTTTCTGGATATTATGCCAAAGTAGGCAGCTTTTAAGTGTACAAATCGAGATCTCCAAGCAATTTCAGACATGGTGATCTCAAAATTGCCGTTTTATTAATTCTACCTTTTTTCTTTTTAAAGACGGTATTCGCTTTTTAAGGTAGGTAACGTTAAGTTAAAATAGATTTTACTGTTATAAAAATAAAAAACTACAAGAACATTTAAAAAATGATACGTCATAGGTGTAAACAAGGTATCATTGCCGCTAGCCTAATAAAAATGCCTAATTTTGCCTGATACACCCCATTTATATATATAACATTAACCTGTCTCTGCCTACCCCGCAAGGGAACTGACGTGAAGTTATGTATGTCTGTATGTATAACATCTCGGTTACAATATAAAAAATAAAAAAACGTATTTTTATTTTAACTTGCATAATATTTTACTTTTCACCAAAAGTGGAAACTTAATTATTTTATATATTATATATTTGCCCCAAACACGCTGTTTTTTTTTATATCATAATATTTTATTACATTCAACACTAAAAAAAATCTTTTATCCACAAATACACATGTGTTGAAACAGTTCATTCCAAAAAACAATATTTATAATTTCTTAACATTATTGTGAAAACATCAATGAATAATAACCACTAATTAAACAAAACTGTTTGCAGCTGCTTAGGGGCATTTTTTTGTTTTGTGAAAAATGAAATTATTATTGGAGATAAAAATATATAACGAAAAACCAGTTATTATTATTATTTGGAAAATTAAAACTTTGTAAAAATATGACATACCTTTTCTTTACCTATAACTTTAATATTATATATTTTTTATATGTCTAATTTTGCAAAATGCCTCCGTGGTCTAGCGGTTAAGTCCGTGGATTTACACTCGGAGGTACCGGGTTCGATTCCTGGTTGGGACACAAAAATATTTATTAATGTAAATAAATACATTTAATTAATATTTAATTTATTTGTGATATTTCTCGAGTTTGGTACGCTGGAGACATCGACTAGCTTGCCACTTGTCATGATTGGCCTACAGTAAAGTTGGCTAAATGTGAATCCGCTTATTTATAAGCGTGGTTTCTGACTACCCCGAAAGGAAAACGGTCGTGATGATACTTTACTTTACTTTTTCTAATTTTGCAAATCATTTTCACCCCTATAAATTCACCCCATTTCACCCTTGGATCGTCTAGATTTTTTTCTCTTAGGCTATTATTTTTAATATAAATTATCGGCGAATTTATAAAAAATATTTATCGTTAATGTTATGTAATGTAAATTAAACAATAAACGATTTTAAGATATATATATATATATTAACTTAATAATCGATAACATTTTTAATACAGGACATCCCTAAAATTTTCATAGAGAATCACTCAAATTGACAGTTTTTTTTGATGAAAGAATTTAGCTAAGATTCAAATAAATATTAAGTAAAATAGTATGAAAATATTTTTATACCTACATTATCAAAAAGATGTAAATTATATTTTTAATTATTAACATTTAATAAAATATTATTAAATAAATATTAACTTGCCATAGATAATAACTCTGTGGATAAAATCACTTCATTCTTTAACTTACTTTGTCTTTCACTAGATGGCGTGGACAACAACTTTAAATTATTGCCATCTCTTTTATTTGTTTTAAATTGAAAAGAGATCGCTGGTGAGCGCAATGAAGAATGTGGACATCCATGAAATAAGCTCTTTAGTCTTTCTTCGCTTGTAGTAATGTTTCATTTCGTAAGCAAGCATCTTCAGGCCAGCGATGATTATTCTTTATAATTTGTTTTTGTGTATAGAATGAATATTAACCGTATTCATGAAAATTCTATAAGTGTGTTTAAAAAAACAATCACCGTTTATAAAACTAAACGTATTATGGAAGTAAAAGTTATTTGCAAGAGGAAGTCAACAGTTTTTCTAATCAGCCCAATTTCACAATAAAACATAATGAACTTTAAAAAAACCTAAGCCCTGTGCCTGTTCCAATATGAATAGTGTCAATAATTGTTTTATGATAGGTGCTTTTAGGGTTCCGCCATAAAAATATGGCTTGTTTGTTTAACCCGTCATAAAGTAATAACGAGTCGCACCTAATGAATGTCGCTCCCGTGTTTTTGTGAAGTTTACCGATAATGGTTCAGTGGATTCGAGTGAGAAGAAGATTTGTGAGTAATGCTGACGGATCAGAAAGTGTATCGACAGCGAGTTTGTCACTGCAGCTCGCTCGTCGCTCGTGTGTTTTCGTGTATAGCTAGTGAGCAGACTTGTGATGTTGGTGCGCGATGTCAGGCAAGCCCGCGACTCCGCCCGCGTCGCGAGCGGCTGTGGCCGGGGCTCCGCGCCTGCTCGTGTACGTGGCCGACCCGCTAGAGGCCCGCGCCGACCACAGGCGCATGGGGGTCCCAGATTCCCTCTACTATAAGGCTCCTCACGATAATGCCGATAAGACATTTGGTGCATATGGTGCAGCTGAAAATCCTAATGCTCCAAGAGTAGATTTTTTTGCTTTATCCCAGTCGTTTGTGAAGAATCAGAACATAAAAGTAGACAATAACAAAGTTAGTAATGTCACTAATAGCATACCTCTGAAAGGAGATTCCATGACTACTGTAGAGTTTACTAGTTTAGAGTCATTCCAGAACAGAGTGCCATTGGATGGCAGCGATGTGCAGTTGTATCAGATGAAATGCCCTGCTGGTCAGGGCACTGTGGTTCCTGCAGTACAGTCTGTGAACTCGAGACTGAAGAGTGTAGACAATGTGAACAATATATTACCGAGAGAAAAGAACTACATGAGCTATCAGTATGTAGAGTCTTGTGGGGTGAGTGATGGTGCAGTGAGTGTGCCGCTGGGTTGGAGGCGTGTGCTGTCCGGCACAACCGTCATCTACATCAGGTACATATTTTCCTAATTCTAATTTACAGCTGTTAAACTTACAACTTACAGCTGTTAATCTTACAACTTACAGCAATACACATTTACCCCAATGCAGGCATCAATGTATATTACCTTATTATAACGTAACACTTTTCACAACCAAGGCAAACATATTTTCACTTTTAAAATTGTTGATTGTTGTATTTAATCATAAACTGGTTAGCATCTTCAAAATAGAAGACAAATTTCATAGCATTTCATGGTTTCACCGTGAAAGAGAGAACATTGTGTTGCTTGCAACCGACTATAGGCTGGTTTAAAAAGGAGGCACAGTGTGGACTGTTTATTTGACCGCCTCCGTGGTCTAGTGGTAACAAACGGTGAACTCGGGAGGTCGTGGGTTCGATTCCCACTGGGGGCAAGTTGTACATTGTATAATTTGTCTCGGTCAGGGTGTTTATATGTATAATATGTATATATTTACAAAAAAAAAAGTATAATATGTACTAATAAAACCATCTAGTTTCCGTGAAAAATTTGATGGCGCTGAGTGACCTGTCTGGGAATATTTATTAATATATTATTATTTATTTATTAATAATAATATTAATAATATATTCCACAATGTGATGGTCATTCTGCTCTTTTCCCTATCTTAATAAATACTGTTTTTTTTTTCTTAACAAATACTGTATGATTAATGAATAATGCCAAATTGGAAGCTCATTCCATAAATGTATTGACGGCAGACATGCTTATGCCCAATTGTTTCAGTGAGTGTTTTTCTGAAATTCCTCTCGCATAAAGTCCTACACACTATACATACGCCAAAAGCAATTATGTAATATAAAGAATGCTCAAACCAATTGGCACGAAATATAGTATATATGCAGGCTGCATTATTAGCAGAATTAAAAGTTAAAGAGAGACATTAACAAGTTTGTCACTTGTTATTCTGGGGCTCTAGTAAAATTGGCTAAATGTGAATCCGCTTCTTTAAAAGTGGTTTCCAACCACTCCAGAAGGCTGTGTTTCCTTGCCTTATCATCAGTAAGGCTATTGATTAGAAAGACTATTAAATATGCAATTTTTAAAAGTCTGATTGTTTTAAAGAATTGTGGAATTCATGCTATGCCTGCCACAGATAATGTGTTATCATTATTGTATTAATATAGATTACGATTACAATGAAACAATACTTACAAATAGTGACCATAGCACCCTGTAATTTAGTGGTCAGCAAAAGAAACCTGCAGGTGGCTTTAGGGTCACATGTCATGTTTACATTTACATCCACCCTTATAAAGGTGAATTAAATGGAGAGACTGATATATGGGGTCACATGTTGTCATCAGTTAATAATGCCATATAGTCTATGTCTGTCTCAGGGTTCCAAGGAGTAATTCTGCCAAACTTTATCAAATTTGTATTACTAATATAGACATGAAAGCGAGACAAAAATCACAACACATTATAGCCCCTAGAACTTAGCGTCCAACACCTTCAATATTGGAGATAGGCCTTCCAGAACATATATCTGGAGAATTTGGCCTACACTCGCCTCGCAGTTCAGACGGGTTGGCGAGGGTCTAGACACACATCGATGAATGGATGATGCAGAAGTTTGCTGGTGGGGCTGATGACGGTTGCTAAAGGCCCTGTTCATTGGCCTTTTGCTTATATCCAGCATTGTAGAGACACAGACTGATGTTGATGATGATAGTGACATTTTATATACATATTTAATTTACAATGCAGCTTAGTAAAGCTAGGTTATTATTTGCGCAAGCGCATCATCTGCAACAGGTTTCGTCCTAACTCCGACCGGAAATCCGGTAGTAAACCCGTTCGCATGATCCGGTATACTTGTAGTTACAAGAGACTTTATGAACCAAATTACCTATATACATACCTACATATCTTCACGCCAAATTCCTTGCGGGCGTAGGCAGATACAATTGAGCGCAACTTGTCACGGTCACGACATACCTCCTTCGCTTTTTCGACATTCATCAACCTCTTTATACATCATTCAACCTTAGTTTATATAATCAATATACTACTATATAGTAGCAGACTGTTCCTTGCTTTCTCGTATCCGGCTATTTTTCTGTGTCATTGTATTAATTACATTGCATATGACAAAAGTGTAAACTTTGACAAATCCAAGTGTTCCCAGAAACAAGGTTCCTACGGATAATTAATAAACAATAAACAATTTGTTTCGATGGCTTTTTAATGCACCTTCAGCTATTGTTTTATTTATTTGATCGTAATATGAGAGTCTAGGTCTGCCAGGGCCTCTTTACCCACAACTTTCGTATTATAATATCTGGTTCGTCAATCTCTCTTCACTCAGCCTTTAAAAATGTCTGAACCATCGGAACATGCCTTTCTTTATTTATGTCCCTATGCTTTCTTTCATACCTACCATTTTGTTATAGGTTATGCGGTCCGTCAAAGTGACTTAATTCTACTCCATTAACTCTACTCTCATCCGTATTCTGACGGTACCAGCATGGCATTGTGTATGGCGAGTCGAGCTTTGACCAATTTTAAAACCATGTTTAAGTATTACTTTTTAGCATGAATACATGAAGCCCACTTGGGGTTTGGCTAGCAAATGCTTGTTTTAAAATTATCATTTTCGGCCACAAAACCTCGTCAATCGATGTCGATGTGATGGCCTACGATTTATATTCGTTATTGGCTACTTCAACGATAACTATAATTTTTATGGTTATATGAGGAAGTTTGCGCAAATAAATAAGACCGTATCATCGATATTTGCATTAA
The DNA here is from genome assembly GCA_910589645.1 of Tinea semifulvella. NCBI lineage: Eukaryota > Metazoa > Arthropoda > Insecta > Lepidoptera > Tineidae > Tinea > Tinea semifulvella. The sequence goes on from OU342586.1 coordinate 8,767,759, forward strand.
AGATAGGTAGTTACTTGGCCCATCATAATTGTCGATGTCCAAGGGTAGTTGGGTACCCAACTCGCAAGTAAATAAATAAATTTTGTGAAATCAAATCCGTTACCTCCACGTCAAAATTCCGACCGTAACTGGTAGGCCACTTTGGCTAAAAAGACTATAAATAGAAAACTCCTTATTAAATGTTTCAGTTTAGAATAGTTTAATATATTGCCCACGCCAATAATTAAATTAATTTTTTGACATCATCACATATGTATATTTTATTTCCTAATATACGAGTAGGTAGGTAGGTTAACTATCGATTTTACATTAGTGTAAGAAAAGCCTCTTTTCTATATCCAATCCATTGTGACAAAGTATACGTTCGCGAAACATTCTTATTGATTTGATGAGAGAAACAATGAATTATTATAGGATTTTATAGACTACATAGTCTTTATTTATTTATAAACATACCTCTTCTAAAATGTACCTATTATGTAACTACTTACATTCATTTGTAAAAAGACATCATAGAACAAGTAGGTACCAACTAATAAACAAGTGTCAGTAAAATGGTCCATAAAATAAGCTAGCTTAGTCAATTCCATTGACCTTTGATATTTTGTCTTCGTAAAGGTTATGGGAAGGGTGAAACACACAAGTACCGAGTAGAGATTAGAAATTGTATGTGAAAGTGAAGACTTAGAAATAAAAGGAACATCGCAAGCTATAGCAGTTTGTTAGCAATTCATAGTTTCGTTTCATGTAGTTAGTGTGGTAATGAGCGATTGAATCAAGTGAGCAGCCAGCAGCCGACGAATAGCGCGGATCGTGCGTTTAAATCAATCCAGCAAGGTGGACAAACCAGTCGGGCAGCTGCGCGTACCGACACCTACTTGCGACTTGCCGTCGATGACCGAGCGATTCAATCTCAATGCATCCACCACTTGGTGATATTTACAAATATTCCACGATACTGTCTCGATAATTTACCAATCAATATAAACGTGAAACAACGTATTTCTCTTTAAATAATTAACCTTAGTTCCCTCCAATCAATACATTTTATATATTTATTTCTACTTGGTGTAGTAATCATTTATATGTTCCCTGCTAACTTTGTACAAACTTTCCTTCCCCTTGGTCTCTCCAAGATACAATCTTTGTGGTTCTTTTAAGTAAGTGTCATTCCGCATTAGAATCTCCATGATTTATTATAATTTATATTGGCCTACCCAACTAGTTAGTAAATAACTAATAATAACTTCCTTTATTCTAAATAATGCCGGTACAAAAGGGTATTGTTAAGCCTTGATAGAGTAAGTCAAGTCTTTTATCGCATAATTTTAATAAGCGTAGAGGTAAGTCTCGGGGCGCGCGCCCGGGAGAGGCTATTGTTGAGCACCGCGAGCTCATTACGCGGCTCTTATCTGTCATTGGCAGCACAATGCCGGAACCGAACAATACTCACGCACCTTGGGCGGTAATAGTGCTGGATATAGCCATTCAGCTCTCCTTGTTCATGTTTACACGCCAGGTAACCAGCTAATCTGCACGGGGCGGATGGTTATCACAAACTTGATAATCGATTACGCAAGCGAGCTTTAAACATCGATTAAAATAAACCCAAGTAAAATAAGTTAAACATTCCACTTTAATCGGCAAAATTCTTGTATCCTTTTTACAAATAGGGCCGAATTCCTTTGTAGAGTTTCTTTTGTAGTTTCGAAATCCCAGCTGATAGCTAATAAAGAAGTCGACCGATGGGATTATTTATGACTTTTGTCGAGACAAAGAGCAGATTCATGTTGTTTCTCTACCGCGCGCACAAGCGACGAATTTCTCTGGCCTCCTTTGTGATGAGTTGCACAATGTCCCGACCTCCCGAGTCTGGCCGGCGCGATTGTTTGGACGCTCTGCCGTCACCTGGCGTCCTCACCCGATTACAATTCGTTCCGGAGACTTTCTTTAACAACTAAACAATGGACAAACAGCTTAACTGCTACATTTTTCTTGTTTCCAAAATCATTTTAGATTGTTCTCCGCAAGTTGCTCCTTTGTCGCAAGTCATAAATCCTTACTTCACTGACGTTCTGATAACCATTAACAATAGCCATACTCGTACATAGTATACCATTTTTTTGCGAAATGCACGAAAGACTTTGTACCAAGAATGGAATGGGTTGTATTTTACCTAAAAAAATAAACTACATGGTAAAGTTATTAACAATAAATAGCTGATATCAAGTTTGTGACTAAAAACTATATAGGTATAGGAAAGATTTTTACTTCATAAACCCAAACCACCAAAATAAATTTACAAAGAACTATACAATCAGTAGTTTTATTTAAACTAAAAACTCATTATTACTTAAGTAGCTGCCTGCGGTATTGTTAATTGTTAACTGTGATCTTGAAGTAGTCAGCCGTTTTTATTTATTATCTGTAATTACGGCTAGTCAGTAAAACTTTATGTACTTCCCAATTTTGTATTCATGGCTTTTTTTGTTAAGTACTCTTTCCTAATTTTAAATTTATAACCATTCCTAAATAACTTACAAAAGCATAATTTCCTAAAAGATTATGTTAGTTGGATAAGATTTCATTCGATAATATCCTAAATAATTTTATTACGATAATTATTTTAGTTATAAGTGGGTTTGTGTGTATGTAATTACGAGTATAGACTGCTTAACTTTCTTGTCTTATAATAGTTTTAGTCGTAGTTCCCTATATTATATAATTGTTAATTACTTAATGTGTTGTATGATTGTTGTATCATACCTAATTACTTCCCCATATATGTAGCTAAGTTACCCAGCATTGCCAACATCTTATGTCTAGTATCCCGTGCTATCGGCCGCCTGGTGGCGATTGCAGAAAGGTTGATCATCTTTTAACATGTTACAGCAGAGCCTCGATAATCCACACTCTACCTAATATGAACGCCTCTATAATCCGAACAAGCCGCAACCGCGCTGTCTCGCAGTACCGTAACTTTACATCAATCGAAGCTCTATATGGAATTCTATAAAAATGTATGATTTGATGATTTACAATGTTAAGTAGGTATCATCACGACCGTTTCCTAGGGTGGTCAAAATCCACGCTTTTAAAGAAGCCGATTCACATTTAGCTAACTTTACTGTAGGCCCTATACCTACTTTATCTATATGACAAGTGGCAAGTTCGTCGATGTCTCTAGCTTACCAGACTCGAGACATATTACAAATAAATTATTGTCTCCCGTTCAGAAATCGAACCTGTTACTTTCGCGTCTAAATCTACGGTCTTATGCATTTTGGTTGAATAACCAAAGTAACAAGCTGACTACTTACCACTCACGTCGCGTAGGTATATCAACATATTGATCATAGATTATTTTAAACACCATTCTGCAACCAGCCGTTACGACCCTCGCTCGGACGTACAAAATAAACAAGATTCAAACTTCGGTCATTATCTACAACTTACACGTACAGGTTTTACTCTCTAAAATTTACAAGATTTTAACTTCGGCCAGTACCATTGAATGTACAGAGCTCTAAAATTCTCTATATTTAATTGCGGTCAATTATTACCGATTGCAGCCGTAGGTAGACGAACGCCTACGACCTGCTAAATGTCGCTCAATTTCTGATCGAATACTAAAACAAGACCGTGTAGCCTTGGTCCAACAAAGCAATCATAATCCATTAAGTAGCACCTGTATTTTTGGCATTTTAAACTCGTAAAAGTATCATTTATTTATTTATTCATTCAGAACATAAAGATTATTATTATTATTAAATTAATAATAAGTGAGACATTGGCCAAATTAGGAAACATACTTTATTACTATAATTTGAGGAAAATAATAAATTTCTAAAAAAAAAATATTTTTTACAAAATACATAACAAATAAATTAAAGATATCTAAAATTAAATTTAAAAAATGTATCCTTGTATGAGTGACAGCAGAATCGCAGACTGCCTCCGTGGTATAGCGGTTAAGTCCGTTGATTTGGACTCGGAAGTACCGGGTTCGATTCCAGGTACCGGCCTGGAATCAACAATGATAATATTTATTAATTTTGTCATAAGCATTTGGCCTGTAGTAAAGTTGGCTAAAAGTGAATTCGCTTCTTTATAAGCGTGGTTTCTGACCACCCCGGAAGGGAAACGGTCGTGATGATGAAGAAAGAAGAGATCGCATTCGGCACCAGCAACTGGGATTTGTATCCGTAGTACTATACCAATACTAATACTTTGAAAATGAAAATGAAAAATATTTATTTATGTTTATACAAGCAGCCGAGGTTGACAATTTCACATTATACAATGTGTTATTTCAAAATTATGAAGAGGCTGTAGACGGTGACGTCCCGACCTCCGCTGTAGGCGAGCCAGTGTCACGGAGGCCGGGTTGTGGCGTTGTAGGTTTATTATATATATTTGTCTGTTTTCTTTTATTCTTGAGACAAAAATATCCCATAAGTAATACTATTATTAACATTAATCAGACATATGTAATTATTATTGATACTTGTATCAGACTAAATTATTCATTTCAAGCTTTTGACCTACACCGATTCCATCCAAGGCTAAGGCAACACGTTCAGAAATACTGTAGGTACTCCATCACTTTGCTAAATACTGTTGGTCACAATTCCGTTGACAAAATGAATAAGCTACGCTACGTCCAGTTATCATGCTAGTATTGTAACGTGTTTTTCTCATAGTTCAGACGTGAAATGGATACTGAGATTAAAACTAATGCTTGTGCGCTTGGTTTAAAGAGAATGCGATGTACAAAATATTGGCTGCAAGTGAAAAAATATATACAAATGTCAGTATCTACATATTTCATTCAATTATTACGGAATTCAGAAATCTAGAAATTTGTGATTAGAATAGAAGGTCAGTAAATACTAAATCAGTAAATTTTGGTTATCGCCTAAAAGTGATAGGTTGGATCTTAAATATCAAAGCGTTACATAATTAATATCTTATTACTTATTCTTAATATCATTTCAGCCTTAATTTAAATGACAAGCTGATAAATGATTCAGAACAACTATACATTAATATTTAGGGGTCGTGTGCGTGACTAACTTGTCATTTCATTACATTATAATATACCTTACTCATATTACGGAATGAACATTTTGTTGTCATAATCATAATCATAGGTATCTACGCGACCATAGAGTACCTAATGATTAGTTTCGCCGCGATCAATCCTTGCCCTCAAATGTAGGTACCTACGTCGAAACTGGGTATCATTTAAACGGTTAGCAAACAATTTGTACTTTTGTGAACAGAAATAATAGTCTTAGATACATAGAATAGCAACCTTCACCGATCTGTTATCGGAATGAAATCCACTTTTTTATAATAAAATACGCTACCAAAGTAGGGTCAAGTCTATTCATTTAATTTATGTTGTTTTTAATGTATCTTCTTCTTCTTAAGGTGCCGGAGGCCGGCTATCATTAAGGCGATTTTAATTTTGTTGGCCGCTTTTCGAAACAAGGATCGGGTGCTCATCCCGAACTACTCCCTAAGGTTCTTGAGCCAGGAAGTGCGTCTTCTCTTCGGTCTTCTGGAGCCTTGTATCTTGCCTTGCATGGCGAGCTGCAGCAAGCTATTCGTCAATATACTGTTTATTGAGCATAATGTGTCCCAAGTAGGTACTCCTTCCTTCGCTTTACTATTTTAAGTAGTTCAACGCCTTTGTTCATCCTCTGCAAGACGGTTTCGTTTCTTACACTGTCCTTCCATGATATCCTCAACATTTTTCTGTATATCTCCACATTACAAAAGCTTCTGACTTCTTCGACATTGTGTTTGTCAGGGTCCATGATTCGACACCATACAGGAGAATGGAAAATATGTAGCATCGGACGAGTCGGCATCTTGTTGGAATTTTAAGATTGCGATTGCAGAGAAAGTGGCTCATTTTAACAAAGGCGCTTCTAGCTTGTTCTATATGCCATTTAATTTTATGTTTGTTTAACTTTCATCAAATAATAACATCATTATTACACTAGCTGATGGTGTCGCTTATAAGGGTCACATTTTGGGAAGTAATGTCAAAAGTCAAACTTAAGGAAACAGCAGGAAACGAACCCTATTGTCAAAATCTCCGAGTCTGATTCCCGGCTAGAATAAGAGTTTTTTCAAACAAAATATGATGCGGACCGCGCACTCATTTCTGCTTTTTTTTATATTTCTCGTGGTTTAGACAGTAGGTAGAGCCATCAACATCACTTGAAAAATTCAGTCTGTATAGCCTTGCTTTTGTTAGCGTATTTTATTATTTAAAAAATTGGTCAGCCAAAATTACTAGTTGGTGGGCAACGTTTCTTTTGTTTTTTTTTTTAAATTATTGGCCCGACATGTAACCTTGAGCCCACCTGATAGTAAGTGGCGTGCAAGGTCCTTGTATGTTAGCAACTGAAATCAGACACTCATGACTTACATCAGTCCCTAACACTATGCCGACTTGACTGGGCTTATGACAAGCAAATATTTCTAAATGAAATACAATTATTATCATTTCTGGACTTCTTTGTTTGTTTTTGGATATAGCTAAATATCGCCGCATTTTTGTATTACAGCAAAAAAAGAGTGACAAACTAAACTTTTAGGCCGGAATAGTGGTAGGGACTGATTGCGGTCGTCAGTAGATGGCGTCATTTGTGCCATTTTTAAAGCTCGGGTACCGCTTAACCAGAGGTTGGCACGGTGTCACATACCTACCTATCATATAAATATGTTGTCTCTGTTAACCAATTGTAAAATCCTGCTGACCATGTAATTATTTTGCATCACAATCACAAGATTGTTTTCAGTGTAAGGGTTGTCTCCACCAAATCTTTGTTCTGTCTGACATACTTGGTAGGCTACCACTGTATCAGGTATTGTATTACTCATATGTGATTTTTTATTTATTTATTGTTATGTAATTCTGTATTTGTTTCATTTGCTGAGTTTGCCTTGGAGATTCCTTTCTTAATCGGATTAAACATTAACAGGTCAATGGAATCTGCTAACAGCCTACCTATTCTTTGAACCACTTTGCTGCTTAGTTTTCCACTAGCAGGAGTAGATTCGTTGAAAATAATTTAAATAATGATGTCACAAATGACTAATACTCGAGATTTACGTGAATGAAGATATTTTAACTTTTAACAAATGATTTTTGTTACCAAATCTATTAATGGTTACTTATTTCCCTTAAACAATATAACCAACATTGATAGGAAAGTGGTTGTTGAGTCCTGCAGAATTCTCATAACAACAGACATCGCGCATTGACCTCCTCTGCTCGGGCCACGCGGAAATAATACGGATTACGTAAGCAGAGTCGAACATTTTTTACTGCTCCATTAAATGAGGCACGGCTCGACGTTCTGGGTGGAGAGTATTATGAGCGCTTAACGATGATGGTACAATCGATAACCGTTTGTATGGGTATTAACTATAAAACATGCTCTAACTATACAAACAAACTTATTAGTCTGTTTATGGTTTCATAATGAATAGATATTGTACGCACTGTATATTATGATTTGGGACGAGGCACAATCTTTGTTAAACACCGGATAACGTTCTCTCACATGTGCTCCAGACGACGGAAAGCAAAACGAAGTGTGTACTCTTAATCGTTCCCACAAAGTCGAGATGCCTAGCAAGGGGGCCCGACAAGCTTTCAAGGTTGGCATGCCAATGTGGCAAAAAACTGTTTCAAATGTACTCTGTAGAAAAACTAGGCCTCTGTACAAGCCTTGGCTCATCTTGTTCAATAAATGCGTTAAACATTATATTATTATACTTGTTGTGTAGGCAGGTGTGCAACTGACTGTTATATTGTTATAAATATTCTGCAATTGTTTTTTGCAGTTAGAAGGACACGAGTTTCGTGTTTTTGACATTCTATTCTTATTTGTTGTCATGTATCTTGTTTATGTAGGTACCTACTTATTATTTAGGTGTGACTCTTCGTATTTAGATGCCTTAGCCAAAGTAAATTTGACTACGTCCCAAAGTCTAAGTCCTTGTTGAGGTCCAAATATCTTTTCTTTAATGCGATGCTACGATTTAATATTATTTAAGTAATTTAAATCTACATAGAGTTTGAATTATTAATAAATCTTAGCAAAACATAGATGCCAAATACTCTCAGTTAAATATAATACTATTTATCACATACCTGCTGACTTGTGCATGACAGCCAGTTAAGCATGGAACAACTATTAGACAAATGATCCTTTTTGCCGATATGAGAAAAGGTATTTCTCATACCTTCTCACCTTTTCTTACATATTTATGAGCCCAAAATTACTTGGCTGTTCCCCTACAATGTTATCAGTATGTGCTGGCATGCGATTTTTACCGTGACCTTCGCTTCTTTACTTTATTTAATCTACTCCCCCAATCCCACGAGGGTTTTATATTACTTCAGATTGTTTTTCCAATAAAAAAAATAACAAATACACACAATTTCATATAATTTATTATTTTTGTTACCATAGGTTGAGATAAAGCAGGCATTATTTCATAAAAAAATATACCTACAAATATATACATTATTTATGAAAGATATTATACCCCTTTTTGATGTGTATTTAAAGTCTTTAGGCGTAATCATAAATCAACAGAGGGTTACGATAAAGAGTGCAGACGGATTGACGGATCAGTCGCCGTGGTAGCCTCCGCCGGTGATGCCCGACGGTCTAAGAGGGACTTTATCACGTGTGCGACCCCGGCCCATATCAACCTCGAACCTCCCTTCGCATGAATAAATAAAAGCTCAATTTGTAGCGCGCGTTTGACCGCTCTGATACCAACTGGTTATGTAAAACCAATCGCGTCTGCAAGCTGCCCTGCTGTTGTTTAACTCTTTATTGAATAGCGTGGGGACGCCCGACTCGCGGCGTAATAGGCGGTGCTTTAGGGAGAATTGATTATTTTTATTAGGTACGATTTTGTTGATTTTATTGACGACATTGAATTATTTATAGACGTTTAAATAAAAATTCCTCTACTTCATTCTTTATTCGACAAAATTTGTATTTTATTCTTGAAATTCGATCAACCCTAAACTATCGCTTCTGAAATATTGTAATACTTTTTGTAATCTTTGACGTGCTGACGACGTTTGTTTAAACCCGAGTCGAGGTATTCATTAAGTGATGACATATTGTAACCTGTGTGTATGAACCTGAAAGTAACTCGAGCCGTGTTACTACGAGCTCCCCTTCCTGTCGACGCGTCAAAGGATCAAATTGCATTGTTTACGTGAACAAGGATCTTAGGGGCTTAGAGATCATGTAGTAAGTATACTATGTCAATACGAGTGTGTGAATTGGTATGTTTAGCATTATTAGCTTTTGTACAATCGAATACATTTTAAAGTTTATTGCACAGTCCGAAACGTTTACGTTTACACTTACTCCGCGATTATTGTTCTTGTCTTACCTATTATTTTGTTTTCTGAGACAGATACCTAGTTGGACTTTTAACATGACAACACATGGTTATTGAGGATACCTACTCTTTGTACATTCTAAGAGCAAAAATATGTCACGTAAAAAAACTTCATATTGTAGCTGCAGACTGCTTTGCTTAGCTCTCTCGGATACCATTTTCTGATTGCATCTCTAGAAGTTATCAATTAGTTGGAAAAAAATACTCCGTGGTTTCGACTAGGATTACAAAAATATGGAATTGCATGACCGTGCGTTGGTGTAATGTAGGCATTAGTGAGTCACTAGGGAAACCCTTTCGTGACTCAAGTTGTTACCTACCACAAGCATCGCAGTCTCACCCTTCGATAATGTTGTTGCTTGTTGTTCAACCTTTAACTCTTATTAAACGCGCTAATAATTTTCAAATTGCGTAGGTATTTCAATATTCCTTTTTATAGTTTATTTTCCTTATGCTGTTATCTACATATAGTTTTTTTTTTGTTTTTTTATTTATAAGTATTTGAGCGCTGAACTTTCATGTAAAATTTTGTGGATGTGATGGAATAAGGTTAACTTTTACTTTTTCTATAATACTTAGGTATAAAATCTTTTGAGGAACATTGACTGTCGCTTTTAAATAATATTTAAATTTACCTACATTTTATTTAACAATCAACATTATTCAGCGGACTATTTGTTTTTTAAACTACGCCAAAAAAAAATTCTCCCTCATCAAGTAGGATGGCCTGTACAACGTTTTTGTCAATGCACAACCCTTTTAAGTTAATCTTTGCTAATGACCAAGTTTGTCATGAATGGAAATCGCATAAACAAATATTTGTATTATGCAAATAGTGATTATTGTCATGCTCATATGCATTCTCTTTTCGTATGCGCATGGCTTGCAGCCAAAGTATTCGCATTATACAACGCCACGCCTGCCTGTGCTCGATACAAAGGAAATCAGATCAATCACGACACTGAAACTCCGGGTAATAATTAATACCATTTTATTAACTATTATTTAGGTCACTTGTGTTTGGTTTGTCCATTCACTATTGTTAGTCGTGGTTTATCTAAGCTCTGTCATCTAGTTATCGATATTTGTTGTAAGCTTAGGCTAACGGTGAATGTTTTGTGTTCACATATATAGCTAGGATACAAAAGGTTGCCATTTAAACTTTAGGTATTTATAAATTGTTTAATAAATTTCTTAGTGATATTAAAGAAATGAAATTAAAATAAATGAATACTGAGATTTATTATTATTTATTATACAATACAAATACAAATCGTTTATTAACACAAAATAATGTTGTTTCGTTATGGTGAACCCTGTCTCCTGCATGAGCTGTACTGTATAACAGGAGACAGTGTCTTCCAATAATGATCATACAAAAAAGAATGGAAAAAGAGGTTAAGTATTGTATGTGTTTGTGTGTGTGTGTTATTGTGTGTGTGTGTAATGGTATATAAAAAATAATATATATAAATGACATTATGTTTTATTATATAATTGTAACATTATTAGGTACATTGTATTAATATATTTATTGTAAGATGATAGCCACAATTAATATACATACCTATTTTGACGGATTTTATTGAATTGATAGTTGTATTTTTTCAGAATTAAATTTGTTTTATTTACCTAAATATTTTATTTAATATATAAATGTAAATTAAGGTTTTGCTTAAATATTAGTTTGGCTGTCTTGTTTATCTTGTTAATGGTCTATTCATTTATTACGTTTTTATTTTTATACTTATTATTGCCATTTTATCGTTTATTTTTACGATGTTTGAGATTTTTTAATTAACTAATAATAATAATTGAAAATTAAATAATAATAAACTTAGTAGTCACAAATATTATTTAACATTATTTTTTTTATTTCGTGAAGGTAGTATGTAAGAAGACACGGCATTTTTCGAAAGTATAATGCAGAAACATTGTCTAATTAACGAATAATAACGTCTATAACGTCTAATAGTAACTACTAAGGTATGGTAATAGCAAACATAATTAAGAATAAATTGGGGTGTATTCGTCATATTGAAACATGCAGACGGTTGGGATGGGATCTGTATGTCTCCTGAATAAAGAAAATAGACAAATATATTAAATATAAAAGTATTAGTATTAATCTGTACTTCGGATGCAGATCCCGGTTGTTAATGCTGTCCGCGGTGCTGCTGTCAATTCTACAGGGCTACATCACATCTCACTCACTGTTAGGGTACACTTTCCTGTAGTTAGGGCAGCCAAGAATTATTTAATTATTTAATTTAGAAATCTTTTTTAATTTAATTATTAATTTAATCCTTTTTTTTTTCTTTTTTAATTTAATTTAATTCAATATTGGATATCTGTAATTTTATTTGTGTTATTGTTTTTTGTTTAATTGAATTTCTATATCTTTTGGTTGTATTTCTTGTTTTTTCTCCTTTTCTTTGACACCTAAGTATCAGTAATAAAGTATGTTTCCTAATTTGGCCAATGTATAAACTCAATTATATACTAACCTTTATGTTCTATAATGTGCTGTGGAAATGAATTAATAAATAAATAAATAAATATAATTTAATGTTCTAGGAAGTTAGTTGACACATCATTCAGTAACACGGGTTAATAGCAGTTCCTATCTACCTACTACATATGCATTACGTTTATTATTGTTTCAGTTTTTGTAGACGAGCTATCGTAAATAATACCGACTCTGTTAAAGTGCTAGGTTTTGTTTCAAATGATGTCACGTCTAATTTATTATCGTATACCACCTACATACTAAAGTATATTTTTATTAGTGTAGGATTTAGGAAGAAACTGATTATAGGCCAGTATACCTAAATGTTTTTACGATTTCCAGTGAAACTTTCTATATATTTTTTTCAAATTTCCAACCATACCTATAATATCCCCTATTAGGGGGCAAAGGTCGCCGCTTCATGTCGTCTGTTAAAAAAAAAATGCTTCTGGTCTTTATTATTATACTTACCTAGTTTTATTTTTAAAAATGCGATGTCTGGAAAATATATTTTATATATAAAAATAATCATCTTTTATGGTGATATTAATTGCATTAAAATCTTATTTTTATAAATTAATTTCAGATTAATATAAAAAATATATAATAATAAATATCTTATCTTTAAATAATATAAATAATTATTAACTGAAAAGAAATAAATAAACGAAATTGAGTAAAATTGGACTTTAAATAGAAACTAAAAAATAAAACAATTCCAAGGGTTCCGTCGCCAATAAGGTTGAGAACCGCTGAACTAAAACTGAGATCGGTTCAAATCATCTCAACGATTCTCGAAAAATATAAGAATATCCCTAATACATAATAATATATATGTATAGTGTATAGTCTATTATTGCGTACATATTTGTATGTATTGGTATGTATATTAATATGTATTGTTTTATTTTAGATTAATTTATTTAATATTTTTAATTAAGTTTCATATTCAAAACCTCATAATCAAAATTCTAGAAAACACTAAGTTGTCTGGCCTATAGGCTGTAACAGCTAGTTCATCTGAGAATGATGTTCAAATGTATCCAGTCTGATGCGGCGCAAGCCTAATATGTCTCTGAAATGTCCGTATTTTTATTCCCCAGAAAGTTAGTAGACTACATTTCTTAAAAGTACCTCAGACTTAAAAATGCTGTGTGCGAGCGAGAGGGATGCAAACTTTAAACGCTCGTTAATGCATTGATCTATTATTTAATGCGATATAGCAAAAAAGTTATAGGTATACTAAGTAAAGTCACGAACGTTTCCCTTTCGGGGTGGTCAGAAACCACGCTTATCTAGAAGCGGATTCACATTTAGCCAACTTTACTATAGGCCAATCAAGACATGTGGCAAGGTCGTCGATGTCTCCAGCGTACCAAACTCGAGAAATATCACAAATTAATTAAATATTAATAATTTAAATTAATAAATATTATTGTGACCCGTCTAAATCCACGAACTTAACCGCTAGCGGCTAGACCATGGAGGCAGTATTTTACTATTTATTAGATTTGAATCATAAGAAATATAAAAAGTAATTCTTCATACAATGTTATTCTCAACAACAGCAAGTAATAACAAATTATCTGCTACATTAAGTAGGTAAATATATATTTACATTGCGGTAAAATAACAACAGGTTAATAAGAATAATAAGTGTTATTTGCCAAGGTCTCACTGAGCATACATTCACAAAAGTAAAAAATAAATAAAAGGCTTCGCGTGAGCAAGGTGCGATGGAGCTCGCATGTCGAATAATTATGGACAGCTGACTCTAGCTAAGTCCCCAAAACGAGCAATCGCATTTGGCAAAAGCCAACTGCACATCAGTAGATAGCAATCTGTAAACCACGAACACGGATGGATACTGCGCTTGTGCGGGGTTAAAAAGTTAGCGAACAGCTTTATTATTGCGGTCGCGGTTTCAGCGTTTACCCAGACTGCACCAGACCGTGAATACAAGCACAAATTACGCAATAATGCAACCTTTTATTCATGCGTTTAAATTTTTGTTTACAATTTAAACAAACCTTAATAATAGCCTTGTGATGTATAAAGAGCACCGTCAACGACTAATTGAGTTGCTTGTAAATTGTGCAAACTACAGAATATGGTAGAGCACAAAAGCTTTTAAACCATTTAACATAACGAGTACGACCTACCTATCATCTTTAATTATTATGTGAAAATGCGTAAAACTAATAAAATGTTTACGGTCTATGAACAAGAAGTAAAAAATATGATTAATTGTTTGCAAAATGACTAACGTTGAAGATACAAAGCTAGTTTTAAAATTCCTTGCGTGAAGCTTTAAAAGTAAACGGCACTGCATAATGAATAAATGGTATAATAAAAATATAAAAAAGCTGATTTAAGTTCAACTCAGTCTGAAATGTTGACATGGGCCTGGGCTGCCTGTTTTATTTTAACTTTTAGTTCATATTCTTCACGGCCTATCTTTAAACTTTGCCTTTAGTTATTATAGTAGAATTGGAAATTAAAAATCGTTCAACTGTCCTTAGTCAGTTAGCCGCGTGATTGCCTTGTTCAACTGACGGAGAGCCGTGTACGCTTGACTAGGCGCTTTTGATGCTCTCATCCACTTTTCAGTGAAGCTGCTTTGAATCGCTTTCACGAATCACTGCTCCGAACCCTCATAAAGCTGGCTGCTGTTCTGTATTAATTAACATTGAAATAAAGCTTCTCTGCATATTAATATTGTCCGTGTTTATTTACTGATTTGATTCAACTAACTACCTTGTTGATTTATTACACTTCGCAAGATCATGTTTATTACTTGCTCGTTTTATTGGAGCAATGTATGATTCTAGATCCTTACTGAGACCAAATATGTCAGGATCAAAGATATTGTGTACGACTTAGATACTTTGTCACATTGTGTCACATTATCTATTCTATAAATTTGTATTGAATTAGTAGCAATAAATAGTAAATGTCACAATAATGTCCCAAGGCGTTAATGATTTGTAGTTACTAATAACTCATATACTATTCTTTCTAAAACTAATACTAAATCTCTAGCGTACCAATCTTGAGAAATAACACAAATAAATAAATGTATTAATATAAATTAATAAATGTTATTGTCACGACCAGGAATCGAATTCGGTTTAAATCCACGAACTTAACCGCTAGACCACGGAGGCAGTTTACAACTAATACTAATATTTTATAACGATTTATGTTACTTGTTACAGCCCCAGTGGGACGGCATTAGCCTCTCTATCCCAACTTCGCGAGTACCTACAGACTTCTGGTACCTGCAAGTGCGGCCTGCCTTGTCCGCTGCGACCGGAAACCGTCTTTAGCTTCGATCCTAAGGTAAGAGATTGCTTTGTACATCACGTCAACATGGGGCCATTCATTTATTACAAAAGAAAATTTAGGGTGAAGGGGATGGACCATGTCCTTTTTTTTCTTACAAGGGGGTGAGAGGGTCTAGTTAGTTCTTGTAAGATTTCAATAAATCGTAAAACTAAGATTATTCCAGTAGCAGATCCACTTTCCAAGTGGGCTTTAAACCCGTTGCACTGATCAAAATCAAAAAATATAAAGATGATTTTAATTTTCTTAGATACGTAATAAATATTAAATGGGAAGGAAAAGGGTCAAAACTGTCAAAAATCGTTTACGTAATAAGTAAGTGGCCTTATGCAATAGCTTCATTTTCGACCCATAATATCCGACTTATGGAGATCCTTAGGTCAAAACCTATCACGCAGTCCTAGTGCGGGTTGGTGGATAATACTGATTGGTTGGTGCTACAACTTTATTACAGATTTATATTTACATCGCTTTAGATTTCTGATCTTAATAATCTTAATAAATCAATTTACCCTCTTTCTGAATAGCAGACTCTCGTTTTCAAGTTTTATAAACTATTTTAATAATATTCAGACCAATGGAAACCTGGAAAATAGAATGTTCTGAGTCGACTTAACCCGTCAAGCCAAGTCAGTTCTTTCCACTGTTATATTTATTTCCCCAGTGAAATCCTCAGCATTCACATTTTGTACTTTACCAAGCGACTATTATAAATATTATTACAAAAGTTAACACAATTACGAGTACGTTACTTACCTGTTATTTTTTTTATTGAGTGATAAAAACTCAATAATTATAAATTATTTAAATATATTACTGCATAACACTAAGCAATAAGCTTTGATTTGTGGCTAGTATAAGCGTAGTTATTTAAATGCGCACAGGTGCAAATACTGATTAAAAATTCAATATCGAAAATTGGATGCTTTTTGTCGAGTGTAAATTACAATACTAATTAATTACTGATACCAGCTCGTGAATTGAGCTTCAGCGATCAATACGTTTTTAATTAATTTGCTTGTTTAAAGTATCAATGATTCGTGAACAAATATTTCTCATGTTAAAAGTTATTTTATTAAGCAAAAATCAGGAGGTACCTAACCTAACTTAACATTGCAAAATATGTAACAACATTTCAAAGCGTTTGTGTTTTACTAAAGTGCTATCAACTGTTTTTATTAGTGATCTATCTAACCACGTTATCGGTAAAGCAGCTGGAAACACTCTGTCTGCGTGTGAAGTCAACTTAAGTTTATTTATATAATAATATATTTGTTGCTTATCTTATTAGATATAATATGGCGCGGTTGTGGCTCGGTTGTAAGAACGCTTTTCTTAATATCCTCCGGCATGTACCAATGAGAATGACACTTTCTTACGTAGATTTGTCATAGATTTACAACACCACCGTTCCCGTGCCTCGGGAGCACATTAAGCCGTTGGTCCCGGTTCCACTAATACTAACTTGTGGACTTAACAATTGACATCAGTTCCTCGCCAGGCAGCGTGGCGAGTGTAGACCAAGTTGTCCAGATATATGTTCTGAAAGGCCCACCTCCAACAGTGGAGGTCTAGGACGCTGTGTTCTTGGGGCTATAATAAATAAATGAATATTTTTTGCTTGTCGGTTCCACAACCAACTTTGTAAGGTTGTAACCAATTGTCAACTAAATATATGCAGTTATGGCCAAACAGATGATATGTAAGTAGGTGTAAATGATATAATCCTTAACTAAAAATAAATTCAAAGACTGAGAATTACTTTTACGAATTAGATGTGCAAATTTAAACACACGGTTACTTGAGAACAAAACTCGGCTGCGAAGTGGCACTTTCAAACTTTTTATGTGCAGACTACGATCACGGCAAGCGCAAATGTGTCATTTATATCCATTATGAATGTTTATAGCGCCACTCGACAAAAAGAGGAAGCATTGTGAAAGCATTATTTAGTTAAATGTCTTCGCAGGACCGACTCCGAAATGCATGGTTTTTACCCTCATGTTTAAATCTTTAATAATAAATAGCACTTGCAAAACGTTTTTTATTTTGATGTATTTTATCACTATGATACCTATAACTAGCAGCGTGTATAAGTACGCCTTTTAGGTAGGTATGTTACATTTTAAACTTATAGTTAAAGCTATGGTGCGTAATTTCAATCTGGAAAAAGCAACCGATTCTTGATAGTTGAGTTCCTGAGGCAATTTGAAAATTTTTTTGTATAGTAACTCATAACCCCATATTTATAGCATCTCTACATTTTTTTTTTCCTCTAAGTTTGCTACACATATTTTAAAAAATAAATCCGCTTTCGCAAACCGTACTTACGTTTCGGATAACATTTTTTTAAACAAAGAGTAACCTCACGTATTTTTGTGCTACCGCCTTTCTATTCGGTTTCTAAACTTTTTTTTTACATTTTGACACTCATCCTTTTTTTTTCCGATTCCGTACATTTGGGGTTATAAAGTTTCGAAATTGCCTCGGGAACTAAATACCAAGTAATCCGGTTTCCAGACTGAAATAACGCACCATTGACTTATCTATTACTTTCTATTCGCGATAGCAAAAAAATATAAAGTAAACAAACAGCTGTCAAATATGAAATAGGTTAACCAGTCTGATTTCTGATGGAAACACAAAAAGCGTAAATTAAAAAATAAATAATCGTGTGTATTAAATATTAATTATTTAAATGTGTAAAATATATATTTAAGTAAAAAATTAGCTACATCTGAATAATACACACGATGGATATCTATTAGGTATTTTTGTTAAATGTTTATAGGTATATGATACCTCTTACTACTACTAAATCTTGTTACTTATAATAACTGGAACCCTTCATTAAAATATCTTGCTAATAAATTAATAGAAAATGATTTCCTATATTGTTTCATTGTAATAACTGCAATTAGGTTATTTACTCGTCTGTGGCAAATCTGTGACGTTTCGCTTCTTGATCATGTTGTATTTACTTTGAGGTACACTCAGCGACACCTTTACTTACTCATGGAATTCTAAAATAAGCTTTATTACCATATATATAAGATCTTGTATAATGGGAAATATGGGAGATAGTTGTGAACGAAGGCGCAATATTCCATGATTAACGTCTCCGCGAGCGTCCATTAATGTAATTTATAGACAGTCTTGCGACGTGTCAAGGTGATATATAAATGCTCCAATTATATTCGATTCGATGCTGTTGAAATTATACCTTACACAGTATCCCACACTTGAAGCCATTTATTACTTTCAGATATTAAATAAGCAAATAATTGCAAAAATTTAAATCCGTTAGTATATGACGCCCTGTTCTAATTTTGAAATACGTGTTATTGATTTGTTAAGCTTATAGGCTATTCAATACTATACAATGATTGGCATAGTAATTGGCACCATGAGTTAAGTTATATTGAGATAGCTAACGTTTAAAATGTATTTGGGAAATGTAAAAATAATAATAAAAAACAATCTATTATAATTTGTGTTGATACCAATATAGTGTTGTATATTGAAGATATTAGAATTTCTTTTGTTTTATTATACAAAAGAAATTCTAATATCTTCAATATGATATTACAGTGCCAATCATTGGTAGGGGTGCCAACAATACGATGGTTTACCCTGAGTATGTTAAGAAATTATAATATTTAGCTAAGTATACGAGTATATAGCTCTATGTACTCGTATGTATATTATTTCGCAACGTATTAATGAAATGTTAGTGACCAATGTTACGTAGCTTTAGGTACATTTATTTTAGCATTTCTATCGCAATAGTTAGGTATTTATTAAACGGCAGCCGAATGTTTTGAGAACAAAAAACCTGCTAGTTATAGCATTTTAATAATTTTTAAGCTATACAACGACTAAATGCGGAGAACGACTGGTAATTGTTATGCAAATTATCTAGGAAAAATAAATTAAGAATACATAACTAGGTAGTTATAGATGGGAATCTTAATGGTGGCTAATTACCTATTGTTAATAGAATCGTAGGTAAATAGCGTTAATATATTCTTAATCTATTGAGCGCCCCGAGACCTTTATGTTAGATGTATAAAAATCTCAAAACTATTAATCACAATTATTATTTTTAGATTTATACGCATTTTATTAAGTATAAAATACCTTATTTGCTACGTTTCAAAGGCTTTGCAGCCATCATGGTCGCGGCAGAACTTAAGATATTGCTCGTCCCAATGTCACTCTGTTTCCGTCCCAATGTCACTCTATGCTCGTCCCATTGTCACTCTGTAACCGTCCCGATGTCACTCGGTAACTATCCCAATGTCACTCTGTAACTATCCCAATGTCACTCTGTAACTGTCCCAATGTCTCCGTTTTCGAGAACTACCCCTAACAAAACTGGCCTGAGGCTTGTTACACGCGAATCTTTCGATAAACGAGTATGTATGATAGCATCCCACGTGCTTTGTTATCACGTTTCACGATCCCTGTGTGTACATTTTAATTTATATGAATTTAACATGACATTGTTTACTATTTTTACTACATCATCATCACAGCTAAACATAGGCCTTCCAGATCACAACGTATCTGATTAATTCGGCCTACACTCGCCACGCTGCGGTCAGAGGGGCTTTTACTATAATTGCCAGATTATTCAAAATATTAAAACACCATCTAAGTAGTAACTACGAGTATACTCAATGTATTTCTATAATTATAAAGTCCCCATTATGATTTGTTATGCCATGGTGATATCATTGCGGCTATGGCCACGTGTTTGCCGGCCTCTTATGCGTGATGAATTCGCTCCATACTTATAGCTAAGTACACACTACTTATTGGCATTGACTTATATTTTATCGGTATAAATAATAACTTGCTCATAGATTTCCCGTAATTATTTTAATACAAATGAAAAATAATCAAAAAAATAAAAACTTTGATTATCACCTTGTCTCTTTCAATCAATGTGCGATAATAAAATAATATAATACTAAACTTGATAAAATATGTGCAACTGGGTATACAAGAAATGAAGTTATCAAATAAATCTAAATAGTTATACTCTACATATTCCTAATATAAATATTTAAAAAAAAATTGTAACCTTGCCGATTGGGAACAGGGGTCAGCTAACACCGATTTAAAGTCGTAAATCAGGTAGGTATTGCCTTTCGCTCTGGCTCCTGGCACAGTCCCCTAAGATGTGTTCTACATCTTCTACTTCACCACAAAATTCACAGTTAGGTGAAACAGTGTTTTTCAAAAGGAAATCGAATTTGCTTAAGGAAATGTGCCCAGGGCGAAGGCTAAATGCATTAACAACAAGTAATCTATTAAGTTTGTATACAGAAATCATTTGCATATGAAGAGGCTCAACCACCTGTTTTGTACCAGATGACTTTATCTATAAATATTTTAAAATTTAATTTTTCAATAAATCAAGGCACTTGCAGTTGGATTTGGGTAAAGTTCGGAATAATGAGGTGACACAATTCAAAACCTTTTTGTAATCCGTTCTTAGCCAGTGCATCAGCTAGTATATCAGTTATTATAGAGTTTACATAGTTTCATTGATAAAGATTTTAAATTAATATTTATATTTTATTTTATATTATTAGGTAAACCATACAGCACTTAACATTATTATTGGCAGAATAGTAACAATTTGCCTTTAGAGGTTTACACAAGTAGCATGCATTTGGTTTTTGTACAAATATGTAGCAAAAATAAAGAGAAACGCACTTTCGACAGACAACTCAAACCCATAAATACATACACTTTATGTTCAACAATAAGCTTTATACTACAAAAAAAATATAGTATAAAAGCGAGTTAGCTTTAAACATTATGGCATTGTGAAAACTTAGCTTTGTGTTCAAAGCTGTCGCGAACACCTAAAAAGTTATACCTAACTTCTCTCTGAAGCGCAGTCGGAGTCTGGGATTTACAAAAGATAATTTTATTTGTCAGTCTTAAAATTGTTCCTTCATTCTGCTTCTATCCAATAAAGGTTTACTCTGCAAAACCTGTGCGACGGACAAGTTAATTCTGTCAAAGCTCGCATTTACTACGACCTCCTCGCTTTGCCTTTGTATGCACTTGAAATGTACAAATTGCACCGCGGCCCGGAGGGAGGTCGGTGTACTGCCTCCCTCTTGTCCCCCTACTACCCTCTAGTCGGGAGCGTCGATTTCTCTTTGTTCTGTTCAGCATTCGTCTAAGATGCAGCTTCGATTTCAGTTTCAAATTCAATTCAAGAGAACTTAAGAGACGGATGGGATTACTTACATCAACAGTGTTCGTTTCTATCTTGAGGCGGTTTTCTTATGTACCTCCTATGCTTTGTTTTCTGCAAATCCAAATATACATACTTGCTATTCTCATATGAAGAATCGCCTAATTATACTGTTTTATGATTTCTTTTCCCTGCATAGGTACTGTTCACATATTTGTTTCCCCATTATGTATGATGTTTATAAACTGCGTTGGTAATTGATGATGCTTGTCCTAGCTATTAGAGTATTATTACCAAACAATTAGAGGCCTTTGTATTGACCATGTAGGTCTTTTTATGAGATTCCTAATTGAAATCTCCAAAGTTCTCCCTCTCTCCATTTATACTTTATTTTAGCTAGAAAATGCTGATTTCGTATTAGCCGCCATTAGTTCATTTTGATTATTTACCGTTAATATCAAATATCTATCTCTTCAGCTTGAAATGTTTGACATATGTACGAGTATATGAGACTCTACCATCAACAATAAAAGCCACATGTAATTTTTCAACATCTTTATGAAATTAGTTATCTGTGTAGGAATAATTTTGGGTCATGTTAACATTACTTCATTTTAGTATTTGTCTTTAAGTAGGTTGTTTTTGCGCAAGTTTTTTTGCATATTCAAGGTCGTAGTCGACAACTATCCAACTTGTATGTGCGTCGTTAGCTCACGCTCTGACAAATATACTTACAATTAAGTCCCTTTTGTAGTGATCATAGAGTTTAATTTTAGTTCTCCGTTGTCTTTATAGGTAAACGAGTAATATTCCTACTATAAATTACTTTTTTATCATGAATTTACAGTCCAATAAGTTTTAAAATAATTAATTTAAGTGTTATTGAATCGACAATTCTTTTTAATAATTTCTGACAATGCTGTTTTAGAGTGTTATAGATTAAATTCCTATGAATGTTGTACCTACGACAGAATGATGTCTTATCAATCAGTCTGGTAATTTCCGTATTATCTTTTGTTTTTGTTCAATATCAAGGACATGCTTTATTTAAATATAGGTATATACGAGTAAGTACTTGTAACTAATATTTTGATATAAATATTGTATTAAAAGGTAAACTATTTAATTAATTAATTACTAGTGACATTTTAACTATCAACCTTGCCCAATTGTTGTCGTCTCCTTGAGTAGTGTGTTTCCTCGTCCACAAGAGGCCGTTCCGTATAGTGATTGCTTCAGATAGCTGCCTCGACATTTGAACAGCGCCGGCGCGTAAGGTCATACACGATCTCAACTTTCGATATTGTCTTCATTTATGGTACTCTTTCGAATACTGGAAATACATTGTTGGTTTAGTTTTATAGTCGCGTATGCCGTTATGGCCTCGCCTCAACTACAATTTATTATCATTTAAAGAGCGGTGCGTGGTGGATCGGTTGTAAGAAAGCTTTCCTTAAAATCCTAAAAAGGTCGGTTCCAACCTCGGCATGTAGGGAGAAGACAAATTTCTAAGCATTCCATGGATTCACCGTGCGGGTGCCGGGTCCATCTTGTGTGGGTAGAAGTACATTTTCTTACGTACATTTGTCATAGATTACGTTTATTAAGTCGTCTGTCCAGGTTCCACTAATACCAACTTGTGGATCGAATTCTCCTGTAATTTCTGGATTGCCCTTCTCCAGCAGTAGAGGTCAAGGACTATGTATTCTACGGGCTGTGATGATGAAAGGTACAATATTTCTTTAAAAAAGAACCACGGTACAATAATCATAAACTTATCTATTATCAAGTGTCATCACGACCGTTTGTCTTTCGGGGTGGTCAGAAACCACGTTTTTTTTCAAAGAGCCTTTTTTCTTTAGCCAACTTTATTATAGATAGACTCATCATGTCAAGTGGCAAGCTCGTCATGTCTTTAGCTTACCAAACTTGAGCAATATCACAAATAAATTAAATAAGTTATTGTGTCCCGACCGGGAATCGAACCTAAACTGCTAGACACGGAGACAGTAAAATATGTGTTCTAGGAGCTGTGTGGGCGATAATGGACTAATTAGATAAACAATTAAAGTATTATCAAATATCATGTTATTCACTCAATTTTATTCACCAAACCAGTTTTAAAAAACAATCCATCTATCATAAAATTACATTTTTATATAATTATAAAAAGAGGTCCGTCACAGTCTGTGATGATGAAAGGTACAAGATTTCTTAAAGAAGAACCACGATCCAATAATAATAAATTTATCCATTATCATATTGATGTTAAACTAAAGTAGTGGTCCACGAGTGTAGTGCGTTTAAATTGACTACCAGGTAATTACTACCAGAAATACAAGCTCTCAGATCTTCTCTGGCAATTAGGTGGCTTCTATAAACATATTTTTCCATAACATTAATTGGCCTGTAATTGCCAACATCCTTCCTGATATAGTCAGTGCCATTTATTATCCTAATAAATGTTTTTCAACGTAAACTACTAAACATTATTTATTTGCTTGCGGTAAACAGTAATCAATATTTATTTATATTACTAATTACCTATTAAACATGCTATTGCATTTTTTAGTATTAGTGGCAGATTAAACTGTAAGTAGTATTTAAAGATATTGTGTACATGATAATACAACAAGTTGAAACAGTGAAATAAAATCTTGCATTATTAGGCACATCCTACTTTGAATTTCTCCGTTTTGTAAGCACTGATGTTTGTTCTACTTAATTTGTATCACGGCAGCTCGAATTGTTTATCTATTCACTTAGCTTACAAAACGTTAAACATAGTTGTAATGTTGATACTCGGCGGTATCTCGTCGCGTACAGTCGAGACTTTCTCGCCGCTCGGAGAAAGTAACCAACGAGGCCCGGAGCCGTTCTCTAACCTTATGCTTTGTCGATTACATTAATAAATGCTCCATTATATCCGTATATAGTATGTCCAAATTTATAGCAACTTGAGTATCGAACGAAGTTCATATGGCTACCTATTCGTTGTCGCAGAAATGTCTGAAACCTCTACTTACTTTTTTCCATTATCAATGAGCTAGTGACACCTTAAGAATAAATTCATCATATCTTTCCTCATTTCAAGATAAGTCTCTTAGTTCCTCACACAATTCTGTTCGGTCTATACCATCGCACCACTCTGGATTTATTTATAAACTCTATTGCACAAAATATATATATATAGTGTCTTCTACAGTGTCCCTAAGGTTGGCTGTCAGAGAATGTTTATCGACATTAAGTCCACCCCTTGTATACATTGTGTAATAGAGTTTTAATAAATAAATGCGTGGTGGTGGCTCGGTTGTAAGAACGCGTTCCTTAAATCCTACAAAGGTCGGTTCAAACCCACCTGGCATGTACCAATGAGAAATACACTTTTCTTACGTACATTTGTCATAGATTTACAACACCACCGTTCCCGTGTCTCGGAAAACACGTTAAGCCGTCGGTCCCGGTTTTACTAATACCAACTTGTGGAATCGTTAATAAATTGTCATATAAAAAATTGACATCATAACCTCGCCAAGCCGTCTGACCAGCGTGGCGACTGCAGGCCAAATTCTCCAGATATATGTTCTGAAAGGCCCATCTCCTGCAGTGGAGGTCTAGGACGCTGTGTAATGATGATGATGAAATAAAAATAAATACAAGTAAATTTATCTAACCTACGGCCTCAAATATGCAGACGTACATACAGATGACGGAAGTATATGACCTATTTAATTTAGTTGGTACTTTACGTAGCGCAGGACATGTTGCTTAGCATCTATTCGTTTCCTTCTTTGTTTTATTCATCTTTTATGCTCTCAGATTTAATTTAATGTACTAATATTCTTTTCATTTACTTAAGCATACCTTCAATAGAAAATACTATGGTGTGGACCTTAAAAGGTGTCATACAAAACGGTGTGTTTTTATTGGGTATTTGAGTTTAGTGTATGTTTCGTACGTTCGAGTGCACAGTGATGTTGAGATAGTTGCTTACAGGTAATATTCTTGTCTTGTTTAGGTTTAATATTATAACAGTATTGTTACTGTTCTTCGAAGAAATTGATCAACGACAGTGTCGGATATTTCAGATCGTGCATTTCAAACTGTTAATTGTCATTTTTATCCAATCATAGCTTTATTTATTTATTGAAGTATAACGACTAATAACAAAATACCTAGGAAAAATTAATATAGAAACGTAAAGAGTCAATTAGAAGTTACCGCAAATGAAAAACTTAAACAAATGAATTTAGTAAAGTAATTTTATCAAGTTTTTGAATGGTATGAGTATGTGCTGCATTACACTTCACATCATTCATCATCAACTACGGTCGTGATGATACTGATCATTCATCATCATTACAGCCCCTAGAACACAGCGTCCTAGACCTTCACTGCAGGAGATGGGCCTTCCAGAACATATATCTGGAGAATTTGGCCTAGACTCACCACGCTTGCCAGACGGGTTGGCGAGGATATTATGTCAATTTTTTTAATTATAATTTATTCCAAGAACAAGCGATTACACTTCATCTATTGAAAATAATGTACCAAAAAATGTCAAAATTCATAATGATTTATAATATATAATAAGACAACTGATAAATAATTCGCATAGATCTGCTAACATAATAGATATGGAGATAGTATGGTTGACATCATACTTGGAGTAACGGGGTCTAAACCCTCGTATAAGACAACGTACGAGTAGAATGGGACGTGGGGGATGTTTGTTCCAAATAGACTAATGGTCAGATGATTATGGAATAATATGTAGGTATTTTATTTATTATCTATCGTTTTGTACTCGTACAGTGGATGGGTTGAATTGAATGTTACTATAATTCGAATCGTGTTCAATTTACAATCCAGAATAGCGGTGTAGAGATGCGGCAGTAGGTACTCGGCACTGACTTGTGCTTTGTTTGCGCCCCTTGTTTATTGACCATTGTATATACTTGAGATCGACTCCCGATGTGCCGGGAATAGACTCATATATTTTGTTGTTACAACTTGTGTATAATTTAGTGTATACATACTGACAATTCAAATATTACCATTTAATTTATTTGTTTGTTGTAATTATGTATATTAAATAAGTTGACTCTATACCAAATAATCAGCGTGTCTTTAATAATTCGAATGTCGCGTGCGTCAATCTTATTTTATGAACGTAGATATTGATATTAGCATTTTTGTTTTAAAGAACGTTATGAATAAAGCTTTCATTATTCCGGCGACAACGCCTAAAGCTGTTAAAGCTTTCACTCTTCTACTCGTAAAATACAGAACTTGGTGGACGTGCAAAGAAAATAAACAAAAGACTATTATTTAGTGGCTATAATTTTTACTTTGTCAATAATATAAATAACTCGAAATAAATTTTATAAAGGTGATTCACTCGAAACTGTTGTTAATATATTATGTACTTATGTAGTACCTATAAAGAATACAAAAAAAAACAGGCCTGTTTTGATAACAGAGATTTTTGTCAACAGTATTTTCTTCACCTGACAACTCCCTTGCGGTTTGTATTCTAGGTCAAGGGCATCAATAAATACAATACAAACGTTTACGACCCTCACCCTATTTGTATTGCGTCTTCAACAAACAGACAATAATACGATTAATATTTCACCCTAAACATCGGTTTCTATTACTTTTTTATTTGTTTTATAATAAAAATGCTACATAACAAACCTAATTTTAATGTTGAGACCCCTTGGACTTTAATATTTGGTGTGAACGTATTAATCTGGTAACTTTAACTAATTTCGTATCAATAATGGGATCTGAATATTCACATCCAAAATAGGCAGTAGGTATAGGTAAATCCTATGTATTTCTTATTAATACAATAGCTTAGTTAGGGGACATAATTGACTGACACGGGCCCGAGAGAACAACGTCAACAGACAACACGAGCTGTGACTGAGTATTAGTGAGCATCCCCCTTAATTGGTGACACAAGGACCCCCAAATGACAAATTATCGGCTGACATTCTATTCTCTTGCGTAAATAAACAAATAAACGACCGTCTATCAATGGACTGATTACGGTATACACTCTCTAATAAAGCCGTTCCTAAAGATTTATGCACTGCCCGATTGTTAATATAACATAATTGATTTTAGGGTGGTACCTTGACTGGTGAGCCCGTTAACCACACTAATTTTAAAGCTATCTTTGATATTGATTGACAGCACAATAAGTACCTAGGCTTTATATAAATATTTAGAAAATATCCATTATTATTAACTGCTGTAAGTTGTAGGTGGTTATTTGTACTGGACCTTTTATCATCAGATTAACATAAATGTACGTATTATGCAAATGTCAGTAGATAAGATTATGTTAAAATGAAATTTTAATGTTGATTTTTTTTTTACTATTTTCAATACATACTGATATTATAAATGTGAAAGAAACTTTGTATTTATGTAGGTATGCATTTGTTGTTTGTAACTACACAGGACCGATTTTGATATATAACTTGGAAACTAGGGACGGACATATGCTATATATATGACATCATCATCTAATCACGATGTGATCACGCGGCCACTTGTTGGATTCGGTTCTGCAATGGATGGTCTTATTTAAATGATTTTTTTTGTACCAAGTCTACAGTTTGCGCCACTACTTTTATGTAGTTTGGTAGAAAAATAGGAAATGCCATTTTCAAGATACATATTCTAATAATAGTGCTGGAAATAAATCTTAACAAATATTGAAACAAAATCTTTCGAACTTTGGGTATACTATATACAAGTATGTAGGTATACTTTCAAAGGTATTTTTCACATCCACCAAATTGAATATCTTATGACGACCAGATTAGGATCACCTGGATCCAGAGAAAAGAGATCCTTGGGCATTTGGAATGTACATATTTTAGCTAAACTACTCGTAGGTCGGTTTTACATCGTTGCTACATATATCAAAGCGAGGGTCTCATGATGACCAGCTTTCGAGTAGGTACTTGAATTAGGAGCACGTATCCATTTCAGCTATACTACATAGTTTCTATTTTATTTTCTTATATATATATATTATTCTATCACAGCAATGGACTCATCATTCTGGTAATATCGGCCATATAGAACATACAAATTTAAGCTAAATTACTCATTTTTATGTCATTTGCTACATCTAGCAAAGCGATGGTCACTGGATAACCAGCTAGGGCAATCCGAATAAAGATAACCAACCAGGGCATATGCAACTTTTTTAAGCTGTCATAGTTTTTTTAGTCATTTGCTTCACGGGTGAAGCCAGATCAAACACCTAGAAGTCCTACTCGACAGTTTTGCCAATTACCCAATTTAAGGACATGTTAGTACGTAGTCATTAACCTGCTTTCCAGAGTTTCTCATTAAAATATTACGAAGGTAACTTAAGTATCTAGTGGAGTGTTTAAAGGTAAATCCTAATTATAGTTCATATTAAAGCTTATAAATTAATCAGCAGTAAGCGACAAAGTTCAATAAATTCATAATCTTTTTCATAGGATTTGTCCCACCTATACATTTATTATTTGAAATCCGATCAAGTACGGTCTCTCTATACACATGTTGTATTAGTATAGAGGCATTGTAAAACAATAAGGGCATTGTGGTATATTCATTAACTAGATTGGTTTATATTGAACTGATCTGTCTGAGTGTATTTCTTATCCTAAGACCAAACGTGACAAACGTTCCCGCAAAACTAATCGAAGTCATGTAGCTGCACCAACAGTCGCGAGCTAGCAAGCTTTGAGAGCGCTTATATATTAATATGCATATCGAATGAAACTAGTCTTTAGCATGCATTGTGATAGAATTTCCGACAAATATCGCATGTGACATTCATTGCTTGAAAATTGGCCCCCAAAGTTGGTAGGGACACGTGACAAGAGGCACGTTTTTAGAGTGCGTTTTGTATTGAATAGGCCTATCTATATACATCAATGGTTAACACTGATATATTCGCAGTTACACTATCAAATATAATAGGTATATATCTAACAATAAATAGGTAATGGTCCGCCACTGTTTAAATCTTTACAGTCATGATGGTGCAAATACTGGGTAATGTTTTTGGAGGCTTGTTAATATTTGTACAAACTTCAGTACCTAGTCATGCAAAGCAGCAAATAATACAAACTTCAAATGTGATTGTACGCTAAGTTGTACAAGGACAAGCCTTCCACTAACTGCGGATGATGGAATTACAGTAGTTTTAATATGTTTAACAACAGTACATAACTGAAAGGCTCGTTAGCAACTGGTTCGATAACTAATTAAAACTTCATACAGGTTTTAAAAATCTCTTTCATGCCTCGCTGGAACTTGGATCGGAAATATAAAATCTTATCTTGAATATTAAGTATAACTAAGCGAAAAGCGTGAAGAACACGTTTCTGTAAAATCCGATAATGTAGTTGGAGCGAGAGTTTATTGTAGAAAACTTGCAACGCTATTGGATGTGAAGTGCAGACTAGTTTGTATACTCGTAGATGTATCTATACAAGTACACTCGATAAATGTTAACGTCGTACCATGTGTCATCAAATTAATTTAAAAGCGGAGTTGGACAGCATACAGATCCGACAGCGTTTTGTTCCGTTGTTTATCTGCGGGCGTCCAGGGTGCAATTTGCGTGTGCAACGGTGCACACAGTGGGCGTCCGCCCGTAATGAATAGCGGACATGTTCACAGATACAGCGTCGCACGTTGCATAAAGCAACATAACACTCTCGTTCCGCCCGTGCAGACTACTAAATCACATTAAACGCGATGCGAGGCTTGTATTCGATGCAACTTGATAACTGCTAGTACATATGTAGGTAAACGCTGGTGGCAGTAACTCACAACCGGTGATTTATGGTGAAGCTCGCAGGGACTCTTGTCAATCGTGTACACTGTTGCGGTTGTTTGCATGCGGCCAGCTTGTGACAATGGTTTACATATCGGATTATATATTCAGGCACTGCGTATAATCTGGTGTTGGTGAATTAATTTTGTTGTATGTTTCAGGTGGCGAGTAAGCCGTACCAAGCGCCCACGGGTCCGGAGCTGGCTAAGCTGTGCAACCACAAGCGGAAACTCCTTGCTACGCTGCACGCGCGGGCCAACACCACTCCGCCTCCACAGACAGACCAGAAGAAAGGTGCCTAATTATTATGTCAAGAAAAATACCACATTTTCCGCCATCGGAATTTATATTGTTCGAGTAGATATTCAATAAACATTTATTGTGGCTGAATTAAGGATACAGGGAATCGTATTTTTTCGTATAATCGTTTAATCGTATATATGTACTTATATTAAAGTAAATTTATTACTCGTTTTTTTTTTAAAGAATCTTGTTTTAAGATTTAGACATCTAAAATGTCGCCAGTTCAAAATGTTATTTGATAGTTCACACATATAATAATTTAATTAACTTACATAATATAATCTCAGTTAAAGAAAAAAATGGTATCTCAACATTTCTTAAATTGAAAAGCTTTCCGACAGAACAATTAAGGACAAGACAGCAAACAATTTACATTTTAAGGAAACTTGATGTTCAATTTGTTAAATAAACAGACGAAATGAGATAACAATAAACAAATTATTATTCCTGTCATAAGAAAGAGGGGAGAAGCATGGAATGAAAGGAAATTTGTGGACGAAATAACAGAGGCAAATTGTGTTTAGTGGATGTTGCGCAGTATTGATGTGGAGAACGGCGAACGGGGTGGATGTCTTATTATCCTTAAGCTTTCGCCACACAGCAGGCATGAGCGGGGCGGACGGCGAGACCTTAGCACGACTTGGGCATGGATTCCATGCCAGCATATTACACTGCGGACATGAGTGGGGTGGCATCCACGTGCGATTGGCATAGTAGTAAATCGCAATTCACCATTCATTGTAGCTATGTTAAGCGATTCAGACGTAGAAAAAAATATGTAGATACTCTTTATGACCACACATATCATATAAAATCTCAGGTACATATTTCCCTTCTAGTTAAATAAATTTATCGGTATTTATTTATGTATTTTAATTAACAACTGCCTCCGTGGTCTAGCGGTTAAGTCCGTAGATTTAGACTCGGAGGGTCGACCAGGTCGGGACACAAAAATATTTATTAATGTATATAAATACATTTAATTAATATTTAATTTATTTGTGATATTTCTCGAGTTTGGTACGCTGGAGACATCGACGAGCTTGCCACTTGTCATGATTGGCCTATAGCAAAGTTGGCTAAATGTGAATCCGCTTATTTATAAGCGTGGTTTCTGACCACCACGAAAGGGAAACGGTCGTGATGATACTTTACTTTTTTTTTACTATTTTAATTAATTTTTAATTTAAAATAAACAACGAGAAAATGCCCAGCGGGGCATCAGTATACAGTACTGGCGCATAAAATACAACGCTTACGCCAGGCCGATGTGCGTCCCTTACGTTTTGTATATTTGCCCGACTCGACGTGGCATGCCGAGCAATGCATGGGCAGCGCGTCTCTGTGTAACATACATACATTACAAGTTTAACGTCATTCTAACGCCCTGCCGATTTCCCGCTCATGCTCGCTGTGTGGCAAGACCTTATTCTGTTTCTGCCGCCCGAAGCGCCGTCTCTTTCCGGTGTCGCTGTACCACCCCTTCCAAAGTCCTGCATCAAAATATCTGAAGCTAATTAACTCGCCGAAGTTGCTTGTTTGTAACAAAAAACAAGGTCAATGACCAGTAGTTATAAAGAACGATTTAAGCTGCTCTGATAGCCAAGTTAATTACTCCGTTATTCACGTTAACATAATTCATTATTTACTTTACTAATAACAGAACAAATTAGAAAGAAGTAAAACGACATCATGAATAAGTTTAATGCGATAGTCTGTTAATTCTGTTAAACCGTTATTGTCCGATTACGGGGGGCGTAATGAGAGTGGGTGCAGCTAAGACGAGCCGAGAGCTTCACTCAATCTAATTACAAGTGTAGAGCGAAGCTTGGCCGCTTCGTCAATTATACAACTATGTTCCCGGCGAGCTTAATGCAATATTAACCGGTCTTTTGTAATTTCTGTCATAATAATTATTATAAATTAAAACTAACTGTCAATCACCTTTGTTCTAGAAATCTATGCACCTCGCTTATAGACTATATTATTTTGCTGCAGGAAAACTATTCGCGCCGATAACTTTAACAAGCAGTCGTTTCAAAATGGTAGTATTTTCTTATAATAAAGAGAAGGAAAACGCGGTCTCTTTGTGTTAAGTGGCAGCAAGTATGGGGTGGGTGGGGTTGCATTTAGTGTAGTATGAATAGCGGGTAACTGCACTTCGTCAGCCGCGGCCGTCCCCGGCTACCACCCTCTCCGCCCGCCACACTTATCTACGTGTCCACACCTTGGATATACACACAACATTGTTTTCTTTGTTTATTCATGAGCCAACATGGAGCCCCGTTAAACGACTTAAATATACCTAAATCGCCTACAAGTAACGGCTTTATAACAGCCGTGATGTATTGCTACAATTGTTTCGGTTAGTTAACAGCGGAGAAAGGAGCGGTCGACAAAACGGAAAAACGTACGTAAAGAGCCGCAAAATTGTGTAATTACTGCAAAGGAAGTTAGCCGTTTAGAGGAAACAAAAATACATCGGAGTCGATCGGTGGTGGGAACAAAGGGCGAGCGTAATTTGAAACAATCGGAGCCAGTGTGGAGGAGACGTGGGCGCGCCGGCACCCGACGACTATTGATCTGCCGCCGCCCCCGGCGCTCGTCACCCGCCGCACCACCACCCACAACCCCTATTTTAATTGCAAATCTGCCAGATAATGTACAAATAGATAACGGTATTATACGCAGCTCACTAACTAATTATGTGCCGAGTCGATCGAATTACAAGGTCGGATGACTTTTCACAATTTTAATAAACTTTACCAGTATCTTAGCGTCAGCTTTTCGTTAATAGCGTTGATGAAATGAAGATGAATAGTGTGTTTATAGATTTTAAAAACAATAATAAATAAAATTATCCACTTGGATAACGGTCCGAGATAAATTTTCTTTGATGTTCAATAAATATTGGCCAAATTACTTAAATGTTGACCTGTTTACGATACAAATGGGTCAATCACGGAGCGGGCTCACTTCACCATCCCTCGCTATTGAATTTACATTTTCTTTTCCCTCCGGCTGTTTTATTGTGATATAAATTGATTTTAATATAATTTCTGTATTCGCAGGTATATAGATATTTGTTAAGAGTTGAATTGACTTCAACTGAATAAGAATGACGATGAAGTTTTAAAGTTAATTCTAAAATAGACCATAATAATCATGGTAATGAGAAAAAGGAGCTTAAAAGCTTTAGTAAAGGTTCGACCTCTAGACTTGTAAATAAAATTGAATATTGCAGAGGTTTTGTCTACGTAAAATATGAAATCGTCTGGCGGCGACGACCGAGACGGGCTAAAGTCAAGCGGTCGTCTTCTCTCTGAACTTTCAATGACGCAGTATTGAATTTTGTTTAGAAGATAAATTTGTTCATTTATCTCGGAAAGTTTTATGAGTTTTCTCGTCATTATTGCTCGACATCGCATCGGGTGCAAATAAAACTTTCCAATTAATAACTAATGCTCTACCTATTTATTCACTGTGTAATAAATATTGATTCTATATATATATAAAATAATAATATTGATTCTAAATCATGAAATCTTTTGGACATTTTAATACAAAACAACGGCAACAACAATATTTAAAATGCGTTACCAGAACATTTTATGTGACAAATAATCTGATACCATTAAATATCCAAAAAAATTTACAATTACATTATTATCATTTCAGGGTCAGAGGTCGGTGTGGTCACGAAGAAGATGAAGAAAAAATCTGCGACATCAAATGTCGTCAATCGCTTTATTGTACAAAAAGATAAACATAACGAATACAAAGTACGTTTCATTTTTGTATTTACTTCAGCTATCTCAATTTTACGTTTTTTTGTTCCTTTAAGTTACCTCGTTTCTTATTAGTATTTTGCCTTGTATGCACTTACATTATTAATGAAAATTTAATTAATTTACAGGCCTTCCAACAAGATGGTGATCACTGCAGAGCCGGGTCACCTGTCGTACAAATGCGAATCAATAGTCACTCATGTCCTCCAGCGTTCAGCACGTCACAACAAATCTCAGCCAATATAGTTAACCTCCCCGAAAATAGTGACATGAATAAAATAGAATATCCAATGCAAAGAACAGGTTCCCGCTACCTCACTGTTAACAGTGGCTGGATCAACCCCGAACCCACCCAGAAACCTTTAAACTTGAACGTTGGACAACCCGTCTTGGGCACCAATGGACAAATTATAGGAGTCAATACAGGTATAGCAAAGGGTGTTAAAATCATTCAGCCGGTAGAACACGATATGAAGGACGATAAGAAAGTTATTTTAGAACTATCTAATCAACAAATGAACCAATCTATTTTGAAACAATCTGCTAAAGATGAGGAATCTCATGTATTTTGTGGACTAAATCAACCACTCACTCCGGAAGTGATGCAGAAAATAAACGAACAACAACAGATTTTCATACAACAAAATCAAAAGCAAATAGAAATGGCTATGAAAGGATTTAGATCTCAAAAACATGACAATAGCAATTACGGGAAGTCGCAGTGCCACAATAATTACGTGCCCCAAGGACATGTGGTCATACAAAGTGGTGCTGTCGTGAAGACTAATTCCAAAACCCCTCCTTGGCAAGTGAAGCGAAGTGATGCGCAATGCATACCCAGCCATAGTCCCAGCTTACATAAACAAGATGATGAATATGATGACGGTATGATGCACGACGACACCTCTGGAAGTTCCAGCACTGGCAACAACAGTTTTAATTCGTCGCCCAATAACGAGCACATTAACCAACAAACCCTGTGTTCCAGAGTTCCACCACTTCCTCAACATTACTCTATGCTAAATCAACAGCAACACTGGCCACCGGAAAGTCCTAAGAAGAAAACTAAAAAGTCTAAAAAGAAGGCAAGCCCTGAAAGCAAGAATATAGTCTATGGAAACAATGGTTTACGAATAATTGAAGAAACCAAACGACTATGTAATGACCCAGGCGCTATACCTTCTTTCATGGACGATCCTAACGGCTATCTCGCTCAGCAAACGGCGTTGTTAAATAATACAATTTCTAGACAAGTGGGAATGCCCCCTTCATACGAGCACAGCAATTTTGATAATGTAAATTATGCCAATATCGAAACAGACAAATGTAAAATGACCCTACATTCATATAGAACTAATATGGTCCAGAATCCTTCGCCATCGCCGAACAGTACGACCGATAGCAGCGTATTATCTGACAAAGTCATGGAATGCTGTAATAAAGGTTGCACTCCCGGAAGAACTAATTGCAACGACCACTATAATTTAATGAGGCGAAACTATCCGCGTCAAAATGTGTTTCAGAAAATGGATTCAGATGGAAGTTCTGCTAACTCTAGTCCTAAAAACAGCGGCGACGACAACCCTGTGACGTCATCGACTTACGCCGACCGCGGGCAGTATTCCGAGATAGACTCGAGCGCGGTGAGCACCAGCCAGATGCTGGAGTCCCCGTCCACCAGCGCCCGCAGCACGCCGACCCCGGGCACGCAGATGATGAACTTTATATCCAACCATAACGTTAATAAAAATCTAATGGATGTCGGGAATATATCTCTCATCGGCGTTAAGAAGCCAGAGGAGGTTGGTTTTGCCGACAGCTACAACAGGAAGAGGATGTACAACACGATGCCTGGGTACTGTCCACCCCCTCACTTGGGCGGAGGCCCGGCGCTCACGCTGGTGCAGGCCAGCTATGTCCAGAGTTACTCCACGACCATGGCCACCGGATTTTCCGTCACAAGAGACACTGTTACCTCCGTATTAGCGGGAAAGGCACAAACCGCAACCACGTCTATAAACGCTTCCACAGCCAACTTCATAAGACTACCACCTCCACCGAGTATTAATTTGGCAACATCGTATGCTATTCCAAACAACCAACCGGATCCGTTTATAAACTCCGTGAATTTACCAACAAGCTATCCTCTACATATAGCCGGTACTACGGCACAAAATATGATAACCAAATCGCCTCTCGAAATGGTTCAGAATGTAATTGGCAGTCTGTCTTCGAGTAAATGTGATAATTCACATTCCATGTCGGCGACTCCGCATCATGGCAGGAAATCAGGAGTTTCAGTCACACCGAGCCAGATTTTGATTTCGTCTACCAAACAGATAATGATTTCTGGTAATGCTCCGATGCCGCCACCTCCACCCAAAGCGATGTCGACCATGTCACCTATCCATGTGTCCTCTGTGATGTCTAACGCCGCAGGGACGATGTCTGCCCCGGCCGGAGGGAACATGCCCTCGCCCACAATGGTAGTGAACAATCTACAGGCACCCTACGTCTTGCAGCCCTCCTTGATGGCCGTCGACAACAATCAAGTCGTGCAACAAAATGTGCTACCTCAGATGGTGACAGGAGGACATGTCACTCCCAGACAGTCTCCTAGTGGCAGTCCACAGGATATCAAAACGAGCCAGAGTTTCGTCCAAGGCGTGGCAATGATTTCTCCCGAAGGGGCGAAGAAAAAGAACAAGAAAAAGAAGAATAGTCATGCCACTAATGTAACAAACGTGCTTCAAATAACTGCTCCACAACAAAACATCATGATGCACCACACCTCACCGCAACACAATACAAGCCCACAGTTCTCTCCCAGAGGATACCAACTTTCGCCGAACAATAATGCAGGAGCAATGTTACAAGCGTTGACTATAGTTCCTGGTAAATCTGGGGCGCAAATAGTCATGAGTGGACAAGGAACTCCCAACAACTTTGGCTCTCAACAGATAATACAAAACACTTCGCCGTCTCAACAAATAAATCTGTTACAACCAGTGAACCTGTTGAACAATACCGCCGGAGTGGTATCCAATTTCCCGGCTTTCCAACAGTTTATTGTGCCAAATATTGGAGGGATGATGATGACGACGGACGGAACTATAATCCAGGACAACTCCACTGGAGTGCAGCTGCAGTTACAGACTGTGAACGGTCAGAATGTCTTGACACCGGTACAAAACTCTGGAGTGTTCGCCGCGGGAACCAACACGGGCGTCGTCATCAGGACACAGAACCAACAGGGAAAAATTATACAATCCCAGCATAGTCCCGGAGCGGCACAATTTCTCTCGCCAAATAGCCAAGTAATGATGAATAGTCCAAATTTTAATAGCCAATTGAGTCCTCTACTCGCCAACTTGAGTCCGACGAATGTGACATATCAGAATCCGCATCAGATAAGATCGAACATGCAACAAGATTTCATGGGACAGGCGGTGATGGTTCCCCTTTCGCCTAAATCTGTAAACATCAGCACGTCGAATGCTAGGAATAATTCCACGTTTGTGCAGCAGAATACGACTATAGTGCAGCAACAGACTATAGTGTCTAATCCTCACGGGAACTTGTCGCACGCAGTGCAGGATAGGAACGGTTCTCGATTGTTGAGCAAAATGAGTCAGATTAAGAATCGGAGTTATATTGAGTTGTTGCCGCCCGATAATTGTGAGGTTAAGGAGAAGGGTTGCGTTTTTTTGGAGGACGAGGACTCGGGTCAGCACTCGGTGTCGACGCAGACGTTGTTGAACTCTCAGCGCGGAGGGAAGTCCCCGGGCGGCGGCGTGCCCGACACCACGACGCTCAGTCCGCTGGGCCCGCTCGAGACGGCTTGCAGTCCGCGACTCTACAACATGCCACAACATTACGCCGACACCACTACCAAATCGCCAGAACCTAATGACAGCAGCTCATTGGTAAGTGTTTCATCATTATCATTGCAGCCCCTATAACACGGAGTCCTACACCTCCACTGCTGAAGATGGGCCTTCCAGAAAATATATCTGGAGAATTTGGCGAGTGTCACGCTGGACGGACGGGTTGCCGAGGATCTAATGACAATTGGTAGTGGAATCGGGACAGACGGCTTAACATGCATGCTCTCCGAGGCACGAGAACAGTGGTGGTGTAAATCTATGACAAATATACGTAATACAAGTGTATTTCTCATTGATACACGCCGCGGTTGGTTCATACAACCAAGCCGCCGCCGCTTAAGTGTTTATTGCAACAAAATGGTAGTAGATTATTTGTAACAACATTCTATTAGTAAAGTAATCTTTATTGCGTTATAAATCGGAGCTTGAAAGCTATTATCCAAGTTGATGATGCACTCTGCCATTATAATAGGCTTTTTTTTTTTAAAAATATTTTCATACCAGCACGACATGTGACATTTCGCCCACCTGATGGTAAGTGGCTCGCGAGGTCCATGGATGTTAGCAACTGGAATCATACACTCATGACTGACATTAGTCCCTATGCCTGCTTGACTAGGCATGACGGCAGATCGATCTTGATCCCGAAACGTATTGGTACACTATCGGTTCGAACGGTAGATACTTCCCCGCCCCGGCAGACTGGGCAAATTAGACTATTTCAAATCGTTCATATCCATAATATGATCTTGTATTTTCAGGCGATGGTTCAATGTGTGTCGAGCAGTGAACAGGACATGGCGGAACAAAGTGAGCACACCACATGGTCGGGAGTGCCGGTGGAGTATGCCGCTGATAATGAAAGTGAGTTTCTTTAAGTTCTTAAACCTGTATAATTAGACTAAAATTGCTAAGAAATCCGAAACATTAACCCTACCGTGCTGTTAAACTTTTGCTAATGGAAACATCTCTTTGACGAACCAACGAAAAAAACAATCTTCTGAACACTTTTTACAGGGTCTACATCAAATTCTTCTTAAGAATGTATTCAATGCTGAAGACGCAAAGAAAAAGTATATTTTTTGATTCACCTGCAGAACTTATCTGATACTTCCACTATGAAGCTGCTACATAAAAGATATTTGAAATTGGCATGTTTAATTATTTACACAATTCGCAGACATCAAGTGTTTCCGCTTCCACCAAACCACATTGTGGAATTTTGAAGAAATTGACAAAAAACATCACAGACCAGCAACCCGTCTGGCCAAAAAGAATAGACTTTTTTGTTATAAAGGATTTCTAAAAGGCTTATAAAAAATGCAGCAAATCAATATCAGATTGTATGTAATTGACAATATTTTTTAGATGTGATGTCGAACGTGCAGTTGATGCGCGACCCTCGACGGGACTACAACCAGACTATCAGCGTCACATCTGTCAACAACCAGCACAGCATCACCATCACCCCCACCACCTACTACGACAGACCTACCTACAAACGGAAGAACGAATTTACAGACCTACCCCCCTACAGACAAGAAAAACACATGAGACCAAACTACTCCATGCTACAACCACCAAAGGAATCCTCAATAGATTACGACCCTTCAAACACCCCTCAAAAATCCCCAAATTTTCCTCAAAGATACCTCCCAACAGATAATCCTTCTGAGAGACATAACTTAGGCCCAGGAAATGGTAAGTCGACCTTAATCTTGCTATGCTTTAAAAACCTTTGCTATTCTTAATTCTTTCTCTAATCGTGGGAACTCTTAATTTATTGGCTTAATGTGTCTATCGGATATTTCCTAAAGACTTCTATCTAAATTATTATTTCGGAAGTTAAAGTTAACTTCGTAGTTATATTCGGATAAGAATATCCTTGATCTGTATACTCTTTTTATTTAACTTAATGTTACCTAGCAATTTATATCTATACTTTTAGTACTTGTACACAAATTACAGCACTCTTAAGGGCCGGATTAATAGTCGGATCTAAGCATGAGTTTGTGCTTCC
This sequence comes from Tinea semifulvella, assembly GCA_910589645.1. Lineage (NCBI taxonomy): Eukaryota > Metazoa > Arthropoda > Insecta > Lepidoptera > Tineidae > Tinea > Tinea semifulvella. The sequence goes on from OU342586.1 coordinate 8,808,147, forward strand.
AAATGTCAAAGGACATCAGTCATCTTGTGTGGAGGTTTGGCCTAAATTGTTATTCATTCTATTTACGCCACACTGTGTATTTACATTTTCCAAAATAATGTTTTTTATAACCTGTCAGAATTTATTGACATGCCTTTGGTTTGACGGAAAATTCATTGAAAGTTCTATAGTTTTGTAGCCTTGTTATTTTATTGTTTCTCTTCCCAAATGACGGTTATCATGTGATGCTGATACACCATATGTACTATAAAATGATATTGCATTATATCAATATTGTAAAAAAAATACTAGTAAAAGTGCATAATACTTTTTGTTCTATGCCTACTTGCAAAAATAAACGAAATGAATTGTCTTATGTATTGTGTTTCCAAGTGCTTAGCATTATTCTTATTATTTTAAAATTTGTTTACTGACATACCAAAATATAACGATTGTTAAGATTATAATTTAAGTAGAAAAGCACTTTGTTTTATATAGTTTAGGTGTGCAATGTTTAAAATATCATGACAGTTCTAGTACTTAAGGACTTTATTGATACGAAAACTACATATTATATTTTCCAAATAACTTAATTGCACCGTAATATACGGTAAAAAATTACATTAGTCTTATCAATAAAACTGTCTAAACTACTATTATTTTTTTATACAACACAAGCAGTACAAAATAGCCCAAAATTCAAAAGTTGCTATATAGAAAAAAAAAAAACAGTTATGACATTTGAAAGAACAAGCTCATGCTTAGATCCGACTATTATTCCGGCCTCACTTGAGTGTACAGATCGCCGACTGTATAACGAGACATACCTTGCCACAATACTAATGTATCCAAACCATTTCACGCTTTAATCGCAGCTAACAAAATTCAAAATTTAAATTGTATGTTGTGTCTTGTATTGGTTTCGGATCGGCGCTGAGGAATCACTGAACATAATACTGACGTGTGTTGTGGTACATTTCAGCTTCTACATAAAGCGAATTTATCGATTTTCTTTTGGTTGGGTTAATACAAGATACAGCTGTAAATAGAAGGGTGTACTGGAAACTAATCAGATAAAGTGTTCCGATGTACTGGCTTTCTGTCGCTTTCCATTGCACCACATTTGAAGTAACACAATTGGCTCACAAATTGGGAACCATTACTAACGCATCATTGTAAAGCAACCCATCATTTCATCTCTCCATCGTTGTAAGTAAAAGCACTTTTAAAACTATTCTTTAATTTGGTGATGGATAATATTTTAAATGCTCCTAAAATATATCCGAGTATGAGCTAATTATGACAGAGCTTGTTAAAATTACGCATATTTTATGCGAATAATTGTTTATCTTGTCTTAATTCTTGGGACCATGGGACACGTCCTAAAAAATAATTTAGACAAAAAAAATTCATACCCGTATTTTTTTGTGATAGTATGTTATATGTTAAAAGACAAACACCGGTATTTTAAGACGTTTTCGCAACGGCTCTCCACTCAAATTATTCCTCCTGTCAAACGCTCAGATTATAAGGATATTATGACAGTTATTGGAAAACAAAAAGCCGAGCCCATACGGCTAGTTTATGTCTTTAAAAAAAATTGGCAAATAATCGTTACAGTCCAGCCATTGTCTTGGGTGTACCCAAAAGGAAAACAGCATAAGAAATTCTTATTGTTTTTTTTTACTTTTTATGTTTGGTTATCTACAAGAAATGTTCTATTTATTTATGCAAGTAATAAACAGTAAATCAATATAAAGATACTCTTAAGACGTTTCATCAACGGTTACTCCACTCAACCATCACCATCCAGGTGTCAAACGGGTTCCCCAACGGATCCTCAAAATCGGTAAAGATTGCGATAACGGAAAAATTGTACAACAAAAATAATTTAAATACGTCTGTTTCAAATTTTGAACTGACACTACGGTCAAAAATATACCTATGAACACTGTCATCTATATCCTATATAATCTGTACGTTTGACAGCTGGAAGGAATTGAAAAGAGGAGCCGTTACAGTGCTTCGCTCCATTTTGCGCGGACACGTCAAGTGCAAGTTTTTGTAAATAATTAATTATGGATATTATTGGTCAAAAGTGGTTTTGTTTTGTTTAATAATGTGCTACAATGTAAATAATTATGGAAAACGATAAATTGGACTTTAAATATGGGGCACAAGTTGCAGTTTATTTTTTGCGGTTTTCCCGCGCTGTCAACTCCCATATTTTACCCGACGTGTTTGAGCTAAGGTGCCGCGAGTGACTCCAAGAAAAGCAACAAATTCTGCAGCATCTGGAATTTGATGATGGTCTCATTAACTCATTAAAAAGAAAGATATATTACGTCAGACTTGGCTGTATGGGCTAGACCCTTTGCCTTCCCTATCATCTCATTCATCATCCATCGGGAGATTACCAAAAAAAAAAAGAGGAGCCGTTACGAAAACGTCTTAGAATACGGGTGTTTATCTGTTCTGAAATGGTCCTACAAGGGTTAAATCATAATAATAAGAAATTGTAATAATGTAACAGTACAATTAATGCTTACATATTTGTATGCATATTGCATAATTTTACAAGACTCTAGTTGTTTATAATGTGTTCCTATAACTAATATTCATTGTTTAACTATCTGTAGATTTTGTCTTTTCTAAAAATAATTAATCGTGAACATTTTTTAGTAATTCTTTTAACCCTTAATCAAACGTAATTTAATTAATTAAATGTAATCTTATTATGGAAATATTGGTATTTTGTTTGATTAAGAGTTCAGATAACTATAGTAGCTATTGGTAAGGGTAAAAAAATTATAAAGTCGCAAACAGTTTTCAAACTAATTTTACTATAAAAATATATTTTATTATGTATGTTAAAAATATTTTTTGTTAGTAACATTATATTGAGTTTTGTGCAGGCGCTTGGATTTATGGTGATGGATAAAACACTAACTTTGTTCGTTAGTTTTAAAATTTTAATAACAATTGGCTACAGTTATATTTAGTCTTATGTCCAACGAGCAATAATTTATCCTTAAAATACTTATTTGTGCCTGGTCTTTGCTCGTTAGACAAACACCAACTTATAACAAAAGGCCATACCCTAGGACGCATAAAAACTACACTATAACAAATTTATTTTGTTATTTCATGTCTTAAAGATATCGGCAGTAGTAAAGTCTAATAATAGTCTAAAGCGACACATGAGTAATTTTAAGTTTTAATTTCTGTATAAAATTCACACCCAACTGTTTTAACTGATCAATTTCTGTTAAATAATAAAACTATACGCGGTACGTTGCAAAATGAAATGTTAATGTTAATTAATGAAGTAAATTATACGCTACAAATAAATAAACATATGTTTTAAGACTGGAGGCATATTATCAAACCGCCAAAAAGTGCTCCGATCGTTGCGAGACTAGCGACCAGTTGAAAAAAGGATGGTAGTTATAATTGTTACTTTGGTTATTTCAGCCAATGACGTGCCTCATACACATACGTTACACATGCCTTTCTGCAACTGGCCGTAGGACTAATCGACGCAGAAAATATATTAAGTTTAGTAACATATATAATTATGTGGCGCTTAAGACTTTTCACTTCTCTATTGAAGATATTCTCTATTGTAATAAGTTTGATCAAGGTCGAAGTGTTGCCTACGGTTGCGCCTTGTTTTGTTATAAGTTGGACAGATAAAGATTATAACCTAAAAAGGACAAAATGACATTAACGGTATCGCTACGATGCAGATGCAACCTCGGAAGAACGCACTGACACTGTTGAAGTAGCCACTGCCGGGGATGTAGAGCCGCACGAGTTGCACGAGGGAGAGCTCGTGTGGGGGCCGGTGAAGGGATACGCGTCGTGGCCCGGCAAGTTACTGGCCTGCCAGCGGGACGGCCGCTGGTCGGTGCGCTGGTTCGGGGCCGACAAGTCGCTGGGCCTAGTGCCGCCAGACAAACTGCTCACCCTCACACAGGGACTCGAGGCACACCACGCCGCCAGAACAAAGCACAGGAAGTGAGTCATTCATGTCATACCAGGTCGAAACACTCGGCTATTTGTTAATATATAGGCTCTATTGGCAGACAGTTGTTGCTCGGTGTTCTTTAGGTAAAAAGATGTTTTACGCACTGAATGCCAAATCGCATAGGCGGAATAGTCGCTGACAAACGTCATTTTAATACGTAAATTATGTTTGACAGCGACTATTGTGTAATTCACGTCTTTCTCATTAGTCCCGCTAGATAGAAAATACGGCAGCGGGTGTGTTAACCAGTCTATGAGATTCCGCTTTGTCGTCCACCTTTTCTCTATTGTACGTACATCAGTTCTTTTTAATTTAAAAATATTTACCTAAAGAAGACAGCATCCATTGCCACATTTGTTCTCAAATTTAACTTCAAAAAAATATGTGATGGATTGTAGTAATCAAGAAGTGTGTCATACTTTGTAAACTAAACAATACATTGTTCATAGCTGTGTACATGATTGTATTAACCCAACTCAAAGGCAATATGCGTTTCAAGTATGTTATTGCTTTGTTAAGGAGCTAAGTAATTAAAATTGTGTTCTTTAGTCAAGGCTATAATGTATAAACGTTTTGCTAAACCTTGTTTTAAGGATCATAATTTAATTTTGAATGAATCTAGTGATTTACCAAATTATTGTTAAAATAAGGGTAAAAATGTGGTTTCAGGAGCAGGAAACTAAACATCAATCTGGAGAATGCGATACAAGAAGCCATGGCCGAGCTAGACAAGACTTCCGACCAGAAAGTTGACCAATGCACACAAATTCTAACAGAAACGTTATCCGAAGTCACAGCTGATGAAGAACCTTCCAGAAAACACACCAAGAAATGCTTGAGTCGGTCGAAAAAGTCAAAGAAACCCAACACGGTAAAAAACCCCAGCAGTCCCACTCCGGAAGTCGCTCGACCAAAAAATCCTCGATGATATGAATATAATAAAGTTAATGGACCAAATTAATGTTAACTTTTCTAGTGACAGTGACGCCCTCTATGGGTTGTGCACGAAAACCTTTTGCATCGACATTCATTGTACAACGTTATTTTAATCAAATGATTTTGTATTTTTTATTAATGGTGTTCTGCCATTCTATATATTTTAAAAATAATTCCTAATTTGCATACATAGCTATACTGCGTGTAATTTATTAAAGAGCAAATATTTTTATATTAAAATCTTAGAGAAGAAGACAAATTTCTAAGCATTCCATGGATTCAACGTGCGGGTGCCGGGTCCATCGTGTGTGGGTAGGAGATGAGAAGAATGGTGTCTCGGGCTTGCGACCGACAATAGGCTGGTTTAAGAAAAGGAGGCCTCCTTTTTTTTTATTGCGCGATAATACGCTCACCATCCACCATTCTACTTCTCTCCCTACCCAACCAAATACTGTATGATTCCGTTAATGCCGTCTTGGAAGCTCGTTCCATAAATGTATTGACGGCAGACCTGCTTAGGCCCAATTCTTTCAGTAAGTGATCCAAAGATTTTGCTGGAACTCCTCTTGCACCAACTTCCACTGTGTAAAGCTGAGTCTACGTCTACGGTGCAGTGATGTTTTCGTAAAAAATATCTCTACTCATACTGAGCCTAATCAAGTAGGTTCTAATCAAGAAGGTAGCGAAAGGTCGACGATCGTGCGAACCTTGACTTATGTCATTGTTTCTCCCTCTATTTCGTCTCTCGGCTATGAGAGATCAATTACTACTCGTAATATCACTTGTTTTTAGGATAATGACTTGTCTTTAAAAAAAATGTTCTACCAATGACACCTGAATCTTAGAAAAATATTTGTTTATTTGACAAATGACACGTGGTATATATAGCTAATAATTAAAAAATGATCCTTCCGGAAAGAAAAACATTGTAAATGTCGATGTAAAGGGTTTTCTTGCATAATCTACATATATTAGATTTGTAATTTTAATTCAGTAGGTACTTATATTTATCTCAGATATGTAGGTACAGTAGGTAATTACAATGTCCTTAGCTTAGGACTTAAAATGTATAATTTATATCGATAAATTATAACTACAAGGTTTGACTTGGATTTAAAATATGGACTGTTTGAGTATAAATCTTGTATAAGACGAAACACAATTAAGGCAAAAACATTCGCAATTTAATATTTAATATAGTAAAACATAAATATTTGTAAAACGAATATTTCTTTTACCACAATTAAATTAAATTTAAATTTTCATTAAAACATTGTTTATAAAAACATGAAAAAAAATATATATTTAATTAGGATGTAGATATTATAATTAATATTTAGGAACAGTAGATTTTGCCCAAAATTAGTTTTAATAAATTTTATACTCAAAAAGTCGATAAACCTTCGAAATATACACTATCGTTTTAATTTATATGTATTATATAGGTTGATATATAAATAAATAGAGAATGTAATTTGGTGTCTATATAGAAATTGGTGTATTTGTAGTTAGGTAATTCATACTTATCTGTATATTTTTGTTGTGAATCTCGATAGCTAAGCACTTTCCATAGAGAGGAATTAAGATTCCTTAACTTTCGTCTTGGCCATATGCTCAGTGACTTAATTAACTTGTTTGTAGTTATAGTTTATGGAATAACCCTTAAAAAAGGTATTGCATATTTTATTGAATTCAAAAATATACAATACTATATATATTTATATTCAACTGGCATTGTCGATAAATACTTTATGCACCACAAAAAACATTTTTTTATGACAAAAAAGATAGTCCTGAAAACTATTTTTAAGAATTATGTTAAAATTTGTTAATAAATTAATAATAATAAATTTATGAACCTTATACCTCGTTTCTATAGCCATCAAAATAGCGGCAACTACAACTATAAACAACGCCTTAAACTTCATATCGTAAAGCACTTATGCTGCGATTGCAAAGCGTGGGTTGATAAACTGCACGGTTGGGCGGCTTAATTATTCATCTGGAATCCACCAAGTCGTCTGTTCGCTTCCGTTAGTTCCCTTGTGTATGGAAACTTGGGTATCTTGTATCGTTTGCACTCACAAATACATCGACGAATTTAAATAGCTCTCGAGGTATATTTTTTTCGTGATCTGGTTTCTCTGGCGATGTCGTTTTTCTTGCACTTCAACATGTGCTGCAGCTCATTAAATGGGGCCTACATCTTCGATTTGCTCGGCGGGTTGTGCTGCGACGGGTATGAATTCACGGATTTGAGCGACATAATCCAGGACGTGTTGGAGGCAAAAGGCAGGTGCTGGCGTTATTTAATAGCGCGAGGGAAAGGTGGGTTCTGGATGTCGCGCGGCCGTTGTGTCATGACAATTGGGCTCTGTGGTCTTTTTTTTTTTTTATAGCCGGTGAATCAATAAATCATCAATGATACGAGTGGGGGTCGCATGCCCGACTCATCCGTGAAGCTTCCTAGTGAAGCCCCAGGGCGCCTACGGACTAAAATCCTATAAACCGTCTCTATCTCACTGTTGGCCCTGTGTGCCTTTACAGCTAAGTCTGAGTCGTGGCTACGGAGTGAAGGCACTCATTCGCCGCGTGGGCTCTGTGGTCAAATAATGACCGGCTTATATCCAACAACAAATGAGAACAATTGGTTCTCAAACGCTGGCAACGCCATGTCTCTGTTGTCATGTCTAGTTGCCATCCGGTAATATATAATATGGTGGCGGATACCGGTTATATTTTTATCTACATCGCTAATTGCTTTTTACTTCTCTACTGCATCTGCCTCAAGTTCCTTGATAACTTTGATGTTGACAAGTCCTGTGTAACCATCGAGTACAACAGCGTCTTCCCACAATTCGTTGGTTTAGTTGTTAATTCGATTTCGCTTTAGATATAAGTGTTTAAGGCTGCAGAAAGAGTTTTTTTCTTTGTAAAATTCTTCTCCGGAAACTCAGTTGAATTTGAAGTGACAGCGTTTGCGCAAGGTAAGCCACTTCGGTCCCAATTTGACCCTTGCCGACCTGACTAGCCAGCGTGGCGAGAGAGGGCTAAATTCTCATCAAAAATGTTTTTGAAAGTCCATCTCCAGAAGTAAAGGTTTAGATCTGGGAATGTGTTCTAGGGTCTGACATACTATGTTTAGTGTAAATGAAACTTTCATATACTAAAACCCAGTGTGGTATAAACAATATTTGGCCGTTAAATATTCCTATATTCCTAAGTGACTATTAGGTATTTGTCGACGCATTTTCCATTTGATAAATAGAATAGTATTTTAATGTTATATGTGTCGTCTCACGAAGCAGGTAGATAGATGACACTAGGTGTTATATATAAGAAATATAAACATAGGATATATTTATAACTCTCTCTCTCCTTAATAAACCCATTACACATCGATGTTATGTACAATTTTATACATTATGTAAATTTAATTTTAAAAATCTATATATTTAATGTAAAATTTTATATGTGTGTTGTTAGAATGTACTAGGTGTAAGTAAGATGGTTTCTAGTCAGAATATGATCATATTAAAATGTATGTATGTATGTAGCGTTGTATTAACAATGTAATTGACAATAAAGCTGGCCTGGCGCTTAGCCCAAAGGTTCATCAATATTATTATTTTGTATTGTAAAGAATATAACACTTCATCGTTGGATCATGAAAATCTTATGTACAGAGGTTTGTGGAGGCAGCCGTTTTCTTGTTTATTGTTATTAAAAGTAATTTTAATTGTTATTATAGTAATATCGAATCGAGATAGAACAAATTTTATTTTAAAATTACATCACAAATAGTTTTAGACCAAAAATGAAACATCACTTGAGATGGCGTAGTGTAACTACATGCATACGAGTAAACTCAGTAACATGCGAGGACGTCACATCTTATATCACATATCTAATACTTTTAATATTTTATAGTTATTATAAACAAACCAGCGTGCAGGTAGGTCTCTTCATAATAGGGCTGATAATTTATTACTTCTTTTTACGAGAATGTAATTATTGTGTAGTTAATTAATTACTTAAAGGAAAAGCTTTTGACTACAGTTCATACAAGCTTCAGTTAAATAAATAAGCAGATATAAGTTCTCAGTTAAGTACCTAATAAACATAAAGGAAACACATTTTCAATTTTGTTATTAAAACGATCACAAAACAGTACACAGAATATTTTATTACAATATTTTCAATAAAAAAAGATATTACCTAGACTTGTATGGAGTGATGCCTATTATTTTTTTATCAATAAGAATTATGTGAGTCATGCTCACAAGACTTAAAAGGAAAGCCGAGCGAACTTAATGATATCCTTAATTTAATAATTACTTGCACAACAGATAAAACTTGACATAGAGTTTTTCAGATACTGAAATAGGTAAATTCTATAGATCAGATATAAAGGTGTATTGCAAAAAAAAAAACTGCTCTTGGTTTCGACAACGTGCATGTGTACATTTTAATTATTATATAGTTACCGGCAGATAAAAAGAGCGCTGGCCGGAAATCGCACAGAAACCAAATATTGATTCCTGACAGTCCGCCCCTATAAAAATACAGTTGCAGACACATGATTTTTGGCCTTGTTATAAACTTTTGTTATTTGTTATTGTTAATCGTCTTAGTTATTTCTGTTATACAAAATATTTTTGTACAAAAAATGATTGGAAAAAGGAGCTGAGTGAAATAATAAATAAAAATTAAAACAATGCATTATTTAAATAAAAGTAAGTATACATCACATAATAATAATATTACTACAAGATTAGACTTATTTTTTTTATACTATTATATTAAAGTAAGATTGAGCCTAAAAAACTTTTTATCTGCCGGTACCTGTACCTCGCCTCTTACTGGCGCTGTTGACGGATATCATTTCATCTCCTATTTATGAATAGGCGTTGTTGACGGATATCATATCTTCTTGTATTTATGAATAGGCGCTGTCGACGGATATAATTTTATCTGCTATTCATGAATAGCCGCTGTCGACGGATATCATCCCATTTAGTAATTGTGAATAGGCACAGTCGACGGATATAATTTTATCTGCTATTCATGAATAGCCGCTGTCGACGGATATCATCCCATTTAGTAATTGTGAATAGGCACAGTCGACGGATATAATTTCATCTGCTATTCATGAATAGCCGCTGTCGGCGAATATCATGCCATCTGGCATTTATGAATAGGTGCCGTCGACGGATACAATTTCATATGCTATTCATGAATAGTCGTTGTCGACTGATATCATTCCATCTGGTATTTATGAATTGGTTCTGTCGACGGACAGCTTTTCATCTTCTATTCACGAATAGCTGCTAGATTGCGCTGTTGACCGATATAATTTAATCTGCTAATTATGAATACATTTGTTTGCTATTGCAGTTGTTTTTATATTATCTTTTGTCCAAGATAGTTAATTTATACAGATCTTTTATAATAGTGTAGTTAGTACCAAAATAAACTTAACTAGTGAATTAAAAAGATGTGCATTTTAATAGACAATTTGTTATTATCGTAATAATGTTAGAGCGATATTGAATGAAGGTAATATTTATTATGGATATAAATGTGATTCCTTATATCAATAAAAATGGAAAGTGTTAGTTTGTACTTTCTTCTAAATGGATATTAATATTTTAGTCATACATAATGTATGTAGGTGAGAATAGAGATTCCAGTTAATTACTAATCCTGCATAATAGCTAAGTGGATAGTTATTTATTATAATATTTGGGACACGCTCCCCGGTGTGATGGTATTATATGTAAATATAGCAAACTACTTATGTATAGTATTTTATTTCAATGAGAATTAATGATTTAAAGACTAATATACAACATAAGATTATTTATTTGTTTTGCTGTGTACATATTTTTTTCAATAAAATGTACCTGTTTTAATTTCTTGTTTAATTTTCCTATAAACCCTTAATGTACAAACGTCGACACAAGTTTTAGGCTTGGTTGTACCAAATCGGAAGTCTTTGTAACGATTAAAGTTAAGTACAATTAGAGACGCCAACGTAAAATAATTCAATATTTATTTATTTAAAACTTCATTGCACGTTATACAAGGGGCGGACTTAATGCCGCTAGACATTATCTGACAGCCAACCTTAGGGAGAATGGGGACCATTTCAAATGTAAGGTAGGTGCAAATATTTATATATAAAAATAATAAATACATACATAAATTACAGGCCTTCGCTCATAACTTGTGCCGGCAATGTACCTCTTATAAACAATTTTGTAAAAACAAATTATGTTTCTCCAAATCTGCTTTGTCACTTTTATATTAAGTCTATACTGGCATATCTCCACAGCCCCTATAACATCTCCACTGTTGGAGATGGGCTATCCAGAAATTTCTGCAACAGACTTAAAATTCAGTTCCTAAGGTGAGACGTGGAGGTGCCAGGTTCGATTCCCGGTCGGGACACAATAATTTGTAATATTTTTCGAGTTTAGTACTCTAAAGACATCGACGAGCTTGCCACTTGTCATGATGGGCCTATAGTACCTAAAGTACTACTACTAATGGCTAAATGTGAATCAGCTTCTTTAAAAGCGTGGTTTCTAACCACCCCGAAAGAGATATGGTCGTGATAATACTTTTTAGATCTAAAATTAAAAATACTCTTACTATCATAAATATTTATACTAAAGTCTATTAAAAGTGCTAAAGTCTTCGCCGAGAGTTGATAAATATTATGATAACGTTTTGGAATGGCGAATGTCGTTTAATTATCGCAAACTGTATAACGGGCGTTGCTTAACGCCGCGCGTACTGGGTATCGTGGTACGAGGCACGCAGTTGTAAAAAAAGAGGTGCGCGCTGGGCGGTCGAGCGGCAATAATAGTAAAAATAAATTTAGCGGGCTGAAATTTGCAACACCTTTTTTATCAACTCTCGGCGAACAGACCTAGCAATATATTAATTCAATTCAATTTGGTCTTTCATAGTAGGCTATTTTTCATAAGCGTGGTTTCTGACCACCCGGGAAGGGAAACAGTCGTGATGATACTTATACTCGTAATAGGCTATTTTGTCTTTAGATCCAGTATTTCACTACTCCCCTAGTGGTGTCCCTAACGCTAAGGCTTTCTTACCCATAAAACCGAACCAAAGGGATACCTACTTAATCATAGGAAACGATGGAATTACGGTTCTTAAAACGGCAAGTGTTAAAGTTCGTATGGCGACAAAGACGTAGGTATCTTCTGAATGGGCCGAATCCTAGAGTAAGTAATCAAATGCTGTGAGTTTTAGAGATGGCTGCCGAAGTGAAATTAACCAAACCTGTTAAACGCAACGTGTAGTATAGTATACGTATAGTATAGACACAATATTTCAAACACACAAATAGACGTTCAGCATTTTCATTGTACATTGCGTGTTATTCCAACAAAGCTTGTGTTTAGTTTAATAATAACCTGAAATGTACGACTTTAATAAAATACATAATAATCGTATAACAATTTAAATATACCAGCTTTTACTCAGCTCTAATATATCAGGATTTTAGTAGCCGCATACCTGAATCCTAAGTCCGGTCAAGTCTGCAGTATAATACATTGAGAACACAAAATAAAACTAAAACTGCTTCCGTGGTCTGGCGGTTAAAACCGTCGACTTTGTCGAGTCTAGTATGCTAGACTATCGACGAGCTTGCCTCTTTTTTTTTTTAAGATTTTATGAAATCCAGTTATACAATAAAATACACGCTAACAAATTCAATAGTGTTAGGTTACGACTATACGATATAACATGTTCAAGACTTTTTTTATATTGTTCAAATAGATACATTCTGTATAGCGACACTATTAGCTAGTGTAATAATAAATAAAAAAATGGCTATAAACATTAAGGAAACTGCAGGAATAGTTTTTTTTAGGAATACCTTTTGTCAAAATTTCCGAGTCCTATTATTTATATAAAAAAATATATATATATGTTTTATTATTTATTAAATTCGACCCTGGCACTCCTTCGTAAGTTGTTTAGACAGTAGCCATCCACGCACACTTAGATCGATCTACGTATCTTGTACTAGCAAAGTAGGCAAATGAGAATCCGATTCTTTAAAAGCGTGTTTTTTAATCACTCCGCAAGGGATACAAACGTGATGATACTTTTACCATAATAATAAAAATGCTTTATTGCACAAAAAACTAAAATAACTTAAAATTAATGCGCACAGGCGAGCTTTATGCCATATACCATAGTTCTGATTGATTATCGCCACGCTCTAACTAAATGCCACCTGTCAAGTTTAGTACCTACCTTAAGATAGTCAGTAACGAACACCGAAATGAAAAATCTAGGATTTTGGTTGGCCTATCAACGACCACGTCCAAATGTTGGCATATTACTCGGAACAAGATGGTGAAATGTTCTATATCTTAAATAGTATTAAATCATAAATCTATTGCCTTACTATAGGTATTCCAGGATATCTTTTGTTGACTGTACATATATTGCGAGTGTATCCCTTCACATGGGTCAGCTTCCTGGCTTAAGTCGACCTCCCGTGTCGCTGCAAGTCGCGGCGGACAGTCGGCAGCCCACCGAGTGATGGATGATGCTTCACCGCAACTTACTCCGCCTGCCTCAAATCCTAATTAAAAACCAGTATAATGTAACGTTTAGATATACCTATATAGATACTGCTATATAGATACTGCCTTAAGCTGCCATTGCACACAACGACGACGTAAACTAAAAAAATACATAAAAATCTTTGCCTCTGTAGGCTAGTGGTTAATTCCGTGAATTTAGACGCGGAGGTACCGGGTACCATTCTGGGTCGAAACACAATATTTTATTTGTGATATTTCTCTATATAGTCTCTGTATAGTTTGGTACGGTGGAGACATCGAAGAGACTTAAAATTGGCTAAATGTGAATGCGCTTCTTTAAAAGCGTGGCTTCTGATAATGGTTGTGATGATACTTTACTTTTTTATATTTACCTACAGGATCGGTTTAATGTGCTATTTGTTGACGATATAACATGTTCAAGACTTTTTTTATATTGTTCAAATAGATACATTCTGTATAGCGACACTATTAGCTAGTGTAATAATAAATAAAAAAATGGCTATAAACATTAAGGAAACTGCAGGAATAGTTTTTTTTAGGAATACCTTTTGTCAAAATTTCCGAGTCCTATTATTTATATAAAAATATATATATATATGTTTTATTATTTATTAAATTCGACCCTGGCACTCCTTCGTAAGTTGTTTAGACAGTAGCCATCCACGCACACTTAGATCGATCTACGTATCTTGTACTAGCAAAGTAGGCAAATGAGAATCCGATTCTTTAAAAGCGTGTTTTTTAATCACTCCGCAAGGGATACAAACGTGATGATACTTTTACCATAATAATAAAAATGCTTTATTGCACAAAAACTAAAATAACTTAAAATTAATGCGCACAGGCGAGCTTTATGCCATATACCATAGTTCTGATTGATTATCGCCACGCTCTAACTAAATGCCACCTGTCAAGTTTAGTACCTACCTTAAGATAGTCAGTAACGAACACCGAAATAAAAAATCTAGGATTTTGGTTGGCCTATCAACGACCACGTCCAAATGTTGGCATATTACTCGGAACAAGATGGTGAAATGTTCTATATCTTAAATAGTATTAAATCATAAATCTATTGCCTTACTATAGGTATTCCAGGATATCTTTTGTTGACTGTACATATATTGCGAGTGTATCCCTTCACATGGGTCAGCTTCCTGGCTTAAGTCGACCTCCCGTGTCGCTGCAAGTCGCGGCGGACAGTCGGCAGCCCACCGAGTGATGGATGATGCTTCACCGCAACTTACTCCGCCTGCCTCAAATCCTAATTAAAAACCAGTATAATGTAACGTTTAGATATACCTATATAGATACTGCTATATAGATACTGCCTTAAGCTGCCATTGCACACAACGACGACGTAAACTAAAAAAATACATAAAAATCTTTGCCTCTGTAGGCTAGTGGTTAATTCCGTGAATTTAGACGCGGAGGTACCGGGTACCATTCTGGGTCGAAACACAATATTTTATTTGTGATATTTCTCTATATAGTCTCTGTATAGTTTGGTACGGTGGAGACATCGAAGAGACTTAAAATTGGCTAAATGTGAATGCGCTTCTTTAAAAGCGTGGCTTCTGATAATGGTTGTGATGATACTTTACTTTTTTATATTTACCTACAGGATCGGTTTAATGTGCTATTTGTTGAATAGCACAATAGTTACCTATAAACAAACCCTTTCGCTTTACGTCCACTGCTTTGTTTAGGTAATAGCTTGTCTATAATAGGTATACTATGCTCATGAAAATACAAAACTTGTGTCTACCCACATATTTGGTATCAATAAATAAAATGTAATGTGCTTGTTTTGGTACGCCCACTTGCCGGTTCCGTTCAAGATTCATAGCGTCTCGGCAAGGAGGGTTTAGTAAACAAATTCCGGCGGAAAACTTTAAACATTTCCCTTCTCGTTACTCGCGACTGGCGCGCTTCATGGTCCGTGAAGGCATTGCTTCACGACTTATTGACGAGCGCAAGGCGAAATGAGGAAGCTGCTCTCTACAACTCTGCACTAACATCAATTTCGAACGACTTTTAGCCATGTCAATACAAACTCCAAACGTTTGGCCGAGATTTCAACTGTTGCTACGACTTTTGCGAAGAGTTTTCCACTTTATTTGTCAGTAAACATTTTCCACGAACTTTATTTCTGAATTTGAACAAACACTAGCAATAACATCGACGTAGAATATTATCATATTACAGCGATGGAAAAACCTGCCAAAGTAGGTCAGATGAAGCGGTAAGGTCGCTTTGAAAGCGTATATTTTGAATAGTGGCAGTGAGTTGTCGTGTTTAATATCAACAAACAAACACACGATGAATACCAAAGTGGAGCGAAAGCTGATACCACGGAGCTGTCTCGCCTGCAATATGTTCGGATTAAAATATTATTGCACTCTTTGTAAAGAAAAACAGTTTTCAACGTGCTCTTCTGGATAAAGAAAAAAATACTTGTTTTAGTGGTATATTTGTGTAGGTAATTTACAACCTATTAGACAACTGGGCACCGCCGAAAACGATTTGTAAAACGTTTACTCGAGAACCAATATCTCTAGGGAGCCTTTCATTAGAACATACCTAGTCAGGAATTCTCATCTCATTACCTTTTAATGATAGTTCGAACAGATATGGGGATTCAGTGAAGCGTTGTGTCTCTATAAATACATTTAGCTACAAGTCTAGCCCATTCGCAGGTGGTAGGTAGTTCGGTTTTGTTCCATTTCCAGAGATTGGACAGGTGCCATATCTTCTCGCCGGATTAATCCATCACAGGAAAACGCCACTGCAGATACACAGCGCATGAATTATTATTTAATTTGGCTGTTTGAAATGTTTTTATAAACTGAATACAGTCAATTTAAATACATTTCATTTTCATTTCATTTCATTTCATTTATTTATTCACCATTTCATACATTTGGTACATTCGGTTTCGTCAGATAACAAATTAATTATTTTACTAATCATTATAGCGAATAAATATCAGCAAAGAACAGCCTTCGTTGTTACCAGATAAGTACTACCTACACCAATAGATGCTGCTGTAAAAGGGCGTTGTCATGGTATTGAATTGAAGACACGAGTGCAAGAAGGTGATAGGTATGCTAGGTTACTGTTTATTTATGCAGTTTGAACTCCAATGGAACTACTCCAATATATGCAGTGTGACTCTTAGGTCTTTGTGCTCTTGTAGATTACATTATGATGATGATGTGAATCAAATAAATTATTTTGAATTATTAGTAACTACCATTCGTCTGTGGTTAGATAATAATAAAAGGTACTACGTAGCTGTAGGTATCACCGTGCTTCAAGCAATTGCAGTATTGTTGAGCGCTTGAGTACGCCAGATGGAACGTCTACTGGAGACTAGGCGATAGTGCTGCACATTTTATCGTATGACGATGAAATTGCTTCACAGATGTGATCTTCAAATTTCCTCAGTAAAACAAGTTTCGTGCTACGATAGCTTAGATAGCAAATACTGGAAGATGGAACCTATTATATTTCAATCAGCAGGAACGAATTAAATAATACGTTTTTATAGGTAGTAGGTACCTTGGTACTGATTTTTTACGTGCATGAAAATTACCAAGTCGTTCGAGATCAACCTATCATTAAAGTCGTTATACTGGTAGGGATTGAAGTCAGTTGAATTGCTAGAGACTATAAAATGATAAAGATAAGCGAGTACACATTTCGTAGTAAGAATACCTGCAGTCTTAGGCGTAGCCAAGGGGGGGCAGGGTGAGGCAGCTGGCATACCACCTGGATTTAATAACTATATTTACAAGAATAATTCATTGTACAGTCAAAAGCTCGTGGAGGTTTTATTACATGTACAAAAATGATGTGTGTGATTACATGGTTGGTTTCATTCATAGTATTTAGATACCTACTATTAGGTATTTTAGGAAATATAAATACTTACCTACTATAAGATTACTTATATTCGTAAAGTTAAATCACTTAAATGTTTTAAATATTTGCTCACCAAACACTTTTACGACAAGGAAGACGAGTCTATTTATTTATTTATTTATTCATTCATTTCCACAGCACATTACAGAACATAAAGGTTAGTATATAATTGAGTTTATACATTGGCCAAATTAGGAAACATTTTTTATTACTGATACTTAGGTGTCAAAGAAAAGGAGAAAAAACAAGAAATACAACCAAAAGATATAGAAATTTAATTAAACAAAAAACAATAACACAAATAAAATTACAGATATCCAATATTGGATTAAATTAAATTAAAAATTAAAAAAGAAAAAAAGATAAAATTAATAATTAAATTAAAAAGAGTTCTAAATTAAATAATTCTTGGCTGCCCTAACTACAGGAAAGTGTACCCTAACAGTGAGTGAGACGTGATGTAGCCCTGTAGAATTGACAGCAGCACCGCGGACAGCATCAACAACCGGTATCTGCATCCGAAGTACAGATTAAATACTAATTTCGTATATTATTGTATGTATGTAATCAGTATATGTATGTGTGTTATCTATGTTATGTATTTATTTTTATTGTATATTTGATATCGTTATAAGTATTTTTAGTTATAAGTATTTTACTTAGTAATTCTTTTTATCTAAAATATTAGTGGTCAATACCTTACAATACCTTCTTACTTCTCTCAAAGGTTAGCTGTTAGAAAATGTTTTTAGACATTAAGCTGGCCTATGTAGTGTAAAGTGTATTATGTTCTGTGCAATAAATAATTTATCTATCCACTAGGTATACCTAAAGGGAGCAAAACCAAAAAATCATATCACTTGGTGATCAGCATCTACGAGTAGGTACTTGCTTTGGCAAAAATACAAGTATAGTGAAAACAGTATGACATCCCTACTCGTCAAGACAGACGATTCGAGATTAGTGCGAGGTGCGAGCGCGGCGAGGTCTCGGGGCGACGCATTCCACTCCAAATGCAGCCTGAATGCACTTGCACAGATTCGCAAAGTTCAAATGGCCGACTTGTAAGTAATGTTCGCATTTCTTAACCTTTATCTCGTTGGAAAACTTTACATACCACGGATCTATGTTGTTAGGTACTTTAATTGACTTTCTTAAGATATTAACTACCGACCACAGTTACTTACGACACAGATAATTAGGTATCACAGAATAGGCTAATTGCTCTTTATTTTAAATTGTCTTAAAACTTTCCTAATAAGATAAATTGTTTCTATTAATATTAAAAAGTATAATTATATTTTTGCATAATTCCTAATATTTTTTGTTATGTTTTTTACTTTTATTTTGTTTCTTATTTCTCATTTAAGCTTTTTAATTATTTAAACTTAGAATTTATTTTGATTTTCATTTAATTTTAACTATAATTATAAAAGGTAAAGTAAAGTATCATCACGACCGTTTCCCTTTCGGGGTGGTTAGAAACCACGCTTATAAATAAGCGGATTCACATTTAGCCAACTTTACTATAGGCCTATCATGAGAAGTGGCAAGCTCGTTGATGTCTCCAGCGTACCAAACTCGAGAAATATCACCACTTCCACTTCTTTCTTCTTTGTCGCCACACTCTTGGCAGAAGGGTCGTGGTCGCCATTGGAGTGCTAGTGGCACGCTTAACAAGCCGTCGCCACTCCTCTCGCAGCTTTCTTAGTGCATGTAGGGGATGATCCATTGCAACCTTTACCTGATCGGTCCATCTCATCGGAGACCTACCACGCATCCTCTTGCCATCAACGTTCGTCTGGACTACCAGGCGCTCGATAAATGTTTCTCCACGCCGTGACACGTGTCCAAAGAAAGTGAGAATGCGTAATTTTACAGTCGATAAAAGGCGTTGTCTGATTCCCAGTTTCTCCAGTATCGATTTGTTGGTTCGGAACTCCGTCTATGATATGCCATTTCTCCGCCAACACCACATCTCTAGAGCATTAATTCGTTTTTTTCTGTTTCGCGTAGGGTCCACATCTCCGCAGCATACAGAAAAACAGGGAACACAAGAGCTCTAACCAGATGATACTCCCATCCTGTAAATATTCAAGATTTAGCGTGATGACGTATAATGACTATCTAAATTATGAAATGTATTTTTTTTTAAATACAAAAATAAATAACATTATTAAGTAGTTAGTATTATTAAAAATCTAATTATTTTCTACTTTTTTTTTTGCTTCAATTATTAGTAACTAACAAAAAATTCTAATAAATTTTTATAAACGAATATTTTTAATATATAATATATAACCTAATTGGTACATATATTAGATAAGCTATAATTATACTATGTTAAGTGTGTGATAATATATGTACTGCTGTGTGTACTAAATAAATAAATATATCCTCACGTTCCAGTTACATGATACGTTCTGTCTAAGGATAAATGGAACGATTTTGCATATGTTTTGACTTTGACAAGTAAAAATGCAAAACAACCAAACTGCGCAGTTAAGATTTGACATTTGTCTGTAAAAAAGTCAACTACTTCCTGCTAACAGTAGCACTGTTTATATTTTTTCAATAAAACGCTTCATGTTAACATCAATTGTCAGTTTTTTTGGTAATGGGACAGTTCACGCTATTACGAGTAATGTTAGCATTTTATACTAGCGCCGCTGGTAATTTCTATGAACGAAACGCGGAGATAGATATTTTAATTTAAGAAATAGAGGTAGGACTAGAACATCATTAACAGAAAATCTATGTTCTACACATAAAAGGCGAGTTAAAATAATGGTAAAGTTGGGTAAGGCTTTGGGTAGGGTTTGTGCAGAGAATCGAATGGCCATTAATCTGGGAGTAGGTCAGGCGAGCGGTCGCGGTCCGATCGCAAATGAATGCTCATTGAAATGAAGACATACGGCCAGAACATATCACTTCGACATTTTATTTCGTTCTC
The DNA here is from genome assembly GCA_910589645.1 of Tinea semifulvella. Taxonomy (NCBI): domain Eukaryota; kingdom Metazoa; phylum Arthropoda; class Insecta; order Lepidoptera; family Tineidae; genus Tinea; species Tinea semifulvella. The sequence goes on from OU342586.1 coordinate 8,828,584, forward strand.
AATAGTGTCTGACCGAAACACAATTTTCAGCCGAAACCGATAGAAACCGTAACTCAAGATTCGGCTCGTATAATTAGTTTCTGCCGAAACCGTAGGTTATTGTGATTACTGTAGCTTCTCCGCACTCAGTCTCCATTAGACCATTGTGCGTGACCTTTACTCCTATACGGAGCCATCCGATCTCCAGGAAGGCCAGGTGACCCGTCACTTTCCTGCAGACCTCCGGAAGAGATCCCGCAATCTGTAGGTACTTTAGTCTTAGCGCAGCCACACTGCCATGCCATGCGTCCATTACACAATGGATAATCTGTCATGTCTGAGTATAGATGTTTGTTAAAGTCACTGTGTCCCGTCAACGCCCCCACTATTGTGCGAAGCTTAGCTCTGTTAATAAGGCTCAAGAGGCGTCGCGTGGGGCGCCTGTCAGGGTTGCGAAGGGCCTCCCAAGACTCTCTGGCCGACGTCCACATCTGCTCGTGCAGTCTGCCATTTATTTGGCTAAGCATCGCAAGAGTTGGAGCTGGGCCTGTCGGTGTTGTGGATGACCCCCTTCTGGCCAGTTCATCAGCCGCATCATTACCCAGTGAACACACAACAGTAGGTAACCGAAATCGAAACTGCCGCAAGCCAAAATATAATTCTGGAAACCCATTCTCCTTCGTTTATCCAACTGAAGTTCATGACACAATATGGGCCACCACGAAGATCGATCTGGTGGAGCAGTAGGGGGTACCCCACTACATAGAGTACGGGGCACACCCACACCTAACCCGACTAAACAAACCGAATATAGCCATGGGATAAATAAATATATTTTAAGTAATTCCAAACTGGGGCCTAATTCTGGCGCTTTCGACTTGCGTATCGATTCTAAATATTCGAATGAAATGCGACAGATCTCCGAAGAAAACTGTCAGTTTCGAGCAGACATGCATGTCGAAGACCACAATCTTGGATGACAAAAGTCTTCAAACATTCCGTTTCACCTATATGCAGAGCAGAAACTTTACAGTGGGTATTTTCTTGGCTCGCTTAAAAGTAAAAGTTTCGGTTAAATTTCGGCGAGAAAATGCTGCCGAAACCATGATTCTAACACTAGATCTTAACAAGAAATATGTCTACTTTCATTCGAATATAAGTTTGTTTTAGTAGGCTTTAGTAGGTCAGCCTTCAAACCAGCCAGGAATGTGCGGGAAAGTGGGCATTGTAGGTGCACTGTGACCTGGTTTTATTCGGGACCTTGCTTAAGTGTAAATATTTTATTTACAGATGCGACTGCATTGAAAGCTGGAGGCTTTTGTATTCACTCGTATTCAGAAAGTCTCTGGAGAAATCTTCTTACTGAAATCTGATCGTTTTTTCAATTGCCAATAACACTTCGAAATGTAGGTAATACAAACTGTTTAGTTGATTTTTGTAAAGCATTAGTCATTACTGTCTTCTAAATCTTTATATAATGTTTGCATTTAAAAAACAGAATCCTCAATGAATGGACACTTTTTTATGTTAACCTCTATTAAAGTTAATATGCGTATTATACGAAATATTATATTGTGTAATTTTAATATAAGCATAAGCTTAGTTATTCTCACACATTTCTAACGATAAAGCTCTACTAGTTAATTTATATTAAATTAATCGAACCTGGGCGTAACAAATTTTTGATTACCTTGCAGGAGAGCATATTTATAGGTTAAGAAAGAAAGTGTTCTACTAATGTTATAAATTTATTATTAAATACATTTACAGAATCGAAACAATAGAAAGTAATTTACGTACAAGAATACAATATTTACCTAGTACTAGGACCAAGCTGCATGAGCTAGCGGATAGGCAATGTCGTTGGGTAATATTGTCACGTAACAGCTAAGTGACAGATATTCTCACGAGAGATGAAACTGTTGTTTTGTGTAGCAAGTTGCGTTGGCAATGTTTTAAGTTAGAGTGGGGCTCGCGCGGCTGTCGTGTCACGTTAGCCGCCCAGCCAGCTCGCTAAGTGATGGCATCCCATTACATGTACCTACCAAACTACAATACAATAAATAGAGCTCAGCTGCCCAGTGTTTTAAAATCTTTTTCCGTGAATAAAATAAAATTACAAACTACTTAAATAAAAAATACACTTAAATAGAAACTAGAATAAGGGAGAAAATAGAAATGCACAACTTGTTGACAAGAATACTGGCAGCATTGCGGCGTTGAATAGCAATGATGATTATTTGGTCCAAATATTGTCCAGCCCTCTTGTTTCTTATAGTGTTGAAGTTCTGTTACGGCAACGCCTTGAACATTTTCTGTGCACCTGGTCCTCACCACGGCTCGATAGTTTTAACTTAAAATGTATAAACACATACTCCAATAAGCCGGGTTTATTTCCGCCGTTGGACAATATCTGCTTGTAGCGCTCGGTCTTTAGACGTCTGGCGGGAAGAAGGCGCCTGGGTGTCCACACAGGTGGCATCCCACATTAATGGCACTTCATGGTCATTCCATAGGGCCGCTTGCCATCGTTGCGAGCTGGGTTCTAAAATAGCTGGTCAGCCCGCAGAAACAAGGACCCGACGAATCACGTTATTGAGGCCTGTGCCCTAACTGCAAGACAGGCCGTGGTGACCTAGCGCCCCATGTTGTTAGGCTATCTCTAGTTCAATTATTTCAAAGTATAAAATTATATTTTTAGTCCTGTCTTACCTTATTTATATTTGTAGCTGGGATTTTGAATATCAATACCAGGATCACAAGCCACTATGTATCACTATGAACTATGACAGTTCAGGTGAAATAGTGTTAATAAACGAGCAGCGAGTAGTGAACTGAGAAATCGAGGTAGCGTTATTTACGAATAAATTATTGAAACTCCATTGAACTCGGTGGTTTATTGCATGGCGTTGCAGTTTCTTCCTTGCTATAGAGGTTACACAGGCTTATTGTGGTGGTGAGCCTACAAGATGAAGCTACGGTTTTAATCCAGGGGGAATACCAATCGTTTTTTTTATTTTACATTGTCTTAGCGATACGTTTTGAATAGTACGAGTGTAGACGAAAAGACAAATAGACCGACATATGGCAGTAGGGTCATATGCCGTACTTAAATAATGACTTCATATATATAGATTCCTGCGACCACGAATTGGTAGCCATAATTACCTACAAACAAAAGCTTCATTGCATTTATAATACATTTATTTATAATAAAATGTACTAATAATGTTATCTTTCGGAATTATTCAATAAGCTAAAGCAGGATAATGTGTTATTAATGTCGCTAGCAGTGACACGCTGTCGGCAGACTGTCGATGTCGTTGTAGATTTATAGCGCCCCGCCTCTGAAGCCACCTTGCACAAGTTAGCCTGCGACTTCTCTCAGCTCATTGTACCCATTGAAGGCTTAAGTAGGCCTACTTTTCTAGATATACATATGTTTAAACGTTTTTGGTGTATTGTAAATTGTAAAATGTATTGTAATTGTCTTATAATTAAATATATTATTATTATTAACACTTTTGCATTCCTCTCGCTTGCACAATCCAATATTATCAAAGATTTTTCAAGTCTGAGTGTACTTTTACACAACTTTCTTGGAAATAAAATTACTGGCATTTTGGACATATTTTCACTGTCATATAGTTATCTAATTTTAGAGAGAAAAAAATCAAAAACATTTATAAAGATATCCCATTATTTTATTTACTAAATCAGATTTAAGAAACTGCCTCCGTTGTCTAGTGGTTAAATCCGTGGATTTAGACTCGGAGGTACCGGGTTCGATTCCTGGTCGGGACACAAAAATATTTATTAATGTAAATAAATACATTTAATTAATATTTAATTTATTTGTCATATTTCTCGAGTTTGGTAGGCTGGAGACATCGACGAGCTTGCCACTTGTCATGATTGGCCTATAGTAAAGTTGGCTAAATGTGAATCCGCTTATTTATAAGCGTGGTTACTGATCACTCCGAATAGGAAACGGTCGTGATGATACGTTACTTTTACTAAATCAGATATATGAAGAAGACAAATTCCTAAGCATTCCATGGATTTACCGTGCGGGTGCCGGGCCGGGTCCATCGTGTGTGGGTAAGAAATGAGAAGAATGGTGTCTCAGGCTTGCGACCGACAATAGGCTGGTTTAAAAAAGGAGCTTCATTTTTTATTTTATTGCGCGATAATACGCTCACCATCCACTACTCCTTTCCCTACCCAACCAAATACTGTATGATTCCGTTAATGCTATCTTGGAAGCTCTTTCCATAAATGTATTATTGGCAGACCTGCTAAGGCCCAATTCTTTCAGTAAGTGGTGCAAAGATTTTACTGGAACTCCTCTCTCACCAACTTCCATGACGTAAAGCCGAGTCTTGAACCAGTTCCTGATCATTTCCTCAGTGAGATAATAATACTTATTCGACTTCATGTTGTGGTATTTTGGAATATTTGAACGGTAAGTTTAATAAGGATAACTTTTGACAGTTGCACTTTTATTCCCCACACATCTTCTACAACGAGTTGCCGACACATGGAACAACTTCTAGATAATAGTCTCAGTCAGTCTGCGGTAGTCTTTAAAAATAGGACTTTTCAAAGGGAGCCGAAAGTATGATTTAATATTACGATAACCCGCACCTATATAACTATCGTCTTTACCTAAAAAGGAACTTTTCTAAATCGTGATTACCCACTGAGTGACGATTAAGTAGGTACCCGGCTCCTACAGTTTATTAAGTTAGGCTGAGTTACATCTAAACGTAGTCTATATTTGTAAGAATTAAAGTTAAAAATGGTGTTACTCGTAGATGTTTCTTATATCTTATATATCTCCAAAATGTCCGTAATTTTATTCCCCAGTTGATAGTTAGTAGTGGTATAAGTACAGACTTAAAAAATATTGGATTGTGCAAGCGAGAGGATTGCAAAAACGTTAAATCCTCTTAAAGTGCCTCTTGGGCCACTTTGCAGAGTAGTTGCCTTTGTGTCCATCGATTTTCATTTCCTTTTCCTTTTCGTGACAACCACTTTCTTGTGAGTGCACTAATATAAGATGAACAATATTAGATTTAAGTTATTTACGTAAAGAATTACGAAGTGAATTGGTATTATCATAATTTATCTTTTATTTCCTTCAATCCGTAGATCGATTCTGTAAGGTGGTTTAATGAACCGATAGCTTGTAAACCTCCCTGAGGCATTAACATATAGCCATTGGTAGTCAAAAAAAAAAAAAAGTATACTTAAAATAATTAGGATAGGAGTAGGTGGTCCATTTATTTTTAGGTTTTGTTGACATTCATTCATTTCATGAATTACATTTGCTATTTCAGTTATTCATGGAGACTCGTTTGTTAGTATTATTTATAATTATACTCGCGAATAAAAGTGAGGAATAACTAAAACTTTTCTTGACGAAGCAAAATAAAGCAATAAAAGGAAAAAGAAGGAATAGGAATGATGAAATTTAAAGTGATGTGTAAAATTTTAAGTGATACGAGACAGTGAAGCGGGAAGATTTTACGGTTGTCTGTACACACGGAGTCTTGTGAGGTCATGAAAAACTCGTAAATGCCTTCCTGTTAGCGTGTATTCGTTCGGGGTGAAATTTTCTGCTCAAGCAGTTGTGCGATGTACGGAACATGAGAGATTTTATGACTCTTGACTAAAACCATTCGTTATTCCTTTGTTTAAGAGCACAATAGAGCTTTGGAATAGATTTATCGTTATAATAGCTACTACACATGCCACAATATGTTATAAGTAGTTACAAATGTTTTTTGTTATTTGGAAAGTTCCGAGCACCTTAAGTTATGTAGGTTCAGATTCAGAGAAGTTTTTTTATAAAATTGCAACGATTTTCCTAACAAGCAATTATTAAACACGAGTGGATAGAAACATAAAGAATGCACATCGGCGCTCGCAGCGGATTTCACAGAGGTTTAAAGGCAATAAAAAGTTAAAAATCCCCTGCATCGGCACAGTTGCTACGAGTATTGCACGACTGTTGCTTCCGTAAACATCAGTTTATTCTCTTTTTACAAGCGCCCGAGGACTTTGTTCCTTGATAACGAAGCTACATACAGTTTGAGAATTCACGTGTGTAATATATTCAAATTCAAATAAGAACATTTGTTATTTGTATTTTTATTATGTTTAATTTATATTTAATTTTATTTACATAAACTGCCTCCGTGGTCTAGCGGTTAAGTCCGTGGATTTAGACTCGGAGGTACCGGGTTCGATTCCTGGTCGGGACAAAAATATTTATTAAAGTACCTAAATAAATACATTTAATTTATTTATGATATTTTCTCGAGTTTGGTACGCTGAAGACATCGACGAGCTTGCCACTTGTCATGATTGGCCTATAGTAAAGTTGGCTAAATGTGAATCCACTTATAAGCGTGGTTTCTAACCACCCCGAAAAAGAAACAGTCGTGATGATACTATATAAGTAGTTTTTAATTTGTATTGTGAATAGCGAAATTGTAGGTACATTTCGTGTGTAGCAAATAGTCGAAGACTTAGCTATTCATACCTAAGGTTATATATTATTATGTATCCAATATTCAAAACAACAAAAAATATATATAACGTAGAGGTTTCCGGTTCAAGTAGAGAGAACCCTAAATCTTAGAGTCGGCCCTCTACATGGTCTCCGAGCAATATATCATCATAAATCACGCTAAATGTTCGTCGAGAAATTTGCTGGCACAAGCTCTGCCGCGTGCGGTGCATGCTCTCAATTTGAGCTGATATGGCGACTCAAGAATGTCGTTCCGTGCATGCATATTAGTAAGAACACTTAATGAGTTTACATCCTTAAGTACCACTTCAGCAATTTATTCAGTTTTAATGTTAAATAAGTATTTTAATCGTGGCAGTATGAAAACTAAAACCACTTTTCAAATATTCATGGTTTTCCTTGTATTTTTACCCGCAGGGAACTATGGAATATCGACTATCATCAACGAGGTCGTTCGTCAAAAATTTTGCTTATTGGTTTATGGTTGGAACAAGAAAATTGTAGAGGAATGAGGCAAGTACACTGCTATATTTTAAACTTAATGGCTTGCACACGCTCGAACTGCTATAAATTTGAATTCATTTATCTCGCTCGGGCAGCTATAGGTTGTGAGGTTCATTGATATGTGCTTTGCCAGGTAGCTAAAACCTATTTTCTGCCAAATGTTTAATTAAAACCCTGATTTATGACGTATAAAGGTTAGGCTAAATACAAAATTTATTGGCAATTATGTTAAAAATGAAAAGAGTTAATAATTGATTGACACATTTAAGTAAGTCTCGATTTACTTGTAACTTCTAACAGGAAAAGTTTATGGAGAAAGATGATGATTTTACATTTACCAAACTTCTATTTCTTTTTCACCATAAAAAGCAATAGGTATCGGTGCTTATGACTGTTCAAAAATCTTTCCTTCGTCATAAATTGTAGCACAAGGGGAGGGACGAGTGAAAAATTGCAGTTGCCATGTAGACGTTATATCCGAGGGTGCTAATGTTGTAAGTTAAATTTATCTTGTAAAACATTTATTATTATCGTTAAACTCTGCAGGCGCCTGTCGATGACTTGGCTCTCTGCGCTTGAGAAATTAAGACTTTTATATTCATAAATTCCTGAAAATCATGAATAAAGTTGTTAAAATGAAACTCTTGAAATATTCTTATTTTTTATCGCCTTCAAAAAATAATATTGATGAGTCCGGTTTAGAAGTAGGTTGTCGCTGTAATCCAACACGGCACAATTTCTTATCGGACATACCACAGTGTTTGAAGACCAAAGTTTTCTACCAAAGCATACTTCCAGTAATGTAGTACGGAGCAGAGACGTGGACACTGACTGTGGGTCTGGTTCACACGTTTAAGTTTGCTTAGCGAGCTATGGAGAGAGCGGTATTTCTCTGATGGATAAGGTCCAAAAGGTGGACATCCGTAAGAGAAACAAAGTTAACGACATGGCTTTTTAAAATTAGTAAGCTAAAGTGGCAATTGACCGGCACATCCTCGCAGAACCGATGCACGTTGAAGTAGACGGATGACCTGAAAAGTTCACTGGTGGGGGCTGGATGAGGATGGCAGAATATTGTGTGAAATGACGGGAAGATTGTGGGGAGGACATCATCCATATACGTAAATAATAATAACCTTATTTTATTATTCGAAATTATAGATGTAGCATTAGAGAATACCTATTTTATAAATTCCAGTTGTACTGACAAATGCGTTTAATATAAGTAAAAGTAAGATGTTAGTATCTGGGAAATATATTTTGCAGTGTGGTCGTGTGAGGTACCCGCCGGCGGATCCCGGGGCGAATTACTGGCCCACGTCTTCAGAATACTAAGAGCGAGGGATAAATACGGCGACCCTCAGGTAGCTCGGCTAAGCTGACAGCACGATAACTTGGAGAAATCCCTCGCCGAAGGAAAGAAATCAATCCAGTGCACAGGATTTTGGGACGATTGAGCATATAAATGGAAATTGCATGACTTTTTTCCTTCTGTGTTCGTTTATTTTGTTTAACAAGGCTGAATCGTATCGAATTTTTTCGCCTATTTGCTTCTTAGGCGATAAAGTGTGCTGTGACTTAGTTATTGTAAAAAAACAGTCCAAGTGCATAAAAACAGTCACAACCGGACACGGAATGTTTTTTATTTATTATTTATTACACTATATATTTTTAATAAACTATTTTATTTTATTTTTGTGTAAAGTCGCTCGCTATATATTATTATTTGATTTATTGACTTTCGATAATAATTTTGTAGACATAGAGGTTTTAATTTTAAGCGCTATTGAATATTATAACTAAATAATAAGGTAAAGTATTCAGTTGTTAATCACGATTTTCATCAGCTAAAGAGAAAGTTTTAGAGGCGCAAGGTCACATGTCGTGATAGTATAAAAAATAAACTAAAACACTACGTAATCTCATCTACTGAAATATTGCAAAATAAAAAACACATCCTAGATATCCTTTAACTACCTCCATGGTCTAGCGGTTATGTCCGTAGATTTAGACGCCGGAGATACCGGATTCGATTATCGATCGGGGCACATTAATTTATTTAGGACATTACTCGCGCTTGGCACGCTAAAGTCATCGACGATGTTGCAACATGTTAGTAAAGTTAGCTAAATGTAAATCAGCTTTTAAAAAAAATCGTGGTTTCTTATCACCCCGGAAGGCCGTGATGATGCTTTACTTCACTTTAGATATCATCTTAAGATCCTCCTATTAAGTTATTGTTGCAGTTCTGGACACGCTTTTAAGGGTTAACATTTGAATGACCAGACATTTGTATGGCAGTGTTTGTTACAAATGATGTGAAGTCGTATGTTTTCCAGTTGACGGAGTTGTTGAATAGAGTCGCGTGCTGTCCTCATTTCCCGTCACGTTCGGCACAAACGAGAAACCACCTCAAACGAGCCTCCAAACAAAATCCTATGTAGCGGCTACGAGATGCTACGGAGACTACGAATGCTGTGACTTAACAACTGATGTAATACACGTTTATTTATTTAGAACTTAACAGAGTTTAAACTTAACTAATAAAAATAATAATCTTAGGCCATTAACAGGACTCCATAAACATTAAAAAATACTCGGGTAAGGTACTCAATTGTTGACACTACATTATTTTTTCGTAAAAATAAGAAAAATACTCAATGTAGTGTTGCTAATAATATCATCAACGGCCTATAGTACTCGTACATTTGGTTAAATTATATTATTGTGGGGCTATCGCGTAATACTCGATCTGAAGTCGACTATAGCAATTTAACTGTAGCTTTAAAATGTGGAAAGCTCCAGCGAGAACGCTGTAGAGGTCTCGAGACCGCTCCCGATGCACTTGTACCAGACTAATTGGTTTCCCTAACTCCAACTGAATAAAAATTCATTTGATGCTCCTCTATTGCGTCAAGTAACAGTAGTGAAGTGAAGATTGCTAGCTTTTCGGTTCTGTTTGAAAGTTCTTTTACTCGATAAACTTTCCTTTGTTAATATTTTTTTGTCGTTTTTGTTGTTTTATTTTACAACGCGTACTTGGACTTTAAGACCTGTATTGAGAAAGTTGAGATCAAGTTGTCTTTAAATTCTTTCTTGATTTGATATTTGGTAAAAACAGTCAATTTCATCTCGTTTGACATAATCAGAAAACGTATAAGTTTCATGCACCACGAATATTTTTTATTTGTTTTTGATAAAGCTTACATTGATAATCGTAATAAGCATAACAACGCTTCACCATTTCTTAGCCTTACCACCGGTTCTAAAAAGAAAACTTCTGTTAAACATTTACTTATAAGTTAATTAACAAAGGGACAAGACACGTATAAAAAAATGTTAAACATCGATTATTTTAATCATCCTTTTGGAAACTGGGAGGAGTAGGTACTACTTAACACTGAGTAACCGAAGCAGGTATCTCCCCTTCTAATTTCACAGACTTAATCGCTAGACCACGGAAGCAGTTAAAATCAATAAAAACTGATGTTTTTTTTCTGATTAACGTTTATCGTAGTATAAACTGACGTCTTACGGTATCTATGGGAAGTCAGAGAAAATACAGTGACTACAGTTTTTTTGTTATAAAGGTGTGTGAATCAGAAGTCCAATAATGAGGTTATCTAAATTTTATGTAGGGTCGTACGATATGTTAGTAGTATATAGGTATATAAGTATCGATACATTCACCTAGTACAGTCAGCATCACTATAATGTACGTGATTCGGGTCACGTACGGGTGGCACGGTGAAGGATCTCCTCAACGACCTCTATTCGCTCAAGATCACATACAAACTTTGCTTCACTATCTCTAAATTAACTGTACATTCCTTTAAGCATACATTTTTCTGAACGCCTGTTCTGGCAAAATGTCCATTTCGGAGCGCCGCCGCCCCGCCGTGATTCGTGCGTAATTCTGTAGCTCGAAAACTGGAGTAGGCCACTATTCAGGAGTTCACTTCAAGCAACTCCAGAATATAATAATAATAAAATCCTTTATTGTACACATAGAAATGTGTACATAGGCAAGCATACGAGTATTACCATGAAAGTATTCTCTACAATTAAACCTTTGAGAGAGTGACAGATGAATATTATGAGCGCAGAGTAAGAATATTTAAAATAAAATGAAATAATTGAATGTAGATAAGAACATAATATACTTATATAATAAATACAAATAATTGGTAGTGATTTGTAGATTTTTTATTAATTTATTATTTGTTTTTCCTTTATTTATTTTTAGTTTTCTTTTTTAATATTCATCATCATCATCATCAGCCTGTATCTCTCCACTGCTGGATGTAGGCCTCCCCTAAGGCTCGCCACTTAACGCGATCTTTCGCTACCCTCATCCAACCCCCACCAGCGACCTTCTTTAGGTCATCTGTCCATCTGGCGGGGGGTCGTCCCACTCTGCGTCTTCCCGTACGTGGTCTCCACTCTAGAACCCGTTTGCCCCATCGATCGTCGGTTCTGCGGCAGATGTGTCCGGCCCATTGCCACTTCAGCTTGCTAATTTTAAAAGCTATGTCTGTAACTTTCGTTCTCTGACGAATATCAACGTTTCGAATTCTATCCACCAGAGATACACCAAGCATAGCTCTCTCCATGGCTCGCTGAGCGACCTTGAATTTATGGACCAGACCCACTGTTAGTGTCCACGTCTCTGCTCCGTACGACATTACCGGGAGGACGCACTGGTTAAAGACCTTAGTCTTTAAACATTGTGGTATAGACGATGAGAGGATGTGCCGGAGTTTCCCGAATGCCGCCCATCCTAGCTGAATGCGTCTGTCGGCTTCTTTGCTGAAGTTGGCTGCTCCTAATTGGATAGTCTGCCCGAGGTATACGTAATTTTGCACAACTTCGAGAGTGTCGTTTCCTATGCAGATTGGCCTCGGCTTGACATGATCATTGAACATGACTTTCGTCTTGTCTAAGTTCATTTCGAGACCAACCCGCTGGGATGCTACGTTTAAGCCGTTCAGCATTCCGCTAAGATCCTTGAGTGAACTGGCCATAATGACTATGTCATCCGCAAATCGGAGGTGTGAGATGAATTCTCCATTGATGTTTATGCCGCAGTAATTCCAGTCTAGAATTTTAAAAACATCTTCCAACGCGTTCGTGAACAGTTTCGGGGATATGACATCCCCCTGTCGCACGCCTCTGCGCAGTTGGATAGGCTTTTTTTTAATATTAAGTAGCTTAAATTAGTTTATATAATAATATACTTTAAAATGTTAACTAATTAAATAAATAATAATATATGTCAAGGTGAGGAGAGTCAAATTATGTTTTTTTTTAAAAGTACTCGTAAGTAGTTTTTAGAGAGAGAGAGAGAGAGAGAGAGACATAGTATTTAGTGACGGTGCCTAAAAATAAAGCCGATCTCTTTCATCCTGTATATCCAGCTAATATTATCCACAGCAATAAATGTATCATTAGAAATAATATTTATTCATTCATTAGAAATAATATTTACCATATATTAATTAAAACTAGGTAATACGTAAAACTACGGATACTACGGTGAGTCTTCATCATTGCAAATGGCACATACTTTCAACGAGAACAACAACAACACGTTTCGGGATTGGGCTCGAATTGCCGTCATGCCCATTTAAGCCGGCATAGTGTTACAGACTGATGTCAGTCATGAGTGTCTGATTCCAGTTGCTAACATTCATGGACCTTACGCGTCACTTAATCTCTCATCAGGTGGGAGCAAGGTCACATGTAGTGCTAGTATAATAATATAATAATATACGTTTATTTAAAGCAACTAGGCTCACTTGTTAGTTACAAAATCCTTACAACTAATGTTAATATAAAAATGAAAATAAAAGTAAAAGAAAATAAAATATGGCAATATTAACAATATGACCGTGCAGTAACCACTCCGCCCCCCACCAGTCTGACAGGATGCACCTCACTCCCGCCAGACCAGCAGCCGCACGTAGCAGCCAATGCACGGCGAATCATATTTTTCAGATATCATCTTCAGGATACTGTTAGTGCTTGTCCTCACTCTGTTAAGCAATGATGCAGTGGTTTTGCGTCTTATAGCAAAAAAGTCATCTGTATGAGCCTGCGCAAACATTGCGGACGCACTACAGTAGCGTGGCAGCCCCAACAATATCCTGAAGCTATTATTGTACTGTACACGTTGGGCGCTGATCGATGCCTGCGTAAAGTTGGTCCACAGACTGCTAGTATAGAACGTTTGGCAGTAAGAAATAATAATATGAATATAAGTTCCGTCCGCGTGGAACGCTGGCTGTATTTCCCCGCTGAATTGCAATACTGATTCTTTGGGCGAAGAAAGATTCAGCCCTCTTGTCGCCGGAGGAGATGACTAGACGTGTTGTTTACTTTTTAAAACTTATCGGCGCTTGGACTGCATGGGCCCAGAGTTTCTACAGCAAACGGCACAATATTTCAATATGGATACATACTAATAATAAATTAATTAATGATTACTAATAAATCGTATGAGCTTGGTCCTTATATATATATAGGTCTATGACTACTAAATTATTTTGGCACTCGTATCAGTAAGATTATTCACACGAAGAATAAAGACAATCCACTCATATTTTAATGAATCAAGTTTGTGTTCCCATTGGGCTCTTGGAATTGAAGTTTTAATTGATTTGACATTATTCCTTTTGTGGCCCGCCGAGCCTCGATCCCGGGCCCTCCAATTATAACTCATCTTCCAATGAAATGATCAAACGAAAATTAATTTACGAAAGTTAAATGAAGTTATTAAGATAACATTGCAGACGTCTTTATCCAGACTCATAAGAGTATTTATTATATCATAATTACTTATTATAACATTGTTATCGGGTGCTGCTTAAGTTCAATGGATTGTTCCTAAATAGCAGAGGTATGTAATATATCTAAATTTTGACTTACCACCAGGTGTTGTATTTTTTAAACATTAACAGGTTACTGGAATCTGCGAAGCTGATAGTCTTTTGCTAACATGTTACTCTTTGGACTGCTTTGCTGATTAATCTTTGACTATACAGGAGTAGAATTTACTAGTATCACGAGCACAACATTTAAACAAACATTCTTGCTAAGCAATGCCGAAAATAGTATTTTTTCATTTGGGTGAATCAACTTGTTAGACACTTCCTACATACTATATGTATGTCTTCACTAATTAATTGTATTAAAAAAGATTATAACTAAAAATCGATTTCACAGTCGTCCTCAAAACAAAGCAAATAGATACCTACAATACTGTATTTCTAAACAAGTGAGGTAGTTCAATTTTCATTAAACAGACTTTCATTTAGAGAGTAGACGAGACAGGCGCTAGAAAGCAAAAGCAATCACATTAATCGAAACAGTCCCTTAACGGAGTGGGGGCGCTATTCATATTACTAGGTACTTTTATCTGTTTGGACGAACCGAACTAATGGACAGGGCAGTGACTTGTATGCAAGAACTGGGCTATATTTAAAATTCAATAATTTATAAATTTATTATTAAACTTTTTAAACTTTCGCACACATTCATAATAGGTTTTATAATTTTAACTGGTCTTTACGCGATTTACCTTAGAGACATATTTCTCCCGACGTTTCGTATAAGTGGTACCGCCCATACTGGACTACGAGGCTACACCGCATAGCTTCACTCGACCCGTGACCACGGCCAATGCAACTTGGCTGAAACGTCGGGAGAAATATGTCTCCAAGGTAAATCGCGTAAAGACCCGTTAAAATTATAAGAATATTTGTTAATCAATAGAAACTGGCAACATTGTTTTTCGTCTGCTTTTTGTCTCTACTGTCAATCGTTGCGGTGGACAAACGGGTTGGTGAAGGTCCGAGGGGGATGCCAATTTTAATGACAATTTATTTATTAATTTTACAAGTTTGCACCGATTCTGATATAGCTGAGTTTTCCTTGCAGATTCCTTTCTCAGTCAGCTTAAACATTAACAGGTCACTGGAATTTGCTAAGCTGCTGGTCTTCTGCTAGCAGCTTACTCTTTGGACCACTTGCTGCTTAGTCTTCCACTAGCAGGAGTAGAATCATTTCAAATAATAAAATTAATGACGTTTCATAAATGCCTGTAATATAGGCTTACGTGAATAAAGATATTTTGACTTTGATGGCTTAACGTGCATATTACAGTACAACGCCATCCAATATAAACAATATATTAAATAATAAAATAAATATTTCCAGACAGGTCACACAGCGCCATCTAGTTTCCGTGGTAAGCTACGAGGCTTGTGTTACGGAAACTAGATGGTTGATAAACTACATATTATACTTTTTTTTTGTTGTAAATATATACATATAAACCGAGACAAATTATACAATGTACAACTTGCCCCCGGTGGGAATCGAACCCACGACCTCCCGAGTTCACGGCAACGTTTGTTACAACTAGACCACGGAGGCGGTATACGACTATATAGTAGCAGACTGTTCCTTGCTTTCTCGTATCCGGCTATTTTTCTGTGTCATTGTATTAATTACATTGCATATACAAAATTGAAAACTTTGACAAATCCAAGTGTTCCCAGAAACAAGGTTCCTACGGATAATTAATAAACAATTAAGCTCCGAGGCATATTCTGCAATGTTTACAAATGCCAGTCTGGTAAACTGGTCCTTGAGCTATAGTCAATGGTCGGACCCAATCGAATGAACCCGGTTGAGTGACGCTTTGTATGCAACCTCTAGTGTTATCTGTGTTCGACTGATAGCGGCCTTTTGTTACTTGTTGTGCTGAATTTGCATTTCAAGACACTGTCGGCAAATAGCAATCTTGTATTTTTAACTAAATGACTGTAGGTTAGAAATAAAGTTGCAAAATCTTTGTCTTTATGAAATTAGTTTTAATAATGATACTCATCGAAACATGCAAGTTAATCTAGCTATTTGATGCCCGTGTAAGCAAATAAAACCTTCCGGTAGACGTATGTTCACATGTCATGTATAGACGATATCTCCAACACTGGGTTACAAGGAACATCTCTGCCTAATTCTATTAAAATTCAGTAATATATAAATAGAAGGATAGTGAAGTCACACGTCGTGAATTTTTAATTCCTTAAGAACCGTCTACAAAGTATTTAATAAAAGTTAGGTATAATCAATACTGTATCCCTTTTGGAGTGTTCAGAAACCACAATTTAAAAAAAAGCGGAATTACATTTAGCCAGCTTTTCTATAGGTACATCATGACAAGTGTTAAGCTCGTTGATCTCTATAAAAAGTTACGTTTCGTCATGGAGTAGATTTCCTAAAATCTGTTTATAATTATATAGATTGATGGTTACTCTGCATGGGTTAAAGTCGTAATGATACTTTACTTAACTCCAAATATAAAGTGAGTAATAAAGATAAGATCTTGAGAATTAACTTTCTCATTTCAACGAGAATAAAGGAAGATACAAAAGTTTATTCCGTTATAACGTCCATTTAGGTTCTATGAATTCGACGATTATACTCCATCGGTGGTTTTGGTTTCCATTGACTGTGATTATGAGAACCGGGCTATCATACAAATTTATTCTTTCTATCTAACGCGATGGTAGTACCTACTTATAAAATATATTAAATTTATTAAATAAACTTGTCTCGGTCTGGGTGTTTATATGTATAATATGTACCTACACACATCAAAAGTGTCTAGGGATCAACATATATTTTTGCAATAACTTTTCTCCTGATTGATATTCATTAAAATTTTCTTTAAGGATTGATCAAATAAAATGTTTTCGTTTGTCTACAGTAACGATAAACCAAGTCACCTTTGCATTAGTAAAAAAAATTGCCATTTTCCTAATAAAGGGATTTTTGACATTTGAACCACTAACATTAAAGTTCGAAAAAAAGACTGAAATAACAGTTTTTTTTTTAATTTTATTGGGTAACTTAAACAATTAATAATCCGTGTTTCTACCGCGAACACTAACAACACAAGAACATCGGTTTGGCATACTCAAAATGAGTTCATCCAAATCACGCTGTGGAATGGCCGCCCATGTTCGTTGCAACAACAAAAAAAGGTCTTCTTGCGACTGGATACCCTCCATATTCGGCAGAGCTCTTCTCTGAAGAATATCCCATGCATGCTCAATCGGGTTCAAGTCTGGCGACTGAGCAGGCCAGGGCAGGACATTGATGTTAGCTGCGGCGAGAGTCTGTCTTACAACTCTTGCGGTGTGCGGTCGTGCATTATCATGCATTAACTGAAATAAGGGACCGATATGCACTTGTAGAGGAACGATGACGTCTGATACAACCGTCTCAGCATAAATTTGAGCGTTGAGGTTGCCTCTGATCCAAATCAACTCAGTTCTTCCGCCGATCGAAATACCCGCCCATACCATGATGGTTCCACCACTATAAGGATGGACTTCCTGGCAGGATTTTAATCGCTGTTGGCGTCCAGGGGTTCTCCAGTGTCGTATACGTCTTGTATCCGGCCTCATACCAAAACGAGACTCATCAGAAAAGCACACGAAACGCCATTGTTCTTCTGTCCAATTTCTGTGTTCAAGAGCCCATTGATATCGAGTCCTACGATTGTGCATTGCTATAGGTGGTACCCGTAGCGGTCTTCGGGAATGAAGGTTCACTTCATGCAAGCGGTTTCTGACTGTTTGGTCGCTAATTAAGTTCCCTGAAGAGCGATGAAGGCTCACGGCTAACATCATGGCGGTTATTGTTGGAGTTCTTCGAGCTGTGATTTGAATGTATCGGTCTTGTCTCCGTGTGGTGCAGCGATACCGTCCTCCATGGCGCTCAGCCACGGTACCAGTGGTTCGGTAACGTGTCCAAAGTCGACTGATAACACTCTGACTTGTATTCAGAGCTAAAGCCACAGTACGTTGCCGGGAACCAGCTTCTATCATTCCCACGGCTCTGATCATTTCTTCCCTGCTTAAATGACGTCGCCGCTCCATAATAACGTTGGTTTTAATCAGTAGTAGGGAAACAGTAGCACTAATAATGTCTTCAATGCGTCTTATGTTTTTATAGGGAAAATATTGACAGCTGATTTTCATCTTTTACTCGAATTTGATTGACAGTTCCTGTTTTAAATTATGAAATGCACCAAAAAGGATCCATATAAATTTATAAAATCATAAATTTATTACAAAGCCACATCTCAATCACAAGAAATCCGCATAAACATGCTTGATCCCTAGACTTTTTTGATGTGTGTATATATTTACAAAAAAAAAAATTATAATATGTAGTTTATCAACTATCTAGTTTCCGTTACACAAGCCTCGTAGCTTACCACGGAAACTAGATGGCGCTGTGTGACCTGTCTGGAAATATTTATTATTATAATTATTATAATTTCACACGAGGTAGATCTACTGTTTTTTTTATATACTTTTTACATAATACTTTATTTATTTATTTAAATTAAATAAATAAAACTACTTAAAAGTAAAAAATAAAATAAATATAAACTAAACCTAATAAAAATGTCCTTCAGGGATAGTTCCAAGAAGACTGGCAACATTTCCCCTCTGTATAGTGAGGCAAATACGTTGGCAGAAATAATTGCCAGCTTTCCCGTCTTTCATTTTATTTTAAATATTATTTAAGGGTAAAAAAAATCATCGAAGTCCCTAGAACGCAGAGTCCTAGATCTCCACTGTGAGAGTGTGAGATGGGCGATTCAGAAAATTTATTAACGATTCCATGAGTTGGTATTAGCGGAAACGGGACCGAGACGGTTTGTTTACCGAGGCACGGGAACATTGATATTGTAAATCGTAGAAATGTACGTAAGAAAAGTGTATTTCTCATTGAAAGGAAAGCGCTTTTACAACCGAGTCTTTTTTGGCCACGAATTTTATTTTATGAACTTAATAGTAATTAAAAACAAAATCTTCGTTTATGGCAACAATGTTTTAGTTATTAATTATTGTACTTTTTTGTTCTTGTACTGTTTAAAACAAATATTTATTTACAATATCGTAACAAGTGTTACGTACTAACCATACGGAAATAAATTATTTGATTTGATTGGACCCACTTTAGAACCAGTTAGCCGTCAATAAATATCTGGTCCTAGCAATAAGTCAATGGTGGTTTCATTCTGTGGGAATCCTCAATTTGGAACAAAAGCCCACACTATATCCAATGAATTCATCTATCTGTACATCGATTAGTTAGCAACTTTGTTAATTTTGAAACCGTGTTGTACAACAGCTCGTTTATCTGCACAAATGATGCGGCAAAATATTTTAGCCATTTCAGAATTGGAAATGCACGCTAAAATTATAGCTATTGTAGAGAAATATTACACAATATTGATCCTATAACACTGATACGGAGCGAATGGACTGTAATCCTAGCATTATTAAGTGGACTCTTGGGCAGGTACTTGCGTACCCAAATATTGTCACGATCCTGAATAGAGCCTGGTTGGCTTGAGGTTATGATTTTTTTTAAACGTGCATTTTAACAAGGCCTTATCACACAATTCAGAAAGGTCTGATCAATGGCGTGAATCAAAACACGCTGACGGGATTCTCTGAGAGGAGAACCACTACTGAGTGTCACATGTGAAAAATATTGGAATTACAAACTAGTTTCTACCAAATTATTCTACTAGATGGGCAAATCACCAAATATTATTTGGTTTTAACCTGAAGACCGTAGATTTATATGCGGAGGTGCTGGGTTAGATTCCTTGTTCGAGAACACATTTCTTACTAGCTTGCCACTTCTCATTTAGCTAAATGTCAACTCGCTCCTTAAAAGCGTGGTTTTTATGACCACCCTGCTAGATCTCGATTGGATCACGAAGTTTTTATTTTATTTTTATTAATTGTAAAAAAATCTAATTAGACTTATTTATTAAAATGTTTTTTTGTGTATTTAAAGGAATAAAATAAAATTACAAACTAATATAAATTAAATAGGAAACTAAAGCCTAAAATAAAATATAAAAAAAACTTTTAAAAGTAAAGTATCATCACGACCGTATCCCTTTCGGGGTGGTCAGAAACCACGCTTATAAAGAAGCGGATTCACATTTAGCCAACTTTAGTAATAGGCCAATCAAAACAAGTGGCAAGCTCGTCGATGTCTCCAGCGTACCAAACTCGAGAAATATCACAAATAAATTAAATAATAATTAAATGTTTTTATTTATATTAATAAATATTTTTGAGTCCCGACCAGGAATCGAACGCGGTACCTCCGAGTCTAAATCCACGGACTTAACCGCTAGACCACGGAGGCAGTAAAACGAGAGTTGTAAAACTTTATAAATCCCTACCAATGGGCAAAGATCTTTGATTTCTCCTAATTTTAAAATAACCAAACTAGTACACAGGCTGCTTAATAATTTTGGACTTAACTAACATAAGTAATATCTTACCCAGTTAAAGTACATAGGTACTCGTGATGTAGGACAGCGCTAAAATGGGTTAGTTGATACCTAATCTATATGCTGTGGTTAGTGATATTGTGTCGGGTCTGATGTTCGCTGTTGTGTTAGTAGCTACGATAACATTTACATAGGATGTCATGAATTCGCCAACATAAAACTCCAGCAAAAGGGATCCCATCTTATAATAGTAAGAGTTTAGCAAACTAAACCAAAAGTAATTTGGTTTTGATGTTCTTTTCAACTCCGTCCAATCGAATAAAAGGCGAAATAACAATAAAAAGTAAAGTTATTACGATTCCTATTCTAAATGTCTGTATTTTATATTTATTTATTTTTTCTTTATTATCTTCTTATACCGTAGATGTGTCGAAACCTATCAAAAATCTTGGAAATATTGTTTGTGTAGATGACAATTAGATCATAGAGATACCCACCTTTAATACAATTTGTTCTTTCCAAAATCGTCGTACCTACTTCAAAGTAAAATTATTTATTACAATTTATTATTTTTCACTTTTGTATTGTCACATTGCATCGGTTAAAATTATAATTACTTAAATTATTGTTATTATTAATATATATTTTTTATACTAAGCGCGACATGTGACATCGCGACCATTTGAGTTACTAGTTGTACTGAGACAAAGGTGAGGCAAAGGTAATTTGTTCTTATTACGTTTGCGTAATAAGACTAGCCATCGTTGGGCATCAGCGATTTGATTATATCGGAAATTTCGTAGAATAATCTACTCATCGAAAGGTCAAGCTTTTTTTCACGATATGTCAGTAAGTTTGGCAAACCTATAACTCTCTACTTTATTACTTCAAATTATTTATTTCCATATCGTACTCGTAATTCTTAAATATTGTCAATAACATATTTCATTTTATAAAAAAAACTAGATTAATAAAATAAACGGTGGACCGTGAAGGTAAACAAGTGTGTGGGGAAGAGAGAAGAATAATAGTGGCGACATTTGGTTAAAAGGGGTCGAAACAAATTTTTTTACCTTTCTTTACGCAACCGATAGAAGTTGTTTATGCTAATACATATTATTATTGCTATGACCAACATAAATAAAGAAGAGGCGAATTAATATCATATCAAGTTAAGAGCTTATCCGCTGCGAGCGATTTATTCAAACGACCAATAAATATTCAGGAGTAATTAACCGCTGCGCCGATGCCGACCGCATATTTTTCGCTGCCGTCGATTTCCCGGTAATCCCTACCCCAGTAGATTACTGCCAACCGCTGTTAACTCTATAAAGCATTTTTTTTTTCACATTCTCACGCTTACTAAAAATATATTGGACAGACATTAATCAGCAGATTTCAAATTAAAACTGACGATCAAATTCATAATACTTATGGACAGATGCAGAAATGATTTAAATAATAAAGTATCATCACGACCCTTTCGGGGTGGTCAAAAACCATTTTTTTTTATTTTTAGAAAAGCGGATTCACATTTAGCCAAATTTACTATAGGCCCATCATGATCTAGCTCGTGGATGTCTGTAGCGTGCCAAACTCGAGAAATATCTAAAATAAATTATTCCAGGAATCCAACGAATTAACCAACGAAATCGAATTAATTAAAATAATCTATGATTAATATTTTGATATAGGTACGCCATGTGATTGGTAGTTAGCTTGTCAGTTTGATTATTTCAGCCAATGATGTGCCTCATAATACGTTAATCATGTAAAAAGATATCAGCCTAAGAGAAACAAAGAAAAATTTCTCAAGTACGGTTTAGGTATAACAATTTTATTTAGGTATTGGGTTCTGATAATATATCAATAAAAATAATAGGTTGAGTCCTTCGCGCCATTTTGCGCGGACATGTCAAGTGCAAGTTTTTGTTTTGTAAATTAATTTACTTTGAATATTGTTAGTCAAAAGTGGTGTTGTTTTGTAATAATAATTTATTTATTTATTTTTATTTTATTAATAATGTGCTACAATGTGAATAATTATGGAAAACGATAAACATGGGGCACAAGTAGCAGTTTATTTTTTCTCGCGCTTTGAACTCTCATATTACACCCGACGTGTTTCGGTTGTAATGCCGCGGGTGACTCCAAGAAAAGCATCAAATTCTGCAACATCTGGAATTGAATAATAACCTCATTAACTTATAAAAATAAAGATCTATTACGTCTGAATTGGCTGTATGGGCTAGACTCTTTGCCTTCCCTATCACATTATTCATCATCCATCGGGAGAAAAGAACACAACACAACAAAACTAATATAAAGTATTACATAGTAAATTAAGCTTAATAAAATGTCAATAACCATTCTGACTTAAGAACATAAATTACAATAAATAGTAAGTAAAAAGGTTATATATTAATTGACCTCCATGGACATAATCCAACACTTAGCAAATAGCCATTAGGCGAATAAATAGTGTAGGTATTTTGCTTAGAATAATGACAATAGTAAGTATTTTGTCTATATATTTTTGACCCATCAATTTATTTACATCAATACTTATGTCCCAAATATTATTTGGGTAAGTAAAGTTTAGGGTATAGTGGAATAATGGGATTAAAAATAGCTCCCGGCAACTTTCTCACGGGATTAATATAAAAGGGAGAAAACATTTTCATCTCATATTCCCTCAGGTGAATTCTGTTTGGAAACCGACTATTGCGCTAAAAGCTTCGTTTTCAATTTCACTTAAAATCACATCTCTTATTATTACTTAAAGTGGTGTAAATAATTTGGACAAAAATAATTGCCTCTAAAATTGCCTCCGTGGTCTAGCGTTTAAGTCACGTAGTGGATTTAGCCTTAGACGCGACGATACCGGGTTTGATTCGTGGTAGAGACACAATAATTTATTTGTGATATTTCTTTAGTTTGGTACTAGAGACATAGACAATCTTGCCACTTGTCATGATGTTATAGTAAAGTTTATAAATAGCCCAAAATGGATGATGTCATAAAATAATATATATTAATAATAAAAAAACAACATGTCTTTATTTCATATTTATCCTACCGTTAATCTTTTTGCAATTTAGAAAATAAAAGTATCATAACGACTATATTCCTTCCGAGGTGGTCAGAAACCACGCTATTAAAGCCAACTTTACTATAGGCAAATCGCAACTGGTAAGCTCGTCGATGTCAAGCGTACCAAGCTCGAGAAATATCACAAATAAATTATAGCGTCCCATCCAGGAATCGAAACCGGTATCGCCGCGTCTAACGCTGGATTGCACCAAAACTAAGTATCTGTAATAGTTACGATTAAAGTTTAAAATGGCGTCGTTTGTAGACCAACTGACGGCTAACCTTCAAAATAAAAGTGATATATTTGACGCCATTTTTAAGAACGTTTTATTTGACATTATTTAAGTCCGATTGTACTTTTGAGAAATGTAATCTATTCATTTTATAGGAAATAAAATTACGGACATTTATGACATACATATACCTAATTTTAGACAGAGAAAACTTGCAACGCAACATTTATAACGCTATTACTCTATTTTACTAAAACAAATCTATAGAAGACAAATTTCTAAGCATTCCATGGATTCACCGTGCGGGTGCCGGGTCCATCGTGTGTGGGTAAGACAATAGGCTGGTTTAAAGAAGTGGGTTTCCGTTTTTTTTTTTTAATTTATTGCGCTATAATTCGCTCACCATCCACCATTCTTCTCCTCTCCTAACCGAATCAAATACTGTACAATTCCGTTAATTTGGAACCTCTTTACATAAATGTATTTCAATAATCTTTAAAAATGCTGTATTGTGCGAACGAGAAGAATTCAAAAGCGTCAAACTTTAATCGTTACATTTGCAACTCAACCCAAATCTACGGACTTAACCGCTAGACCACAGAAGCAATTAACATTATAAAAAAAAAACAATGTTTAACAAACCCTGAGGCAATTTGCTGTACACTGTCGTTGCTCACGGTCAATGGTGCAGAAAATAGGACTCTTCTGAAAATAGCTCCCTATTAGGCACTATATTATTCTAGCACAACTAATGGCACGCCAGCTGCCTGTTTACTTAGAGAGGCTCCAATAACTCCGATAATTTCCATGTTTTTGTATCTATCCAACGAGATGAAATATAACGAGCGGGCAATGGTGCCATTTTCACACAAAATAGTTATTTTTTATGCCACGTAACGTCCACTAGCACATATTACTGAGCAATAGATGAAGCTAATGTCAACCTGCAGCAGGCAATATGCAGCAGCCAAAGCTACTTCTATTTTATTAATGAATTATGGACAGATCCTAGTCTTATAATTTTACTGTTACATTGAAACTGCATCACTGGTTAAATTTAGGAATTTAATATTAGGGTTCCGTATAGAAACCTTAGAATAACTTAGTGTAGTTATTTACGTGCTTCGCTAAAATTCAAATTCGTCTATTTAAGTAGTCATATATATATATATGAGCAACTACACATATTTATTCGAAGTTAATTAGTACATTAAATATAAATTAAAAGCTACCTAAATAATAAAATTAAAAATAGACTATACTATGAATAAAAAATGTCCTCTAGAGATGTCCCATCCGAGATAGTCCCAAAGAGCACACAATCCATTTTTTACACGAAGTACATTTAATTTAAAATATTACAACACATCGAAAGATATGCATATTTTGTATGATGAAATAACAATAGTAGTACAAAATACACACATCCATAATCCGACCGATTTATGCACAGTTCCTGTAACTGCTATCCGGTAAGCAAGCAATATCAAAGCTAGACTAAAGTATAAATACATTAACAATACCTTACAAAATGGCTTGAGAGCATCTAATTCGTAGACGTTGCTTCAGCAAGCGCTTAGAACATACTATTAATCCGGGTTTATGAGTCGGGACCACCACTGAAGTCCTACGGCTAAAACAGGAACTAAAAGTGACATCACAGCTGTCTTGTAGTTTTACAGTAGTGGTAAAAAATTACAAATCTAGTTAATTTTAAAATAATTAGGCACCCAAATTAAGACGTGGCCTTAATTTATTTTGTAAAAAAATATTGACTTTATCCATTGTTAACTTCATGTTTTATTAAAAATATCTAAATAAATAGTATCATTTTAGCTTATTCACAATTGGATAAACACGAAAATAATTTTAAGTGTACATTACAAGAAAGTAGAAGATTATTATGTTGGCTGAATGTGGGAAAAAAAATCCGTTTAATCATTTCAAAATGCTACGCTAGCGCCACGGTAATCGAGTGGTGGTCCCGACACTAAGGCCAGGGGCAAGCCAGCAACTTACTTGACAGACCTAGTGACGTCCTTTAAAGTTTTGGCTAATTAAATGATCATTCTTGATGCAATCCTATTAACTAATTATTTTAACAGTAGGTATCTACGTGCTTAAGAGTAGCTCAAGGGTTCATCATTCATCATTACAGCCCCTGGAACACAGCGTCCTAGACCTCCACTGCTGAAGATGGGCCTTCCAGAACATATATCTGGAGAGTTTGGCCTACACTCGCCACGCTGGCCAGACGGATTGGCGAAGATATGATGTCAATTTTTTATGACAATTTATTAGCGATTCCACAAGTTGGCATTAGTGGAACCGATACCAAGGCTTAACGTGCTCTCCGAGGCACGGGAACGGTGGTGTCTATGACAAATGTACGTAAAAAAAGTGTATTCCTCATTGGTATATGCCGGGTGGCTTTGAACCGACCTTTGTAGGAACGCGTTCTTACAACCGAGCCACCAAGCAAGGGTTAATTAATGAAAATTATGTTTTATTATTATTAAGCTATCGCGGTATAGCGATTAAATGCTCGCGTGAATAACCGTAGTGCCTTAACTCATAACATCACACGGTTTAAAATCACGCTGTTTTTAATGAAACATTTTTTAGTAAAACATAAATTTAATAATTTGTCGGTAATACTTAAATTTGTATGTGATTACAGTCATTTAAATGAATTCATGACACTAAGGATTCAGTTCCCTGCCCTGTATTCATGTATTCATTTATTCTTATATGTATTATTAGTATGTAGTTTATAATAATAAATTTGCACACATACATAGTTTTTCCACACTCCCAAAGGTTGGTTGTTAGAAAATGCCTGGCCATTAAGCCCGCCTATGTACAATTTTAGTGTAATAAAGTATTTAAAAAAAATAATAAAGAAGTCGTCTAAAGTTCCTACTAACTTATTTACCTACAAATACATATCTGATTACAAACAAATCAAAAATATAGCAATCATAATAATAATTGAGTAATTAAAACGCGCGTTGGCGGTATAGAAGACGTACAAGAGTCTTCATTGTGTAAGTGGCTGGAAGTTTCGTTGCCACGGAACTTGCAAATGAAAAGTTAATGCCCAACTTTGTGACAGTTGTGGCCCCGATTCCACGCGGGCTCTTCCCGCCACTCGAATAAATGTAAACTTTTTAATTATTTGCCAAGCCTGTCACCATAGGAAATATTAGTAATTTTAAATTTTTTCCACATGTCATAATTAGTTTTTTTATGTTTTATTTGAAAATATAAATCACCCCATAACCTTACTTATTACCATCACAAAGGATACTGGTAAAAAATGCCCTTCGTTAAGTTCGACTACACTACATTTGTAAATTATATGTGCAATAATTTTATCATACATTATTATAATTTTAGCATACCCACACACAAACACACTCTCATGCATACTCACTCAAGCAACCATATAACAGTCATAATATTTCATGTTTCACAGTTTTCTCGATTTTTATTTAAGTTATTTTTCTTTTAAGTACATACATTACTTTTCTGATTTTATGTTAACTTTCTTATAATTTATATATAAGTAATATTATTGAAGTAATATACAAACAGTATAAAATAATTTCAATATAAATTAAAACTACTTAAAAATAAAAAATAAAAAAAATATAAACTCAACCTAATAACATTTTTTTTTTCTTTAAGTATTTTTAATTTATATTGTAATTATTTTATACTTTTTGTATATTACTTCAGTAATATTATTTTTATTATTATTTACGGCTAAACAATAAATTTAATTCAATGAAGGAACTGGCTCCTAAGATAATGGATCGCCGCTTTTAGGATACAAAACCACACTCAGTACTAATATGTTCTGATTAATAAGGCTATTATTATTATATTTATTAAGTCTTAGTCTTGCAAAAAAGCAAGAAAAAGATTGGGCAACACTAGTTCTAGGGGCTGGAAATCAGGAACTTAAGTATATTTTTATTAGAAGTTAATACGACTTGTACAAAATATCAATACCTACCGTACGTACTATATAGGTAGTACAAGCAAGTCCACATATGAACTTGTGAATATTGGCTATAAATTGGAGATAGGAAGCGAATATTGAGTACCTATTCAATAGTCATACAGTCATATTACGAACGCTCTGCGCTTCCATAAGTAGTGCATTAATGATCATTTATGAGCTATCCAGGGTATTCCACGCTCAATGGATTCATGCGCTTATAGCTCGGTTAGCAACTGGACAATTTAAAAACCCAGCATAATGTAAGTATTTATTCCAATAAACATCGATGATAAATAAAAAATAAAACCTAGGTTTCTAGTAACAATGAATTAATATACATAATTAAAATATAACTGACTATAAATTTGAATATAACCAACTGAATGATTTTGAAGACTTGTTATTTTTATGTATCCTGAATCAATTTCGTATTTAGCCGTAAACTTGTCAGGAAAATACACATTTTTGTGTACTTAGGCTGGGTTGTACCAATACGAAGATGTAATTGTAGGTAATTATTAAAGTTAAAAACGGCGTTGAATGTAAGTACAAGCTAACGACTGACCTTTAAAATAGAACTGAAACATTTTACGCCATTTTTATCTTTAATCATAACAATTACAGACATTTAATTTTGGTGCAACCCAGTCTCAATACCTCCTTTTAAAAAGGGAGAAAAACTGTATTTTCAAGTGCGGAAAGTGCGGCGGTTTCTGCTGAGAATCTTAAGCTACGCAAATACGCATACCTCAGTACAGGTTACGAATTTGCGCCGTTTGGGGTAAAGAAGATGGGTCCATGGGGACACACAGCCAAGCGTCTGGCCAAGGAGTTGTCCAAACGGCTAACGAAACAGTCTGGAGAGAAAGTAAAATAAAATAAAAACTTGCACAATAAATAATTTACAGGTGGTAGGCGGACTGATGGTGGTAATTTGCCCAGCGTGCCGGGGCGGGGAAGTATCCACCGTACGTGCCGATAAACCCAGCAAAGTGTATCCACACGTTTCGGGATCAAGCTCAAATTGCCGTCATGCCCAGTCAAGCCGGCATAGTGTTAGAGACTGAAGTCATCAAAATAAAGTACATGGGTGAGCTTAATACATTGAAGGTATTCTCTAACAGCTAACCTTTGAGAGAACGGCAAAAGAACTCGTGATGCAGAGTTAAAGGGAAAAATTAACTATAACTAATAGCAATAAATGACTATGTAACTGGGTATTTTAATTTAAGTAATATTATGAAGTATCTAATGAATATTCTACTTAATAAACATACATGAACAAATATTATATTATTAAATAAAGTCAATGTCTACTTGAGAAATTATATCTCATTCCTGCTGTATCTTTAAAAAAAAAGTCTTATTACTAAATAAAATAAGTATTTATTTTAAATAAAAGTTGAATAAACTATATTACAATAAAAACTAAATTTATACTACAAAAAACTTATATACAAAAATAAATACAAAAACTTAGCTTCTCCAAATCGGGCCCATTACACTAGCAGCATTTTCCCTCTAAATTAATATACTTAATTTTTGAGGGACAAATCTGCCAACCCTATTGTCACCAGAGACGTCTATGAGCCTTGGAACAATTTCTTTATATAAAATACAGCAAACGTCGAAAATAAGTAACTATTACAAATCTTTTCATATTTTCGACGCTTGGTGATCTGCGCTTGCAGATGGGAAGGAGCTAGGGAATCCCAACAGGTAAAATCCCATACCAGGGATTGGCTCAATCTCCAAGGTACTAATGTCATTCCGTCTGGACGCTTGCCATCGTCTCGACTCAGAGCACTTGGTTCTAAAATAGATGGGATCGAGACTACTGCAAGCGTCCTACGAATGAGCTAATATAATTAATGTAGCTATTTGATACTTAAAACGCTTTAAGCGTCAAATGCTACATTAAAAGGCGCTTAAAACATTATGAAGTAAAGCACTTGCAGTTCCTACGTGAACACACTATAAATTGGAGAGCGTGCTGGTTAGCGTTGGCAGATTCAACCACAGAGAAAATTAAACGCACGCCTTAAAACCGTTATAAAATTACATTAACTTTATAATACCGTAAAGCGAGGTTAGGGTACTGACTCGATTAAGAGGGCCCATATAAAGATAATTATTCTGCAGAATATAAAGGCAAACGCCGTGACCTCATTAGGCTAGATATCGTTTTACGTCCTTAGCAGGGTTTCCCAAATTAATTCGTTTACTCAG
Organism: Tinea semifulvella; assembly: GCA_910589645.1. Lineage (NCBI taxonomy): Eukaryota > Metazoa > Arthropoda > Insecta > Lepidoptera > Tineidae > Tinea > Tinea semifulvella. The sequence goes on from OU342586.1 coordinate 8,858,514, forward strand.
CAGGATTTACAGAAAGATTTTTTTAGGTACTGTTCGGAAACGAATTCAAGACTCAGCTTTACGCAGTGTAAATTGGTGAGAGAGGAATTTAAGCAAAAACTTGCCAGCACTTACCGGAAGAATTGAGCCTAAGCAGGTCTTCCTGTCAATACATCTATGGAACGAGATTTCAAGTCTTTATTAGTAGAATCATACAGTACTTATTTGATTGGGTAAGGAGAGAAGCAGAATGGTGTATGGTGAGCGCAATAAAAATAAAAAATACCTTCTTTATAAACCAGCCTATAGACGGTCACAAGCTCATGACACCATTCTTCTCCTCTCTCTTTCCCACATGGCACCGTGAATCCATGAAATGCTAATAATTTCTTTGAAATGGTGTTATTATTCATTCATACAGCCCCTAGAACTCAGCGTCCTAGACCTACACTGTTAGAGATGGGCCTTCCAGAATATATATCTGGAGAATTTGGCCTACACTCGCTACGCCGGCCAGACGGGTTGGCGAGGATCTGATGTCAACTTCCTAATAACAATTTATTCATTTTTCCAAAAAGAGCAGTACGTTTTATATCGGGAATAAGACCAAGAGACACTTGCAGAGAAGCCTTTAAGGAATTAAAAATTTTGACTTTGGCCTCGCATGTTTAGTGTATATTAGGGAAAACATGGATTTAAATCACATTAGAGCCATAGAAAAAAGAATCGTTAGCTGTTCCTAAACACAGATTGAGTAAGTTTTCCAAAAGTTTCATCTGTAACTGTGTGAAACTGTATAATAATCAGGAAAAAGAAATGAAATGCCTAGAACATAATGACTTCAAGGAAAAATTAAAACTTTATTAATACAAAAAGCTTATTTCACTGTAGATGAAGCGCTAAGGGACGATGACATAGGATATTATTTATCAGAGACATATACTGATAAAATAAAATAAAAAATGTAAATTGCGAGTATGACTTAACCGAATTCCGGTAGGAATGTATGATGTTAAAAAAAACTAAAACTAAAAAACTAAAATTAACAATTCCACAAGTTGGTGTGTAACCGGGAACGACGGCTTAACGTGCTCTCCGAGACGAACTACGAGAACGGTGGTGTTGTATATTTTTGACAAATGTACGTAAGAAAAGTGTATTTCTAATTGGTACATGCCGGGGGGGTTTGAACCGACCTAGTAGGATTTAAGGAAGGCGTTCTTACAACCGAGCCACCACCGCGCCGTTTATTATTAATGGAATATAATAACCTAACCCATCTCGCCGAAATAAATGAACGCACAGTAAGCACAATTTTAAAGGAAGCAAACGAACTGAACTTAGAATTTCTGCACTGAAATAAATAAATTTATTAAAAGAAATAAATAGTATATGTTTAAGCTTTGTTGCATGTATATAATATTATATATTGAGTTACCATAACAATAAAGAGTGTATAGTTGTTAAGTTTATCTATAAGTTGTACCTTCTAATTGTTAATATTTGCATGCCTAGTTAAAAGTTTTTAAAATGTATAAAGTTTAAATATCTTTATGAATGTATAAATGGAAAAAAACGTATATAAAAATAATAATAACAGAGAAATAAGAATAATGTAATAGAATATTAAATTTAGGTATTTAATCACAAAGTAGGAAAATCAACCAACAGTCATAATCATGCGAGTGTCACTGAATATATGACATTAATCAAATTTCAGTGGCGACAACCAGACACCATATTGTTAAAAAGAAAAAAATAAAATCTACATAAACTTAAATTAAAGTTTGTATGTAACAGAAGTGTTACTGAATATATGACAATAATCAAATTTCAGTGGCGAATACCAGACGCCATATTGTGTAAAAAAAAGTCTACATACCTACTATATTGAATAGAGAATTTAAAACTGAGACCTATTAAAAACCGGAACCGCCTTAAATGTATGATTTTGTAAGTTAGAAATAAACGTTTTTATTCGTTACACAAAAAAGAGATGCTGAGGTAGGTAAATAATTGAAAATTTGCGCGCTTTTCTTTGAAACACTAAAGCTACTCGTGTGTAAAACATTAAATAACATTAGTTCATAGAAGACGCGGAGGGCTCCGAGCACCCTCAGGTAAAAACAAAATTGAATTTTTCCACAGCCAAATAGGGTATCGCGAGATACTCGTAAATCTCAGTTCTTCCCGGAGCTACGGAAAGAAAAGTTTAAATAAAAGAAAATCGGGGATAAAACTTAAAGTTTTAATTTGCTAAGGTAGGAGAGACTTACCTATTATTTTTTATCTTAAATGAAAATGTGGAAATTTTCTGCATCTTAACAACAACATGAATCTTGCAACTAGATTTGTTTATTCGACCTCAATCATGAGTTGTAAAAATAGTTTAGGATTCCTTCATTGTTCGTGCTTATTTAAATACAATGTTTATTTAAAAAATATCTGGCTGCAAATATCTACTGATTATTCTTTCATCATCATCTTCACAGCCCACTAAATCATGGAGTCCTAGACTTCCACTGTTGGAGATGGGCCTTCCAGAAATTTCTGAAGAATTGGGCCTACACTCACCACGCTGGCTAGACGGGTTGGCCTTATGTATTTAATTTTTTCTTTGGTTTATTGTATTTTATTTATTTCTTTTTAGATTTTAATTAAACTGCCTCCGACCACGGAGGCATTTAACCGCTAGACCACTAGCGGTTAAATCCGTGCATTTAGACTCGGAGGTACCGGGTTCGATTCCTGGTCGGGACGCAAAAATATTTATTAATGTAAATAAATACATTTAATTAATCTTTAATTTATTTGTAATATTTCTCGAGTTAAGTACGCTGGAGACATCGACGAGCTTGTCACTTGTCATGATTGGCCTATAGTAAAGTTGGCTAAATGTGAATCTGCTTATTTATAAGCGTGGTTTCTGACCATCCCGAAAGAGTAACGGTCGTGATGATACTTCTAGATTTTTATTAAAGTATTTTTACGCAGTTAATTATTTATTTATATTTAAAAAAAAATATATATATATTTATCTATTACAAATAATAACTGTCTTCACCCAATACACCAAGCCGTGCAGCAATGGTTTACAGAATGCTGCTGTGGCTACTTCTCAGCTGCTGCAGTAGTGAGATTGCTTTGCTACATAATGATATGTATATAAGTATAATGAACATCAGCTTCTATCTTTTCACTGCTGGATGTAAATAGGCCGCTGTCCGCGATTATTGTCCACGCACATCCAATCTCCATAAAGCGACCCACCCTCATCACGTCATCCGTCCATCTGGTGGGGTCGCACGCGGTCTACCACTACTCTAGAGTAAAAAGTATGTATGCTATACAATGTCGGTTAATCGATACATTTTAAATTTACACTGAAAAGATTTCATTACTATAACGATTCTACAAAGTGCAAGTGAGAAATATTAGTTTGGAAACCTAGTTGTTTTTAAGCGGTGAACGTCTATAGCGGGCTGGGCGATGAATACGCATTTAAAATCTGGGTAGGTATATTTTTCTCAGTAGCACTTTAAAAAAATAGTAAGTCGGTCTATTTTTGAAATGAGCTTTCAAGACTGCATTAGCAGTATAATTCTGCATATCAAATGAAAAGATATTGCGCAATAAAAATGGGCTTTCACAATGGACTCCACACCCGCATGGTGGATTGAAGAAATTTATCCTCTCTTTCTATTAATTATTTAAATATCTACCCCAGGCTACACCATAAAATAATATCTAAATTAAAACAATTTTCATCTTATAATTTTCTGATTTAAAATTCAAAGAAATAATAACAGCTTTATGATAAAGTCGGTAAATATTTTGTGATTGAATATCTTAAAATGTTTCTGTATTGTAGGTGAAGTTTCGCGGATGGGGAAACTTTTAAAAAAATACCTACTGCTGTAGCTAAATTCTGTTTATTTAAACGCTAACGTTTATCCTCCTTTAACATTAACACACTGCCAATGTAAACCGCTATTAAAGTTGATCATCATCATCTTAGATTCTAGAACACAGAGAGACCTCCACTACTGGAGATGGGTCATCCAGAACATTGAACTTCTGGAGAATTTGTTGCCGAGATTTTAATGTGAATATTAATGATAATTTATTAACGAAATCACAAGTTGGTATTAGTGGAACCGGGAACGAAGGCTTTAACGTTCTGTCCAAGGCACGGGAATGGTTGAGTCGCATCTATGAGAAATATACGTACGAAAAGTGTATTTCTCATGCCGGTGGAAATCGGACCGAGACCACCTAATTTTAAGGAAAGTGATCCTACAACTGGGCTACTCATTTGCTTTAGTCGCCGCAAACCTGTGGAAATTGTGTGGCACTGCCAGTAAAAAATTGACAAGCATACAAACTAACATGTTTTAAAAAATTGTGTCATCACATTATTTAGATGACTTATTTAATCGTATTATAGTGGTATATACGAGTATGTATTATTAGTTTTCATATATTATAGTTATTAGTATGTAGTTTGAAAATATTATTATAGTTAGATTTATAAACTTATATTACTTATTATAGTAGTTACCATATTGGTATAATTAATGTGCACCTACAAGTACCTTACATCTAAAATGGTCTACATTGTCTCTAAGGACAGCGAACCTAGTTAGATAATGTTTAAGTCCGTCTGTTGTATACGTGCAATAAAGTTTAAATCAATAAATAAATAAAGTTGATATTCCTAAAATATTTCGTAAATTTGTTGACTGATCGGATAGTTAAGCGAATTTCTAACGATAAAGCCGTTTTGCGGTTAAGAAAACAGAATACTTACTGACGATAGGGCGCGAAAGAAGTTGACAAAAGCGATTTTGCTGTTTTCATTTACTTTCCATTATTCGTTCATCTCGTTTGTCATTCTTTTCTCCGCGTCTCGTCGTCGTTTGGTTAAAGAAGAAGAATGAGTATTGTTTATGTCCGCACCTTGTAGCGGTGAGAACCTTGCCAAATGAGATGTGAACTTTTACACTGAGCGTCGCGTTAGATTAATGTTTAGTACAATTACAGCGACAAAGATGCATCATATTGTACGTGTATATACGAAAAACTGTTTATAAAAAATAATAACCCATCACAACCGCGTATTTCGTAAAAATAAATTGTTTTTTTTTTAATACTCGATTGGTGAACCTCTTAGGCTGAGTTGTACCAAAACATAATCTTTGTAATTATGACGATTAAAGTTAAAAATGGCGTCAGATGACGGTTGACCTTTAAAATTAATATATATAATAATATATTGTATATAATACGGAAAAGGGTTGGTATGAAGGAAAGCATAGGGACAAAAATAAGGAAAGGCATGCTACGATGGTTCGGGCATGTTAAAAGGATGAGCGATGAAAGATTGACGAACCAGATATATAATGCGAAAGTTGTGGGTGAAAGTGGCCCTGGCAGACCGAGACTCACATATCACGATCAAATAAATAAAACACTGACTGAAGGTGCATTAAAAAGTCTTCGTAACCAAAGGGCATGTAGGTATGTCGTGATCGTGTCAAATAGCGCTCAATTGTCTCTGCCTACCCCGCAAGGGATCTGGCGCGAAGATATGTATGTATGTATGTATATTGTATATATAAAATAACAAAGATTTGATTTTTGTGCAACCCAGCCTTAGATATTCTATTAAAAAAACATGAATGACTATGATTAGTAGGTAGATACCTAATTCTGTACATTGTTATACAATGAAACTAATTCGAAGACAGTGTGAATTTGTGAGACGGAAGGAAGGTACGAGTACCTGTGGCAATTTAAGTTGGTCTAAGTTCTGTCTGCATCCAGCTAATAACGTTAGAACAGTTGGGATTAAACGAATTTTCACTACGTCTATAAATTCGTTCCCCATAGCAACACAAGCTAGGGAAATCAGAACCGACTTTGGTAATTGGCCCCTTGTTTACATAAATGACTAAGCAGGTAACTCCAGTAGCTGAAGTTCGCACAATAAATTCTAAGATTTCAATTAGACGGAAATACTAGATAGAATAGGAATTTCACACAGAAATACAGAAACTAACGAGCTCTTTGTTGGTTTATAGTAGAGATGGACGCTATGTAACATAGATGGTTACAACTGCTCGTTTTATACCGAAATTAATCTATCTAATTTTATAACACTTACTTGAAATAGCTTCGTAGCGATTAGTAGAGATATCGTAACGGACAGACTGTGAAGCATTGCATTGAGTATGAATGAAATGAATAGGTTAAGGTATTGCACATTTGCCCGAGTGCGAGTGAGATAGTGACTAAACTAAAAGATAAAGTTTAAAAATATAATCAGCCTTTTGTGTAATATGCAATTATCTAACACAATAAAATAGTCTAATATTTGTTTTAAACACGCGACGTACAGTGGTCTATCAGTTTTAGCTAACCTTCCTTTGAAATTAAAATATTGCTAAGGTCGAGTAATAGGTCAGTTAAATTATAGTTGGAGAATCTGCCTTATTGTTAGGTGACGTGCAAATAAATCTTAACCGTACTGATGTAGATAGTTATTAAATGTAGATAGTTTACACAATGTTGTTTGAAAATGGATAACGATTACGTTTTGTTATTTTATAACCTATCATGACACAACTCTAGTTTATAGCGAATATTATCACGACTCTAACACCCGTATTCTAAGACGTTTCCTCAACGGCTCTTCCACTCAACGTTTCCTTCGTCAAACGAAAAAAAAGGATCCCCATGGGCCCATCGTCTTGACCTCAAACGGCGTAAATTCGTAACCGGCACCAATGTTGGCATATTTGCGCAATTTGAGGTTCTCCACAGAAAACACCGCTCTTCCCGCGCCTGTCGAAGTCATCTGGATGTGAGATGGAGCTAATGTGTCTACACACGTCGCATCCCACACCAGAGACCTGCCAAGTTTCCACGGCCCAACAGTCATTCCGTCGGGTCGCTTGCCATCGCTCCGCACAATCCCAGATGGTTCTAAGATTGCGGGTACACCAGCAGTGACAAGAGCCCTTCGGATGATGTCATTGAGAGCCGCCTGACGAGGAATGCAGCCAGCATGTCTAGCACAAGAAAGCCCGTGGTGTCCGAGATGATCGACTGGTTCTCCGCATCGACACTGGTGCGGGTGGACAGTCAGTCCGGGCTCCGAGACGAAGGCACACCGATTAATTAAATTATTATACTTAAAAAAACTTTGTGAGACTACTAGGACTTGAGAACTACTTACTGGTTTGACTTACTTGAAATTAAAAATTTGAATGAATAGAGAGGTTGTAAGAAAAACTATATAAATAATGCTTTACATAATTTTATTTTTATTTTATTTTATTATGGTACCAAACAGTCATAATACAATTTATATAACAAACAATATACTTACATATAATTAGACCTGGAGTACCAAAACTGTAAATAATGTTTTGTTCATCATACGAACAAACATGTAAACGCGAAAAAATAAGTAATTTTTATTATTGATATTTTTTCCTCTGAATCCTAATACAGACACGACGCTAAATTCACACAAAAAAAAATCACAAATAAAATTGGAGCAATTTAAACAAAATTAGGAAAAAAGTCTAAGCAAGAGTCTTGCGCAAGACCAATACCAAGACTTTGGTTATGGTCTTGCTCTTGGTCTTCCAAAAAAGACCAAGACTGCAAGGCCAAAACCAGGATTAGGCAACACTATTCGTATTCTTTTCGTGGAAACATCACACAGCCATCACACAGCAGCAGTTACATATATCGTGATAGTTATGATATGAGTTAGTTTGTCCTTAAATTTATCGTTCAATATATGATTTTTCATTATATACGTACATCAAATATATTTTTTTCCTAACACTTGATTCCTTGCACAGTCGTGAAACAGTCATGTAAAGGATTTTTGCAAAGAAAATTTTAGAATAGAAAGTTTTGCATACCTGACTATAATAAAAGATTTTCTCTTGACATAGACTTTTCCCATTATTACAGTTAGCAAAAAGAACAATCATCTATTTTTTGTTAAACAGCACATTCTCGGTCGCCTTCGTAAATATTTTTTAATGATCCTAAAACTCAAATTTACCATTTTATAATTTCTTTTTTATCACCAAGCAGCGACTTTCCTGCATATGTACTACGAGTATTTATGGGTACTGTTGTGTAAATATGTTGGATAAATAATTGTATAAATGATTAGTGGATAAATGCTTCGCAAAAACGTCCGTGATGATGGATAAATTATACTTGCTGTCGTGAGATAAAAGTTTATAATGCAAGAAGTAGACCTCTGTTAAAGGACCGGGATTCAATTGGTTGTGAGCAAACTGATTTTAGGCTAGGATTAGCACTTAGCTTCAACATTCCCGTGCATCGATATATTTTTTTAATTAATATACCTACATATTTATTCAAGGAAGAAAGGAACATTGAATAAAAAAAGTAAAAAACGTTAAGTATCATCACGACCGTTTCCCTTCCGGGGTGGTCAGAAGTGGCTTATGAATAAGCGGATTCACATTTAGCCAACTTTACTATAGGCCAATCATTACAAGTGACAAGCTCGTCGATGTCTCCAGCGTACCAAACTCGAGAATTGTCACAAATAAATTAAATACTAATAAAATGTATTTATTTAAATTTATAAATATTATTGTGTCCCGACCAGGAATCGAACCCGGTACCTCCAACTTTAAATCCACGGACTTAACCGCTAGACCACGGAGGCAGTTAATAAAAATAAAAAAAACCTAAAATATAAATAATAATATTCACCCATGACTTGATTATGTGTCAGCATTCCCCCACTGCACAGCAATGCTGATTTGCTTGAAAAAAATGCCAGCCTTCATGTCACATTTAGCATTAATCAGCCACTTAGACAGTTCTTTAAATAACTTCTTAGCACTTGGCTTATATCATCAGATAATTATTTTCTCTTTAAAATCCTGTGCTTTATTTATAATAAAGTACCTAATCGTATAAAAAGTGCTATGTTTTATTTAATACATAAATCTTAACCAATTGACTTTACATTGAAATATATTTTAATGCTGGAGTAACATAGATGATGATATTAAATAATAAAAAATACAGAATATAAGAATGATTATTGAATTATATTTAGTTGGGGCACTCTGCAATCTGGTTTTGGGCAATTTTGGTTGAATGTCTGGTTACTTTTACCTACTTTAATAGAAGGAAGGGAAAGCGCAACACAAGTGTCCGTCTCGCTGAGATATCGTTAATTTAACACTTAAAACGTTTTTATTCGAGTGGATAATTGCAAGGGGCGAAGTAATGGTTGCACGTCGGGCGCTCACTAAGATTGATGAGGTGCTGTGTTTAAACATTAAGATAACTGACTGCAGATTTGAACAAAACGTCCATTACTCACAGGATTACAAGAAGGAGGATTTTTCACTGTATTGCTATTTATTTTTGCTACGATCATAGACATTTATATACTGGCCCATAATACAAGGTGACACGCAGATCATTTTTGTATCATTACTATGCACAGGGTAGGTATTAAAGAAAGCATAGTGACAAAAATAAGGAAATACATGCTCCGATGGTTCGGACATGTTGAAAGGATGAGTGAAGAGAGATAGATGAACCAGATATATAATGCGAAAGTCGTGGGTAAAAGAGGCCCTGGCAGACCAAGACTTACCTATCACGATCAAATAAATAAAACAATAGCTGAAGGTGCATTAAAAAGCCACCAAAACAAACAGGCATGTATGAAAAAGTTGATGAATGTCGATGAAGCGAAAGAGGTATGTCGTGATCGTGACAAGTGGCGCTCGAGGCAAAGACGATTTTGCCTACCCCGCAAAGGATTGAACGTGAAGATATGTATGTGTACTATGCCCAATAATTATTACGTGGGTACGTATATTCAGCAAATGTAAATTAGTGAAGCACGCATTAGGGCTCGGTAGGATGAATCATGTTTAAAACTGTAAAATTTTCAAATTCATAAACATGCGTATAGAATATATAACCTACGTCACTAAATACCTATATAAGAAGACGGGATAAGAAGCCAAACAGTATGAAAATCAAAGCTGACCAATCTACAGAATTAATTAGTGTATGACGGTGCATTGCCGGTTATGGTCGTGTCCGACGTGCACTTTCAAATTGATTTTATGGTTTGAGTAATAATAATAACATTATATGCCGACCTGCTGCTACGGAAGTGTAATACATGTTCTCTCTATCTTCGACAAGATAAGAAGGACAACTTAGATGGCGTAAAAACAATCATTTTGTATGTAAATAATAATCAATGACCGCTCTATCTTATATTTGATATCTTTGCCTATTCGATATCATGGAAGCGCAATAGTTTATTGTTTAGCTTATGTAAAATGACTAAAATAAGTTAGTTAACCAGGCATCTATTATTTACTTACACAAATGGGAAAAACTATTTGTATTTTATTTATTAAGAATAAAAGCAGTGGAGGTCTAGGACGTTAGCCCTAGAGGGCTGTAATGAAAATAAAATAACTATATGATATGAATGATGAACCTATAAAAAAATAAACTAACTATAAATAGAAAATTTCCTCAAGAAAAGTCTCATCAGACATAGTCCCATCAAAAAGACTGACTGACTTTATTTATATTAAATCACTAAATCGTATTGCACAGAGATTAAAGATTTGACAGTTTGAAAACAAGTCGGAAATTATATAGAATTCTTGGGACCGTCCATCATTATTATGTGAATGTCTATGGTCTCGATTTATTCTTACGATTGGAGCAATATCGCAAAGTACCTTTTTGAAAAGAAAGTTAAGAACACATAAAAGCCATCGAGAGCTAACAGCAAAATATGATTCAAGAAAGTTTCGAACCCTCAAAGACGGTATTAAAAGTGGTGGCAAGAGGTAAAGTCAGAGATTTTCTTTGACGAAAGAAAAAACTAAAATTTGCTTTCAATTTAATTAAGTTTTATAAAGGTAGCCTAGGTCCCTAATGAGAATTTATTGACTTAGGTTTAAAATTAAATTTTGCTGGGTAAAAAGGTAGCTTTTACTCTTTCTTTTTTATTCAAGATTATCAGATGACGTCATTGTGAACCGGTAAAATTGTATTTTGTAAGTATTTTTTATTAACTTACTTATATATCTACATAATAACTTATTGATAATTAGAATAGCATGATCTCTGCACAAAAATATCACGCAAAATCGTAAAGCGGTCCACTTTTTTTTAACAATGGCTTGAGGAGGTACTGTAAAATATAGTAAATACTAATGCCTACAATGACATCTGGCATAGACGAATATTTCAGATCTCACAGCTAAACTATATTTGTCACTATGTATGATTTATTATATGCCCTAACCTATGTTATATTGAGGCAGAAGCACGAGCATGAGGTCCGCAACCCATCACGCATGGCCCAAAAACGCGAGACGAAGACGGTTGATTGCCGTTGGCACCTGGAATGTCCGGGGAGGGTATCGAAAGATAAGATAAATAACCTCTTAGATATGATGGACGAAATGAAGTTGGATGCGATTCGCGTGACAAGGGGTAGTGAGGTGTAGGACTTTCCGAAAGGGGGGAACGCGCTCTGGTCAGGAGTAGGGGATAGCACTCGCGGTTGGCCGACAGCATGTAGGAGTACTGCCTGGAAAGCCCAAGAAAAGGGCATGTATGAAGAAGTTGATGAATGTCGACGAAGTGAAAGATATATGTCGTGATCGTGTCAAGCGCTGAATTGTCTCTGCCTGCAAGGGATATGGTGTAAATATGTATGTTAAGTAATAAATTGTATTGTATTTTTGTTTTTGCAATAAAGATTTTATTATTATTATTATAAACGTTTAACCATAAATTTATGATTGGTTTTCGCAGCGCTGCCCGAGGGTAGAGCGAAAGGAGCGGTCACTCTAGGTGCCCTGGTAACAAGGGGCACCAAATAGAAAAATGCGAAAATAAATTTCCAAGGCAAAATAAAGGCGTGGGGGCAAATTGATCACTCATATTAATTTTCCTTTAATTCTGTTATATACATATATAACAAAATTGTATTGTTTAGTGACTGATTGAAATTAACATCAAATAGTTCATACATTACATATCTTTACGCCAGCTCCATTGCGGGGTAGGCAGAGACAATTGAGTACCATTTGTCACGATCTATACTTATTTTTTTTTTAATTACAGCCCCTAGAACACAGCGAACAGCGACTTTGACCTCCACTGTTGGAGATGGGTCTTCCAGAACTGAATCTGGAGAATTTGGCCTACACTCGCCACGGGGTGGCCAGACGGCTTGGCGAGGATATGATGTCAATTTTGAATGACAATTTATTAACGATTCCACAAGTTGGTATTTGTGGAACCGGGACCGACGGCTTAACGTGCTCTCCGAGGCACGGGGACGGTGGTGTTGTAAGTCTTTGAAAAATGTACATAAGAAAAGTGTCTTTCTCATTGGTACATGCCGGCGGGGTTTTAACCGAGTAGGATTTAAAGAACGCGTTCTTAGAACCGAGCCACCACCGCGCCATATAATTCGCATAATATAATTTTATTTTATTTAAAAAAAAAATTGCCTTCTACATATTTCGTTAGGCAACCTAATCACCGTTGATTTTATTGGCGTATTTTTTATACACAAATAAAAGTATAGTATCATCACGACCGTATCCCTTTCGTGGTAGTCACAAACCACATCCTTTTTTTTTGTTAAAGAAGCGGGTTTACATTCAGTCAACTTTACTATAGGCCCATCATGACAAGTGGCAAGATCGTCGATGTCTTAAGCGTATCAAACTCGAGAAATATCACAAATAAATTAAATAAATGATTGTATCCCGACCAGGAACTAACCCGGTACTTTCGAATCTAAATTTTAGTTTAAAGACTCTTTACAGGAGCTATAATTAAAGTGACATCTTAAAGTGTTTTTGTTCTAGCTACATATAATATGGCAATGCCTTTTTACAGGAGCTATAATTAAAGTGACATCTTAAAGTGTTTTGTTCTAGCTACATATAATATGGCAATGCCTTTTTACAGGAGCTATAATTAAAGTGACATCTTAAAGTGTTTTTGTTCTAGCTACATATAATATGGCAATGCCTTTTTACAGGAGCTATAATTAAAGTGACATCTTAAAGTGTTTTGTTCTAGCTACATATAATATGGCAATGCCTTTTTACAGGAGCTATAATTAAAGTGACATCTTAAAGTGTTTTTGTTCTAGCTACATATAATATGGCAATGCCTTTTTACAGGAGCTATAATTAAAGTGACATCTTAAAGTGTTTTGTTCTAGCTACATATAATATGGCAATGCCTTTTTACAGGAGCTATAATTAAAGTGACATCTTAAAGTGTTTTGTTCTAGCTACATATAATATGGCAATGCCTTTTTACAGGAGCTATAATTAAAGTGACATCTTAAAGTGTTTTTGTTCTAGCTACATATAATATGGCAATGCCTTTTTACAGGAGCTATAATTAAAGTGACATCTTAAAGTGTTTTGTTCTAGCTACATATAATATGGCAATGCCTTTTTACAGGAGCTATAATTAAAGTGACATCTTAAAGTGTTTTTGTTCTAGCTACATATAATATGGCAATGCCTTTTTACAGAAGCTATAATTTAGGCGAGACTTTAATAATTGTTTTAGCTTATAGTATGACAATGCCACTTTACAGCAGCTATAATCTTAGTGACATCCTCATATTTTTGTTTGTCTTAGCTTGTAGTATGACAGTGCCTCATTACAGCAGCTATGATCCTTAAAGTATTTATTTTATAATTGTGTATGTCTTAGTTTGTATATGACAATGGCTATTTACACAGCTATAATTTTAAGATTAATATTGTATTATGTCTAGTTGGGTTATAATGTGCTGCTCCAAATACAAGCTATTTCCCAGAAAATAAGCTTTTAGAAAGTAAAGTATCATAACGACCGTTTGCCTTTCGGGGTGGTCAGAAACCACGCTTATAAATAAGATGATTCACATTTAGCCAACTTTACTATTTAGGCCAATCATGACAAGTGGCAAGCTCGTCGACGCTTAAATATTAATTAAATGTATTTATATACATTAATAAATATTTTTGTGTCCCGACTAGGAATCGAACCCGAACTCCGAGTTATCCACGGACTTAACCGCTAGACCACGGAGGCAGAATAAGCCTTTCTTTAAATTAATTAATTTTTTGACATGTAAAAGCGCAGAATACATTATATTTTGTGCCTACTTGCAGAATTAATAAATTTTAAATTAAATCCACGGAGGCAGTTTCTTAGACAAATAGGTATGTTAATTTTTTTGTGGCTCGTGTTTTATCTCAGTGCGTGATAAGCCAAATTAGGTATAAATAGAAAATACAATTTGATACTAAACAAACAAGAGTTTACTAATTGGAAATAAAATTTTAATTTTGAATATACAACTGTAAATTTATGGAAGGTAGTAATTTATACAAAAGTGGTATTAGGTGGTAGAGAGAGGGTGCTAATCTGATCCTGAAAGAAAAGATTTACTGCGGACAAGCAGATTAAACCCGACTTGTGGCGCGAAACAAAGTATCCCATGTAAACGTTGCGGCCTCAACATATTTTTCAGACGAAAGTACCCACATATTTCTACGGCTTAAATACTTAAATAAACAAATCTTATATTTTAGTAATATCCAGAGACATTCAATTTATAAGAGAGAGTAAGAAACCAAACGGTATGAGAATCAAATTTAGACCAATCGGTACATATACAGTCATTGCCGGTTGTGGTCATGTTTGACATGCTCTTTCAAATAGATTATTTTGTTGTTTCACGGGCAAAATGCCGACCTGCGTGTAAAGTGTAAAACACGTTTTTTTTTCGATAAGAGAACTTTCTTTTTATATTTGTAAGTAAATGTTGATTAAACTAATATTATTTAAATTTTTAATTAAAATACACTGAAACATTCTAGAAGTTGTCATTAAAAGATAGTTCCGGTAGTTGATCATAGATGGCGCTATTATACGAGTAGTTGCACACAATTATAATCCTAAAAACAGTAGCCATTAGCTCCATGCATTGTTTGGAAATTTATTTAACTTCGACTGCCTTCGTGGTCTAGCGTAGTCCAAGGAGTTAAATTTCCGTATCGAGAAAAATATATTCACCCAGGTACGAGTATTTATTGAATTAATATACATTGAATATAAATTAAAAGCTCATAAATAATAAAATTCGAGGTTGATACAAAAATATTAAAATAAAATAGATTAAAAAACTAATTTTAAATAAAACTAAACTAAAAATACCTATAAAATTATTTATTGAATTATATATATGTATATAAACTCTGAGATCAAGAAACACGTCTGGTCGCCGCGGCCAGTGCGCGCACATTCATTTATCACAGCCCCTAGAACAGTGTCCTAGACCTCCACACTGTTGGAGATGGGGCTTCCAGAACATATATCTGGAGAATTTGGCCTACACTCGGCAATTTGGCACACTGAGCGAAAATTATATATTCTTTGAATACCGGTGGCCGCAGCGATCAGCGGACAATTATGGGTCGCAGGTACGTCGCAACGAGAGCGCGCGCTGATGTATATATTCATACTAATTCATTCATCTCGCTGGCCGCCGCGACCTGGACAATTTTTAGCGCAATAAATATTTAAAATAAATATAATGTACTATATATAAATATAATACTTACTCTTATAAAAATAATTCTATAGGTCTTCGCGTATAGGCAACAAACGAGTATGTATATTGTAAAAAGTGGTATCAAGTAATCTGCATGTTGGATATTTAAGAAATGGAATATTACGATGATGTTGATGATGAAGGGTTAAGGGCCCCACGTAATTAATAAACCTATTATAGATTAATTGCAAAATGACTTAATCAGTGCGCGCGACATGGCTGGAACAACCGCTCCTTAACTTGAGAGAGTTTTAATTGAAGCAGCCTAAAGTTCGGCGGCGGCACGCGACGCGCACGTCACTAATTACGATACGTACGTACAGTCAGACAGGCAACTGCTCTTTCTGAAGTTTTACGTACTGTAAAGACACTGCTATTTTTTTTTATTTTAAGAGCAATTTGTGTTACATTGTTAAAATAGTGGATAATAAAAGATATTAAACTAAAGGATATTTACTGTTAGTTTTAGCGTTAGAAAATATATATTCTAATGTGCGTGTTTGGCCGAGTTAATGTCAAAATTACACAAAAATATACGAATATCAACTATAAGGCTAAGTTGTACCAAAATGAAATCTCTGTAAATGACACGATTAAAGGTAAAATGACCCATCGTGTACCTACCACTGACGTTCAAAATAAAACTTATACATTTAATGGATTTTTACAGTGCATTGATATTAAGGTACCTACTACCTACGTATACTAATAACTAAGGTACTACGTACGCTAATCCAAACAAAACACGTCTCAAAACTTGATTAAAGCGCTATGCTAAAACATTATGTCGTATAACCACAATATAAAGCATTAATAGTAGTAGATTGATTTTTTTTACAATTTTTTAATAAAAAACCCGGCCTGAATGGTAGATATTTATGCGACTTATACAAGAGCAGATATAGATTTCCGTTTGGGGGCATTTTGTGTGTTGTGTGATTTGTAGAGCAAAAAGAATTGCTCAAAATAAAAATCATTATCATCGCGATTACAAAGGTTAGCTGTTATAGAATGCCTACGGCATTCATCTTGCCCTTGTGCAATACTTTTGTAAACAATGATTATTACTACTTATTATTGGTCGTAACTACCGTTACCTTATCTAATTACAATTTTAAAAAGGTAACAGTGGTATTTAAAATAATAAATGTCTGGCTGTACCTACCAACCTACTGCGCACACTTCAATTTGGTACAGTTGAACTTCATTATTTTGTTTCTAAATTAATGGTAATAAGCAATTTTGCTAAACATTTGCAATTAGTAAAAAATATTAATATTTTCCTGCGCATATTTTCATTATCAGTTTCTCAAATAAGAAGCACTGAGCTCCGTCACTTAAATATCACACCAGCTTGTCAGTTCTCACATATTTGACAAATCAAAGTAATCACTTGCGCGTTGCGAATGCCTATTTAGTATAACTTGCACTAGAGGCAAAGAATTGGGAAAAAATCGCCAATGAAATTGCTGATTCCAAGAAAAAAATGAAATTATTCTTATCATGCCCGCGCACTGTGTTCCAAAAGCCATCTAAACCGGTTACCTATGGAACCACGTTATTGACTGTCGGTGCTAAGGCCCTGTATATTGCAATATCGGGTGCGAGCGAGCCGCGGCATCCCACTGAGACGGAGGGGTGGTGTCATAGACCTGAATGAAACGATCGTACCAAGAAAAATTCATATCATAATATATTTATTGTATTTTAGTCCCGTTCGAAAAGCTCTCGTAAATAGTTTATTTTATATATTTCAATCCCGATAAGCTCTTCGCGTGGATAGAATGTGCAAAATTAAGAAATCTCAAAGTTTTCTTCCCGCTAAACTAATATCAACGCCCCCATATCTCGAGTCTTTCTTCTTCTTCTGAGCAATGGCTCGTGCTAAGCACTGGCGGAGCAACGACTATTAATCCGGACCTCAAAGTGACAGTTTTTATGTATAATCTGTCATTTTAATAGTTCTGAGCAACGGCTCGCGCCATGTACTGGCGGAGAACGACTATTAATCCGGACCTTTGTGTGCGAGCTGTAAAGTATTCGCGGTATATTTTTTTTCATTAAATTCTTAAATGCTATTTCGGCTTTGCATATTTATAAACGTTTAGTTCTCTCAAGGAAGTAAAAGTAATTATTGGATACGACAAATGACATTTGAAACCGACAAACCAATTGAACATTTAACAGCTCCCCGAACGAGACTTTTTTAAGCATCGATATATGGATAGAAAAAAGTGCCCACGAAACTAATCTGACCTGAATCGCAAAAGTCTATTAGTTCGTAGTCGTTCCTGGCTGGTCAATACGTACCGCGCCTCTAATGTTGGTACAAGATTTTCTTCTTTCTATTGTAGGCGTCTTTGCAAGAATAAACACAAATAAACCGAATTATAGGTATTTATATAGGTCATTAAAAATAACGTTTACACGGATTCAACGATGGCCCTAAACGAAAACAAATTTTAAGACAGTCCTTTATACATATAAGTCTATCATCCCAATATAACCCCTGAAAGAACATATTTATTTTTACATATCAAATTAAAAAAAATTACATATTTCTAAACTAGTTTTCATTTTGCAGGTTCTTTGTTTGTGAAATAGTTTGTACTGCAGATGGAGGTAGGGTACAACATGGTCATCAGCCTGTGTCTCTTTACCTACTTCTAGAAACAGTTCTCGCCCAAGGTGTGCATAATAATACTACTTAATATGTTTTTAATACATCATAAAGCGGGGGCTGCGGCGGAATATGAGGTGTCCAGCAATAGGCGCAAGTATGTAAGTATACTCGTATATTAAACGATTACATATTTGTGACGTTTGCTGTAGAAACTCTGGGCCCATGTACGTCCAAGCGCAATTTTTTTTAAAGACATAGGTACCTAATGCCGCGTCTTGTCATCTCCTCCGATAAGAGGGCTGACTCTTTCTTCGCCCAATTTTTTCAAATTCCAATTTCGCCTTTTTTATAAATTAGTATATATTTTATTTTCAAGATAATATATATATATATATATACATATATATTATATCGTTAGTGGAGAAGTAAAAAGTCTAAAGCGACACTATAGCATCTTTACAGGAGGCAATTTTAAATGAAACCCAACAATCAGTATCATGACCGTGTCTCTTCCGGGGTGGAGAGAACCCACGCTTTAATGGCAGCGCATTGACAATAAGCCAACTTTGCTATAGGCCCATCGTGACAAGTTCGCCGATGCTCTAGCATATCGGACTCGAGAAATTTACAAATTGGCGGAAGCAGACTTTTATTTACTTGCCGATCTCCGTTAAGACTTTTTAGGTAGGTACCTTTCCACTGACAAATTATGTACCGATTTTTTTTTACAAAACCTAATTGTTTGTAGCCTGTAACCTTACAGGCTATATAGGTACGAGACCCTACAACGCTATGTAACTTATTAGGAAATATATTTTCCACGCTCTAGTTACGAATTTAAGTGTTTTCCAATTAATTCATCTCTTAATTGATATAAGGGGCGGTAGGTAAGTACTTGTACTGAAAATACCTTCCATTATGCAAGAGTATTTCAATTAAAAGTAAATAAAATATAGGTTTACAGCTGCGAGATGTTTGTAATTAAATTGCGTAGCGTTTTCCCTTCGTACCTACTCTAATCATTAGAACCCTTTATGGCTCGTGTAGCGGTTAATCCTACGTTACTCTCAATGGCATAGACTCGAGGGTCCACATAATGTGCCAAATAAGCCAATTAAACCCTGACCAATCTCAGGTGGCGAATCTTGTTTCGGCTTTTACTAATCACAGTTTTTACTGACAGTTTCTCGTTTTATAGCTGAGGTTAACACGTTCACTATACTTTGTGATGACAGGCATTCGTACGTACCTACAAGGATCATGAAAAAATGTGTAACGGAATAAATGTTTTTCTAAATCCACGCGCGACAGGCACAGGCCACAGCCCGTTCGGCCTACATCCGTCATAATTTTCTGTAAAATGCATTTAAACTCATTAAAAGTATTTAAAAGATTACAAATGTTAATAAAACGGATGACGTTTATTATACGTACATGTTCCCAGAGAGTCCAACTATGATAATCCTGACGTACTACCCTACTTTTGTGTTAAATTGATGTCAGAATTGTGTCTGATGGCATACGGATAGCGTACAATATTATCTACCCCTTTAAGGGTTAAAAAATGGTATTTAAACGGATGACATTGATACATATCATAGTTGGTCTATCTGAGAACACGCATATAAACGTCATCCGTTTTGAACAATTTTATATATTTTTTGAAAAAAGCGACCAAAAATACATATTAATTATCCCAAAACGGTCCAGCAGAAACGAATGACAATTTTTCTATAGCATCTTTACAAATAAACAAGCATTTTCCTCCATGGCGCAAACTAATAAATGTTACTGCAGTACCTATCAAAAATGTTTCGACCACCGTGATAATGATTCGGATATTTACCAATCTGAGTAATTAATCAACCTAAAGTTGCGTTCATTGCGTGTCATCGTTAAATTAAAGAAATACTTGGTATAAAATAACACGCAATGTGCAATGGAAATTCCGAACCCGGGTTTAAAAACTCGAGTAAAAGGAACGGAAAACCATGTAGTAGGTACCTACATGCTTAAATCTGTACTAATCTACTTTAAAACAAAGTACGTGGAGGGTTTATAAACAGAGGGATGGACCCCTATTTTTTCACAAATCCATGTCATCTATAACAGGTTCCTTATATTTATAACCATCTAATCCCTAGGCACTTGTCATAAAATGTACAGTCGACCAACGTTGGGTCTGCCACCCTAAATATAAAATTCGTATGCATGTATGTTAATATGAATTATTATATAATATCATTTACTGTTGTCATCTACCTTTGCAATATGTTTATTTAATAAATGTTCTTCTAAAACTGTAAGACCAATCAATTTCTTGGCCGACTTTACAGAGATTTTCATACCCCATGTTCGACTTGTCGCTTTAAACGCTTTTTTTCGACTTGGCGTTTCTCTATAGCTTTCATACAAAATTTTGTAAGAAAGGCAAGCCTTGCTTTTTTGCTTTTAAATCGAACATAGCAATAAAAGAATCGCTTCGCAAGAGAATGGCTACTATTACCTAAGTACTCTTCTGTTACTTTTTAATACCTAATTGTTGACACCTACCAATTATTGACACTACTTACATTATTTTTTCGTAAAAATATGAAAAAAAAACTGAAAGTAATGCTTAGAGTAAAATAAAAGTTGCTAAGTTTTGATTTTTTGTAATTGTTATTATTTTGCATGAAAATAAAGTTAAGTTTTGGATATTTTCAATGTAAATTATGTGATGTCAATAATTGGGTAAATCGCGTATTACTTAAATAAGCCGAAATAAAGTGTTAAACTGACATTTAAAGAACATTGCTAAGATCCAATGTAAACCGCGCCAAAAACAGATATTTTCGCTGATAATTAGGTATCTTACGGTACATGCGTAACTTTAATCAAAACTGACTAAATCCTGGTTTAGACCAATGTAGGGCTCGGAACAGAAGGACGTCATTTCTTTCGCGTCTAGCTGTTGCTGAATGGCACGACAATCGTATTGTTCGACGACATTGTATCGATAAAACGATTGCTAAAATTATTTAGTTTTGTAGCGAACGGCAGGAAATTAGGTACATGTAGCCTCCCCAACGACCCCATATCGCCCGTGTAAGATGCCTTGCGATATTACCGTGTCGATGGACCCGTCGCTCGTCAATATTTTGCCTATCACCGGAATAGACGACAATAATTATATTCTACAATTTATTTTTGTACAGGAAGGCCGGCAATTATTTCTGCCAACGTATTAGCCTCGCTATACAGAGGGGAAATGTTGCCAGTCTTCTTGGGACTATCTCTGATGGGGCGTGTCTTGATAAATAAAGTTTAAGATGCCTGCAGATTCTGTTACTCAGTCGCAAACGTTATTATGTCAGAGATTGCGTCATAATTACAAAATATTATTTAATTCTCAACTCTATAAGCGCTCGACATCGACGGCGTCCGTGCAAATATGGACTTTAATAACGTGATATGTATATATAGTTAACGGATTCCAATATATAACGTTTGCGCTTAAGTAACAGAATAGGGCTGCAGGTATCTTAATCTTTATTTTTACACATGTCTAACTCAAATACATCAAGACAAACTTTAAATAGGGCCCAAATGACTAACAATAGGGATAAATGTAATTATTATTGAAGTTTAAATGGAAAGTTGCATATTTTTTTAATAAGGAGTATCTATTTTTTTTAACTGCACTAAATGGACAAATTATTAAGATAATAGGCACTGATCGTATTTTTCATTTTTTTATTTTGAATGAGTAGGTACCATTAAAAAAATATATTGTATCTGGCACTTCACTTATGCTATGATTAAAAGTACTTATCATTATTTAAATTTTACGGTACAATTTTAATAGGTGGTAATTTGCCCAGTCTGCTGGGGCGGGGAAGTATCCACCGTTCGTCCGATAAACCCAGTAAAGTGTATCCGTACGTTATGGGATCAGCCTCGAATTGCCGTCGCCCAGTGGAGTCGGGCATAGTGTTAGGGACTGATGTCAATCATGAGTTTCTGATTCCAGTTGCATTCATAGACCTCGCGCGCCACAATTTGACGCGTAAAAGTGCTAATTGTATGCCAATTTGCTGAATTAACGAATTTGATTGAGAAGCCCGTTTGTGTACCTATAACCATTTAAATGTGCAGCTGTGGATAATCAAAAAGTCGCTGAAACGTACAATTAGTGGGAGAAAAAAAACAAAGTTGTGTGTTAATTTTTATTACAGTCATATTTGTTACATAATTTGTTAAACTTAACAAGTATAATATTAATTTAATCGGAATCGTCATCTATGATAAGACGTCTCTTCTTATGATTTTGTTTTGCTGGCACTATTTCATCATCGTCACTAACACTTCCTTCTTTAGCTAAAAATCAAATGATAAATAATTAACACTTAATCTCAACAGCCAAACTTAGTATTCTATCTACGAGTACCTTTAAATTGGTTACCGGCCTAATTATATTGAAAAAGACCCAAATCCAACAGTGGACGTCTAGGACTCAGTGTTCTAAGGACTGTGATAAATAGTAGTACATCCGTAGAAAAGCGACCTTTACCAATCAAATCAAAGCCAATTTTTAAAACTTTTTTAGGGATGAGCCGAAGTTCGGCCGAATATTCGCTCATAAACAATATTAAAATGACTGAGCTGTAGGTAATTAAATGGCTAAAATATTATCTATGAACTATTCTTTAAATAATGGCTATTAAAATATAATGATTGTCTGTATTATGTATATCTGTATTTGTATATTTTCGATCAAAATATTCTATAACGGTTTATCATTTAACATTTAAATGTAAGTTTTATTTTCATCTTTCTACCTAAAAATAAAGTTTCTAAAATATCTTACCATTGTTCTGCTGTCTAATATGTGAAAGTATATCTTCAGTGTTTAAATCGTCCAAATCTTGATCCAAAGTTTTCTTAGCGAAAGATAAAATGTCTTCATCATTATCATCATCATCATCGTTTTCCTCTTCAATTCTCGGTATTTTATTTCTTGGTGCTTCAGGTTCCACACTGCTACTACGTTTACGATGACCAGATATAGTTTTAACAGGTAACATAAGTTCATCATTTCCTCTCATTTTACGTAGATTTTCAAACAAATCGTCGTCGTTCGATTCTTCATCATTGGTAATTTCTTGTTGAGTAACAGATTCAGTTTCTATAACAAGCGTTTTGTCGATGGCTTTGAGAATTATTCCTTGCCTGCTTCTTAATGTCTCAAAGTGTAAGGTACTAGGTATTCTCCAATATGTTTCCTGAGAATTACAAATTTAGTTTGTCATAATATACACATTAAGGTTGTAAACAACACTTTCTTTAAAGTTTAAAAAGGACGTGATTATTTACAGCATTTAACAATAGCGTAGCAGAATTACACATACAAAAAAAAATATAGTTTAAATCAAGCCTATTTTACCAATACCTGTTCATCAAAAGGTGGATGCATTCCGATGCCTCTCAGTACTTTTTGAAACAATTTGTCGTCCATTGCTTCTATTGAGGAGGTCATAATAGGTACCAAAGGAACACCTTCCCCTTTAGGATCAAATCCTTCCGCTTCTTGATCCAAAGCTACCTCTTCCAAATTCTCAGCTAACCAAGTTAAAGCTTCCGACATATCTGTTAAAAGTATTAAAATATAACTATACTTTGATTTTTCTAATAACGTTCATGATTTTCTTATTACATATTTTATGTTAAGATTATTACTTGACTCCAACATTTTTAAAGATTTATCAAACCTAGTCTACTTTTGAGAAATGTAATCAACTACGTAATATTAGACATACTCGTGTTTTTTTTCTTTTATATACCAAATTTTAGACAGAGAAAAATAAGTAACAATTTTTTTAACGATGTTCCTCTATTTTACTAAAACAAATTTATATATTACTATAAATATATATAATAAATGAAATATATTACCATTTTCAACAGCTTCAATGAGTAATTTTGCAACTTCAGGTGCACTTAGAGCTGGTACATTGGATTTCCTATTTTTGTTCTGAGTAGAGCTAGATTTCTTTGCAGGCATTTTGACTTTAATTTTGTTAGGTTTTGGAGATACAGATCTGGTACTAGCATCACTCTCGCTGCCTGAATTGTTACCTAATATATACAACACAAATTAAATTTTGTCATGTCATGCATCGCCGTAATCAATAAGTGGAAGAAAATCTCTTTGGACAAGTTATCTTTACTTATTAAGCGAATGTAGAAATATTAAAACTTTCCGGCTGACTCAATAAACACACCGAGATCCTTGACGTTATCACATAACGGTATAGTAGTCTATTCATATCGAACGGCTTCAAGCTTTGTAAGATCAATTTTTATCATGAGTCAAATGCTTTCAATTACAATGGCCTGGCATAGTTCGGGTTGACCACAACCCCAAATCGTTTAGACCAAGAATTAATATGCAACCAATTTAATCATGCTGTGGCACTATTAACAGTTTCGACGCCAGTTTGAATAGCAAGTCATCGGCGTAAAATTAATAACGACAACGTAGAGAAGAAGTAATTGAATGGATAAACAAGAAAAATAATAGGGGAGACAGGATACCACCTTGTGGAATTCCTTTGGGCAAGTCACGCTACTCAGATAAGTCCTAGCCAACTTAAACTCGTTGCCTTCGTCCACGTAGGTACTGCGAAACCCACTGTAACTTTTCTGATGATAAGGCAAATTAACATAGCAATGAGCAAATCAAGATCAACGGTGTTAAAGGCATTCATGATGTCAATCAATAATTTATTAGTATTTAGATTTAAGTTTTTACAAACGTTATAAAAAAAATCTTATACAATTTGGAAATACAAATATTAGTGTATTGACTGATCGTTTTCCATACTGTTAAATTATTTAAATATATTTTTTTATGATTATTTTCGAGACTTTGAATCGAATTGCGGTCTTTATGCTGAATATACCATTACGTATAAACATTTATATATAATACTGTCTAAAGGGGCAAATAAAGTAGTGTGGATTACGAACAAAACTAATATAGTACTGACTTTTATGTAAAAATTGGGTTTTAAAATTTTAATGTTCACTTACCATCAGATTCATCGTTATCAAAGTTCGTTTTTCCATCAGATTTCTTAGATCGCTTTTTCCTGCATTGATTCTTATCATCGATTATGCCTAACTCCAACAACCTATCTATGTAACTCTGTTTAGCACGCTTTCGAGGCATTCGTGGTATTATAGCGCCCAATGGATCTAAAGAAAACAACAAATAACACAATACGATGGTTTATTTTTATACGTTGCGTTGGCCATTAGAGATATATTTATTTAAAACTTTATTGCACTATGTCCAAGGGGCGACTTAATGCCGCTAGACATTCTATCAAGTTACATTTATTGTTGATTCAATATTTTCTTTTTTACAACATACGTATATTAAAGATCCTGTAATGTTTCATCTTCCTCCTAACTAAACTCTTTGGGCACTCAATTTAGTATAGCTATGATATCTGTCAGTAAGTATAAATAATATATATCTCACCATTAGTTTCAGCATATGTATTCCAAAGATCCCGCAATGTTTCATCTTCCACCTCACTAAACTCTTTAGGCACTCTATTTTGTATAGCATTGCTTTTCTTAGTGGGAGCGTTAAATATCAAACCTAGTTCCTTCAACTTCTTTATAACAGAACGTCTCGAACGGGATTGGTCTATCAAATTTTCTAATATCCAATCAATTACATCTAAAATAAAATAAAACTTATAAAATATATATAGGTACATTATTAAATAAATGTGTATAACATAAACTATACTATTTACGAGTAAATTTCACAACTACATATGTCTATCGTAAAATATAATCCGTTTCATTAAATATACCTTTGTCTGTGGCTGGATTTTGCTGATTTTCCATATATAATTGTGTTAATTCAGCTTCTTGTTCTTCTGTCCAAGCTATTTTACTAGACCTATAAAAATATTTAACATTAATTTTACACAATATAAAAAATAGCATATTTATATACATCAAATATTCCAAAAGACCACAACATGAAGTCGAATAAATATTATGATCTCACAGAAGAAATGATCAGGAACGGGTTCAAGACTCAGCTTTACGCAGTGGAAGTTGGTGCAAGAGGAGTTCCAGCAAAATCTTTGCATCACTTACTGAAAGAATTGGGCCTAAGCAGGTCTGCCGTCAATACATTTATGGAACGAGCTTCCAAGACGGCATTAACGGAATCATACAGTATTTGGTTGGGTAGGGAGAGAAGTAGAATGGTGGATGGTGAGCGTATTATCGCGCAATAGAAAAAAAAGGAGACCTCCTTTTCTTAAACCAGCCTATTGTCGGTCGCAAGTCCGAGACACCATTCTTCTCATCTCTTACCTAGACACGATGGACCCGGCACCCGCACGGTGAATCCATGGAATGCTTAGAAATTTGTCTTCAATTGCAAAATATATAGTCGCATTTACATATCTTTGTATACAACATATACAATAAAATTAACAGTTTGTATGAAGAACCAACAAATCCATGCTGGAGGAACTGGGGATCAACCAACGCCTGTCCTCGACTGTACAATCACGCATTCTCACTTTTTTTTAACAGTTTGTATGAAGAACCAACAAATCCATGCTGGAGGAACTGGGGATCAACCAACGCCTGTCCTCGACTGTACAATCACGCATTCTCACTTTTTTCGGACATTTGTCACGGCGTTAAGAAACATCCATCGAGCGCCTGGTAGTCCAAGGGAAGGTCGATGGCAAAAGGAAGCGTGGTAGGTCTCTGATGAGAAGGACTGACCAGGTGAAGGCTACATGAGTGCACCAGGAAAGTTGCACCGAGAGAAGTGGCGACGGCTTGTTAGGCATGCCACTAGCACTCAGAAGGCGACCACGATCACTGTGCCAAATGTGTAGCGACTAAGAATTATGTAGAACCAAAAATTTTTTGACTACCCACATCCATATTTCTGAGTAAAAGTTGTTTATAATAATTTACATATTAGTCTTAAGTAAGAGCATAGAAAGTCACTCGGTACATTAAGACTCAGATGTAATAAATTTGTTCCCGTGCCTCGAAGATCAACTTGTGGAATTGTTAAGAAATTGTCAACAAATTCACATCACCATCGATAAACCATCTGGGCAGCGTGTCAAAAGAAGGCCAATTGTTCTAGAAGCTATAATGATGAGAATGAAAGTAGCATTATCTAACAGAAGTTGTGATTGATATGAAATAACTTACTTATCAGTGTAGAGTTCATAGCCGTGTTCGATTTCATAAGTTTCTTTCGCCGACTTCCAGAACAGTAACTCAATAAATACTTTTGGACAATTCGAAGCTATTTCAGTGAATTTTCTCAAAATATATATCGCAAATTTTTCTATTTCCTGCCAAATAAATGGATATTGTTTTGCTATTATTGCCAAATGGATTTTTATTATTATGGATTTAGAAAAAAAACTGAAGTGCAGCTTCTTTTATTTTTTAAATCCGAATGTTCTTTTAAAAAATGTAGTCATATCTGTTACAGCTATTAAACATACACGTCGATTTGTTTTACAAAATAAAGGAAAATCGTTGTAAGTCTTATTGCAATTTTTTATTCCTATATGAAAGTGAAAATATGTCTTAGCAGTAATTTTATTCTCTAGAAAGCTGATTACATTCCTCAACAAAAAATGTTGGAACGTACGTAGCAAACCTCTTAAGTAGAATTATTTATTTTTATTCCTGATTTTATTTACATAAATTAAAAAAAAAAACAATTAAAATGCATATAATGATTAAGTAAATGATTTATTTTATATTAGTAAAATACAGGTTATTCAATAAAATGTTATTAATCTTATCTTTAAATGATTACGAATATCACTTTTAATGACATTGAAGCCATCAGCTGGGTTTCGAAAGCAGTATAGTTCTGTCACTTTTATTCCTTATTATTGATATTAAATATCTAATTATTTCTATTAATACTTACTTAATACTATTAAATAAATCTACAAAAAATCTAATAATATATACAAACTATTAAATAAAATATTTTAAATTAAATACCTATAAACTAAACGTAATATAAAATAAACTATTACGAAATAGAAGATTATTAAATATGAATAGACTTACTTTGTACATCGGAGCAGGATTATTAAGAACTCTTTGAAATATGAGAAATAATGTACCCTGAAATAGCATGGAGGGCTTCTTGCAATCCCACGATATTCGATGGAGCATTTTCATTATGCAATGATTTGTGTGAGGAATGTTTTTGTCATATCTTTCCAGTAAAAACACACACGCACTCACGACTTTTGGTTGACAAAACCTTAAAAAAAATAGATAATAAATATGCTGTTTCTTAGTAAACATATATTGGCATTTGACATCATTGCAAATGGCACATACAACAAATAGGTGGTAGGCGGACTGATGGTGGTAAATTGCCCAGACTGCCGGGGCGGGGAAGTATTCCCAAAAAAAGTAGACGTCCGCGTCGATGCAAAGGTAAGAATTAGATAAGGTTGTCAATAAATAACTATAAAATTAAATAATGATAATTGATAATAAAATTATTATTATTATTTATTACCTTTGAACGAAATCCGGGAAATCGAAATCAGTTTCCACTATAGAAGTAGATCTTACCTCTTCTTCTTCTAAAAAAATACATAAATTATGTAATAATGTGTTACATCTACGAGTTAACTTTTTTAGATAATTATGTAAGTCACAAAATATAAGCATACCTTCTTCGTCTTCCTCTTCGGAATATTCTTGCTCTTCATTCAATTTCTCAATTTCTTCTAAAAATTCAAATTAATAATTTTACAACAAAATAAGCAAAACAGTATTCTTATGCATATACAATTATAAAAAAAAAAAGTAAAGTATCATCACGACCGTTTCCCTTTCGGGGTGGTCAGAAACCACGCTTATAAATATGCGGATTCACATTTAGCCAACTTTACTATAGGCCAATCATGACAAGTGGCAAGCTCGTCGATGTCTCCAGCGTACCAAACTCGAGAAATTTCACAAATAAATTAAATATTATGTAAATAAAAACATTTACATTATTAAATATTTTTGTGTCCCGACCAGGAATCGAACCCAGTACCTCCGAGTCTAAATCCACGGACTTAACCGCTAGACCACGGATGCAGTTTTATTATTATAGTAGTATATTTTTAATAGGTAAAATTCCATGTCAGATTACACTGGACAACAAAAAAAATATTTATAGTTCAGAGCGTTTAAAGCTTGTGCTTCCCTCTCGCTCGCACAATACAGCATTATTAAAGTCTGAGTGAGAAATGTAGTCTATTAACTTTCCACTTTCTTATACCTAATTTCATAGTCAGATAATAATAGCAACTGCCTCCGTGGTCTAAGTCAAAGTCAAATTATTTTATTTAGATTTAGACTTGGAAGTACCGGGTTCGAATCCCACAATAATATTTATTAATTTAAATAAATAAATAAAATTTATATTTAATTTATTTGTGATATTTCCCGAGTTTGGTAAGCCAGACATCGACGAGCTTTGCACTTGTCATGATTGGCCTATAGTAAAGTTGGCTAAATGTGAATCTGCTTCTTTATAAGCCTTGTTTCTGACTACCCCGGAAGGAAAACGGTCGTGATGATACTTTACTTTACATTTATAACGATTTTACTAAAACAAATCTCTGACAAAATGTCCGTTATTTTAAAGTAGTAAACTACATTTCTCAAAAGTACAGTACGCTTCTAAGTACAGTTTGCATTTTTATAACATGGCAACACTGTTTCTTTCACATCATTTGTTTTAGAGTTGCCTATTACATACATATCTTACCAGAGATCTCAACTCCTAAATCAGCAGTGTAGATGCTCTCTAGCATGTTAAGTTCTTCGACCGGAGTTATTCCCGTTTCACCAAATATTCCTTCTTCAGGCCACACCTCTCTAAACAATAAGTTTTTCTATCGTCTTTAATCTTTTTAGCTATTTGGAATATTATACTAAACTAGTTTCTGTTGAGAATTGTCGGAACGGCTAACGGAAAGGTCTGAAGACAGGAAGGCTGGGAATTATTTCTGCAAACGTATTAGCCTCGCTATTCAGAGTCAAAGTAATAATGACTTTATTCACGTAAACCTATTATAGGCATTGGTGACACGTCATTATTTAAATTATTTTAAATGATTCTACTCCTGCTAGTGGAAGATTAAGCAGCCAAGTGGTTCGAAGAAGACCAGCAGCTTCCAGTGACCAGTTATTTATTATTTATTTATTTATTTATTAAATACTTTATTGCACTTTACTTAAAAGTATGTACAAAGGCGAACTTAAAGCCATTTCGGCTTTTTCTACCAGCTAACCTTTGGGAGAGTGAGACAGTATAAATATGTGGGGTGCAATTCTAACCAATAAACTACATAAATAGTATGAATACATAGACTACATAAATACTCATCTATATATAAGTATTATAGAAGATATACATATATGAGGATAATATATTATTAGGAACTGACTGATAAAGGAATTTCCAAGTAAAACCAAGCTATCAGATTTACAAAATTAAACAACAATAAATAAATAATAATAATATGATACAGAGTAAAAATGTTGCCAGTCTTCAGTAAGTAAATAATGTTACATTGGATTAGTTCTCCTTGAAAATCAAAATTGTCATTTGACATCATTGTAAATGGCACATACTTTCAAAGAGAACAAATAGATGGTAGGCCGACTGATGGTGGTAATTGCCCAGTCTGCCGGTGCGGGGAAGTATCCACCGTTCGTGCCGATAAACCCTATAGAGTGTATCTACATGTTTCGGGATCAGGTTCGAATTGCCGTCAAGCCGGCATAGTGTTAGGGAGTGTCTGATTACAGTTACTAACATTTATGGACTTTGCGCGCCACTTACCATCAGGTTAGCGCAAGGTCACATGTCGTGCTAGTATACAAAAGGTCTCATATTTATCTTTATGTTTATTTAGTGTGAATGCAAATAATTCGTACTTAATGACTTTTACTTGACATCATGACAGCCTCTAGAACCTTTCTAGAGTCCTAGACCTCCACTGGGGGAGATGGGCCTTCTAGAAATTATTGGAGAATTTGGCCTACACTCGCCACGCTGCCTGGACAAACGGGTTGGGAGGGACAATTGACGATCAACGATTTATTATTATCGATAATACAATGGTATAGAACACAAATTATTGCGATACTAGTATGTAAATAACTGAACTAGTGTAAAAGAGAATGAACCTATTGTAAGTTTAATAAATAATAAGAGTTGTATAATATATTACAAATGAAAAGAAAACTATGAAAAATGTGAGAGTAACATTTTATTATTTTATCTCAGCGCTCCCATTACAATTAATCGTGGAGTCAAAAGGAATCCCGGGCGAGCTTTAAATAAGGAGCGGACAAAGAATAATCTTTATCAGAGCAGAGATAAGACAACTTTGAACGAGACCAATTAAGAACTTGTACAAACTTTCTTAACTACTTACAAACAATGACCCATATGCACACACTGGGCATTTTTAAAAAATACATAAAAAAGCAAAGTATCGTCATGACTTGTGTCAGGAATTTGTGCCGTTTTGGGTCGAGACGAGCCCCTTAGCCAAGCGCCTAGCGAAACAGTTATTCAAACGGCTAGAGTCACGAAGGCTGGCAATTATTTCCGCAATCTTATTAGCCTCGCTAAACAGAGAAGAAATGTTGCCAGTCTCTCTTATAAAGTCTCTACGAGGATTTTTTAAATATTTATTATTTATTGTAAAATTAAGTTTAGTTTATATTTAGTTTTATTTTTATTATTTAAGTAGTTTAATTTATATTTATTTCATATTCTAATTGCGTGTTTATTCAGTGTGAATGAAAGTAATAAGTATTATCACGACCATATACCTTACAGGGTGGTCAGAAACAACGCCTTTTAAAGAGCGGTTAGACTTCACTTTAGGCCCATGATTACAAGTGGCAAGCACGTCGATGTATCTAGCGTATCAAAATCGATAAATATCATAAATTAATTATTGTCCCGAATAATTCGCGTCTAAATTCACGAACTTTACGACTTACGACAGTTAAAAAACCATATTTTAAAAATATTTAGTTTTTTACAAGCCGATTGACCCGACTTCGCCTGTGTAGCTGGTAAGGAGGCGGAGGTTGCTTAATTGTGCTGTATTGCAGTGCAAACACGATAGCCGATTATCGATATAAAATGTTTCTAATCAAATTAATATTTTTACTTGTAATAAATAATAATAGGATTATTTGTGCGAGTTTGGCGACTCACTGGTTCTCATAAATTTAGTGCGCTTTGCCATTTTCTCTTGTTTTGTGATCCCAAAAATCGCGGCAAATAAATGATTATAAATGCCCGTTCCTTTTAATTAAGTCAAAGCTTACAATTATTATTATGTAGGTTTCCAATGATTGCGGTCATCTGACTTTAATATTCAACTAATATTAAATTTAATGAATATATTAGCATTATAAGTATAATATATATATATATATATATATATATAATATATTTACAAAAAAAATATAATATGTAGTTTGTCAACCATTTAGTTTCCGTAACACAAGCCTCGTAGCTTACCACGGAAATTAGATGGCGCTGTGTGACCTGTCTGGAAATATTTATTTATTATTTATTTACTTATTATTCCTAATGCATCGTAATAGTGGTTATAATGTGACTAATGGCCGGTAACCGAATTCTTTCTTATTTTCTTTTCTTTATTTCTTTAACTTTTGTATTTGATATTAGTCGTTTTAAAACAAAAAAAAAATATTATAAGCTTGGCCATAAGAGTTTTAAAGATTATTCAAGTCAGGATGTACTTTTGACAAACCTCCACTGCAGGAGATGGGCCTTCCAAACATATCTGGAGAATGTGACCTCATATAGCCACGCTGGCCAGACGGGTAGGCGAGGCTTTGTTGTTTATTTTTATTTAATAGAAATAGATTTCTTATGGTGGCTCGATTGTAAGAACGCTTTCCTTGAAATCCCAACAAGCTTGGTTCGAATACATTTGTCATAGATTTAGAATACCACCGTTCCCATGCCTCGGAGAGCATTTTTTTTTTTATACTAGCACGACATGTGACCTTGGGCCCACCTGATGGTAAGTGGCGCGCAAGGTCCATGAATGTTAGCAACTGAAGTCAGACACCCATGACTGACATCAGTCCCTAACACTATGCCGGCTTGACTAGATGCTTTTTCACACTTCGCTCGAAGGTTATAGGAAAGTGGAAACACAGAGGCTGGAAGAGCATTCCATATCTTTATCGTGAGACAGATGTACGAGCCGTCGCGCGTCGGTCCCGGTTCCAATAACACGTAAAATCTTTAATAAATTGTCAGCGCGGTGGCGAGTGTAGGCCCAATTTTCCAAAAAAATCTGGAAGGGCCTGTCTCCAATAGTGGAAGTATAGAACTCTGTGTTCTAGGGGCTATTTCTAAGATTCAAAGGCTTTTCATTGTTTTATCAACCAAAATTTTAAAAAAAAACGTATATAAAAATGTCGAATAAAAAACTCACCGAGCAGCCCTTAACATTCCCAAGGAGTCTTCAAATTTGTATTCTCGCATCAACTTTTGAACATTCTTCATACAATTTTCCCTGAAAAGTTAACATTATTAAAGCTAATCATCGAGCCTATTGAAATTGGGAAATATATTTTTATTCGCATATATTTTTCCGCTACACAATAATAACAGTATTTAAGGTTCCTCTATAGGTGTTAGGGGATGACATTTGTAATTTTTGCAACGTACCTACGTCATAACAGTATTGACTTGTTATTTTTTTTATTTTTTGTTGCGTTCTCTTCTCCCGATGGATGATGATTTCTTTTTCATGAGTTAATGAGGTCATCATCAAATTCCAGATGCTGCAGAATTTGATGCTTTTCTTGGAGTCACTCGCGCCACCACAGATCAAACACGTCGGGTAAAATATGGGAGTCCACAGCGCGGGAAAACCGCAAAAAATAAACTGCAACTTGTGCCCCATATTTAAAGTCCAATTTATCGTTTTCCATAATTATTCACATTGTAGCACATTATTAAACAAAACAACACCACTTTTGACCAATAATATCCACAGTAAATTAATTTACAAAACAAAAACTTGCACTTGACATGTCCACGCAAAATGGCGCGAAGGACTCCTTTTTTTTTTTTTAATGTATCCAACTTTAATATAGGCCCATAATGACATATATATAAACATAGGCTAAAAAAAAGCTTTGCGCAGTCGGGTAAAAATAAATTAAAGATAAAGAAAAAATACATATACAATGGGTTTAAGGATAAATCATATGGGATCAATATCCGCCATATGAACCAACTAATCCGATCTCCTTTCTACTGTTCAAAACCTCATAAGTTAGCATTGAATTACCGGCCTTTAGTAGATAAATTAGACAGTTATATATCTTACTTTTGTTGGTCTATAGGTACGTCGGAGGCGGCGTCAAAAGGTGGCGGATGTTCCTCTATAGTGTCAGTAAGTACGGCCGCCATTTGCGCACGAACTTCTTCCCAAGAAGGAATTTCTATGGGTTTAGTTTTTGGAACAGATTGCTTTGGTAGTTTTTTCTCTAAAAAAATACACAGTCATAAAATTGATGTCCTATTACCTTAGTACCTTAATATACAAAGTCTTAACAATATATCAGGAAATGTTTAGTAGCTTATCACGATTGTGATCAGCTAAGACAAACACTAAAGTCTCCTTACTGCAATCAGAAACAATAATATATATTCAGTCAGAGCAAAAACTGCCTCCGTGGTCTAGTGGTTAAGTCCGTGGATTTCGACTTGGAGGTACCGGGTTCGATTCCTGGTCGGGACACAAAAATATTTATAAATGTAAACAAAAATACATTTAATTTATTTGTGATATTTCTCGAGTTTGGTACGCTGGAGTCATCGACGAGCTTGCCACTTGTCATGATTGGCCTATAGTAAAGTTGGCTAAATGTGAATCCGCTTATTCATAAGCGTGGTTTCTGACACCACCCCGAAAGGGAAACGGTCGTGATAATACTACAGTCAGAGCAAAAGTCTCGCAAGACTCTTGCAACTTTTAGTGTTTGTCCTACTGGTCTGATCTACTTGAAATAGTTATACATCTTGTTGACCAACATCTATCCAAAAATGTTTACAGAGGTTGTAACAAAACTCTGTAGGTATACTATAATAATAAATTAGTTTATTTCAAACCACTAGGATTTATATTAAAAAAATATTAGATGTTACAGATAAAGGTGCTTAAAATACACCTTGTTAAACAACACCTATCCAAAAATAACTTGGCCAGTCTTGGTCTTGCTTTGACTTTGCATCACTATATGACGTAAAAAAATTAACATACATGTAATTTACTTTTAAATATGGTTAAAATATGAAAACAATGGCACCTACTTTTAGTTTTATTTTTCTTTCTAACTTTCTTCTGCACGACCAAACCAGTTTTCTTGCAATAGTGTTCCAACATCTTCAAAAATAGATGCACTGTTTCTACTAAATCAACTAAATAAGACCTATGAAACAAAAATAAAAATTATTACAATTTAATTAAGGGGTTTTTCACGCTATTTACCTTAGAGATATCGACACCTTGGGATAGAAAGGTCGTATAAACCATTTTATCCAAAATGAGTTATGAATGCAGTTTTATTCAAAATTTTGCGCACTATTTATTGATCTTTGTACAATAAAATAAGGTTTCCCATTTGCCAAATTGTTTTTTTTTTTTTTTTAGTTCTGAAAAGTAGGGGTTATGGCGTTAACCTTTGTACCCGGTAACGATATATTTCTCCTGACGTTTCATCCAAGTTGTATTGGCTGTGGCCGCGGGTCGACTGATCGAAATATTGACTGACGTCGGGAGAAACATATGTAAACGTGTGTAAATTATGAAAAAAAAAACTATTAAGATTATACGGGAAAGTTTAAAACTATAATTAGTTAAATGTAAATTTTTTGGACATATTTCACTTTCACACTTTTTATACAAAGACAAATTGCAAAAACGTTATTTTTATAAATTTTCCACTATTTTACTAAAACAAATTATTATTGTATCTCTAAATATCCGTAATTTTATTCCCTAGTAAGTTGACAGGCAAAATTTCTCAGAAGCAAATCAGACATGAAAAATCTTGGAAAATATTCGATTGTGCGAGCGTTACGGATGCAAAAGTGAATTGTTTTAATATACCTAAATATGAACTAAAAAAACAAGAATCGCTTACCTCGGCATTTTATTCTCATCATACGTCATGAATGTAGTCAGAATGAACTCCCGGTACTCCAAGACATAGAAAATATTACTTTTTAATACTTTAGCGGATTCCTTTACACTTTCATCAGTAGTTTTTTCCATGGCTAATAAGGTATGCAATAGTTCCTTATAACACCTCAAAGCTAGGTGCAATCTCCTCACCCATACTGCGAATTTTTTCTTCTCCAATTTGATCATATCAAAGTATTTCTCAATCTGTTGTTGGACGTAATGGAACATCGGGACTGACATTGTTTCACTGTGGAAACATTATTTACTTAGGCAAATCTTTGTCTTTTCGTACATTCTCACCCAAAACACTTTAGGAAGCGTAGTGAAGTGATACCCAGACAAAAAAGAGCCAAGTTTTTATAGTAGTTTATGAAACTGTTGCATAATAAGGGGTATTATACACGAGTGTGTGTTTAAAAACAGAGCCGTAGGCGAGGTTTTTATTAGTATCACACGAGTGTTTTAATACCTAGTTATGTGCAGTTTCATACACTAATTTATCTACTCTCATACATTGGGATTGAACCTACTAAATAAAAGTTAAAAGAGTAAGAATTTTAAGCAATAATAAAAAAAACACACGTAATGCTATACAAAACGTATTGAATGGCGCCAATTTTTATTTTTATTTTTTTTAAATGACTATGGTACAGAATACATAAGTCTTCAACAATGAAATGGTGCCAAAACCTAGCTTATGACCACGCACACGCTATGGCGGGCGCTGCCATAGACAAGTAAAAATTGGAACCAAAACTTTTTTGTAATGGAACCTTTGCCTTAAAAAAAATAAGTGTTATATAATATGTATGATTCTATTTTTAAAATGAAATATAACATTATTTTGTTAGAGAAAAAGTGTTATAATGTGATTCTATTTTTAAATTTCAGCAGTATGTTTATAAAGTGTGTCAATATAAATTCGTTTTGAAGTTTGTAATTCGCATTTTACGATATGCGAGTAGATAAAATCTATTATACCAGCCCCTGCTATAAAGACATAAGTATGTAAAATGTATTTAATAATATATAAGTTTCCTCACGAAATAAAATTATTGCAGGGCCCTATATTAAAATAACAACTGACGAAATGGCTACTGGACCATAGATTTTATAGTGTAAAAGAGTATCTTGAGTGCAAAACAGGTTAATTAATATTGTTTTTATTTTAATGTAGTTGTGATTATGATATTAGTATGTATATTTTTTTAATGAAGCGGATTCACATTTAGCCAACTTTACTATGGACCCATCATGACAAGTGGCAAGCTCGTCGATGTCTCCAGCGTTCCAAAGTATTTTATAAATTAAACAATTCATAACTTTCCGACCAGGAATAGAAATCGGTACCTCCGCCTTAACCGGTCAGACACTGGTTGAAACACAACTTCGAGAGTGGCATTACCCACGCAGATTGATCTCGGAGAAGAGAGATTTAACTGACCCTAATTTAGGAAAAGACTGTATTATACTTGCCTAACTAAACCAACTTGAAAATCATGTCCCCTGTTGAATTCCATGAAGAATTTTACAGCCCACAGATAATAGGATTCGTCATTCTGTTGCGCTTTTGCTCTGACTAGCACATCCTTGACATATCGCATCAATGGGTTATACGAGCCGTTGAGGAATTCTATGCAGAATTCCTTCAAAAATAACCTAAAGGTAGATAAGAAAATATAAAGGAATAATAGGTATCATAGTGGTCTTAAAATTTAGAAAAAATACAAGTAATATTTGTGATATTAATACACCAAATAAATTAATAATATAATGATTTTTTTAAAACCTAAATAGATATATTAAATAGTATCATCACGACCGTATGGTCAGGGGTGGTCAGAAACACGCTTTTAAAGAATCGGATTTACGTTTAGCCAACTGTTTACTATAGGCCCATCATAACTGGCAAACTCGTCGATGTCTCCATCGTACCAACCGAACTCAAGAAATATCAGAAATAAATTATTGTGTCCCGACCAGCAATCAAACCCGGTACTTCCACGTCTAAATACACAAGCTTAACCGCTAGCACTTGGAGGCAGTTACAGACTGCATAAAAGTTATATTTTTTTTACAATGAATTTCTATAATTACGGCTATTCCGCATTCCATTGCAGTTATAATTCGCGCTGACATTTCATTGTAAAATATTATTTAGTTTAAACTGTCAGAATTATAATTATTTATGAATAAATAATAATAATAAATATTTCCAGCCAGGTCACACAGCGCCATCTAGTTTCCGTGGTAAGCTACGAGGCTTGTGTACGGAAACTAGATGGTTGTTAAACTACATGTTATACTTTTTTTTTGTAAATATATACATATTATACATATAAACACCCAGACCGAGACAAATTATACAATGTACAACTTGCCCCCGGTGGGAATCGAACCCACGACCTCCCGAGTTCACGGCAACGTTTGTTACCACTAGACCACGGAGGCGGTCATTTTTGGTAATGGAACGACTGATGTTAGCAGTATATTCTAGCACCCCTGGTAATTTCTATAAAAGGAACGCAGAGCAAATTATACAATATTAAAAGGTAGGTACAATTTATTATTACAAAAACACTGCGTTTTGCGATTCAACATTAAAACTATTCCTCGTGACACATAAATATTCATAAAGTATCATCACGACCGTTTCCCTTTTGTGGTGGTCAGAAACCACGCTTATAAATAAGCGGATTCACATTTAGCCAACTTGACTATAGGCCAATCATGACAAGTGGCAAGCTCGATGTCTCCAGCGTACCAAGCTCGAGAAATATCACAAATAAATTAAATATTAATTAAATGTATTTATTTAAATTAATAAATATTTTTGTATTTCGACCTGAAATCGAACCCGGTACCTCCGAGTCTAAATCCACGGACCTAACCGCTAGACCACGGAGGCAGTTTAAATATTCATCCCTAGAAATATACAGATTTATGGGTATCCAAAGTGCTAGAGCAAGTAGTTAGAGCAATTCTGACAGGATGAATATTTTTAAATATTTAAATGCTACTTAATGCTTTCACAAAGGTTAGATTGTAGAAAATGCATAAGATTTCTGGAGAATTTAGCCACTCTGGACAGACGGGTTGGCGAGGGTCTGATGTAAATTTCAATAACAATTTATTAAAGATTTTATTTCAAACTTTACGTTACTCAGGTATTATTTATGAGAAATCCAAAAAGGATTATGAAAAAAATCATTACACTCATTACAGCCCCTAGACCTCCACTGCTGGATATAGTAGTTTTAGATTATTTTTTATTTATATTTACTGTTTTACCCGGCTTTGCCCGTGAAAATGGTAAGACGAGATTAATTTCGTTGCGCATTATTTTAATTTTGCTATATCTCCTAAGGTATTCATTTAATTTGCATGGTGTAAAGGGAATAAATAATCTTCGCAAAATACTCAAGCGAACTAACGTTTTTTTTTTTTTTTTTAAGAATTAATATCGTATTTGTGTAAATAGCTTTCCAATTACCGATTTTTAATTGCAATTTTTTAAGTATTAAAATGGATATAGTATGTTAACCTTAAGAGATAGACATATGCCATCGAGGACTTTTCTGTAGACCTATATAAGATATACAATTCCATTATACATTATTTTGTTATATCTCAAAGGACGTTAATGTATATACTAAACCCTTCCTTGAGAACCACTCTATCCATTGGTGAAAACAGCACGAAAAATCGGTGTAGTAGTTTTTTAGTTTATCGCGAACAGACAGACAGACGCAGTGGAGGAATTTGTTTTATAATATGTAGTGAAGTGATATGTCGCGTATTTATGTATTAGTATGTAATATTGTTATGTATGAGTATGTATTAATACTGTTAAGAATAACGTAATTGATGATCTATACTGTCTAAACGTCCTAAAAGTTTGGATGTGAGAGAATGCCTCCAGGCATTAAATCCGCCCTTACATAGTCCAATTAGGTTTTTAAATAAATGAATAAAATAAATATCATACCTAATAGCAAAAGCAGATCTTCTCTCCATAGCACCACTCTCAAGCGGTCTTCTGTTCTTTGGCTTTATAAACTTGTCCTTTTTAGTTCCGCTGCCAAAATCTAGGTTCGATATTTTATTCAACGGCTTTAAGGATATAATTTCATTGTCCGATATTGATTTCATGTTCTGCACCACATAGGTACCACCAAATCTTGAATGACTACAAAATAAAACCAAAATTTTATGACCAAGACTATATGCCTGACCAAGAATTGTCCAAATGGCTGACGGAAAAATCTGAAGATTGGTGGCAATTATTCTGCCAACGTTTTAGCTTCGCTATTGTGAGGGGAAATGTTGCCAGGCTTTTAAGACTATCTCTCCGATCGGACGTCTCTAGAGGACATTTTTCATTTATACATAATTTAGTTTATATTCAAGTTAAGTAATTTTAAATTATTTTTATTGTTTCTGGGTAATGTAAGTATTTAAATTAAAAAAATATATACATTTTAGGTATTTTATAGTAAAAAATATCATCATTATCACGACCGTATCCCTTTTGGGTGGTCAGAAACCACGTCCTTTTTTGTTTGTTAAAAGTTAAGCGGGTTCACATTTAGCCAACATTACTTACTGATTTATTTTCAAAGTAACAATAAAAAAGTTATTCGATCATGAACACTGACATCATGTTATCCTGGTATAAAAATAAAATAATTTATTTACCGAGTAGAAGAATACTGTCTAATCTTATTATTCCTCTCCATTGTCTCTGCCATTCTCATAGACAGCAGTTCCTGCTCATCCCTTAACTTTTCATCAACACTTCTTTGTAAAGCCGAATCCGCCAAGGAAGTCGGATTTTGTTCCCTCAATAAATGTGATATAATTTCCAGAATATGCATAAAATATTGCTTTTCGTTCTCTGATGACATATAGAGGATTATGTCCAATATTCCTGACTGATTTAATGCCCATAGTACCTAGTAAAAAATACTTGTTAATTACATATAAAATAATTTTTCGACTAAAAAAAAATCATATAAGGAATGATTAAATGATAAAAACATATTTATGCCATTCATATGCTATGTTCAATTTGAAACCAAATAAAGCAAACTTGTTTTTTTTAACAAATTTTGTATGAAAACCATAGACAAACGCCAAGTCCAACAACTTTAAAAACGAAATAAAGTAAAAAAAAGTGCTTAAATCAACAAGTCAAACGTTAGAAGTATCTGAGCATAGAGAACAGTAAAATACAGTTTTTATGTCATTTGCTACATATAGGCCGCGTTCGTTTTAAGAAATGTTAGCATGAAAATACCACTTTTATTAGCACAAGTCGTTCGTTTAATGAAAATTCTAACATTTGATGCTAATTTCCGTATGTCAGTACCTTGTTGAAAGGAGGGTTTATTGATGTTACTTTTTGACAGATGTCAAATTGATCGTTTACCATTTTTATATACTTTATAGTTTTCTATTATATTTGTTAAAAAGGTATATTAAACGATTTTATGTAATAAATTCAAAGACCATAATAATATCACGTGTATTGGATGCCATGGTATGATAAAACATGAACGAAAACACTTGTCAAAAAGTAGCATCACCGCTCGTTTTATTTAAGAAATGTTAGCATTGTTAAAAAAAGTGGTATTTCTTAACAAAAACGACATTTCGCGCTGGTTTATGAAGTTGCTACGAAATGTTGGAAATGCTATAACACGAACGCGGCCCTAGCTATAAATTGGATCAAACAGCTAGATAGTAAAGTATCATCACAACTGTTTCCCTTTCGGGGATGTCAGAAATCACACTCAAGAAGAAGCGGATTCATATTTAGCCAACTTTACTATAGGCCATTCATGTCAAGTGGCAAGCTCGTTGATGTCTCTAGGGTACCAAACGTCGAGATATGTGAGAAATAAATTTATTAATAATAATTAAATTCATTTCTTTAAATAAATAAATACTATTATATCCCAACCAGGAATCAAACTCAGTACCTCCGAGTCAAAATCCACATACTTAACTGAGGCAAACAGCTAGATGTATAATAAAACTGACAAAAATATACATAATTGCACATCAATTACATTTTTTTTAAAATATTACCTGTACATACTCGTATATATAACACTACACATATATATATTAATATTAAGTTTGAGCAAGAGAAATCTGTAGCCCTAATCCATTACTTAGTCGCAAATGTTATTAGTGGATTTCATTATTTACGTCAGAGCTTGCGTCATAAATACGAAATATTATTCAATTCTCAACTCTATAAGCGCTTGACCTTGACAGTGGCCGTGCAAATATCAACTTTAATAGCGTAATATATATATAGTTAACAAATTCCATTATATAACATTTGCACTTAAGTAACAGAATAGGGCTGCTGGAGTGCTTTAATACAGGCTAAGCTTAGTTTAGTTTTGCCTCCAGTCCCCAAATAAATGCTTCTACAATATTATTAATAATTTTATCTTTGTGGGAGATAATAAATACCTTTATTGTTTGTTATTTACATTTTTTACTTAAAAAAAACAAGTACTTCAAAGTTATAACTAAATATCAGGAACCAGTCCCATACCTTAATTTTTATTATTATAATTATTTTAATTTCCTGTAAACTTTGTAAGTGAATACATTGGTATCTGAATAAATGCAAAAAAAGTACAAGATTATAAAGAGCACAGATATAAAAAAATAAACAATATAATAGTTACTTGATCATGAACGCTGGCATCATTGTCTGGTCTTCTCTCATGATCAAGATCTGCAGGAACATGTAAAACATTTCTGATTAATATTAGTATCCTTTCTATTATCAGACCAGTATCTTCATCTCTTTCACTCCAATCCTAAAAAAAACCTTATTGTCAAACTAAGCTATGTCAAAGTACAAAAAATCAGGCTTAAACTTAAGACCTTAAATACCCAACTAAATTCTAATTATGTCTTTTAGTAAAAGAATAAACTAGATTAAGGCTGCTTATCCACCTGATATGTGCGAGGGCTAATAAAATATTCACCAAAATGTACAATTCGCTTTTCTATAATGTAATAAAAGTATGTTAAGAGACTATACCGCCTCCGTGGTTTAGCGGTAACAAACGTTGCCGTGAACTCGGGAGGTTGTGGGTTCGATTCCCACCGGGGGCAAGTTGTATATTGTATAATTTGTCTCGGTCTGGGTGTTTATATGTATAATATGTATATATTTACAAAAAAAAAGTATAATATGTAGTTTATCAACCATCTAGTTTCCGTAATACAA
Organism: Tinea semifulvella; assembly: GCA_910589645.1. Taxonomy (NCBI): domain Eukaryota; kingdom Metazoa; phylum Arthropoda; class Insecta; order Lepidoptera; family Tineidae; genus Tinea; species Tinea semifulvella. The sequence continues at coordinate 8,902,427 of OU342586.1, forward strand.
GCCTCGTAGCTTACCACGGAAATTAGATGGCGCTGTGTGACCTGTCTGGAAATATTTATTTATTATTTATTTTATTATATAATTTGTATCTGGCAATTGTTTTTAAATAATAACTAACAACATTATAAAATCTTTTTAAGAGATAATAGTTAAAGTTTTATTACTTCTAAAATCTATAACATCTAACAACAGGTGGAGAGGAGACCTAAATGTAGTTGAAATAGATTACTCACAGTTTCCAACACTTTAGCAAGTTTCTTAGCAAATAAATTCCAGTTTTCCACTTTGGTAAAGGCTTCTTCTTTGTAAGATTGTAAATGTGACAGAATTTGCATAAAATTATGCCTCGCAGTCCTTTCTGTTGGTACTTCTTCACGGTACAAAAGTAATGCTGGATTTGTAAGATTGACTAGAAGCCTAAAACAAATAGATTTTTTATACTGTAATGTGACACCACCCGATGGTAAACAGTAACCAACATTAGTCTCTACAACTACACACTTCAAAAAAGTCTAGGGATCAAGCATGTTTATGCGGATTTCTTGTGATTGAGATGTGGCTTTGTAATAAATTTATGATTTTATAAATTTATATGGATCCTTTTTGGTGCATTTCATAATTTAAAACAGGAACTGTCAATCAAATTCGAGTAAAAGATGAAAATCAGCTGTCAATATTTTCCCTATAAAAACATAAGACGCATTGAAGACATTATTAGTGCTACTGTTTCCCTACTACTGATTAAAACCAACGTTATTATGGAGCGGCGACGTCGTTTAAGCAGGGAAGAAATGATCAGAGCCGTGGGAATGATAGAAGCTGGTTCCCGGCAACGTACTGTGGCTTTAGCTCTGAATACAAGTCAGAGTGTTATCAGTCGACTTTGGACACGTTACCGAACCACTGGTACCGTGGCTGAGCGCCATGGAGGACGGTATCGCTGCACCACACGGAGACAAGACTAATACATTCAAATCACAGCTCGAAGAACTCCAACAATAACCGCCATGATGTTAGCCGTGAGCCTTCATCGCTCTTCAGGGAACTTAATTAGCGACCAAACAGTCAGAAACCGCTTGCATGAAGTGAACCTTCATTCCCGAAGACCGCTACGGGTACCACCTATAGCAATGCACAATCGTAGGACTCGATATCAATGGGCTCTTGAACACAGAAATTGGACAGAAGAACAATGGCGTTTCGTGTGCTTTTCTGATGAGTCTCGTTTTGGTATGAGGCCGGATACAAGACGTATACGACACTGGAGAACCCCTGGACGCCAACAGCGATTAAAATCCTGCCAGGAAGTCCATCCTTATAGTGGTGGAACCATCATGGTATGGGCGGGTATTTCGATCGGCGGAAGAACTGAGTTGATTTGGATCAGAGGCAACCTCAACGCTCAAATTTATGCTGAGACGGTTGTATCAGACGTCATCGTTCCTCTACAAGTGCATATCGGTCCCTTATTTCAGTTAATGCATGATAATGCACGACCGCACACCGCAAGAGTTGTAAGACAGACTCTCGCCGCAGCTAACATCAATGTCCTGCCCTGGCCTGCTCAGTCGCCAGACTTGAACCCGATTGAGCATGCATGGGATATTCTTCAGAGAAGAGCTCTGCCGAATATGGAGGGTATCCAGTCGCAAGAAGACCTTTTTTTGTTGTTGCAACGAACATGGACGGCCATTCCACAGCGTGATTTGGATGAACTCATTTTGAGTATGCCAAACCGATGTTCTTGTGTTGTTAGTGTTCGCGGTAGAAACACGGATTATTAATTGTTTAAGTTACCCAATAAAATTAAAAAAAAAACTGTTATTTCAGTCTTTTTTTCGAACTTTAATGTTAGTGGTTCAAATGTCAAAAATCCCTTTATTAGGAAAATGGCAATTTTTTTTACTAATGCAAAGGTGACTTGGTTTATCGTTACTGTAGACAAACGAAAACATTTTATTTGATCAATCCTTAAAGAAAATTTTAATGAATATCAATCAGGAGAAAAGTTATTGCAAAAATATATGTTGATCCCTAGACACTTTTGATGTGTGTATGTTAGCACTAACACAACAATTTTTCAGACTTTACTTGAAGGACTCTAGGTTAACACAAGCTGGTCCACCTTGGTTTAGCACACTACAGATGTAAATGTCTAAATTTGCTAAAGTACACATTTATGACTGTCTCCATGGTCTGGTGATAGATTTAGATGCAATTGTACCAGGTTTGATTTCTTGGCAAGAACACATAATATTTAATTAGTTGTGAAATTTTTAAGTCTGACATTACAGAGATCGATGAGCTTGCCAAATGTAATGATAGGCCTATAATAAAGTTAAATATAAAGCTGCTTCCTGAACAAAAAAGTGTTTTCTGACCAACCCGAAAGAAAATTATGGCAGTAATAATGATACATATTCACCTTCATGAACAATTACGCAAAATGGCAATCTTTATTTGGTTTATTTAGTTTAGAAATCCTCCTAAACTTACCTCAAAGTTACATCAAATAGTTCTTCATTTTCCCAGTGGTCTATCAACATAGGCAACAAGTCCGTTTGCAGAACCTTGGTTTGACCAAAATGGATTCTGATCTCATGATCTTCGCCATCTCGACGCAAATATCTAACTAAATCTTTCACTGTATTAAGCGTAAACTCATCAATTAAGTACTTTCCAGACTTTTTATCAAAAGTACCCAATGCATTACAAGTAGCAGATAATTCTGCGGACAATAATGAACTCATCTTTTCGTTACACACTTTTTCACCAAACTATTAATTTCATATTTAACTTAAAACAAGTTTTTTTATAACACAAATAAAGTTTCGAGTTTTCGAGGTTATTTATTTTGATTGACGTATAAAAACCCGCGAAACTGTGTATACGTTCCGGGACCAGCGGTGCTAGCATCTGGTGGCAAGATAAACCATTTTTTTTAAAGTCCTTCGTGCCATTTTGCACGAACATGTCAAGTGCAAGTTTTTGTTTTGTAAATTAATTTACTGTTGATATTGTTAGTCAAAAGTGGTGTTGTTTTGTTTAATAATGTGCTACAATGTGAATAATTATGGAAAACGATAAATTGGACTTTAAATATGGGCATAAATCCAAGTTTATTTTTTGTGTTTTGTCCCGAGCTGTGAAATCCCACGAGTGACTCCAATAAAAGCATCAAATTCTGCAACATGTGGAATTTGATGATAACCTTATAAATATATACTTATTTCTTCAGACTAAACTGTATGGGCTAGACCCTTTGCCTTCCCTATTATCCATCGGGAGAAGAGAATACAACAATCCATTTTTTTTATATTACATAATTACACCTTAATGTAAAACATTTTTTTTTCAATCATAATTCGATAAAAAAGAAAGCTTTGCTTTGCTTTCAAGTTGAACATAACAATAGAAAAACATGTTTAGTTGCGTAGAGTATTATAATTATTATATTCGACTTACAGTCGGTTGCAATAAGGCTGATTATCTTTTGACATATTTAACGTATGCCTGTCGTTGGCTGAAACAACTAAAGTGGCGTATATCAAAATATTGATCATGGATTATTTTAGTCATTAATTTTGCAACCGGCCGATAATAATTTAATTATTTGCTAAACAGTGATCATTACATTTTACAGTCGAGTATTTAGCCAAAGAACAATACTTTAATAATAATATGAACGCTCTACTGATACCTTTACGAGTATATGCAATAGTTTTTTAAGTAAATATCTATTAATTTGCACTAAATAATGTTTTGTATCATCTGTTCCCGTACTCTTACTCCATTACCTACATACTTAGGTATAGGTACTCTCATGTCTGAAAAGCTCGTCTTTTACATCGGGAACATTTGTTCAGAGTTGTTTAATCCTGTTGGTAGACGTCTTTAACAACAACGTCTCTCATGAATGAAAGTCTACTTATGGAGGTACTTAACTTGTCTTCCTAATAAGTATCATCACGACCGTAATCCTTTGCGGTTTGTGTAGATAATTTTTTTAATGAAATCTTATGAATTAACATTTATATATGGCCCGTGCTTCCAAATGTCAAAAGTAACACTTTTTCTATGAAGTAACTGTCACAACGACACGTACGATCTTGTATGTGTCTGCCGTTCTAGATTCGAGAAATATCACAAATAAATGAAATATTTTTATGTGCGTCCAGGAATTGAACCGAGTATCTCCGCTTTAATTTCTACCGTCTGAATAACTTCACGAAGACAAGCCTGCGTTATTACACATACTTCTAAACTCTCAACAACTTTTCCTTTTGTGTTTATTTTTAAAACATTGTGTAGAGAGATGCTGTTCGTAAACTTCCTTATGTGTAATGCTTATCGTTAGGTATACAATAATTCGATTGTGCCGGGGGCGAGGTAAACAAATCCATACCTTAGCGTAGATTTACTGACTAGGTAATTCAAACAGTTGAAATATTCCACTCGAGAGACATTCCTTTCAAGTTTACCCTCTTGTTTTTTTTCTCCTTTTTTACTTTCTCTAGCAATGAACGCTTTTGTTTTAGGAAAAAGTTTGTTTATTTTTGTGACTCATTGCTTATTCTTTTGGGAAAGCTTTTTAATGGTAAATGTAGGAGTAAAAAAGATTTCGATAAAATACTAAATAAGCAGAGGTCGGTATTCCCTTTAGAAGTCTACATAGAGAACAATCGAGCTGGGTCTGAGGTCTAAAGTTATTAGGTACTTTCATTTCCTAAAGCTGTTTATGGCCCATTACGACTTCTAAACATTTTTTAATAGATAATAATTATACCTACTTACTATTTAATTAATAAAATATATATAAAATACTGTAACTATAAATAGTAAGGGAAAGTGGGACAGAATGACGCAGTGAAATTCAAAGTCACATTTTATAAGCACTAAATAAAATTGTTTTTATGTTCATTATATTGCTAAATGTATCAATAAAATAACGTTTAAAATAAAACTGCTTAAGTTGAAAGATATTAAAACATCTTCATTTAAAAATGAGGTTTGAATCATTGTGACCACTAGGATACATTGCTTGAAGTATTTTATATAAAGCAAACATTGTATAGATTGGCATTAAATTTAATGACTGGTGACAACCTAATTTAAAAATATTCTAACTTATCATTTCAACTAAGAGAAAGTATAGTGAGACGATATTCGAGATAGCCCTTTGAGAAATTTGGTTCAGGCAAGCATAAAACTACATCTCTGAAAACTACTGCTTGCTATTTAGAAAAAAAACAAAAACTAAAGAAACTGGCATTTTTCTAAGGTTCTATGTTCTTCTCGTTTTCTGGAAAAAGGATTTGCTATACACATACAAATTTTATATTGAGGAACAATTATACTAAGCGGGGCACAATGATACATGGAAAAGTACCCTAGGGTTCACTGTATCATTGCGTTAATGTTACGAAAAAACCACATAATTTATTTTAAAAATACATCAATTTCCTACTACTGGATGAGCTAACTCACCTTTGGTATGTATATTTTAATAAGATGGCACCGGAGGTGGGAATGTAAATACTCCCGTCAAATGTCATCAGTTGACTGGCTATTGACGACGTCATAACTCATGCTCTTAGACTGCCATAGACTCATTTTATTGGTATTACAACTTGAGTGTATAATATATATATAGTATGTAGTATATGTAGTATTGTGTACATATTAGTATGTATCTGTCTATATAGATATAATACTTAGATTTAATTTGAATTACCTTTTAATCTATTTAATGGTTGCACCTACCTCACAACACAAATCGTTTCATTGTCCCAAAGGTTGGTTGCTAGAGAATGCCTAGCGGCATTAAGCCCGCCTCTTGTACATAGTGCAATAAAGTTTTTAAATAAATAAATAAAATAAGTACCTCATTTAATCGATTAGGAAAATTGCTTGTTGTACCAATATGCCCCTTGCATTAAAGTGCCCTATGTCCCCCTAGCTACCTACGTTAATAACCTATGGTTTATACCAAAGCCTATCTAGATTACCAGCTAGTATTTACATTCCAATATGTACGGGCGGTCACCAGTTACCTATGTAGTAAAAGTTATATGAATACTATTGGTATAGAGCCAGGATTCAGAATTATATCGTCCTGGAAACTAGCCAGGGATAATAGGCTATGTGACGATTGGATTAGCCTTTAATGTTCAGATCGCCTACCATATACCAGTAGCTATACTTACGTAAATGCAGAATCGCCCAGCATGACGACTTGTCTAAGGGACATCTAGCACATTTTTTATTTAGTGCAAAAAATCATTTATTTTTTACTGCCTCCGTGGCCAAGCGGTTAAAAGAAAACATTTTGAAATTGGAAACATTTTCCAAGGAATGGGGCCCTAAGGAGCTGAAAGTGTTTAAAATGGAAGCATTGTGCGATTGACCTAATGTATTGACAAGGGAATCAACTTCACTTCATAGATAATTTTGTAACTTTCTGCTTTGACTTTAATTGTCTTCGTGGTCTAGCGGTTAAGTCCGTGGATTTAGACGTTGAGGTACCGGATTCGATTCCCAGTCGGGACAAATTAATTTATTTCATTTATTTGTGATATTTCTCGAGTTTTGTACGCTAGACACATCAATTAAGCTTGTCACTTGTCATGCTGGACCTCTAGTAAAGTTGACCAAATGTGAATCGGCTTTTTTAAAAAGCCCGTAAGTTTTTTATATGAACTCTATTATAGTTACAAACCTAGGTTTAGGTGACTTACATTGAAATTTTAAATAACGCAATGGGCTCAAATTAACTTCGCCTCACCTCAGAAAAACTAGTAAACCGAGATTCGCAGAAGGCAGTACGTATAACCAGTGGATTATTATAGAAGTATCATCACGACCGTATCCCTTTCGGAGTGGTCAGAAAACACGCTTATAAATAAGCGGATTCACAGTTAGCCAACTTTACTATAGGCCTATCGTGGCAAGCTCGTCGATGTCTCTAGCGTACCTGTCGTGTATACGTTCCGGGACCAGCTAGCATCTCGTGGCAAGATAAACCATTTTTTTAAAAGTCCTTCGAACATGTCAAGTGCAAGTTTTTGTTTTGTAAATTAATTTACTGTTGATATTGTTAGTCAAAAGTGGTGTTGTTTTGTTTAATAATGTGCTACAATGTGAATAATTATGGAAAACGATAAATTGGACTTTAAATATGGGCATAAGTCCAAGTTTATTTTTTGTGTTTTGTCCCGAGCTGTGAAATCCCACGAGTGACTCCAATAAAAGCATCAAATTCTGCAACATGTGGAATTTGATGATAACCTTATAAATATATACTTATTTCTTCAGACTAAACTGTATGGGCTAGACCCTTTGCCTTCCCTATTATCCATCGGGAGAAGAGAATACAACAATCCATTTTTTTTTATATTACAAAATTACACCTTAATGTAAAACATTTTTTTTTCAATTATAATTCGATAAAAAAGAAAGCTTTGCTTTGCTTTCAAGTTGAACATAACAATAGAAAAACATGTTTAGTTGCGTAGAGTATTATAATTATTATATTCGACTTACGGCCGGTTGCAATAAGGCTGATTATCTTTTGACATATTTAATGTCGTTGGCTGAAACAACTAAAGTGGCGTATATCAAAATATTGATCATGGATTATTTTAGTCATTAATTTTGCAACCGGCCGATAATAATTTAATTATTTGCTAAACAGTGATCATTACATTTTACAGTCGAGTATTTAGCCAAAGAACAATACTTTAATAATAATATGAACGCTCTACTGATACCTATACGAGTATATGCAATAGTTTTTTAAGTAAATATCTATTAATTTGCACTAAATAATGTTTTGTATCATCTGTTTCCGTACTCTTACTCCATTACCTACATACTTAGGTATAGGTACTCTCATGTCTGAAAAGCTCGTCTTTTACATCGGGAACATTTGTTCAGAGTTGTTTAATCCTGTTGGTAGACGTCTTTAACAACAACGTCTCTCATGAATGAAAGTCTACTTATGGAGGTACTTAACTTGTCTTCCTAATAAGTATCATCACGACCGTAATCCTTTGCGGTTTGTCTAGATAATTTTTTTAATGAAATCTTATGAATTAACATTTATATATGGCCCGTGCTTCCAAATGTCAAAAGTAACACTTTTTCTATATAGTAACTGTCACAACAACACGTACGATCTTGTATGTGTCTGCCGTTCTAGATTCGAGAAATATCACAAATAAATGAAATATTTTTATGTGCGTCCAGGAATTGAACCGAGTATCTCCGCTTTAATTTCTACCGTCTGAATAACTTCACGAAGGCAAGCCTGCGTTATTACACATACTTCTAAACTCTCAACAACTTTTCCTTTTGTGTTTATTTTTAAAACATTGTGTAGAGAGATGCTGTTCGTAAACTTCCTTATGTGTAATGCTTATCGTTAGGTATACAATAATTCGATTGTGCCGGGGGCGAGGTAAACAAACCTTAGCGTAGATTTACTGACTAGGTAATTCAAACAGTTGAAATATTCCACTCGAGAGACATTCCTTTCAAGTTTACCCTCTTGTTTTTTTTTCTCCTTTTTTACTTTCTCTAGCAATGAACGCTTTTGTTTTAGGAAAAAGTTTGTTTATTTTTGTGACTCATTGCTTATTCTTTTGGGAAAGCTTTTTAATGGTAAATGTAGGAGTAAAAAAGATTTCGATAAAATACTAAATAAGCAGAGGTCGGTATTCCCTTTAGAAGTCTACATAGAGAACAATCGAGCTGGGTCTGAGGTCTAAAGTTATTAGGTACTTTCATTTCCTAAAGCTGTTTATGGCCCATTACGACTTCTAAACATTTTTTAATAGATAATAATTATACCTACTTACTATTTAATTAATAAAATATATATAAAATACTGTAACTATAAATAGTAAGGGAAAGTGGGACAGAATGACGCAGTGAAATTCAAAGTCACATTTTATAAGCACTAAATAAAATTGTTTTTATGTTCATTATATTGCTAAATGTATCAATAAAATAACGTTTAAAATAAAACTGCTTAAGTTGAAAGATATTAAAACATCTTCATTTAAAAATGAGGTTTGAATCATTGTGACCACTAGGATACATTGCTTGAAGTATTTTATATAAAGCAAACATTGTATAGATTGGCATTAAATTTAATGACTGGTGACAACCTAATTTAAAAATATTCTAACTTATCATTTCAACTAAGAGAAAGTATAGTGAGACGATATTCGAGATAGCCCTTTGAGAAATTTGGTTCAGGCAAGCATAAAACTACATCTCTGAAAACTACTGCTTGCTATTTAGAAAAAAAACAAAAACTAAAGAAACTGGCATTTTTCTAAGGTTCTATGTTCTTCTCGTTTTCTGGAAAAAGGATTTGCTATACACATACAAATTTTATATTGAGGAACAATTATACTAAGCGGGGCACAATGATACATGGAAAAGTACCCTAAGGTTCACTGTATCATTGCGTTAATGTTACGAAAAAACCACATAAATTATTTTAAAAATACATCAATTTCCTACTACTGGATGAGCTAACTCACCTTTGGTATGTATATTTTAATAAGATGGCACCGGAGGTGGGAATGTAAATACTCCCGTCAAATGTCATCAGTTGACTGGCTATTGACGACGTCATAACTCATGCTCTTAGACTGCCATAGACTCATTTTATTGGTATTACAACTTGAGTGTATAATATATATATAGTATGTAGTATATGTAGTATTGTGTACATATTAGTATGTATCTGTCTATATAGATATAATACTTAGATTTAATTTGAATTACCTTTTAATCTATTTAATGGTTGCACCTACCTCACAACACAAATCGTTTCATTGTCCCAAAGGTTGGTTGCTAGAGAATGCCTAGCGGCATTAAGCCCGCCTCTTGTACATAGTGCAATAAAGTTTTTAAATAAATAAATAAAATAAGTACCTCATTTAATCGATTAGGAAAATTGCTTGTTGTACCAATATGCCCCTTGCATTAAAGTGCCCTATGTCCCCCTAGCTACCTACGTTAATAACCTATGGTTTATACCAAAGCCTATCTAGATTACCAGCTAGTATTTACATTCCAATATGTACGGGCGGTCACCAGTTACCTATGTAGTAAAAGTTATATGAATACTATTGGTATAGAGCCAGGATTCAGAATTATATCGTCCTGGAAACTAGCCAGGGATAATAGGCTATGTGACGATTGGATTAGCCTTTAATGTTCAGATCGCCTACCATATACCAGTAGCTATACTTACGTAAATGCAGAATCGCCCAGCATGACGACTTGTCTAAGGGACATCTAGCACATTTTTTATTTAGTGCAAAAAATCATTTATTTTTTACTGCCTCCGTGGCCAAGCGGTTAAATCCGTGGATTATGCGGAGTTACCGTGTTGGATTCCTCGCCGGGACACAATCATTTATTTAACTAATTTCTTGAGTTTGGTACGCTAAAGATATCGACGAGCTTGCCACTTGTCAGGCCGATCGTAAAATTGGCTACATGTGAATACGCTTAAAAGCATTGTTTCTGACCACCCCGAAAGGGATACGGTCGTGATGATGATATAATTTGTTTTAAAAACTCTGATACTGTTTTGTAGATGAAACTATGACTATTTTATCTAGTTGTGTTAATGTATAAATATAAAAACATAATGTAAATTATTTTAATTATCTATTTATATTATTTATTTAATAGTATTGAATTATTTTAAATTCTTATTATCTTAATGCACCCGCAATCCTCTGCCAAACCCCCAAAGGTTAGCTGTTATGAAATGCCGCATTAAGTTCACCCTTGTACATTACATTTTAAGTTATTTTGTGCAATAAAGAGTTTATAAATAATGTATTTTTTTAATTCGTCATAATAACACTTACCTACCTTAACTGCGAACGGAATGTAAAGCTTAATACTTAATTGTAGTTAGCTATCATAGACCATCAAGTAATCGAATCTGATACCCATACATACGCTATCGACTTCATAATTAACATTGATATCAAAGCTGCACTCAGGCGGATTAACATGAATCTATCATTTCTGCTTACTAACAATCAGCTATTATAATCGGTCATATTCGACTAATAACTGTCTAATTACTAATTCCAGTTGGTAAGTGCTTTTGCTAAAACATCAGCGCTATTACAATCCTTTGCAACACTATTTTCGTTTATTATTATTATTATTTTGCCTATGTGGTCTAGCGGTTAAGTCCGTGGATTTAGACTTGCAGGTACGAGGTCCGATTTCTGGTTGGGACACAATAATATTTATTAATTTAAATAAATCAATTTAATTATTATTTAATTTATTAGCGTATTTCTTGAGTTTGAACTAGAGACATCGACGAGCTTGGCACTTGTCATGATTGGCCTATAATAAAGTTGGCTAAATGTGAATGCACTTCTTTATAAGAGCTCAGGGAAGTTAGAAATCACGCTTTTAAAATAGCTGATTCATATGAAAGCCTGTCATGACAAATGGCAAGCTCGTCGGTCGATGTTTACCCGATGCGTACCCAAAGAAATCGAATTTAAGATAGAGCGGGCATCGGTTGTTATTTTATACACAATGTTATATTATTTTTTAGCTATCTACTTTGTTGTCGAAGAAAAACGTGTTTTACATTTTCGGATCTAGCAGATCAGAACGTTGTCAGTGAAACAACAAAATCAGTCAGTAAAATGGATATTTTTTTTAGCCAAATTAGGATAAAAGTCTAAAAATTGTAAAATGCCAAGACCAATACCAGGACTGCATAACCTCTAAGAGTGCTGTGCATGACAAAATAACTCTCAAATGAGAATGGCCATTTTTCTTAGAGAAATGGGCCCAGTAAAATGTTCTCTTGCCATAATGATTTCTTTTTTATTTAATAGTTAATATAACTATTGTGTTTTCATAATCTGTTATTAATTTTATTTATTTTACCCTAGCATAACGACAATTGACAAAATCTTTTTTTACCTTAATAATTACATAGTTTCGATCCTATCGATTTAAAATCCAGTGTTTTATCTATAATAAAGTACCTGCTGATCATAATAAAGAACCTAATCGTATAAATAGTGCTCTGCAAAGATTTCATATATAAATTTTAACCAATAGACTATTTAATTAAATTATTTTTTAATGCTGGGGTAAAACAGATGTTGTAATTAAATTTAAATAAAGACACAATCAATTGTTATGATTATTAAATTATATTTAGTTGAGGCACGTTGCAAAAAAGTTGGGGCTTGGTTTTGGGCAATCTCTTTTGCAGAATATAGGTACCTACTCGTACCTACAAGTGTGTATTTTTGAGTTTCGTTCCCGTCTCGCGGGTCCTTGACGGATGTCTTGATTACATTCTTGTGACTGAGAGCAGCGCTGACGGATGACCACTCGTTTTATTGCCTCTCCCGCAAAAAGGCAGCTATAAATAAGCCCGGATTACTTATAAGGCATTCCATAATACACAATACTAAGGGACAGTTACGACATAAGTAATCGGAGCCATTTGTCTACGAAATGTAATAAATTTGATTCCAAAATGTGATAAATTGCGCGCTCTAAATGAAAAGTACTTTCTTACGAATACAGATGAAGAGAACATCTGGTGACACCTCCTGTTAACTTTGCATTAATTAACATTTAGCAAAAGAGTTGCAGACATACCTACCTACTTGTAGATAGCTATCTCAAGATGTTTCTTTATCTTCATCTGTTCTTTTATACATGTAGGTATTCTGTTATATTTTATTATTGCTCAAGGGTTGATAACTAAATCCCTCCCTAATGACATTTGTTTACTTAAATAGCCTCGTTTCCATTTTTTCATTTTAAGTGTAGAAAGGATTCAGTTTAATGTGTATGACTGTAAAAATACCTAAATTCCTAAAATTAAAGAGAGGTAGTACGTACCTAAATAAGAATAATCTAGTTTACTGAGTCAATTTATAGTAAGATCAGCTACAAAAGTTTAGTTTAAATGTTTTATAATAAACATTACGACCGTAATCCACATGACAAGTGGTAAGCTCGTCGAAGTCTCTTACGTACCAGCTCGAAAAATAACAAAATAAATTAAATATTTTTTGAGTTCTTGACCAATAGTCAAGCTCTGTAGGGTCGTCACGGAGGTTTAAATTTATTCTCTTAATCGCTAACTTCCTAAGATATATATATATATATATATATATATATATATATATATATATATATATATATTCAGGGTATATTGTAAGAAAACCTGGAATTTTTACGAATTCTTCCCAAACACTTTAACAGATTTGGAACTTAACTATATTTGCGACCTAGTACCTACATAGTACCTAAATAAAGTCATAAGTATTTTTTCTAAAGGTAAGAAGAAAAATACCCTTTTATAAATCCCTCTCTACGAAAACCCTTTTTCCTTTGAAAGTTTCCGATTGCAAAAAAAGCGAATATTGAGGTGAAACGTTAAGTAAAAAGCGAAATCATTCTATGATTTTATTCCGAAAATAACTTATAGATGAAAACAGCGACTTGCCCAATGCTTGGAATAAAATTCATTACAATACTGTGAATATCTGCGCACGAAACTAAATGCTCCTCATTTTTCTATAGTTGGAGGAAAATTGTTGTCGTATTTCCGGCTCACATGTCCTTAAGCCGGAGACAACGAGATTATCCGTGGGGAAATAAAATAGAGACATGAGAACTATCCATCTTTCTTCATATAAACGCTCGGACTTCACAAGAGATGAACATTAAGCCACATTAGATTAGGCCCTACAGCGCTGAGATAACTGGATATTTGATAAAATAAAAAATCGACGGTAAAACGATAATTATTCTTACATAATATAGATATTATATAAATATATTTATATACTACTAGGCGCGGTGGTGGCTCGGTTGTACAAAGGTTCAAACCTTCCCGGCATGTACAAATAATAATCAAATTTTCTACGTACATTTGTCATTGATTTTCAACACCATCGTTCCTGTGCCTCAGAGAGCACGTTAAGCCGTCGGTCCCGGTTCCACTAATACCAACTTGTGGAATCGTTAATAAATTGTCATTAAAAAATACATTAGATCCTCGCTAACCCGTCTGCCCGGCGCGGCGTAGCGAGTGTAGGTCAAATTCTCCAGATATACATATATTCTGGAAGGCCCATCTCCAACAGTGTAGGTCTACTACACTGTGTTCTAGGGGCTGTAATAATAAAAATATACTACTACGTGTGAAGACCATCTTTTTACCTGACTGCGCGAGACGCAAAGAAGTGTTACGAGTAACTAATTATTAACCTATGTACGAGAATGTTTGTTTGTTTCTTTGTGACACAATAGAGACAAAACGCGTGGGCCCATTTTGATAATCGTCAATGGATTCGTCTTAATCATGCGATTGTCACTGATGATACTAATCAAAATTCTGTAAAGCGACAACCAGCCCGAATTGTGGCAAAGAAGAAAAACAAAGTTTACCACCAATGTTGAGTTAGGTATCATCGAATAGGTATTTGAAATTTATGTAGGGTCTAGTGATCTGTTTGGCGGTTTGTCTAATATCTACAGGCAGGTTGTTGCACAAGTTTGCGGCAACAAGTGCAAAAGAGTTGGACATAAGCTAGAATGATTTTACGCTGATAAGATCAGTATTTACGAATACAATGCCGTTAAATTACATCATGTCATTACTATCACGATACTAGGTTCTGGCAGTGAGAATATATCACAGCTCTTCATATCCAAGAAAGGAATGTAGATAAATTATTGGTTCGGACGCCTAGTCGTTTTTAAGGGTCTGAATTTATATTAAAAACTTGGGTATATATTTCTCAACGTGTACACACTCGAATGAGGCATATAGGTAACGTGCGTCAAGCGAAAAGAATATTTAAAGTTGGTCGTGGTCGCAACTTGCGTCAATTATATTCGAAGTGGCGCGTCTGAGAAGCACTAAAACTTTCTTATCTCCTTCGTGCTTTTCCGCCAATATTATATTAAACTGTTCAAGTTTTATTATCGAAAGGAAAATTAATTACGAGATACCTACTATAAATACTTGGGGCTTCAGTTTTAATGATGCCTTCATGGAATACTTAGAATAAGGTAGATCAAATGTTTTTTAACTGTTAGGAAGTGATACTAGCATTTCTCTGATTGAATTACGGCTAGTTGCAGTAAAGATGATTAAAATAATCTCTGATTGAAAATTAGCCTTTCTGCGAGTGTCCTAGCTTAGATAGACCTGATGATGATAATGACCAAGCTATTGAAAAATGCAGCATCTAACATTTTAATAGTTTCGAAACCTCTTGTTGACATAAACATTATTTTTTATAAAAAAAAAAAAGTGGCAGTGGCGGCAGTGTCCCTAGTTTGTTTTATTAGTCACAACAGTTAAGTAAATTGCAAATATTTCCTTCATTTATTGTTCTCATGACCGTATCCCTAGCGGGGTGGTCAGAAACCACGCTTATAAAGAAGCAGATTCACATTTAGCCAACTTTAGGTACTATAGGCCCAGCAAGGTGGCAAGCCAGTCGATGTCACTAGCGTAGGTATCAGACTTGAGAAATATCAAATTAAATAAATAATTCCTAACCAGGCACGCCCGCGTCTAAATTTACGCTCTTAACCGCTAGATCACGGCAGTCAGTCGACCTTAAATCAAAATTACAAAATATTATATTATTATCGGTTGACATTATTAACTAAAATTATGAATAGATTGATTGGCAGACGAAGACTCACCATCACGATCAACTAAATAAAACAATGGCCGAACAAATAAGCCTTCAAAATAAAAGGGCATGTATGAAGAGGTTGACGAATGTCGACGAAGCAAAAGAAGAATGTCGTGAATGTGACAAATGGCGCTCAATTGTCTCTGTCTACACCCACCAGATCCCTTGCTGTCGTGAAAATATGTACGTATTTTTTTCCCGTCTGTTATAATATTTATTTAAATTATATTTATTACAAAACACCTATATAAAAATTCCATTAATAACAAAACTTAATATATAAAATAACTCATCATTCATTCGTTCCTTCAAACATACTTGCTCCAACCTCATCATTCAACCTATCTCCCTCACTCGCTTTCTCATTCGTCTAATCCTATATTTTTAAGTTTTTTTTAATAACGTTTGCAGTAAAAAAAACAACATAATTGGCAGCAGGTAGGGTAGTATCTACTACTTGTAGGGGGATATAATAAAACTATCGGTGCGTAAAAAAAGGTAATCATGAAATCAAAGTGAAGGATGATTAGTTTCCTGCGCACAAGTTAACTTGCTCCCTAGACGGAGATCAGTTCCCGCTATAAAACTAAATTGAATTGTCCTCGCGGCCATTGTTCCAGCACATACCATGTGTTCTACTTTCTTTTCTAATGCTAGATTCCGGGAACATAATTTCATCTAGGGATTTTCATCGGAAAGTTAACTACAAGTTGCACTAATAAAGTTAAAAATGGGGTCATCCAATGGGGTATAAGTTTTTTTCGAAGGTCAGCCGTGCGTCGGTACAATTGACGATATTTTTAACTTTAATCTTTACATAAATAGTTTTGGTACAATCCAGCATTATTATACTGGTAGCTCTATTATGTAAAAATTCCGTTACCGAAAAGCGATATGAGTAAATAAAATAAAATTTGTCATACAGCTGTCAACTTGGAGTTACCTTAAGTCACACGCACATGACACTATCTAAAATAACATACCATTTGAATATAAAGAAAAAAAATGGATTGATTTCTTGCGCCAATTAAATCTTGTACTCGTCCAAATGCAGATCTTTTACCAAAATTCGTTACATAGTTCTTCTGGAAATGTTTAATTCTTGACCACGATACTGAATGGAAGTTCCTGGATTCTTGCCACAGATTCCCTTTACAGCGGCTATATCGAGTGACCGACTCATTGTATAATTGGCGACCTTTTTTCGCAAAACTTTCACACTTTTTATAATGTTCATTCATTCATTCATTACAGTCATTGATGTATATAGATGGGCCTATTCAATACAAAACTCACTCTAAAAACGTGCCGCTTGTTACGTGTACCTCTCAACTTTGATGGGCAATTCTTAAGCAATGATAACGTTACATGAAATATTTATCGGAAATTCTGTTACAATGCATACAAAAAGACTAGTTTCACTCGATATAAATATTAATATTAGGCGCTCTTGACGCTTGCTGGCTCGTGGCTGTTGGTGCAGCTACATGACTTTGATTGGTTTTGCGGAAACGTTTTTAAATCAGTGAGGGCCTATCTATATACATTGATGATTACAGCCCCTAGAACACAGCGTCCTAGACCTTCACTGCTGGAGATGGGCCTTCCAGAACTGGAGAATTTGGCCTACACTTGGCCAGACGGCTTGGCGAGGATTATTATTATATATTTATAATGTTATTTTACAATAATTAAACGTTGTTGGTTTGAAAACTTCTCCATATTTTTAAATCACGTGGTTTGTACGTGACAACTGTCAAAAAAAAACAACGTTCAACTCGTATTAACAAAACGGCGACACCCGTTATGACATCATACTCGTACATGATTCGAAGCAAACTTTTAACCAAAATAATCTACTAGTAAATGTAGTTGGACATGTTGTCACCTATTACTGGGATACATTTGCTTATGATTTTTGAAAACTGTTTTCTTCTTTAAATATAATGGCAAAGCTATTTGTAGATGTCGCTAGCGGCAATGGTACCTTGTTTACACCTATGACGCATCATATTTTAAATGTTTTTGTAGTTTTTTATTTTTATAACAAAAACATAAACTTAACGTTACTACTAAAAGACGAATTCAGAAAGCGAACACCGTCTTTTAAAAGAAAAAAGGTTGAATTAATAGAACAGAATTTTTGAGATCACCATATCTTTAATTTTGCTTGGAAATCTTGATTTGTACACTTCAAAGCTTTGGCATAATATCCAGAAAATATTAAATTTCGTAATAAAAATATCTATGCACCTGACAGCTATATTAGGTACCATCTATCATGCGCCATCTATCGTGATAAAAAGTTAGTGATACACCCCATTAGATTAAATGTCCTAATTAAATAAATAAACCGATCAAATATAAGATATATATATGTAACTAGCATTGTATAAAAATAACATACAAAACATTTGTTACATTTTTATTACAAATCTACTTTGTTCTTCTTCTCTTGTCGAAAGTACGTGTTTTACACTTCCGTAGCATGCAGGTTGGCATATTTCCAGTGAAACAACAAAATCAATTTAAAAGTGCACGACGAAGTTATGGTCTGCCATAACCGACAATGCACTATCATATCAAATTAATTCTGAGACGATTGCTCTAACTTAAATTCTCATACCGTTTGGATTCTTGTCCCGTCTTGTTGTATATTTAATGTCTCTGATTCGAAGTGAAATACCTACGTCTAAGGTACAAAATCAGCTGGTTTCCCAAAGGATAATAAAACTACCAATCACGTGGCGTATATTATAATGTTAAACACCTATAGATTATTTTAATCATCCTGACGGTAACCTGCAGTAGTGAAGTCTTTGTTTTATAAAACCACATTAACTAGAACAAATGAGTTATTTATAAACTTCTTTGTCGGCTAACATAAACTGATAAAATAAGAAATAGTTAGAAAGAAAAATATACGAGTAATTTAATAAATATTCATTTGCTCATTCCTCCGTTTTATAAATACAGCATGCAATTACTATGCATTCAAAGAGTTTAGATCATTTTTTGCAATTACTTAATTGAATTGAATCGCGGAGCTGAAATGCATGTTACTGTGAATAAATAAAACACCGCGTATCTTAATATTTACCATATCGGCGCGGCTCGCTTACACTTTCGTCCTGTCTCTCTTCAGCGTGTACGATGATGCCACGGCTATTCTTGGGTCTGTTGTCGTGTGCTCGAATGTGGCTGGATAATCGAAACTTATGTAGATATTCGTACATGTCGGCTTGGGACGACATTTTGCTCATACATTTGTGAATATTGGATCGTCACATCTGGACCCAGCTAATGAATGTTGACAACCACGAAAGTTTCTTGTGAATAATTTATCAACATCATTACAGGCACTAGAACACAGCATCCTAGACCTCCACTGTTGGAGATGGGCCTTCCAGAATATATATCTGGAGAATTTTGCCTACACTAGCCACATTGACGGGATGGCGAGGATCTGATGTGAAAAAAATCTCTAGAAATATGTTTTGGAAGACTCATAAGCAGTGAAGGACCATGCGTTCTATAGGCTATAATAATTATGATGTACATGAACATGATTAGCCATAAAGCAATAACAGAAAATTTACATGGTTTCAATACATGTCCTAGAACAAGAACATACAGTCCTAGATCGCCACTGCTGAGCTACAGAGCAAGGATCTGATGTAAATGTTAATGACAATTTATAAACCATTCCACAAGTTGGTATTACTGACGAATCTAGTAGACTAGATTTGTCAGCCACACGGGCGGTGTATACTAGGAACAAATTCCAGCACCAAAGGTGCGTAGAACCACCAGCCGGTAGTTAGAGTTATCCCATCACCAAGGTCTATTAAACATCCGGGCCTGGATGACTCCGCTGTCTATGTGGTATTACTGGAACGTGTTGTAAATCTACCCGTATGACAAATGTACGTAAGAAAAGTCTGTTTCCCATTGGCCGGGGATTCGAAACGTGACCTTTTTAAATTTCAAGTACTGCCCTATCACCACCTGCACCATAGTATTTTTTGAAATAAGTATATAATAATAAAAGGCTCTAAATCCTAAGAATACATGAATAAAATTTGTACATATCTTTAAGTTAAAGTGCAATAAAATATTTTAATAATAATAAAATAAACATTCACCGACCATTTTGGTAAATTTTAATAAACCGGTACATCTTAACTTTTACTGAATTGGGACGTTCACAGTCACGTAAGTATATAAATGCAAATAAGAATATCAGCAGACACTTGCGGCATTGCCCGAGATAGTGGTGCTATTGGCGTATATTGAGAACAGCGAGTGCCAGCTCTGGGACCTTTGATTTACTTAATTGAATAACTGCGTCGTCGTTCCAACAAGTTTTCTCTCCCGAGGCTCCTTCGTTCCTCATAAAACTGAATGGAACTGCGCACTACAACCTGATCTATAGAGTTTTATATTCTACTACTGAAAGCATTCATTTTATTGAACGTAGGAAAAATACTTAAGCCTTATTTAATAGTCTAATTAAAAGTAGAGAAAATAATTAAATATTATGATGTAAAATGATATATAAGTATTAGGTTACACAGAAAAGCATGGAAATGAATAAATTAATTATGAAAGTAGCTGTAAGTAGATACAGGGTGAAAACATTAAGTTATGCTATTTGATCTTTTCTGAAGTATATACAATATATAGGGATATATATCTATTTTTACTCAAGCCAATGAGAGCGTAGGGCAAATTGTCCAGATATATTATGTCTGAAAGGCTTATCTTCAGCAGTGGAGGTCTAGGGCTTCGTGTTCCAGGGACTGTAATGATGATGAAAATGGCGCCAAATTTATGTTAAATGATTTCTAATAACTTACTGAAATATATTGGTATTTCTAATGAATAAAGCAATAATAAATACACTTTTCTTACGTACATTCGTCATAGCACCGTTTCTGTGCCACGGAGAGCACGTTAAGCCGTCGGTCCTGGTTATAGATTTTTGCCACCCCGTCTGGCCAGCGTGGCGAGCGTAGACGAAATTCCCCAGATATATTAAGTTAGCCCAGAGGAGGGCCAAGACACCGTTTCCCTTTCGAGGTGGTCAAAAGCTACGCTTATAAAGTAGCGGATTCACATTTAGTCAACATTACTATAGGCCAATCATAACAAGTGGCAAGCTCGTCGATGTACTCGTATCTAGCATACCAAACCCGACAAATATTAAAAATAAATTAAATTTATTTATTTAAATTAACATATTATTTTGTCCCGACCAGGAATCGAATTCGGTACCCCCGAGTCTACATTCAGGACTTTGCCGTTAGCTCACGGAGGCAGTCATATAGCTAGTTACCTAATATAGGAGAAGATACCACGAATAATGATGTAAAATTTTAAGAGGTGGTACTTTATTGTAGGTTTAATGCACCCTTATATGAGATGGGCACTTACATTTCCACGTTAAGGTGCAGTTAACGAGTTACGAGTCGATAAGGCGTTGATAGGATTATAAACCTACAGTTTAATTATTAAGTAACCAAAGAGACTAGATAATAGATACTTACAAGAAGTGGTATGATCAAAGATAAGATAGAGCGGGCATTGGTTGTTATTGTCATACAAAATAACGTGTTTTACACTTCCGTAGTATAGTTTAGTATCTGTGAAACAACAAAATTTGAAAAAAACAATTTGTAAGATCACGTCGAACACGACCGTAGCACAATCATAGTCATAAAATTATATTATGTATACCAATATTGTAAAAATTTAACGTAAAATCGCAAATTCCTTTTTTTTGTGCTATGCCTACTTGTAAAAATAAATAAATTGAATTAAATAGACTAATTCATTCTGAGACGACTGTCCTAGATTTAATATTCTTATACCGTTTGGCTTGCCCATCTCATTATAGTTTTAATGTCTTTGTCTATGATATTGCACTTTGAATGAATGACAGCGATAATATATTTTTTTTAATCTAAGTTTTTTTTTGTTTTTTCTATTTGGATTAAAGGTCGGTAAAAACATACTTTTTTACCAGCCTTTAATCCAAAAATAAAAGACAAAAAAAAAACCTAGATTAAAAAAATATATATATCGTAAGAATTTTTATAAAAATAAAAATAGGATTCTCTATATTTATACCAACTTACTGGCTGATGTCAGTTGCTACTATTCTTGGATCACGCGTCCCGCTTTTTATCAGATATTTTTTTATATATTGAGCACGAAATATAAGCATTATAGTAAGCGGTATGCAAGGTCCAAGAATCGGAGCAACAGACGCCACCTTATCCTTATTATATTTACGCCACCTACTGACGAGAGACACCAGCCCCTACCATAATGTCGCCCGGCACATGTCGTGCTTAGCATAAAAGAATAGAAAAAAAAAGCTCTAACACGAAAAAAATCTGTTACTTACGTAAAGTTTTACTTCCCTACTGTCAAATTGTACTCGTTACGACACACCTCATGGGGATTTCTAAAAGCCCATACTTCTTTTTCTTAATTCTATCTTGATTCGATGACGGAGTTTGTGAGTAATTATTACTTACGTACCCATAATTAGTGTTATAACCAAAAGTTAGCCCAGTAAGATGTTAAAATGTTGAAAACATGTTTTAGTTTTTACATTATTATAGAACTTTTTATGGTAAAAGTTTTAAAGAAACAGTGAGGGTTTGAGACTGGGCCGGATTAGAAAAGATTGCTCGCATCCCGGCAGCTTCGCCAAGAAATAATGGAAATGAAAGTTCTAACAAGGCTCGGCTTACTTGGATTGTAGGGATCTGCTAGAATTCCAACTTGGGATTAAACTATCTTTAATAAAGTAGGCATATACTCGTAGTTTCTATCGGATATCCTCAGTACTTGTCAAAAGCAATGTTTAGCTTAGTTGCGCTAATTTCCTCATAAAGTTACAAATTGAACACACAGGATCAAATTACTACGCTAATTTAACGTCGCTTAAGGCCTGTCAACACTGACGCGTACCTACGTGTTCAAGCATGCGGCGCGTTGTGACGACTTTTATAGAGTACCATATCGTCGGTGTTACTGCGAAACTGCAGCTTCGCCGAGATGTGGCTTCTCTGAGCGTGTTCTACCGGCTATACTATGGTGAGTGCTCCGAAGAACTCTATAACCTAATTCCTCCCACTCCATTCCGCAATAGAACCACACGCACAGGTCAGAATATGCACCCACATACCGTAGTCACCATCGCGTACGTATAAATTTGGGGACTCATACATCTGTCGCACAATAAAGATGTGGAATGCTCTTCTAGCCTCTGTGTTTCCACTTTCCTATAACTTGGAGTCCTTCAAGCGAAGTGTGAAAAAGCATCTAGTCAAGCCGGCATAGTGTTAGGGACTGATGTCACTCATGAGTGTCTGACTTCAGTTGCTAACATTCATGGACCTTGCGCGCCACTTACCATCAGGTGGGCCCAAGCTCGCATAGCGTGCTAGTATAAAAAAAAGAAAAAAAAAAGAATCGTATAATAAAATTAAAAAATATATAAATAGCTAATTTTTAATTTTGCACATATTGGTATATAACACTCTTGTAAAATTCTGTGTAACCTACTTGCGTGGTATATTAACTACTGTTTACAGTCTTAAAATATGTATATTGAAAAAACATCTTCTCTCTCACTTCCTTAAGCAAAACCAATCCTAATTTACTCAACATCGCATATTATCAGTGCCTATACTCGTATATGTATATATAATTATTATATATTTATCTAATTATTATATTGTATTTGTTTAAGTATTTTAATTTTGTTTTATCAAATTCTTTTTACTATATTATTACTATTTTCACACACTGCGCTATTAATTTCTCACCCTCCCAAAGGTTAGCTGGTAGATAATACCTTCCTATGCATTATACATACATGCTCGCTTATGTATGTATAATTGAATATTCCGTAAATCTTGTTTCAAGCGGTGTTTTATTTATATAAATATCACCATGGCAAGCTTACAATATTAGTTTTCCTTAAGAGTAAAATTTTGTATTTGACTTCATTGCAAATGGCTGATACTTTTAACGAGAACAACAAATACGTGGTAGGCGGACTGATTGTGGTAATTTATCCAGTCTGCCGGGCGGGGAAGTATCCACCGTTCGTGCCGGTAAACAGAGTAAAGTGTATCCACACGTTTCGGGATCAGGCTCGAATTGCCGTCATGCCCAGTCAAGCCGGCATAGTGTTGAAGAGTGATGTCAGTCACGAGTGTCTGATTCCAGTTGCTAACATTCATAGACCTCCCGCGCCACTTACCATAAGGTGGGGGCAAGGTCACATGGCGTGCTAGTATTAAATCTATTTAAAAAAAATATATATTTTGTGATCAATAAAATATTTTATTATTATTACTGTTGGTTACGCGGTTTCGTAGTATCACAACTCAATTAGGCGTTCTGCGTAACGTCATCGTCTACATGTACGAGTACCTACGCATCCGATGTGTAACAGCTTTAAATGTGTTCTAAACAAACTTTGGGATCCCTGTAACAAATTAAACGTACCTAACAACAATAACATTGAACGAACGAATGAAATCTGTTGTTTTCATTGTATTTCATCCGAAAGCAAATTTCAAGTTCAAAACATCCACCGCTAATGAGTTTCGGGCACCAGAATTTTGTTTTCAAAGGTTAGAGATTTCACTGCTGTCTCCGAGGGGGCTATATTTTATGCTTAATTGACGCACAGCTGTCACGTAACGAGAACGGAGATTTTTGTTATTTTAAAGTCCCTTCTCGAAATAACAAATTATGAAAAATGTGGAAAATTCTAGAAAAATACTCTTAGTTTTAGACACTTGTTGATAACCTACTCGTAAGTAACCTTCTCGAATAAGATTTTTCAGGAAACCAAAGTTACTAAAAGCCGTCATAGCCTTCAAAATTTGTAAGCTAAAGTGGCAACTGTCGCCGTTGTTTGGCAGTTAATTCTATGGATTTAGGTATCGGGTTCGATTCCTGTTTGGGGCACAATAATTTATTTAACTTATTTGTGATATTTCTAAGCTTGCTACTTGTCATAATTGGCCTACAGTAAAGTTAGCTAAATATTTACATCTCTTCTTTAAAAGTGTTCTCGAGTGGAGACGACTCTACGCCTGGTGAGCGGATGATGTGATCGCTGGTTGCATGTTGAATGGCAAAAGATAAATAATAATAATAATAAATATTTCCAGACAGGTCACACAGCGCCATCTAATTTCCGTGGTAAGCTACTAGGCTTGTGTTACGGAAACTAGATGGTTGATAAACTACATATTATACTTTTTTTTTTGTAAATATATACATATTATACATATAAACACCCAGACCGAGACAAATTATACAATGTACAACTTGCCCCCGGTGGGAATCGAACCCACGACCTCCCGAGTTCGCGGCAACGTTTGTTACCACTAGACCACGGAGGCGGTCAATCATGTGAAGTGGCGAGTGTTGGTTCTTATAACCAGCAGTGGAGAAAGACAGGTTAATGATTATGAATTCAAAAAAGGTATCAAAAAAGCTAAGAACCAGTTTGAAAGTTTTTTTAGAAATAAATGTTACTGAGGAATACTTGAAAAATTAACATACAGTAGTAAATACGAGTCGATCATTGCTTTTGCCATCTAATTTAAAGCGTTTGATTGCAATAAACGTGAAGTTAGGGAAATGAAAGAGAAAACTGGATTGAAAAAACCACAAGTAAAAAGAGTTGGGAAATAAAAAGTAAACGAAAATAACCTTGCTGCCGAAATCTGTTTTCCCGCAAACGTAATAATAAAGGTTTTTTTTTTTAAAAATATATTATAATGTAAATATATAAAAATTGAGTCAAAATATTGTTATAAAAGGTTGTAAAAAACATGCAACCTAAAACAGTTCGCAACGCGTGTAAAATTTTGTAATTTTCATGTAAGTTCGGCTAAGCTAATTTATTAGTGGAAACTTGTAATTGGCTTATAGAATCCTACTTATATTGTATATTTAATTGCAATGGTTGTAAATTTTCCAAATAATAATTAAATAAGCTTGCGTATATGTAATCAGTGAGTTTTCCGAAGAGCTCCACAACCTTATCCCTTCTTCTCTGTTCGGCAATCGAACCACAATATGCACCCCATACCGGTTACGGTATCCCTATACTTACATATAATTCTGAGAAGACTCTTATATCAGTCGCACGCTGAAGATGTGGAATGCTCTCCCAGGCCGGCATAATCTGTGGAACTATCTACGTATTAACATAAGGCAGGCATCTACCAGATCATCATTTAAACAACTGGTCTACTCACACTTTCTAAATAGCTCCAAACAATTTTATTTATTAATTAGTATTTAACTTATTCATATTCATAAGTAGCTTATACATGTATAAATTTATAAATAATATTTAGTTTAAACCACCGGCATGTACCAAAGAGAAATACACTTTTCTTAAGTACATTTGTCATAGATTTACAACAGCACCGTTCCCGTGCCTCGGAGAGCACGTTAAGCCGTTCGGTCCCGGTTTCACTAATACCAACTTGTGGAATCGGTATTAAATTGACATAAAAATTTACATCATATCCTCGCCAAGCCGTCTGGCCAGCGTGGCGAGTGTAAGCTTCTCCAGATACATATATGTTCTGGAAGGCCCATCTCTAGCAGTAGAGGTCTAGGACGCTTCGTTCTAGGGGCTGTAATGATAAATGAATGATGATTATGTTACTTATTATTTAGGTATATATTACTTTAATTGAACCTAAAGTTGTTTCAATTAGTCCCAAAAGTTTGGCTGTCAGAAAATGTCTATTGGCATTAAATCATTGTACTTTGTGTATTAAAGTTTTGAAATAAATAAATAAATAGCAGGGACTGATGTCAGCTGTCTTTGGCTGACATCAGTTGCTTCTATTCTTGAAATTGCGTTCCGCTTAAAAACAGGTGGGCTTCACATGTCGTGAACAGAATAAGAAAAAAAAAAACAAATTCACCAGTTGTACAATTTTATTGCTGCGGTTAAAGAAATAGACTAAGGCCACAGTTAATGTTTCTACAAGTTTA
This sequence comes from Tinea semifulvella, assembly GCA_910589645.1. Lineage (NCBI taxonomy): Eukaryota > Metazoa > Arthropoda > Insecta > Lepidoptera > Tineidae > Tinea > Tinea semifulvella. The sequence continues at coordinate 8,929,234 of OU342586.1, forward strand.
CATAGCGGAATTAATTCTCTTTTTAGATTGGGATTTATTTACTCCCCTTTGCTGAGTCATGTTGGTATCAAATTATCATCTCCATGACCCGAACTTGGACCTTTTACCTCTTAATAACGAGCCGGACGCCGTTTAATATTCACTCTACGTGTTCGCTATAATGAACACGTTTCAGGGACAAGGTACGCGCCAGAATTATCAGAAATAGTTCTGGGAATACCTACTAAGGTCCGGATTAATAATTTTTAAGTTCGCTCTTTACCTAAGTCATACTCAAAGTAAGATTTTAATAGTAAAAATAACACATTAACCGTCGAGATCTTAAAATACCTATATGTGTATTTTAGGTGGTAGGCGGACTGATGGTGGAAATTTGACCAGTCTGCCGGGGCGGGGTAGTATCCACCGTTCATGCCGATAAACCCGTGTAAAGTGTACCACACGTTCCGGGTTTAGGCTCGAATATCTGTCATGCCCAGTCAAGCCGGCATAGTGTTAGGGAGATAGTGATGTCAGTCATGATTGTCTGATTCCAGTTGCTAACATTCATGGACCTCGCAAACCACCAGGTGGGCGCAAGATCACATGTCGTGCTAATATACATACATACATATCTTCACGCCAAATCCCTTGCGGGGTAGGCAGAGACAATTGAGGCCCACTTGTCACGGTCACGACATACCTCTTTCGCTTCTTCGACATTCATCAATCTACATACATACATGCCCTTTTGTTTCGATGGCTTTTTAATGCACTTTCAGCTATTGTTTTATTTATTTGATCGTAATATGTAAGTCTTGGTCTGCAATGCAATGTATAATTTTCTCCGTGGTCTAGCGGTTAAGTCCATAGATTTAGACTCGGAAGTACCGGTTTCGATGCCTGGTCAGGACACAAAAATATTTATTAATGTATTTTTTAAATTAATATTTAATTTATTTGTGATATTTCTCGAGTTTCGTACGCTGGAGACATCGACGAGCTTGCCACTTGTCATGATTGGCCTATAGTAAAGTTGGCTAAATGTGAATCCGCTTATTTATAAGCGTGGTTTCTGACTACCTCGAAAGGGAAACGGTCGTGATGATACTTTACTTTTTATATAATATAATAATTTAATAAGCCGGCTTAAAAAAATCCAATTTTCCCCTCCCTGGCTCAGAACCTGGGCAAGCCCATGATCGCGGACTATTCCATTCCTGGAACCTTAATTGTGGCAGTCTTCCGTTTTATGGTTTCACTTAGCTTTTCATAGGTGCTGTTTAAACCTATGTATATATATATATACCTAAGTGTCGTTAAAATAAATATTAAGTACTGAAGATGTTCTTTGTAATATTCGTAGGTACAATAATAAAGTGAGATTTGAAATGAAAGCGTTTTACTTTGACGTGTGGTTGAGAGATAAAGTAGGTAAATTTCGCGAAATGTCATAAATTTCGGCTTAAACTCGCAGCCGTGTCTTAAGTAATTCATAAATTGACAGTCACTCTAAAATATTAACTGTAAAATAAAACGATAAACAGAGCAGTGTTCTGAAGTGGATACTAAACGAAGCTATAGTGAAATATTGAATAGCTTTGGGATAAATTGGAAATTAAAATATTTCATAGAAATTGGAAAAGCTTTTATGGAATTAACTATCGTTTGATTGATTACTACTGCAATAATTATATGGGCTGCATATTACGTCGCATAATATACCCACATCTTATTTCTTGACCTAAATTTGTCGAGTATACCAACATCATGATCATAAGGTATTAAAGAAAGCATACGGACAAAAATAAGGAAAGGCATGCTCCGATGGTTCGGACATGTTGAAAGAATGAGTGAAGAGAGATTGACGAACTAGATATACTCGTATAATGCGAAAGTTTTGGGTAAAAGAGGCCCTGGCAAACCAAGACTTACCTATCACGATCAAATAAATAAAACAATAGCTGAAGGTGCATTAAAAAACGATCAGAACAAAAGGGCATGTATGAAGAGGTTGATGAATGTCGAAGAAGCGAAAGAGGTATGTCGTGATCGTGTCAAGTGGCGATCAATTGTCTCTGCCTACCGCGCAAGCGATTTGGCGTGATGATATGTTTATAGACCTTCACTCTTAATGAGATGGGACTTCTAGAGTACCTATCCTTCTTGGAATGGCCTTGTTTGCGATTTGCACGACCGCGCTCTTCGGTCTTATCATAACAACCAACTCAAAATCCCACCCCACACTTCCAGCTATTCATATTCATTTACCGTATCGTCTGCGCGCTGGTGGAACAAACTTCCACTGACCATCAGACAAGCTTCTTCCATTCACATCTTAAAAAAACTACTAAATACATAATTTTTAAACAAGCAGAACAATATATTTTATCTTCACAAATTTCTACTTCCTAATATTATATTATCTTCATATATGTATATCTACTATAATAAGTATATGAGTATTTATGTATTTTATGTATACATATTATTTGCATAGTTTATTGGTTAGAATTGAGCATGTGCAATTCTAACTATATATTTATACTGTCTCACACTCTCCTAAAAGTTAGCCGGTAGAAAAAGCCGAAATAGCTTTAAGTTCGCCTTTGTACATACTTTAAGTTAAGTGCAATAAAGTATTTATTAATATTAATATTTCTGGAGAATTTGGCCTACACTCACCACGCCAGACGTGTTGGCGAGGTTCTGATGTCAATTTAAATCACAATTTAATACCATTTCCACGAGTCATTAAACAATGGTGTTGGTAATCTATGACAAATGTACGTAAGAAAAGTATTTCTCATCGGTACAATTGGTCGAAGTTAGTTGATACTTAATAATAGCTATCATGGCGGGTCCTATAGTTAAAACGACACGAAACAAAGAAAATCCATGTATTGAAGTTGGAGCGGAAGGAATTGAAACGTAGTTAGGTAATAGGGAAAGAGAGTCGGTCCCATTCCCTCGGGAACTATTTTTCAACTTAAATTGGTTTGCTATGTTCCAACACCGATTTCGACTGGAGGAACTTTATTAAAGAAAACGATATAGTAATTAAAAAGCGGTCGTGGTTCTTAGGGTGAGATTGAAGCTTGCTTAGATTATTATATACTGTGCCGAAACATCCCTAGACATATTCTGGAGAATTAAGCCACGAAGGTTGGCAAGAGTCTGATGTAAATTTTAATGATAATTTGTTTACGATTCCAACTTGGTATTAGTGGAACCGTGATCTACGACTTTACGTGCACTCCAAGGAAATGGAGGCTTTAGCGATAGGAATGCAAAGCGTATAGTCAAACAGTATCTGAGGACACTGTCAGTGTCAAATGCGAGTTGACATTCGTATAATATTTTGTTATTTTATTTCTTTACTCAATAAAAGTAAACAAAATGTACTCTCATAATTATAAGATTACGAAAGAACTAACACATAGTTATTGCCCTTTTCATTATAGACCATTAAACATAGTGTATTAATAATAATATTAAAGCACATTCAAATCATATAAAATAAATAATTAAATTATACAAAAACATAAAAAATGCGATTAAAAAGTATAAATCAATAAAAAACAAATATGTACTGCTTTTGAAGAAAGCTCGGCTATGCTCAGCTAAACTATCGCTGACAGTAGATAACAAAATCGACAATGATACCCGTGCGTAATAACTGAATACATGATTGATGTGAAAGATGTAATTTTTCTATGGGAGCTTCATATATGTAGGTCAAGATTTTTTTGCTAGGTACTCGTATATCTACTACTGCAAAATACTTATGTAATTTATAAAAAAAAAATGCATTAAGTATAAAGGCGGATTTAATGTAGAAATTTTCTGTTGAAGAACGTTTCTAACTTTATCACAGCTGAAGACTGGCCGTCATCTAGGCCCGATGTTAATCAACTTGATTATAAATTTAGTCTCTATTAGAGATTATAACAACATGATAATTTAGAGTCTCATCATTCCATAAGATTTGTAATGCAATTTTTTTATAGAGATTGTGCATGTTTCATAACTGGTCACAACGTTTAAATGAGTGTATTGAGGCCAATGAAGATCATAATGAATATGCTTACAAAAAAATGCTATATATTGATGTGTAAACTAACGCACACTGCATTAATAATTGTTTCATAAAAAGTTTGATTTGTGTATTTTTAACAATTTAAAACAAATCCAGAATTATTCAAGGAGATAGAAAGTACTTGCAAGAATATCGAAAGGATTTGTCGTGAAACGGAGAAATAAGCTAGTTCGGTGTGGCAGAATTATTAAAATAGAAAAAAAGGAGACATAAGAGACTTCTACAACGCCGAATTAGTAGCTACTTCAACTTAAAAACTTCAAATAAAAAGAGATGCGATTGTATTTACGTAAACAGAAGATTAACCGGATACAATAATACAACATTAAATGATAGGCAAAGTTTAAGCACGCTTCGTAGATCTTAGCATCTGAAGGCTGAATGTGTAATGGTCGTGCAGAAGTGACGTCTAGACTGACTACGCTCCAGTTATGAGATTCCATTGTAAATGAAACTGGAGACGGCACAAAGTTTTTATTTGTGTTTTGTACATTTTAGTTATATTATTCAAAGAGGAAGTCTGAGGAGGTTGCCAAGCAATTTGGCAGGGGCGAGGCGCCTCGCAGATAGAGCGTTATTTACAGCGGCCATTCGGGCCCGCGGCAAATCGTAACTCCTGCTTAAATACCTTGTTACCAAAGGCCCAACTTTGCCTCCGGTAGCTGCTATGTAGACCCTAACACGAAAAAATACGATTTTCGATATTTAATGCGATATTAAACAACCAACACATAAAGAAACAGGTGAGCCCAATTTACACCCTCTTAAATATTAGTCAAGTAATATTACTGTCCAAGACTCCATGAACCTCTTTTTTGGCACTTTATTCGGAAACTCATCTAATAATTTCTGAAACCTGACATAAGCAGCCGTATTCTCGTTCTTTAGCGTCAGACTTTATTTAAAGGAATTCTTAGGAGGGCATTCTGGTATAGACTGAGTGTTAGTAGCTGGCCTCGTTGCTCCCATTCTTGTATCTTGCGTACCGCTTAACATTAGGTAAGGTCGGGACCCATAAATATTTATTAATGTAAATAAATACTTAAATTTAATTTATTTGTGATATTTCTCGAGTTTGGTACGCTGGGGACATCGACGAGCTTGCCACTTGTCATGATTGGTCTAAAGTAACTTAATGTGAAACTTATTTATAAGCGTGGTTTCACCACCCCGAAAGGAAAAATAAAACGGTCGTGAAAATACTTTACTTCACTTTACTATACTTGTATATAAAAAACGGTGGTGGCCCGGTTGTGAGAATGCTTTCTTTAACATCCTAAAGAGGCGGGTTAGAACTCCGGCATGTACCAATGGAAAAAAAATTTTTCTTACGTGCATTTACAAAACTACCGTTTCCGTGCCTCGGAGAGCACGTTAAGCCGTCGGTCCCGGTTCCACTAATACCAACTTGTGGAATCGTTAATAAATTGTCATTAAAAATTGACATCAGAAATTTCTGGAAGGCACGTTAGGTGACGTAAAACATAATGTAACAAAAATTTTGTATAGAAATAACATCAATGCCCACTCTGTATTATATTTGATCTCGTTGGTAAAAGGCTAGTTGAGTAGCTTTATGAGTTCTAATGAGCCTTTCTCCCTTTCCCAAGGGCCAAAATGTCATAAATGGTCATAACAGTGCAGGATTACCTATTAAGCGACCCTTGTAGACCTAAATAACAATAATGCTGCGAGGGTTGTCCAAGTGTTATGATTTTAGTTTACAAATGCATGCTAACTTGGCCGGCACTTTTGTTAAACGATATTTTGGTACCTACACACTAGTACGTGTTTAACTACTTAACAGCTGTGTTAGTAAAGAGTAATAATAATAATAAAATCCTTTATTGCACACGTAATATAAAATATAAAAAGATGTACATAGGCGAGCTTAATACCATAAGGGTATTCTCTACCAGCTAACCTTTGGGAGAGTGAAGAATGAATATTATAGATGCAGTCAGAAAAATAAAATAATAAATAAAAATAAGAGAAAATTATTCATAATTAATAAACTATGTAATAAACACAATAAAATACATATTATATAATACTAATAAAATAATATATGCCAAGGTGAGGAGATTAAGTTAAATTTTGTTTTTCAAGAAGGTGAGAAAATAGAAGTTTTTTTGAATATATTTAGAGATTGTGCCTGTCGGATAGTTAATGGCAGCCTGTTCCATTGAAGAGCTGCAGACACGGTGAGAGAATCTGAATATCTGCTACGGGAGTGAGGAGGGATTGAAAGTTGGTTGTTATGCAAAGAACGAAGTAGAGTATAACTATAATTAAACATTTAAAATAAGCATTCCGCTTACGAGCAAGTACACCAGTCTCGTCGTGTCAGTCGAGGCATCTAGAAAGAGGTGTGACTGTAGTTATCGTAAGAGCTTCCTAGCCCAGCCTAACACAGTTGCATCATCAAAAGATAAAAGTCAAGTCAACTTATTACAGGCATTTATAACACGTCATTACTTTAATTATTTTGAATGATTCTACTCCTACTAGTGGAAGCGTAAGCTAAGAAAGGAATCTGCAAGGAAAACGCAGCTACGAGTGTATGAGATTTACATAATAAAACAAATTTTAATACAGAATTACACAACAACAAATACGAGTATATCTTATATATCAAAATTCACCTATGAGGATCTGGTACGGTGGTAAGTCAGATTGCTTTCCCGTGAGTAACCCGAAAGTCGACAAAACCTCTGCTATTTAAGTAACGAACGAAGATGGAGAAACATATCCATCCACATTGTTACATAAAATATAAACAGTAGGTACAACCGATGATGTTCAAATTAGTTCAGTAAGGCGTCGTACCGGGCACTTGTCATTTTGGGCATATAGTAAAGTTGGAATCCGTTTCTTTAAAAGCGTGGTTTCTGACCACCCCGAAAGGGATACGGTCGTGATGATGTTGATACCCCATTTACGTCACGATCTTTACCGTAAAAGCCCGCCTCTTGTACATAGTGAATATTTTTTAATAAATAAAAGCTAAGACGCAATGATACTAGCTGATTTATTATTCGACCTTTGAATAACTATTCAATGAAATATTTATTTTTATAATAACAGTTTTTTTTGTCAACTTGCCAAAAATAAAGGCCCTGAAACTTGCCTGGTTGGTTGATATTTATCGCAAACTTATTTGTCGCTTCCCAGAAGATGTAGGTGATCGGGATATCTGAAATGAAATCCCGCGAGTTCTCGGCGGGGTATTGTTGTGTATCGTATAAAAAACCAAATAAATAGCATAATTTATTGAGGCCCTAAATAGAAAACCGTAATTTGTCGTCAACAATGGCACAGCCCTGCGTACATAAACCTGCATATAACGAGCTGGGCATTCTAAATTGTTTATTGGTCACCACAGACGCTCATTTAAAGTGCATGAAACTAGGGAATTACGTATAATGTTTGATTTATTTATACATTATAATAGAAAGGTGCATGGTAGGCGGACTGATGGTGGTAATTAGCCCACCCTGCCGGGGCGAGGAAGTATCCATCGTTCGTGCCGATAAACTCAGTAAAGTGTATCCACACGCTTCAGGATCAGGTTCGAATTGCCGTCATGCTGAGTCAAGCCGGCATAGTGTTAGAGACGTTAGAGACTGATGTTAGTCATGAGTGTCTGATTCCAGTTGCTAACATTCGTGGACCTCGCGCACCACTTACTACAGGCGCAAGATCACATGTAGTGCTAGTAAAAAAATCTATACCCTACTTTTGTGCGATATTAATCATAAAATAGAGGTTATATTGGTTTTTGATGGCATACAGTAGGTATATTACAATATCATCAACCCCTTCGAATGTTAAATGTTATATAAACGGATGAGATTGATACATGAGACATGTATAAGAAATCTCAAAAAAATCATTTTTCGAGTTAAGAACTGAATCATCATCACAACCCCTTGAACACAGAGTCCTAGACCTCCACTGTTGGAGATGGGCCTTCCAGAAAATTCTGGAAAATTTGGCCTAAACTCGCCGGGTTGTCGAGGTTCTGTTATCATTTTTAATGACAATTTATAAACCTTTCCACAAGTTAAATATTAGGTTTCAGGACCTCTGCGACTTCTACGAGGCACGGGAAACAGTGGTGTGGTAAATAAATGACAAATGTACTCAAAAAAAGTATATTTGTCATTGCTACATGCCAGGGTTCAAACCAACCTTTTTTATTTTATGGAAAGCGTTCTTACAACCATGCCACCACCGCTTTTTAGAAGAGAATTGAAAATAATTTTGTAAATATTACGCAAGTTTTGACGCAAATAACTAATAACCTTTGCGAAGTAACAGAATAGGGCTGCAGGTTATATGAGCACAGGCTGGTAGAGCATTCCACATCTTCATATAACACCAAAATATACTTTTTAATTCTAACGGTTCCATTTTTACATTATTAATATTATATACGAGTATATTATTTTCTCGCCAAGCCGTCTGGCCAGCGTGGCGAGTGTAGGCCAATTCTCCAGATATGTTCTGGAAGGCCCATCTCCAGCAGTGGAGGTCTGGGATGCTGTGTTCTAGGGGCTGTAAGGATGATATTATTTGACATACAGATCGTGATTGATTTAACTTGGCCCTAAATCTCGGAGTATGAATTATGTATTGTGCCGGTCTGCATATTTCGGTTTATTGTGCGTATATTTTATTCCCTTTGACATCCAATTCTTTACGCCATTGTTGTTTCTATTGTTTGCGGGTCTATTGATACCTATAGTAATGCCTATAGTTGGCTGAAGAATTAATCGGATTTTTAGATAAACAACTCTCTTTGTTTTACGTATAGACGTTTTATTTATTTCCTTCACAAAGGCGTTGTTAAATATTTTCAATACGATGAATACAAACCTTCTGTTTGAGTTATTTTTTGAATTATATAAAGCTAATGATTTACATTTCGTTTTACTCAAGATGCTAATAACATTAGTCTATTTATCGAATTAATGAAGTTCCTTGCAGAAATATTCTACTAGGTCCTAAACGCCTTTAGTAAATAAGGTTCCTACAGTTATATATTAATATGTTAAAAACAATAAGTTTATACAAAATAAATAAATTAAAATTACGTTTTTGCACTTAGGGTATTTATAGAAACTAAACCTAAATATATACATACATATTGACCGCCTCCGTGGTCTAGTGGTAACAAACGCGGGAGGTCGTGGGTTCGATTCCCACCGGGGGCAAGTTGTACATTGTATAATTTGTCTCGGTTTGGGTGTTTATATGTACGAGTATAATATATATATATTTACAAAAAAAAAAAAAAAGTATAATTTTTATGTAGAATATCAACCATCTAGTTTCTGTAACACAAGCCTCGTAGCTTACCACGGAAATTAGATGGCGCTGTTTGACCTGTCTGGAAATATTTATTATTATTATATATGTTATAAAATAACAAGACAACAGGAAACCAAATGGTATGAGAATCATAGCTAGACGAATTGGTACAGAGTGAATTCGTGTATTTGATTTGAATCAAATAGCCCCGTACCGTAAAATAGAGCAGGCAATGCTTGTTATTGTCATACAAAATTTTATTATTTTTTTTTGTTCTGTCATATTTATACATTTGTAGAAAGACAAACAAAACATCATTTCTTAAATAAAGAAATTATATATATACATTTTATTTTATATATTATTTCTTTTAACTATATTTTACCTCATATTATATATATATATATAAATAATAAGATGTAAAATATAGTTAGTTGTATAATAAATTAAACAACGAGTATTAAGTTAACATATTTTATTTTTAGATATCTATTTTTTATTTTAATGTTTTAAAAGTTTGCTATAAGTTCGAATGTAGCAAGTGATTGCAACCTTGCACGCCACCGTAGACGTTTAAGCATAGCTTTCAATGATAGAGACACAATATACCATAGTAGTATAAATTATATTTTAATTACCACAAAACACTATAAGCCTCTTACACTTTAGTTAATTGGATTTGCGAGTGTTCAGGTTTAGGGCCGATCACGTTAACAGTCCCATTAAGTGGAGGCCTACACGAAGAGATAATAACCGTCCTAATTACTTTGTAGGTTCATTATAATGATGTAAAAATATATGGTTTTTATTTATATACTTTTTGTACTTAAAAACCTAGTACATAGTCGAGCAATAAGGCTATAAGCCAATATACACCAGCTATCCACCAAGTATCCATTTTAGTTTACAAAGGGTAACAACCTTTATAAACCCTCTCGGATGAACACGTAGTGTTTGTTTTGTTCATCAATACGAACAAATTACGAATATTTTTTATTTATTTAATAACTTTATTGTTTTACAAACAAAAGGCGGACATAATGCCTGTGTGTGTAATATAGAATATACGAACTGCCTCCGTGGTCTAGCGGTTAAGTCCGTGGATTTAGACTTTAGGTACCGGGTTCGACACAAAAATATTTATTATTGCAGCAACATCATATTTCACTTCCCTCATTATGTAAGTAGTTTTATTTTATATTATTGTTTATTTATGATGTAATTTATGTTTATATATGTATATGTATTATTGTTATGTTTGTATTAATACTGTTAAGAATAACTTAATTAATGATTGCACCTAGCATCTATAATGTCTAAATGTCCTAAAGGTTTGGCTGTCGGAGAATGCCTAGCGGCATTAGGACCGCCTCTGTACATAGGGCAATAAAGTTTTTGAATATATAAATAAATTTCTCGAGTTCGGTACGCTGGAGACATCGACGAGCTTGCCACTTGTCATGATTGACCTATAGTAAAGTTTGCTAAATGTGAATTCGCTTGTTTACAAGCGTGGTTTCTGACCACGTCGTGATGATACTTTAGTTTACGAACAAATTGTCAGAGCGAAACAAAAACCATTTGTTTCACAAAAAATCAGTTTTAGACGTGTTTAAAAAGACATACACATCGTATTAGGATATATATTGTTAGCAAGGTTTGGTAAAAAGTCTGAGCAAGTGTCTGCTGAGACTCTTCTTGCAAGAACAATACCAAGACTAGGGTTAGTCTTGGCATCAGTCTTGCTAACATAACCGTCTTGGTCTTGCAGTCTTGTTCTTGCTTTTTTTGTAAGACCAAGACCAACATTTGGCATCACTATTACCACTCTACGCCAGGAAGTATGCTTGAGACTCAACTACTAAATTAATGCCGTTCCTAATTTAATTACAAAGCGAGCTTACTTTAATTCCCGCAAGATACCTCTCTGCAAGAGAAATGTTTCTCCACTTATTTAACCCTCCACATTGTTTCTCAAGCGTACATAATATTTTGGGCTAATAAACCTTCCAGAATAGTAGCTAAATACACATTGCAACCAAAATACTTTGTCTCTCTAGTTAAGTTTTTTTACGATTAAACAATCTATCTCTGCACATTTTTTTTATCATTATCATCATGATAAAAATCCTAGTGCTTGATAGTGTCAAAAATCACACTAATTACCTAATAGGATGGTCTGTCTAAGGTGGACGTATTTTTGCAATTCGAGAGTGGCGTTTCCGATGCAGATATAACATGCTCGACACATATACACATAAACACGACTTTTGTCTAGTCGAAGTTCAAACCGAGACCAACCCGCTAGAATTCCACATTTAAGCAGTTCACCATTCTGATAAGATACTCCAGCGAGCTAGCTATGTCATCTACGAATCGGAGGTGTTATTAGGAGAAAGCATTATTATTGCATTAAAATAACGTAATAGAAAATACTAACAGCATAAATATAAACGCATTTTCCTTGGCAACGGGTTTAAAAGCTTTCATATTTCTTTTTCAGTTAAAACGATTCAATTTTCTTAGTTGTACGCGTTTTGAATTCCACATTTCCCCGCAACAAGAGGAGACGTGGGCTTGCCATATTAGGTTTCTGAAAATAAAAATAATAATATTAAATCCGTAATCCTTTGCGAAGAGGTCAGGGACCTTTACTAACATAAACTGTATAACTACATATAACTGGAAAACTTGTCGAATAATAAATGAAAATTAATCTAAATATAAATATTTATCTGTTATCACAATTTATTCGAAGTAAAGTAATATACATTAAATATAAATTAAAAGCTACCTAAATAATCAAATTAAAATAAACTAAATTATAAATAAAAAATGTCCTCTAGAGACGTCCCATTCGAAATAGTCCAAAGGAGACTGGCAACATTTTCCCTCTGTATAGCGAGGCTAATACGTTGGCAAAATAATTGCTAGCCTTCTTGTCCCCAGACCTTTCTGTCAGCCGCTTTGACGACTCCTTACTATAGGCATGACAAGTGGCAAGCTCGTCGATGTCTCTAGAGTACCGAACTCTTGCAATGTCACAAATAAAGTAAATATTAATTTATTTAAAATAATAAATATTATTGTGTCCTGAACATGAATCGAATCTGGTACCACCGAGTCTAAATCCACGGACTTAACCACTAGACCACAGAGGCAGTTACACATATATTTGACTTTTTTAAAAATACTTTTAACTTATTTAACTTCGCGCTTTTATACAGTTCGCGCATTTAATGATTTCATGAATGTGAATTTAGCAGAGAGCTGTTTATTTTTGTTTGTAATAAATATAAATCTTACTATATCAAAAGTTACGACTCCTGTTAATTCGTTACCCCCCGACCCTACCACCACCGTTCCAGTCGCCGATCCCCCATTGCCCCCTCGATGGCTCCACCACAGACCCATACCCCTCAGGTTGGGTCTGCTGCCGTCGAGTAGACTTTTGCTTCGCGTGCTTGCATAAACGCGGCGAACGAGTGCCTTCACTCCGTAGCCACGACTCAGACTTAGCTGTTAAGGTACGCAGGGCCAACAGTGAGAGAGAGACGGTTTTTAGGGTTTTACTTCGTAGGCGCCTTGGGGTCCCTTTAGGAGGCCTCACGGTGATTCGGGCATGCGACCTCCCGCGGTGGCCCTTCAGGCTGGGGTCGTATCGTCAGGCGATTTTGCGATTCACCGCCTTTAAAAAAAAACCTGTTAATTCGTATATATATATTTATAAAAAAATATGTGCGTGTAGTATAGATAACGATTATAAATACAGAAACCAATTAGTTCCTAAATAAGTCTGTTATAAATTATTAATGTATTTAATCATGTCCTATATGGACAAAGACTTTTAATATATATCAAGACGGGTCAAAATATCAAACGTTATAAGAATCAAATCGAGACAATATAAGAGTAACAAATCTTTGTTTTTAGGCAACTACAAGCTTTATAACGAATACACATACTCGTATAACAATAATTCTACTGATAGTTTAATTGAAGGAAATAACGTACAATAATTTAAAAAATTAATAAAATATTAATTAAACTAAAAACTTACATCTTAAAACGTAAATTACTATTATTAAAAATAAACCTAATTAATAAATAAAAATATAACTAAAAACTAAAATGAAGAAAACACAAAATAAAAATTATTATAAATAAAGAATTTGCTCCAAATCGCTGCCAATGGGCAAAGTGCCAAGAATACTGGCAGCATTGCCACGTTGAATGGCAATACAGATCCTTTGGCCCAAATATTGCCCAGCCCTTTTGTCTCCTGAGGTGTTGACGAGCTGTTTTGACAACGCCTTGAAAATTTCGTGTGCACTTGGTCCCCACGGCCCGAGAGTTTCAACTCCAAACGGCGCAAAAACACATCTCCCAAAAAGCTGAGTGTATTTCCGCCGCTTGAGGTTCTCTGCTTGTAATGCAGCAGCGCCTGGGTCCTTAGAGGTCAAGGACAAGTGGGAAGGCGCCAGGGTGTCCACACAGGTGGCATCCCACACTAAAGGCAAACCTATCCTCCATGGAACCAACGTCTTTCCATCGGGCCGCTTGCCATCGTCGCGGGCCATGCCACTGGGTTCTAATATTGCTGGCGAACCCACAGACACAGGGGCCTGACGAATGACGTCATTGAGACAGGCGTGCCTTGGGATGCGACCTGTGCTCTTGCTGCAGGAAAGGCCGTGGTGGCCGAGTGCCCCGACGTTGTCTCCACATTGGCAGCGATGTGGAAAAGTGCAAGGAGCATAATAATTATACTTAATAATCTAACATATACAAGTAATTGTTTTAAAGCTCCCGTATCTTCATATTGTTGTGGCTATAAAAGTACCCATCTGGTACTGTGATCACCTTCCAATCTGGAGGCTTCAGTGGATGGCGCTGGCGTCCCTGCTGGGAATGGTGTAGAGGGAATAGGTGCTGTGCGGGTCTAGGTGTCGTTGTTGCTGCGTGAAGCAAATGTATATTCGAGAAACAGTACCCAGCGGCCAGAATACCTTGTTTAGCTATTTTTTGAGGTGATCTGACCGCACACGCCTTGAATCCTTTGTCATTCCAATGGGAGGTAGCTTGTCGATAGCTGCGGTGTGCTAAGGATGTGTGAAACACGTTCTTCTTCGACAAGAGAAGATGGCGCAAAATATAATGTAACCAACATTTTGTAAGTAAATAACAACCAACGCCCGCTCTATCTTATTTGATCTCTTTGTATTTGGTCGACGTCCGTCATCCCCTATTTCTGCGTATCCACTCCAACCCGTCCAAATCTCCACAATCCCCTGTCAACTCTCACTCAGGTTAAAATTAGTTGTCGAGTCATTCATTCAACATCCATTAATATTTAATCATAAGTCAGTATAATACTGGTGACTAGTTGTATTAAAGAGAGACATAATTTATGAAACGCAAAGGGGTGCTTAAAGGAAATGAATCCTGAATTATGGAAGAAATCCGCGGAGTTAAACATTTTTAGCAGTGGAATTTAATTGACGGACGTTAAATAACATTCATTGACAAAGATTGATCAAAGTAATATAACATTACATTTTAGAACATTTCCAACACGATTCTTTAATATGAAATAAATCCTGAATAGTGGAAGAAAAACCGCAAAGTTTTTTTTTCTTGGTATGTGATGTCATTATGAGAAATCAGAATGGGCCAATTTGTTGCTGTTTTTTTATTTATTTATTTTATTTATTTATTTATAACTTTATTGCACGTTATACAAGGGGTGGACTTAATGCCGCTAGACATTATCTGACAGCCAACCTTAGGGACAATGGGGACCATTTCAAATGTAAGGTAGGTGCAAATATTTATAATAATAATAAATAAATCTATATATATGAAAATACAATGATATTACTAAATACATGATATTAACTATGATATATTAAATACTAATAATACATATACTACATATGATACCATTAAATAACTTATGAACCATTTAAATAATACGATGACACCATTTTTTAAAACATTTTTCGGTTGGATGCTTGCCGGATTTCTACCGGTAGTTCATTCCACAGATTTGCGGCGACAACAGCAAATGAGTTGGCCATAAATCCAGTATGGTGTGAGGGAATGGAGAGAACAGAGTTATGAGAAGAGCGAAGAGACTTATCATGGAATGAAGAGAGATAGGCAAATTTACTCTTGAGGTATTTCGGTGTCACAGGCTCGTTGAGTATAGAAAATAGTAAACAGAGAATTCGGAGATTCCTGCGACAGCGAATTGGTAGCCACTTTAATTTTGTTCGATACTCAGAGATGTGGTCATATTTGCGAAGGCCGAAGATAAACCTGATACAGGAGTTGAATAACCTGTCCATCTTATTGACCAACACCTCTGATATATCGACACTACACACGTCACCATAGTCGAGAAGGGGAAGGAGAAGGCTTTGGGCTAGGGTAATTTTAGCTTTTAACGGCAAAAAATGTTTGAATTTATTGAGAGAGTGCAGTGAAGCAAATAATTCACGACTCGTGTTTTATTAAACAAGCTTTAAGTTACACACAACACATTTTCCATTGAATGCTAGTGCATCATAAAATAGCATGACTAACGTGATGTTCAACGTATTTAAAAACCTTCTAACCACATAGTTTATTTATAGAGTATGATTGTGTATGTATGTATTATATGGCATGTATGTGTATTGTTTTTTATATTGTTTATGTATTTTTGAGTGCTATAAATGCGTAATTATGTTTATTTTAGTAATTTAAATTATTTCATTATTTTTCTTTATCCTGCCCATCACCTTTCGTGATCCCCAAGGTTAGCCTTATGGTGTTATAGCTCGCCTATGTACTAGGTATTTAAGTGCAATTAAGTATTTAAATAAATAAATAAATATTTGTATATTTATTCGAAAAATAATATTTTTTAAATATAAAATAATAATTTCTAAAAATATTAAAATTAATAACTATAAACTAAACCTAATTAATAATAATAAATAAATAAATGTTGTACAAATTTTAGCGCTAATTATTATATTGAAACTTTATTGTAGGTACAAAGTACAAAGTCAGACTTAATGCTAGACATTTTTTAACAGCCATACCTTTAGGACATTTAAGGATAGGTGGTAGGTACATGCAATAAGCATTTAATTGAAATAGAAAAAAAACAACTATATTACACGACATAAATAAGTTATACAAACCTGCAGAGACGGAAGGCCCACGCACGGTCGCAAACTAACTAATAAAGAACTCAACATGAATGCTGAGTATGTAAATTAATTCTAAAGAAATGAAAAATAAAAGATTTAAACATATACTTATAGTATTACATATTAGGTATTTACAATGAAAAAAAAAATCGGAAAAAATCTTAAAATGGAGGTTTTCCCCTTATTTTTTTTTATATTAATAAAATTAATTAATTATTATAATAAATATTCATAAAATTTAATAGCCTTCTAGCTGAAGCAGACGTTGGTTCAGATCGAAAACTACATGATGAAGAGAATTTGATAAATATAACAATGTCATGATGCTGTTGCAAATGAAGATAATTAATATAGAAAAAAAAAAACAATTAGAAGAGGAAACTTTAGGTTTTTTTATTTAGTGAGTTTTTTTATAAATGGTTTTTAAATGTTTTACGATTGGGTGCTTCTCTGATACCTAGTGGGATAAAAGATGTACATCGAGAACCAATAACCCGTTTTAATTTTTATTTATTTAATAGGCTAAATAGAAATAAAACTAATAAAAAACTAAATAATAAAAAAACAACTATAAATAAAAAAGTCCTCTAGAGACGTCCCATTAGAGATAGTCCCCAGAAGACCGTATTCCCCTCTGCATAGCGAGGCAGTAATTATTATATAAAGAAAAAAGTATCATCACAACCGTTTCCCTTTCGGGGTGGTCAGTAACCACGCTTATAAATAAGCGGATTCACATTTAGCCAACTTTACTATAGGCCAATCATGACAAGTGTCAAGCTTGTCGATGACTCCAGCGTACCAAACTCGAGAAATATCACAAATAAATTAAATATTCATTAAATGTATTTTATATTTATTTACATTAATATTTTTGTGTCCCGACCAGGAATCGAACCCGGTACCTCCGAGTCTAAATCCACGGACTTAACCGCTAGACCACGGAGATAGTATATATTAAATAATTGTCAGCCTTCCTGTCTCCAGATGTTTTTGTCTCAACCCCAAACAGCGCAAACTCGTAACCTGTACCTGTTTTAATTGCCCAGTTTTTATATAAAGTTGTATGTTTAGAACTTATTAATAATCCAACTAATGTATTATTAATAAGTACTAGGGGGCTAGACTGGGCGGCCATTGAACTTTCACGTCAATGACTCTTTCTCTCAATCCTGTAAAACTTTTAGTAAAATATAACAAATATACAAATCTTTTCGCTGTATCCAAGTTATTCATTCATCATCAAGATAATCACAGCCCCTAGAACAGTGTCCGCTGCTCGAGAGTGGAACATCAGTTATCAGACGGGCGCCGTCTAGTAATATATTTAAAAATCTCCTTATCGCTCACTTTCTCAACAAACAACTTAACTCTTAGTACCTACATCTATTATTGTATTTTTAATGTGTGTAAATAGTTCTATACTTACCAATTTTTGTATGTAAATTTATATATATTCATTACAGCCCCTAGAACACAGCGTCCTAGACCTCCACTGCTGGAGATGGGCCTTCCAGAACTGGAGAATTTGGCCTACACTCGCCACGCTGGCCAGACGGCTTGGCGAGAATATGATATCATTTTTTTATGACAATTTATTAACGATTCCACAAGTTGGCATTAACGGAACCGGGACCGACGGCATAACGTGCTCTCCGAGGCACGGGAAGAGTGGTGTTGTAAATCTATGCGCGCTTTGTATATATATATGTATATATATTATTTAAGTAATATTATGTAACGATTATTATATAGTGTATGTAGTTGTATATTTATAATAATAATCCCCGCAATCCTCTACCACACTCCCAAAGGTTAATTGTTATAAAACTCCGAAAGCATTAAGTTCGCCCTTGTACATTAATTTAAAGTTTTTTTGTGCAATAACGAGTTTATAAATATATAGAACAGAGTCCTAGACCTCCACTGTTAGAGATATGCATTGGAGTAAGTATTTCTGGACAATTTGAGCTACACTCGCCACGCGCCAGACAGGGTCTTAGACGTGGGTCTGATGTAATTTTGGTATTAGTGCAATTTGGAGGGACGGCTCACCACGAGTCACGGGTGCGGGGGTTTATAAATCTATGACCAATGGAACCAAAAAAAAATGTATTTCTCATTGATTCATGCCGGGGCACGATCAGGACTTTTTTTGGTTTTTAAGGAAAGCGTTGTTAGATCCGAACCACCACTGCTGTCAATATGAAATAATTCATTGTATTAAAACCAGCAAAACTTTTACATATTTTATTAGCATGTATTTTTCCAGTTTCATTTATTATATTTGCCCTGCCTCCATGGTCTAGCGGCTAAGTCCGTGGATTTAGACTCGAAGGTACCGGGTTCGATTCCTGGTCAGGACACAAAAATATTTATTAATCTAAATAAATACATTTAATTAATATTTAATTTATTTGTGATATTTCTCGAGTCTGGTACGCTGGAGACATCGACGAGCTTGCCACTTGTCATGATTGGCCTATAGTAAAGTTGGCTAAATGTGAATCCTCTTATTTATAAACGTGGTTTCTGACCACCCCGAAAGGAAAACGGTCGTGATGATACTTTACATTTACAAATATTTCGTTCCTAACAGTTTACCAAAATAATTTACGAAAATATTTTATTTAGTCTCTGTGAAAAAGTGTTCATCAAGCAACAGCACCACAGCGCGACACCGTGGCATTTTCATTCGGCGAGTTCGCTGAATTTCACGCGCTGAAAGATTTTCCGGTAGAGAAAGTTCAAAAATAGAGTTAAAAAGTAAAATCGTCATTCAAAAAAGTAGGTACATATACATAAATATAAACCTTTACTCGTAATAATATAGACTTGACTTCATCTTTTCTTTCAAGTATTTTAGTAAAGCTGGATCTATGATCTTTTCGGATAATGAAATAAAATAAACTAAATCCTTTTCCTTACGATGATTTTATCCCTACAAAGTACGTACGCATGTCGGTAAATCTCATTACTTTGAGGATAAAGAAAATTCAATATCCATCGTCTTCGTGTGCCTGGCCTTTCACATTTTATTCTTGACTTTATTTGTACTGTGATGACGCGTATTCCTATACATTTACGAGTATGCGTAAAAGTAAAAGTAAAGTATCATCACGACCGTTACCCTTTCGGGGTGGTTAGAAACCACGCTTATACATAAGCAGATTCACATTTAGCTAACTTTACTATAGGCCTATCATGACAAGTGATGACTCGTCGATGTCTCCAGCGTACCAAACTCGAGAAAATATCACAAATAAATTAAATATTAATGAAATCTATTTATTTATATTATTAAGTATTTTTGTGTCTCGACCAGGAATCGAACCTACCGAGTCTTAATCCACGGACTTAACCTCTAGACCACGAAGGCAGTCAATATATTGAAAAACTACCATTGAAAGATACGTTCTACGTATAGAGAGGCTATCGCAAACAACAAAAGTGTCACAACTTAAATTAAAACATGCAGAACAGTTAATTGATTTTAACATATTTTTAAGACAATAACTGAAAATTTTAAAATTGTTATTTAGTCACAATTTGGGAGCGCCGTCGCAATATGCCTAAGCTGTGACATCAAAGCATAGCTCAAACATTTGATTCACAGTGTCGGTTCTAGTAATATCATTTTACTGGCACTAACTGATATATTCTATCGAAGACGGGGAAAATATAATACAATGTCATTTTATTGTTCCACTTTTGTTGTTTTTGTCACCGTTTGATTTGCAGGCATATGTCTATTTACATACAATATCGCAGTCGCCTGCCAGTGTCATCTTTGTTTTACGAGGGTGTTAAATATAAGCAATACGTGATGTCTTCACGTGACTCCCTAAAA
This sequence comes from Tinea semifulvella, assembly GCA_910589645.1. Lineage (NCBI taxonomy): Eukaryota > Metazoa > Arthropoda > Insecta > Lepidoptera > Tineidae > Tinea > Tinea semifulvella. The sequence continues at coordinate 8,949,680 of OU342586.1, forward strand.
GTTTCCATTATAAATTAACGTTATTTAAACTTAAAGAATTTTAATTCATGTTGTAAATTAATTTATTTAAATAACAAAATCACTTTTCCGCCGTGGTATCAGAGAGTGAAGTTATTTTCAGACAATTTCCGGCATTAAGCGAGACTTCGTCGGTTGATTGTTTAAGGCCCAATGTAAATTAGTTGGTGGGCCGGCTTCAATGAGAAATCCTATTAATTATGGCACAAGACAAAGAAGCTGCGGGTCGAATACTAAGATACCGCGAAATAAAGATTATACGTCATGTAACATCGCTTGTCACTTTTATTGTCCTTCTTGTTTATCAAATAGAATAATTTTAGGAGCATTATTTACAACCAGAGACATTAAATATAGAACAAGATAGGACAAGAAACCAAATGGTAGAAAATAAATAAGCTACATAAATTGGTACAGAATAAACTAGTGTACATTGGTACAGAATAATCATTTCTGATTATTATCGTGTTCGACGTGTGCTACGGAAGTGTAAAACACGTTCTTCTTTGACAAGAAAACCTTGAGTCGATTTATTTTCGTAAATGTTAAAGTAGTAGTTTTTAATTAAAATACACGAAACATTCTAGAAGTTGTCATTAAGAAATAATTCCGTTACTCGATCATAGATGGCGCTATTACAAATGTACACAATTATAGCCTTATAAACACTAAACGTAACGTCCAATAAAGGCTCAGTTGACCATGAGACAAAAAAGTTCCTCTAGTCGATTAAAGATTATAGTTGTAGACAATTATAATCTTAAAAACTTTAGCTTCATTTATTGCTCAGTAGACATATTTAAACATATATTTTTAATTAAAAATATATTTTATTTGTAAAAAAACGATAAAAGTATTTTTAAAAAACCTCTTTCATATCCCGATTTTTGCTTAAAGTTTTGGGTGGTATAAATATTTAACAGTTAGGAGTGCAAGTTATTTTGGGATGAGTTTATTTTCTCAAAACGGGAATTCTTTACGTTTCTAGAATCGATGAAGTTTCAATAGCTGTTGTTTCAAAATTCAACGCGAAGTGAATTCTTCCGTGAACTGGAAATGTGAGAAGTTACACGTTTTTAGACTACCCACTTCAAACTTTTATTTCAATTCCGAGTCATAAGTACAGCACAGAAGTACCTACCAATCATTTATTAAAGCAATTCGAAGACTTGCAAATATTACATTAAAATATTTATTATTGCGTAGTATTTTTTTTCTTTTTTAATCATATTAGGGGCCTTTACCAAAATGAGCATTGCATCCCCATCGAAACTTAACAAAAAACAATTATCAGTACTTCATCTGCCTATTCTTATAATAAATATTTGAAAAAATATTTATTGAAAGAACTAATATTTTATTCGAAGTAATATACAAACACTATAAAATAATTACAATATTAAATAATAATAAAAAAAAAGTTAACTAAAAAAACAAAAAAATAAAATAAACTACACTACAAATAATACTAAAAAAATATTAACTAAAATTATAACCGGCCGATGGGCGTAGTGTACTGAGGACACTCGCTGCGTTCCCCCGTTGAACTGCGAGGCTGACCCTTTGAGCAAAATATTCTGTATTTAAAGGGTCACCCGTCGCCAAGCGGAGTTTTTCCCCAAGCTCACGAGAGAACGCCAGAGCCCCTTCGGACCACGGACCGATCGCTTCGACTGCATATAGGATGAAGTGGTGATTCACGATGATATCCGCGTTTTAAAAAATATATACTAACCTAGCCGATTGGGACACTGCGTAGTTGTATGTAACGCAATATATTTTTTGTTTAGAAATTATGCAAAAGTATTGAAGCGACGATTAACGACGACGTAGTACATCATTAGCTTTACGTACCGATGGCAAATGGCAGTTTCTTTCATTAAAATATATATAGGTATATATAAGAAAACAAGTGGTAATAAGGAAATTATATAAAGTTACTCTAGTGTCAAATTACCGAGCAAATTACGTTATATTACAGGAATTAGGCGGTGCTACAATTCCGCCTAAGCTATGTTTTCCGTTCAATAAACACGCTAAACAAAAGACCAATGAAAATAATTACCCGCGTCATCGGCGGTTATTAGAAGTATTTTTTATTATTCTAATCATTTATTTATTACTCTAGAAGACCAACAACATAAAAGCATATGGGTACTAATAAATCGACCTTCCCCTAAAGTGACCTATACATGTAGAATCTTTTTTTAAATTATTTATTTAGGAGAATTAAATTATTATTATTTTCGTTGTTAAAGCTCGTAAAACTAAGTTAATTTCAAGAATAGAAGGAATTGAAGATTAATAGTGATGTACATACAACTGCCATTATTTGTATCTTAAATTTAAGTCCTTTTTAAAGCAATGCTAGCTGCATACAGGATATACCAAAGTCCAACTCAAACTCTAGAAATACCACGAATAAATTAAATAAATTATTCTGTACCGACTAGGAATCAAACCCGTCACACATCCGCGTCTTAATCCACAGACGTAACCGCAAAGGTTGTCAAGAGTAATAATCTGAAAATATTTTTTTTGAAGATTTCCGTGTTCGTAAAATGTATTCGTAGTTAATATAACTTTGAGGGGCATGAGGAGTGATTATAAAATGTAACCCTAATAATATATTAACCCCTTTGTGTATAAATGGAGTAAACGGGTCCTGCAGTGGAGACCACGTACTGGAAGACGCAGTGTGGGACGACCCCCCGCCAGATGGACAGATGACCTGAGAAAGGTCGCTGGTGGGGGATGGATGAGGGTGGCAGAAGATCGTGTAAAATGGCGAGCCTTGGGGGAGGCCTATATCCAGCAGTGGAGAGACACAGGCTGATGATGATGATGATGATAATGTATAAATGTTTAAACAATGGAACACTTTATGCTTTTATGCGATAATGTCATATAGGCGTTTCTCGGAGACAGGGGCGTCCCTTGAACATTAAAGCCCATAAAACACAGAGTCCTAAATCTCTACCGAAATAAAATTACGGAAATTTTAGAGAAATAGATGAAAGTGATTACAGACATTTTTGCTATTTACCTTCCAAAATTTTGTACTTTAATGAACGTAAAAATATGTCTAAGATAATAGTAATCTTGTTAAATTAAATTCTCTACAATTATGTTGGAAAGCCCATATCCAGCAGTAGAACTTTAGGACTCTGTGTTAGAGGCTGTAATGATAATGAGATCGGGTAAAAAGAGGAATAATAATAATAATAAATTCTTTATTGTACAAAACCAAAACAAGTGCAGTTACATAGGCGAGCTTGATGCCGTAAATGCATTTTCTACCAACTAACCTTTGTGACTGAGATATGTAAGAAGATAATTGAAATTATTTATTACTATTTAAAACACACATTAATTACAAACATATAAGTAGTATAATACAGAAAATTTGAATTTGTTACTTTTATTTTTTACTACTTTATAGTTATGAAATTTAACATAATTTTTGTAGATATATGTGTAGCGTAACCGTTAGCATCAGACGTACGTAATTGCGCATCCGTATTTGAAGTCTCCCGGCATCGATGCCGTGCATCGTTATTATAATAAAGGACCACCTTGATATTATTTCGTAACCGCTTGATTGTGAGTTGAGTAAAGTATAGTATCATCACGACCGTTTCCCTTTCGGGGGGGTCAGAAACCACGCTTATAAATAAGCTGATTGACATTTAGCCAACTTTATTATAGGCCAATCATGACAAGTGGCAAGCCCGTCGATGTCTCCAGCGTACCAAACTCGAGAAATATCACAAATAAATTAAATATTAATTAAATGTATTTATTTACGTTAATAAATATTTTGTGTCCCGACCAGGAATCGAACCCGGTACTTTCGAGTCTAAATCCACGGACTTAACCGCTAGACCACGGAGACAGTTGATTGTGAGTTGACTAGTTGCAAAACGGCATTAACTGACACTATTCACTGATATCAATCTCCATTAAAAAGCCTTATTTTTTTAATTTAAATTTGTTTAACAGTAACGGATTCACAAAATCGTAATAGGGATAGAGAAAAGATTTAACTTGCTCTAGTATAGCTAAATGTGTTCAAACAGTTTCTGTTCGTTTTTTTTTAATTAAGCGATTGCATTAACCCAAATTTCGTAAATCGCAAAAGACTCGTTTAATTATATGACAAACTATTATGATTGTGCGCGAAAGTTTAAAAACTTTAAATGTTTTCACCATCGATGTATATAGATAGGCCCTCACTAATAGAAAAACGTTCCCGCAAAACCAATCGAAGTCATGTAGCTGCACGAAGAGTCGCTAGCTAGCAAGCATCAAGAGCGCTTAATATTCATTGTGACATTATAATTGCTTGAGAATTGGACCCCAAAGTTGGCAACACGTGCGTTTTGTATTGATAGGCGTATCTATAGACATCGATGGATTTTACGCAATTGTCTTTTTATTCAATATTTTAATAATATGATTTTTATAATAGCAATATACTCGCACTATTCAAGTTCTAGGTTTACTTTACTAAACTAACCTACATTCAGATATTTCATTATGATAATATGACGAGCGTCATAACAATGTTGTGAGTGTTTATATTGACAATTCAATATGGAAACAATAACCTATAGCAGTTGCTGGTGAATAGGGTTACCAGCTATACGGTTTTAGTCTGGAGAGTCTGGCTCACCAAATGCGTAGGTATACGTAGACGTTAAAAGTTAAAAAAAAGTGACGTATAGCGTCATACTTGGGTTGGGTTGTACCAAAATGTCATTGATTGTACCAACTGAAGGCAGACCTTTAAAATAAAACTGATAGATTCTTTCGAACTTTTAGAACTTTCGACTCAATTATTAACTTTTATAATTTTAATAATATAAATATATTTTATTGTTATATTTACAAAGACTTCATTATGGTGCAAATCGGCCTTAGTTGCAAGTAACTAGCATGGCGTACACAGCCGTTGATTTGACGTCTGCCATAGAGTTACCGCCTTGCCGGTGCATATCTACTCGTACACAATATGTAGATCATTATTTGTTTTATCTGGAAATGTGTTATCTAGATAAGAAACTATTTACAAATAAATCTAGTTATTACATAATAACTATACTGTGTAAAAAAATATTTCAATACCTTTAAGAAAGGTAGTCAAATATTAACAAAATAGGCTACAAATAATAAAAAAAAAAACCTTTACTTATAATATATCCAGAGCTATTCAAAATCATTTAGCTAAACCAGGGCTAAACTTAAATATTTCTTCTGTATAATATATAACTATAACATTGATACAAAAGGTTTAAAGGTAGGTTTACATCTAACGCCCATTATAGACGACGGCAACGCAGCTCCAGTCTGTGAGCACGGTCAATACAACTTGACTAAAACGTCTGGAGAAGTGTCTCTCTGTGGTAAATGTAAACTATTATGTATATTACTACTGTTATTATATATTTAAAAGTATAAGCCTTCTAAAATAAAGATTAATAACTATACGTAAGTTTTCTACCTAATAATAACATGCGTTGTTTCACATTCCATCTGGCAAGCCTGTTTGTAAATATTGTGACAAACAAATACTTTTGGAGTAGACGGAACAACCCGTAGTAGTATAGTTGGAGTGGAATATTTTCTCAGTCAACATGTTACTTTATAAATATATCGCAATATTATTTCTAGCAAAAAAATGCTATTCTTATAACTCCATCACCAATAATAATGCTTCGAAACAAGATAATATAAAAGTTAGTACTTATCTGTAAAAAATCCAATAACAAAAAAAAAATCTTTAAATTTGTGGTCATAACTACCTTAATCATAACGACTTGAGTAAACTCCCTTAAAGTGTTATTTTTTATAAATTCGATTTGGTAACTATAGTAAAGTTTACATTTGCATTAAAATTACTGCTCTCGACGACATCATCATCTTAAGAACTCTTTACACTGCTGGAGTAATCACGATTCTAGAACCTTCTGGTATTACGCGGAGCGATGGCAAAAAAACCCGACGCGGATGGCACGATCGTTGGCAGGTCTTGGGTGTGGGATTTCACATCCACTGCTGAGAACCTTAGGCTGCGCAAATACGCTAACCTAGGTACAGTTTGCAATGTTTGAGCTTGAGACGATAGAACCTTGGGGACCCTCAGCAAAGCGTTTGGCCAACGAGTTGTCGAAACGGCTAATGGAACAATCTGGAGACAGAAAGACTGGAAAATATTTCTGACAAGGTATTAGCCTCGCTTTACAGAGGGGGAATGTCTCCTTCTCTCTGATAGGACGTCTCTAGAGATCATTTATTTATTTATACATGTTTTAAAAAAAATAATGTTTAGATTGTTATTTATTGGACGCGCTCTAGGTAATCTGGTAATCCACTAGATTGCAGCGAGATCACGTGTCGTACAGTTGCTTAAAAAAACATTTAATATACTTTTTTCAGGCTATGTTGCATAACAATACACATACCAGCGACTCATCCTATGAGTACATAAAAAATATTACTCAACTTATAACGCAGATCACGCGTGAAATGCAGAAATCAATTTACAGTGTCGAAGCGAAAGCTCGTAACAAAAGGCAATCAGGAGGTTTGTATAAAATTTAAATCCTCTATTTGCTTTATTAATAAATTTACAGCTATGAATTTATGTTTAATTGACATATCATTTATTAGTATTTAGATTATAAGATGACGTCTTTTTTTATTATTTTATTATTTTTTTTTTGTTTTTTTTTTTTTTGTTTTATACATTTATAAATTATCTGACATATGTATATAATTTCTATACATCATAATTATTAAGTATTTAGAATGTAAACTGACACGGCCTCTTTACAGCCACGATCTTATTTAAGTAGTTTCTAAGTTAGTTAGTTTTACTTGCTTGTAGCAATAATGTTGTGCATACCATTATTACCACTTTGATTAGTACATATGTTTTAAAAATTGTATTGATTTAATTAGTTCTGACTGTATCCAAGTTGTTTTGAGAGAACCAATGCAAATAAATTATTTTGATTTAATTGATTTGATTTGAATCCGCAAACTGTCAACCTGTATGAACAAACAAGGCTCATATTGAGCATAAAATTACTGATACCCTAACCCTAACCTAACCTCTCCTCAACGGATTCTGCACTCAACCATTCCTTGTAGCTGTAAAACGGGTTGCCAAAGTATACATTTTAGTTACTTAAAAATGCATCGTACAGAATACATCAGTCCTAGCACGTAATCAAATCAAATCAAATAATCTTTATTTTCAAACAGTTATACATGAATTTCAATCAGGGGCCTGAACAAGGGTCTCTGGGACGCCTGGATCTCTGGACACCCTGCACTTCCGGTCGCAAACAATATTGCAAAACAAGGCGCTTGCAGATAGAAATACTTTTAACTAATTATTTTTTTGAATACCTACTTAATATTACAAATTATATAAAAAGAGAAGGTTTAAATGAGTTAGTGTGGGTGTGTGTATGAGTGTGGTAGTGAGTGTTTTGTGTATGTATGTATGAGTGCGTGTTTTGTGTGCATTAACGTGTGTTTTTTTTTTTTTTTAATATCATTATTATTTTTATTACCTTAGAAGCAGATTTTCAGTACTATCGTAGTCAAGAAGAAACAGCCAATTAGTCACTGCATTTTTTACATCTCGTAGCATCAATTTATTCGTAACATTTGTTCATAGTAGTGTTCATGACGAAGTTGGAGATCGTCAAATTCCAAGTGTTGCAAAATTTAGTACTTTGTTTATTTGTTTATTTATTTATTCGTGGGAATAATAATAAAAATATCTAATCTTAAAGCATTACAAATTTTCACTGTTAGCTATAATGAAAACAAAAAAATAAGAACCAACAAAATCAGTACAATAACAATGAGATATGAAATAACAATAATTGCTATATATATAATAAAATAAATTAAGTGTAACAACAAGTATTAGTAACAATAAGTAGGTACTCAAACAACACTTTACAAATTTTGATAAGAAATATAAATCAAACATAAGTAATAGAAAAATATATAAAATAAAAAAACTAAAACAAGGATCAAATAAAATATTTAAAATAATAATAATGTAATATTTCAACATTTTAATGGACATCTACTCAATATGCTCATCACAGTACTCTGTAGTCAAAAAACGTCTGAGGGTGGAAGGAGATGTCTCAAACAGGTCGACATCTAAACGTTGTAACAAGTCATTAAAACCTCTACATGTTCTAGGGATATAGGAGTTAATTCTATAATTAGTAGATGAAAAAGGAACACATAGCAAACGGGTAGTAGTTCGCGTCAATATCGCCCAAATACGTCGAGTACGAGTACTGTATGAGTGTTCTCAACGCGGGAAAACCGCAAAAAAAATATTATTATTATTTTTTATTTTTTTTATACTTGCACGACATGTGACCTGGCGTCCACCTGATGGTAAGTGGGGAGCGAGATCCATGAATATTAGCAACTGTAATCAGACACTCATGACTGACATCAGTCCCTAACATGCAGGCTTGACTGGACATGACGGCAATTCGAGCCTGATCCCGAAATGTGTGGATACAATTAGTGGATTAGTGTCAAATGTATCGTTAACCACAATTATTTACATTTAGTACAAAAAACTAGCTTAAGGGTTCCATCGTCAAAAAGTTTGATAACCGCTTAACTTAAAATATATTAAATTATTTCAATGGTGTAGTTATCTCAATATAGTTCGTCGACTTTATTTTTTTCTTTTATATGGCGTCTGGTTGTGGCCTTACTGAAATTTTTTTAATGTCATATCTTCAATGACACTCGCGGTATTAAAATGAATTCATTGACGTAATAATTATCAAAATCGGCCAACGCGTTTGGTCTCCAATGTCATTCATAACCCTTAACAGATAAAAAGCTCGGGCTTTAAATCCCATTGCTGCATACCGCGTAGTACCAGTGCATCTTGAGATAAATCTTACGCCGTTCGATGTTGAATAAACCCTTTTGCAATTTAGAATTCTATTGCTGAGCATTAGTAGGTATATAATGGGTTAACGATAAATTTTATTTTATTATACAGGAAAGTTTACGGAAGCAGCAAACACATCGCAGCTTCGGTTAATGAGGCTGATGTTGCAGATGTTTAACAACATATGGGCCGACCAGTACACTGGAGCTGCTCATCCTCTGCACCAAGAAGTACCGAAGAGGATCGTCGAGCTTTACAAGCAATACATCCACGAGTTCTTCTTCCCAGAAGTGGGGGACGCGGAGACTTTAAGAGAGAAGAAAAAGAATAAGGGGAAATAATGCAATCAAATAAAAACATGCCTTTCCTTAAAAAATATAACCTTTTACAAAAATGTCTATATATTTTGTAACGTTCCACTAAACTTACGTTACGTTGACCTAAACCAAGATCTAAACCCCATATACAGTTTTAACCAGCTTTGAACGGCCGCTATCAAGGTCAAGCGCTTATAGAGTTGAGATTAGAATAAATTTTTTTTAATTATGACGAAGCTCAGAAGTAAATAACGAAGCGACTAAGTAACAGAATAGGGGAATAAGTAAAGTATTATCACGACCGTTTCCCTTTCAGGGTGGTCAGAATCCACGCTTATAAATAAGCGGATTCACATTTAGCCAACTTTACTATAGGCCAATCATGACAAGTAGCAAGCTCGTCGATGTCTCCAGCGTACCAAACTCGAGAAATTTCACCTTTATTTATGTAAATCTTTATTGCACAAAGACAAAGGCGGGATAATTATAATGCCGCTAGACATTCTATCCTAGCCTACTATTGGGACAACTTGGGCACGTAATTGAACCTTTCACTGTTTAACCATAATTAGTGTTGAATATTCGATGGAATAGACTTAAATGTGATTTTTACTTTCTTTTATGGTTTGACTGTATTTTGAAAATGTAATAAGTATAGTTTTGGCGTCCGCGTGTCATTTGTTTTTACTTCATCTTTCATAATAAGTCATCTCTAGCATCTAGTCAAGCCGGCATAGTGTTAGGGACTGATGGCAGTTATGAGTGTATGCAGTAAGACTTCAATTGCTAACATTCATGGACCTTGCGCGCCACTTACCATCAGGTGGGTCCAAGGTCACATGTCGTGCTAGTATAAAAATAAATATATATTTTTTATATATATATATATATCTGTAAATTGTCATTCTACTCTTCTCAACAAATGTAAATAAAAGACAAAATGTATAAATCTTTAATTTCGTATTTATTTCTTCACATATAACTATACCCTAAATATTATATAACAATACTAACAATATACTTAATTGTAATACATAAATATAATATAATAATATGAACTAAATAGTTAATATACTACGTTTGTTTAAGCGGTTAAATTGGCAAAATCGACGATTTCTTTATTTACTGTCAGTTTCAGTTTCAGCTAGCCGATGGACGCAGTGGTGGCTCGGTTGTAAGAACACGTACCTTAAATCCTACAAAGGTCGGTTCAAACCCACCCGGCACGTACCAATGAGAAAACCATTTTTTTTCTTACATGTGTCATAGATTTACAACACCGCCGTTCCCGTGCCTCGGAGAGCACGTTAAGCCGTCGGTCCTGATTCCATCAATGCCAACTTGTGGAATCGTTAATAAATTGACATCATATCCTCGCCAAACCGTCTGGCCAGCGTGGCGAGTGTAGGCCAAATTCTTCAGTTCTGGAAGGCCCATCTCCAACAGTGGAGGTCTAGGACGCTGCGTTCTAGGGTCTGTAATGAAAATGAATGAATACTACTATCAACTCTAATAGATATAGATACTTTGGATAACCGATCGGTAAAGGTCGCTCTTCTACGGATCTTGTACTATAATGTAATTATAATTATCGTCGGTTTTTTTTTAATGTCAACTCTCCCGTCGTAGTCCGAACATAATAAACAAATGGAATGAAAGTTTTTAATTATAATTGGTTTCGATATTGTAGTGCCTGTAGGTATGTTGGTTTAATCGAGCTTCGTGAATATTGTGATCGAATAATGTTTGTCTCCATGAACGGAGTGCCGTGTTATTGTCGTTCGGGTTAAACATACTCGTAGTTATCAGACAGACAGACAAGTCCTTTTTGTATATAAAAAATAGTAAAGTTATGACGACCGTATCTCTTTGCGGGCTCTAAACCAGGCTCTTGTAAGGTGCGAGTTTACATTTAGCCAACTTTACTTGAAGTCAAAATAAAAGTGGCAAGTTCGTAGATATCTCTTGAGAAATGTCACAAATAAATTATATATTTTTGTGTTCTCGACCAGGAATTGAACTCATCACCTCCGAGTTTAAATCTACGGCCATTACTGCTAGACTACGGCGGCAGTCTTTTGTATAAAATAAAGAAAATTAGTATCATCACGACCGTATCCTTTTCGGCTTAGTCAGAAACCACGTTTATTTTATTTACATTTAGCCAACTTCACTATAGGCCCATCATGAAAAGTGGTAAGCTCGTCAATGTCTCTAGCGTATCAGACTCGAGAAATGTCACGAATAAATTAAATATGTATTTTTGTGATCACGACAATGAATCGAACCGCGTTTAAATCTACTTCCTTAACTGCTAGACTATGTTGTATAAAATAAATAAATTCTCATTGTCGTCTTTTCATGTATTCTTCCGTCACCGCAGAACATTTTGAAGGTATCATTATTATTAATGTATTATGTTATAAGTAATTAAATTATACTCTTATTATGTATATATATATATGGTTTATGTAATATTAGTACGAGTATGTACGTGTATGTACCTATATTATTATATGTATGTGTATTGCCATATATATATATATATATATATATTTCAGTTTTTAAATATTATTACGATTGATTATTCTATTTATTTGCACCGTACTCAATATTAAATGATCTCAATGTCCCAAAGGTTAACGGGCAGAGAATGCCTAGCGGCATTACGTTCGCCTTTTGTATTTTTTTTACAATAAAGTTTTTAAATAAAATAAATAAATAAATAAAAAATAAACCGAATGACAGTTTTAAATAGTAATTAGTATCGATATTGTAATGCAGTGTAGGTGTGTCGGTTTAATTGAGCTTTGCGAGTGCTGTGATCGAATGATATTTGTCTCCATGGGCCAAGTACCGTGTCATTGTCATTCGGGCTAAACCTAGTTATCGCAAGCGATCGCCCGACAGCGCAGCCTAATACGATTACACCCTACATGAGCGGATCACCCTGTCCCAAACAAGAAATTATAAAGCTATTATTATTATTATAGGAAAGTCGGAGTTTTGCTTCTATTTACAATAGGAAATGTGCACGTTTTTTCTAAAGATAGATAAACTAATATACCTTTATAATTATATCATACGAGTACCTCGAAAGAAAACTGTATTTATTTTCTATTAATTATTAGATCCAAAAACAGCCAACTCTGTGACGTTACAACACTAAACAAGAGTTTGGTTTGTTTGTGTATTGTTTAAAATTGATTTATTTTGCCGACCAAGCGAACCTCTAATTAATTAAAATTATTAAAAAGGCACATAAATGTATAAGAGATTTTTCTGTTTTGTGTGACGTCACAACGTTTTCAAAAAGACGCTGTGTTTGACTTGTCGCTTTAAGCGCTATTATTCAGTTAATTTCGCTTTAAAAGTCCCTTGACTTGGCGTTTGTTTATGGTTTTGCATACAAAATTTGAGCAAGAGTAAATCGTTTTTGAACAACGTTTAGTTTCTGCAAATTAAATATATGTTTAATTCGAATAAAAAATATATAACACAGTTTAAAAAAAACAACATTGTAGATAAATTTGAAATCAATAAGTGCAGAATATAGGTTTACAAAAACATGTTTTTTATGTTACATACATATCCAATTTATTATTTCTTAGCATTCCATGATTTACCGGGTTCATCGGAGTCTCGGGCTTGTGACCGACTATAGGCTTGTTTACAAAGGAGGCCCCCTGTTTTTATAGCGTAACAAGACGCTCCTCTAAGCGGTGCAAAGATTTTGCTGAAATTCTTCTAGCATCAACTTCCACTATAATATAAAATCTATGATAACCTACAATAAATGCATGTATTTTATAAGTTTCTTTGAATATACCTAATAATTTATAGAAATAATTATGTAACTTTTAAAAATGTTGTGCCATGGAAAGAGACCTGCTAGCTATATTTAACAGTAGTTGAAAGACTATTAGTTTAGCTAGCAGCGACACATTTGTCTAAATTACTAGTTTAGATATTATTTGTAAAAGTGCCTACCTACATCTTCTGTAGGATTATTTTTTTGTGAAACCCTAGTAATAAGTATTTTTGATTAATAAACTACTTATTTGAATTTGAATAAATGTATGACAAAAGAAGTACGTAAGAAAAGTGTTTTTCTCCTTGGTAGGTACTGTAACCGGGTATATGTAGGTTACGGAGTTTTATTTGAATTTTATTAAAGAATAGCATTGTCATTAATACGACAATGACATTGTCGATGGGTTTTTGTTTTGTAAAAAGAGAATCGGGCGCTCGGTCCGAGAGGTCGTCAGTGAGAGTATTTTTATAAATATTAGGATTAAAATAATAACGCCGGTTAAAGTAAATCGTGTAATAAAGTAGTAAAGTGTTTAGTTTTTGTAAATTTGTAATTATATCGAAAATATAAAGTATTAAAAGTTTTATGCATTTTTTATAAAAAAGGAGTTCCATAGAATCCTCTCCGTAACAAAAAAAAAAACAACTACATCCAACCGCAGGCGTTGAATAATCTTGTTACTGCAAAGGCAGGTTACAGTACCCACATCTTCAGCTCGTTTACTATATTACAAAATAGTTTTACTATATGCATATTCTGACCAACGAAAGCCTAATTGCAAGTTATGTACGAGTACGGGTAGATATTATCTGAAATCGAATTGTCAACTCCATCTAAATTCAAGAGACAGAATGACATCTTTGTATCGAGTTCGAGTTAGCATTAGAAGCACGAGTAGTAACCCATTTGAATTCGTCATTTCTAAAACCACATAAGTTTTTTTTTTTGTTTTTCATTAATTTTGGAAAACAACAAATGATAATATTTTAATAAATATTATACAGTAAATTCACTTTTAAAGGTTTTCACATATAAATTTAAAGTTAAGCAATAAAGAGCAAGAGAAGAAAACGTCACTGCATTACTATTATTGTGAAAAAAGTAGAGAGAATATAAAGATATACCAGTAACAAGTGCTTACATTGATGACCAACAGATAAACAATGCCACAATAAATATAATACAGGTTAGAAGTTGTAACAGTTGTCATCTGCAGGTCTTTTAGACATACACAAAACGAGAATTAAAAGCAATACCATGAGTAAGTTGGTAAGGAAAAAATATTACTAATAATGAATTGCTGCCGATGATCGATTTAACGTAACGAAGCGTCATTAGACGTCTAATATATTTTAATACATTTTTTTTTTGTTTTAAATTCTATTATCCTGGGTAATAATCACGAAAGTGAAACAACATAAGCATATACATAGTATATTATACAGTTTTTCATTATGTTTCAATATACTATAAAGATTCTGTTTTTCATCGTTAATACCATTAACTAAGCTATTTTTAAAGGACATTTAGTTAAGTTTACTATAAATAGGTAACCTAGTCGATGTGTACTTAAAAAAAGTCTCAATTAATTCAATATGTTTAGTGTCTCAACTACGAATCAAATCTATGGACTTAGCCGTTATACCACATGGGCAGTATTTATAAATAACAACGGTTTTTATTGTTTCATAAACAAAAACATTAAGTAATTATGCGACTTATGATGTTTTTGAAATGACCGACTAATTTATTCAGCCATGCAAAACATTAGACATTGTATAGCTACTTGAACAGCTGCCAGCGTTCTCCAAGATTTCACGGAAGGCCACACTTGGAATCAGAGATACCACAAGACTTCTGTAACATTACGAGCGTTGGAAATTCTGATAGAAGGAAGACTTGAACTAAACTTAAAGGTATCTAAATACATTAAACTAAATATGTGTTGTATGAGGGTAGTTGGAGAATTGGAAATAAACAATCAGTTGATAACTGGCTCTAGACGGTGTTTGATTTGCTCCCATATACTACATGGTGTCAGGTGTAAATAACGTAATAAATAAGTTGCGAGTGTTATCACAGTTACGATGAATGATCCACAAAATGCAAATACGAGTAATAATGCATATAATCCATCAATTCAACAACCGCCACCGATGTCCGGAGAGGGCAATATGGCGGACAACTGGCGAGAATGGAAAAAATCATTCGATTGGTATTTGATAGCATCGGGTCGCGAGACGGCCCCGAGTCGCGAAAGATTTGCGTTATTCCTACACGCAATAGGAAGATACGGTCACGAGATTTATGAAGAATTGGATTTCGGTGAAAGTCAAAAATTTTGCTATAGTGCTTTGTGTACAAAGTTTACGGAAAGATTAGATCCGCAAAGAAATGTAAATTTTGAACGACACATATTTTTTGAAACGTATCAATCAAGCGAACCGTTCGCCAAGTTTTTGGCAACGCTGAAAATCAAAAGCAAGAGTTGCGAATTCGGCAGTCTGCGTGACAGTTTGATATTGACTCAAGTCATCCGAGGTATAGGAGATATACAGCTACGGGAGCGCTTGCTGCGGCGCCGGGAGCTCACTCTGGAGGAGGCGATGTCGTGGTGCCGTGCGGCCGAGGCAGCGGGCGCGCAGGCGGGAGTCGTGCGGGCGCCGCCGGCGGACCTGGAGGCCGTCGGCACGAGCAACCCCCGCTCCGTTCGACCCGCGCCGCGCCGGAGCCAGCGCGCCCAGCAGTGCGTCAAATGTGATAATGTGCATGTCTGGAAT
Organism: Tinea semifulvella; assembly: GCA_910589645.1. Taxonomy (NCBI): domain Eukaryota; kingdom Metazoa; phylum Arthropoda; class Insecta; order Lepidoptera; family Tineidae; genus Tinea; species Tinea semifulvella. The sequence continues at coordinate 8,965,562 of OU342586.1, forward strand.
AAGTGTCCCGCGTTCCGTGTTCGGTGCTTTAAGTGTAATACTTAAGGGCACTATGCAAAGTGTTGTAATAAAGTGCGGGATGTGCGCGAGATTCATCATTCGGATGACGAAGTGGAAGAGTTTGTCATAAACGACATGGAGGTAAACACTGTGGACTGTAAAGGTTGGTACCAGACTATTTGTGTTAATGGAGCTAGTGTGTCATTTAAATTGGACTGCGGTGCTGACGCTTGTGTTATGTCAATGAACAGTTATAAGAAAGTAGGGTTTAATCACAGAGATAGGGAAGCAGAGGTGATCTAACTGCGGTCAAAGCGTGGCATTTCTCACACACAAGTAATGTTCGCACACTAATACAGAAGACAGGACCGGACTCATTTGCGAAATGTCAAAATATTATTATATAAGTATAATTATGCATATCGCTCACAAATCCGTCCTGAATCAGTGTATAAAGCCCACTTCGGAAGATAGGTTTTGTGTTCTACGATTAAAATAATGAAATGAGTATTTTTAGCTATATGTTTTTTTAAAAAATACAACATAATATAATAAAATCGTTTATTTATATTTTCTTACATATATTATTCAAAGCAATGGCACGCTAATTTTGGACCGGATGGCGAGTGGTATCTGGGTCTCGAAGAGATACCGAACCCCTCTGTACCGGCCGAATGGGCCCTAAATGGTCGGGGGGGGAACGTAAAAATTATGACGAGACAACCAGATGGTAATGCGGTTGAAGTTGCTTGGAGTTTTCTGTAATGTTTATACCCTATTTAAAATTTCAAACATGTCTCTTTTCTTTTATCCAAAAAAGTACTTTTTTTTACCGCTCTCATATTATTCTGAAAAATAAATAATAATTATTGTTTTATAACTTAACTTCCATAAATGTTTTGTAAGTATGAAATAAATCTAAGTATTGTATCTATACAAGGTGGAGTTTTGAGACGGGACAGTAAGGGCAAATATCTTAACCGTTATAGTTACAGGAAAACGTTCCTAGGAGACCATCCATAACTTATTGAGATATTCTGAACTTCATTCACAGATTTTGGAAAAATATAGTCAGCAAAAACTTTTGTTTTTATGCCGATCGATCCTGTTTCTTATATGGATCAAAAGTCTCTACTGGAGCAACTGAGGTTTGAGTACTAGAAATGACAGAAACCAAACCAAAAAGGCCAAAAAGGTAGCTCGGTTGATAGAATGCATTCCCTAAAATCCAAAAAAGGTCGGTTTGAACCCCGGCATGTACCAATGAGAAATACACTTTTCTTGCATACATTAGTCAGATTTACAACACCACCGTTACCGTGCCTTGGAGAGCACTTTAAGCCGTGGTCTAGTGGTAACAAACGTTGCCGTGAACTCGGGAGGTCGTGGGTTCGATTCCCACCGGGGGCAAGTTGTACATTGTATAATTTGTCTCGGTCTGGGTGTTTATATGTATAATATGTATATATTTACAAAAAAAAAAAAAAAAGTATAATATGTAGTTTATCAACCATCTAGTTTCCGTAACACAAGCCTCATAGCTTACCACGGAAATTAGATGGCGCTGTGTGACTTGTCTGGAAATATTAAAAAAAAAAAAAACCTTTTTTACTAATTAACCCGGTTCTACTAATACCAACTTGTGAAATCGTTAAGAAATTGTCATTAAAATTTACATGAGACCCTCGCCAATCCGTCTGGCCAGCGTGGCGTGTGTAGGCCGAATTCTCCAGAAATATTTCTGGAAGACCCATCTCCAATAGTGGAGGTCTAGGTCTCTGTATTGTAAGGGCTGTGATGATAAATAGAGGCGTGAAAGACGGACAAACATACATACATACATACACACATACATAAAAAGTTTTTTCACGTTTATAATATTAGTATGGACACCCAGACAACCTAAGCGAAAAACGTAAATATATTTTTGGCCTTGGGTAAGAATCGAATCTACGCACTGCGGGCACTCTGTGGATACAATTCCATAGGATTTACCACTAGACCACGGAGGCGGTCACAACAATAAAACGGTAAAAAAATAATATAAAAATTATTAATTTTACAAATCCGACCCTGTGTTGATGGAACTGTCAATGTTGTTGTTTTGCAACAATTTTTACGTTTTTCTCTAATAAAGCAACAAAATTTGTAAGATTATTATTTTAATTTCGTTAGAATACAATGAAATATATCTTCTGTCTCTCACATATTTTGAAATTACAAGAATAATCACTAATTTTATTGAATTATGTGTTTGAATGCATGGTGTCAACATTTAAAACTTACTTGTGGAAGGTTATTCCTAGCACTTTTTTATGTTTTGCACTGTCGCACATATAAGCACTACACTAGACCATGATTTAGTAAAATTTTCAAGATGTAATTTTAGTTAAATAATGAATAATCACAATAATAAGTCGAGATGGTTGAGTTCGCTGTTGTTACTTTATTGTCTGTCAATTGCCTTGTAGTCTATGGTTTCAATGAAAAAATGCCACGGTTGCTCGTTTATGCAGTGTGTATGTGAACTGAGGAAGTGAGATAGCTATATGATCTTTGCGATGAGAATGAGTAAGCGCAACTTATATGGTTATACGACTAAATAATATGTTGTCTCTGCTTCCTTAACTCTGTGGGTTTAATACTAATTTGTTATTACCTAGCAACGCAATTTTGCGAGAAGTTAGTAAACAAATACTTCCCGTCGCAGGTTATTTTATGGCCCAGTTATGTCACAATAGTTGTAATTTTGAATGCAAAATATTTGCGCTAAATATTGAATGTAATAATCTATTGTCTCGGGAGGCTTGTGTTAAATTAAACTTATTATTAAGATTAGATGAAATTCAAAGTAACAGCGATTACATTACATTGTTTGACTCGCATAAATCAATTTTTGAAGGCATAGGCCGAATACCCGGTGAACATAGAATAATTATCGACGAATCGGTACCGCCAGTCGTGAGAAGTACCAGGAAAGTGCCGATTAAGCTTAGACCAAAACTACTTGATGAATTAAATCGGTTACAACAACTCGGGATCATCGCAAGGGTGGACGAACCGACAGACTGGGTGTCCAATATAGTGCTTGTAGAAAAGTCTGACGGAAAAATACGTTTATGTTTGGATCCACAGAATTTAAATAAAGCAATTAAAAGGAGTCATTTTCAATTACCTACAATAGACGAAATAACGGCTAACCTTTCAGGTGCAAACTATTTTTCCCATTTAGACGCTAGTAACGGGTTTTACATGATAGCTCTGGATGAAGCAAGCTCTAATTTTTGTTGCTTCGCGACACCTTTTGGGCGTTTCAAATTTACAAGACTGCCGTTCGGTATCAGCAGTGCGTCAGAGGTGTTTCACAACGCTATGTATAAAATATTTAATGATGAGGGGGTCGAGTTGTTTATTGACGATATTCTGGTGTATGGGCGCACAAAGGAGGAGCACGACGCTCGTCTCCAGCTCGTGTTGCGCCGCGCCAATGAGAACGGGGTAAAGTTCAATCGCAGTAAATGCATATTGGGTGCGAAATGTATAAAATACTTAGGTCATATTTTTGACAGTACAGGGATTCGTGTCGACCCAGAACGTGTCCGGGCCATAAAAAATATGCCTGCGCCCAACGATAGAAAGGGACTTGAAAGATTTTTGGGCATGGCCAATTATTTATCTCGCTTTATTCCGCAATATGCGGATGTCGTGGAACCGTTGAGAAGACTACTCAAAAGAAATGTGTTGTTCGAGTGGCTCAAATATCAAGAGGACGCCTTTAATAAAATAAAGAAGTGCCTGGCAACCGCTCCGACGCTGAAGTACTACAAGCCGAGCGAAGACGTGACGCTGTCGGTGGATGCGAGCGCGTACGGCCTGGGCGCATGCCTCCTGCAGCAGGGCCGCCCTGTGGGATACGGAGCGCGCACGCTCACCTCGCCGGAGACCAGGTATGCGCAAATAGAGAAGGAGCTGCTGGCGATCGTCTTTGGCTGTAAGAAATTCCATCAGTTTATTTATGGGCATGAACACGTCACAGTGGAGACCGACCACAAGCCTCTGGAGGCTATATTTAAAAAATGTCTACAAGATACGCCGATCAGACTGCAGCGGATGCTTTTACAACTGCAAAAATACAATCTCACAATACAATATGTACCGGGTAAGCTCATGTATGTGGCCGACACTTTGTCGCGGGCCCCAGGAGAGCTGCCTCCCACCGCCGATGAAATGCGCGACGTACAAAACGTTGATAGACATGTTAATTTGCTTTTTGAAAATATTAGCTTCACAGGTGAGAGATTAAATAGTCTAAAAGAAGCTACAAAAAGCGATAAAATTCTCGGCATAATAAAGGATTACTACTTGAAGGGCTGGCCTGAGAATAAAAACAATGTGAGAGTCGAGGTTAGAAAATTTTGGCATCTTAGGGAAGAATTTCATTTAATCGATAACATTTTATTTCGAAATGACAGAATTGTTATACCGCATTGCATGAAGGAAGACATAATGAAAAGAATACATGAAGGCCACCTGGGGATAGATAAATGTAAGCGCAGAGCGCGAGAACTGGTGTGGTGGCTAGGCATGTCCGAGGACATCGAGCGTAGCGTGCGCGCCTGTCCCACGTGCGCCGCGCATCGCGACGAGCAGCCGCGCGAGCCACTAGAGCCGCACGCGCCAGCTGCCGGCCCCTGGGACACCTTGGCTACAGATATATTCCAATATAATAACAAATACTATTTAATTGTTGTTGATTATTTCTCAAAATATGTGGAAGTAGTAAATTTGACAAATATACAGAGCGGAAGTGTTATAAATCAATTAAAGGCTACGTTTGCGAGATACGGTATACCCAGAACAGTAATCTCTGATAATGGAACACAGTTTACATCTGAACAGTTTAAACAGTTTGCGACAACGTGGGAGTTCGATCACGTGACTAGCTCACCACATTACCCTCGTTCTAACGGGCTCGCAGAGAGGCACGTCCGGACCGTTAAGAACTTATTGAAGAAAGCCACTATGGAGAAATCTGATCCATATTTAGCCTTGTTGAATTTCAGAAACACGCCAATAACAGGAGAACAATATTCGCCAGCACAATTACTGATGGGGCGACGACTAAAAACGAGGCTCCCATCATCAGACAAATTATTGGCCCCTAAGACACCAATCGTAAAAGACATCAAACGTACTCGGGACATTAAATTAAAACAAACTAGCAAGAATTATAATCGCGGTACGCGTGAATTAATGCCTCTATCACCAGGTGATAAGGTCCGTATTCGCGAAGGTGCATCTAGTCGTGGGGTGTGGGTGCCAGCGGAGGTGCGCGCAGCGGGGGGGACACCGCGGTCCTACTGGGTAAATTTGCCGGACGGTCGTACTTTTAGGCGAAATAGACAGCAAATAATAAGAAGCTACAACGATCGCCGTAATATACCATATTATGATGACATTGATTTTGATAACGAGATACCACAGTCGCAGAGTACATCGCCACGTCCTAGTACTTCTCATGCGGCAGGTAATTATGTCACACAGTCAGGCAGGGTATCTCGTCCTCCTAATAGATATGGATTTCAATAATAGTTTATTTGTTTGCTTCTATTTATATCTAAACTAAGTTTTTTTTTTTTTTCTTTCTTCTCTTTTTTATGGTGGTGGTAGTTATAGATAAGAATTTAAGCTCATTATATATAAGGGGGGAGATGTTGTATGAGGGTAGTTGGAGAATTGGAAATAAACAATCAGTTGATAACTGGCTCTAGACGGTGTTTGATTTGCTCCCATATACTACATATGTATTCTATTTTTTTATTTATGTATTAGTTTTTACTTTAAAGTTATTGACAACATCTGAATTAATAACTATTATTATTTAGTTAACTACATTGACTTATCATAAATTCTTTATTTTTACTTTTAAGTTATTGGCAAAGTCCCTTTACAGCCGCACTAATTATTTCGCAGCTCTATTTATAAACATGTTTGTTGAATATTTTATCAAAACTAATTTACCCTCAAGTTATGTTCTTTGCCTTTGGATAACGCTTTTCAGGCAGGACAATTAATATTATGTACCTATGGTTGTAGTATTGTATTATTATATTGTAAAGTATGACTTAACCGAATTCCGTAAGGAGTGCTGGTGTTATAAAAAATATAAATAATAAAAGTAAACTAAGAACGCACGTAATTTATATGCAGATTAATGGATAAACTTAAATATAATAAACTATCATTTTGTCCGTGTAATAATTAATTGTTGTCAGCAAAAAAATGTCATGACGTTACATACTTAGAGGTGGTAGTCGGACTTTAGACGTGGTAGGCGGACTGATGGTGGTAATTTGCCCAGTCTGCCGGGGCATCCACCGTTCGTGCCGATAAACCCAGTAAAGTGTATCCACACGTTTCGGGATCAGGCTCGAATTGCCGTCATGCCCAGTCAAACCGGCATAGTGTTAGGAACTGATGTCAGTCATGATTCCAGTTGCTAACATTCATGGTGCTCGCGCGCCACTCAACATCAGGTGGTCACAAGGCCGTGCTAGTATATATAAATAATAAAAAAAACCTTCCCTATCCTTGTCCTTGAGTGTCGAGGATCATCTCATCCAAATTTAATCAAAATCGGTCAAGTAGTATAGACGTACAATCAAATTAAATAGATAGACAGATAGATGGCAATGAGGTCAAATGTCTTAATCAAATGATAACGTCTTATACGCCAATAATGTTGTTTGTGTTGTTTGATTCGGGACTCACATTTAATGACCATATTTCAGCATTGGCCGTCGAATCATTCCGCAGGTTGGGTTTTGTTATCCGCAATGTCAGGGACTTCCAGGATGCTAATACTGTTAGGCTATTTGTTAGGCCATGTACAATAGTACATGGCATTGGTTAGAAGTAAAATTGAGGCTGCGGCCATAGTGTGGAGACCACACGAGAGCAGTAACAATTTGCTTTTAGAGAAGGTGCAAAAAGCATTCCTTCGTTTTTTATACAAAAAAATATTCGTATATTATCCTTTTATGTATCCGACCAAATTTCTGTTGGGCGTCCTCGGATTTAATTCTCTGGAAACCAGGCGCGATTATAACTCTTTGATGCAATCCTGCCGTGTCCTACGCGGCGAGTCGGACAGTCCCGAGCTGGTGTCACAGTTGGTGCGATTGTATGCACCTGACAAATATCTCCGCGCGCGTGCTCACAGATTGCTGGCCCCAGCTACTTACCGCACGGTGGCGCATCGCTACTCTCCGTTGCCTCGTGCACTTCATGCACTTAGAAATTTCCTCGACTCAACACCACATCTCGACATCTTTGCTGACGATCTGTCCAAACTCAGTAAAGCATGTTGGAAATTTTGTGAGTAAATGAAATTGATTAAGATTTTAAGTATTACCTTTTGTTATTATTATTATTTTTCTTGGAATTAGTATTAATTAACTATTATCAAATAAGTTTAAAAAATGTGTTATTTTTATATTATTAATAACGTCTGACTCCTCCTTGCATGGTGTATTGGAGTATCTGTAATACCATGTAAAGTGTATGTATGTAAATAAATAAATAAATATTTTCAAAGAAAAAAATAGCCTAATTTCACCAAAATAGTTTTATTAATATAGGCATGAAGGCGATACAAACATACCACTACATACTGGTATACAGACAAAGCTTTTGTAACATTTATGATATTCGTATGGATTGTTTCAATTACAATAAATAATTTATTATTAGTGGTTCGGTTGTAAGACCGCTTTCGTTAAAATCCTACAAAGGTCGGTTAAAACCCACCCGGCATGTATCAATGAGAAATACACTTTACTTAATTACATTTGCCATAGATTTACATAATACCGATGTTGTTAAGCAGTCACTCCCGGTTGCACTAATACCAACAACCAATCGTTAATAATTGTCATAAAAAATGACATCAGATGCTCGCTAATCCGTTTGGTCAGCGTGGCGAGTGTAGGCCAAAATCTTCAGATATATGTATGGAAGGCCAATTTACAACAGTGAAGGTCTAGAACGCTGTGTTCAAGGGGCTATAATGAATGAATTTAATGAAATTTATTATTAAAATACGATTATACGGACCTTCACCTATATTCCGTCTAATGCCGTTTTATACGCCCGTGTCGAATATGCCTTAAAGACTATTTTTTTGTAAGTTGGATACTTTTATAAAACTAGCCCCTTAAAAGTGCTACATTTATTTTAAAACTTAATATTAATCTTGTATGTACTCGTATTATTGTTGCACTTCTAACAAATAACTGTATAGGTACTGCGAGTTATATTGCTCAATTAACTTACGATAATTCTAGTTGTATAGTTAGTATGTAAGTACTCGTGATACGATGGGAAACAATAAGGACAAATTGGTGTGGGGTGTGCATGCGTGACACCCGTCGCATGTGACCACCACTGCCCCTGCACAGCGCCAGCTAATTGCAACTGACATGCACGACCTATGCATGTCTTTTAGTTTGTCACTCAATTTGAATATTCATGGATGTTGGAGCCCGAATTATCCCACTGAAACTTGTAAATTAATCCTGTAAAAATATTCTGATAAATCTTTCTCAATTAATACGAACATCATAGACCACTAAACAGTTAGCTAAAAAGACACCCTTGCAAACAAAACCAAACCAAACCAAATCAAAATAAGTCAGCTAAAATCTAACAGTAATTATAAATCACAACTGAAATGTCAATAATAAATCTAAAATAATTTCGTGGCTGTGTTCTTTAAAAAAAATTCGCTCTTTCTTTAAGTGCTCGTGAGAAAATTCCCACACTGCGTTATCCACCAACCAAATTAATTTCCATTAAAATAATATACCTAATAGATTAAACCCCGGTGGACGCTTAAAGCCACAAGTTAAATGGCAAAGCTTTAACACTTTAAGCTCAGGAAAAACGTTTCTAGCAAATAAACAAAATTACAATAATATATAGTCATAAATCTCACTTCTTTCTGTGCAGTATTTTAGTAGACTTTGCATTGTAAAGCACTAGACATTCAAGTTATTTTTCGTATCGACTTTTTGCGCTTGAATAGCGGCCTTTAATGGATTTTCAATATTTGAGTTGACAGACAAACAAGGGGCTGATGGAGTATAGCTCTTACGGAGACCGAAGCCCCGCGGGCTCGTTTGTCAGGAAAAAATGCATTCGTGTTGAAAACATTAGCTTTGATGCGATTATAATGTGGCTTGCCATTACCGTAAATGCTCAAGAGATTTCTGATTATTTATTTCATTAAATTACTGCGCCTTCATGGTCTAGCGGTTAAGTCCGTGGATTTAGACTCGGAGGTACCGGGTTCGATTCCTTTTCGGGACACAGTAATATTTATTAATTTAAATAAATGAAATTTAATTATTATTTAATTTATTTGTGATATTTCTCGAGTTGGTACGCTACATTGACGTGCTTGCCACTTGTCATGATTGGCCTGTAGTAAAGTTGGCTAAATGTGAATCCGCTTCTTTATAAGCGTGGTTTATGACCACCACGGAAGAGAAGCTGTCGTGATGATACTTAACTTTATTTAATACGTAATCTCTTTGATTATTCCATAAACTGTCTTTTTGGTTTTTTGTGGATTATTTATACTTCTGTTAGTGAAAGGTTATAAGCTGCCCCGGGGTTGTAACCACCTACACAATTCTAACGTTACGTGATGTTAAATATAACAATACTTATAGGGAAAAATATACTTTGTAAAAATAATGATGCGGCAGAGTTCATTATCGTGGTCGACATGAGGTTGCAAGATTTTTATGACACTAGAGGCGCGGTGCCGATTATTTATTAGCTTGTGTTATTGCCAAGTTGCCTTCTTCGCATTGACTAACTATCAATAGAGCCGGGCATTTATTACGTTAGTGTATAGCGACTACATTAAGAGCCCTGTAAGCGATAGAACATGTTTGCATAACATGTTTGTCAAACTTCACGTTTTGATCAAACAATGGAGTAAACGCACAAATCAACCATCACATACATTTCCGCATTTTGACTCAGTTATATTAAAAGAGTACGAAGAATATTAATATTTTTTTTACTTCTTCTTCTGTAATGTTTTGCGAAATCTCTTAATTAATTTGGTCATATTTTTTATTGTTGCGGTTCTTTTGTTTTTGTCTATGTATCAAATCGTTTGATTTTATTTTCCACAATATCGGCATATACCGATAAACCGATATGAATTCTAATAATTATTTACATTACGTAAGAAAAGTGTATTTCTCATTGCCTCTCATATTCATCATGCCGGGATTCGAATCAACACTTTCAGAATTTTAATGAAAGCGTTCTTGCAACCGAAGTACCGCCAAAACAATACTTTAGTTCAATTATGCTCATTGGTTTAGTACTATACAACGTCAGTGCATGACAAAGAATGAGATTTTGTTTGACAAACACTACCGTACACGTTCAAACGTGTTTCGACACTTGAGAGCTATACTATCAGTTTTGATGACCGCCTCCGTGGTCTAGTGGTAACAAACGTTGCCATGAACTCGGGAGGTCGTGGGTTCGATTCCCACCGGGGGAAAGTTGTACATTGTATAATTTGTCTCGGTCTGGGTGTTTATATGTATAATATGTTACAAAAAAAAAAAAGTATAATATGTAGTTTATCAACCATCTAGTTTCCGTAACACAAGCCTCGTAGCTTACCACGGAAATTAGATGGCGCTGTGTGACTTGTCTGGAAATATTTATTTATTATTTATTTGATAATAATTATTTTTATATCTACCGACCGTGCGAATTTTCGAAAATGTTAATCCCGGCATTTAGCGTCAATAAAGTTACATTATCGAATGCCTTGTTTCTTGTATCTAAGTCAATGCATCTTTGTGTTTTTGTTTTTCTGCTATATTACAGACGACCTCATTTTTATAGGCTGTATTGTTAATTGTGCTTTGACTTCTGAGAAAAGTAGGCTCTAACCGACTTGTGGTATTTTCGTATTTTTGACGTACATTTTCATGAAAACCGCCGAGAGTTTATTTAGATCTACTCAAAATTGTGTAATAAAAGGTTTTTGCTCTGTCAGTTACAGGACTAAATCAATAGCATATTAATTGTTTAACTAAAAAAGCTTTGATTTTTAAGAGGTAATAATATAGAGCGGGCATTGGTTTTATACAAAAAAGTAACATTTCATTGCCTTTCGCGGGAGGGGTCCAAAGAAGTTTAAAAAAACGGATTCGCATTTGGCCAACTTTACTTTACTTTAAAAAAATTGTTATATTTATGTCCAATAGTAAAACATCTAACTTTTACTTATTTTAACAATATGTCTACTGAACAAATTTATTCGAAGTACTTAGATACAAAAATAATAAAATAAAATTGATTAAAAAACGAATTATAAATAAAATAATAGATTAATCAATAATCAACAACAAAATAAAAAGTTTGAAAGTGCACGTCAAAGTAAAGTATCATCACGACCGCTTCCCTTTCGGGGTGGTCAGAAACCACACTTATAAATAAGCGGATTCACATTTAGCCAACTTTACTATGGGCCAATCATGACAAGTGGCAAGCTCGTCGATGTCTCCAGCATACCAAACTCGAGATATATCACAAATAAATTAAATATTAATTAAATGTATTTATTTACATTAATAAATATTTTTGTGTCCCGACCAGGAATCGAACCCGGTACCTCCGAGTCTAAGTCCACTGACTTAACCGCTAGACCACGGAGGCAGTTTGAAAGTGCACGTCAAACTCGATCATAACCGGTAATGTACAGTCATAGACTATTCATTCTTTGACTATTGGCCTAGCTTTGATTCTCATGCCGTTTGACTTCATGCCCCATCTCGTTGTAATATTCAATGTCTTTAATGCCGTCGGTTAACAAAATAATTGATTGATATGACATCGATTTTCTGTTTTGACAACATTAACAATATTCTATATCTTGTGTCATTTTAAAACAATGCATCTATACTTTATTTTTCATGGAAACCGTCGCTCGTGAGTGATTGAGTTTTAATTGGATTGCTGTTGAAGCGTGTACATACATCAATTTACCTAGAAGAAAATTACTTATGTCAAAGACAAAATTGATATATCGTATTCAGAAATTGAATACCAACATCACCCTTCATCGGAATTTTATTTCTCTTATATAAATAAATTGCGAACGGTGGTGGCTTGGTTTTAAGAATGTTTTCCTCAAATCCAAAAAGGTCGCCTTTCGAACCCTCATAAAATTGAATAATAAAATTATGTCAAATCGACAGTTAATCGATATATTTAAAGTTTTATGCCGATAAGATCAGTCTTTATACGAATACAATGCCATTAAACTAACTCATGTCGTTGATATCTCGATACTACAAAGATACTAATGTAAGTTTTAATAATGGTATCCGGTGGCAAAAAATAAATAAAAAATATCCAAGTACAATAATAAAAGAATTATTTTTAAAAAAATACGCGTTTTTTTTCTTAAATTTACTATTTTTTATAAATTGATATTTATTTTTATCTGCCAACAGATTTAAAATTTAAAGGGTGTCCAGTGGCAAAATTCGGATTTCAAATTTAAATATCGGAAAGTCAATATTTAAACGACATTATTTTTAAATAAATAAAATCCGCTTGTGTGATTGTTTTTTTTTTATTGCAATTTATAATTTGAAACCTGCCATCGAAACCCGCGCAAAACGTTAGACAACGGCAACACGCCCTAAGGTTTTACTCCTTGCAATATAATAGTTTTAGATGTCTTGTTGAGTAACTCAATGCCTTGTAGTAGCACTGTCTCCAGTGAGCATGACATTAAGATAGAGCTCAGACACTGGGCCGAGCATTGATGTAGTGCTGTCAAGTGAACGGACAATTTCTACTTCAATGACTTTAGATTTATTTAAGGACAACCAGTGTAACACATTTAGGTGTCACAACATGAAAAAAAAAGTGATAGGTACTTAATAAATAAATATTTCCAGACAGGTCACACAGCGCCATCTAATTTCCGTGGTAAGCTACGGGCTTGTGTTACGGAAACTAGATGGTTGATAAACTACATATTATACTTTTTTTTTTGTAAATATATACATATTATACATATAAACACACAGACCGAGACAAATTATACAATGTACAACTTGCCCCCGGTGGGAATCGAACCCACGACCTCCCGAGTTCACGGCAACGTTTGTTACCAGACCACGGAGCCGGTCTTATTTTTTTAAAATAAATAAATAAATTAATTAATGGATAACTATTAATAAAATAAAATTCTAAGATTAAGAATTAATAAACCCAAATGATAAACAAAACAAATCACAATAGTTTACTGAAATTTATAAGTTTATAGTATGACAATGCCTCTTTGCAATACCTATAATTTTAAGTGTCATTTTTTTAAATATTTGTGTTGCATTAGCTTATAGCATAACGCCTCATTATAGCAGCTATAATCTTAGATGACATTTATATTTTATGTAGTTGTGTATCATTTGATAAGATGACAATGCCTATTTACAGCAGCTATAATTAGAAGTGTAGTTTTGTGTGTAAATCACATAGGTTTTATTATTATTATTAAAATTCTTTATTGCACTTAACTTAAAAGTATGTACAAAGACGATTTTCCATTTTTCTACAAAGTCCAATTTTAACATTATTTTAAATTTGAATAAACTACATAAATAGCATGTATACATAGACTACTTAATTACTTACTAACATATAGTAGATATTGAAGATAATATAATATTAGGAAGAAGATTTTTTAAAAATTAAAATAATCTGTTCTGCTTGTTTAAAAAGAAAGTACTAAGATGTTTTTATTATTTTAATTTGATGTTTGTATTGTAATGCACTGCTCTACATTCAAGTAAAGTTGTATAGTTTCATGGCGTTCTTCTGGTAGAATGCTGTGAAATTATAAAAAGTATCATCACGACCGTTTCCCTTCCGGGGTGGGGTCAGAAACCAATCTTATAAAGAAGCGGATTCACATTTAGCCAACTTTACTATAGGCGAATCATGACAAGTGACAAGCTTGTCGATGCTCTAGCGTGCATATACAGTATAATATGTAAGTGTATGATTAAGCTGTTAATTTGCTTTCTAACTTTTAATATTTCTTTCATTGCACCTAAAATAGTTCAAATTTGTCCTCAAGGTTTGGCTGTCAGAAAATGTATTTTATACTTCGCGCAATAAAATCTTAAAAAAATAAATACGCGTGCATGTAACTCATAGTAACAGTTAATTATATAACATTATATTTTAATCCCGTGCCTCGGAGAGCACGTTAAGCCGTCGGTCCCGGTTCCACTTATACGTATAGTGTAGGCCAAATTCTCCAGATATACTCGTATGTTTTGGAATGCCCATCCCTAACAGTGGAGGTCAAGGACGCTGTGTTTTAGGGCCTGTAATGAATGTTTTAATAGGACATTATATTTATTTTAATACACTATGCCTAAATATTATTAATAAACAGTAATATGGTTTTAGTAATGTACCTACGTTAATATGATATGAAACCGAGATTAACATGAAAGCTTTTGAGAATTGTAATTAGTATTTTCCTTGAATTTGGGACCTAATTTTAGCTAGACATTAATGTTATTAATTAAAGTCTGTAACAAGCATGATTACCCTGTCAAACATAAACTCTAACTAAACTACGGGAATTTGTATCTATAATTGCTTATGTTTAACATTTGTATAATTTTAATACGCATTAGGTACAGTCAACAAAAAGCAGGTTCCTTTTTTAGTCAAATTAAACATGAACAGGGCGTTGGAATGTGCTGCTGGTCTTCTGCTAACAGACAGCTTTGCCGTTTAGTCTTTCACTATCATCATCAGCCTGTGTCTCTCCACTGCTGAATATAAACCTCCCCCAAGGCTCGCCACTGCACGTGGTCTTTTTCAACCCCCATCCAACCCTCACCAGCGAAGCGACCCTCCTTAGGTCATCCGTCTATCTGGCGGAGGGTCGTCCCACTCTGCGTCGTCCCGTACGTGGTCTCCACTCCAGAATCCTTTGCCCCATCGGTCGTCGGTTCTGCCGCAGATGTGTCCGGCCCATTGACACTTCAGCTTGCTAGTTTTCAATGCTATGTCAGTAACTTTGGTTCTCTGACGAATTCAACGTTTCAAATTCTATCCATCAGAGAAATACCAAGCATAGCTCTCTCCATAGCTCGCTGAGCGACCTTAAATTTGTAAACCAGTGTCAGTGTCCACGTCTCTGCTCCGTCCGACATTACGGGGAGGACGCACTGGTTGAAGACTTTTGTCTTCAAACACTGTGGTTTGGACGATGAGAGGATATGTCGAAGTTTCCCGAATGCTGCCTTTCACTAACAGGAGTGAAATAATTTCAATAATGACGTGTGACAAATACCTGCAATAGGTGTACTTATCTTGACATGTGGCAAGCTCGTAGATGTCTCTGGCGTACTCTCTAGAAATATCACAAATAAATTAATATTTTCTGACCAGGAATCGAAACCGATACCTCCGAGTTTTAAATCCACTGATTTAACCGCTAGACTACGGAGGCAGGTCTACGTGAATAAAGATATTTTGACTTTGCCTTGACATGTAAACTACCACTATATGCTTTATTTATATTTTATTTATTTATATTATATATTTTATTATTTTTATTGTTTGTGGTCTTGCGGTTAAGTCCGTGGATTAATACTGGTTCGATTCCTGGTCGGGACACAAAAATATTTATTAATGTAAATAAATACATTTAATGAATATTTAATTTATTTGTGATACTCTCGAGTTTGGTACGCTGGAGACATCGACGACCTTGCCACTTGTCATAATTGGCCTGTAGTAAATTTGGCTAAATGTGAATCCGCTTATTTATAAGCGTGGTTTCTGACCACCCCGAAAGGGAAACGGTCGTGATGATGCTTTACAATACTTTTTATTATTTAAATCATAGTACTGTTTTTTATTCTTAATAAAGAGTTACAATATGAACCATATGAAAATAAATATTTAATTTATATATATTTCTGGAGTCTGAAGTGGTAATAAGAACATATTTATTTATATTATTAAAGATTTTTCAAGTCAGAGTATATTTTATTTCCATAATTGTATTTTCTAGCAAATTATAATAGACTGCATTTCCCAAATGTGCAATCAGACTTGAACAATCTTTAAAAATATTAAAGTGTGCGAGCGAAAGGGATGCTAAAGCATTAAAACTTCTAATAATTTCCGGCCATATAAGCACGATTTTAATAACACATTTTTCAGACGCAAAGAGACAACAAAAAAGAGCTGCTATGTAATGAAAAAGTCGAAGCCAAAGGTTTTGCTGCAAAAACTCTGCAAACGCTTGATTGAAAAAGTGCTTAACAATTCGAACATTCGTTTGACTGGTGAACAGTTGGAAGTTTTTTTATTTCATCGCTTTTTATTTTTGTAAGCTTACAAACATGTTTTAAAAATACTTTAATTCAGCGCTTGAGTATTTATATACTCGATCGATTTATTTTATTTATTTAAAATTTTATTGCACGAAGTACAAAGGCGGACTTAATGCATGTAGACATTTTCTGACGGCCAAAGCTTGGGGACAAATTTGAGCTATTATAGGTGCAATGAAAGAAATATTAAAAGTTAGAAAGAAAAAATAACAGCTTAATCATACACTTACATATTATACTGTTCATCATTTTTTTCATCATTACAGCCCCTAGAACACAGCGTCCTAGATCTCCACTGCTGGAGATGGGCCTTCCAGGACATACCTATATCTGGAGAACTTGGCCTACACTCGCCACGCTGGCCAGATGGCTTGGCGAGGATTTGATGTCAATATTTATGACAATTTATTAACGATTCCACAAGTTGGTATTAGTGCACCCGAGGCACGGGAACGGTGGTGTTGTAAATCTATGACAAATGTACTTAAGAAAAGTGTATTTCTCATTGGTACATGCCGGGGGGGTTTGAACCGACCTTTGTAGGCTTTAAGGAACGCGTTCTTTCAACCGAGCCACCACCGCGCTGTTATACTGTTATATATACTATAATATCAATATACAAAATTAAAGGTATTTTTAATTTTTAAATCTTTGATCTTCGAATAAATCAATTGTTTACTATTTAAATATATATATATACACACATCAAAAAAGTCTAGGGATCAAGCATGTTTATGCGGATTTCTTGTGATTGAGATGTGGCTTTGTAATAAATTTATGATTTTATAAATTTATATGGATCCTTTTTGGTGCATTTCATAATTTAAAACAGGAACTGTCAATCAAATTCGAGTAAAAGATGAAAATCAGCTGTCAATATTTTCCCTATAAAAACATAAGACGCATTGAAGACATTATTAGTGCTACTGTTTCCCTACTACTGATTAAAACCAACGTTATTATGGAGCGGCGACGTCATTTAAGCAGGGAAGAAATGATCAGAGCCGTGGGAATGATAGAAGCTGGTTCCCGGCAACGTACTGTGGCTTTAGCTCTGAATACAAGTCAGAGTGTTATCAGTCGACTTTGGACACGTTACCGAACCACTGGTACCGTGGCTGAGCGCCATGGAGGACGGTATCGCTGCACCACACGGAGACAAGACCGATACATTCAAATCACAGCTCGAAGAACTCCAACAATAACCGCCATGATGTTAGCCGTGAGCCTTCATCGCTCTTCAGGGAACTTAATTAGCGACCAAACAGTCAGAAACCGCTTGCATGAAGTGAACCTTCATTCCCGAAGACCGCTACGGGTACCACCTATAGCAATGCACAATCGTAGGACTCGATATCAATGGGCTCTTGAACACAGAAATTGGACAGAAGAACAATGGCGTTTCGTGTGCTTTTCTGATGAGTCTCGTTTTGGTATGAGGCCGGATACAAGACGTATACGACACTGGAGAACCCCTGGACGCCAACAGCGATTAAAATCCTGCCAGGAAGTCCATCCTTATAGTGGTGGAACCATCATGGTATGGGCGGGTATTTCGATCGGCGGAAGAACTGAGTTGATTTGGATCAGAGGCAACCTCAACGCTCAAATTTATGCTGAGACGGTTGTATCAGACGTCATCGTTCCTCTACAAGTGCATATCGGTCCCTTATTTCAGTTAATGCATGATAATGCACGACCGCACACCGCAAGAGTTGTAAGACAGACTCTCGCCGCAGCTAACATCAATGTCCTGCCCTGGCCTGCTCAGTCGCCAGACTTGAACCCGATTGAGCATGCATGGGATATTCTTCAGAGAAGAGCTCTGCCGAATATGGAGGGTATCCAGTCGCAAGAAGACCTTTTTTTGTTGTTGCAACGAACATGGGCGGCCATTCCACAGCGTGATTTGGATGAACTCATTTTGAGTATGCCAAACCGATGTTCTTGTGTTGTTAGTGTTCGCGGTAGAAACACGGATTATTAATTGTTTAAGTTACCCAATAAAATTAAAAAAAAAAACTGTTATTTCAGTCTTTTTTTCGAACTTTAATGTTAGTGGTTCAAATGTCAAAAATCCCTTTATTAGGAAAATGGCAATTTTTTTTACTAATGCAAAGGTGACTTGGTTTATCGTTACTGTAGACAAACGAAAACATTTTATTTGATCAATCCTTAAAGAAAATTTTAATGAATATCAATCAGGAGAAAAGTTATTGCAAAAATATATGTTGATCCCTAGACATTTTTGATGTGTGTATATTCTAAATACTAACACATACATAATACTATACATAAATATATACACTTACTAACATTGTGAGAAGCTTTTCAGGTAGTATACATACACGAGTTTTTTTTAACAAAGTTTTCCATTTTATTTGTAGTTTACGAAAGCTACCTATATTTAAAGTGACGTAGATATTTAGAAATTAGAAGTGGCTCGGTTGTACGTACATCATTACAGCCTCCAGATAATTCTTGAGAATTTACCCTACACTCGCCACGTTGGGCAGACGGATTGGTGAGGGTCAAATGTCACTTTTCTAATGACATTTTTTTATTAATGATTACACAAGTTGGTATAAGTGGAACCGGGACCGACGGCTTAACGTGCTCCCCAAAGCACGGGAACGGTGGTGTTGTAAATCTATGACAAATGTATAGAAGTGTTTGGTACATGTCGGGGTTCCACTGCACTCTTTTTGGATTGGCCACCACCGCTTTATATTGTAAAAATTTCAATTTCTCTGTAACACGCACAACTATGTCCTCCGTTCCTCTGACAACAATCAGCTAAGGATTCCTTCCCATTCCTCAAGCATATAATCAGATTCCTTTACCATTGCTAACGCTCGTTAGTGGAACAAGCTGCCCCTGGCTATCAAGCGCGCACCGTATATCAATGTATTTAAAAGTCTTCTAAGTTTTCTATTTTTTGAGAAACAGAATGTATCTCGACGTAACAATTTTTTTAGCATTTTAGAAATGTATTTATTTATAACTACAAACAAATTAAAAAAAGAAACAAAATTAAATACCTATAAACTAATCCTAATAAAAAAAATAACTATCTATAAATAAAATTATGTCCTTTAGAGACGTCCTATAATAGATAGTCCCAAGAAGACGGGCCGGCGAGACTTTCCTTTAGCGAGGCTAATAGGTTGCCAGCCGTGTGGACAACTCCAGGGAGTAGGCAATTATTTATTTTATTTTATATATTTACAATGTATGTCATATGTATTGTATGGTATATAAAAATCTAAATTAAGGTAATAAATTTATACAAGATATAAACTAAAAATTAACTATAACATAAAATATTTACCCATGACCTGATCATATGACAGTGTGCCAAGAACACTAGCAGCATTCCCCCGATACACAGCGATGCTGGTTTACTACGAGAAAAACCAGCTCTCTTGTAACATACAGCATTAAACAGCCGCTTAGACAGTTCTTTAAAAAACTTCTTAGCACTTGGCCCCTACGGTCCCATTAACTCAAGGCCAAAAGGCACACATAAACTTTAGCAACAGAATTTTGCGACATTTGGCTTTTTCAGCCGAGTCCACAGCCGCCCCATCCCTGTCAGATGTGTCCTGGACATGAGACCGAGCAAGGATGTCGACACAAGTGGAGTCCCATACCAATGCTCGACCCATGGACCACGGCACCAAAGTTAATCCATCGGGCCTTTTGACATCACTGCGAGAGAGACAGTTCAAGAACGGAAGGGATCTCGGCAGTAACCAAAGCCCGGCGGATCACATTATTTATGAACCGTGGCGGAAACGATGTATGTATGAATATATATTGTGTATGTGCATTTGTGTGCTATAAATAAGTATTTGTGTTGTTTTAGTGATTTAAGTAATTTTCATATATGTCCATCACCTTTCATGACCTAGCAAGATTAGTTGGTGAAGAACGCCTTATGGCGATACAGCTTGCCTATGTATATAAATGAATAAAATGGTTCATTTATTAGTTTTCCTATTTCTTATAAAAGCTTGCAGCTTTTTCTTTCATCGTGTCACTTTTAATACAATAAGTGTAGTAGGTAATAACGCTGAGTCAACGGTTTTGGTGGAATGACAGGCTCTGCGGGCGGCCGCTGTGGTTTGGGGTGTCGGCCGCGGTCGGGTGCGGCTCTACCACAAGACAACACTAAACTACATAGCTATACACAACCAAATACCATAAAATAGGCAAATATAATAATCAAAAGAACCAACAACTAAACAGGAAGATATTTTATCTGCCAGTAATATGAAAGAGCGGGCTCGCCTCATGGCCATTTCCACTAGAGAGTCAGGTCTTTGGTTGCAGGCCTTTCCCTCAGCATCGGTTGGAACACTCCTTGACCGAAATACACTGACCATGGCGGTGTGCCTTCGTCTCGGAGCCCGGACTGTCCACCCGCACCAGTGTCGATGCGGAGAACCAGTCGATCAGCTCGGACACCACGGGCTTTCTTGTGCTAGAAGTGCTGGCCGCATTCCTCGTCACGCGGCTCTCAACGACATCATCCGAAGGGCTCTTGTCACTGCTGGTGTACCCGCAATCTTAGAACCATCTGGGATTGTGCGGAGCGATGGCAAGAGACCCGACGGAATGACTGTTGGGCCGTGGAAACTTGGCAAATCTCTGGTGTGGGATGCGACGTGTGTAGACACATTAGCTCCATCTCACATCCAGGCGACCTCGTGAGGCGCGGGGAAAGCGGCGTTTTCTGCGGAGAACCTCAAATTGCGCAAATACGCCAACCTTGGTATCGGTTACGAATTTGTGCCGTTTGGGGTCGAGACGATGGGCCCATGGGGACCGTCAGCGAGGCGCTTGGCCAAGGAGTTGTCAAGGCGGCTGACAGAAAGGTCTGGAGACAGGAAGGCTGGCAATTATTTTTGCCAACGTATTAGCCTCGCTGTACAGAGGGGAAATGTTGCCAGTCTCCTTGGGACTATCTCGGATGGGACGTCTCTAGAGGACATTTTTTATTTATAGGTTAGTTTATTTTTAATTTTATTATTTAGGTAGTTTTTAATATATATTTAATGTACTTTTATCTACTTCGAATAAATTTAAATATAAATTAAAAAAGCGTTGGTGGCTAAGTTGTTACGGCTCTGTCCTCGAATCTAAACGACGCGGCGACGCGGTTTGTACAAAATACGAATATTTTTATAAATGAAAAAAGTATACCGGCAGATAAAAGGAGCGCTAACCAGAAATGGTAACTTCCCTATCACCTCATTCATTATCCATCGGGAAAAGAGAACACAACAATCTTAACCAATGGATTATTTAATTAAATTATATTTTAATGCTGGGGAAAAAGAAAGGTTGACATATTTTTTTGTAAAGAACACGGAATATAAATATGTATGATTATTGAATTATATATAGTTGAGGCACGCTGCAACAAAGTCAGGGCCTGGTTTGGGCAATATATTTGAGTAGAGATGTATAGAGATAAAATTGTAATACTTACTTATCTTTGAGCTTGGTTTAAATATATTTGTTTTAAGCTTTACTTAGCTGAAGGTTATGACTTTTTATTTCAACAAATATCTAGTTATCCTTCATTATTTCTTAGATCTTTAGAATTTATCAAACAAACGTTTCGTCGGAATGGAATAAAAACGCTCTGGAACCCAATTGGATAAAGGTTAACACAATAAGACTTGAAATGTTATTATTACGTTTTTATAGCTTTGTTGTGCGACCAAAAATGTCAGGCTTAGGATGAGATCTATAAAGCGTGCTTGGACTTTGCATTCTTCTTTAGGTGCGATCTCCTATCGGAGGATAGCAGTATCATTATGACAATTTTAATTTTGTTGGCCGCTGTCCGGAATAAGAATCGGGTGCTCTTGCCCAGAGGTTCTTGAGCCAGAGCGTGCATCTGATCCCTGGTCTTCTGGACCGTTGTATTTTTCCTTACATTATGAGCTACTTAACTTTTAATCTTCCTTCGCTTTATTATTTTAAGGAGTTCCACGCCTTAATGCATCTTCTGCAAGACAGTTTGATTTCTCACTCTGTCCTTCTATCATCAACATTCTCCTAGGACTAGAAATAAACAAAGACTAAAAAGAAAAAGACAATCCGAAGGGTTCCGTCTCCAACCAATAAGTTTGATACCCGGATGGGTCCCGACTGCTAAAGTTGCTATGTAACATATATTTTTATGCATAAAATTATTTAAATAATTACAAAAAAAAAAAGGTAATTTTAAAAATATAAAAACCCGATATAATGTTATATATTATATTACATAGCAACTTAGTCAGGACCCATTAAAAACCGAGACAGCTTCAAGTGTTCCCAACAATGGGTCCCGACTGTTAAAAGTAGCTATATGTAAATATATATAATTATTTCAACAGTATAGTTAAGCGGTTATCAATCTTGTTTGTTTTTATTTTTATTTATTTCAGCATAATAATATACTAAGCATCCGTTTAGCGGTTAAGTCCGTGGATTTAGACTCGGAGATACCGGGTTTAATTCCTGTTCAAAATCATTTAAATTATTTGTGATATATCTCGAGTTTGGTACGAGAGACGTCGATGAGCTTCATAAAAAAAAAGGTTTCTGACTATCCCTAAAGGGATATGGACGTGATGATACTTACTTTTATATGCTAAGCAAAGTCCATGTACCCTTTATAGATTTCAGCCTTAATATTTTGGCTTTGTAAGTGAATATTAGCATTAAAGCCTTGAAGGTCTGATTGAGCATCAAGGGGCTATTCTGTGGGGACAACAATAACATTTACATAGGTCTTGGGAACTGCTGGCTCAGATATAAAACTTACGAAGGGATCACACTTGTTAGCAACAAGCTGCCCCTCGCATATACTATGCCTTTGCTTATATCATGGTTTTGTATTTAGAATAAATTATAGCCTTCTACTTTTAGGCTGAGATGACGCAATTATTACAATAACTAACAATACATCATCGATCCTACTACTGCACCTACTCATCGATCTAAGTTATAGTTATCATTGTCCCAAAGGCTGGCTGTCAGAGAATGTCTAGCGGCATTAAGCCCGCCCATTGTACATAGTGCAATAAAGTTTTAAATAAATAAATACATTATTATACTTACCAATCTTTAACTGCCTCCATGGTCTAGGGGTTAAGTCCGTGGATTTAGACTCGGAGGTACCGGGTTCCATTCCTGGTCAGGCCACAATAATTTATAAAATATATGTGTGATATTTCTCGAGTTTAGTACACTAGCTTGCCACTTGTTTTGATGGGACTATAGTAAATATGACTCAATGAAAACCTGAAAAAGTACGTGGTTTCTGACCACCCCGAAAGGCATACGGTTGTGATGATGCTTTTATTACAACAAATTATATAATGATTTAATTGTATGTTTTAATATAAAAAAATGTTTATGTTTTTAGGTATTTATTAATAATTATAAACATACCTATATTTAAAATGTCAATTGTATTAAAACTTTATATGTATTATATTTCAAAAGTTAACAAAAAAAATCTTAATGCCGTAGATACTCCAAATACGAATGGAATATTTAAAGTTTTGTCTTACTCGTATCCCAAACTCATCATTATACTCGTCGAGGAAAAACAAAAGAAGTTACAAACAGTTTATGTATTCAAATTTAAAAAAATATGCTTTTATTTGCTTCTTTCCGTTCTGGTTTCCAGATATCAGTTAATTGATTTGCAATGTTCCGTGGCCTAATTGCATTACGGCATTATTAATAATATTAATACTTACACAAAACATTTTTAAAATAAATCATAGACACAATTAAACGACGTAATTTTTTTTTTTTTGGTTCTCTTCTCCCGTTGATGAATGAGATGATAGGGAAGGCAAAGGGTCTAGCCCATACAGCCAAGTCTGACGTAATATATCTTTATTTTTAATGAGTTAATGAGGTCATCATCAAATTCCAGATGCTGCAGAATTTGATGCTTTTCTTGGAGTCACTCGCGGCACTATAGCTCAAACACGTCGGGTAAAATATGGGAGTTGACAGCGCGGGAAAACCGCAAAAAATAAACTGCAACTTGTGCCCCATATTTAAAGTCCAATTTATCATTTTTCATAATTATTCACATTGTAGCACATTATTAAACAAAACAACACCACTTTTGACCAATAATATCCATAGTAAATTAATTGACGTAAAAGTGAGACCAATTGATTTGACAGTTATTGTTTTTTTTTTTTAATTAAGTCTATTCGTTATTTGTCATTTATTCTACATTTAAAGAGCTTGATATAAATTTGTGAACGCATGCATACATATTTCACATCCAACATTACGACAGGTACGAAACAAACGACCATTTTGTTTTAAATGTTTTTTGTTTTATTTTATTTTTTCGTCAATTTTCCAATGTTATTATTAGTTATTCTGCTATTTGAGACGCAGACAAATCCAACAAATAAAAACCATGAAAATCGGTCCAGCCGTTCTCGAGTTATAAGTGTTTTAACAAACTCGACTTTGTTTTATATATTAAGATAAAAATATCTTATCTTTAGAACCCATATTTACGCTAACCATTTACATGAAGATGTTTCGCAAACCACATTATTTTATATCGACATAGGAGAAAAGTGATTTACCTGAGCTTAGAGAATAACCTATAAAAATTGCTCTGTAAGCTGAGAGATTACATAGAAATGTTGAATAATTTGTAATTTATTGTTGTAATTCTATGCTTGACTAATGGAAATATTAATGGCGGACTGAATGTCGAGAAAATCTGCGAACGCTGTCAAGACCGGAGCTTTGCAGAAGCATTTGGAAAAACAACACAATATATCATTGTAAAAAATGCAGAAGTAAAAAAGTAAAGTATCATTACGAAACAGATCATGTCAGAGCAATCAAAATGTTGATAAGGATATTGTGCGTGCTAGAGCTACAGGTTTCAATTTGGTATAATAATATTAATAATACATAGAACGATAGTTTCATACAAAATAATATAAAATTCAGAACACATTATTTCTTCAGAAACAGAATATATGTTCTCGACGTAGCAAAGTTCTTTGTCATTTTGGATATCTATTTATTTACTCTCCTGCCTCCGTGGTCTAGCGATTAAGTCCGTGGATTTAGACTCGGAGGTACCGGGTTCGATTCCTGGTCGGGACACAAAAATTGATTTGTATATTTCTCAAGTTTGTTACGCTGGAGACATCGACGAGCTTGCCACTTGTCATGATTGGCCTGTAGTAAAGTTGGCTAAATGTGAATCCGCTTATTTATAAGCGTCGTTTCTGACCACCCCGAAAGGGAAACGGTCGTGATGATACTTTACTTTATTTATTTATAGTGTATGTTTATGTATGTATGTGTCATATAGTATGCATGTGTGTTTTTATATTGTGTATGTAAATGATTTTTTTATGCTATATATGCGTAATTACGGATATTTTAATAATTTATTTTCATATTTTTCTTCATCTTGCCCATCACCTTTCATGACCCCCAAGGTTAGCTGGTGAAGAATGCCTTATAGCGTTATAGCTCGCCTATGTATTAGGTTTTAAGTGCAATAAAGTATTTAAATAAATAAACATAATTTTGGCACCAACACTCAAATGTGAATTTTAATATGTCAACTACGTGGTTAAGAATCGATCTCTGCTTCTAAATCCTGGTCCTAACCGCTAGACAACGGAGGCAATTTGCAGGAGTATTTCTACAAAAATAACCATTACACGCGCACGTTTAGGCGAATAACATGAACATATTTTATCTGAAGGAAATTTCATTAATTTTCAAATGAAAGCGAGTTCGCTACTGCTATTATTTGAACAAAAGAACGTCAGCGCGCGAAGAAAAGAAAATGAAAATGCTACGAGAATGTTTCTGCGCCCCAAAATAAATTCATACGGATTAAAAAGCTGATCAAATTGACACGACAACGTGCGCCATTAATGTCAATAACTTTACGCTTCAATTGTTTTCATTCTTTTGTAATCATCGTCTTTTAGATATTTGTAAAACTGTAGTTGATCCTACGTTCCTGATTTTACTAATTCTAAGATACGTAGAACAGCAATCTGTTATCTGAATGGAATCCACTTTTTATATAATAAAACACAATAACAAAAGCAATGGTGATGGGTTACCTAACGAAATCAAGGCATTTTATATTTTTTATATTTTGTGAAAATAAAATCATTTTGTATTATTACCGGGTTCAATTCCTAATCAGAATACAATAATATTTATTAATTTAAATAAATAAATTTTATTAATATTTAATTTATTTGTGATAAAACTGCAGGAATCCAAATAAAATATAATGTAGTTTTATTCTTTAACAAATTTGGCCCTGACCTTTTAGAATTTATCGATATGCGTAGTTTAGACAGTAGAAATCAACACCTGCTTGAAATATCAGTCGTTAGGCAACCCATCACTATTGCTTTTATTAGCGTATTTTATTATATAATTATATTATAAAATAAAACAAAAACCGCCTTCAAAACTATGCCTAAGTATATGTAAATAATATTTTATAAGCAACAAATAATATTTTAATTACAATCAATAAAATAATTGATACCTTATGTATTTATTTAATATTTATAAACAGCTATTTTTGGAGTCAGTGCCAGCCAAGAAGGACAGTTTAATCCTGCCCGGTGTGGCGCGTAGGGGCGGTGGGTGGCCGGAGTTTGGCGATAGCGGGGTGATGTGCCTGACTCAACTACCCGAACGCGGGCAGACCACTTGTATTCTTTATAGTCTCACAGCAGACGCGTGAAGATAGACGACTCGGCGACGTTGATGGTCGTGTCATAATGCATAAACACATTTACATACATACATATCTTCACGCCAAATCCCTTGCGGAGTAGGCAGAGACAATCGAGCGCCACTTGTCACGATCACGACATACCTCTTTCGCTTCTTCGACATTCATCAACCTCTTTATACATGCCCTTTTGTTACGATGGCTTTTTATTTCACCTTCAGCTAATGTTTTATTTATTTGATCATGATAGGCAAGTCTTGGTCTGCCAGGGCCTCTTTTACCCACAACTTTCGCATTATATATCTGGTTCGTCAATCTCTCATCGCTCATACTTTCAACATGCCTGAACCTTCGGAGCATCCCTTGCATTGATGTGCTTCTTTGCAATTATCAGCTTTTCTTCGATTTCGCATTTCAAAAGGTAATTTTTAGACAAATATAATTTGACTCGGTTTGCCTTATACACTACGGTTCTGAAAAATCACTTGCGAGATAATAGACCCTACCGCCTGAAATTAAGATAAAGCAAGCGACTTTATGGTAACATACTTCTAAGTTAAGGTGCCTGAACAATGTGTGTATATTTTGTTTAGTTGATTTTTTCAAAAAGTGCTGAACCAATTTCAATTTTTTTTTTAAGTACTAACTCTGAAGAATGACTTACCGAACAAAAAAAATTCAACCAATCAAATCAATTCATTATATTTAGCGGAGGAATCACGTAACAAACATACACAAAATAAAAATAAATAACAAACAGTCGAATTGAGAACCTCCTCCTTTTTTGAGTAAAGTATCATCATGACCGTTTCCCTTTCGAGGTGGTCAGAAACCACGCTTATAAATAAGCGGATTCACATTTAGCCAACTTTACTATAGGCCAATCATTACAAGTGGCAAGCTCGTCGATGTCTCCAGCGTACCAAACTCGAGAAATATCACAAATAAATTCAATATTAATTAAATGTATTTATTTTTTGCCTTTTAATTATAAATTTATATAGTTTTATTCGAAGAAAATAAGGTACAATGATTTAAAAAAATAATAACATATTAATTAAACTAAAAACTTACATCTTAAAACATAAATTACTATTAATAAAAATAAACCTAATTAATAAATAAAAATATAAACTAAAATGAAGAAAAAACTAAATAAAAAATATTATAAATAATACATTTGCTCCAAATCGCTGCCAATGGGCAAGGTGCCAAGGATACTGGCAGCATTGCCACGTTGAATGGCAATACTGATCCTTTGGCCCAAATATTGCCCAGCCCTTTTGTCTCCCGAGGTGTTGACGAGCTGTTTTGACAACGCCTTGAAAATTTCGTGTGCACTTGGTCCCCACGGCCCGAGAGTTTCAACTCCAAACGGCGCAAAAACACATCTCCCAATAAGCTGAGTGTATTTCCGCCGCTTGAGGTTCTCTGCTTTTAATGCAGCAGCGCCTGGGTCCTTAGAAGTCAAGGACAAGTGGGAAGGCGCCAGGGTGTCCACACAGGTGGCATCCCACACTAAAGGCAAACCTATCCTCCATGGAACCAACGTCATTCCGTCGGGCCGCTTGCCATCGTCGCGGGCCATGCCACTGGGTTCTAATATTGCTGGCGAACCCACAGACACAAGGGCCCGACGAATGACGTCATTGAGACAGGCGTGCCTATGGATGCGACCTGTGCTCTTGCTGCAGGAAAGGCCGTGGTGGCCGAGTGCCCCGACGTTGTCTCCACATTGGCAGAGATGTGGAAAAGTGCAAGGAGCTCCTAGACGTAGGCTGGTTATGGTGCTGAAACATTTGTTGTCGAAAAGAGTTCCAACAAAAGATGAAGGGAGAGCCTGGAGCCACAGTCCCGATTCCCACTTCGACACCGCCAGAAGACGAGCACGCTCTGCCATATTGGTTGACGTATTTAAAAGTTGATCCCGTACCAATCGGCAAAGCGGTTCGTCCCACCGGCGCTGTGATGTAGTGAGAGTCGGGACGGACGTATTGGGGCAAGCAAGCTTCCACGCGCTTACAGATTCTGCCATATATGAAATATTATATGAGGTAAAGCATTTCACTAAAATTTTGTTTATAAGGCTTCGAGAACAACAAATAATCTTTGTGACAACCAGTCTGGCCAAAGTGGGCGAATGTAGGTAAAATTCTCCAGATATATGAATATGGAAGGCCTACCTCCAACAGTGGAGGTCTTGAAGCATTGTTCTAGGGACTGAAGATAACAAAACATAATTACGGTCGTGATGATCTTTTAGTTACTTAGAAAAACGGCTATTAAATTCATGAAGCTCCGTAGTACAAGAAAAGCACAAGTATCATCAAGCCACTTGTATATTTATGACTTTATTATCCTACTAAAGTTGAGTGTAGGGATTCACTACAATACACAGGCAATCCCGTTTAGTGGCCTTCCCCTTCATTTTATATTCAACACTTTATGTATTTTTGATGGCCAATTTTATCTATGTTGTAATTGTTTTAATTATGTATTTTTTTTAATACTAAGCACTATACTTCCATCTGTAGGTAGGGGAAAAGTAAGGTAAAAGAATCGAAAGAATGAATCAATCAATCTGCGCAAATACGCCAATCTCGGTACAGGTTACGTATTTGCGCCATTTGGGATTGAGACGATGGGTCCATGGGGAAACTCAGCCAAGCGCCTGGCCTAGGAGTTGTCTAAACAGCAGACTGAAAAATTTTAAGACAGGAAGGCTGGCAATTATTTCTATAAAATTATTTAGCCTTGCGGTTTATTTCCAAGGGGAAATGTTGCCAGCCTACATATGTCTGAATGGACACTTCTAGAGGACATTTTTTATTTATAGATTAGTTAGTTTTAATTTTTATTAGTTTTTTGTTTGATTTTACTTATATGTTGTTTTAATTAGCTGTTATTCGAAGTAATATACAAAAAGTACGAACAAATTACAATATTTATTAATTAAAAAGAAAACCCAACATTAAATAACAAAATAAATAAAATAAACTACACTTCAAATAAAATAAAAAAAAAACAAACTAAAATTATAACCGTGCGATGGGGGTAGTGTACCAAAGACACTCGCTGCGTTCCCCCGTTGAACGACAAGGATGACCCTTAAAGCAAAATAAATATTTGCTATTGTATGTAAATAAAGTGGAAAATAGATTACTAAAGAATGAAAGAAACTGATACCAGTCACAGTCCCTGGCTTTTTCATACTTCTCTTAAAGAACTCCAGGTTATCATCATCCCAGTCCCAAGAATACAGAACTCCGCTGCTGGAGATGGGCCTTCCACAATATATTTCTGGAGAATTTACAATTCTGCACTCGCCACGCTGGCAAAAAGGGTTGGCGAGGGAGGGTATGATGTCAATTCCAATGACAATTTAATACGATGCCACAAGTTGGTATTATAGTACAAGATACGTAGAAGTGCGACCTTCACCGATCTGTTATCCGAATTAAATTAACTTTTTAACCGACTTCAACTGCCTCCGGGTCTAGCGGTTAAGTCCGTGGATTTAGACTCAGAGGTACCGGGTTCCTGGTCGGGACACAAAAATATTTATTAATGTAAATAAATACATAAGAGCTCTAGAACACGCTCAGAGAAGCCAAATCTAGGCGAAGCTGCAGGGATACGAGAGTTCCAGATATAGTGGCATCGTCCACAATTTAAACAGCTCGCCTCTGTAGGACATTGAGAGCATCTGTAAACTACTTTGCGGAACCATCCCAAAAGTGAGAACAGTTTTCCACGAATATCGTGAAGTTCGTAAACTACTATCGTAAAAAATAAAGTATCTGTGGTTTGTGCAGCAACAGTCTGATTAAAGGCGGTAAAAACCGCTTCACCTTATTTACTTTACCGAGCTTTTTAGATGCTGTTTTGGTGATGCTGTCAATTGAGTTGCAGTGGGTAAATTATAATCGTATTTCCACGCCATGAGCGTGATGCCCTAAAGAGTGGGGGGATGAGAGAAGGGTACTTCTTGGTTGTCAGCGCGCATGCCTGGGTCTTGTTGTTATTGAACTGGAAAAGTTTTTGGATATTTGAAGATTTTTGTTGTAAGTAGTTTATAATGTTTTATTTACGTGAGACATATTTTATTGACCAACAATCAGATATTTTTTTCTTATAGATTAATTATTAAAATCAAAATGTAAAATAATGTTTTGCAGTCGAAAGCATGTGTTTGTGGTCCAAGGAGACTCTGGCGTTTTCTCGTGAGGTTAGGGAAAAACTCCGCTTGGTGACCTTTTACGTAGACAATATTTTGTTCAGAGTCAGCCTCGCCGTTCAACGAATATCCGAGTATATCGCCTTTTAAAATGATTAAAATACTGGCTCCTAACCAGACCTTATACTCGTATACGAGTGTACTACAAGCCAGGGTAATAATATCTATTTTTTTCGTTTCGTAATATTTATTATTAGTAATAAAAATATATCTTTAATATATTAAATTTGTTACGATTTGAATTTTTATAAAAGTGAGTTAATGTAATTGAAGAAACGCAAAGAAACCATAAATCGTAAGAGACAAATTCGAGTTTTTTTTCATTCAATGCAGATGGTAGATTTTAAAGTCAATTCCGTGAAGTTTTAGCGGACCGACGAAATTAATCTTATCTCAATTTTGTCTGTTTTCCTTCTCAGCTGTGTTTAATTGTGCAAGTTTTAATTACATGCAAATTTCAATGCGCGGCTAACTAACTAGAGAGGTATTGTTACATAGATTTATAATTTGTAGGCAAAAAGTAGCCCAACAGTTCACTTACAAACCGTTATTATTTATTTCCTCTACCTCAAAATCCCGGGTGGCCTCCTCATATTGTAAAATCTAAAAAGCACATAAAATATAATAGCATTAATAAATATAATGGCATTCGTTCACTTCGTAACTTCTAAACATACCCCACACACACACACACACTTACGCTGCGCACCAACACTTAGGCACACGAGCACAATAATTTGTTTTCATAATATTCACTAAATCAAACTGCCTCTGTGGTCTAGCGGTTAAGTCCGTGGATTTAGACTCGGAGGTATTGGGTTCGATTCCTGATCGAAGACACAATAATATTTATTAATTTAAATAAATAAATTTGATTAATACTTAATTTATTTGTGATATGCTCGAGTTTGGTACGCTAGAGATATCGACGAGCTGTCATGATTGGCCTATAGTAAAGTTGGCTAAATGTGAGTCCGCTTCTTTATAAGCTTGGTTTCTGACCACCACGCGAAGGATATGGTAGTGATGAGACTTTTCACTGAATCATTGTTATTACCCGATTCTGGTTTAGAATCTTATTGTAGTTTTTATGTTACGGTTAGCATAGTTTTTTTATTGTCTTCTTTTTATTATTTGTTTAAATTCATCTTTTTTAAAAACTTACTAACCTATGTTAGCTGAGGCTTTTTTTATCTGTCTGGGGATATAGCTGTAAGGTTCATCATATAATAAATAAATTAATTAAACAAAATTATAACTTAATGGAATTTGGTATTGAAACAATGCAATGGGGGTATATTCACTTGATACTCATAAATTCGTGAAAGAACTGGGTAAAAGAATTTATAAAGAGTGTGGCGACCTCAAATGCCATAACCACATTAAACAGGTAGTCTATCTTAATTCTAAATTGCCGGGTGACAGTTACCACTGTACCAGGTATTGTAATCTCATATGTAGATACTCATAAATAAATTTAAAAGGTTATCAATTGATCGTTGTAGTTCTGTAGAGTATATGTTTTATTTTGTAAATCTGATATAGCTGAGTTTTCGCTTTATTTCTTGGAGCTTTTGGTAAGCCCTTAGTTTATTTTGTAGAATTAATTAATTTATTTTTTATATAATTTAAACTAATAAAAGTAAAAAAAAAAAAAAATATAAACAAAACCTAATAAGAAATAAAAAATAAGTAAAAAATATCCTCTAATTTCAGGGAAGACTGGCAACATTTGCCCTCTGTATAGCGAGGCTAATACGTTGGTAGAAATATTTGCCAACCTTCCTGTCTCCAGACTTTTCCGTTAGCCGTTTGGACAACACTTGACGAGGTCGCCTGGAAGTATGGTGGGGCTAATGTGTGGCAATTAATTGGCTAATTTATATTATAGTTTAGTTTTATATTTATTTAATTTTATTTAAAAAATTTACTCAAATGACAACGTAATGTGACAGGACCACACCGAGAGTTCCAGTGCGCCAAAAATATCGAATGCGCGGCTCGTAAGTAAGGCGATCTGAGCTC
This sequence comes from Tinea semifulvella, assembly GCA_910589645.1. NCBI lineage: Eukaryota > Metazoa > Arthropoda > Insecta > Lepidoptera > Tineidae > Tinea > Tinea semifulvella. The sequence goes on from OU342586.1 coordinate 8,999,085, forward strand.
AATGGTCGTCCTTTTAGACATAGATAGATATAGATATATACAATTCAGTTCCTAAGTACACTACTATTCAACTAAGAATTAATAATAATTAAGTAGGTTAGAATATACGATAAGAAATTAAAATGTAGATATTTATATTAATCCATTTTTTACACATTAATAAAGGTTAATTTATATTACGCTGGTAAAATTTTCGCTAATCTCTCTTTGTATATTTTACAGTATCAGCCTTTGTAGACACACTTGCCAAATTTTCTCACCAAAAATGCCTTTCCATTTGATTACAATGGAGAGAATACAGGGCACCCTCATTAATCAATCTGGGAGCTAGGGACACGGTATCGAATCACAAGTATCGATACTGTACTCATGAGTAGTATCGGATTACAAGTACACGTTACCAAATATTACTCGATACTAAAAAGTACTCGATACCCTAAAACGATAAATCTCCTCGTTCCTTTTACAACTCTCTTCTTTTAAACACTTCTATTTTAATTTCAAACTTGTTTGAAAAAAATGTGGAACAATTTACCTCCTAACATCAGGCAAGTAACCAACAGATCACTATTTAAAAATATGGTCTATTCGCATTTCCTTTCCCAACAAAATTAGTAAGTATATTATTATGTATGTGTATAGTATCGTTATGTATTAGTATTTACTTTATTATATATAAATATACGTATATATATTTGGTTAGTTATTAAATCTTACGCGCCTACTTTTCAGTAAAATATTTAAAGTTATCTCAATGGTTGGCTATGATTAAAAGTCTTGCGGCCTGCCTTAGTTTTTGTGCAATAAAGTGTAAAACAAAATAAAATAAATAAAATATTCGTATCTAGATTAAGGACACTGAAAAAGAATCGATACTTTTTGGTACAGGTATTGGTATAGACATCAGAAAGTTATGAATTCTTCTGCTGTTTGCGAGATGCCTGAGAGACAAGCTCACGATTCTAAATCGAAACGTAAAAGTAAAGCAAGCTGTTCGTAACGCCCTATGCAAGTATATTATGGAAGCAATATATAACTTGGAGCTAGGGACATGGTATTCAACCCAAAGTATTGATACTGTACTACATGAGTAGCATTGGTTAACTAGTATTGTACTCATAAAAAAAAGAACACGATACCAAAAAGTATCGATACTTATTCCGTAACCCTATTGAAATCCGAAAGCTGTCGGGTCTACCGTCGCGCTAAGTGTGAAAATAAATTTTATAAATAATAAATTATTTTAAACTCTATTCTGATGAAACAGTACAGTAATTAGGAAGTCACGGGGAAACTTAATTGATTGATTATCTTAATCTACTTATAAAATTTTATTTTGTGAATATTTGAAAAGTTCCTGTAAAAAGATTTTTCTGGAAGATCATTTCTACTTATATTCCCGCTCAAGGCGTGAACCTAGTGGACACTCAAACCTGCATTGTTTAACCTGAAAACAAAATCTTGTATATAAAGAGAATATTACCACTAACACCAAAGTCGCGTCGGAGATCAAACTTTAAAAAAAAACGGATTTATATTTAGCTAACTTCACTATACATACGCCTATTATGACAAGTTAGAAGTTCGTCGATGTCTCTAACGTAGGTACCAGACTTAAGGAATATCGTAAATAAATTGGTGTGTTCCAATCAGGAATTAAACCCGGTAAATCTATGGTCCTTACCGCTAAACGGCAAATTAAACAAAATTACATTAATTAAGTTTAATTTATTTACAACAGAACAGAAACATATTATAGAGAAAATGTGTTGCGTTTAAAAAAAAAAGTATAGAATTCTGATTAATTTAAGCTTTGTATTGAAATTAGATCTTTGCTAAATAATGTTATTATTTATTTTAAAAAATATCATCTAATAAAATTAATAATATGGATACGTACTAAGTCCTCGTGGAACGGTGGAAAGAACGCAGGCTGCATTTCTCTGCTGAAGTGCAATACAGATTCTTTGAGCGAAGATGTCACCCGATGATTCGACAAGACGAGGGGTCAACTAAGGTATAAAAAAAAATTTTGGTGCTTGAACTCATTGGGCAGTTTTTTTTCTTTTTTGTGCGTTAATATTATAATTGTATAAAGTCAACGTCTGTTTTCATCTGTGGTCCTTAAACAAACTATAGATCTAGGTATAATTTTTGTGTTGCGATTTCGCATTCAGGTTTGTGTTAACCGTTAGTTTTACTGTTTTTAATATAAACACAAGTCATAATAACTGAGCATTCCTCATAATATTAGGGGAAACCAGCGGCTGTAATAACAGTTCACTGGATTTCTTTCCTTGAAAAAGTGCATTAAGAATTCAAATGGGTGACTCTGGGACGATATCATTTCCATAAACCAAGCATTTTGTTTTAATGAAATAATGCAATACCTAATCTTTTTCACAATGGTTTATTTTTACTTACAATTCGAATTCACTCAATATTGCAACATTGTTAAAAAAAAATAGAGAGGAGAAAAACTGACATCAACTACTAAAAACCGACATCAGTCGTACTACTATGCTGGTCTAACAAGATTTTTACACTTCGCCTTAGGGACTTCAGGTTATACGAGTGGGGAAAATGGGAAAACATTCCACGTCTTCAGCGTGCGACAGATGTAAGCGTCTCCAAATTTATTGGTATGTGTAGAGATAGTGGCTATGGTATGTGGATATATATTTTGGCCTGTGCGTGTGTGTGGATGGCGTCAGTTGATCCCATTATTGGACCTCGCGTTCCGCTTACCGTATATAAAAAATAATCTTGTATAAATTAGCAGTATTCCTTAACCAATAAATAATTGAATTTTCTCGGTCAATTGTCGATAAGATATTGTTGGCAGGAATCGAACCCCTTCACATCCAAGATTATCGCCATGGAGATGGGAGAAAAATGTATTCTAATTACTTCTAGTTATCGAACAGAACAGGCTTAAAATTTTCCAATTATAGAAGGCGTAATTCAACTTCCGTCTTCTTCCTAAGTGGTATTAATAATTACAATTCCGAGTTTAATAAATTGAAAAGTGCCAGACATCTATCTGTTTCGGGAGCCGCGCCGAATGCCCATCGATTCGTGATTTAATTGAGTAAAGTTGTCGTAAAAACATAGACGTATATATTTTTTTTTCCACTGCCAGCACCTCGTAGTATCGATTGTAATCGTAAAGACTGATCTTATCGGTGTAAAATTTTAATGGACATTATTTATCTTATATGGGGATTTGGGCTAAATTGTATTCAAAGTTATATATGCATTTTTGAATAAATTATTTTAACAAAAACTTTTTAAGTAGCAAAAACCCTTTATTCTTTATATTTAGGTGTGCAAATTGTTTAAAACATCATGACAGCTCTAGTACTAAAGGACTTGATTGAAATAAAAACTATATATTTAATTTTCCAAATAATTTAATCAAATCAAGCACAACACTTGGATATTGTAAATACATTTTTATTTACAGTTTATAATTATTCAAACTATAAGATAACTATAAAATAACCAGCATCCAGGTGGACCCATCATATCAGGTATACCATAAATTTTAACTAAAACACAGTTGCCATAAACAAGTTTATGCTTAAAACTAGGTATTTAAAATTAATTCGTGGCTATAAAGAAGCCGCGGGCAGCTTATAGACTAAAATAAATTACGTATGTCAAGTTAATAATTAATTCGTGGCTCTAAAGAGGATGTGTTAGCAATAATAATTGCACATTTAATATACAATGTGGAACTACTATTTACATTTTTTTATCATCACAGCACAAGTAGTACAAAAATAGCCCAAAATGGATGATATCATTTATCGATTAAAAGTCGATTTATAAATACATAAAATATCCATTTTGTTGTTTGTGTAGAAACAGCAAAGACATACGTAAGCATACGTGTTTTAAGATCTAGACAGAAAGATCCCGAGTTGTTTTATGTATTATTGGCCTGTCCATATATTATATGTCGTTGGGTAGAATGTAGCGGGTTCGAGCTGGCGGCGCGAGATAAAAGGATCGGTGACAGCTGAGCCGAGTCACATGTTCTCTAATCGCTCATCCCAACGTCATCTCCTTTGTTATTTTGTTATACAGAATTTTGCATCAAATTCGTTCCGCTGATTTAAATGAACGACTTATAGTATAAAGGTGGGTTTAGACCAAACCAACAAAGAGCTAGAGCCAAAACAAGAACGGTGGATTTTCCCCGCATAGGCGTATCTCTCCCGACTTGTTTACAATGCCACAACCGGTGTTGCTGAATCCCATTCCGAAAAGGATATTGAACTTAATACCCCCTCTCCTACTAAATGGTCAATCACTTATTCTACTCTGTCTCTGATGGCATAATTATAAGTTATATACTATATATTAATAAGTATTTAAGTAGTCTATGTATACATACTATTTATGTAGTTTATTCAAATTTAAAATAAGGTTAAAATTGCACCCCACATATTATACTGTCTCACTCTCCCAAAGGTTAGCTGGTAGAAAAAGCCGAAATGGCTTTAAGTTCGCCTTTGTACATACTTTTAAGTTAAAGTGCAATAAAGTATTTTAATAATAATAATAAGGCACAGGACAAGCCTTAACTAACTTAAATGTAAATTTACCAAAGAAATGGTTGAATTTTTGGGCTATGTTATAGATGCATACATGGCTAGTAAAGTGGAATTAATAATGTTGGTACCAGAACCTAAGAATATCAGAGAACTACAAGCCTTCCTTGGTTTATACTATGTTTATGAGCCCCTAGAACACAGCGTCTAGACCTCTACTGCTAGAGATGGGCCTTCCAGAACATATATGTATCTGGAGAATTTGGCCTACACTCGCCACGCTGGCCAGACGGCTTGGCGAGGGTATGATGTCAATTTTTATGATAATTTACTAACGATTCCACAAGTTGGTATTAGTGAAACCGGGACCGACTTAACATGCTTTCTGAGCCACGGGAACGGTGGTGTTATAAATCTATGACAAATGTACGTTAGAAAAGTGTATTTATCATTGGTACATGCCGGGTGGGTTTGAGCCGACCTTTGTAGGGTTTAAGGAACACGTTCTTACAACCGAGCCACCACCGCCACCAATAAGTACAATACCACATAAGGCTACAATATAGGAGCCATTGCATAGACCGCTTGATAAAACACATAATTGCAGTGGACTATGTCGGGCAAAATTCTTTTGATACTGCCAAACACTTTGTCATTTGATACAACATTAGTACATTATGATTTAAAGAAACTAATCAAACACCCACTTTTACATAATATTACATTTTGTAAACTTGACACCAAGATTGGAAAGAATACCAACGAGCAATAATGAGAATAAGTAATCGAATTCTTGCACGTGCTCGATCAATGTTACGATCAAGCAAACCAGTGTATACTTATTTATCAAACTAAAACACACAAAAATAATTTGATGAACGCATACGCTCGTTTAACCCTCCTTTATATTTAGAATTTCAGTGTTAATTTGGTGCTTTTACTAGCGCACTAAAATAAAGCCCCTAATGCCGACTAGTTGATACCAATGTTTCGCTGACTTTGACAACTTTTGTCTTCAATAATAATTAGTATATTATATTATTAAAAATATCCCGTCATATGAATACATAGTGGTACAACCGTTCCGCGCCGTCACTTCCGCTGCATTTTGTGGCGCATTTAATAAAGTGCGCTAGACCAAAACATTAAAATGTGCTTTAAATTTTTGCCGATTTTCATAAATGGACAATATCACTATCGCTACATTTTTTAAAACAAAGTCCTTCCCGTGTTTGTCTGTCTGTTCGCGATAAACTCAAAAACTACTGCACCGATTTTTATGCTGTTTTCACCAATGGATAGAGTGGTTCTCGAGAAAAGTTTAGTATATAATTTGTTAAGTTTTTTGTATACATTAACGATATTTGTTGGAGGAATTCGAAAAAAATTAACGATAACGCCGTCTAAACCCTTTGAGATATAACAAAATAATGTAATTATAATAATAATAATAAAAATTCTTTATTGCACAAAAACTAAATGTATTGTGGAATTGTGTATCTTATATAGGTCTACAGAAAAGTCCACGGGCATATGTCTATCTTTTAAGGATAACATACTTAATACATTTTAATACTTCAAAAAATGGGCAATTATAAAGCTGTAATTAGAAAGCTATTTACACAAATACGGTATCATTTTTAATACATTATTTGTCTTCAGCATTTCACGAAGATTCGTTTTTCCCTTTACACCATGCAAATTAAATGAATACCTTAGGAGATATAGCAAAATCGAATAATGTGCAACGAAATTAATTTTCTGCCGCCGCGGGCAAAGCCAGGTAAAACGGCTAGTATAGTATAGAAAAATGTCACATAAAACTGATAGATTAAAAAACGAGTCTTGGCTTAATTTGAATCCGTTGCTTTATTAAAAGCGTGGTTTTCGCAAGTCGTTAATTAATATTTATTTAATAATAGTAAAAATAAAATGACCGTATATTGTCACGTTATGCGGGACATCAAAATAAAACAAAAGAATTTAAGCAAATGAAGTTAATATATTAAGTAAGATGAAGTTAACAGAGCAAGAGAATCTACAATTATATAAAGGGAGGGTCGTAAGCCAAAACTTAGCCCTATCACTCTTTATGCATCCGTTGACCGTACGTAGGGGTACCTTCCCTCGGAGAGCCTGAAGATGGGGACCCAGAGAGCGCTGCCGATCCTATGCGGACAACGAGGCGTCACGGGGATCCTGGGCAGCGGGGTTATCTTCTTAAGAGAGGTCCCAGCTCTAAAGTCCAGACATAAAACCCTGGAACGCACGGGGAACACGCGTTACGTTCCATCTCCAAATCGACCACCACTTCAGTCTACACCAAGACAAGATACCAGATAGATGGTGAGACTGCAGCGGTGGTGCACAAAATAAATTAAAGTCACTGCACGTGGTCATGAAGTGACCGCGTACTATTTTCTATTCGATACTTACCCAAGCTCAGGGGGTGACAATATCTCGCAGAAGAGAAATGTGATAAATATATTGGTTTATAATAAAAGTAATAATTGTATTAATCAAGGCTCGTGCGAAGCAGCTGTTGTAGCGAGAATGAAAAAGTGAATCCGTCTGACAGTTGTTTTCTTAAAAATGGTGTGAGGCAAAGGATGTCGTTTGCAGCCGAAAACGTTCATCCTTGGTCATTGTCGATAATAATCGCTACAATATATCATATATAATAAACCAATCAGCTACAATCCTTAAGAGCTATTTACATTAGCAGCAGCAATTTAGTATCGGAAATTATTAGCGTAAATATTTACATGTTATTTTAGCAACGAGCTACATAAATGAAATGAACGCAATTCTCGAAGTTGCTAGTAATTTGTTCAAACTGTAAATGGGTTGATTTAATAAACCAGTTCACAGAATCCCTGTTTCAATTTGTATAACAAATCCATTTCGCTGATTACGCTCCTTTTACCTATAGTTGGGTTGTTATCATTATTTCATTGTTTTACTTCTGTGCTGTAGTTCAACAAAAACGCCATTATACTAATATTTAAAAAAATAAGATTTTTCTGTCTGTTGGTAGTATAATTGAGTAAAGTAAAGTATCATTACGACCGTTTCCCTTCCGGGGTGGTCAGAAACCACGCTTATAAATAAGCGGATTCATATTTAGCCAACTTTACTATATAGGCCAATTATGACAATTGGCAAGCTCGTCGATGTTTCCAGTGTACCAAACTTGAAAAATATCACAATTAAATAATAATTAAATGTATTTATTTACATTAATAAATATTTTTGTGTCCCGTCCAGGAATCGAACCCGGTAACTCCGAGTCTAAATCCACGAATTTAACCGCTACACCACGGCGGCAGTTAAGTATAATAGAGTGTAGTTTTAATGCCCTACAGAGGCGAGCAATTCAGATAGTGCACCCAAAAAGCTCATGTTACCCACTAGCATAGCCAGGTGGAAGATAATTAAGGCGCCATACTTATAGGTATAGCTTCTAAATATATAGAAATAGTATTATATCCGAAATTCGGTATTTGAGCTCGCAACAAATCAACTGCGCACGAAAATTTAAAAATATTGTGTATTATGTTAGTAGTTTACCAGGTTGTATAGTTCGCTTGAAGCAACAATAGCCGCCATGTTGAATGACTTGAACCAAATGTAAAATTAATTAATTAATGACAATGTTATTACGTTTATTAAATTTAGACCGCCTCCGTGGTCTAGTGGTAACAAACGTTGCCGTGAACTCGAGAGGTCGTGGGTTCGATTCCACCGGGGACAAGTTGTACATTGTATAATTTGTCTCGGTCTGGGTGTTTATATGTATAATATGTATATATTTACAAAAAAAAAAAGTATAATATGTAGTTTATCAACCATCTAGTTTCCGTAACACAAGCCTTGTAGCTTACCACAGAAACTAGATGGCGCTGTGTGACCTGTCTGGAAATATTTATTTTATTTATTTTTATCTATTAGGTGGCGCCACTTTCTATGTGAACCGAAATTTTACAACTTATTGTTCCCAGTTTCGACCCCCTGAGTGGACGACACCACAGACAGTGTCTGAAACTCTCGAATCGCTGCAGCAGCTTCGCCGAGACGTGGCCTCCCTGGGCATTTCTACAAGCTATGACGTGAGTGTTCTGAAAGGATCCATAACCTTATCCCTTCTTTATGATTCCGCAACCGAACCACACGCATAGACGTATTAGGTAAGGCAACTAATATAAATTTGGAGACTCTTACATCTATCGCACGCTGATGATATGGAATGCTCCCTAAGCCAGTGTGTTTCTCCATTCCTATAAGTAACCTGGAGTCATTCAAGCGAAGTATGTAAAAGCATCTTGATAGGTCGAATGGTAAGGTCAGATGTCGGTCGTCAATGGCCGGCACCACTTGTTGATATTCTTGGGCATATGTTCTTGATGCAGTCTACTACAAGGTTGAAACCGGGTCAAACAGCTAGTTAATTATTAAATACTGACTGCGAACTTTAAAAAGTTTTATTAATTAAGTAATATTGGAGTCTTTTTTTGTTTTTAACGTATAACTTGTTTCCCAACTTGAGCAGTATGGACTTGATTCAATCTAATATTTAAATATATTTCTTGATTTTGTAAAAAATAACATGTTTAGTGAGCTATAAGTTTTTTTTAAACATATTTCAACGAGATTATTAACAATAATTGTATGTTTAATCTTCGGGGTTCGTATATTTCTGCTACGAATGAAAAACCGTTAAATAAAATGAGATTAAATTACTGAAATTTCATTGTGCCTAGGAATAAAATATTAATTAAGAATGCATCGATAATGATCATTCAATTACCAAAAGACTACAACACTACTTTATGGAACGTCACTATGTCTGTGAAATGGCCGGCATGCGCTTACTCTATATTGCCTCAATTTAATCATTAATATAGATTTATTTTAACACCCGGCAAGAGATTTGGGTTGCAATAATACTTTTACATTAGCTATAGGTGTGGAGTATTACATAAAGCATATGCCATTAATCTTTACCGTCCCAAGCGTTGCACAGTGCGAGCTTGAATAGGTAATATTAGAAAAAGCGCTAGTTTCATTCGGCCCTTCAATGCCCTTCTTCCGCTCCGATGACCGAAAAATTCGCGATAAGACCAGGGATACGGTCCAATATGCCCATTTCTTTTTACTATATTACGCAACGACCTCTGAACTCTTATAGGATGTTTCCTCAATTATTATATTCGCACAAAATTATAGAAAATAGTAAAATTATATAAAAAAAGTAATTATTATTATTTAATACAAGGTGGCAATGCGATTTTACTCTATATTTACTTGTACATACATATACATATCTTCACGCCAACTCCCTTGCGGGGTAGGCAGAAACAACTGAGCGCCACTTGACACGATCGCGACATACCTCTTTCGCTTCGTCGACATTCATTAACCTCTTCATACATGCCCTTTTGTTACGAAGGCTTTTTAATGCACCTTCAGCCAGTGTTTTATTTATTTGATCGTGATATGTGAGTCTCGGTCTGCCAGTATTTACTCGAAATAAGTATAATTTATTATTGCTATTGAAAGAGTGTCAATAACTGTATAAATTATTACTAATGGAGATTAATAATAAATACCAATACGTTTTGTTACAACAAATAAATAGATATATGATTGAACACTGATCCCAGCGGTAGTGTCTGTATTACCAGGATCAGTCCCTCAGTACAAAACAAATAAATCATATATGCAACAGGGAGAAAAAAGCAAAGTTATACATATTTAAAGTTATTGAACTAAATAAAATAAAAAAATATGTACCTTCTAAAAACTAACATTGTACAAAAAAAGAAACAAAATAGTAATATTTAACTAATACTATATTAACAACAAACTTTTATCTTGGTAAATGCAATCATTAGGCAAAAAAGTCTGAGAACTGTACTACCACAAATGCATACCTAAACGCAGCAGTCATCGCATTTGTATTTTTATAAGAAGTCATATGCAACGTCGCGCCTATCCGAACTACTCTCATTTTCAATTCATTAGATTACAAAATGCGATGATTGCGGCGAGTGCGGCTTGGTCTAAGTAGTAGTAAATAGTCAAAGATACGTACCTTTACTGGTCTGTTATCTGATTAAAATCAACTTTTTATATAATAAGCCGAACCTAATATGGTCAAGGCTTTTTTTAATTTATTTATAATTTAGACCAAAATAAAAACATCCTGTATTATTACACTAGTTGATAATGTCGCTTATAAAGTATTGTCAAACCTAAGGAACTGCAATCTAAACTTTTTACCGTTGCTCTAGTTAGCGTATTTTATTATATAAAATACGTGGTGCGGTGGTGACTCGGTTGTAAGAACGCGTTCCTTAAATCCTACAAAGGTCGGTTCAAACCCACCCGACGTGTACCAATGAGAAATACACTTTTCTTACGTACATTTGTAATAGATTTACAATACAACCGTTCCCGTGTCTCGGAGAGCACGTTAAGCCGTCGGTCCCGGTTCCACTAATACCAACTTGTGGAATCGTTGATAAATTGTCATTAAAAAATGACATCATATCCTTGCTAAGCCGTCTGACCAGCGTGGCGAGTGTAGGCCAAATTTTCCAGATATTGTTCTGGAAGCCCCATCTCTAGTGTAGGTCTAGGACGCTGTATTCTAGGGGCTGTAATGAAAAAATGATAAATGAAATTATATAAATTCGGTGAAGGTCGCTCTTCAAATGTATATTGTACTATAAGTGAACCTTTTTTTTTTCATTATAACCAATTTTGACAAATAAGTATTATTTAATATGACAATGTTTCTTTTTAGCAGCTATAATTTTATTGTATTATTTATTGTTGATTTTAGTTGTTTGTACTGTAATGCATCAAATACACACGCCTTTTCCAAGAACATAAGCCATTCCATTATATTAAAATTTTAGAAATAATAAAGTATGATACGAGGGGCGTTCAAAATATTCTCGGTATGTGGATAAAAACAAACAAGTACGAAAAGTTTGATATTTTTATTTTTCAATATACTCCCCCCCTATGTTCATACACTTATAAGATCGATCAATTATTTTTTTTAATCCCTCATAAAAATATTTTTTATCTTTGGTGTAAAAATGCTCCTCCACGGCCGTCTTCAACGCTTCATCGTCAGAAAATTTATTTCCACGCAGATCCTTTTTAAGATTGGGAAACAAAAAGAAGTCGCTTGGGGCTAAGTCCGGACTATAGGGTGGATGAGTAACAGTTTCAAACCCACATTCAACAATAGCTGCCTTGGCAATATGAGCAGTATGGACAGGGGCGTTGTCATGCAGAAGCAGAACACCTTTGGTTAACTTTCCTCGCCTCTTTTCTTTGATCGCATCTCTTAATTGACGTATAACGTTAGCGTAGTACTGCCCTGTGATATTTACACCTTTTTCTTTATAATCGATAAGCAAAACTCCTTCACAATCCCAAAATATTGTGGCCTTGCCAGCTGACGGGATTACCTTGAACTTCTTGGGAAGAGCTGAACCCTTAATGTGCCACTGCATGGACTCCTGTTTGCTCTCTGGGTCATAATGATGAACCCAGGTTTCATCTCCAGTAACTATTTTTTGCAGCACCTCATCGGGATTTTCACCACACAGGTCGATAAAGTCTGAACAGCAAGCCACACGCATATCCTTTTGAAGAAGCGTCAGCATTCGCGGAACCCATCTTGCACTTACTTTTGACATATTAAGATGGTCATGTATAATGTCATGTACGGTACCAATAGAGAGATTGGTTACTTGAGCTATAGATTTAACCTTCACTCGGCCGTCTTCCAATATAAGTTTTTCCACTTTATCAATATTTTCTTGTGAGGTAGCCACTACAGGCCGGCCAGGTCTAGGGTCATCTTCAATACTCTCCCTTCCACGCTTAAATTCGCTTGACCATTTTTGAATAGTAGATAAAGAAGGAGCAGACTCACGGTAAACACAATCCATTTCCTCTTTTATGGTTTTTTGATTTTTACCCTGTTTTGTCAAGAATTTTATGACGGATCGGTGCTCTAATTTCGTTAAAATTGTTAATTCGCTCATGGTGTTCATGTTTGTTCGGCAATTGCAGAAAAACAAAAGAACATCTCGGTTCCAATTTTACTTTTTTTTAATGTCAATGGATGAATCTTAGCGGCCAGTAACAAATATATATATAAAAGAGGTTGTAACGTATCAATACCGAGAATATTTTGAACGCCCCTCGTAGAAGTATATTTTATTGAAATATATAAAATACACTTAGAATACATTTAGCAAAAATAAAAACGTAAAACTTAATATTAGGTATGTTAAATATAAAAATCAAAGAAGAATTTAAAACTCATAAAGTACCTATTTAAAATAGATCTACCAGCACATGCATAGCGACAATATTCCCGCGTGTAAGTGCATAATGCAACATATTTGTGCTATGACTAATGCAGAAGAAATAAATTATAATAAATTATTTTAAGGTCTCGGCCCACCGAATACGTAATTCATTCATTCCCATATAATACACATATACATGTACGTTTTACCCGATCCAGGTCTTGAACCTTAATTACGGTAATTGGGTATCCAAATATTTATTTATAGAACTCGATGTAAAAAATTAACAACCAGAACAAAGCACCTGAAAAGGCGGGTGACACGAAAGCGGAATAGGTTGGCAGCCATAATTTGACGGGTGAACCGGCGAGGGCGTGGAAATCCCATTATAAACGAGGGCTCCGTGACCGCATCACCTACGATTTCCCTTGATATCGATATTGTTTTTATGTATTTCAGTAATTCTTGTCTCGAATTGTTTATTATGTTACTCAGAAAAACGTGTTTATTTTCGTACTACGTATGTTTTATACAGTGTTCTAACATTTTTTTATTTTCTTAAATTGCCTGTATATTACTGAACTGATTTCAACAATATTCCTCCGGTACTAGTACTAGTTCCTTGGTACCTAGAGATGTACAATATAACCCTACCTCAAAGACATTAAATATAGGTATAACAAGTTGGGGCAAGAAGCCAAACGCCACGAAAATTAATAATTAAAAAACATTGTTTCAAATTAATTGGTGTATGACAGTGTTTTGTGACTATTATGGTCGTGTTCGAAGTACACTTTTAATTTTTGTAGTATCATGGACAATATACCGAACTGCATACTTCGGGAATGTAAAAACGTTCTTCTTCGACAAGAGAAGAAGAATATTTTGATGTAAAAAAAATATAACAAGCATTGTGTATGAAAACAATAATCAATTCCCGTTCTTATCTTATCTTGATCTTATATTTAATCTATTTGCCTTACCGCGAACTGAAATTTTTTTGCCAATCTCTTTATTACACGTTACTGTGTCAAAAAACTTAGCTACGAATTTCTGTTTATTTTTCGCTTTTTAATAGTTATGTAATAGATAAAACATCATTTCCAAAGTAATATAATTTTTATAACATTAGACTTAAATATTTCGCTTCTATTACTTGCTCCAGTTAGAACTTTTGTAAAGCGAAAAACTTTGCTTTCCGTTTTAGAAATGTTATGAAACCAGTAAGGTCTGTACTCTTAATACCCGGTAACAAGACACGGTGGTGGTAGAGCTAGGCTGAAGCATGCTCGGAGATTATTTAGCATTGCTCATGTTTTTAAAGGTTTTAAGTACTCGTATTTGCCAACGCGTCTATTGTCTTGACGTAAGATTTATTTACGTAATTTTGGTTGAACTTAAAAATATTCTATGTTTATAAAGGGAACCAGGTTTAACACAGAGCAAACTGTGTCACGATCTTAGCCTTAGGCCGCTCTCACATTGCATCCGTTTTCGTCCGACAATCGCCCATGAGAATACTCACGAAAACGCACGAACGCTCACAGTGGATGCGAGTTAGTCGCAAGTATGTATAGTTCCGACACGACGCGGACGTCTTAATTCGCCAGTCTTACTTGGTTTCGGGCGGCCTGTAGTCTTAGGTCTACACTCACTTAAGCGATAAACTAGCCAGACGTAAATTTTTCATTTTGGATTCTTGTTCGATAGCTAGTTAGTAACTTAATCTAGGCGTCATCTAGTTGCTTATTATGGCAGTAATCGTGCTTTGCCTTCCTATAAACTTAAAGAACTTATGTTCTGAATAGACCTACGATCATAAATTAGTGAGTTTTATTTATGCTTTATTGATAACAATTTTCTTATTTTCACGACTTTTTTGAAGAATATCTGGTAGGAACCTAAAGACTAAAATTCAGATTTCACCAATTGAAATTTAAGGATTCGAGGAATTAGATGAATAGAATGTGAGGATGGAGCAGGTATGTTTGAAGGTACTTTAATGATAATATATTTAGATTAAATTGAAGTATATATATATATATATATATATATATATATATATATATATATATATATATATATTGACCGCCTCCGTGGTCTAGTGGCAACAAACGTTGCCGTGAACTCGGGAGGTCGTGGGTTCGATTCCCACCGGGGGCAAGTTGTATATTGTATACTTTGTCTCGGTCTGGGTGTTTATATGTATAATATGTATATATTTACAAAAAAAAAGTATAATATGTAGTTTATCAACCATCTAGTTTCCGTAACACAAGCCTCGTAGCTTACCACGGAAATTAGGTAGCGCTGTGTGATCTGTCTGGAAATATTTAATTATATTATTTTATATAAGTATTGAGTTATAATATACAACGTCAAGCTCTAAAAAAATCTTTGCAATCCATTCACCGTATCGGTGACGGGTCCTACTTGTGTAAGGAATAATAGTTTGTCGGTCGTCTATCACACTTCCTATCCACTATTCTGCTTTTCTCTCTACCTAACTAACTATATGATTCTTCTAACACCGTCATGGAATCTCTAGTTGCATTCGACGTATTTGTGAGTTAAGAGTAGAGGCCCCGCTCTCAGGCTAAGAGTCTACATTCATGTGTATTTCTTTGTATGCTAGTTACAAGTTGGACGGCGCACACGTTTCCAGCGAGTATTACTTTTCCATTTCCCAGTGACAGCCAGCTATAGCGATTCCAACTTTACCAATTGCTTCCTGACGGCATTGCTCTTACATTTATGTTAAAACCTAATCGATTTCCTATTTCAAGATGGTGTTGTAATATGATCTACTACTTTTTGCTATTTCATAAAGTAATTACCTATCGAATTTACACATAACAAGACTAAAAATATTGATTCAAGCAATAAAAAACATAAATTAGTGTTTATTTATGTATTATTTTTAGTAATTTATTGCAACTTTATTATTCATATAATATCCCTACAATAAGCGTGGAATCTTGATAACACTCGCCTAGTGGGAGGTGGAGGATAAAACAACGAATACGGTGTTGCATCTTTTATTTTATATGGGAATAAAAACAGACATACAGTAAATATTACTTACTAAATATTAGGTAAATAAGTGGTAAGCAACAGACAACGGAGAATATGATTTTATAGAAAATTGTGTATAATGACCAACATCATTAAGCAATAAGCGAAACTACTACTACTGTTACTAGCATCAGCCTGTATCTGTCCACTGCTGGATATAGGCTTCCCTCAAGGCTCTCCATTTTATCTACATCTTCCAACAGGACCACTAACAATATTTTTCAGGTCATCCGTCGACCGATTACGTCTTCCCGTACGTGGCCTCCACTCCAGAACCCGTCTACCCCAACAGATATCGGTTCTGCGACAGACACTTCAGCTTACTAACTTTAAAGGCTATGTCAGTAAATTTTGTTCTCTGACGGATGTCAATATATCGGACTTTATCCATCTAAGAAATATCGAGCATAGCTATCTCCATAGCTCGCTGAGCGACTTTAAATTTGTGGACCAGACCTACTGTCATTGTCCACGTCTCTGCTCCGTAGGACAATACTGGAAGAACGCATTGGTTAAATACTTTCGTCTTCAAACGCAGTGGTACTCGTATGTCCGATAAGAAGATGTGGTGCAACTTCCCGAATGCTGTACATCCTAGCTGAATGCGTCTATCGGTTTCTTTGCTGAAGTTTGCTAAGTATTGTATAGTCTGTCCAAGGTGGACGTTTGCACAACTTCGAGAGTAGGGCGCGGATTGGTCTCGGTATGGGATGATCGATACTATAGCAAAAGCAAATATCAGTATCATCCCGACCGTTTCCCTTTCGGTGTGGTCAGAAACCACGCTTATAAATAAATAAATAAATAAAAATCTTTATTGACACATTTTTTTCTTCTACCTAATATATAAATGTGCTCTGTCTCCTGGACTAGTCTGATGAAACAGACTGTGTTCCAGAAGACAAGTGCTCTTCGTTAAAGTTACATAATATATGACAATAAAAGACGAAAATAATAAAAGCAAAAAACAACACATAAGCAAAACATAAATATAAAAAAAAAAAAAAATGAAAGGCTATAAGGGGCAGAAATAATATTTAAAAATCAAATAATAAACAAAGCTATAATATGACCAATAATTAGTTGGATATTTAGATAATATTTTATTCATTTAATTTCTTTTAGAAGACATTCGGTTTCGTCATAATTAAGAGACATAAGCCATTTGTTTAATACTTTCTTGCACAATGATTTGGTTAGTGGGTATATATTTAATTTACTATTAACTTTATTATATATTTATATAAATAAACGGATTCACATTTAGCCAACTTTACTATAGGCCTTTTATAACAAGTGGCAAGCTCGTCGATGTCTCCAGCGTACCAAATGTATTTATTTACAATAATAAATATTTTTGTGTCCCGACCAGAAATCAAACCTGGTACCTCCGAGTCTAAATCCACGGACTTAACCGCTAGACCACGCAGGCATATATATATATGTGAAATTTAAAATAACAATCTATCTACAAATTGCCTTTAGTGTATCTAAAGCTTTAATCCTAAATAATAATCCATATCCATGTACTTATTGTAATAGGTATATCGCTTTATATTATAGTCTGTGTAATTCAATTAACTTATTGAAAATTTCCTTTACATCGCAGCTTAGAAAACTTTGCCTTACAGTATTGGATTACACTGTATAGGGTTGCAGTTGCGATAAAATAAATAAATCTCGAGAAATGAATACCGCATGAATTGAGTGTAGCACACCAACAAACACATTTTTGAATTAAAATTTAAATCGTATTGTTACTTGTTATAAAAAATGGGTTGAACCCAGGAAAACCGGCTAAATCCTGTCCCAATCGAAAGGTGACTCAAAAAAAAGGTGAGTGTTTGGTGGACCGGTGCTGGTGTCAATACTACAGCTTCTTAAGGATCAGACGATTACGGTTTGCATTGCTATTTAACAACTGAGACTGGTCAATCGCTCTAACCCACTACTGCTTTAGGACATTGCTAGACCTCACACTTCACGACAGACGGTCGCTAAATTAAAGGAGCTGGAATGTCTCCGACACCCGCTATGCTCCCCAGGCCTTGCTCCAACAGATTACCACTTTTTTCGCAATTACGATAATTGCTTGCAAGGGAAAAAAATCAATTCGGATAGGACAGTCCAAACCGCCTTCAAATATTTTATTGATTCTCGCTTCCACTATTTTTTCAATGAACTCAATGAACTACCTATAACATACATATATTCACGCCAAATCCCTTGCGGGGTAGACAGAGACAATTGAGCGCCACTTGTGTGATAGGTGAGTTTTGGTCTGCCAGGGCCTCTTTTACCCACAACTTTCGCATTATATATCTGGTTCGTCAATCTCTCTTCGCTCATCCTTTTAACGAACCATCGGAGCATGCCTTTCCTTATTTTTGTCCCTATGCTTTCTTTCATACTTACCTATAAAATACTAAAATAAATACTAGGAACATAGATAATAATGGTTTATAAACCAATGGTTTACTTTTTCCATACAAAACATCTGTATGTAAGTACCTATAAAATCATTTATATAATAATGTTCCGTTTATGAGTAGTAGGTAGCCCTAGCGGTGTTCCCGCTATCTTCCTTGAAGCTCGCATGAAATTAATTGGATTTTTCCGTTTGCCAAGGCGCGTGGCTACGTGTGCAGTGTGAATAATAAGCAAAATAATACGAGTTCCGAGCAAATTCTTGAAAATGGCTTTATTGCGTTGCTGTTTCAATTAACTATCGTAAATACGGAGCTAACTGTATTGTGGTGCCGAACGATAATCGAATAGAATTTAAATTATGAAGCTATTTACTCTCGCGTGTGTACATGACACCTTTTATTAATTTGAGAAGTTGTATTTGCTTAAGTGTGTCGTGTGGGGGAACGGAATATCATACTTATTTTTTCTGGAGATAAAAATGCAAGTAGAATGTTATGTAGGTATTGTTTCAAGCGTTCACAGACAGACAGCGGAGTCATCCAGGCCCGGATGTTAAATTGGCCTGGGTTGGGGATGGGATAATCTCCCGTTTTCCCCGGCAGGATCTCGGTGGCTAACTACCCGTCGGTGATTCAACGCACCTTTGGTGCTGGGCGCTGTTCCTACTACAACACCGCCCTTGTGGCTCACGAATCTAGTCTTCTAGATTTGTCTACTTTAGTTCTTTTCGAATGTTGTTCATCATCATCATAACAGCCCCTAGAACACAGAGTACTAGACTAGACAGACACTAGACCTCCACTGCTGGAGATGAGCCATGTACGTAAGAAAAGTGTATTTCTTATTGGTACATGCCATTGGTTCGAGCCCACCTCTTCACGAGGTTAAGGAAGGCGTTCTTACGTGTATTTATTTAATTTTTGTAGATTTAGATGCGACAGTTGCGGGTTTGATTCCGGATTAGCTAGGTACATAACAATAAAAAAAATGGATGCTAATGGAGCGGATTTGGTCGGACCAGCGTACCGAGCTTCGGCTTTTCGGTCTCTTGCCAGCAAATGAATCAATCAAGCTTTCACTTTACCAGTTACAAAACGTTTCTCTAGGATATCTCCTCCTTTTCTGGCAATGTTTTCGAAGTACTGGAGTATCCTACAAAGACATATGATGGATAGCCTAGTCAATATGTCTAGATCGACACGTTAGTCCGATGCTCAGTCCACGAGATCCTTAGCATTTTTCTCCAACACCACATCTTAAAAGCATCGATACACTTTCGGTCGGCGCTTTTATATTACTAGCTGAACCGGCGAACTTCGTACCGCATGACAATCAATGAATATCGTGTTACTTATTAGCTGAACTAAATTTATGATTCTATGGAAGTAATACAATGAATATAAAATAAATATTTTGTTAACATTGTTTGACAGTTACGAAACCCACTTCTTGTATGGGAAAATGTTTTTTCTTTTTTAAAATTTTCCAATTTTATTTATAGTTTTTCTGCTATTCGTGACGGAGACAAACCAACAAATCAAAAACCGTAAAAAAAATGTCCAGCAGTTTTCGAGTTATAAGTGTTCTAACAAAACCGACTTTGTTTTATATATTAAGAAGATTTATTATGCAATCGACTATGTGTTCACATAACATATTCCCAAAGTTTCATCCCAATCGGTCAAGTAGTTTTGCAATGCATAGGGAACACACACACAGACATTCACCTTAATATATTTAGATCTGTATTATATTATGTATATATAAAATATATAATTATTTGTATATGTATATTATTGGCGATATATATTTATTGTTTATTAATTGATAAGTAGGTTAAATTAGTAATTTTCAAATCATAGTTTCTAAATTTTCGTGTACATGCACCTACACTCTCTTATCAGTCTCCCAAAGGTTAGCTGTTAGAAAATGCCTAGACATTAAGCTCGCCATATGCATTTAAATGCTTTAATTTATACAATAAATAATTTATCTATATATCTATTATGTATCATCTCCATATAGTGATATGGAGACAACCAGTGATCTAAATAGCCTGGGTTTCGTTTTTATGGAAATCGTCCTGTCCTTCCATATTTTGTCTAACTGAGACTTGGCGTTCTTGGCCATTCCGATGAGTCTTAAATTTTCAGTCTCGCACGATCCAGTTGGACGGTACTAATAGGCAAACAGCTACATTTAAAAGCAAATGATTCATAATAACATCGGGTGCGGTATACATTTCCAGAGCATTAGATCCAATTATACAAATAGGCAAATGTCACTTTGTATAAGGGCAGGAATGATTCCCAGTTTCACAGCTGAACTAACATTCCCTGTGCAAACAACGGCTCAAATTAATACTGACGCGTGTATTAACGCAAGACTGATTGCTAGCTTATTTATCAAATTAGTGCCCTATCATACGTTATAATTATAACCTAATTATGTGTAAACGAGCAGACTGATTTTGTATTTAGCAATTTAGGCATAAATTTAGTTGTATTTTAAAGTTTTTTATTATTCGAATACATTTTGTTGAATAAATAATTGGTTGCCTCCGTGGTCAAGAGGTTATGTCCGTGGATTTATTCAGGGAGGTACCGGGTTGGATTCCTGTTCGGGACACAATAATTTATTTATTTATTTATTTATTTCAAAACTTTAATGCACAAAGTACAAAAGGCGGACTTAATGCCCGAAGACATTCTCTGACAGCCAAACCTTGGGGACAAATTTGATCAAATGTAGGTGCAATCATAAAGATAATAAGAAAAATAAATAACTATTTAAATTAACAGCAATTTAATATATTCTTACTTACAATATATATGGAATAAATATTATAATATCGATACACTAAATACTAATACATACATATTAATATACATAAACATACATATATACTACTTACTAACACTGTGTGGAGCTATTTAGAAAGTGTGAAAACACCAGTTTTTTGAATAATGTTCTGGTAGTTGCTTGCCGTATGTTAACAGGTAGATTATTCCACAAATTAGTAGCAACAACTACAAAAGAGTTAGACACAAATGAAGAGTGATGAGACGGGACAGATAGAAGAGAGTTGTTAGCAGAGCGAAGGGATTTGTCATGGAAAGAAGAGAGATAGGCGAAATTGTCCTTGAGGTATTTCGGTGTCGTAGGCTCATTCAAGACAGAAAAAAGGAGACAAAGGGCTCGAAGATTTCTGCGACAACGAATAGGCAGCCACTTCAACTTAGCACGATATTCAGAGATGTGATCATATTTACGTAAACAATAGATAAACCGGATACATGCGTTCAGTAACCGGTCCATCTTATTGAGCAACATCTCCGACATATCAATGCTACACACGTCACCATAGTCGAGCAGAGGTAGGAGAAGGCTTTGAACAAGGGTTATTTTAGCTTTTAACGGCAGAAAGTTTTTAAGTTTATTAAGAGAGTGCAGTGAAGCAAAAATTTTACCACTCGTCTTGGTAACCTGGGCTGTCCAGCTTAGATTGGAATCTAGATAAATACCTAGATTCTTCACCTCGCTGGAATACGCAATTGGGACGTTATCAAACCGAATTTATTTGTGATTCTATTCGAGATTGGTATGCTAGAAACATCGACGAGCTTGCCACTTGTCATGATGAGTCTACGAGTATTGTAAAGTTGACTAAATGTGAATTCACTTCAATAAACGCGTGGTTTCTGATCACTGCGAAAGGGCTAAGGTTATGATGATACTGATACGGACTGATACTGAAATAATTTATCATACTTTAATGTAATGTCACTTATTGGCTTTTGAGCGCGTCATACCGGCAGAGCAGTTATGCTCAGTGTAAATAAATATTAATTCCAAATATATTATAACTCCTGACCATAGGTTTCATTATCATCAGCCTGTGACTTTCCACTGCTGGACTCATCAAGGCTCACCTTTGTACGCTGTCATTTGTTACCCTTATCCAACTAACACCAGCAATATTTTTAGATGACATCATCATATAAATAATAATGATATAAAATGATATTGTAAAAATATGACTTGTAAAAGTGCAAAATAAATCCCTTTTTATTATACTATACCTACTTGCAAAATAAACGAATTGAATTGAATTTAGTTGAATTGTATTATTTTATATTATTATGTAAACCATACAGCACTTAACATTATTATTAACAGAATGGTAACAATTTGCCTTTACAGGTTCACACTAGTAGCATGCATTTAGTTTTTATACAATTATGTAGCGAAATAAAGAGAAACGCACTGCCGATAGATAGCCCAAACCCATAAATATATACTTTTTATTTTATTATATTACTATTTAGTTCATTATAGTATTTATTATTGTAATTTAGATAATATTTCATATTTATTACGTAATCATATTTCTCTAATTGCACCTACCTTACGTCTTTAATGTTCTACGGTGTCCCTAAGGTTGGCTGTCAGAGAATGTCTAGCGACATTAAGTCCGCCCCTTGTACATATTGTGAAAAAAAGTTTTAATAAATAAATATACATTTATTGAAATTAATTGACTTGAGTTGAGTCCTAGACCTCTTAGAACACAGAGTCCTAGACTGTTGGAGATGGCTCTTCCATTTTTTTCTGGAGAATTTGGCATACACACGTGTAAAGTAAAGCTTTCTCACAACCGAGCTTCCACCGCACTTCGGCATTTTATAATAGCTATCTAAAGAGTGTTCAATATGTAGATACGTTAGGGTGTATAAATTGTCGGGTGCAGTAATGTGCGACAGTAGATATCCGACAAACGCCAGTGAACCACGCTGGAACGCACCACTGCGTACACACACTACATCATACGTATATCGGCGACAAAAATTAAACATCAATTTCACTTCCGACGCAGCCTCTGGTATGTTATTTTATTCTGATTTGTTCAATTGTATTTTTACTCGTTGGTAGGCCAAGCACAGGAGGAAATACGTATACTGTGAAAATGTGTGATAATGAATCATTTATAAGAAGTTTTGAAGGTTGGCATAATATGTCGTACCCTGTATTCGACTTGTCGCTTTAGGCCCTTTTTTAGTTTATTTCGCTTTTAAAATCGTTCGACCTGGCGCTTCTCTATGGTTTTCATACAAAGTTCGGTAAAAAAAAATTAGGTTTGCTTTTAAGTTGAACATAGCAGTAATGTTAAGTACCTAAGTCATAAAAATAATTTAATTTAATTTACTTTTAAAATAAACGTTTAATTTGTGAAAAAATATACTCCGTTATTTAAAATGTATTTTTTTTGGTTTTTTAGGAACTATGTGGTTATTAAACGTTTATAAACGCAGGAAGATGGTGCACGTCTAATAGTCAAGGCTTATTCCACTGGCGAGCCGCAGATACAGTAAAGGAACTAGTGTATCTGGTTGATGAATTAGAAGGAATCTCAAGTTGGTTGTTGTAAGAGAAGTAAGTTGTGTGTACGAATATTAGTTACGAAGGAATTCGAAGCGAGAATATAGTATGCGTTTGCATATTATTATTATTATTAAATTCTTTATTGCACGAAAAAAATGTACAAAGGCGAAGATTAATGCCTACAAGGCATTTTCTAACATCTAACCTTTGGGAGAGTATGAGATGAAGGGTAGTGCTGATATAAAAAATAAAAAATATTAGGATAACAAACAATATACTACATACTAAGACATACATACACTACATACTAATAAATACATACACTAAATCCTAATAAATACATAGTATAAAAGTATATATTTGCCAAATATTTATTGTGAGCCCGATGCTTGTTTGTCTAAAAATAATGCAATAACCAAGGTTTTGAATACGTGGACTGACGGTGCGTGTCTAATAGCCAGTGGCAGCTTGTTCCACATAGACTCACATCTGAATATCGTTAAATATGTGCGATTAGATGATTCTCGGCCTATATGTAAAATTGCATTTCATAAAGCTGGCATCCCCATGGAACTTTATTCATTTGTCAGTAACTGAAGTCAATTGATTGGACTTTACCTGGGCCCTAATTTTTACATCGCATTTTATGAAAAAAAATCTTTAAATCCCCCTTTGACAACATTTTATATCCGTATAATGATATTCCGCAAAGTTGGATTTTTATAATAACTTCTTTCAACATAAGAAAGAAGAAAATAAAGAACTTTTACAGCTGGCTCCAAACTAAGTTACACAAGGCAAAGGATTTGAGAGCGGTCTCAATTACCGCCACAGAGAAGTTATCTCCGTCTTCCATGTACAATTTGTTTTTAATATTTATTAGGACTTTGTACTTCGGGAAGAAATAATCAGATTTCAATCACTTTCAATAATCTCATCGGTTGTGAACTGTTGTGCAATTTAAAAGTTTTATTTGAGTATACCAGTTTCTTCTACCCTGTAGATACCTCCGTGGTCTAGCGGTTAATTCCGTGGATTTAGACTCGAAGGTACCGGGTTCGATTCCTGGTCAGGACACAATAATATTTATTAATTTAAATTATTAAAAAAACTATTAATAATATTTTTTTGTGATATTTCTCGACCTTGGTACCCAGGCACATACATCGACGAGCTTGTGACTCATCATGAATGGGCTATAGTAAAGTTGGCTAAATGTGAATCCGTTTCTTTATAAGCGTGGTTTCTGAGGGTCATTATTATACTTTACCAGATTGTTACCATAAACAGACGCGTCGAAATATAGCGCGTAGATTGTTTTATAAGACCGGTAGACCTCTCGAGCTTAGCTCAAACTAACGCTTCCAATTAGGGATTTTTGATCTTTCGCCTTGTATCGGTATTCCGGATACAAAATGGTGTCATCGCATTATTTAAATGGTTCATAAGTTATGTAATCGTATCATACTCCTATATAGTAACTATATGTATTATTAGTATTTAATATATCATAGTATGTATTTTAGTAATATTATTGTATTTATATGTACATAAACTTATTTATTATTAATAATTATAATATTTACCATAGGTTGGTATTAAAAAGCCGAGAGACGAAATAGACAGACTCTCTCTGAATTACGTAAGTCAACGTTAGCGCGATCATCGACCTCTCGCTACCTACTTAATTAGGCTCTGTATGAGTGACGATATTTTTAGGAAAACTTCTTTGCACTGTAACTTAAGATTTTATAAATAAATAATTAAAATTAAAAAATCGTAGTTATTTATTTTTATTCTAGATTATTATATAAAAATATTTGCTCTTTAATAAGTTCCACGCAGTATATGGATAATAGTAATTATCTGAAATTAAAATATTATAATTAAATTTGAAAATGCTACCTAAAATATTATTTAAAAAATATTATTTAAAAAATATACCTATTTAATAATAGGCGCTCCTAAAATATATGTATACCATTCTTGATAGTTGAAATGTTCGCAAACAGATGTCGGTTCCGCAGATGTCTGCGTCATGAAAACGTCCACATTTTCATGACGCATACCGAAAGTCACGTCAGGAACATATCACATCACACACGTGCCTCGTATTTTGACATGTATGAATAACCGTTGACCAAGTTGCTAATCCATTTCGAAAATAGAATTTAATGTTGTTCGGACGAGATATATTTTATGGATTTGGTGCAAAGATTTTGCTGGAATTCCTCTTGCTCCAACTTCCACTGCATAAAGCTGAACCTTGAATCCGTTCCTGATAATTTATTCTGTGCTGGGTTCGAACAGTTCCCTGGCTAACATATTTATATTTATAAATATAATACAGTTTATAATTTACGAAACTCCTGTCAGCATTTATCGATAATCTTCGTAGTTTAGAAACAGTAGCCATCCATGCCCACTAAAAAAATCAACCGCCTCTTTTTTTTTTTTAAAGTTAGCGTTCGAAAAATGCCTAAGGGGCCACCGCAAGAGGTCGCATGCTTGACTCACTGTGGAGCCTCATAAGGAGACCCCAAGGCGCCTACGGACTAAAACCCTATAAACCGTCTCTCCTTCACTGTTGGCCCTGCGTGCCTTTACAGCTACGGAGTGAAGACACTCATTCGCCGCGTTACCGCTGCTTTTGTATACGTATTTTATTATATAAAAAGTGTTTATTTTATTATTAAAGTGTATATTTATTGTTGTTATGCAATTCTGTATTTGTTTCATTTGTAAATCTGTTATAGCTGAGTTTTCCTTGCAGATTCCTTTCTCAGTCAGATTTAAATTAACAGGTCACTGGAATTTGCTAAGCTGCTGGTCTTCTGCTAACAGCTTACTCTTTGGACTACTTCGTTGATTAGTCTTCCACTAACAGGTGTGGAATCATTCAAGATAATTTATTACGAGAATAAATATATTTTGACTTCTCTCTGAATTTCATTCGAATAACCGATCCGTGAAGTTCGCACTGCTACAGATCTTGTACTAATATTATGACTTTGGATTTGGCTACACTTTTTAGGGGGCAGCTGCCAATGTCTACGGCTATATAAGTACTTAAGCTTTAGTTGTTATAAATAGGTTAACTTTAATTGATTTGTTGAATTCTTATTTTAAAATTGTGATTATTGAGAATTAAGCACCCACAAACACTGCTCTACTGTGTGTACTGTTCCAAAGGTTCACTGTTAGAAAATATCACTAGACATTACATTTATATGTGTTTTTGTTTATTGTGCAATAAATAATTTATCTATCTATCTGTCTACAGTTGTAATTACCTAAATCAACCTTTATTATGCACAAAACAATAAGGAGTAACAATGTATAAAATGCAATAAGATTGTATCAAACGAGCCTTGTTTTGCCACAATCAGTGAAGTTCACATTTGTCGAGTTGATTACATAACGAGTTACTGCTAACTTTGCTCGCGTTTATAATAAACAGAGACACGGAAAATTATTCACTAACTTTGCCTTGAGCACAAAATTTATGGTACAGTTACCGCGAATTTCTCTCTCGCAATGAACGACTCGCCCGGGTTTTAAGCTTATAACTTTATCCACTGTGGTCTTCGGATTAGCAGCATTAACATACCGCGAAGGGATATTATGAGGCAATGAGCTGCTGAAAGCGAGTGTAGCGAAGCACAAACCGACCCAAACGGCTGTCTTTGCAGAATCATTGATCCGCTTCCTGTTGCAAAGGGAGTTATAATACTGTTGGTATTCAATATTTTAACTAACTAAAATAGTACCTACAAAATTATCACTTTTGCATATATTGCGTGTATTATGTGATTAAAGACAATAAATATGAGATAGAGCGGGTATTGGTTGTTATTTTCATACAAAATGTTTTTTATTATATTTTTTACACCATCTATTCTATAGTTGTCTAATAAGAACGTGTTTTACACTTCCGTAGCATGCAGGTCGGTATATTGTCAGTAAAACATTGAAAACATTTTCAAGCGTCAAGACGGAATGACATTAGTTGCTTGGAAATTGGGCCAATCCCTGGTGTGGAATTTTACCTGTTGGGATTCCCTAGCCCTTTCCCATCTTTAAGGCACTTCTGTTAGAGCTGGTGTTGCAGCGCAACAAGCGCAGATCAGCAAGCGTCGAAAATATGAAACGATATGCATTTTTTTATTTTTTCTATGTTTGCTGTAGAAACGATGGACCCGTGGGGATCGGAACTGAAAGCATTATATAAAGAAATTGTTCCAAGGCTCATTGACGTCTCTGGTGACAATAGGACTGGCAGTTTTTTCTCCCAAAAATTAGGTATCCTAATTCAAAGGGGAAATGCTGCTATTGTATTGGGCACCATGCCACAAGACAGCGATTTGGAGGATCAATTTTTTTGTAAGTATTTAATTTTTATTTTCTATGTATTTTAGGTTGAATTTAAATTTTGTTGTATATAGTTTATTTAATTTAAGGTTTTGCACGTCGAACACGACCATAAACTGTCGTAGACTAATTAATTCGTAGACAATTGTCCTATCTTAAATTCTATTGCCGTTTTGCTTTTTGTCCCTTAATGTATTTGTACAAAATGAAGATATATTATTTTTTATGCTGGTCATGTTGGTCGCAAGTCTGATCCTGACCCTAATCTTCTCCTCTTTTTCCTACATATTTTTTATATCCATGGATTGCTAAGATATTTGTCTTCTCTTTTTAGATGGTTTAGTCACATGTCTGGCTTGAAGCGTCTTCTTATTTTTTACCGTATAGCGTATCCAAATAACCACGTTTACAATGTGTCCGAATTACTTAGGTTACAAATCATTCTGGAATTTGGTGAACGCAAAAGCATAATAGAAACATACAAAGTAAGCCTTTTTATGTTTTAACAAGGGCGTAATAAAAGTCAACAACTGTTGAGAAATAAATTACGGAGAAGAAATCAACGGAAAACTAAAAAGTACATTGTTGCTCGCAGGCTAAAATGGAGCAAAAACTAATTAACAATTTATGTGCCGAAACAGCGTAGTGGGGAATAATTTAATTATCTTTCCTTTTATTTACTACAGGGTGTATAAAACATTTTATATCTACCGACAATAAAACTGTATGCCAACTCGAACGTACAACATTTAGTGAACGGTTGTTTTAAGGCTTGGGCATACTGAATGCTCTCATGTAGACTACTTACTATGTAGGCCTTTGCAACATTATGACCCGCTTCACGTATGACTTGGGTCTACAAGGCGAATATGAACACTAATGGAGCCTGCGCACTGGCGGCAAGGAATTAGCAGCTACAACAAAAGTGACACACAGTCAATATGTGTGACGCCTTCTGTATTCGCGCACAGTTGTAACAGCCATACGTATTTTTGTTTAAAAAAATCAATTAAAAATTGAATGGCTACTAAAACTACTTGCGCAAGATTTTGGCTGCCTAGTGCGCTGTATCTCTAACATTTTATTTCCTTTTGTGTCTAAAACAGCCTACATACGGACGATTTATTAGCGTATACATAATGTAAGCAAACCCCGCACCACGTGTTCGTGAGAAAGCAAAGAAAAGCGCACTTTTATTCTAAACGCTTATCGATTGCCAGTCTAAGCGAATTCTAGTAAAAAAAACTTTTACTGTGCCAACCTAACATGACACTAGTTCAACGTTTACATCTACAGAAAATTATATTATTATTTATATACAATAAATAACTAAAATTTTCTGATCAAATTTCAAATAAAGGCTGACGTCACCATTATAATAACAGCAATGTCAGATAATTTATGAAAATACACCTCCTACATTTATGATGTGTAAATATATTTTAACCTTAGGGTGATAGACTACTCTTTTGGTCTAGGCGACGACGGTACGATTTCGGTGTGTCCGGGATTTAAAACATAACAAAAACGTTATTAAAACAGTGTAATTCGTTTCACGTTTGTCAGGTGCTGCCAGTGGCAATAATGAATGCTTTCAATTGAGTGCGTCGAGATCGCAGAGTAATGATGGTTGTGCATGGATGCTAATTTGAGCTGAAATGCAATTTGCACGAATACACTCGGAAGCATTGTTATATTAAAGTATTGTTGTTGTTCAGTCAACCGCCCTTTAGACTATAGTCTTGTACATATAATTGGAACGAGATTAATTAAAAACGAATAGACGAATGACCTGCTAAATGTTGGCTAAATGTGAATCCGCTTATTTATAAGCGTGGTTTCTGACCACCCCGAAGGGAAACGGTCGTGATGATGATGATACGAATGACCTAAAGAAGTTCGCTGGCGTCCCGCACAGATTTTATAGGAATCAATAAATATAGGCTGACTTATTTAGCGTTTAAGACAGGTCGGTTCGAGAATGCAAATAATCTATTTTAAAAATGTTGATATTTGTGGAGTCTGGTACGCTAAAGATATCGACGCGACGACTTTGTCACTTGTTATGAATAGTAAAGGCGAAATATGAAACCGCTCTTTAAAAAAAGATGTGGATTGCAGTGAACTGATATTACTAAAACCGATATCGCGAACCAACTGTTTGCACAATACTCGTACTTTGATGCCTACGCTCATTGCGACCGACCGCTTAAATTGTGAATAAACGATAATTGAAATTTCCGTCTTGTGTTAAAAACATGTTAAAATGACAATCAACTGCGCTGCATGTTTTAATAGTTTGGTCAAACGACATAGTGTTTCAGCGCGCTGTCATTAAGTTGCGAAACGTGATTTGTTTAAATTAAGCCTCCCTATATACAGTAGTACTTCTCAGTGGTGGATTCTAACCACCCTTGATGTGACTATGAAATAACAATAATGTAATAGCTACCTAGCTATTGACATCCCGGTAATAATGAAATGTAATTTTAACATACCAATATGTATAAAAAGGCGCGGTGGTGGCTGAACGCGCTCCTTACATCCTACAAAGGTCGGTTCAAACCAACCCCACATGTACCAATGAGAAACTTACGTACATTAGTAATAGATTTACAACACCACCGTTCCCGTGCCTCGGAGAGCACGTTAAGCCGTCGGTCCCAGTTACACTAATACCACCTTGTGGAATCGTTAATAAATTGTCAATAAAAATTGGCATCATATCCTTGCTAAGCCGTTTGCCAGCGTGGCGAGTGTAGGCCAAATTCTCCAGATATATGTTCTGGAAGGCCCATCTCCAACAGTGGAGGTCTAGGACGCTGTGTTCTAGGGGCTGTAATGATGATGTATAAAAATAACACTGTCAAGGCATAGCATATTGAGCATATACACTACTTTTGAATTGCAATCTAGAACTTAAGAAATTGTGTATTAAAGATTGAATTAAATTGGTTGTGGTCTGTTTGTGTACCTGTAACAAATAAATAAATGTTAGATTGCACAAATTAATTATATTTGAAATTACGTAAGTATTATAATATAAGGTACTGAAGCATTATGACCGTTATTAAAGTGGATATCATCGAAATAACGAGACTATTCCCGCAGATATTAATCGTATGTAAATCCTAGATATTACCTACAAAGTACACGCGTCCAATGTCCATACTAATATTAACAAATCGAAAGAAGCTTTGTATGTTAGCTTCCATTTAATATCGGTCTAATCTTTACAAAAAAAATATGATAATATTATTTTATTTTCTTTGGATCCCAGGGATGGATATAGCCATGTGACGTCATTACAGCACTTGTGGCACCACAGAGATCCGGGACACGACAACGGAGACACTAACTTAGCGATTTAATTTGGCTATTAATAAATATCATATTATTATATTGACATCCAGCAAAGTTATCGAATATTATCAATACAGTTTTACCATTTGATATCACCCGGCATTTGGACTCTTTTTTTCCAATTTGGTTCCAGTGTAGCAAAGGAATCAATATTATTGTATATTAATATAATATACATATTAGTGCATACAAATGAATTTATATGGAGATGCTTGCCGATTGAAATCGCTAAGATAGCGACCATTATCAAATACATCAAAAATTCAAAAATCTAAAGTTTGTGTTTATTTTATTATCTACACGGATTTATTATAATATAGGTATATTACATATGTAGGTATAAATAAGGTATTATGATTAAGGTAGTAGACAGTGTAATATTTATATAGTGAAACTCACTCATGGTCCTTAAGCTTAGCAGGCAGAGAATTTAGGAATTTAATTTACGAAATTTGGTTAGCACTTTGTACCTTTAGTACCTACCAGTTTTTAAATATATGAAAATAAATGCGCTTTTGTAACAAGACCCCATGTAATTTGACCGAAACATCGGAAAAAATATGCCTCTAAGGTAAATCGAGTCATCTTTAAAAATATAGTTTAAAACACTTACTTTTTAACTAAAGTGTCATATATTCGTATTATTTTCCTTTTGCTATCCTCATTTGGAGCAACAACATCCTATTTCGCTTCCCTCATCATGTAAGTAGTTTTATATTATTGTTTATTTATGATGAACATTTTATTGCATATTGATGTAATTGTATATTGTGTGTTACATTGTTATGTATCTAATACCATCTATACTGTCTAAATAAATCCTAAAAAAATGTTTGTCAGAGAATGCCCAGCGGCATTCAGTCCGCCTTTGTACATAGTATTATTAAGTTCTTTAAATAAAAAAACAGGTGCGTCGCGGGACGTACCGCAAAGTGAAAACTAAACTTGCAGGTTATTGATTTCGTAGTTGGTAGGAATGTGGAGATTAAATGAATGCGCCTGGCTGCGTGCGCAAGCATAGTTGCAGACGCGTAAAGAAAGAAAGAGAAAGAAGGAGCTGGAGAGATCGAGAGAGCCATCGGCTAGACGCGCGCGCCTATCCGCCCCTCTTCCCCTTCCCCGCCGCGCTGTTTCCCCTTGAACGCTGTTCTGGCGTACGGACGTACGTTTAACGAAATAGGTCCCCAAACCAAGCACGCGCAACAAAGTTCTCACTTTAAAAACATATTTATAAAACGTTATGATTACGCGTCAAAGTTAAATAAGTTTACACACATAAAGCCGGAGTGAACGGCTAGTATAAAACACATCAGTGAGGCGAATTCGTTGTAAAATTAGGTACAAAATGCTTTAATAAAGGCGTAGCGATGCAAATTCTGAGCGGATTGGATTTTGTACGAACATAAATTAGGTTTTATCTGCTCATTAGCGGCTCACGTGTTGCACCCTTATCACTAAAGGCAGACACTGCGCTTAATGCCCCAGGCGATGTGTGCTGTTTGTTGCACGTTTTACAAAAGTTATGCGTATAGTTGCTCTATCTGAGCATAAAATAAAAAAGGGGGCCGCTTTTGTAAACCAGCCAGGTCGCAAGCCCAAAAAAAACATTATTCTCTTCTCTCTTTCCCACACACGATAGATAGCACGGACAAACCAAAAAAATATTTCCTTGCTTTACCAAACTCATAGTTATGCCTATTTATTTAATCGAAAAGAATGCAAAGAAATTAAATGTAATAAAATATAATGCACTTCAAATTATACCCGCCATCAAAATAGTGCGATAAATAAGTTAGTAAAAGAGATTTTTACAGGATTGCGCAAATGAAATATCTTTCCCCATTATTTACTAATATGCGGAAATTTCAAATTTTGCTAATTTTGTACAGTAAAGGTCTATAAATGTTTACCAGTTTTTAGTCACATTATGTAAATAATCTTTTAAAGCTAACAAGGTGACGTATCTATGCAACGATCATCAAGAATATTTGAAACAATTATGTCATAATATTTGCACATTGAAACTACTAAATGTTAATGATATTGTATAGCATTTAACCTTTCTTAAGAAAATAGACATCATATTTTTCAAAAAATGCTAAATTTTCATTCATATATTCATTATAATAAAAACAGGACATTTCACGTATGGAATTTGATTAGATATTTAAATATACATATTCAGTTTAAATGCCTGTGCCACGCCTGTGAGAATAAAAACAAATGTGGGTTCTTCGCGCCATTTTGCGCGGACATGTCAAGTGAAAATTTTTGTTTTGTACGCTGGCCAGACGGCTTGTCGAGGATATGAATGCATTTTTTATGACAATTTATTAACGATTTCACAAGTTGGTATTAGTGGAACCGGGACCGGCGGCTTAAAACCTGCTCTCCGAGGCACGGGAACGATGGTGTTGTAGATCTATGACAAATGTACGTAAGAAAAGTGTATTTCTCATTGGTACATGCCGGAGGGGTTTGAACCGACCTTTGTAGGATTTAAGGAACACGTTCTTACAACCGAGCCACCACTCTGGTAAAGTTCCAGGGTGTAGGCCAAATTCTCCAGATATATGTTCTGGAAGCCCCATCTCCAGCAGTGGAGGTTGAAGGCTGTAATGATTATGATTTATTTGTTTCACATTTTTTTCCAGATTGGATCGAGCGACCCCCGCCAGATGGAAGAATGACCTGAAAAATGTATCTGGTGGTGTTTAGATGAAGATGATAATTAACTTCTTTAGTGAACACTAAAGACTAAAAGGCGTGTGAGACGATTGGAGATAATAGGGTGTTATCAAATCAAATATATATTTCCTTTGGTTCACTTGTAACAAATAAGACTGAGTTGTACCTAACCGTTTTTTTGTTGTAATTCTAATGGTTAAAGTTAAAAATCGCGTCAAATGGACCAAGCCAACAGCTGACTTTTAAAATAATAGTCATACATTCGTTTTTTAACTTTAATACACATACAGAGACTTAACAAATTGGTAATGAAAATTGGACCGTAGCAGATATTCATATTTATGTGTATATGACATTACATTACATAGGCAAGTAAATTGTAACTTAGTAAATTAAATAAGATTGTGGCTGTAAATATGTCGTGTCAACTAAGTATAAATGCGTAGCTGTGAGATGAATTTTATATTTGTATTTTATATTTATATATATATTTATTTGTTTATGTAGTACATTTATTTATATATAAGTACTATATGTTAGTAATTAATGTGTGTTTTATATAGTAATAAATAATTTCAACTTTTTCTCCTGCTGCACCCGCTTATTACATATCTCAGTCACATAGGTTAGTTGGTAGAAAATACATTTACGGCATTAAGCTCGCCTATGTACCTGCACTTGTTTTGGTTTTGTACAATAAATAGTTTTTTATTATTATTATGAATAAAAATTACGTTAAAGAATAAAATACTCGTAAGATATTTTGTCTTTAGTTTGAGAGTTTCTTCATATTTTAACTGATGGTGGTAATTTTCCCAGTCTGCCGGGGAAGTATCCACCGTTTGTGCCGATAAACCCAGTAAAGTGTATCCACACACTTCGGGATCAGGCTCGAATTGCCGTCATGCCCAGTCAAGCCGGCATAGTGTTAGGGACTGATGTCAGTCATGGGTGTCTGATTCCAGTTGCTAACATTCATGGATCTCGCTCCCTACTTACCATCAGGTGGTCGCAAGGTCACATGTCGTGCTAGTATAAAAATATATATATTTATATCCATTGGAGAGATAAGATTAGAAATTTAATTTTAATTTAATTATTCAGGTAGCTTTTAATTTATATTTAATTTACTTAAATAAATAAATAAGAAAGATAAGTTTTAATAATAGAAATAAATAAAGAAGACATAAAATAAGACAGTATTTTTCTTTAGTTTTAGATTTCCGTTTTTCTCTATTCTGAATAGTTTTATTCCCAAGATATTTCTGTAAATGTTAGTACTCGTATGTACGCAGACCTGGGAGTTGCAAAGTTAATAAACGTCGAAAGGCTAGGTAATCGTATGCAACGAGCCTGAGGCTGTTTCCTTTTAGTTGTATTTGTAACAAAATGTCTCGTAAATTCGAACAACGCACTATTCTTTGTATTTTTGCAACATAGACGGCAGCTTGCAGAAAGGATAATCCATATTTTAAAATATTAAACATGTCAGCATTTCTGCAACTTACTGTGAATAATTTTATTAAAAGTATAATTCAATATTTAAGTCTACATAATTATGTTTCTGGGTCTGGTCCATAAATTCAAGGTCGCTCAGCGAGCCATGGAAAGAGCTATGCTTGGTATATCTCTAATGGATAGAATTCGAAAAGTTGATATTCGTCAGAGAACGAAAGTTACAGAAATAGCTTTTAAAATTAGCAAGCTGAAGTGGCAATGGGCCGGACACCACTGACTGAGACCACGTACGGGAAATCGCAGAGTCGGACGACCCCCGCCAGATGGACAGATGACCTAAAGAAGGTCGCTGGTGGGAGTTGGATGAGGGTAGCGAAAGATCGCTTTAAGTGGCGAGCCTTGGGAGAGGCCTACATCCAGCAGTGGAGAGATACAGGCTGATGATGATGATGAATTATGTTTATACTTGTAGTAAATAAATCTAAATTTTAATCACGCACGCTATCGAAATTTGACGCTTGCTTGCATCTTGCGTAGAATCAAACGAAACCACCACCTACTTATGTAATTCTAGCTATTAGTTGCAACTTCATTATAGCCATACACTTCCCTTAAACATTAAATAAATTAAAAAGCTGTATACACGGAACAGGAACGTTGTGTTTGAATAACGTTATATGGTATGAAGCTCGCGCAACAGCGTATTGCCAGATTGATAGTGAGCTCTAAGCATAAACACGTGCTTTCAAAAGAAGTGTATTTTTTTTAAATAATAAATTCATAGGAGAAACACAACTACGTAGACAAGACAAGACAACTAAGTAGTCTGTCGCACGTTGAGGATGTGGAATGCAGCCAGTGTGTTTCCCCATTTCTATAACCTGGAGTCCGGCATACTGGTAGAGACTGATGTAGGAACTTAGTGGCTGGCGTCAGTAACTCTCAAACTTGGCATACCGCTTACCATCAGGTGGGTATGATGTCATTTGTCATGTTCTATTTAAAAAATATTTAATTATAATATTTAAAAAAAACTTATTAAACTTATTATTGTATATACAATTATTTGTCCGTCAATATACAAAGTGGATTTTTGGGACGGTACAGTAAGTACCATAACGTTATAGTTACAGAAAAACGGTCCTAGGATCCATAAGTTGTTGAGCTAAATGATAGCTTCATTTAGAGGTTTTGTAAAAAAAGTACAGTTAACAAGAACATTATAATTTTACACAAAAACTTTTTTGTTGCCTATCGTACCTATTTCTTTAAAGGATCAAAAGTCTTTACTAGGCCGACTGAGGTTTGGGTACTAGAAATGACAGTAATCGCGAAAAACTTTTACAACGGTTAAAGAACCCGTACTGTCCCGTCTCAAAAATCCTGTATGTCCAGCGATCAATATCATTATATCAATGATCATTAGCTAGCTTAAAAGCTTTGTCAGGGAACTCACCAACATTCACACTATTATTAGATTAGCAGAGAATAAAGTCCGTTACTTAGTTTATGTTGGGCGACAGAACGTTGAGGATATTGGCTTAGTGGTTACATAACTTTAGACGGTTAATCCAGACGTCCTCAATTCAATTCCACGATCACAAGCACCGATGAGTTTGGAGTTTATAGTTTGTAACTAGTAGAATAGAAAGCATATATTATGTATAAACTTGGCTACAAAAATTGAACAGTGAATGCAGGATCTTTTTACATTTAAAATTCACAATTACAAATACAAAAACCTGAATCATTCCAAAGCTGAGAATAACTCATGTAAAATTTAAACCTCAATAAACTTTTTTTAGTTTGTTTTATTTTAATTTCAATCACAGCCTTCCTCTTCTGTCTGCTTCTAACAATTAGCTTAAAATCCCTCCTCATACTTCCAACAGATATTAATATTGTTCTACTATCGTGAGTGAAACAAACTTCCACTTGTTATTAGACGGGTGCAAAAAAAAAACTACTCTTTGCTTACTTTTTAAATAAACAAAATCATTTGTCATGAAAAATTGCATGTCAAATGCTCGGCTAAGTGAGAACTAAAATTGACAGTAAATAAGGAAATCAGAAATGCATTTTTTTGTCAATTTAGCGTTTGCGATTAGAGTATTATCAACCTTATCCCTTCTTCTCTATTCCTCACCAGACTCTATCGTACATATAAATTCGGAGACTCTTACATCTGTCGAACACTGAAGATGCGTAAGTTCGGTTCCCCATTCCTATACCCTGGAGTCCTTCATGCGAATGATATGAGAAATTGATAGGCCGGTAATGGACCTATCATTACCGGTCGTCAGTGGCTGGCTGCAGTTGCTCTCATCCTTAGTTGACCTCTCGTACCACTTACTATCAGGTGGGAGCGATGTCACATGTCGTGCTTAGAATAAAATAGACTGCCGACGTGGGTAGGAACGTTCGCGTTCCACTCAGTTGTATTAGTACCTAACAGTGTAGAGTCGTTTGTCAAAGAGTCCCGTTGATTACACGTGGTTGTACGACTACGCCTTTAATATATATAAGCGTATCATCATTACAGCACCTAGACACGGTGTCCTAGACCTCCACTGCTGTATTTGGGCCTTCCAGAAAAAAGTATCATCACGACCGTTTCCCTTTCGGGATGGTCAGAAACCACGCTTATAAACAAGCGGATTCACATTTAGCCAACTTTACTATAGGCCATTCATGACAAGTGGCAAGCTCGTCGATGTCTCCAGCGTACCAAACTCGAGAAATATCACAAATAAATTAAATATTAATTAAATGTATTTATTTAAATTAATAAATATTTTTGTGTCTCGACCAGGAATCGAACCCGGTACCTCTGAGTCGAAATCCACAGACCTAACCGCTAGACCATGAACGTACGAGAATATCTGAAAAAAATGTTGGCGGAGATCTGATGACAATTTACTAACGCAAGTTGGTATTAGTGGAACCGGGACCGACACCGTAAAATGCTCTCCAAGTGACGTGAACAATGGTGTTGTAAATCTACGACACACGTACGTAAGGAAAGTGTATTTCTCATTGGAACATGCCAGGGTTTGTACAAAGGAAAGCGTTCTTACATCAGAGCCACTATATTCATATATTGCACGCTTCATTTAAATAATGTTGGTTATAAGCGCAGTAAGAAATATACCTACCACATAATGACGTAATGAAACTAGTTAATTATTATTATTGCTACAATTATTATTCGAATAATTATTAAAATAAATTGGCAATCGTAATTATGCTCGTAATAAAAATAAATAAAAGGATTACTTTAATTATTCGTGTACAATCCAATACGTCGTCGTTCGGTAATTATAATTCCATTCATTGCCGTATTAATTTACCTCATGTTTGTTTAGTAAAATGAACGTCAGAATTTTAAGAGCCGTTACCATGCATTAGTTTTCTTTGTCAAACTTATTTCCTTAGTACAAAATTTCTCGCCAACCCGTCTGGCGCCGAGTTTAGGCCTAATTCTATTCTGAAAGGTCCATCTCTATGAGTGAAGGTTAGGGTTGTGATGTAATGTGATGATTTAGGGTTTAACGCTGTGCATCTCTCTCGCTCGCACAATACAACATTTAATAAAAAAATATTTAAGTCTGAGCATACTTTTCAGAAATGTAGTCGATTATTTTATTATTTATTAATATTATTATGTAATGTGTATTCTTAAAGTATCTCGGTATTTAGCCGGTTAATCTAATGATGTTCACGGGCCTCGGCCAAGTGAGCATCATGCTTTTATAACTCCAAACTTTCTGACTATACGGGAAGTATTAAGGATTGTAGCTTTTTGCAATTGTCTGTATGTGTGCTGGTCTATGTTAATAGTTTTTGCTGTCGTATTATATATTATTATATTTTCATTATTATTATTTATTATCTTGCTAGGTAATTAAATTACGGCCATTTCAGACATATTTTCATTTTCATATACCTTATATTGGACAAAGAAAAAAACTTCTGTTAGATCATAATATTTATTCGACTTTATGTTGTGTTCTTTTCGAATATTACCCACGAAATTCAATAATTTTTTTCAATATAAACTTTTTATACTTTCGCGCACACTCATAATAGATTTTTATAATTTTAACGGGTCTTTACGCGATTTACCTTAGAGACATATTTCAATATTTCAAAAGTATCCAAAATAATTTTCCAATCTGATGCGGTACCAAGGATCTAGGTGGGCTTGGATTCAGTGCGCTTCCTATACAAATAGGGTCAAAATTTAATTTATAGTTAGCCTCTTTGTGGCTCTTGCAATAGAAAGACTTACTGTTTTATGGATAACAAAAAAGACGTTGTCATATTTCTCAAAACTATGTTGAAACGTATATGAAACTCAGTGTGTCGAGCGCGGTGGTGGAGTTCGGTTGTAAGAACGCGTTCCTTAAAAGGTCGGTTCAAACCCACCCGACATGTACTAATGAGAAATACACTTTTCTTATGTACATTTGTCATAGATTTACAACACCACCGTTCCCGGTTTCACTAATACCGACCTGTGGTTAAAATAATTGATGTCATATTCTCGACAAGCGGTCTGGCTAGGCGTGGCAAGTGTAGGCCAAATTCTCCAGATATATGTTCTGGAAGGCCTATCTCCAGCAGTGGAGTAGGACGCTGTGCTCTAGGGGCTGTAATGATGATTGTGCAAGCGAGAGAGATGCAAAACGTTAGACGTTTAACGCTAATATTTTATCAAATTCGACAGAGATAAACATGTTCCATGTTACCGGCTCTAAAATCAAAAAGGCAGAAAAAAGGTACGTGGTGCGAGTATCTACCTAATTATGCTAATATTTGTGTTCCACTGACGATATAAATGCGGTTAGGTAAGCTGTTTAGGGAATGGCCTCTGGGACTGCCGACCTCCCTAACAGAACTACTGACAACCGCCTTGAATACTAATAATCTTCCCCCATACTTTCATATTCAATGAACAGATAACCTTTTTGGTAGCTTAATTAACAATAAGATTAATCTTAATTCCATTTTGTGTCTCTCTCGAAGAATAATTGCCCTAATTACGGTAATAAATTGATGCTTGTGATTTAAATGAGGAATGCGGTACTCATTCGTTATTCGTCAATTAAAACATGAAAAGTATCATCACGACCGTTTCCCTTTCGGGTTGGTCAAAAACCACGCTTATAAATAAGCTTAATTGGCAAGCTCGTCGATGTCTCTAGCGTACAAAACTCGATAAATATCACAAATAAATTAAATATTAATAAAATGAAAATATTTACATTAATATTTTTGTGTCCCGACCACTAATCGAACCCGGTACCTCCGAGTCTAAATCCACGGACTTACCGCTAGACCACGGAGGCATTTAAAACATGCTGGATAATAATAAATATATATATTTTTGAAATACCCTATTATTATCATCGCGAGCTTGCCACTTGTCATGATTGGCATGTAGTAAAGTTGGCTAAATGTAAATCCGCTTATTTATAAGCGTGGTTTCTGACCACCCCGGAAGGGAAACAGTCGTGATGATACTTTACTCTTTTTACCCTATTATTAGAGCCGCCAGTATTGCAAAGAAGAGTTTTGGAGCATACGTAAGGGATATAGTTTTTTGGTAGGTATAACTCATAGAGGGAGATGGATAGTAGAGTGTATCACGTAGTCGCAAATATTAATATATAAATATTATTTTCCCATGGTATCCCCTCGTTTAAATTCATGGTCGTGGAGACAGCAAAATAGATATCTATTATATTTTACATTATTTCCGGAAATATTTGCAGATTTTTTACCGAGAGTGCTGTGTTCTTCTTTTTGAACAACTTCGTAGTAGCAAAAGAAGATAGTAATTTACGTCGAGAAACAATTTAATCCTACAGTTACGAACCATAAAGAAATGAGGCGGAAATTAAAAACATTCGCTCTGTGCGATAACGATATCGTTCAAGGGGATCGGTTCAAAGTGGATTTCATTTTTCTCAAGAAGTAACAAGAAAAGATCACCATCTAAAGGTGGCAACTAACTACATCATATTATCTTATGTAACACTTTTTATAGGTTCTACTTATATATTATAGCTTTTAGTTTATGTTTTTTAATTAGTTGTATAATGTTGTATAATTTCTGTCAAATTAAAAAAAATATATATTTTGTAACCGGCAGATTGATAACTAAATACAAAAAATACAATAGGTAAATTAATTTTTCAAAGTTTTAAGTAAAAAATAAAAAAGAAAACACTGCTGGATCTGGGCCTTACAGAACATATGTCTGGATGCAATTAATTACAAGTATCTACTTCTGACGAGTACCTCCTTGATACTGAAATAAAAAAAAAAAATAGTTGATTAGTAAGAATTTTGTAGCAGTACAGCGAAACCAGTAGATTTATAACTAAATTCAACCTCATTTATTTTAGGCATTAGGACCATACAAAAAATACAATAGGTAAGTTAAATTTTCTTACTTGGTAAAATATATAAATTGAAGCTTAAAATTTTTATAGCCAAATATTTCGCCTCTCTTTGGAGCGGCGTCATCAGTGCTATCTAAGGGACTGACATTCTGCCCAACTAAGAAAAATATTTTTTTTAAGCTTCAATTTATATATTTTACCAAGTAAGAAACACATCTAACACACTTTATTTGTTGCAGGTAAGTTAAATTTTCAAAGTTATAAGTAAAAAAAAGTAAGTATACAATTAATTACAAGTACATACTTCTAACTACTGCCTTGATCTAGTGATTAAGTCCGTGAATGCAGACACGGAAGTACAGTACGATTTCTGGTCGGATCACAATAATTTTGTTGTTTTTTAATTCACTTCTTTAAAAAGCTTGGTTACAGACTACCTTTATATATTTATTCGAAGAGAAAGGACAGAGACAGGCACCATAAGAACATAGAAGCAAGTGTGTACTCTCACGCCTCTCAGTGGACACGTGCCATCTGAAAAGAATAACCCGCGCCGCAACCCTCTTAAAAACTTTAACCGCAAATACAGTATAGTGAAGTGAAAGTGACTAACTCTCCTCTCTACGCACCGCTGCGGACTAATCTCCTCTCCGCTCCGGTTCCCTGGGACGCTCCGCTTTGACGCTCCTTTGTTGGGAACCCCCTCGGAGGAAGGACGAGTGTGTCCGCCGACTGAACGGTTTTGGTAATCCAGGTACATCCCTTTTCCTCTCCATTTTTTTACCTTGCAAGGGATACGGTCGTGATGATACTATACTTTTCTACAAGTAAGTAAGTATCAAAGTCATATAACATAATAATAATTTTACAGATTAATTTATATATCTGTAAATCTCTATAAAAATCCACACTGAACTATAATAAAATTTTGTTAGGTTAAGTTAGGCTATAAAAGGACAGATCTTTCGCCACTTTAACAATACTTGTATATGAAGACGCTAGTCAGCGATAAATCAGTTAACTTCAATATGTAACATCGTTTCGACTACTAAACAAACTCTATAAACCACTAATTACTTAACTTGGCTTTATACAATTTTGAATTAGCAAATTTTCATTAGCAAAGTTTGCTGTATAGGCGGTCGGGTGCCTAGATTATAAACGTTTCAGAGATTTTCATAAATTCTTCTAAGGATTATGAAAAGTTGGCAGAATTCTCCTAAGCTAAGTTATGTAGACAAAGTTAAGTAAATTTTATAACTCTATAGGCATTAACTAAATACCAGTCTTGGTTTTGCATCAGAACAGCGGCCTTAGTCTTGCAAGCTTAATCTTGGTGTTGCTATTAGTTTTTGCAAAAAATATATAATAAATTTGAATAATTAATATATTTTATTGCACTAAAAAAATTTACTAGGCGGGCTTAATGGCTAAGCATTTTCTTAACTTAAAGTACACACATGAGTAAAGTAACATAAGAATTAGAAGAAAAGAAAAACCATAAGTTTAAAGCTTATTTAATCAATACATTAATAGATTAAAGCTACACAATACATTAATAGATTAAAGCTATACAATACATTAATAGATTAAAGCTACACAATACATTAATAGATTAAAGCTATACAATACATTAATAGATTAAAGCTACACAATACATTAATAGATTAAAGATACACAATATATTAATAGATTAAAGCTACACAATACATTAATAGATTAAAGCTATACAATACATTAATAGATTAAAGCTACACAATACATTAATAGATTAAAGATACACAATACATTAATAGATTAAAGCTATACAATACATTAATAGATTAAAGCTACACAATACATTAATAGATTAAAGCTACACAATACATTAATAGATTAAAGCTACACAATACATTAATAGATTAAAGCTACACAATACATTAATAGATTAAAGATACACAATACATTAATAGATTAAAGCTATACAATACATTAATAGATTAAAGCTTATTAGGCAAAAATCTGGTAAGTG
Source organism: Tinea semifulvella (assembly GCA_910589645.1). NCBI lineage: Eukaryota > Metazoa > Arthropoda > Insecta > Lepidoptera > Tineidae > Tinea > Tinea semifulvella. The sequence goes on from OU342586.1 coordinate 9,043,171, forward strand.
TTCAAAGATGTGAACGAAGAGAGCTTACCTGATGGTCTGTGAGAGCTTGTTCCAGTTCAACTTATTGACCAATATGTCGAAAACCCTATATATAAAAGAAGAAAACAATATTTATTGTCAAAAAAACTACTTTACAAGCGAAACATATTACAGTGATCTCCACACTCGGCACTGCCAGAGATGTGCCAGAGACTGCAGGTCAATGTGTATCATAGTACAATCAACATAGTAATACCTAACTGTATATACCGCTCTATATCATGTTTTATTCATCAATACGAATAACTATCATCTGTTCCACATCGGAACAGTACATAGGTAGTTTTGGAGATATTTCATGAGAATAAACATACATAAAGGTTTGATTTTTTTCTCTCGGAACTCTGGAAATGACAGACACAATGCAGTTACAATTTTAAAAAATCCCTTATTCCAAAAATTAAATAAATTGGATAAATGTATGAGCAATATTCTTGCGTGACTCTTGCCAATGACTAATATCAATTGAATAATATTAATTTGTATGGAATACCTATGGTAAATATATATATGGTGTTTATACAACTCACACACTTCGCAGTAGTAGCAAGACCAGGATTGATCAACACTAGTATGTCGCATTAGACTTTAGATGTTTTAGGCCAGGTTTAGAGATACACTTAAATATTTCTTTTCTTGTTCAGGTTTTTAGGAATAACCACTAATGATAGTATATGCTCTAGCTAGGTGGAAGGCTCTGACCAATAATGTATTACCTCACCGGAAACAAAAAATGGCCAGCAATGAATGTATAAAAAAAAGTTAATACTCCTTTCTTAGATATTAAGTACCTACACTTTCGCTTTTATGCCAAGTCGGAACAATGGTAGGAAAGACTAGAAAACCGTCAGATGACACATATCATTAAAGGTACTTTATTTTACAAATGCAGTTCTCTGAGCTATACCACGGTGAGTGTTCTGAGGAGCTCCATCACCTTATTTCTGTTAGATTTTATATTATTATATATAAACTCCTTTCTAATGATAAGCACTTTTGCTTTTCTATTATCCTAGTTTTGTAATGTCAAAACTGTCTTTATATACTTCATAATTGGCTTGTCTAAAAATATGTATTATATCTATGAAAATATTATTTGTTCTTCTTATTGTGGAAATACCTGCTTAACAAAAGGTTATGGGCCATCACGTTAATCTGCAAATAATTTTCTTAGAAAATTCGTGCCTAAAAACTTAAGTTTTTCGCTTTCGTTCCATTCCTGTCAAAATTGATCATGGAGCAAAAGGCGGGCACCAGTCGTGCTAACAATCAAGTTCCTGGAAATTATGGCGTTGTATCTGGTACTCCTAATTTTCAAAAACTGGAAGGACGTCGGAACTATTCTACATGGAAATTTGCGATGGAAATGTACCTAATTGATTGTGATCTGTGGGACTATGTTATTAATCCCATAATACATGCACAGACTACAGAAGATTGTAAGAAGGATGCTAAAGCCAGATCTAAAATTTGTCTGATGTGTCATGAATCTGTATATCCTGTAGTTGCAGCGGCAAAGACTGCACACGAAACATGGTCATGTCTTCAAAAGACTTATGCTGACAGTGGACTTGTTAGAAAATTAGCGTTATTAAAAATGCTGTTTGGCGTTAAATTGTGTAACTACCCGAACATGAAAGCCTATATTAATCATGTAAGAAATACACAACAACAACTAGCTGGAATTGGTGCTGCTGTAGAAGATGAGTTCGTTGGCGTAATTTTACTAATGGGTTTGACAGATATATATACTCCCTTAGTTATGGCATTAGAACATTCAGGTGCAAAAATTACTACGGATTCTGTCATGTCTGCGCTATTGAGGGAAGACCAGCGGTACGAGGTGGCGACAAATATTCCTGACACGAGTGGCTCGACATCTGCTTTGCTATCTGAGAATCAAGTAACCAAGAAGACATTTTGTAAATATTGCAAAAAGTTAGGTCATGTTGTTTCAGATTGTTGGAAAGCAAATAAAAATAAGGCAAATACTTGCACAGGCTCCGAAAACACAAATACACAACATACACTTTTATCATGTTTAAATTTAAATTCTTTAAGCTTAGGTACAAATAATGATTGGTATATTGATTCTGGAGCTACAATTCATATGACCCCAAGGCGTGATTGGTTCAATAAGTATGTGGAAACTAATAAAAAACCTATTTCAGTTGCTAATAATGAAACAATCTATGGTCACGGTATGGGGGATGTATCTTATAATGTATCGGATAGGATTCAAGATATTTCCGAGGTATTGTATGTACCAAATCTTTCTACAAATTTGTTATCTGTACATAGTTTAATTAAGAAAGGGTTAGTAGTTATTTTTTCTAGAAAAGGTGCCGAAGTGTTATTGCATGAAGGTTGTTCTGTGACGGGTACTGTTGTTGCTACTGCTTCAAACGTAGGTGGTATGTATAAGCTAGATGTCAATAATAAATGTCAAGCTCAAATGTCGCGCGCAAACGACTCTATAACTTTATGGCATAAACGTCTTGGACATCTTAATGTAGTAGATTTAAATATACTTAGAGGCAACGACGTAGGTATAAATTATGTTGGTCGCGAAATGAATGATATTTGTATAGCATGTGCACAAGGTAAAATATCAAAAAAGGTATTCAAATCTTCTACTTCTAGGGCTAACACAGTACTTGAATTAATTCATTCAGATTTGTGTGGACCTATGAGTTGTGCTTCGTGGGGAGGAGCTCTATATTTACTCACTTTTACTGATGACAAAACTAGGAAAGTCTTCGGTTATTTATTAAAGTCTAAAGATGAAGTGAAACAAAAATTTATTGAGTTTAAGAGTCTTGTTGAAAATCAAACAGGTGAGAAGATTAAAATTTTTAGATCGGACAATGGAGGAGAATTCGTAAATAAAGATATGGCTAGTATTTTCAGGGCGTATGGTATTATTCATCAAACCACCGTACCTTATAATCCCCAACAGAATGGTGTGGCTGAGCGTTTAAATAGAACCATCATTGAAAAAGCTCGTTCGATGTTACAATGTGCTCATCTATCAAAAGCATATTGGGGAGAAGCTGTAAATACCGCTATTTATCTTAAAAATAGATCACCTTCGAAGACAATATGTAATCAGATTCCTGATATCGCATTTAAGGGTTTTTGGTTGTGAAGCTCATATGCTCATTCCTAAAGAGAAACGCAAGAAATTAGATTCTAAAACAAAATCGGTTATTTTTGTAGGTTATTCAAATGAAACGAAAGGTTATCGTCTAATAAATACCGATAATCCTCGACAAATCTTAATAGCAAGAGATGTATGTTTTATTGAAAATAAATTTACGAATGATATTGTTTCTGATACATTATTGCCTACTCCAGTTACTACAGAATCTTCCACTATTGATTTTGTCCAAAATGATTTACTTTCGCAAAATTTATTTGACTCTAGCAATTCCATGAATCAACATATTATAGATAATAATAACCTTAATCCTAATAATTTTAATGATGAGTTTAATAATGAACCTAACAATGGCGAAGTCATTAATGAAGATGAAAATCATGATTTACAACCCGATAATTCTGTATCTGATATTCAAACACCAGCTGATCCAGCTGAATCATCAATCGAAAGACGCTATCCATTAAGAAATAGATGTCCTAAAATTTGGTCAGATGATTTCATATTATATCAAGCTGCTGTTGAAAATGAAGAACCTTCTACTTATAAAGAAGCTATTGATGATATTAATAAAGATCAGTGGCAGGAGGCAATGCAAACTGAATATGATTCCCTTATTAAGCATAAAACATGGATTCTTGTCGATAAACCAATTGACCGAAAAGTTGTTAAATGCAAATGGGTATATAAAATTAAAAGAAATACTAGTGGAGAAATTGTAAAATATAAGGCGAGATTAGTAGCCAAGGGTTATACACAAGTATTTGGTATTGATTATGAGGAAACTTTTGCTCCTGTGACTCGACTATCCACAGTCAGATTATTATTAGCCTATGCCGTAAAATATGATCTAGAGATGTATCATTTAGATGTAGAGACAGCTTTTTTGAATGGTGATCTAGAAGAAGAAATATACGAGTATATGGAACAGCCGGAAGGTTTTAGAAATGATAATAAAGTTTGTTTGTTAAAGAAGGCATTGTACGGTTTGAAACAGGCTCCTCGTCAATGGAATAAAAAAGTGTGTGACGCGTTAGAGTTAAACGGTATGAATAGGTCTCAGACAGAGTATTGTGTTTATCATAAAAGAGAAGGTGACAGTATTATTATAATCGCAGTATTTGTTGATGATTTCTTTATTTTCACAAACAATATAAAGCTAAAAGAAGATTTCATGAAATGTTTACAAAAGGATTTTTCTGTGAAGGATTTAGGTTTCTTAACCGATTGTCTCGGAATGAGGGTGAGAAAGACTAATGAAGGCATTACACTCGATCAATCTAGTTATATCGACAAAGTTTTAGAAGTGTATGGTTTAAAGGATGCTAAATCTGCTTCGACTCCTATTGAAACTGCAACTAAGTTAGTTCGTCCTGTTGTTTGTTTAAATAATAATGATTTTCCATATCAACAACTCATTGGCTCTTTAATGTATATATCGATAGCTACTAGACCAGACATTACCCACGCAGTTAGTGTCTTAAGTCAATTTAATAACTGTTTTGATGAAACTCACTGGAAAAGTGCAAAACGGGTTTTAAGGTATTTAAAGGGCACGAAAGATCAAAAACTTATTTTTAAGAAATGTGAGGAAGACATTGTGGGTTATGCAGATGCTGACTACGGTGGTAATATCATGGATAGAAAGTCTTATACTGGCTATGTGTATATGATGAGTGGTAGTTGTATATCTTGGCAATCTAAGAAACAGGCTACAGTTGCTTTATCTACAACTGAAGCTGAATATATGGCACTTAGTGATGCATGCAAGGAAGGTCTTTATTTGAAAAGTTTAATTAAAGAATTGTTTGGTATCAGTAAACCAATCAAAATATTTTCTGACAATCAAGGCGCACAACTTTTAACTAAAAACAATACATACCATTCACGAACAAAACACATAGATATTCGTCATCATTTTATTCGTGATATTGTTGCACAAAAAGAAATAGTAATAGATTATATTCCTACAAATGAAATGATAGCGGATATTTTAACAAAGTTTTTGCCAACATTTAAGCATAAACATTGTGTTGGTCTTTTAGGTTTATTATGTTAGGTGTTAGTGTTTATTAACTTTGTTTCTTCGTGTACTATCTTATATTATTTGTGTTGCTTTAAATTGTGTCTAATGTACAGCTAGGGAAGGTGTTATCATTAAGGGAAGGTGTTAGATTTTATATTATTATATATAAACTCCTTTCTAATGATAAGCACTTTTGCTTTTCTATTATCCTAGTTTTGTAATGTCAAAACTGTCTTTATATACTTCATAATTGGCTTGTCTAAAAATATGTATTATATCTATGAAAATATTATTTGTTCTTCTTATTGTGGAAATACCTGCTTAACAAAAATTTCTTCTTCTCTATTCCGCAAACGAACCACCAACAACATAAAATATGCATTTACATACCATAGCCACTATACCTACGCGCACTCATAAATTTGGAGAATCTTAAATCTGTCGCACGCTAAAGATTTGGAATGCTCTTCCAGCCAGTGTGTTTCCCCACTCCTATAACCTGGAGTCCTTCAAGCGAAGTGTGAAAAGCATCTTGTTAGGCCGGCATAGTGGTAGAGACTAATACCGATCGCTAGTAGCTGGCGTCAGTTGCTCCTATTCTTGGACCTCGTGTACTGCTTACCATCAGGTGGACGCTATCTCACGTGTCGTGTTCTATATTTATTAAAAGTTGATTTTTCCGCAAGATTGACAAGGATAAATAATCTACGAATAGTAAATACTATTTTACTATACGTGGTTTTATTCGGTCGAATTAATCGGATTCAAATCCGGTAGTGTCCCATTTGGATGACCCTCTTTCCTTTCAATTCATATTATTCATAAGTAATCTACCGTATTGAGAGGTTCCTTGTTATAAATAAACGAATCCAAGAAAAAGATAAATGTTTTGTGTCGTTTTGTAAAAGTTAAGTTGCGATAGAAAGCACTTCCACTGGAGATGGACCATCCAGAATATATTTTAAAAATTTAACAGCTGGGGAATTTGGGATACACATAACATATATAAATTATTTTATATATTAGTATTTTTTTCAAAATATTTTCGAATAAAAGTTATTTTAGGTTTACAAAATTTAGACCCTCATGAAGTGTCTATAACCTACATCTACTATTTAATTAAGATCTAAACATGAAGGGTTCTTAAGTACTATTTTCATTTGCCAAATGTGCTATAAGTGCAGTGGAGTATTACAAAAGAAGAACAATTAGCGGGCACATCTTGCAAAACTTAATGAGGATACTTAAAAATGTTTTATCAGAGTTTATTTTAATGTTCGGGCATAAGTGAAATAGATTGAGCACCGAGGCAGCCAGTTTGGACGTCGGCCAAGGTAACCACAATAGTCTGGCCTGTCTACAGATTGCAGACCCACACTAGGTCACGTGTAAACCTAGAGGAGCTTGCAGTTTTATATGAGCTCTAAGCCAGATTATTTCTTTAACTAACGGACACTGTCATTAAAGTTTACCTATCTTGCTATAAATATTGTTACAAGGAAAACATCGTTTTTTTCTTATTTATTTATTTAAAACTTTATTGCACTATGTACAAGGGGCGGGCTTGATGCCGCTAGACATTCTCTGACAGCCAACCTTTGGGACAATAATAAGTATAACTTAGATCGAGGAGTAGGTGCGAAGACGTATTTAAGACTGATTATTATTAAATAATAACTATATTTATTAATAATATATATACTACATACTAATAGTACTTACATACATACATATATACATAACTATACTACATACAATATCTACTTATACACGCTGTAGGGAGCTGTTTAAGTAATGTGAGTATACCAATCTTTTGAATATTATTCTGTTGGATGCTTGCCGAATATTGACCGGCAAAGTGTTCAAAAGATTTACTGCAACAACTGCGATTTATATATACATAAAACAATTTTAGTACGAATACTACGTGGACGACCAGATTTTTATCTGTCATAAACAGAGGAAGTTTCTTTAGGGTTTACTCATTTGTAATAAACGATACTCTTAGATTTTTGGGGCAAATTGTTTAATAATAACTAATAACTGTTAATGATAATGAGCGCGCGCGACAGAAATCGCGTATGATGGTGCAATTGATAGGCACAACATATTCTCGCCGAAGGTGTAAACGCACTGATGTTAAAATTGTAACACATTGTCCACCTCTACGAAATACCTGACGCTGCGCTCTGCTCTTCAGTGCACGAATTCTTCGTACAGTTTAATTATACCTACCTATCAATAGCCCGGTACTTATAATATTTTATTGAAACCAAGCGGATAAAGTGTCAAAAATTGCATTTGGCTTCATATCTACTTTGTGTAATGCTATCTTAGCAGTTCAGTTCTCTTCAGCACCCCACTTCATTTTAAAATCACAAGAATATTTAACACAGATTGGCGCGATTATAAGGAAACACAATGCATATTCATATGAGAATGACAGGTTTTAGTTTTTTTTTATTGAAATAGAATTTATAGCCTATAGATATATCTGTATAATATTTTGTATTTTGCAGTGATAAACAGCTATCGAGTCTTTGTAAAATGTGAAGTGAATCTTCCTAGAAAAAAGTGTTGCGGTTATAGCACAATTTAACAGTTATTTAGACAGAGTTAAACCTCTGAGAAGACATTAACTGGCCACCAAGGAGCCCAGACCTAACTCCTGCTGTTTTTTTCCTGTGTGGCTACCTACGAGTAGAGTCTACCACCCTTTAGTATCCAATTTGGATGTTTTAAAACAAATGATCACAGAATATAATTAAAAGTAACTTAAAAAGTAAAAAAATAATATAAACTAAACATAATAAAAAATTAACTATAAGTAAAAAATGTCCTCTAAAGACGATGCTTCAGGGAATGTCCCAGGGAGGCAGGCAACATTGCAAACATAAATAATTGCCAGCTTTCTTGTCTCCAGACTTTTCCGTTAGCCGTTTGGAAAACTCCTGACCAACCGCTTGGCTGAGTGTTCTGATAGGCCCATTTTTTTTTTTTCCCTCAGAGGAAATTAAAACTATTTCTAGGTCGATTTTGATTGAGAATTTTAGCTCTTGGTTAAACGAGTGTGAAGAAGTGAATAGTGCGCTTTTGCAAACGTTTGTTTTTTCATATATAAAATTAAAAAACTGTTCTTTTATTAAGCATCAAATAAACCTATTAATATTATTAGAATTAATAATAATGTCATTTTTTTTTATTATAAAAATCTGAGATTCAATTTAGAACCATTACGAGTATCAAACTGCCTCCATGGTTTAGCTTTAAAGTCCGTGGATTTATACTCGGAGGTACCGGGTTCGATTCCTGGTCGGGACACAAAAATATTTATTACTATAAATAAATACATTTTATTAATATTTAATTTATTTGTGATATTCTCGAGTTTGGTAAGCTGGATACATCTACGAGCTTGACACTTGTTATGACTGGCCTATAGTAAATTTGTCTAAATGTGAATCCGCTTCTTTATACGCGTGGTTACTGAACACCCCGAAAGGAAAACGGGGCGTGATGATATATTTTTTGAGTATCAAATCAAAACAAATTGATTTATTCATCTTTAAGTATAGGTGCAAACTTATTACAATTAGTATTTAGTTATACTTTATATATATTATATATAGTTATAGTCGTTCAATTATACTTTACCCTTAAGAGCATAGAGATATATTATATATATGTTATGATAAAAAAAAAACTATTTGTTGCCTGTTAATTTTTTGCGTAGGTACATTAGTGTAACAATATATTTTCGATTGCACTGATTCTTCAGGACAAGCTTAGTTACAGCACATTCTTTTGGTAGAAGAGCATTTTCTTCTACTCCGTCTGACCGCATTGCAGGATCTGAATTATTTATAAGTTTACCCCAATGCTACAACCAAATTCGGTCTACTTTTGTCCAATATATTTTCTATGAACTAAACAAAGTTCCGTGATATAAATATATTACAAGTTTACTATTTGTTTGCCAGGTGACGGCAATGAAAGCGATTTTTCATGAATTTTATTTTAAAGCAAAACCATATCGGAAAAACAAAGACAATAATAGCATTATTTTTAATTCATTAAATATAAATTAAAAGCTACCTAAATAATAAAATTAAAAATAAACTAAACTATAAATAAAAAATGTCCTCTAGAGACGTCAGTTAACAAATTTTCAAATAATAACAATAATGCTATTAGTACTATGGATCGTAGACAAAACAGCATTAGGAACACAATACAGTAGAAGGCATAAAGACCACAAAACTATACAACTATTTAAATGAATTTTCCGTCAAAGGCATTTCAATAAAAAAAAATTAAAAAAAAATATTTTGGAAATAGACTTTTAATTTTGATTAAATTCCCTTTGTTGTAGTCTAATTATAATTTCAGGTAGTCTATTGTACATACATATAATGTAATTTTCAACGGTAAACTTTGCTTTAATGTTTTTTGTCAACCGGGTTTGCCTTATATAGATTTCATTTTTGTTTCTTAGGTTATACTTAGTCCTGTAAGCAACTATATATGTACATACAGAGACGTGTCATAATCTTGACATTAACAAAATACTTTCGTACTGAGGTTCTGGCTTTTAAAAATATATATTCTAATTGATGTCTTTTGTTGTATAAACACTTTTTGAATGTCTACCGCGTTACCCCATATGATTATAACGTAGGCAACATTAGAATGAAAAAAGGCATAGTATGCTGTTTTTAAGGTGACAAAATCAACCAAATGTATTAGCTTACTTAAGGCATTATTCGCAGATGCTAGTTTTTTACAGATTTTTTTCTATGTGAATTTTATGACTTAATGTATTATCTATAGTAGAAATGTATTTTTAACAATATTATTTAAATTATATCTATTTGTGGTAGTATATTTGAAAATATTTTTTTTTTTCTATATTAAGCCATTTGCCTCAAACCATGTTTCTAAAATAGCTGTTGTATCTATTATATTGTTATTCAACTCCACTTCATTGACACCATTTAATCCTACCTACGTGAATATCATCAGCAAACAAAGTAACAACTGCGGTTGTACTCAGGTATATTACTAGGCAGGTCGTTAATTAGAAATAATACTGGACCCAAAATTTAACCCTGTGGAATACCAACAACATTGGCAGCATCATTCGACAGAACTTCATTCACTAGTACCTTTTAACATATATTTTTCAGGTATGTTTTCATTAAATAAATATTATTATTATAAAAACCATAGTATTGTAGTGACACTGTAATAGAATCATTGTAGGGTCTAGGGACAAATCTAGCAAAAACATCAAGACTGATTTTCGTTTCTTTGTAAATACTTAAAGCATGTTAGGTTTAGATTACTACGAGTATAAGCGTCATTAAACGTCTGATAATCACATCGTACTGAGTATGTATTTAAGTTAAGTATTATGTACTCATATATACATAATTAAAACTACTTAAAAGTAAAAATTAAAATAAATATAAACTAAACTAATAAAAAATGACCTCTAGAGACGACCCTTCAGTGGCGTCAAAACTTTAATATAATATATAAATATATGTGTATTATATACAAAGTAGTATTGAGATTTGACATTTATTATTATTGTTAGATTGACTCAGCCCTTTTCAGTCACGAATTTATATTTAGTTGACACGGCCTATTTACGATACGATCTTATTTTTAAGTAGTTGTTCAGTTACAATTAACTTGCTTATGGCAATAATGTTATTAAAACAAACATAAATCTGGATTATTACTTGTAACTGTCCAACCATGATTACCGAACTGTTTTGTGTTTTTGTTTTATGTCTAACCTTTTTGTATTCGTTATTATTTTAGTGTTGATAATATCCAAGTTGTTAAAAGATAATCAAAGGAATTAAATGATTTGTTTTCGATTTTATGTTGGAAGCTGTAAGTTTTTCTTAAGAAAAAATAAATAAATCTGCTCACCACTGTACATTTTTTTAAGTGCATTAAAGAATTTAAATTAAAAAATAATGTACCAAAACTAAACTATTTAAAATGTCGGCTAAGTTGAGTAAATTAGATTAGGCTTCATTGGGCGATGCAATTAACGCACCACATTTTCTTTATAATAATCTTAAAACACACTTTTCATATCGTGATTTTTAATTTATTTATTTATTTATTTATTTATTAAGAAAATCCAAAACAGCAATACATTTTACAAAGCAATACAATTAAAATTTTACATGCCAAACCAAAGGATTTCACCGTTTAAAATACATTTATAATCTGATCTACAAGTAAATTACATTTTGAATCGAATTTAACATTAAATTAAATACAAACATAAATAACAAATTATTAAACATAAACTGAAATTAAAAATTATGTCCAAAAAATATATAATAATAATAATGAAACAAAATTAATAAATAATCAAAATGTCACAAATTGCCATAAACACATCAAGTACTATGTGAAATAATATGAATGAGTGTGTAAAGTGTATAGTGTGTATGTGTGTGTATGTGAATGTATTACATTATCATTATATATTTATCATCAATAAAAATAAAATAAAAAGAATTAATAGGAAATAATAATAAATAAGAAAAAGGAAAAAAAAGAAAGAGGAAGGAAGGAGGTATGACACCATTTGCATTATTCAAGTTCAAGTTCCCTAACTGACCCCCTGTCCTCGCCCCCCAAGCAATCCAATAACAATTTCTTAAAAAGGGTTCTGCTGTGCAAGAAAATATCAATATCAATAAACCTTTTGTTATAAGTTTCAGCAAACCTGTGCGTGACACAATTCCGTGCATAATTGCTTCGGCTACGTGGGACACTGAACATAATGGGGCGCCGTCTCAAACGAGTATTTGGAACATTGAGCCTAACTTTATCAAGCAGCTGAGGGCTGTCAACCACACCGTTCACCACGTCATAGAGTAACATCATGTCAGCTATCACACGTCGGTTACTGAGAGACATGAAGCTCTTCTGAAGCTCCATGCCGCGACGATCACGCACAGTATCCAAACCCCTACGTTTTAAAAGACGTACAAATTTATTTTGTATACTTTCAATCTTACCAATATAAACTTTGTATTGCGGTGACCAGACTGGGGAAGCGAACTCCAGGATACTCCTGACGTACGCACAGTAGATGGCCTTAATTGATGCTCCACATTTAAATGGTTTTGTTATCCTTATAAGGAAACCAAGCATTTTGTATGCTTTACCAACTATATGTTCATAGTGGTCAGATAAAGTCATCTTTGAGTCGAGCAGTACACCCAAGTCCCTGACCCTTTCCACTCTGGTCAGCATAGACCCGTTTAGAGTATATTTGTATTTGATAACATTTGATTTACGAGTGTATGTGATAATTTGACATTTGGATACATTAAGATCCAAGGCGTTAAGATAACAGTATTGAGACAGTCTATCGAGATCCTGCTGCAGTCTCAAGCAGTCATTATGGTTTGCGATCGGTAAGTATATCAATCAATTAAATATTTATTACTTACAACTCGCTAATTAAATGTCATTCTCTTCTGAGCATAAGAGTTGACAAACCCACAAGTCTTTTGCTGTAATCAGTTCTGTTGTTATGTCTTGTAAATCGTTTGCTAGATTTACCCCTAGCTTTACAGTGTCATTCTTATACAGCACAATAACAGAATTCTCTTAGGAGCATTATTTAGATGTTGTTGGCTCGTTCGTATATGTAAATGCTGAAGCCAGCGAGAAGGCTCTGCGTGCAATGTGTTTCTATACACTTGTAAATTTGTCGCGAGACTCTGTTATTTTCAGCTTTAAATCACCCAACGATTTATTTATTTAAGCGATTTACAAATTGTAAGCAATAACTGTATTTTTAACAAGATTTACATTGTCTTGCTCTTAAATGATAATATTTATAATATATTAACATTTAACGTTACTGCCTCCGTGGTCTAGCGGTTAAATCCGTGGATTTAGACTCGGAGGTACCGGGTTCGATTTCTGGTCGGGACACAAAAATATTTATTAATTTAAATATTGTATAAATTACATTAATATTACATTTATTTGTAATATTTCTCGAGTTTGGTACGCTAGAGACATCGAAGAGCTTGCCACTTGTCATGATTGGCCTATAGTAAAATTGGCTAAATGTGAATCCGCTTCTTTATAAGCTTGGTTTCTGACCACCTCGAAAGGGAAAACGGTCGTGATGATACTTCTATTTAAAATATCATAACATGTTTTATTTGATGTAAATTAATATACATTAAATATAAATTAAAAGCTACCTAAATAATAAAACTATAAATAAAAAATGAGACATCCTCTAGAGACGTCTCCCTCAAGACTCAAGGAGACTGGCAATTATTTTTTTACTATCGATCTTTTATTCGCGATAATTTTTATTTAAGTACCTTTTTAAAACTTTATTGTAAAAAAATACAAAATTAGAACGTAATGCCTCTAGGCATTCTCCGCCCGTTCACCGTTGGGACTTTGGGAACATTTAATATTGAGTACGGTGCAAATAGAAAAATGAAATAATAATAACTAATGAAATATCAAAAAATCAACCGCGTCATTTTTGGATTTTAGAAAAAGCGTTCTTATACTCGTACATCCAAATACTGTATGATTCTTCTAATGCCGTCTTGGAAGCTCGTTTTAAACAATTACTGACGGCAGATGTAATTCTTAAGTGATGGACGACAGTTGTCAGCTCGAAAATCTGCCTTTATATTGATTTATTTAAAACTTTATTGCACATAATATACCTACTAAAGCATGACATAATGTCGCTTGATATTCTTCGCCTGTCAGACTTTCGGGACAACGGAAACATTTATGTGAGGTACGTGCAATATAATAATTAAAATATTTAAATATACTTTTTTATACTAGCATGACATGTGACCTTGCGCCCACCTGATAGCAAAGACACTAATGATAGACATCAGTCCATAACACTAGGCCGGCTTGACTGGACATGACGGCAATTCGAGCCTGAACCCGGAACGTGTGAATACACTTTACTGGGTTTATCGGCACGAACGGTGGATACTTTCCTGCCCCGGCAGACTAGGCAAATTACCACCATCAGTCCTCCGACCACCTATTTGTGACGTGAACAACGTTGAAAGTATGTGCCATTTACAATGATGTCAAATGCCAATTTTTACTTTCAAGGAGAACTAATATTGTAAGCTTGCCATGGTGATATTATATATAAACACATTATACAAAAAATAAATCTAATGCATGTCACCATAATCATGGGAAGCAGCAGCGTTTGTACAAGCGTAATTTAATATTAATTCCTCGTTGAGTTGACTTTGATTTAAATCAGTTGGCGTTTCTTATTAAAATTTAGACCAGTCGTTTCCGTGGCGAACAACCTCAGTGATTTGAACCTCGGCCAAGTAGTTTACATGAGGGTGGCAAGTAATTTCTTCAATTTATTACGTAATACTAAGTTTATAGGAGTTTGAGAATGTCGTGCAGCGGCTGTGAGCCTTGTTCATAGACCTACATATAATATTGACCAGGCAATGAATTAGTATCATTAAAATTTGCACGTCCTTAATCTCTTGTTTTTTAAGGAACGAGTCTACAATTAACTTTACTATAGGCATTATTATATTTGCCTCGGAGAGCACCTTAAGCTGTCGGTGGCGGTTCTACTTAAACCAACGTGTTAATAAATTGTTAATAAAAATTCACATAAGACCCTCGCCAACCCGTTTGCACAGCATGGCGAGTGTAGGCCAAATTCTCCAGAAATTCCTGGAAGACTCATCTCCAATAGTGGAGGTCTAGGACGCTGTGTCCTAGGGGCTATAATAAAGCTAAAAACATTAAACTTTCAACTTATCATGATGGGCCTATATTAAAGTTGCCTAAATGTGAACCCGCTCTTTAAGAAAGTGTTGTATCTGACATCTGACCACCCCGTAAGGGATACGGTCATGATGATACTTTATACACATTTTGTCTTCAAACCAAATCTAGGCCGACATTACGAGGGGAAACTTGTGGCATAACAAACTCAACAAAGTCACTTTTTTTTCTCATGGTATAACTACCCCAGGTCGGGAAACAAAAATTAAATTTATTTGTTCTCTCGAGTTTGGTACGCCATAGTCATCAACGAGCTTGCCACGCACGAGATTTAAGTAAAGTTGGCTAAACGTGAATCCTCTTCTTAAAAAAAGCGTGATTTCGTAATGATACTTTACTTTCCTCATATTCCAGTGTTTAGGCGCAAACGTGATTAGTGGATACAGTTATGCTTTTTATTTCCAATATATTATACAATTCGCAACTCTTTTAGCGCTCGACCTTTACAGTCTCAATTGTATAATATTTTGTGATTTGTAAGTTTTGTGATAAATACAGGATATGCCCTTATAACGTTTGCGCGTAATGTAACTAAATATAGCTGCAGGAACTAAACCTGGTCTGTGACGACATTTTATCGTATATTTATTTATTTACAAATTAAGCTAAATATTGGTAGTCCACGATTTGACGATAATAGTCAAGTGAATGAGAACAAAACAGTCCTCCAACAATAAAATTACATCCGACAACACAGAAAATAGTACCTAGTTAATGCGACTACCGTGAAATTGTAATTTGTTCCACGATAAGCGATACAGTGACGACAGAGGTCGTGAATAACAGTAAACCACGACGCTTAAACGACACGATAATCTATCGTCACGACCTGGTGGAAACACGCCCTAACGGTAAAGAAAAAATAAATTGCTTAAACGGTGAGCACGACATGTGACATCGCGCCCACCTGGTGGTAAGTGGTACGCCAGGTCCAAGAATGGAAGCACCTGACTCCAACCACAGGCGGCCCGCATCCGTCCCTACAATTATGCCGGCCTATCAAGATGCTTTTTCTCATTTCGCTTGAAGGACTCCAGGTTATAGGAATGGGGAAACACACTAGCTTGGAGAGCATTTCACATCTTCAGCGTGCGACAGATGTAAGAGCCTCCAAATTTATATGTTACCCATGTATGTTTTTTTGGTCTGTGCATGTGGTTCGGTTGTATAATTTCGGTGATATTGATTTGTTCAGTGTTAGTGTTGCTAGGTTAAAAAAAGAAATTAACATTAAATTATCTAAATAAATCATAATTGGAATGCTTGTAGATTTTTTTATTTATATATTTTTTATTACTACTTTTTTTATTTGTTTTCTTTCTATTATTTATTTCTTTATATTTATTATATAGTTATATTAGTTATATAAGTATTGTTTTTAAGCTTATCCCTATTATTATTATTTTGCAAAATCTATGTTTAATATTTAAATAGAAACTTTGCTGGATTGTGTAACTTTTAGAATTGTTGTAATTATGTTTTAAGGTCTGTTTCCTGAATTAATAAAAATTAAAAAATCAAATAAAATAAAATAATAAATTGTATTAAATTGGTGTTGTTTACAATTAATAAAAATAAACTTAGTACAGAAGTATTAATTATGATACTCAAATTTTTCGATTAGCGATTTCACTTGACTAAAATTAGACTGATTGTCATCAATATTGAATAACGCGGCGCGGTATAACAAGAACAAGGATGTCTTTATGAAATTGTGTTTTGCCCTCGCGTTGAGTGGCTGACGTTGACAAATGACAGGAGGGTTGTTTTTCACTGTCAGATCGAAGTGACATGTTTTCCCTTGGCTGTGAAGTGTGGAATCACTAAAGTGAAATAAACGCCGGGAAAAAATTCGCGTCGCTTCTCTAATGGACGCCAGGAAATTACTGATCGGACGTTATATTACAACGTTTTTTACTACCTTTAGTGGTTTAGGCTGTAGAAATAGAGGCATATGGTTCGATATGGCAATAAAGAATATTTATTTTTTATTTATTTATTTAAAAATCTTTATTGCACAAAGTACAAAGGCGGTACTTAATGCCCGAAGACATTCTCTGACAGCCAAACCTTAGGGACAAATTTGAACAATTATAGGTGCAATCATAGAAATAATAATAATACTATAATTATAAAAGTTAATTTAATAGGATTGATATATACCTACATCATATATCTTCATATATATCATAATATCAATATACTACATACTAATAATACACATTATTATGCATAAACATACATATATACTTACTAACGCTGTCAGGAGCTATTTAAGAAGTGTGAATACACCAGTTTTTTTAAAGATGGCCTGGTAGTTGCTTGCCGTATGATGACAGGAAGATCGTTCCATAAATTAGTAGCAACTACTACGAAAGAGTTGGAGACAAATGCAGTGTTATGTGAGGGAACAGATAGAAGGGAGTTGTAAGAAGAAGGTATTTCGGTGTCGCAGGCTCATTCAAAACCGAAAACAGGAGACAGAGAACTCTAAGATTTCTTCGACAACGAAATAGTAGCCACTTCAACTTAGCACGATATTCAGATATGTGGTCATATTTATCTCGTAATTAATTTATTTATGACTGCAAGCTGCAAAGGCGGTTAATACTAGGCGAGGTAGCGCAGCGGTTTGATTTCAATTAAAAACTTGTCGACCTAGTAAAATTGGCTAATTATAGAATCTTTACGGTGGTAATGATTACTATATCACTAACGAACAAACACATACAACATACGTAAAAATCGTAAATACGTCAAAATCAAACTTAGATAAAATTTTGATGTACCCGTAAACAAGCATTTTTGTCACAGCCCCTAGAACACAGTCCTAGACTAGACATCGACTGTTAGAGGTGAGCCTTCCAGAATGCATTTCTGGATAATTTGTCCTGCACTCGCCGCGCTGTCCAGACCGGTTGGCTAGAGTTTGATGCCAATTTAAATGGCAGTTTATTAACGATTCGACAAGTTGATATTAGTCGAACCGGGACCGACGGCCTAACGTTCTCTCTGAGGCTCGTGAACGTGAACGTAGTATCGTAAATCTATGATAAAAAGTTTTTTTTTTCTAGCACTACATGTGACTTTGCGCCCACCTGATGGTAAGTGGTGCGCGAGGTCCATGAATGTTAGCAACTGGAATCAGACACTCATGACTAACATCAGTCTCTAACACTATGCCAGCTTGACTGGGCATGACGGCAATTCGAGCCTGATCCCAAAGCGTGTGGATACATTTTACTGAATTTCAGTCCGCCTACCACCTATTTCTTGTTGATACATGCCGGGGTTCGAACTTTGTATATTTTTAGGTTTTAAGGAAATCGTTCTTACAACCAAATATACAATATGTTTCTCGCATATACCTCTTGATTGACAACGCGTTGACGATTAATAAATTGTTTAGGGACATCCAAACAATGTCCATTTGCATACTTGCATAGGTCTATATTAAAATCATGTTATTATAAATTTCATGCTACCATAGTAAACAATTGTTATAAATCTCTCCGGCAACGAAAATATTATTCATGTTGCATATAAAGTCAACTAGTGTATATCATATCGGACTTGGAAAATGCGAAACACTATTTATATAAGCATCGTTAAATCATTTCCGCGAATATATTGAGACACAAAGCTTGTGTTTGTCTGTGATATGAATTTTCAATCCTATTTTCTTTCATTTATCAGAATTATTAAATTTATATTTCATTACAAACTATAAATGCTACTGAAATGAAAAAAATATTGCTTTGAATTTGTGTAACAATAATGGATTTTACAAAATATTTTCTGAACAAATTCTGCCATACAAATTTTATCTAATTAAATTTATTTAAATATAAAAACAAAAAAATAGAAACATGAAATAAAAATAAAAACAGCTTACTGTCATCACAGAAATATTAGCCAATAACAACAATATGGCAAGCGTCTACCAGATCTTTGTTCAAAAAACTCGTCTATCTACACTTTCTAAATAGCTCCCAACAATGTTAATAAGTGTATTTATGTATATTTTTGTGTATGTATTAGTATTTAGTATATTGATATTACAGTATAAGTTAAAGTATATTATGTAAGTATATATAATTATGTTGAATTTATCCTACTATTAATATTTATTTCATTGCACCTATAAATGTTCTAATTTGTCCTTAAGGTTTGGCTGTCAGAATATGTCTACGGGCATTAAGCCCGCCTTTGTACTTTGTGCAATAAAGTTTTTAATAAATAAATAAATATTAAACAAAGAACAACTGGCCGGAGTAAGGCGATAGCGGGCTGATGTGCCTGAGTGAACTACCCGAACGCGGGCAGACGCGTGATGGTAGTCGACATTGATAGTAGTGTCTGCATAAAAAAAAAATATTTTACAATTATCAGCTTTAGTTCGATTTCTCATTCATATATTAATTAAGTAGATATTGGCTGGCACGGACTAGCAAAAATACCTGTTTATAAATATCAATTAGATTTAAGGCTTTGAAGTAATTAAACCATATTTTTTTAGTTTTTTTAAATAAAAAAAAAATAGTTAAAAATTTTAATATAGGTATTTTGTTATAAACTCTCTGTATGATAGCGTTAAAGACATTAAATACGAGTATATTATCAAGTCCTGCGTGCTACGCAAGTGTACTATTTTGTCAATCAAACGTTTGCGCTTACATAAATCTCACCTGAATATTATGTAAGTAGGTATTTTTTTCAAAGTATTATACCATCATAGCGATAAAATAAACTCACAAATCGTGCTCGATAGAGGCTGTGTATTCGGAGCGATATTCAAGCGTGTAACGTTTAACTCAATTTAGTTGGTTATATCTGAAGCGATCGCTCAAGATCGATGTGTTTTCGTCTATCGTGGCAATAACCTCATTTATGTTCCGCCTAAGTAAATATACGCCGATATTCTTCGAATTTGTGATTGCAAGAAAAATATACGAAAAAATAAAAGTTGTGATCGATCAAGGTTTTTTTATACTGACTTAATACTATGCCTTTAACAAACAATATTGTAAGAGAGTTTTAGGTCACCGCATCTACTATTTTAAATATCATGATTGTTTTTAATATTCCTTTCTAGCATTTGATTAAAACAATGTAACGGCATGCGCTATATTGTTTACTACAAAGTGCGGAACCAATAGACAACTACACGCAAAGTCATAACCACACTCATATCACCTATGTTGTTAACGAATAAGATATAATTTGCAACAGTGGGACGCGAGTAAGACAGAATGCGTAGCATGCGTGTGTCGTCCTTTCGGCAGCTCGCTACAGATACGGCAGCAGCTACTATGCGTCAGATAGACGTAGTTTGATAGTTCCACGCGTTTCTTCACATTAAGTTTTAATCTAATAATCTTGCACATTTTAATACTGTATGTGATCCTGCCTGACGGTAAGCAAAACTTAAGCTCCAAGAAAGGGAGCAACAGCTTCATCTGACCCACTTCGCTATACGACTCCCGGGTGGATAGAGAAACACACACGATGCGAGTATTCAATATTCGTATTCTATCATCATCATATTAGATACCAATGCTATAATTCATCTTAACTAGTCCAGTAGCCCAATTCTGTTACTTAAGAGCAAACGTTATCTAATGGAATCTGTTAACTATACATTTATAATGCTATTAAAGTTGATATTTGCACGGCCACTGTCAAGGTCGAGCGCTTATAGAGTTTGAATTGAATAATATTTTGTAATTATGATGCAATCTCTGATCTCTTTTTTTTTCGTATTCACTGTTAAAGCTAGTAGCCAATTGTAGTGCACAAATATTATTTTCATTTATTTGTGAAATTTTAGTCTGGTACGCTGAAGACATGATGTATATATATAGTAAAGTAGTAAACATGAATTCGCTTCTTAAAAATCGTGTTTTCGGACCACCCCGGGGATTACGGTCATGATGATACTGATACCGTAAAAGCTATTAAATAAATGGCGGCTTTAGTTTACTACAGAAATATGGAATTACATTTATTCCATCGATAATAAATCGGAGTGCAAGTGTAGTTAAGATTGGTCTCGAACGAAGACGAATATTACGAGGGAGGTCGGGAGTCCTGGATTAAATCGGCAGCGAGGAGCGGACGAGATAGGCTTAATGCTATATTAGCGGGTCCCTGTTAACCCCTACACCGAAGACATATATACTGTATGTGTATATATATATTTTATAGTAAAAATAAACAGACAAACTTATCGTGTCGTAAACACTAATTGACATATGGCGCTTAAAAAACCATTCAGTTTGAGCGCACAGTTTAAATGTATCAATGGTTGTTCAGACCTTGTATATTTGATCTTAATGAACACCGGCTAAATCATACAATTTAATATCAACTACAGGACTAGCAGATAACATTACATAAAATAAGCTATATATTGTGGGAGTTACAATTATTTATTTATTTAAACTTAATTGCACAAAGTACAAAGGCGGACCTAATGCCGCTAGACATTCTATGACGGTCAAACCTTCGGGACAACGAGAGCAGTAAGTACATAAGGTAGGTGCAATACTGAATAAACTTGAGTAGTTTTGTTGCAGATAACATATACATACTTATTAATAATTACATAATTACATACTAATACATACATATAACCTACATAAATAAAATATTAACAATACAATATAATATATACACAATACTATACCTACTAATGATAAATCACAGTCTGATTAAGACTTAGCTAAAACAAAAGGAGGAACATGGAAAATTACGAACCTCGGTCTTGCATGTAGTGAGCATACACTAGTTTTTTAAAAATACATCTATTCGGAGCTTGGCGAATTTTAACTCGCAGCTGATTCCATAGGTTAGTAGCCACAACTGCGAACGATTTGGACACAAAGGTAGTAATGGTGAGGGGGTATTGAGAGCGTATCATTAGAAGAAGATCGAAGAGTCCTCTCATGTGTGGCACCAAGATACGTAAAATAATCTTTCAAATAATTATGTTAGATTATAAGTTGATACGGCTACTATGCAGCCACGAATTTAATATTATAGATTTTTATTTTATTATTGGTTAGTAAGTTGACTTTCGCCAACCCGTCTAGCCAGCGTGGCGAGTGTGGTTCTCCAGAAATTTCTGGAAAGCCCAACTCCAACAGTAGAGGTCTAGGACTCTGAGTTGTAGGGGCTGTGATGAAGTTAATACGGCCTCCTTACAGCCACGATTTGAAATTTATTGTATATGATATATTGTTATTTAGGTTTAAGTCCACATGGCCCTTTTACAGCTACGAATTTATTTATTTATAATTTCATAGGTTAAATTATTTATGGTAATAATGTTCAAGAGTATTTTGGAAAATTAAGCTTCTTTACCTACACGTTCCATCCATTTTTTTTATTTTTAATATAATTACCTAGCGTTTAAAACAATAATAATAATAACAATATAAATTTAAAATTTCTAATTAAAAATATTATAAATGAATATAAAGTAAAAAAATAATAATTAAAAAACATGTATTGACAATATATAAGAGTTACAATGTGAGCCATATGGAAATTAGAAGAAAATAATAAATCCAGCAAGCAGCACAAGTATGTACCCGTAAGTTTATAAAAGATTACATGTTTGTGCCGTTTGCTGTAGAAACTCTGGGCCCATGGAGTCCAAGCGCGAAAAAGTTTCGCCCTAAGAATTAGTATTGCAATTCAGCGGGGAAATACGGGGGCAGCCAGCGTTCTTGCCATTATCCCACGCGGAGGGGACTTGTAACCCATTCCGTAGTAATAATATTATTTTATTTTATATTTAACTTGTAAATTTTAATAATAAAGAGCCTTTGCATTGTGTGACAAATTTTATTTAAGCTTGGAATGCCTATTATGTGCTTTAGGGCCAGCCCGTTGGTAATAATAAATTATAGTAAAAGACCAACCCATATGTCAACGTCTACCTATAAACCCTACTCTCATAATGTCCCTTTCATATTCTGATGATATTTTGATATCAACAACGATGTGATTATAATGTAATTTTCAGTTTTGACAAGTGTTAGTTATTCGAGCTTTTTGTTAAAATAACTAAATATCCAAAAATGTTTCTTTAATTTCATAGAATATCCAGTAGCCCTATTCTGTTACTTTGTCTCAAACGTAATTAGTGGATTTCGTTATTTACGTCAGAGGTTGCGTCATAATTACGAAATATTATTCAATTCTCAACTCTATAAGCGCTCGACCTTGACAGCGACCATGTAAATATCAACTTTAATAGCGTGATAAATATATAGTTAACGGATTTCATTATTTAACGTTTGCGCTTAAGTAACAGAATAGGGTTGTAGCAATTATTGTCCACACCCATTTTTTTTTATTTGGATCTATCTTTGGTTTCTTTTAGTAGCACTTAGTAAAACTTGACATTCGACAACAAATATCAATAATTTTGTTTATCTGTTACACTTTTTTTAGCTAAAACTATAACCAAACGTTAAATTAAATTTAAAAAATATATTATTATTAACCATTTCAGCACGGACAATACCAAGCGTGCGTTATTACAAAAAAAAAGCTAGCTGTCACCAAATTCTGTTTTGCCGCTCTAAAACGACCTTAATACGACATCCATCTACCTACTTAGTCAAACATTATTATTCTTATCTCTATTAAATTAAAAGTACTGGTAAAAAACATATATGTTTTTATTTCCACTATGTTACCAAACGCACGATGGTGCTTTAGCACATTAGAAGACACACAAATGTGCGAGGGGGTTTGTGGAATTCGCTAGGGGAGGAATTTTTTCACTATTTATATATGAGATACTTTAGACCTCAAAGACCTTCAAGTTACCAATGAACCTTTCAATATCCAAAATATTTTTTGTCGTGCTGAAAGTGATAACTCTATTTATTTTAAAAAAACTTTATTGCACTTAAAATGTAATGCGTGCTTAATGACCAATTATTTTCTACAACCAACCAACCTGGGGTTTGGAAAATTATGTATGGGTCCAATTTTATTTAATATTATACAATTACATAATAAAACGATCAAAATCAACTAGGTATAAATATATCTCATAATAAAACAATAAAAAGAGTTGTTTGATTGGTCCCTGATACCAGTGGTAGTACTCCGTGTTATATGTTATGTATGTTATGTATGATATAATACTATGTGGCCAAACTGTACAGTCATCTTCAAAAGTATTCAACCAAATAATGAATGAAACATTTTTATTCCACTTGTTCGATTTTAAATTTAAAATTGAAAATTTCAAAATAATTCAGCGTTAGTCGATGTGTTTTCGTCTATCGTGGCAATAACCTCATTTATGTTCCGCCTAAGTAAATATACGCCGATATTCTTTGAATTTGTGATTGCAAGAAAAATATACGAAAAAATAAAAGTTGTGATCGATCAAGGTTTTTTTATACTGACTTAATACTATGCCTTTAACAAACAATATTGTAAGAGAGTTTTAGGTCACCGCATCTACTATTTTAAATATCATGATTGTTTTTAATATTCCTTTCTAGCATTTGATTAAATCAATGTACGGCATGCGCTATATTGTTTACTACAAAGTGCGGAACCAATAGACAACTACACGCAAAGTCATAACCACACTTATATCCCCTATGTTGTTAACGAATAATATATACTTTGCAACAGCGGGACGCGAGTGAGATAGAATGCGTAGCATGCGTGTGGCGTCCTTTCAGCAGCTTGCTACTGATGCGTGATAAATGCGTCAAATAGACGTAGTTATCATCCCCTTAAGTTTTAATCTAAGAATCTTGCATATTTTTTTATACTGTACGAGGTCCTTCCTAATGATAACCAAAACTGAAGCCTTTTTAATAGGGCCGCAGTTTGGTGGATAATATTGATTAAGTTATTTTTTTTTCGTATTTACTGTAAAAGCTAGTAGCCTAGTCGAGTGCACAAATATTATTTTCATTTATTTGTGAAATTTTAGTCTGGTACGCTGAATACATCGACGAGCTGGCATATTGGGCCTATAGTAAAGTAGTTAACATAAAGTCGCTTCTTATGAATCGTGTTTTCGGACCACCCCGGGGATTACGGTCGTGATGATACTGATACCGTAAAAGCTATTAAATAAATGGCGGCTTTAGTTTACTACAGAAATATGGAATTACATTTATTCCATCGATAATAAATCGGAGTGCAAGTGTAGTTAAGATTGGTCTCGAACGAAGACGAATATTACGAGGGAGGTCGGGAGTCCTGGATTAAATCGGCAGCGAGGAGCGGACGAGATAGGCTTAATGCTATATTAGCGGGTCCCTGTTAACCCCTACACCGAAGACATATATATTGTATGTGTATATATATATTTTATAGTAAAAATCAACAGACAAACTTATCGTGTCGTAAACACTAATTGACATATGGCGCTTAAACTTCAGACGAGCATTAACAAAGGTTGTACCAATCTAGGAAAAAAAACCATTCAGTTTGAGCGCACAGTTTAAATGTATCAATGGTTGTTCAGACCTTGTATATTTGATCTTAATGAACACCGGCTTAATCATACAATTTAATATCAACTACGGGACTAGCAGATAACATTACATAAAATAAGCTATATATTGTGGGAGTTACAATTATTTATTTATTTAAACTTAATTGCACAAAGTACAAAGGCGGACCTAATGCCGCTAGACATTCTATGACGGTCAAACCTTCGGGACAACGAGAGTAGTAAGTACATAAGGTAGGTGCAATACTGAATAAACTTGAGTAGTTTTGTTGCAGATAACATATACATACTTATTAATAATTACATAATTACATACTAATACATACATATAACCTACATAAATAAAATATTAACAATACAATATAATATATACACAATACTATACCTACTAATGATAAATCACAGTCTGATTAAGACTTAGCTAAAACAAAAGGAGGAACATGGAAAATTACGAACCTCGGTCTTGCATGTAGTGAGCATACACTAGTTTTTTAAAAATACATCTATTCGGAGCTTGGCGAATTTTAACTCGCAGCTGATTCCAGAGGTTAGTAGCCACAACTGCGAACGATTTGGACACAAAGGTAGTATGGTGAGGGGGTATTGAGAGCGTATCATTAGAAGAAGATCGAAGAGTCCTCTCATGTGTGGCACCAATATACGTAAAATAATCTTTCAAATAATTATGTTAGATTATAAGTTGATACTATGCAGCCACGAATTTAATATTATAGATTTTTATTTTATTATTGGTTAGTAAGTTGACTTTCGCCAACCCGTCTAGCCAGCGTGGCGAGTGTGGTTCTCCAGAAATTTCTGGAAAGCCCAACTCCAACAGTAGAGGTCTAGGACTCGTGAGTTGTAGGGGCTGTGATGAAGTTAATACGGCCTCCTTACAGCCACGATTTGAAATTTATTGTATATGATATATTGTTATTTAGGTTTAAGTGCACATGGCCCTTTTACAGCTACGAATTTATTTATTTATATATTCATAGGTTAAATTATTTATGGTAATAATGTTCAAGAGTATTTTGGAAAATTAAGCTTCTTTACCTACACGTTCCATCCATTTTTTTTAATTTTTAATATAATTACCTAGCGTTTAAAACAAAAATAATAATAACAATATAAATTTAAAATTTCTAATTAAAAATATTATAAAATAATATAAAGTAAAAAACTAATAATTAAAAAACATGTATTGACAATATATAAGAGTTACAATGTGAAGCATATGGAAATTAGAAGAAAATAATAAATCCAGCAAGCAGCACAAGTATGCACCCGTAAGTTTATTAAAAGATTACATGTTTGTGCCGTTTGCTATAGAAACTCTGGGCCCATGGAGTCCAAGCGCGAAAAAGTTTTGTCCTAAGAATTAGTATTGCAATTCAGCGGGGAAATACGGGGGCAGCCAGCGTTCTTGCCATTATCCCACGCGGAGGGGACTTGTAACCCATTCCGTAGTAATAATATTATTTTATTTTATATTTAACTTGTGAATTTTAATAATAAAGAGCCTTTTCAATTGTGTGACAAATTTTATTTAAGCTTGGAATGCCTATTATGTGCTTTAGGGCCAGCCCGTTGGTAATAATAAATTATAGTAAAAGACCAACCCATATGTCAACGTCTACCTATAAACCCTACTCTCATAATGTCCCTTTCATATTCTGATGATATTTTGATATCAACAACGATGTGATTATAATGTAATTTTCAGTTTTGACAAGCGTTAGTTATTCGAGCTTTTTGTTAAAATAACTAAATATCCAAAAATGTTTCTTTAATTTCATAGAATATCCAGTAGCCCTATTCTGTTACTTTGTCTCAAACGTAATTAGTGGATTTCGTTATTTACGTCAGAGGTTGCGTCATAATTACGAAATATTATTCAATTCTCAACTCTATAAGCGCTCGACCTTGACAGCGACCATGTAAATATCAACTTTAATAGCGTGATAAATATATAGTTAACGGATTTCATTATTTAACGTTTGCGCTTAAGTAACAGAATAGGGTTGTAGCAATTATTGTCCACACCCATTTTTTTTTATTTGGATCTATCTTTGGTTTCTTTTAGTAGCACTTAGTAAAACTTGACATTCGACAACAAATATCAATAATTTTGTTTATCTGTTACACTTTTTTTAGCTAAAACTATAACCAAACGTTAAATTAAATTTAAAAAATATATTATTATTAACCATTTCAGCACGGACAATACCAAGCGTGCGTTATTACAAAAAAAAAGCTAGCTGTCACCAAATTCTGTTTTGCCGCTCTAAAACGACCTTAATACGACATCCATCTACCTACTTAGTCAAACATTATTATTCTTATCTCTATTAAATTAAAAGTACTGGTAAAAAACATATATGTTTTTATTTCCACTATGTTACCAAACGCACGATGGTGCTTTAGCACATTAGAAGACACACACAAATGTGCGAGGGGGTTTGTGGAATTCGCTAGGGGAGGAATTTTTTCACTATTTATATATGAGATACTTTAGACCTCAAAGACCTTCAAGTTACCAATGAACCTTTCAATATCCAAAATATTTTTTGTCGTGCTGAAAGTGATAACTCTATTTATTTTAAAAAAACTTTATTGCACTTAAAATGTAATGCGTGCTTAATGACCAATTATTTTCTACAACCAACCAACCTGGGGTTTGGAAAATTATGTATGGGTCCAATTTTATTTAATATTATACAATTACATAATAAAACGATCAAAATCAACTAGGTATAAATATATCTCATAATAAAACAATAAAAAGAGTTGTTTGATTGGTCCCTGATACCAGTGGTAGTACTCCGTGTTATATGTTATGTATGTTATATATGATATAATACTATGTGGCCAAACTGTACAGTCATCTTCAAAAGTATTCAACCAAATAATGAATGAAACATTTTTATTCCACTTGTTCGATTTTAAATTTAAAATTGAAAATTTCAAAATAATTCAGCGTTAGTTGCCGAGAGGTAACAATTCCTTTCATTTATTTACCACCACCGTTCTCGTGCTAAAGAGCCGGTTAATAATAATTATTATTTAATTCAGGCAACTACGAGGCCCTTAGATATGCGACGATACTGTTCGTACTAGTTAACCTATAATAAAGTTTCCACATGCCCTGCCTGTTGAAACGTGCAGCAATCAATCTCTCCTTTTATATTAAATTTAAAGTAATTTAAGTATGACAATGTTTTCGTTTTAAGCTAAGCGGAGGAAAAGAAGGTTCATCGATATCAGCCTATAGTATAAGCATGACGCATTTAACTTTTCGAAACACAATAAACCCATAATTCTTTCGATTGAAACGTTGACGTGTACTTAAGTACTTGGAGGAGTTTGTTAAAGAATAAACATGTCGCCGAGTTCAGTGTCATCAAAGCGGTCGTTTAAGATGTCGTTTGCAGCCGCAATTTCTCATTTCGCCCATTTACACCAGCTCACGTTCCTGTGCTAGAGACTCGAATCTATAAAACGTACGAAGACTTCGCACAGTCTTAACTAAATTACCTACGTGTTTATGCCTAAGCCAATAAAGTATTTGCAAAAATTTACGCATTTTGAGCTTAATTTAATTCATGCTCACGAGAGTCATGACAATACTGACTTTCATGTTTATTATTTTATTTATTTAAAAACTTTATTGTAATTTACAAGTAGATCTTTATAAACTTGTATTAAAGGCAGGACAGTGTTGATTCGTTTTACATGACTATTAAAAATATTTTTGTAGTCTGGCAACAAGTAAAATCAATTGTCAATTTGCCTTTCAAGCCTTAAACCTACTTAATTACTAGCTTTAAAATCGCTTTGTTTATTATTGCAGCTATCATAAATTAAAAAATATTAAATTAAAAAAAAATGCATGTATATCCGATTATCATTTAATTTTGTATGTTTTTACTATTAAAAAAAGGTTACGACTCGGTTGTAAAAAGCTTTAAAATCTAGTCGCGGTGCTAACCCAAGCATGTAACAATGAGAAATACACTTTTCACATAAGATCCTCACCAACCCATCTGGCCAGTGCGTAGGCTAAATTATCTAGATATATATTCTGGAAGGTCCATCTCCAATAGGGGAGGTCTATATAGAACTAAGTCGTAGGGGTGTGATACTAATAAGACCTTCTGACAGTTTAAACACACGATTATATTAAGCTAAATAATTATCTTTAATTTAACACCATTAAACACTAAGATTAGAGTATATTGTATAGATTTGAACACGAATAAGAACCGTACATACGACAGATATGCCAAGTAGCGCAATTAATTTACGTCAACGGCTTCCGAGCGATTTAGAAAGTGTAATAAACTGCTACGCGCGTCGCCCACAACTAATCTTATGGGATAAATCAGACTTAAAACTCAATAGGTACCTTCCTTCAACCTTTACCATCCTTTATTGGAGTTTCGATTCCCTGGTCAATAATACAAAAATTACTTTATTTTAAAAAATCTAAGAAACTGTTTTCCCTGGCCACCAAAAATAATAAATAATAATAAATTATTTAATAATTTGAGATTGAATTCTTATTATTATTATTATTATTACAGCCCCTAGAACACAGCGTCCTGGACCTCCACTGCTGGAGATCGGCCTTCCAGAACTGGAGAAATTGGCCTACACACTTTGGCGTTACACTGGCCAGGCTTGGCGAGGATATGATGTAATTTTATCATGACAATTTATGAACGATTCCACAAGTTGGCATGGCACGGAAACGGTGGTGTTGTAAATCTATGACAAATGTACGTGAGAAAAGTGTATTTCTCATTGATACATGCCGGGTAGGTTTGAACCGACCTTTGTAGGATTTAAGTATGCGTTCTTACAACCGAGCCACCACCGCGTCCATATATATTATAATAATAATTATTTAAAATGTCTCATAGGTTGAAAAAAAATACAAGTTTAATGTACGTATAGCTAGAAGGGTGTTACTAGGATTTAGCTCATAGCTTTGTTTTATAGATTAAAAAAATACAGGAACAACCCTCTAAAACCAAGCTCATATTTGTAAAGTAACTACTTCCGTAGTCAAGCGGTTAATATTTAGACCCAGAGGTACCGGGTTCGATTCCTG
This sequence comes from Tinea semifulvella, assembly GCA_910589645.1. Taxonomy (NCBI): domain Eukaryota; kingdom Metazoa; phylum Arthropoda; class Insecta; order Lepidoptera; family Tineidae; genus Tinea; species Tinea semifulvella. Next base: position 9,073,883 of record OU342586.1, read on the forward strand.
GTTGGGACATAATAATATTTAATAATTTAAATAAATTTATATTTGATTTTCCCTAGTTTGGTACGCTAGAGACATCGACGAGCTTGGCACTTGTCATGATTGGCCTATAGTAAAGTTGGCTAAATGTGGATCGGCTTTCTGACCACTCCGAAAGCGATACGGTCGTGATGATGATGGTGTATTTATAAAGTGAAGTCGATAAAGTGTTTATATTTCTATCATTAGTAGCAGACCGCGGCTGTCGAATCGTTGTGGAGCGATAAAGAGTATTTTTACCCCCGGCCATAAACGAATAAATTTCCCGATAAACCCATTTTATCCTTTAACGGGACCGCATCGGAACAACCTAATTGACCCACAAAAGACCGCTAACATTTACAATAGAAATTATTTACAATCAATAAAAAACATAATCAAATATTAACATTACTGATTCAATTTGCAAAACAAAATGGGTTACTATAACATATTATTATCAAGCAGGACTATTGTTGGTATTTTTTATCGTCCCAGACCCTTTCAGCGGACATGCCTAGCGCAAGTTTTTGTATTGTAAATTAATTTACTGTCAATATTGTTGGTCAAAAGTGGTGTTGTTTTGTTTAATAATGTTCTACAATTTGAATAGTTATGGAATACGATAAATTGGACTTTGAATATGTGGGGCACAAGTTGCAGTTTATTTTTTGCTGTTTTTTCGTGCTGTGAAATCCCATATTTAACCCCTACGTGTTTGAGCTATAATGCGAGTGACTCCAAGAAAAGCATCAAATTCTGCAATATCTGGAATTTGATAATAACCTCATTCAAAGAAAGATATATTACGTCAGACTTGGCCGTATGGGCTAGACCCATTGCCTTCCCTATCACATCGAAAAAAAATCTTCAAAGAGCTTTAAAGGCCAATCAACAAAATTATTGATGTATTAAACATACCGTCAAATTCAAAACCTTCTCCTTTTTTCAAATCGCTTAAAAAGTAGATTTCATTCGGAAACCAGATCGGTGAAGGTCTTCTACATCATATCATTACAGCCCCTAGAACACAAATAGAGTCCTAGACCTAACTGTTGGAGATGGGCCTTTCAGAAATTTCTGGAGAATTTGGCCTACACTCGCGACCTGGCCAGACGGCTTGGTATTAATGCCACTTAGATATTCTCGACCATCCAACTTTTATATAGCGTACTCAGTGTATAAAATAAAAAATCTATACATTTCTAAAAGCAAAAATTGGTCGCATATCTTATTTAAAAACCCTGATTGATTTTTGGTTTCCTCAATAAAATCCGCGTCATCTTTGGCACCGGGCGCGGGGGCGATTGGCTCGATCGCCGTAATTTTGGCAAACTTTTCCGGCACAGGGTACTTTTTGCCGGGTTCATTTAGTATTCAGGACTCGGAGCACATAATTCGTCGCGGTGATCAGGGGAAGACGCCACGGTATCTTGTTATCTCTTCGTCTATTCGTCACAAAATTCGAAATAAAATTTATATCAAATTTGCATTAACAAGGGTCACCGCTACATAGCGGTTTTACAATTTAAAAACCCACTATCTACAAATATAATTCGGTCAAAATAAACGAAACAATAATGTTACTTTTGCAATAGTTCGCATTGACCTGAAAGTTGGTACAATATTATGTTATTATCCTAAAAATAGATTAGTCAAAGTTTAGATCATGAAATTATATACAATATTCTATACTTATTCCATACTTTTTAAAACAAAAAAAAAATGTTTTAACCTGCTAAAATTTAACTGCCTCCGTGGTCTAGCCGTTAAGTCCGTGGATTTGGTACCGATTTGTCGATTCCTGGTCGGGACACAATAATATTTATTAATTTTAATAAATAAATTTGATTAATATATTTTTTTGTTATATTTCTAGAGACATTGTTAGCTTGCTACTTGTCATGATTGGCCTATAGTAAAGTTGGCTAAATATGAATCCGCTTCTTTACAAGCGTGGTTTCTGACCACCCCGCAAGGGATGGTCGTGGTGATACTTACGGGTGCCGGGTCCATCATATGTGGGAATAGTGTTTTTCGCTAGACTATATAGACTTACACACATTGGTGATGCGTATTTTCATAAGCCTAAGCTAATTATTGTATACCTACACTGAGAAAAATGGATATTTGATATAACGTTAAATAATCGATAAAAGTTAAGTTTTATGCCTCAGTCATTACAAATAAAATGCCGTTAAACTAACTCTTGTCGTTAATATCACGATACCACGATATGCTGGCAGTGAGAAAATATCAGTGGCAGGATTCAGAGTTACATAAACAATGAGCGTACGACGACTGTCAACAAGATTGGCGCACATTTGTATGAGATGAAATTAGTGAACGAACTATTATTAAATATTATCGAGTGCAAAGTATCAAACAATATTTGCGTGAACGTTGGCCCCACGATTTTCTTGTTGTTTTGTATATAAATGGTATTACGAGTCGCATTGTGACATTTATAAACTTGCGCTCATCGTTCCTAGGTACGTTTTTATTGCTTGCGTCCAAACGTTGAGAAACTGTTGCTTCGAACTTCTCATATTAAAAGGATAATTATATTTTACCAAGAAATGAACACGGATAATTTATTGGTTCGGACGCCTAGACGTTTTTTTAAAATAAATGCGCCAAGTGGGCGCTGATTTCATATTTAAATCCTTAAAATAAGCAGAGTATTATTTTTGTCAGTTTCTAGGTTTTTAAACTGTAAAGCCGATATTAACTCGGCTATTAATAAATTTATCTCCAATGTAAAAGCTTCTGTTAATTAAATTACAAAAGAATTTTATTTTATAGTGGATTGTGGATAGAATTCATACTCAGTGTTTACGAGTATAAAAATAAAATATAATATACAGCGAACGTAAAACTACGTACATGCATGAGAGTTTTAAAGATATTGCTTTAAGCCATTATTCAGCTACGTGAAGATCTTCAATTATGTTGAAAAACTTGACTCTCTTCTTTATTTTAAAAGATATATATTTTTATTTTAAGAAATAAGCTTTACCTCTAATCTGATTATCTGCTCCAACCAATATAATATAAATATTTCTACAAGCCTCCGTAGTCTAGCGGTTAAGTCCATGGATTATAGACAAAAATATTTATTAATATTTAAATAAATAAATTTAATTAATATTTAATTTATTTGTGATATTTCCCGAGTTTGGTACGCTAGAGACATAGACGAGCTTGCCACTTGTCATGATTAGCCTATAGTAAAGTTGGCTAAATGTGAATCTGCTTATTTATAAGCGTGGTTTCTGACTACCCTGAAAGGTCGTGATAATTTTTTTTTTCTACAAGATACACAATAATAATAACAAAAAAAACGTTACTTACATAACCTAATTTAAATATAAATTGTGTCCGCATGGTATTGGTGGTAAAAGAGCTGGTTCTTTTCTCGCTTACAGAATCAGCACAGCGATTCTTTGTATGTAAAAATATTTAATATTATTAACGACGATATTAAACTTTTACCGCATAGTTTGTTTATAAAGACGTTGACTATAGTTTTAATAAAAATCATATTATTCTGTGCAAGAATTAATTGACCCAAATAATATATATGTAGTTTAATTTGATTTGATTTGATTTGATTTGATTTGATTTGGTTTGGTTTGGTTTGGTTTGGTTTGGTTTGGTTTGATTCGATTCGAAACTTCTTCGACTCGTTAATATTTAATCTTTAGTTCATGCACGCAGTTTTAGGTTGTTAAATTTAACTTGTTTCCTTTATATTTAATATTGTGTATTGTAGTATTTTAATAACTGTTGTACCTATTCTGAATAAGTTAACAACTGGACTACCCCTCCTGCTTAGTGGACGAGTTGACAATGATTAATATGACAAAGTTGGATGTACAACAACATTGTTAAGTGGTTAAATTATGTAAGCAGTTGACACCGCGCTCTTGTAGGTAACTCTGCAGAAAGTTACATGTTTGAGTAGTGGCCGTTTGCACAACACTGTTCAGGTTTGAATTTCAGACAGGCAAAGTTTAACTTTGAAAGCTTTTGTCGACCGCGCTTTCCATTTATATACCTACCATCGTTTCTGCCATGGAGTTATATCGATTTCGCTCACGTGAATACGGAGTTCCATTATTTTAAAACTCCTAGTTTGCTAACTTCAATCGATTTTTTAATCGGTTGCGCTTTTTTTGTTTACTTTTCTTCACAAATTTTCTTAAAAGGATAGGTTTAGGTATGAAAAAAGCATGATGCTTCGAGCATATTGAAACGATGAGCGAAGAAAGATTGAAAACCAGATATATAATGCAAAAGTTGGGGGTAAAAGAGGCCCTGGCAGACCAAGATTGACCAAATAAATAAAACCCTGATGGACGGGCTTCATTGGCATAAAGAAAATATAAAAATATATTAATATCGCATATTTTTGTTGTAGTACAAACAGTATAAAATAATTACAATATAAATAAAAACTACTTAAAAGTAAAAATTAAAATAAATATAAACTAAACCTAATAAAAAATAAACTATAAGTAAAAAATGAGTAAAAAAAATTAATGAATTTGTATAAAAAAATAAAAAACTAATAACTCATACTTAAATGTTTAGGTACCGTTTTTTTCTACATACTTTTTTTTTGTTTTATTATCTGTTCTTTTGTATAGTAAACTGCCTCCGTGGTCTAGCGGTTAAGTCCGTAGATTTAGACTCGGAGGTACCGGGTTGGATTCCTGGTCGAGACACAAAAATATGTATCAATGTAAAAAAATACATTTAATTAATATTTAATTTATTTGTGATGTTTCCCGAGTTTGGTAATCGACGAGCTCGCCACTTGTCATGATTAGCCTATAGTAAAGTTGGCTAAATGTGAATCCGCTTCTTTATAAGCGTGGTTTCTGACCACCCCGAAAAGGAAACGGTCTTTATACCTATCGTTTAATAATGATTTTTATAAGTTTAGTTATCAAAATGTAATTTCGTAAATGGCTATGTGTTTAGATATAAGTTTATTTCTTGAAGACAAATTTCTAAGCATTCCATGGATTCACCGTGCGGGTGCCGGGTCCATCGTGTGTGGGTAAGAGATGAGAAGAATGGTGTCTCGGGCTTGCGACCGACAATTGGCTGGTTTAAGAAAAGGAGGCCTCCTTTTTTTTCTATTGCGCGATAATACGCTCACCATCCACCATTCTACTTCTCTCCCTACCCAACCAAATACTGTATGATTCCGTTAATGCCGTCTTGGAAGCTCGTTCCATAAATGTATTGACGGCAGACCTGCTTAGGCCCAATTCTTTCAGTAAGTGAAGCAAAGATTTTGCTGGAACTCCTCTTGCACCAACTTCCACTGCGTAAAGCTGAGTCTTGAACCCGTTCCTGATCATTTCTTCTGTGAGATCATAATATTTATTCGAATATAAGAATAATATATAAGAAAGTTAATAATGCTGTAAAATTGTGTTAATAAATTTATAAATCGTGATACTCTTGTATTTGTGACAAGCTATAAAGATAGTTGGGTTGCGTCACCATTTATAATTTAAATGATTTTATTCTTAAATATTTATGCCAAGAAATCAGCTTCGAGAAAATCTCTTAATATTTCAAATGTAAAACTTCTGGCTCACTTTATTTAACAACTCGTATGACATAAATATTCAATCATTTTCTCAAAGAACGCTCTCATATACTTTTAAAGCGAAACGCAATTCAGTGTGAAATTGAAAATTTTACAAAAATATATTTCTGCGGCCAAAACTCGATTTTCTTTTGGACTATAAAGCTTACTGAACGCGTAAAATGAGTTACGCCTTATTTAGTACTGAAGGGCGCACAATTCCCGATATCTCTCCTACACTTCAACCCCTCCGTGGTCTAGCGGTTAAGACCGTAGATTCACACGCGGAAATACCAGGTTCGATTCTTGGCCGAGAACACGAAAAAACATAATAAATTTTAGTCGTGTTTGTGTGATTTCTGAAGTCTGGCACGCTAGACAAAGGTATAGTAAACTTTGGTTGTATCAAAAGGTAAAAATGGTAAAAAAGCGGTTATTTACGGTCGTGATGATACTTCACTATAACCCTCTCTGTCAAGAGCACTCGTATTCACTAAATCGAAAGTCGTTACTCTGACATAGCAGTGGAAATACATTATTCTATCGCCTAAAGCCACAATTTTGCCCATTTGTATTGTAAAAGAGGGAGTTTACATGCCTTTTTCGTACGCTAATGTCATCGCGAATTGTAGAGTCATTTGGGCACCCAACGTTTTGCTTTCCCCTAAATATTGAGTGCATCGTTAGTTTATGAAGGATTTCTTAATATTAAATTTAAAGAGGCGTGTCGGGACTTACATCAAAAATAAATAAATAGGCTCGGGCTACTTACGCGAGCTTCTTACGCGAGCAATATTACACAACGTCGCTAATAGGCCTGTATTTTTTCTGACTTTACTAAGGAGCGATTAAAATGAAAATGTGACTACTTTTACTCGTTATTCTGAGTTTTTTAAGCAATTGTGCACTCACATACCATACGCGGGACACACTCGCACAACATTTGATTAAATTGTATTAAAAATGCTTAATTTAGAATAGCGAGACTTGAGAGGTCTAGTCACCCGAAAGTACGCTGGACCATATTCTTGAACGTATTTCTTTCTTTGCAATTAAGAGGTGATATGTGTTATGTGATGTTATTATGATAGTAATGACATAAGTCAGTGTAGCGGCATTGTATTCGTAAAGAATAACTTAGAACTAAAAAAAAACGATTAACCGACTAATTTCAATAACACAAAATATCTATTATGCTCAGTATACCTACATAATTGCTTAAAAAAATATTCTTTTAAGTCGTCATTGATTATTCGAGATCGTCTAGTTGAGATGCAGCGGGGGTAGATAGACAGACGTGCTCTGTTACTATTAATTAAGCCAATATTTGTATTCGCGTAGACGAGATAAGCGCAGGGAACTTTCGTAGGTATTTACTTATTTTCGAGCCTATTCTGTTTCTTTAACTGTAATTATTCAATTTTATTCGTTTATTTTGCAAGAAGACATAGGACAAAAAGAGATGCACGAGTATTATCTGCTTCCACACGTCATTTTTTTACAATATTGATACAATACAATATCATTTTATTTATTTATTTATTTTATTTTATTTTATTAGGAAAACTTATGGTTACAGAATTTTAATTAGACATAAATATAAACATTTAAACCACTAAAAAGTTTCCCAGATAGAAACAACAGACACGGCACTAAAGTATTTTCTTTAAGAAACAATCTATACTATAGAAACACATTTTCAAAAATATTATAAAACAATAAACAGAACAATAAAGCAATCATTGACAGTCGTGTAATTACAGCAAAATGATAATAATAGAAAGTCAAGGTAGCGACATATTAAAGTACTTTGTACTGAGTGCTCGCCTAGCCGCTATAGCTTGTACAAAATAGGTCAAAATCGAAATCACGCAAAAGCTCATCAAATCGACTGCAGGTCCTCCAGATGAATGAATTCCGACGATAGCTCGTATCAGCGTGTAGTAAGCCGAATGTCGTGTTGAGACGCAATGTTATTTTATGTGATAACCATCATTTGAGAATAGAAACAATAAAATAACAAAAATATTTTAAAATTACAAAATAACACTTGAAATTTTAGCTGCTGTGCAGATGTAGTGTTTAATGGTTTTCAACAATTATGCCAACCAATCAATGTTAATGTCAACCACTATTAAAGTTGATATTTGGATAATATTTTGACGTAAGCTTGCTTGGCTAAACTCGCACTAAAACTAACAATCTAAATTGCGCGCTAAAATCAATTAGTCTATATCGGCTGTTTTTAAAGTTAGTATTTTTTTTTATATAACTGAGCTTATATATAAATTTAAAAAAATATACAAATATCAACGTAAATAGAGGTTGTTAGTAACAGTAAACTAAAATACTAATTTACAATTCTTTTGTTCGAAGTATTATTGAATATTGCAGTGTAGTATGGTCACCAAATTATACTGTCCACCACTTACGTATCGAGCACTTACAAAAAAGATTCCTACGACATTTATTGTACAATTTTAAAATGCCTAATAAGCTTCTGACCTGCCATGACAAACTTCAACATTTTAACATTGACAGTTTAATAGTGCGTAGACATATGCTCGATATGAGTTTTCTATATAAAATATTTAGAAACGAAATAGACTGTCCACAACTATTAAAATTATTCAAAATCCGGGTTCCAAAACGACTACCGCGATATCCTACTGCACTACTACACCCACCTTAAGCCAGAACTAATCTTAAACAAAGCTCTCCTATATCTACATTATCCAAAAAATATAAAGAGATTGGTCAAGATATAGATATGTTTAACGATCCGCTTTCAAAATTTAAGTTAAATGTTAAGATAAATTGTTCCTATTAATATTGAATAAGACTAAGTGATGGTAAAAGGCCGGATGGTATGTCTCTTGTACCATGGAGTGAGGGAAGATGTCTTGTTTGGGATGCCACCTGTGTGGATACCTTTGCCGCTTGCCACATTTCCTCTACATCAAAAAAGGCCGGTTCGGCTGCTCATACAGCCGAATTTAGAAAGCACATCAAATACAATAGCATTAAACAAAATTATAACTTTGTGGCATTTGGGGTTGAAACAATGGGGGTATATTCTCTTGATACCCACAAATTCATAAAAGAGCTGGGTAAACGAATTTTCCAAGAGTGTGGCGATCCCAAATGCCATAACTACCTAAAACAGAATATTTCAATTATAATTCAACGAGGAAATGCGGCGAGCGTTTTAGGTACCCTCCCTGGTGGTAAGCCCTTAGTTTATTTTGTAGAATAGTTTTAATTTCATAGGTATTTTTAGTTTAGTATTATTTATAATTAGTTTTTTAATCTATTTTATTTTAATATCTACTTCGAATAAATATTTTATTTAGACTAAGTACAATAATTTATTTTATGTTTTTTTTTACTAGTGTTTTGTTTAAATTTTTTCATTAAACTTTTTGATTGTTTAAACTTAGAATTTAATTTGATTTTATTTTTATTATAAATATCCTTTTATTTATATTACTGTTCCACTAAATTTAAATGTCGGCTATGATATAATAACAGAGGTTGTTGGAACCTGCTTCCAACACCATTTTCTAAACCAATATATAATAGACCCTTTTGTCATAATATCTTTGTTTTATTGTTTAACTATATTTTATATTTTTAATAACGCTTATTTTTGTTACAAATAAAAACTGATTTTATTTATTTATTACCTGTCACATATACACACATCAAAAGTGTCTAGGGATCAACATATATTTTTGCAATAACTTTTCTCCTGATTGATATTCATTAAAATTTTCTTTAAGGATTGATCAAATAAAATGTTTTCGTTTGTCTACAGTAACGATAAACCAAGTCACCTTTGCATTAGTAAAAAAAATTGCCATTTTCCTAATAAAGGGATTTTTGACATTTGAACCACTAACATTAAAGTTCGAAAAAAAGACTGAAATAACAGTTTTTTTTTAAATTTTATTGGGTAACTTAAACAATTAATAATCCGTGTTTCTACCGCGAACACTAACAACACAAGAACATCGGTTTGGCATACTCAAAATGAGTTCATCCAAATCACGCTGTGGAATGGCCGCCCATGTTCGTTGCAACAACAAAAAAAGGTCTTCTTGCGACTGGATACCCTCCATATTCGGCAGAGCTCTTCTCTGAAGAATATCCCATGCATGCTCAATCGGGTTCAAGTCTGGCGACTGAGCAGGCCAGGGCAGGACATTGATGTTAGCTGCGGCGAGAGTCTGTCTTACAACTCTTGCGGTGTGCGGTCGTGCATTATCATGCATTAACTGAAATAAGGGACCGATATGCACTTGTAGAGGAACGATGACGTCTGATACAACCGTCTCAGCATAAATTTGAGCGTTGAGGTTGCCTCTGATCCAAATCAACTCAGTTCTTCCGCCGATCGAAATACCCGCCCATACCATGATGGTTCCACCACTATAAGGATGGACTTCCTGGCAGGATTTTAATCGCTGTTGGCGTCCAGGGGTTCTCCAGTGTCGTATACGTCTTGTATCCGGCCTCATACCAAAACGAGACTCATCAGAAAAGCACACGAAACGCCATTGTTCTTCTGTCCAATTTCTGTGTTCAAGAGCCCATTGATATCGAGTCCTACGATTGTGCATTGCTATAGGTGGTACCCGTAGCGGTCTTCGGGAATGAAGGTTCACTTCATGCAAGCGGTTTCTGACTGTTTGGTCGCTAATTAAGTTCCCTGAAGAGCGATGAAGGCTCACGGCTAACATCATGGCGGTTATTGTTGGAGTTCTTCGAGCTGTGATTTGAATGTATCGGTCTTGTCTCCGTGTGGTGCAGCGATACCGTCCTCCATGGCGCTCAGCCACGGTACCAGTGGTTCGGTAACGTGTCCAAAGTCGACTGATAACACTCTCGACTTGTATTCAGAGCTAAAGCCACAGTACGTTGCCGGGAACCAGCTTCTATCATTCCCACGGCTCTGATCATTTCTTCCCTGCTTAAATGACGTCGCCGCTCCATAATAACGTTGGTTTTAATCAGTAGTAGGGAAACAGTAGCACTAATAATGTCTTCAATGCGTCTTATGTTTTTATAGGGAAAATATTGACAGCTGATTTTCATCTTTTACTCGAATTTGATTGACAGTTCCTGTTTTAAATTATGAAATGCACCAAAAAGGATCCATATAAATTTATAAAATCATAAATTTATTACAAAGCCACATCTCAATCACAAGAAATCCGCATAAACATGCTTGATCCCTAGACTTTTTTGATGTGTGTATTTTGTGCATGTTGTGGCACCTAAACATTTATCGTCGATTCAATGTCCTAGTTTTTAAGCAAGTAATACTCGTAATGTAACCAACCACTGGTTGTCCTTAAATAAATAAATAAACAGTGTTAGTTCGTTAAATATTTTTTATAACGTTTGCATCTAAAAAAAAACAGAATTTGGTCACAGAAGGATTCGCTCCCATTAACTAATTCCTAAACGGATTATGTATGGCTCAACTTGGGATAAAATGAAGCCTACTTATTTTATTTCTCGGCCTCCCCTGTTTGTACGTCCACGACTAACTTTGAATATCGATTAAATTACGAGTATATTAAGATTCTTTGTTGTCTGCTTCTAAATTCAAAGCCTGTCATTTGAAATAGTTATTTATTATATATTTCTAAACCTAAATAAATCATTACATATGTAATTAATATCAAAGTAACTAATTGGACTCAAGCTGAAAGTTTGTATCTTACTCAGGATAGCAAAAAATATTAGTAGGTAGTATTGTGTATATATTATATTGTATTGTTAATATTTTATTTACCTACATGTATGTATTAGTAAACGCTGCTGGGTAAACGAATTTTTCAAGAATGTGGCGATCCCAAATGCCATAACTACCTAAAACAGAATATTTCCATTATAATTCATCGAGGAAATGCGGCGAGCGTTTTAGGTACCCTCCCTTGTGGTAAGCCCTTAGTTTATTTTGAAGAATAGTTTTAATTTCATAGGTATTTTTAGTTTAGTTTTATTTATAATTAGTTTTTAAATCTATTTTATTTTAATATCTTTGTATCTACTTCAAATAAACGTTTTTGTATTAGTATGTATTTATAAATAAGTATGTATATGTTATCTGCATTAAAACTCTTTAAGTTAATTTAGTATTGCACCTACCTTATGTAGTTACTGCTCTCATTATCCCGAGGGTTTGACCGTCATAGAATGTCTAGCGGCATTAGTTCCGCCTTTGTACTTTGCGCAATTAAGTTTAAATAGATAAAAAAAATAAGATAGTAACAACTTGAAAAAAACTCAAATTATCGTTCGTAAATATTTGATAATAATAAATAACTTTTATATATATAGATACTCATTGTCTAGGTTTTATTAAAACAAACGAAAAAATAAGGGACGAGGAGGCGTCCGAAATTTCATTAAAATCCTGAACGAACACATTTTACTGTGTTTAACCCCGTTGAATTCGCGAAAAAGGTTATTACGAGTATATGCTTTTTACATTTTACTCTGAATGCTCAGAATTAAAAACGAAACGTCCTTCGTTATTTTTCCCTGTCTCTCCTTAAACAATAGATGCGGCAAAAAGCCACGTAATTATTATTTCGGGGTTCATCTTTAAAAGCAAATTGTTCAAATTACATTCCGTACAATGTCTCGGATATCATCTTAAATATTTATTCAGACTGTAATTATTAAATAAATTATTGAAAGCGGAATTTATATCGTTTATTTAACAAAAAAAGAAAATGTTATAACGTTTTTGTATTATGGGACCTTTTGTGCAATATTGTGAAAAAATAAAAAAAGGAAAAACTCATTCTTCCCATCCAAATCGGTCATTTCCCATCTGTTAAGACGTGACAGTGATTAATGAAGTAGGCTCTGTATTGTTTCCTTCATCAACATGAAAAGGGACCTGACTGCAGATTCACTTTTTAGCTCTACCTAAATAAACTACTAACTGGTCTTCCCGCAGGGGGAAGTGGGGAGTCTGTGTCAAGGTATTTTCTTCTTACAGACGTTGCATTCGCTTTCCGTAACTACGGACAGGGCATGGGGTAACCATTAAAGGTTGAAGTATTGGGCATGGTGATTGGTAGCAGGTGACGAGCGTAGCATTGTCTGGCGGGCGGATGTGCAGAGGGGCCAGGTTTCTCACAAATGGGAAATCTGTCGCCCCTGCTCGCGCGAACATTTTAGCCGCCAGACGATGTACGAATTCGTCCAGTGTTTCCATCTGCATACCTATCCCTATGAATAATATCTGCAACTGGAATCAGACATTCATGACTGACATCAGTCCGTAACACTATACCGGCTTGACTGGGCGTGACAGCAATGTGAGCCTGATCCCGAAACGTTACAATTCACTTTACTGGGTGTATCCCTTGTTTTTGGGATTGTGATGATATTAATAGTATACACAATATAGATACATATATAAAATAATTACTTAGGTGTTTGAGACACTTTGCTTTTTATGAAAGTTATGGAAGACCAAGTTTTTAAAGATGGAGATAGAAGGATCTTGTCTGATCACCAGTGCAAGTATTGACGGTAAAAGAATCTCAATATCTGCTGGAAGCGTGTACTTACGTGTTACATCAAAACTCATCGATTTGTCTCTGTCTGTATTTTTAGCCTGTGGTATTAACTCGTATGTCGTGCTGAATTCACAATTATTTATTTATTTATGTATTTTCTCGTGTAGTTAATAAGCTGCTGGTCTTCTTCTAATAATTTACCCGTTACCGATTTGCTTCGTAGTCTTCCACTAACAGAAACAGAATTAAATATAATAAAAAAAGTAAAGTATTAACACGACGATATCCCTTTCGGGGTGGTCAACAATCGTTTTTAAGCGGATTCACATTTAGCCAACTTTACTATAGGCCCTTCATGACAAGTGGCTTGTCTATTTCGAATAAATTAAATAAATGATGCGCCTCGACCAAGAATCGAACACGGTACCTTTGCTTATAAACCAATCGACCACGGATGCAGTCATTTAAAATAATTATAAATAATGACTTGTCACACATTATAATATGTATAAGCGGCAAGTAAGTCCTGCATTTAGACTACACTTAGACTAGAAAAACTTTGATAATGTTAGATTGTGCGAGCAAGAGGGAAGCAAAACCGTTAAACCCTCTTAAGTAGCTACTCGTACAAGTTTTAAGATCAAAGATGGTTAAAGTTCCGAGAACACAAGCTGATCAAACTCCGAAAGGGCGAAGGCAGACATACATTTAATTAATATTTAATTTATTTGTTATTTTTATCGAGTTTGATACGCTGGAGACATCGACGAGCTTGCCACTTATCATGATTGGCCTATAGTAAAGTTGGCTAAATGTGAATCCGCTTAATTTATAAGCGTGGTTTCTGACCACCCCGAAAGGGAAACGGTCGTGATGATACTTTACTTTACTTTACTTCTTTTATATAGTTATATGTACTTTATTAAGAGAATTTCACTGAGCTATTATTCATAAATAATGATCTATTACTAGGCTAGGAATTAAGCCCGATCTATTTTTTTTATATGACGGGATTATTTTGCGATTTAGTTTATGATCGTACAGCACCAAAATTCTGAGGAAATATTAATTAAATTACCTACATAAATTTCGTAAATATTTAAATGATACTTAATGAATTTCTTCTTACTTTGGTTATGTTATGGCATCAAGATCAAATATTTCTACTTAATACAAAATAAAAGTAAAAAAGTAAAGTATCATCACGACCGGTTTCACTTTCGTGGTGGTCAGTAACCAGGCTTATATATAAGCGGATTCACACTTATCGAGTGCCTTCACTCCGTAGCCACGACTCAGACTTAGCTGTAAAGGCACACAGGGCTAACAGTGAGATAGAGACGGTTTATAGGATTTTAGTCCGTAGGCGCCCTGGGGCTTCACTAGGAAGCTTCACGGATGAGTCGGGCATGCGACCCCCACCGCGTTGGCCTTTCAGGCAGGGGGCGTATCATTGATGATAAAAAAAATAGCCAAATATACTATAGGCAAGCTCGTCGATGTCTCCAGGCAGCGTACCAAACTCGAGAAATATCACTAATACATTAAATATTAATTAAATGTATTTATTTACATTAATAAATATGTTTGTGTCCCGACCAGGAATCGAACCCGGTACCTCCAAGTCTAAATCCACGGTCACCACGCTGGTCAGGCGTGTTGGCGAGGGACATATAACTCTATCCTTACTCCTAACCGATAGTTTATTCTTATGTTGTAATTTTTCTCACTACAAGAAAATACCTCAGCAATCCACTACTGTAGTACTATCACATATACAGCCTGAATCTCTCCACTGTTGGATATAGGCCATTTCACACAATCTCCTGCCACCCTCATCCATTCCCCACTAGCGACTTTTCTCAGATCATCTGTCCATCTGGTGGGGGTCGACCCACTCTACCTCTTCCCGTATATGGTCTCCACTCCAGAACTGTCTACTCCTTCGTGACAGATTTTTTCAATCCAATGCTAATTTTGAAAGCTATGTCGATAACTTCTCTGACATAAATTTATTTTATAGTATAGGGCATAGAATAAATCGTACATAGTGTCACATATAGTTTAGTTTTGACATCTGAAATAGTCGGTGGACGGTGTTCCAGATGTAATTGTAGGTAATACTACCTACTTACTACATTTTAGGTTATTTTTTCACCAAGTTTGGGGCTATCATGATAATACTTTTCACTTTTTAGATGCACAATCCATAATATAAGACCATGACTGCTCTACAAAAGCTTATGATATATTATTTACTTACGATACATGTATTCATTATATTCAAGAGAGGTGTATAAGACCAACCTATCTGATAAAATATAGTATATTGGTTTTCTATTCAGTTATTATCATATAAATAAGGTGCGTATTTATTAACCAACGTCCGACTAATGCGAAGGAATATTTTTCATATTTTACTAGGTACTTTATCTGGCTTCGGCCATGGAGTAATAGGACGTGTACGCAAGCAGTGTGGCGTCTTTAAAACTCGGTATTATTTTTATTTACATTTCAATATGGCAAGCTTACAATATTAGTTCTAACTTGCCATTTGACATCATTTCAAATGGCACATACTTTGAACGAGAGCAAAAAATAGGTGGTAGGCAGACTGATGGTGATAAATTGCCCAGTCTGCCGGGGTGGGTGCCTGTCCACCGTTCGTGCTGATAAACTCAGCAGTATTCTGTTACTTAGTCGCAACGTTATTAGTGGATATAAAATATAATATATTATTCAATTCTCAACTCTATACGCGCTCTACCTTGACAGCGGCCGCGCAAATATCAACTTTAATAACGTGACATACATATATATAGTTAACGGACGGGTTGTTCGCGCGGGGGGAGAGTGGTTCGCGCCCGCGCATCTTTTTTATGTTACTATAAATATTTAATATTAAGCTTCGAGAGAAATTGTCTTCGCCAACAAACTGTGGTTACAGTTTGGCGGGCTATTTAATAAGTTATAGGTATGTATTGAAAAGTAAATAAATGGTTGAAATTTTAATATATATATTTTTAACGGATTCCATTATATAACTTTTGCGCTTAAGTAACAGAATAGGGCTGTGTAATCACAAGCATCGGGATCAGGCTCGAATTCAAGGTACTCAAGGTACTTATTTTACTTCCCCGCATCTTCAACCACCGCCGGTGTCCATCAAAAGGATGTTTAATACTTATAACGACAAATGAATGTCTTTGGACTTTTTTAAGCATTCGCAAGCAGTTTTTAAATCTTGCCTGATTGACGCAATAGCTGAGAACAATAAAAAACAATAGGTAATTTATATTTTATTATAAGTGCGAGTAATACGATGTGTATGTATCTAATTAAGCGGGTAAACCTATTTCATAACACCGTAATGTTTACATTTTTTCTAATAATTATATTCCTTTCTTCCTTTTACTTGATCTTAGTTTTATATTCTTCCGTATTTTAATTATTATTTTTTATTTCTCTTTGTAATTTATTCTATATTTTGTGTATTATATCTTAGTAAGAAATGTAAATGAAATTAGGTTAAGCTAATTAATTTAATCTTCTTTATACTATGTAGTATCAACCTTAATGTCTGTAATTTTTTCTAATTAAATAAATTTCCTTCATGCCCAGTCAAGCCGGCATAGTGTTAGGGACTAATGTCAGCATGTCTGATTCCAGTTGCTAACTATTATATATATTTACTATTCATGAACCTTGCGCGCCACTTACCATCAGTTAAAATAAAATTATTTACATTAATAATACCCAAACAGGATTTTATTAAATATACTAATAGTTTCCCCTTTCAAGCACTATTAATTTTATTAAACATACGCTAGAATATGGCCATTAGCAAAACAGAAAGGCATCTGCGGTAAACGGCGCAACAATGCAGTCCTGTTAATCGGCCTTAAGTCGGACTTTCTGCTGGACAGTCATAGACATATTTATAGGGACCAACGTACCGTATATATTTGTAGTCTAAAATTCTTGCTCAAGCGGATATAAACTCACGTATTATACAAACCATCTAAAAAGTACTCAGTAAAAACCAAAGTAATTATAAGTACCTACTTTGATGTAATTAAAAAATATGTTTTACGCCGATAAGTAATGATCTTAATTTACGAAAACAATGTCGTTTAACTAACTTATGCTATTACTATGATGATGCTACGAGGTTCTGGCAGTGACAAAATAACACAACACTCCATTACAAAGTGAGAAAATTATTCGTTCGTATACGCCTAGCGTGTGATAAATTTGCACTAAAAGCCTGGGTATATTTTTTGTGTACCCCTTTGTTTGTTAGTTTGCTTTGACAGAAGCGGAATACATTTAGCTAACTTTACTATAGGAACATGATGACAAGTAGGAAGCTCGTTATGTCTCGATATGTCTCTAGAGAACCAAACTCGAGAGATACCACAAATAAAATAAATTAATTATTTTGTTACGACTACGAACAGACTTATCCGCTGGACCACGAAATAAGAAAATCAATTAAATAATTAGAATAAATCGTATCAATTTGTGCAAATTCAATGCGTACTTATAGATAATTGCAATGCACTGAATTCATACGGATAGCAAACAATGTCTCCTACATCCGTTGTGGCGCGTGTTGAATTGGCATTGGTCCTAAACTGGCATTGTAAGACCACGACCAAAATAAATTGCATTGGACATTTCTTACATACTTGTCTATTTGAACATTCCAAAAGGTACAGTTAGCTACACAATACGACATTTATTTAAGCTCTAAAAGCTTTGTCATAGAGTTTAAAAATGAACCTTGTGGGTTTTTTGATATGCGGCCTTTATTGGACCACGACGCCCCTTTAAAGTCCGAGATTACACAATAGAGGCGCTCATACTCATTGTACGGGATTACGGGACTTATATAAAAAGATTTATAGCGATTTTATATCAATTTACAGGAAGTAAATCTTTTAAGATTGAGGTGAATTCTTTAGAAACGCTGTATATACACACATCAAAAAAGTCTAGGGATCAAGCATGTTTATGCGGATTTCTTGTGATTGAGATGTGGCTTTGTAATAAATTTATGATTTTATAAATTTATATGGATCCTTTTTGGTGCATTTCATAATTTAAAACAGGAACTGTCAATCAAATTCGAGTAAAAGATGAAAATCAGCTGTCAATATTTTCCCTATAAAAACATAAGACGCATTGAAGACATTATTAGTGCTACTGTTTCCCTACTACTGATTAAAACCAACGTTATTATGGAGCGGCGACGTCATTTAAGCAGGGAAGAAATGATCAGAGCCGTGGGAATGATAGAAGCTGGTTCCCGGCAACGTACTGTGGCTTTAGCTCTGAATACAAGTCAGAGTGTTATCAGTCGACTTTGGACACGTTACCGAACCACTGGTACCGTGGCTGAGCGCCATGGAGGACGGTATCGCTGCACCACACGGAGACAAGACCGATACATTCAAATCACAGCTCGAAGAACTCCAACAATAACCGCCATGATGTTAGCCGTGAGCCTTCATCGCTCTTCAGGGAACTTAATTAGCGACCAAACAGTCAGAAACCGCTTGCATGAAGTGAACCTTCATTCCCGAAGACCGCTACGGGTACCACCTATAGCAATGCACAATCGTAGGACTCGATATCAATGGGCTCTTGAACACAGAAATTGGACAGAAGAACAATGGCGTTTCGTGTGCTTTTCTGATGAGTCTCGTTTTGGTATGAGGCCGGATACAAGACGTATACGACACTGGAGAACCCCTGGACGCCAACAGCGATTAAAATCCTGCCAGGAAGTCCATCCTTATAGTGGTGGAACCATCATGGTATGGGCGGGTATTTCGATCGGCGGAAGAACTGAGTTGATTTGGATCAGAGGCAACCTCAACGCTCAAATTTATGCTGAGACGGTTGTATCAGACGTCATCGTTCCTCTACAAGTGCATATCGGTCCCTTATTTCAGTTAATGCATGATAATGCACGACCGCACACCGCAAGAGTTGTAAGACAGACTCTCGCCGCAGCTAACATCAATGTCCTGCCCTGGCCTGCTCAGTCGCCAGACTTGAACCCGATTGAGCATGCATGGGATATTCTTCAGAGAAGAGCTCTGCCGAATATGGAGGGTATCCAGTCGCAAGAAGACCTTTTTTTGTTGTTGCAACGAACATGGGCGGCCATTCCACAGCGTGATTTGGATGAACTCATTTTGAGTATGCCAAACCGATGTTCTTGTGTTGTTAGTGTTCGCGGTAGAAACACGGATTATTAATTGTTTAAGTTACCCAATAAAATAAAATAAAAAACTGTTATTTCAGTCTTTTTTTCGAACTTTAATGTTAGTGGTTCAAATGTCAAAAATCCCTTTATTAGGAAAATGGCAATTTTTTTTACTAATGCAAAGGTGACTTGGTTTATCGTTACTGTAGACAAACGAAAACATTTTATTTGATCAATCCTTAAAGAAAATTTTAATGAATATCAATCAGGAGAAAAGTTATTGCAAAAATATATGTTGATCCCTAGACACTTTTGATGTGTGTATACTTAACTATAATAGTATTTTGTAAGTAACATCTTAGTATCTAAAATATGTATAATGTATAGGGAAAATTATAACAGTACCATATTATTAATACTTCTATACAAAATATTTCCTAAAGGACCGGGCGTAGGTTGAATTGCTACGGCGTCTAAACCAGCGTTTATGGTTAGCGAAGCATCACTAACATTAGTTACATCACGGGGGGAACGGCACAGACGAAAGAACACACCTTTTTTTTTTCAATTTTAGGTTATTATAATGCGCAGAATTTGTTAAAGAGCAAATATTTTTATATTATGATTTAGAATTAAATTAAAGAACTACGTATTTTTTATTGTCAAAAAATCTTAAGTTACTTCGCAGAGAAGTTTTCCTAAAAATATCGTCACTCATACCTACCCTAATCAAGTAGTACCGAGAGGTCGACGATCGCGCGAACGTTTACTTACGTAATTGATTTTCTCTCTATTTCGTATTTTGGCTGTGAGCGCCGACAATTAATAATGTTTTGTTTTTCGGGAAATTATTTTTAATTTAAAAAAAAATATTATTTAATTCAAAAAGGGATACTAGCAATGGCAACTGAAGCCTAAAAAAATATTTGCTCTTTTGACAATGACACTCGGTATAAACTATTGAATTTAGAATATTGTATATATTTAATCTAATAAATATTTTGCTTAAGTAGGTAGGTACATTTTGTTGTTTAATAATTATATCCATAACTTACCAAATTTGGTAAATACCACGTGAGAACAGGAATAGCTTCGTGCAAGAAGCCGAACGGTACGAGAATCAAAGCTAGGCTAATTGTCACCAAATGAATTATTTATGACAGTACATTGCCGGTTATCGTCGACGTGCACTTCCAAAACTCATAATTTTGGTGTTATTTATTGTTTAATCCATTTATTGCTCGTAGATATTATTATTATTAATAAAAGTTAGGGGTTTTGCTAGTAGACGTTAGATGGCGTAAAAAATATTAACAAGCTGTTACAAGTATTATTGTATGTAGTATGTAAATAATAACTAATGCCCTCTCTATGTTAATATTAAAATCTTTGTGGGTAGACTAAGCTATAGGACAACAGTTAACATCTTATTTCCTTTTGTTATTTAGTGTGCACATTATTATGGATTTAGATATACAAATGAGATACTCGTATAACCTATTATATAACAATAATTTTACATTAATATTGTAATTTATTTTTATTTATACAGCCAAAATACTGACGAAGTTTGACGTTGACGACATTCTAACTGCCTCCGTGGTCTAGCGGGTAAGTCCGTGGATTTAGACTCAGAGGTACCGGGTTCGATTCCTGGTCAGGACCATAATAATATTTATTAATTTAAATAAATAACTCTGCTTGGCGACGGGTGACCCTTTAAGTAGAGAATATTTTGCTCAAAGGGTCGGCCTCGCCGTTCAACGGGGGAACGCAGCGAGTGTCCTGGGTACACTACGCCCATCGGACGGTTATAATTTTAGTTTTATTTTTTTTTGTTTTATTTGTAGTGTAGTTTATTTTATTTTTATGTTTAATAAATCATTTTAATTATTATTTAATAAATTTGTGATATTTCTCGAGTTTGGTACGCTGGAGACATCTACGAGCTTGCCACTTGTCATGATTGGCCTATAGTAAAGTTGGCAGAATGTAAATCCGCTTCTTTATAAGCGTGGTTTCTGACCACCACGCAAGGGAAACGGTCGTGATGATACTTTACTTTACTTTTTTTACGACATTCTTAAATGCCTTATAGATCTCGGGCTTAGTGTAATTCAGGCAGGATTTTATTTTAGTATACCACCTCTGTGTGACAGTACGTACGGATTAAAGCCTACAAAACGATCGATTGATTCTCACTATATGAGGCGCGTGTCACGTACAGGCTCGGGTATAATTAACGGTTTGGAGTGATATCTGAATAGCTCGTGCACCTAATCTTTACGACTAGGTGCTCGGCTAATTAGCTCCGTAGGGGGATTACCACGGGGAAGGGGGGAAGCCTGAAATACGGCACGTATAGAACCACAGAAGAGATAAATTGAATAGAAATTTGTAGTGTCCGGAGCATACCTAGTAGGTAACTACGCATATTTAGCGCACACATTTATTTGCTATCAGTACCAACAACCATATTCTATTCTAAGACATTTCCTCAACGCCTCCTCCACTCAACCAGTTCTTCCAGCTGTCAAACGAATTCATTTATTTATTTTTAAAACAAATAAATAAATGAAACTGCTTATTATATTAAACATATAAACAAAGTAGCAATAGTGGAACACAAGCCAAAGAGATTTTATATTATTTAGACAATACAATTAAAACAGAAATAAGAGTAAAATATATTAATTAGATTTAAATTAATAGTGCAATTGAACTGGGACTAGCAAAAGTAAAAGAAAATAATAATACTTAATAATTAATAAATGAAAACCAATAGGTTAATGATTATTTACCTAAAACAAAATTAATGAATGAGAGGCAGGAGCAAAATTATACTATATATACGAGTATAGCAGTATTCGTATATTAGCAAGCGAAGTGGATTTGCAAAGTCAGTCCGGGATAAGAGTTGTCTTGATACTGCCTCCGGTGATTAGTTAGATGTATCAGAGTAAAACATGGCTAAAACGTTAATATAGACAATAATATAGTCATTTACAGTAATCTAAACAGTGAATGAATAAATGTTTGAAAAATGTATATAATACGACAGGTTATTTATTTATATCCATTACTCAATTTAATTGTTTACCCAATTAAATTGATTCCCTTAAGGGATCCTTGAAATCAGTATTCTGACACCCGTATTCTAAGACAATTCCGCAAAGGCTCCTCCACTCAATGTTTCCTTCCAGCTGTCAAACGAAAATGAAGTCACTGTAATTGTGACGATTAAAGTTAAAAAGATATCTCGAATGTACTAGCTGACCTTTAAAATAAAACTAGTACAATCGGGTCCATTTTTAACTCTAATTGTGGAGAAATAAAGGCCGAAATAAACAATGAGTGTGGTAAAATAAATATAATCAAATACACAACACAAATTAGGACTTTTTCCGAAAGCTATATATTGACAATCTTCTCTGTCTCTATGACAACCTAGTGTCAAAAAGACCAAGATAAAACGTCAGTCATCTATTTGTTTCACAACATTTTCCCCACCTTGCAATTCACGAGTTAGAATAAATACCAATCGTTACATTTTTTTATTTTTTTTTTATTTTTTTTGTAAAACCACCAGTTGACAATATTATAGTAAATATTATAAAGTAAATTCACTAAGAACTATTAAAGGATTTCACATATAAATTCAAATTTAAGTAATAAAGAGCAAGAGAACCATGAGTAAGTTGGTAATGAAAAACAAATCACTCATTAGGAATTGCTGCCGATGATCGATTCAACGTAACGAAGCGTCATTAGACGTCTAATATATGTTGCTTCGGAGTGTCCAAATCTTCCGCAAGAATATTATAGTTATTACATGTTCTTAAAAATAACTAACATTACAGATACTTCTTTGTAGTTTGCCAGCTGGAAGAAAATGTGGAGGAGCCGTGGAGGAAACGCCTTAGAATATGGGTTCAAGTTGTGAACTCTTCAAACCTCGAAAGGTTACCATAGTAAATAATTCCGGTATTTTTTTTTGTTGTGTTCTCTTCTCCCGATTAATAATAAGTGAGGTCATAGGAATGCCAAAAGGTACAGCCAAGTCTGACGTAATATATCTTTGTTTCTTATTAGGTATTGAGGTTATCATTAAATTCTAGATGTTGGAGAATTTGATGCTATTCTTGAAGTCACTCGCGGTATTATAGCCCAAACACCCGACGTGTGGTTGCGCAGATGTTCGCTTTGCTAATATTGGGACGTAGCTTTAAAACTACCTACATAGAGTGATATGCTGTATCCACAGTTGTTTTCTGTTCTGTATATAGAACCCACAGATTAAGACTTGGCAAGAGCTTTTGGAACACATAACGCCCCCGAACCCCTTCTTGTCTCACCAAAAGCTATTTACATAATAGCTGCTTATTACACGCTTTTACCATTTATCTAACACAATACGTGTTTTTAAAAATACAAAAAAAAAAAACAATAATATCATAAAAGGAACTAGAATATATTATATTCAAATTCAAATTATTTATTTCCATTTGGTTCACAGGTAACTCTCGGATATTGTCAATTTTTACAAGTAAAATACATTATTATTAAAATTAAATTATAGATGGACCTAAATAAGTAAGTGATATTGGTGCCATAAACAAGTACTGCATCTTAACCTAAATTTGTGGCTTTATAAAGGCCGTGTCAACTTATAATCTAAATAATGATAATTTTATGTCAAATTATAAAAGAAAATACAATAATAATTTCGTGGCTGTATAAAGGCCGTGTCAACTTATAATCTAAAATAATTATAATATAATCTTTAATTATATTAAAATCAAATTAACTTAAATTTATTTCGTGGCCGAGTCAAATTAAAATTAAAATCATAATAATATGAATGTCATAATTATTTATAATAACAATAAGAACTTAATTCGTGGTTGTAAGGAAGCTGTGTCTATTTACATACTAAATAATAATATTAGTAATGAAAAATAAACAATATTTGTAATGGCTACCACTATATACTCGTCTAATCCTACCGGATAATCTGAAATACCTGTTATTTTATATTTATAGTCGAAATCCAAAAATCATCAATAATATTAACCACAGCCTGAAGGGCCCAACCTGGGGTAGTCTACTCGATAGCAGCAGACCCAACCTGAAGAAGAGGGGGGTGAGGCAGCGACAACTGAATGGGATTGGAAACTTGGATTAGTCTATTGAGCCTGGTCGAGAAAGGGTCGTCGATGTCCTGAAAAAAATCTAATAAATATTAAAGATAGATTATCTGACATTGCATTTATTAATTATTATTATATTATAGGAGATGAAATGAATGAAATTACTATAGAATAATAATAAAAAAATATTTTAAACTGTATATTTGCCTACTAATATTATTATTTTATACCCATTTTATGAGAATAAATATTTTGAGTTTTAGCTTGAGACTTACCATCAGAGATAGTCCTGTGAAGACTGGCAACAGCTCTGACAGAAATAATTGCCAGCCTTCTTGTACCTACACTTAGACTTCTTCTATATCATCTTGACCCCTGTCTGCAAACTCGTAAACTGTACCAAGGTTGGCGTATTTGCAAAGATAGAAGTTCTTAGCATTTAACAAGGTCGCCATAAAGTGAGATGGAGATAGTCTGAAATTGTGTTTCAACGAAATTGAAATTACTTTATGTAAAAGTTTATGTACAAGTAAAAGAATCGAAATTGCTTTTCAAGATAATAGATGATGCAGAAGTTGTGAAAAGAACTTTGTGCAAAGAAACAGTAATTTCAGAGGTGTCGACAAAGTAAAATGAGTCTCTTATAAATCTATCGTACACCTCAATATAGTAGCAAACAGTAGACGTTTATTACAAGAGCCGACTCAATTTTTTTATCTGATTTTAGGGCCAAAGATAAAATGCTGTGAAAAATCCAAATATAAACTTAAAAAAATATTTTTTTTTAATTCCTAACTGACTAGCAAAGTAATATCATCATAATGACCAGCTTGTTTCTACTGCTACATTATTTGCCACCTTGATCCTATCTTTATAGGTTCCCCTCAAGAGATCCTCGAAATCAGTTTTCTTAGTTGAAAACTCTTCATATCTCGAAAGGCATAAATGCCATCATTACAGCCCCTAGAACACAGCGTCGCAGACCTCCACTATTGGAGATGGACCTTTCAGAATTCTGGAGAATTTGGCTGGTCGGGATACAAAGATATTTATTAATTTAAACGAATTTAATTAATATTTTATTTATTTATTATATATATTTACATGCTTGCCATTTGTCATGATTGGCCTATTTATAATATAGTAAAGTTGGCTTATTTATAAGCGTGGTTTCTGACCACCCCTAAAGGGACACGGTCGTGATGATACTATACTATACTCGCCACGCTGGTCAGACGGGTTGGCAGCAGTTGGGTTGTCAGCCTGTATTAAGATTAAATAATGGGCTTATCCGCGGCACATATTTTTAGCCTCATTTAACTTTTACTATCGACTTAAGTCACCTTTTCAGCAAGAAGTCATTTCACGTGGTCTTCACTCTGGATTTCCTATAGATACTTCGTCATGTCGATTCTACAACAGTGTCCATCCTTCTTCGCCGACAGACAAATCAACGCTCTGGGGTACAGCGAGAAAAGTCGTAAATATAATAAAAACTATAACAGTTCCTTTGAACAGGTGTTTTTTTTTATCGTTGAAAAATTCATATGGATAACTTTACTTGCAGAAAAAGCGTTGACCAAAGAGTCAACGGTGATTGTAAATTATAAATTGGATTATTGGACAAGTCCTTCTGTAGGTCCATTGAAACAGTACAATATTGTGAGTCGAAGGCGATAATGACGTCTGCGCTGTACGTGTCCCTTTGTCGGCGAACGGCGAGGACGACGAGCATTGACGCGAAGTCTGCCCGACTCTCGCCTGCCAATAATACGCACGTGATGCGAATCACAAAGAACCCACCAAAAATCTTTCCACGCCACAAAAGGAGAAAGCTGCTTCTTACGCACTCATAACTACACCTACGTGTAGCTCTCAAAGATCAGATTTACAGAAAAATCGTGTCAATGGCGCGTACATCTACTAACATCCCCTGGATCCTTGAACCATCAGGGATAGATAGTTCTGATAGTAGGGGTACGGCCGAGATGTTATTGATTCCATACAAACGATGCCGTGCACTGGTTTAGGTTTAAGAAACCCGGAATAGTTGCAGAGTCAGCCGCACGCCTTAAACGCAACAAGTCATCATAAATCACCACTTCATCCCATTTGCAGTCGAATCGTGGTCCGAGGAGGCTCTTGCGTTTGCTGCCGAGCTTGGAGAATAACTTTGCTTGGCGACGGGTGACCCTTTGAAAAGAACATATTTTGTTCAAACGGTCAGCTCTTCCGTTCAACGGGGGAACGCAGCGAGTGTCCTCGGCACACTACGCACATCAGATGGTTGTTTTTTTTTCGTATAAAATAATTTGTATTCCAATACATATAACTTATCAAATATCCTGCCAAACTGTAATCACAGTTTTATCACAATTCACAATTATAGGCGGAGACAATAAACTCTCATAAGTTAAATATTAATATATAAGTACGAGTAGGTACATAAAAAAATGCGCGGGCGCTAACCACTACTTCCTGGGTGATATTTGCCTACAGATACCATTAATTTACGTCTATCTTTTTCTTAGGATGAACAGTCAGCCTCCTAATTAATGTCTTAAAAATAAGACATGCTCGACCGATTGAGCAAAACAAGAATGTTAGTTACAAATTAATTAGGTTAATAATTTCTATTGAATGCCCCAATCTATGTATGTAGGTCTTTGAATAAATCCATTCCAGACCCTTATTTGATCCATAGTAATAAAGTCCGATCAATAGCTTTTATCAAGCGTTACACACGCTATTGTCTATTTTACCGTTAATTACCTAATAGCTTATTTTATGATTAGTTTTACTATAGTTATATTACTTAACGTAACTTTATTAATTCACTTAACAACCGATAATAATGTTTTTTATTTAATTTATTATTATGTATGTATTTAAACATTTAGGTAATTCCAATTTAAAGTTAGTTTTAAGATGTAGGAAATATTCAAAATATATTTTTTCAATGTTGCAATTTGTACTGCATCCGTGGTCTATCGGTAAAGTCAGTAGATTTAGACTCAGAGGTACCGGGTGCGATTTCTGATCGGGATACAAAAATATTTTTAAATTTAAATAATTAATATTCAATTGTGATATTTCAAAAGTTTGGTACGGTAGAGACATCGGAGCTTGTGCGAATTTAATAAATAAAACACACACAGTTTTATAAAGTATGACGGCATAAATTATATTTGAATACAAAATCCCTGTAATACATTATTTAAATATGCAAAGGAAAATCCCCATTATCTACTATACAATTTATATACCGATGACACTTCCGTGAGGGTAGCGTGGTAATTGCCTTTAGCATCTCATAAACATGCAGTGGTCGGACGGCTTAACTCATATCTTATCGTTACGATAATGCTTTGCGACATACATTGGAAACAGAGATCATTGTCGGCCCAGACACTAGCAAAGCCAAAGAGAGAAAACAAATATCTGAGCATTCCATGGATTCACCGTGCGGGTGCTGGGTTCATCGTGTGTAAAAGATGAGAAGAATGGTGTCTTAACTTGCGACCGACAATAGGCAGGTTTACAAAAGTGGCCTCCTTTTTTATTTTATTGCGCAACAAGATGCTTACCATCCACCATTCTACTCCTCTCCCTACCCAAATACTGTATGATTTCGTTGCTGGACACCTTTCGCACCAACTTCCTCTACGTAAAGTTGAGTTTTGAACCCGTTCCTGACCATTTCTTCTGTGAGATTATAATATTTGTTCGACTTCATGTTGTGGTCTTTTGGTATATTTGATTCCCACAGAATTCTAATTTTCAAGTTCCGAGAAAACATTCAGCCATCGGTCCCGGTTCCACTAATACCAACTTGTGGAATCGTTAATAAATTATAATTTAACTAGACATCATACAGATCGCCAACCCGTCTTGGCAATTGTAGGATAATTTTTCCAGAAATGTATTCTGAAATGATAGGCATCTTCAACAGGACTTTGTGTTCTAGTGGCCGTGATGCTGTATCATCAATTTATAGAGTAAAATATCATTACGACCGTTTCCCTTTCGGGGTGGTCAGAAACATATATAAATAAGCGGATTAACATTTAGTCAACTTTACTATAGGCCAATCATGACAAGTGGCAAGCTCGTCGATGTCTCCAGCGTACCAAACTCGAGAATATCACACATTTTCTCAGTGTAACATACACCCTATTTATATCCTATATTTAAGACCCTAAAATGCAATTCTAACTATTTTAAGTGTCAGTAATAACGTAAAATTATACATTTCTGTTTTCCTCCACTTTCAGGTGCCTTAACCAAACAGTTAAATAAACAAACAAGCGACAACTTTCACAGCCGTTACACGCGTGGTTTTAGCACTTAAGATTTTCACTCTACAATTAGATTTTAATGTTGTAAGCACAAATGTATACTCAGCGCTTTATTTATTTATATAATACATACATACACTTGAATATCTTCACGCCAAATCCCTTGCGAGGTAGGCAGAGACAATTGAGCGCCACTTGTCACGATCACGACATACCTCTTTCGCTTCTTCGACATTCATCAACTTTCTAATACATGCCCGTTTGTTTCGATGGTTTTATAATGCACCTTCAGCTATTGTTTCATTTATTTGATCGTGATAGGTGAGTCTTGGTAGGGCCTCTTTACCCACGACTTTCGCATTATATATCTGGTTCGTCAATCTCTCTTCACTCATCCTTTCAACATGTGCGAAACATCGGAGCATGCCTTTCCTTATTTTTTCTTTAATACCGCCGCATATCCGACGCAACGACCTCATCTTTACTGCATTAACTCTACTCTCATGCGTATTCTGAGATATCCACGTTTCGCTTCCATACATAAGTGTTGGTGCCAGCATTTCATTGTGTATGGCGAGTCGAGCTTTGTCACTGACATTCTTACCGGCGATCAGGGATCACTTTTTGCCGCATTCACTCAACATCCCTATCATACTTTCCATCCGCAGTGAAAACACTGCCCAGATATATAATATTATTTATTATTTATATAATGAATTTATTAAACGTACGAGTAACTATAGAGTCCATTTATTAAACCAAATACAATTAAGATATTCGTTATTTTCTGATACTCCTTCTTCAAAAACTATTCCAGCAACTATAGGTAGTTTTTAGTGTTAAATACTTTATTGCACTTAAATTGTATATAGGCCCTCTATATCCACTATCCTGCTCCTCTAGCTACTCAACCAAATACTGTATGATTCCGCAAAAGTCGTTTCCGAAGCTCCTTCCATAAATGTATTTAGCAGACTTGCATAGGCCCAATTGATTCAGTTGAGCAGAAATACCTCTCGCACCAACATCCACTCTCTCTTTTCTGTAGAATCATAATATTTGTTTGACTTGATGTTGTGGTGTTTAGGCATATTCGATTCCCACGGAAAGGTAACTTAAATGACAAGTACTTTTTTTTTAATTTAAACGCGAAAATTATTTACATATACGAGTAATTAGTAAAATAAAATACTGAATTTACGCGTCATTAGTCCGAGTAAATACGCATTGTTGTCGCTTTTAATTAATTAACCGGGATACAATTAATTTTGAGTTTAATAATAATTGACTTCCGTTTTCAGATGAAAATATATTTCTGAATAACAATAAAAATAAGTAATCATTTTAGAGGTGGGCAGAAATATTTTTTTTCATATTAAGTGGTATACTCGATATTTTAGGCATTTAGATTAGATATTAGACAGCCCCTAGAAGAGACGGGTTGGCGATGATCTAATGATATTTCTTAACGATTCCACAAGATGGTTTTAATGGAACCGGGACCGGCGTAAAGTGCTTTGCGGGGCACCGGGACGGTGGTGTTGTAAATCTATTACATTTGCTATATGTTTTAAAAATAAGATTATTCTGTATTTATAATTTTATTATTTTATTGTTTCTCTTTTCAAATATACTACCAATATGTTCTATAAAATGATATCGTTTTATATCAATATTGTAAAAATTGACGTGTAAAAGTGCAGAATACATCTCTTTTTGTCCTAAGCCTCGCAAAATAAACAAAAAAAAACATGTGATAAATTAAATTAGGTACTCGGGATTGTAGGTACTACTAATAGAGAATACTCTGAACTAAAACTGTAAGGATATATACGTATTTGTTGTAGTAGATTACTGTATTTGATCTATTTTCCATACAGATACATTGAAGATGATGAAATTTCGTGTTCAGTTGGATGTCATAAAGAGTAATTAATCACCTCATCTCATTCAACTTCAAAGGTTCGTTTAATCAACTGTGAATGGTCGTAACGTCTGCTCCATTACTCAACACTCTCGTCGTGTACATATTCCTTCATGACAGTTCTTACTTTCACTCCATGTTTCAGTAACACAAAGTATTTATCTATAGACAAGAACAGGTCAGGCATGAAACCCCAATGAAAGTAATGTTTGGTGAGTGCAAGCAAGCGATCCTTTTTAATGACGTCCGGCGGCCGTTAAGAATAATATGTATATGTAATGTTTAAAAAGAAAATCCATAATCAGTAATTAAAAATGTAATGATTTTATTCATTCATCACAGCCCCTAGAACACAGCGTCCTAGACCTCTACTGTTGTATATATACTAAGTCATCTCAGACCCCCCCCCCTTCCGGGGGAAGACGGGAATTTGTAACGAGGTGTTGGCCTCCTAACAAAAATAGCATTCGCTGCACGTAACTACGGACAGGGCGTGGGAACCTTTATTATAGGTTAAATTTAATTCGAGCGGGCGCGGCGGAGGCCGCGGAATGTCACCGTGATCAGGCTATCAAATCGCGCGCCATGCGCCGTGGAACCTCGGGAGGTCTAGCGTGCAGAGGGGCCAGATCTCTCACGAGTGGGAAATTTGACCTCTCTGCCCGTGCGAACATTCCCTTGGCTAGACGGCGCACGAACTCATCCAGTTCTACTGTTGTAGTTGGGCCTTCCTGAACTTATATCGAGCGGCGTCACTTTGATGGACCGCATATGTAATGACGAAATACGCAAAAGGGTAGGTATGAAAGAAAGCATAGGAACAAAAATAAGAAAAGGCATGCTCCAATGTTTCGGGCATGTCGAAAAGATGAGTGAAGAGAGATTGACGAACCAGATATATAATGCGAAAGTTGTGTGGCAGACTCACATATTACGATCAAATAAATAAAACAATGGCTAAAGGTACATTAAAAAGCCATCGAAAC
This sequence comes from Tinea semifulvella, assembly GCA_910589645.1. Taxonomy (NCBI): domain Eukaryota; kingdom Metazoa; phylum Arthropoda; class Insecta; order Lepidoptera; family Tineidae; genus Tinea; species Tinea semifulvella. The sequence goes on from OU342586.1 coordinate 9,105,628, forward strand.
AAAAGAGCATGTATGAAGCGATTGATTGATGTCGAAAAAGCGAAAGAGGTAAGTAGGTGACGGTGACAAGTGGCGCTCAATTGTATCTGCCTACGCTGCGAGGGATTTGGCGTGAAGATATGTATGTATGTGTATCGAGCGGTGGTGGCTCGGATGTAAGAAAGCCTTCCTTAACATCCTAAAAAAGGTGGGTTCGAATGTACCAATGAGAAATATACTTTTCTTACATACATTTGTCATAGATTTATAACCGATGCAGTGACTCGGAGAGCACTTTAAGCCGCCGGTCCCGGCTTCATACCAACCTGTGAAATCGTTAATAAATTTTCATTAAAAAAAAATACATCAGACCCTCGTCAACCCGTCTGGCCAGCGTGGCGAGTGTAGACCAAATTCTTCATAAGTAAATAGCGATTTATGAAGTAAGTATTGCTGCAAGTCCTGTACTTTCAAACATTACGAACCTAACGCTTTACAGGAAATTTATAAAACAAAATTAATAATCTATTTGAAACATCACTTCCGGGTTGTTTTCTTCGAAACACCTTTCACTTTCTTTACCTTGGGCTACGAAGTTCGTAGCTGACACATAACTCGTAGCTGCTACGAATAATTGTAGCAAATTTACACCTGTTGGAAAGATTTCAACAAAATAAAGTAACTTTATTTGTTAAAAAATACTTGGAATTATAGAAACAGTTATTTGACAAATAAATATTTCTTAATTTTTAACTCATAACGAAAAACGATTTTTTGACAGCATCTATTGCGCCTTGCTCCTAAATTATTAAGCGACTCTTTTTTTAACAGGATAATAAAAAATAGAGGACGCAACGAGTGTTCTCAGCATACTACGCACACCGTAAAGTAATAAATTAATTATTTTTTTTATTTTGCGAAGTTCACATGAAATTATCAAGGCGTTGTCAAAACAGCTCGTCAACACTTTCGGTGGACAAGAGGGCTGGGTAATATTTGGGCCAAACGATCAGCATTGCCGTTCAACGTGGCATCAATCGTGGAGCATTTTGTTTATTTATAATTATTTTATTTTATTTTTCCTTTATGTATATATTTTTTTCGTAAAATATAGTATCATTACGACCGTATGCCTTGTCGGGTGGTACGAAACGACGCTTTCAATGAAGTGTATTGATATTCAGACAACTTTACTATAGACCCATTATGACAAATGACAGCTCGTCAATGCCTCTAGCGTACCAGATATATCAAATTAATAAATCATAGTGTCCCGACCAGAGATCTAATCCATTTAAACCTACGGCCTTAACCGCTAGATTATATACCGCTGTAATTTTTTAATGACAATTAATCAATGATTACACAAGTTGGTATTAGTTTTGTAAATCAATGACAAATCTATATAACAGTATATTTCTCATTGGTAAATGCTCTTAAAACCTAGTCTCCACTGCTTTGATATAAAAAGATATGATAATATAAAAAGTTAAATGTAAACTAGTGATAAACATTATTTTAGATATTTTTACTACTTTTTCTTAGGTAAACTTAAATAGGTAGTTACAATTTAACGCATGGTCCAAGAAAGCTGTACATAAGTCGATAAGAGGCGGCCCGCTTGGAGCAAGTTTTAAACTTTAGTTGGTGGAGCGCATGTGACTTAGTCTCCTATTTTCTTGACCCAACTAGTTCGAGAAAGGATGTCCCATCTGTAATTTATAGTCACTTAATTCTGTTCGGCTCGCTCTTCCGAAAGGATCTCTGTTAATAATAGGAAGGAAATGTTGCTTTAAAAATATCTCAATCCTACGGCTTCGACAAATAATACCATAAATATTGACTTATACGTAAAGTTAATAATGTGTATTTATTTATTTATTTAAATATTTATTGCACAAGACAAAGTAGGGCTTATAATGCCGCTAGACATTCTATTCTAGCCAACCATTGGGACAACTTAAGCACTATATTGAAAGGTAGGTGCAAAATTGTATTAAATTCTACAGTTTAACTATATTATTATACACTAATACACATATATATATATATATATACATATACACATTATTACATACACTACATATTATATATTAATGATAACAATATACTAAATTACAGAGACAGGGTATTTGAAATCCCTCGAATATCATGGAAGAAAATAACACAACACTCTAGTACTATAAATAAAAGCAAAATGCGAGCAATGATGTGCCTCGCACGGTCCAGTGGCCGTCGGATCACGTCCCGGGAGACCAAACGAATGACTATTTCCCTCGACACCCACAAACCATTTGATATTTCGATAGAACCCAAAAAGATTACATAAATACGACCACACTGATACCTACGTAAAGATAGGCTAATCATTTCGTATGTGTAATAAGTAGTTAAGTAATAATAATAAATATTACTTACTAAACTGCCTCCGTGATCTAGTGGTTAAATCCGTGGATTTAGACTCGGAGGTACCGGGTTCGATACCTGGTCGGGACACAAAAATATTTATTAATGTATATATTTTTTTATATTGTGTATGTATATTTAATAAATGCGTAATTATGTTTATTTACTAATTTAAGCTTTTTTAATATTTTTCTCCTGCCCATCACCTTACATGATCCCCAAGGTTAGCTGGTGAAGAATGCCTTATGGCGTTATAGGTCGCCTATGTACTAGGTTTTTAAGTGCAATAAAGTATTTAAATAAATAAATACATTTAATTAATATTTAATATTATTTGTGTTAATTCTCCAGTTTGGTACGCTGGAGACATCGAGATGCCACTTGTCATGATTGGCCTATAGTAAAGTTAGCTAAATGTAAATCCGCTTATTTATAAGCGTGGTTACTGACCACCCCGAAAGGCAAACGGTCGTGATGATACTTAACTTTTTTATACTTTACTAAACAAGAACATAAATGTCTCCTTAGCCCATTGGTAGTGATTTGGAACAAACTATTTATCTTAACTGCCTCCGTGGTCTAGCAGTGCGTGGATTTAGACTCGGAGGTACCGGGTTCGATACCTGGTCGGGACACAAACATATTTATTAATGTATATAAATATATTTAATTAATATTTAATTTATTTGTGTTAATTCTCGAGTTTGGTACGCTGGAGACATCGACGAGCTTGCCACTTGTCATGATTGGCCTATAGTAAAGTTGGCTAAATGTGAATCCGCTTATTTATAAGCGTGGTTTCTGACCACCCTGAAAGGGAAATGGTCGTGATGATACTTAACTTTTTTATACGTTACTAAACAAGAACATAAATGCCTCCTTAGCCCATTGGTAGTGATTTGGAACAAATTATTTATCTTAACTGCCTCCGTGGTCTAGCAGTGCGTGGATTTAGACTCGGAGGTACCGGGTTTGATGCCTGGTCGGCTCACAATAATATTTAGTAATTTAAAATAATAAAATAAATTAATATTTAATTTGTGATATTCTCGAGTTTAGTACGCTAGAGATATCGACGAGCTTGCCACTTGTCATGATTGGTCTATAGTAAAGTTGGCTAAATGTGAATCCGCTTCTGTTTTCTTTTGTTTTCTGACCATCCCGAAAGGAGAAGTGATATTATTACTTTAGTTTATTTATTTATATTTTTTACTTATTATTGATTTTATTTTTAATAATTTATATTTCATTGTATTTATTTTTTATTATTAATGTTAAACTTAATTGCACTATGTACAAGTTGGCGGCCTTTTAAGACGGCGTTAGCCGCTAGACATTCTCTGACAGGGATAAACATATTTAATACTGATTTATTTATATATAACTGTATATTGATTATAATTATTTGGTTTGTAATTTAATTTTATTCCAACAAGAACCTATAAAATTATTCGCATTATTATCGCCACAAGTGTAGATTTTACATCTGTTGTCTTGGTAATAACCTGTCATAACCTCTACTTACTAACAACGCCAGCGGTCTTAACTCGTGCCAAGGGGATACCTACTGTGTACTAACTAGGCAAATATAAAAAAAAAACACTTTTATTTGTGTCATCAATAGGTATAATTTTATAAAAGAGGTTGATATGATAAACACTTTTAAAATAGCTAATTTGCTAAGTTGATTCTTGTTAAGTTTGTTTTTCTTAAGTTGATAAGGAAGTATAAGTTTTCCTTAATCTGAGGTTGTCATGAACGCAATAACCATTGAGTACAATTGCTGGACCCGACGCCCGGCTACATAAATCAGCACATAAGAGCATGGAGTGTCTAAGAGTGTCCCACTTTTATTCACTTGGTATAATAAAAGATACAGAGTTATCTAGATAAATGGAAGAATCAAAGCGCTATTAACATCGTTTTGCGGATGAGCGGCGACAGTAATTGCCGTGTCGGCGTGCGGCCACTAGATTTATAGCGCCCACTGGCGGGTAATTGAGTCTACACACTGCTCACTGTCTTTACACTACTATTGTCAAATAGACACAAAATAGAAAAAAAAAAAGGAAATTACGGAAAGTAATTGGCAGGATAGACGAAAATTATTTAAATTACTAAAATAAACACAGTTACCTACTTATTTATATCACACAAATATACATATACAATATAATACATTATCAAAAGATACAAATACAGACACCTTTAACTTTCTACATTGTCCCAGCTGTTGTCTCTCAGATAATGTCTAGCGTCATTAAGCCCGCCCCTTATACATAGTGCAATAAAGATTTAAATAAATATTTTATTTCAAATATTAATAAAATATTAATAATAATTAATAATTACAACATATAGTACTTCTAACAACATATAGAAACACCTAACAAAAATAAAAATATTGCGAATTATTGATTAAATCGTCAACCTGTAATATTCAATAACACTTGAACAACGAGAGAAATCAATCCATAATTTACTACGTAAAGAAATAATTTTTCGTAGGTATTTACTTTCATAGACAGCGCCATGAGGTACGATGTAACAGTACTTCTGTTATATCTACAAAAAATATACTATGCCAAATGAGCTGCCAAGCTGAGATATTTGAATATTGAGAGCTTGACAGCTGACCATACGCAAAAAAAAAAAACAAATAAGTAAAAGTTCAAATATATTTTAATTTATAACTGTTAAGAACTTGTACCACCCACAAATATGGCACACATGACCCTCATTTTACCACAGAATGTGTTAACAATGAGGGTTCTCCCATTTCTGCTTATCTTTCCCACATCTCCACAATTCACTTAAGACTACAGAGGCGTGTACAAAGTTTTCAAGCATATCTTGTTGTATGTTTTAACAATGGCGTAACATCGTACAACAATGTGTATGATACAACTTCTGGATTGTAAAACCGAATTATTATGACTATAGTATTAAGTCCGCGTAATATACAATTTTATTTTTTAAAATAAATTGTTTTAAAGCTCATTGACTTCTCTGGTGACGATAGGGCTGATAGATTTTTTCCACTCGAAAATTAAGTTATTTAATTCTGATGCCAGCGTATAGAGCATCATGCCACGTGACAGCGAGTTGGTGGAGCTGTTTGTTTTAGTAATTAGTTTTTAATAGTATAGTTTATTTAATTTTATGTTTTCTTTTATTAATTTTAGTATTTCTGTTTCTTTTATTACAAAAGCGATGAGATAAGCTTAACTTGATAACAGATAATTCTTAAGTATATAAGATATGACGTATAGAATCAATTATATCACTTTGTCAGTTTAGAGAATTGGTCCACTGCATAATACAGGTAAACGACTATTTTACAGATTTTTTAAATTATATTGAATTTGGGCCTAAGCAGGTCTGCTGTATATATTTATGGAAAGAGCTTCCAACGGAATTATACATTATTTGACTGGTGAAGAGAGGTGTAGAATTGTGGATGGTGAGCTTCTTGTTGCGCAATAAATAAAATAAAGGAGCAAACCAGCCTATTGTCGGTCACAAGCTCGAGACATCATTTTTCTCATCTCTTACTCACACACGATGGACCCGGCACCCGCACGGTTAATCATTCCATTGCTTAGATTTTTTTTAAATTTAGTTTTATTGCAAATATTATTGTTTTTTTTTGTTTTTTTTTTCTCTTTTGTTTAATTTCCTTTAACACTGCTTTAACCTGCAGTTCTGTTCCTTGCCTTATAGCACTCTCCAGGCAAGACAAATGTATTGTACTTGTGTTTGTAACCTCGGACTTAGCCGAATTCCGGTAGGAATGTATGGCGGTACGTAAAGTATAAAGAATAAAGAAATTTGTCTTCTTCTATTGAAAGTCAAATGTGGAGACACGTATCGATACAGGTAGGATAGGTACCTATAAATAATAAAAACAGAAATCATTAATTCATGATATCCATTTATTTTTATATATTCATCCCATATATCTATCCGGAGTCCGAAAATCTTTCCTAATCTAATAAACCGTCGCTAAGGATATAAATTTGTTTGCACAAGTATGTAGATGTTCCCAGACAATTGGACGAGTTTTTCTTCTTCTTTTGCGTAGCTAAATCCCTCTAACTAATTTATTGTTTGGGTCGTAGACGAACTAGTGATTTATTCACTTTATTTATAGCGGACCTTCTATAGTAGAGAATTTATTACTAAACAAACAGCTATTGAATGTCGAGATACTTCAGAATTTGTTATTGATATGACGTCCTGAATACCGAAACATAAAAATAACATAAATCCCAAACATCGTTTTATTATTTAAATGCAAGTTAGTTGCGGTCACATGTTTTATACAAGTTTGTAACCTCTTATGCTGAGTTTTAAAAGTTTTCCGAAGGTTATTAAAGTAAACTTCCTTAACAATGTTCATAATTCTACTTTTAATTTATGTGTACTTAATATGTATGCTCAGAACATATTGTGTTTTCTATATGAACAGTGAGTAGTCCAAAAGTTATATTCAAATTCAAATAATTTATTTGTTTTGACACGGGTTTTTTTTATTTATTTTTTATTATAATTCGACATGTGACTTTGCGCCCACCAAGTAGCGCGCGAGGTCCACGAATATTAGCAACTGGAATCAGACACTCATGACTGACATCAGTCTATGACATTATGCTGGGTATGACGGCAATTCGAGCCTGATTCCGAAACGTGTGGATACACTTTACTGGGTTTATCGGCACGAACGATGGATACTTCCCCGCCCCGGCAGACTGGGAAAATTACCACCATCAGTCCGCCTACCACCTATTTGTGAATATTATATGGGGTATAAAGGTGCACTAATACTCTGCACATAAGGCGTACAAATATTAGTATTGAGGATGGCATTCGATTTTAATGGTATCATTACGACCGTTTCCCTTCCGGGGTGGTCAGAAACCACGCTTATAAAGAAGCGGATTCACATTTAGCCAACATTACTATAGGCCAATCATGACAAGTGGCAAGCTCGTCGATGTCTCTAGCTTACCAAACTCGAGAAATATCACAAAATAAATTAAATATTAATTAAAATTTATAAGTTTTTATTATTATATTATATATTATTATTAAGAGGCGTGCCTCATAAGCATACGTTGAACATATGAAAAAAAATCAGCGTTTCTGTCATGTCAAATGTCAAAAAGTCATGTAATTATATTTTTGTTAATGAAAGTCATTGATTGAGTAGTAAATCTTGTCTATTCAATTGGTATATATTTAAGGAATATACATCTACACAGCTTCTACCTATACAGAGCATGGGTGGAAAGCTACACATAGCTATCTACTTGTACTTGTAGAAATATACCGCTAAAACCACACGCTGTAAACATGTTCAAACAAGGGCTTCTAAATAACAAAGATATTTACAGAATTTACAACAGTCGGTAACACGTATTCCTTGTTCGCGAACGAAAACGAATCTTCAGTACTTTCAGTGAAATGTTTGCACTAAAGCACAATAACGTACTTGCGAGGAAACGTAAGCGGATTATGAGAGGTTCGAAGTAGGCTGCTTTGAAACTGGCAAGAAAAGCAATATCCATTATCTTGCGAACGGCTTTGTTGGGTGGCGGCTGGGCGCTGCATTGTGCCGTGCGCGGTCGCTTTCTCTCAATATTGTTTGATTTAGGGAAAATCAAGCCTAACTCCTCCAATCCACATTGAGGATATTGTTGTAACAAAGAATCCCAATGTTTATCTCTTGACTTCATGATTTTATTAATTTGAATACCATATATTATATAATAATTTTATTTTAAAATAATAATTAAAGCATTATTTAAATGGTTCATAAGTTATGTAATCTTATCATATGTAGTATATGTATTATTGGTATTTAATATATCATAGTTATTAATATGTATTTTAGTAATATTATTATATTTATAGAATAGGTATATAGATAAAAATCATTATAATATTTTCCATAAGTTGGTAGTAATTAAATATAGAATAAATGACAAATAACGAAATTAAATAATCTTAAAAACAAACAAGAACTATCAAATCGATTGGTACTACTTTTACGTCGCGAAATTGTCTGTGTGTGATTTGTTTTAAAAAAATGTTTTTTATTATTATTAATAATGCCGTGACCAAGGAGATCTAATATGTCCCAATAGAGCCGTAATGCAATTAGGCCGCGGAACATTGCGAATCAATTAACTGATGTCTTCATTGACGACAAATTGCACAAGAAGGGTGCCGCGTTGGTATGGCACAAAGTAGGGCCCTATATGCGTTCTACTGATGCTCTTGGTCGTATTTACACAGTTGATTCAAAAAATGATGTATATTTGCGGTTGTTGCTGGTAAATGTTCGTGGGCCGACATCAATTGCCTTCCAAAAAATAATAAATTTAGTTCAAGTGACACGACATTCATTGACTGTCATGCGGTACGAAGTTCGCTGGGTAAGCTAGTAAAATAATAAATAAAAGTGGCGGTAGCCAACTCGTCTGGCCAGCGCAGTAGTGTGGCGAGTGTTGGCCAAATTCTCCAGAATATTCTGGAAGGTCCATCACCAAAACTGGAGTTGTCTGTGTTATAGGGGCTATGATAATGATGACGAGTGATATGATCGACTCAAGTTTAATAAAAATTTAACTCAAAGCTCGACTGTATCCCAAAAATTACGCAAATGATATTTAAGTTGTAATCAGTATAACGAAGATTTTCTTAAAAACTATTGAATTCATGATTCTTTAAAATTGTATTACTATAACACTTCTATTTATTTCTAAATAATGAGAACACCAACACTCAATTGGATCTTAATATAAAATCAAGTTTAAACTCGACTGTTTCCCAAAAATTACGCATATGCAATTTAAGTCCTCATCTTGATAATGAGGTTTTTTTTAAAACTCTTGACTTCATGATCTTGTTTAATTTGAATACTATATACTTCTATTTATTTCTAAATAATAATATGAACAACTTAATCGGAGCTTAATACTAATTGAGGTCGAAGCTCGTCTATTCCCCAATATATGCGAAAAGGAAATTTAAGTCCTCATGTAGATAACGAAATATTTAAAAAAACTCTTTATTTTGGATTTTGTTTAATTTGCATACCATAAATTTTATTTATTTATAAATAACAATATGAACGACTCAATTGGAGCTTAATTCTAATTGAAGTCAAAGCTCGACTGTTCCCCAAAAAATACGCAAATGAAATTTAAGTCCTCATCTAGATAACGAAGTATTTTTCAAAAAGTAAAATTCTTAAAACATTTTCCAGCTCATTACTCTGAAAGTAGAGTATCATTTTAATTGGAATAATTCAGCTTTCTTGACATAAAAATAATTTAAAGGAGACCGTAAATTTGATTATAACAAACGAGGCTGGGTCTAATCGGGCTTTAATTTATGATAAAAATTTCATATTATACGCTGTAAAAAAATATTTTTTACTAAAAAAACAATACCAAGTTAACGAAGGGAATGAACATTATATTTATTTATTTAAAACTTTATTGCACTATGTACAAGGGGCGGGTTTAATGCCGCTAGATATTCTCTGACAGCCAACCTTTGGGAGAATAATAAGTATAACTTAGATCGAGTAGTAGGTGCGAAGACGTATTTAAGACTGATCATTATTAAATAATAACTATATTTATTAATAATATATATACTACATACTAATAGTACTTACATACATACATATATACATAACTAAACTACATACAACATCCACTTATACACGCTGTAGGGAGCTGTTAAGTAATGTGAGTATACCAATATATATCTATATATTCTTCGTATAAACCAGAAATTAATGAATTTATTGTAATTAGGTATATACCTATTGAAAGCAACTCGTATATACCAGTTCTAGCCGAAAGAGCGGTTGTAGGAATACTTTTAATTTAATATAAAAAATATTTATTGCACTAAAAAAATATTACATATGCGATCTTAATGACTAAGCATTTTCTAAAAACCAACTTTTTCCTTAACATCCTAAAAAGTTCAAACCCCGGTATGTACCAATGAGAAATACATTTTTCTACGTACTCGTACATTTGTTAAAGATTTACAACACCACCATTGCTATGCCTCAGAGAGCACGTTAAGCCGTTGTAGGTCCCGGTTCCACTAATACGAACTTGTGGAATCATTAATAAATTGTCATTAAAAATTTACATCAGACCCTCGCCAACTGATAACTGATCTGGTCAGCGTGGCGTGGCGAGTGTTGGTCAAAGTCTTCAGAAATTTCTGGAAGGTCTAGGACTTTGTGTTCTAGGGGCCATTGCCTCCGCGGTCTAGCGGTTAAGTCCGTGGATTTAAATGCGGCAGTACAGAGTTCGATTCCTGGTCGGGACAAAATATTGAATTAATTTATATGTGATATTTCTCGAGTTTGGTAACATCGGCGAGATTGTCATGATTGGTTTATAGTAAAGTTGGCTGACTCACGATATTAGAAAGAAAAAGAGAAAGAAAATTTATTTGCACACAACAGCTAGGTACTACAATAGATAAAACTAAAAAATAGACATGATAAATGTATAAAATAAATAAGCGAGCTGATGCGACAAACAGGCACTCAGGTCAGCATAGGCTGTAACATTTTTACTATAGCGCTGATTTTTACTGAGCCCTTTGACATCAAATAATTAAAAAAAAAAAAAAAAATTTGTTTGTCTATTGTATGTTATGGGAAAACAAGTATTATATTTGTGAATGTTGATTGCACGTGGAGGATATGAATCATATATGTTTTTCTTTTCCCTTATATGACCGTTCCTTGTTCATCTTCTCTCTTATTTCACACCGAGTTCCATTTCCTATTAATATTTCATCCCTACTTGTATATAACAAACGAAGTAAATTTATATATAATATAATTGGTTCATTTATTGTAGATAATAATATTAAAATATAAATATACCTATCCTATACATTAATCCATTACTTATTCTCTTATTTTTGTATATAATGATGTTTTTTCAATTAATTATCCATTTTTGTATTTACTCTTTTGATCCTGTTCCAAATTTTTCAAGTCCTATTTATTTAACCCGTCTTTCCCTAACTTTAACACTGGCAAATTGTAACAAATGCCATATTATAAAAAAAAAAAAAAAGTATTATATTAAGTAGCCTTCGCCATTTCTCTTGAACTGCAGCTTTCCTGGTACCTACTGTTTCTTTTAAGTCATACTATTTCTATCAGTGGAGACCTTTAATTGACCTCCTAAATCTTATATATATATTATATAATGTGTATTTTTGTGTTCTTGGTCTTCCTAATAGTTTATAAATAAATAAATAAATCGTCATGGTCGTAGAACAGTGTCGGAATTAAAAAAATACCCATAATTTTGCATATATATTTATATATAGTTTTATATTGTTTGTGGTCTGTAATTTATAGTGCAAATATTAGAAAGTGTTCCAAAATGAAATCTAGAAGGTTTGCACTTATTATGAGACTTAAAAAGTGACAAAAAAACAGTCGAAATGACAGTTGAATGGCCGCCATCAAAATTTTAAATATAGCAGATCCGTCACTGTTCTACGATCATGACGAAATACACTGAGGAGCTCGTAGATAGTATTTGCTTGTATTATGAAATAACGTATTTTAGGTAGTAAAGGTAGTAAAGGTAGAGCGTATTTGTTCGGTAGAGTGTAAACGTGTTGTTCGTATTTTGCTTCTTATTTGTTAATCTTCATGCGCTCGGGGTAGCTGCGGGGATTTCCGTACCACGTTAATTGCAGGAGAGGATTATACGGGTTACACACTTAAACCTCTTTAAAAACATTGCCTTACTTTCATGCAAAAACAGAGAGAGAATACGTGTGCTTATTTTTTTAGTAAAACATAAAAAAATACAAGGTAAGTTGTGATGTTTCATTTATTAGATATTATCAAACTTAGCGAATTGAGCTTACTTATCAAATATAAAATAATATACGACCTCTTTAAAAAGTCACTTAAGGCTGGAAAAAGTAAAACCTTATAATTAAACTGCCTCCGTGGTCTAGCTGTTAAGTCCGTGGATCTAGACTCGGAGGTACCGGGTGCGATTCCTGGTCGGGACACAAAAATATTTATTAATGTAAATAAATACATTTAATTAATATTTAATTTATTTGTGATATTTCTCGAGTTTGGTACACTAGTCATGATTGGCCTATAGTAAAGTTGGCTAAATGTGAATCCGCTTATTTATAAGCGTAGTTTCTGACCACCCCGAAAGGGAAACGGTCGTGATGATACTTTACTATTACTTATAATTAAAGACACAATTTTCAATTGTGATTGCTACCGTTTAGAACTACCAAACCCTCCCTGCAAAGGTATAAACACATCACATTATTAAATACAATTACACCTTAATTAGAATATTACATATACAATATGGAGTTTATTAAAGATCAAATATTTTTATATTATAATCTAGAATAAAAATAAAGAACGTACGTATTTTTATTTTAGTATATTTAGTAACAAAATCTTAAGTTACGGTGCAGAGAAGTTTTCCTAAAAATATCGCCACTAATACCGAGCCTTATCAAGTAAGTAGCGAAAGGTTGTCGCCCCGCCCCGACCAGCCAGAGCGTGTGACCTTGTCACACTTAGATATTTATCACGATTGATATTATGATTTTCAGACGTGGGCTTATTTATCATACAGTAGTATTTTGTTTCTCAGATAATGATTTTTATCTTTTAAAAAAGTTACCTTTTTTATTTCAAAAAGGGGTAAAACAATGACACCTGACGCCTAAAAAAATATTTGCTCTTTTTGCAATTACACGTAGGTAGTATACAAAGAGAAGCAAATAAATACAAACTACCGAAAACAATAGTAAATAAGTGTATGTCGATAAGATTTAAAATAATGTCAAATTATGCAATTAGGGATTGCAGTATCGCAAAAAAGGATCCCTTAATCCCGCGGGACCCCGCTCTACTTATTGGACTGCGAGATCCCGCACCTTCTAAGTTTTAATTTAGATCTATTCATAGTGAAACTAATTACCAATTACGATTTGATTATTAGCAATTATAGGGCTGGATTGGCATAAAACAATTTCGTAAGAACGTTAGGTGTCACGAACATGATAATAACAACAAGCAAAGGTGGAATAAAAGACAATAAGAGTCAACAAGAGTATATTTTATACCAAAGGAAGCATCTAAAATTTACTAACAATAAAAAATATATATATCTAATAACTATATAGCTTCATATGTATAGCTGTTATGTGCTGAATATAAATATAAAACATGTATAATAAATGTTGGTTATTTGCAGAATAACATCTTGTTTTAATATGATTTTGAATTATATTTAGACTACCGGGCGGGATTAAAAATGTTGCGGGATTGCAATCCCTATATGTAATAGACCTTATGATCATAATTTATAAGAAATAATAATAATAAAAGCGATTATTGTAACAAATAAATAGATGTATGATTAAACCCTGATCCCGGCGGTAGTGTCTATATTACCAGGATCAGTCGATCTGTACAAGCCAAACAAAGTAATAATTTCATGAAAAAGCGAATTTAAGCATATTAAAACCTATTTAGCAAAAATATATATACATACCTATACACAAAAATTATAAATTAATAATAATAAAAAATAATAATAAAACTATCATTGTATCAAAAGTTGAACAAAACATTTAGGCAATTAAATCACGAACACTGTTAAAGCATCAATTAGAAAAAAATTCCCAGATCTTATTGTATTTTTTAAATTATCCAACAACCCGCATTAGTTAGTGTGACGTACCTGCACGCAACCTAATCAAAAGCGGTAAGTTGGGAAAGATACATCTTGCGCTTTGGAGTAAGGTAGGTGTACTATAACGGTTATTTAAATTAAAATAATGGTAAACTTTTAAATCTTAAGTACAAAATACATTTTAGGAAACAAAGCGGCCCCCTGCTTAGTATAATGTAAAGAAAACTGATTAAGAGGGCGAAGGGGACCGAGATTACAATAACAACAAAGAGGAAATAACGTAATGAAATATTCGTAAATATTTTCGTCACAGAAGCAGAAGAGGGTTTTATTAAAAATCATAAATCCCTTGTCAACTGCACCCGCTGCGCTGCGAGACTTAAACATAACATGTACTTACAGGCGGAGAGCTTAATGTCGTACTTAATCATAGCCTAAGACAAAGTATGTTAACTTGTTTGATTCCTACAAATATTATGCCAATAATAGTTGTTTTTGATTTATCACAAATAAGTAATAATGTTTAATAATAAGGATGATTAAAATAATCTCTGATCAACATTGATATACGCCATGTGATTGGTAGTTAGCTTATAACTTTGGTTATTTCAGGCATTATGTACCCTTTGTTCCGAGACACGATAATAGTAACCTAAGCACGCTTAAAGGTGTTTCGAAACGCGCTTAAACTGTTTTGCCAAAGCTATGTGACGTCACAAATGACATCATTTCTCGCGCTTAGACTGCTCACGATAACGAGGTAGATCGCTCTGAGCGCTGTCAGTTGTTTGTCATAATGTCCCGCGCCATTTTCAAGTTAATTTAATATTAGGTTTTATTTTAAAATAAATGAAATGATTTATGAATGAAAATGTGATTTAGACCGTTCCGAATTGATATCACCCTCTGAGCATCCAAATCGCGATATTTGATTCAGAACGACGGTCAGTGTCATATTCGTTCTAAGCGCTCTGAGCACGATTCGGAATGAGGGGTAGTATGCCCACGTTAAACATGTCAAAGGATCAGCCTTTCTGCAACTGGCCGATAGAGGTCGCAAAAGTGATTCTTGACAACATAGCTGAGGACCGTACATTTATCATACGCATCATTACTGGTGACGAGACGCGGGTTTACGGAATCCATGAAATGCTAAGAAATGTTTCTTCTCTCTCTATCAAGTTCTTCTATGCTAAACTCGCGCTAAAACTAACTTTAAATAAAGGAATCCAATATTTTTTCGTAACCGCGATGGCAGTAATGAAAGAAATCTATTCACCACTACCATTTAGAAAAATGCCAGAGAATTTTGCACATCGAATAAATATCCCACGGCGTTGTGTCACGGTCGTTAACTCCAAAAAATGAGCTACTTACCAACTCCTGACTCTCGCATTGTAGAGTTTCCTTTACAACAAATGCCACAATGATCTTCACGAGTATCATACTAAACTTTTACAAAAATAAGTATTACGTTTCTCTAAACTTATGTAAATCTAAATGTGAAATATATGTGGAGTTCTTTGTCTAAACGGCTAACGAAAAAGTCTCG
The DNA here is from genome assembly GCA_910589645.1 of Tinea semifulvella. Lineage (NCBI taxonomy): Eukaryota > Metazoa > Arthropoda > Insecta > Lepidoptera > Tineidae > Tinea > Tinea semifulvella. The sequence goes on from OU342586.1 coordinate 9,121,315, forward strand.
AGAATGTAAGACTGAAATGCAATTATTTCTGTTATTATTATGGCAATTATATAACTGGGCTCGGTTGTAAGAACACGTTCCTTAAATCATACAGAGGTCGATTCAAACCCCACCCGGCATGTACCAATGAGAAATACACTTTTCTTAAGTACATTTGTCTTAGATTTACAACACCATCGTTTCCGTGCCACGGAGAGCACGTTAAGCCTTGGGTCCCGGTTTCACTAATACCAACTTATGGAATCTGTAATAAATTGTCTTTAAAAATTTAAATTAGATCCTCGCTAACCCGTCTGGCCAGCAGCGTGGCGAGCGTAGGCCAAATTCTCCAGATATATGTTCTGGAAGGCCCATCTCCAACAGTGGAGGTCTAGGAGGCTGTGTTCTAGGGGCTGTAATGATAATGATGATATAACTGTTATCTATGACATATTAGCCTCTTGAGGAGAAATGTTTCCAGTCTCCTTGAAACTATTTCTAATGGGATGTAAAGACCTGACGGTTTAAGACCGTAGATTTAGACGCAGAGGTACCGGCTTTGATACCTGATAATTTATTTGAGATATTTTCCGAGTCTAGTACGCTAGACACATCGGCGAGCTTGCCACTTGTCATGTAGGGCCTTATAAGCTTATAAGCATGGTATTGGCATGTTTACTGGTTTCTGACGGTCGTGATGATACTTTTCTTTACTTTAATAGATATAAGAGTGAGGAATAAACTAAAATATCCATTTGAAAATATTTTAGTGACGCAAAAAAAAAAATGTTTACACATAGGACGTTTGCAGTCATAAAATCGAACGCGGCTATGGGAAAGAAGACAGATCTACTTTAACTAAGCCTCGGTAAAATTAAGGTAAAACGATGTCCTGAACAGAACACAGCTAGAAGTATAGTACTTATTCCAGTATTCCTAACAAATAAAGTCATCATTTCGTTTAAAAATACTAAAGTTCGTAAAAGGAACTCAAGATAATTATACTTAATTGTGTATAAGGTCAAATGCTCTTAAATATTTTTTATTGAAACACAAGAGGTTACTCGCTCTATGAGAAAATTCGAAATAAATGAGAAGAAAGAAATAAGAGAGCAATTACAAAAATCGTAAATAGCAACGCAGTTGGCTTTAAAAATATGTACAGTTCGCAGAGAAATCGTTAGATATTACTCTACCAAGCGAAATAGACGCTCGGTTGGAATGCGGCTTTCTCCGGTTTGCAGTATCCACACATAAAATAAGTCCACGCTACTAATATATAAATAAAGAACGGTGATGGCTCGGTTTTAAGAATGCTTTCCTTAATATCCTACAAGGTTCGTTCAAACCAATGAGAAAAACACTTTTCTCACGTACATTTGTCATAGATTTACAGCACCACCGTTCCCGTGCTTCGGAGAGGACGTTAAGCCGGTCCGGTTCCACCAACTTGTGGAATGGAACTTGTCGTAAAAATTGACAACAGATCCTCGCCAACCCGTCTGGCCAGCGTGGCGATTATAGGCCAAATTCTCAAGAAATATGTTATGGAAGGCCCATTTCCAACAGTGGAGGTCTAGGACGCTGTGTTCTAGGGGCTGTAATGAATGAATAGTATATATATATATATACTATCGCTACAAATAATATAATAATATATATGTACTTATTTTTGTATTTCATAGTTATGTTTTTAGTTAGGTGTTTAATACATCAACAGCGATTATGACTTTGAAAATATAAATATATCATCGTACGACGAAATGTCAGGAGTTGATGACGATAATAATGTGATGTGAATATATTGGAAAACTTTATTGCACAAAGTACAAAAAGCGAACATAATGCCAGTAGACATATTTTGACAGCCAAACCTTTTACACCAATTTAAAATTCTTATCGTGATTTTATTGTCTCTCTCAAATATATTTCAATTTTTTTGCTATTCGTACCAGAAACGTGTTCGGGTGACGTCACATTAACAAGCGTCTAGTTGGCTTGGTCGATTAATACAGCCGAGGATATTGTGTGTTGTTTCGTGATTTATTATTTTTAAGTGCTTTAAAGGGGGTAGTTTTTAATCTTCCGCCCGTACTTTCTGCAGAGCTCCAGTGGCCCGGTCGATATAGCTTGACCGAAACGTCGGAAAAGGGGCCTATAGCAAATCGCATAAAGACGCGTTTAATTATAAAAACTAGCCTCTTCAAATAGTGCACTAAACCACCTAAACTTTATTTTCCTATAACAATAGAAAAGCAAGCGATCTTTTGTTCAAATAAGCCTTTTGATAATAAAAGGTACTTCATAATAATGGAAGTAATTTAAAACAATATAAAATTGATGAAATATAAAATTTACTTCTCTTTTTATTAAATCCATTAAGATTAATGTATCTCTAAAATGTCGTTATTTTCTAGACAGTTGATTGACTATATTTTTTAAAAGTCAGAAATTGAAAATATTTGAAAATACAAAAGTGTGCGAGCGAGATGGATGCAAAGCTTACCAACCCTCTTCAACCACAGTGATTAAAAACCATAATTGCAATTTTGGCAACTAAGCTAAGGTATATGGGTAGTACAGAACAATCTGGTTAAGTAGCTGCGATCAAACGTTGGCTTCGTATCAACAGTTCCAAACAGTAACAATTAATAGTCGCATGATCTCCAAAAGAACGAGCTTTGTATTTAAATATTAGGTTTACATAAAATATGAGCAACCCATTATTTATATATCATATATTTCAATAATTACCTATGTTCTTATTCAAGTGCGTTCCCCAAAACATTACGAATTAATACGCTGCTTATACAAAGAGAACATACTAATTATTAGCCGTTTCGGTAATTGGTAATCTCGTATTGAAATTTAGCTTTGAATGCTCTATACAGGTATTAGTACATTTTAATTGAGTTAATTAGGCTGCATTTCCACTAGATATGTGAGAGAAGACTGAGCAGTGCGTGATATCCACCAATATAATTATTTCATTTTCCTAGCCTCGCTATAGCCCGCATACTTAATACTGCAGCCCTATTAAATTACTTAAGCGCAAACTAATTTATATTTACAACACTTTTAGACTATAACACTATGAGACAACAGGAACAGGTTGAAAAACAGCGTCGTGCAGGTGTAAGTACTTTTACGACAAAAGCTGACACTTCCTTTTGTCAGATTCAGTTCGAAATTGCAAAACTATGTGATACTGTTAGGTGACAATAAATAGATTAATATTTATTTTATTTTAATTTTGCTTTTTAACTTTTAAATTATATAATTGAGTAAGTTGTATTCTTTGTGGAATCCAGTACCTAATTAATCGGTTTTGGCCGATATGCCATATGTAGCCGAGGATATTTTGATGTTGTGTGTCAAAATTAAAAAACTTCCAAAGTTGGTAGTTTAACATCTATTTATTTATTCATTGATTTTACACAATCACAGCATTATATTATTACATATTTGGCGATAAGAATTTCGTTATACAAGTATGGTAGATATATATCTACCGCCATTACAGACGAGGGCTACACCGCGCAGCTCCAATCGACCCGTCACTACGGCTAATGAAACTTGGCGGGAACGTCGTCAGGAGAAGGTAAGGTAAATCGCGTATAGACCTGTTAAATTATAAAAACTAACACTATTAGAGTAGATATTTGCACGAACACTGTCAAGGTTAAACGCTAATACAACTTTTGTAATTTATTTAAATACCTAATTGCACTTAAAAACTTAATTGTACATACACGTACAAATTAAGTAGAAGATGTGTGCGAGGAATGAGTCCGAGAGACGCCAGCGACACGTTACACACCATTATAGATCTACGCTAAGAATCGTCGTAACGCTCAGCCTAGTCGTAGATCTCGGGTGGAAAAGCAGCTTAAGCCTCAACGCTACGATCATTGCAATACCTAACTATACGTTTAATATTATACCTTGTATATACAGCTTTAAGGGTGTAGATTCGACTGTTGTTTGTGTGACTATCTTGATTAATTAATAGGCAATGATAAGCGATTATGTTTTAGCGGTGATTTCTGAAGCTGGATTTGATACAAACAGTTAGAATTATTGATTTATGACACTGACTACAAATTGTTTGGTACGTTCGCAAATAAAATCATTATCATCATTATTTATTTATTTATGTCACAAATATAATTTAATTCTTCTTATAAGCACTTATATACTGTCTCCACTACTAAATAGTCAAATATAATTAATAGGATTTTTTTGTTGTTGTGTAATTCTGTATCTGATGTGTTTTGTAAATCTGATACAGCTGAGTTTTCCTTGCAAATTCCTTTCTCAGTCAGATTACACATTAACAGGTATTGGAATCTGCCCTGTTGTTTCGTCTTAGGAGTAGAATTATTCAAAATAATTTATATGATAACGTGTCACAAATGCCTGTAATAGGTTTACGTGAATTAAGATATTTTGACTTTAAGGAGCTAGTAACAACTTAATAATATACCTTTTCCTAAATAAAATTATTGAATATTTTTTTTATCATATTAGAAAAAGCCCAAATCATGTTTGAAAATGAGAATATTGTGCTATTCGGTTACCATTTAAAAACACTTCTTGTATAATTACTATTAATACTATTACTTGTAATATTACTTATTGTATAATTTGTCTCGGTCTGGGTATAATATGTATGTATATACAAAAAAAAAGTATAATATATAGTTTATAAACCATCTAGTTTCCGTAACACAAGCCTCGTAGCTTACCACGGAAACTAGATGGCGCTGTGTGACCTGTCTGGAAATATTTATTTAATAAAATAATTCATGCAATAATCAACAAAAGCAAGCAGCATACTCGAGTTAAAAGAGTTTTATTAAATTGAATAAATGAATAGCAACGAAAGCTCAATGATTTAATCCATAATCGCACATACAACAATGGCTAGATAAGTTTCATCTGCAATATTGTGGTGAACTTGCAGTGACAGTAGATGATGTCTTTTGCATCGTTTATCATAAACATTAGTTTTATGCTGTAAATATCTTATAAATCGTTTTTTAAACTATTACCCAGGCAGTGTCCCAGCAAACTTCAAAGAGTGGTGTTATATGTCATGCATGAGCATTTATCATCATCATCATCATCACATACCCTAGAGCACTGGGTCCTAGACCACTGTAGATAGGCTTTTCGATTTTTTTTCCTAGATTTTAGTCTTTTACGATGGTAAATATCTTCGTCGTATCTGCCTTTTTTAGGGTTTAAAGGAAAAAAATCGAACCTTTATAGATAACTCTGGTGTCTGTATGTCCCTGTGAAATATATTTAAAAATAATTACTGCTGCGATGCGATGTAGAACGGACGATTTTATTTCGACTTGACAATGTTCGTATCAATCATCATGTAAAGCGTTATAAACAATAGTGTTTTTAATACAATCTCTCTGTAAATTTTTTGATACATGTTGGTCACTAATATCTATAACCATTCCAAATTAAAAAGTTAATCTGACCAGTAGTTTGTGGACAGGTATTAGAGTCTCACAAGGTTGTCTCATTGCAATTAGAAACAAACATATATATATTAAATAAAAATTTAATACAAAATTAAAATTTAATATACTATACGAGTATGTTAGGTATTAAATATTATTTTTTATATCATATTTCCGCTTTTTTCAGTGTTTATATTTTTCCCAACGGTAGGCTATGATAAAATGTCTTGCGACATTAAAGCCCGCTTTTTCTTTGTACAATAAAAAGTTGAATAAATAAATAAGACCACGGAAGCAGTCAGGCGCTTTATAAATTTGCATTAAAAGTTTTTGGAAAAATCATTGAGAATTTAAATAAGTTTCACGCTCTGGAGAAAAATCCGCCCAACTCGTAAAGTAGGTGATGTAGTAAAAGCCGGTTTATGTCCCGTTCCTACCTTATGAGAACCATAAAGATGTCGTCAAAAGTGCTCGAGAAATATTTAAGACAATCTTATTAAAGGTAGCAGACGTTTACGTCAATGGCACAAATGTTTTTTACTTATGATTTTAATATAGTTGTAAGGTGCTTTATCGTCAACCTATAACGTCCAACTTTTGAACACGGGTCAAATATCAGAAGGGGTGAAACCTTATTCCACGCTGCCTTGAACATTGATGCATCAAAATGTTCTCAAGATAAATACGCGTACTTAATTGCACAAAGTACAAAAGGCTTCATACATATTATACATAGTAGATATTATCCGACAGTGAAACATAATTAATATGATTTTTTAGTTGTTGTTGTGTAATTCTGTATCTGTTTTGTTAATCTGATAAAGCTGGGTTTTCTTTGAAAATTCCTTTCTCAGTCAGATTACATATTAACATGTCATTGGAATCTGCTAAGCTGACAGACAGACAGTGGGGTCGTCCAGGCCCGGATGGCTAATGGGCCAGGGTTGGGGATGGGGACATTCCCCCGTTTTCCCCGGCAGGATCTCAGCGGGCAACCACCCGCCGGTAATTCATGCACTTTTGGTGCTGAGCGCCGTTACTGTATAACAGCGCCTGTGTGGCTCACGAACCCAGGGGGTCTAGGTTCGACTACTTCAGCTCTCCTCCAAAAGCACTTCTCTAGGAAGTGGTCTCCCGTTGGGGGGCCGAGCGCAAGACGGAGCGATATTCTGAAGATGCTTGAAGTGCTGTTGTCGGGCGGTAGAACATACGTCTAGTCTAGCCGACGACAAATTCCTCATCTGCTAAGCCGGTCATCTTCTGCTAACAGATTATCTTTGGACCGCTTTGCTGATTCGTCTTCCTCTAACGGGAGTATAATTATTTAAAATTATTTACATAATGCCGTGTTTCAAATGGGTTTACGTGAATAAAGATATTTTGACTTTAAGGAAAAGTAGTTATAACAAGTAAATAATATACCTTTTCCTAAATTAATTTAATGAGAGAAAGCCCAAATCATGTTTGGAATTGCGTATCTTGTGCTATTCGGTTACCGTTTAAAAACACTTCTTGTAATTATCAGAAAAGCAAGGAGCATACTCAAATTAAAAGAGTTTAAAACAAAAAAACAAATGAATAGCAACGAAAGCTCAATGATGCTCAATGTATAAACTTTTAATGAATGGCTTCCCGAGAGAAAATTCGTCATGCGCCACATTTGCAGGAACATCGCAGGTATTTAAATAATCAATATACTCGTATAATGTAATATTGATTTATAAGCTCCGACTGGCCAGCGCGGCAAGGGTGGGCCAAATTATTTAGAAGGCTAATAGTCTAGGACTCTATATTTATTTCTTAAAAACTTTATTGATCAAGACATACAAAGGCGCGACATAATGTCGTTTCTCCGCCTGCCAGATCTTCGGAACAACGAGAACGAGAGATTTATGTGAGGTAGTAATATATCAAGCAAGATAATAGATAGCAAGGCAAGATACAAGGCTCCAGAAGACCGGGGAGAAGACGCACTTCCTGGCTCAAGAACCTCAGGGAGTGGTTCGGGATGAGCACCAGATCCTTGTTCCGGACAGCGGCCAACAAAATCAAAATCGCCTTAATGATAGCCGACCTCCGATAGAAGATGGCACCATAAGAAGAAGAAGTAATATATCAATAAAAAATTAAATAGATTGAAAATACAAGTGTATAGAACATTACTTATAATTTATTAATTCATTCATACAGCCCCTAGAACACAGCGACCTAGACCTCTACTATTGGAGATGGTCCTTCCAGAACTGACTCTGGAGAATTGGGCCCCACAATCGCGACGCTGGCCAGACGGCTTGCCGAGGATATGACGTCAATTTTGAATGACAATTTATTAACGATTCCACAAGTTGGTATTAGTGGTACCGGGACCGACGGCTTAACGTGCTCTCCGAGGCACGGGAACGGTGGTATTGAAAATCTATGACAAATGTACGTAAGAAAAGTGTATTTCTCATTGGTACATGCCGGGTGGTTTGAACCGACGTTGTAAGATTTAAGGAACGCGTTCTTTCAACCGAGCCACCACCGCCTATTAATTATTAATTATAATAAATATTATTAACAAAATTACAATACAATACATACATAAGTCATATTATATACTACATAAACATAAAATTTAGATACATGACAACCAATGACGATTCTAAAAGTCTTATTCTATTTATTTATTTATTTATTTAAAACTTTATTGCACATAAATTACAAAGGCGTGACATAATGTCGCTTGACATTCTCTGCCTGTCAGACCTTCGGGACAACGAGAACATTTATGTGAGGTAGGTGCAATATATCAATTAAAATTAAATATATTAAAAATATACGTCTATAGAATATTATTTATTGCTTATAATAAATATCTATTAATAAAATTACATACGAATTCATACACACATACATATATAAACTACATAAATAAGTTATACTATTTATATACTACATAAACATAAATAAGGTACTACGTACTTAATGATAACCGATGATGTAGGATAATAATAAGCAACAATCAATGAAAATTTTATGAAAATTATGAACCCAAAAAGTGTCTGTAAACTAATCTTTTAAATATAGCTCTGTTTGGAGCATCTTTAACCTCCGTCGGTAGGTCATTCCAAAGCCTTGCAGCCACAACTGCAAACGACTTGGACATAAAAGCGGAGTGGTGAGAGGGGATAGCAAAAGTAGTATTAAAGGAAGAGCGAAGAATTCTGTCATGATGCGAACCAAGCAAAGTGAAGCTGTCTTTAAGGTATTTGGGGGTCACAGGCTCGTATAATATGGAGTATAGTAAGCAGAGCACTCTGCTATTTCTCCTACTGCGAATATTTAACCACTTCAGCTTTTCGCGAAATGGAGAAACGTGGTCGTATTTGCGAAGACAAAAAATGAATCTGATGCATGCATTGTGTAGTCGTTCCATCTTGTTAAGTAATTCTTGTGAGAGATCGACACAACACATGTCACCATAATCAAGTAAGGGAAGCAGCAGTGTTTGTACAAGCGTAATTTTAGCTTTCAACGGCAGAAAATTCTTTAATTTATTGAGAGAGTGCAGTGAAGAAAAAATCCTACGACTGGTATTGGTGATTTGCGCTACCCAACTAAGCCGAGAATCAAGGTATACACCAAGATTCTTAACCTCGTCAGAGAAAGCAATTGGAACGTTGTCAAACCGTACAGAATCAATTTTGCTCATGTCAATTTTGGCAATTTGTCGGGGACTCCCGATGATAATAGATTGACATTTGCTCGGATTGACAACAACACCAAACCGTGTTGACCAAGACAAAATACTACCAAGATCTGAATTGAGCCAAGCTATAGCACTATTAAGTGTGTCGATGTCTGTCTGCACATAAAGTTGCAAGTCATCAGCGTAAAGGTGGTAGTGACAGTGAAGAGATGAAGTGATACCATTAATAAATAATGAAAAGAGTAATGGAGAAAGAATTCCACCCTGTGGAACGCCCGTATTTAAATCACACCAGCTCGACGACGAAGTTTCATTAATACGAACTTGTTGTTGACGGCCACAAAGGTATGCCGAAAACCACGCAAGAGCTTCCGACGAAATCCCAAGACGAGACAAAGTAGCGATAAGCAAATCAGGATCTACAGTGTTAAAGGCATTCGTGAAATCAATAAGGACGAGAACCGTCACTTTGGTTTCATCCATGCCATTTCTGATATCTTCAGTTACTTTAAGTAATGCTGAAGTTGTGCTATGTCCGGGACGAAATCCTGATTGAAATGGGTTTAAGAGTTCGTTGATATAAAGAAAAGATGATAACTGTTTATGAACTACTGACTCTAAAACCTTTGATAAAAACGGAAGAATGGAAATCGGGCGATAGTGCGAAGGGAGTGTCGGAGAGGAGATTTTCGGAAGAGGTATAATAAAGGCTTTACGCCAGGATAATGGAAATTGGCTTAAGGAAAGGGAAGCGTTTACGATACGCGTTATATGAGGCAACAGTAAATCAAGAATTGTAACGATCATAACACGACCAATGGAGTCACATCCTATTGCTTTAGAAGTAATTGAGTTAATCGTCTTAAGGATCACGTCTTCAGACACTTCTTCAAAAAAAAACTGTTCAACTTCAGGTGTCGGTATCTGAGCTATCTCGGCTAATGTTTTAGCCTTTGTAGCTACATCTAGTATCGGAGCTGATGAGAAATGACTATTTAGCTGGTCGGGTGTTACAGAACCAAGACAGACCTGGCTCTGAGTTTGCCCTAACCCGATAGAATTGAGAAATTTCCAAGTGTTGGTAGAAGATTTATTACATATATTATCGTGAAAATGACGGCGTTTAGCTGTTCTTACCACCTGATTACAGCGATTTCTCGCAACCCTATAAGCATCCCAGTTGTCGTCACTGCGAAGACGTCTATACTTCCGATATGCACTGTCACGCTTCCTCATTGCTAAACGTATATTTTCGTCAATCCACGGCGCAGGCTGACGCTTTAATTTCGTGGGACGAACAGGAGCATGTAAATCATATAGTTTAAGGACTTCACTACTAAAACAGTTAACCATGTCATCAAGGTTCACTGCCCTCTCAAAACAGCCCCAATCAACCCGACGCACATCATGACGAAGCTTATCAAGGTTTATACGGCAGAAGTGCCGCATAAAGACAGTTGGTGGGCGAAACTTAGGAGGCTTAGATTTATAAGAGACATAAATGAGATCGTGGTGAGAGAAAGCAGAGGCAAGAAGCTGACCATGACAAGCGACAAGGTCAGCGCGGGAAGTAAACATTAGGTCTAAAAGAGTGTTAGAAGAAGCAAGATGGTGAGTCGGGCCAGTTGGCAGAAGAATTAAATTAGTAGAAGAGATAATATTTAAAAGTCTAGAAGCACGGGCCTTTGTTAAAGAATTATCATTAAGTAGGCATGTATTAAAGTCTCCCATTATAATATTATGGGGGTATCCCGCCACGATCTCATCAAAAACGTTCTCCAAACAGGAAAAGTAGTTTACAGATGGCGGACAGTAGACAACCCCAACGAGTATGCTTGCACTTTTAAAGCTGACATCAATAAATAGGTATTCGCAAGATGCAGAGTACAATGTAGGGGAGCAGCAAATAATTTTGTAGGAAAGGTTAGCACGTAGATAAATTGCTACTCCACCTCCACCTAAACCCGTGCGATCATTGCGAATGAGAATATAGCCTGGAAGTGAATAATAAGTTGAAGGTAATGAGGGTTTGAGCCAGCTTTCTGAAACGAGAATAGCGTCAATGACGTCAGGAGAGGAAAAAGTAGTAAGGAGATCCGTATAGTGTGCTGGCACACTTTGTGCATTAATGTGGCATACGTTGAAGTTGTCTGTACAGTTTGAGTACCTGTTCTTTAATAAATCATCCAGATTCGGCTCAGCATCATAATAATCGCTGGAAGTGTCACTACCGCTTATTATGGAATACAAGGAATTTTCGCTATCATTATCTGACATCACGTAGCAAGTACCTATGATATAAAATATATAAGATAAAAATATAAATATATACTTAAGATATAATAAATATGACTTAAAATAACTTACTACTAAATATTTTGAAGAAGAATAAGGTTTTTGTTCTGCATATCCTGCTGGCATGACAGACTATACATGCGTACATTTTACCACAGACCCGAAGGATATAAACACTGGAAAAGTTAACTTAATAACCTATATAAACTACAGAAAAAAATTATATATATATATATATATGTCAGGTTACGCTGAGCCACCCTCCGTGTCTGTACCAACCTGCACGCTTAAATTACAATAATATACATACTATTAATAACCTACTACTAATACAAACTACAATAACCAGAGAAGAACAAAAAAAAAAAATTTCAAAAATAAGCGTATGACATTTCATTACCAATACAGAAACGTCCACAGATTACAGGATACCACGAAACGTCTATTGAGCTGCAGAAAAAAAACAACAACAATGATATAATACTCACGGCCAAAAACGAAACAAAATTACAAACGAATAAAATTAATAGCTCCCTGGCCATAGATTATACCTTGGTTGTCACATCATTATTAAATTCATTCTATACGCACCCGAAATCGTGTTCGACCATCGCTTTCTAATACTCAAAGCGTTTGTAAAAAACTACAAGAACACGAAAGCACAATTAAGTAATAAAAGCGCCTTCAGCAGTTGGTCGAACACGGATTCAGAATAATAACATGCCATGCTCAACCTGAAAACGCTCGCCTTGCCTTGCCTTACTAAACCCCGCTTAAAATGTATGAAGTCATACGCTTTCAAACCGAAAAAAAAAAAAAAAAAAAAAAAAAAAAAAAAATTAAAGCGCTTACAGCGACAAGTCGAACACGGAGCCGATATACATAATGTTAAAACTTTGTCTACGCCCAGAGAATCAAAGTACATGAGCAGAAATAATAATATATTTATTTATTATGATTAAGGTTAAAACAATATCTATTGCCTAAGGTAAGAACAAATAACAAACAAAATTAAACTACGCTGGAGAGGAGAAACAATAAAAATAAAAACAATTAGGCTGAAGGATTAATATCCATTACCTCACATATGTTGTATTTATGCCATGTTTGACCTGAAAGCAAAAAGCATAGCTTGTTTTTCTTACCGAGTTTTGTACGAAAACCATGAACAAACGATTTCAAAGCGTAATGTAAAATCAAAGAGCTTAAAACGACAAGTCGAACATAGAATCAATAAAATTAAAAATAAATTGGTCATAGACAAAGAAAAAAGGTTATTGAATCGTAGTATCCTATATAATCTGTGGTTATTGACGTTTCTGCATCTGTCTGTGGTTTCTGCAAATCATGTAAAAAAAAATGCAAGCTGCCATGTGCTAATTTTACTACTTATATTAAAATTTATTATGGAGCAAAAATTTGCTGTAATAAGTCATTGTGGCACTAGTTTACATATGAAAATATCTCTGTCTACTCCAACTTGACCGCCGTGACACATTTTGGATTAAATGCTTTGTGGATGCTCATTATTAATAAATGCAATGTAATCCTATGCTGGTTTGTAATAAAAAGTACTCATCTATCTATTTTACTAGGTACCAGGTAGGTATTAGTACACACAGCGATCAAGCTACAATAAACAGGAGAAAAAAAAAACCAGCTAAAATGTCATAAACTTTGCTAAAACATTGTCAAATCTCAGTATTACTTTCTAGCCGCTCTTCTTGGTCGCTCCTTGGTTTGATGATGTTCACCTAAAGACTGCTGTGACGCAGAAGTTTCCTTTTCTGATATAAGGGCAGTGAGATCATTACGGTGGACAATTTTATGACGGGAACCATCGGGCAACTTTACAACAATTGTGCCATCCTGAGTCCAGCAGTTGGTGACACCGAAGACCTTGCGTGTGTCTATAAACAATACTTGTCTTACCCTGGTCAGAAATTCTGAGCAACTGTAATCACTACCCTTAAACTTTGTTTTATTCTTCCAGACATCATTCCGTAGCCTGTAATCTGAAAAGCGAACAACTATCGACCGGTTCACGGAGTCTCTATATGCACCAAGTCTATAACATGACCGAAAGGAATGCAAATCTACACCAGAAATACCTAGCTTAGTCTGTAGCACATCACTAACCACTTGTCCAATATTTTCTCCATGATTTTCTGGAAAGCCTTTCAGAAGTAGGCAGTCGGAGCGAGATCTGGTCTCGAGCCTATCCAGCGACGTCTGCATATCTGTAATTTGCTCTCTCAACAATGACATCATCTTGACAACAAAAGCTTTAAATTCATAATAGTCTTTTGCCAAATCATCCAGCTTGACACCGTGGCGAGGATCCTTGGATGCAGCCAGCTGACTCTCAAAATCAGCCATCCTTTTAGTGAGCTGATCTTCCAACATCTGCTGCGTCTCGTGAATCTTATCAGCTGCACTCATTGTAGCTTGGTTTTGTAGATTAGGTAGGTTTAATGTATAACAATAGGTTACCAGCAGGTTTGATGCAGATTTATTATTATTTCACTTATAACATGTGTAACTTACTAACAATAAATATTTACACCACTAAAATAACTAATTTATTAATTATTTAATTAAATTGTACAATTGAGCTCAAAAAATACGTGTTTTGTTTTTCACACCTACCCACAAAAAAAAAAAAAAAATTCTAATGGTAATAATATATTTATTGACTTTATTAGAGAAGGCATTCATTACAAACTCCTGCCAAAGTTACCTTACTATAATTTAACCCTTCCCTTTAGGCAGGAAGTTGTCCAAACGGCTGATAGAGAAATTGTAAGCTGGCAATTATTAGCCTAGCTATACAACGGAAATGTTGCCAGTCTCCTTAGGACTATCTCTGATGGTACGGCCTTAGGCAAATATTTTTATTTATAGATAGTCTATTTTTCATTTGTAGTAGATGTTATTGGCTAAAAAGATATCTGAGGATTTTTCGCATGCGTTTAACATTAACTTTCGCCAAGGAGTTGTCCAAACGGCTGACAGAGAAATCTGGAGATATGAAGGCTCTATTATTTCTGCCAACTTAAAAGGCTATATAGAGGAAAATGTTGCCAGTCTCCTTGGAACTATCTCTGATGGCACGTCTCCAGAGGACATTTGTATTTTATATAGTTTATTATTATTATGTTAAGTTTTCATTTAATTTTGCGTAGGTTGTAGATATATGTTATTTGGTTAGATAGTTATCTGACGATTTTTCGTTATATTTGTTATATAGGTATTATTTTTAAGTTTATCCCTATTATTTATTTTTTGCAAAATCTATGTTTAATATTTAAGTGGAAACTTTGCTGGATTGTGTAACTTTCTTCGTCCAAAGAATCAGTATTGCAATTCAGCGGGGAAATGCAGCCAGCGTTCTTGCCACCATTCCACGCGGACGGGACTTACGAGTATATCCCTATCCTTAGTATTAATATTAATTTTATTTTATATTTTGTAAATATTATTTTCGAATAAATGCTTATTGATTGTGTAACTTTTAAAATTGTTGTAATTATGTTTTAAGATCTGTATGTTTCCGGAATAAATAAAAATAAAATAAAGTAATGTTGCCAGTCTCCTTGAAACTCTAATGGTATGTCTCTAAAGGTAATTGTTTTTTATTTTATTATGTTAAGTTGACATTTAATTTTAGGTAGGTGGTAGATATACTCGTATGTTATCTGGTTAGAAAGTTATCTGACTATTTTACGCATGCGTTAGTTGAATAATAAAGATTTTACGAGAAACTTTACGACAGTTGCATAACGAACTAGCGAGGTTCTAATCTTAAATTCAATTCCAAGTTTGTCTAGCAGAGTGGTTGAAATCAGTCGTCAGCGCTCGCGGCGGTCTCTGAGCGCCCCGAGCGAGTCCTGTCATAATCTGTCTTAATACCACTGGAATCGAAGACATAAATTTTAAGGACAATCATCTTAATACAATTTATTCTCGCCTGACTACTTGGGTCTAAAGTGTGAGCCTGTCCACTGAATTTACGATGAAAAAAAAGGACATCAAATTCAAACTTCGCTTTTGTAACTGATCTATTTCATATTTATTTATTATTTCATCATCTTTATCAGCCCCTAGAACACAGAGTCCTAGACATCCACTGTTGAAGATGGGTCTCTGGAGAATTTGGCCTACACTTGCAATGTTGGCCAGGCGCGTTGGCGAGGGTCTGATGTCAATTTTTAATGACAATTGTTATTATCGAGTCCATAAGTTCGTATTAGTGGAACCGGAACCGAAAGCTTAGAGTGCTCTCCGCACCACGGGAACGGTTGTGTTGTAAATCTTGTCATAGATCAATGTACATAAGAAAAGTGTATTTATCATTTGTACATGCCGGGGCTCGAACACACCTTTTTTAGGATGTTAAGGTAAGCGTTCTTATAACCGAGCCACCACCGCTCATTATTTTATATTAATTTAATGTTTAAGGACAACTTACTGCTAGATAGATAAAATATCAATACAATACATACGATTACATAAATACATTTTCATTTTTTTTTAAAGTAAATTGAGATTTTCTCTATAGATATGGTTTATTAATCTGACCTTCATTCAGGCTGATTCAAGTGACCGATCGGAAAAGTAAAGTAAACCAAAATAATGCATAGTGCAATGGCAATAAAAGTCTGCAATCACATTCCGAAAAATCTTAAACAGGTTCAACGGTTCAAAAAATACTCTGAAAATAGTTAAAGAAGTAAAGTATTATCACGACCGTTTCCCTTTCGGGGTGGTCAGAAACCATGCTAATAAAGAAGCGGATCATATTTAGCCAACTTTACTATAGGCCAATCATGTCAAGTGGCAAGCTCGTCGATGTTTCTAGCGTACTTCTTACTCGAAAATTATCACAAATAAATTAAATATTAATTTGTATTTATTTATTAAAATTAATAAATATGATTGTGTCACGACCATAAATCGAACCCGGTACCTCCGAGTCTAAATCCAACGGACTTAACAGCTAGACCACGAAGTACTGTTTAAATAATTTTAAAAAATGGTGTACCTACCTAACTAATATCAATTACATAATAATTGACATTTAGAATAGTTATTTAATTAATTATATTTTGACATTAAAATCTATTGTACCAATTATTACTTATGATTTTTAAGACTGTGCCAATGTTTCTATATAGGTAATTTTATTTATTTATTTATTTTAAATACTTTATTGCACTAAAATTGTACATAGGCGGGCTTAATAGCCAGGCATTTTCTAACAACCAACAACAATGGGTGCAAATTTATTATGATAAACTACATACTAATAATACATATAAGAATGAATAAATACATACATATTGTGTATCAATACTCATAGGTGTGTCCCTGAAATAAAACACTAAAAATAAGCCTACACACTAATAAAAACACAGTAAATGATAAATCCTAAAAAAAAATTAACACAAAAATAAAATGTAATATTTATTAAAAAACACACTGTTTTGCTTGTTTAGAAACATGTAAATTGCGTAGGTATAATAATTAGGACCATATTTGTAACTATGTGTTCTAGCAAGTTGTTCGTCAGATTACAAATTAATTATTTTACTAATCATGATAGAGAATGACTAATAGCAAAGAACAGCCTTTGTCGTTACCAGATATGTACTACCCCCACTAATAGATGCTACTGTAAACGGGCGTTGTCATGGTAATGATAATATGGTATAATTATGTCAAAACAAAATAATATTTTCCACTACTAAACTAAAATTAAAATGTTCCTTCATATATACACACGTATACATACATATATACATACATACACGTACACACACATACATATATATACAAGGAATTCGTTCATTTAAAATCATAGTACATATTTACTTTCAGATTATTGGACATAAATTGTAGTTCAATTCGTTACAATTTTGTGACTTGCATAAGACGTGTGTAATCTACCTTTTTGTGTACTTACTAAATATCTTCCGTGGCACGACTGCACATTAGTGCACATGACGCAGTGATGCTTTGCGTATCTGACTGATGTCGTGTCACCTCAAATAATATTTTATAACCACCACATCAACAAAAAAAATTTTTTTTTGAGAATAGTCCTATTACGTTTATATCAATGTCTTTGATTGAGATAAAACTTCGAACATTTTGCATGTGACAGTTTGCAGAGGTCATAGACGTGCCTCGTGATTTTTTAAAAATTCGGCGTCAAATGTAGTTACTTGCCAACCGAGGCGTTTTCCTGTTAACGAAAAAACGCTGTGGATTTATTTGTAAAAACTAACACAATTTGTACTGAAATTATTTTAGAGCGATCGCGGTTTGGCGAAGGTTTGATGACAATTTATTATCTTTATTCTTTGTCCTTTACGTACCGCCATACATTCTCACCGGAATTCGGCTAAGTCTAAGGTTACAAACACAAGTACAACACATTTGTCCTGCCTGGAGAGTGCTATAAGGCAAGGAACAGAACTGCAGGTTAAAGCAGTGTCAAAAGAAATCAAACAAAAGCAAAAAAAAAACATTAATATTTGCAATAAAACAAAATTATACAGCTGTAAAATGGCCTTGTCAAAAATATATGTATAATTATATAGGTATGTCAAAAAATAATAATATATATATATATATATATATATATATATATATATATATATATATATATATATATATATATATATATATATATATATATATATATATATATATATATATATATATATAGCTAATTACTAAAATAATTAAAGCAGCTGTAAAGAGGCCTGTAAAAATAAATAATAATAAATTATTTTAGCAGCTGCAAGATCGCTTGAACAAGTTGGTATTAGTGGAACCGAGACCGACGACTTAACGTACTCTCTGAGGCACGGGAGTGGTGATGTTTTTTAAAACAAAAAATACGCAAGAAAAGTGTTTACTTTTATGAATTTATTTTTTTCTGCATTACACTGTTTTTATTTATTAAATTAGCAAATTGGTTTAGCAAAGCTGCAAACTTTATATTATACTTTTTCTCGCTTTAAAACGAACGATACCGACGAAGTAATGTTTAAATACATTGACTTCCATATAAGGCATTGAATACAATTTCCTAGTCGCCCACAAAAATGTCAAGTCAAATGATCAAGTCAGGGGTGAAAATTTTTATACATAGTTTTATTTTTAATTTAGTTTATGTATTTTTATTAACTTAATTTTTATTAATATTAAATAATAAATATATTACAAATATACAAAAAAGTTTTTCTCAAGGCCTAATAGAGAAGCTAATAATAATAATAATTTTTATTAGAATATTGAGGTATTTTATGCAGTTTATTAAAAATAAAAACCTGGCCTGCTTCGTTATCGTCTAATACTTTATGAGCTATTCAAATTAAAAAATATATATATTGCACTAAAAATATTGTACATAGGCGGGCTTAATGACTAAGCATTTTCTAACAACCAACCTTTAGCTAGGTAATAATCACGAACGCAAATTGCAAGTTGAACGACGCCATGGAACTGAATGAATCTACTAGTATGACTTTCTATGGTCTTAAGTTATACTAATATGTGATTCTAATACTATACTAATAATAGACTAATATTATTGGATTGTTGCACCCTGCCCATAATCTCTCACCATCCCAAAGGTTAGTTGTCAGAGAATTCCTAACAGGCATTAAACTCGCCTATGTACCTAATTTTAAGTTTTGGTGCAATAAAGAATTTAAAATAAAATAAAAATTCTATTGATAGAAACAAATAAATTTTCCTAAGAAACCATATGTCGGAAATGTATTTTTTTGGCTTCTCCATAAATATTGGCTTTTTCAAAGACAGTTTGTATGAAGAATAATATTTTTTGTGTTTCATTCACAAATATGGTTTCTTAGGAAAAGTTGATTGTTTCTGTCAATAGAATAACTTATTAGTCTAACGTAAGACCATACAAAGTCACGACGTATATTGACAGCTCTCGCGTCTACTACCTTCCCCCGACCGCTAGAGAGTTAAATACATCCTTAAGAAGCCTTCTCATACCCCTTTCTAGAAGGGAGCGGGGAATCTGTGTCAAGATCTGTAACTGGATCATTAAGGTTGTTAAGTATAGCTCGTATAGCGGGTAGCGATCACGACTAAGTGATTGGCAGCATGTGACGTACGTAGGATTGTCTAGCGTCGGACAGTCGTGCAGAGGGTTTCTCGCAAAAGGGAAATCTGTCGCCTCTACCTGGACTAAAATCGTTCCGTGTTTCCATCTGCAGATCTCTTTGGATTACGCCGTTCCTCACGTACCTACTATTTGTCTACGTTTATAACACCAAAGTTGTAAGAATAGAATGACCAGTTACATGTAAGTCAATGTAAAACGTAATACGCTTCGTCGCCGGTGCAGCAGATAAGCGATAACATTAGAGAGCACATAAAATCGATATGAGCGCCGATAATGGAGTTCCATGGTAGCCGACGTTATTAAAAATTGAACTTCATTTACGGGTATTATGGAGGTGGACCAATGAATAAAATCAAAACCGCTGTACGTAATCTAAGCACGTGAATTGGTTTTTTTTAAACAATGTATATATACTGTAATTAAGAAATCTAAGGCCGTATTTCTTTAAGCGTAAACGTTAGATTATAAAAATAGTGGAATCCTTAACTGTCAGATTTAGTGTTAAAAATGCGCGTGTTAAGAACTATACAAAATTGTTATACGAAAATGTAATCTGTAATAATAACTGTGTCCGTAGTTCAACAGGTTTTAAACCTGGTCGAGAACATTAGCAATATTTAATTTATTTGTGATATTTCTCTAGTCTGGTACGCTAGAGACATCGACGAGCTTGCTACTCGCCTAAAGCGGGTTAAATGTCTATCCTCTTATTTTTGTCCGTAATGTTAGATACTCAGACTTGGAAAATCCTTGAAAATATTGGATTGTGCGAGCAAGAGAGATGCAAAAGGGTTTAACTATGTGTATATGTCGCTATTCGAGTCAATATTCGCACGGTCAAGTGCTTTTACTATTAAGAATTACCTACATAATTTGCTAATTTTGTTTTTTCCGACATATGATTTCTGAGGAAAAGTTGTTTGTTTCTATAATAATAATAGTTTCTTTATTGCACACAAAATATACAAAATATAAATATATATAATAGGCGAGCATAATACCATGAAGGTATTCTCTACCAGCTAACCTTTGGGAGAGTGATAGATTTATATGATGGGTGTCTGAAATTTTTTAAGTATTTAGTAAATATATTAGAATTAAATGTACATATTACATAAACTACTATATTATCAATAGAATCACATATTAGTCTAACGTAAGTCACCCCGTATATATGATACACCTATAACATATTTGTACATGTGATAGTATATAATAATAAGTATATATTTTTGCACCCAATAAAGTAAAGTATCATCACGTCCGTTTCCCTTTCGGGGTGGTCGGAAACCACGCTTATTAAGAAGCTGATTTACATTTAGCCAAATATAGCCTATAGGCAAATCATGACAAATGGCAAACTTGTCGATGTCTCAAATATCACAAATAAATTAAATATTAATTAAATGTATTTATTTAAATTAATAAATATGATTGTGTCCCGACCAGGAATCGAACCCGGTACCTCCGAGTCTAAATCCACGGACTAAACCGATAGACCCTGTAGGCACTGATTGCACCTACTTACCATTAATACTTAAATTAGGTCTTAATGTCCTAAAGATTTGGCTGTCGGAGAATGTCTAGCGGCATTAAGTCCCCCCCTCCCCCCCACCCCGGCTTCGTACTTTGAAACCTTACCTGAATATGCTAGTTCTCTAAAAGTTTCTACATAATAATAATTATAATTAATCCCTGAATCATAATTCTGTAGTAACAATAACAACCTCCAACCGTATTTTGGGGTAAGATTGTTTTTCTAGGCCGTAAAACAAAAAACTTTTAATAGTTATTCAATCGAAGGGGGATGAGCTCGATTGGAACACCTGTGCCAATAGACGTATACACAAAATTACGGATAGAAAACCGCCATAAAAGATTTCTGACAGCTACAAACGATCCGTTGCTTTCTGGGAACGCCTATGTGTAACGCAAGAGGCATCGATTATACAAGTAACTGAACAGGTTAATAGGATAATACAACTGCAGCGTTTGAATTCATGGTACTATCAATGAACTCCGAAGTAAATACTAACATACACCTGCCCATAATTTCTCACTATCCCGAAGTTAGTTGTCAGAACTTGCCTATGTACCTAATTTTAAGTTTTAATGCAATAAAGAATTTAAAATCAATAATAAATAAATACCCGGCGACGTATACCGACACAGCTTTCTTTTTTGTTATTTAATTGTTAAACGTCCTAAAACCACCTCTTGTACATCATGCCTGTGTCTCTCAAATGTGTGCCTCCCCCAAGGCTCGCCATATCACACATCTTCTGTCACCCTAATGCAGTGATCAGTGAGTTTAAGTCCCTTCGTGTGACGGGGGTCGTCTATATATGCATCTTCCCGTACGTGGTCTCCACTCCAGAATCGGTCTACTCCGACGGTCATCGGTTAGCCATTAAGTAAAATTATTTATTATAGACCAGAAATAGTAAAAAACATAAGAAGCTATATGTAACTACATATCGTACCCTTAATAATATTAGGGCTCAAGTCATTCTTTTTATTTAGTGTGATTTTAAATGCTAAAGACACATGGAATTATCTACCTAAAAATCTTAAAATATCTTATAAATTTTCATTTTTTGTTATCAAAGAACAAATATACAGAATTTTACATTTACAACTTAAATAATAGGTATATTATTCGTAAAATAAGCTGGAATGTAAGAATCCAGAATCTATAAACGCAATTTCCCATTATTTACATAATTTTTGTTATGAGTAATAGGGCTATTACTCACGCCGACATGACAAAGTCCTAGGTGTTATCCGTGAAGCAGTAGGTCTTTCTATTGCAAGAGCCAGAAAGGGACTGACTACAAATAAAACTTTGACCACATTTGTAAAGGAAGGGCAAAGCACGAAAACTAAATGCAAGCCCACCTCGATCCTTGGTGCCGCATCAGACTGGAAAATTCTCATGGATATATTTGAACACCATTATAGGATCCCAGATGAACTAGCTGTATCAGCCTATAGGCCAGACATCTTAGTGTTTTCTCGGAACTTGAAAAAAGTTATCCTTATTGAACTTACCGTTCCGTGGGAATCAAATATTCCAAAAGACCACAACATGAAGTCGAATAAATATTATGATCTCACAGAAGAAATGATCAGGAACGGGTTCAAGACTCAGCTTTACGCAGTGGAAGTTGGTGCAAGAGGAGTTCCAGCAAAATCTTTGCATCACTTACTGAAAGAATTGGGCCTAAGCAGGTCTGCCGTCAATACATTTATGGAACGAGCTTCCAAGACGGCATTAACGGAATCATACAGTATTTGGTTGGGTAGGGAGAGAAGTAGAATGGTGGATGGTGAGCGTATTATCGCGCAATAGAAAAAAAAGGAGGCCTCCTTTTCTTAAACCAGCCAATTGTCGGTCGCAAGCCCGAGACACCATTCTTCTCATCTCTTACCCACACACGATGGACCCGGCACCCGCACGGTGAATCCATGGAATGCTTAGAAATTTGTCTTCTCTTAGTACGAGTATTACTAACAGTGGTGCGAAATACGTTAGATTGAAAAATGCCTTGGATTGACATTACATCACATTACAACTTTATACTTTTTTATACTAAACGATCAAACTGTAAAATTAAATTGAAATTGTATTGTTAAGCAGGTGCCTCCACCTCGTATATGTCTCAGTCTATGCGTTTTCAATTACCGGGAATCGGTTTACGTCGTGATAAGCAGTCAATAATTTATTCATTGTATTAACTACGCAGTCATTTTTGAGTTTAATTGGTACTGTGAAATTGGAAAATGCGATACGCCCAATCTGCCGGCGGGCAAATTGGAATTTAATTGCTCGTTTTGTCAATCAACAACGATTGCGAGTAATCCAACGAGTTGTAATTACAATAACGGAAATTTAGGTATGTGTGATAATTCGTTACGATTCACAATAGTGGACGGTGAGCATCTGATTGCTTAAAATAAAAAAATCCTAACAAGATAATATAAAATATTTTTTATGCCACTTGTATGTGGTACAAGTAAAAGCTTAGGGCTATCAGGTTATAGTATTCTATGAATCTTGATAGTTCGTGGCAGTAATTGTACTTTACTTTGCCTCATTTATTTTATTGCATTATATTCTGGTTTTTACTATATTATTTCCATTTTCACACTCTGCACCTATAATATTAATCTCTCACTCTCCCAAAGGTTAGCTGGTAGAGAATTCCTTCATGGTATTATGTTTGCCCATATACTACACTTTATACTGTATATTTTGTGTGCAATAAAGAATTTTATTATTAATATTATATGGATATGTCAGAATAAGCATGAGAGTAGAGTTAATGCAGTAGAAATAAGGTTGTTACGTCGAATATGGGGCGTCACTTTGATGGACCGCATACGTAATGACGAAATACGCAAAAGGGTAGGTAGAAAAGAAAGCATAGGGACAAAAATAAGGAAAGGCATGCTCCGATGGTTCCGGCATGTCGAAAGGATGAGTGAAAAGAGATTGACGAACCAGATATATAATGCGAAAGTTGTGGGTAAAAGAAGCCCTGGCAGACCAAGACTTACATATTACGATCAAATAAATAAAACAATAGCTGAAGGTGCATTAAAAAGCCATCGAAACAAAAGGGCATGTTTAAAGAGGTTGATGAATGTCGAAGAAGCGAAAGAGGTATGTCGTGACCGTGACAAGAGGCACTCAATTGTCTCTGCCTACCCCGCAAGGGATTTGGCGTGAAGATATGTATGTATGTATGTATTATTATATTCAGAACCAAGGGTATGTTTTAAGGCTCAGCCCAATTGGATGTCGGAAAGTGGTCGATAAATGAGATGACAATCGAAAGATGAAGGCCCAGACAGGAGGAAATCCAAGTTAAATAAAAGCCTGAAATAAAAAAAGAGGAGGCCTACTTTGTTAACCAGCAAGCTCGAGATACCATTCTTTTCCTCTTTCTTTCCCATACACGACGGACCCAGCACCCGCACAGTGAATCTATGGAATGCTAAGAAATTTCTTATAACAAAATAAAATATAAAAAAACTGTCCGTAGATAATCTTTTAGTAGTAGGCCTATATGTGTTAGAATTTATCAATCACATTTAGTCAGGGAACCTTATGGGATTAACACACGTCGCTCTGTAACAAAACCTTCCTTTATTGTCAAACGTAAAAGAAGAGATATAGAAATAAAGTTCTCAAATGCTTTATGCGCTTAACGTTAGATTAATAGCCAAAAAATAAGCCAAATATGTGTTTATACAACGTATGACCCAAATAAAATGTTTAATTACAATAAATATATTATTACTTGTCTAAAATATTGTTTGTATTATCAGTCGATCCGTGACCACGGACATTGCAACTTGACCGAAACTGTGAGTGAAGTATGTCTCTAAGGTTAGTCGCGTAATTCTTTCATTTTAATTACAGCCCTTTAGAACACAGCGTCCTAGACCTCCATTGTTGGAGATGGGCCTTCCAAAACAAATATCTGGAAAATTTGGCCTACACTCGCGACGCTGCCGCGCTGGTTAGATGGGTTGGCGAGGATCTACTGTCAATTTTGATTGACAATTTATTAACGATTCTAAAAGTTGCAATTAGTGGAACCGGTACCGACGTCATAACGTGCTCTCCGAGGTAGTGTTGTAAATCTAAGACATATTCAATTCAAATTCAATATATTTATTTCCATATGGTTCATATGTTACTTGGATATTGTATTTTTTTTACAATATTATTAAAATAATAAATTAAAAGATTGAATTAAATTATGGATAGACCGAAATAAGTAAGTGACATTGCTGTCATAAGCAAGTACTGTAGCTTAACCTAAATTCGAGGCATTATAGCCGTGTCAACTTATAATCTAAATAATTATAACATAATGTATAAATATAATAAATTTAAATTAATTTCGTGGCTGTATAAAGGCCGTGTCAACTTACAATCTAAATAATTATAATTTAATGTCAAATTATAAAAAAATAACAATAATAATTTCGTAGCTGCATAAAGGCCGTATCAAATTACAATGTCTTAGATTTACGAAAAGTCTCATTGGTTCTTGCCGGGGGTTTGAACAGACCTTTGTAGGATTTTAAGGAAAGCGTTCTTACAACCGAGCTACCATCGCGCTCCGTTAAATTATAAAAACAGCGCGAAAGTTTATAAGTTCAATATTGTAATAGGCGTCAGTATGGCTGTGATGGTCGAATTGTGTAGGCATAAAAGTTTATATTACAAAAATCTATTCCCCTTTGTAACACAATACCTCAGCCTATTTTCCCCGAATACAAATAGTTGGGTTACCCCATAAAAAGTTTGACTATAAACTGTCGTTGTCTTTTCTCCTTTACAACATGATGGCTCTGACTGAATCCTTTGAAACTTGCTAAGATCTGTCTTCCAACTTTCATCGATTTATCTCCGTTTGGCAAGTTGCAAGAACGAAGTATCGTAAACGTCGTATTTCTTGCGAAATAACAAAAATAAAGTTATACCTATACACGAGTACAAATTGGTAGAAGTTAATTTATATTTTATTTCACAATAGTAAGCACACATTCTGAATAATAGTTATTTAAGGTTGCATAAAGCACTATAGAGTAAAATAATAGTTATTGATACTTTTCATCATCATCATCATCAGCTTGTGTCTCTCCACTGCTGGATATAGGCCTCCCCCAAGGTTCGCCACTTCACACGGTCTCCTGCCACCCTCATCCAACCCCCACCAGGTCATCCGTCCATCTAGCGGGGGGTCGACCCACTCTGCGTCCTCCCGTAAGTGGTCTCCACTCTAGAACCCGTCTACTCCATCGTTCATCGTTTCTACGTCAAACATGTCCAGCCCATTGCCACTTCAGCTTACTAATTTTGAAGGCTATATCGGTAACTTTGGTTCTCCGACGGATTTCCTCGTTTCTGACTTTATCCATCAGAGAAATACCAAGCATAGCTCTCTCCATAGCCCACTGAGCGACCTTAAATTTGTGGACGAGACCCACTGTCAGTGTCCACGTTTCTGCTCCGTACGACAGCACTGGAAAAACGCACTGGTTGAAAACTCTCGTCTTCAATTGATACTTTTAAAGTTATAAAAATCTAGTATAATAATTAAGATTTAAATGTAAGTCTTGAGTTTGAAAAACAATGAGTGATTATTAAATTTACGAGTACTACATAAAACGCGTAAAAACCAAAAATTGTATATAAATATGTATGCGAAAAACAATAGACAACATCGTGAGCAGCATCATATTAATATGAGTTTAAGTAATAGATAATTCAAAATCTACATACACACTAGTTGATGTGACTGTATATAAAACAGACAATGTGTGACTTGACTAGCTCAATATATACAAACGGATCATGCATTGATCATTCATTGTTACTAATATAGTGTACTATGAATATCCACAACAATAGAGCTCATCAGCATAATAAATTAAATCCAATGGAAAGAACTATAAGGACGAGCATAACAATACCAATTATTTCCACAGACCATTGATAACATATTTTAGTTTTCTTTCTACTGATAGTAGTTGGCAGTAAAGGTTTCAACAGTGCTTCAGCATTTTAATATATTTAATAATTGTTGGTTAAACTGGCTCTTAAACAAGAAGGCACGAAATAATATGTGACATTGCAGGATGCAGCAGACAGGTATTTAAAAAGGTTGAAAAGTAAAAACTAAATCTAATGTTGATTTTATATTGTCATTAAGATTAGGCATGTCATTTAAGCAATCTTAAAATGAGATCAGTACTGGTTGCCAATACTGATATATAATGTTCTTGTGTGTTGAAATAAATTAAATTAAATTAATTGTTTTTCATGCCAAGCCAGCGCTGGTCTATGAATAGCCCATCTAATGAACTAGGGCTGGCCCAGCTCTTGTTTTCAAATCAAATCAAATAATTTATTCAGTAAAAAGGCAATATCTTTGCCACTTTCACACTTCATAACAGTTGAAACAGGTTAGAAACCACCCATTTAATCACAATTAAATAAATAGAATACTTACAAGTATACTAAATCATGCTATTATAATACATTATTACTTAAAGTAATAATAATAAACAAATGTCAAGACATACATTACAAAATATATATATTATTATTATTTTTAAAAAGATTTTATGTAGTCAGACGCCAGCGTATTATCCTTGTTTAAATAGAGCTTTACTTCGATTAAAATACCTAACACTTTCTTGCTTTTTAACAAACCGACATTGTGATAGTACATCACCATTAATATTTCTACACTGCGACGTCAGGCATAAAAACATATCCAGCTTAGTACACAAAATAGTTTGCTTCGATTTTTTGCTTTTGGACCAGAGAGTAAATGTCGTTGACAATTATATTCTTGTTCTTATTATAGGTATAAGTCCATGTTAAAGCCACATTCTGAACTAAATGCATTCAATCGATCATTCAACTTATAGTCATGAATAAATACAGATTTGCTGACACATATGGTAATAAGAGATAAATGTAGTATGTTTAAAGTTAAATTGTATCGATATAAAACTTGTCAAAGCTCTTTTAGTACCGGCACGAGTTGTGAACGTTAGACTGACTAGATGGAATGTGTAGTTGGTGTTGTGGTATTACGAGTATGTATAATAAATATGATTATCTTAAAACCAGTAGTTATTTTTATGTATAGTATTTATAATATATGTTTATGTATTAATTTTATGTATATATGTATATAGTATTTAAATATATGTATGTTGTGTAATATATGTGTGTTTATATAATAAGTACATTGTATAATTTGTCTCGGTCTGGGTGTTTATATGTATAATATGTGCATAAATAAAAAATAAAAAAGTATAATATGTAGTTTATCAACCATCTAGTTTCCGTAACACAAGCCTCGTAGCTTACCACGGAAATTAGATGGCGATGTGTGACCTGTCTGGAAATAATAATAAATTATTATTATTATTATTATAGAATGTTATTGGAATAAAAATAATTTTATAATTTCATTTTACTATCCTCGATCTAATGATGAAATCTCATTTGTCCTAACGGTCAACGGTCAGAGAATACCTCACAGCATTATGTTCGCCGATTGTAAATTACAATAAAGTTTTTAAATAAATAAATTTAATTCGTGTCTTTTTTTATAATAAGCAAGACGCAATTAATCGGTTTTTAAAATTCTCTAGTAAATGTGCCCGATCAAGGGTAAATCATTGCGACTTGGGCTACAGTTAATTAAGCATTCTCAGAATTTATTAGCAATTCCAACAACAACCTTAGTAATTTAAGCAGACTACGAACAATGGATAAATGTTACGCTATCTATAGAATAAACTAAAAAGAATGCATTAGGCACGGAATTACCTCTATAACGCAACAAAGACAGCCGCTAAATCTAATTTCGACACACCCTTCCTAGACGGTTTATGTGTAGTTTTTATATGTGTAAATTTAATAAGTGTAGATCATAGACGTATACTTAACATTTAAGGACAAAATAATTTAATATCGTCAATGCAGAGAGGGCAACATTAAAAAATTCGTAAACTCGCAATACTGATTAGTATTTTGACATTGTATAGTATGGTGCATTTTAGTGCAAGAGTCATCACGTTGAACGGCATATTCTATGCGCCTTTTATATTAATATGTAAAAATTAGCGCATCTCTGGTGGAAGAGCTATCTTATATATATTTTTTTAAATTTTGTAATAGAGAACGTTTCAAAATCGACTTTCTGCTGTCTGTTTCCTGTACCTAAACTATAATATTTTTTGTTGGTTTGCATCTTATCTGATTAAGTAGAGAATTATCTATTCCTACCATTTTCATTATTATAATTTATTGTTTATTTTTCTATTGAGAATTATTTTAAGATAAGATTTTTTTTTAATGAATAGTTAAAAAATGTGTGGTTATATTATCATTACTATAAACAATTAATAAAAACGTACAAAC
Source organism: Tinea semifulvella (assembly GCA_910589645.1). Taxonomy (NCBI): domain Eukaryota; kingdom Metazoa; phylum Arthropoda; class Insecta; order Lepidoptera; family Tineidae; genus Tinea; species Tinea semifulvella. Next base: position 9,150,894 of record OU342586.1, read on the forward strand.
CTAGATATCGGTAATGTTCCAAACCACCGAAAATATCATCAAAATCCACACATGTTTAAGACAGTAGAAACTTTATGGCCTTTTCTATGGGAATTTGAAGCTAGACGCTAGTGTTAAGTATACCTATTTAACCATATTTATTTTTATACTTACTAAATATGAATATGTCTATGGGCATTAAGTTATTTGTACTTCATAATTTATATTTTAAAAAAAGTTATAAATATTTAGTTCTGACAATTGCACGCATATACCTACTGAGTGGCGCAAAAGTACTGCACTATAAAAATTCTAATATTTTTTCAAAATAGCATTATTTAATCCTGTATTTTGATATTGAAAATTGTATAGTAAACAAATGTGAAGATAACTAAAAATAAACATGAACCGCTTCACTTTTCCAGAACGTGGAATAATTTATGTCAATGTTTTTACGGAATAATTCATCAGTTATTAAAAGTTTCGGCGATTTGCCTTGGCCTGCAAGATCACCCGACCAGACCAGTTCAGACTTTTTTCGTTAGTGTTAATTGAAACCTCTGGTGAATGTGAACAACCCTCAGCCTTAAAAGAAAACATTCATCAAGAAATAAAAAACAAATTGCCGGGAGTGTTGCGACAAGTTATGGATGTCACAAATAGACTTCAAAGGTTCATCAACTTTGAACGTCATAATTTCAGAGACATTATCTTTAAATCCTAATGGGACAAAATACATCTTTTATCTTGTATGAGGCTTTGGGCTAAATTGTATTCACAGTTATATATGCATATAGAGATAAATTTTATTTTATTTTTATTTTTAACAAGATTAAAATTTAGGTAGAAAAAACCCTTTTATTTTATATACAAAGTTTAGGTGTGAAAATGTTTAAAATATCACCATAACAAATATTTTATTTTCCAAATAACATCAGTCTTATCAATAAAAGTATATTTTTTTTATCATTGTACACAATTAATACACTGCCTCCGTGGTCTAGCGGTTAAACCGTGGATTTAGACTCGGAGGTACCGGGTTCGATTCCTGGTCGACACAATAATATTTATTAATGTATATAAATACATTTAATTAATATGTAATTTATTTGTGATATTTCTCGAGTTTGGTACGCTGGAAACAACGACGAGTTTGCCACTTGTCATGATTGGCCTATATAGTAAAGTTGGCTAAATGTGAATCCGCCCACTTTTACAATTAGTACACAAAAATTGCTCAAAATGTATGATGTCAGTTCATAGCCCAAGTTTATATACAGAAAAAACGAATCATAGGCTTTTTAAATTTATAAATAAAGTTTTATCTGAACTAAATAGTGCCTTTACTATTGCGCCACCCAATACTTACAATCGCGTACACAAGTCCGGTCTAACAGGAACATTGTCGTTTGTCTCTGGTATATGTGGGTTGACGTCGTAAGTCTGGTTGTCAGAGGAGTGTGCGTGACAAAGGTGGGCCGAACCGCACGGCGACCGCGTGGGCTCTAATGGCATGGCTCTAATTGAACAGCGCTCCCGGTTAATTACTAACGTTTAGTACCTTCATTTTACTATCTTCCAGTGTTTTGTAATTGTAACCCTAATCATTAGTTTTAAAAATCTAGTTGGAATATGGTCAATGTTAAAGTTTGTTTGGATATTTCTTTATGTAAAAACTAAATCAGCCAAACCTTTAGGCATTTAGACAGTATAGATCAGGGATTCCCAACATTTCTTCTGTTAAGCCTCCCTGGATTATACATTATAATTTAATGCCATCCTTAACTCTTTTCATTACCAAAATTGCATAATAATTTACACAAAATAAACTATAAACCAATTATGTAATGCAATGTCTGTGCGTAGTGTGTGTGTGTGTGTGTGTGTGTGTGTGTGGGTATGTGTGGGAATGGGAATAACTAATTTAAAAGGTTATTAATTGATCGTTATGGTGCAGTTCTGTATATGTTTTATTTTGTAAATATGATATAGCTGAGTTTTCCCTGCGGATTCCTTTATTTGTCAGATTAAACATTAACAGGTCACTGGAATCTGCTAAGCTGCTGGTCTTCTGCTAACAGCTTACTTTGCTGCTTAGTCTTCTACTAGCAGGAGTAGAATGATTAAAAATAATTAAATTAATGACGTTTCATAAATGTCTGTAATAGGTTTACGTGAATAAAGATATTTTGACTGTCTGGGGAAGTAAAAACTGAATGCCATGTTATAAGTTAGAATGAGCAATTGGATGGTTCTTTATATTATACTTGTTCTACCCTCGAAATGGTTAGTTTTAAAAAAAATGCATTTTATAGCTTTAAGCTCGCATTTGTTCCCATACTAGTTTTGGTTCTAATTATTATAGTTGTCACTGTCGTATTTATTGTTGGCAAGAAATAAAAAATGGCTCTATAAAAACTTTGAAATTTTGTAAATTGTATTTAATAAAAGGTTGCTGACCTCTGGTATAGGTAAATGATTAAAGATTTATAGCATCTGTAACTTCAGAAAGTTAATAATATTTTTCCCGCTACTTTTCTTTTCACATTTTTGCTACTATTCCATTATAAAAAAACTTGTAAACTTTTCAATTTGTACTGTTTGTCAACTCTTACTGTAGCAAACATACTTAGCCATGTCAACATTATAACATGTCGCATACGCGGTGTTCTATTCCAGTAACGAAAAATATCACATATAACTTTATGTTTTTAGTTGTGTTCATATATAAGATCTTAGCTTACGAGAAATTTGTTAGCATTATTTACTCATTTTTTTTTTCATTTTTCTGCTTCGCATTATTTTTACTAAAAACACACAGTTTATTTATTAGTATTATTAGCCTCACAACATAAACAACTCGGTCATTCAACTAAGTGCATAACAACGAAACACTTTATTAATATTTAATAATGTTTAATTTCATTTATCAAGCGTACCCTTTGAAAATACTTCCAGGTATTTTGTTAAGACCTTACGCTCCTTATGCCGACTTGACTAGAACCAAGATCTACTGCTTACTGACGAAACCCTGTGCGATATAATAATTATTATTATTTATTTATACAGTAGAAATTAGTTACAATAATAAATACAATAGTGAAATATTTATATAATAAATTACAAAATGTGAACAAAATTGACGCTACATATTTCCAATTGTATTGCACGTTGTAGCCCAAACCAGGAATTTTCGTCTTGTGTCTTGGGCTCCAGCTGCACTAGCTACCCTAGTATTCTACAGTTATTTATTTTACCTTAATTTCACAATTAACGTATTATATCATTCGTCGTCATATACCAATTACATACTTTTTAAAATCTCATATGAAACAACATAGTTCAGTACACAATTATGTAGTATTAAGAAGGAAAGCATAAAACTGAAAATCGTTCTTATATAGTAACTACTTATAGCTCAATAAACGTTATTATTATATTATTATTATTACTTGTTTATATCAGCATTGCGTCTTCTTTCGCTAGATTAGCAAAATCAGGTTTGTAGTTGGAAATTAACGCAAACCTAAAAGAATCCGATGTATTAGCGTGAGTCAAGCGAGAACGGTATTATTTTTTTTGTTTGTATTAAGTAAGAAAATGTTGACTCACATAAATATATTGAACCAAAACACGAATGCAGTTGTTCAGCATATTTCTTAAAATTTGGACTTCTCTCGTTGGACACCAATGTCCAGAAATGATACAAGATGATGCGTGCAGCAGTTGGTGATTACGTTGCGGAGTCTGTTCTACCTATTAATATGTTTTGCCTTGTCACGATCGACTGGACTAATAGTCGCGATCGACCGGTTGGCCACCCCTGTAGTATATGAACCAAGTATAGATATCTATGCTGGTAAAATGAACCTACCTAACTAAAATAAATATTCAAGTATTAGAAATATATATGTAATATTATTCTAAATAGCTGCATATGATACAATAGTAAGTATTAACATAAAGCGATATAAGGTAAGTTTTGTTTATGCGTTCAATTAAACATCGAGAAATGGTCGTTTTCAAACGCTGGTGGCCTTATTCTTGTACGTCTGTCGTTCCCAAAATAATGCGATATTAAACCTATTCCTGGTAGCTCTATTGTACAAACCTTGCCTTAAAATCCTACAATGGTCGGTTCAAACCTCCGGCATTTACCAATACACTTTTCTAACTTACACACATTTACAACACCACCATTCCCAAGCCTCGGAGAGCACGTCGGTCCCGGTTCCACTTATATAAACTTGTGGAATTAGTAATGTTATTAAAAACTTACATCAGATCCTCGCCAACCCGTATACTGGCCGTCTGGGGAGTGTAGGCCAAATTCTCCAGATATATATTCTGGAAGACTCATCTCCAACAGTGGAGGTCAAGGACTCTGTGTTCTATGTACTTTAATGAAGAAAAATAAATGAAAATATTTTTTCGAATAAATATTTAACTTTCAATAAGTAATACCTACGATATATTTTGTTGATGACATTAAACTATACTCGTATATATATAAAAATACAAACTACTTAATTAATATAAAATTAAATAACTATAAACTAAACCTAAAAAAAAATAAACAAACTATAAATAATAAATAAATGTTCTCAAGTTATAGTCCCAAGAAGTCTGGCAACATTTATCTTCTTTATAGCGAGGCTAATTGGTAAAACATTGGCAGAAATAATTGCCAGCCTTCCTGTATCAAGAACTTTCCATCAACCGCCAGGCGCTTGGCTAAGGAGTTGTCAAAGCGGATTTAGACATGCCACTGCACTGAAGGCATGTGGCAAGTACGACAAGTTTAAACGATATCTATTATAAAAGCTCGAGAATCGGTCTCCCAGTATTATTAGAGTGGTAGGTCGGTAGAGAGCCATTCCATTCCGTTTTATTTGAACTGACCGCCTGCAGGAGGTAATAGAGTGAAACACACACTGGCTCAACCATTTTCATTTCATTGGCAAATTCTGTAAACACTTCGCTATAAATTTTAACTCAGTTCAATCGAGTTAGCTTCTTTTAGTTTTTTTTAAGAATTTTTATAGAGTTTTGTTTTAGTCTTTAATATACTATTTGACATTGTATATATAGTCTTACGTTAGACTAACATGTGATTCTATTAATATGTCGGAAATGACAAAAAAAAAATATAGAGAGCCAAAAAAAAAAAATTACGTGGTTTCTTAGGAAAAATTAATTGTTTTTATCGATAGAATCACATATTAGTCTAACGTAATACATACATACAAAGTCACACGTACAAATTATAAACGACCTTCACCCATCTAGAATCAGAATAAAATATATTTTAAATGAAATATATATATAGAAAAGTAACAGTGATAGGTTGCCTAACGAAATATGTTCAAGGCAATTTCAAATATTGTTAAATTATTTTAAATATTGATAAAAAACGAAACATATAGTACATTAGCTGCGTATGCTAGTGTAGCTTATAAGGTTAAATTTCGTGAAGTCAAATAAATGTCAAACTTTTTAATGAATTTAAAAGGAAACTGCAGGAATCGCACTCTTTTTATATAATTATCGGATCTGACTCCTTTCAGCATTTTCCGATATTCCTTGGAGTAAGGAAGTAGACTTCTTAATAAAAAAACATTCTAGTCTTAAACGTATTTCCTAACACATAGCTACATCATTCCATTTGTTAGCGTATTCATAGAAAGTGGATTTCGTGAAGGTCGTTCTTAGTATGGATCTTGTACCTAGTTAAAATAAACAATAGCACCTTTAATTTTGTATGAATTGCATTTCGCGCCTAAATCTTTCTTATTTTAGCGAATTCGGTTATAATGCAGGTATTAGGCTTATTACATTGCGGACCCGTGAAGCATATTGCCTTCTCACTTACATTTGCCTAAAGTATGTAATTTACCTATATGCAATGACCGGGACTAAAAAATTTAAGAAATAGAACTGTTATAAAATACACAACTTCATTTAGGACATTTTGAAAAAGCTTAAACATTGAACACATGGTTGTCATAGACACTGTCACACATATACAACAAGTATATATTACAGTTAATACTAAATAGATTTAAATGTATTAGCGTGTTGCGTGATTGTTTTGTGGTGAGGGGTATTATAAGTTAGTCATCATTATCATTACAGCCCCTAGAACACTTTAATTTAATATATTTAAGTTGTCTGTGATATTTCTCGAGTTTGGTACGCTAAAGACATTCACGAGCTTGTCATGATTGGCCTATAGTAAAGTTGACTAAATGTGAATACGCTTCTTTGTAAGCATGGTTTCTGATCACCCGGAAAGGGAAACTATCGTGATGATACTTTACTTTTTTTTCTGCTTCGTCTTTACGCCTAAACTAATAGCTATCTGTAGTAAATTTCGTAGAGAAGTTACTTGAAACTCAGGAATACACATATGGAAACTGATGTCACCTTCACGGCATAACATGTCATAACACCACGTCTAACCATGTTTTTTTTAATTAATGATATCGCTAATTTTATCTTGAGTTGGAATCAGTATATAATTAAGTTTCAAACATAGCTCTTTCTAAAGTTATCAATATGAAAAATTGCTGTAAAAAAATCCAAAACAGCAAATTTTTAAACCGCTCTTCTGTAATGTTTGTGAACTACATATATTATATAACTCTCGGTCAAATTAAAAGTGTACTCCTAAAACACTACTTTGGCTATAGAACCATGCACATTAGTACTCGATCTATAAGTTGAATTGAATGCCCGGTCCACATGTTCATACGTCAATGACAAACGTACGTTGGAATTACCTGCCATTTGCAGAGATGGCCACACCACTATGACTACTATCCTATAGCAATATTCAAATGTCTACTATTACGTGAATATTAGCCATATTAACACAATATATATTACTTAGAATTTAGACGAAACAATAGATATTTAATTGTGTAGAAAAGGAGAGAAATAGTGCTGATGATCATGGCGAAGCGGAACTTACACTCAATCAGCTATGTTCATAAACGTTTCATTAAACCAGGGCTGATTAAACCTGCTACAAATGTTTCGAAGAGTTAAATTTCAGACATATTCTGACATTTTCCATTCTTCAATAAAATTGTTTTTGATTTTATATATTTAATTTCTAGTATGACAATACTTTTTCACAGCGGCTAAACCTATACTTGACCGCCTCCGTGGTGTAGTGGTAACAAACGTTGTCGTGAACTCGGGAGGTCGTGGGTTCGATTCCCACCGGGGGCAAGTTGTACAGTGTATAATTTGTCTCGGTCTGGGTGTTTATATGTATAATATGTATATATTTACAAAAAAAAAAGTATAATATGTAGTTTATCAACCATCTAGTTTCCGTAACACAAGCCTCGTAGCTTACCACGGAAACTAGATGGCGCTGTGTGACCTGTCTGGAAATATTTATTTATTTATTATACCTGCTTTTGTATATACCTATTGCATGGAATTTATTAAAGACCAAATATTGTTATATTATAATCTAGAATAAAAATAAAGAACTAGGTTTTTTTTTATTTTAATTATTCAGTTATAAAATCTTCAGTTAGAGAAGTTTTCCTAATAATATTACAAGTACAGTACTCCCAAATTAATAATGCGCATGCAGATCTTCGCTAATTGTCGTATTCCCGGAAACACCCGAATCATTGAATCGTAAGAGCCCTAAACAATGCACTTGCATTTTGCACCTTGTTCGAAAGAAATAGAAGTCAATATCATGAGTACACAATCGAAAACAATTCGGGCAGTCGTTTTTTTATACCTATTGGCGGTGACTGCACGTGTTCTCTCTGTGTGGAATTATATAGAGCTGATTACACACCCTTTTTGGTTTTGTTTTCAAAGGTGAATTTAATTTCAACTTTAATTATCTTATTTAAATAGTTTATTTGACAATTGCTTGTCTGTCTGACACAGGCAGAGATTTTATATTTAAAGGAGGTCACTACAGTACTAAAAAAATTTCGAAGTAAATCAGTCCAACAAAGATTGTAGCATATTCTCAATCGTGTGGTTTTCCTCGCTATTTACTTACATGGAATTATCGAATCAAATTTCGTTACTGATAAATCAATATTTATCTCTTTTAGCACAAAACACATAATTCTACTAAATTATGCATGAAGAGAATGCACTTACCACTCTATATACATATCGTCTTCCGACGCTCGGGGAATACGACCGTTGCCGAACAGTGACGAAGATTTCTATGCGCATTATCACTTTGGGAGAGCGTACAAGTATGTGTAGCGAGAGATTTACAATCGCGCGATTGTTGACTTACGTATTTCTTTCTCTCTCTATCTCGTTTCTCGGCTGTGGGCGAGAACAATTAATAATAACACTCCCCAGTCTTTGAGTATTTATCACGATGGAAATCAAGATTTTCAGACGCGGCCTTATTCACCTTGCAGTAATGTGTTGTTATTCGCATAATGATTCTATTCTTTAAAAAAAAAAGTGACCTTTTTATTTCGTATAGAGGTTCTACTAATGACACCTGATGCCTAAAAAAATATTTACTCTTATGACAATTCCACGCAGTATATAATAATTAATATATATATATATATTAATTATTATAAAAAGTATCATCACGACCGTTTCCCTTTCGGGGTAATCAGAAACCACGCTTATAAATAAGCGGATTGACATTATTCGCGAAATATCACAAATAAATAAAAATACATATTAATTAAATGTATTTATTTACATTAATACATATTTTTGTGTCCCGACCAGGAATCGAACCCGGTACCTCCGAGTCTAAATCCACGGACTTAATCGCTAGACCACGGAAGCAGTTTTATTTATCAATTATTATATACTAATAATAATTATATATATATTTGTTTTAACATTAGGTATATTATTTGTTTATTTGTTTTTAGCTTATAATATGACAATGCCATTCATTGTCCAATTTAAATGTGCAGTTCAAATTTGAATGATTTGAAAAACAAAATATAAATGACTTCAAAAAAGTCTTTTTAGTGTTAAAATAATAAAAATATTTTATTAAAATATTTGACGTCTAAAAGTGCTATACATATTTGCTGAATAAACAAATTAGAATTTTTTTTTCCAGAAATTGATTTTAAATATTTTAACGGGTCTTCACGCTATTTAACTTAGAGACATATTTCTCCCGACGTTTCAGCCAAATTGCATTGACCACGGTCACCGTGACCTGAAAATACTTTCCACCGATCGTCACTATTACCCTAGAATAGTACGAGAAGCGATCGAAATAAAGAAACACAAATATTTCAATCGATAGGGAGTTATAAGCTATCTTCATCGTGGAATCCAGTAATCAATAGGGGTCGACGCCGGGATAAATAAAAAAAAATATCGCCCAAGGATATTGTAATGTAGTGTGTCGTGATTTCTAAAAACTTTTAAAGTGATAAGTGGGTAGGTTTACATCAACCGCCCAGTATATACGAGACTACACCGCGCAGCTCCATTTGACCCGTACCACTGCCATTGCAACTTGGCTGAAACGTCGAGAGAAATATGTCTCTAAGGTAAATCGCGTAAAGACCCGTTAAAATTATAAAAAATATTATGAATTTGCGTGAAAATTTAACAGAAATTTATTATTGCATATTTATGTACAACTTGTTTCGTCCTTTTAATATGTGTAAATAATAATTGTTTTCATATTTAATATCGAGTGGGATCATTAACCGATTTTACCCTATCTATGCCCTTTTAGCTTTCCAAATCAACAATTTCATTATTCGCGTAATGTCTATTAAGCAACGTTATTTTGTTAACTTTGTTCTCGATTGGGTATTGAATTTGCTTAGTCTAATATAATATTTTGCCAACAAAAGTATTTGATTAGGCCCCCTCAATTAAAACGGGTCAAAATGAAATACAAAGTAAATCAACAATCAGTCGGACTACTGTGAACATACGAAAATCATAACTTTGTTAATTTTGCTAAATAATCGTACGTGTATAAATCCAGGCAAAATCTATTCACATTTCATTACAGATCTCTTCGCTCTTCACATAACTATCTTCTTTCAATTCCCTCGCATCATTCTTGATTTATTTCAAACTCTTTTGCAGTTGATGCCGCGATTTTGTGGAACAACCTGCCCTTAATATTAGACAAGCATCAAATCGAGCTCAATTTAAAAAGATGGTATTATTTTTCTTTAATGGCTCCAAAAGATAATATCATATATATTGTATTGTGTGTACCTTTATATATATGTGTGTGTTTATTATTAATTTATATATTGTTTATTGTTTACAATATGTTCGTTTAGTTATATTATATTTTATTTTTATTTGCACTTTATCTGCTTTACTACTTTACTTTGCGCAATGCCTTATCTGTCCCCAAGGTTAAGTGTCAGAATATAAATAGTTATGTTATTATAATAGGGAATTATAAATAAAACTAAACTAGAAATACGTATGAAATAAAAACTATTCTACAAAATAAACTACGGCCTTACCAACTGGGAGGGTACCTAAAATTCTCGCGGTATTTTCACAATTAGGTGCGAGATTTAAACAATCACGAAAAAACCACAATCTTGTTTAATGTGTTGTGACGTCACAGAGATGGCGTGATAGTTTGGATGTAGTCATTATTAGCTAAGAAACAATTAATTTGTCTACGAAAAGCAGTTTTCATTCGTGGTAGTACTATAGCATCTTTAAGGTATATTAGTGTAGCGAATTTATTTTACCAATAATATACATACGAGTATATACCATAATATGGGATAATAATTCTAACAGAATTTGAAATCTTCGGAATTTCAGTGCAGACACCCGAACAAGGCTCCGAAACAAAGACGGTGAGCTATAATTATCATTATTTCTAGGACTCTTTGAAGGGAATTAATTTACTTTAAAATTTTCTCTGACATTAAAATAAGCGTTTCTGTTTTAATAAACTACTAATTGATTAATTAACATAATATTGTATAAACAACTGTTTTTATTTGCGTATTAGTAGTTAGTATGTCCGTATTATAAATCCAAGTGTATTTTACTATGTTTTTATTAACTTGCTTTCGTGTGTGTCTGTCCGGGTGTAATTCTATAATTGATTTTAAACTAACTTCCCGATATGACCTAAAAAGCAGGAAAAAAAAGAAAAAAAAATGTACCGTGTATTTTTATTATTATTATTACTATTACTTGTAAGATTGGAAACGTAAAACATACAGAAGATATAATTGTTTTAAAATAGGAACATAAAAACGAATCGCCTAAGATCGATTACGTCTGTCAGAAATGTCTAACTTTTAACATTTCTGACAGACGTAATTCATATTGGACGATGCATTTTCGGACGATTGTGCACTCTGCCTCACCCCGCTGTATGTGGTTTTATCCTTCATAAGGATTAGATATATTATTTTATACTTTTTAATCCGTTATGGTAGGTACATTTTATATTTTTTTATATTATTAAATTCTAGAACACAGAATTCTGGACGATCACTACTCGAGGTGGGCCTTCCCGCGAGGGTTACGGTTGCGATGATATTTTATTTATGTACCTATTTTAAAACTTTATTGCACAACCTACAAAGGCATACTTAATGTCTGTATACATTTTTTTGACAGCCTAACCTTTGTGACAAATTAGAACAATCATTAGGTACTATTAATAGTAGGATAAATTCAAAAACAGTTGAATTGCGTTTACAATACTAGTTGTAAAGAAGTTGTCCTATAGTAGCTTTGTTATAACACTCGTTGGTAGTATAGTATAGTATAATATAATAAAAATAGGTAAACAGTGTATCTTATTATCTGAAAGAACATTTGATAAATCCACAAAGCGTAGGTATGACAAAGAGCCACACTAACAAGCAGCCATAAGAGATAACAATACGGGACGGCATTTTTCAAACCGCTTGTTATTTCTAAAAAACTTACGATCCTAATGTGATGCGGATGGTGTTTTATATCTTACGATAGCCCTTATGTAGCAGTGCTTTTTTACTACACATGTTCATAAAGATCTTATAACAATATCATCACTACCGTAATTCCTTGCGGTCGTTAGGAATCACGTTTTTTTAAGAATTCACATTTAGCGAAGTGGCAAGCTGGTCGATATCTGTAGCGTACCAAAGTCAAAAAATATCACACAAAAGTTAAATAAATTATTGTGTGATAAGGAATCGAGTCTAAGGCCGCGTTCGTTTAAAGAAATGTTAGCATGAAAATACCACTTTTTTAGCACAAGTTAATGAAAATTCTAACATTTGATGCTAATTTTGTATGTCAGTACCGTGTTGAAAGGATATTGATGTTTTTTTTTTTTTTTTTTTTTTTTTTTTATATAATGGCATTTGTTACAATTTGCCAGTGTCAAAGTTAGGGAAAGACGGGTTAAATAAATAGGACTTGAAAAATTTGGAACAGGATCAAAAGAGTAAATACAAAAATGGATAATTAATAGAAAAATACATCATCATATACAAAAATAAGAGAATAAGTAATGGATTATATATATAGAATAGGTATATTTATATATTAATATTATTATCTACAATAAATGAACCAATTATATTATATATAAATTTACTTCGTTTGTTATATACAAGTAGGGATGAAATATTAATAGGAAATGGAACTCGGTGTGAAATAAGGGAGGAGATGAACAAGGAACGGTCATATAAGGGACAAGAGAAAAATATATGATTCATATCCTCCACGTCCAATCCACATTCACATATGTCGCTGTTAACAATGTGTAGCCTCGCAAGATGAGAGGCAGTGCGAACGTGTCCAAGACGCATACGTATTATAATGCTAGTCACGATTTTGTTAAGTTTTAATTTAAAGAACCAAGGTTTCGCTAGTATTTTCTTTTGGATTTTAGAATAATAATTTCCTTTATAGTTACATCCTATGGCCCAAAGATCTTTCCAGTCAATCCGGAGATCTATTCGAGGAAGATCAAGTAAATCATGGCAATAATTTTTGTAAGGAAACATGTCCCCGCATTCTACAGCTTCATTGGCTAAAATATCTGCTTTTTCGTTCCCAGTGATACCACAGTGACTTGGTATCCAGGCAAAAGTTAATGTATATTCTTTTGATTGGCATTGGTAAATTAGATCCTTTAATTTTAGAATAACAGGATAGCATGAATTTGTTTTAGTAAAGAAAGGAAATCTGTCAAGAGCTTGCAGAGCACTTAAAGCATCTGTAAATATAATAGAATTTTGTAATCGCATTAAAAGTATATATTCTACCGCCTTTAGAAGGCCAAAACATTCCCCAGTAAAATTAGATGTTTCCGGTGGGAATTTAATTTTTTGTACTATATTATATTGGGAGTGGAATACCCCAATGCCTACACACTTCGCCGGATGTTTGGAGGAGTCAGTATAAATACGATGAGTATGATTCCAGTTATCATTGATTATATTTTGAAAATGAGTATTGGCATTAGAGTCGTTTTTATTAAGACCAATATTAAATAGAATTTTAGGCGAAATAATTAATGATTCATAACTGTGGCTGAATAGAGGATGATAAATTGAGTGATGGGCAGGTGCTTCCAAAAGAGTAAATTTATTATAGCTTTTTATTAAAGGAGGGAGTTGCTTATATGTCCAGTACGAGGATGACGCTATTAATTCCTTAAGTTTTTTGAGAATAGAATATAGGGGATGATTTGAAAATTGAAAAGATCTGTACAAGAATTTATCACATAAAAATTGTCTTCGTAAATATAAAGGGGGTTCTGAACATTCAATCTGCAATGCATTTATTGGGCTAGATGTCATTGCACCAGTTATGATTCTTAGTGCCTTTGATTGAATAAGGTCTAGCTTTTTAAATCCTGCCGCTGAGCCAGGTTCCAGTAGAAAAGTACAATAATCAAGCACACTTCGTATTAATGCATTATAGATTAACTTTAAGCAGAATGGGTGGGCTCCCCACCAAACTCCAGATAGACATCGCATTATATTTAAATTCCGCTCACATTTAGCCACTATATAATCGCAATGGATAAGACCTGAAAGTTTAGTATCTAATAATACGCCTAAAAATTTTACTTTATTGTGTAATGGAATAGGTAAATTGTCATATGAAACTGTAATAGTAGGTGGATATGTCATTCTTGTAAATAAAACTGCAGTACTTTTATTAACCGAAAGTTCTAAACCATTGCAATCAAGATATTTATTTAAAAGTTTTAAAGAAGATGTTAATGAATTGGCGGCCCTTTCTACAGATTTGTTATTTACATATAATAGTAGGTCGTCGGCATATTGTAAGATATTTGTGTTGTTATTAATTGAAGAATGAAGATCATGCGTATAGATATTATACAGTAGCGGACTTAACACAGAGCCTTGTGGAAGACCTTTCCAGGCAACTCTGGATAGTTTTGTATATTCATTGACATTTAAGTTAATATATCTTTCTGATAATATATTGATAATAAAGTTTGTTAGCATATTCGGAACCTTTAATTTAATAAGCTTTTGTTTTAACAGTGGTATAATAACGTTATCATACGCTGCACTTATATCTAAGAATGCAGCAACAACAGACTCGTTTCGTGAAAAAGCTACTCTAACATGAGTCGTAAAGATACTAACATTATCTAGAGTGCTTTTTCCTTTTCTGAAACCGAATTGAGAATCTGATAATAGTCCACTACTTTCGAGATACCATTCCAGACGTATTTTAACCAATTGTTCAGCGGTTTTTATTAGAACAGAAGAGAGAACGATAGGTCGGTAAGACAAAGGATCGTTAGGGGGTTTTTTAGGTTTTAAAATAGGTATTATAGTTTGAGATTTCCAAGAAGGGGGGATATTGTCTGTATTCATAATTAAATTAATGAGATCTAAGAAATAAGAAAGAGAAGAATCACTAAGGTTGGCAAGAAAAGAGTATGGAATACCATCTTCGCCTGGCGCAGAGTCGACTACATGTGAAAGCACGCCTTTTAATTCTTTGAGTAAAAACGGTGAATTGAGACCTGAATCATTTGTATTTGAGAAGGAAAGATAAGATGTGTTTTGAGGTACAAAAGAAGGAGCAAGGCGATCCATAAATTGGTTGGCTATTGTAAAATTAATATTTGTAAAACTATCATTAAATGCAGATCTGAATCTCTTAATGTTTTGCCAAACGATCGTGGAAGGAGTGTCTGGCGAAAGTGATTCGCAAAACCTCTTCCAACCATCAGCTTTTTTCTGTTTCAATAATTTTCGTGTATCTTTTGCTGTTGTTAAGTATATGTCAAAGTTTTCAGTAGTCATGTCACGACAGTACCTTTTCTCAGCATCTTTTCTGCGTTTAATAGATGATGTGCAGTCTTTATCCCACCAAGGTGGAGACGGTATTTTGTTAGATGCGCTATTTTTTTGGGGAAATGATACATCTGCAGATGAAGTAAGAAGCTTTTGAAATCTTTCAGCGCATAATATTTCACTGCCATGTGTAATGTTTGGAAGTAAAGATATATTAGTATCAACACAACTTGTGTAATTGTCAAAGCTATCATTTGAAAGTTTATATTTCATGCGTGGCTTTCGTAGACATGAGGGCTTTTTCAAAAAAGGAAAGGATAGAATAAGTGGAAAATGATCACTACCGAAGGTTGATGAATGTGGATGCCAAGATATGGTAGAGGCAAGGTCTGGGGTGCAGATTGATAAATCCACAGCGCTGACATTTTCATTAGGGTTCGTTCGCCTTGTAGGAGCTCCCGTGTTTAAAATACATAAATTATGACGATCTATAATATCAAGCAGATCTGTACCATGAATATTTGAAAGTGAGCTACCCCATGATTGATGTTGCGAATTGAAGTCGCCTAAAATTATGTAAGGTTTAGGAAGAACGGATACAATACTATTTAATTCATTAAATATTTCTAAACAGGGATGTGGTATATATATCGAGACATAACATATTTTTTTTATACAAACAGCAATAATGGAAAAATCTTCATTATGAGATGGAAGGTTTATTAATGAAAAAGTAAAATTGTTTTTTATTAGAATGGCAACACCACCATAACCATCTGATCTGTCATCTCGGAGACAGGCGTATCCAGGAACTCGGAATGAGCGTCCAGGTCTGAGCCAAGTCTCAGAGATGGCAAATACAAAGGGGTTATAATGGTTTAATATATATTGTAAATCAGTACGTTTATTTACTATACTGCGACAGTTCCACTGTATCACTTTGGCGTGTGGATCCATTTCTTATAATATTTGTAAACAATTCGAAGTATGTAGCAACGTTGGACGGTAAAGTGTTGGACTGAGACAAAAATGTAGTAAGAAGAGTGATAATAAGTTCTGTAATGGATTGAGAAGAAGCACGGGTGTCATTGTTGGAGTTGGAAAGTGCACAGCCATCTCTAGGAGCTGGCATGTCATACTCTTTTATGAGATTATTATGAGCTGCACGGTCGTAACCGTGGGATTGTTTTGGAGGAGAGCGCGGTTTCAATTGTACTGTTTTTTTATAAGAAGTATTAGGAGATGGTTGAGAGTGGTGCAACCTGTTTGTAGTTGGTATGTTCTGAGTACTGTTGTGAACAGCTGAGACTATATCTGCATAGGGTTTTGTAGTAATAGGGTGTAGTTTAGAGGCTTCAGCATATGATATGCAGCTATTAGCCATGGATGATTTAATATTTTTTTGGCGGTTAAGTTCCGGACAACTTTTGTTTATTGCATAATGAGATCCTGAACACATACAGCAATATGCATAATCATCTTCATTATTATTGCAAGATTCTCCAGTGTGTTCATGTCCACACTTGTAACAGCGTGGCTTAGACCTACACTGTACTTTAGTGTGACCGTATCTACAACAATTATAACATTGGATAGTTGGATATGTGTATAAATCTACAGTGAGAGCAGTATAGCACATAAATACTCTTTTTGGTAAGACCTGTCCATCAAAAGTTAAAACAACTGTTTGTGATGGTTTCCAAATGGGTGAACCTTCTACTATAACTTTAAAATTTAAGCGCCTTATTTTAATAATGTCACCGCATCCTATTGGTACATTGATGTTTTCCTTAACTTCTTCTAGTGACCATTCAGCTGGCACACCTCGAACTAGACCCATTCGTGTAATGTGAAAAGATGGGATAAAAGCTTTAAAGCTATTTTTTTCCAAACCATTGTATGTTAAAAATGAATTAGCATCCTGATATTGTGAGAAAGCTAATGATAGTTTATTGCGTCCTATTCTCTTTAAACTACCATTAATTATATTATTAAAAAGATGTTTTTTTAAGAAATGGCCAAATATAACTGGATGTAAGATTGTCCCATCATTAGGTTCGCTTGAAATTTTCTGGATGTGAACAATATATGGAGCACAGTCAGTCTGTTCATATAACATTCTGCTAACTTGAGGTGGAGGCCGTGGAGGATCTGGAATATCATTACTGTTGTTGGCACTACTAGAGTTCGTATTAATAATAGTTTCTGTACAACACCCACAAACAAATGTGTTGGTGTCCTTGTCCTTTTTTGTGCGTTTGTTACACTTTTTACATATTTTTAACAACCTACTACGCTTACGCGATATAGACCGTACAGAGTTATCCGTGTCCATGCTGGAGTCATGAATGATATTAAGTGCTAATGGAGTTATACCTCCACCAGGATCGGGTGGTTCCCTATCCATTTTTAAAATGGACTAAAACTAAGACTACCAATAAATTTTATAAAACTTACCAAATATATCACTAAACTAAGCTAATCTACACTAAACTACTCATAAATATATACAAATCTGATCCAAAAAAGCTTTTATAATAATTGAGCCCAAAAATCACGACCGCCAATTTTAAGCTTTCCCGCCCTTTTTTTCGATATTGATGTTACTTTTTGACAGATATCATTTAACATAAGAAATGGTTTGTTTACATTGTTGTATACTTTATACTGATTATATTTGTTTAAAATGTATTTCTATTTAATAAATTCAAAGACCATAATACATTGTCAATTGATTTGTTATTATTTGTTACTTGTCATACTTGTCAAAAAGTAGCCTCAACATTCGTTTTTTTTTTTAAAGAAATGTTAGGCATTGTTAAAAAAAGTGGTATTTCTTAACTAAAACGATATTTCACGCTGGTTTATGAAGTTGCTACGAAATGTTGGAAATGCTATAAAACGAACGCGGCCTAAATCTTAACTGCTAGACCAAGGAGAGTTACTATAGGCCAAAGAGATCAAAGATGAGATAAAGCGGGCATTGATTGTTATAGTTTACATTATTTGCAAATTCTGTTAATGCAGACGTCGAATAATTGAAGTATTTCTTTAGTGTGAAGTATTATGCAGCGTAATCTTAGGTAGGTATGTGATATTATATGATATTAACTCTAATAGAATTTGAGCTGATAGTGTCTGTGCGAGTATGAACTCCTATTTCTTATCTTACACCTTCGCAAAAAGCAAGACAAGTCGACATAACTTCTCTAAATCGGTATAATATTGTATGTATTTTATATATATTTATTATGTAATATATTTACCTGTGTTATTATATATATTTATATATTAGTATTTTAGCTTTAGTTGCTTGTAATAGTTTAATTTATTTTTTTAAATCCCGATTTTAAATTAGTTTTTTAATGCACCCACAATCACTGCTCACTATCCCAAAGGTTAGCTGTTAGACAATGTCACTACACATCGCTTATGTACATTTAAATGTGTTTTTGTTTATTGTGCAATTAAAAATTATCTATCTATCTATTATAAAGTCACATTAGAATTAGTTCTGATAGTTAAAAGGATATACGGGGTGTAACTTTGTATGCTCGCACTTTGAAATAGCAAAATAAAAAAATATATCTAAAATAAAATAAAGTACTTAGGCGAGCTTATTACCTTAAAGGAATTCTCTAACAGCTTAACTTTGGGAGAAGGACAAAAGATATCGTGGGATGCTGAGTTAAAAGGAAAAAAATATAATAATTATTAGCAATAAATACTCGTACATATATTATAAATACATTTACATAATACAATAATAATATTATTATTATGTGAATAAAGAATCATAAATTTTGTAAAAATATCTATACCTAATAAAAAACTTTAAAGAGTGCATAAACAGAATTTGCGAATTGGTCTAATTCTACTCGTTATACAAAGCGGAACATTTTCAAAATCAGTAAACTCGTAGTTGCACTTGACAAGGCAATGTACAGAATACAATACTTGTCAGGGCTTGACATCACTTTACAATGCTAATTTTTAGCACCACCCGTTGGTAAATATGTTGCAAGCTACCAAACAAGACTCATGATTCGTTATTTAGTTATTTCTAGGATGAAATCTGCCGGCTTGTGCGCTGCGCCATCATCATTTGTAAACAATCGGTAAGTATCTACAAGTTTTAGCGCAGGTGCACGTGCATATGTGCACTCAGGCAAATTCTTTAATCCTATAATGATCTCTTTCATTGTATCGATCTCTTTGCATTGTCGCCTGTCTCTTACAGAAACATCTTGCAAGTGTTAACATTAGAAGAAAGAGATAGTTAAAATGGGAGTTCGCTGCTTCCCCCCATCATAGACTATGCAGATACCTCCTATCCTGACGTCACTGAAGACTTATGCATCCGCTTCGTATTCGCCTTGCGTAAGTATGATCATGTCTCTAATTTTCGCACTCAGTTAAAATGGCTCAGTATCCGCTTTCGAAGGTCTGTTCATGTCCAGTATGGTATACTTAACAATCTTAAATTAAAACTCCTAGATATCTTAAACCCCGCTTCGAGTTCTTGTGTAAAAGTTCAACACACCAGGATGTCCTTGACCACATACGTGGACGAGGAGAGTTCGAATCCGTTATGGAAATCACCAAGCTGGGCTCGGAATGGCGAGACACAAATTTTAAGGCCTATCGCATTCTTGTGCGGTCGGAAAAAGTAAAAAAATTCTTGATGAAAGATTTCTGGCCGCAGGGCGTTGTGTTTCGTCGATACATAGGTTCATTTGGGCCTACGAAATGCACCACGGAAGATGCGACAAGGCCTACCGCAGCACCGAACCCTCGTGAACCACCTAAGAGGACCCCGGCGCCGATCCCCACTGCAGCAGTCAGGCTTCATCAGAAGGTGGTCGCCGTACCCAATGGGTACTACTTTGACCACAATAAGATGAAGATTCGGAAGCTGTAGTGCAGTGTATATTTATATTTTATATATTTTAGATTTTAAGGTATATACTCGTATCTATGGGCCTTTTGTATATTCATTTTTGTATATTCATTTTGTTGCCTGAAAATAAAGATTATTATTATTATTATTAAGTCCATTCTTTGTACTTTGTGCAATAAAGTTTTGAAATAAATAAATAAAATTAGTTATTGCTACTTGATTAGTTAGGTAAATTAAGTGACGTTAATAATTCATTATTTTTGCAAATAACGATCGGTAAAGACAAGACAAGCTTTATAATCACATAATTGTGATATCTAAACCCGACTTTAAGGTGATATGTTTATTAATTCACGTTAGATAGCTACAAGGATTATTACCTGGAGTTAATTAATTTACTCCCACAGCGAAGCTTAGATGTATCAAACAGCGATTTTCTATTTCAGCCTGAGGCTGCTTTTCTACAACAGTTATGCGAGGTAAATTATATAGTATCACTTTATTTTTTTAGTTTCGCTCAGCGCAGCTCAGGTGTGAAAAGCTTTAAGGTGAGCACTTAGCTCGAAGTACTTTAACATATCGGTACCTTGACTACCTTTTATAAACCACTGTGAATTATTGTTTTTACTTTGGAGGAGGTTTTAATAAAAACCAGTTTGGAATTGCTTAAAATATAGTAGAAGAGTCTTCTCACACCCCCCGCAGGGGGGAGTGGGGAATCTGTGTCAAGGTATTTGCCTTCTAACAGAGGTTGCGTTCGCTTTCCGTAACTACGGACAGGGCATGGGGTTAAACTAACCATTAAAGGTTGAAGTATACGAGCCAGGCGGCGGAGCCGCGATTACGACTCCGTGATTGGTAGCAGGTGACGAGCGTAGCATTGTCAGGATTCTCCCAAGTGGGAAATCTGTCGCCTCTGCGCGCGCGAACATGCCAGCCGCCAGACGACGCACGAATGGATTACCTTAAAATATATTCATTTAGCCCACGGTTATATTCGTTCCGTTTGGTTGGGTTAGTTGTGGATGTGCCCCGCACTCTAAGTTGAGGTGGTACCCCCACTACTCCACCAGGTCTATTGTTATGGTGGTGTAGCCCGTACTGTGTCACCACATTACTATTTTTTTTTTTTTTGTCAGTTGCGATAGGTTTCTTAGCAAAGTTTGTTTCTATCAATAGAATTACATATTAATCTAAAGTAAGAGCATACATTGTTTTTTTATGTTTGAACTTGTAAGTATTTGTTCATACGAAAAAAAGCGTGCGAGCGATCCAAACGAGAACTGTGTACGAAGGAGAAGTAGAGATCACTTCACCTTCAAATTATAACAACATTTTAATGTCAAAGGATCCCGAAGCTAAATATTCATTAAGTCTTCAGATATCTGTTTCCTAAACATTGCTATAGGTAATGTGTAACAATTTACATTATTAACCCATAATATCCTACTGTGAGCGCGTGTCTTTCCTGAATAACGGGATGTTCGGGCATCATACATCTCTAGCCTTGTGATCGATTTTCACAATAAAATATTTGTAATATGATTCTAGAGGTGTGGTATTGGCGGAGAATGTTGGGAATAACATGGACGAAGTTCCGAAATAACAAATCCATAGTGTAGGAACTGGGGATCAGACAACGCCTTTTCTCGATTGTACAATCACGCATTGTCACTTTTATCAGAAACGTGTCACGTAGAGAAATATCTATAGAGCGCGTAGTAGTCCAGGGGAAAGTCTATGGCAAAAGAATGCGTGGTAGGTCTTGATGAGATGGACTGACCAGGTGAAGGTTGCAATGGATCCCATGAGTGCACCAGAAAAGCTGCGGTTCGAGAGGAGTGGTGACAGCTTGTTAAGCGCACCACTACCACACAAATAGCGACCACGACCAAGACTTGGTCAAGAGTGTAGCGACTAAGAAGAACATGATAGTTTCAAAATTAACATCATCACTATGCAGTCACCTGAATACCAGCTAGTCACATTGTACAAAACTCCTCGATCGATCTAATCATCATTATATCATCAACGTATATAATCCCATTGCTGAGTGGGGATGCCTCCTCAATTAGAGCAGAGAATGGGTTACTATAGGTACAAAACAAAAATATTTTTTTTTAAACCTAAGCAATGGTTTATGCCTTGGGAGCTTCTACAGTAAACTCACAGTCAACAAGCGTCTTGTTTTCAATTAGCTTCGATTCGCATTTAATTACGGCCGAGGAAGACAAAGTTTCTTCGTACAAATCGTTTAGTTAGAAATACTTGTAAAAATTATCAAAGAGGTGCTCTGTAACAATGTTTTCTTTAAAAAATTGTTCATGTTTTGTGAACTTAAGTACTTGATACATTGTGGATATCTTATTTACGGGAAATTAATTAGTAATGTAGCCCGAACCTACATTAAATACTAGCTATATGACCCGACTTCACTCGTATAGTAAGCTGCTTATAAAGATACACAGGAAACTGGTACCAAATTATAATAAAATCGTTCATAGGATCACAAGTTGTACTCAGATTATGACGTCATATATTTATATTATTTCAGTAGTTAATTCGTGAAAGCGACACAAATAGACATATATACAAAGCTTTCACATTTGTAATATTAGTAGAAGTACATATTTTAGTACATAGTTTTTACAGATATTCGAATAAGAGAAAGTATCTAGGTACTTAATAAAATATAAATACAAAATTCATATTTTAAAAACCTTGCTTAAAAGCTAAAGCTAATAAAGACGGAAAGAAAAAGTTGTAGAGGAAGTTTTTCGTCGCTGCGAATATTTTCCTCATGAAAACATAGCAGGAAGTAACTTAAGAACACTCCAGATTGCTACTTCATTATATTTTTGTAGTCATTTTAATTATTTCGCACTTAATCTCTTTAATAAACCTAGGTACAAAAACTTAAGTAACACTCTTTTTTTAAATAGGTAAGTGTTAATTGATTTCGCTCACTGCTCACATTAATCAATACAATATTTTTTTCTACTGCTAAATTATTTTATTATTATTTTACTGTTCATTACAATTCATTACAACCCCTAGAACACAGCGTCCTAGACCTTCATTGCTGGAGATGGGCCTTCCAGATCATATATCTGGAGAATTTGGCCTACACTCGTCACGCTGGCCAGACGGCTTGGCGAGGATATGATGTCATTTTTATGACAATTTATTAACGATTCCACATGTTGGCATTAGTGGAACCGGGACCGACGGCTAACTTGGTTTCCGAGACACGGGAACGGTTGTGTTGTAAATCTATGACAAATGTACGTAAAAAAAAGTGTATTTCTCATTGGTACATGCCGGGTGGGTTTGACCCGACCTTTGTAGGCTCTTACAACCGAGCCACCACCGTGCCTGTTTTTTTTTACTTTATTTTACTGTTATTTTTATTTTATTAAGTAAAGCACACGGTAATTGCATTTGCTGATTCCTTTATCAGTTAGATTAAACATTAACAGGTCATCGGAATTTGTTAAAGTGGTATTTTACTATCGGCTTAATATTTGGACCGCTTTGTTACTTAGGCTGGTTGTTCCAAAGCGAAGTCACTGTAATTGCAACGATTAAAATTAAAAATGGCGTCGAATGTACCGGCTAGCAGCTAATCTTCAAAATTTGTACATTAAATTCACCTTATTATTTTATAAATTTACTGACTCCGCTCTAGCGCTTGAGTCCGTGGATTTAGACTCGGAGGTACCAGGTTCGATTCCTGGTCGGGACACAAAAATATTTATTCATGTAAATAAATACATTCAATTTATTTGTGATATTTCTCGAGTTTGGTATGCTGGAGACATCGACGAGCTTGCCACTTGTCATGATAGTAAAGTTACCTAAATTCGAATCTGCTTATTTATATTTAAACTATATTCAATTAATGATGTAAGTATCAATTTTAGATTAATGCAACCGATATTTAAATAAAACAGGTAATTTGAAGCCGTTTTCAAAGTGAATTTAGGATTCGGCGCGACTACCGTAATGTAATTTATTGCGATGACTCGACTCGTATGTGTACTGGGGCCAGAGAAGGCCAATGTCTAGAGTCACTCGATAAATCAACCCGGGGGAGGACGCCGTATTTGATGCTTATCCGTGAAAAATCGCTGTAGCTACGGATGCTGCGTTGCAAGGCGATTACGTAAGCAATTTTCGTTGCTTCTTCCTTTTACATACTCCTTAGGACTCGACGACTTCACGAGTTGGCAGATTTATATCGTAAATTCTCCGGTATACTACACTAGTTACACATGAATAGTTTCTGTATAATTTTACTAGCTTTTTAACCCGGCTTTGTTCATATAACACTTATGATAAACAAAAAATGACTTCATGTTGTTCTTAAAAGGTTTTTGCGTTTAGTTAGGTCTGTGGATTTAGACGCGAAGGAATTTATTTAATTTATTTGTGATATTTCTCGAGTTTGGTACGCTACAGACATCGAAAGGTTGCCACGTGTCATGATGGGCCTGGATATAGTAAAGTTGGCTAAATGTGAATCCGCTTCTCTAAAAATAAAAGTGTGGTTTCTCACCACCCCGGAAGGGATACGGTCGTGATATACCCCTATATTGTGGGGTCAAATCTCGTACTCAGATAATAACTTTTTTTAAAACATCTATCCATACTAATATTGTATGTAAAAAAGTAGATTTGTCTGTATGTTTGTCTTCCGATTTTTATAAATTTGGCAAAAATGTTTCTTCAAATATACAACCATCTACCCCCAACCAGCCTCCATCAGCAACTTTTTTTAGGTCATCCGTCTGCGTTTTCCCATACATGGTCTCTACTCCAGAACCAGTCTACTCGAACGGATGTCGGTTCTGCGTCAGACGTGTCCATCCCATTGCCTTTTTGGCTTTTTAATTTTGAAGTCAAGTCGGTAACTTTGGTTCTTATGACAAACTGTGCAAAATTTATTTTGTGCGCGTAGGTACAGCAAGTTTTTTTTTTATATAATCGATCCATTCGTTCCGGTGTCAATTGAAAACAAACAGACAGTCGGAAAGAGGGACAGATTTATAATATTATAAATGAATGAGCATAAACATAGTCGTGCGTCTTCATAAACTTTGTAGGAGCTTTATGTAACTTTCCTGTCTTTTAATTAGACTAAATCTTCGTAGTTGTAAAACTTAGAAGCTTAGGAACAAGTAGTAAGTAAATAGAAGCAAAATCTTACTAAGAAATAAATGTGAGTACGGGACTTCTTAAACCAACAACGAAGCCTATAAATAAATCATATTATATAATCATCATTATCCTTAACCCACTGTTATGCTCGGGTCTCCACTAAATAATATTTATTGTTTCTCTGACCCTATAGATGCCCTATATACAAAATAAAAATATTGTTTAAATTTGAGAAACTCTGAATACAGGTTAGAATTATTCGGGTTAAGTTGCGGATCAGTTTCTTCTTCGGTTTTATTTATTTAGGAATTCTTACAGCTAAATTAAACATACATATTATATAGGCGCTGCTAACTTCAGCAAAGAAGCCGACAGACGCATTCAGCTAGGATGGGCGGCATTCGGGAAACTTCGACATATCTTCTCATCGTCCATACCACAGTGTTTGAAGACAAAAGTCTTCAACCAGTGCGTCCTCCCCGTAATGTCGTACGGAGCAGAGACGTGGACACTGACAGTGGGTCTGGTTCACAAATTCAAGGTCGCTCAGCGAGCTATGGAGAGAGCTATGCTTGGTATTTCTCTGATGGATAGAATTCGAAACGTTGAAATTCGTCAGAAAACCAAAGTTACTGACATAGCATTCAAAATTAGCAAGCTGAAGTGGCAATGGGCCGGACACATCTGCCGCAGAACCGACGACCGATGGGGCAATTGGGTTCTGGAGTGGAGACCACGTACGGGACGACGCAGAGTGGGACGACCCCCCGCCAGATGGACGGATGACCTAAGGAGGGTCGCTGGTGGGGGTTGGATGAGGATTGCAAAAGACCGCGTGCAGTGGCGAGCCTTGGGGGAGGCCTATATCCAGCAGTGGAGAGACACAGGCTGATGATGATGATGATTATTATATATGAGTAAATAGTAATACGATAAAGCTTATAATAAGAGTTATTGCCAGATACAATAGAAAGCTAGCAAATAAAAACAATGAAAAGGAATTGATAAAAATAAGAATGAATACAAGAAGAATACAATAAAAAATACATACATACACATAGATATACACATACAGGGAGAACTTTTCAAGTGTGCCCTTAAGGCCAAATCCTAAACTACAAGGCATATCGAGAAATGCTCAAAGGAGTCACAGGGCCGATTGTGATAAAAACTTTTTAATTTATTTTCTTAGCCGGGAATCGAACCGGTTGATTTTGAAAATATATTTTTTTTCAAAATCAACCGGTTCGACTGGCTGGTGTACCATTACACCAGCTGATAGTGTCGCTTATAAGGGTCAAATTCTGGTAAGTAACTTCAAACGGCAAACTAAAGGAAGGATGCACGTCCATCGGATATCAGAATATTTTCTCATCAGAACGTCCGGAGGACGCGCTCTCTATAATACATTTTGTACTAGACACACAACTAAGCTCGGACTCGCCAGAGAAAAAAAAGATAGTATTCGTGGAGAATAATAGGCCGACAAATAATTTGGATAATATAGGCCCAATAATGCACACGATGCATCCATGCAGACATGCGCGGTCACCTTTCAACTAAGTTTAAACGTCTATGTGCCCAGGTATTTTATCCGGTTATACATAAGTCTACGAGTATTGCCAACATTAAATATTTTTCAAATTATATGCCACAATTTCCATAATTTCATACTCACATTATGCGTTTCCCGCACCATAAAGATTGGCGGATACTTTGGATTCCTCCCGGCCCGTGTCGGAGCACTCACCTGCGATTCAATAATAAGTTTTTATTGCCATCCAGCCGGGGGGCACTTAAATTGCTGAAACTTGAAATGTAATGGTATTATCGTTGATCCAAAACGGTGAAGGCCCGTCGTGTAGGACGTAATAAAATTTGCAGAACGCTTTCATGAAAAAAAACTTGTAACTTTCCTCAAGATCATATACGTTTTTTAATATTTATTAATCCATCCTGATTCAGCATTTACCGTAAAAAGTTTTAGTCAGGTATTTTATCCTCAATTATAATTTCCCATTGCTTTAAAATATAATATTATACGCTAGCGTTTGTTTCAGAATAAAAATACCCACTATTATACTGTGCAAGACATTTGATTCCGCAACTTCTTGACGGTATCAAAATTTACAATTATAAATAAATATAAGTATTAGCATAAAAAAATTGACGTAGCAATTTTGAATAAACTTCGTGCAATTAATTTGGTAGCGGCCACCAAATAAGAAGTCCGATTGTTCCGGTTCATTTGACAAGAGTTTGTGACATAAATCTAACCGGTCTCCGTAACAACAGAACGGTAAAACTTTGACTATTAAAATATGACGGCGACGTTAACATTCACGGAACCAGATAAGGAGAAAACATTCACCTACGAACACATATTGAAAACTTACAAAATGGGTAGTATAATGCTGCTAATAAATAAATAAATCTATTTTTTTCTTTATTTAAGCGAGACTATCACTAATTTATAATTAAAGTATCGAACAGGGTTTATTTATTAAAGGCGGACTTAATGCCGCTAAGCATTTTCTGATCTTTCTTTAGGACATTAGCACAGTTTTCATGGTAAGTAGGTGCAATAATAGATTTAAAATATCATTTTATAAAACAAATACATATAAATAATACTTACTATTACATATAAAATATACAAACGTAAATAGGTTATATGTTATACATACAGTGTAAACTCTATATAACACTGAAGGAAGAAAGCTGTCGTTAAATGGAGAGAAGAAAAATCAGAATTGGAAGACAAGCTAAACCAACCAAAGCCAATTGATTTCGACGCTTTAGGGAGTTTGTCGTTAAATCGAGTGACGTTACATGAAGTTTACACTGTATATGTATATATACAATAATATATATAAAATAAAACTACTCATGTCATGAAGGAAGTGGGACAAAAAGTAGTCGCCGCGTCGTCGCTTCTGTTGTTTCTAGTTTTTTATATTGATTCCTAATTATTCCTAATATACTTTAGGTATTTTGGGTTACAGTCAGTAATAAAAATAGAAATATCTTATATTAATCCCGTATCGCATTTGTTTTTTATAAATCATCTTACTTGTCATTCAGAGCACCATGAAATTTTATTATACATATTTTTATGTTTTATACGTAATTAGTAATCAAAGTGTATCTCTCCTGGAAAGTTGATTGATTTGTTGCATATACTATGTGATGTCGCATCTAGACCGACGATATATTTTTTTGTCAATTTTGTTTTATACTAAATTTACCTACGTGGAAAACATTTCTGATATAACTTTCTCGTATAAACAGTTGTATAAGAATTGTTGTGCAAAGTCGAAGCTAATCGCAAACTATCTCGGTCCAACTTAATATTCTATATACGACTATCCAGAGATTTGCCTTCTAAATACATTTAATAATCTATACAGGAACGTATTGTGTTCCAAAAAGCAAAACCTCGAAGAACAGGTTAACCCGTCGCTCGGTGCCAGTTCCTCTAATACAAAATTGTGGAATCGTTAATAAATTGTCATTAAAATTAACATCAGACCCTCAACCTCAACCTTCAACCCTTATGACCAGCGTGCCGATTGTAGGATAAATTCTCCAGATATATGTTCTAGAAGGCCTATCTCCAACAGTGAAGATCAAGGACTTTGTGTTCTAGAGTTTTGTGATAATGAAGCAAAACCGAAGTTAGGTAAACTATTGGGTTTTAGTAATTAATTAATATCAACTGAAATGTATCGGTAAATAATGTTAGTACAATTATCCTATCAAACTAAGAGGGCTTGTATATAAATAACTTAACGACTATGCTACGAGTTGTAATATCTTTTATTGCCAAATAAATAAATAGTAAAGTTATCCCCCAAGCGATACCGCATCCAAAATTACTAATAAATTATTTCTTTGTCGTGCGAAAAAGGGTGGCCTTGCTCCTTCTCTCGATATCTACCCTAAAACACAGACGTACAGTCAGCAAGTTACGCTGGACCACGAATCGTTTATCTATCTGTTCTCAGCCACTTTCTCGTAGCAGCGTAGTAGTAGCGTCCTCGAATATCTACGGGCAACTACAACTCTATCCCAAAATACCTACAAATTTTGTATTAAGTCAATTACCATAAAATAAGACATCACATGCTCACTGACATCAGACCCCATACTATTATGTAAGTGACGAAATACGGTCTTATAATTTGGATAACCTATAGGTTGTACAAAAAAGGTTATGAGATAATTTGAAGACAACTTTAGCTTAGCTATCACACTAAAAAATATACATATGATATACATACTTACATATTTATTGCAAGGAATAAAATAATATTATTAACTAATATAAATTACAAACTACTTAATAATAAAAAATACAATTAAAAAAAAAACCGAAAACTCTGGAGACAGAAAAGCTGGTAATTATTTTTGCCAACAGATTAGCCTCGCTATACAGAGGGGAAATGTTGCCAGCCTCCTTGGGACTATCCCTGATGGGTCGTCTCTAGAGGATATATTTACTTATAGTTTATTTTTATGAGGTCTAGTTTATGTTTCATATTTATGTAGTTTTTAATTTTATTATATATATAAAAGGAAACCCAAAATTAAATTAAATAAATATATATGTATATACAAAACTTGTATCCTTTGGCCCAAATATTGCCCATCCGTCATAGATAGTAATCAGCTTTCTAGAAAATTATAATTAATATTTATTCGAAAAAAATATTTACAAAAATTAAAATAAATAATAATATTAAGGATAGGATAATAAGTCCCGTCCGCGTGGAATGGTGACAAGAAGGCTGGCTGCATTTCCCCGCTGAATTGTAATACTGATTCTTTGGACGAAGAAAGAGCCAGCCCAGGAAATGTACAATATAGAGTTGTTTTAGTAAAATAGAAGAAAATCGGTGTAAATGCTTTTAGCTATATTTCTCTGTTTAAAAATTGTTTTATGACAGCAAAAAAATGTCTACAATGACAAATTTTATTTTCAAGAAACTGAAATTTCTAAGTTCACTTTATAATTTGTGTAATTTTCTTATTGCAACCAGTTTTTTATATTTTTTTTTTTTAGCTTTTAAGTGACAACGCCCTTTTACAGCTGCTAATCTTACATAGTGTAATATTTATTAATATATTTTGTGACATTTACTGACATCTAATTTAATAACGTAGGTTTAAGTAGTATAGTAACTGACAACGCTCTGTTACAGCACCATCTACATTTAGGGAGTGTATAATTTACATAGTTTTAATTTGGTAATGACGATGGCTGTTCTTTGCACTAATGGTCGATCTTTTGCTATCCTTCCATGATATGTAAACTGTTAATTGTATAATTGACAAAACCAAGTGTACGTCATGTATCTTATGGTGAATAAATAAATTGAATTGAATTGAATCTTTACATATTTATGGGCCGTCTCTTGTTCATATATATACGTCATTGGTCTACATTAATTGGCACAACTTTTCCGCACAGCAGGCACTAAGCCTGTTCTAATGCGAGTCCGCGGCCAAGTTTGACTCATTCCTCGGTAATTACTTTTATTGCTTTCTTTCCGCATTAATTCATGAGGGCTGGTTCCGAGATTATGGCAATTTGAAGACGACCAATAGACGCTATCGGTTTCTTAAATGATTTTTTGCAAGTGTTAATTATTTATTACAATTAATTATTATAAAAAAATTAAAAAGATTAATGACGTAATTAATTTAGCATGCCAGACTTTAAAAATATCACAAATCAATTAAATATATGTTGTGTTCTCGTTCAGGACTCATTCCTCTGCGCCTAAAAAAAAACCAGTAAAAAATATAAGGCTTTAAGTTACTATATTCCTATTGTCTTATTTACAATGGAAATTCTCCTAAAAATAAATAAATAAATAAAAGATAAAACTGGCATTAACTGATATTTTCATTAAAAAACTTTTTACATTATTGTTTACGTCATCTACTTTGTTCCACATCTCTTTTCGAAGAAGAACGTGATTTACACGTGATGCACAATACCGTAGCATGCAGATCGGCATTTTGTCTGTGAAACAGCGAAATCACGACCCTAACTGGCAATGCACTGTCAAAGACTAATTCATTCTGAGACGATTATCACATCTTTGATTCTCATACTGTTTGGCTTCTTGCTCCATCCTGTTATAATATAT
This sequence comes from Tinea semifulvella, assembly GCA_910589645.1. Classification (NCBI taxonomy): domain Eukaryota; kingdom Metazoa; phylum Arthropoda; class Insecta; order Lepidoptera; family Tineidae; genus Tinea; species Tinea semifulvella. The sequence continues at coordinate 9,182,363 of OU342586.1, forward strand.
TTAATGTCTTTGTCTACGCCAGAATTTACCGTCTTAACCACCCACGGAAGCAGTATTAGTTAATTGTTTTAGATTTTCACAAAAATAATATATTAATCCTTATGGCCGTAATCCGGCATACGAATACATAAATAACAAACGCCTATTTTTTTTTTTTCTAAAAACGACATTAGAAATTTATTAAAAAAATGTTTGTTGCGTAATTCAAAGTCAAAGTCAAAATATCTTTATTCACGTAAACCTATTACAGTCATTTGTGACACGACATAATTTAAATTATTTAGAATAATTCTACTCCTGTTAGTGGAAGACTAAGCAGCGAAGTGGTCCAAGAATTAAGCTGTTAGCAGAAGACTAACAGCTTAGCAATTGTTGATAACATATCAAAACATACCAATATCTGATTTGGTTATAGGTTTTGGTAACATTTTATATTATGAAGATATTGACCGCCTCCGTGGTCTAGTGGTAACAAACGTTGCCGTGAACTCGGGAGGTCGTGGGTTCGATTCCCACCGGGGGCAAGTTGTACATTGTATAATTTGTATCGGTCTGGGTGTTTATATGTATAATATGTATATATTTACAAAAACAAAAAGTGTAATATGTAGTTTATCAACCATCTAGTTTCCGTAACACAAGCCTCGTAGCTTACCACGGAAACTAGATGGCGCTGTGTGACCTGTCTGGAAATATTTATTTATTTATTATTATTATATTGTGTTCATTTTTTTAATTGCGGTTAATTTGTTATTAGGCAGTCGCTTATGATAATGTTGATAATAGCGATCTTAAATAAATAATTAAACAAAAATAAATGAAATATTTTATAAATATGTCATTATATTATCTAATTAAAGCCTGTAATTGCATTGTAAATGCTTTTGTTGTCCCGAAGGTTAGACTGTCATAGCCATTGTACTTTGTACAGTAAAGATTTAAATAAATAAAAATACGGTCTTTTACGGTTTTATACAATTAACAAAAACATTTCAAAAGTATCCAAACCGTAGCTTATTTGTATTCGTTGCCATCAAACCCCATACAAGTCTCCTAATCCCAGTTCGGATAAAAGCGTCAAATTACCGCTGTCAAATTCCGCTGTCACCTGGGTCCGGTCGACTGACAATTTTTACCCTATTTCCAACTTAATATTCAGAAGCCGTGGCCCAGGGGCGACGTAATAGCCAACCTTGTTCCAATCAGCGCAACTTTCGCTTTCAAGTCCATCATTAATTAAAATACGATTTCAATTACCTACCATTTTTTTACGAAATGCAAAATTGCGGAAACGTAATTATAATATTTAAAAACGAAACTGTAATTGGATTTTTTCCGGAAGCCATGTATCTAATCAGAGGCTTTTTTTGAAATACTAATATTATTCTGTAGCTCTAGCACGCATAAACTCTATTACGTACGTACTTACGAGCAATGAGATCAAATATAATAATAAACGATTTGATTTGAAAAAAAAAATGGTTGCCATATTTATACAAAATGTTTGTTACACAATTTTTTACGTCATTCAATCTCCACCACTAGCAATACATTTTTTTTTATTTCGATATTAATAACAATTTGCAAGTGTCAAGGTTAGGGAATGGCGGGTTAAATAAAAAGGAATCGAAAAATTCGGAATAGGATCAAAGAAGTAGGTAGGTATTTAAAAATATAAAATTAATATAAAAAATACATTAATATGTACAAAAATAAAAGACTACTAAATAATGAATGTATATAAATGAAAATATTAGTAGAAAATGGAACTCAGAGTGAATTAGGAGAAGATATGAACAAGGAACGGTCATATAATGCTATGTTCGACTTGAAAGCAAAATAAGCAAAGCTTGTTTTTTTTTACCGAATTTTGTATGTAAACTATAGATGAACGCCAAGTCAAACGACGTTTAAAGCGAAATAAAGAAAAAAAAAGCGACAAGTCGAACATAGGGTATGTTTGGTTTATAGTATTTAATTTTAATTAAGTAGTTTGTAATTACTTTTATATATATATACCTATATTATAAAAAAGAACGATTTCTAAAGGCGTTAAAAATTATACGATGTAGGTAATGACGATGATAATGAGGAATAAAATGAAAAATACAAAAGCCGGTCCAAGAATGCGCAAGCAAAACGTTGGTATGGTGCTTTGACTTTAAGATAACCACAGCTACTTTGCAAAGAATCCAATAAGTAGGGAGTCTGGTTAATGTCGGTGTAATATATCAAAGTGTGGAACACTTGACGCGCATCGGGATAATGAGATTGTTTTAATTCGACCAACTTTAAACCCGGTCGTCTGCGGGCGATCCTTTTAACTTGCTAATCAGCTTAGCCTGCCGCATGGATTTGTGTACACAAGAGGAAATTTAAATCATCCTACAAAGACATATACAGTGTAGAAATTTGAGGTTCTCTTATAAGGTTTTCTGGATCTTAAATAGGGCTCTTGAAAACTGAGTTTAAATCATTGGGTTTTTGAAACAAAAAAATGTAAGAAATTAAATGAAATAATTTATTTGTCTGAAACATGGTAGGTACAGGGATTGTTATATGTTAGTTTTTTATAATTTTAACGGGTCTTTACGCGATTTACCTTAGAGACATATTTCTCCCGACGTTTCAGCCAAGTTGCATTGGCCGCGGTCACGGGTCGACCCGTGACCACGGCCAATGAATAACTATTATGAATATGCGCGAAAGTTTAAAAAGTTTAATTGTTATATGTTATTATATCGCATGCTTCGCTATTTTAAGATTACAAATATTTATTTAGTCAAATGACTTTATCGAACTTTGTGTCTAGGTGAGCTTTTGTCGAATAGAAATATGTATTAAGCCGGATTTTGTTTGACTCTTAGTTTAAACAGTTTCAAGTGGCAGCTCACTTATGGTTACTGAAAGCTTATTAAATATCTTTGTTGCCATTGCATAACAATTTCGACTACATTGGGTACTTTTATGCTCTGGAATAATTATTCTACTAGGTTCAAAAATTTTAATTAATCCTAAGTTTTAAAAAGTTCCGGGTGACGTTTTACAAATAAACAGAATTTAAATATTTAGGTAAAAGGTATAGGTAGGTATAGATAAGTAGTCTATCTTTAAAAAAAAATTTAAGATTTCCGGGAAAATTTGCGCCTATTATAGTGATTAAAAAATATTAGCAGTTATTTATCAAAAAATATAAATATTTTTTTTTTTTTCAGAAAAATATCAGAAATACACTCTTCTGCGTACATTTGTCATAGATTTACAACACCACAGTTCCCGTGCCTCAGAGAGCACGTTAAGCAGTCGGTCCCTGTTCCACTAATACTAACTTGTGAAATCCTTAATTCCTCGCCGACCCGTCTGGCCAGTGCAGCGTGGAGAGTATAGACCAAATGGCTTCTAGGAGCTGTGATTAATAAACATTAATAAAACATTATATTTCTTTCGAGTGATTTTATAATAATTACGTTTTCAATACCACTTCATATTCCAATAAAATGGTCTTCTATGGCAATTTTATTCACTATTTAATCGTGTGTAAGACGCAGGCTTAAATAGTAAGTTGAAATACTTTTGTTAAGATTTAGTTTTGTCTACGAGAAAAGATATAATTTTATTATTATTTATTATTAATACAAATTCTGGAAAACCGGTGCGTTTAACCATAATATGTCTATAACATTTCCCAACTAATTATACGGGATAATGAAATGCAACTTCTTCATTGTCAAATATACTTTGTTACAAACCCTTTTCAAATGTGCCGGTATCAAATACATATACTATTTATTTATTAAAAAACTTTATTGTACCAAGTACAAAGGCGAATTTTTGACAGCCAATCTTTGGGGACAAATTATTAACCAAATAACTCGTAGGTGCAATTATAGAGATAATAATAATTTAATTATTGTAAATTAACAGGTTTTTTTTTGTATAATAATTGAAGTATTTATTAAGTTATATATACTCGTATATTAGATTTTATACGAATACTTCCTTCCACCTACCATTGATCTAAACTTTTTAAAATTATTATTATTACAAAGGTAGTTATTATATTTGACATGACAGCCTCCGTGGTCTAGTGGTAACAAACGTTGCCGTGAACTCGGGAGGTCGTGGGTTCGATTCCCACCGGGGGCAAGTTCTACATTGTATAATTTGTCTCGGTCTGGGTGTTTATATGTATATATTTACAAAAAAAAGTATTATATGTAGTTTATCAACCATCTAGTTTCCTTAACACAAGCCTCATAGCTTACCACGGAAATTAGATGGCGCTGTGTGACCTGTCTGGAAATATTTATTTATTATTTATTTATTTTAAATGAAAGTGCAGAAATATTGAAGTCGCATAATTAACAATCTTCTTGGCAGTCTTCTAGTGTAAATGTGAAGTTCTGTTTATTCGGTAGTTGTTCATCATTTCATCCCAATTAAGTACTATAGGGCCTCATAAGGAGACCGCATAGCGATTGCGGACTAAGATTCTATAACCATCTCACTTCACTATTGGCCCGATGTGTCTTTACAGCTAAGTTAGACTCAAAGCTATAAGTGAAGGCACTCGTACGCCGCGTTAAGAGTAGCATGCAGAAACAACTCAATGGCAATAGACCCTATCTGAGGGGGAGAAGCCATCGAGAGAGAACTGAGAGATGGAGACAGCGACTGGATCGAAGAGTTCAATCATCAAAAGTCAATTATTATATGTTAGTTATTATTATAGACAGAAAAATTGGGAAGTAGTAGGTCAGACCAGTGTAGTATCGTCACTACTTCCTAGGTTATCCAACTTCAAAGTCAAAGTCAAAGTCAAAATATCTTTATTCACGTAAACCTATTACAGGCATCTATGAAACGTCATTAATTTAATTATTTTGAATGATTCTAATCCTGCTAGTAGAAGACTAAGCAGCAAAGTGGTCCAATAAGTAAGCTGTTAGCAGAAGACCAGCAGCTTAGCAAATTCCAGTGACCTGTTAATGTTTAATCTGACTGAGAAAGGAACCTGCAAGGAAAACTCAGCTATATCAGATTTACAAAATAAAACATATACAGAACTGCACCACAACGATCAATTAATAACCTTTTAAATTTAGTTATCAGTACCTATGAGAAAACAATACCTGGTACAGCAGTAACCCACCAGGCAAGTCAGAATTAAGGTAGACTACATGCCTATGTGTAACCCGAAAGTCGACAAAACGCAAAAACCTCCGTTAATTTAAGAACAATAAATTGAACGTGTTCGGCAGAGGTCCCAGGCCCCCACAGCAGCACCCGATCACGGACATAACGCATGTGCCAGCCATCCCCCCGCTCAACCAGGCCCTTAGGGTGCGGACCGGGACCCGACACACGTGCCACCACTGCAATGACCTTCTAAGGAAGGGGCGACCACCGGACACGCCACACCATGAGAACCTGAACACTAAGAATGACCTTCGAGACACACACAAGCTAAACATAACAATTACTTCCTAAGTACCCAAATGTTGTCGTGCAATTCCGTTAACAAACTTATATATTAGTTAATAAAATAATAAATAATAAAATAATAAACTTAGCCCATATTATAGTAGGTATAACCTGTTGGGTACACCCGCCACATCGTCATCGAAGCCGTAAGGTAAAGATATCGTCTTATGCTCCACCACAACAAAGAATTATGTATTTACGAGATATTATTTAAACACTACTACGTGTTTCTCCATGGTTCCCCGCGTTCGCTTTACGTAACTACGGACAGGGCGTGGGGTAACCATTAAAGGTTGAAGTATACGAACCAGGCGGCGGAGCCACGATTATGACTCCATGATTGGTAGCAGGTGACGAGCGTAGCATTGTCTGGCGTCCGGCGGACGGGCGTGCAGAGGGGCCAGGTTCACAAATACTTACCCATAGTATAAGTAAGTGTGATGACTCAATACGGGCTACACCACCACAAAGAACGACCTGGTGGAGTACTGGGGGTATCCCCTTAACATAGAATGTACATCCACATCTAACCCAACTAAACGGAACGAACCGTATGCTTTAAAACATCCTCCAATTAAGTAATATATGTAGTGTAAATAATATATTTATAGTATGTAGTACATAAGTCATGTTCGACTTGGCGCTGTTTATTTCGCTTTGAAAGGTGTTCGAGTAGCATTTCCATTAATTCTAAATTCAGTAAAAGAAAAGCGTTTGGAGCTTCAAGTCGGACACAGAAATTTTAGGATATATTTGTCTATATTGTAATATATAATATCTATATTGAATCTATTTACATAAATTCGACTTGAAGCTCTAAACGCGATAAAACTACTGGAATACCTTTCGAAGCGAAATAAACAGCATCAAGTCGAATATATGTACTCGATACCTCATAAGACAAAAGGTTTCATTGTCTCAAAAGTTGGTTGCTAGAAAATGACTAGTCATTAACCCTGTCTCTTAAATATAGTGCAATATAGTTTTTTTTAATAAACCATTAAAATACACCTCAAACACTATACGAGTAGGTTTATCTACTATTATCAGGGAGTATAAGTGCCTACCGTTATTGTCATGTAATCTTACTTACTTCGTATTTACTAAAGTTTAGACGTAAACTTGTAGTTTAAAATGGCACATAACAAGCTTTCATTGTCAGTATAAGATTTTCCGTCACGTAGAGCCCGGGCAAGTGATCCTAATCACGGGCCTTGTGACGAAACGTGCCAGACACTGTCACGCTGACCCCTCACTAACTCAATTTTCACAGGCGTACGTTCCCTCGACCTAACAAACTTACCATTCAAAAATTTTAAAAATTCACTAATGACTCTGTAGTATAAGAATTGATCTCTTTCGATAAACTCATATATTTATTTATTTATTTTTTTATTTAAAAACTTTATTGTTTTGTTAACAAAAGGCGTATGTAATGCCGATTGGCATTCTCTTACCATCAACCTTCGAGACATTGTATCAATTATGGTACGTTTATAAAACAAACATTTTCTTCCTTGCACTCTCTCAATAAACTTAAAAACTTTTTGCCGTTAAAAGCTAAAATAACCCTTGCCCAAAGCCTTCTCCTACCCCTACTCGACTATGGCGACGTGTGTAGCGTTGATCTCTCAGAGGTGTTGCTCAATAAAATGGATCGCTTGCTTAACTCGTGCATACGTTTTATCTACGGTTTGCGCAAATACGACCACATCTCCGAGTATCGAGCTAAGTTGAAGTGGCTACCAATTCGTTGTCGCAGAAACCTTCGAATTCTTTGTCTGCTTTTTTCTGTATTAAATGAACCTGCGACACCGAAATACCTCAAGAACAAATTCTCCTTCCTCTCTTCTCTCCACGACAGGTCGTTGCGGTCATCGCATAACGCTGTACTTGCTATACCATCTCACCACTCTAGTTTTATGTCCGACTCATTTGCAGTTGTTGCCGCAAATCTGTGGAACAACCTGCCCTTAAATATCCGACAAGCGCCCAACAGAATGCTGTTTAAAAGAATGGTCTTCACACACTTCCTGAATAGTTCCTAACAACTGTAAGTAATATTGTATGTATTATTATTAATTTGAATTTACTTATTATCATTATTATATTATATATATTATTTATAATTATAAAGTATTAGTATTAGATTTAGTAGAATTTTAATTACCTATTTTCCTGTTTAAATATTTGCACCTACCTCCCACATACCATGTTCGTAATGTCCCTAAGGTTGACCGAGTAAGAATGTCTAGCGGCATTAGGTCCGCCTTTGTACATAGTGCAAAAAGTTTTAAATAAATAAATAATAAAAATAAATAAAATAAAGAATATTTAAATAATTTTCATGTTAATTTAAATAACGTACTTATAACTAAATAAATAAGTACATAATTTTAATACTTAAACTACATAATAATAATACATACACTACATAAATAATACATATACAATACATACATAAACTACTTAAACGTATATACATAAACAGAAACTAATATTTATATTATTCAACTACATTACAATAACAATGAGGAGAGAAATGAATTGTGAATATTTATTGCATCTTTAAAAAGTGTGAATATACTTGTCTTTTAAATACACTTCTGTTGGGTGCCTCTCAATATACAATATACATCAATTTTAAACGACACCTCATATTTATTTTATTTATAAATTCTTTGTTGCACTGAAAAACTTCAGTTGAGTAGAAGGCCTCTCGGCATTTAATACTAGCTACCTTTTGGGAGTGTGGAAGACGATATAATTTGTTTGTGGCTTAGCGGTTAAGTCCGTGAATTGAGTCTCTAAAGTACCGGGTTCGATTCCTGGTCGGTACACAATAAATTATTAAATTTGTGATAATTTTCGAGTTTGGTACGCTTGAGACATCGACGATCTTGCGCAACACTTGTTATATGATGGGCATATAGTAAAGTTGGCTAAATGTAATCGTCTACAGTAAAAAAAAATAGCTTTGTTATTGACTAACGATCGTGATGATACTTTTAATTGTCGGTTTCATTTTTTTATACCGTTTCACCTTATTTAAATCTATGTAGTATCTAGACTTTTAATTCATACTATAACTTAGAAATAATGCGAACTGAATGTTAGGTTATGTTAGTAACCTATATATATATACTATAACTCTTTGGTACAATTAGTATAATGCAGTGATAAAGAAATCAAGGTTTATTATTTATTTTCCATCGAAAATCAGTTAAAGACTACACAAGCTACATAAATGTTAACCAGATAGAAAAAGAAAGCGAAAAATGGAGATTATATCTTTATATAGGTTGTGTCAACTAACAAGCTATTCATTGAAGCCTGAGACAAAGTGTAAACAAAAAAACCAGTGGTTCCCAAACTTTTTTTAATACTACTTTTACTTGTGGTTTTTCCTGCATGATTATAGACTATTAAGGCCTATTAAAACTATGTTCAGACGGGCGCCAGGAATTTGTGAATTAGGTAAGCTTTGCTCGATAAAATTTAAAAACACAATCATTACTAATATATTTTTATTCAGAGGCAGAAGATTTTGAACATTCATCACCAACATGTATAATAAAACTGTCGACCACATCATCTATAATTTCATCAATTGCTCCTCTTTTATTACATGTCCAATGCACTTTTGCCAATCCTCCGCTGTGACTTTCTTTAGAGCATCAGCTATAGTAAAATATATAATATTATATGAAAGAGTTTTAAAAAAATGAATTACAATTTTATATGCCCTTTAATACTATCTTCATTTTTTATTTCACACTCTTTTCCTGAAAATTTGTTGCAGCCGCTTACCGCAAGCGGAAAGACCGTTAAAATGTCGGCTTTAAAAATATGAGATCGCCAAGGGTTTAATATTATGAAGATTTATGTCAACTATAGCAGCTTCTTCCTCTTTTTACAATTTCATTTTCCGTAACAAAGGGATGATTAAATAATGGCTTTGGACTTCCGTTTGGTTCTCCGGAGATTAGTTTACTGTGGCTAGAATATTGGACAATGAGATAACTACGTATCCAATTACGGAAAGAGGCAACAAAGGGCTACAGGTAATATGAGTCCGCTACGTATTCTATGTAAATTGTACTGTAATGAAAATGTGGTGGAGTAATTTGGCACCGGGCGCACTGATGTTATCGCACGACGCATTTCCCTACAGATACGACGTTATTTAATGTCCTAACTTGGCTCAGGACCCGCGCCAAAAAAATACCCGTTTTTGTTTCGCCATTCCACTGAACAATTTTTATATTTAGATTGTTTTGAAACGTTCAGACTGTCCGGGTCTAGCGATTAAGTCCGTGGATTTAGACTTGGAGGTACCGGGTTCGATTTCCGGTCGGGACACAAAAATATTTATTAATGTAAATAAATACATTTAATTAATATTCAACACTCTTCTAGCAAATATTCAGATTCACTTACTGTTACGGCTGCTCGCCAGTGGAACAAACTTCCATTGGTGATCAGGCAAGCACCGTCTGTCAGCATCTTTAAAAAAATGGTTTATATTCACTTTTAAAAAATGCAAAATGTCTCCATCCCGCTCTGATATGGTAAAAATATGTATATATTTATTTGTGTATATGTGTATGTATATGGATGTTATTTATTTATTGTTTACTTTTATGTATATATTTTAGCTATTTATTGTTATTGTTAAGTATCGATATTCACATCTAATTTTATTGACTTATCGTTTATAAGCACCCTATAACCTCACTTATCACTATCACAAAGGTTAGCTGTAAGAGAATGCCTACGGCATTAAGTTCGCCCATGTACACTACTTTTGTAATTTTGTGCAATAAAGTATTTTATTATTATTAATAATATTTAATTTATTTGTGATATTTCTCGAGTTTGGTACGCTGGAGACATCGACGAGTTTGCCACTTGTCATGATTGGCCTATAGTAAAGTTGGCTAAATGTAAATCCGCTTATAAGCGTAGTTTCTGACCACCACGAAAGGGTCGTGATGATGATACTGAAGCGTTCAGTGCGCAATACGGTTAATTAATGATTTTAGTATTTACTATGGTTTTACGGGTAATGTAGGTGTATATAAGTAAACTAAATACGAAGAAAGAGGAGCTATTAAATATTTACAATTTATTTTCAAAGTTCGTAATATTAAATTATCTTTCAGCCAAGTAGGTACTTAAATATTGATATAAGATCTCGGAAACTCGGGATAAACAACATGAGAGTCTCAAATCTCCCACATTATGTCTGTCATCGTAATAAGGTTAAGACAAGCTGAAGATGAAAGTTCGAGACAAGTGGTGAAAGTGTTGGTGAAGTTGTGCGAGAGATGCCGTGTTCACGTCAACTCGGTGAAGGTGTCAGGCGATGTCGGCCGGGCTGGCTCGAGAACGAATCGCTAACTAAGTAAGCCCTCGTCTCGTGTCACGAATTTTAAATAACCATCATGTTACGGCTTGGTATCCTATCCACATTCCTCAAGTTGCTTATTCCTTCTCTACACCAAAAATTGTAGTGACATCGACTAACGTCACTATTGTATCCGCACGACCGCGATACGACCTAGTCGTATATCGCTTAGATAAACTTACAATGTTACGTTATGTTCTTAGTGAGAAATATCAAAGGTAGTGATTCGAATGTAACTCATGATTCTTTCTTTTTATGTTTTTTGCCTAATTATATGTATCATTTTTGTTTTTTTTCTCCGAACAAATAAATAAATATACTCGAGCTTGCATTTCGAATTTCAGTGAAGACTTTAATAATTACAGTTCTGTGTAAAGTGCAGTAGTGTTTTGTGAAATAGTGTGCTTCAAAATCTGTTAGTACCTTTCCTTGTTCTCCTCAGTCGTATGCATTTGTCTACTGAATTGAGTGATTCATCATGACCTGCCTTGGATCCAAATCAGAACGTATAAGCAACTCAAAATATATAAAACCACAATGCTATTATCATTACATTACAGCCCCTAGAACACAGCGTCCTAGACCTCCACTGTTGGAGATGGGCCTTCCAGATCATATATCTGGAGAATTTGGCCTACACTTGCCACGCTGGCCAGACGGCTTGGCGAGGATACAAAAGGCTATTATAATTCTTATTAATTACGCGGCGAACGAGTGTCTTTACTTGTAGCCACGACTCAGACTTAGCTGTAAAGGCACACAGGGCCAACAGTGAAGTGAGACAGTCATGTGATTTTAGTTCGCAGGCGTATGCGCCACGGGCTATTTGGTTTGTTGTAGACGCCTTGAGGTCTCCTTAGTATGCCTCACGGTGTTGGACCCTTCAGGCCGTGGTAAATATCATTAGATGATTTTGTAATTACGTCTATGAACAAAAAAAAAATTTATCAGCCACATTTTGTAAGCAATTTTACTCGAAAACATTCTTACATTTTGTTCAAGCAATATTACGAGTCTCTCTAAGAAAATAAACACTTGGTAAAGATTAACAAATTGCGAAATTCTTAACTAGTGTTGTTTGCTAAACTGAGTAATAGTAGAACAATACAAAGCAGAGCCCTTTAGTTGTTCATTTTGTTGTTGTTGAGTCCGTTTTCTCATTAGCCTTTTCTCTGTAAACTGGCTAAATTTTAATTCGTTATCAAATTAATATTCAGATTCGTACATTGGACAAACTTTGTTAAGGATTTCTAATGAAGTTCTTTGAATTGTTTAAACATACTTTTAACCTTGCTATTGCTTGTCTCGGGGATTAGTGCTTTTACATATTTAACTTTGTTTAAGTTTCAGTAACAATTAAATATTATTTTAATGGAATCTTTCTCCTTACCCATTTTCTAAGAATTGAACTTACTTATGTACTTGCTTATTATAATTGTCTCGACTGTACAAACAATGAAATATGACCGGAAATACAAAGACAGAAGAGTCGGCATTAAGTTGGTGAAAGTTAACCGCGAGTCAACATCTTGGTGAGGTCAGGTGCCAGGAGGGCTGACGTCCAACCAACTTGTACAAACTAATCTAATTAGCGAAGGCTTTGCGGATTTCCCCCATTCATCCGAGCTTTAAGCGGACGAATTATCGACCGATGAATATTTAAGCACGATCCTAAAAATATTTTTAAATATGATATCTACCCACCTCACTTAATATTATATATATATATATATATATATTATACTAGCACGTGACCTCCATCTGATGATAAGTGGCGTGCGAGCTCCATGAATGTTAGCAACTGGAATCAGAAACTCATGACTGACATCAGTCCCTAACACTATGCCGGCTTGACTGGGCATAACGGCAATTTGAGCCTGAGCCCGAAACGTGTGGATACACTTTACTGGGATTTTCGGCACGATCGGTGGATACTTCCCCGCCCCGGTAGACTGGGAAATTCCCACCATCAGTCCGCCTACCACCTTGAATATAAAATAAATAAACAAAATTATGGATGTGGCATAAATATATTATATCTAAAATAATTAATATTAAAGTACCTTTACGGTGTCCTTTGCAAAACCCAAATGCACCAATGAAAGATCGTTTCAAATTTCTATGCGACACACACACTTGTTCTATTCGCTCCTCTTCCAACAATCAATCATAAATTCCGACACATTCTTCCAGCAGACGTTCAGATTCTTTTACAGTATCTGCAGTGGAACTGGCTTCCACTTAACGTTGGAAAAGCACCCTCACTAAGTGTTTTAAAAATTTACTCAAGATATAAGCTTCACAAAAAGCAAGACGAGTCCATATAACTTGTCTAAATTGGTATAATATTGGTTTATTATGTATGATATATACTTGTGTTATGATATATTTAGTTGTATAAGGTTTATTTTTTAATTTATTGTGTCTAAAATACATTATAGTACAGTGCCGTCCACGACAACCTTCAAGGAACTTTAGCTTTACAAAATAGGTTAACTTTTAAGTATATTTTTTGTCCCATTTTTAATTAGTTATTTAATGCACCTACAATCCATGCTCAAAGGTTATCTGTTAGAAAATGTCACTAAACATTACGCTCGCCTATGTACATTTAAATGTGTTTTTGTTTATTGTGCAATAAAAAATAATCTATCTACATTTATATTACGTATATTTTTTTTTATTGCAAATTATTTATACTGCGGTACTTATACAATGATCACACCCTCACATCACACAAACATTAATACATTAACACTCTTTACTCAGTAAACTTAAAATAAGCGCAATACCTGTAGTATATATGCCCTGTGCAAATATCAACTTTAAAGCGTGATATATATATATTCGAGTATAGTTAACGGATTCCACTATATAACGTTTGCGCTTAAGTAACATAATAAGGCTACTGGAAGCTAACGATTGCTGTTACACAGTGTCACACAGACATTGGCATTGCTACGTTATAATTATAAGTACTTGTAAAAAAAATGATTTAATAATTAATTTGAATTTGAATTTTGATATTCTAATAAAGAAAACATTAGTATTTTAACAGACCCTATGAATATACTTGTATAATTGATACGACCTAAGATAATATGCCGTTATTTACTTTGCAATATATTATTATGATATTTTAAGATATGATGAATATTTATGAAGCGGTTAGCGTTAGAATACATTACGGTGGACACGAGACATAGAAGATTATAGGGATGCCGCGAGCCCAGTCGATACCCGCTGTCCGATGCTGCCCGCCTGTGGCCCGCCGCCCATCGCCCGCCCGCCTAATTGGATTAGTTCGCTAAACTTTTGACCGCCAATATAACTTGATTCTTTCAGGAAATATACGACAAAGATCTAAGCTAAACAGCCCTGTTCCATGTTCTTGGATTATATCTTATTGCGCAATAACAATCTTTAACATAAATAATGGAATATTTTATTTTTAATAAAATGATTAGAATTGGTTTTGGTAAAAACTATAAACAAATAATGACAATGTTTTAACCCTTATGGTACTGGCTAATATTGTTTATTAAGTATATCTTGCTACAGAAATATTTGTTAACTATAAATATTTTAACAAAATTTTGTTAGATAATTTTTTTTTTAAACTAGCACAACTTGTATAGTACGTGGCGGATGAATGTTAGCAACTGGAATCAGACACTCATGACTGACACCAGTCGCTAACGCTATTCCGGCTTGACTGTGGATACACTTTACTGGGTTTATCGGCAGGAACGGTGGATACTTTCCCCTTCTCCCCGCCCCGGCTGACTGGCCAAATTACCACCATCAGTTTGCCTACCATCTAAGTATCATCACGACGGTACCACTTCCGAGGTGGTCAAAAAACCATCTTTACTGTAGGCCCATCATAACAAGATGCAACCTTGGCGGCGATATTTCTAGAAGAGATATCTCGAGAAATATTTTTGTGCCCCAATCAGGAATCGAACCGGGCACCTTTACTTCTAAATCAACGGACTTAACCGCTAAACCACGGAGGCAGTCTAAATCTAACATAAAACGAAACGAAGCGAAATCTTTTTTTAGGATAGCAAACACGACAAGATTTTTGTCTATGAGTGGTTTTTTTTTTTTTTGTTAGCTGTTATTTGTATCGTATTTTATAAATAAATAAATACTTAACTTTTATAGTTAATTAGACTGAACCAACGTAGAACTGCGCGAGACTTAAAATAATTCAACAAAATAACTCAACTGCGTTATCTTTGACGTCCTCTCTTGGAAGTCGACAAAAGTCCGACAAAAGACATCAACAAGTTCTGTCTATTCTGATAAAGGGACGTAAAATTACGAGGGGCAGTAATGTGAGTCGTAAAGCAACTTCGTGGCTGAAGCCGACTGTCGCATCAACTTTACATCCAAGGCTAGGGATAAATCTAACTTATAACAATATCTCAAAATAATATATGGTTTTTAAATTATAAGAATAAATAGTTGACTATTGTAAAAAATATGTGTTTTTTCTTATATATCTTTATTTTAACAGAGTACCAAAAATCACACAGTTTTAATTAACTTTTGTTACTACTATCCGATATATACTGATAAGTACCTAGTACTACTGGTACTTATCAGTATATATCGGCCAGTAGCAATAGGTCTTATTAAATGATAATGAAGAAGGAGACAATTTTTTTACCGTGCTGCAGCTGGGTCTATCGTGTGTGGGAAAGAGAGAGGAGAAGAATGGTCTTTCCTTCCTATTCAATACAAAATACTAAAAATGTGCCGCAGCCATGTACCGACCAACATTGGAGGTGCAGTACGAATTGACGAATCAAGTGGAGGTGCAGCACTAATCCACTAATCAGGTGCGACTAATAACTCATAGATTATATTATCATAAAGATTATTTAAATTAGTTTCGTGGGAACATATTTATATTAAATAGGGCCTATTTATATACTTGTATATCGTCGAAACTAAAATAGGTTATAAATTGAACGCAAGTTGATATTGATAGGTATTTAGTGTAGTTTTAAGCGATCAAGTAAGTCTTGTTTTAAGCGGTGTTATTTTTTTATTTTAATATCTCCATGGTAAGATTACAATATTAAAGAGATGAGAGGTGTAAAAAATATAATTTACTAAAAAAAATGTTATTTGGTTTTCGCTCTAACCCGGCGATATGTGAAAGAGCTAGGACGGTACTACGCCAAGCCGTTTAGACGGCATCAGTACGCATGTGAAACAGTTGCAACTGCCGAAAATGATCTATAATGGATGGGATACGCAAAAGCCCAAATCCTTGCTAAAATCGTGTTACATTGATTAATATCATTTCCGAACATTGTGTAGGTAGGTAATTTACTAAATAGGACACTTCACAACAAGGAAATTATTTGCGAGATAGATGGGATCATCGCCACTAGATCCCCTTCGCAGATATGATAGATTGAGTCTTGAAGGTACATGCAAATGTATGACTTTGATCAGATATACACTAGAGGAAAAATAAAACTGCTCCATCCAAAGACTACAAAGGTTAGCTAGGAAAATCTAATGGCAACATTTCAAAGGAAACAACCCTTTTTAAATTTAATATATGTGTAGCCTAGGTACCTACTAGGTAAGTATAAACAATTCAGCAAATCAAAAGAATAAATGTAAATACAATACGAAAAATGGCATAATAACTATATATCCCTTTGACCTAGTTAAAAGTAAAACATATACGAAAAAAGAAGACCTATTTATTAAATGAAGTAATATAATTAATATAAATAACCATCTAATTGCCTATTACGTAGTTCCCACCTATGGGAATGGGGTCCCATACTACACCCACTCATTACACACACACACATATTAATTAATTTATTTAAAAACTTAATTGCACTATGTACAAAGGCGGACTTAATGCTGCTAGGCATTCTCTGACAGCCAAACATTTAGGACATTAGGACAGTTTTACATACACACACAAACAAACACACAAACACACACGCTACACTAACTCAAGGAAACTGGCGATATCATCTAAACATCGGGCTAAGTAAAAGTAGTTGCTAATTTGTTGTCGCAGAAATCTTATATTTGTTGTCTCTTTATCTCTGTTTTAACCCAAAATACAACAATGACAATATTGCCTATCTCTCTTCTTCCCTCGATAAATACGTTCTTCTCAAAACTCTTTCTATTTTGTCCCCTTACATCACATCATTTACATCCTTCGCTGACACAAATTTATGGAAATAACTTTATTTTATTTTTATTTTAGCACGACTAGGACATTGCTCCCACCTGATAGTAAGTTGCGCGCGAGGTCCATGAATGTTATTAACTGTTATCAGACACTTATCCCTGACATCAGTCCGTAACACCTCCGGCTTGACTGGGCATGACGTGGCGAGAATTGATTTAATAATATATTTATATGTTTTGGAAAGCCCATCTCCAACAGTGGATGCCTACGACTCTGTATTCTACCGTATCGTGGTCAGGAACCACGCTTACAAAGAAGCGGATTCCTATTTAGCCAAGTGGCAAGCTCGTGGATGTCTCTAGCGTACCAGACTCGAAATATGTAACAGACCGCGTCTAAATGAATGGGCTTAACAGCTAGAAAGAAGCTCTGGTTAGCTGAAATGAATATATAATAATAATAAAGTGTATTTCTGAAAGCATTTTTCATACTATATGACAAAAATAGATTCCCTTTATTAATTAATTAAAACAAAACAGTGAAACGTTCCATCTAATTTATACTTGGAAAGTTCTATATGAAAAATAAACAAAATTATATTAAGGTAGATCGCTGAAAAGATAACAGATTTATCTTACACAATTACAAGGGACAGAGGGCCGGGTATTATCTGTTCGGAACACAATTTCATGGAATCATAAATAACAAGAACAATAGTCAATAAAATTAGATAGGTAGGCAGCGCAAGGCGGGGAAGTGCAGACATATAAACCTATGTATATGTATAGTACCTACTCGCATTTACAGCATATAACTTGTAGTTTCAATAAGTTTTTTTGTGAATAGTTTACCTAAGATATTTAACGCTTGGTAAGGGTCCAAGAACTTTAATTAAGTACTTTGGTTACTAATTGTCCCATCGGTTCTGGAACCGTCCGGGATGATGGTAAAAGACCCGATGGATTAACTTTAGTGCCGTGGTCGCAACATAATAATACAATAGTGTATTTTATTTAATCATGATATTTGTCGAGTTTGGTACGCTACAGACATCGACGAGCTTTGCCACTTGTAATGATAGGCCTATAGTAATGCTGGCTAAATGTGAATCCGCTTCTTTAAAAGCGTGGTTTTAACTACCCCGAAAGGGGTCGTGATGAAGTTGAATATATAATTAGGTAACTTATAGAAAATTGTTTCCAATCACTGCATAAGGGTTTACAGTCGTGATGATTACTTATTTTAGGTATAAAATTTTTTCAGTATTTTTGTTATCTCATGCAAAATCTAAATTTTATCAATATTTTCTACAAGTCAATACCTAACTTGCGTGAGACTATATTATATGCTTAACCATGTTGTACAAGCGCCCAAATACCTTATCAGGTCGGTAGCAGGAGCGAAATGAATGAATAATTCAGGCCCTTGAATGCAGGTAGCTCTGTTGGCCGCCGTCACTCGCTCATTGAACACCTCGCCAACGTATGTATAAATCGTTAAAATTATAACGCCTCTAAACAAAGTATGCGCATACTTATATAATTTTGTTTTACTGAGTCATAACTAAGTAATTAATAACTAAGTAAAGTTATTAGAGTCATAACGGCTTGGTAACTGAACAAATCTCTTCACGCCGCAGCATGACCCAAACTCAAAGAATTAAATCACAGACTTGTTTGGGTACGAGACGGCAGATCGGAAAAACAAAGGTAATATTCTAATAATATTAGAGGTTATACTTACGAACCCATAAACTATATATTTTTGGCCTCCTTTAAATTGTATTTTTTTTCGTAAACTATCGTTCTATACGTTATTATTCTAAGTATGAATGTTTACTCTGAAGTCCGGATTAACAGTCGTTGCTTCGCCAGTGCTTATCACCAATCATTGCTCAGGACTCTCAGGTCCGGATTAATAGTCGTTGCTCCGCCAGTGCTTAGCACGAGCCATTGCTCAGAACTGTTAAAGTGACAGTTTTTACTCCGTTTATATATTAGAGGTTATACTTACGAACCCATAAACTATATATTTTTTGCCTCCTTTAAGTTGTCAGTTTTTTCGTAAACTATCGTTCTATACGTTATTATTCTAAGTATGAATGTTTACTCTGAGGTCCGGATTAATAGTCGATGCTCCGCCAGAGCAGTGGTGGCTTCATTATAAGCACACTCTTTTTAAAATCCTAATAAGATCGGTAGGAACCCCGGCATGTACCAACGAGAAATACACTGTTCTTACGTACATTTGTCATAGATTTACAACACCCCCGTTCCCGTGCTTCGGAGAGCACGTTAAGCCGTCGGTCGCGTTTCCACTAGTACCAACTTGTAGAAACGTTGATAAATTCTCATTAAAACTTGTGTTCGCGACAGAGAGTATGTAATAGTTTCTTATATGATACATAGTTAGTAACATTGATAGGTAGGTAGGCATTCTCTAAAATTGTTTCCCTTCGACAATAGCTTCATTGGTAACGCAATTTTTAAAGCTTTATGAGTTAACTTCTTTAACTAATTGCCTAATATTAAGTTCCTCTAATAATTGTAAAGCCGCTATTCGGTATTGTTCCACAGGACTCCGTTAGGTTCGGTTACGGAACTTTCTAGCAAATGAAGCTTTGTCTCTTAAGCAATTGTACAACCCGGATCTTATTTTATTTTATTGTTTATTGCACTATGTCTATTGTACAAAATGCAGGACGATCTGTTAACCAATTATACTAAAACAGTTTATATTCGTCCCTGCAATAATCGTTATGCAGCCTATTGATATTTTTCTCGAAGTTTCTGTTGCCAGCTGCCCAGAACGTGGGAGCCTAAATATCCACGTTTCAACTCACGTGGCATATACTGATTTTTAGCAGGCAGAACATACCAGAATTACATAGTGAATCTGTCAAATAAAATAGGTATCAGCGATGATGTAACCACGATTTGATTTGTATAAAGTTAGATTGTAATTATTTGGTAGATAGTATATTGTATCTAGGCTAGCTCTTAAAACTTAGGTCATAGTTTAAACATATTAGGATTACGGAAAGGTAAATAGTTTTAGGGGACTTTATTGCAGCCAGGACTGATGGAAGGAAGTTAGACGTTGTGACACATATGTTATAGAATTGTAGGACACCTAAGTTGTTAGTTCCTAGTTGAATGTAGTATAATAATATTACGATAATCTTTATCTAGTGTCCTGTGTAGGTATGACAAAGCTAACACAGTTGAAATATTTATAGAATAAGGATTGAATAGTTCGATTTAGGTAACCTTAGGTCTTAATTGATTGTCTACAACTATGATATCGTCGCCTAGTTCTACGACAATACATTGTCGTATTGATCATAGCTTCCTGGCCTGGCCAGCTAACCTTAAGTTTATGTAGAGATATTCTAGGTCATAAGTTTTGCCTACTAGGCTATAGCATCATTTAGGTTTCTGACAGCACGTTGTCCTAATGTTCATAGCCTCCTAAATCTATCTAATTAAGAGTAACTATGTATTGTTTTAATTTTGTAAATATTATTTGTGTGCCTTTAATAAATATATCCCGCAAGGTAAAAGTTGATCGGAGCAAACAAACGGTCCGCGTCCCTTCCTATTGTCTAAATCGGGCGCGGGCAGGCGGGGTATTTACGAGTATAAATGACTTGTAGCCCCCCGGACTAGACACTTACTTCTTAACACTTCGCTAGTAACAAGCTGTTACTCTCAAGTGATTACATCGACGTTACTCTGCTACGATCAACTGGAAGCCTTGCTGGACCTTACAAACCCAGTACGACTTTCATTTACTGCGAGACCTACGAGACCTTCTTGGTACAACACGATCCAGAAAAAAAAACAACTGGTGCTAGGGGCCCAAGGTGCCACAATTGGGTAGCGCCCGGTCCTGCACATTTAATGGTCCTTCGAGCCGGATCTACCAGCCAAGATGCCAGTTACGAGGTCAAGAAGCGGCGAGCAGCCAGCCGTTCATGAAGAGCAGCCTTCGCCCGCATCATCAGAAGATCACACAGCAGCACAGGACGAGACTAGTTCCGGAGAAACGGAACCCAGCCTTCGTCGACGCTCGAGTAATGAAGAAGAAGTCCTGCCACAGACCTCAGTCGCCGGTTCAGTTAGATCGTCACGCAAATCAACGCGTGTCCGTCGAGCAGCGACATATCGGGCAGAAATGGCGCGCCTTAAGCTGGAAACCTTCCAAGAAACATCCCGTTTAAAAGAGGAAGAGGCTCGTCTGAAGCTAGAAGAGAATCGTCTGAGGCTAGAAGAGGCTCGACAAGCATCCCGTCTAAAGGAGGAAGAGGGTCGTCTGAGGCTAGAAGAGTTAGCAGCCCGCGCACAGGTCGCCGAGTTGGAGTCCGACGACGAAGATTTATTTTCACACAAAGGAGAAATTCGACAGTCGTCATGTGAGAGAGTTACATTCCGGAACAATACGGATACCCAGAATCAGCCGCCAGCTGAATTGGAACCTACATCCAGAATGAAGAACGCCACAACAACAATCGACGCGACAACAAGACAAAGTTCGACGGAGCAAATCCTTGAAGCTCATTGCGATTGCATCAAACACACTGCATCAGTTACTGAAAAAACGCAGCATAACACTGGCACAGATGAGCGACCGACGACGTCGAACACAAAAATCGACTTAAAGGAGTTGGCAGAAGCAATCGTAAGCGCCGCACGTTTATTGCACCCGCAACCGCAACCACCGGCGATCCCGCGACACATCGGCGAGCTTCCACACTATGACGGATCGCATTTGGAATGGCTCGCGTTCAAAGCGGCCTACTGCGAATCGGCGGGTTTTCTCTCAAACGTCGAGAACACAGCGCGACTCCGGCGCTGTCTTAAAGGAAAAGCCAAAGAAGCGGTAGAAGGCCAACTCATCGCGAACGCGCAGGCCGACGAGATTATGAAATCTTTGGAGGATCAGTTTGGACGTACAAGTCCAATCGCGCTCGCTCAACTGAAGAAGATACGCGAGTTGCCGCAATTAACCGACGCTCCTGAAGATGTTTGCCGTTTCGCCTGCCGATTTAGAAATTGTGTGGCCACACTAAGCGCCCTTGATCGCAGACACTACCTTTTAAATCCGGAGATAGTCAAAGAAGTCGTCAACAAACTAACGCCGGTGCTCCGGTTCAGATGGAGTGACTTCTCGCAGTTACAAACTGCCGCCGAACAGGATCTAGAACAGCTCAACAAATTCATTTCGAAAGAAGCTAGCTACCAAGGAAAATTCGCCTCACCTGAGCTAACTTACAAAGAGGAAGCAGCTCAGTTAAATATGAAGAAAAACCGACGGCCGCAGCGGACATTCAGAATGGAAGAAAAGGATGAAGCTATGTCTAGTCAGGAAGCTGGGCCCAGTAAGGACAACACAGTAAGAGAAATCGTCGCGACA
This sequence comes from Tinea semifulvella, assembly GCA_910589645.1. Lineage (NCBI taxonomy): Eukaryota > Metazoa > Arthropoda > Insecta > Lepidoptera > Tineidae > Tinea > Tinea semifulvella. Next base: position 9,204,856 of record OU342586.1, read on the forward strand.
TCAGTGCAGCCAAACTCACAAAGACGCACATTTCTTAAAATTGTGCCTGTAACCATTATCGGGCCGAAAGCAAGCGTCAAAACACACGCCCTCCTGGACGACGGGTCAACAGTGACATTGGTCGATGAAACAATCGCCAAACAAATAGGAGCTCAAGGCCGCCTCGATCCGCTACACATCGAAGCGATAGCCGGAGCCAAGTTAAGCGCAAGATCTTCTCGCCGCGTATCGTTAAAACTAACGGGGCAAGACGCAAACAAAGAGTTCGGCATTCAAGCACGAACAATAAAGCAGCTTAAGATAGCGGGTCAACAAGTGACTACCTGCGATATAAAGAAGTGGAAACACTTGAATGAGATCCGCAAACACTTGAGTTGCGAAGCTGCGGCGCCAACTATATTAATAGGCCAAGATAATTGGCATCTACTCGTCGCGGAAGACATAAAAAAGGGATCCATCAAGCAGCCTGCCGCATCACTCACACCGTTGGGCTGGGTATTACACGGCTCGGATATCCGTCACTCCGGTCACCGCATTCGGACTCCCCATCGAGATCAAGATTCGACAACAGAACGAGTGTCGTCGGTTCGGTGGGTTGAGCACCTAAAGAAGTCCGAAGTGGCACCGAGCAGCGCGGATACTCCGGAGCGACGCAACAAGCGCACCACCGGCGGGAGGAAACGGCAGAAGCGCCCTGCACCTACAATGGGAAAACCACTGTTACCAGCCAGGAAAGACACGAACAAGCCATATAGCAATGATTGTCCTCCCAATCTACAATACCGGCGGGAGCCTATCGGGCGAGGACAAGGCATATGCGTCGGCGATGTGGTACAGATAATCCACCCATCCTGCCACGCCACAAATGGCCTCAAGGAAAAGTTCGTCGAGTCGTTCCTGGAAAAAATGGAATAGTTCGTGCAGCGGACGTGAAGATACATGGAAGAATCCTACGTCGTGCAACCAAGAGATTGATCGTGCTACCAACGGGAGAGCAGCCATCAGTACCAGTCGTCGCTCCACCAGAAGGTGCAGACACGGTACCGGCTCTGCACGGCGGGAGTATGTTCGCGACAGAGAGTATGTAATAGTTTCTTATATGATACATAGTTAGTAACATTGATAGGTAGGTAGGCATTCTCTAAAATTGTTTCCCTTCGACAATAGCTTCATTGGTAACGCAATTTTTAAAGCTTTATGAGTTAACTTCTTTAACTAATTGCCTAATATTAAGTTCCTCTAATAATTGTAAAGCCGCTATTCGGTATTGTTCCACAGGACTCCGTTAGGTTCGGTTACGGAACTTTCTAGCAAATGAAGCTTTGTCTCTTAAGCAATTGTACAACCCGGATCTTATTTTATTTTATTGTTTATTGCACTATGTCTATTGTACAAAATGCAGGACGATCTGTTAACCAATTATACTAAAACAGTTTATATTCGTCCCTGCAATAATCGTTATGCAGCCTATTGATATTTTTCTCGAAGTTTCTGTTGCCAGCTGCCCAGAACGTGGGAGCCTAAATATCCACGTTTCAACTCACGTGGCATATACTGATTTTTAGCAGGCAGAACATACCAGAATTACATAGTGAATCTGTCAAATAAAATAGGTATCAGCGATGATGTAACCACGATTTGATTTGTATAAAGTTAGATTGTAATTATTTGGTAGATAGTATATTGTATCTAGGCTAGCTCTTAAAACTTAGGTCATAGTTTAAACATATTAGGATTACGGAAAGGGAAATAGTTTTAGGGGACTTTATAGCAGCCAGGACTGATGGAAGGAAGTTAGACGTTGTGACACATATGTTATAGAATTGTAGGACACCTAAGTTGTTAGTTCCTAGTTGAATGTAGTATAATAATATTACGATAATCTTTATGTAGTGTCCTGTGTAGGTATGACAAAGCTAACACAGTTGAAATATTTATAGAATAAGGATTGAATAGTTCGATTTAGGTAACCTTAGGTCTTAATTGATTGTCTACAACTATGATATCGTCGCCTAGTTCTACGACAATACATTGTCGTATTGATCATAGCTTCCTGGCCTGGCCAGCTAACCTTAAGTTTATGTAGAGATATTCTAGGTCATAAGTTTTGCCTACTAGGCTATAGCATCATTTAGGTTTCTGACAGCACGTTGTCCTAATGTTCATAGCCTCCTAAATCTATCTAATTAAGAGTAACTATGTATTGTTTTAATTTTGTAAATATTATTTGTGTGCCTTTAATAAATATATCCCGCAAGGTAAAAGTTGATCGGAGCAAACAAACGGTCCGCGTCCCTTCCTATTGTCTAAATCGGGCGCGGGCAGGCGGGGTATTTACGAGTATAAATGACTTGTAGCCCCCCGGACTAGACACTTACTTCTTAACACTTCGCTAGTAACAAGCTGTTACTCTCAAGTGATTACATCGACGTTACTCTGCTACGATCAACTGGAAGCCTTGCTGGACCTTACAAACCCAGTACGACTTTCATTTACTGCGAGACCTACGAGACCTTCTTGGTACCACACGATCCAGAAAAAAAAACAACTGGTGCTAGGGGCCCAAGGTGCCACAATTGGGTAGCGCCCGGTCCTGCACAACTTGACATTAGAGCCTCGCCAACCCGTCCCATCTCTATATAAGGCCCATCTCTAACAGTGGAGGTCTTCCAGTACCTAAATCTTGTTTCAAGCGGTGTTATTTTTATGTATAAATATCACCTGGCAAGTTTCCAATATTAGTTCTCCTTCAAAGTAAAAATTGGCATTTAACATCATTGCAAATGGCACATACTTTCAACGCCAACAACAAATAGGTGGTAGGCGGACTGATGGTGGTAATTTTCCCGGTCTGCCAGGGCGGTGAAGTAGCCACCGTTCGTGCCGATAAGCCCAGTTAAATGTATCCACACGTTTCAGGAACAGGATCGAATTGCCATCATGCCTAGTCAAGCCTATCCATAGTGATGGGGACTGATGTCAGTCATAAGTGTCTGATTCCAGTTACACTAACAGGTTGGCAAAAGGTCACAGTCGTGCTAGTATAAACAATAGGTCTAGGACTCTGTGATGCAGATGTTCCATGTGTCAATGTTTAAATTATAGTGTATTAAGTATGCGTGAGAAAGTAGCACGTTTGTTTGTTCCACACGCTACATTTAGTAGAGGCGTGCGCGTCGTCTTACACAATCTTTGCCGTACACACGGCATAGAAGTAGAAAACCAATTGTAAAATCAAATATTTAGTTTCACATTTCATTTCCTCTATTTTCCAGCTACTTAATATAAGTGGTTGGATTGGAAATCTTCTCATTGGTGGTTACTGGTTCCTGAAATAGGATATCGAATGTATTAATAATTCAGAATACATGTGCCACTCCGACGGCAACCTCACTGCCACCGCACTGACCGGAAATACAGATTTATACCCGTCAGAGAAGTTCAAGCACTAATTTATCAAAGGCATCATAACGACCGCAATATTAAATATGCACATTTTTATTATTGCTTTTAAAGATAGATTTTACACTAATATACCTTAAAAACGATATCATGCCTCAAAACTAAGCTGTTTTTATACAAAAAATAGTTAATATTTTGCTAATTATGAATACATCCACGGCCACTATCACGCCATATCTGTGACGTCACAAATTATCAAACAAGTGTGTGGTGTGTTGGTTTATTGTTTAAAATTAATATTGTAACGATCAAGCGAACCTTCCGAATTTCCCTTGAAGGGAAATATTTTGAAATTCTTCCGTAATTATTAATTAATTAGAATATAAAAACGCGAATAAATGTTTGAAGATTTGTTTATTTTGTGCGCTGTGACGTCACAATATTTTTGCCGAGAGCAAAGCGTTTTTGTACACCATATTTTCATCATTCATCACCTGTAATGGTTAGAACACGAAGTGCTAGACCTCCACTGCTACAGAACATATATCTAGAGAATTTGACACGGCGACGACGGTCTGACGTCAATTTTAATGACAATTGATTAACTAGTCCACAAGTTGGTATTAGTGAAACTGGGAACGAAAATGGTGGTATGGCAATACTCTGACAAATGTACGTCAGTATTGTGTTTTTCTCATTCGTACCGGGTATGGTAACTAAAACCAATTGCTACCATTTTTTAATTGTTCACCGTACTAAGGAAAGAAGTATGTAATAATAATAAATAGTTATTTTAAAATATATACAAGTTAGTTGTGTAGACCGCACGATTTGTCAATTCCGCCTTGCCCTCAACTCTCTCTCTCTCTCGACTCTGCTGCAAGACCACTTTCATTACATAGTGTCAACTAGCTGTCTCTTATAAGACCAGGGCAACTTTAGTATAGGGGACAGAGGTCTTCTACTAAATTAAGCATGTACAAAACTGTAATATTTGTTTTTATTAATATGTATATTTTCTTTTGTGTCAATAAACTATTATTATTATTAATAATAATAAAATAAAGTTTATATATGTGAGTCTGTATTGATTCAGTATGTAATTGAATATTATAGGCTACATTAGCGCAGGCGGGTAACAACGGCAACCCCAACATCAATGTTTAAGCAGGAACATGGAGACGTACTGTAAATGTTTGTCTTTTGCACCGCGACTCATAATACCTAGAGGGCTGTTTGCATTTCACTATAGAATTTGGTATAACCTTGTTAACGCAGCCCCATACCTTCTCCCTTCTCTTGATATCCGTCGCCGCCGTTTACAAATTGTAAAACTTTTATAGACATATATTTGAAAGTAGAGGCATTACTAATAATACCATTTATTGTAGAGACTCGCTGGCCCTAAAATGTAAGTTCACAAATAAGTTATAGACGAATCATCACATTCTCACCGTTGTTTGTTAAATAATAATTATATTCACACGCATTTTTTCTGCAAAATAGAAAAAAAGGGTGCTGCCGTTTTCCGGCGCGGTACATCGTTGACATGCGTCTCCTTCGCACTGTCGTCAATCGTTAATAGCGATGCGAGACGACAATAGTTGACTTTTGACCTAAAAAGGTTAGTTCGTACCCCCACATATACACATATACACTTTTCTTACGTACATTTGGCATATATTTACAACTCCACCGTTCCCGTGCCTTAGAGATCACGTTAAGTCGGTTCCACTAATACCAACTTGTAGGATCATTAATATATTGTAATTTAAATTTCACATCACACCCTCGCCAACCCATCTGGCCAGCGTGGCGAGGGTAGGCCAAATTCTCCAGTAATTTTCTGAAGGCCCATGTCCATCATTGGTGATCTAGGACTCTATGTTCTAGTAGCTATGATGATAGTAGGATATTCTGTAATAGACGGTAAAAGATTTACTAAAGTAAGTAACAAAAAACGATGAATTTTAAGGAAGTCATAAAGTAATACGTCTACGAAAACGTCCCTTGCTCTCGTTTTAATTGAAGAATCTTGTAGGTATCGAACGTGAGTTGTCGTTTAAGGTTGCTAAGCCTTATATAGTAGGTATGTAAATAGATTTCATGAAGGACGAAAAAGGATAATATATTTTTATAACAAAGTAGGCGTATTTTTGGCACGTACAGACGAAAGCCTTAATATACCTGAAATGGAAAAATATCGCGTGTACAACAAAAGATTATAAACGAATAAGCAATATAAAACTGATGATGCCAAAAGTTTCATAAATCTTAAGTTTGTTTGCTAAATTTGACATAGTTATAACATTATCTACTAATATATGTATATTGTACATAATGTGCATTATGCGTAAGATATATTCATATTGTTCGTATTTAATTAATACCTACAGAAGAAACATCTATTTTCTTGAGGCAACATTTTTTTGCCTGATCCCGAAACGTGTAGATACACTTTACTAGGTTTATCGGCACGAACGGTGGATACTTCCCTACCCCAGCAGACTGGAAAAATTACCACCATCAGTCCACCTACCACCTATTCGTTGTTCTCGTTGAAAGTATCTGCCATCTTTAATGATGTAAATTTTCTACTTTCGAGGAGAACTAATATTGTAAGCCTGCCATGGTTATTTTTATTCCGTAGGGATTTCCGTCATGTCCAGTCAGGCCGGCATAGTGTTAGAGACTGATGTCAGTCATGAGTTGCTAACATTTATGGAACTTACGTACCACTTACCATAAGGTCACATGTCGTGCTCGTATAAACAAAAATAAAATAGACAGATACGTTGATATAATGTATATATATAGTATACTCACCCTATCCTGGACCAAATCTAGCTCACCCTTCTGCAGCCTAAAAATCTCAAAATAACAATTACCCTTTCAATTCTAAATAAAATCCAAGTTATAAAATTCAAAAAGGGTAAGTCTTGAAGACGGGTTAGATTCAATCCAAATACGCTCCAGGCCGTAACATAATGGCGTAGACGGACCCTTATTTTCTCAGTCAATACAAATATTGAAAAATCATTAGGCGTGTTATACGAGCGCTGGTGGCTCAGTTGTAAGAATACTTTCCATAAAATCCTACGAAGGTCGGTTCGAATCCCTCAGTATGTACCAATGAGATATACACTTTTTATACGTACATTTGTCATAGCTTAACAACACCACTGTCACCGTTACGCCGTGTGTAACCGACTAATAACAACAAGTGGAATCGTTAATAAAATGTCATTGTAAAATTTACATCGAACCCTCGCCACCTGTCTGGCCAGCGTGGCGAGTGTAGGTCAAATTGTCCAGAAATTTCTGGTAGGTCCATCTCCATCGGGGGGTCTGTTCTAGGGGCTGTGATTATGATGATGAAGAACTTCTTGATTGAAGAAGCCATTTTTTTGTCATTTTCGACATATGGTTTCTTAGAAAAAGTTGTTTGTTTCTATCAATAGAATAACATATTAGTCTAAAGTAAGAGCATACAAAGTCACCCTGTATATATCGGAATGGGAAAAAAAAACACATTTGGAGCGTGCGACAGGTGTAAGAGTCTCCAAATTTATATGTACGCGTACAGATAGTGGCGTATATGTGACCCTGCGCACACCTGATGGTAAGTGACACAACTTTGGTTCGCAAGGTCTATGAGTGTTAGGAACTGGAATCAGACACTTATTTTTATTTTATTTATTTAAAAACTTTATTGCACAATAGTACAAAAGGCGAAGCTTAATGCCGTTAGGCATTCTCTGACAGTCAACCTTTGGGACAAGAGAGAGATCAAAAAATAATCTAGGAGTAGGTGCAAAAATAATTACATAAAGAGAATGACGTAACCTAATATATAATACATATATGAAATACATATTATAAATATATATATACTGATAAACATACACATTATTACATACATAATATGATAAATATATAAATAACTACTACACAGTAAAAACCATAACACATGACTGTCATCATTCCCTAACACTATACCGGCTTGACTAGATGCTTTTTCACACTTTGCTTAAAACTTAACTTAACTTACCGGAAGAGCACAATAAAATTATTAATCAAACCATCTTTATCGTCCGATAGATGTATGAGTCCCCAAACTAATACGTACGCGTAGGGATGGTGACTACTGTATAAATATATACCTTAGCTAACACTGGAATTTAAACCAGAAAACTCGCCTTCTAGGTGGAAATATAAACTTGAATATATTTCAAGTTTAAAATGGCCAAGGAATTTAATATTTTGTATACTGGAATGAATAAAAAGTTATAAAAATACTTGTGATGAACGTGGCGCGTGGTGGCATCTCATAAAGTTTCATTAAAATGCGCTGGTGTTGAAATTTACATAAATTTATTTTGCTTGTTTTCCAAAATTGTAAGCATAATGAACCACCGTTCACCGCTACACTCACCAATAAAATAGATTAAAAGACTAAAAATCAATTAAATCCATTTATCTTTATTTATTGTATCGGTACAGGACGTTAACAATGGGTGAAATGGCCTGCCACGCCGTTGATCAGGTGAAGGCGGCCCGACCCATGTTACGTCCTGTTATGAATTTCAGCTTGCCGCTCAGGTTGAAGGTCCGGATCTACAAGATCTTCATATGTTCCCGTCTTACTTACGCTGCGCCAGACTAGCACCACCTTCTGTTGAGGACTGAATAGGGACAAGATCCAAAGTCAGCAGAACATATCGCTCAGAGTGGTCTCCCGAGCATCGTGGTTCGTGCGTAATTCCGCTATAGCCCGCGATCTGGAAATGCTTATACTATTGAGGAGTTTGTCGTCGACCTGACCAGACGTATGTTCTATCGGGCCAACAACGGACACTTCAGGCATCTCCAGAATATCGCTCCGTCTTTCGCTCGGCCCCCCAAGGAGAGCTGAAGTAGTCGAACCTAGACCCCCTGGGTTCGTGAGCCACACGGTCGCTGTTACACCAGTAACGACGCCCAGCACCAAAAGTGCATGAATTACGAGCGGGTGGTTACCCACTGAGATCTTGCCGGGAAAAACGGGGGGATCCCTATCCTCAACCCATTAGCCTTCCAGGCCAGTAGCTCTAGCATCGAATACTGATCCAATCAAGTAAAAAAATATATCATATATTCGAACTGCCTATTTGTAGTTCCATTACGACTCACCTCGTGAGGCTGTCTACAATCGAATACTTCATGTTCTCGATTCGAACTCGATTTGATAACGGAGTTTGTAAGAGCTACAGTTTCATTGCACTTTACCAGGTTGGTATAAAATTTTACCATTACGTTCCAGTATTCAAAATATTTGCCATCATCTAAGAATTACTACGCGCTCTAGCACCTTTGGAAGTCTTCTTCTTAGAATAAACGTTCAAACGTGACAAAGATTATTTGTCATTTTGAAACGTAACTAAATAAGAGGGTGTTGCATCCGTCTCACTCGCACAATCCAATATTTTGAAATATTTTTCTAGTATGATTGTAGTATTCTTTTGAGAAATAAAGTCTATTAACTTTCTAGGAAATAAAATTACTGACATTTTGGACATATTTTCACTTACTTCATTTTAGACAGAGAAAAATATGAAAAACATAACGATTTTTTTCTATTTACTAAAACAAATATATTATTAATATAGAAGAGAGAAGACAAATTTCTAAGCATTCCATGGATTCACCGTGCGGGTGCCGGGTCCATCGTGTGTGGGTAAGAGATGAGAAGAATGGTGTCTCGGGCTTGCGACGGACAATAGGCTGGTTTAAGAAAAGGAGGCCTCCTTTTTTTTTTTTATTGCGCGATAATACGCTCACCATCCACCATTCTACTTCTCTCCCTACCCAACCAAATACTGTATGATACCATTAATGCCGTCTTGGAAGCTCGTTCCATAAATGTATTGACGGCAGACCTGCTTAGGTCCAATTCTTATATCTTCAAAATGTCCGAAATTTTATTCCCTAGTAAGTTGAAAATATTGGATTGTGCGAGCGAGAGGGGTGCAATAGCGTTAAACCCTGATGACGGACTATATTTTATTATTTTAAACACAACAAAGGTAGTGTTCCACTCGTAGTTTGCAGCATAAAGACATTAGCGTCAAATATAATACAAGTATTGCTCGCAAAAACTAGTTGAGCAATGCCTTTTGAAATAATATAATACAATTTGTGTATTTTAAATCTATTTATTATTTTGTTACTATGTACATGAAATACTACATTTTTCGTACAAACATAGATAACTTCTAAATTCATCAAAGTTATACATTAAATTACAACCATTAGTTTGTTATTTCAACAATACCAATAAAATAAACAAGTAAATCTAATACGTTATATTGAAAAATAATAACAATAAAAAAATGAAAAATAAATAACATTTTACAAAAAATTGGTAAAAATAGGTGTTAAAAACAGATTGGAAATACTCTTACAGGGGTCGGTGGGCACGATTAAACGCGTTAATGTAGCGTCATGATAAGTATAGTTTTTTTCGGAATATACTGCGCTACGATAACGTTACATTAACGAGCTAAAAAGGCAACGATAATTAACCAAAACTTAATTGGCTAAATGTCAATTAGGTATGCATTTTTTTGTGTTTGGCAATATTTACGACCGCTTGCAGAAATGATGATTGAAATCAATGATCAATTTATTGATATACACCACATGATTGGTAGTTAGCTTGTCACTTTGGACGTGTCTAATAGGCATGCGTTAAACATGTCAAAAGATAATCAGCCTTTCTGCTACCAGCCGATTGTAATTTGTTCTTAAAGTTATTTCTAACGACAGCCGTATGAGCTGACACTCGCATCGGTCGTCACTTCTCTTGTGTGGTTGCGCAATTAATTTGTCACGTGTCAATTTACAGGCAAGTATGTTTTGTTTTTAAATCTTATATTGTACAGAATATACATCAGTCCTAATCTCGTAATGTATTTATAATATTTGTTCATTACAGTGAACGTCAATATCGCCCAAACACGTCGGATATATTGCGGGAAAGCCGCAAAAAATAAACTGCAATATATGCCCCATTATAAGGGGTGACTTTGTATGGCCTTACGGTAGACTAATATGTGATTCTATTGATAGAAAAAACAACTTTTCCTAAAAAAGCATGTCCGATTTTCCGACATATGAAAAGTTGTTTGTTTCTATTAATAGAATAACATATTAGTCTAACGTAAGATCATACAAAATCACACAGTATATTTGTGTCAAATATATAGTTTTTTACAATTATTCACATTGTAGCATATTATAAAACAAAACAACACCCCTTTTGACTAACAATATCCCCAGTAAATTAATTTACAAAACAAAAAAACTTGGACTTGACATGTCCGTGCAAAAGGCGGGAATTCACGACTCAGGCGAGTGTGAGCGTGTGCGGTTTATGTAGAGCGCAATCACTTGGGATTAGGGACACGGTATCGAATCAAATGTATCGATATTATACTTTATTTATTCATAAGTAGTATCGAATACAAAGTATCGAATACACATTTTGGGCCATTAAATACTTAGTTTAATCCTTAGTTAAAACAATGCATAAAAACGAACTTTATATTGTACATAAGCAAACCAAACATTAAAAGAATAACTAAGTAACGACAATACATTTTGGCACTATTACTTAGAAGTAATTTGTGCGGAATCTATTAATTAATTATCATCTATACGAGTATTTAAAAGGTAGGGAAGACTTTATCAGCTTTTAATGTGATTTGGCAATATTATTATACAAATAAATACAAATTGCTATTATAAATCTGAGTACATACACGTCAAATGTTCATTAATATAAACTTTACTATAATTATAGACCAAAATAAAGCGGCAGTAGTTATTAAAGTAATTTAAACTGTTTTGCTTACGACTCTCTCGCACAATCCAATATTTTTCAAATCAGAGTGTATTTTTGAGAAAAGTAGTCTATCAACTTTCTAGAAAATAAAATTACAGACATATTGGACTTATTTTTACTATCATATTCTAATTATAGATAAATAGCAATAACATTTATGACGATTTTCCTCTATTTTACTAAAATAAGTAGGTATATAAATATTTCCAGACAGGTCACATAGCGCCATCTAGTTTCCGTGGTAAGCTACGAGGCTTGTGTTACGGAAACTAAATGGTTAATAAACTACATATTATATTTATTTATTTTGTAAATATATACATATTATACATATAAACACCCAGACCGAGACAAATTATACAATGTACAACTTGCCCCCGGTGGGAATCGAACGTACGACCTCCCGCGTTCACGGCAACGTTTGTTACCACTAGACCACGGAGGCGGTATGATTAATATATCTCCAAAATCTCTGTAATTTTATTCCTTAATAAGTTGATAGACTACGTTTCTCAACCGACTTAAAAAAACTTTTAGAATATTCGATTGTGCGAATGAGAGGGATGCTATAAAGTGAAACCCCCGTAAGCGCAAACGTTAGGCTATCAAAATATTGGATTAGCCGGGCTTACGTCAAAACTACAAAACACGAACATCAACTAATACATTACTTTGTATGGTCTTACGTTAGACTAATATGTGATTCTATTGATAGAAACAATCAATATTTCCTAAGAACCATATATAGCACCCAGTATAGCAGTTGACATTGACAGTATTCATGCGTTAAATAATTCCTTCATATAACGTTTGCGCGAAAAAAAACTGAATATGTAACTTTGCTCTTAATGCAATTTATTGGTTACCAATGTTACTAAGTAAGGCTTGGTTTACACTGCAATACATTGTATATGCCCAAAAATTGTACACATACTCGTATATTTGTGGTGTAAGGAAAAAGGAGATGATTCGAAAAAAAATAAAAATTAGATTTTTGCACCTATTGGTTCAAAACATTCATATGCGTCAATGCAATAAGGAGGTGAGTCTATGAACTGTGCAGTTTATTTTACACCCCTACGTACATAGGGGGCTAGTCGTAACATTAAAATGTATAAATATTTAAAAAGAGTTCAATCGAGTTATTTCAGTATCGCGCTTTTACCGCCAATAGTTCAGTTATGCATAGTGAGATGAGTCGACTCGTACCTAAAGTATACGACTAATGAAATTGAACATTACGTAAATTACAATTTTCTAATTATAAAATTGAGATGTTTTCTTAATTTGGCTCTAGTGAAAAGTTCAAGTTTTGTACTTATCCCCTTTTTCCTTGACACCACAGATATATACGCCACTGAGATTTAACCTGCTAAGTATTTACGATGTATAGCCGTATGAACCTTATTACTTCGCTTGTAAACAAGCTTAAGTTCGTTAGCGAGAATAAACTGTATTGTAAACGATCCTTTATATTGGTCTATTACTATGATAAAGTAAGCTTAAATATTTAATGATTAGGTATGCTATCATCACTCCAAACTCTATCATTGATGTCTCTACAATTTACACAAAAATATGTCTAAAATATGTACAATAATGCAACTGAACTAAACGACACGTAACTATTTACATTTAAAAAATCACAATATCGAAACAATTAGAGTTTTCGCTCAGTCATTCCATTTGTACTCAGTTCATAGAAAAATATGTAGTTCCATTAATATATCACAAAACACTCACAATCTTGTGTAAGTAGCAGCCGACCATATTGCACTGAAAATAAAAAAGACAAAAAATATAAGAAATATTTCGAGACACTTATACCCGTATTTTAAAACGTTTCCTTAACACCTGGTCCCCACTTGACCATTCCTTCCGACCTCTCCAAACCTCAAAAGCATAAATGTTACCATTTTAAATATTTCCGGTTAAATAAGTTTTTTTTCTGGCAACATTAAAGATTGCGTTTTCGTATTCTTAATATTAATTTGTCAGAATATCTACATCGTTTAAAACTTTTGACATCTTTCATATTACGAATATTTTTGTGTCACGAAATTGTATTTAAATGAATTAGACAATTTGTTTCATTTTAAAATATTAATAAGACAATAAGAAATACAAGTTTAAATAATATAAATATTAGTTGAAAATAACATAAACACACTTCAAGGAGGTTTTAAAGTACGTCGCGATGTAACTTGAGTTAGAAAGCTCTATTCGAGCGTAGTGACATGCCGAAGCGTCCTATTTGACAGTTGGAAGGAATGATTGAGTGGATAAGCCGTTGAGGAAACGTCTAAGGATGAAGAAAAACGGGTATTAGCAATCTAAGTGCCCACAGACAGCATACCATGTCAAGATACTTTTAATTGCTTAATCGTCATTTTATTTTAATAATCAATATAACTTTATTTTAGATATTTGTTCGCTACGGCCAAATCTTACGATTCATCAGCTAAAAGTATTTTGAGATGCCATCTCGTCAGTAAGCGCCTAACATGTAATGTAACTGAATATAGTAAATAAGAGAATATTGAGGCAAGTTATAGCAAATTTTCCGAGAAACATAACAGAAACTCGAGGCCCACAAGAGACAGATCGGTGTCTATTCAAAGTGATTGATTGATCATAAAAGGATAAAAATCCCTCGACGAAGTGCAACATTACAAGATTGCAAAGAAACAAGTTTCGAAAAGCTTTAGAACAAAATACACCATTCGCTATTGTGCTTAGCTTTGCTGGTTGTTATATGATTGATTTACAAATGAATGTACCAAAGTTAGATGTATACAAATATATATACGGTTGAATTTTTCAAGTGGGCCTTAAGGCCAAATCCTAAACTACAGAGAAGAAACATTTTCCTAGCGGAGAAGCAAACCGGTAGATTTTCAAAATTAAAACTTACTCTATTTTATTGCAATATTTGATAATGTCGCTTATAAGGTTTAATTGGTTTAAAGTAAGTTTTTTTTTTAAGTATTTTTTTTTTTTCATAATTAGCTGGTTCGAATTTCAACTGTTTTTTTTATAAATCTAATTTGCAGTTTAAGTTTTTTATCAACCTTCGAGCATTTTTCGGTATTCTGTCTAGTTTAGGATTTGGCTTTGAATGCTCACGTGAAAAATTTATTCCCGTCTGGCCAGCGTGGCGAGTGAAGGCCAAATTCTTCAGAAATTTCTGGAAAGTCCGTCTCCAACAGTGGAGGTCAACGACTTTGTGTTCTAGTGACTGTGATGATATGCCTCTTTATCCTTATTTACCAAATATTTAATATAACCGATAATATAAGGAAAACTGTTATAAACTTATGTTATACTTACATTAATGCTACGTCAAAAGAGAATCATATTCAAACGGCACCGGGTCAGCCGCCCGCAGGTGTCACCACAAGACCCCCCCAGATATATTGGATACCTCTATTTGGTCTGCCGCCTCGCCGCTCTCCGACGGATTGCGCCTCCTTCGGTATCGCAAACGGAAGCTCGCCCACAGTATTAGTGATATTATAATTAATAGGGAAACAGACACCGATGCTATGTACTGGGCATAATTCGACGAAGTGGCATGGTATGATGAGAATTCTGTTTGAACCATTGAATGCACTGTGTGGGCTTCTGTTGCGTTAATACTGTTGATTAAATATTGGGTCAGATTATGCGTGCTACTGTTATGAAGCGATTTAGTAATGTTCACAGGAGTATTGAGGCGTTTCCCAGTTTTGTTCTTTCTCACTTCAATCCAGAATTTATTTGGATCACCATAATTTAATTGATTATACCTTATTTCGTTATCAGAATCTCCATGTAGCCCTGGGCTATCAAACCCGTTTTGGTCGCTTAACAGCGCATTTTGATCCAGAATATTAACCACATCTGCCTTGGTTAACTGTAATTCTTGAATTGATTGTGACTGTCGTTTATTATTTATGTATTTATTCTTGTGAATTGTAGCGTTCGGTATGTTGTTTTCTCCAATATATGGAAATGTGTTGTTCTTATTCTTTGAATTGTCTTCGACTGCGGTTTTATTTACGAGTTTCTTAAACGATGCATGATCAGTTTTATTATTAACATAGCCATAGTATCTTAACAGTAGTTTATTGATCATTTCGGTACTGTATAGATTAACAGGTGGTAAACTTTCATTTATTGTAAATGTTTCCGAAAATGTACAATTATACTTGGCGTCATCCTCTTTGTTCTCTGATGTAGAATAGTAACATGATTCATTTGACAAACTTTTGTTCCATGTCATCCATTCTCTTAGCCATAATTGGGCGCTACAGTTTATGCCGTTACCATGTAATCGTAAAGTCTTTAACTCTACTAAAGAAAATAGTAAATCCTTCCGAATTTCCGAGAGATTATTCATTCTTAAATCTAGATATTGCAAGTGAGAGAGCGCCGTCAAGGCTGCCACGTCTGCCAATAACTGTCTAGCCAAACTTGGACTTGACTGTAAATGGAGCATTTGAATACTTTCTGGAGATGAAACGGGGAAATTTCCATCACTCTCTATTACAGAAACGTTTACGAAGCACAGTCGGAGATCCTTCAACGACCGCGGTCCATCAAAAGTACTTGGTGACAGGCTTTGTATAGGGTTGTTGGAGAGATCTAACATTTCCAAAGATAATAAATCTTGAAATACATCGGGATCAATATATCTAATTTGATTGTTTTGCAGTAATAGGATTCTCAAGTTAGGCATGTTTCGTAGATCATTTTTGGTCAAGTTTTTTATCAAATTATTGTTGATCGATAAATATTTTAATTCATCAGGTAATGTTTTTGGAACATTCGTCAAAATATTTTTGTTAATATTTAAAAATAATAACATTTCCAGTCGTCCTAAAGAATCGTCCTCGACAGTAACAATTTTATTGTCAGAAAAGTCAAGAGATTGTAACAAAGGATAGGTGTCGAGATCTCCGCGTCTGATTGCCGGTATCTTGTTTCCTACCAAGGAAAGGAATCTTACGGAATGTGTGAAAGCTTCCGGAACTTGATACAATCCTGTTCTGGATGCATCTATCTGCTGGAGCCTCCGTCCGGTACCGACCAGCAGCTGAGTGTCGAGCTGAGTAATACCCAAGTGGGGATTGTCTGCAAGTAATAATCGTGCCAGGTTTGGCAATAATTGCAAAGCTCCAGGCGCAACTTTTATTAAATTATTGTGAGATATATCCAAATGCTGCAACAGCCAGTTGTTAAAATATTTTTTATCTATAAATTGTATGTAATTTCGACTTAAATTCAAATGTTGTAAACTTTTCAATGGTACAAAGACATTTGGTACCTCTTGTAACAAATTCTCAGAAAGATCAAGAAATTCCAACTTCGTTAATCCAGTAAAACTGCCTTCAGATATATTTATAATTTTGTTTTTATTAATAGATAATTTTACCAAATTTGTAAAGTTATTAAATAATCCACTGTTTATATACTCCAATTTATTCATAGACAAAGTAATGACTTTCAAATTTCTAGGCCTTACGTGAATTTTAATTTTTCGTATACTGTTGTTTTGAATATTTATTGCCAGCGGTTCTAGTAATGGCAAATTTACATCAAAACTAGTAACGTTACAGGTTGCCACTAGGGAAACTTCGTTTAACGTTTCATTTGAATAGGTTTGTAATAATGTTTGATTACTAGTTTCCGTACATACGATTATAGGCCGTAATATAGAACCTGTTACTTTTGCTAAAGTTATATTGTAAAAACAACCTTCACAAGAACTCGAATTGGTTTTACATAGACTTGTGTCCGTACATGTGAAATTCATACTCTGTATATGTAACAACCAACTTAAAACAAAAATTAAAGGCTTTATGCAAATAGCCATTTTCTTGTAAATAAGTAAGTCGTGTCTAATCCAGAGACCTTTTCGTTATATCGTAATGTACATATTCCCATACACAATGTCGAGTCTGCAAACGAGTTTTATTCATGTTCTGCATCTTGTATTCTGACATCACACAGACACTTCAATCCGGCGGAACTGCGACCGCTTTGCTGTCACTCATGCTCGTTAACTGCTCACCTGTCTCATTAATAAGTCTGTTCACTCACTTTAAACCATATTCCACAAATGTCCGCGTCGAAGCACAGGCTCGTAGCCTCATGCCAATCGTAAAGGCGGACCAAAGGTTGCTGTGTTTATATTAAACAGTTCGATGTATCGGGAGTCGAGTACGAGAAGACGGTGACGCGGGTGGCACGGCAGTGGCGGCGCCCGGGTGTCTGGTCGTCGACTGTAGTGAGAGCCGCGAGCCTGAGTCTTGGCGCCGGCGCGTCACGGGCACCCCCGTTACATCCCTCTCGCCTTCCAACCTCATTTTTATATAGTCAACTGACTTCCACACCGCCACGCCACTATTTATGTCATACTCTGCGCTCCCTAATACTTATTTCGAAGACGCAATCATTTGTAAATGTAAACGTATTTTTGGACGCTTTCGCTGAGATTGCTCCCCGCAAAGCCTTTTCTGCTGCAGTATATGATTTTAATGCTAGTTTTTATTGCTGATTTATGATCTAACTAAATCATAGATACATCGACAGTAAAAAAACTGTCAACTTAATATTTTTATATAATAAATCATTTAATTATAGATATTTTAACTATTAAAACTAACAATTTTTATTTCTTTATTGTGGTAAAGTTAGTTGACAAAGAGTAAGATAATATGAATATAAAGTTAACCGAGTAAATCAACCCCAGTACATCAAGTAAAAGGCTCGAGCGAACGGAAAGTTACCTTTTTATTCTACCCTTTATTCTGTCCGGGCGCATCTTTACGCGTTCAGCTAGCGTTTTCCTGAATCGGTCCCACATGGCTTTCCGAAGGGTCTCCTTATTGCTCTTCTCAATTTGGGTTATTTGGCCATCTTTGTGCCTTTCCAATAAGATTCATATTATTAAATTTTCGTATATCAATCGATAAATTTGTAGGTTTAATATTACTTGGAGCATCTCAATCATGATAACAAATGATTTAAGTACCTCTTCCTTTTTACATTGAACTTTAAATTGAAGTTTTTGTAACTAACGTAAATAAAAGTATTATCGCTACTGCAACGGCTTGCTACAGTGACAACACGCTTTATAAAGTAGCTGTTTTACTTATCGACGTCGTGCGTACCTGTCAGACAGAAGAAAGTACGAGTAATAATATATTCTGTGATACCAAAAAAAAAAATGTCCCTATGCTTTCTTTAATACCTACCCTTTTGCGTATTTCGTCATTACGTATGCGGTCCGTCAAAGTGACGCCGCATATCTGACGTTAATCTAATCCTAACTCTACTCTCATGCGTATTCTAACATTTCGCTTCCATACATAAGTGAAGTGAAATTTGATTTTGTCATATATTTAATGACACTCGCATGATTAAGACAAATCGATTAACTTGATAATCATCAAAATCGGCCACGCGTTTGACCTCCAGTGTGCCACAAAGAAACAAACATACATATATACATAGGCTGATAAATATATATGACTTATTTGCGTCGCGTAGTCGGGTAAAAACAGACGCGGTACTTCTCAACCACTAGGCCACGAAGTCAAACAATTCAATTCAATTCAATTATTCACCATAAGATACATAACGTACACTTGGTTTTGTCAGTTATACAATTAACAGTTTACATATCATGGAAAGATAGCAAAAGATCGACCATTAGCGCAAAGAACAGCCATCGTCATTACCAAATTAAAACTATGTAAATTATACACTCCCTAAATGTAGATGCTGCTGTAAAAGAGCGTTGTCAGTTACTATACTACTTAAACCTACGTTATTAAATTAGATGTCAGTAAATGTCACAATATATATTAATAAATATTACATTATGTAAACAAGGGAATACTTAAACCTACGTTATTAAATTAGATGTCAGTAAATGTCACAATATATATCAATAAATATTACATTATGTAAACAAGGGAAGGTGTTAGTGTCCACTCAACATTTCCTTCCAGCGGTCAAACGAAAATTAAGTTTATGTAATAGTTATGAAGTTAAAAATAGAGCCTAATTGGTACATATATTAGATAAGTTATAACCATACTATGTTATGTGTGTGATAATATATGTACTGCTGTGTGTACTATATAAATAAATAAATAAATAATATTTGAAAGCATGAAACTACCAAAAGAAAAAGTAACTACTTTTTGTCACCATTAGTGTCGTGTCTCGCAGTATTATTCTCTAGAGCGAAATAATCCTAATAAAAGTTCGGCGTTCAGTCCACTTTGTGACAACTCTGCTTCTAAATTTTATCTGAGCTTCTTTCCAGACTGCCTGCTGGTCTAGCGGGTAAGACCGTACATTTAAGGACATAAGTACTGAACTCGATTGCTGATACAGAACACAAAAATATATCAATTTATTTGTGATATTAGTCGAAACTGGAAACATCAGAGATATCGACGGCTTTGATGTGAAACAAGTAAGACGACTCTATAATATAGAGCTTTGCAAAAAAATCCTAATCTAGTTTGTGTATTTTCAATATAATTATGATTACAGTTCTCTTTATATTATTTCGGTCTTTATTGCTTTACAAGATTGGCACTTCTTAGAATGGGCGTATAGTAAAGTTGGCTAAATAATAGATCTCATTCTTAGAAAAGCGTGATTTCTAAGCAATTGCTTACGGTCGTGATGATACTTTGCTTTTTTCTTTCAAGCGTTATTCGCAATCAGCTAAAAATGGTCCCCTTCACAATAGTTAGTAATTCCTCATAAAGTTAGCATCTGAAAGTTTCTAAAATATTCCACAATTTGCAAAAAAAAAAGTTTTTATTTATTGCTATGTTATATAAAAGTAACAAGTTTCTTTTCTAAGATTAAATGTGATTAAGTTAAAATTATTTATTAATTCAAGTTGAAAATCAAATTTATGTTTTTTGTTTGTTCTGTGATGATTTCTTTATAATAAAAATTTCTACATAATATAAATAAATAAAATTAAATTAAAAAATCGTAGTATACTTTTATATAAAAGTAATCTACGAAATTTTTAGATATTGTATAACTTGGTTTAAATATTACTAAACAATTAAAATAAATAATAAACACTGCCTCCATGGTCTAGATGTTAAGTAAGTAATGTTTTAAATTTTAATAATATTTTAGCCACATTTTTCCACAAAACGATGTTGGTCGTGATGATATTGCGAACAATAAACAACAGCTTCGTGTTTTTTCGTTAAAATTTTGGGCAAATTTCAGCTATGATTTAGTTGAAGACAAGTCGTTCGCAATCTGGCCGGCAATAATTCAGGCCTGTCAATACAGCGACAGAATATAAAACATTAGTTCCCGGAGCCGGCACAACGCTCTCATAGATCATACCACTTTCCACCTATACTACACTAAACACTCGTGTAAAGCTAACACTGGATAAACTGGTAATATTGAATATAGTCTTTGTTCTAAATAGGTCAATGTGTTTACCTATAAATACTCTACTTATAGTAGCTACTACTGCTATAGTAACAACTACGAACGTTACCTTTATTTAATATTCATATTTTACTATATTGTGATATGTGATGGATTTTTTAGATAAAAAATAACAATCATCATTATTTATTCAAAGCCTACTGCCAAACATACTATACAAGCAGTCTGTGAATAAACTTTACACAGGCATCGATAAGTGCCCTACGTGTACAATACAATGTAGTGCGTCGGAAATATTTGCGCAGGCCCTTACAGATGTTTTTTGCTATAAGTCGCAAGACCACTACATTATTGCTTACCAGAGTGAAAGCAAGTATCCTGACGATGATATCAGAGAGATATGAATCGCTGTGCATTGGCTGCTTCATGCGGTTGCTGGTCTGGCTGGCATGAGAGGTACTTACTGTCAGATTGGTAATGATATTAGTTCTATAAAAAGCCTTTATTTTAACTATTTTTATTAATAATAATATGTAAGGATTTTGTTACAAGAGTTTAGTTGTTTTTAATAAACATACATCAACCACATAATTGTTATTTATCTTGACGTGAATATTTTTTGTTACTTATATATACATACTTATATATGCTTATTTTGACTGCAATTGCTTTTTTATTATTATTAACACAGCCCCTAGAACGTAGAGTTAGTCCTTCACTGCTAAATATGGGCTTCCAGAGCATAATTCTATTATCTATTATCTAATTATATTATCTATTCTAGTGAATTTGACCTTACCTCGCCACACGGGATGACGTAGACGGGTTGACGAGGATGCAAGCAGATCGTGATTTTACAATAAATTACTGTTATTCAATATCAACATTTTTAAACATACAATATACTCGTAGATTTGTTACATTTATTATTATTATTATAATTAGACCTTTTTATATTGTTATTGATATAAAAGAGTTCGTAATAAACTGAGCGAACTTTTCACAGAAAAAGGAATTATTTTACTGCTGACTAGTGGAATCATAAATCATGGGGCACAAGTTTTCAGTTAGCATTTAGCATGCGCCAGATGGAACGTTTAATTTTAAATGTCATAACGTTTGAACAAATTAAATAAAAAACGAATGAACATTTAAAATTAGAATCATTAGCAAAGTTATGTAGCTGTAGGTACTTTTCCATGGCAGAGGGGTAGCTCTGAGATCTATAGAGCGGATATAGACTTGAACGTTTCCAAAATAGAATCAACATGGTTTTTAGAATACGTGTGAAATTTACTAAAAGTTCTAGAAAAAGTATCATCACGACCGTATCCCTTGCTCAGAAACCACGCTTTTGTTAGGAGCGAGTTCACATTTAGCCAACTATATCCATCTTGTTCTATCATGTGGCAAGCTATGATTAAAACAGATTTTTCACAGATGTTTAGAAATTGGTTCATTACATGGATACTGTAAACCTTCTAGCTGTCGTTAGGTACTTAGCTGTTTGTTTGTGCTGCTATTTTGAATTCTGAATTTCTATTTGCTGTCGACCGGACAAACAAATGGTATGCTACGATCTCCGGCACGGTTGCCACCAGCTGAGAATGTGTATGTAATAGCTTTTTAATTAATTGGGTTAATAAACGATTTTTATTTTTATTTATAGGATAATAGGTAAATAACTTTTATTAGTCTCTACACTCTTGGCAGAGTGGTCGTGGTCGTCACCTGACTCTCAGTCATCCTATATTGATTTTCCCCTACACTAGGTACCCGCTCGATGAATGGATTAAATATACTGTGATGAAAGTAACATGTAAATGTGATCATTCCTATTTATTCATTTGTTAAGTTACAGATTCTTCAGCGCCTAAAATTCAAACCTGGTCTTCAAAATTAGTAACTAAAGCCAATTAAAGAATTAAAATATAAATATTATGATTGCTTACACAAAATAAAAAAATAAAAAACCTCTTGATAAGTGTTCTCCTGGGGGCTAGTGTACATGCCGATATTAATACCTTAGCCCCTACTAGGTACAGTTTGGGTGCGATTGTAATTTGAGCGAAGTTTCGAGTGTGATTAATCCGGTTTTAAAAGTATAAATTGTAAATAAAATATATGGTCATAAGATTAATGTTCATTGTAAGTTATTTCCAATCTCACAAGTAAACAGTCAACAAAAATTTTCGACATAAGTAAGGGTAAGTACGCTTTAGAGATTGGAGCTTGAAAGGGTGCGTTCGAATGAGCTTCGGTGTGGGTGAAGGAAATCACTGTCATTAGAGTAACGAGGCAGTCGCTGACGCAGGCTAGATCGGCGCTGCACTCGGACTCGCCTAATGATGCTTTACTGCAGACAATTTGAACTGATTCTGCAGCTATTAGAAAAGCTATAGTATTTTTCTTTTAACAAACATTTACGTCTAATTCATTCCATTTGATTCTTCTAAGAAAGTTCCTGATATTCTAATAATTTAATGTCAAATATTTTTTTAATGGCAATTAGAATTTCGTCTTACAAATACTCCTTATAATAATTTTGAATAACATTTGAACATTTTTTTTGTATAATCTAAAGAATTACAGAGAATAGACTATTTAACAGTTGTAATAGTTGTTTTTTTTTTTGTTTTTTTTTACTAAAATCCCTATTTAACAGTAAAAGTTACAAATTGGAACTCAAATTATAGAGTAAAGTAACGTAATAAAATCTTAATGAAAATAAATAAATATCTAAAATTAAATATAATACAAAGGCGAGTAGAGATTGCAAACCGGGCCCGGCCATTCATACCGGGCCCGGTAGGTACGAAAACTGCGGCACGGAAGCCCCAACTTGTAGAAAACGGGCATGGCAAGCGCTGCGAACCGCGATGTTGCCGTTCTGACGCGCCAATGGCCGCTCTCCATTCCTCTCACGCACCTCTCACCCATATAGTTATTGCTCTTAAGAATTTGTTTTGTTTTTACTAAAGCTACCAAAGTTTATCTATTTATATATTTTGATAAGACAAGTTTAGTACATTAGGCTGCGTTATTAGTTTATTATTCTAATACTATGTTTTCAAATAGTTACATTAGTATTAGTAATTACTCTGTATAGTATTAGTAATTAAATTACAGGCGACTTCTTAAATAATTTCTACTTTCCAAACTTTTTCTCGAAATCCTCTAAATCCAGGCATTTCATCAGCGCGTGGAAGATCATTTCTATCCTAAACTTAATTACTGAATACTAATGCTTGCTTAAACTTAATTAGTAACACTAATGTTACTATTCCGTTCATAAGTGAAACTAACTAATTCTGTATTAAAAACTCGTGATTTTGAGACTGATTAAGACTGATTTTTGTTGATTTGCTGGTTTGAAATAAATATTATTGCGTAACCTTGAATCATTGCATTTTTCCTCCATTTACCTAAAGCAAATTTTCATAAAATACTTTAAAGGTTTCATCCTAACACATCAACCCGGGTTGGCGGCGAATGTGACCGGGCCCGGCCGGGTTGAAAAACATACCGGGTTGCAATCTCTAAAGGCGAGCTTAATACCTTAAAGGTATTCTCTAATAGATAACCTCAAAAGAACTTTAGGGATGCAGAGTTAAAGGGAAAATTAACTATAACTAATAGGAATAAATAACTATTGCACTAGGTATTTTAATTTAAGTAATATTATGAAGTACATATTGTCTAGTTAAAAAAAATATATAATTATGTTTTTTAAGAAAGCACGAAGATAGTAGATGCCTCAATATGTTTAACAAAGGTGCCAGTCTGATTGACAAGGGCAGTCTCTTCCATTGGCGTGCTGCAAAAACTGTGAGAGAACCTAAATATCTGCTGGAAGAGTGAAGAGGAATATTGCTAGTTAATTGTTGGAGTCACAAAGGAATTAGAAAGAGGTAAATATAATGTGAAATTAAAAAAATATATAAATCTCCTAATAAGCAATGGCGTGAAGGATTATGCATTGGTAAAAGCAAATATAAAAGAGAAGATAGTTTATGGATTTTCTAATATTTAAAAGCAGGAACATCAGCAATGTTATGGTAAGGGTCGGTGGAGATAGCAATAGCAATACTTGCGGTCTAAATGCTATTAGAATATCTAAGGACTAAGCTTCTCTATTCGGTTTCCCGCGAAAACCCGCCATTTCCTGACTATGATTTATCTCGCGGCGTCCTGAGGGTCACTTTAATAAATGTATTTGGGCAAGGTGCTTCCCGAAATGGATGGGAAACGGTTCTGGGCGCAATAACCTAATATACAGAAGATGTATTTTAGTAAGAGCCATGCGAAATATTTATCTAAACTTTCCTTTTACCTCACTCATCTAGTAAACCCACTTACTGTGAACTATTATCTACCCTCACACTGTAGCTTTAGCAGAATTATAATAATGTAGTTTACGTAGACCTTCATATTCATTGAAGCAATTTAACGTTTGTTACAATGTTCAGTAGCTTAATTAGAAAAGGAAGGGTAGTACTTGCAGCCTTATTAGTCTCTAAGTTTAGTTACCTCTAGAGGTTCTCTAGAGTAAGTTTTATAGATTGTCAGCTGTCGCGGTTTATTTACAACTACTAATTTATACGTATATGATACGGCATTTTTATAGACACGAATAAGTGATCCGTAGCCTAGTGATTAGGTCTATGGATTTCGACGTGGAGATACCGTGTTCGATTATATATTCTCGAGTTTGGTACGTGGTAAGATATTGACGGGCTTTCCACTTGTCACCATGGGCGTATGGTAAAGTTAGCTAAATGTAAATCTGATTCTTTAAAAGAAGTGTAGAGTCTGACCACGCCGGAAAGGATTCAATCTTGATGATACTTTAATTTACTTTTTACGAATAACTTGACTTTTTAAAATATAAGTAGTCTATAAGCTATAATATAGAATAAATTATAATATACTCGTAGATTTGGTTTCGTTTCATTTCGTTTGATTTGATTTTTATACTAGCGTCCACCAGATGGTAAGAGGCGCGCGAGGTCCATTAATGTTAGCAACTGGAATCAGACACTCATGACTGACATCAGTCCCTAACACTATGCCGGCTTGACTGGGCATGACAGCAATTCGAACCTGATCCCGAAACGTGTGGATACACTTTACTGGGTTTATCGGCACGAATGGTGGATACTTCCCCGCCCCGGCAGACTGGGCTAATTACCACCATCAGTCCGCCTACCACCTATTATATGTTATAGAACTTAATTCTGGTTCAATTTACTGAGTAACACAGACAATCTGATTAAGTAGGAAAAGCAATTAAGTAGGAATTTGAATAAGTCGTAAAAGCCATACACCTATTTCGGTCTCTTTATATTTTTACGACATAAAAGATGTGACCTACATCATAAAAAGTGAAATATTGTATCTCGGCGCGGATGTTGCCTTCCTTTATGAGATTAGATTCAACACAAATCCGATAGAAACGCACTTTTCTGTCTACGAGTATCTATACATTTACTATAAAACATTCAATCCTCTAGCCACACGTTTCAAAGTTACATTACTGTAAGTATTTATAAAGAAACTTCAACAATAATGTCTCATCATCACAACCCCTAGGAAGAGATTGGCCTTCCAGAAATATCTGGAGAATATATGCTAAACTAGCTAATTTAAACTAACGCAGGCCAGACGGATTTATTACCTAAATAGTTATGACAGAGACGAAAGATAGATTTAATTATAGAAATATATATATATATATATATATATATATATATATATATATTGATCCAATTAACTTAAATCTATTACATTTTTTTTTTTTTTTATTATGGTAACAAACAGTCATAATACAATTTATATAACAAACAATATACATATAATGAGACCTGGAGTACCAAAACTGTAAAAGAGAACTATACTTATTACATTTTCAAAATACAATTAAACCACAAAAGAAAGTAAAAATCACATTTAAGTCTATTCTATCGAATACTTAACTCTAATTATCTCACGGACTCTTCTACTATACACTGACTTAGAGCAAGCAAATATGTCCACGTCAACCAAGCAATCATTATATAGTTTTACTGCACGTCTTAAAAAGGTGTTTTTTGCATAATTTGTTCTGCTAATTGAGGAAATGAACAAGTCTTTAGAACGTGAGGTAAGTCGAGGCACTCTAAACATGACATTGTCTAAAAGAGTAGGAGAGTCTATGTGCTTATTCACTATTTTGTACAGAAACATGAAATCGATTTTTATATGCTTAACGACCTGCACTGGTAGAAACGGTGCCGCAGGTCGTAGCATACCATTTTGTTTTATTCGGTCGACAGCAAATACAAATTATTTATTATTAAACAACAGCACAAACAAATACCCATCAAAATTGTTCTGTGTGGGTATGTAGGTATGAGTGTATATGTAGTTGTGTGTGTGTCTATATTAGTGTGAATCGGTGAAGAGGCCAGACTACCTAACGATAGCTTCAGATTCTTATACGATTTCTGCTGAACGCCTTTCATTATTTTCTTTAAAAATGTACTTATTGCTCACTTTTTAAATAAACAAAATAATTTGTCAAGATAAACCTATGCATTATATTATTTATTTGTCTTTCTTATTAATATTTCTTAGCTGATTGTATGAAATATATTACATATCTATTAGTTGTGTTTATATATTCGAACATAATATATATTTTAATTATGTATATATCATATAAGTATTTATGTAAAAAAGTAAAGTATCATCACTAGTCAGAAACCACGCTTATAATATTTATTCACATTTAGCCAACTTTACTATAGGCCAATCATGACAAGTGGCAAGCTCGTCGATGTCTCCAGCATAACAAACTCCAGAAATATCACAAATAAATTATATATTAATGTATATACTATATATATATAAATATTTTAGTGTTCCGACCAGGAATCGAACCCGGTACCTCCGAGTCTAAATCACGGACTTAACCCGCTAGACCACGGAGGCAGTTATGTAATGTAACTATTTGAAAGTAAATGTATTTATCTTAATGCACCCGCAATCCTCTGCCACACTCCCAAAGGTGAACCCGGTACCCCGGTACCTACGCGTCTAAATTTACGATCGTAACCACTGAACCAGAGGCATCATACTATTATTTATCGGTGCATACCTTCGAAGTTTATTTTGTAACATTGTAGCTATAAAATTTATGTGAATATTGTACTATTCAAGTCGAAAAATTAATGGAGTGAAAACCGTGTTATCCTCACTAAATGTTTGATTTAATTCTACAAACGATTTTGAATAAAAGCTCAAAGTTCGGCAAACAGTTACCTTCGAACCGCTTTATCTTAACTATAACTTTCTTTACGTAGAGGCACGCACGGTTGCTCACAAATCATTGGGAATTTATTACCCCACCTAGGTACACCTATGTAGATTACCTACGTGACATTGGGTTTTATCATAAAATAATCTAACCAACGAAAGTTTATACATTTTTTTTTATACTGCACGACATGTGATCCTGCGCCCACCTGATGGTAAGTGGCGCGCAGGGTCCATGAATGTTAGCAACTGGAATCAGACACTTATGTCCGACATCAGTCCCTAACACTATGCCGGCTTGACTAGATGCCTTTTCACACTTCGCTTGAAGGAGTCCAGGTTATAGGAAAGTGGAAACACAGAGGCTGGAAGAGCAACATCTATCACATAGTAAAGTCTTATTTTTTTACATTCAAAATGCAAAGAAATTTAGCTAGATGATCAAGCCAATATCGTATAATAGTACTAGCACTTTTAGCACAGCATCTTTGTAAATAACAATGCTCACAATGCAAACTAGATTTTTACTTAATTAACTTTGTCTGCAAGTCAGAATTACTGCGCGTGGTGAAGAGTTAAGTCGCACGGGATATATAAATTAAACATATAATTTAAAGACCACTAGGAGAAAGATGCAGATATAAGGAGGATCTGAATTTTTACTGGTGATGGCAAAGCGTATGAAATTAAAGAGCCTTGAAAAATTCCTAATTCCAACAGAGAAAAACAAGCTGATGATTGATTTTTGTTGACAAAATATCTTTCGTTATTCGTTCAATTTTTTTTATAAAAAAAACTACTATACTGAGGTCCTAATTAAAGAAAGTCTTCATTCAAGAGGTGCTATTTTTATATAAATATCATAATGGCAAGCTTACAATATTAGTTATCCTTGAAAGTAAAAATTAATAATAATAATAAATATTTCCAGACATGTCACACAGCGCCATCTAGTTTCCGTGGTAAGCTACGAGGCTTGTGTTACGGAAACTAGATGGTTGGTAAACTACATATTATACTTTTTTTTTTTGTAAATATATACATATTATACATATTAACACCCAGACCGAGACAAATTATACAATGTACAACTTGCCCCCGGTGGGAATCGAACCCACGACCTCCCGAGCTCACGCAATATTTGTTACCACTAGACCACGGAGGCGGTCCATTTGGCAATTGACATCATTGCAAATGCACATACTTTCAACGAGAACAACAAATAGGTGGTAGGCGGACTGGTAGTGGTAATTTGCCCAGTCTCCACCGTTCGTGCCGAAAAACCCAGTAAAGTATCCACACGTTTCGGGATCTGGCTCGAATTGCCGTCATGCCCAGTCAAGCAGGCATAGTATTAGGGACTGATATCAGTCGTGACTGTCTGATTCCAGTTACTAACATTCTTTAGCTTAGACTTACCATCAGGTGGGCGCAAGGTGCTAGTATATTTAAAAAAAAAAGCTAAAGCCGCATACGTTGCTAAATAAGGCTGTTTCAATAAAACACTTTGAAATAATTTAATATATCACGAGCCGGAGACATGGTAATTCAGAAAAGGCTTCACATAACGTCACATCTGCGACACCGCGTTCATTTAAAGCTAGAGCGACTACAATATACTCCATAACGGCACAGCTGTTTACGAATTTGTAATTGGCAGCGCCTATAAATACTCGTAACATTTCCCAGGGTCCTCGAATTTATTTCAAATATTTAATTAGATTGGTAGATATGTGACTGACACGTATGTATGTATGGTATAAAAAACATTATATTTCTGACGGTATTTGTATTATTGTTTGATCTTTACTTACTGCTCTTGTGGTCTAGCGGTTAAGTCCGTGGACTCACACGCGGAGGTACCGGGTTTGATCCCTGGTAGGGACACAAAAAAATGATGAATTTATTTATGATATTTATCGAGCTTGATACGCTAGAGGCATCGACGAGCTTGCCACTTGCTAAATTTAAATCCGCTTCTTTAAATGTGTGGATTCTGATCACCCTGGAATATATACGGTCGTGATGATGATATCACTGCAAGTACGCTAATTGGTCTATGTGTGACGGTCTGTAAAGTACTTTAGTAAAGAATCATTACATCAGTGTGAGCCTTTCGACTACTGCATATCGTCTGTAAACTAGCATTCTTTCTAACTATTAATTGCTTACTTTTCAAGACAAATAAAAACTAATTATTATTATAGAGATAAATTTTAGATAAAAATAAAAAAAATACGTAAGGTAAGTTGGCGTAAGTATATACATACGGGACATAAACTTTAAATGATGACCACTCATGTTTACTCATTGTAACGAGTTGTAATTTCTATTTACTTTTGTCATAATTATATGCAATATTGTTATTTCTCGAAATAATTTAATTGTCAGAAACATGGTAGGTACATGGATGTAAATTATTATTTGTAATTATATCACATGCTTCGCTATTTCTAGCATACAAATATTTATTTAGTCAAATGACTTTATCGAACTTAATGTCTAGGTATTCTGTTGTCGAATAGAAACATTTATTAACCAGCATTTGTTTGACTCTTAATTTAATCAGTTTTAGTGCAGAACTCGATATAGCATTGAAATTCCAGCTGATGCTTAAGAATATCAATAAATACCACATATAGTGGGATTCCTCTTTTCTTTTGCTGTTGGGGAAAGAACAGAAAACTAATATATTTTACAGATTGTTTTGAGACAGCCATCTAGGGTTACCATTTATGACTTTATTCTATATTATCGAAAAGTGTTGCCATTTCATTATAAAATTACTGCCGTCTTGGGAGTTATAAGCAATGTTTACACTTTCCCCATATCTCTATTTACCCCAATTCACCTTACTTTTTATTTTTGGTTCATTAAACTGAAAGAACAATTTGCGTCTATAATCTAGTTTTATCTTAAAAGATAAGAATGAACTATTTGCCAGTTCACAGACGATATACGAGTTGAACTCTTCTAACATCTAAACTGCTCCAACCAGCAGTTTTTATTATTTCATCTGTCCATAAGCTTATGTCGTCTAGCTATTTTAACACAATGAATACCTAATTAACATAAACTCTATTTTTGCTTTCAGACTGTTACATCAATCGACCGAAGCATAGAAACAATAAAGGTGATCGCACGAATTACTTCAAAACTCTTCAGGCGATTCTTCCGTTTCAAAAGCTTTCATATACAATGAATTTGCAATAGTTAAATTTTTTCGACGTTTGCTGTAGAAACAATGGGCCCGTGGGGATCGGAACTGAAAGCATTTTATAAAGAAATTATTCCAAGGCTCATTGACGTCTCTGGTGACGATAGGGCTGGCAGTATTGGGCACCATGCCACAAGACAGCGATTTGGAGGAACTATTTTTTTTTCGTAAGTATTTAATTTTTATTTTCTATGTTAATATATTGTAAATTATTATTATTTTTAGGGTAAATTTAGATTTTGTTGTAATATAGTTTATTTAATTTAGGGTTTTGTATGAAATAAATAATGGAAACTTCAATGAATTTTAAAATTTAATTCCTTCGGTACTCATACAAGTATGTGATTACCATAAAATTAAATAAGACTACTTTTATTTTTACATGCGATGCGGTTAGACTAAACCTATTCCACGGGCTGTGGGAACCAATAATGCGTCGTATATTTTTTTATTTATTTCAAAACTTTATGCACTAGGTACACAGGCGGACTTAATGCCGCTAGGCATTCTTACTAGTCAACCTTAGGGACAATTTAGAGCATTTGTTATGTGAGGCAGGTGCAAAATATAATAGGAGCATTAAGATTTGTGAAAAAAAAAAAACAAAATAATTCAAACTTAAATACTAAATCTAATATACTATATACAAAACTATATATTAATCAGTAGGTATACACTAAATAGACTACATATTATCATTATACTCGTAAATAAATAGAATACATAGGTACATATAAATAATAATACATATATATTTATATAATACAATATCATATACTTATATATCTATGTAATGGAGCTATTTAGGAAACGTGTAAAAACCATTCTTTTAAATAACGACTTGTTTGTCGGACGTATCCTGACAGCGCGGATCTTCGCAAAATTTCTGTGTCAGGTGCCCAAAATAAGACCTAGGCATGCGCGCTAAAGGTCAAGAAGTTCGGTGATGGAACTACAATGTTGGAGTGTTTAAGCGAGAGGGAAGCATTAAAATTAAATTGATTACTAAGTAACACGCGACATGAATATGTAACATGAAAGTTTTCCATACTTAGGTGTCACGTTTCACTTTCAGTTTGAGAGAGCTTGAACCTTGTTTGTACTCGTATACTTTTTTATTTTCGCACATTAATTTAATAGTTTTTTCCGCACATCGTCTTTAGGATTTTTCCATCTTTATTTGTTATAATTCTCGATCATGGGTTCAGCTTAATTTCAACTGCTAATTGTGCTTTAAAAGGATTTACTTCAACGTACGTTTTCAATAGTAAGTCATTATTTTTCTGGTAATTGGCGTTCCCGATCCAGAAGTTTTATTAATTAAATTTCCTAATCAAAACAGCGATTCTGAAAAGTCTGGCCTCGACCGTTCTTGTTAATTTAATTGTCGAGGGGCGAGAAGCCGAAACAAATTGTTCGTTGCTGGAGGAAAGATTTGAAAAAATGTAAGTAGTCCTAATAGGAGAGAATCCTCTTAAAACATGAACAATTTCAAATAAATAAATCTTCCAAAATTTTACGACGTAAATTATTATAGATGGCTTTATTTTATAATTATGTAATAATATTATATTTCTCGCGCGGTGGTGGCTCAGTTGTAAGAACGCGTACCTTAAATTCTACAAAGGTCGGTTCAAACCCTCCCGGCATGTACCAATGAGAAACACACTTTTCTCACGTACATTTATCATAGATTTACAACACCACCGTGCCCGTGCCTCGGAGAGCACGTTAAGCCGTCGGTCCCGGTTCCACTAATACCAACTTGTGGAATCGTTAATAAATTGTCATCATATCCTCGCCAAGTGTAGGCCAAATTCTCCAGTTCTGGAAGGCCCATCTCCAGCAGTTGAGGTCTAGGACGCTTTGTTCTAGGGGCTTAGGGAGTTAGGTATAAGTAGATGGCGGCATGTAAGTGTAGCTCTAGACAACTATGGTAGGTAAAAGTTTGCACATCGGTACAGTCGTGGACAAAAGTTTATACTCGTATATTTTTAAAACTTATTGATATACCAATGCTAAAAATATATGTCCGCAACTGTACAGCGGACCAAGAAAGTGATCTATCAGTTTTGACAAAACTTTCTTTGTAATTGAAACATTGCTAAGGTTGATTATTAGTAAGATCGTACTATTTTCAAGGGAAAATCAACCTTATTGTTAGATAACGTACAAATAAATCTCAAACGTAAGGTGGTAAACCACTTTTATGGTCGACTGTACTTTTTAAAAGGTCAGAGCGTCAGGAACTAAAAATCGGTTACTGCGCAATTTCCGGACTACTAACTATGAATTTAAGTGGAGACGTAACCCAGATAAAAGTACAAAAAAGTACCCAGTACAAAAAAAAAGCTGAGATGAAAACGTGACATCACCAGCTTTTTAGTTACTTTTTTATACTGAGCACAAAATTTCAAATTTCAGCCAATGACGTGCCCCATAGGCATATAATTCAATTCAATTCAAATCGTTTATTTTCTGTAATTAGGCATACTTCGGACAAAAAAAATGTATTTTGCAGTATACTGTATATATTAGGCTACATAATTACACAGCATTCTACCAGGTAGAACTACACAACCTTACTTAAATGTAGAGCAGTGCGTTACAATACAAACATAAAATAACATTTAAAAAGAAACAACTTACGTGATTTATACACATAATTCCACACAAAACTACACTTATAATTATAGCTGCTGTAAATAGGTATTGTCATCTTATCAAATAATAGCCTTATCAAATAAACTATAAATAAAATATAAATGTCACTTAAGATTATAGCTGCTGTAAAGAGGCATTGTCATTCTAGAAGCTAATAAAATGAAACTTAAAATTATAGCTGCTGTAAAAAGGCATGTCAAAAGATAATCAGCTTTTCTGCAATTGGCCATAGTGTTTGTACATTTTGCTGTAGAAACTCTAGGCCCGTGGAGTTCAACGCCAAACATTTTTAAAACAGATGCCTAAAGAGGTAAACATAGTAAGAATTACTTTAGCTCTTAAAGTTAACAATGCCTCTATGTAGGAAGATGGAGGTATGTTTGGCGT
The DNA here is from genome assembly GCA_910589645.1 of Tinea semifulvella. Lineage (NCBI taxonomy): Eukaryota > Metazoa > Arthropoda > Insecta > Lepidoptera > Tineidae > Tinea > Tinea semifulvella. Next base: position 9,239,139 of record OU342586.1, read on the forward strand.
GGGTGGTTCTCGGAACAACACGTTTCTGTCCCCTAATTCACACATTCAATTTAGATTTTATCAGACCCCATTTTGAACATTGTCTATCTCGCAGTTATATCAATCGAAAAGCCCCATCCCAGATTAACTAGGTATTCGAGACCTACGCAATTTACGAATAGAATTGTACTAACCCACGCTTATTCTTACATGACCTTATTAGTAAAAGCGAGATATCTGAGAATTTGTAAATTGGAAAACATTTTATAGCAACACTGAGCAAAGAGATGAGAATTTACATGAGTTATATCGATACATGGTTTTTAGAGAGTTAATTTAGGTAACGTAGGTAAATATCAGTCAAGAACTCGATCTCTCTATCAACAGAAGCAAAACAAAACTTCTCGTGGTAGACCGGTCCAACACGCTAGAACTCACGTGCATTGAATTTGGAAACTGTAGAGAGCTGTACTTACCTGGGTTCTAGCATCAGCAACACTGGATCGTGCGAGGCTGAAATTCGATGACGCATAGGAATGGCCAAGAACGCTATGTCTCAACTAAATAAAATATGGACGGACAGGTCGATCTCCATAAAAACGAAATCCAGGCTAGTTAGATCACTGGTTTTCTCCATATTCCTATATGGCGCTGAGACATGGACTATAAAGAGCGCTGACCGAAAGCGTATCGATGCTTTTGAGATGTGGTGTTGGAGCATCGAACTAACGTATCGATTTTAAACCAACTAGACATATCGACTAGGCTATCCACCATATGCCTTCGTCGGATACTCCAATACTTCGGACACATTGCCAGAAAAGGAGGGGATAACCTGGAGAAACTTTTTGTTACTGGCAAGGTGGAAGGAAAGAGACCGAGAGGCCGAAGTCCGGTACGCTAGTCCGACCAAATCCGCTCCACCACCAACACTAGCGTCCATGATGCTGTGCATGCCGCCGAAGACAGGAACGGGTGGCGTGCTATCATCAAGACGCAATTGATCATGACGGGAGGTCACGACCCTCATCAATGAGGAAACACGACGCAAGGAGGAGGTAAATATAATTTTGCGTAGGTATTTATTGTTCACATAGCCAACGTGACAAATACAATTATAGTGTACCATAATGACTACATACAAAGTTAACTCACGATAAATGAGGCAAGTTTAACTGAGCCATAACGGCTCGGTTACTAAACTCGTCTCAGTCTCAAGGTCAATTAATCGTCCTAACAGCTCTCGGGATTTTTATTTGAATATGACGAAGTTTGTGCCATTAATGGTTTTACAATGAATAGGAAAAATATACTTACGCATACATAAACATTTTTTTTGGTGAAAATGTACAGTTTTATTTGTATTAAACTATCGTTCTGTTCGTTATTATTCTAAGGTTTTTAGGCTTGTGACTAAAAAATCTGGGTTTTTGGGGCCTCCTTTTTATTGTGTTATAATACCTCCTATCCACTATTCTTAGCTTCTCTATTTACTACAAATAAAAATATTATTTTCTTACCCAAATAGAGAGGACATTTACGGGTATTCCTATAAAATATTTTAATTATAATTGCTCTGTTGTCATTATAGTTATGGAATGAGAAATATTGTTTGGCCGCAGGAACTAAAGAATTCAATATAGTGGAAGGATCCGTGGCATTCCAGACCCTTCCTAACAAGAACTCATCCTTAGATACCGAGACATGACCTTATTAAATAATGAAATCCATTTTATCAGATAACATAGCACTTATCTTGCAAACGAAGTATTACTTAAATACTTTAGATACCGTTTTGAACTTTTGTTTATAAGAAAGTCTTGTTTCAAGCGGTTTTATTTTTATTTAAATACTAGCTTTTTTACCCGGCTTTGTCCGTGTAAACGGCGATACGAAATTAATTTCGTTGCGCATTATTTTGATTTTGCTATATGCCCCTACGTAGGTATTTATTTAATTTGCATAGTGTAAAGGGAAAAAATAACCTTTATAAAATGCTCAGACCAACTAACGTATTTAAAATAATAAGAATTAGTGTAAATAGGTTTCCAATTACCGCCTTATAATTGACCATTTTTTAAATCATTAAAATATATATAAAGTGTTATTAAGAGATAGACACATGCTATCGCGGACTTCTCTGTAGACCTATATAAAATACACAGTTCCAACATACATTACTATGTTATATCTCAAAGGGTTTAGGCAGGTTTTTCGTTGAAAGCTCTCTCTCGGCTTATTTTTACCGACACCTCCAACAAATATCGTTAATGTTTACAAAAACTTAACAAATTATATAGTAAAACCTTCCTCGAGTACCATTCTATTCATTGGTGAAAACAGCATGAAAATCGGTGCAATCGTTTTTGGGTTTACCGTCCTTATATTTGTGTAAACACCATGTTTGTACACTAATTTACCTTAAAATGTATATTTATTTATTTTATTTTTATTTAAAAACTTTATTGTTTTGTTAACAAAAGGCGTATGTAATGCCGTTTGGCTTTCTCTTACCATCAACCTTCGGGACATTGTATCAATTATGGTAGGTTTATAAAACAAACATAAAATAAATAATATTTAAATAATTTTGATGTAAATTTAATTAACGTACTTATAAATAAATACATAATTTTAATACTTAAACTACATAATAATAATACATACACTACATAAATAATACATATACAATACATACATAAACTACTTAAACGTATATACTTAAACAGAAACTAATATTTATATTATACAACCACATTACAATAACAATGAAAAGAGAAATGAATTGTGAATATTTATTGCATCTTTAAAAAGTGTGAATATACTTGTCTTTTAAATATACTTCTGTTGGGTGCCTGACGGATACTAAGAGTATATCATCTCGAAAGAAAACTGTTTTCTATACAAAAAATGGATTGCTATTTTGCTATTGATGAAACGGTACATAAGTATCACGTCATCTATGTGACGTCCCAACACAATAAATATGAGTGTAGTATGTTTTTGTATTGTTCAAAATTCATTTAATGACGACCAACAGAACCTCCTCCCTCCCCCTCACCAGGAATACACTAACCCTAACACTAAAAAGCACATAATTTTATGAGATTTGTTTGTTTTGTAAGCTGTGACGTACGACCAAGCGTAAAGCGTATATGAACAGCGTTTAGTTTCTGCAAAATACAATAAAAAAGCGACCATTTAAGTTAAAGAAAACCACAAGTTACCGGCCCTTAAAATCAGCTATTAATATATGAACTTATAATTACAAAAGTACTTACGGCAGATTGCAGAAAGGATAATTAAAAAATATACATGATCAACGTTTTGATATAGACCACGTGATTGGTCGTTAGCTTGTCACTTTGGCTATTTCAGTCCTAGGCATCATAGGGTCGTCGCGTCGTTAGTATTCTATATCTATGGTCCTAGGCATACGTTAAAATGTCAAAAGATAAAATCGTGTAGGTACGTATATAGGTGGATTCTTTTAAGCACGAACACGACACAACCAGCAGCATAAGCTCGTTCATTTTACCATAAAACAAAATTGAATCGAATTCGTGTGAAGCGTTCCAGATAAATGAGATTTACAGAGAAGGTACCTATTGAATTTTCTCGCAAATATTGCTATTTATATTACGGCGTTTTCGACTAAATAAAATTCCTATCAATATTCTAACTTACATTGTAAAAAAAAATTAATGATATTTTTTTAGAACGCTGTAAGCGCTGTGGTTCGTGCGTAATTCAGTCATAGCTCGAGATCTGGAGTTGCTTACTATTGAGGAGTTTGTCGTTGGCCTGACTAGACGTATGTATATATGTAATATTGCTTCGTCTTGCGCACGGTCCCCCAACGGGAGACCCCTGGGTTACCAGTAACGACGCCCAGCACCAAAAGTGCATAAAATACCAGCGCGTAGTTGCCCGCTGAAATAGGCCAGGAAAAACGGGAAATCGGTAGATAATATCATAGCTTTATTATTATTTTATTGTTTTAGTTATAAGTAGTTTTCTCAATAAAAATCATTGTCAAACAATAGTGGCCATGCATGTATATGTAGTTTTTTAAACATTAAACTCGCCTATGTACTGTAAAATGTTTCATTTTCTGTGCAATAAAGAATTTATCTATCTATATATCTTAGTGCATTGCTGGCTATTGTGGTGATCGACGTGAACTTTCAAAATGATTATTTTGTTGTTTAACGGACAATATGCCGACCTGCGTGATACGGAAGTGTAAAATACATTTTTCTTCGGTAAAATAAACTCATGTCAGTTTATTTTAGTGCAATACAAATGTGGTGCGCTAGAACATCGACATGCTTGCCACTATAATAAATAGATTAATGCTGGCTAAATATTAATCAGCTTCTTTATTAAAGGGACATGGCTTATGCTTTATAAAGCGCAAATAAGGTCATGCGTGGAATACTGTTCTCACCTCTGGGATGGATCCGCTAAGTACCTTACAGATGCTCTCAATGTTCTACAGAGGCGGGCTATTCGAATAGTAGACGATACTACAGTGTCCAAAACTCTCGAATCGCTGCAGCTTCGCCGAGATGTGGCCTCGCTGAGCGTATTCTACAAGCTATACTACGGTGAATGTTCTGAAGAGCTCCACAATCTTATTCCTTCTTCTCTATTCCGCAACCGAACCACTCGCACAGGCCAAAATATGCATCCACATACCGTAGCCACTATCCCTACGCGTACATACAAATTTGGAGACTCTTACATCTGTCGCACGCTGAAGATGTGGAATGCTCTCCCAGCCCAGTGTATTTCCCCACTCCTATAACCTGGAGTCCTTCAAACGAAGTGTGAAAAAGCATCTTTATAGGCCGGCATAGTGGTAGGGACTGATGTCGGTCGTCCGAGGCTGGCGTCAGTTGCTCCCATTCTTGGACCTCGCGTACCGCTTACCATCAGGTGGGCGCGGTGTCACATGTCGTGCTCCGTATATATAAAAAAAAAAAAAACATTCTAAAAGTGGACTTTGAAATCTTAAAAACACTAATCATTGGCTCTGTCCATTGCTTAGTAAATCTATACGAATATATACGAGTATATCGTAATAGAATATACTGTAATTTTTTAAAGTGAGAAGTTTTGCTAGTGGACGTTATATGGCGTAAAAAATATTGACATTTTGTCTAAAAATGGCAACCAATGCCCGCTCTATCTTTGTATGTAACCAATATCAGCGCATTAGTTAGTTATTTTCAGAATGAATTTGCATAGCGCAAGACCGCTTCGATAGCCGATGTGATTCGTAATAGCCCCTGTTGTATAGGGTGCCTCGTATAGGAGCAATTCCACGCGGAATATTCATTACCGGCTCGTAGAAACATTTCCTCAGACTCCGCCCCAGACAGGCTTGTTAGTGCCTACCTAATATTCCAATTGAACACAGAGTTACTCCCATGTGCTACAGATATATGGATAACTCAATATTTTTTATAAACATACGTAAGAAAAAGAGTATTTCTCATTGGTCCATGCCGAGGCTCGAACCGATCTCTTTAGGATTTTAAGAAAAGCGTTCGTCATAACATTTAAGATTTTAGTGAGTATCAGCAAGGGCGTCGTCAACCGATTGCTCTGGATTTGCTAAGTTTATATATTCGTATGGAGGTTGGAAAAAGTGTAAATTGTAGGTACATTACAAGAGCACATAAATGACTTTTTTGTACAAGTAGTGCGAATATAGCCGTCTGCGAATACCTCTACTTTCGGCGAACGGTACTAAGTTTTAACCACCACGAGCTTTTGACTGTAAAACGAATAAAACATATAAATAGGAAACCCTAAAAATATATTAATATAATCACTAAAATATAACAATACTCACAAAACCTAATTTAAATATAATGTCCGCTCGGAATGGTGGCAAAAACGCTGGCTGCATTTCCTCGCTGAATCGCTATGCTGTTTTTCTGAGAATGAATCAGTCCTCTTGTAACCGTAGTAGACAATCAAACGTGAAGTGATTTTTTAGTTTAATATTGCCTCAAATTGTTTGGACATGGTAAATGAGTGTGCACAGATTAGATTGATTTGCATTTGGCTACATTTATTTTAATATCTAGGGGGAGAGGGGGCGGTTGACCCTCCCTGCACCCTTTGCACGTCAATGAGTAACGGATTACTTATATTTTTGTAACAAGAAAATAAATTTATTTACCTAAAGTTATGTTATATAATATAATCTAGTAGTATCTAAAAGGACTTTTGCAGTAAGTGTAATTATTACAATATGCTGTATCCTATCTTTTTTTTTAAATATTCCTTATATAGATATAACAAAAACACATATTTACGAGTAGATACTCGTATAACCCATAATATTTTTTGCGAAATCACACCTGAAAAATATGATTCCAGTTACGATATATTTGTATAACAAAGGAGTAGTAGGTACTTCGTACCAGCAACAGGAATTCGCCAGTATATTATTAAGGAATAAAATATCTCGTACGTCAGTGACAACCTCTGCTCGGATGTGTAGACAGTTCGGTTAATTACACAATCGGACGGTGGCTCTTGTCAGCGGCAGACATGCCCCATGCGACTGTTATTGGCACTTCTTTCGTTTATTGGTCAACGGCAATTAATATAGATTGCCACACATAGTTAGTTGTCTATACATATCGGCATATAAGTAGAAATTATTAAATTGAAGACCCCTGATTTTTTATCACATCTCTGCGAACTAGTGCGAATAGGCACAACGAAGACACTTGCAAAATGTAAAGCACCAACAGAATTTTATTTTTAGACAGTAATAATATTCTCCAACGAGCGCATCTCCATACTTTCTTAATACGAGTATACCAATAAATGAAACGCAATAAATAAAACCCATAACCGTTTGGGGTGGCGAAGAGCGGATGCGGTTTGAAGAAATTATTTATTATCAGGCCAATGTTCCAATCGAACACCCTCCGGAGACGATGGCTAAGGCTGGTCGCACACCGAACAGAGAAACAGACAAGAAACAATGCCCTCTCAGACATCGCTTGGGTCGGGGTTTTTTTTTCTTTTATTTTTCGCTTTTTATTAATCAAACCAATTGCTTTGACTGAATAAAAAAACAATTTTACGTAGAACTTGGGAAAATTTAAATAATCCCGTGGCATCAATGAACGTGTCAAAGGAAAACTTCAATTGATTTTTTTTATTCTTATTTCTTAGCAATCCACGTCTAGCAAACAAAACTATTAGGCCCGCGTCAGTGGCTGCGTCGGTCCCATTTTAATTTTTTTCCCTCACGTACCACTTACCATCGATCATCCTCAATACAAAAAAAAATCTTTTTAAAGCACAAAAAGCGCCTAACACGGAGAAACTCTCTATGTTTTCTCTGCTAACCAGTAGGGAATAAAGACGATTCTTTAAAATAATTGCTTTTAAACATAGATCTTACCTCACTAATATACCTCAAAAAGATAGCATACCCCTAAAGAAAACTGTACTCCATACAACAACGGTACAACACTATCACGCCACCTTTGTGATGTCACAACACATTAAACAAGAGTTTTGTTTGGGGATTAAAAAATACTTTATGATAACCAAGGAAACCTCCCCCCTCCACCTCATCAAATAATGATGATGAATATAAAAAAACAGGTAAAAAGGCACATAAATTTATGAAATATTTGTTTGTTTAGTGCGCTTTCATAATATTTTTAACCAAGATAAATAAAAAATAAAGCGTTTTTGAACCATCACATAGTTAATTCAAAAAAAAATATTTTATTTTTGTAATTGAATAATATTGAACCAGATTAAATAAAAAACAACATTGTAAATAAATTTGTAATAAAAAATGTTTAGCCAACTTTACTAGGCCCACGAACCAGTGGCAAGCTTGCAGATGTCTAAAACTGAGTTGCACCAAAACTAAGTCTCTGTAAATTTATTTATTTATTAAAACTTTATTTCTCAATGTAAAAAACAGCTCTCTACCATCCAACCTTTGGGACAATACAGCACATTACAGTCACAGGCAATCATTTACATACAATAAATGTAACAATTAAAATTAAAAATGACGTCTAATGTATCAGTTTTATTTTAAGGTCAGCTTTTTGAAAATTTTATCGTTAAAACTACAGAGACTTCATTTTGGTACAACTCAGCCTAAGATTGAGTTTGTTCGGTGTGCGGCCAGGCTTGTGGCGGAAATTTATTTCGAATGTCATTTCAAAATGCAAACTGTAGCGTTTCTCCTGCGATGGAAAAAAGTTTCAATTTCCTCCAACTCTCACACCTTGATGATCTTTTTGTAGGTACATTTCTTTCTTCTGAGTTCAATCGGGTGATTTACATACCTAAATAAAAGCTAGGAACGTTTATCGAAAAATATCGAGACGGAGTGTATTAATGTAATCAATGAAGCGTGCTTGGACTTTGCCTACGTTAAAAGTAAAGACTAATTTCTAAGCATTCTATATATAGTGCCATCATGTGTGGGGTTGCGACCGACAATAGGCTGGTTTATAAGGGAGAACTCCTTTTTTTATTTAATGCGCTCAGCATCCACCATTCAGCTCCTCTCCCTACCCTATCAAAAACGGTATGATTCCGTTAATGCCGTCCTGGAAGCTTGTTCCATAAATGGGCTTAGGCCCAATAAAATTGTTCCCGTTTTGGGAGTTATAAGCAATGTCCACACTTTACCGATATCTAAATTTAACCCAATTCACCTCATTTTTTTTTTTAAACATACACTGATAAGTACCTATAACCTATGTTTAAAAAGTTGTATCTATCGGAAAGTTAATTAAAGTGTAAGCAAAACATTCCTTCGTGGTCTAATGGTTACGACCGCAGATTTAGACGGGGAGGTACAGGGTTTTTTCTGACTGTATAGGGTCGTAATGATTATGACCTTTAAAACATAAGAACTATGTTAGACCAACGTTAAAGCTTAAGTAATAATTGTGTTGTGTTTTAAACTGCCTGCAGTCCTATTCCACTAATCCCGGTCCCGGTTCCACTAATACCAACTTGTCGAATCGTTAATTAATTGTCATTAACATCAGACCCTTGCCAACCCAGCGTGGCAAGTGCCCGTCAAATTGTCCAGATATACATATGTTCTGAAAGCCATCTTCAACAGTGGAGGTCTAGGACTCTGTGTTCTGTGGGTGATTATTACAAAATTCCAATTGATTTTGCGTACCTATTTACATTCTCTATTCTATTACAGTTTCAGTACTACAAAAATGCCTCTTTACAAAAGCTGTACATACTCGTAGATACTCGGTCCATAATTGGAAGATTCCGATTCGTTGTCAGGTGAGAAAACTATTTTAAAACTTATTAGGAACCTGACTCGGGTTCACGTCCAAACTTCAAAGACATCATCTTCCTATAATATTTCTCCTATCGAGTATCGATTCATATTAGTCACCGTAACTTCCAATATTCGCCTGTGAAGTTATAAGTCTAACTAGCTAGTGCTTCTGGCTTCGCTTGCGTTAATTTTTACCAGCCCAATTTAATTGATATATTTTATTTGCAGGAATCATGTTAACAAACAATATTACATTAAAGAAAAATCTAATTATATTTAAATTATCATTATAAACCACTGGCAAATATAAATAACTTAAGTTATATAATTTCAAATTAAATGAGTTTAGGTTTAACAGATTTGTCCTTTACTTATACAGTATTAATCCCCTCACTCCTCATATTCTCATAGTATACCTCTCTCCCTGACTCTTTGTAGGAGCAGATTAAAAATAATAATAATGAATTATTTATTGTATAAAACCAAAACAAGTGCAGGTACATAGGCGAGACTAATACCGTAAATTATTTTTTTACCAACTAACATTTGGGAATGAGATCTGTTATAATCCGGTGCAGAAGGTTACGGAGAGAATGGTTCAAATTATTTTAATTTAATTTAATTATTTAATTCAATATTAGGTCTTATTAACATATTATTGGATTGTATCTAAGCGAATACTGTAATTGTAACGATTTAAAAGCGTGGTTTCTGATAATTCAGAAAGGAATAAGCTTGTTTTTTTTTTGCTGAAGAACTCAGCGTTTTATCACTATCCACACACTTTTAAAACTAAATAATACCTACATGTATTTGGGTTTATCTTTGATAAAACTGAATAAAGGACTCCACTGTTAAGACTATTTAACGCTTAAAGAAACATAATACAAACACTAATTCAATAATTATAAATTATCCAAAATTCAAAGCATGGTTATCTATTTAAGGAACACATCAATAGCCCGCTGTGAGTTGACAAAAGTGGGATAAAATATTACGAAGCGTCCTTGAACTTTGTAAAAGTAAAAAGTGAAGTATCATCTTGACCGTATCCCTTCCGGGGTGGTCAGAAAACAGGCTTTATTTTCGCAAAAAGTTCTCATTTAGCCAACTCGTCATTTTCTAGCGTACCAAACTCGAGAAATATCACAATTAAATATTGTAAAATAAATTATTGTGTCCCGACCGGGATTGGAACCAGGTAACTCTATGTCTAAATCCACGGAATTAACCGCTGGACTAGGAGGCAGTTAAACTATGTCGAGGTAATAATAGAGGCGTAAAAAAGTAACAAGCAAACAGAGAGACAAACTTTATTTTGGTTTTATAATATTTGTTCAGATGGAGGAGTGGGCGAATTGAAAGTCACTTGAAAAATTATTTTCCGACTTTATCGGAAGTTTCCGATGTCGCAGTAATTTAGTGACGTGCACCTCCTGCTCAAGGCAGCTCACAATACCCATCTGCCGGTTAGTGTATAGCAGATATAAATTCTCTCTATTCAGCAGCACTGAAGTGGAAAGAAACGTGTGCGAAAAACGCAAGTCATTGCTTTCACAATCACTTCTTCCATTTCCTGTTTAACTACAGTCATCTTCGTGCATTTTGGGGTAAAGCGTCTTTAACAATCGTAAACTTAGGATATAAAGCTTTGGTAGCTTTATATTTATTGTTTAATTATTACTTTTATTTATTTATTTTATATTTATTAGGGAGCTGCTACCATCACTATATTCCCGACATTTCTACATACACTATAGTCAGGGAAGTACTGCGGATTTTTAAAATATGTCATCGAAATTAGCTAACTAAAGCCTAGACAACTCACATAGTGTGTCGTTTTATTCGGCGGACGGGATAATACACGGCTAATGATGGAATTTTAACCGGATATAAACATGGATTAAAATAGATAAATACTTATAGATTCCCATTTTTTAAACTCGTTGTTTACCCCTTGTGCACGATTGGTCTCGGTTGGTTCGCTATAAAAAGCTGGACTGGTGTTTATAAAAAAAATAATTATCCGACTTTTTGGATAAATACTTAAGTAAAAATGGAAATGACTATTTTCCATTTAAAGTTTTTATCCGATTAAAACACATCATTACGCACGCGCTCGGGTTTGTACTGCATTTCTTTGCATCCGTGGACAGAAGGTCATGTTAAATGTATGCATCGCTACTTTCACTACTTACTCGTATGCGTCGTCATCTAGTTCTTGTAAACGTTTTGGTGACAGCGTCAGTGGATAAATGCCTTGGACACTTACAAAAATAACCCTGTTCAGGTTGACTTACATGCTACTTTATAATAACTATAGGTAGGTACAAGTATATATCGAATGTCAGCCTTGTGAAAACTTAAAATAAGCCAGACGTTTTAAATTTTCTCGTATTATATATTTAGGAGCGGTGGTGGCTCAGTTGTAAGAACGCTTTCCTTGAATTTGTCATTTATTTACAACACCACCGTTCCCGTGCCTCGGAGAACACGTTAAGCCGTCGGTCCCGGTTCCACTTATACCAACTTGTGGAATCGTTAATGAACTGTCATTAGAAAAGTGACATCACCCGTCTGGCCAGCGTGGCGAGTGTAGGCCAAATTCTCCAGATTTTCTGAAAGGCCCATCTCCAACAGTGGAGTTCTAGGACTTAGCGTTTTAGGGGCTTTGATGTTATATTTTATGCTGAATGTTTCGCAAAAGATTTTTCAATAAAAATAATATATACAATATAAGCATTGACATACATCTTAGGACCGGAATAATAAATAATTTGGAAAATTATGTCACCATCACAGCCCCTAGAACACAGAGTGACGAATTTAATATATGAGGCAAAGTTTCTGCGGCTTTAATACAGTTTGATATTTAATTCAAAATGGAAAACCGTTGGGTAAGTGCTTCGATTAAAATGATACATCAAGTACAAAAGTTGACTGAGGTTGCTGATGGATTACAAACACCGCTATCTCCATTACAGTGTAAGTTTAAAATTCCGCCAACTCCGTTATCGAATAATCAAAGAGCAAGAATCCTAAAACCATTTATTTTTATTTAGAATTAAAGACACATAATGTGTAATAAATTTGTGTTGTTTTATTTAAAAACACTGTATAATTAACATAGTTTCGAAGAATGATACTAATTACATCGCTAAAAACCCACTAGGTTTTTATCGACTCTTTACACATATAAATTCACTCAGTTTACACAGTTTTTGGTCATATTGAAAATTAGGTGTTAACGTTACCATATCCAACCCATCTGTCTAGCGCAGCCATGCGAGTGTCAGATATATTTTTTTTAATAACGATTGTATAATGTACCTATGTATGAATGATTTTTTTCATAATTATGAATATTTTATTTATTTAAAAACTTGCACTATGTACAAGAGGCGGGCTTATTGCCGCTAGGCATTCTCTAGCAACCAACCTTTGGGACAATGAAACGATTTGTGTTGTGAGGTAGGTGAACCATTAAATAGATTAAAAGGTAATTCAGATTAAATCTAAGTATTATATCTATATAGACAGATACATACTAATATGTACACAATACTACATATACTACATACTATATTAAGTTATATATATATTATAGAATATATCTAAGTTATTTCGACACTATCATTATATTTGTAATATATTTTTTTTTATATTTTTTTATAATTTTTATTGAGAGAGCCCACTGTGCGCCAGCGTCCGTCCTGGAGGTGATGCAGAGGTGCTGCGCGGGGCTCGGGACCATCCCTGGTGATGCGTGAAGCAAATGAAAGAATTTATTTGCGGTTAACATCACTGATCGGCCAGAATTATTTTTTCTTGGATTTTTTATGCTTGCTCCTCGCTTGTGTACTCGTAAATGTAAGTCAAGGCAAAAAACAATTTATTTTCTGTAACAAACATAACCTTGCATTTTATGGTGATAATGTGCAATATAAAGTATTATTTTCTCACCTTATACTTTTATCTGTTTATTTTATTTTGCATTTGTGATGATAACTACGAAGCTACTGTGTTGCAAGCAAGGTATTTATATAATTACTGAAGGGCGGAGGGCTGCTGGGGCTAGACTGGCGCTGACAAATTAAGTAAACGAACTAATGTCTCGCACCTAATCAGTCATCGTACGTACTATATTTATAGACATGGAATTTATATCTATGGACATAAATGTTTAATATTTTCATGCCGCTAGCGGTAGAATGCGTCAGAAATTATGTATAAGATCATTATTATTTTGTACACAGTATTCTGGAAAATAAAGATATTTTGATTATGATTTTGGATTCGGTCCAGCCATAGCTGCTGATAGTATATTTTTTATAAACTTTTTTTTCTGTCTTGTATTGTATAAAACAAATATGTATTGACAATATTCAAGTTTTGTGTACTAACCTAAGGAAATAAATGATTTGATTTGAAATGGTCGGCCGAATTCGTCGGATTGAAATGTGCTCGAGCGTCCGCGAACTCGTCCGACCGAAACAAAATGTCAAACAATAAGCAAAAACTTACAACGTTGATCTAAATAATTAAATTCACGTAATCATAATATAGAGAGGCGGTGGTGGCTCGGTTGTTAGAAAGATCTCCTTAAAAAAAAACTTTAATTAGTCGGTTCGAACCCCGGCATGTACCAATGCGAAATAGACTCTTCTTAAGTACATTGGTCATTTATTTAAACCATCACTGTTCCCGTGTCTCGGAGAGCATGTTAAGCCTTCGGTCCCGGTTCCACTTACACCAACTTAATAAATTGTCATTAGAAAAGTGACATCAGAACCTCGCCAAACCGTCTGGCCAGGTGGTGAGTGTAGGCCAAATTCTCCAGAATTTTCTGGAAGGCCCGTATCCAACAGTGAGAGTTCTAGAACTTTGCGTTCTAGGGGCTGTAATGATGAATCATAATAACATAATAACTGATATTTAGTAGGTATACCCATGCTTTGGTCGAATCGAATCCGGATATCATCTGAAGCGGTTAATAATGCTTTTAACTTGTTAAAGTAGTGTTTTCTGTTTTTTAGACAAAAGGAAATAGAACAACAGGTATCCGAAACCTTTAGAAAATTTGTTACTTTATGGGCTCTATGTGCGGATACGGAAATGCCTAAACAAAAGTAAGTTTTTGTAATTCTCTAGTATTTTAGAAATAATTAAAGTACCTATTATTTTTTTGTCAGCAAAAAGTACGCTAAACCATTTAAGTAACCTCTGTGCCCGTAGTGTGGCATCACAAGTTCGGAAACAGAAGAGAAGTAGGTAGTAGCGTAGTAGAATCGTTTTCTCTCAGAAGTTTCGATGTACAATTCGTGTGTATATTTTGACCGCCTCTAGTGGTAACAAACGTTGCCGTGAACTCGGGAGGTCGTGGGTTCGATTCCCACCGGGGGCAAGTTGTACATTGTATAATTTGTCTCGGTCTGGGTGTTTATATTTATAATATGTATATATTTACAAAAAAAATAAAAAATATTATATGTAGTTTATCAACCATTCCGTAACACAAGCCTCGTAGCTTACCACGGAAACTAGATGGCGCTGTGTGACCTGTCTGGAAATATTTATTTATATTTATTTATTATTTTATTTATGTAAATAGGTAATAACGCGGAATGTATAATTAAAATAACCTAACTACAGTACCTACCTAGTTAGAACTTTGATCCGTGTGCTGCCACACTAGGTACTATAGAGGTAGGTATGATAGGTATATGATTGTACTGTACTATTATCTTTACCTAGTTTTTTTCATTAGGTTTAAGTTTGAAAACTTGCGGAATTACGTAAATTTTCCATCTAAAACGACCGTCGGATTTGCTCCAAAATACACTGGAAATCGGAAGTTTTTCGCAAATCTAATATCTACAGCCGCATTTAAAGCGATGTTGGACGAAGACTTGACGCAGCTGAGAGTTGATCTGGTGAAGAAGATGAGGCTGTGCGACACAACAATCATGGATGATACGATTTTAAAACAATATTATTACAGGGATTCTGAACGCTTACATAATTAGTCTAGTTGTAGTCTAGATTATTTCGGTAAAATATATTATTTTTTTCTAAAATAAAATATATTACATAGGTACCTACTTTTTAATTTGTATGAGAACACAAAAGCATAAAATTGATTTGTGACATTAAATCGAATCGAAAATAAAGTTTAGGTATAGACATCTACTAACTTGTCACTTGTCATAATGGGCCTATAGGTGGCAAAGTGGGCTAACACAAAAACTAAATAACACCACTTTTGACAAACGATATCCACAGTAATTTACAAAAAAAAAACGTGGACTTGACATGTCCGTGCAAAAGCGGGTTTTTAACCACTAGTCGAGTTTAATAATATTAAATCAAAATTTGAAAAGGAATGTTTAGCCCAAAATACTACAATATCTATTTTTTTTTATCTAAATTGGTAATTAAGTCAAAACTTGATTAAACACTATTCTCATTTTTTGCGGGCATAACACGTTGTATAACGTATAGACATGTAATGTAACTATATGCTACAAAGTCGTAAGAATATGAATAAAAATTGGGACTAGATTATGTAAATTCATGGAAGGGTTAACGGAAATGTTATCCGGCATTAAATATTTACCAATTCGTGGAACAAGGTTAGACCTTAGAATATTTACTTTAAGATGCATACTACCTATAGCCCTATAAGTGGTCTCTAAAATCTTAGGCTTCATCATCTACTTAATTTATTTATTTAAAGGACATACAGAATACATCGGTCCTAAACACGATATTTAATCATAACAGCGTTATTACTTTAAGTTCATATCACAGTTAAAGAATTTGTTTTAAAAAAAACATACACAACTATAATAATGATTACAAACTCATAAAAAAATACATCTTTAAACATAACGTAATAAAAAATATATATGTTTAAATGAAAAAACCTCGAGAGACGTCCCATCAGAATAAATATATAATAAATAATTGCCTGTCTCCAGATTTCTCCGTCAGCCGTTTGGGCAACTACTTGGTTCCATCATTTCGACCCCAAACGGCGCAAACTCGTAACCTGTTCCGAGGTTCGCGTAACTTGAAGTTATTGGTAGAAACCGCGCACTTTCCACGCTGTACGAGGATGCCTAGATGTCAGATGGGGCTAAAGTGTCTACACACGTCGCATTCCATACCAGAGCACTGCAAAGTTTCCAAGGCCTAACGGTCTCTTGCCATCGCCCCGCGCAATCCTAAAGGTTTCTAAATTTATAGAGTCAAATTTATCGATTTCCATAATTATTCTCATTGTACGATATTATTAAACAAAATAGCATTACTTTCGACTAATAATATCCACAGTAAAGTAATTTACAAAACAAAACACTTGCCCCTGACATCAATGTACATACGTGTAAAAGCCAATTGCAAAAGCGCGGGAACGACCAAGGAACATGGAACGACTCCCGATACCTTCAATCAAATTAATCCGATCCCGCTACGCGAACCGCCCAGACATTATTTTTAAAACTTGCTTAACGTCTTTAGAAATTAAGGTCTTTATTATAAATAAAACTAGCCAGTAAAGTAAAGCGTGATTTTGTGATTGTATTTATCTAGGCAAAACTTTGGAGTTTAGCAGATTCCTATTGCCTACCTCAGTGCCGCAATTTGAACGAAATGACCAACCGCATTAGGCAGATGAATAGCGGTCCAAGCCACGTGCACAAATAAATGAACAGGAAGCGGCATAGAAGTGTGGAAGCGACCAGTTTAACGACTACGGCAATGACGAATGCTCTTAACGTGGTGGCCCTAAAGTGCGATATACATAAATACGTAAAGTGTCCTGTGCTTATTTGACTGCCATTAAAATCTTTAGTTGCTTATCTACCAAACTTAAAATAGGTAATAAATAACGCATATAACGATAGATACATATAAAAAAACTGAGAACTTTGGGGCAAAAAATAGTTTGTCTAACTTGTTACGAGTATATTCGATTATCAAATAAAATATGTGACCTTGAGACTGACACGGGTTGTTCAGCAATCGAGACGTTATAGCTCAGTAGTAAAACTTGTCTCACAGACCGTGCGCGCGTACTTTGTTTCCCGGCGTTAATATTTAAAACAACGCATTTTTTTTTTTATATCTGAAGCCTAAAAAAATATTTGTGTTTTTGACACGTGATATATGCACCTACCTACGTTTAAAATAAAAAAGGTTTTTTTTTAAGATAAAAATCATTATACTAAAAGACAAGTATTAATTGATCTCGCTTACAGCCGAGAGACGAACCCTTCGTTCCGATACGCGATAATAGTAACCTAAGCACGCTTAAAGGTGTTCCGATACGCGCTTAAACTGTTTTGCCAAGCTGTGTGACGTCACAAATGACATCATTTCTCGCGCTTAGACTGCTCACGATATCGAGGTAGATCGCTCTGAGCGCTGTCAGTTTTTTGTCATTATGTCGCGCGCCATTATCAAGTTTATTTAAATTAAGTTTTCTTTTAAATTATTTAATATTGTAATTCGTTTATACTGTTTGTATATTACTTCTAAAACAAATCTATAATTAATATGTCTGTAACACGGCAAGTTATTTTAAAAGACCAAAATAAGATAATAATATTAAACTTTACACATATAAAGATGAATAAACCGAGAGATGTATATTTGTTAGTATTCATACTCAAAGATGTGGAATCCGCAATTTATCTTCCATGCATTTAAAAAAAAACTAACATTTTATGAATGAAAATGTGATTTAGACCGTTCCGAATTGATATCACGCTCTGAGCATCCAAATCGCGATATTTGATTCGGAACGACGGTCAGTGTCATAATAATAAGCGCTCTGAGCGCGATTCGGAATGAGGTGGAAATAGAGAGAGAAACAATGACATAAGTCAACGTTTGCGCGGTCGTCGACCTTTCGCTACCTACTAATCAGGTTCAATATGAGTGTCGATATTTTTAAGAAAAGTTCTCTGCACCGTAACTTAAGATTTTATTACTGAATAATTAAAATAAAAAATACGTAGCTCTTTTATTTTTATTCTAGATAAAATAAAATAAAATGCCATTTAATATATTACACGCAGTATAATATGCTGCTGACATTTTAAATGTTGCTTTATCGTAAAGTGTTAAAGTTCAAGTCCCATAAAAAAAACAATAATAAGGCTTTTATTTCGTAAATACTTTGGTAAATCATCTGATTTTTTAGGGTTGGTCCACATATTAACGTAGATGGGAAGCCGCAAATGTAGCGGAGCACAAACCTCGAGTCTCGACCCTCGCGCCCTACTGCCACGATCTCACTTATTTGAATTGCTACCTACGATTTATTGTAAAAGTACTCATTAGCGTTAGCCATCAATTTAGGCTCAAACTTGAAAGAACCCTATTGGATTAAATCGCTCGTAGATGAACGTAAGTAATAGATAGGTAAATTTCAAGTGGGTATTATTATACCTTTGCAGTAGAGACTTTAGACCCGTGGGGTTCAAGCTCTAAAACATTTTAAAGCAACATCACCCCTCGTCTAATTATCTGCTCTGGGTGACAATAGGTTTGGTTCTTTTCTCGCTCAAAGAATCAGCATAGGGTTTTAGCGAGGAAATGCGGCCAGCGTTCTTGCCACCATTCGGACACGATTTATATTTATTTAAATTGGGTTTCGTAAGTGGGATATTTTTTTTGTAGTAATATTTTTGTTTATAGTTATATTATTTAAGCTTGTATTTAATTTTAAAAAGTGAAATTATACCTTTGATATGCTTACAAGTAAATTCAATCATTGTCGTCAATCCAGTTTTTTTATTGTTTAAATATATTCCTACATTCACTCCTGTATTATACACTAGCTGATAGTGTTAAGCAAAACTTTGTTTTTGTTAGCGTAATTTATTATATAAAAAGTTGATTTCATTTGGATAACAGATCGGTGAAGATCGCTCTTCTACGTATCTTATAGTTATTGTTTACTCTGACTTACAAAGTATCCAAAATAGGTTTGATATTTCGACAAAATTAAAACCAATAAAATATAATATTCAAAAGTACATTTTTCTTGCTTTCGAAGTTAGTCGTTCCGACTCTCCTCGCCTCCAGGGAACTAAATGAGGCGAACTAACGACGTCGACTAATGCCCCTAATTGCGGGACTCAAGAACGCTTTCTGTCTGTACCTTCATCTATTTCCAACATTTTAAATATTAATTGTCTTGGAGAAAAATCTCAATCACGTAAAACGGCTTACATACAAGCATTATTCTTATCTACAAAGATGAGTAACAATTACGTCTATCTTGGTGCGTGAAGATTATCGTGTTGGTCCCGGGAGACGTCACAAAGAACTTAATGCTGAAGCAAAAAAGCGACGTAAAAGATCACTTTGTGTCAGAACAAAAAAGCTATCGCCGACAAGGGCGGCTTGAAGAGGCGAACCGTGTAGGGAGTTCGCTCGATAAAAAGCACGAACAAAAACTGTATAGTAGGCACTCAACACTGGATAGTCGTGTGAAGGAAACTTTACATTACCCTTGTCGCCATAACTACTATATACTTTGAACTAAAGCAAGCTTTACTAAAGGGTAATGGAATTCTAAGCTGGAATATAAAGGAATTTAATTTACGGAGGAGTGGCAAAATAAAGGGTAAAATATGTTTTCCTCGGGTACACTCGTGACATATAGTGTTCAACGAGTATAGTGTGTGGCCAGTTCGTGTAGCGCTTGTAGATTTCTGTGTGCGATTTCTAATTACGAAAAATACAAAATTGTTTTACTTTTCAAATAGTTACCTATATAAATTAAATAACATTCTACATATTTAAAATTATTCAATTATAAGTCAATCTTCAGAATTTATGTTTTTGGCCACGTAACCTTTGATTGTATAAAGTAAGCCATGCATAGAATAGGAAAGCTTGTAATAAAGATAAATGAATCCGTCTTATTTACAACGCCAATATTTTAAAGAAATTATGAAGTAAAGAACAATTCGCCGAGTTAACCAAAACTTCCGTGGTCTAGCGGTTAAGTCCGTCGATTTAGACTCCGAGATACCGGGTTCGATTCCTGGTCGGGACAAAAAAATATTAATTAATGTAAAAATACATTTAATTAATATTTAATTTATTTGTGATATTTCTCGAGTTTGGTACGCTGGAGACATCGACGTTTACATACGACGAGGTTTCTGACCACCCTGAAAGAAAAACGGTCGTGATGATACTTTTTTTTTACTTCATTTTGATGCTACTAAGCCTTAGCTTTGTATGGTTAGATCATATGCAGAACCTCTAGAAGGTTAGACTAGATTAGATAATGTCCAGAAATCCATTATGCCAGTCCGACAGATGTGATAAACTTTATATCCAGACATTCTTTGAGTATGAGCCAAAATCCTCAAGCAATAGAAATCAATGTTGCCATCGACATCCTATTAAAAATTATTATTAAAAAAACAAATATGTATACGTATAGGTTTAATCAAATTGAAACGTCTCGTCATTTATATAGGTATAAGCTATGTTTAATGTAAAGTTCTAATAACAACTGTTTTTTATGAGCCATATTATGTATTATAGTTCCTCCTTCTCTCCTACCTAACAACCTTATCCGACATTTAATTTAATATTCCACACATGCATTCTCAGAGAGAAATTAAAAAGATCGCAAAGACGAACACATATGAGTATGTGTATTTTTTATCAATGAATATTTTATTAATAATTTAATGTAACGGTTGTGGTGTCAAAATATTTTGATAGCCAGAGGGATATCAGTGAGATATTTTGGTATTCTTAATTTGCCTGCTCAACGGCAACTCCCTAAAAGCTACAATGGGGTGTATCACTAACTTTTTATCACGATAGATGGCGCATGATAGATGGTACCTAATATAACTGTCAGTTGCATAGAAAACTTGTATTTTTATTACGAAATTTATTATTTTCTGGATATTATGCCGAAGTGAGCAGCTTTTAAGTGTACATATCGAGATTTCTAAGCGTAATCAAAGATATGGTGATCTCAAAATTGCCGTTCTATTAATAAAACCTTTTTATTATTTTTAAAGACGGTGTGCGCTTTCTTAATACGTCTTTTAAGGTAGGTAACGTTAATTTTAAATACATTTTTCTGTTATAAAAATAAAATACTACAAAAACATTTAAAAAATATGCTTTATAGGTGTAAAACAAGGTACCATTGCCGCTAGCGACATCTACAAAAAGCTTTGCCTGATACACCCCATTGATGACTTAGGTCAGGCCCTTAAAAATGACATCACGACCATATTAATCCATGCTGGGTGATAGCTCTTATGGATTAAACTGTGAGTTTATATACGATGATACCGTAGAGTCAAGTAATGTCATTAATAAATGTATCCACTTGGCCACGCAGGCAGTGAGTCAGTCATCATGGCCATCAATCATTAAAATCGTTGTACCTATAATACTTATATTTTAAATGGGACGTTAAACATATTCATTTAGACTTTAAAAAAAACTTTTTGCGCGGACATGTCAAGTTTTTGTTTTGTAAATTAGTTTACTGTGGATATTATTGGTCAAAAGTGGTGTTGTTTGGTTTAATAATGTGCTATATATAATGTGAATAATTATGGAAAACGATAAATTGGACTTTAAATATGGGGCACAAATTGCAGTTTATTTTTTGCGGTTTTCCCGCGCTGTCAACTCCCATGTCAGACTTGGCTGTATGGGCTAGACCCTTTGCCTTCCCTATCATCTCATTCATCATCCATCGGGAGAAGAGAACCAAAAAAAAAAAAAGGAGTTCTTCGCGCCATTTTGCGTGGACATGTCAAGTGCAAGTTTTTGTTTTGTAAATTAATTTACTGTGGATATTATTGGTCAAAAGTGGTGTTGTTTTGTTTAATAATGTGCTGCAATGTGAATAATTATGGAAAATGATAAATTGGACTTTAAATATAGGGCACAAGTTGCAGTTTATTTTTTGCGGTTTTCCCGCGCTGTGGACTCCCATATTTTACCCGACGTGTTTGGGCTATAATGCCGCGAGTGACTCCAAGTAAAGCATCATATTCTGCAGCATCTGGAATTTGATGATTCCCAACTCGATTATGAACATATATTATGCAAATAAATTACGTGTTTAGGACTGATGTATTCTGTACAATGTCCTTTAAAGACAATTTAAAAAAATTGGTTGCCTGTAAAGTCGGTATACGGGCGAAAGTTTTACGTGACAACGACTTTGAGTGGTAAAATAATTTTAATGTGAATATTCATTCGTATAGTAGGAAGAAGGATGAAATAATAGTAACAATTTAAAACATTTATTTATACAAAGAATTATATTTAAAACATTAATTTATACAAAGAATCTCGCACTGAATTTCATATTAACAAAATTTTATTTTTACCTTTACACATACATACGTATTTATATACAAATATACATACAATAACTTGCAATACATTTGCGTACAATGAAACAGCGTTTACTACAACTTAACTTGTTCCTATCTGAGTGATTTTGTTGAGGATAGGGCGATGATAGGAGAAATATGAAATGAAAGGAAGTGTTTCTGCTGTAATGTGCCTAGAAAATGTCAAGTCAATGTCTTTCACTTTTTATGTCTGTCTCTCTCGCTCTTAGGCGGGCTAACCATGCCCGAGTGGAAGGGACGCGTGCCTCTCACTCGCTCTCATTGTGAGCGCATAACGTGAGCGGAGCGTAACGCAGTTTCTTGAAGTGTCACCCGGCAAACCAATTTATAAGACGTTGTCACGTCAAAAAAACAAGTTTTTGTTTTGTAAATTAATTTACTGTGGATATTATTGGTCAAAAGTGGTGTTGTTTTGTTTAATAATGTGCTACAATGTGAATAATTATGGAAAACGATAAATTGTACTATAAATATGGGGCACAAGTTGCAGTTTATTTTTTGCGGTTTTCCCGCGCTGTCAACTCCTATATTTTATCCGACGTGTTTGAGCTATAGTGCCGCGAGTGACTCCAAGAAAAGCATCAAATTCTGCAGCATCTGGAATTTGATGATGACCTCATTAACCCATAAAAAAGAAAGATATATTACGTCAGACTTGGCTGTATGGGCTAGACCCTTTGCCTTCCCTATCACCTCATTCATCATCCATCGGAATAAGAAAACTAAAAAAAAAAAAATATGACAAAAAGTTTTCCACTTTTCCAAAGTTTCACAATAGTTGTTCATTATTTATTATTTAATGTTAAGCTTGAATTGCGTAATATTAAATATTTTTTAAAATTCCCAAATAATTACGAATATAAATTTTAGAATATAACTTCTATGTGCACTGTTTTCTACATATTTTTTATAACTTTATAAAAAACTGTAAGTATGAAGCATAATATAAATAATGTATATTGCTTATTATGTCCCATATTGCTTTTGTATTACATAGGATCTACAGCGTTATTCAGTCTGGTATAGATTGCTTTAATTTATAAGAAAGCTATAGTTTTAAATAATTAAACTTTTTAGGTTGTGAAATATCAGAACCTGTATCTCCAGACTGTATTAAATATGAGCACTTCTCAGATTGAATATGAAGTACTAAAGACTGAGCTTGGGTCTATTAAAGGTTTAGTAAACAAAACAGATAATAAAATAACTTATACCTTTAAAGGCATTCCATATGCAAATCCACCACTAGGAGCATTAAGATTTTTGGTAAGTAAATTATAATTGGATGTAGTTACGCAACAAGGATCCAATCCACATTTAGGTATTTTTTTAGTTATAGACCATTAAAGTTGAAACTGCAATTAGTCCAACATTTCATATATGTCAAAAAATGATTTTTTTAGCTGGATTGTTTATGTTATTAAAGATATTATCCTCAGGACCTGATTGGCATTTACAATAAAATTTCTGAAAAATTGTGGATTGGATCCTTATTGCATAACTACATCCAATTTTGCATAACACAGAATGAAATCTATGAAGTATTATTAGTTATACCTTGCTTACACATCTTTTAAAGTAATAGGTATCAATAAAAGTTTCATACCAGGAAATCAATTAATTGAAGAAGAAAAAAAACAGCTGACGTTTACTGGCCTATAACAATTTTAAGCATAATGCTAGACTAAGCCTAGAAATATCTGAATTAGTCAGTTCTAAATATAAGCTTATGTAGCGACATCAAGGTGCATTTGCCTGCAAGTAAATAAGGTTGATAATTGCATCAAATACTCCCATTTTAGTTACAGGGTGTACATGACTAACAGTGCCCAGAGCACCAAAAAACCACTTGATGGTACTTTGCTTTTCGGTTGCTAAACATTGCCTTATATCGTCCATTATTGGTCGAAATTATTGACTGAAGTGGTTCATGTCAAAATTCACCTAACAGTGGGGACAACCACAAGCCCGTCTGTAAGTCAGTCTTTCCATAAACCTCATGACAGTCACTATGTGATTTCCCCACAAGATGATAATACACCTAATTGTATTAGTAATCAATTATAGGTATTTTTACAAGTTAACTATTTATATATATATATATTTTAGCCTATTGTTGGTTGCAAGCCCGATACACCATTCACACTGATGGTTCCGATATGGGACCCGTCTCAAATCATTGAATGCTTAGAAAATTTGTCTCCTCTCTTCTCTCAGAGACATCCTAATAGTACCCCCAAGGTCACACGCATCTCTATACTTCCAAATCTAAAAGTGACAGTGTGTACTGACATTATATATATTTTTTTTTTTTTTTCAGAAAGTATATATTGATGTTTGGTGGATTGATATGGCTAATTTTCTATTGTTAAAATAAAATTATTGTTAATATTATATATATTTGATGTGTAAAAGTGCCCAAAGTAGGCTTACTTACTGAATAAATTAATTTGAATAAGGTCAAACTACACTTATAACATTTGAAGCACAAGCATATGCTTAGATCCAACTATTATTCCAGCCCTTAGTGTATGTATTCAATAGTTTTTGAATTTCAATTATAATCTTATCTCAAGTCAACGAAGCGACACGAGGTATGTCATGATTATGTCAAGTGGTGTTCAATTGCCTCTGCCTACCCCACAAGGGATCTGGTGTGAAGATATGTATGTAACTTAATTCTAAACTGAGAAGCATCAATATATTAATAAAAAATATTAGTGCACTAAAATAAACCTTTTTCTGAAATTCTTCATTACTTTTGTACGTTTATATAAAGAAGTTTTGCCCTTAGCACATGCCAAGTGTAGGTGTAGTGTAGGTTTGTATTGAAAGTTTCCTAACAAGTACTTATATATAAAAAATATTAAGTAGTATTTTACAAATTAACGGCAAAAAAAATCAAAAGTTAGTTGAATAAATATATAATTTATAAATATTAAGCACTACAGTATAATATTTTTCAAGTTTACTCACTCTTTTAGTAATTAATATAATTAAAATGTTATAATTTCAGGCTCCTACACCTCCACAACCATGGCAAGACACTTTGGACTGCACAGTAGATTCTCCTCTGGCTTACACCATAGATGATGATAAAACTATGAGTATAATTGGAAGTGAAGATTGTCTCTATATCGAAGTTATTACACCAACTTTAAAGCCCGCCACACCGCTGCCAGTTATGTTCTGGATAGGCAGCTGTGTATATACCTTCACACATGACCAACTTCTCAATCCTGAGTTGCTGATTGATCAAAATATTGTTTTTGTTAGATGTAATTTCCGTCTTGGTCCGTTTGGATTCTTGTCCATAAATGACTTATCTGCACCTGGTAATTGTGGCCTCAAAGATGTGGTTATGGCATTACAATGGGTGAACAAGAACATACATACTTTTGGTGGAGACACAAATAATGTAACGCTGTTTGGAAGTGGTACTGGAGGAGCTATAGTCCACTTGATGATGCTGTCTCCAATGTCGACAGGCCTATTTCACAAAGTAATCATACAAAGTGCAAGTGCCTTAAACAATTGGTCACTAGCAAAGAATCCCTCAATACCTGCCTTGGAACTAGCTAATGAATTAGGTATTAAAACTTCAGACAAAATAGATGCCATAGAAAAAATGAGAATTATGCCAGCAAACGACATTATGGTTGCCTTCAGAAAAGTATTTAAAGATATGTGGAATAATGGAGAAAGTGATGCCTTTGATGCTTTATTTAAACCTTCCATAGAAGAGGAATTTGAAGGTCAACCTGCTTTCCTAACAAAGAGTCCATCCAGTCTAATTAAATCTGGAAACTTCAATAAGGTCCCATTAATAATAGGTAGTAATAACATCGAAGCATATACCTTGTCATTAATTAAGGAAGGATTATATGACTTTGAGAAATACAATAAGGATGTGCGTCTGCTTGTTCCTCGGGCATTGGCTGGGGAAGCTAATATGTCTAAGAATATTGCTTTACAATTGCTAAAATTTTATACAGGAGAAGAAACATTAAGTGAGGAAACTACTAATCAGTACTTACAGCTTTTAAGTGATTATTACTTTCTGTACTATGTAAATAAAACTGTGAAGCTCCATGCTCAATATGCGCCCGATTGTCCTGTATATTATTATATAGTAAACTTCCCTGGAGAATGGTCACTGCCTCCCAATTACCAAATCTTTAATTCCCTTGGACATTCTGCCGAAATTCCATATGTGTTTCCACTAAATTTGCCGGGTTTTAAAGGAAGCAAGGATTCCATTAGAACAAGAAGCAAAATGGTGAAGTTATGGACTAACTTCTCTAAGTTTGGGTAGGTGGAACATTTATCTTTTAGGTATTGCCAACTGAGTCACAGGCCTGACTGGTTTGATTATGTAACTCTTAAATCCCTGTACTTGCAAACAACGGGGTAGTATTTGTTTTTTCGACCTCGCGCGTCACTTACCATCAGTAGGTGTTTGCGCTCACAGTTCCGATATTAAATTGATTTATCCTGCCACGTATTTTCTTTTTTTTTCAACTTTTGTTTTGGCACTTCTGATAGACATAAGTCTACCTCTTAGAGAATATATGAGTATTCAATTTAACTTTTATGTGACAGTGTAAATAAATTAAATATCGAAATGGAGTCTTTAGATTTTTATTGCCAATACAAGAAAATTTGAGCCAATCCAAATGAATATTTTTCTGTTCTCGACTTCAACCCAAATTAAAAACAAAAAAAATATAAACATTTTTTAAACTTAATATTTTTGTTTTTAGTAACCCGACGCCGGATGATGACGATATTCTTCTACAAATAACATGGGATCCAGTACAAAACAAAGACAGGTTAAACTATATCAGCATCGGACCAGAACTTACAAAGGGCCGCAATCCCTTCTATGAAAGGATGTTATTTTGGGACAATATACACAATGAGCATTCCTTTTTGATAGCACTAGTACATTTTAATGCTCTGGGCGTGGTTTGTTAGGCATGTTATTACAATTAAGTTCCTTTCATTGCAATTATATTTTATGAAGGTAGTTTTATTATAACTGTTGAATATGTTGTACTGTTATGTTATAATTAAATAATAATAGAAAGTAATTATATAATTACTTTTATTAATTATTTTTATCTTTTATATAAATTGAGTTTGTTTCTATATACTGCATGGAATTCGTTAAAGAGCAAATATTTTTATATTACAATTTACAATAAAAATAAAGAACTACGTATTTTTTATTTTAATTATTCAGTAATAAAAAAATAAGTTACGGTGCAGAGAAGTTTTCCTAAAAATATCTCCACTCATACAGAGCCTAATCAAATAGGTCGACGATCGTGCTCGTTCTCCAATTTCGTCTCTCGGCTGTGGGCAAGATCAATTAATAATAACACCAGTCTTTATGTATTTATCGCGATTATCAGGCGCGGCCTTATTCACCATGCAGTAGTGTTGTTTTCGGATAATGTTTTTATATTTTTGAAAAGTTACCTTTTTTATTTCAAATAAGAGGTTCTAATAATGAAACCTGAAGTCTAAAAAATTTTTACTCTTTTTGACAATTACACGCTGGATATTGTGAGAAAATGTGATTTATATTTTTTATTGCCATATTTTATTTATATTAGTGTTTATAAAATGTAAACAGGGTAAACTATATTTTTTTTGCTAAAGTATGTCATTTTTATTGCATTGACCTAGATTAGGTATACATTTATTTTATAAGACATTTGGATGTTTCTAAATAGGAACAAAATTAAAGAATTTATATATGGAAGACTGAGGTTGTGGATGTTCTGTGTTTATTTTATTAAGTTTTAAAATTATATACCTTTGCACGTTAAACTTTCGCATTTTTATTGTTAATTTGTATCTAATGCCCAAAATTTATTATATGGTATTATTCCTATATGGAGCTGAGATGTGGTGTTGAAGAAAAATGCTGAGGACTGAGCATCGGACTAACGTGACGATTTTGAAACATATCGGATACTCCAGTACTTCAGACACATTGCTAGAAAAGGAGGAGATAACCTGGAGAAATGTTTTGTTACTGGCAAGATGGAAGGAAAAAGACCCAGAAGCCGAAGCGCTGTACGCTGGTCCGACCAAATCCGCTCCACCACCAACACTAGCGTCCATGATGCTGTGCATGCTACCGAAGACAGGAACGGGTGGCGTGCTATCCTCAAGACGCACACCAATGTATATGCTGTATCACTAACTTTTTATCACGGTAGATGGCGCATGATAGATGGTACCTAATCGTCAGTTGCATAGAAAACTTGTATTTTTATTACGAAATTTATTATTTTCTGGATATATTGCGGAAGTGAGCAGCTTTTAAGTGTATTTCCAAGCGAAATCAAAGATATGGTGATCTCAAAATTGCCGATCTATTAATTAAACCTTTTTTGTTTTTAAAAACGGTTTTCGCCTTCCTAATTAGTCTTTTAAAGTAGGTAACGTAAAGTTAAAATTATTTTTTCTGTTATAAAAATAAAAAACTACAAAAACATTTAAAAAGTGATCCGTCATAGGTGTAAACAAGGTACCAGTGCCGCTAGCGACATCTACAAAAAGCTTTGCCTGATACACCCCATTCTTTGGGAGGTCACGACCCTCAGTAATGAGGAAACACGACGCAAGGAGGAATGCCCAAATTGTAAAAGGATTATTATCGGAAGTACTACAAAAACAAAGGTTCATTTACAATTATTTATATAACATTTACCTACAGCAAATAAAACGGAAGTCTGTTTAATCAGCCAGTCGTTTTTTTTTTTAATATATATATATTTTTTTTTTTCAAAACATGTTTTATAATCATAAATAAGCATACTGACTTCCATTAAACAGACTTTATGCAGCAATATTATTAACAACAAATTAATCACAATAATAAACAATGACAAAATTCTACAATATTATCTTAAGAGTTTCAAAACAGAATAAATCTTTAATAAAACAACTTCCCATAAAATAGATCTTTGAAAGTAATAAAAAAAAAATTAAATGAACACTTAGTCCGTTTAATATTTAAAAACTGCTTAGTAAAATTTATCCAATAGCTGTCAAATAGTAATCTTGTGATAATTTAAGCATGATACTAGCTATAAATTAGGCGACAGTAGTTATAGTCTAAGATACGTAGAGCGACCTTCACCGATCTTTTATCTGAATGAATCCACTTTTTATATAAAAAAATACGCTAACGATAGCAATAATGATGGGTTGCCTAACGAAATATGGTTAAGGCTGCTTGTGAAGCAGGCTGGGGCAGCTTCCGTCTAGATTTTTGTTTTTTAATTATTTTTTTATTACTGTTCCACTAAATTTAAATGTCGGCTTTGGTATAATAACAAAACCTCTGTGTTGGAACCTGCTTCCAACACCATTTTCTGAACCAGAAATAACCCTATTGTCATAATTCCATTGTTTAATTTTTAACTTTATTTTTGTG
Organism: Tinea semifulvella; assembly: GCA_910589645.1. Classification (NCBI taxonomy): domain Eukaryota; kingdom Metazoa; phylum Arthropoda; class Insecta; order Lepidoptera; family Tineidae; genus Tinea; species Tinea semifulvella. Next base: position 9,269,317 of record OU342586.1, read on the forward strand.
ACAAATAAAAACTGATTTTATTTTTATTTATTTTATATATTTTTTAATTTTGTAAAAATAAAAACATTCTGTTAACCATAATTATTATGCAGTTTTATTCTTTAACAAAATCGGCTCCTTTTAGCATTTTTCGGTAGTTTAGACTGTAGCCATCGACGCCCACTTCAAAAACATCACTATATATTCCTTGGCCATATTTCGTAGGCAACCCAAAACCATTGCTTATGTTCGCGTATTTTTTTATATAAAGTAATTTTAATTCGGATAACAGATAGATGAAGTTCGCTCTTCTACGTATCTTGTACTATGACGCAATAAAATGTAGTCAGGGTAGTGAGTATAACCCAACAAAAAACTAGTTTTCACTATAAAATGTTTAAATAATTTCCATACAATAAAGCATGCAACAATATGGCTTGTCGTACAATTTAATCTGTTTTTCACTCCCAATCCTAAGCGAAGTACTACTAGTACATTAATAATGGTTTATATAAAAATCGCGAATAACTGATTTTGCTGCGATATTGAAATGCGTTTAAAATTCGGATTTTAGTAAGTTAAACTTTAGCACACTCAAAATAGATTTCATTATAATTTAACGGTATTTTACGCGATTTACCTTAGAAGCATACTTCTCCCGACGTTTCGGGCAAATTGCCGTGGTCACGGGTCGACTAGATCTGCGTGGTGTAGGTAAATGTAACCTACCCACTTGTTCGCGACACACAACACTCACGGTATCATTAGCTATATCCGGCGATTTATCGCGGGATCGAAACCGATTAATTAGTTTTTTTTTTTTTTTTTTTTATTTATTTACGTACTATTCTAAGGCAATAGTGACAATCGGTGGAAAGTATCTTCGAGTCGTACAGCTCAATACAATGGTTTGTGCCACTATCTAACGTCAGGAGCAGTATGTCTCTAATGTTTTAAATATATCTAGTAAGTCTTGACTTATACTATTATCGTTGAAAAAACCTATGTGCCTGAATAAATAGTTCTTAAATAATATATATAAGTTAGTTGTGTAGACCGCACGATTTGTCAATTCCGCCTTGCCCTCAACTTTAAAAAAAATATTGGGTATGACATAAGGTGAAATTAGACATGTAACAGATATTGGATGACTCTGCTGCAAGACCGCTTTCATTATATAGTGCCAACTAGCTGTCCCCTATAAGACCAGGGCAACCTTAGTATAGGGGACAGAAGTCGTATATATATGTATATTTTATTTTGTGTCAATAAACTATTATTATTATATTAATATAAATCGCGAAAAGAACCGTTAAATTATAAATAAAAAATAGTTTTTATTTCTAAGTCAAAACCGATAAATTGATTAATCAGCTTAATAAGCAAATTAAAATTAACTACCTACTTAGCTGCTATGAATACTAAGCCAGTATTTCATTCGCGAACAGAATAATTGAAATTGGTTAGCAGTTATTTACAATTGTATTATCAATTAATATATTTATATAATATAATATGGTAGAAAGGGTTTGTCAATATCCCATACTTACCCCAGCCCAGGCCCTCGTAAGAATGGGTTATTTAAGCTATTCTTTTTGAAATTAGATTGTAAAATTATGTCTTTTATCAATAGCAAGTTGAATAGTGGTTAAAGAGAAGTGGAATTGAAATACTAGCTCATTCATTACCTTACAAGCTGGGTTTTACAACAATTATCTACAATGTTCGCTAAAAACCCAGCTTTGTAAGTATTTTACAATATACATTTATGTTACATGGATAAGCTCAAATGGTCAAGCAAATAATGAGGGGTAGTTTAAAATACCACAATGATTATTACTACGCGTAAACATTAAACAATATAATCACAGGAAAGCTAGACAATATTTAAAAGACTAATTTTAGCAAGTAAACTGCCACTTATGGCCCATTAAATACAGGTAAAATATGGTGATTACTTGAAATCAAATCCGGGAGTTAAGCAATTTTATTTTTATACATTTCGAAATCTTTGCCACCTTGTTTTGACGCTTGAGCCGACATGATGGAATTTTACGATAAAATTAGCTACTTCACCACAGCCCCTAGAACACAGAGACCTAGACCTCCACTGTTAGAGATGGACCTCCTAGAATTTTATTTATTTAAAAACTTTATTGCACAAAGTACAAAGGCGGACTTAATGCCCGAAGACATTCTCTGACAGCCAAACCTTGGGGACAAATTTGAACAAATATAGGTGCAATGAAAGCAATGGTAAAAATATACAATTATAGAATGACTTAAACTTAAACATATATAGTTTTAATTTTCTGAGGAATTTATCCTACACTGGCCACGCGCTGGCCAGACAGGTTAGCATGGGTCTGATTACAATTTTTAATGACATCTTATTAACGATTCCACAAGTTGGTAGTAGTGGAACCGGGACCGACGGCTTAACGTGCTCTCCGGGACACGGGAACGATGGTTTTGTAAATCTATAACAAAATGCACGTTATAAAAGTGAATTTCTCATTGGTACATGCCGGAGTTCGAACTAGTAGAGGATTTTTGTAGTGGTTTTTTTCTATATTTTTTATCAAGCTTATTATGGATTTTAAAATATCTTTGATTGCGGTTTTCCTTGTTTTTAGGTTAAATTAGTTAGAAAAGAGAAATTCATGAAAAACTGATTTTCGCCGACATTCTTCCATTATGCAAGGTCGAGCAAAGTGATAATTCGTAAAAAGGACGTCAAAATCTTCAAAAAAAAAACATGACTGCCAGATTTGATTCCAGGTAAAACTACTAATTTACTAAACTATTAGGTTTTATACCAAATTACTAATAGTTCACCCGAACGCTAGCGTAGCCAGGTGGATGGTAAGAACTTAAGTGTTATACAAGTATAATAGGTATATAGGAATAGTATCATATCCGAAATTGGATTTTTGAGCCCGCAACCAATTATCTGCGCGCGAAAATTTAAAAATATTTTGTTACCATATGATACATAGGCAGCTACTACACGTTACACAATACATTTAAATTCCATTTTTTTACTAAGATTATATAGTTTGCTTGTTGACAACAATGGCCGACATATTGAATGAATGAACATTAACTTAAGTAGCATCTATGTGAACCGAAATTTGTCAGTTGCTTGTTCCAAATTTCCACCACCCCCTGATTTCGTCTGTAAATTGCAAATAGTCTTATCGAACTTCTAAGAAAAAAAAAATATGCGCATATTGTTCCTTGTGGCGGCGTAATGAACCAAGAACTAAAATTGTATACGCAATAAAAAAAAAAGTCAATTTTTTTTTATCTGTATAAAAATATTTTCTTAAATTTATGTCTTGAAAAGTTAGCAATTAGGACTAATTGCCAATTCGCAGACGATTTATTGTATAGAATGAATAGAAAAGTTCAATCTCCAGTAACCTGGTCAAAGTAGAATTAGTTTTGACAGTTTACTGAGAACGATTAATAATAATAATACCTACAGCAGTTTGATCACATACAAACAGTACTATAATTTAGATATTTTTTTTTTAATAATCAGGGGCCAGCCTAATTAGAACATAAACTAATAAAGAAACTAGTAAACTAATAAAGCTAAGTAAAAATTAAGTAAAAAAAAAAATATTAGTTTCACTTGAGTGTAAATTGTTTTGTATAGATTTAAAATAGAACTTACATAAATAGCTAAATGGTCTTTATTTTTATGCTACATGCGTATATATACCGTGTGGAAACGTTATTACAGTCGAAATTATTTAAAGTAAACAAGATATAGAAAATCTTTAAACTAATAGGAAACACAAACCGTATGAGAATAAAAAACTCCAGAAATTACGATTTATGTTACATTTTATTTAATTTTCCTACTCGATAGATTTATCATAATATTATTCAGAATATAGAAAGAGGTATCTATATTAGTTTTAAAAAAATATTTTGTTTTATAACTTTACAAAATATGGAGGACAATCTTAACAAACAGATAATTGAAATATTGCACGTTTTCACAAAAAAATCTATACAAATATTATTCCTGTGATCAATAATATTTTCAGTGTACATAGTTTTAATACCTAATAATTAAATTTTATACAAAAGGTATTAAATGTATCCATGGGAAATTAGTCCCCGCTTTACGATTACGGTAATTGGCACATCGAGGATTATTTCGTACCAAATCACAAACAAGGAATTTTTCGAAGATAAGCCTGACATTGTGAACTTAGCAACTATGTATTATTACATTTTATGTAATTTTACATAGTTTTATGTATAAGACCACAATATTATTTTATACAGTATTCTAGAAAATAAAGATATTTTAATTTGATCATTAAGACAAAAATTTTACTTCAGAGCTAATTTCCCATGGATATCCTGTTATACACATTAAAATTTAAAGATTAAAAAAAATATTATTATTTATTTATTGGTATTATTAAACACCTTCGAAATATTATTATTCAAGAACAAATGGAAAATAAAGTAAGACATATTACTTGTCCTAGATAAAATACCTGCTAACGTTGCAAGTGAGGGTATCTTTAAAGAGCAAGAGGTATTTTACTACGATTTAGTATTCCATATTCTATAAATATGTGTCGATATATGCAACACTGTTTGGCTGTCCAATCTTTAAACCACTAGGTACACGAATAAGGAAGTTACAAAAGAAACATCTATTTCTTTCTTTTTAAACTATTCTGTGGTGTCAAGGTCAAAGGAGATGAGTCGAAAATTTTTAAAATAGTAGTTTATGAAACTGTTGCATAATAAGAGTTATTATACACGAGTGTGTGTTTAAAAAAACCGAGCCGTAAACGAGGTTTTTAATAGTATCACACGAGTGTTTTAATACCTAGTTATGTGCAGTTTCATATACTAATTTATCTACTTTCATACATTGGGATAGAACCACTAAATAAAAGTTAAAAGATTAAGAATTATAAGCAAGAATAAAAAAAAACACACGAAATGCTATACAACAAAACGGCGCCAATTTTTATTTGTTTTAAATGACCATTGTACAGAATACATAAGTCCTAAACAATAAAATGGCGCCAAAACCTAGCTTATGACCGCGCACGCGCTATGGCGGGCGCTGCCATAGACAAGTAAAAATTGGAATCAAAACTTTTTTGTAATGGAACCTTTGCCTTAAAAAAATAAGTGTTCTATAATATGTATGATTATATTTTTAAAATGAATTATAACATTATTTTGTTAGAGAAAAAGTGTTATAATGTGATTCTGTTTTTAAATTTCAGCAGTATGTTTATAAAGAATTTCAATATAAATTCGTTTTGAAGTTTGTAATTCGCATTTTACGATATGAGAGTAGATAAATAGATTTTTACACCTATTGGTTCAAAACATTCATATGCGTCAATGCAATAAGGAGATGAGTCTATAAACTGTACAGTTTATTTTACACCCCTACGTACATAAAGGGGCTAGTCGTAACATTACAATGTATAAAGTAAAAAGAGTTCAATCGAGTTATTTCAGTATCGCGCTTTTACCGCCAATAATTCAGTTATGCATAGTGAGATGAGTCGTCTCGTACCTAAAGTATACGACTAATGAAATTGAACATTACGTAAATTACAATTTTCTATTTATAAAAATAAGTTGTTTTCTTAAGTTGCCTCTAGAGAAAAGTTCAAGTTTTGTACTTATCCCCTTTTTCCTTGACACCACAGATATATTAAAGTCATGTTTGGAAACATCGCAACTTACAATTATTTGACTTAATACCCGTTTTCAGACGTGTCCTCAACGGTTCCTCCACTCAACCAATCCTTTAAGCTGTCAATCAAATTCCTCCAAAGGATGTTGTAACTCTCCTAATATCAAAGGCGATAAATAGTGGTAGGCGGACTGATGGTGGTAATTTGCCCAGTCTGTCGGGGCGGGGAGGTATCCACCGTTCGTGCCGATAAACCCAGTAAAGTGTGTCCACACGTTTCAGTCGGCATAGTGTTAGGGACTTAGTGAGTCATGGGTGTCTGACTCCAGTTGCTAACAGTCTAACTAGTTGCTAACTAAGTCAATTTTATGTGCTTTTTATAAGAGTAATTTTAATTTTGTTTATTTTATTACTTGAAGTAGGTAATATTTTAGTTATTTATTTTCGTTATTATTATTTTTCTAAAAGGGATTATAGAATATGTTACATTTTTTTTAAATTTTGTTTCAGTTTTAGTTTTTAGATTAATATTTAGTTTTTAGAATAATATTTAGTTTTTGTATATAATTATACAATTTTTATAATTTTGTAATTTTTATAGGTCATAAAGGCTACTGTGGTGGTCGCCTATAATAGGTGAAACATCTAGCTTATGATTTAGTGTTAAGTACCTACAAATACATGTGTGATGTTAGCACTGTTCATATTATAAATAAATAAAATAAGGTAATTCAATAAGAATACTGAAAATTGTTGGCATAAACACTTCTCGAGGAGGCCACAGACTAGTAACGACGTACCATGACTTTGACAGTTCTATTCCTTCCTATTCGATAGACTGCTGGAAGAAATGGTTTAGTGGAGGACACATTGAATATGGAGTGTTACACTTTCAACGATTAATCTGTCCGGATCTGTTGCATTTTTCGGAATAAATTCTGTTTGGGTAGAGAAAGGAGTCAAGAATAATGGATGGTAGTACAAGAAAAGGACATCATCCATTTTGGGCTATTTTTCTACTACGTACAATGATAAAAAACTACAATAGTAGTTTCAATACTTTTATTGATAAGACTAATGTTTTTCTTTACTATACGGGGTGATTTTGTATAGCCTTACGTTAGACTAAAATGTTATTCTATTGATAGAAACAAACAACTTTTCCTAACAAACCATATTTCAGAAATAACAAAAAAATGGCTTCTTCATCAAACTGTTTATTTTAAAATAGTCAATTTGTATGGAAAAGCCAAAATAAAATGACATCAAATTAAATTACATATAAGTCTTACTTAAGGCCATACAAAGTCTTATATACTGTGCAATTCAATTATTTGAAAAATAAAATACGTAGTTATCGTATCAATCAAGGCCTAGTAAAAATATATATATATATATATATATATTTGACACTGATGGGTAATTATTGTACCATTCAGTACTAGAGCTGTCATATAAAGTATAATAAGTATATAAAATCAAGTATTTTTTCAACTTAAATTATAATCTTGGTAGAATAATTTATATAAAAAAACATATATTAAGTATTATTATATGTATAACATGTATCGTATATGTAGTATGTATAGTTTATTTAATATTTACTTGGCACTCTGCCTGTCACATGTTTTCAAAACTCCCAAAGGTTAGCTGGTGGATAATGCCTCACATGCAATAAAGCATTATTATTATTATTATTCTATATTACTGTGAATACAATTTAGCCCAAACAAAATGAAATGATGTCCTTTGTCTTCTTTGTTACATAATCACAGGTCTAAAGTAAACAGGATTTTATTTTTGTTATAGTTAGGTTTTCAAATTGGACAGCCAAGCCATTGGTCTAGAAGTGGAAACCTCCGAGGGGCACCGACTGGTCCGAGGTGAATTGGTACTGTTCGGAGGAGGAAGAAACTGCAGGTGCAAGTCTAGTATCTTCTTCCTCAGAACCAAAGTAATTCTCGATGATATCGAAGGACTTCTGATAAATATCCAAGTTCTCGTGAGACTGCAGGAATTCTATTTTGTTTAGCCCTGCAAATAAATTATATTAAATTAAATTTAACCATTGTGCTAACATATTAAATCTTTCTAAGGGTAAGAGTCTTATTCCACAATTTGAAAAGACAACAATGTGAAGTTGAACAAATATATCTCACAGAAGAAATGATCAGGAATGAGTTCAAGACTCCGATTTAGGCAGTGGAAGTTGGTGCGAGAGGAATTCCAGCAAAATCTTTGCATCACTTACTGAAAGAATAGGGCCTAAGCAGGTCTGCCGTCAATTCATTTATGGAACGAGCTGCCAAGACAGCATTAACGGGATCAAACAGTATTTGGTTGCGTAGGGAGAGGAGCAGAATGGTAAGCTTCTTGTAAGTTAAAATAAGAAAAGAAAATTATAAATTTGTATTTTATAGTAGTAATAAATTAATTTGAAATATCAATAGGTAATCGTAACGATCTGTACCCGCTTATAACAGATCCCTGTCACAAAGGATAGTTGGTTACGCAAAGAGAAACTTCGTTTACAGGTTAACGTACGCATGTCGACTCTAAAGTACGCCATCATGTCGCTAGATGGCGCTACGGTCGACAGAGGGTCCATTTTGAACCTCACCGCGTTGATGGCTGGCATAGTGCCATCATTGTGTGTCGGACGACCGTTTGCGAACTTCGGTGGCTCTTCCTAGCCGTGTCCACCACGTGTCCGCGCCGCGCATAATCACCTGCAACCGCTTAATGGAAGAAATTTATATCTTCATCATCAACGACCGTATTTTCACCGCGCACCTGAATCGTCACAACTCACACAGAAGGCATATGAACGGCATTTAGAGTTCCACATCTTCGTTAGCTCAAGTAAGTAGATTTTCTACTAATAATTCTGAGTTAGGAGTGGCTTTGTCTTCTCTTGTGACGCATCCAGGATTGCCCACTGCTGGAGCAATCGAAGGCCGCGAACCAGCATCCTATATAAAACCGCTAAACCGCCATAGTATTGCCATAAGCTCGATGTCTCCAGCTTACCAAACTCGAGAAATATCACAAATAAATTAAATGTATTTATTTACATTAATAAATATTTTTGTGGGACACAGGAATCGGTACCTCCGAGTCTTAATCCACAGACTAAACCGCCATACCAATAGTAAAAAAATCCATTTACGGCATTAAGTTTGCCTTACATGCATTCTAAACAATTCTTACCAAAGCATTCTTCAATGAGCACAGCATATGGGTTGTCTCGATGGTCGTCTCTCTGTCCTGCTTTCAGTATGTTGTCAATCCCACTGAGGGCTACTTGTACTGTCTTAGCATCGGTAAGTGTTAGCAAGTCACATAATGGAGGTATGCAATCCTTTTCTACCAAATATCTGAAAAAACACATATAGGTTTAGTTTAAAAATCAAATTTATTTCCACAGAGAATGCGAAAAAGTGAGACAGGCTGTCAAGTGTTAGTGGGAGTAGCAACTAAAATTGTGAGTGATAAAGAATGAAAATGTATACTGCTTCACTGACTTGATCTGATCCTGTGTCCCTCCGCTGGTGGCATTGGTGATGGCCCAAGCCGCTTCCTTTCTTGTCTTAAACTCAGACTGTCGGAGGATCTCAATTAGGATTGGGAAAACATTTGCATCTATCACAGTCTGAAAATAAACATACAGCAGTATAATGACAATTTTTTTGTGAATTATGTACAATAAAGATGTTAATTATTATTATTATGTCTGAAGTCAGTTTTTATATTTTTCTGTATTAAGAAACTAACCTGTATTTGTGTGGCATTTCCTGCAGTAATATTGGAGAAGGTCCAGCAAGCCTCTTTTCGCAGGGTCTCGTTATCTGAGAGAAGTAGTGCCAGTAGTGCAGGCAGTGGGTTGCAGTTAAGAATGGCCTGGGTCTGCGCATCATCGCCCGTCACTATGTTACCAACAGCTCGCAGTGACGCTGATACAACTGTCGATTTGGTATGCCTAAAAACACATAATTGCGTGAAATAGACATGAAATAGTCTTAATCTTAACAAAATTATACATTACATTTACAAATTATACATTCCACGCTGCACTGGAAGAAGTAATACAACCAGAGGCTTAAAGATCTAAAGCTGACAAGGCTCAGAGATTGCAGAATGAGAGGAGATATAATTGAGACATTTGGGATTCTTATTGACAGTTTTTAGTTACAGGCTTCTATTATTGTGTACATAGTATTTGTATGTATGTGTATTTATATAAATATGTATTGTATGTAAATTAGATTAATTTATTTTTCTACAATCTTTTGCACCAACCTATTGTAATTTTCTGTATTGTCCCAAAGGTTGGCTGCTATGAATGCCTAGTTGTACATACGAGGGGCGTTCAAAATATTCTCGGTATTGATACGTTACAACCTCTTTTATATATATATTTGTTACTGGCCGCTAAGATTCATCCATTGAAATTAAAAAAAAGTAAAATTGGAACCGAGATGTTCTTTTGTTTTTCTGCAATTGCCGAACAAACATGAACACCATGAGCGAATTAACAATTTTAACGAAATTAGAGCACCGATCCGTCATAAAATTCTTGACAAAACAGGGTAAAAATCAAAAAACCATAAAAGAGGAAATGGATTGTGTTTACCGTGAGTCTGCTCCTTCTTTATCTACTATTCAAAAATGGTCAAGCGAATTTAAGCGTGGAAGGGAGAGTATTGAAGATGACCCTAGACCTGGCCGGCCTGTAGTGGCTACCTCACAAGAAAATATTGATAAAGTGGAAAAACTTATATTGGAGCTATAAAATCTATAGCTCAAGTAACCAATCTCTCTATTGGTACCGTACATGACATTATACATGACCATCTTAATATGTCAAAAGTAAGTGCAAGATGGGTTCCGCGAATGCTGACGCTTCTTCAAAAGGATATGCGTGTGGCTTGCTGTTCAGATTTTATCGACCTGTGTGGTGAAAATCCCGATGAGGTGCTGCAAAAAATAGTTACTGGAGATGAAACCTGGGTTCATCATTATGACCCAGAGAGCAAACAGGAGTCCATGCAGTGGCACATTAAGGGTTCAGCTCATCCCAAGAAGTTCAAGGTAATCCCGTCAGCTGGCAAGGTCATGGCCACAATATTTTGGGATTGTGAAGGAGTTTTGCTTATCGATTATAAAGAAAAAGGTGTAAATATCACAGGGCAGTACTACGCTAACGTTATACGTCAATTAAGAGATGCGATCAAAGAAAAGAGGCGAGGAAAGTTAACCAAAGGTGTTCTGCTTCTGCATGACAACGCCCCTGTCCATACTGCTCATATTGCCAAGGCAGCTATTGTTGAATGTGGGTTTGAAACTGTTACTCATCCACCCTATAGTCCGGACTTAGCCCCAAGCGACTTCTTTTTGTTTCCCAATCTTAAAAAGGATCTGCGTGGAAATAAATTTTCTGACGATGAAGCGTTGAAGACGGCCGTGGAGGAGCATTTTTACACCAAAGATAAAAAATATTTTTATGAGGGATTAAAAAAAATAATTGATCGATCTTATAAGTGTATGAACATAGGGGGGGAGTATATTGAAAAATAAAAATATCAAACTTTTCGTACTTGTTTGTTTTTATCCACATACCGAGAATATTTTGAACGCCCCTCGTAGTGCAATAAAGTTTTAAATAAATAAATAACCAAAATGTTCAGCTTCAAGCTTATATATAGGATGTTACTTCATGAATAACAGGGTTGTGTTGTGTATGAACACAGAATTTATTTTCCAGAGGGCAGTGCTCTATGACTCATCATCCTCATCATGATTATTTATATTTTAAATAATAATAATAATAATAATTCGTTTATTTTCAGGCAACAGATGGCCCATAGATAAATACCTTACAACTAAAATACATAAAAATAACATTAAAATTAATTAGTCTAAAGCTTCCGTATCTTCATCTTCTTGTGGTCATAGAAGTACCCATCAGGTACTGTGACCACCTTCTGAGGAGTACTGGAAGCTTCAGTGGACGGTGCCGGCGTCCCTGCTGGGGGTGGTGCAGAGGGAGTAGGTGCTGCGCGGGGCCCAGGAACATCGTTGGTGCTGCGTGAAGCAAATCCACGAATGTATTTGCGGTACACAACACCGAGCGGCCAGAATTCCTTCTTCAGGAATATTTTGAGGTGCTCTGACCGCACACGAATCCTAAAGGCCTTGAATCCGGTGTCATCCCAATGTGAAGGTAACTCGTCGATAGCAGCGACAGAGTCGATAGCAGCGACAGAGTCGATCTCCCCTCTGTCCCGGATGTGTCCGAGAACATCTTGGGATGACATGTCCTTGCGCAGCCGCGATACATAGACATAGGTTGTCGGTATCGCAGCTTTTAGAGCGCACTGTTTGGGAGGCGCAATTCCCCGATTATTACGTTTGGGCCTCCTTTTTTTCTTTTCCATAGTCACAAACCCTTCCGAATCAATTTTATTTCCGGTTGTGACGCGAAGTTTTAGGTTTTTAGTGTCAGCTGGTTTTTGGGGTCCCTTCTTCGAGACACCCTGCCTCGCAATCTGTGCATAACTGTTTCTAGCGTTCCCGGGCTGACTCCGGGACGCTGCAGGCCGTGCTGGCGGGGTTGGCGTAAACACCGGAGCCGTAGGTCGTAGCGGCGCCGCCGGCGCTTCGGGCGATGACATCGGCTGGAGCGGTGCGCCGTCCTTGTCACTCGTGTCAGTAGTCGGCGAATCAGCATTTTGCACTGTGCGACGCCGCGAAGTGTTACAACGTCAGCACCCGAGTTCTTGAGCTCTTCCAATTGCCGCTTTATGTCACGGATTTCTTCCAGGATCCCGGCGCCGTTGTTATCCTTAAGTCCCGCGATGTCCGCCTTCATTACCGTCATCTCCTTCAGGAAGACGGTTACGTCGACGTGGTCGAAGCTGACGGGTGGCAGTTTATTGAGGTCGCGGGCCACAAATACTGGCAGGTCGTCGGGATCGGTCTCCTTGAGCGTGGTGATGATCTCCTGAATGACTCGTGTTTTACATCCTACACGCACGCGACGAGTTCGGCTGGGACGCGCGAATTCCGATAGCACATCCTGGGCGGTTCTAAGGTCTTCCTCCTTGTAGCTGGTTGAGCAGATCTGCATGAGGCTCTGCTCATCCATAACGTCGATCTTGTGATTAATGAACGTCAACACCTCGTTGACGCACATATTACACGCGGCACATTTTGCCATATTGGCAACAAATAATGAGAGCGCGGATGCGCTCACGTCTTTACCGTACAACAGTCTGTGAGCGTGTGTGAAATACATACATGAGCAGCTCAACCAGTCTCCTGCAGACTCCAGCATCAATGACCATTTGAATTTTCTCATTGGGTCCGTCCAGCAGGTAGGAGAGGGCCCAGCAGGAGTCACTCAGGACATCTGTGTCATGGTGGTGGAGTAAATGTGCTAATACTGGCAAACCTGTAAATAAGATTTTACATAAAATTTTGCAGGTTAGGATTTAGGAGGATTTAGTCTTCTGGTGTTATAAATGTAATTCAAAATAACAGTCATTTAATTCTTACCAGGTGAAACTGCTGCGAAATTTGTTGGTGGATTTTTGCCTCTACATAAATTTGATAAAGTCCAGACAGCATTTCTCGTCATGGATAATTTTGTAGTATTGTGTAAGATCCTAAAAGTAAAATCATTGCTTGAAACTACTACTAACTCTATATAAGAAAACATTAATAAGCATAATTTACCATTAATGTAAAAAGTTACAATAAGTTACACATTCGCAAAATGGCAGGTGCAGCTGTCTGAAATGTTTAATGCCAATGAGATACATAATAGCTCTAAAGAAGTCAAACCTATTAAAATCAAGTAAAAGCCTTACCAATGAATCTGGCTAACAGTGGAAAGAGTAGGCCAAGAAAATTAGTTTTGGAAGGCTCATATTACTAGTGAAGATCTATCTATGACTTTGCGTTTTATGGGAGCTGTAAAGTATGATAATAAATAAAGTTTATATTTACTGTATGAGTGGGGGTAGTACTCCAGCGGCCAGCACCCTGTCTCTGCATAGCGGGGAATCCCCAGCTACATTGCCAAGTGCCCATACAGCTTGTTCACGAACTTCATCAGCGGCAGGACTAGCCAGCAGTCCCACCAACACTTCCACTGCCCCACAGTCTACTACCACTCGTGTTTGTAACGAAGTTCCAGATGCTATATTTGTCAAAGCCCATGCAGCTTCAAACTGATTGACAAAATTAAATAGGCATAAATGATGTGAAATACAAATTTGAATAACAGAGTAGTGAATAATATGTGGAACAAACTACCAGAACACATATTGAAGTCTCCAACAGTAAACACTTTTAAATCAAACTGTAGAAGTTAGCTAGTGACTAGTCTATTCGCCTGTTCTTAAAAAACAAAATCTCATTAAAAATTTCATTATTATTCTTTAAGCCGCTGCTTGCTCGCTGGCAATGCATTTAACAACTTCGTACCACAATACTAATACTCGCGATAAGCTATGATCACCATACAGTTTGCAATAATTAAGCAACAGTCTCTATTCCAAGACGTTAAATATTCTTTATTAACTCTTGGCGAATAGACTTTATAAGAAAGCTGATGACAGATAATTTTATAAACTTTACTAGTAGTAGCACTGCTCCCTTATTACACAATACATCTTTATTAGAATGTTATGAAAACTTAATCAGCGAGCACTCCCACAAACACTTTCAAGAACTCAAAAAAAGACTCTCAGACAATATATTTTTCATCACCTATGTAGCTTTAAACTGACAAAGTTAAATAGATTATTTTTGGAGCTAATAAAAAGTTCTGCTTAATAATAATAACCTTATAACATGGAATTATCTCTTATCTGGTACTTTGTTGTAAAGCCCATACAGACTGACCTCGCATCTGCCAGTGTGTCAAATTTCTTAACAAAAGCTTGTGTGTATAATGCTGTGAGGGGTCAAGAAAAAACACTATTGTAATATTATTAAACATAACTTAATTAATTACCTGTAGAGGTGGATGGGTACTCAATAGAAACTGAACAAATTTAGGAACTATTCCTGTTCGTATCACTTCATCTATTGGAGGGTTGGGCTCGTGACTCAGGAGTTTCCGGAATTTCTGTGTGGCCATTATTTGGTCCTGGACATTCTCACTGTACAATGTGGCCACCATGTCAGGGGTTATGTTGTCAGATGGACCCACTATTACATCTTCCTATAAAGTAAAAAATTCCAGTTTAAACTCTAATTTGTTAAAGATTATGGAATATAAAAGCTAAATATTAAAAGGCACCATTCTTTAAAAATATTTATTACTATAATGAAAATTAAACTATGGGTACAACAAAAATTGCCAAAATATTTTGTCACCCAAATACATACATACAGCCATTTCAGACATTTTCTAAACTACTTAATTATACCTTCCAGCTGTCAAAGATGTGTTGCAACGTACCTTGGAACCTTGAAGCGTGTTTATCTTATTTTCTGCTAATATTTATATTATTTACACTTGTATTTCATATTTTATTTAAAATTACCAATAATTTTTGACTAATAAAACCAATTTTAATATTAAATTATAGTTGAATTATGTATAACTTATCTTACTGGAAATAAGTGGTAATATTTATGCCTTTCAAGGTTTGGATAGTCTACAACTAACACCCGTATTCTAAGACATTTCCTCAATGGCTCCTCCACTCAATGTTTCCTTCCAGCTGCCAAACAAATTAAGTCGGTAAATAAACGTCTTAGAATATGGGTGTTAGAATACCAATTTCGAGGACCCCTTGAAAAACCTGTTTGACAGCTGGTTGAGTCAAGGTGCCATCGAAGAAATGTCTTAGAATATGTGTGATAGTCCCAGATCTCCACTGCTGAAGATGGGCATTTCAAATACCTCTACTTCACTGGCCAGATTCACACCCACTGACATCCATTTCTTAGCAATTTGACATTAAATAATGAACTCAAAAACATTAGATTGAGATCAATTTAACATTCCTTGCAAATACTAAGCCATGTTTATATTAAATTATAATAATTTAGAAAAGTTCTTGGCTTAATGAATATATTGCTAATATGATAATGAAAATTAAAGCAATAATCATTAACATCACAGGCCCTAGAAGAGTTCTAGACTTTCACTGCTAGAGATGGACCTTCCAGAGCATATTTCTGGAATATTGCATTCTCATCCCATGCTGGTCAAACGGGTCGGGGAAGGTTATGATCTCATATGATTTCATTTTTTTTATCAATTCAAAATGATTCCACAAGTTGACATTAGTAAAACCGAGACTGACGACTTAACATGCTCTCCAATTGACTCTCAAACCAATAACTATAAATTTATTTTTTACTTTTGTATTGGAAATTTTGATCAGCCTATGTATTGCAAATAAAATTATATTGTTCAGTCAGTTTCTTATCTATAGTATAAATCTTACATTCAAGGACAAATCCAAGCCACTGTCAGAGGGAATGTTTCTTCTCTTAAAAAGTTGTTGTTCCCGCTTCTGTTTGCGGAGTTGGACTCCCTCTTCCTCTCTCCGACGTCGCAACTCTTCAGCACTGAGGCTGGCATTCTTGTATCTATTCTTGTGACCATCAGACATCTGTAGATTGTTAAAAAGCAGAATGAACAAAACTGTAGATTAAATAAGAGATATTAAATGATCTTAAATTCTTACTGTGTGAAATAAGAAAGATGAACAAAGTAAAATAGACCAAAATCAAAATTTCTGTTGATTCAGCTTTTCAATATGGTCAAAAATATATCATGTTTATTGGTTAATAATATTGGAAGCGATAAATTTAATACAATAAGAACTTCAATAAGTCATAGCTAAACACAAAATAATGAAAGACAAATAAGTAATTATAAATAAAAGGAAATTAAATATTGAAAAAACGATCACGATGTTTCTTGAAATCATCAAAAACTTAATAGGTAATTATGTAATGTAATATTGTTTTAATATAAAATAGGATTATAAATTTATTAACTTACGTTGTCCAGAATCTTGTTTAGAATACAAACTGAATTTTACAATAAAGAAAATCACAGATCGAATCAATCCTCCATGACATCAACTATTTTTTTTAATTGATCCACAGACTAAATAGTTAAATTACGACGACACCGAATACAGAACGTAAAACATAGTTTTACCAAGCCTGTAAAAAACACGTTTTTATTGCAAAATAACGTAGGTCGGGTAAGATTCGCCAGAGTACCAAACACCTTTAAGAAACTACCTTAATTTAATTTACTTTTGAATGAAATATTTTACCGAAACTTGTCTAGATTGTGCACACCAATGGGGTGTATCACTAACTTTTTATCACGGTAGATGGCGCATGATAGATGGTACCTAATAGAACTGGCAGTTGCATAGAAAACTTGTATTTTTATTACGAAATTTAATATTTTGTGTATATATTGCGGAAGCTTTTAAGTGTACAAATCGAGATTTCCAAGCGAAATCAAAGATATGGTGATCTCAAAATTGCCGATCTATTAATTAAACCTTTTTTTTGTTTTTAAAGACGGTTTTCGCTTTCCTAATTAGTCTTTTAAAGTAGGTAACGTTAAGTTAAAATTTATTTTTCTGTTATAAAAATAAAAAACATTTAAAAAATTGTCCGTCATAGGTGTAAACAAGGTACCAGTGCCGCTAGCGACATCTACAAAAAGCTTTGCCTGATACACACCATTGGGTGTATTATAAATCGTATTTACCATTTGACAAAAAAAACAAAGATAAATATACAATTAATGTAATTTTTTAGCATTATTTAAAGGGTGTGAAATAAGCATACCACAAAATTTAGTGATTCGTTAATTGTAGTGGCTAAAGTTATAATTGTCGGTAAATAAATACTTTTTATTGGTGTGTTATGTTTTATTATGTGTTATTTCGCGTTCATCTCAGCCCCTAGAATATAGGGTTCTAGACTTTCACTGTTGGAGATGGGCCTTCCAGAAATTTCTGGAGAATTCGCCTATACTCGCCACGCTGGCCAGACGGGTTGGCGAGGGTGCTAATATTATATATGTAAAAGAAGTTTTGTCTGCGTATCCGTGTATGTGGGTGTGTGTATGTTTGTCTTGCCTTCACGCTTATATTACTGAACTGATTTTGATGAAATTTGGCAGAATGGGGTGTATCAGGCAAAGCTTTTTGTAGATGTCGCTAGCGGCAATGGTACCTTGTTTTACACCTTATCGCATCATTTTTAAATGTTTTTGTAGTTTTTTTTATTTTTATAACAGAAAAAATCTTTTAAATTAACGTTACCTACTTTCATAGATGAATTAAGAATGCGCACACCGTCTTTAAAACGAAAAAGGTTTTATTAATAGAACAGCAATTTTGAGATCACCATATCTTTGATTTCGCTAAGAAATCTCGATTCGTACACTTAAAAGCTGCTCACTTCTGCATAATATCCAGAAAACAATAAATTTCGTAATAAAAATACAACATTTCTATGCAACTGACAGTTATATTAGGTACCATCTATCATGCGCCATCTGTCGTGATAAAAAGTTAGTGATACACCCCATTGATTCTTAGAACCCTGGATGGACATATACTAACATCTGAACACGACATATAACCCCAAAACCATATACGAGTATATGTCTGCCGCTTTTGATT
Source organism: Tinea semifulvella (assembly GCA_910589645.1). NCBI lineage: Eukaryota > Metazoa > Arthropoda > Insecta > Lepidoptera > Tineidae > Tinea > Tinea semifulvella. Next base: position 9,287,677 of record OU342586.1, read on the forward strand.
TGTCTCATTTAGGTATGACTTGACCAATTTTATAGAAATTTTATAGATATCTTTGCTGGAACTCAGGTTACGTGACGTCTGAGCAAACTCAGGTTACGTGACGTCTGAGCACGACATGTGACCCAACCGGCAAATCGAGATAAATAGCTAGTTATCAATAAATCAATGAATCTCCCGTTGTTATCCTTCATTTCGGCCTCGGTAAAGACGATCCTCAATCTGACCAGAAATTCCGTAACATCATGAACACCAAATGGGAAGGGTGGAATTCTATCTTCACAGATGCTTCAAAGTTCTCCCAGGACGGATGTGTGGGGGTGGGAGTGTACCACAGCGACTACAACATTGTCAGGAAAATTAAGTACCCGCCAGAAACAACAGTGTTCTCAGGAGAACTTATTGGAATCCTAGAAGGAATTAAATATGCCCTTTTGTTTAAGCTTCCAAAAACCATTATATTTTCTGATTCTCTTAGTTCCCTTCAATCCATTATATCCAATCCTTTTTCTAAAAACTCTAACAATCCTATCCTATTCCAAACAAAGGAACAGCTTCGTGAATGCTCCATACATGGCTTGCTGATAGCACTCGCCTGGATCCCAAGCCACTGTGGCATACAAGGCAACGAAAAGGTGGACCAGGTTGCCAAGGAAGCAGTTGAATGTGGGGACATTTTCCCATATCAACTTTATCCCCACGACCTAATATTACAGCCGAAATGCTACCTAAATGAATCTTGGACCAACCAATGGCCCAAAAGCAGCAAAGTAAAAGGTTCATACTACTCCCAGATCCAGTCCTCAATCCCTAACAAACCATGGTTCACCAAAATTAACCTTAACAAAAAAGATACTTCAACCATCTGCCGCCTAAGACTGGGCCACTGCTGCTCCCCTGCATTCCTTGCTAAACTTAGGATCAGGGATACTTCAATATGCGAGTGTGGACTGGACGAGGGAAATATTAATCATATATTCTTCTCATGTCCCCTCTACGACCGATCCACTCTATTATCGTCTCTTCAAAAAACTGTTCCCTTTCCCACCTCTATCGCTTCTCTTCTCTCTTCTTTAAGCCCTGTTATTTACGCCATACTTACAAGGTTCCTCAACCAGAATAATATCAAACTCTAACAACCAGGATCACGGTGGCGCCTACGGGGTGGAGGCGGACTGGCCTTGCTTCGGCCCGCGGGACTGCTTCTCTCTTTCCCACTCCATGCGGACTGATAAAGTAGTTTTTTCACTACGCATGTGGGATGGGACGGGGGAGGCAGCCCGGTGGGATTGTTGCTGGGCTTGGAGCCTTTACCCCGTATGCGGGACTGTGGCCTTGGAGGACAAAGCGTGCGTAGTTCAATAGGTTGCTTGCACTATAGATATATGCTACATGTTATTTGTCCTCACTCGTAATAACCTATTGTGCTGTGTTGTGACGTACCATACTAACCAAACTGTTTTATGTTTTAGTGTTTGTGATTCACCGCACCAAGCTAAAAGTCAAAACAATGTCACAAGATAGCTACTTTTTTAATTAATCTATACAAACGTGATGTTGGCACAAATGCCTTAGTGGCGATTGCCATTACTAGTTTTACTAGTATTAAAAAAGAAGAAGAAGAAGAATGCTTTTAGGCCACAGAGTTAAGGAAGCAGAGACAACATATTATTTAGTCGTATAACCATATAAGTTGCGCTTACTCATTCTCATCGCAAAGATCATATAGCTATCTCACTTCCTCAGTTCACATACACACTGCATAAACGAGCAACCGTGGCATTTTTTCATTGAAACCATAGACTACAAGGCAATTGACAGACAATAAAGTAACAACAGCGAACTCAACCATCTCGACTTATTATTGTGATTATTCATTATTTAACTAAAATTACATCTTGAAAATTTTACTAAATCATGGTCTAGTGTAGTGCTTATATGTGCGACAGTGCAAAACATAAAAAAGTGCTAGGAATAACCTTCCACAAGTAAGTTTTAAATGTTGACACCATGCATTCAAACACATAATTCAATAAAATTAGTGATTATTCTTGTAATTTCAAAATATGTGAGAGACAGAAGATATATTTCATTGTATTCTAACGAAATTAAAATAATAATCTTACAATTTTTGTTGCTTTATTAGAGAAAAACGTAAAAATTGTTGCAAAACAACAACATTGACAGTTCCATCAACACAGGGTCGGATTTGTAAAATTAATAATTTTTATTTTATTTTTTTACCGTTTTATTGTTGTGACCGCCTCCGTGGTCTAGTGGTAAATCCTATGGAATTGTATCCACAGAGTGCCCGCAGTGCGTAGATTCGATTCGTACCCAAGGCCAAAAATATATTTACGTTTTTCGCTTAGGTTGTCTGGGTGTCCATACTAATATTATAAACGTGAAAAAAGCTTTTTATGTATGTGTGTATGTATGTATGTATGTTTGTCCGTCTTTCACGCCTCTATTTATCATCACAGCCCTTAGAATACAGAGACCTAGACCTCCACTATTGGAGATGGGTCTTCCAGAAATATTTCTGGAGAATTCGGCCTACACACGCCACGCTGGCCAGACGGATTGGCGAGGGTCTCATGTAAATTTTAATGACAATTTCTTAACGATTTCACAAGTTGGTATTAGTAGAACCGGGTTAATTAGTAAAAAAGGTTGTTTTTTTTTTTTTTTTAATATTTCCAGACAAGTCACACAGCGCCATCTAATTTCCGTGGTAAGCTATGAGGCTTGTGTTACGGAAACTAGATGGTTGATAAACTACATATTATACTTTTTTTTTTTTTTTTGTAAATATATACATATAAACACCCAGACCGAGCATCGGGCTCACAATAAATATTTGGCAAATATATAAAATAATAATAAATAAATATTTCCAGACAGATCACACAGCGCCATCTAGTTTCCGTGGTAAGCTACAAGGCTTGTGTTACGGAAACTAGATGGTTGATAAACTACATATTATACTTTTATTGTTTTTGTAAATACACACATCAAAAAAGTCTAGGGATCAAGCATGTTTATGCGAATTTCTTGTGATTGAGATGTGGCTTTGTAATAAATTTATAATTTTATAAATTTATATGGATCCTTTTTGGTGCATTTCATAATTTAAAACAGGAACTGTCAATCAAATTCGAGTAAAAGATGAAAATCAGCTGTCAATATTTTCCCTATAAAAACATAAGACGCATTGAAGACATTATTAGTGCTACTGTTTCCCTACTACTGATTAAAACCAACGTTATTATGGAGCGGCGACGTCATTTAAGCAGGGAAGAAATGATCAGAGCCGTGGGAATGATAGAAGCTGGTTAGCTTCCCTATCTCTGTGTTTTAGGCATGTTTTTAATAAATTATTTGATGTTGCATCGAAATATTGTATGTCATTTATTAATTTGTTCAAGTATAATAATAATTTCTATCAATTCTTACTAATATATTTTTATAATGTATAATAAAAAGTGATAGGGTAAATCGTCAGCTATTGGCTACTTAAGGAATTGCAACATAATATCTTTATTTATAAAAATATTTATATATTGCACATATTTACTTTAAATTTGCTTTATAGCTTGACCAGATAAATTACTTTTAAGTATATCTACCATTTGTATTTTTTTTACTATAATACACAGTGCGGCGGTTTCTGCTGAGAACCTCAAGCTGCGCAAATATGCCAAAATCGGTACGGGCAACGAGTTTGTGATGTTTGGGGTCGAGACGATGGGCCCATGGGGACACTCAGCCAAGCGTCTCGTCAAGGAGTTGTCCAAACGGCTAACGGAAAAGTCTGGAGACAGGAAAGCTGGCAATTATTTCTGTCAACTTATTAGCCTCGCTATACCTCTGTATATGGAAATGTTTCCAGTAGTCTTCTTGGGACTATCCCTGAGGGGTTAATTTATATTTATTTTATTTTTTACTTTTAAGTAGTTTTAATAATTTTATTTAAGTAGCTTTTAATTTATAATTATTTAATTTTATTATTTAATAACCTTTCAATTTACCTAAGTAAATAAATAATATTGGAACTTACGAAATGTCAAAAAGTAAAGTAAAGATCTAATCTGTGCGTGCAAGAAGTTCACAAATGTCAAATTCGCTCAAATTGTCTCGAAACTCGTCCGGCGCGGTTGTAAATTTTGCTAAAATTCTGAGAACTATTACGCATATTGGAAAATATGAGTAGATTATTATCAAAAAGAACATGGCAGTATGTTATAAAGAACTATATGTGTTCTTCTCCTTCAGCAACACTAAATAAATTAAGGCCAACAGATTTCCAAAAGAAGATTTTGGTTTGGACGAAAAAATACAAGACCAAAGAAGAAATTCCTGAATTCATTTCGTAAGTCATACTTTCATTTTCACTTTCATCATTCTCAATACAATAGGCAACCATATTATCTACTATTTATTATGCAATTTAAAAATACCTGTATCGACCTTTGTTTTGTTCAAGTTCATTAATACTGAAACAAGACCCCTAAAGATAGGCCTATATAAATAAATTATTATATATTATAACTGTGTAATTATTATTGTTGATTATGTTTTCAGGCTTCCATTCATTGATAAAGCTAAAAGTGAGCTAAGGATTAAAGTAGCTAACATTTTGATAGCTTTAACAGCCCTTGCCAGTTTGGGAGCTGTGATTGCTGGAAAACGGGCAGCCAAGCGCGGGGAGACAGTCCATCAGAAAAATCTAGACTGGCACAAAGAATATAACGAAAATTATGAGAAAAAAGAGAATGCCACTAGTAAATAGGTATCTCCTCTTATATATTTAATATTTTTGTGTAGTATTTATTAAATATATTGTAACATTGTTTAATTATTAAATAGTTTATTATATTTAATGTAGTTTTAATAATCTGATTTGGATAAACCTATTTTAGATAAGATAAACATTTTGAGATATTTTATTTAAAAACACAATTTAGGAAGGTACTTATTATATTACTGTAGTAGATAACATCTTGTACATTTTGCTATCATCCAAATTGATCAGATAATATTATATCTTATCCTGTAATACCAAACATTGGTCATCCCACTGTTGTTACCTAGCCAAGCCTTTATCAATACTAGTATATTACATGCAAATGTATCAAAAAAAAAATTACTTTTAATAAATTATTATTACCTATACAAACTGTAGACTTTTATAAAAAAATATAGAATATTTTTTAGAACAATAAAATGTGGGTAGGAGAAATAAAACACAATACCTACTGTCTAACTATTCATAATATTTATTTACAATGCATAATTAAAAAAAACAAATAAATTAATTTCAGTCTTCTCTATTGGGCTTGTAATGGAGTCTGCATTTCTCTGAAAATGTTTTCAATGTCTTATCCTTGATCACTTCTTCAACACTCAACTCAGTTTGATAAAGGCGTAACTGGAAATTAATGAAAAATGTATGAAACATCATGCTACTGAAATTTTGAAATGAATTTGTTTGTCTCTTGTATACAGTTAGCAATACACATGTAACTGAACCAGATAAGGTTTATTGTTTTTATTAATAATTAATAAAACACAATGGTTTACTTGCACACAATATAATCTAAAATTGCCATGACCAGTTTTAAAGGAAATTCATTAATGCTAGTAACAATGTTTTTCAAATTCAAATTCAAAATAATTTATTTGTTTAGACACAGGTTAATATTATAAACAACAGGTATAGGTTATAAAGGTGCACCAGTGCTCTGCCCATAGGGCGTACAAATATTAGTAATTGTGGATAGCATTTAAATTTTAATACAGACACGTGAACAAAATTGAGATACAATAAAAAAATATATAAATGACAATATTATTCATGTCTAAAATTTAATATTAATAAATTAAAAGTTAAGCAAAATGTCATGTAATTATATTTTTGTCTGTAAAAAAGTCATTGATTGTGTAGTATGTCTTGTCAATTAGTATACATTTAAGTCTTCTCTTCATTTCTCCTAACTCTAGCTCCTGTAGTCTCAACGGTATTTTATTATATATTTTTGCTGTCATGATTAAAGCACTTTTATGTAACAAAGCTTTCTTGCTAACTAATGGGTATATTATATTTTGATGATGTTTACTTCTCGATATTGATGATGTTATAGATAAAGACACATACATACATACATATCTTCACGCCAGATCCCTTGCGGGGTAGGCAGAGACAATTGAGCGCCACTTGACACGATCACGACATACCTCTTTCGCTTCGTCGACATTCATCATCCGCTTCATACATGCCCTTTTGTTACGAAAGCTTTTTAATGTACCTTCAGCCAGTGTTTTATTTATTTGATCGTGATATGTGAGTCTCGGTCTGCCAGGGCCTCTTTCACCTACAACTTTCGCATTATATATCTGGTTCGTCAATCTTTCATCGCTCATCCTTTCAACATGCCCGAACCATCGTAGCATGCCTTTCCTTATTTTTGTCCCTATGCTTTCTTTTATACCCACCATTTTCCGTATTTCGACGTTACGTATGCGGTCCGCCAAAGTGACGCCGCATATGCGACGCAACGACCTCATTTCTACTGCATTAACCCTACTCTCATGCGTATTCTGACATATCCACGTCTCGCTTCCATACATCAGTGTTGGTACTAACATAGCATTGTGTATGGCGAGCCGAGCTTTGTTACTAACATTTCGACTGCCGATCAGTGACCCCAGGGCACCGTTAACACTATTTCCCGCGTTCACTCTTCTTTCAACATCCCTATCATACTTACCATCCGCAGTGAAAACACTGCCCAGATATATAATTTCATTTACTTGTTCTAGAATTTCATCATCGATCTTTATCGTCAAGTTTGTCATCTTTCTTTTTTCAAACACTAGTACCTTGGTTTTCTCGCATTCAAACGGAGTCCTTTTTCTGCACATCCTTCTTTCATTTCTGTGACTAGTGATTGCAGTTGTTGTTCGGACAATGCCATAAGAACGGCATCATCTGCATAAAGCAGGCAGTTTACCACTAGATCACTCATATTCACCCCACAGTTACTCTCTCTCACTCTTTTTAGGCATTTGTCGAGATATAGAGTGAATAATCTGGCCGAAAGCACACAGCCCTGTTTGACGCCCATTTGGGATTCAAAGCAAGGCAACATAACTTCCTCCACCCGCACACAAGCTTTACAGCCCTTATACAGAGACTGTATAGCTTGCAGCAGTTTGTCATCCACTCCATACTCCGGCAATATGTCCCAAAGCTTCTTTCTTACAACTCTATCAAAAGCCTTCTCCAAATCCACAAAAGCACAGAAAATTTTCTGGTTTAAAGCCAAAAACTTCTCTGTGATATTGCGGAGCGAGAAGACTTGGTCAGTGCATCCTCTTCCAGGTCTAAAGCCTCCCTGAGCCTCCCATAAAAGACCTTCAGTCTTCTCTTGCAGGCGTTTCGTGAGAATCTTGCCATATATCTTAAACTGATTAAACTAATCGCTCGGTAGTTGGCACAGTCCAATAGATAAAGATAAAGAGAGCACTGTAAAATATGTATATATAAAAAATATAAGTAATTGTAACTGCCTTCGTGGTCTAGCAGTGAAGTCCGTGGATTTAGACTCGTAGGTACAGGTTCGATTCCTGGTCGGGGCACAATAATATTTATTTATTTAAATAAATTTAATTAATATTTAATTTGTGTTATTTCTCGAGTTTGGTACTCTAGAGACAGCAACGAGCTTGCCACTTATCATAATTGGCCTAGTATAGTTGGCTAAATGTCAATTCACTTCTTTATGTGTTGTTTCTGACCACCCCGAAAGGAAAATGGTTGTGATGATACCTTTATATTTAAATTTTATGGTCATCTAAAGTTTGGATTATCTATTATGATTGTTTTAAATATGAATGCATCCATCACCACTTACTTTCCTTTGCTCATTTTTCAGTTCTCTTGATATTTCAAAATCATCAGGGCTCTGTTCTTTTTTAGTTTTTAATGTTTTCAACACATCAGCAGTGACTAAAATGCAATTTTTGATAACATTATCTCTTTCTGAATGTGCTTTTTGAATCTGAGAATAAAGGTCCTGGCAAGATGAAGATGCATCTGCTCTACCACGAAATGATTCCGTCGGTAGTGAAGTGTTGAGCGCATACACTATTTTATCATCCAATATTCGCATCTTCCTCAGGATATCCTGAATACAACAATGAAACTTTTATCAGTTCTTATATAGTTTCATCCAATAAAACAAATACTTAAGATATAATACTAACTATTTATTGCAATATTCTCAGATAAATAGTTGCAGTTATTTACTAAAATGTATTTTTTTTTCTTTTTAGGGTAGAGCTGTATTGGGTTTATTTATACCTGAAATTCCATGAAATCTGGGCAAATCATTGAAGTATCTTGTCTTATTCTTGAAATTGTTTATGTAATTATTTAGACTTGACTAGAGTAGTATTTATTTTGTATAATGTAAAGAATTTTAGTTATTTTCGTAGTCTACAAACAAGGTTATAAATGTTTTGAGGTTAGATTTGTAGTGATGTACCACACTGCGTGCACTTATTAATTGAATGATGCGTAACGATTAAAATTGATCACGGTTAAGTACGAATAGTATAGAATGGAAATGTTGCAACTGTGCATTCACCAGAGCGGGCACACACGAGCAACTAAATTACCTAGCAACTTTTATATCCCTGTCGCTGTCTCCTCGAAAAACAGCCAACCAAAGTCTACCGGCTGTCGCGAAGTGCGTGCACCTTTATACAAACTCTTGATGTGAGAAACAAATTAGTTGCGGAGATACAATATAGACGTGGGCCCCCGCTCCAGGTGTATTTTATTATTTTTAACAAAATGTTTTTTTTTGTCGAACACAAAAAACTATACTCATTCGGTGTAACGTAATAAGATAACTATTTTATTTAACAACTATATTATGGTAGAATTAAAATTCAATTGAATATAGCGTTCGATATATTTTGTCAGTTCTGACAGTACAACACTAGTGACATTTCTTTTTGTATTCTACAAGTCAAAATGAAGTACGTTTTGCGATATTTTGCTAATCTTTTCTTATTATTGCAATCAAATTGTGTTAAAATGCTACAAATTATAAAGCGTAAGGAGTGTTGCGTGTTCTTAACTATGGTATATATATTTTCAGGATCGGCTTGTGCGCATATAGTGGTTTCAAAATCCATCCCGGCCATGGGAAGACCATGGTTAAAGTGGACGGAAAGGTAAGTTTTATGAGGTTTAACTCTATTATCACCAAATATAATATAACCAAAATATCCCGCTGTTGTTTAACGTTAAAATTGGTTAACTATTTCGTAAGGATTTATCGTAAACATAACCTATAAATAACAAACAAACTTGGGTAGCACTTTCAACAATCTACAATTTATTTAAGATTATCGTATTATTTTGAATTAATGTAATAATAATTTAGTTATCCTTTAGTTACTGTGCATATACGTAATTTTAATAAAAAATATTCTAATATATAAAATATTACAAAAACAAACTTACATCCTCTCACACGTATAAATAATTACTGGTTCCTCTACTTTTGATACTCAAAAGTTTGTCTCTATTTTATTATATTATACTGACAGGACAATGATTTAACTTTTGAAACAATCTTTCTATAGGTTATATTTAAAAATCAAAATCAAAACATTTATTTTCTAGAATACGGTACATAATGTGGCTAGTAGTAGTAGTTTTCCGGCGTATCCTGCCGTCATGCAGCGTGAAAATATTTACATTTATATAGTATTTTACAGTCAATAGTTTTAACATAAAAATAAACACAAATTAAATTAAATGGAACAATAAATTACATGTCAATTAAGTACCTACTTATATTATGTCAAAGATTTAGTCACCATTATTAACATAAAACGCCTAGACACAAATATATTATTTATTTCATGGTCATTCTTCAGTCTGGTACTCTAAGAGACGTTGAGAAGCCTGTAACTAGTTATGATAGGCATTTAGTAAAGTTGGCTGAATTTGAATCCACTTTAAATAGATGGTTTCTAACCACCTGCAAGGGATATGGTTGCGATGATACCTTACTTTTTTACTTGATAATTCTAGCATGCACAGTGTACTGCATATTCCCCTGAATATGTGATCATACACAAAACCAATCTCACCAAACCTATTTTTTTTTTATTTATTAATTATTTTTTAAGAGTTAATAATAAAAGAAGACTAATGCTTGTTATTATTTTAGTCATACACATTCTTGAATTCAAAATGTGAGGCTGCCCATCTAATGAGGCGGAATCCCCGTAAGGTGACATGGACTGTCTTGTACAGGTTAGTTACACTTGTTATTTGATTTATATATTTATTCATGCGGGGCATTCCATTGTGGCGTTAGACAACCAAACAGAGCTCCTACAGTAGTGAAATATTCTGTTAAACATAGATTAAAGTTTTATAAGATTTAAACTCCTTTAAGAAAAAACTATATATCCTATGCCACTATTATTTGAATGAGTATAGCAGAAAATTAAAATTTCTAATGTTTTATTTACTCTATGAATAGTTACAACTCGAGATTTAACTGCTTGTATGTTTTTAAGTTATTTGATTTTATATAATTTTATAATGTTTTTTGTTACATATGGAAACATGTGGAACTGTTCTGTTAAAATTAATGATTTATTAAATAAAAATGACTTTTGTTATACTATTTCCATTTCTTTATTTTCTCGATGACAGTTTCTGTAGAATGTAACGCGCATATTACACAAAAATAAATTTTAAAATGCAAGGTATAAAAATACGACAACTGCCTAATTTTGTTGCTTTATCCCATATAATATTCATCCAAGACAAATTGAGCCCATATATGCAGTATTTTTTTTTAAAACCACGCTAAATAACCAACATTTTAATAAAGTTACATTCTCTGGCAATATGAATAGTGATGTTATGATTGAAATATCTTTATTGTATATAAATTTGTGACATCATTCACAGTTTTAACTGAAGGTTTAGACTACATATTTTAAACTTAAAAATATTATTAATCTCAACATTTTTATACAGTATTGATCCTTTTTTATCATCTTTTATGTATAGCAATATTTTAATGAATTGATTCTTTACCACTGTCACCATGCCATTGTAATAAGTATAGCTGTTGTAAAATAAGTAGATATAGGTCGGTACTCGACAATGAAACAAAATAATTATAACGACAGGTAATTTTTATTTATTTTAATCAAAATCTGATGAATCTTCATTGTCACTCGATAAGTTCTCCCTAACATTTATTATAAGTTCCTGTTCTTCTAAATTATTGAATGCCACATGAATTTCCCAATCCGACATTATAGTGTTTCTCACAATATTTTCCCAGTTTTTGGCAGTTACTTCCGCACATGCATTTTTTAATAAATCTTACATCTTGTTAGCCGTAAAAGGGGGATGGGTATTGTTTCTAGCGGCGTGATCTTTGATTTGTGCCCATATTAGTTCTATAGCATTGTACTGGCAATGATACGGCGGAAGTCAAAGAACCCAATGACCACATTCGGCAGCTATTTTGTCGATAACATATCTTTTAGGGGGCTTTTTTTTGATTTTGAAATATTCACTAATTGTACTTTTAATAAAGTATTATCCACATTTTCGCCACGACGTTGGAGCCAGTCAATTATGTCTTGTTATGATCAATATCATTACTTATTTGGCCACAACACTACAACTATCAAATTAGATCTGTCATAGAGAAAATAAAGAAATGAAAATAGTATAATTTTATTAAAAAATATGTGTTATTTCATTAATAATTGCTTCCAAATTAAAAAAAGATTAGATTGTAAAAAAAAAATCATGATATTTTCAACCCTGACGCTGGGATTTAAACAGTGACCTTGCCATTACTGCTCTAAGACATTCAACGGATCAATAAGAAAACAGAGATGACTTTCTATTACAATACCTAATGGCAAAAAGATAAAATTTCAATAGATTGTAACATCTTTCAGACGTAAGTTCAAGAAGGGCCAAGAAGAGGAGCAGACCAAGAAGCGCACTCGTCGCACCCAGAAGTACCAGCGAGCCATTGTTGGAGCTTCCCTCAGTGACATTATGGCCAAGAGGAACATGAAGCCAGAGGTCCGCAAGGCACAAAGGGAACAGGCTATCAAGTCAGTATCACATTCCTAATTACTTTTTAATAGCTTTTTATCCGTAATATACTGCGTAATACAGTGGTCAGTGAAAATAAACTTCAGGTGGCTGTAAGGTCAAAATAAATTCGTAAAGTATCATTATGACCGTTTCCTTTTCAGGGTGGTCAGAAACCACGCTTATAAAGAAGCGGATTCACGTTTAGCCAACTTTTAAATTTATTTATTTGTGTTATTTCCCGAGTTTGGTACGCTATACACATTGACGAGCTTGCCACTTGTCATGATTGGCCAATAGTAAAGTTGGCTAAATGTGAACCCACTTCTTTATAAGCGTGGTTTCTGACCACCCCAAAAGAAAATGGTTGTGATGATACTTTACTTTTAAAGAAATCTAGTACATATTTCGTTTTAAAAAATGTAATAAGATATAAAATTATTTTTTCAGAGCCGCCAAGGAACAGAAGAAGTCAACCAAGGCTGCAAAGAAGGTCACCACCGCACCAACAAAGTCCAAATCTGCGCCCAAGGCCAAGGCTGCCAAAGTCAGTCAGAAGGCAGCACCCAGAGTAGGAGGAAAGCGATAATCCTAAGCCAATAAAAAATAAAATCTAATTACTCCTGTGTTTTTATTATCACCATCATCAACCAGAGAGTTCTTCGCGCCATTTTGCGTGGACATGTCAAGTGCAAGTTCTTGTTTTGTAAATTAATTTGCTGTGGATATTATTGGTCAAGTGGTGTCGTTTTGTTCAATAATGTGCTACAATGTGAATAATTATGGAAAACGATAAATTGTACTTTAAATATGGGGCACAAGTTGCAGTTTATTTTATGCGGTTTTCCCGCGCTGTGGACTCCCATATTTTACTCGACGTGTTTGGGCTATAATGCCGCGAGTGGCTCCAAGTAAAGCATCAAATTCTGCAGCATCTGGAATTTGATGATCCCCAACTCGGTTATGAACTCTGTTATAAACATATATTATGCAAATAAATTACGTGGTTAGGGCTGATGTATTCTGTACAATTTTAAAGAAAATTAAAAAAAAAATACCATCAACCCATTACAGCCCAGTCTTGTAGCAATGAGCTTAACTATATTTGATTGTATATATCCTTTATATAGGTTGTCCTAACAAGAGCGCCGGATTTGATTTCTTGTACCAATTGATCCTCGCAAAAGCGCAGATCTTTTACCTAAATTTGTTGCTTAGTGCTTCTGGAAATGTTTAATTCTTGACCATGGAAGTTCCTGAATTCTCGGCCACAGATTCCCAGGGTGACGACGAACAATTATCCATCAACGTCATCTTTAGCAATTATAAAAGCCTTATTGTCCATTTATTTATTATCAAAATAAATTCGTAAAGTATCATTATGACCGTTTCCTTTTCAGGGTGGTCAGGAACCACGCTTATAAAGAAGCGGATTCACGTTTAGCCAACTTTTAAATTTATTTATTTGTGTTATTTCCCGAGTTTGGTACGCTATACACATTGACGAGCTTGCCACTTGTCATGATTGGCCAATAGTAAAGTTGGCTAAATGTGAACCCACTTCTTTATAAGCGTGGTTTCTGACCACCCCAAAAGAAAATGGTTGTGATGATACTTTACTTTTAAAGAAATCTAGTACATATTTCGTTTTAAAAAATGTAATAAGATATAAAATTATTTTTTCAGAGCCGCCAAGGAACAGAAGAAGTCAACCAAGGCTGCAAAGAAGGTCACCACCGCACCAACAAAGTCCAAATCTGCGCCCAAGGCCAAGGCTGCCAAAGTCAGTCAGAAGGCAGCACCCAGAGTAGGAGGAAAGCGATAATCCTAAGCCAATAAAAAATAAAATCTAATTACTCCTGTGTTTTTATTATCACCATCATCAACCAGAGAGTTCTTCGCGCCATTTTGCGTGGACATGTCAAGTGCAAGTTCTTGTTTTGTAAATTAATTTGCTGTGGATATTATTGGTCAAGTGGTGTCGTTTTGTTCAATAATGTGCTACAATGTGAATAATTATGGAAAACGATAAATTGTACTTTAAATATGGGGCACAAGTTGCAGTTTATTTTATGCGGTTTTCCCGCGCTGTGGACTCCCATATTTTACTCGACGTGTTTGGGCTATAATGCCGCGAGTGGCTCCAAGTAAAGCATCAAATTCTGCAGCATCTGGAATTTGATGATCCCCAACTCGGTTATGAACTCTGTTATAAACATATATTATGCAAATAAATTACGTGGTTAGGGCTGATGTATTCTGTACAATTTTAAAGAAAATTAAAAAAAAAATACCATCAACCCATTACAGCCCAGTCTTGTAGCAATGAGCTTAACTATATTTGATTGTATATATCCTTTATATAGGTTGTCCTAACAAGAGCGCCGGATTTGATTTCTTGTACCAATTGATCCTCGCAAAAGCGCAGATCTTTTACCTAAATTTGTTGCTTAGTGCTTCTGGAAATGTTTAATTCTTGACCATGGAAGTTCCTGAATTCTCGGCCACAGATTCCCAGGGTGACGACGAACAATTATCCATCAACGTCATCTTTAGCAATTATAAAAGCCTTATTGTCCATTTATTTGGGGCATTATTTCTGTTTTCGCAAAACTCACCATTTTTGTAATGTGTTTCTACAATAATTAAACGTTTTGGTCTGTACGTGACAAATCGAAAAATAATCACCGTCGAACTCGTATTAATTAAATGCGACGCTCTCGTTGGGACAACCTATATAATTTAAAATAATAAATTCTTTTTGTACAGAACCAAAAATTGTGTGGGTACAAAAGCGAGCTTAATATACATAGTTTGGTGGCTTTTATCGTAATCGAAGTTTCACCTCTTAGCGAGTGCAAGTAACATTTAGGCTGAGTTGCACCAAAAACAAGTGTCTGTAATTGTAACGATTAATCCTAAAAGTGACGTCGAATATACTAGGTTTTATAGGTCAGCTGGTACAATCGACACCATTTTTGACCAGTCTTAACAATTACAGATACTTAGGCTGGATAGCGCTAAAACGAAGTCTCTGTAATTGTTGCGATTAAAGTTAAAAATGGCGTAGATTGTACTAGCTGACCTTCAAAGTACAACTGGTACATTCGACGCCATTTTTGTTACGATAACAGAGAACTAGTTTTGGTGCAGCTTTAAAGTTCTAAAATAAACACGAACATATCGGCAAGATAATCAGCCTTTCTTTAACCGGCCGTAAATCTAAAGTGACCATTGTTATATTGAAAAAATAACATTTGAAGCACGAGCTCATGCTTAGCGTAGATCAGAGGCTGAGTTGCATAAAGATTAAATCTGTAACTATTAAAAAGTAGTCAAATGTATTTTTTTCATTAGTTTAATTCTGAAGGTCAGTTCGAAGGCATTTTAAAACATTAATCGTCACAAATACCGACTTCATTTTGGCAAATCAGCTTGCTTTAAGGGCTAATTACACGTAACGAGTAGTGGCGAGACAGTGCCCTCGACCAAGTGCTCGGTGTATGTGAACATTTTGACGAGTGCCTCGGCCGAGCAGTGATGAGAGTCATTAGAACTACGATTTGTATGCTAGACCGAGTGCATCGTTTTACTGACTCGTCACTGTACTTGTTACCGTGTGATTAGACTGAGGCCGCATTACGGCTTTTATCTGCGAGTAGTTTAACCGCAAAGTTATATTGAAATCAGGTGATCGGTGTATTAGCACCACAGTCATAAAGGAAGGAGGATAATATATATCTATATATAACAAAAACTATTTATTTGGTAGATATTTTATTATCTTTTAGTTCACTAATAAAGTAAGTAAACTAATGTGTATCTTGCTGTGAATTTAATAAATATTTCTACAAACAAGTATCTTTTGAATAGGTACATAATTAGTTACAACTAGGATGATTTAAGAAGAAAATTTATGTGTTCTTTGCAAGAGTTTCTGCCTTTTCTACAACTTCTTCAATAGGTCCTACCATGTAAAATGCTACTTCAGGAAGGTGGTCATAGTCTCCCTTGAGAATTTGGGAGAATCCCTTGATGGTTTCTGCGAGTGGGACTAGTTTGCCAGCGTGGCCTGTGAATACCTCGGCCACTTGGAAAGGCTGGGATAAGAATCTCTGGATTTTCCTGGCCCGAGATACAGTAATCTTATCATCTTCAGACAACTCATCCATTCCCAGGATAGCGATGATATCCTGGAGAGACTTGTAGTCCTGTAGGATCTTCTGGACAGCACGGGCAATGTTGTAGTGCTCCGGGCCAATGATGTTGGGGTCCATGATACGGGAGGTGGAGTCAAGGGGGTCCACTGCAGGGTAGATACCAAGTTCGGCAATGGCACGGGATAGCACAGTGGTAGCGTCCAAGTGAGCGAAGGTGGTGGCAGGTGCAGGATCAGTTAAGTCGTCAGCCGGCACATAGATAGCCTGCACAGAGGTGATAGAGCCCTTCTTGGTGGTGGTGATGCGCTCCTGCATGGTACCCATGTCAGTGGCCAGGGTCGGCTGGTAACCTACAGCAGAGGGGATGCGACCCAGTAAAGCGGACACTTCCGAGCCAGCCTGAGTGAAGCGGAAGATGTTGTCAATGAACAGCAGCACATCCTGTCCTTCCTGATCACGAAAGTACTCAGCCACAGTAAGACCGGTAAGGGCCACACGTGCACGTGCGCCCGGGGGTTCGTTCATCTGTCCATACACAAGCGCCACCTTGGAGGAGTTGTCCTTCAGGGAGATGACTCCAGACTCTATCATCTCATGGTACAAGTCATTGCCCTCTCGGGTGCGCTCTCCCACTCCGGCAAACACAGAGTAACCACCATGGGCCTTGGCTACGTTGTTAATGAGCTCCATGATGAGTACAGTCTTACCCACTCCGGCACCTCCAAACAGCCCGATCTTACCCCCCTTGACGTAAGGAGCCAGCAAATCCACCACCTTGATGCCGGTCACCAAGATCTCCTGCTCCACAGACATGTCAACAAACTCGGGCGCCTCGGCGTGGATGGCGGCGGTCTTGTCGCTGTTAATGGGGCCGCGCTCATCGATGGGCTCTCCGATGACATTCATGATTCTGCCCAAAGTCTCGGCTCCCACTGGGATCCTGATGGGCGAGCCGCAGTCATGCACGGGCTGTCCGCGGACGAGACCTTCTGTGCCGTCCATAGCGATGGTGCGGACCGTGTTCTCTCCCAAGTGCTGCGCCACTTCGAGCACCAACCGCGGGGAGCGGTTCTGCACCTCGAGGGCATTTAGGATCGGCGGCAAGTTGTCATCAAACTGTACATCCACTACAGCACCGATAACAGCAGTAATCTTACCATGCCCTTTCCCGGCGGCAGCTTTAGAGGCATAGTCGCGTTTGTTTACCAAGGCTCCCACACAAATAGCTCCTTTGTTGGCTGCGGTTTTGTCTGCTACCGTCCTTGCGACCTGGAGGCCAGTTTTACAGACGGTAGAAAACATTTCGTTATTAAAACTAAAAATCGATTGCACAGTAGGTAGAAGACAGGAACTTTTTACGTAAGAGAGAATGAGAGCAATAGAGGTTTTCCTGAGTTACCATAATAAAAAATAAACTGCCACTGACAGCTGATTACACTCATTATTTGCATATGGCAACTAAACTTAGTTTTAGGCCGATTCGCTACGGAAACCGATGCCAGACTAATTAAAAAAACAATGATGTATGATATATATAAACACGATAATAGTAACCCTAAGAGCAAGGGCTATGTCCTTGCTCTTAGTAGTAACCTAAGCGGTCTCTCGCGCCATTTTGCGCGGACATGTCAAGTGCAAGTTTTTGTTTTGTAAATTAGTTTACTGTGGTTATTATTGGTCAAGAGTGGTGTTGTTTTGTAATAATGTGCTACAATGTGAATAATTATGGAAAACGATAAATTGGACTTTAAATATGGGGCACAAGTTGCAGTAATTTTTTTGCGGTTTTCCCGCGCTGTCAACTCTCATATTTTACCCGACGTGTTTGAGCAGTGGATGGTTCCGCGAGTGACTCCAAGAAAAGCATCAACTTCTACAGCATCTGGAATTTGATGATGACCTCATTAATTCATGAAAAAGAAAGATATATTACGTCAGACTTGGCTGTATGGGCTAGACCCTTTGCCTTCCCTATCATCTCATTCATCATCCATCGGAAGAGATCCAAAAAAAAAAAAAAAAGTAATCTAAGCACGCTTAAGGTGTTCCGAGACGCGCTTAAACTGTTTTGCCACAAATGACATCATTTCTCGCGCTTAGACTGCTTAAATAATTTATTCAGTAAATAGGCAATATTTTTAGCACTTTTACACGTCATAACAGTTTTATTACATTTTATAATTTTATTTAATTTACATAATGTATACATTATATTATTTACTAGTGATCAAAAGAAAAACATAATATCAGCTGAACAACTCCATAATTGGTAATGGATTTAAAATTACTGGTCAGGAACAGTAGAAACCGCCTCGTCAAGTTATAAGTAATCTATTTATTAAAATAATAATAGATATCATCTGTAAATTGGCATTGTCATACTTAATACTATTATATTGATATAACTAATTTATCTAACTATTATTATCGCGAAGCCAAGATGTCGTTGCTCACGATCTATTCGTTCCGAGACGCGATAATAGTAACCTAAGCACGCTTAAAGGTGTTCCGAGACGCTCTTAAACTGTTTTGCCAAACATAGGTTCAAAATGGCATCATTTCTCGCGCTTAGACTGCTCACGATATCGAGGTGAGCGCTGTCAGTTTTTTGTCATTATGTCGCGCGCTATTTTCAAGTTTATTTAATATTAGGTTTTCTTTTAAATTATTTAATATTGTAATTCGTTTATACTTTTCGTATATTACTTCTAAAACAAATCTATAATTAATATTTAAGTAGGAAGAGAAAAAAAATTGTCTGTTACACAGCAAGTTATTTTAAAAGACCAAAATAAGTTAATAATATTAAACTTTATATGTAAAGATGAATAAACCGAGAGATGTATATTTGTTAGTATTTATACTCATAGATATGGAATCCGCAATTTATCTTCGATACATTTTAAAAGTAACTACATTTCATGAATGAAAATGTGATATAGTGCGGGGAATAATGTCATTTGTGACGTCACATAGCTTTGGCAAAACAGTTTCTACACGACTCGGAACACCTTTAAGCGTGCTTAGGTTACTATTATCGTGTCTCGGAATGAATGATATTTTATTTTTATTTTAATTAATATGCCTCGGATATTCATCAATAAACCGAGAGATGTATGTATCTTAGTATTCATACTTAAAGATGTGGAATCCGCAATTTATCTTCCAAACATTAAAAAAAACTATCATGTTATGAATGAAAATGTGATTTAGACTGTTCCGAATGGGGTGTATCACTAACTTTTTATCACGATAGATGATACCTAATGTAACTGTCAGTTGCATAGAAAACTTGTATTTTTATTACGAAATTTATTATTTTCTGAATATTATGCCGAAGTGAGCAGCTATTTAGTGTACAATTTGAGATTTCTAAGCGAAATCAAAGATATGGTTATCTCAAAATTGCCTTTCTATTAATAAAACCTTTTTTCTTTTTAAAGACTGTGTGCGCTTTTTTAATTCGTCTTTTAAGGTAGGTAACGTTAATTTAAAATACATTTTTTCTGTTATAAAAATAAAAAACTACAAAAACATTCAAAAAATAATGCGACATAGGTGTAGAACAATGTACCATCGCCGCTAGCGACATCTACGAAAAGCTTTGCCTGATACACCCTATTGATATCACGGTCTGTGTGCTTAGTGTAAAATGCAAATTTCGGAAAACGTAACTGCTGTAGTTATTTTATAGTAGTAGAGTTTTTTTAATGAATTTTCGATGTTCATTGCCTGTTATTATAGCCAAACTTGCAATAACACGCAATGTAAAATACAAAAACGTAACTACAGCAGTTACGTTTTCCGAAACTTGCATGTTACACTAAGCACTAAGCACACTGAGCATCCAAATCGTGATATTTGATTCGGAACGACTGTTAGTATCATATTCATTTTAAGCGCTCTGAGCTTGATTTGGAACGACAATTTGACTGACATTGACATATGACATTGCTCGGCAGTCACACGGCACGTGTTTATGTCTCGTTTTTAAATTAAAGAAATTAACAAAATCTATTATTATATTTAATTTAGTTTCTTGTTATTTTAAGACCAAGAGTTGAGTAAAAAATATATTACTATGGAGTATATAACTCCAAATAATGAAGTAACTGCAGATACGCGAATGTAAGTGTCATCATTAAACTACACAAAATAGTTTTATGAAACTTTAAAATGTGATTAACTTTGATCAATACATAATAAATACTTGTATGTTTTAGTCTATGCTGCCAATGTGCGGTACCAATAGAAGCAAATCCTTCTAATATGTGTGTAGCATGTCTGAGGGCCCATGTTGATATTACTGAGGGCATTCCAAAACAAGCCACACTATTTTTTTGCAGAGGATGTGAACGGTAAGATAGTTCTAAAGTTGTATTATATCATATACTTATATTAAACAGAGCTTCCACTATTTTATTAGTGTTATTTGGACGCAGTAACGCAAGGAGGATCCAATCCACAATTTTGCAGTTATTTATAATGAATTAAATCAGGCCCTTGGAATTATATAATTTTATCTAAAAAAATATTGTTTCTAACATATTCTAAATATATTAAATGTTGGACTAATCCATCGATGTATTGATGGACTAATCTAAATTCCAACTTTAATGCTATAACTTAATCAGGATTGGATCTTTTTTTTGTAACTATGTCCATTTATTCTCATAGATTCATTTACTACCATTTCATAATATTTTCAGGACCTCCAAACTTACATAAGGTTAAAGATTTATATTTATCCTTTCTGGAATTAGCTCTTAATTATCTACTAATTCTTAAGCATTCCATGGATATACCATGCTGGAACTAGGTCCATTGTGTGTGGGAAAGGATGGCGAAGAACAGTGTTTTGGGCTTGCTACAATATGCACTGGTTTGAAGAAAGTGGGCCTCCACTTTTTATTGCACAATAACACACTCATCAACAATTATTATGCTCCTCTCCCTACCTAACCAAATAATTTTCAAACCAGCCTATAGTCTTCTGCTATCTTCTTATAGATTTTGCTAATACCAAATTAAGAGCTTGTTCCATAAATGTACTGTTCATAGTTAAAGTTATTACATGATTAATAAGTTATTAATAAGTTGTTGTTGTTATGTAAGTATAATAACAAAGTTTGTTTCAGATATGTATCTACAAAATCTCCCAAGTATTTTGATAAATATAATTTAAAAAAATTAAGAATAGACAAATTTCTAAGCATTCCATGGATAGTTGTTTAATTTAAAATACCATAAACAAATAAATGTTAATAACATTTTAAATTTTGGACTTCTGTTTTA
Organism: Tinea semifulvella; assembly: GCA_910589645.1. Taxonomy (NCBI): domain Eukaryota; kingdom Metazoa; phylum Arthropoda; class Insecta; order Lepidoptera; family Tineidae; genus Tinea; species Tinea semifulvella. The sequence goes on from OU342586.1 coordinate 9,309,292, forward strand.
GATATGCCTGTTGACATGTGTATAATCTTTGTAGATACTTACATCCGCCTGCAGAATGGGTGGTCTGTGCACTGGAGTCCAGGGAACTGCTGGCACTCTGCTTGAAGAGGCTCAAGGGACTGCAGAGGGTGAAGCTCATTGATGCAGGCTTTGGCTGGACCGAACCACACTCCAAGAGGATTAAGGTATACCATAAAAATAGAGAATGTAAATAGGTATGCAAAATTATTAAAAGCACAGTAGTAGTATGTCAAGAGTAGAGCTTGTATGTATACAATAATACTGGTTTTTGTTTTACTGGTTCAGTTTATTTCTGGTGTTGCTGATAATTATACTTGTATTTGATATGGTTATAGATAGTATTACATTTTATTTTATATGTAAATAAATAAATATTTCCAGACCGGTCACACAGCGCCATTTAATTTTCGTGGTAAGCTACGAGGCTTGTGTTACGGAAACTAGATGGTTGATAAACTACATATTATACTTTTTTTTTGTTGTAAATATATAGATATTATACATATAAACACCCAGACCGAGACAAATTATACAATGTACAATTTGCCCCCAGTGGGAATCGAACCCACGACCTCCCAAGTTCACGGCAACGTTTGTTACCACTAGACCACGGAGGCGGTATGCATGTATATTATTATTGTTTATATGTGTAGTTTATATGTATGTATTTGCATGTAGTATTAGTATGTAGATATGGAAATATTATTTTTTTGTATGTGTATGTAAGTATGTATTAATTTATATATGTCATTATATTGTCTAATTAAGCCTTTAATTGCACCTACCTTTCATTGTTTAATTGCTCTTGTTGTCCCGAAGGTTTGACTGTCATAGAATGCCTAGCGGCATTACGTCCACCTTTGTACTTTGTGCAATAAAGATTTAAATAAATAAATATTCTAAAAGTCCAAGTAGTTACAATTTTACAGACATTTAAAAACTCAATAAAATATGAAGTCCCTCTAGCAGGTGGGGGTCTACCGCATGACGTTATATCACACTGCTCACTCTTATTCAGTAGCAAGTGTTGTAATATAACATCATAACTCATGCCTTGCACATATTTTAAAATTTTATTTCTCGAATTAATATAATTCATAAATAAATTATTTCTTATTTTCAATATAGTACATAATACAGAGAGATAAAAGATAAAATAATAAACATTTCTTGTTATTATTGGTTATGCAATTAAATTGTTAAATATAATAATCATATGTTTTTGAGAACATATTATATAAAAGTAACAGTAATATATAAAATTTAAATTACAAAAAAATAGAAACAAAAGAAAACACTTTTAGCAGAGTTTTAGGAGATTTAGCAACTTTTTTAAATGTGGCTTGGGCTACAAATGCCTAACCATACAGATAGACATACATAAAACAAGCTTAAAACTAGCATATTCTGCAGCTGTTTACATTTGCAGCATTAATCATACTAGTTTTAAGCTTGACTCGAACAACTATAACAATGTCTTAACATTATTATTATTATTGATTATTAGGTGAGCAGCGCATTGCTGATATGTCTATAAAAGTTTATAAAATTGACAGTTATCACCATAGTCTATTTCTATTGTCACTAGCCACTTGTCCAGTTTGTTTTTAAAAGTGTTTACAGTTGAGTTCTTTAATATGGTTTGGTAACTGGTATTTTGTTCTACATATTGCTGGATTTTCTCATTAGTTTCATTCCGTGATCACAACTAGGAAATATCATTGTGTTAAACCTAAACATTTTGGCTAGGTGGGGGCAGTTATACCTTCTTGTTAGAATTTTAAATGTCTCAATAATATCTCCCCTTATTCTGCGATCCCTAAGACTTGTAAGCTTCAAATATTTAAGCCTCTGGTCATACGACTTCTTCTTCAAGCAGTGTTTTTGTTGACAGGTAAAACTGACAGTTCAAGGAGAAGTAATGGGGGGTGCAGTACTCCAGCAGACTTTTATTGTTGAGTTCAGTATCCAGCACCAAATGTGTGATGCATGCCATCGGTCAGAGGCACAGGACTTCTGGCGTGCACTTGTACAGATAAGGCAAAAGGCTAACAACAGAAAGACATTTTACTATCTTGAACAACTTATCTTAAAACACAAAGCGCACGAAAATACGCTCGGAATCAAGCCAAAACATGGTAAGACATGCATGTCATTTAATTTATTTTAAGTGTAGTGTCCTTGGTCTTTATTATTAGTCTAATTTATATTAGTTTTAGTTTATGCTTGATTAAAAAACAAATGGCATTTTTATCCCTTTCAGCACGGACTATGCCAAGCGTGCAATATTACAAAATAAATCTAGCCGTGTCGCCAAATTCTGTTTAGCCGTTTCGAAACGTCATCGATACGAGGAGTTCGCACTCATCTAGCTACGTAGTAATTATCTCTATTAAATTGTTAGGACTAGTAAAGAAAAAAACATACAAAAGTGGTTTTTATTTCCATTGTATTACCCAACGCACAATAGTGCGCTAGCACATTAGAAAACGACAATGCACGAAGGGGGTTTTCTAGAATTCCCTAGGGGAGGATTATTTTCACTATTTATATGAGAAATTTTAGACCTTAGGATCTTTAAGTTATCAATAAACCCTTCAATATCCAAAATATTTTTTGCCGTGCTAAAAGGGTTATATAGACCAGTCCGTAGTGTTGTAACATCACACGGCAAACTGAACCAATATTTAAATTAATGAATATTTTCTTACTTGAAAATGATGGCTCCTAAATATATTCATGTTGACTCACAATCCTAACTTGTTCTTAATAGATCAAAGAAAATACTATATGATGATGAAAATACAATAAATATGTGAATAATAAGGCAAACAATTGTTAGTGTACCACTCTGCAGTAACTGTTTGTTGATCCTCTAAAACAAATGTCGCGTAATGACCTATCCTTCTGAAGAATCAGGCCACCATCTTTTTTTTTCCACACTTCAAACTCTCTTTACTTTTGCACTTCACTTCACGACTTCACTTTACTTATAAAAAAAATCTAATAAATGTTGCTTTATTGCACAAAAACATCTTATTTTACTATGAAGTAAGATATAAGTGCGGGATTGATTAATTCATCACAGCAATCCTGTGGGGTTAAAAGGGTTATTATTATTATTACCTTAATCCTATTGCTATATTTTAGTGCTCCATAATATTTGCCATTGCTTTTCCACAATTTAAATTGTATTAAATATAAATTTCAGGGAATTATTAATATTTCTAACATTGTATTTCAGATGGTTTGGATTTCTTCTACTCTTCTGAGAGCCAAGCTCGGAAAATGGTGGATTTTCTGCAATCAGTGTTGCCTATAAAGAGTCAACATTCCAAGAAGTTGATATCTCACGATATTCATAGTAATGTGTATAACTACAAGTTTTCGTATAGTGTGGAAATTGTGCCACTTTCTAAGGATAGTATTGTGTGCTTACCAAAGAAGTTGACACATCAGTTGGGTTCCATTTCTCCAATAGTGCTTGTCACTGGTGTTACAAGCACTATTCATTTGATTGATGCTAACACTTGTCAAGGTTTGTTTTGTTTATTATTTCATTCATTCATACAGCCCCTAGAACACAGCGTCCTAGACCTCCACTGTTGAAGATGGGCCTTCCAGAACATATATCTGGAGAATTTGGCATACACTCACCATGCTGACCAGACAGGTTGGCGAGGTTATGATGTCAATTTTTTGACAACTTATTAACAATTCCACAAGTCTGTATTAGTGTTACCGGGACCGTGGCCTAATGTGCTCTCCGAGGCACAGAACCGGTGGTGTTGTAAATCTATGGCAAAGGTACTTAACAGAAGTGTTAGTTAATGTTTATTGTTAATCCATAAAATTAAACTTTATTGAACCTCTCACCCTCACTTATGTGTTTTAAACATTTACTCACATAAAGCTAGACGAGTCTACATAACTTTTGTAAATTGTTTTTTTGTTTTTATTTACTGTGCAATAAATAATCTAGAAAAAAATATTTGTTATAGTTAGTGACGTGTCTGCCACAGTGTACTGGAGGAATCCATTTGTACCAATATGCAATCCCAAACAACTGGTAGAATACATAGTCATGGATATTGACATATTGAAGGAGAAGGTAAGCGATGGTTGTGGTTGTTGCTATCCTTAAAATCCGATAAGATTGGCTTTTTAACCCGTGCTGGAAGTACTTGGCAGTTGCTAATGCTAATGACGTTATTGATGACGACATTCTACAGTATTGGCGGGAAAAGAAAAAAACCTTTCCTCTTTTAAGCCCACTCGCAAGGGCTATGTTGGCAATTCCTGCCACTAGCACGCCAAGTGAGCGCTTTTTTTCTATAGCAGGGCTAACCGTCACTGCTAAAAGATCGCGACTAAGTCCACTATGCGTGGACAAAATTATTTTCATCCATGACAATTATGTAATGTGCAAACAAAACCATACATTTTAAGTTGGTTACCTGACCTTTTCTTTCCTATTACTGTTGATAGCATTTTCAGTAATAAACTTTTTGATTCCACTACTATTTTTTACTTTTATCTTCTTTATTATATAGCCAATCCAAATCGGCCAAGTGAACATAAAGAATATCTACATAATATAAGTATATGAGATGAGTTAGGCTAGCTAGGCACCTTTTTTTTATTTCGACCAAAAAAATAATAGTTTCCCCATAGGAAAATGCAAAGTTTGTAAAGGTGGAGTTCTCATTGCGCATATAAATAAATGTTACTAAGTAATTTTATGACTGCAAAATATATGGCCACGCGCCGGCGCGGCGTCGCCACGCCGGCCATGAATTTTTGGAAAATTTGGAAAATTGGGGCTCGGCGCGCATGTCTACGTCAGACCCAATGCTTAGACCCAATACAGCAGAGAATGCAAAGATTTTGCTAGAATTACTCTTGCACCAACTTCAATTGCGTAAAGCTCAGTCTTGAATTTGTTCCTTTTTTTTTTCCGTAACATAATATTTGTCAGACGTGATAAAGTAAAGAGTATCATCACGACCGATTCCCTTTCGAGTGGTCAGAAACCACGCCTATAAATAAGCGGATTCACATTTAGCTAACTTTACTATAGGCCAATCATGACAAGTGGCAAGCTCGTCGATTTCTCCAGCGTACCAAACTCGAGAAATATCACAAATAAATTAAATATTAACTAAATGTTTTTATTTATATTAATAAATATTTTTGTGTCCCGACCAGGAATCGAACCCAGTACCTCCGAGTCTGAATTCACGGACTTAACCGCTAGACAACGGTGGCAGATTCTTTAAATTAAGTTATTTCTAAATACTAAAGCTGAATACTCTAATATACCTGATCAGGAAACGACTAGGCCATGGTAAAAATACTCCGAAATAAAATTAGCAGCAACTAATCTTTTGTTTCGGGTCTCGAATGTCGACCAAATTCTTGTTATTTTAATAGCCGACTCGTCGTAAAAAACTTGGGCGACCGGCGTTATAGTTCAACTACTGCCCATCAGAAGGCGTTGCGTCTGACACAAATGTCAATGACAGGAAGTGTGCCGAGTACAGTCGCTATAGCCCACCAGGGGGCGTCGGGACGGCCGAAGGTAGCCGCACAAAGGCGAAAATATTCGAATTAAACGACTCAAATAACGAAATATCTAACAATAATAAAATAATAACACAAATCAAATCATTTATTCCCTTAGGATAGTACCCAACAGTTGGATATTGTCAATACATATATTTTTATACAATATAAGCTTGGCTGGACCGAATCTAACAGCAATACAATTTATAATAAATTAAACATTGTTACCATAAGCGAGGATTTAGTACTTATTTATAACAAGATACTTAAAATTTAATTCGTGGCTGTAAAAAGGCCGTGTCAGCTTATTATCTAATATCATTTATGTCCTTAAATATAAATTCGTGGCTGTAAAATGGCCGTGTCTGCTTACAATCTAGTAATAATAATATTTTTGTCCATAAATATAGATTCGTGGCCGTAAAATGGCCGTGTCGGCTTACAATCTAGTAATACCAATATTTATGTCCATAAATAAAAAATTGTGGCTGTAAAAGGGCCGTGTCAGCTTATAATCTAAAACAAATAATTACAATTATAAATAATGTCAACAAAACCCAATTCGTGGCTGTAAAAAGGCCGTGTCCAACTTAAGAACGAAATATTACTAAATGTAGAATAAATAAATATAAAATGCATTCACTAATTTACCAATATGTTCTGGAAGGCCTATCTTCAGTAGGTTTGGGACTTTGTGATCTAGGCTGTGATAATTATTATTTGTAGGACAAAAAGATATTTCCCGGTCAAGGCGCGGTGTCGAACAAGCACGTGGCGGCTGACGTGTGGGTGGTGAAGGCAAGTGAACTCGGGCTCGACGTCAGTCCCGTACACACCAAGACACATCTAGGACACCTACTTAAGCCAGGGGACAGTGTGTTGGGGTAAGTTATAGTTTTTTTTGTTGTTTTTTTATGCCTTTGGAAAGTAATTGTAACACTGTTTTTTTTTTTTTTTTAAATGACTTCAGACCATTTTAGACAGACGTAACACGTGCAATTAATTAATCAGTTTACTGTGGATATTGTTAGTCATAAGTGGTGTTATTTTCTTTAATAATTTGTTTCAATGTGAATAATTGTGGAAAACGATAAACTTGTTTTCCCGCGCTGCGAAAACTCCTACGACCCTTGAAAATTGAATCCCCAACTCGGTTATGAATATAAATTACGTGTTTAGGACTGATGTATGTATGTCTAGTATTTTTTTTTAAATCTGAAAATAGTTTTAATAAAATAATAAAAGTATTATTGCGTTTAAATATAGATTATACAGTAATATACCTTAAAAATAATATCATAATTCGTACGAAAAACTTTTTTTTTACCTCCTACGTGGAATATTCTAAAGTCCTATCGTAATTATTAATAAATTAGAATGTTAAAACACTAAAAAACATAAATGTATGAAAAAAATGTTTGTTTAGTGTGCTATGACGTCACAATATCATCATAACCCCGTATCCCTTGTAGGGTGGTGGTGGTGGGGTGATCAGAAACTTTCCACCAGTTAACCCCTGCGGTGGCAATTATTGATACCAGATAAATCATAAAACATAAAAAAATGATGACCGCCTCTGTCGTCTAGTGGACAAACGTTGCCGTGAACTCGGGAGGTCGAGTGTCGGGTTCGATTCCCAGCGTACATTGTATAATTTGTCTCGGTCTGGGTGTTTATATGTATAATATGTATATATTTACAAAAAAAAAAGTATAATATGTAGTTTATCAACCATCTAGTTTCCGTAACAGAAGCCTCGTAGCTTACCACGGAAACTAGATGGCGCTGTGTGACCTATCTGAAAATATTTATTATTTATTGAAATGGCGTGATGTTGTATTTTTTTTATCGCTCCAGTTACAACCTGTGCGATTCGAACGTGAACGACACGAACTTCGACAAATTGGACCGCAGTTGTATTCCGGACGTGTTCCTCGTGAAGAAGTATTATGGAGACAGGACAGCTCGAAGACGGGCCAGGAACTGGAAGCTCAGGCACATGGCAGAGGAACTTCACGACGGGGCGTCCTCCACCAATGAGTAAGTAATACATTAGAAATCTTGAATACGAGAATTTTAAGTCCCAGGTAAAACAAATACTGATTGTAAAAGCGTATTGAGCTGTGGATGAAGCTTTAAAGAATAATCAAATAGTTTTAGTTTAATTGTTATGACATTAATTATTTTAGGTTACTAGATATGACATTACCATTATCATTGATATTTTTAAATATTAAATTGGACATTTATATATATATATATAAATATATATAGTAAAATAAAATAAAAATAAAAGTATAAGATGAAGCTGTAAAGTATATATTTTTTATAAAAAAATAAAATTACATATTAAAATAAATTTAAAAATTTAATAGAATAAATTTAAAAATATAGTATTTATTATTTTAATATTAGTTTATAACTCTCTTAGTTTATAGCCTCTTTACAGCTGCTATTAAATTTTTAAATTTATTTTAATATGTAATTTTATTTTTTTATAAAAAATATATACTTTACAGCTTCATCTAACCAGCATTAGGCTTAACTGACTGTTCCTTGCGGCAACGGCAACGGCAGCTCATCAATCCATCCAATATTCTTTATTTACTGTTAACCTATATATATATTTTTTAGAGTCACATCATATTTTTAAGTGAAAATTGTAACCGAGACAAGTTCAAGTGTTCCTATAGGTACCCATGGACGAATAATAAACAATAAACAAAAAATATGAATCCCCGAAGCTCACAGCTTCCTGAGTGTGTTCTACAAGCTATACCACTGTGAGGTTCTAAGAGCTTGATAATCTCATCCCTTATTCTCTTCCGCAACCGAACTACACGCACAGGCCATAATAGGCACCGTCCATACCAAAGCCACAATCCATACTCGTACATGAACTTTTTAGAAACTAAGGACATTTGGAGACTAAGGACATTTGAAGCTAAGGCTGGCAATTATTTCTGGTAACATATTAGCCTCGCAATACAGAGGGGATAGATTACAAATGTTCGTGCGACGTCTCTCATTTTTTTATTTAGGTTTAATTTGAATATTTTTTTATCAGTTAAGTAGTTAAATCTTGTAAAAAATGAACTGTTACTAGTTGCAACAAATAGGTAAAATAGTCACAAGCAATTTTGTTTTGTAGTATTTTGTCTAAATAATTAACGTTTGTATGAAATATTAAACGGCAAACTAAGAAAGGCAGTTCGATATGGCCGCTATGTTACTAAACGATCTACTGCGTTTCACAACGATTGCTCCTTTTATAGCGAAATAAAACTATCTACTTTTCATAACACTACTTGACGGCGCAATGTAAATGTTCTTTGAAATGGACTACACTATCCACTGAGCTTCACAACGATTGCTCGTTTTTTATTGAAATAAAACTATCTACTTTTCATAACACTACTTGACGTCGTACCGGGTTTGATTCCTGGTCGGGACACAAAAATATTTATTAATGTAAATAAATAAATAATAATAAATAAATAAATATTTTCAGACAGGTCACACAGCGCCATCTAGTTTCCGTGGTAAGCTACAAGGCTTGTGTTACGGAAACTAGATGGTTGATAAACTACATATTATACTTTTTTTTTGTTGTAAATATATACATATTATACATATAAACACCCAGACCGAGACAAATTATACAATGTACAACATGCCCCCGGTGGGAATCGAACCCACGACCTCCCGAGTTCACGGCAACGTTTGTTACCACTAGACCACGGAGGCGGTCCATAATAAATACATTTAATTAATATTTAATTTATTTGTGATATTTCCCGAGTTTGGTACGCTGGAGACATCGACGAGCTTGCCACTTGTCATGATTGGCCTATAGTAAAGTTGGCTAAATGTGAATCCGCTTATTTATAAGCGTGGTTTCTGACCACCCCGAAAGGGAAACGGGAGTGATGATACTTTACTTTTTAGCCGATTCGGAACAAGGGTCGAAGGCACGCACCCGTATTGTATGGAGTCAATTTTAGATGTTGGATCAGGTATTGCATTCCGCTCTGGCTCCTGGCACAGTCCCTTAACATGTGTTCTAGATCTTCTACTTTACCACAAAATTTACAGTTGGGTAAAGCAGTCTGTTTCAGATTAAAACCGGATTTTGCCCATATCGAAGGCGATATGCATTGAAAACAAGTGATCAATTATGCCTGCATACAAAAAACCATGGCATATGAACAGGCTCACCTTTATTGAGAGAATGATAAATACAAATCATTCTTCTTTTGTCACAATCTTAATTCTAGAATGTTAGACAAACGAACTATTCGTTGGACGGTTAACGATGCTATGCCCTTTATATTCGGTATTATGTTATAATTACACCCTTATCTATTTAATCTGTTATTTTGTACCCGTATCTAATAATTAGGTTCATACATTTATTACTTGTCATGGATAATGCGTGACTTTCACTCGTTCATTCACAAATCACGTAACGTTAGATTTACGTTAATCTAATATTATGATTGGTCGCACCATATTATTGTTTTATTTTCTTGGTGAACAATTTTCCATTAAAATAGTTTCAATTCAATTTATTTATTTTTCCAAGGCTTAGGACAAAAACATATGTATTCTGCGGGTTTTTAGAACATTTCTATTTATTTATAGTGTATGTTTAAGTATGTATGTACTCGTATTATGTATTATATACGTATGTGTATTGTTTTTTATATTGTGTACGTATATGTATTTTTGAGTGATATAAATGTGTAATTATGTTTATTTTACTAATTTAAGTTATTTTAATATTTTTCTTCATCCTGCCCATCACCTTACATGATCCCCAAGATTAGCTGGTGAAGATTGCCTTATGGCGTTATAGCTCGCCTATGTACTAGGTTTTTAAGTGCAATAAAGTATTTAAATTTATAACATATTGTTTATCCTAAGCGGTACATGATAACCATGTAAACGTCCTTTCTTTGTAGCCATCGTTCACGTAAATGGCCGCACTTCCAGTACAATGTTTTGCATTTAAGTAACCAAAATTTCAATAAGAAAGGATTCAGTTACCGGTCCTTACAACCAAATCTTAAAAAAATACAGATCATTTCGATTCGACGATAAAAATAGAAAAGTCTGGAACGATAATAGAAACATCGATAAAATTTGACACTAAATACCCTGGAAAATTTAAATAGCTAAGATTTCATTACCAGATGAGATAAGATAAAGTCGTACGACTATTTTGAGCTTGTTAAAATCTAATTAGGAGATATCTATGTTCATATATGGCGAGAGGATGTAATTAGATGATGACACCCGTGTCTTTAGCTCATGATAAAGCGCGCTCAATATTAGATTTAAATTCCTAATAATGATTAAATTACTATTCTTTAGTCAATGGTCATTTTCTGGACTTACTTAAAGAAAAGACGTTAACTTGCCAAGCAACCTCTAATGAAAGTTTATTTACAAATAAATAAACCTGACTGCGTAAAAAAAATACTTCTATAAAAAACTGAAAAGAAATATATAAAACTAAAAGAAAAAAGCAAGCCCAAGGGTTCCGTCGCCAAAAAGTTTGATGAGGAATGAAAATGAATAAATGAAATGAAATGATGAATGAAAATGAAATATTTTATTTGCTAAAAAACACATGGTTACAGATTCGAGTATGGTCTCAGTTTTATAGACAACTCACATGTTTCGCCAGTGACGGCATGCAAAATTTTTAACAACTATTATAAAAAATAAATTACAAATTTAGAAACATTGGCACAGTCTTATAAATCATAAATAATAATTATTGGTCCAATAGGTTTCAATGTCAAATATAATTCATTAAATAATTATTCTAGATGTCAATTGTATTGCGTAATTAATAGTCAGGTACATAATTTTCTTTTCTATCATTTAAGAAGTCATTTACGGTGTAATAACACCGTTCATTTAACAACTTTCGGAGTATTTTTTTTAAATGTCGAATTGGTAGCTGTTTAATATTTTCCGGAATGTGATTGTAGACTTTTATTGCCATGCTATATGAATTATTTTGGTATACTCTACTTTTCGGAATGGTCAGTTCAATTAGCCTATCTACATTCCGTGTAGTTCTTGGCATAAGTTCATTAGTCATCAGTAACCGCTTAACTACAACCATTGAAATTATTTAGTATATTTTATTACATAGCGACATTTACAGTTACTTTGGTTTATCGGCACGAACCGTGGATACTTCCCTGCCTTTCGCCTTCCACCTATTTGTTTTTTACGTTGAAAGTATGTACCATTTTACCACCACAAGCATGTACCACCTCGCCAACCCGTCTGGCCAGCGTGGCGAGTGTAGGCCAAATTCTCCAGAATTATCTGGAAGGCCCATCTCCAACAGCGAGAGTTCTAGGACTTTGTGTTCTAAGGCCTGTGATAATGTAACACCGCAAGGCTGAATAAAATTTGACTAAATTACTTTTTATAATTTTATCTTTATAAGCGACTCTACCTTGAACATATTTTGTTAGGTAACCCATCACTGGAGGTCTAGGACATATTACAGACCTCCTAGGCTTTAGAGGCTGTGATGATTATGATTGTGTCCCGATCAGGAATCAAACCCGTTATCTCCGAGTCAAAATCCACGGACTTAACCGCTAGATCATGGAGGCAGACAATATACGAGTATGAACAAATTTCTAAGCATTCCATGGATTCACCGTGCGGGTGCCGGGTCCATCGTGTGTGGGTAAGAGATGATAAGAATGGTGTCTCGGGCTTGCGACCGACAATAGGCTGGTTTAAGAAAAGGAGGCCTCCTTTTTTTTTATTGCGCGATAATACGCTTACCATCCACCATTCTAGTTCTCTCCCTACCCAACCAAATACTGTATGATTCCGTTAATGCCGTCTTGGAAGCTCGTTCCATAAATGTATTGACGGCAGACCTGCTTAGGCCCAATTCTCTCAGTAAGTGATGCAAAGATTTTGCTGGAACTCCTCTCGCACCAACTTCCACTGCGTAAAGCTGAGTCTTGAACCCGTTCCTGATCATTTCTTCTGTGAGATCATAATATTTATTCGTTGTGGTCTGTAGTGGACAAATGAGCGCCTCTTCATACGTGCACTTTTGTTACGAAGGCTTTTTAATTCTCTTTTAGCTAGTGTTTTATTTATTTGATCGTGATACGTGTGTCTTGGTCTGCCAGGGCCTCTTTTACCCACAACCTTCGCATTATATACCTGGTTCGTCAATCTTTCTTCGCTCATCCTTTCAACATGAACCATCGTAGCATGCTTTTTTTTATTTTTGTGCCTATGCTTTCTTTTATACCTACCATTTTTCGTATTTCGACGTTACGTATGTGGTCCGCCAAAGTGACTCCGTACTTAAAAAACCCTCTTATTTCGATTCGATAAAGAAGTTTTTGTGCAAGACTTAAACCAGTAGGGACATAGTTGGGACGCGCCCTAAGATAAATATTAACTAAATTTGAATTGTTTCAGGGATTACAACGATTTCTTGGATGACTTGGAAGAAGACCCGACTTTCCGTCAGAACGTGAATATCTTTAAGGACACGAACAAGATAGCCGTGACCACAGACGACATCGACCCCACTCTGCCGCGCATCACCTTAGCAGAAATGTTGGACGATCTATGTATTGAAGACGTCGAAATGTCAGATGTTTAATAATATTATTATTATATTATATTTACTATATTTTTCAAATTATGTATTTTTTTTTTAATTTGAAAATAAAATTCCATATTTTAACCACTAGACCACTGAGTCGGAGTTATAAATGATTTTGGTATTTTTCTCTGTCTAATGCATTAAACCCTTTTAACTTTAATTATTATTAACACGCGTTCAAAAAATAGGCAATTAAGTTAAATCAACGTCAAGTGTAATTTAAAAAAAAAGTAACGATAATATTTGTTTTAATAATTGCTTAACGACGCGTCGATCAGGTCAAGTGCATGAACAAATAATCTCAAGATCTCGTCGCGATTAGATTTCCTATACCAATAACATTATTAAAACTGATACACACTATTTAATTAGCAACATAATTGCTTATTATTGGATCTCTAACCTTTACTTACAAAGATTGATATATAGTTAATCATTGAAAACTGATAACGATGGTTTTCTTCGCTTCCAAAGAAAAACTCGATAAATACAAACTTTTTTGCCTCTCGAAAAAATTATAATACATTGTATAGGTTGCTATAACTTTTGTGTGTTAATTAAAAAAAAAAACTACGTTAAACTGTCATAATGACAGTCGCACTACCCCATTTTTGCGCGTTCTATGAAACTTCATCGTAGTAAGCAAATCGCGTTTTTTTATACTAGATTATGCTTTAAACGAATGATAACGCTACTTGAACGCCTTTCAAATCGAAACTCATTAAAAAAACGCTTACCGTGCCAAGTCTAACATGGCACCAGTCACATGCTACAATTGAAATAATGGCCTCGTTCCGTTTATACAAATTACCAGCGGCGCTAGCATGAACTGTTCCATTACCCAAAAAAAAGGCATTTGAAGTTAATATGAAACGTTCCATTAAAAAAACGAAAATGTTAACATTAAATATCAGTTTTACAATGCTACAGGTGGTTTACTTTCTGACAGAAGGACAAACGTCAAATCTAAACTGCGCAGTTTGGTTGCTTAAATTATGATATTAGCATGTGATGGTAGCGCGGCTTATATCTGGAACGGGCCTAATGTTATTGGTCGTTCGACTTGGCGTTTTTCTATAATTTTTATACAAAAATCAGTAAAGCTAGCTTAGCTTTGCTTTCGAGTCGAACATAGCATAGGTGTCTTGGCAGAAGTGTTGCTCAATCATAGTCTTGGCCTTGCTCCTTTGCAACCCATGTGTTAACAAGACTAACCCTAGTCGTGTTGTCTTTTAAATGTTTCAGAGGAAAAATAATCGACCAGTTATAGATGACTCTGGGGTCTGTTTACGTATTCCAATTATAAAATTCGTTTTTACGAATAAAACTGATTCATAGATGTACAGACTTATCCACCTAATATTAGGAAAGGAGCTGAGTCTACACTGATGGGCCCAGAACCCTTATGTGGACTATCAAAAAGCACTTTCCGCGCGCATTATAAAAATGGAAACGCGCACAATGTGTATCTGCCTGGCAGGCAGCTCCAGGGCAGAGGCACTCGAAGGAGCTAATCGTGGCCTACTCAGGTACACGATCAAAGCCCTTCAGCTATGCAAACCTAAATTAAGAACTTTCACTAGAGCCCTAACTGGTCACTGTAAATTAAACAAGCACATGTTTACCATGGGCTTGGTAGAAACAGATAAGTGCAGATTCTGTCGCGAGATGTCTGAGACACCAGTCCATCCCTGCATCACAAGCGAGGCACCATCTTGGGTGCTCACAGTTTAAGCCTCACCTCCTCGGGGGCGACGCCTCGCTCCTAAGCCCATACTAAAGTTCCTTGAAGCCGTAGGTCTAGCGAACGATCTATAGTCTAACGAGGTCACAATAGATCCCCTATTTCACATATAATAATCCACCTAATAGATTCGTTTATGGTCTTATTTAGGTACAACTATCATAAACTCGTAATGTATTTAATAGACAAAGAATAGAATCTTTGAGGATGTCTGAAAATAACTCAAATTTCAGGAATATGTAGTTAATTCTATTTTTAGTCGCCGTGTTAGTTTTGAATAAATTATTACTTAATGAAATAATCGTTCGGTATACCCGCATTCACAAATAGGTACTTCATTGGTATAAGAAGTATTTATAGTGCATGCAGGCTCAAAGGTTGTGAAACGAGAGACGTAATCAGTTGGTTTTTTAAAAGTGCTTATGGAAAATGAAGTCGCTGATTTTTCTGCTTTTGTTAGCGGTGCCTTGTTTTACACGGGAACTCGTTTCTTTAGGTAAGAAAATAATATTATATATCATTTAAAGATTATCGCCTGCTGTTGGATTAATTGTAATAAGTTTTTTTACTTTTCGATAAGTTTGTATTTTTTTTTTTTGCGTAAATGCTCCACTTGAATTGATTATTTTATTACCAATAACAATGACTTACAATGCATTATTGTATCAAAATGGTTGCATCAATGGAAGCATACCGTTCAAACCTTATATTACATACATATTGCCGAATGACAGATTGCAATGCAAATGGATAAAAAAAAATATCCGTTAAATCTTTCTAAATATTCACACATATATTTTTCTTTTTCAAAATTAACCGTTTCAATATATTAAATAACGAACGAATATATTAAATAATAATAATAATATATTTAATATTAATAATACATATAGTACATATGATACTACACATGAACTATCCACAACAATACATTTATACAAAACTACCTCCGTGGTCTAGACTCAGAGGTACCGGGTTCGATTCCTGGTCGGGACACAAAAATATTTATTAATGTAAATAAATACATTTAATTTATTTGTGATATTTCTCGAGTTTGGTACGCTGGAGACATCGACGAGCTTGCCACATGTCATGATTGGCCTATAGTAAAATTGGCTAAATGTGAATCCGCTTATTTATAAGCGTGGTTTCGGACCACCCCGAAAGGAAAACGGTTGTGATGATACTATTTTTTATGAACTATCCAAATAATTCGATGTCACCATTTTATATATATATATATATTTATTGGTTGCTTGTCGGATTTCTAGTGGCAGTTCATTTCACACGTTCATGTTCTAGGTTCATTATAACAGCAATAACAAATTGTAATGGCGGCTAATGTGTTTTTTAGATGATATAGGCGCATTGTTCGATAGACAATTGCAACAAACCTTGAGTTCCGAAGATGAAGTGAAGATGAACCACGTTGTAGAGCTGATGGAAGGAAGCCTGACCAACTTAGAAGAGCTAGGATCGAATCGCATGGTAGGTTATTTAGCTACGAGTTATATATAAATTTTATAAAAAAAACTTTCAATACAGTGTCCTAGACCTCCAATGCTGCAGATAGGCTTTCCAAAACATATTTCTTAAGAACATAAATACTTCATTTGACTTCGACAATGGGGTCATGACTAGTTTTTTTTTTTAATTTAATTAATAAATTTAGAAAACAAAAATACTTTATATGATGTCAAATAAATACTCATTATGTGGATATACTTCATCATTACATCCCCTAGAACACAGCGTCCTAGACCTCCACTGCACCTACACCTCCACAGAACATATATCTGGAGAATTTGGCCTACACTCGCCACGCTGGTCAGACGGCTTGGCGAGGATTTGATGTCAATTTGTATGACAATTTATTAACGATTCCACAAGTTGGTATTAGTGAAACCGGGACCGACAGCTTAACGTGCTCTCCGAGGCACGGGAACGGTGGTATTGTAAATCTATGGCAAATGTCCTTAAGAAAAGTGTAGGTATTTCTCATTGGTACTTGCCGGGTGGGTTTGAACCGACCTTGAACGCGTTCTTTCAACCAAGCCACCACCGCTCCACCGGATATACTATACTGTTAATTAATTATACGATGCATTAGATCGATCATTGTTGATAAGTACCTACACAGTTGGCTCTATCTGGACTAGTGAAGGAAGACATAACTCGTTTTAAGAGAAAACAAAACAGAATATTTATTTAATAATATTTTTACTTACATAAAATTAAAATCATGGATATACGAGTATGATTGGTTCGATTTATTATTAAATTATTATTTCTAATCGAATTAAAAAATGACCTAACTAGACCTCGAATCTTTAACTCCATACTCGTCTCGCGTTAAGGATGTGAGTTGAGTAAGGATGATGGAAGTTTATTTAAAGAAAACGTTAGTTTTTTGTTCTATTTAGTACAATAATCCTGACAGGCAGACAGTTTAAATTATCTTTTGTCATAATTTTTAGACAGTTCTCTGCGTGTTCTGCCGCAGTGCTCTGTCAGCGTTCTTTGATCACGTGCGAGGTGGTCAGTCTGAGGAACAACTCATCGATACCATCTCCACCCTCTGTGTGAGAGTTGGCGTCACCTCCAAGGCCGTTTGCGAAGGAGCTGTCAAACTTAACATGGTATGTTTTGTACTAAAATTAAAATAACCCTTTCAGCACGACAATGCATATTATGGACATTGAAAGGTTTATTAATAACTTTGAGGTCCTTATGTGGTAGTAAAATAGTGGAAATTAAATCCACTTATGCATGTGTTTTTCTTTACTAGTCATAAGATATAATTATTAAGTAGCTAGATGAGTGCACAAACTAGCACGACATGTGATCTTGCGCCCTCCTGATGGTAAGTGGCGCGCAAGGTCCATGAATGTTAGCAACTGGAATCAGACACTCATGACTGACATCAGTCTCTAACACTATGCCGGCTTGACTGGACATCGTTTCGAAGCGGTAAAACAGAAATTGGTCAACTTATTTTTTTAATAACGCTCGTTTTGTATTGTCCGTGCTGAAAGGGTTATAAGAAGAAAATACGGTACGAAGGTATTAAATGTGGAACTAGCTGACTACGTCTAACGGGCGCACTTGAATTAGTGGAATGTCAGTAGTAAGGGGTCTTTAATTTATTACTTAAGACAATTTAAGGGGGGAAGTGGGTATTTTTTTTTTCTTACAAGTGGGTTAGAGGGGGAGTCTCGATAGTTCATACGTCACATTACAAAAATGAGTAAAGTTAAGATTATTCCAGTGGCAGATCCATTGTCCGAATGAGTTTTAAGCATACCTATTACATAATATGTAAAGATGATTAAAAAAACTATATAACAAAACCAAAGTTGATTATGTATTTATTTTTCCTTTAGATTCTTACGTAATAAATATGCTCAGGGGTCGGCCTATTCTATGTTATTTTTTCTTACATAGGAGTCAAAAACTGTCAATAATAATCGTGCTTGTATATTAAGGGATTAGCTGAAAATCAGCGCTGTGACTCTCAAAGCGTCGCAGCTCAATGCTGAGCTGATTCCCTATTTGTCACCACACACTTTTAATTTTAAGTTTACTTTTTTTTTTCTCGTTTGTTAATGTGACAAATAAAATATTTTTCTTTCTTTCTTTCTTTCTTTCTTACGTAATAAATTAATGATCCCTAGTTATCGAGCCGTAAGTACCTACGCCACATACGCGACCTTTACGCATTTGTCTCGCTAGCGTCCCAGTATCTCATATCCCAAGGACATAGGTGATGCAAACATAGGTTGTAGTTGTCTATCGGTTCCGCATATTGTAGTGAACAATATCCCGCGTGCCGTTTCTTCTTTTTTTTTAAACGTTTTGTAGGTGTATATACTAAAATCTGTATTGTAGACTTGCAAAACCATGATGGAAAAGCTGGCTATTAAACAACCGAGACTGGTCAATTGCTGTAGCCAATACTGCTTCAGAACAACGCTAGACCTCACACTTCACGACTGATGGTCGCTTAATTAGAGGAACTGCGATTGGCCGACTATACTCCCCAGACTTTGCTGCAACAGATTAACACTTTTTTCGCATAAATAGTTATTCGCATAGTTGGTATCTGCAATAAAACTACTCAAGTTTATTTAGTATTGCACCTACCTTATGTACTTACTGCTCTCGTTGTCCCGAAGGTTTGACCGTCATAGAATGTCTAGCGGCATTAGGTCCGCCTTTGTACTTTGTGTAATTAAGTTTAAATAAATAAATAAAATGAATTTTTCAGCCGATCATAAAATACATAGTAAATAACACACAAGAGGCAACTCCTGCTGCATTCTGTGGCCTGATTCTGCAGACTCCATCGAACCCCAATGCGTGTCCATTCCACGACCCACGCTTTGAGTATGTCATAGATATTCCTGCTCCACCCACCACGCCTGTTGCACTTAAAGTAAGTTTTTTCTATATACAGTGTATACTCTATACTAAAGTGACTGTGCATTTTATGACGTTGTTAAATGGAGAGAAGAAAAATCAGAATTTTAAGACAAGCTGAACCAATTGATTTCGACGCTTTAGGAAGTTTGTCGTTAAATCGAGTGACGTTACATAGAGTTTACACTGCTACTATAGCTCTAGTACGCACAAACACATCGTTACGATGCTTTTTTCTTATACTGTAACCTTGCGCCTACCTGATGGTAAGTGGCGCGCGAGGTCTATGAATATTAACAACTGGAATCAGATACTCGTGACTGACATCACAGCAAAAATAATGACTGAGCTAGAGTCTTGGTAGACTCTTGCTCAAGATCTAACATATCGGTGGTCTTGCACAAAAACAAGAACTAAACGAACACTGCAAGACCAAGATTGACCGCCTCCGTGGTCTAGTGGTGACAAACGTTGCCATGAACTCGGGAGGTCGTGGGTTCGATTCCCACCGGGGGCAAGTTATACATTGTATAATTTGTCTCGATCTGGGTGTTTATATGTATAATATGTATACATTTACAAAATAAAAACAAAAGTACAATATTATGTAGTTTATCAACCATCTAGTTTCCGTAACACAAGCCTCGTAGCTTACCACGGAAACTAGATGGCGCTGTGTGACCTGTCTGGAAATATTTATTTATTATTATTATTATTTATTAAGATCATCACCAGCGGTCGGCTGGTATAATCGACGACATTTTTAACTTAAATAGTTACAATTATAGAATTTTTTTTTAGTACAATCCAGTTCTAGTATATTAGGTGCCATACTTCACAAATTTACAACAGCTCTAAAAAAACTTACAGCCCAACACTGACGGAAGGGATCTCAAAGTTGCATTGATAACTGACGCTCATCTCGATCCGAGGTACGAAGCATTTGGCGTTGGCAATTGTGACGAACCGACCTGCTGCAGGTTCGGACAGCGCGAGAGACGATCATTCGAATACAAATACAACTTCAACCAGTCTATAGTAGAAGACGCATTCGTTAACGTAGATGGTGAAATTAAGATAGACTTGCAACAAGCTGATGTCGTTCAAATGATTAAGAAGTCATCCCGAACGAGAGTTCTTAGGAGTTCAGAGCCAGCAGGATATTGGGGTGATTACAGAAACTGTGATACGCCGATTTGGGCGTATGATGACGTTATTGAGAGAATTGCTGAAGATCACAAGGCAAGTTATACATACACCGTTTATACAACGTTTTTTGCGAGAAACAAATAGTTTAAGTTAATGTTATTATTTAAACGAGCCTGATTATTATTAGGCACTTTAGCTTCTAGGTCAGTGCCTGTGCCACGAGGCCCGTTTAACAAAAACTGTTTTATTTTTCTTATACGCCTTGCAGGTTGAGGCGGAGTGCACAATAGTCCGAAAACGAATCGTCTAAGATCAGAAATGTCAAAAGCTAGGCGGAATGCCAAAGATTTTGACATTTCTGACAGATGTAATCGATCTTAGACGATTAGTTTTCGAAGGATTGTGCACCCCGCTGCATAAGTTACCTACAAGCTCGGTCTTGTGACTTACCGTAATTTCTGTACTCAAATTTCAGCTGGCTCCGAAGAGGCTTTTGTTGACATTAAGAAATAGAATCGTTTGGCAACAAATAATAGTTCGAGTTTATTAATCGTTTTTAGGAAAAGTTTGTCGGGATTTCTTATATTTCTAGTAGTCAAACCTTACATCAAAGCCACTAGAACGCTAAGTCCTAGAACTCCACTGTTGGAGATGGGCCTTCCAGAAAATTCTGGAGAATTTGGCCTATACTCGCCACGCTGCCTGGCCAGAGGGCTTGGCAAGGATATGATGTCAATTCTTTATGACTATTTATTAACGATTCCACAAGTTATTATAAGTGGAACCGGGACCGACGGCTTATTGTGCTCTCCAACGGTGGTGTAGTAAATCTATGACAAATGTACGTAAGATACCTAAGTGTATTTCTCATTGGTACATGCCGGGTAGGTTTGAACCGACCTTTGTAGGATTTAAGGTTCGCGTTCTTACAATCGTCATATATATATAATGATTATATGAATTGAAATAAAACCCTAAATTGTTATACCTCGTTTGGATAGCTGATAAAACGTAGATATTATTAGGCACATCTGCAAAATAGGTGTCCTAATTTTTGTAGATATCCTTTAAAGAAAAATGAACCTTAGATTATTTTATTTTTTTTAACTTTCAACCGTTAACGACCTATTTAGTTAACTTGCGTACAATTTTGTTTATTAGGGTCATAAAGCATTTTATTTTACATCTAAAAGTCAATTAATAGTAATAATAAGTCCCACATATTTATAAATATTTAATCTAATAACAAAAAAAAGCGTTTAGGTACCCTCCCAGGTGGTAAGCCAAGCTTTAATTTCATAGGTATTTTTAGTTTAGTTTTAATTATAATTAGTTTTTTAATATATTTTATTTTAATATTTTTCTATTGATAAATATATATATCGAATTTTATTATTTAGGTAGCATTTAATTTATATTTAATGCATAATTTACTTCGAATAAAATATTAATATTATTATAACAAAAAAAAAAGTTTTTTTTTTATAAAAAATCGTTAATCTCGAAAACAGTTTAGCATAGGTCAAAAACGATGCATACTACACGCCCTTAATGGATCTAGGTCGACTTAACCGGTAACCCTGTATAATACAATAATTTATAAAATTGTATACTTTTAGGATATTGATTTAGTTTACTACATGGGTGATACGATAGACCACGGCGTGTGGGAGACCACAAAGGAACTAATTAATGACATGAATGCTCATCTGATCAACAAAATGAAGGATGAATTTGGACCTGACGTGCCCGTTATCCCTATCATCGGCAATCACGAATCACAACCTACTAATCAGTAAGTCATTATTTCATTGCAGCCTTTAGAACACAGAGTCCAGATATCCACTACTAAAGATTTGCACCTCTACTTGTCCATTTGTATCCTAAACAAACTTCGTGCAGCACCAAAACCCGATATGAGTTCTTGTGAGATACGCCCAGCCTTCTTCATTGTTCTTCTTTCAACAACCAACTCAAAATCCCCTCCTACTCGTCTAGCATATATATATTTAGATTATTTTACTGTGTCTGGAGCCCGCCAGTGAAACAAGTTACCGCTGGCCATTAACTTGTTTATTGATAAACTGGAGCACACTACATCTAGTACATATTAAATATTTTTCACACAATAAATTTATGTATGTACTACTCTTTCCCGGAAGTATCAGGAAATGATCAATAATGCTCAAAATATTAGTTATTCATACAAATTGTGAGCTATAGAGAGAGCTATATTGTGATTTGTCAGTCCATAAACAGAAGTCCTAATTTGTTACCCCTATACCCTTGTTCTGTCTTTTTCTCGCCCAAATTCAAATTAATTTATTCAGTAAGTAGGCCTACTTTAGGCACTTTTACACGTCAATACAATAATAATAATTTATTTTAACAATAGAAATTAAGACAAAACAGACACATTAATCCACCAAACAACTTTATAAACATTCTGAATGTATATATAATGTCATAAATGTATTGTGCAGCTGTATACGGGCGTTGTCATACTACATACTAAACTTATAAGCTAAAAAAAATATATAAATATAAATGTCAAAATAAAATATATATACTTGTATATAAAATTATAGTAATACAACTAAAATGACCAAGCCTTTTTGTCTTGATGATATTCATCAACTGTATAATATGACTTTTGTATTAAGATTTTTTTAATGTAAGTTTTAAAGATGTGTGCTGGCTTTGTTAATATTTCTTCAGGAATTTTATTATAGATTGGTACACATTGTCCCATAAATGAACGCCTAGTTTTTTGTAGTCTATAGCCTGGTACATATAGCTTGTTTTTACTTCGTGTATTCAACGAATGTAAATCTTTATTCTTAGGGAATTTATGGATATTTTTATGTACATACAATATATTTTCCAAGATAAACTGAGATGCTACGGTAAGAATGTTAATGTTCCTAAACTTATTCCGAAGAGATGTACGAGCGCCTAATCTACGAGGGGCGTTCAAAATATTCTCGGTATTGATACGTTACAACCTCTTTTATATATATATTTGTTACTGGCCGCTAAGATTCATCCATTGACATTAAAAAAAAGTAAAATTGGAACCGAGATGTTCTTTTGTTTTTCTGCAATTGCCGAACAAACATGAACACCATGAGCGAATTAACAATTTTAACGAAATTAGAGCACCGATCCGTCATAAAATTCTTGACAAAACAGGGTAAAAATCAAAAAACCATAAAAGAGGAAATGGATTGTGTTTACCGTGAGTCTGCTCCTTCTTTATCTACTATTCAAAAATGGTCAAGCGAATTTAAGCGTGGAAGGGAGAGTATTGAAGATGACCCTAGACCTGGCCGGCCTGTAGTGGCTACCTCACAAGAAAATATTGATAAAGTGGAAAAACTTATATTGGAAGACGGCCGAGTGAAGGTAAAATCTATAGCTCAAGTAACCAATCTCTCTATTGGTACCGTACATGACATTATACATGACCATCTTAATATGTCAAAAGTAAGTGCAAGATGGGTTCCGCGAATGCTGACGCTTCTTCAAAAGGATATGCGTGTGGCTTGCTGTTCAGATTTTATCGACCTGTGTGGTGAAAATCCCGATGAGGTGCTGCAAAAAATAGTTACTGGAGATGAAACCTGGGTTCATCATTATGACCCAGAGAGCAAACAGGAGTCCATGCAGTGGCACATTAAGGGTTCAGCTCATCCCAAGAAGTTCAAGGTAATCCCGTCAGCTGGCAAGGTCATGGCCACAATATTTTGGGATTGTGAAGGAGTTTTGCTTATCGATTATAAAGAAAAAGGTGTAAATATCACAGGGCAGTACTACGCTAACGTTATACGTCAATTAAGAGATGCGATCAAAGAAAAGAGGCGAGGAAAGTTAACCAAAGGTGTTCTGCTTCTGCATGACAACGCCCCTGTCCATACTGCTCATATTGCCAAGGCAGCTATTGTTGAATGTGGGTTTGAAACTGTTACTCATCCACCCTATAGTCCGGACTTAGCCCCAAGCGACTTCTTTTTGTTTCCCAATCTTAAAAAGGATCTGCGTGGAAATAAATTTTCTAACGATGAAGCGTTGAAGACGGCCGTGGAGGAGCATTTTTACACCAAAGATAAAAAATATTTTTATGAGGGATTAAAAAAAATAATTGATCGATCTTATAAGTGTATGAACATAGGGGGGGAGTATATTGAAAAATAAAAATATCAAACTTTTCGTACTTGTTTGTTTTTATCCACATACCGAGAATATTTTGAACGCCCCTCGTATAGATGGACCGTATAGCTCTTTTCTGTAGAATAAATATCGTTTGAACATCAGCTGCATTGCCCCAAAACAAAATGCCATATGTCATGATGGAGTGAAAGTAAGCAAAGTAGACAAGTCTTGCTGTTTCAATATTAGTTAGTTGTCTAATCTTCCTGACAGCAAAGGCTGCTGAACTAAGTCTCTTTGCTAGTACTGTAATATGAGCCTCCCACTGCAATTTAGAAGGCCGGCGCTTGCGCACTGAAGAGAGGTAGCGCCTATATAACTGGCCGCAGAGCGTGCTATGAGAAGTCGTCGAATCGAAATATAGTCGTAGTCCTACAGTCGCCATAAAAGACGCTGAAGAAATCCCCGCGATCATTTTTATCACCCGCATCCGCCAAACCCGCAAAATTTGTGTAAGAACAATTTATAAGTGCTGGTGTCGAGGATAGGTGAGGTTCTTTACCAGTTTCCTTTCTAGTTTGTTTATTGCACCGATTATCATAGTATCGTCTATGTATCTAATTTGAAGATTATCGCAAACCCCGCACCTATACATTGCACTGAATCCGCGCCACACAAGTGTTTCATTCCGCTTCTTACGTTCCGTCACTCCTAATAGAACAGTATTATAACTGATATAAATAAAATTTGACTAACTCTTCAAAGATATAATCACTCTCCTGTGCGAATATAACTCATTTGTATCTTTCATTCATGAGTTATCCAACCCTACAAGTAACTATTATAAACATAAAATAACATTTATTTATTTACATACACTTTACATGGTATTACAGATACTCCAATGCACCATGCAAGGAGTCAGACGTTATTAATAATATAAAAATAACACATTTTTTTTAAACTTATCAGATAATAGTTAATTAATACTAAGCCCAAGAAAAAATAAATAAAAAAAGATAATTTTCAAAATCTTATTCAATTTCATTTACTTACAAAATTTTCAATATGCTTTATGTATAGTGTATTTATTAATTAAACTATTAGATCTATGCTATTTTTCACTATCCCAAAGATTAGTTGACAGAAAATGGCTAACAGAATAAATAATTTAAAAAAAAACATTTTTTTTTTATAGAATCCTTTAAGTACGTATTTTTTTACCAGGCTTGCAGTCTGGTCAGACAGGTTTCAACAGGATTAAGTTATAATTAACCTATAATTTCTTTATTAATTGCACAAAGACAAAGGCGGTCTTTAATGCTGCAAGACATTTTATCATAGCCAACAATTGGGACAACTGTAAAAACTTTATTGACAATATTTAATAACTCCAGCCTATCAACCTACCGGCATATGTCAACCAATAAAAATAGCTAAAAACTCCTCGTTTTACAGATTTGCTCCACCAGAAATCGTGGAGCCTGGCCTAGAAACGCACTGGCTGTACAAGGCACTGGCTGACAAATGGGCGCACTACCTCGACGACCGCGCTCGGCAATCCTTACTGGACCGAGGAGAATTCTCCCTCAAAGTCAAAAACGGATTGAGAGTTGTGTCCCTCAACACCAACGTCGCTTATAAATGGAATTGGTAAGATATAGTAAACATGTTTAATAATATATATATTATATATATTATACTAGCACGACTTGTGACTTTGGTAAGATCCCACCTGATGGTAAGTTGCGAGCGAGGTCTATATAGTCACTATCATGTTAGCAACTGGAATCAGACACTCATCAAATTAAGAAATCGCACACCGTCTTTAAAAATAAAAAAAGGATTTATTAATAGAACGGCAATTTTGAGATCACCATATCTTTGATTTCGCTCAGAAATCTCGATTTGTACACTTAAAAGCTGCTCACTTCAGCATAATATCCAGAAAATAATAAATTTTGTAATAAAAATACAAGTTTTCTATGCAACTGACAGTTATATTAGGTACCATCTATCATGCGCCATCTACCGTGATAAAAAGTTAGTGATACACCCCATTACAGTCCCTAAAACACAGAGTCCTGCATTGGCTACTCTGCTGGGTTGGCCAGGGTCTAGTGTCAATTTATCTATCATCAATAATATTATTATCAATATGACAATTTATTAACGATTCCACAAGTTGGTATTAGTGGAACCGGGACCGAAGGCACGAGAACGGTAGTGGTGTTGTAAATCTATGACAAATGTACGTAAGAAAAGTGTATTACTCATTGTTACCCACACCACAACCATATTTTTAGGATGGATTTAAGGATATTATTTTTACAACCGAGCCACCACAGCTCTACCACGTTATATGCATATTCCCTATTGCCTTTTTTATATATTTTAGGTGGATTGTATACGATCCCCAAGACGCTAAGAAGCATTTAGACTGGTTTGTCTCCGAGTTGTTGGAAGCCGAGAGGGGAGGCGAGCGGGTGCATGTCCTCACACACATCCCGCCCGGCTCGGCCGACCTCACCCACACCTGGACCAGGGAATATCGAAGGATAATCAACAGGTCAGTTACTAAAAGACATTAGATTGATTCGTATCCGTGCTGTTGGAAGCTGAGAGGGAAGGCGACACCTGGACCAAGGAATGTCGAAGGAATCAACAGGTCGGTTACTAAAAGACATTTAGATTGGGTCGTCTTCGTGCTGTTGGAAGCTGAGAGGGAAGGCGACACCTGGACGAAGGAATGTCGAAGGAATCAACAGGTCGGTTACTAAAAGTCATTTAGATTAGGTCGTCTTCATGCTGTTGGAAGCTAAGAGGTAAGGCAACACCTGGACCAAGGAATGTCGAAGGAATCAACAGGTCGGTTACTAAAAGTCATTTAGCTTGGGTCGTCTTCATGCTGTTGGAAGCTAAGAGGTAAGGCGACACCTGGACCAAGGAATGTCAAAGGATAATAAACAAGTCAGTTATCTAGAGCTAATTTCTTGGATGATATTAGTAAAAAAACATTAATTTAATTATTTTAACTGTATTATAGATTTTCGTCGATAATAATGGCGGAATTCAACGGCCACACTCACGGGGACGAATTCAGGGTATTCTATGACGACAACAATCGCCCGAGCAACGTGGCGTGGATAGTGGGAGCCGCCACAGCATACACACATTACAATCTTAACTACAAAATTGCTACATTTACCCCTGATAATTATGTAAGTATGATGCCTGTTCAATACAGTGGTGAGGGAAAAATACATTCAAGGCGCCATAGTCCATAGTCATGTTTTGTTTAAATAATTGTATTCTTGTAACACACGCAATAAGCACATTATACACTGAAATCTAGTAAGTCTTTTTTGGAACTTGGTGTTACATCCTCAAACAGTACATCACTATCACGCCATCTCTGTGACGTCACAACACAATAAAAGAGTGGTTTGTTTGTGTACTGTTTAAATTTAATTTTGCCCTAAAATCCTTTGCTTTGACCGCCTCCGTGGTCTAGTGGTAACAAACGTTGCCGTGAACTCGGGAGGTCGTGGGTTCTATTCCCACCGGGGGCAAGTTGTACATTCTATAATTTGTCTCGGTCTGGGTGTTTATATGTATAATATGTATATAATTACGAAAAAAAAAGTATAATATGTAGTTTATCAACCATCTAGTTTCCGTAACACAAGCCTCGTAGCTTACCACGGAAATTAGATGGCGCTGTGTGACCTGTCTGGAAATATTTATTTATTATTATTTATTTATTTATTTATGAATTCATTAGAAAAGGGAAACACTACAAAGCACATAAATGTATGATAGATTTGTTACTTTTGTGCAAGAACAAAACATTTACAAACAGGCAGCGTTTAGTTTTTGCACATTAAATGATTTTTAGTTTAGAAATTAAAATATATTAATCCAATGGGGTGTGTCACTAACTTTTTATCACGATAGATGGCGCATGATAGATGGTACCTAATATAACTGTCAGTTGCTTAGAAAAATTGTACTTTATTTCGAAATTTATTATTTTCTGGATATTATGCAGAAGTAAGCAGCTCTTAAGTGTACAAATTAAGATTTCCAAGCGAAAGCAAAGATATGGCGATCTCAAAATTGCCATTCTATTAATTAAACCTTTTATTATTTTAAAGATGGTGTTCGCTTTCTTTATTCGTCTTTTAAGGTAGGTAACGTTACGTTAAAATACATTTTTCTGTTATAAAAATGTAAAACTACAAATAAATTTTAAAAATGATCAGCCATAGGTGTAAACAAGGTACCAGTGCCGCTAGCGACATCTACAAAAAGCTTTGCCTGATACACCCCATTTAAATAAAAAAACAACATTAAAGATAAAATTGTAATAAAAACGTGCATAATAAGTTTTTTTTACGTTACATTCCTGACACATATTATTAACACTTTTGGAATACAACCAACGTTATCATATTTAAATAATTTATTGACTCTTCTGAAGAATAATATTAATGCTCTTTCTGCAAGTCATGATTCAATTTATTATACGCTTAAGTAATGGAATACGACGACTTATTTAAATAGGTAAAAAATAAAACACTGGCTCCGTGGTCTAGCGGTTAAGACCGTAGATTTAGACGCGGAGATATCGGATTCGATCTCTAGTCGAAACACAATAATTTATTTAATTTGATATTTCTCATGTTTGGTACGCTACACAAGCTTGCCACTTGTCATAAAAAGTGTGGTTTCAAGGGATACGGTAATGATACATTTCTGTTATGTATACTGTATTGTTTTATTTCAGGAACTCCAAAACTTCCAAACTTACATCTACAATCTGACGGAGGCCAATCTCACTCCTCACCGAAGACCACATTGGTTCATGTTATATGACTTCAGGAACAGTTTCGATGTTCAAGACCTATCCGCTGCCAGCATCGACAACCTGGTCCAGAGAATGGCGACCACCGACAGGATCTTTCTAGAAAGATACTCGGCGTTTTACTCAAGAATTAGTGATAACAGATGGCCACAATGTGATCTCGATTGTAAATTGAACCATCTTTGTAATACTGTTATTACGGAGTTGTGGCAACGCGACCGATGCATCGAACTTGTCAATTTGTTTCATGCCAACAACTGAACTTAATAAATAAATAATAAAGTAACGCAATTAGTCTTTTATTTTATCATTATAGTCTCCTCTTTTAATTGCCACCGTGCTCTAGCGGTTAAGTCCGTGGATGTATTTAGACTCGGAGGTACCGGGTTCGATTCCTGGTCGGGACACAAAAATATTATTCTTTATTTTGTCACCGTATGTTCCCACCGGAATTTGGTTAGGTCTATGATTAAGTACATTATTTTATTAGGTACGAGTGTTATGTTATATAATTTACTGACTATATATTCGTATATCTATCGTGCCTGAAAGTGTTATATTTGAGCAAAGAACAGAACTGGCAGTAGGAACCTTAAGATGAAGACACTTAAAATAACTTAAATGCGGCTGTAAAGGGGCCTTGTCAAACTTTATTAGTATACCAAAATTAACTTAAATAAGACTAGTTATTTAATGTAAATAAATACATTTAATTTATTTGTGATATTTCTCAAGTCTGGTACGCTGGAGACATCGACGAGCTTGCCACTTGTCATGATTGGCCTATAGTAAAGTTGGCTAAATGTGAATCCGCTTCTTTATATGCGTGGTTTCTGACCACCCCGAAAGGGAAACGGTCGTGATGATACTTTACTTTTAGTTAAGTGTTGAAAGGTTATAACACTCGTGTAATAATAATAATGTAAGTAATCATAACTATGCCAATAATAATACACACATCAAAAGTGTCTAGGGATCAACATATATTTTTGCAATAACTTTTCTCCTGATTGATATTCATTAAAATTTTCTTTAAGGATTGATCAAATAAAATGTTTTCGTTTGTCTACAGTAACGATAAACCAAGTCACCTTTGCATTAGTAAAAAAAATTGCCATTTTCCTAATAAAGGGATTTTTGACATTTGAACCACTAACATTAAAGTTCGAAAAAAAGACTGAAATAACAGTTTTTTTTTTAATTTTATTGGGTAACTTAAACAATTAATAATCCGTGTTTCTACCGCGAACACTAACAACACAAGAACATCGGTTTGGCATACTCAAAATGAGTTCATCCAAATCACGCTGTGGAATGGCCGCCCATGTTCGTTGCAACAACAAAAAAAGGTCTTCTTGCGATTGGATACCCTCCATATTCGGCAGAGCTCTTCTCTGAAGAATATCCCATGCATGCTCAATCGGGTTAAAGTCTGGCGACTGAGCAGGCCAGGGCAGGACATTGATGTTAGCTGCGGCGAGAGTCTGTCTTACAACTCTTGCGGTGTGCGGTCGTGCATTATCATGCATTAACTGAAATAAGGGACCGATATGCACTTGTAGAGGAACGATGACGTCTGATACAACCGTCTCAGCATAAATTTGAGCGTTGAGGTTGCCTCTGATCCAAATCAACTCAGTTCTTCCGCCGATCGAAATACCCGCCCATACCATGATGGTTCCACCACTATAAGGATGGACTTCCTGGCAGGATTTTAATCGCTGTTGGCGTCCAGGGGTTCTCCAGTGTCGTATACGTCTTGTATCCGGCCTCATACCAAAACGAGACTCATCAGAAAAGCACACGAAACGCCATTGTTCTTCTGTCCAATTTCTGTGTTCAAGAGCCCATTGATATCGAGTCCTACGATTGTGCATTGCTATAGGTGGTACCCGTAGCGGTCTTCGGGAATGAAGGTTCACTTCATGCAAGCGGTTTCTGACTGTTTGGTCGCTAATTAAGTTCCCTGAAGAGCGATGAAGGCTCACGGCTAACATCATGGCGGTTATTGTTGGAGTTCTTCGAGCTGTGATTTGAATGTATCGGTCTTGTCTCCGTGTGGTGCAGCGATACCGTCCTCCATGGCGCTCAGCCACGGTACCAGTGGTTCGGTAACGTGTCCAAAGTCGACTGATAACACTCTGACTTGTATTCAGAGCTAAAGCCACAGTACGTTGCCGGGAACCAGCTTCTATCATTCCCACGGCTCTGATCATTTCTTCCCTGCTTAAATGACGTCGCCGCTCCATAATAACGTTGGTTTTAATCAGTAGTAGGGAAACAGTAGCACTAATAATGTCTTCAATGCGTCTTATGTTTTTATAGGGAAAATATTGACAGCTGATTTTCATCTTTTACTCGAATTTGATTGACAGTTCCTGTTTTAAATTATGAAATGCACCAAAAAGGATCCATATAAATTTATAAAATCATAAATTTATTACAAAGCCACATCTCAATCACAAGAAATCCGCATAAACATGCTTGATCCCTAGACTTTTTTGATGTGTGTAATAATGCTTTATTTCACAAAAACTAAAATAACTTAAAATTAATGTACACAGGCAAGTTTTATGCCGTGAGGCATTATCCACCAGCTAACCTTTTGGGAGTTTTGAAACATGTGACAGGCAGAATCAAGTTGGCAGAGAATGTTAGAGCAAATAACTTATGTACGATATTCTTGCGAAAAAACATTTCATTTCTAAATCAATTTAGTTAAAAGTTGGCAATAAAGTGAATTCATTATGTAGTCTATATGGTGGCGGTACAAAGGGGCGGGTGATGGCTCGGGGCCTACAGGGACCGAGACTGCAAATCCGCCATTGGGTACGAGTAGCTTAAACGTATTATTACTGCCCTGCTTGACTCGAAAGCAAAGCAACACTTTTTTTATCGAATTTTGCTTAAATGGGGTGTATCAGGCAAAGCTTTTTGTAGATGTCGCTAGCGGCAATGGTACCTTGTTTACAACTATGAATGATCATTTTTTAAATTTATTTGTAGTTTTATTTTTATAACAGAAAAATGTATTTTAACTTAACGTTACCTACCTTAAAAGACGAATTAAGTAAGCGAACACCGTCTTTAAAATAAAA
The DNA here is from genome assembly GCA_910589645.1 of Tinea semifulvella. Taxonomy (NCBI): domain Eukaryota; kingdom Metazoa; phylum Arthropoda; class Insecta; order Lepidoptera; family Tineidae; genus Tinea; species Tinea semifulvella. The sequence continues at coordinate 9,341,973 of OU342586.1, forward strand.
AAGTTTTAATTAATAGAACGGCAATTTTGAGATCACCATAACTTTGCTTTCGCTTGGAAATCTCGATTTGTACACTTAAAAGCTGCTCACTTCTGCATAATATCCAGAAAATAATAAATTCGTAATAAAAATACAAGTTTTCTATGCAACTGACAGTTATATTAGGTACCATCTATCATGCGCCATCTAGCGTGATAAAAAGTTAGTGACACACCCCATTGTATGAAAACCAAAAAACAACACCAAGTCGTACGACTTTCAAAGCGTAATAAAGTGAAAAAAAGTGCTTAAAGCAACAAGTCAAACATAGGGTATGTAGGTAGGGAATAAAAAGGGATAATAAAAAGTCAATCGTAACGCATAACAGTTTTTATTCTATAACAAACTATGAAAAATAAAAACAATATATTAATTATTAGAGTTATCCACTTACACCTAACCAAGTAATATCTGCGTTGCATTTGATTTTCTCGCTAGGTATTTTGTCTAGCTCCATCACCTGTAAAAAAAGATATAATAATTTTTGTACATATGTTAGCTTGTCCGTCGACGACGTTCTATATTACTGGGCCGATTTTGATGATGATTATCATCACAGCCCCTAAAACACACGAGTCCCAGACCTCTACTGTTGGAGATAGGCCTTCCAGAAATATTTTGAAGAATTTGTCCTACACTCTGAAAAGGGTCTCATGTCAAATTTTAATGACTAAAGGCATAATGTTTGCCCTTGTACATAACTTTGTAATTTATAAATAATTACTCTTTGCATACAGACCTGTTGTCTGATGAATTTGACAATATTTTCGATGTGTTCTACATTAGTATCGAGGTCCATAGCATAGAACCTCCTCCAGATAGCCGCGGCCAGGGTCCGGTCATCACTCAGACCTTCATCATAACTCACTATGGCAGCTTGAAACTGTTCAGATAATTCATTCACTTGTTTCCGTGCTAAACTTGGATTAGCACCCTAAAATATTAAAAAATTGTATATCTATTATAAATTATAATAAAACAAATTTGTGGTGATTTAATATTTAATTTATTTGTGCGACGAGCTTGCCACATGTCATGATTGTCCTATAGTAAAGTTGGCTAAATTTAAAAGTGTGGTTTCTGACCACCCCGAAAGGGAAACGGTCGTGATGATGATGATACTGTATTTACATTAATCAATATTTTTGTGTCCCGACCAGGAATCGAACCCGTTAAATCCACGGACTTAGCCGCTAGACCATGGAGGCAGTTGACAATAAAAATTACCTATATATATGTAGATATATATTGTAAATAAATATTTATTGACATAAGCATATTGTATGGGCAGATTGCATGATCATGTCATGACAACTGTAGTTATAATAAGCAATCTATACAAGTAATAATACTTCGTTCCGAGACACGATAATAGTAACCTAAGCACGCTTAAAGGTGTTCCGAGACGCGCTTAAACTGTTTTGCCAAAGCTGTGTGACGTCACAAATGACATCATTTCTCGCGCTTAGACTGCTCACGATATCGAGGTAGATCGCTCTGAGCGCTGTCAGTTTTTTGTCATTATATCGGCCATTTTAGAGTTTATTTAAATTAGGTTTTCTTTTTAATTATTTAATATTGTAATTCGTTTATACTGTTTGTATATTACTTCTAAAACAAATCTGTGACACGGCAAGTTATTTCAAAATACCAAAATTAGTTAATAATATTAAACTTTACACATATAAAGATGAATAAACCGAGAGATGTATATTTGTTAGTATTCATACTCAAAGATGTGGAATCCGCAATTTATCTTCCATACATTTAAAAAAAAACTATCATTTTATAAATGAAAATGTGATGATTTAGACTGTTTCAAATTGATATCATGCTCTGAGCATCCAAATCGCGATATTTGATTCGGAACGACAGTCAGTGTCATATTCGTTCTAAGCGCTCTGAGCACGATTCGGAATGAGAGAAAGAATTTGAATTCTCAAATCAAACTCATTCATGGTCCATATTATAATATATCTTCTTATTTTTTTTTTTTATTTAAAAACTTTATTGTAAATCTATACAAAAGGCGAACGTAATGCCGCAAGACATTCTCTTCCCGTTAACCTTTGGGACATTGGGACATTTAAATATGAGTACGGTGCAAATAGAGAAATAAAATATTAAAATGAAACATAAATAATATAAAAAATTAACATACTTAGACAACTATAATATATATATACATATATATAATATATACACATACATACTAATACTACATAAATATAATACAATAAAATTATATAATAATACATAAATACCTTAATGTTAATAATAACTACCTACAATGGACCTCTTACCTCTAGCAGTTTGATTCTATTCCCCACATCAGCCCAGAGAGCTTCAACAACACAGTTTCTTATCAGATACCCATCTCCTTTTACTGGTTTCTTATCAGCAGTTATCAGGTTGGCATCTTCTGCCATACATCGGACCATCAGCAGCCATACATGGAGTTCTGTGATGAAGAACCAAGAGGCAAATGTATCAGGCAGCTCACATTTGGCAAACCAATCAGAATAAGCAACCTTATTAGGTATAGTTTCATATAAAAAGTAACCTGATAGTTTTAACCTCTGAAAATTATAACATTAATATAAAAAGACTTATACATACATATATATATATACAAATGTGTTGATTAGTATAAAACTCGCTTAAGTTTAACTGCCTCCATGGTCTAGTGGTTAAGTCAGTGGATTTAGACTTGGAGGTACCTTCGAGGTTCGATTTTTGGTTGGGTTACAATAATATTTATTAATTTAAATAAATAAATTTAATTAATATATAATTTATTTGTGATATGCTCGAGTTCAAGTCACTTGCCACTTGGACTATAGTAAAGCTGGCAAAATATGAATTCACTTCTTTATAAGCGTGGTTTCTGACCACCCCAAGGGAAACGGAAATGATACTTTAGTTTTACTTCTGAGTGTTTTTTTGAGAATTGTAGTCTATCGACTTTCTTGGAAATAACAGACATTTTGGAATGTAATTAATTAACGAGCAAATATTTTTATATTACTCTCTAGAATAAAAATAAAGAATCACATATATATATTTTTTTAATTATCCAGTAATAAAATCTTAAGTTACGGTGCAGATAAGTTATCCTAAAACTATCGCCATCATACTGAGCCTAATCAAGTAGGTAGCGAAAGGTCAACGATCGCGCGAATGTTGACTTACGTAATTCTTTCTCTCTATTTCGTCTCTCGGCTGTGAGCGAGATCAATTAGTAATAACCCGTATGGCCGGTTGCAGAAAGCGTGATTAAAATAATTTATGGTCAACATTTTGATATAATCCACATAATTGGTAGTTAGTTTGTCACTTTGGGTATTTAAGACAATGACGTGCTTAACATACATTAAACATGTTAAAAGATAATCATTATTCCTGCAACCGGCCGTATAACTCCCTAGCCTTTAGGTATTTATCATAATAGATATCGTGATTTTCAGACGCGGCCTTATTAACTACACAAAGGTGTTTTGTTTTCCCGTATTTTTTTTAAAAAGTGGTATCTACCAATGACACTTGAAGCGTAAAAAATATTTGCTCTTTTGACAATTACATGCCGTAGATTACTCATTTATTGGTTTTAGCAAAATGTTTTCATTATTTTTCTGTCTAAAATTAGGTATTTGAAAGAAGAAGACTAATTTTACGCATTCCATGAATTCACAGATGAGAAGAATGATGTCTCGGGCTTGCGTTCAAAAATATGCTGGTATACTGCAGACCTGCTTAGGCTCAATCTTTTTTAGTAAGTGGTGCAAAGATTTTGCTGGAACTCCTCTAGCACCAACTTCCACTGTGTAAAGCTGAGTTTTAACCACATGTCCATAACTTATTATTACTACATTTCTCAAAGACTTAAAACTTAACTTTCCAGGGGAGCAAAATGATTCTCTTTTTGTATTAATACTCTGTGTGGGAAAGAGAGATGAGAAGAATGGTGTCTCAGGGTTGCAACCAAGGTAACCAAGGTTAACAAAAGAGGCCTTCTTTTATTATTTCATTGTGCAACAAGACGCTCACCATTCATAATGCACTGGTATGAAATTATATAATTTATTGTATGAAAACATAATAATATAAAACAAGCTATCTGAAATGGAAAAATTGCAGGAAGAATTTGGACCCAATTGAATACTGTAGTTTTGTTTGTCAAAATTTGACATTACTTTCCAAAATTTTATTCTTCTAAGCGATACTATCAGCTAAATAGTAAATATTATCATAACTTCTCATAATAGCGATTGTCGCTTAATTATTGCAAACTGTAAGACGGGCGTCGCTTATCACCAAGCATACTGAGTATTGTGGCATGAGGCATGGAGTTGTTGTAAAGTGCAAACCAGGCGGGCGAGCGGCATCAATAAAAATAATTAGGGGCGGGAGACAAATATTATTTTACCGTGCGGGTCTGGTCCATCCATCCCACTGCCTTCATGAATTTCTTTACATATCCATCTTCCATGACCACAGCACTTTGTTCTTTAGTGCTCACATATCTTCTTAGTTTTATAACAGCATTAGGGCTCTGGTGCTTGACTACTCTGACTGTATGGCAGCTACTTCTTAGGATCTATAAAAGAAGGGTATACTTTCTTAAAAACTGAGTAATTATAATAGAAAACCTTACATGAAATCAAGTAAAATACCAAAAATGTAGGTTGTTTTTTTAAAATACATACTCTAGATAATTGCCTGCACTGATTCATGTTAAATATATCTAAATAGCGCTTTAACCATTGATTTTTCGTTTATAAATTATATAAATATTATAAAAACAGAAACTGTAACTCCTCTAACTCTTTATAATTTTTTTTTATTCAAAGAATGAAAGAACTAGAATACATAAGTCCATAGACGAAATTTATTAATAATGGAGTTGGATGGGGATCAATAAATTCAAAGTGTACAAAATTAGATAGAAATATGCTTTTCTTGGAGTTATTTGCGGCAATATCACGTCGAACGTATTGGAGTTTCCCACGCGGTAAAACCACAAAAAAAAGAACTGCAACTTCTTCCTATATATTTAATTTGTATATATCTTTTTATTTATATGTAGCACATTTTTAAAACAAAATAACTCCAGTTTTGACCAGTAATAACCACAGTATAGTAATTTACAAAAGAAATAAACTTGAACTTGATATTTCTTTGCAAAAGCGCGGGAACTTAGCTTTCTGTCTATAACTATAGACAAGAGAATGGACTGAGCTAATACCCGCACAAAATTGACCACACTGCGAAAAAGACAAGTACTGGCCGCACATACGCTTTATATCCCGCATACTTTTTTGTCCATATTAAATTTACAGATTTACATTCTCTATGTTTACGGCAAATAACGGTTTCATTTAACTTCATTTTTAACTATGTTAACAAATTCAGAGATATCATTTTGGTGCCTCCCCTTTAATCTGTCTCCAATGGCGAATATTTTAAAATCTGTGCACACCGGAAATGAGAACATTAAAAAAATTACGTAACGTCAAAATTTACTCTATCTAGTTTGTGGTAGCGTTATATAATTCCGGTCGTCTCGTTACCCAAGTGCTGCAAGGATTTCCATAACCATGTTGGGTGCAGCAAGTAGAGTTGGAAATGGCCTTTTGGCCGTAAAATCAGCAGCTGAAAAAGCCATCTCCGAATGTGGAAAGGTAGTTGCCTCCGTATCCACCACCAACAAAAGGGATTATGCGGCCAAAGCTGCTGCAGGAAAAGGGCAAGGTAAGATAACCGCTGTTATCGGTGCCGTAGTGGACGTACAGTTCGACGACAACTTACCGCCGATCCTAAATGCCCTCGAGGTCCAGAACCGCTCCCCGCGGTTGGTGCTGGAAGTGGCGCAGCACTTGGGAGAGAACACGGTCCGCACCATCGCTATGGACGGCACAGAAGGTCTTGTTCGAGGACAGCCTGTGCATGACTGCGGCTCGCCCATCAGGATCCCAGTGGGAGCCGAGACTCTGGGCAGAATCATGAACGTCATCGGAGAGCCCATTGACGAGCGCGGCCCTATTACCAGCGATAAGACCGCCGCCATCCACGCCGAGGCGCCAGAGTTCGTTGACATGTCTGTAGAGCAGGAGATCTTGGTGACTGGCATCAAGGTTGTGGATCTGCTGGCTCCTTACGTCAAGGGGGGTAAGATTGGGCTGTTCGGAGGTGCTGGAGTGGGTAAGACTGTACTCATCATGGAGCTCATCAACAATGTGGCCAAGGCCCATGGTGGTTACTCTGTGTTTGCCGGAGTGGGAGAGCGCACCCGAGAGGGAAATGACTTGTACCATGAGATGATTGAGTCTGGAGTCATCTCCCTAAAGGACAACTCCTCTAAGGTGGCACTCGTGTACGGCCAGATGAACGAGCCCCCTGGTGCACGTGCACGTGTCGCCCTTACCGGTCTCACTGTAGCCGAGTACTTCCGTGATCAGGAGGGACAGGACGTGCTGCTGTTCATTGACAACATCTTCCGCTTCACTCAGGCTGGCTCGGAAGTGTCCGCTTTACTAGGTCGCATCCCGTCTGCTGTAGGTTATCAACCTACCCTGGCCACCGACATGGGTACCATGCAGGAGCGCATCACTACCACCAAGAAGGGCTCCATCACCTCCGTGCAGGCTATCTATGTGCCGGCCGACGACTTGACAGATCCTGCCCCTGCCACCACCTTCGCTCATTTGGACGCCACCACCGTGCTGTCTCGTGCCATTGCTGAGCTTGGTATTTACCCTGCAGTGGACCCCCTCGACTCCACCTCCCGTATCATGGACCCCAATATCATTGGCCCGGAGCACTACAACATTGCCCGTGCTGTCCAGAAGATCCTGCAGGACTACAAGTCCCTTCAGGACATCATTGCTATCTTGGGAATGGATGAGTTGTCTGAAGATGACAAGATTACTGTATCTCGGGCCAGGAAGATTCAGAGATTCTTGTCCCAGCCTTTCCAAGTGGCTGAGGTTTTCACCGGCCACGCTGGCAAACTGGTCCCACTCGCGGAAACCATCAAGGGATTCTCTCAAATCCTCAAGGGAGACTACGACCACCTTCCTGAAGTAGCATTTTACATGGTAGGACCTATTGAAGAAGTTGTAGAAAAGGCTGAAACTCTTGCGAAGAACACATAAATTAAAGAGGAATAGAAGGAGTAAATGGTTATTATAAACTTAGTTGTATGTATGGATGTAGTTTTCATTTCAACATCAAACTTGTGTGACTCTTTAAATCTGAATGGCATATATCTAAACAAAAATCAAGCTGTATACTTTTAATTTATTACTGCCAAATTGTCTAATGTAAATGTTATTGATTAAATAATAGTAGGGCAGAGACATCAGTGAAGGTTAAACAAGTTACATAACAAAGTGACACTGGAGAATAAATAATATTACTTAAATTATAATCTGCTTTTATTTAGTAACAACATCAACAATCCAACATCCTATAACTTAAAAAGCCATTGGAAGGAAACTTCTTATTGCAAGATGTATTATGATTAAGTGACCGCATCAGTGGTAATGTGTAGTATGCTAATGACCTATTCCAGAATATAATAAACACTATAGTTCTCTTGAAAAGACGAATTTCTTAGCATTCCATTCATTCACGCTTTGTCCCACTTTATCAGAGTCCCATTAAAAGAGTGTGTGTACCGAGCCCATCGTGTGTGGGAAGTAGAGAGAAGAATGGTGTCTCGGGCTTGTGACCGACTAACTGGTTTACAAAGGAGTCTTTTTTTATCGCGCAACAAGACATCCACCATTCTGCTCCTCTACCTACCAACTAAATACTGTAATGATCCCGTTAATACCGCCTTGGAAGCTCGTTCCAGAAAATTATTAACAGGACTGCTTAGGCCCAATAACAGAAAGGGTCGGAGGGTAAACCATCACGCTGCAGTTGCAGGAAGGCTGATTAACTTTCGTTTGCCTATGTCATTGGCTGAAATAACCAAGTGACAAGCTAACCATCAATCACGTGGCATATGCAAGTATAAAGATTGATCCTAGATTATTTTATTCTTTTTGTAACTGGCAGCTAGTGCGGTTGGTGAATAACGCTGATTGATGTGTTGGAATGTATTGGTTTCTATTCACCATACTTTTCGTACTAATATTATAAATTTAAAAGCTACGTCCGCGTCGGTTCTTTCTGAAATGTTCCTTGATACAGACAGGGACATAGGCTATATGACATTATTCCTCTGTCCACGACATGTGAGCCTGTATAATTCGCCTATATTACTGTAAGAATTTTGATGAAAATTCAAGTGTAAATTAGGAATGGATATGGGGTAAGACAAAATAGTAGAGGTATTTTTCCCTGGCCGTACTGATTACAGTGCATTCCCGGACGGGTCATACGGTTTCCTATAGATGATAAGTAGGTATGTGATTTCACCATGGCTGCTCTAGCATAACTACTATAACATACAACTAAGACAATAGTCTGAATAGGTGGGCTTTGGTTGGGGACATTCCTTCGTTTTCCCTTTCAGGGTCTCAACGGGTAATCCACTGCACACTTTATATAGGGGATTTAGGTTAGACTATTTTAGCTCTCCTCTATCAATTTCTATAGGAAGTGGCCTCCTGTTGGAAGGCTGTACGCAAGACGAGGGGATGTTTTGGAGACTCTTGAAGTGTCAGTTGTCAACCCGATAAAACATTTACGTTTAGTCAGGCCAACAAATTCCTTAGTAGGCATCTCCAGACTAAGGTCATGTACAATGACCATGTCAAGGCGAGGCCTGTGTGGGAAATGTCACTCTCGAAGTTGTTCAGGAATACGTCTACGTTTGACAGACTATTCAGCGCTGTAAACCCATGCAAATTTACCGAATGAAAAGAAGCATTCAGGAAACTTCGGCACATCCTCTCATCGTCCATACGACAGTGTTTGAAGACAAAAGTCTTCAACCTGTGCGTCCTCCCCGTAATGTCGTACCTACAGACCAGAGACGTGGACACTGTCAGTGGATCTGGTTCACAAATTTAAGGTCGCTCAGCGAGCTATGGAGAGAGTTATGCTTGGTTTTCTCTGATGGATCGATTTCGACACGTTGATATTCAGAGAACCAAAGTTACTAAGTGACGTAGCAATCAAAGTTAGCAAGCTGAACACATCTGCCGCAGAACCGACGACCGATGGGGCAAACGGGTTCTAGAGTTGGGACGACGCAGAGTGAGACGACCCCCCGCCAGATGAACGGATGACCTAAGGAAGGTCACTGGTGGGGCTTGGATGAGTTTCAAAAGACCGCGTGCAGTGGCGAGCCTTAGAGGAGGCCTATATCCAGCAAGAGACACAGGCTGATGATGATGCGAGGCATCTCCAGATCTCGAGTCCACCAATTAAGAATAGAATGAAACGTGTCTAGTAAATTGTATTGTAAAATTAGCTTGTCTCTATTCCAAAAGGTCCCATCACGGTTTTACGTTGACTTATGGGACAACCTGTATAACATTCTTAACTGACATTGATGCGCGCTTATTTGGTAGTTGCTAAAGTATTACAACAAAAAAATAAAACTTATTCTGGAACATAAAATCTAAAAGCACACTAACTTATCCTCCCAACGAGGCTGGGACAAATAATAAGCCTATCCAACGAAATCTAACTAGGGGTATGTTAAATTGGTGGATCAGCCAGCAAATAATAATAATTATATTTATTTTATTTAAATACTTACGGTTAGGGTATATGGAATAAAATAAAAATAATGAAATGTAACGTAAAAAATATTTATTTACACGAAACTGGTTAAAATTAAATTACCTTTAACTTAACCTGGACTTTAAAACAGCGCGACCACCTAGTGAACTTACGGCCGGTAATTCACACACTACATTTTCACATTTATTGTAGGTAATTGTACGTAAGTAAACAAATCTACTTAAGTGAGTATTGAATTACCTGCCCTTAAACTAGGCCATGATTATTTATTAAGGTTTTATTATTTATTAATATATAATTATATTATTGGCGTGTTTGACTTGAAAGCAAAAGCAAAGCGTTCAGCGCACTTTGTTTTGCCTGTTTTGCTTAAATTGTATGAAAACCATAGAGCAACACCAAGTCGAACGACTTTTAAAGCGAAATAAAGCGCTTGCAGCCACAAGTCAAACACATTGGTTTATTTGATGTCTGGCTCTCATATCAAAATCAAATGGGGTGTATCACTAACTTCTTATCACGATAGATGGCGCATGATAGATGGTACCTAATATAACTGTCACTTGCATAAAAAACTTGTATTTTTATTACGAAATTTATTATTTTCTGGATATATTATGCCGAAGTGAGCAAGTTTGAAGTGTACAAATCGAGATTTCTAAGCGAAATCAAAGATATGGTGATCTCAAAATTGCCGTTCTATTAATAAAACCTTTTTCCTTTTTAAAGACGGTGTTCACTTTCTTAATTAGTCGTTTAAAGTAGGTAACGTTAATTTAAAATTCATTTTTCTGTAATGAAAAAAAAAAACTACAAAAACATTTAAAAATGATGCGATATAGGTGTAAAAGAAGGTACCATTGCCGCTAGCGACTACTACAAAAGCTTTGCCTGATACACCCCATTGGATCTTACTACATTTATATTTTTCCGAGGTATTTTAGTGGTGGTCGCGCCACTAGGCTACAATGATAATTATATCGTTAGTAGACAGAATTAATGATTAACATTACAATAACTTTCAAATTAAAAGAGAAAAAAATAAATTGAACTGCCTCCGCGGTCTAGTCCGTGTGGATTTAGACTCGGAGATTCCGGGTTCGATTCCGGGTCGGGACACAAAAATATTTATTAATGTAAATTAATACATTTAATTAATTTGTGATATTTCTCGAGTTTGGTACGCTGGAGACATCGACGAGCTTGTTGTCACTTGTCATGATTGGCCTATAGTAAAGTTGGCTAAATATGAATCCGCTTCTTTATAAGCGTGGTTTCTGACCACGCCGAAAGAGGAACGGTCGTGATTATACTTTACTTTTAACTTAAAAGAGACAAGTTAGGGATTCGGGATAAATTGCAGAAAACATTAATAATTTGTAATACATGTTGTCTGTAATTGAACACAGTTTTTTGCAGTGGTTATTGCTAGATTATTCACAGCCTTGATTGAAATTTAAGAATAATAAACCAAAGTCTAAATAATATGTGTTTGACACAAAAATTAAAATGGCGAATACCAAAAATCGTTATATCAAATAGGGACAGGAATGGCTTAGTTTGAGTTATATTTCCTTTCGTTATTAAAAGGTTATGTTATATGCTAGTGCGGATACCTTTTAAAAATGCAAAAAAAATATCATTAAACGCTTTTTGCATCTCTCTCTCTCGCACAATATTTTTGAATAACCGGTTTGTATTCTTAGTTACAACATGTTTTTGTTGTTTAATAATTCTTACTAAAAATCACCCCTACTAAAGCTAGTCCTCCTCACATGACAGGATGTCCTAGTGTGCAGACCAGAGATTTATTGTTGTTACTAACACCTTTTACTTACCTGTTTCATTATGTTATTTTTTTACTTTGTACTTACTAACCCTTTTGATGAATGAATTAATTTGAATATGACAATCCAATATTTTTAAAGATTTGAGTATACTTGTCAGAAATATAGTCTATCAACTCACTAGGGAATAACATTACTAAGATTTTGGAGATATATTAATCATTTGTTTTAGTAAAATAGAGAAAATAAATGTAAAAAATAAATAAAAAATATATATACGAGGGGCGTTCAAAATATTCTCGGTATGTGGATAAAAACAAACAAGTACGAAAAGTTTGATATTTTTATTTTTCAATATACTCCCCCCCTATGTTCATACACTTATAAGATCGATCAATTATTTTTTTTAATCCCTCATAAAAATATTTTTTATCTTTGGTGTAAAAATGCTCCTCCACGGCCGTCTTCAACGCTTCATCGTCAGAAAATTTATTTCCACGCAGATCCTTTTTAAGATTGGGAAACAAAAAGAAGTCGCTTGGGGCTAAGTCCGGACTATAGGGTGGATGAGTAACAGTTTCAAACCCACATTCAACAATAGCTGCCTTGGCAATATGAGCAGTATGGACAGGGGCGTTGTCATGCAGAAGCAGAACACCTTTGGTTAACTTTCCTCGCCTCTTTTCTTTGATCGCATCTCTTAATTGACGTATAACGTTAGCGTAGTACTGCCCTGTGATATTTACACCTTTTTCTTTATAATCGATAAGCAAAACTCCTTCACAATCCCAAAATATTGTGGCCATGACCTTGCCAGCTGACGGGATTACCTTGAACTTCTTGGGATGAGCTGAACCCTTAATGTGCCACTGCATGGACTCCTGTTTGCTCTCTGGGTCATAATGATGGACCCAGGTTTCATCTCCAGTAACTATTTTTTGCAGCACCTCATCGGGATTTTCACCACACAGGTCGATAAAATCTGAACAGCAAGCCACACGCATATCCTTTTGAAGAAGCGTCAGCATTCGCGGAACCCATCTTGCACTTACTTTTGACATATTAAGATGGTCATGTATAATGTCATGTACGGTACCAATAGAGAGATTGGTTACTTGAGCTATAGATTTTACCTTCACTCGGCCGTCTTCCAATATAAGTTTTTCCACTTTATCAATATTTTCTTGTGAGGTAGCCACTACAGGCCGGCCAGGTCTAGGGTCATCTTCAATACTCTCCCTTCCACGCTTAAATTCGCTTGACCATTTTTGAATAGTAGATAAAGAAGGAGCAGACTCACGGTAAACACAATCCATTTCCTCTTTTATGGTTTTTTGATTTTTACCCTGTTTTGTCAAGAATTTTATGACGGATCGGTGCTCTAATTTCGTTAAAATTGTTAATTCGCTCATGGTGTTCATGTTTGTTCGGCAATTGCAGAAAAACAAAAGAACATCTCGGTTCCAATTTTACTTTTTTTTAATGTCAATGGATGAATCTTAGCGGCCAGTAACAAATATATATATAAAAGAGGTTGTAACGTATCAATACCGAGAATATTTTGAACGCCCCTCGTATCTTGAGAATTTGGCTTACACTCGCCACGCTCTGGCCAGACGGCTTGGCGAGGAAATGATGTCAATTTCTAATGACAAGTAATAATTCCACAAGTTGGTATTAGTAGAACCGGGACCGACGGCTTAACGTGTTCTTCGAAGACACGGGAACGGTCGTGTTGTTAATCTATGACAAATGTACGTAAGAAAAGTGCATTTCTTATTGGTACATGCCGGGTGGGTTTGAACCGACCTTTGTAGCATTCAACGAACGCGTTCTTACAACCGAGCCACCACCGCGCCAATCAAATCAATTATTATGAAAGTGAAAATATGTCCAAAATGTACGTGATTTTATTTCCTACAAAGTTAATAGACTAAAGAACACTCAAGACTTTAAAAATCGTTGGAAATATGTATGTTTTTTGCAGTTTTAAAATGTATCTGAATTAGCCTATTATATAACCCCACATGTAATTTAAATTTTAATTAGTGTAGCACGAATTTAATATTAGTAATGATTGGGCATTAAAACTCTACCTGTAACTAAAATTAACAATAACTAACTATTTATTCTTTTAATCTATAAAAACTTCAACATCATGCACGTGGAAGAGTACATGCCCGATAATAATACAACTACACACATCAAAAGTGTCTAGGGATCAACATATATTTTTGCAATAACTTTTCTCCTGATTGATATTCATTAAAATTTTCTTTAAGGATTGATCAAATAAAATGTTTTCGTTTGTCTACAGTAACGATAAACCAAGTCACCTTTGCATTAGTAAAAAAAATTGCCATTTTCCTAATAAAGGGATTTTTGACATTTGAACCACTAACATTAAAGTTCGAAAAAAAGACTGAAATAACAGTTTTTTTTTAAATTTTATTGGGTAACTTAAACAATTAATAATCCGTGTTTCTACCGCGAACACTAACAACACAAGAACATCGGTTTGGCATACTCAAAATGAGTTCATCCAAATCACGCTGTGGAATGGCCGCCCATGTTCGTTGCAACAACAAAAAAAGGTCTTCTTGCGACTGGATACCCTCCATATTCGGCAGAGCTCTTCTCTGAAGAATATCCCATGCATGCTCAATCGGGTTAAAGTCTGGCGACTGAGCAGGCCAGGGCAGGACATTGATGTTAGCTGCGGCGAGAGTCTGTCTTACAACTCTTGCGGTGTGCGGTCGTGCATTATCATGCATTAACTGAAATAAGGGACCGATATGCACTTGTAGAGGAACGATGACGTCTGATACAACCGTCTCAGCATAAATTTGAGCGTTGAGGTTCCCTCTGATCCAAATCAACTCAGTTCTTCCGCCGATCGAAATACCCGCCCATACCATGATGGTTCCACCACTATAAGGATGGACTTCCTGGCAGGATTTTAATCGCTGTTGGCGTCCAGGGGTTCTCCAGTGTCGTATACGTCTTGTATCCGGCCTCATACCAAAACGAGACTCATCAGAAAAGCACACGAAACGCCATTGTTCTTCTGTCCAATTTCTGTGTTCAAGAGCCCATTGATATCGAGTCCTACGATTGTGCATTGCTATAGGTGGTACCCGTAGCGGTCTTCGGGAATGAAGGTTCACTTCATGTAAGCGGTTTCTGACTGTTTGGTCGCTAATTAAGTTCCCTGAAGAGCGATGAAGGCTCACGGCTAACATCATGGCGGTTATTGTTGGAGTTCTTCGAGCTGTGATTTGAATGTATCGGTCTTGTCTCCGTGTGGTGCAGCGATACCGTCCTCCATGGCGCTCAGCCACGGTACCAGTGGTTCGGTAACGTGTCCAAAGTCGACTGATAACACTCTGACTTGTATTCAGAGCTAAAGCCACAGTACGTTGCCGGGAACCAGCTTCTATCATTCCCACGGCTCTGATCATTTCTTCCCTGCTTAAATGACGTCGCCGCTCCATAATAACGTTGGTTTTAATCAGTAGTAGGGAAACAGTAGCACTAATAATGTCTTCAATGCGTCTTATGTTTTTATAGGGAAAATATTGACAGCTGATTTTCATCTTTTACTCGAATTTGATTGACAGTTCCTGTTTTAAATTATGAAATGCACCAAAAAGGATCCATATAAATTTATAAAATCATAAATTTATTACAAAGCCACATCTCAATCACAAGAAATCCGCATAAACATGCTTGATCCCTAGACTTTTTTGATGTGTGTATTATGCTAACTAATATGATTCACATTTCGTGCTACTGTAGCATACATATCTTTATTATATGTTCTTATTTACAGTATTATCTACATCCACATTAAAATAAACAAGCAATTAAAGAACTAATCTAGTTAAGTCTGTTTAATTACAACCATCATTATCAGATATTCCGTTTTCTGCCTCATTATTGTAAGCTGGAACAGGAACTGCAGAGGTATCATTAGATATTGCAGAACTATTATTACAATTTGTTTCTACATTTACAGTGTTTGTACTATTTACACTATTACTATCTAGTGTCTCATTTTGTTTATCTTCTACATTCACTTTTACTTTCGATGTAATTTTTACAAATTTATTGATAGTTCCATCCTTCACATCTTTTAATTTTATAGTTTGAAATTTCATTGGCTTTTTAATTATTTGTTCGTCGCCGTTGTCTTTGTTACGGTTAATTGGCTTTATTACTAAAACTTTTGGTATTATACCACCTTTAGAGAAGCCAGATAATTTTTTGCCAACCATTGGAGCCTTAATAATTTCCAAACTTTTTCTAGGTACCTTTATGGGTAGCTGTTTTTTTATTGGTTCACTTAAAGTTTTGTTTGAACTTATAGTGTGAGTTAAAGGCGTTATCTGTTCCCGCGAACCTATGTCTGTACTGCTTACATCCTTGTTTAATTTAGGACTTGTACTATTCTCAGAACTATTTTCATCAACTTTAGAATCTTTAGTAGGTGAAACATGGTTATTATCAATTGAGCATATTGCATATGCATCTTCTTTTCTTTTATTTTTACCATTACTAATATCAGTGTTTTCTTCATTTATATTTTCTATATTATCCACATTTATCGCTTTATTTGGAGATATTTTTTCAGGATCAACTTGTAATTTAGGTATCGGTGGCTTCACAAACATGGGACGTTCTATTTTTTTCGGACTGTATGTGTTAAATATGTTAAACAGTCGTGCAGCCGCGCAACCATTCCTTACAGCTTCTTTAGATAACATACTTAAAGCACCGGAATAGCTATTAGTGACCTCATTCACAGGACTAACTGGTTCACTATGTACCTTTTTCTTATTTTGATTGATTTTGGCATTAAGGAGTTGTTGAGAATCTTTATAACCCTGTGCCTCCATTTTTAACAAATTTGATAAATCATATTCAAAGTCGTCATTTTTGGGTTTCGATCTCTTTCGGACCGGTCGGCGAGACGATATGACGCTTAGTAGTTCTTCATCTGCTAATATTTTTCGGTTTAATTTGTCCTCAATGTCGTCCATGTCTGAAGAGTTTTCCTCAGATCTTGAAGAAACTAAATCACTTGAGGCATCTTCTTCTGAAATAAATCAATAGAAACGTTTGAATTATTTGAATAAAGATATGCACAAGTAACACATCTTAGTTGTACATATAATAATATACGCACCTTTGTCCTTTTTCTTTCTGCTTTGCGGCTGAGTTAGTTTTCTTTTGCGATTGGTGGTTAGTTCAGATTTAGTAGTGCTGTCATCAGAAGGTCTGGATTCGCTCGAGACTCGACGACTTAATGAAGGAGTACTAATTTCAACAGCTTCAGTTGGTTCCAATACTTTAATAGTACTTGCATAAAAGTCCGGGGTACCAGCCAACTGATGCACATTAATAATATGGTCTGATAACATATCACGGGAATAATTTTTGTAATCGCACATTTTGCAAGCAAATCGTTTCCATTTGTAATGTTCTGCCATATGTGCGAGTAAGTCGATCATATTTACGCTTATATTGTCACATAATTTACATTTTAATAATCCTAAGTCCACATCTGGCGCGATTTTAATCTTAAGAGCATCAATATTTTTTTGTTCGACAGTTTCGAACTGTGGCTCGTCATCCAATATCTCGCAAACGTCAGGGACAGGTGCTTGTTCTTTAGCTTCTTTATCTTCGAAAACATTGCTTCTTAGTAAACTTTGTGAACTAGTGACTGTTTTCTCAGGTCCACTCTCATCAACATCCATTGAACTTTCATCATCAATACTGTCTTCATTTATTTTACCTACAAATACAACATACATTTTATTATATTTATTTATTCGAAGAGAAAGAACAGAGAGAGGCAGGCAGAATAATAAAGAAACGATATGATAGGAGTAATTATAATTATACCTGCCAACAAATTATGTCTCATTATAAATAATAGTGCACTGTTTGTATTTATAAATACGTTAGTATGTACTATGTATACCTTGGCCAGGTATATAGGATAATACAACTGCAGTGTTTAATTTCAAAGAACTCAATGTACTCCGAAGCAAACATTGTAGCCAACTTAGTTACTTCATGTGTACAAAAAAGCTAAAAGGGAAAGTGGTAAGTAAATTTTATTTGCTTGTTAAATTATCGCGTCTGGGACTCACCGTGGGTTTCGATGTTGGTGCTCGGAATGGAGGCAGGTGTCTTGTTGTAGTCCTTGCGGATCTGAATCTCGATCCTCCTGTGGTCAGCTCGGCGGGCGAGTGCGCGGCCGCGGGGCACGCAAGTGTGGGTGTGCGCGGCCAGGGCGGCTCGTCTCTCGAACATCCTCCCGCAACCACCACACCGCGGTACTTCGCTGTCTCCTTCCATACTCTCCATCCATGCCTACACGACAAATCCAGTTTTATGGCACATTACATATTATGGCAGTTACTATTGCTACTATTTTAATTTTATTTTTAATTATAGTAAAGTATCATCACGTCCGTTTCCCTTTCGGGGTGGTCAGAAACCACGCTTATAAATAAGCGGATTTACATTTAGCCAACTTTACTATAGGTCAATCATGACAAGTGGCAAATTCGTCGATGTCTCCAGCGTACCAAACTCGAGAAATATTACAAATAAAATAAATATTCATTGAATGTATTTAACAATAATACATATTTTTGTGTCCCGACCAGGAATCGAACCCGGTACCTCCGAGTCTTAATCCACGGACTTAACCGCAATACCACGGAGGCAGTCATTTTTAATTATATTATTATTATTATTTAATTATTTCTACAGCAGAAATGTTGCAGCCTATGCTGACCTGAGTGCCTGTTCGTCACAGCTGTTCATTCTATTAATTATATTATTATTATTATTTAATTCTTTCTGCAACATAAATGTTGCAGCCTATGCTGACCTGAGTGCCTGTACCTCACAGCTGTTCATTCTATTATTATTTTTAACAGTTAAATTGTCTATTTTTAAATTTGAGACAGAAATCCGCAGAAAAATTGGCATATTTAAAAATGCTATTAGCTAGTTAAAAGGAATATGGAAGGATCAAAATATGACCCTTACCATAAGAACAAGACTGATCCGAATTAATATTCTCTAAATTTCTTTATGCCGCTGAAATCTGGACTTTAAGAGCCAGTCCGCGCGAAGAAACAATGTGTCAATACTCAAGGACCTCAGAATCTCTACTAGGCTGTCTTCCATCTCCCTACAAGCAGTCCTTGAATATTTTGGCCATAATAGCCCGTAAAAAAACCTAGAAAGGCTTGTCATCACAGTAAAAGTCGAAGGTAAAAGACCGCGTGGCCGAATCCCCTTACGCGCTGGTCTGACCAGATGGCACAGCATCGTCCAGGACATAGTAATCTGTGGGGGTCCCGACGAGGAAAATGACGCAAGGAGGTGTTGTATTAGCTGTTGTGTGGAAATATTGCTCATAAGACCAGATCCAAACCCAGACATCACCGAGGAGAATATTTTGTAACTATCTTATCAATTCCATACATTAATTAGGAGCGACAGCTTAACATGCTTTTCGAGTTATGGTAACAGAGGTTTATTTTGATTTTAAAACTGCTTCTGGATCGTTAATCATAGCTTATTGAGTAGGTACATAAATAAGAGTTTTTTTTATAAATGAGAAGATTTTCAAAAGACATTATATGCGAAACAGCAATGATGATGCATGGGACTTACTTGGTTTTCATGTTCAAGTTTCTCTTTTTCAGCAATTTTCAGCAAATTAGCAGCTTTCATATTGTTTTTCCTCTTCTCGTAGTAAGCGGGCGGGTTGTTCATTTTAAATGCCTTAGCTTGTATTGACTCTCGCAATCTTCGTATTTGGGCAGCTGATTTCCTAATAATTACAATTAAAAACAATTAGTGTATTAAAAAATATATATTATCAAATACAAAATAAAATTAATACTATATGATTAATAAGATATGGACATAAGTCCCAGGAATGGGGGCAAAATCGCTGGCATATATTTTATTACATAGTAACTATGTCGGGACCCATTGTTGGGAAGCTTTTAAATTGTCTCGGTTTTTAATAGGTCCTGACTGAGCTTGTTTCTTTATTTTTAGTTTTTATTTATTTCTTTCCAGTTTTAATTCAAATATTATTATTTAGCAGTCGGATTTTTTAAATATTTATTTTTTTATTTATATAATATAATAAATACCTATGAACTTTAAAAAGATGTCTATAAACACTCCAAGATGTAGAGAATATGTCTATACAATCTGGGCACGGGTACACCAATCTGTTCTCCAAATGCTTATATTTAACATGGAATTTCAGTGTTTTCACAGTTGAAAACTGTAAGTTACCTGAAAAAAGAAAAAAACTGTATTAACTTTTAGATTAAATTATTATTAAGAAACAATAGTAAAAATATTTATGACAGATGAAAAAATCTTTATATTTTACCAACAAAAATTTCATAATTTAAAGTACCAAGATTTTATTTTTATTGTTTTAAATTTTTAACAGACTATCTCCAGAAACTTCTACCAATTTTTTTCACAGTTTCTCAATTAAAAGTATTGATTCTAAACACCAAACACAATTTTAATACACTTACAAATTTTGCAGATAAGTGATTGTGTCATGTGTTCATCTTCATCATCACTAATCTGTATGACAGATTCAGGCTCCGTTTCTATTGGGATGTTGGAACTTTGTACTACAAATGTACCATCTCCTTGAAGGACACCCCTATCTTGAGACTCCAGTAAATCTATTTCATTTACCTACAAATTAATTAAACTATTAACTTATATCAATTAAATAATATAATTAGTCAGATTAATATATAATAATAATAACATTTATTGAGCTTTCTTATTATTACCTATATACAAAGTTGATAAATAATATATATTGTGTATTAATTTTAGGCAAATTAATTAATATATTTGATTGAATGTGCCATATATATAGATGTGGATACTTGATTGATTTTTATTTATAAAATGTAAATACAAGTAGGTAGTTTAATACAGATTGTAAATTAGTTTAGAACACATGCTCAATAAAGTTACCATTATCTAATCTTGTGTTTTAAATATGCTATGTTCGACTTGAAAGCAAAGGAGAGCGTTCAATGTTTTTTTACAGAATTTTGCTTAAAATGTATGAAAACCATAGAGCAATGCCAACTCGAACGTGTTGTTGTTTTTCAAAGTGATGAGATGAAACCACAAGAATAGGCATTTTAATAAAGGTATCAGACTCCTAACCAAAATCACTTGTGTCATAGGTATAGAAAATAAATAATAATAAAAGTACAAAATAAGTTCCAACACAGCAGACATGTATTTGAGTCACACCACTATTCGTCAAGTTTCATCAATGAATTGGGGATGAGAAAGATCTGAGCAAAAATGGTTCAAAAAATATTTAGCAGGAACACAATGATATCAGGAGAGAAAGGGTCTTGACTTTTTGGAATCAATTGAGAGTGATTTGAGTCCTGCTGAATTTTTCCTTTATTTTCCTAAAGTGAACATTTTGAGGCACTCAAAAACATTCAAACGGGTGTAACATACTCCAGTATCCGAATTCCAGCACTGCAATGAGGAGTGTAAGAACCGTCTCCAACGCTTCATGGCTTCCCAAGGGAGTTACTTTGAAGGATAGATTTTATTTATAATTCTATTTTAATAAAACTAATTTAAAAAATCAGTCTCATCACTTAATTTCCACACCTCACATACCATGACTGGTTGTTTGTTTGTCACACATTGTAAACACGCGTGGATTGAATAGTCCTTTCGGTAACTGGTGTTTGTCTCTTAAATAAATATTTCTTACCTGAGCCTTCATGCTATCAATCTGCCCTTCTTCATGTACACTTTGAAACACAGCGCTATTGCTAGTGGATATCTTTTGTAATACCACTTGCTGAACTTCTCTCTGTTTACTGTTTGGAACACCTCTTTTCTTATTGATTTCCTCAATGATTGTAGTTAGGTCCTTTGTCATAGGAATACGGGCATCAGGATCTATGGATATTTCCGCTAATTTCCTTTCTAATTGTTTTAGTTTTGATATTTCTGTACCCTGAAATTCAATAATGTTATTTATTTATTAGTTTTACACAAGCGCAGCACAAATTTTACACAATATCAATTTTGTTACACATTAGCCAGACGGATTTTTATTGTTAACAATTGTTAAATAAGTGAGTACCTACCATAACAATATATTGAAAACTAAATAGCTAAGCATTTTTGTGATACTTGATTGAGTTTGAAGTTGTTTGAACAGAGAATATTTATTTGATAGCAGAAATAATTTTATTATTGTAATTTATCAATTATTATTTGTGTTTTACAAGACAAATTAAGATTAATAAATTTTAAATATTGTTTTCTTTACCGAGTAAACAATAGTATGTTTTTGGTACATGTACATGGTATATTGTATGTACATCTAATTTATTATTTTTAAATAATCATGTCGACAATAATAAATTTATTGTTTAGCTTGTGATTTCATATAAACTGAGATATAGTATAACTATATCCTTTTAATTTGGTTCTTTAAAAACATACTAATATAATAATCTTAATATTTTAATCATACTTACAAGAGTCATAGGTCTAACAAAATGTCCATGGTTGGCTGGATTGAATTTCTCATTACAATAAATTCTTTTATGTGTTATAAAGTTGATTAAACTTCTGAAAATGTTCCGGCATACTTTACACTCATACAACAGGTCACATTCGTTGGAAATTAGATTCTTACACTGAAAACATAATATTCATTAATATTTTGTACGGCTCAAAGGACAATTATCCTAAGCTGTTGAGAACATTAACTTATGACCAGCAATTCATCAACCACTTAAGTTGCTTCGTTTACTTGGTTGATATAAATATGCATAGGTAATATACTAATAGAATAAAGCCTCTTATGAAGTATTGTGTACAATTTAATACATTTAAAATTGTAAATAACAAGATTCTGACATAATAGTTTTATAACATATGAAAGTTTTTAATTTGATTCCAGGTGGGGAAATAACATATTTTTGGGTCAATTTTGTTAATACCTTTATGATTTGTTAGGATCCAATTTAGTAAAGTGAATACCATTTTTTTACACAATAATTATGCTATGGTATAACATGGTGATAACCATAACATACTACAATTTATTTCAATAACTAACGTAATGTTGTATATACCTACAAATGTAGGTGGATAAAGTTACTTACTTCTTCTGAAGCCAAATCAAAAATTCTTCTAGCTTGGCCGAAAGTAGTCACATTATTAGATACTGGCTTCCTTAACATTGATAAATCCACATCACCTTCAGTTGATTTAGATGCAGCCTTCGCCGTTTTAACTTCTTTCATCTTCGTTTTAGAGCTCATTTTATTTGACGCCATATTCACGTATTGATGTAGTTGACCTTGTGTAATTATATTAAAATAAAACTTTAAATTAAGCGAGAAGAAATGTTTAAGAAAACCCCATTCCTAAGTAAAATTATTTGAATTTACCATGCATAACACCATCCCCATGCACACTGCTCATGATACCGCGTGATCAGCATGTTTGGCCCTAATAATAACCGCAAACTACACTAATATTTAGAATAAAATATACACAAATTTATTATTATTATTCGCTTCGCATAACGATAATATAGTTTTAAAGGGATTCCTAATTCCTAGCCTAGTGAACTTGAGCCTAAAGTGCCGAAGTCTCTCCCTCAATTTACGTCACTAAGATAATAACTACGGTCACAAAAACTGGCTGCATGCTTTAGTTATTTATCACAAATATCTGTGAAACACTCAAAATGATTAAACTTACTATGGAATTACTAGTACGGTTGAACACAAATTATGATGCACTCGGAAGAACCGTCCTCCATCTTGATAAATGAACAAACGAATGTGACGATATCACACGTTCATTCACCAGCCAGTGATGCCATTTTTTTTTTAATCATCATTATTATAATATAATCACGAAATGTAGTGGATTATATACAAAAATGAAAAAAATCTGAATATTTATATAGCATTTCAGGCATTTAGTGCGTTTTTTTATTTGATTGCGATGCAATGTATAGAATAGATAGTTGGAAAGATAGTTACATAACTGGGCAAATATGGTAATAATAACCTAGCGTATTGCGTGCATGGACAGGGACCAAGTATAAAGTATTGTTATTCTTGGTTCTAGATTATGGACCATATAAATAACTACTTACAACCGCAAATTACGGTGCACATACATTGAATTTTATTATTTGCTTCTATCTCACGCTTGAAGGCTAGTAGAACCTTGGTGTCCTAGCTTCAAGGGTTGTTTCTGTAAGTGTTAATATCTTGGTAAACATCAGAAATATGAAATATTAAGCTCATTTAAACGTTCTTTGTTACAATCATTATATCCCAGATGGTTTATGGATTGTAGCCTAGATACATGCGATCACTCTATGACTTAAGTTCAACCTTGGCTTGTTGTGACTTATAACTATAACTGTCATTCTTTTGCATTGCAAACGGAAATTGTTTGGTTTTTTAGAAAAGGTTATCTTTTATCGTCGGCGGCTTTTGGTATATTGTAAATATAAAACAAATATAACTATTTCAATATATTTGATATTGATGTTTTCATAAAAAAAATATTTCTTTACATCTACCGAATATAATACAATGGCTACCGAAGGTCAGATAGCTGAACATCAGCAGCGGAGATGGCAAAACTTGAGGAAATTGTTGGAAAGATCTGGTCCTTTTTGTCACCCTGACTTCGAGCCTTCCGCAGATATCCTGGATTTTCTTATGAACTCTTGTAAAGTATTGATTGTTGGTGCGGGTGGCCTCGGTTGTGAGTTGTTAAAGGATTTGGCATTGATGGGATTTAAGAAGCTTCATGTAGTGGATATGGACACTATAGAATTGTCCAATTTAAATAGGCAGTTCCTGTTTCGTAAGACTGATATAGGTCTCTCTAAAGCTAAGTGTGCTATAGAGTTTATTAACAGAAGGTAAGCTATTCATTTTATCATTACAGCCCCTAGAACACAGTCCTATACTTCCACTGATGAAAATGGGCTTCTAGAACATTCTTCATGAGATATTACACTCGCTTAAAGGTCACCAGGTTATAGGAAAGTGGAAACACATTGGATGGAAGAGCATTCCATATCTCTATTGTGCGACATATGTATGAGTCCCTAAATTTATATGTACCCATAGGGATAGTGATAGATACCGTAGTATGTGAATGCATATCTGACCATTGCTTGTCGTTCGGTTGCAGAATGCAGAGGAAGAGATAAGGTTATAGAGCTATATCACTATATCAAGCACTGGTATAAAGGTTAATTTTTTCACTGTATATAAAAAAAATACTTCAGGCATGAGGCCCCTAGCCAATTTGGGCTCCGTAGGCAGTTGCCTACACTCCTTAATGGATAATCCAGTCCTGATAGTATGTTTCAGGATACCAAATTGTGAAGCGACTGCACATCACTGTCCTATCCAAGACTTGGATGACTGTTTCTACAGACAGTTTCATGTGGTGGTCTGTGGACTGGACTCTATAGTAGCAAGGCGCTGGCTTAATGGAATGCTCACTTCCCTTCTACAGTACAATGATGATGGTATAAGTATTATTCATTGATTTATAAGCTTAATCAATACAAAACACAGTCTGAAACTGTTCCACATACAAACATTGGATGTGCAGGAGGAATCAACAAATAAAATGTTTTAAAATCAGTTAGGCCCTATCTATATATTACAATAGCATAATTATATACTGGTTTTGGTTGTCTCTTAAATTTAATAAAATGAGTATTCATTCCCATTTTCTTAGAGAAATGGGCCCAAAAAAATGTCCTTGTGCCATTATTATTTCTTTTATTTGATAGTTAATATATTGTATTTTCATAATCTGTAATTAATTTTACTCTAGCATAATGACAATTGACAAAAACATTTTGTTATGTTCAATAGATTCGATTCGATTCTGCAAATATAATCAGGTAATAATTTTCACTTTAAAATCCTGTGCTTTACCTATAATATTTTTTAATTGTGACAAATCTCAATTCCGATGCTAAGAGAATATTGACAAGCTTGTCACTTGTCATGATGGGACTTAGAAGAACCCTCAATTTATACTAGGGATTTGTAGTGATACATAATAATAATCATTGTTATAGGTATTAGTTGTATAACATTTTTTTTTAACTTAATTTGCAGGTAGTTTAGATCAAAGCAGTGTAATCCCTCTGGTAGATGGAGGGACTGAAGGGTTCAAAGGCAATGCACGTGTCATTCTGCCCGGCATGAGTGCCTGTATTGAATGCACCTTAGACCTGTATCCACCACAAAAGACATTCCCCTTATGCACTATAGCCAACACCCCACGGTAAGTACTAATTTCCTTAAAATATAATATGCATGTAATGTAAAAAATATATATTTATGTCTATGATGCATTTTTTTATT
The DNA here is from genome assembly GCA_910589645.1 of Tinea semifulvella. Classification (NCBI taxonomy): domain Eukaryota; kingdom Metazoa; phylum Arthropoda; class Insecta; order Lepidoptera; family Tineidae; genus Tinea; species Tinea semifulvella. The sequence goes on from OU342586.1 coordinate 9,368,002, forward strand.
ACAAATTAATCTATAATGTTGTTTCTTTTATTATTTTAATTTAAAAAAAACACTTTCCTGAAACGCTATTCAAACATGCTTAATTCTTGTGTCGTATTCGACTTGAAAGCGTAGCTTGCTTTATTTTATATGCCGTCGAACGATATGCAAAGTGAAATATAGTAAAAAATAAGGGACAAGTCGAACATGGGGTTGGTTGGAAATATTGCAATGTCACAGCGCAAGGCAAACATTTATGTGCCTTTTTAGTGTTATTTGTCAATAGCAAAATATCAATCCACATTTTGTTTTTAAACAGTTTTCTTTCGAGGTATGATATCATTTTTAAGGTATATTAGTGTATAATCTTTCTTTCAAAACAATCAAAAATAATCATGCATATTTCCTAATATAAAATATTATTATTTAAAAAAATATATTTATTCGAATATGGGGAGCTTGGTATTACGTATATAGAGAAGGCCAAATTATTCAGAAATATTTTCAGAAGGCCAACAAGTTGTCAACAGCAGTTGAGGTCCTACAACTCTGCACTCTAGTGGCTGTGATGATCCCAATATTACAAATATTTATTCTCTCAAATGTAACTGAATTACTGTTCACTCTAGCACTTTAATATTCATATTTCCCTCATAAGACAAAATCTGGTATCTCAACAGAAGTAACTTTCAACTAAATCTTCTTTGCCATTATTATAAATGTATGTATTTTGCATTTATGGCCATTGTAATTCAAAATTATGGTATACCCCTAGGTATTGCAAGATATATAAAGAACATTCAGAACTCAGAAAAAGATTTATTTAAATAAGATTATTGGGCAAAGCAACAAATATTATATTTATGTTTTATTGGATTAAAGAATGAATAACAAAAAAGGTTTAATTATTAGATCGACAATTTTGAGATCACCATATCTTTGATTCCGCTTGGAAATCTATATTTGTACACTTAAAAATTGCTCACTTCCGCAATATAACCAATAAATAATAAATTTCGTAATATAAGTACAAGTTTTATATGCAACTGACAGTTCTATTGGGTACCGTCTATCATGCGCCATCTATCGTGATAAAAAGTTAGTGATACACCCCATTATTGACACTAAATTATAATAATACTCACACAAAACAATTTCAAAAACAAGTTTCGCGACGTAAAAGTGAGACCAATCGATTCGGAGTTCTTCCCGCCATGTAGGAAAATGTTTTTTCTTTTAATTTAGTTTTTCGGCAATATTCCAATATTATTAATAATTAACTGCCTCCGTGGTCTAGCGGTTAAGTCCGTGGATTTAGACTATGAGGTACCGGGTTCGATTCCTGGTCGGGACACAAAAAAATATATTTATTAATGTAAATAAATACATTTAATTAATATTTAATGTATTTGTGATGTTTCTCGAGTTTAGTACACTGGAGACATCGACGAGCTTGCCACTTGTCATGATTGGCCTATAGTAAAGTTGGCTAAATGTGAATCCGCTTATTTATAAGCGTGGTTTCTGACCACCCTGAAAGGGAAACGGTCGTGATGATGATGATGATGATGAATGATGAAAGAATGAACCGGAATGCCCCACATCTAACAACCAATAAAATCAGACAAATATTCGATGAATGTTATAGAGAGGTGGTGGATTAGTTGTACAAACGCTTTCCTTAAAATCCTAAAAAGATTGTTCGAATATACTAAAAAGAAATACACTTTGTCAACAATTTACAACAACCAATTCCTTTAAGCTGTCGGTCCCGGTTTCACAGATACAAACTTGTGGAATTGTTATTAAAAATTGACACCAAACTCTCGCCAACCTCTAGTGTGTAGAGTATAGGCCAAATACTCTAGTAATTTCTGGAAGGCCCATCTCCAAAAGTGGAGGTCTAGGACTCTGTGTTTTAGGAGCTGTGATAATATAGCACTATCTCACTTATAAAAAAAAAACAACTCAAGCTAACCTCTTAAATAATTTTGCAGACTACCGGAACATTGTGTGGAATATATCAAGGTACTTTTGTGGGAGAAGGAGAATCCCTGGGGTAATACAACTCAGTTGGATGGAGATGACCCGCAACATGTAACCTGGGTGTTGGAAAAGGCTCAGGAACGGGCCATGAAGCATGGAATAACAGGGGTCACCTACAGACTCACTCAAGGAGTACTGAAAAACATTATACCAGCTGTGGCTAGTAGTAATGCGTCTATTGCAGCAGCCTGCGCAACTGAGGTAAAAAATATGTATACAGTACACAATTTCAGTTATGTTTACGACATGTGACACCGCTTTCACCTGATGGTAAGCGGGACGCAAGGAACAAGAATGGGAGCAACTGACATCAGTCCACCATTAGGGTCAACACTATTTATTCTAACACATTCAGATCTAGTTTCAACTCCACACTTCTTTTGTCTCCCATTTGTTTGCTGTTGTTGCTGCAAATCACTGGAACAACTTACCATTAAATAAGAAACAAGATTCAAATCGAGCTATCTTCAAGAATTTAGTATATAGGTACTTCTTGTCAACCTAACTGTCTGATCTAATACTCGCAAGTAGTGTATTTTTAAATTACACTATTAGATTGTTACACCCTGCCCATGATTTCACATCATTCCAAAGGTTAGTTGTCAGAAAATGGCTACATTAAATTCGCTTATGTACCGATGTAATTGATATCCTACAACTGTTTCGAGTTTTTTTTTTCAACATAAATTTTTTAAAATAACGATGCTTTCTAACTCGGAATATTACGATATGATGTTATGCGTAGGCCATGAAGATAGCAATTTAAATCGTGCTCGCAAACTATCGGCAACGATTTATACTAAACTAAACTGCCTTCGTACCAGTCTGCATAGTTTACTTATATGTAGTAAAAGTATAATATGTAGTTTATCAACCATCTAATTTCCGTAACACAAGCCTCGTAGCTTACCATGGGAACTAGATGGCGCTGTGTGACCTGTCTGGAAATATTTAAAAAGAATCAAGTCATTTGTCTTCTTCTTTGTGTTGTGACACTTTTTTAATAACATTTTAGGTGTTTAAACTAGCAACATCGTGTTGCGTCAATATGAATAATTATATGGTGTTAAATATGGCGGATGGTGTGTATACGTACACATTTTCTGCAGCCAAACGGTCAGATTGTCTGGCTTGTAGCAATGCTACTAAAGTCTTGGAAATACAACCTGATGCAGTATTGCAGGCCATCTATGACAAGCTGTGTGATCAAAATACCTTTATGATGAAAAGCCCAGGTAAGCATATTTAAAAAAATAATTCAAAACATGTTTATTTCAATACCTATTTCCTTTCCGCTCGCACTTTTTTTTTCCATTCATTACAGCCCCTAGAATACAGCGTCCTGTTGTACTGTTATAGAATATCTAAAAAAGGCGCGGTGGTGGCTCGGTTGTAAGAATGCTATCCTTAATATCCTACAAAGGTCTGTTCAAACCCCCCCGGCATGTACCAATGAGAAACTACACAAAGTACAATTTTCTTACGTACATTGATTTACAACACCACCGTTCCCGTGCCTCGGAGAGCACGTTAAGCCGTCGGTCCCGGTTCCACTATTATCAACTTGTGGAATCGTTAATACATTGTCATAAACAATTGACATCAGATCCGCGCCAACCCGTCTGGCCAGCGTGGCGATTGTAGGCCAAATTCTCCAGATATATGTTCTGGAAGGGCCATCTCCAACAGTGTAGGTCTAGATCTCTGTGTTCTAGGGGCTGTAATGAATAAAATATTATCGATTCAATTTTGCTCTAATTTTTAACTTAATGGTTTTTCAAAGTTGTTGTTTTGTAACTTCAATGATATATATATATAATCATGTTTGACTTGTCGCTTTAAGTGCTTTATTTCGCTTCGAAAGTCATTCGACTTGGCGTTTGTCTATAGTTTTCATACAAAATTTAGTAAAAAGGCAAGATTTGCTTTCAAGTCGAACATAGCATTAGTGCACTTAATCCATATTATGATTCTTAAAAAATACCTACTCTAGAAATAATTTTAAATTATTGTAATTTCAGATTTACTTCCAGTTTTTATTCATTACTTATATTACAGGTTTAACAACAACAATAAATGGACGCAACAAGACATTGTACATGCCATCAATAAAGAGTATTGAAGAGAGAACACGAGATAACTTGAAGAAGAAAATTACTGAATTGGGTCTTTACAATGGCGGTGATATTTTGGTAGCTGATATCACCACACCCTCTACAATTACTATAAAGCTTAAATTTATTCAAAATGAAGATGTTGATATGTCTAATTATTCCTTAACTATTTAATTTAATATTTCTTCCATTACCACCCTTTTTCCCCATTTTTTTAAATTATTTTTTCTTCTTCTTTAGACCTTTTATTCCTAAATAATTTGAATAAAATGATAAAGATGCTGAAATTCACTTATTATTATTTTGTGGTCGCATTTAAAATCGATGTTTCTTGGTTATTGGTACTTTCTGCTTTAAATTATTTATATATACCTTCCAGGGTGGTGAGAAAGTAAGTTTTTTAAGTTATTTGTTTCCATCAACAGAATACCATATTGGTCTAAAGTAAGAGCATACAAAGTCACTCAATCATGCGTAAATATTTTTTTGTTTGGCTGTAATCATAGATAAAGTATACCAGATCTATGGCTGTAATTGAATAAATGTGGATAATAATTTAATTTATATTAATATCTGAAAGTTGCAGATTTATGTGTACCTAAGTAGATATGTAAGAATGTGTTTGTAAAACGTGAATAAAAATTAAGCATTGTATTTTGTAATTTATTTTAATACAAACTAGGGGCTGGCTTACTCTCTAAAGTTTAATTTCCACAAATAAGAATGATTGCTTTCTGTTTCTCCGTTATTATAGATTGGTTTTTTGGTTCTATGGTTTTGCCAAATTTTAAATATACACAAATTAGAGCATGCTTTAGCCAAGTTTCGTTAAATTATTTCATTTGGAAGTAAATGAAGTTAGGTATTAAAGGTATCTTGTTAAGAGATATATTATATATAGATATAGGAGTTCTTCGCTTCTTACTGTGGATATTATTGGTCAAAATTGGTGTTGTTTTGTTTAATAATGTGCTACAATTTGAATAATTATGGAAAACGATAAATTGGACTTTAAATATGGGGCAAAAGTTGCAGTTTATTTTTTGCGGTTTTCCCGCGCTGTCAATTCCCATATTTTACCCGACGTGTTTGAGCAGTGGATGGTTCCGCGAGTGACTCCAAGAAAAGCATCAAATTCTGCAGCATCTGGAATTTGATGATGACCTCATTAACTCATGAAAAAGAAAGATAAATTACGTCAGACTTGGCTGTAGAACCAAAAAAAAAAAATTATAGATAGATTTTCCCTATCCCTGTCTTACTTGTCGTTTTAAGCGCTTTATTTAGCTTTGAAAGTCGTTCGAATTGACTTTTGTCTATGGTTTTCATACAAAATTAAAAGCAAGCTTTGCTTTTTTCGCTTTCAAGTCGAACATAGACATAAAAACTCTGACTAGTACATATTATTATATAATCTGTGGACTGACTGTTGGCAGTTTGACAGCAAACAGCGCGAGGAGTAATGTCACATAGCTTTGGCAAAACAGTTTATACGCGTGTCGAAACACCTTTAAGCGTGCTTAGGTTACTATTATCTCATTCCAAATCGTGCTTAGAGCGCTTAGAACGAATATGACGCTGACCGTCGTCGTTCCAAATCAAATATCGCGATTTGGATGCTCAGAGCGTGATATCAATTCAGAACGTTCTAAATCACATTTTCATTCCTAAAATGAGTTTTTTTTATATGTATGGAAGATAAATTGCGGATTCCACACTTTGCGTATGAATACTAACAAATATACTTCTCTCGGTTTATTAATCGTTATATGTGTAAAGTTTAATATTTACTTATTTTGGTCTGTTAAAATAACTTACAGACATTTTTTTTACTCCCTACTTAAATATTAATTATATATTTGTTTTAGAAGTAATATACAAACAGTATAAACGAATTACAATATTAAATAATTTAAAAGAAAACGTAATTTAAATAAACCTGAAAATGGCGCGCGACATATGACAAAAAACTGACAGCCCTCAGAGCGATCTACCTTGATATCGTGAGCAGTCTAAGCGCTAGGAGTAATGTCATTTGTGACGTCACATAGCTTTGGCAAAACAGTTTATACGCGTCTCGGTACACCTAAAGGTTACTATTATCGTGTCTCGGAACGTACTTTTTAATCTTGAACCATAGACAAATATGGTAATTTTTTCAATCAAAGTCTGCGGCTGATATCTTCAATCTTGTTTTGTTTGTTTGTTTCACAGATAAAGTTACCGAATTGGTTATCTCGATTCTTGTAATTTATTATAATTTTAAGTGTGGGCTTTACAAATATCATAATGCTCATAGTTTTAAGCTGTTTATTTATCCTAATACTATATTCGCCTCTAACAAGTGCGAACAAAGCACTTGTTGGGCAACAATACGATGGTAAGTCACCTTAATTATTATATTTACAATACTTTATTAAAATTCGATGCCTAAAGGTATTAATAATTTAAGACTGTATAGTATAATATTTTCTATTTACGAGATTATTGTGTTGTGTTAATTATTTTTAAGGTTATGTGTAAATAATATATGTATTAATTTATATATATATAATTTAAATAGCTTTATTTAATTGTTTCAGTCCATTGGCTTAGAGAAACTTCCACTATAGTGTCCGAAGGTATGAAGAAATCCATAGAAATCTACTGCTATCCCGGAACTGATAGGAATATACTTGCATTATGGCAAAGTGTAAAGGTATAGTTAAAAACAAGACCTTTTGTAGAAAGTATTAGTTTTGACTGTCATTTCACTTTGACTGAAGAACACGGTACAGTAATGACAATTGCCATGGGTCTTAGAACTGGCTGAAAGCTGTCATTTCCCGAGCACATGGGTAATGTAGGCAAACATATAGCCTGTGCTTGTGGTTTGTTTGTGTAATAGAGCAGAAGAGATAAGGTTGTGGAGCTGTTCAGTACACTTACTAGGGTATAGCTTGTAGAACATGCTCTGGGAGTCCATGTCCAATGTATATCATCCACTAGTGTAAAGTTTATGTAATTTATAATTTTTACCAGTCTTAAAGTCAAAATTAAAGACCTTTATCCATATCAACCTATTACAGGCATTTGTGATACATCATTATTTTAATATATTCTCCTACCAAGAAAAAAAATGGCAAAGCTAAGTAGAATTCTTTGTAGTTTATTTTGATTGTCACAAGCAATTACCAACAATTTTAACCTATAACCTGTGAATGATTGCTTGCAGTCTTTGAGTTCATTGGTTGACAAGAAAGCTTGGGCTACTAGGGCTGGTATAATAATAATTAAATTAAAAACTTATTTGTTATTTCAGTTTAATATAAAAATGAAGAATCCGAATAATGATTTCAAAGTCCATTTTGGAAGTGATCCTGAGGAGGTGTTCAATGATTACACAGAGAATAGTTATGGCTGGTCTGTCAACCCGTTTCTTAGAAAACCCTCCAAAACTGTCACAGTTGACATATTCAACACAACTTGCATGGTTGTTAATACCAAAGACAAGCATAGCATTGATTTTCATGTTATAAGTAAGTTTATGTTTCCTTCGATTCAGTGGAGATATTTATTAAGCATCAAACTCAAGATTGTTGCTTTGCCTGCCAATTCCATAATGCATATGTATTAATGAAGTTTTTTTTATGATATTCAAACTAGAAAACGGCTTAACAAATGCCATGTAAGAAAAATTCTGTGTTAATGGCCTACTTGCAAGATGGGTTGGTGAGGAAAATTCTGTTAGTTTATTAATACTAGCTGTTTGACCCCGCGTTGCCCGTGTAATGTTGTGACGTCGACAAAAAAACCTTCAGGTACCTGATAGGCATGTCATATTTAGATTTTTATTTCTTTTTATTATTTTTTTTCATTTCTATGACTTATTAAATTAGTAATATCTATTAAATGAAATAGCCGATTTGAACAATTCAAAATGTGATCCACATGAATTAAAACAATATGATTTATTTGGATAAGGATTTAAACAGAAGTACGAGTAACATGGTCTAATTTTGGTTGGTATTTCTATCAACTTTTAAAATGTAAAAAGTGGTCTTTTTGACATAAGGATAATAGTTGGGCATATGGTATCGTGAAGTTTTTTTGTAGATATTGATATGTTCTTTAATATTGTAGAACATACTTTTGTTCTATCATCAACATTTTCCGCAGCTCACGTGACGTTTTATGGCATTTTTTTACACTTTGGTTACATTACTAAAGTTTTAGTAAGGATCCCCAATCTTTTCTAGCAATAAATATAGCCTATGTTACTCAGGGTGAATGTAGCTTTCTAATGGTGAAAGAATTTTTGAAATCGGTACAGTAGTTCTTGAGTTTATTCATTATAAACATATGCACACACAAAAATACAAATCTTTCCTCTTTATAATATTAGCGTACATAACATTTTTTAATGTTACCTTACAAGAATTACATATGGAATTTGGCAGGCGCATTGGCGATATTCTATCGTTCGTTATTGACCTTGATGAACATATTTTTGGAAAATTTTGCAACAGGCCAGATGGGTTTTTAAGTGTATACCTTATTGAAGTACAAAATATTTAGATGTTTAATAAAAAAAATATGGAAGTAAAAATTAGTGAGTTTAGAAAGTTTCTATTAAAACAAGTTTTCATTGTGTAAAGAAGAAATGTAGCTTGACAATAGCACAGTTACAGTTATAATCGGTGTGTTCGAATACTGCTCAAAGGATGCTTTTTAACTGAATTTTGCTTTAAGGCGAATGTAAATATTACAAGAAAGTCAAAGCAAAATTCAGTAAAAGTGATAAGTACCTGAACATGGAGAATATCAGCAGTTAAATAAATAAACAACATAATAAAGTAGTTGTTTATTGTCAATCAATCGAAATATAGGATTCTCTGCATGTTGTACTCAGTATTATATGAGCCTAATACACCGGAATATTTAAAAGAAAAATTTAATTTCCTTGGTGCCACTCATGACAGAACTTTACATTCTTCTTCTAACTCCACGCTCTCCTTCCCCACACATCACCCGCATTCATTTCCAAGTCGTTTGCGGTGGTGGCTGTGCATCTTTGGAACCAGTTACCGGTGGACATCCGTCAAGCTCCAAATAGAACACTATTTAAGAAACTGGTCTATGCGCACTATTTAAATTTACCATAAGCTTAATACACTCTGCTATATTTATTTCTCTCATTATAGTCATCATATAGTAGGTATATTATATTTATGTATATTCATAGAACGTATGTATGTAGTTTTATTTGTATGTATTTGTGTATGTATTAGTATGTAAATAAGTATTTATTCACTAGTATATATTGAAGTCTAATATTTTTCTATTAGTTTTGATAGCACCTGCCTTATCTTGTTGTAACTGCTTTAGTTGTCCCAAAGGTTTGACCAGTATAGAATGTCTAGCGGCATTAGGTCCGCCTTTGTACTTTGTGCAATAAAGTTTATAATAAATAAATAAAATGTAATGATTGACATTTCTGTTTAGTAAGGTTTGGCAATTTATCATAAATCGTTTAACGCCAGAACAACGCTTCCAAATTGTGGAAAAGTACATTTAAAAAATAAATATGTTCGCGAAGTTCATAGAGAATATCGTCCATTTTATGGTTAACATAATCGGCCTTGTGAGCAAGAAATTCATGCAGTTATTGATCGTTTTCGCACTAATTTATTCTTCTCGATTTAAAACCATCAACAAGACAAAGACATGGGCGTACCTACCAAAGAGAATATTGCTTCTGTAGTGCAAAGTGTTGAAGAAGACGTCGATTCGTCGCAAAGTAGTAAAAAATTGGACTGATCAAATGGACTATGTAACTCGTAGCCGCGGCGGACATATACCAGAAATCATATTAAAAAAATAAATGCCATGAAATTATCTACCAGTAGTATAATACTCCTAATAAAAAAAAATCAACAATATTCCTCTCTTGCATTATTATTTAAAGTTCTCAAGCTCGTAAAAAAACACCTATTACATACAATTGCTTCCAAATCAATGGTTGATGAATATTTGATTTGGCTATTAATGATATTTTAATGGGGTTCTTATCTATTTTATTTTATTTATTTGGAATAACAAACAATTGTACAATAAGGATACAATTTAAATATAGATTACATAGTACAGGTAATTATACAATTAACACCGTTATCCACAGATAGGATATATAATTATAGAATGTACAAAGTTATAACAAACTAAACATTATGAAATAAATAAAAATAAGAAAAAAATAATAATAATTAAAAAGCCTATATAAATTTTAACGTTTCTTTGACCTTATTCTTATACCTACATGCTATCATCTAACGCGGCGAACGAGTGCCTTCACTCCGTAGCCACGACTCAGATCAGACTTAGCTGTTAAGGCACGCAGGACCAACAGTGAGAGAGAGACGGTTTATAGGGTTTTGGTCCGTAGGCGTCTTGGGGTCTCCTTAGGCCTCACGGTGAGTCGGGCATGCGTCCTCCCGCGGTGGCCCTTCATTGATGATTCATCGTCGTTAAAAAAAAAAAAGTGTTTATATCTAATTATCTGTAACTTAATGATTAGAAATGTTGTTTTCTTCCACAAACATGTTATTGTTGAGTTTTCTTTAGTTTAAATGGCATAGCAATAGGTGATATTTCAAATAGTCTTTGTAGAATTCTGTTTATCAAAAAACTTCCCTCGTTGAATAAAAATACAATAAAAGCTTTTTTTACAGGAATAGATCTGTGGAGGGTGTTATTAATGGTAGTGGGTATTACAACAATATTTTTGTCTAAATCCCTCAGCGCCAACTCCTTGTTTTACTACCTCTGTGGGATTTTGGTTGGAATCTTTGCCTCATTCATGGTTCTTGTATACTATGTCAGCAAACTTCTACCTAAAGTAAGTTTATATTTAAATCTAATAATTTATATGCAAATCTGTACTATTTATCTATATATACGCGTGGAACTATCAAACTACGTCTAACTGACGCACTTGAATCAGTGGCAAGGTCAATAGTTATTGAGCCATACGCGCGTTTTGTTTATATAGTACACACAGCAGTACATATATTATCACACACATAACATATATAACTTAGCTAATATATGTATGTACCAATTAGGTATCACAGCAACAAGAGCAAATAAAGAAATAAAAAAAAAACTTTTTAAACTAAAATTTACAAAACTGATATGTTAATCAAAAATATGACTTCTAAAATAAAATAAGTACATAATACATAATATAAAAAAAAACAATAATCTTTATGTATTCTGTTTCGCTCTCACTGTGACTGTGTTGCCTCTCGATTCCGCATATTGCATAAATCGCATGCCGTATCTTCTTTTGTTTTAATCGAAGCGACATGTTTTTTTGTTGTCCGCCTTAATTCTCCTTTTCTTCCTACTTGCACCGTACTCAATATGAAATGATCTCAATGTCCCAAAGGTTAACAGGCAAAGAATGCGGCATTATGTTTTGTATTTTTAAATAGAGTTTTAAAATAAAATAAATAATAAGCTGTTTTCGAGTTTTAGTGGCAATTGATTTTTATATCTTACTAGCTCTTTGACCCGGCAAGACCTCCACTGTTTGAGATGGGCCTCTTTGGTACATATATTAGATAAGTTATAATTATACTATGTTATATGTGTGATAATAAATATGCATAATAAATTGTGGAACGGGTTACGAAGGAAAAAGTTATTTTGTTTCATGTTATTATCTCATTTTGTTATTATTATGTTTACTTTTATAATCTTATTAGTTATTACTTTTATTATTATTATTTTATATTATTACCATTTTTTGTATTATTCAATGTTGTATACATTTTTTTTAGGCTGGCAAACCCGACAGGATTATTTGTCTATGATTTCAATAATTGTTTTGTTTGTTAGCTGTTATTTGTACCTTACTTCGAATAAATAAATTAATAATATATGTATGTACTATATAAATAAATAAACAACAGTACAGCAACAACTATACGTGTAAAACTGGATATAAAGTACTAGCTCCCCTAAACTAGGTGTCCTGAACCTGAACTAGTGTCAGTCATTTATAGTATTGTTATGGAATATTTTAAAAATGATTAAATTTTACAGAAAACTTTAACTTACGGAATACTGATTGGCGGTTGGACCGTTGGTGTATATTTGGTTCAGCAAGTTTGGGAGAACATGAGAAGTATAATGTTATCGTATCAAGGTTATGTGTTCTGGTATACTTTGCTCATGGGATTTGCCAGCTTCCTTATTTGTTATAGAATTGGACCACCAAAGAATAGACGAAATCAAAATCTAGTTATGTGGACTTTGCAGGTGAGATATAAATTAAAAAAATATATTACATATCAGCCCTAGACCTTCACTGGTAGAGATATTAAGGGTCTGATGTCGATTCTATAACTGGTGGGTGGTAAAACATTGTAAATATCAAATGTTCGTCTAGAACAGTGTATCATTGATACTTGTAGTGGTCTGAACCGAGATATTGGATTAAAGATTAACATAGTAAAGTAAAAAAGTATCATCACGACCGTTTCCCTTTCGGGGTGGTCAGAAATGACGCTTACAAATAAGCGGATTCACATTTAGCCAACTTTACTATAGGACAATTATGACAAGTGGCAAGCTCGTCGATGTCTCCAGAGTACCAAACTCGAGTAATATCACAAATAAATTCAATATTAATTGAATGTATTTATTTACATTAATAAATGGAATAAATTTATTTCAACAAAATAACAATAATAACTAAAAAATACATAAAACTAAATATATAAAATCATCTAACATTCATTCACATTTAATCATTCATTCGTTCCTTCAAACATACCTGCTCCATCCTCACATCCTATCCATCTCACTCGCTTTCTTGTTCCTCTGTTTACATTAATAAATGTTTTTGTGTCCCGACCAGAAATCGAACCCGGTACCTCTGAGTCTAAATCCACAGACTTAACCGCTAGACCACGGAGGCAGTTAATATAGTGATAGGCAGAAATAAAAATAAAAAGAAAGATGATTATCTGACCATAAATATAAATACTATTATATATATATTATAAAAAATATATGATAATCACCTTACCATGTGTATACATCTTTGAGGCATGTAAATTTGTTAAGTCAAATATTGAGCTGTATCAACAAAGTAATAATAATGGCAAACGTTCCATCACTCACACATCCTTGGTAATGCCTATACCTAAATTAGAAATCTTTAGACGAAACGCCTCCTATATGAGCGCTAACATATATAATTGTTTGCCCAAGGTATGGACAGAGATGCCTTATAAAAGATTCTGCAGAGTACTGCATGCGTGGCTAGTTCCGGAATGTTTCTATACTTTGGAGGAATACTATGTGTATTTTAAGCAACACAAAGGTTTTTGTGAAGTAAAGTTACTAAAGAAGCAACGCCGAGTTTTTAGTAACTTTACTTCTATAACAGTTGTTGTAAATTTTTGCATGCTTATGGCGAAATATGTGACCCATTTTAGTGACCTAATATTGTTTGTTACCATGTTTCTTGCACATAAATATTTCATTTCATTTCAATATTTTTAAATATTTTAGCTTGTGGGGGTAATAATGATATTCTTCAGCAGTGACTATCAGGAAGCGGCCACGGCTATATTCATTGTTACACTTTGTCTCAATTATATTCAATACAATGTATTCTACGGAATTACTACCTATTGGTAAGTATTTTTATTTATATTTGTAACCTAAACTAATATTTATTTAGAGTCCATTGATGTAAATAAATATTAAAATATTAATTGATTTAGACGTAAAGGTATTGGATTCGCTTTAAGTAAAGTTGGCTAAATGTGAACCCGCTTCCTAAATAAACTGGTTATTGACTATCCCTCCCCACAGCGGATTACGGTCGTGATGGTGATTTAAATATTTATATGTACTGTGTATTTTAGGCGCAGAAAATTCCCGCCAAAACCCAAGTTGTTGTCAAGCGAGGAGTACTACGAACAAGGCGCTCGGGAAACTAAAAACGCCTTAGACAACTTAAGACAACACTGTTCTAGCCCAGACTGTGCTCAGTGGAGAATCATGCTCAAGTTAAACGACTCCAAAAGGTAACTCATGCAACACTTTTATAGCCCAAACTGTGCTCAGTGGATAATCATGCTCAAGTTAAATGACTCCAAAAGGTAACACAGAAAGCTCTGTTCTAGCCCAGACTGTGCTTACTGGAGCATCACGCTCAAGTTAATCCACTTCAAAAGGTAACTTAGGCAACACTGTTCTAGCTCAGACTGCTCAGTGAAGAATCATGCTCAAGTTAAATGACTCCAAAAGGTAACTCAGACAGCTCTGTTCTAGCCCAGACTGTGCTTACTGGAGCATCACGCTCAAGTTAATCCACTTCAAAAGGTAACTTAGGTAACACTGTTCTAGCCCAGACTGCTCAGTGGAGAATAATGCTCAAGTTGAATGACTCCAAAAGGTAACTTAGGCAACTCTGTTCTAGCCCAGACTGTGCTTACTGGAGCATCACGCTCAAGTTAATCCACTTCAAAAGGTAACTTAGGCAACACTGTTCTAGCCCAGACTGCTTAGTGGAGAATCATGCTCAAGTTGAATGACTCCAAAAGGTAACTTAGGCAACTCTGTTCTAGCCCAGACTGTGCTTACTGGAGCATCACGCTCAAGTTAATCCACTTCAAAAGGTAACTTAGGCAACACTGGTCTAGCCCAGACTGCTTAGTGGAGAATCATGCTCAAGTTGAATGACTTCAAAAGGTAACTTAGGCAACTCTGTTCTAGCCCAGACTGTGCTTACTGGAGCATCACGCTCAAGTTAATCCACTTCAAAAGGTAACTTAGGCAACACTGTTCTAGCCCAGACTGCTTAGTGGAGAATCATGCTCAAGTTGAATGACTCCAAAAGGTAACTTAGGCAACTCTGTTCTAGCCCAGACTGTGCTTACTGGAGCATCACGCTCAAGTTAATCCACTTCAAAAGGTAACTTAGGCAACACTGTTCTAGCCCAGACTGCTCAGTGCAGAATCATGCTCAAGTTGAATGACTTCAAAAGGTAACTTAGGTAACTCTGTTCTAGCCCAGACTGTGCTTAGTGGAGAATCATGCTCAAGTTAAATGACTCCAAAAGGTAACTCAGACAGCTCTGTTCTAGCCCAGACTGTGCTTACTGGAGCATCACGCTCAAGTTAATCCACTTCAAAAGGTAACTTAGGCAACACTGTTCTAGCCCAGACTGCTCAGTGGAGAATAATGCTCAAGTTGAATGACTCCAAAAGGTAACTTAGGCAACTCTGTTCTAGCCCAGACTGTGCTTACTGGAGCATCACGCTCAAGTTAATCCACTTCAAAAGGTAACTTAGGCAACACTGGTCTAGCCCAGACTGCTTAGTGGAGAATCATGCTCAAGTTGAATGACTTCAAAAGGTAACTTAGGCAACTCTGTTCTAGCCCAGACTGTGCTTACTGGAGCATCACGCTCAAGTTAATCCACTTCAAAAGGTAACTTAGGCAACACTGTTCTAGCCCAGACTGCTCAGTGGAGAATCATGCTCAAGTTGAATGACTTCAAAAGGTAACTTAGGTAACTCTGTTCTAGCCCAGACTGTGCTTAGTGGAGAATCATGCTCAAGTTAATCATCTCCAAAAGGTAACTTAGGCAACTCTGTTCTAGCCCAGACTGCTCAGTGGAAAATCATGCCCAAGTTAAACATCTCCAAAAGGTTCTTCCCCAGACTGTATTTTTACTGCGACTAGAATTTTTATTACGCAAATTCTTCAACCCAACCAAATACTGCATAATTCTACTACTTGCCAATTTATTTTTAAAAATGTGTTTTATATTTTGACCTTGACCGCCGCCGTGGTCTAGTGGTAACAAACGTTGCCGTGAACTGGGGAGGTCGTGGGTTCGAGTCCCACCGGGGGCAAGTTGTACATTGTATAATTTACATGTATATATTTATATGTATATATTTACAAAAAAAAGTATAATATGTAGTTTATCAACCATCTAGTTTCCGTTACACAAGCCTTGTAGCTTACCACGGAAACTAGATGGCGCTGTGTGACCTGTCTGGAAATATTTATTTATTTATATGTTTACTTACGGATTCCGGGAAAAAAACTTTTTTATGTAAATATTTTTATGTAAGGGCCTGTCTAACTCCTTCCTTAGTAGCATTTCTTCATTTAAGTAAAAACAATATATGGGAACGCGGCTATTTAAATGAACAAATTCCACTAAGGAAGGATTAAGTCACCGGCCCTAAATCGTCTGAAAATCTACTTTTAAATATCGTCACGTCGCTTGCTCCATGTTTGACTTGGCGCTGTAAGCGCTTTTTATTACTTCATTTCGCTTTATTTATTTCGTGGTAGGCGGACTGATGGTGGTAATTTTCACAGTCTGCCGTTCGTGCCGATATATAAAGTGTATCCACACGTTTCGGGATCAGGCTCGAATTACCATTATGCTCAGTCAAGCCGGCATAATGTTAGGGACTAATGTCAGTCTTGAGTGTCTGATTTCAGTTGCTAACATTCACCACTTAGCATCAGGCACAAAAGTTGCTCGTATTATTAAGTGACGTCACTAACGCTGACTAATATTTTCAAGGTAAATAACATTCTGAAATCTAATATAATGTATTTATTTTATTAAAATATAAATGATTTCGTTAAATAAAAGTAAATCAGAGTGATTTTAGGTACTCTGATAAAATAAAGAACTCATTTTTTTACAACTTCATAATATTTTCATTATTTCACTTATTTTTTCATAATACTGTACTGACAGCAGAACTGCTTAGGCCAAATTCTTTAAAGATTTTTTTGGAATTTCTCTCGAAGTAACCGCCACTAAAAACATTTAACACCCATATTCTTAGAAGTTTTTCCCCAATGGCTTCTCCACTTAACTATTCCTTCCAGTTGTCAAACGGAGGGACCGCTCGGCACATCACCCCGTCCGAGGAATTCAATGTCAAACTCAACGTCTCGAAGGTACGATCTCGAGAAGTGTATATTATTTACAACTAACATTATTATTATTGACTGCCTCCGTGGTCTAGCGGTTAAGGTCGTAGAGGTGCTGTAGCCCTATTCTGTTACCTAAGCGCCAACGTTATATAGTGGAATCCCTTAAATAACGGAACTGTCAGTGTAAAACGCTATTAAAATTGGTATTCTCGTATAAAGGTTTCCACTATAAATGGCATCAAATAACGTTACAATGCGTTCATTTAAAAAAAACTATTGTATATTTCTTTTAGTATTTGCCATATTTTTTATTTATTACCTAATGTGTGTTATAAAATGTTAAATGTAAATATATAATCTTAGTTTAATTAATACAAATGTTGTTAACTTTAATAGAAATTCACGGCGGATAATTTAAATATTTAATTCACGTTTTCCCAATGATTTTGAAGTTGCAACCCCATGGGTGACATTTGAAATAGTGGAAAACACTATTTTGACGTAAGGTCGGCTATGATCGGAGAAACTCGGGCTAAAAGTGGTAGTAAATAACAGAATTTACTATTTTGACAATTCAACGTTCGATTCCTTGTCGAGAACACAAAAAAATATATAATTTATTTGTGACATCGACGAGCTTACCACTTGTCATGATGGGCTAATAGTAATGTTGGCTAAATATGAACTAGCTCCTTATAAAAGCGTGGTCTCAAACCAAACCGCAAGGGCGGTCGTAATAATACTTTACGAGTACTTTTTATTATTATTATTTACTTACCCCCCGCCAGATGGACGAATGACCTGAAGAAGGTCGCTGGTGGGGGTTGGATAAGGGTGTTGAATGATCGCGTTAAGTGGCGAGCCTTGGGATAGGCCTAGATCCAGCAGCGGAGAGATACAGACTTATGATGATGATGATTATGATGATGATGATCGTTTGACATGTTTTACGTATGTCTATGAGGCACATCATTGGACGAAATAACTTAAATGACAAGCTAACTCGCAATCACGTAGCATATGTCAAAATATTTATTAGTGATTTTTTTTAAATCATTCTTTCTGCAACTAGCCGTTAGTGTAGTAAAGTTGGCTAAATGTGAATCCGCTTCTTTAAAAGCGTAGTTTCTGATCACCCCCTTCGGTAGGAATTACGCTCGTGATGATACTTTAGAGAACACATTTTTATCATTATTAATCTCCGGTCAAATTATAGATTTCACTAGTATCATCACGACCGTTTCCCTTTCGGGGTGATCAGAAACCACGCTTATAAATAATCGGATTCACATTTAGCCAACTTTACTATAGGCCAATCATGACAAGTGGCAAGCTCGTCGATGGCTCCAGCGTACCAAACTCGGGAAATATCACAAATAAATTAAATGTTAAATAATTGTATCTATATACATTAATAAATATTTTTGTGTCCCGACCAGGAATCGAACCCGGTACCTCCGAGTATAAATCCACGGACTTAACCGCAGACCACGGATGCAGTTTTTATACATTTCATATACTATACATTTCATGTATTATACATTTCAATTTACAAGAATTCGCATAGAGCAAAATATATAACAAGTTATTCAAGAACAGAAGAAGTCTATTTTTCCGGAAAACGGCAGGCTTAATCATAAACATAGATTAGACAAAGATCATGATTGTTCCCTTAAAAATTGTTCTATCCTTTTGCACTCTATGGGTGAACCCATGAAATGCTAAAAAATCTGTTTATGTTGCAAAGAAATGCCTTTCTTGGTTAGGAGAGTTGACAACTAAGTATACCGATTCGAGGATGCCTTGACGGAACCCGTTTAACAGTTGGAAGGAATGGTTGAGTGGAGGAGCAATTGAGGAATCATCTCTATCTATTCATTATCTACCTGCTATATTAAAATTAATTTTATTGTTTGTACCTACCATCGACTATTTACTTAGACACACACCTACACACCTACTCCAGAGTGCCGCCGTTTCCCGTGCAATCGTTTTATTGAACAAAATCGTGCAAAATCGATGAGCTTTTTTATGTGTTCGCATCAACGGATGTGGAAAGTAAAACATTGTCCTAAAGTACTTGGAACCATATTAATTCGCACATCTAGTCACTTATCCTTGTGTTTGAATTTCGTTATGAAATATGTATTGTTTAGACGTATAATCTGTAATGTACATTTTCATGGAAATAAATAAATAATTAAATCTCAAGGCCCATGTAAACGACCAAACAAATTTGACAAACTGTTTGACGACATGATTTTGAAAGACAAATAACCCAATAAGATTTAAAAATATTGGAGTGTGCGAACAAAGATGTGAAATCTAACAATTCTTTAAATTTTATTTAACACTTGACTTTACTTTTCAGGTTTGCCAGTTTTGTAGAAGGTGAATCCCACCTGAGCGACGACGAGGTAATGAATTATGAATCGTATGCATTTTCACCGGACAGAAATAGGAAACCTGCCATCGTTAACTCTACTGTAAACGAATTGGAAATATCTGATGATGACTCCACATCGGATAGTGACTAAATTGTTTAATAACAATGTTGTTGCTTATTTGGTAAATAATTATAACTAATGCAGGGTTCTTTAAAACTTTCTTTACGTACTTCATTTTAGTTTTCTAAGAAATTCGCAGATTCCTTTAAAAACTAAAACTGCCTATAGTAGAATTTTTTGTCTAATTTGAAAATTATAGTTTATTTTTTTATGTTTTCTAAGAACGTTCTTGTGACAGCTGTCAGATATTTTAGTACATTTTAAAATGTTCTAAAATGGGGTGTATCACTAACTTTTTATCACGATAGATGGCGCATGATTGATGGTACGTAACACAACTGTCAGTTGCATAGAAAACTTGTATTTTTATTACGAATTTATTATTTTCTGGATATTATGCCTAAGTGAGCAGCTTTTAAGTGTACAATTCGAGATTTCTAAGCGAAATCAAAGATATGCTAATCTTAAAATTGGCGTTCTATTAATAAAACCTTTTCTTTGGTGTGCGCTTTCTTAATTCGTCTTTTAAAGGTAGTTGACGTTAATTTAAAATACACTTTTCTGTTATAAAATAAAAATAAGAAAACATTAAAAAAAATATGCTATATAGGTGTAAAATAAGGTACCATTGCCGCTAGCGACATCTACAAAAAGCTTTGCCTAATACACCCTATTATAAGAAGAGGTTTTAACACGAAATTATAATTAGCCGTTAAAAATAATTGTTTTACCATAGAGTAACAATAAATAAACCAACCCGTCTGGCCAGCAGCGTAGCAAATGTAGGCCTAATTTTGTCTGGCCAGCAGCGTAGCAAATGTAGGCCTAATTTTGTCTGGCCAGCAGCGTAGCAAATGTAGGCCTAATTTTGTCTGGCCAGCAGCGTAGCAAATGTAGGCCTAATTTTTCAGAAAATCTTGTAAGCTCATCTTTAACAGTGGACTAACTAGTGTGTTCTTAGGGCTGTGATGATGATGAACCAATAAATGAGAAACGTTTGTAGAAAATTCAAAGAATATTATGATTAATGGGCTGGTTTCGATATTAGGTTTAATATCAAAAATTCTATCATATTGAGTACCACCACGTATAATGGTCTATCTTGCGACAACTGAGTTACGTAAGTAAATATCATTATTTGAATTATTTCCCAGTTACCCTCCCAAAATTTACTGGAGGTTTTAACGAACTTCTTCTTCATCAGTCGAATTCCCGTTTTTAGCCGTAAACGTTATAAGGGAATCATTTAATTAACGGAAATTGTCAGTGTAAAATGCTATTAAAGTTCATATTCGTACGGGCACTGTCAGTATAAAATACTTTCATGAGAGTTAATAGTCGCATGGAGACTGTCAGTGTAAAATACTTTTATGAGAGTTAATATTTGCAGGAGACTGTTAGTGTAAAATACTTTCATGAGAGTTAATAGTCGCATGGAGACTGTCAGTGTAAAATACTTTCATGAGAGTTAATAGTCGCATGGAGACTGTCAGTGTAAAATACTTTCATGAGAGTTAATAGTCGCATGGAGACTGTCAGTGTAAAATACTTTCATGAGAGTTAATAGTCGCATGGAGACTGTCAGTGTAAAATACTTTTATGAGAGTTAATATTCGCAGGAGACTGTTAGTGTAAAATACTTTCATGAGAGTTAATAGTCGCATGGAGACTGTCAGTGTAAAATACTTTCATGAGAGTTAATAGTCGCATGGAGACTGTCAGTGTAAAATACTTTTATGAGAGTTAATATTCGCAGGAGACTGTCAGTGTAAAATACTTTCATGAGAGTTAATAGTCGCATGGAGACTGTCAGTGTAAAATACTTTTATGAGAGTTAATATTCGCAGGAGACTGTTAGTGTAAAATACTTTCATGAGAGTTAATAGTCGCATGGAGACTGTCAGTGTAAAATACTTTTATGAGAGTTAATATTCGCAGGAGACTGTCAGTGTAAAATACTTTCATGAGAGTTAATAGTCGCATGGAGACTGTCAGTGTAAAATACTTTTATGAGAGTTAATATTCGCAGGAGACTGTTAGTGTAAAATACTTTCATGAGAGTTAATAGTCGCATGGAGACTGTCAGTGTAAAATACTTTTATGAGAGTTAATATTCGCAGGAGACTGTTAGTGTAAAATACTTTCATGAGAGTTAATAGTCGCATGGAGACTGTCAGTGTAAAATACTTTTATGAGAGTTAATATTCGCAGGAGACTGTCAGTGTAAAATACTTTCATGAGAGTTAATAGTCGCATGGAGACTGTCAGTGTAAAATACTTTTATGAGAGTTAATATTCGCAGGAGACTGTTAGTGTAAAATACTTTCATGAGAGTTAATAGTCGCATGGAGACTGTCAGTGTAAAATACTTTTATGAGAGTTAATATTCGCAGGAGACTGTCAGTGTAAAATACTTTCATGAGAGTTAATAGTCGCATGGAGACTGTCAGTGTAAAATACTTTTATGAGAGTTAATATTCGCAGGAGACTGTTAGTGTAAAATACTTTCATGAGAGTTAATAGTCGCATGGAGACTGTCAGTGTAAAATACTTTTATGAGAGTTAATATTCGCAGGAGACTGTCAGTGTAAAATACTTTCATGAGAGTTAATAGTCGCATGGAGACTGTCAGTGTAAAATACTTTTATGAGAGTTAATATTCGCAGGAGACTGTCAGTGTAAAATACTTTCATGAGAGTTAATAGTCGCATGGAGACTGTCAGTGTAAAATACTTTTATGAGAGTTAATATTCGCAGGAGACTGTTAGTGTAAAATACTTTCATGAGAGTTAATAGTCGCATGGAGACTGTCAGTGTAAAATACTTTTATGAGAGTTAATATTCGCAGGAGACTGTCAGTGTAAAATACTTTCATGAGAGTTAATAGTCGCATGGAGACTGTCAGTGTAAAATACTTTTATGAGAGTTAATATTCGCAGGAGACTGTCAGTGTAAAATACTTTCATGAGAGTTAATAGTCGCATGGAGACTGTCAGTGTAAAATACTTTTATGAGAGTTAATATTCGCAGGAGACTGTTAGTGTAAAATACTTTCATGAGAGTTAATAGTCGCATGGAGACTGTCAGTGTAAAATACTTTTATGAGAGTTAATATTCGCAGGAGACTGTTAGTGTAAAATACTTTTATGAGAGTTAATATTCGCACGGAAACTGTCTGCGTAAAATGATATTAAAATTGGTATTCGCACGGACACTGTCAGTGTAAAATGCTATTATTAGAGTTCAGAATAAATTCATTCAGTGTAAAATGTTTTTAGAGAAAATATTATTCATATGATATTTTGTAATTTCGGCTAAATTCGCGCTAAATCTGACGATAAATAACGATTTTGACAATCTTTACGTTTGCGCTTCTAGTACGAAACAGACTGCGCCGCCGCGAATCTAATGAATCTCTATAGTAATGAAGGCTGCTTATCCACTAGAAATGTGCGAGGGAAATATCACTTCATATCACCAATAACTGCCTCCGTGGTCTAGCGGTTAAGTCCGTGGATTTAGACTCGGAGGTACCGGGTTCGATTCCTGGTCGGGATACAAAATTATTTATTAATGTAAATAAATACATTTAATTAATATTCAATTTATTTGTGATATTTATCGAGTTTGGTACGCTGGAGACATCGACGAACTTGCCACCTGTCATGATTGGCCTATAGTAAAGTTGGCTAAATGGGAATCCGCTTATTTATAAGCGTGGTTTCTGACCACCCCGAAAGGGAAACGGTCGTGATGTTACTTTACTATCACCAATAATATCACTTTAAGATGACGTGATGTGGTAATGAAGTGCTACTATTGGTTTATATTTTCCTCGCGGGCTGCTCATTTTCCTCGCATAGTTCTCTTGGATGAGCAGCCTTACAGTAGTTGTATGTGTAAATAAGTTACAAAACTAAGTAGATAGGTAGGTAAATAATAATAATTGTTTTTTTTTTACCATTATGATTCTTTTTTATTTTATTACTTTTAGTTGACATTGATTTTTAGTTATAGTCAATTCGCGTTAAGAAAATTTCGACTAATCCGGTTGCAAAAGAAAGTCAAGTTTACAATGACTGAAGAATAAATATTTAAAAAAATAATAATGTTGAGTGATAAAAGAATTAAAATTTTGTTTCTATCTAAAATCTTTTAAGCCTTTTTCTCTATAGACATTGTTTTTTTATTATCTATTTTTTTAACAAACAAATAATTATATTGTAGGTATTTAATGTTATGTTTGAGTTGTATTTTAAAGATATTGTAACATTTTTTTTTAAATTAAATTTAAATTTATTTAAGTAGTTTTAGTGTAGAAATTTGTTGTTATTTCTTTGTTTCAGCTCTTTGGAAATTCGCATCTAATTTAATTTGATTTTTTTTTTTTCTTTCTTATTTACACTGACGACGTGACACTGGTATATATGTATGTATGGCATATATTTATAAGTGGACGATTGCCATAAAAAAACCGTAATGTCGCAATAACATAAATAAAAGTTCCATTAAACATAATCTAATTATTTACAAAGAGTTCCGACGGATAAAAGGTGTTTAATAAAAAAATAAAGATATAAAATAACAATACAATTATTTTATCTATTTGTGTATTTCACCTATATAACAATCGTTATATTTTGGTATGTCAGTTAACAAATTTTGAAATAAATAACAACATGCTAAGCACTGCATATCAAATGAGCATTAGGAACACAATACAGCAGAAGGCATGCATACATCTATACAACTATTTAACCTATATATATATATATCCATCCGCCATAATCGAATAAGATACACAAAAATATCCTGTTTAGTTATTTAAAAAAACAAGGCAAGTAGGGTCGTAAACAACCCGCTGGGTAAATCCTTTGCCAAATATGTTAAATTATAATTAAAAACAAGAAAAATATAATTAATAAAATACTAAAATATACACGAAAGATGATAAACATTTATAGTGTAACCATACATCACATTTCTTACAGGCTGACTTTTTTGACCAACAATTGGACGCAGTTACGCAAAAAGGATCCAATCCACATTTTTTTCAGAAATTTAAATATGTCCTTAGGATAATATCTTTATTATCAACAACGACCCAGATAAAAATACCGTTTTTGAAATATTCTAAATTTAAAATATTGGACTAAGCTAAGTTCCAACTTAAAATTAACATGTGGATTATTTTTGCGTAACTACGTCCAATTATGAGATGATCCGCCGAAGAAGAAAGTACCGAACTCTGTAGGCCTGTATGTATTACCATACGCCATTAGCAGAGTTCTACAACAAATATGTTTTTTGTAAAAGTTAAAAAAATGTTGGGTCGTTGGCGACCCCTTGGGCATATATAGGTTAAATAAATGTCCGACTAGGCCATGTCACTAAATTCTATACCGCGTGTAATTGTCAAAAGCGCAAATATTTTTTGGCTTTAGGTGTAGAACCTCTTTATGAAATATGAAAAAGTCTCTTTTTTTTTAAAGTGTCTGAATATTACCATATCCATCGTGATAAATACCTAAAAGCTGGGGAGTGTTATTGTTAATTGATCTTGCCTATAGCCGAGAGACGAAATAGAAAGAGAAAAAATTACGTAAGTCAATGTTCACGCGATCGTTAACCTCTCGCTACCTACTTGATTAGGCTATGTATAAATGGCGATATTTTTAGGAAACCTTCTCTGCACCGTAACTTACGATTTTATTACTGAATAATTAAAATAACAAATACGTAGGTCTTTATTTTAATTCTAAATTATAATATAAAGATATTTGCTCTTTAATAAATCCTACGGAGTATAGCTTAAAATATAATACTAATTACATTTTATTAAATACAATTTAATTTAAATTACAATTTTAAAGCTCATTTCCTCGCCACTGTGAATGGCTATTACACATCTTTACCTACTTACTTATATACTTACTATTTTCTTAACGCGAATGGACTATAGATACCTATTTTTTATTTAAAATACTAGTTTAAGGCTGAGATCTGTACTAGACTTTCTTAAGAGTCTAAAATATAATGATATACCTACAAGTATGTTTTAGGAGGGTTTAACCCTCTTGCTCGCACAATCGCATTTTTTTTTGAGAACAGACGTAGTTACTTAAAAAGTATCCAATCTACATTAAGGTAATTTAAAGTTATAGGCCATTAAAGTTGGAATTTAGATTAGGTCATCGATATGTATATGGCTTACAGCCAGTTTCTTGAACGTATTTTTGGTACTTAATTATTACTTAAGTAAAACGAGAATGCCCATTTTTCATTTTCATAGAGAAATGGGCCCAATCAAATGTTCTCGTGACATAATGATTTATTTCTTATTTGATAGTAAATATAATGTGTATTCATATAATCTGTAATTAATTTTATTTATTTTACCATTTTATCCTAGCATAAAGACAATTGACAAAACCTTTTTACGTTAATAATTCTATAGTTTCGATTCCGCCGATATAAATATGATAATTATTTTCACTTTGAAATCTTGTTTTTTATCTATAATAAAGTACCTGATAATAATTAAGTACCCTAACGCTGTCAACTCTCATATTTTACCCGACGTGTTTGGGCTATAATGCCGCGAGTGACTCCAAGTAAAGCATAATTCTGCAGCATCTGGAATTTGATGATCCCCAACTCGGTTATGAACTTTGTTATGAACATATATTATGCAAATAAATTACGTGTTTAGGACTGATGTATTCTGTACAATGTTCTTTAAAGACAATAAAAAAAATAAAAAAAAATTAAGTACCCTAATCGTAGCGCTCTTACTCAATAGGTACATTAATCTTAACCAATTGACTATTTAATTAAATTATATTTTTATGCTGGGGTAAAACAGATGTTTATATTAAGTTTAAAAAAACACAGAAAATAATTATGATTATTAAATTATATTTAGTTGACGCACGCTGCAAAAAAGTTTGGACCTGGTTTTGGGCAATCTCTTTTAACAGGTTTATTTTTACTTAAGTAATAATTAAGTACCAAAAATACATTCGAGAAACTGGCTGTTAGTCCAACTTTTAATACATTTAGAATATGTCAAAAAAGGTATTTTTATATAAAACATTAATTTTATATATTTTTTAAAACTTATATAGATGGCCATGGTCCACTTGTCATGATTGGCCTATAGTAAATTTGGCTAAATATAAATCCGCTTCTTTTAAAAAAACTTGGTATCTGATCGAGTGTCAGTGATACGGTCGTGATGATACTTTTATAGATCTCAACCTAAAACTTGCAAAATTTTACAAGAAAGCGTGAAACAGTGTTTTATAATCCACTCTGTTGTTGGATTATTAATTATAGTTTAAAATTAAAAAAATTACACTTTATTTAGCTATTAATTTTCTTTACTCTTCCTTTATTCATTTCTATGCTCGTTCTTTTCTTTCTAATTTAACAGTTATCGACATCCAATTGAGGCTGATAGGCAACACCGAAAGAATGATTATTTTAATTAATGTTTAACATTTTACACACCACGTTGGAATTGGATTGGTAGTTAGCATTGGTAGTTGTTTTTTTAACCAATCGCGTGCTTTAAAACTAAATCGTCATGATCGTAGAACAGTGTCGGATTTAAAAAAAATACCCATAATTTTGCATATATATTTATATATAGTTTTATATTGTTTGTGGTCTGTAATTTAAAGTGCAAATATTAGAAAGGGTTCCAAAATGAAATCTAGAAGGTTTGCACTTATTATGAGACTTAAAAAGTGACAAAAAAACAGTCGAAATGACAGTTGAATGGCCGCCATGAAAATTTTTAATATAGCAGATCCGTCACTGTTCTACGATCATGACGAAATGTTAAACGTGCGTTGATTTGATCAATTCGGAAGCTGGAGGTTTGGATAAAATGTGCACAAAAGGTTTTTGTTTTTTTGTCCTGCCAGTACAAAAGCCTAGTGTTCCTAAATTTTTAAAACATTCATATTGTTAGAATAATTATTTTGTATAATGGAACACAAAGACTATTTCGTTTATAAGTTAAAGAGATCAAATATAGGGTGGAATATAGGAGTGCCGGATTTAATTTTAAAAATAAAAAAATGGCCTAATTTCTTGCAACAATTGAACCTTGTACGCGAGCAAATCTTTTACCAAAATTCGTTGCCCTCTGGAAATGTTTAAGTCTTGACCACGATGCCGAATGGAAGTTCCTGGATTCTCGGTCACAGATTCGCTTACTGTGGCTATATCAAATGACCGACAAGGACGACGACTAACAATGATCTTCTGAATTATCAGATAAATTTTTGTAATTAATCGATTCATTTGGCGCATTATTGCGACCAAAAACTTGAAGTAATTGGCGAACTGTTTTCGCAAAAAAAAATATAATTTTTCCAATGTGTTTTTACAATAATTAAACTTTAATGGTTTGAATACTTCTTCTTATTCTTAAATCGCGTGGTCTGTACGTGACAACTATAAAAACACCATACAACTCATATTAACAAAATGGTGGCAAATTTAAATCCGGCGCTCTTGTTTTATTTGATTCAAATTGACCAGTCATTGTTCGGTGTAACTTACAAAGGACTGTAACATTTTAGTTTTTGATCTCAATTATTATTTTGTAATAAAGGTTTTTTTTACAATTAATTGTTTTATTTTATAGATATAACTTTTAAATAGGTACCCAGTTACTTTCTTCGTGTTCACGTAAAGAAGAAGCGTGTTTTTTTACTCCATTTTGCTTTGAAGCAAATAAAATCACTACTTGAACGCGAGAAAAATAAAATATAAGTAATTATCGACGTTGAAATATAGTTAACATCGCTAGTAAGAAATTTTAGTGGTGTCATTTATGAAATTTCGAAACGTCTTTCGTATGGGTGTCCTCTAACATATCGCCGGTCTTCATTAGTCAAAGTGAACGAAACTATTAAATGTAGTTGCTATTTTAGCGTGGATTCTATTACCCCTGTGTTTGACTTTATAAACGATTTTTTTTCACTTTATTTCTATTTGAAAATCGTTTGACTTGGCGTTGGTCTTAATACACTTTAAGCAAAATTCGGTTAAAGTCGAGCCTTGCTTTCAAGTCGAACACAGCATCGGTCACTCGCTAAAATAAATAGGTATTCTCGGTCACCGACAACCCGTCTGACCAGCGTGGCGAGTGTAGGCTAAATTCTCCAGTTACGAGTATATGTTCTGGAAGGCCTATCTCCAACGGTGGAGGTTCAGGTCGCTGTGTTCCAGGGGCTGTAATAAATGTAATGAAAAAAATAATCTTTCTCTAGATAAATCTTAACATTGCCTTTAGATAGCCCTAAACTTTCAGATATCCTCTAGCTGTATAAATCTTTAGATTGCCTCTAGATAAATCTTTAGATATATCTGTAGATTGACTTTAGATAAACCAGTAGATTCCCTTTAGAAAAATCTTTGAATTGCCTCTAGATAAATCTTAAGATTGCCTCCAGAGAAATCTGTAGATTGACGTTAGACATATCTGCAGATTGAGGTGTTTAAAATTAAAACAAACAGTGATGTTAAATAATTTTATTAAAATTAATACTTATAGTTTTAATGTTAGACATTAGTAATTTATATATTATTATTTTATTAAAAGGCACTTAAAAAATCTATAATTAATTAAAACTTTATGGCACTTAATTTAAATGCGATGCATTTTGTGTATCTACTCCAACGATTAACGTTTTTGTTCTGTTAAGGTATATTTCTAATCCTAGTAAAGTATCATCACGACCGTTTCAGGTGGTCAGAAACCTTATAAATAAGCGGATTCACTTTCAGCCAACTTTACTATAGGCTAATCATGACAAGTGGCAAGCTCGTCGATGTCTCCGGCGTACCAAACTGGAGACATATCACAAATAAATTAAATATATTTACGTTAATAAATAATTTTGTGTCCCGACCAGGAATCGAACTCGGTACCTCCGAGTCTAAATCCACGGACTTTACCACTAGACCACGGAGGCAAGTTGTACATTGTATAATTTGTCTCGGTCTGGGTGTTTATATGTAAAATATGTATTTTATTTACAAAAAAAAAAGTATAATATGTAGTTTATCAACCATCTAGTTTCCGTAACACAAGCCTCGTAGATTACCACGGAAACTAGATGGCGCTGTGTGACCTGTCTGGAAATATTTATTATTTATTTTATATTTATTTTTTACATATGTTATACATTAAATAAAAAACTAGGTAAGCATACCTACTCTAGTAACAAATATGTAATTATTATTATTATTTATATTTTTCCACACAGTAATACATTTTAGAACAATAACATTACTTGTAGAGTTACAGGTTTGAATTTGTATAGACAAAAAAAGAGAGACAATTATATGCCTGTCCAAAAGTGTTAAAGCTTAACTATATTTATTGTCCGAAAATAAATATAATAACTTATAGTCTGTCGCTTATCTTAAGAGATAATTCAAAGATATTTCAATTCTGAGTTTACTTTTGAGAAAGTCTTATCAACTTACTAGGAAATAAACAATGGATATTTAGGAAACATATGGGCCTAAGCAGGTCTGCCGTCAATACATTTATGAAAAAAGATTCCAAGACGGCATTAACGGAATCATACAGTAATTGGTTGGGTAGGGAGAGAAGTAGAATTGTTGATGGTAAGCGTATTATCGCGCAATAAAATAAAAAGGGAGGCCTCCTTTTTATACCAGCCTATTGTCGGTCGCAAGCCCGAGACACCATTCTTCTCATCTCTCACCCACACACGATGGACCCGGCACCCGCACGGTGAATCCATGGAATGCTTAGAAATTTGTCTCTCTCTGTATATTTTTTTTAGTAAAATTGTTATAAACTTTTTTGCTATTATTCTGTCAAAAATGAAAATAATTAATGTTAAAACATGTCCAAAATGACCGGAATTTTATTTTCTAACTAGTTGATAGACTAATTTTCTCAAAAGTACACTCAAAACCTAAAACCCTCTTAAGAAGTATAACCTCAAACTGCGTAAACGCCAACCTCAGTATAGGTTACGAATTTGCGCCGTTTGGGGTTGAGACGATGGGCCCATGGGGAAACTCAGCCAAGCGTCTGGCCAAGGAGTTGTACGGAAAAGCCTGGAGACAGGAAAGCTGGCAATTTTTCTACCAACGTATTAGCCTCGCTATACAGAAGGAAAATGTTGCCAGCCTTCTTGGGACTATTATCTTATAGTTATATTTTTATTAGGTTTAGTTTATATTAATTTTTTACTCTTTAAGTAATTTTTAATTATAGTAATTTACTACAAATAAACTTAAGAAGTTATTTTTTTATTTAAGATCGAGCTCTGCTAGCTTTCTTGGTTTTGTCTAATGTTTGTGGCGGCGGGGGTACCTTTGCAGCAATATGGCGGCTGTACAGACTAGAAAAGAAAGGAATTCATTAGGTACTAGTGATGTCAAAAACATTTTTTTTAATATACTAATAAAAAGTATCATCACGACCACTTTACATATACGAGTTGGTATTATAGCAACATTAACTTACACTTTATATGTCTCAGACTTGAGATAATCAAGTACGTGAGAAGATCCGAGTTGCAGCTGGTCCTTGATGGGGGTCACCCAAAAGTTACCTTCCAGCCGCATCACAGACTTGTTTCCCGCCAAATCTAACGTACCTGTAAAAACAATCAGACAATACAAAAAAAAAAAACTATTCTACGTGGAATTTATTAAAGATATTTGATCTTTTTTATATTATAATCTAGAATAGAAATAAAGAAAAAAGTCACTTGTCCTTGACCTCTAAGGACCCAGGCGCTGCTGCATTACAAGCAGAGTACCTCAAACGGCGGAAATACACTCAGCTTATTGGGAGATGTGTTTTTACGCCGTTTGGGGTTGAAACTCTCGGGCCGTGGGGACCAAGTGCACATGAAATTTTCTAGGCGTTGTCAAAACAGCTCATCAACACCTCGGGAGACAAAAGGGCTGGGCAATATTTGGGCCAAAGGATCAGCATTGCCATTCAACGTGGCAATGCTGCCAGTATCCTTGGCACTTTGCCCATTGGCAGCAATTTGGAGCAATTTTTTTATTTATAATAATTTTTATTTTGTTTTTTCTCCATTTTAGTTTTTAGTTGTATTTTTATTTATTAATTAGGTTTATTTTTATTAATAGTCATTAATGTTTTAAAATGTAAGTTTTTAGTTTAATAAACCTTTTAGATTTAAAAAAGAAGAATATATACTAGTATCATTTATTTATATACTACCAGTTATGTATATCTATATATATATCATTGGCACATTGTCTATTGCTTACTCCAAGCAAGTGTATAAATTAAATGTTACACCCGTATCCTTACACACTTCTTCCCTTGACATTTCCCTTCAGCTGTCAAATGAAAATGAAGTCCCTGCAATTGTTACGATTAGAGTTAAAAATGGACCCGCTCGTACCACGTTTATTTTGAAGGTCAGCCGTAAGCTGGTACTCCTGCTTAATAGCAACTATTTTTGGAGCTTTGCAGCATAGGTGGTAATTTGCCCAATCTGCCGGGGCGGGGAAGTATCCACCGTTCGTGCCGGTAAACCCAGTAGAGTGTATCCACATATCTCAGAATTAGCCCCGAAATGCCGTCATGCCCAGTCAAGCCGGCATAGTGTTAGGGACTTATGTCAGTCATGAGTGTCTGATTCCAGTTGCTAACAAGACCTAGCGCGCCACTTACCATATCAGGTGGGCAAAGTATTAAAAAAATATATATTTTAAACAGGTGTCACAAAATCAAATCAGAAGTAAGCGATGAGCGAGATAATATCAGTTTTTTTTTTCAAAAACGAAAAAAAAACCTTGTAAATATATTTATTTAGAAAATTGTAACTACCTGGCTTATTACTATTCCAGGTTTGAGGTTGACTTATGGGACAACCAGTATAAGATTTTATATATAATAAGATAGTAACATATAAATTTGGGGACTCATACATCTGTCGAACAATAAATGCTCTTCCAGCCTTTGTGTTTCCACTTAACCTGGAGTCCTTCAAGCGAAGTGCAAAAAAGCATCTAGTCAACCCGGCAGTGTTGGGGACTGATGTCAGTCAGTGTCTGATTCCAGTTGCTAATATTCATGGACCCGCCACTTATGTCTTGCTAGTATATAATAAAAAAAAAGATTGTATATTTACCAATTTCTGGTGGTAAGACAACAAGTCGGTTTCCTTGAAGATGCAGCTCTCTAAGTCGAGTCAAGTTGCCCAACTCCTTCGGCACATCTATCAAATCATTCTCACGTAATGACAACTGAAACAAAATCCTCAATCTATAGTTAATTCATCGTAAAGAGCATTGTGAGACAGCTGTTAACTGCTGACCATAGTTTTTTTTCTCTCGTTTCAGTACTGGATTCGTGGCAATCTGTATGGGTACAATAGGCCACCCTTTTGTTTGATATTGATGTCAGTATTGGAGGGAAACCTATTGGTTCCTTCCTTAGTCTCTGCTGAACCTGACGCCAAGGCCATTCTTTTGTAAACACTTTTGGGTGTGATGTGAGTCTCAGTTGATGGCTATATGAAGTTATTTTCTCTCTTATAGTTTTTACCTGCAGCTGACCGTAGTAAAAAATATTTCAATTGAATTTAATTTAATGATAATAACCTTTTTGTTTTTTAAGTTTCGTTAAACGTCATTGTACAGAATACTCGTACATCAGTAATTTGTTCATAATAGTGTTAATAAAACCAAATCATCAAATTTCAACTGGATATGGGAGTTCACAGCGCAGGAAAAGTGCAAAAAAGAAACTGCAATTTCTTCCTCATATATAGAGTCAAATTATCATTTTTTATAATTAATCACATTTAATAAAAAATTTGTAAATTAACTTACAAAACAAAGAGATGGCATGTCAGTGCATAAGGCGGTAATTCACCTCAAGAAAAGTTTATTAATTTTGGCACAATACATGTTACAAGAAACTATTTAATGGCTAAGAGCCGGTAACTGAATCATGCCTTAGTGGCATTCCTTCAAATGGTCTCATTCCCATACAAATGTGACCAAATGCCACTAAGGATGGATTAAGATACCAGCCCTAAATAGCTCTGACCCTTTTGCAGTTATTGTTAATTATTCAAATCAAATCAAATGGTCTTTATTTTCAATCAGCTTTACATGAGTTTCAATCAGGGGCCTGAACAAGGGTCTCTGGGACGCCTGGATCTCTGGACACCCTGCACTTCCGGTCGCAAACAATATTGCAAAACATTAGGCGCTTGCAGATAAAAATACTATTAAGTAATTATTTATTTGAATACCTACTTAATATTACAAATTATATAAAAAGAGAAGGTTTGAATGAGTTTAGTGTGGGTGTGTGTATGAGTGTGGTAGTTATTGAAAAGCATTTGCAGAAATAAATTACATAGCCTCTTAATTTAAATTATTTTTTTCCTTTATTACAATAATAGTTCTGACAACAACGGTGTTGTTTTCCTTATTTAAAAAAGTATCCTCATTGGTCATTTAATAACTTGAATATTGTATTAAAATTTTACATCTATTAAATATAAATAAATAAAACTATTAATATTTGTAAAAAAAAAAAAACTTTCATTTGTCATAGAATTACACCACCATTACCATACTTCAGAAACCATGTTAAGCCATTGGTCCAGGTTCCACTAATACTAACTTGTGGAATCATTCATCATTACAGCCCCTAGAACACAGTGTCCTAGACCTCTATTCCTGGAGACGGGCCTTCCAGAACATATATCTGGAGAATTTGGCCTACACTTGCCAAGCTGGCCAGACAACTTGGCGAGGTCATGATGTCAATTTGTCATAGAATTACACCACCATTACCATACTTCAGAAAGCAAGTTAAGCCATTAGTCCTGGTTCCACTAATACTAACTTGTGGAATCATTCATCATTACAGCCCCTAGAACACAGTGTCCTAGACCTCCACTGCTGGAGATGGGCCTTCCAGAACATATATCTGGAGAATTTGGCCTACACTCGCCACGCTGGCCAGACAGCTTGGCGTGGATATGATGTCAATTTTTTATGAGAATTTATTAACAATTCCACAGGTTGGTATTAGTGTAACCGAAACTGACAGCTCAATGTGCTCTTCGAGGCATGGGAACCGTGGTGTTGTAAATCTATGACAAATGTACTTAAGAAAAGTGTATTTCTCATTGGTACATGCCGGGTGGGTTTAAACCGACCTTTGTATGATTTAAGGAATGCATTCTTACAACCCAGCCACCACCATGCCATTATGGAATCATTATTAAATTATTATTGAAATTGTCATCAGACACTCTCTCACTCACATTAATCAATTTAGGCACATTGTTTTTACTTAAAGCTTAGGTACACTGATAACCATTACTTTTAATTTCCTATTGTAACAAGATGTCAGGGAAGTACTTACAATTTGAAGATTTTTTAGGTTTCCAATTTCAGCTGGTAGATGTTCAAAGTCATTATCTCCCAAGTATAGGGCACGGAGACTCTCTGAAATAACACTTATTAGTATAATAAAGTATAATTTATATGGCCAAAATTCACATCAGTCATTAGTCTCTTTATTAAGATAAAACAATAATGTGTTAAAAATATTTTTTTTATTTTATAGTTAGCCAATAATTCTGTGGTGTCAAGGAAAAAGGAGATGAATCGAAAAATTTAAAAATTAGATTTTTGCACCTATTGGTTCAAAACATTCAAATGCGTCAATGCAATAAGGAGATGAGTCTATACACTGTACAGTTTATTTTACACCCCTACCTACATAAAGGAGCTAGTCGTAACATTAAAATGTACATACATACATACATATCTTCACGCCAGATCCCTTGCGGGGTAGGCAGAGACAATTGAGCGCCATTTGACACGATCACGACATACTTCTTTCGCTTCGTCGACATTCATTAACCTCTTCATACATGCCCTTTGGTTACGAAGACTTTTTAATGCACCTTCAGTCAGTGTTTTATTTATTTGATCGTGATATGTGAGTCTCGGTCTGCCAGGGCCTCTTTTACCTACAACTTTCGCATTATATATCTGGTTCGTCAATCTTTCATCGCTCATCCTTTCAACATGCCCGAACCATCGTAGCATGCCTTTCCTTATTTTTGTCCCTATGCTTTCCTTCATACCAACCCTTTTCCGTATTTCGACGTTACGTATGCGGTCCGCCAAAGTGACGCCACATATCCGCCGCAACGACCGCATTTCTACTGCATTAACCCTACTCTCATGCGTATTCTGACGTATCCACGTCTCGCTTCCATACATCAGTGTTGGTACCAACATGGCATTGTGTATGGCGAGCCGAGCTTTGTCACTGACATTTCGACTGCCGATCAGTGACCCCAGGGCACCGTTAACACTATTTCCCGCGTTCACTCTTCTTTCAACGTCCCTATCGTACTTCCCATCCGCAGTGAAAACACTGCCCAGATATATAATTTCATTTACTTGTTCTAGAGTTTCATCATCAATCTTTATCGTCACGGTTGTCATCCTTCTTCTTTCAAACACTAGTACCTTGGTTTTTCTCGCATTCAAACGGAGTCCTTTTTCTGCACATCCCTCCTTCATTCTTGTGACTAGTGATTGCAGTTGTTGTTCGGACGATGCCATAAGAACAGCATCATCTGCATAAAGCAGGCAGTTCACCACTAGATCACTCATCTTTATCCCACAGTCACTCTCTCTCACTCTTTTTAGGCATTTGTCGAGATATAGAGTAAATAATCTAGGAGAAAGCACACAACCCTGTTTGACGCCCATTTGGGATTCAAAGCAAGGCGACATACCTCCCTCCACCCGCACACAAGCTTTGCAGCCCTTGTACAGGGACTGTATAGCTTGTAGCAGTTTGTCATTCACTCCATACTCCGGCAATATGTCCCAAAGCTTCTTTTTTACAACTCTATCAAAAGCCTTTTCCAAATCCACAAAAGCACAGAAAACCTTCTGGTTTAAGGCCAAAAACTTCTCTGTGATATTGCGGAGCGAAAAGACTTGGTCAGTGCATCCTCTTCCAGGTCTAAAGCCTCCTTGTGCCTCCCATAAAAGACCTTCAGTCTTCTCTTGCAAGCGTTTCGTGAGAATCTTGCCATACATCTTGCTCGCCAAACTGATCTAAAAAGAGTTTGATCGAGTTATTTCAGTCTTTTACCACCAATAATTAAGTTATGTATAGCAAGATGAGTGGACTCGTACCTAAAGTATATGACTAATGAAATTGAACATATAATAATTACAATTTTCTAATTATAAAAATGAGTTGTTTTCTTAATTTGCCTCTAGTGAAAAGTTCAAGTTTTGTACTTATCCCCTTTTTCCTTGACACCACAGAATTGTCATATAAAATATGTATTATTTGGATGTAAATCTGTTATGTATCTACATATAATTCTGTAAATACAGAAATAAATAAACTACCTGTGGGTTTGAAGTTCATGGGTCACCCTGTATACTCGTATGTGCAAAGTAACTTACCCATCATAAAGAAATTTCCTGGCAGAGTATTTTCATTAAGATTGTTATATGTGAGATCCAAAATCTCAAGTACTGGAAAAGCACCAAAGCCTCTTGGCAAAGTATCAAGTCTATTCAGTGATACATTCAGGATCCGCAGCTTTGGTAGAGATGACAGGCTAACAGGCAACTCCACAATATGGTTGTTAGCAAAATTTAAGATCTCAAGGTTCAAAAGATTAGCCAAACTAGCAGGCACTGCAGAAAGCTTGTTGTGACTCAATGATAACCGTGTTATGTTCACCAGATTAACTAAAATATTGAAAAAAAAAACAAATAAAAAAGTTATTTAAGAAATGGGTGCACATTTGGCCAACATTAGGCCCATCATGACGAGTGGCAAGCTCGTCCATCGATGACTCTAGTGTAGAGTAATGAAAGATCACAATAAACTGCTTTTGTTAAGTGTTTTCGAACAGGATTCGAACCTTTTACCTACACGTCTATATCTACGTTCTTAATTGCTAGAACACGGAGGCAGTCCTAACTAAAAAGTAAATAAAATTTAACAGCTGCATTATTAGTAAATACATAAGTTTTCGATTTTGAATGAATAGTTACTTGCCCATATAAGGCAAAACAACTTTTTAATGAACTTACACAGTCCTGGCATTTCATCGAAACTGGATATATTCTTATCCACCAAATCAATTTCGGGATTATTAATTTCCCTTGCATCTTCGATAGCTTTTTTCGCCTTGGACATCTTTACACCGTTCGGAATACAAGAAACTGTTTGATGATGAGAATGACTCATATCGATGACAAAATAGGGCCGTATCCAAAAAAAGAAATGACCGACCGAATGAATTGCGAAATGAATAGGTGGCCATTTAATTTTAATAAATAAAATTAAAGTTAAATAATACAGCTATAACATATTATATTTGAAATATAATTGGTTTAAATTAAAATAAGCATACATATTACATATTGGGTGGGATATAACATTTTCATTCATTTATTTTAGTGTATCGTTGGGTTTATTTTGAGACATTTTTTTTAAATAATTGCTTGGCAATGGAAAATAACTTGCCATGGGTTGCATTCGAATGATAAAATTATTAATTATGCCAGGTAAATATTAAAATTTTTACTCACTCTAGGACTACTAATCGCCATAAGTATGTCTTTCAATACTTATTTGAGATTGACATAACCAGTCTACAAATATAATCTGTGATAGGTCCCAATTTTTAACCATTATTTTTTGACATTTTACAAGACGTCGTTCGTGTTTTTGTAAAATTATGAAACCTTTGTTTTGTTGTTATCAGTGATAATGAATCATTAATTTGATTTTACTCATTACAGTGTTGATAATAGGTTGTTCATTTAGTGCCCTATTCTTTGAGTATATATCTTTCTGTTTTTTTAAACTGATATTTTGAAAAGCTATTATTTTACTGATATAAATAATATTTTACAGTTAAAACAATGAGTGAACGTCCAAATCCTCTTAGGATCGTAAACAGCTGGTTAGAAGGCCGGGAGCCTTGGAAAATAGTGACTGTTACAGCATCTTCAGTGCTGGCTTTGGTTTGGGTACATAACCTTTGTAATGGTCGTGAAAGTAAGTACCTAGTATACAGTTATCTTTTGTTTGCATTTGGTTAACATACTAGTATCCGTAAATGATAAATCCAAAACCATCAGACTTAAATTCATACACATAATTTCTCAAGCCCAGATCTTGTTTGTTTCTTGTTTTTAATATGTTCTGAAAGCTTCATTTATAGGGGCTGCAATGATCATAATATAGCATACAGCAGCGGCTCTCCAACTTTTATTGGTGACACAACCCTTTTGGAAAGTAAAATATTTGATAAAGCCCTAAAATAATCGTGTTTTTATTTTCCTCTGCTACTTTATATATACCTTAACAGACAATCCTGTAGGCATATTTTAAACATGTTAAAATATAATTGGCCCTCCTGCAAACAGCTCTAAACCTTGTATATTATCAATATTACATTATTTATCTTGATTTAGACAGATATACTAAATGATATTGTTTAGCACTTAATTCAAAGTATCCCAATAAATCATGAACAAAATGTCAAATGATTATTATATTACTTTTTAGGTGTGACATTACGTATGAGGAAAGAATTCTTCAGATGGCTGCGTCGGGTTCCTCTAGTCAGAAGGAAGATTGAAGACAAAATGAATGAAATCAAAGCAGATTTCAAGAGAGATGTGAACAAGAGACTTGCAGGTGTAGCGGTTAGACCGGTGTTGCCAGAAATAGGATTATCTGCTGAACAGATTTCTGAAGAAGTCAAGGACCATCTCGGATTAGGTTAGTGCCATTAAAACTACATTGTAAACTCCATGTAACATCACTCAATTTGACGACAAACTCCCTAAAGCATCAAAATCAATTGGCTTTGGTTGGTTTAGCTTGTCTTCCATACAATGATACATCTTCTCTCCATTTAACGACAACTCTCTATTACACCATAAAATGCACAGTCCCTTCAGTGTTGTTATATAGAGTTTACACTGTTTTTTACTTGTTAAAGTATAACAACTGTTATCCCTTGTGGGGTGATCAGTGACCTCACACTTTTTTATACCTATCTCTCTTATCTTACTACTATCTGACTTAACCGCTCATGAAAAAATTTCGCCTTATTACTATTACAGGTTAAAAGTAAAATAATTTATATATTTACAACACCACTGTTCCCGTGCCTCGGAGAGCACGTTAAGCCGTCGGTCCCGGTTCCACTAATACCAACTTGTGGAATCGTTAATAAATTATCGTAATAAATTGAAATCATATCCTCGCCAAGCCGTCTGGCCAGCATGGCGAGTTTAGGCCAAATTCTCCAGATAAATGTTCTGGAAAGCCCATCTCCTGCAGTGGAAGTCTAGGACGCTCTGTTCTAGGGGCTATAATGAAAAGGCGCAAATAAAAATAAAGGAAATAATCAATCATAATGATATTTAAAGATTAATTAAATAGCAATACTCATACATATAAATATATGTACATACATTCTAATATTACATAAATAAAATAGATATAATGAAAGTATAATATAATTAATTATAACATAAAATTACAAAATACATTTTGAATGTTCCTGTGAACTGGTTATAACAAGAAATACAATATTAAAAACATAAAATAGCTAAACAAATAAAAAAATAGGCTATGGACTCATAGAAATAAGTATACACTCGTCTTTTAAATATTGCTCTGCTGGGTGCCGGTCTGAACTCAACAGGAAGCTTGTTCCAGAGGGATTAAGCAGATACAACAAAAGATACATACACAAAGTCGTAGTCAAAATATCTTTATTTACATAAACCTATATTACAGGCATTCGTCACACAACATAATTTAAATTATTTTGAAAGTTTCTACTCCTGTTAGTGGAAGACTAAGCAACAAAGTTATACAAAGAGTAAGCTGTTAGCAGAAGACTAGCAGCTTCGCAAAGTCCAGTGACCTGTTATTGTTTAATCTGACTGTAAAAGGAATCTGGAAGGAAAATTCAGCTATAGCAGATTTACAAATGAAACAAATTCAAACTTATACTACAATAGAAAGTGAGTAGCGAGATCCATGAATGTTAGCAACTGGAAACTATGCCGGTTTGACTGGACATGACGGTAATTCGAGCCTGATCCCGAAATGTGTGAATACACTTTATTGGGTTTATCGGCACAAACGGTGGATACTTCCCCGTCACCAGCAGACTGGACAAATTACCACCATCAGTCTGCCTACCACCTATTAGATTAATACTAGTAATATAATTTACATTACATCTATTAATATTGCATCTTTAAAAAGTGGAAATAGACCTTTCATTTGAATAGATTTCTGTTGGGTGTCTGACAGATCATCATTTCATCATTACAGCCCCTAGAACACAGCGTCCCAGACCTCCACTGCTGGAGATGGACCTTCCAGAACATATATCTGGAGAATTTGGCCTACACTCGCCACGCTGGCCAGACGGCTTACTGACAGATACTATGGATATAAAAATAATAATTGTTTAAACCAAACAAAGGTTTACTGAGCAAAGTATAGTATTTTTATTAAGCTAGTAACATATTTATAAATCATTAAGATATTTGTATTAAGATAAGCCTTTGATTTTGTCTGAATTTATCATCATTATTCATCACACATGCCCATTATCTTTTTGACAATTCAGTATTAAGGTTCCTTGCACCACAACTAGTTAAGGCTGTTGTTTTTTATACGAAATAATTTATACCCCTTTACCTGCGTTATCGTTTTCAATTCCTTCGCGACTCCCATACTCGTTCTCTTCGTTCTTCGCACAACAATTAACTTTCAATTCCTCTCCACTCTACTAGCAGATATTCGGATTCTCTCAAAGCAGCTCACCAATGGAACAGACTGCCTTTGTTTATCAGACAGGCACCTACTTTAAACATATTTAAACATCTTACTTTCTTAAAAGCAAAATGTTATTTAATTTATATACATGACATGGATTATTATTATTAGTGTATGTATTTATATTTAGAGAATACCTACAAGGTATTAAGCTCGCCTATGTACTTTATTATATTTTGTATATTTTAATGTGCAATAAATAATTTTATTATTATTATTAAATATAATATTAATTTTGCTTAAATTAAATCAAATAAATACGCTAGAGACATCGACGAGCTTGCCACATAATTGGCCTGTAGTAAAGTTGGCTAAATATAAGTCCATATTTATAAGCCTGGTTTGTGAACACCCCGGAAGGGAAACAGTTGTGATAATACATTTAAATTAAATCTAGGAGTTTCTCACACAGTTTTTTACAGTAATAATTGTTATTTTTATTGACTTCCTCCATGGTCTAGCGGTTATGACTGTACTCGTAGATTTAGACGCTGGGTTTGATTCCTTGTCGGGACAAAATAATGTATTAAATTTATTTCTGATATCACTCAAGTCTAGTACACTAGAGACATCGACGAGCTTGCCACTTGTTATGAACGTGAATCCGCATCTTTAATAGCGAGGTGTCTGGTTTATGGGATATGGTTGTGCAGATAATTAATTTTTGTTAGTTGTTTGAGATAATGTACGAGTTCTCTTTATAAATTGTTGAGGGCCTATTTTAAAAACAACCTATAGCGGGTGTAGCCCTATTCCTGTGCCCATTCTGTCTATTTATTCAGCATCAAAAATATAACTATCAGCCGGGTTCTCGAAGCTCTACCTAGCTAAGGAATCATTATCATTAATTTTTTCTTAAGTCAAATCAAAGTCAACAAGCAAACTTCATTCCAACTTTGGCTACTTAATAAAACACTGTCAAACATTACCTAATTATTTGTTATGGCTTTGTGAAATGTAAAATTTCCCATACATTTGTGTAAATGACAGTTCCCTTAAGTATTTCTTATGTATATCTTGCAAAACCTGTTAATTTTTACTTAAGTAATAATTAAGTACCAAAAATAAGTTTGAGTAACTGGCTATATAAAACATATTTTTTGTGTTTAATACTATTTTGACATTGTTGTGTGGACTTTTTGTTGTTCAACAATATAAATCATTGATTCAAATGTTACACTAATTAGTCTACCTCGTGGTAAATCACATAATGTTTTCAGTACACTCTTGTCTTATCTCACTTCTTAAAATAGTAGAGTATTATAATGCGATAATGCACTAGGATTAGAAGAGATATTTACAAGTATGACTTGCGTTATTTATTGGTATGTGAGCAGTATTATGGAAAAAGTGATAGCTATATTTTTACTGTAGATTATATCATTTTTAATAAAAGCATCTAATTTTACTAACATAATTGTGATAATATCCATACAATATAAATACAATAGTCTGGTGGATACACTTTACTGAGTTTATCGGCACGAACGGTGCATACTTCCCCGCTCCGGCAGACTGGACAAATTACCACTATCAGTCAGCCTACCACCTATTTGTTGTTCTCGTTGAAAGAATGTGCCATTTGCAATGATGTCAAATGCCAATGTTACTTTCATCATGAAATAATATTGTAAGCTTGCTATGGCGATATTTATATAAAAATAACATCGCTTGAAACAAGACTTACCTAGTTATTACTATTATTACCTACCGTAGTTATTAAATTATTAGAATATAAAAACACTAAAAAGGCGAGAATGAGACAGTTGTTTGTTTTGTGCGCTTAAATGAGATATAATATATTTTTATGTTCTTTCCAATGGAAAACCTAATTATATTATACAAAGATCAATGAATAGAGCGGAAAATTATGAATAAGACTGCATTCATAAATCATTTTGGGTAAAATGGTTTATACGACCTTTCTATCCCAAGGTGTCGATATATAATGCCTTTTGCTTATAAATTTACTCCGAATAGAAACAAAAATAATATTTAATTATTATGTATCTTAAAGGGTTATTATATTTATTTAAAACTTTATTGCACTATTTACAAGGGGCGGACTTAATGCCGCTAGACATTCTCTGACAGCCAACCTTAGGGACAGATAAAGCATTTAAAGTGAACGGTGGGTGCAAGTAAAAATCAAATATATTATAACTAAACGATCAAATTGTAAGCAATAAACAATATGTAAATTATATACACACATACATACAATACAATATATATACATACACATACATAAACATACAATACAATATATATACATTATTCTACTATAGTATAATGTTTCAATAAGTGTATTAAACATTTTTCAGGTAATTATGATTGGCAAGGTGGAAATGTCTCGGGTGCAGTTTACCATGTCAGCCAGGAGATAATCCAAGTGGCGTGTGATGCGTATGCGCAGACTGCGTACACCAACCCTTTGCATTCA
The DNA here is from genome assembly GCA_910589645.1 of Tinea semifulvella. Taxonomy (NCBI): domain Eukaryota; kingdom Metazoa; phylum Arthropoda; class Insecta; order Lepidoptera; family Tineidae; genus Tinea; species Tinea semifulvella. The sequence goes on from OU342586.1 coordinate 9,412,007, forward strand.
GACGTATTCCCCGGCATCAACAAAATGGAGGCCGAGGTTGTCAGGATAGCTGTCAACTTGTTCCATGGTGATGAACATGCCTGTGGTACGGTGTGTAGACATTTTTGGGTGTTATAATTTTTATTGTCATAATTCTTAGCTAAGTAAGAATGGAGACGAAAGCATTAATTAATGTTTGGCTGTTTTAACCGTCTGTAAACTCCAACACAATCTTTATACTGAGATCACTAGCCTGTGCCGTCGTCATAGTATGTAGAAGCCATAACATCTACAGCTAAAGTGCCCATCTGTATATATACACTAATATATAAAGATGTAAATTTTTATTTATTAATACCAGCGATTTTTTTATAAATTATTAGTGAATATGTACATTAAGGAACTCTTCGTGTTAATTGTTGGATAACCAAAAAGGCATTAGATAACACGGTGGCTTAAATATATCCAATTTATGTTTTTAAAATGAAATATAACATTATTTTGTTAGAGAAAAGTGTTATAATGTTATTCTTTTATATTAACATACTTTATACTGCTGAAATTTAAAAATAGAATCACATTATAACACTTTTTCTCTAACAAAATAATATTTCATTTTAAAAATAGAATTATACATATTATATAACACTTATTTTTTTAAGGCAAAGGTTTCATTACAAACAAGTTTTGATTCCAATTTTTACTTGTCTATGGCAGCGCCCGCCATAGCGCGTGCGCGGTCATAAGCTAGGTTTTGGCGCCATTTCATTGTTTAGGACTTATGTATTCAGTACCATTGTCATTTAAAAAAAATAAAAATACAAATTGGCGCCATTTAATACGTTTTGTTGTATAGCATTTCGTGTGATTTTTCTTAATCTTTTAACTTTTTATCTTTTATTTAGTAGGTTTAATCCCAATGTATGAGAGTAGATAAATTAGTTCTTCGGTTCGATTTTTAAACACACACTTTTGTATAATACCCCTTATTATGCAACAGTTTCATAAACTACTATTATTGCGCACGAAATATAAAATAAAGGTAACCATAAAGGTATTCTCTACCAGCTAACCTTTGGGAGAGTGACAGAATGAATATTATGGGTGCACAGTCAGAAAAATAAAATGATATATTTAAAAAATAAAAATAAGAGTAAAATAATAATAATAAATAAACTATTGAATTATATAAATAGGATCATAATATAATTATGTGGCATATAATAATAAAAACAATATTTTTTTTAGGTAACAACAGGAGGAACAGAGAGTATTATGATGGCTTGTAAAGCTTTTAGAGATTATGCCTATTTGAATAAAGGTATTACCAACCCTCAAATAGTAGTCGCTTCAACCGTTCATACGGCTTTCGATAAATCTGCCCAGTACCTTGGATTATCAGTTAAAACTGTGCCAGTCGACCCAAATACCTATAAAATTGATGTAAAGGCTGTAAAAAGAGCAATTAATGGCAGGACTTGTATGGTAAGTATTTTTATGCTTAACAGAAAGAGGTAAATATTTTTATTATTCTCTTTTCCCAATGGATGATGAATGAGGTGATAGGGAAGGCAAAGGTTCTAACCAACACAGCCAAGTCTGACGTAATATATATTTTTACGAGGTTATCATTAAGTTCTAGATGTTGTAGAATTTAAAGTAGTCAGGAGTTCACAGCGCGGGAAAACCGCAAAAAATTAACTGCAATTAACTTGTGCCACATATTTAAAGTCAAATTTATCGTTTTCCATAATTATTCACATTGTAGCATATTATTAAACAAAACAGTGGTATACTTTTGACTAACAATATCCACAGTAAATTAATTTACAAAGCAATAACTTGCACTTGACTTGTAATTCTGCAGCATCTGGAATTTGATGATCCCCAACTCGGTTATGAACTCTGTTATGAACATATATTATGCAAATAAATTACGTGTTTAGGGCTGATGTATTCTGTACAATGTCTATTAAAGACAATAAAAAAAAAAATCATGAGGAACGGCTGATTTTGACACATTGCGTACGGTTCCTGAGCGTTCTGTTTCTCCGAGTTAATCGCATTACGCATTAATGCGTTTCTATTATAACGAATATAAACTGCCATGTAACATTATTTATAAAGATTCCACTCCACATATTTTTTGTTAACTTACAGATAGTAGGATCGGCCCCTAACTATCCTTACGGCACTATGGACGATATCGCGGCCCTTTCTGATATAGCCGTGGAATACAATGTTCCTCTCCATGTGGATGCCTGTCTGGGAGGGTTTGTGGCGGTCTTCATGAAGGATGCAGGATTTGACATACCACCTTTTGACTTCAGATTGCCTGGTGTTGCTAGTATTTCTGCTGATACTCATAAGGTTTATTTTTTTTATTGTTGTGTTTCTTCCGATGGATGATGAATGAGGTGATAGGGAAGGCAAAGCCAAGTCTGGCGTAATATATCTTTGTTTTTCATGACTTAATAAGGTTGTTGCAGAATTTGATGCTTTTCTTGGAGTCACTCGCGGCATTATAGCCCAAACATGTCGGGTAAAATATGGGAGATCACAGCGCAGTTTAACCGCACAAAATAAACTGCAACTTGTGCGCCATATTTAAAGTCCAATTTATCGTTTTCCATATTTTTTACATTGTAGCACATTATTAAACAAAACAACACCACTTTTGACCAACAATATCCACAATAAAATAATTTACAAAACAAAAACTTGCACTTGATATGTTTGCGCAAAATGGCGCGAAAGACTCCTTGTTTTTTATTATTAATTGGTTTCAGTCCAGTAGAATTACAGCATGCATAATTGTTTTAATATTAAACTGAACACTGCATTATATTATGTACCAAGTTTGTATTTAGTTTAACTATAACACGCAATGTATAATGAGAATACAACTAAGTAGTGTTGATTAAGAACGCCGTTTGTATGATTTTAGTATGGATTCGCACCAAAAGGCACATCAGTAGTGATGTACCGGAAGCCAGAATACAGACATTGTCAGTACACCGTCACTACAGAATGGCCGGGAGGTGTCTATGGATCGCCAACTGTTAATGGTAATTATTTTACATTGGAACCTAGCTCGCACATTACAACATTTTTAAAGATTATTAAAATATGAGTGGGGAACCATTAATATTCTAGGACATTTTAGACATATTTTCAACACAACGATTTATTTATTTTTATTTATTTATTTATTTAGTACACACAGCAGAACATATATTATCACACACATAACATACTATAAATATAACTTATCTAATATATGTACAAATTAGGTGTCACAGCATTCACCAATATAAAAAGAAGAAGAAATTTGAAACATAAAACAAAAAATAATAATTAAACAAAAACTAACAAATTTACAAAATAAAAATATGACTTCTAAAATAAAATTATACATTTTTTCTCTTTTTTAATAGAACTAATAAGGAAACATAAAAATTGCACAAATTTGGTACCTTAAAAAACAAAAACGATTAATTGATAACCTTTTAAATTTAGCTATGAGTACCTATTATTATTATTATTATTTATTAATAAAACATTACATGGCTTAACAGTAAAGCCCAATTTACCATGCAGTCAATCTTATAATTAATACATACATATTCATTAAAAATGGATTGTCGATATGCCTATATATAATAAATAATAATATAATAAATTAATAAAGTTAACAATAGTTATATACAGTATAAAATTAATATAAAAAGAACGAAAAGACAAAGAAATATTAATAATATTATTAAATCAAAATTCAACATCAACAATGAAATAATAGAGTTAATACAAAATAATAAAAAATAGAATAAAAAGTAAGTATATAAATAAATAAATCGATTCGACATCATGATAAAATTAATACAAAAAATAACAATAATAATTCAATCCAAATATTTTAACTTATAAAAAATTAATTATTCACAAAATTTATGAGATTACAATACCTGCAGCCGTATTCCATTACTTAAACGCAAACGTTAGATTGACAAAAAAGTTTACTCTGTTATTTACTACAACTTTCAGCCCGATTTTTTCCGATCATAGCCGACCTTACGTCAAAATAGCGTTTTTTTCAAATGCCATCCATGGGGTTGCAACTTCAAAATAATTGGGAAAACGTGAATTAAATACTTAAATTGTCCGCCGCGAAGTTATAATAAAGTTAACATATAACATAGTTTTATAACACACATTAGGTAATAAATAAAAAAATGGCTAAAACTAAAATAAGTACATTAATAATAGTTTTTTTTTTAAATGAACGCATCGTAACGTTATTTTGCTGTCGTCTGCAGTGGAAACCTTTATACGAGAATACCAGTGCTGTGGCTCCGCGTGCTGAAATGTGGTTAATTAATTAAGTTATAGTTCAAATCATAACACAAATCGTTTCATAGTCCCAAAGGCCTAGCGGCATTAAGCCCGCCTCTTGTACATAGTGCAATAAAGTTTTTTAAATAAAATAAATAAATAAATAGTGTGACTGTTGTGTGTGTAATATCCACACTATTAATAATTTACTGTGTTGTGTAATATGTCCCTTTGATGTGTTGTGACGTATCATTCCCACTAAACTTGGTGGCGTTCGTTTAGTGGATTGTATCTAGGTGCGGTTTGCGATAATCTTCAAATTAGATACATAGACGATACTATGATAATCGGTGCAATAGACAAACTAGAAAGGAAACTGGTAAAGGAACTCACCTGATGTCCTCGGTACCAGCACTTATAAATTATTCTTACACTGATTTTGCGGGTTTTGGCGAATGCGGGTGAAAACAACGATCGCGGCGATTTCTTCAGCGTCTTCTATGACGACTGTAGGACAACGACTGCGCGACCACGACGACTATATTTCGATTCGACGATTACGACCAGCATGCTGCGCGGCCAGTTATATAGGCACTGCGTCTCTTCAGTGCGTAAGCGCCGGCCTGTGGACTAGTGAGCGGGGTGGGTAATATAGAAAGGAAGCGGCGAGAAAGAGACAGGACAAGGGTATAGGGGTAACAAATTAGGACGTCTGTTTATGCACCGACGAATCACAATAACGCCTAACCATCCAAAATTAGTCGAATTACCGCGATCGGCGCGAACAAAACTACTAACCAAACCCCCCCTTTTTTTTTTTTTTTTTAGTGTTTTTGATTCACCGTGACCAGTAGATAAAATAAATATAATATATACCTATATAGATAGATAAATTCTTTATTGCACAGAAAATAATACATTTTACAGTACATAGGCGAGCTTAATGTCTAAAAACATTTTCTAACAGCTAACCTTTGGGAGATTTGAGCAGGGATTGTAAGGTGCATGACCGGTAATATTTCAGATAAAGAGATTTATTGAGTTAAAAACTTATATAGAAATCAATTCCCATCATTAGTTAATACAAACGTGATGTTGGCACAAATGCCTTAGTGACACTGACAGTTCCATTATTTAAGGGATTCCATTATATAACGTTGGCGCTTAAGTAACATAATAGGACAGTACCCCACCAGGCACGTCATAATTAAGATAGACTACTTGCCCACGTTCAACCCAAATTTGTATTCATAATATTAGTTTTTTTTTTATAAATATTTTTGTCGATTAAATTATCTTCTGTTTTATAAATAAATATATTTATTTTATAGGAAGTCGTGCGGGTGGACTAATTGCTGCGTGTTGGGCTACATTGATGTTTGTTGGCCATAAGAGATACGTCGAGATGACCAAAGAAATCATTAACACTGCCAGATTTATCGAAAATGAGTAAGTGAACTTTATTGTTCCATTCCTTCCAACTGTCAAACGCGTTCCCTCAAGCGATTCTCGAAATTGTTATTCTTAGTTGTAAACTGTCCAAAACTCGAAAGTCTTTTAAAATATTTTCGCTAAGATACGTTTTTTTATCTGGCAACATTAAATATTCCGTTCCCGTATCTTAAATATTCATTTGTTAGAATTAGTACACGCTTTAGGACTTTGACATCCATAAATCTGTCTCGTTTATATTATAAAATTAATATGAACACAATTCTAAATATTTATTTGTTAGAATTGGGAGGCACAAGGAGGCTTTAGACCTGGAAGAGGATGCACTGACCAAGTCTTTTCGCTCCGCAATATCACAGATAAGTTTTTGGCCTTAAACCAGAAGGTTTTCTGTGCTTTTGTGGATTTGGAAAAGGCTTTTGATAGAGTTGTAAGAAAGAAGCTTTGGGACATATTGCCGGAGTATGGAGTGAATGACAAACTGCTACAAGCTATACAGTCCCTGTACAAGGGTATGTCGCCTTGCTTTGAATCCTAAATGGGCGTCAAACAGGGTTGTGTGCTTTCTCCTAGATTATTTACTCTATATCTCGACAAATGCCTAAAAAGAGTGAGAGAGAGTGACTGTGGGATAAAGATGAGTGATCTAGTGGTGAACTGCCTGCTTTATGCAGATGATGCTGTTCTTATGGCATCGTCCGAACAACAACTGCAATCACTAGTCACAAGAATGAAGGAGGGATGTGCAGAAAAAGGACTCCGTTTGAATGCGAGAAAAACCAAGGTACTAGTGTTTGAAAGAAGAAGGATGACAACCGTGACGATAAAGATTGATGATGAAACTCTAGAACAAGTAAATGAAATTATATATCTGGGCAGTGTTTTCACTGCGGATGGGAAGTACGATAGGGACGTTGAAAGAAGAGTGAACGCGGGAAATAGTGTTAACGGTGCCCTGGGGTCACTGAGCGGCAGTCGAAATGTCATTGACAAAGCTCGGCTCGCCATACACAATGCCATGTTGGTACCAACACTGATGTATGGAAGCGAGACATGGATACGTCAGAATACGCATGAGAGTAGGGTTAATGCAGTAGAAATGCGGTCGTTGCGGCGGATATGTGGCGTCACTTTGGCGGACCGCATACGTAACGTCGAAATACGGAAAAGGGTTGGTATGAAGGAAAGCATAGGGACAAAAATAAGGAAAGGCATGCTACGATGGTTCGGGCATGTTGAAAGGATGAGCGATGAAAGATTGACGAACCAGATATATAATGCTAAAGTTGTAGGTAAAAGAGGCCCTGGCAGACCGAGACTCACATATCACGATCAAATAAATAAAACACTGACTGAAGGTGCATTAAAAAGTCTTCGTAACCAAAGGGCATGTATGAACAGGTTAATGAATGTCGACGAAGCGAAAGAAGTATGTCGTGATCGTGTCAAATGGCGCTCAATTGTCTCTGCCTACCCCGCAAGGGATCTGGCGTGAAGATATGTATGTATGTAGTACACACTCTAGCACTTTTGACATCGATAAATCTGTCTCGTTTATAAAATTAATATGTCACGAAAATTATTTATAATTTTGGAACGAAATCTGATTTAAATTCGGTTATTTAATTTGTTGTTTAAATAATATAAATATTAGCTGAAAATAACAAACATACTTTAAGGAGGTTTCAAAGTACGTCAGGATGTACGAGTAACTTGAATTTCTTCTTCTTTTTTAAAACTAGTAAACTAGTAATGGCAATCGCCACTAAGGCATTTGTGCCAACATCACGTTTGTATAAATTAATAATATATATATATATTGGTCGAATTTACTGGACACGGAGAATCACACGCACTAAAACAAAAGGAAAGGGGGTTTGGTTAGTAGGTATTATACGTCACAACACGATACATAACATTTAACTTGAATTTAATAGTTGTGTTCCTCGAGCGTAGTAACGTGCCAAAGCGTCCTTCCGTTTGACAGCTGAAAAGAATAACTAAGTGGAGGAGCCGTTGAGGCAAGGTTAAAGGATTCCTTGTGTTAGTGTAATTAAATTATAATTTAAAATGTTTATCAGAGTTCTTCGCGCCATTTTGCGTGAACATGTCAAGTGCAAGTTTTTGTTTTGTAAAATAATTTACTGTGGATATTATTGGTCAAAAGTGGTGTTGTTTTGTTTAATAATGTGCTACAATGTGAATAATTATGGAAAACGATAAATTGGACTTTAAATATGGGGCACAAGTTGCAGTTTATTTTTTGCGGGTTTCCCGCGCTGTGGACTCCCATATTTTACCCGACGTGTTTGAGCTATAATGCAAGAAAAGCATCAAGTTCTGCAGCATCTGGAATTTGATGATGACCTAAGTCATAAAAAAGAAAAATATATTACGTTAGACTTGGCTGAATGGGCTAGACCCTTTGCCTTTCCTATCACCTCATTCATCATCCATCGGGAGAACAGAACAAAAAAATAAAATAATTAAAATGTTCATTTTAGGGTTCGGAAGATAAATGGTCTGTTTATATTTGGTAAGCCGGCTACAACTGTAGTAGCTTTCGGCTCCAACGAGTTCGATATCTTCCGTCTTGGAGAAATGTTGCACAAAAAGGGATGGAGTCTCAACGCTCTACAGTTTCCTTCTGGGTGAGTTTAATACCGATTAAAATTATTTTAGTTGACGGGGATTCATCAGGGAAGTCATCTCTATTTTGTCACAGATCTGTCGTATCTGTCAATATATTAACTTAATCTGGCATTATGTTTGTAATAATAAGTCAACTCTGTTTGTCAAAGATATGTAGTATCTGTCAATATATTAACTTAATCTGGCATTATGTTTGTAATAATAAGTCAACTCTGTTTGTCAAAGATATGTAGTATCTGTCAATATATTAACTTAATCTGGCATTATGTTTGTAATAATAAGTCATCTCTGTTTGTCAAAGATATGTAGTATCTGTCAATATATTAACTTAATCTGGCATTATGTTTGTAATAATAAGTCATCTCTGTTTGTCAAAGATATGTAGTATCTGTCAATATATTAACTTAATCTGGCATTATGTTTGTAATAATAAGTCATCTCTGTTTGTCAAAGATATGTAGTATCTGTCAATATATTAACTTAATCTGGCATTATGTTTGTAATAATTAGTCATCTCTGTTTGTCACAGATATGTCGTATCTGTCCATATATTAACTTAATCTGGCATTATGTTTGTAATAATGAGTCATCTCTGTTTGTCACAGATATGTCGTATCTGTCAATATATTAACTTAATCTGGCATTATGTTTGTAATAATTAGTCATCTCTGTTTGTCACAGATATGTCGTATCTGTCAATATATTAACTTAATCTGGCATTATGTTTGTAATAAAGTCATCTCTTTTTTGTAACTTATCTGTCGTATTTGTAATATATTAACATAATCTATCCGGCATTATGTTTGTATTAGTCTTCCGTTTTTTTCCTGTACTATAAACATTATTTGCTGTTCAAACTGATTTAGGTAATTAAGAATACTTAAATTACTAAACCATTCTTTAGTTAATAATTTTAGTGATAATGGTATATTTATATAATTAATTGTTGTAGAATCCATATTTGCGTAACCCATGCGCACACGCAGTTGGGAGTGGCTGAGAGATTGATAAAGGATTTGCAAGAATTTGTAGCACTTTGTCTTCAAGAACCTAAAGCTCCTGTACAGGGAAAGGTATGTCTGTCTATATGCTAACATCTTCAAATACTTACGCCAAAAAGTCAGGAAATGCACCAAAACATCTCTTTTATGTACCTCTAGTGCGCACTATTTATTCCCAAAATTGTGATTGGCAAGGACTTACAATGTTCGTTTCTCCCATATTGACATATTTTATTTACCTTTAAAATCTTTTAAAACAGAAATAACTAAATGTTTAATTCAGAAGATTACATTATTTAGTCTTTTTAATTTGAGCCAATAGGGTGATATCATGATTAGTGTTTTTAATTGGAGCCAATGGGGTGATATCATGATTAGTGTTTTTGAGGTTATAATTGTGTGCATCTATAATAGCGACATCTATAATCGAGTAGCGGGACTATTTGTTAATGACAACTTCTAGAATGTTTTTTTTTTGTACAATTTATATTTTTTTATTTTTAGATGGCGATCTACGGTGTCGCACAAGAGATTCCCGACAGAAGTTTAGTATCCGATATAACTAAATATTTTATCGATTCTATGTATTTATTACCCACACCAGAACAGTAGGATGCATTCAAAACTGGGGAATATCACTTTTATGCACCAAATTTATTAAATATTTATTTAGGATCAACAGCAGAGTACACATTAGGGTGGGTCGCCATAGTATGAAGGTTTTTTTTTTCCCTATACTTGTGGTCCATGGTCACGTCCGCGTCGGTCACGTATCCAAATGATTCGGATTGAAATTATGACGGTTTGGTAACGTCGTCAATTTGGAAGCGTAGCTACCATCAGGCCATTTTGTGAACTACTACGATATCAGAATATTACGACCGTAATTTAAAAATAAAATGTTGGGACGAAATAGTAAATTAATTTAAAAAAAAAAGATTTAAGAAAAATCATTTCATGCGACAAACATAATAAATATGTATGATATCTTTTCTCGATACCTCATCTGAGACAACTGATTAGCCACTAGCTACTTATTTGACAACCTCATTTGACTACGGTAGGTAGCCATAGGTATCCATCCGTGGCCAGCGACGTAGGGCGGTGAGGTAGGGCCCTTATTGTTATAGGAATTAACTGAAAAAATTTAAGACAATCTGATATTATCTTCTGCCACCGGATTGACATCGAAATAAAAAAAAAAAAAAAAATTTTTTTACTTATTACTTTTTTATTGTAGGATAGATGTAATTAATAAAACTATGTAAGAATACCATATTTTAATTAATCGTAATGTTATAATTACTACTGCTTAACGACTACGACCAATAGCAGAAAGGCTGATTATCTTATTTATTTATTTATTCGTGGGAAAATTTACAGCCTTTACAATATTATGTATACAAAAAATATCTAATCTCAAAGCCTTATAAATTTTCTCTGTTAGGTATAATGAAAAATAATAAAAATAAGAACCAACAAAATCAGTACAATAACAATGAAATATTAAATAACAATTGCATTTGTATACTGATCACGTTTTGAGATGTTTAACCTATGCTTATTAGGCACGCCATTGGCTTAAATAACCAAAGTGAAAAACTATCAATCACGTGGCGTAAATCAAAATATTTATCAGAGATTTTAATCATCCTTAGTTAGGTAGTTAGTTTTATAAAATATTTACATTTACCCACTATTTTAGTGTTTATTTTTGGTATTGCTTGAAACAGTAGAATTTTAAAAAATGTGGTAGGCGGACTGATGGTGGTAATTTGCCCAGTTTACCGGGACGGGGAAGTATCTACCGTTCGTACCGATAAACCCAGTAAAGTGTATCCACACGTTTCGGGATCAGGCTCGTCATCGCGCAAGTGACACGCGAAGTCCATTAATGTTGGCAACTGGGAGATTAAATTTGAAATCAACAGAATAACGTTAGAAAAACTGGGTCTTACTGGTAAATGTTAAATGGTGCAACTAACATAATTCCTCCATAGACCATATACAGTGTAAACTCCATGTAACGTCACACGATTTAACGACACACTCCCTAAAGCGTCGAAATCCATTGGCTTTGGTTGGTTTAGCTTGTTTTCCAATTCTCATTTTTCTTCTCTCCATTTAACGACAACTCTATATAACGCCATAAATGCACAGTCCCTTCAGTGTCGTTATATAGAGTTTACACTGTATTGTGTAACATTTTTTTAAATTTGTTATAAGTGCATTAATGTTTTTTTATTTCTGACCGATCGCTTTGTTTGTCGTATATTACAAAGCGAAAAAAATAGCATGTACGTGGAAGTGGTAGACTAAATAGGTGGTAGGCAGACTAAATAGGTGGTAGGCGGACTAAATAGGTGGTAGGCGGGGAAGTATCCACTGTTCGTGCCGATAAAACCAGTGTACTTTTCAAAGAAACCAATTATTAAATCCGTAGGCAGTTATACTAAACGGATTGCAATAATATTTTATACACGCCATAATAGTTTCAAATAATATAATATAATAATAATAAATATTTCCAGACAGGTCACACAGCGCCATCTAGTTTCCGTGGTAAGCAACGAGATGTGTTTTACCCACCCTAGTACACATTAAATCAAAATACAAAACATTAAAAACATCAATCAAGAATTATGGGGGTTTGAAAACGCCGTAAGAAATATTAGCAAAAAATAATCGTGTGCTGATATTTTCAACAGTACGTTTTAACTACGGCTAACGTAAGGACGTGTTAAAATGCCACAGTAGTAGTAGCATGTACGTAGAGGTCCGTTTGCCAGTTTCTCGCACTAATTTTGTACGTGACTATTAATCTAGAATAACTAATATAATTAACACATGGTAATATTATTTTTAATTTAAATGTTTATATTAAAACTGTTACAAGCTGTGATGTAAATTGTTTTAAGTTCATCTTTACATACGAGGGGCGTTCAAAATATTCTCGGTATTGATACGTTACAACCTCTTTTATATATATATTTGTTACTGGCCGCTAAGATTCATCCATTGACATTAAAAAAAAGTAAAATTGGAACCGAGATGTTCTTTTGTTTTTCTGCAATTGCCGAACAAACATGAACACCATGAGCGAATTAACAATTTTAACGAAATTAGAGCACCGATCCGTCATAAAATTCTTGACAAAACAGGGTAAAAATCAAAAAACCATAAAAGAGGAAATGGATTGTGTTTACCGTGAGTCTGCTCCTTCTTTATCTACTATTCAAAAATGGTCAATCGAATTTAAGCGTGGAAGGGAGAGTATTGAAGATGACCCTAGACCTGGCCGGCCTGTAGTGGCTACCTCACAAGAAAATATTGATAAAGTGGAAAAACTTATATTGGAAGACGGCCGAGTGAAGGTAAAATCTATAGCTCAAGTAACCAATCTCTCTATTGGTACCGTACATGACATTATACATGACCATCTTAATATGTCAAAAGTAAGTGCAAGATGGGTTCCGCGAATGCTGACGCTTCTTCAAAAGGATATGCGTGTGGCTTGCTGTTCAGATTTTATCGACCTGTGTGGTGAAAATCCCGATGAGGTGCTGCAAAAAATAGTTACTGGAGATGAAACCTGAGTTCATCATTATGACCCAGAGAGCAAACAGGAGTCCATGCAGTGGCACATTAAGGGTTCAGCTCATCCCAAGAAGTTCAAGGTAATCCCGTCAGCTGGCAAGGCCATGGCCACAATATTTTGGGATTGTGAAGGAGTTTTGCTTATCGATTATAAAGAAAAAGGTGTAAATATCACAGGGCAGTACTACGCTAACGTTATACGTCAATTAAGAGATGCGATCAAAGAAAAGAGGCGAGGAAAGTTAACCAAAGGTGTTCTGCTTCTGCATGACAACGCCCCTGTCCATACTGCTCATATTGCCAAGGCAGCTATTGTTGAATGTGGGTTTGAAACTGTTACTCATCCACCCTATAGTCCGGACTTAGCCCCAAGCGACTTCTTTTTGTTTCCCAATCTTAAAAAGGATCTGCGTGAAAATAAATTTTCTGACGATGAAGCGTTGAAGACGGCCGTGGAGGAGCATTTTTACACCAAAGATAAAAAATATTTTTATGAGGGATTAAAAAAAATAATTGATCGATCTTATAAGTGTATGAACATAGGGGGGGAGTATATTGAAAAATAAAAATATCAAACTTTTCGTACTTGTTTGTTTTTATCCACATACCGAGAATATTTTGAACGCCCCTCGTAGATAAAAGTGATATTAGTCATCCAAATATTTATTTGAACTTTAGCTAAAGTCGACCAAAAAAGTGTTCTATCAGTTTTGACAAAGCTTTCCCTGTAATTAAAATATTGCTAAGGTCGAGTATTCGAAAGATCGTTCCATTTTCAGGGAAAAATCAACCTTATTGACGTGCAAATAAAAGGTGATAGACCACTTTTTTGGTCGACTGTACCTATGTATGTTTGGTTGGTACAAATAATAACGCCCAGTTGTAGAAAGAGTAATTCAAATAATGTATGATAAAAAAGTAACATCACGATCGTTTCCCTTTCGGGGTGGTCAAAAACAACGCTTATAAAGAAACGGATTTACATTAAGCCAACTTAACTATAGGCCAATCACGACAAGCGGCAAGCTCGATAAATATCAGAAATAAATTAAATATTAATTTAATTTAATAAATATTATTGTGTCTCCAACAGGAATCGAACCCGGTACCTCCGAGTCTAAGTCCACGGACTTAACCTCTAGACACGGTAATATACGCCACGTGATTGGCAGTTAGCTTGTCACTTTGGTTATTTCAACCAATGAGGTGCCTTATTGGCATACGTTTCACATGTCAAAATATAATCAACCATTCTGCTACTGGCCGTAAGAGCATTATTTATTAAACATACAAGTTTAATTTTAGGTAATAATTTGTTTGTACGTTTAACGTATTAGGCTGCGTTCACATTACATGCGTTTTCGTACAAATATCGGTCGTACGATCACGATCATTTGAAGTAGTCGGGAGGGCTCACAATGATTGGGAATTAGTCGTTCCGATGTATGGTACGGTTACGTACGATAGAAATTCGTATGCAATGTGAGCGCGGCCTTGTTCTTCCCATTATATTTAAATGTGATATTTTTTATGTATATAAGAAGATAAATGCACAATAAAACAAACCTCAATCACAATAAAAAATATTTAAATTATATATTTTGTCTAGTCAACATTTTTTTTTAAAAATGATTTTGATGTCGATAAAATGCATGATAAAACTAGTTCTTTTACTTTTAAATTAAGTAAAGTAAAGTATCATAACGACCATATCCCTTGCGTGGTGGTCAGAATATATAATTCTATTAAATACTAAATTATATATAACATTGAAAACTAAGCTTAAAATAAAATTATTCACGCATAATTTGTTCATTTTATTTGTTGGTTGTGTGACGCTTTTTTTAAAGATTTTGTTTGGAACAATTTATATTTCTGATTGGTATGTATAACTACTGCAATTAAATGTAAGAGTACGTAAATATATTATTTTAAATATATGACGTCTATCTTTTATTTAACCCACCCTACTCATTAACCTCATTCCACTGTTTTTTTTTAAATTAGGTTTAGGTTTAGGAACGCGTCCAGTTATAAGCCGCGCTAACTTCCGTCATTTTTGATTTTTATCTCATTTTTGTTTCACAGCTGGAAGGAAATGTTAAGTGGAGGAGCCGTTGAGAAAATGTCTAAGACATACAATACAATCATACAATCTAAGATATACGTGTGTTATACGTAGTTAAGATTTTACATTCGCTGTCAAAAAGCAAACACCTCCCGTAGCACTGTAAAAAATATTGTTTATAGTATCGACCGTTTCCCTTATTATTATTATTATTAAAATACTTTATTGCACTTTAACTTAAAACTATGTACAAAGGCGAACTTAAAGCCATTTCGGTTCTTTCTACCAGCTAACCTTTGGGAGAATGAGACAGTATAATATGTGGGGTGCAATTTTAATACCTTATTTAAAATTTTAATAAACTACATAAATAGTATGTATACTTAAATACTTATTAATATATAGCCCCCCCTTCCGGGGTGCTCAGAAGCCACGCTTGTAAAGAAGCAGCATTTGGCCAACTTTACTATAGGCCAATCATCCAATCATGATAAGTGGCAAGCTCGTCGATGTCTCTAGCGTACCAAACTCGGGAAATATTACAATAAAATAAAATATTAATTAATTAATTTAAATTAATAAATATTATTGTGTCACAACCAGAAATTGAACCCGGTGCCTCCGAGTCTAAATCCAAGGACTTAACCACTAGACAAAGGAGGCGGTTGATGTTAAGATTTTTTTTTTCATGTAACGCCTAATATTAACATCGTTTTTTTTTTTGGTAATGTAAAGCTCATGTTAAAAATGACAGCATTTTATGCTAGCACTGCTGGTAATTCCATTTCGTAATTTGATGTATACTTGTAACAATTCGAGTACTAATGAATTAGTGATGTCCTAATGCGTTATCGATTCGATTACTTATAACAATCGACGTTATAAAGAAATTTTAATTGATTTAACACGTTACTAATGATACAAGTGACGATTCCGGTTCATATGAAGAAGAATAATGAAACAATAATAAAGCATTTTAGTTGTTATACATGCCGCATTTACGTTACATGCACCGTGTAACTGTACAATACTCACACAGCGTGTTGCTGCAGCAAATTACTAGCGAAAGAAGCCCGCGCCAACAAGCAACTGCAATACTTACCGTTCGTTCGGAGACACGATAATGGTAACCTAAGCACGCTTAAAGGTGTTCCGAGACGCGCTTAAACTGTTTTGCCAAAGCTATGTGACGTCACAAATGACATTATTTCTCGCGCTTAGACTGCTCACGATATCGAGGTAGATCGCTCTGAGCGCTGTCAGCTGTTTGTCATAATGTACCGCGCCATTTTCAAGTTAATTTAATATTAGGTTTTCTTTTGAATTATTTAATATTGTAATTCGTTTATACTGCTTCTATATTACTTCTTAAACAAATCTATAATTACAAAAGTAGGAAGTGAAAAAAAAATGTCTGTAACACGGCAAGTTATTTTAAATTACCAAAATAAGTTAATAATATTAAACTTTACACATATAAAGACTAATAAACCGAGAGATGTATATTTGTTAGTATTCATACTCAAAGATGTGGAATCCGTAATTTATCTTCCATACATTAAAAAAAAAACTTACATTTTATGAATGAAAATGTGATTTAGACCGTTCCGAATTGATATCACGCTCTGAGCATCCAAATCGCGATATTTGATTCGGAACGACACGGTCAGTGTCATATTCGTTCTAAGCGCTCTGAGCACGATTCGGAATGAGAGGTTACACTGTGCATGTTGCTGGAACAAGTTAATCGCGCAAATAGCCCGCGCCAGTAACTTGGTCCAGCAAGATGCACTGTGTACAAGCACCCTAAGAGGCCATACGGCTTTGCGGGTTGCCGAATGTACCATAAGCATACACACAAATTTCCCGCTAATTGATACATGCTAGGTCTATGTCGAGCCGTGAAGTTTTGGGTAACATTTATTTAAAATAACAATATTCATGACTTATGACAAAAGTCACGTCACAAAGTACCTAAAGATCAATAAATGTAAACAAGCTCATCTGAAATGCTTTTGAATTTTACTTATTATTTTGTTTACATTTTTTACCTATAAAATATGGTTTATGTGAGAAAATGTATTTTTTTATATATTTGGCTGTTTATTACTTGGTTTCTGTAAAAGGATCAGTTAATTATTGCAGTCATAAGATATGTAACAATACGCACTCGCATACGTTTTGTAAATATGCTGTAAGTACATTGATGCGCAATAGTCATGTTACCAGACAAGTGAAATTGGGAGAATAATATATTTGGATGTAAATGCCCAAGCGCAACTTATGCCTCTACGGGTTTGTATGACAGTGCCCATACGTATCGACACAGCTTTTTTTCTCTTGTCACTGTTTTTCGAGGTGAAAGCGACAGAGGCAATAATGTTGCTGGCCAACTTACGTGTAGCAGCAGTTGCTCGTGCGCGCACTTTTATGCAATCGATTTGATGTGAGAGACAAATTAGTTGCGGAGACAAAATTTTCACAGCGTGAATATTGATTATGTTGATAACGATTCTAAATTTATAAGCTCGTAGGTTTTGTTTTGATTTTAATCCAGGATAATAATGGTCTTTACACGTTTCCCAAAATACGAGTAGCTCCCAATAACTGTAAGTAGGTAGCGTATAAATATATAGTAGGTATTTATATTAGACTGCCTCTGTGGTCTAGCGGTTAAGTTCGTGGACTTAGACTTGGAGGTACCGGGTTCGATTCCTGGTCGGGACACAAAAATATTTATTAATGTAAATAAAAATACATTTAATTAATATTTAATTTAATTGTGTATTTCTCGAGTTTGGTACGCTGGAGACATCAACGAGCTTGCCACTTGTCATGATTGGCCTATAGTAAAGTTGGCTAAATGTGAATCCGCTTATTCATAAGCGTGGTTTCTGACCACCCCAAAAGGAAAACGGTCGTGATAATGATACCGAATATATACAGTATTGTATAATGCACCTATGTATTCTATTTAGTGTATACCTACTGATTAGTATATAGTATATTCGATTTAATTTTTAAATTTTTTTTTTTTTTTTCACAGACTTAAATGCTTATTTTGCACCTGCCTCAAACAACAAATGCTCTAAATTGTCCCTAGTAAGAATTAGCGGCATTAAGACAGCTTTTGTTAGTGCATAAAGTTTTAAAATAAATAATTAATACCTAATGCAGGGTCCGAGCTCGTCATGCGTGGGTTATGAAGACGTTAAATTGACAACAGCAGAAAAGCTGAGGTTGTTGGCCAGGTTTAACCAGCGACGAAGCGACACTGCACGCGGAAGACTCCGGTCCTTTCCTACTGCTGCCAATATGCTTGAGATGGTAAGGTCACAATATAAATGTAAGTATATTAGGCATTTAAGGTTACTATCAATTTTATGCATTTATAAAATACCTGGGTTGTTGCAAAACGTAGTATCTGTAATAAACTAACTTGTCAATTTTTCAACATGTGTTTTAAATTGTTTATATTTACTTACGGATTCCTCGAAAAATATTTGTTATTTTTTTGTCTAAATCACCTTAAATCTACTTTTAAATATCTTGTTTGTATTTTCGCTCGGAAACGCTGCAGTTACAAATATTTAGCTGCCGGATGGCGTCACGTACCCCATGTTCGACTTGGTGCTGTAAGCGCTTTTTTTACTTTATATCGCTTGAAAAGCCGTTCGGCGTTTTCATTTATAATAAGCAAAAATAAATAAGTGCGCTTTCCTGTGCTTTGCTTGAAGCCGATTAGGGTCTTCGTATTATTAAGTGACGTCACTCTCGCTGACTAATGGTTTTAAGGTAACGTATTCTATAATCTAAAATAATGTATTTATTTTATTAAAATATGATTGATTTCGTTAATTAAAACGAAAATCAGTGTGATTTTAGGTACTCTGATAAGATAAAGATTATAATAAAACAAAAAAAAACATATTTTTTACAATACCCTATCGTAACGATTAAAGTTAAAAATGGCGTCGTACTAGGTCGCTAACCTTTAAAATAAAAGTAGTACAACGGCATTTTTAAATATAATCGTTACAATTATATAGGTTTTATTATGGTTCAACCGAGCCTAAGGCTGCGATAAGCAACACGCTAATAGTTTTTTTTTGAAATGAATGCACGTTTCAACGATCTAAATCAATAATTAGTTTTTAAAGTCTACTACTTTTTTATATATACAAATTATAGGGCATTATGATATATTATCCACTGATCGTCACAATTAAATCATTTATGTTGATATTACAGAGATGGGTAGAAGAATTAGCTAGGTCAGCTCAGCGCTGGGCAGACCAGTGTCGACCTCCATCTAGTCCAGAGGAGAAAGACACTTGCCGAGATTTATGTTATTATTTTTCTTTATTTATTCACTTTTATTATTATTATAATATTAGTTTATTCATAATGAAAGAGAACCAAGAAGATAATTTATCGTCCCAACCACGTTAGACACTTTTGACATTTCAACTTTTATATAACGGCCTTTTTAGGTATACATATATCACAACCCTTGGTGCTATATCTAATATTCCATGCCCCATGCTAGAGGGGCTGGTTTTTGTACAAGGTCCAACATGAAAGTGTTTAATAGTAAATCGACATTGCGAGTCTTCCCTTATTGAAATTAAAGTAAAGTAAAGTATCATCACGACCTCCCTTTCGGGGTGGTCAGAAACCACGCTTATAAACAAGCGTATTCACATTTAGCCAACTTTACTACAGGCCAGTCATGACAAGTGGCAAGCTCGTCGATGTCTCCAGCGTACCAAACTCGAGAAATATCATAAATAAATTTAATATTAATTAAAATGTATTTATTTACATTAATAAATATTTTTGTGTCCCGACCAGGAATCGAACCCTGTACCTCCGAGTCTAAATCTACGGAGGCAGTTTGAGTTTTATTGAAATTAAGGCTGTTGAAATTCCAACAAGATCGATGTTAATGCTTATTCTGTGTTTTAGATTCTATAACTGTCGGCCAGTGTGTTGCCTCCATAGAAGGCGAGTCTCCAGGGCTGCAAGCAGAGTCCCTGGCTGATATGTGGTACATGCAAAGTCTATATTATAATAAAAACATCACAAACTATGTCATGTAAGTTAACTATTTTAACCATTTAATATAGGTGGTATATATGATTCTAGGCACGGTGGTGGCTCAGTTGTAAGAACGCGTTCCTTAAATCCTACAAAGGTCGGTTCAAACCCACCCGGCATGTACCAATGAGAAATACACTTTTCTTACGTACATTAGTCATAGATTTACAACACCACCGTTCCCGTGCCTCGGAGAGCACGTTAAGCTGTCGGTCCCGGTTCCACTAATGACAACTTGTGGAATCGTTAATAATTTGTCATAAAAAAATTACATCATATGCTCGCCAAGCCGTCTGGCCAGCGTGGCGAGTGTAGGCCAAATTCTCCAGTTGGAAGGCCCATCTCCAGCAGTGGAGGTCTAGGACGCTGTGTTCTAGGGGTTGTAATGATGTAATGATACGATTCTACGGTGACATGTAAACAGATAAGGAAGTGCCTGTTTTATTATCTAATTTTAAATCAAGATTATTTCGATCATCGTTTCAGAAACTAGGGAGAAGGTCGGAATTGATCGTTCTATTAAAATTATATTTTATTTTAGCTCAAGTTCAAATCAATATTATGGAGATTTTGCACAAATGATTTGGGCGAACACTCACTTGGTTGGATGTGGCAGGAGTAGATTTATGGTGCGTGTACTTAACTAAACAGTATGATGTTAAATACAGGGTGAGAGCTTAGGCATAGTGGTAGAAGAGTACATTATCTAATAACAGTTATTCTCATTGTTTTTCCATTTCTATTTTCCATTAACCAGGGCGATGTGACATGTAATGATGCCGAACTATCGATACTTGGCTTTAAAAATCAGTTAAGATATCGATATGCAATAATATCGATAGAATTAGGGCTAAGCTATTACTATCGATACTATTGTACGATGAGTTAACAATCAGTACTATTTATAATATCGACACTAGTTTTTATAATTTTAACGGGTCTTTACGCAATTTACCTTAGATACATACTTCTCCTGACGTTTCGGCCATGTTGCATGGGCTGTGGTTACGGTCGGGAGAAGTATGTCTTTAAGGTAAATTGCGTAAAGACCCGTTAAAACTATAAAAACAATTATGATTGTCCGCGAATGTTTAAAAAGTTCAAATATCGATAGTTCGGTACTATCGAGTTGGTGGGGCATAATTTAGCTTTGGTTTAAGAAATTATTCAATATATAAAGGTACGTTAACTTTTAGGTAGATATCAGTGGAAGAACCCGTAGAGTAGAGCGGCTGGTGTGTAACTTCGCACCACGAGGTCCGCGTTCTGAAGCTGCTCTCTGGAAGCCAGGAACACCCGCTTCAAGCTGTCCACATCATACTCAGAGCCAACCAAATGGACTATGCTTATACCGTAAGTTAACAAGGTTCTCTTCACAGCTGGATAGACTTTCCCTTAGGCTTAATCTATTGTCTATTTCATAAAATCCCTTAGCATTTTTCAGGTCATAGAGTTCGTCGCATTATTAAAATCAGGCTCTACCTTTCCGCTACTTCTTCAAGTCTAGTTTCTACTTTCATCCACTACCCTTTTTCAGCTCGTTTAAATAACTGATAAAATGATTTAAAATAAATTTTTGACTTACTGATTATGTACTGTAGTATCGGTGAATGTTAATTTTTAATAATAAGAAAGTTATATTCTCTATAAATTAATAGGAAATGAAACAAATATTGTTGAAGATTACAGAAGTTACAAATATAATGAAGAAACAAATAAGATGTCACTTAAAGAATCAATTTTTCTAAATTCACTAAATGTAATTGAAAATAATATATCACTAAATTATGTGGGAAGTTTGGATGAAGAATATCTGAAAAGACTTGCTATTGTCACTATGAACATTGGATACGCTGATGTAATTACAAAAAAGATGGAGGATATTTTAGCATTAAAGTCAACTACAGCAAAAACCAGTTTAAATAATTTTCGTGGTTATAACAGATCAGGAAATGGTAAACATGCAAATGAACCATATGTTAAAGAAGATAAAGAAAGTAAGTTTTAATAACTTAAACAAATGATAAAATATAAATAAAATACGATATTTTGCAGATTTGAATATTATTGATATGCCTGATTTACGAAGTATACATGATTATAAGTATAACAATGATGATAATGAAGGTAAAATCTATGCAATAGGTGTTTCTATGAGTGTTGAAAACAATTCTGATACCAAATTCACATTGCAGATATAAGGACTGTAAAAGAAGAATCGAGTAAATATATCAATGATACAAATGAAACTATAAATTCGAACAAAATCAATAAAATACACATTGAAAAAGATAGACTTACTGATTATTTTCAGGATTGTAAGTTTGTGATAAAGATACTGCATACAAAAGAATTGTTTTGAAGCTAAGACATTATTTACAATATTATTAGTAACAATCTAAATTCACAAAACACTTGACTTTTAATAAATTTGATTATAAATTAGTTCTAATTAAATAACCCTAAATATAAAGATGTAATTGTAAATATAAATTATAATTTGTTTACAGCAGAATCTCCAGAAGACTTTGAAGATGTACTGAATCGGTTGGAACGAGCTTTAACTAATACTGTACCTACTATAGGAAAGGTAGTTACTTACTAAAACTAGTAGACTAAATTAATCGCTCACAAGGATTATAGCAAAGTGGGAAATCCATAAATAGGAAGCAACACATAGCTTAAAAATATGCTATGTTAAACTCATCTTGAATAACTCAGATGAAAACCTTTGGGATAAGCTTTGTGTTTGTGTATGTGTGGCCGATTTTTGGCCGTTCGTTAGGTGAGACGGGTTCTGTAGCGTTGCACCTGGTTTTAGAGTAGGCTGGTTGGTGACATAACCTAGATTTTAAGACCCAATCAGGGTTTTTCAATCATTAAATTAATGAATTTAGAAGGAAAAGCGTCGGAGTGGCAAATTAAGCCCCCCTAACCCGTCCTCCCCGTTCCTCGTATGTCTACCTAGATACGAGATGCAATCAACCAATTTATTATTAGAAACAGATATCACTCCTATATTAACTTTTTCTAAAATAAATTCATTAATTTAATGATTACAATTACATCTGTTTAATTCAGGTGCGTAGAGAATTACGAGATTTACCAGTAACTCAGCCTAATACTCCTGGATATATCAGTTTTAACCTCCCATCATCTTCTGTGACGTCACAAACTGTTATTACGAACCTGACTGCCGATCGAGGACCCGTCATGAAAATGGTAATGAAATATGTGCCCATACTACAGCAGTACGAAGCTTCTCTAAAAAGCAATTCAAAGAAACATTTAAGGGATGCTTTCTTATGGTATTTTGTATTGTGTTTAGCTTTTTGAAATAAATATAACTACATTACTTATGTGAAGTTTTATTACATATTTTCCCAAATAAATATAAAACTACAAATAAAAATAAAGATCAGAATTTGCTAAAAAGCATGTTTTCAGCCTATATGTGTAAACCTTCAATAGTTCTTAAAATATGTAAGTTTAGAATAAATAAAAAAATATTTATACTTGGCATGGCTCTGGTGTGGGATGCGACATGAGTAGACACGTTAGCCCCATCTCACATCCAGGCGACCACGACTAGCGCTGGGAGTGCGGCGGTTTGTGAACCTAACCTCAAGCTGCGCAAATTCGCCAACCTCGGTACAGGTTACGAGTTAGGGTCATTTGAAGTCGAGACGATGTGACCTTAGGGACCTCAGCCAAGCGTCTGGCTAAGGAGTTGCCTAAACGGCTGACTGAGAAATCTGGACACAGGAGGCTGGCATTTTTTTTGCTTTAGTTTCGCTATACATAGGAGAAATGTTGTCATTTTCTTTAAGATTATCTCTAATGGGACATTTGAGGTCATTTTGTATTTATAGATATTTTAATTACTTACTTAATTATTTTTTCATATAAAAAAAACATTGTATTAAAATTTAGTTATCAGTCAGTTACTGAAAATAAATTAAAATCTAAAAATGCATTTGAAATTTCCTTTTTTAAGATAAGATTTTCTGACTGATATTTCTGACTAATTTAATTTTCTGACTGAGATTTTGAAACTGCCTCCGTGGTCTAGCGGTTAAGTCCGTGGATTTAGACTCGGAGGTACCGGGCTCGATTCCTGGTCGGGGTATTTATTAATGTGAATAAATACATTAATTTAATATTTAATTTCTTTGTCACATTTCTCGAGTTTGGTACGCTGGAGACATCGACGAGGAAGAGCTTTTTTTTTAAAAAAAAAGCGTGGTTTCCGACCACCTAAGACTAAGATTTTCTAATGTTTGCACGATAATTATAACAGAATAAATAAACAGCATTACCATTAAGGCCATGAGTGTAATTAATTGACCTATATGTGTATAAAATCACCCTTTTTATTAACCATGTTATAAATGCAAGACGTTTTAATTCTAAGTAAAAAAACATAAAGTTGGCCAGACATTGTTAACTAAGAAATTAGGACGAAGGTAATAATGGCAGTGCAATTACTTGTTAATGCGAGCGGTCATCGTCCGGCGCCGGCGGGCGATGTGGGCGGATACCAAGGCGGGCGGCGAACGTGATCAGTCACTGCCGCACACACGCTACGATGCTATACGGTCTTACGTAGCTCGTAGACACGCGAATAAAATAAAAATACAGCAAATAATATTAATTCGAAAAAATAAAAGTAACACAAAATACATAATAAATTCGTTCATTTCAAACGCAATAAGAATTCCATGTAATTTATCTTTCGTACATAATTATTATATTTAAAAAAAAACTACACAATTTGCTAGTACAAAAGTTGCTACGAGCTACTATTATAAAAAAAAACACAAGTAGTTAAATTTACAAATCGGGTTTTTAGTATAGTACTTTTTAAATGGGGTCGTATTTAAAATGACTAACGAGTCTAGTCAATCTCGTGAGGGTTGCGGGGTTCCCCAAGGGTCGTGGCCAAAGAAATCTGATGTCAAGATAGAGTTTGGGTTTGGAGTGCCCCTTGGAGCCATGGCGTCGCATCCAGCCTTCCATTCAGCCTGGGATCTATCCTAGTAAGTTTAGAATAAAAAAACTAGTATCAGTCTCCAACACATTAGTAAAGTAAAGTATCATCACGACCGTTTCCCTTTCGGGGTGGTCAGAAACCACGCTTATAAATAAGCGGATTCACATTTAGCCAACTTTACTATAAGCCAATCATGACAAGTGGCCAGCTCGTCGATGTCTCCAGCGTACCAAACTCGAGAAATATCACAAATAAATTAAATATTATGTAAATAAATATATTTTTGTTTCCCTACCAGGAATCGAACCCGGTACCTCCGAGTCTAAATCCACGGACTTAACCGCTAGACTACGGAGGCAGTCTCTAACACATTATTTTACAAAAACATCCAAATCGGTTCAGAAAGTGCGAAACAAACATAAGTGACTTTCGAGGCCTAACGGCTAACTATACTCATTACCATCAAGTGGGAGCGAGGTAAAATGTCGTGCTTAGTATAAAAATACAAAGAATAAAAAGCAAATTGCCCTCGAAAAAATTTTTTCAAATTGGTATCATCACGACCGTATCCCTTTCGGGGTGGTCAGAAACCATGATTATTATTTTTTAAAATCGGATTGTCATTTATCCAACTTTACTATAGGCCCGTCATGATAAGTGGCAATCTTTTCGATGTCTCTAGCGTACCAAACTTAAGAAATATCACAAATAAATTATTATTTTCCGACCAGGATTCAAACCCGGTACCCCGAGTCTAAATCCAAGGACTTAACCGCGAGGTATTTGGTAGAAAGGGGTCGACACTAGTAATTAGGTTGGTGTACTTATCAGCAACGCGAGATCACGCAATACGACTTGCCACTTGCTAAATCGAGGTCAAATTATATGGAAAAAATAAAAAGGAAAACTATGTCTCGGCTTGGAAAGCCAAAGAATATAACTCACAAATGGCATTTTACTTGCTTCATCATCACAGCCCCTAGGCCTCCACTGTTGGGGATGGGCCTTCCAGAAATTTCAGGAGTATTTGGCCTACACTCAGCCAGACGGGTTGGCGAGGGTCTGATGTAAATTTTAAAAGACAATCTGTTAACGATAATTGAATTTAAAACGATATTTACAAATCTCCTAATCGCTCACTTTCCCAACACACAACTTAGCTCTTCTTAGTACCTACATCTATTATACTATTTTTAATATGTGTAAATAGTTACCTATTAATATATGTTATTTAAGTAATATTATGTAAATATTATTATGTAGTGTATGTAGTTGTATATTTATAATAATAAACCCCGCAATCCTCTACCACACTCTCAAAGGTTAGCTGTTATAAAATGCCGAAAGGCATTAAGTTCGTCTATGTACATTACTTTTAAGTTTTTTGTCCTATTAAGAGTTTATAAAAAAAAAAAAAAACGATTCAATAAGTTGGTACGAGTGGAAACGGAACCCGCTTAACTTGCTCTCCAAGGCACAGAAACTGTTGTACATCTATGACAAATGAATTTCAAAAAGTTTAGTATCAGTGTATTTATTTAAGTTATAATGTATATGATGTATATTTGTGTATTGTATGTATAGTTTATGTGTGTTGATATAAAGTGTAGTAGGTAGGTGATTAAAATTATTTTTTTTTCATCCTCAATCCCCAAGGTGAGCTGGTAAAGAATGCACTGGCATTATAGCTCGCCTCTGTTCTATTATTTAAAGTGCATTAAAGAATTAAAATAAATAATTATTATGTCCCATTGGTACATGCCGGGGTTCGAACCCAACCTTTTTAGGATTGTTTAAGGTTTCTTAGTTTTAATTACAAACTTTTGTCATTTCAACTAGGTATAAATAGCTAACCTAATAATCTAAGGGTTATTTGTGCCAACGTTATTAGATTTCAATAACCCGCTATTTATCACTAGTTAGTCTCTATTTATTATTATTATTATTAATTAATAGGCGAGCAGCGCATTGCTGATATGCCTATATCAAGCACTGGTGTAGAGTTTATTAAATTGTCAGTTATTACCATAGTCTATTTCAATTGTCACTAGCCACTTGTCCAGTTTGTTTTTAAAAGTGTTTACAGTTGAGGACTTTAATATGTCTTCTGGTATTTTGTTCCACATATTTACAACTCTGTTATTCATGAAGTGATATCCTATATTTGTATTGCTGAATTTTCTCATTAGCTTCATTCATTTAGTTCCTGAATGTTGACTAACCAGAGATAAATAGTGAGATGCCGTTGTCAAATAAAGTTGGCACTTTATATATAATAAAATAGACTTGACACAAGCACCGGCGATGGGTTGCCTAACGAAATATCATTAAATTTCATCATTACAGCCCCTAGAACACAGCGTCCTAGACCTCCACTGTTGGAGATGGGCCTTCCAGAACATATATCTGGAGAATTTGGCCTACACTCGCCACGCTGGCCAGACGGCTTGGCGAGGATTTGATGTCAATTTTTATGACAAATTATTAACGATTCCACAAGTTGGTATTAATGGAACCGGGACCGACGGCTTAACGTGCTCTCCAAGGAACGGGAACGGTGGTGTTGTAAATCTTTGACAAATGTACTTAAGAAAAGTGTATTTCTCATTGGTACATGCCGGGTGGGTTTGAATCGACCTTTGTAGGATTTAAGGAACGCGTTCTTACAACCGAGCCACCACCGCGTCTAACGAAATGTGATCAAGGTTAATTTTACTATTTTGATTTAATAAAAACACATGTAGGTATGCCTACTATTACTCTAGCTGATGGTGTCACTAATAACGATCAATCGTCTACCACACTCCCAAAAGTTAGCTAGAATAAAATGAGGCATTAAGTTCGCCCTTGTACTTAACAGTTAAGTTTTTAAGTGCAATAAAGAATTTATAAATAAATAAATTAAACTTTGGAAAGTAATGACAAACATCAAACATAAGGAAACTGCAGGAATCGAAGAACCCTTTCGTCAAAATGTTTGGGTACTACATTAGCATAATAGTTGTTTCAAAAAAATTGGTAACCACTGTGACCATATGTTAACTTGAAGCTTTTAGTTTAGTTTTAGTTTTATTTAATTTAATCTTTGAATTGTTTGTAAATTTTTTAGGTTAAAATTTTGCTAACTCACCCCAATCAATGTACAAATTTATATGTTCTTGGTGAGTACTTTTTATGGAATCTGGTTCACATATTGTTAATATCTGTTGTTAAATGCTTACTTTAGCCATGATCTCCGTTTGTATTCCAAATATTCAATAAATAAACCCATTTTAGACTTTAGAAATGAGCCATTCACTCTCACTGTTAGATTTAACGTATTATATAGCCTTGAATATAAGTACTCGTATTTTGTTAGGCAACCCATCACCGCCGCTTATGTTAGCGTAATTTATTATGGAAGTGGAATTCATTCGGATAACCGATAGCTGAAGGTCGCTCTTCCACTACAAATAATTGTTGGTGACTAAAAAAACTATTAACCTCTATTGTTTGGAGCTAACGTCCGACTAATAGTCCTTTTAAAGCTCTCCCAAAAGCTACATAAATATACCTATTTTTATTAACGATTAGTTATTGATTTGTGACAGCTCATGTAGTCCTGACTCACCATAATGACCAAAACAACGTAATTACAGTTCTGCATTTTGTATATCATAATGTAGGTATATCTCAACCACACAATTTTTAATTTATTTTTCTTTTTGTGTACATTTTGTTTCTTTTATTATGTTGTAATTAAAAGTAATAATATATTTAAAAGGGTGTCTGGGCGTTGACTGCCAACGGACAGACCTATACATATAGGCTTAGTTCGGCTGCAAATGTCTGTTTTTCTGTGCATGCATAATGAAATATGTTATTGTTTTCATATCTTGTAACTTTTTACTGAATAAAAATATTATTATTATCCCAACGAGGTCAAATATAAAATTGAGCGAGCATCGTACAAAATGACACTTATCGTCCACTAGCAAAACTACAAACTTTTTAAAATGAACGTTTTAAAAAAATATGTCTAATAATAAATGCATGGAGCTAATAGCAATCTAATGGGTAGTGTTTTAAAGATTATAATTGAAGGCAAATATAATAACGCCATCTATGATCAACTAGAGGATTTTTTTGTCTAATGGTCAAGCAATAATTAGAGCCAATGTCCAAACTGTATGAATTGTGTTTTAAGGCCATAATTTTGTGCATTCTATATTAGCGTGATGTATAATCGGGTAGCGGATCTATTTCTTAATGACAACTTCTAGTTTTAATGGGGTGTATGAGGCAAAGCTTTTTGCAGATGTCGCTAGCGGCACTGGTACCTTGTTTACACTTAGTTTTATATTTTTATAACAGAAAAATGCATTTTAACTTAACGTTACCTACCTTAAAAGACGAATTAAGTAAGCGAACACCGTCTTTAAAATAAAAAAAAAGGTTTAATTAATAGAACGGCAATTTTGAGATCACCATATCTTTGCTTTCGCTTGGAAATCTCGATTTGTACACTTAAAAGCTGCTCACTTTTGCATAATATCCAGAAAATAATAAATTTCGTAATAAAAATACAAGTTTTCTATGCAACTGACAGTTATATTAGGTACCATCTATCATGCGCCATCTATCGTGATAAAAAGTTAGTGACACACCCCAATTGAAAACTTAATTTATATTTTATTGTCAAAAGTATTGTCGTTTTAGGGTTAAAAGGTAGGTTATATTTAGAACTGTCTTTTATATTAATATCATTCGAAAAATATGCGGATATACATATATATATAGACATTAAATATATGCATAACAAAAAATCGGTACAGAATAAATTATTCTATGACAGTCATTGTCGGTTATGGTCGTGTTCGAAGTGAACTTTTAAATGGATTATTTTGTTTCTACGGAACTGTAAAACACATTCTTCTTCAGAGAACCTCGTGTCAATTTACTTTTGAACTAAATGTTGATTTAACTAAGTTTTTAATTAAAATAGACGAAACATTTAGAAGTTGTTATTATTTTATTTATTTATTTATTTAAATACTTTATTGCACTTAAAAACCTAGTACATAGGCGAGCTATAACGCCATAAGGCATTCTTCACCAGCTAACCTTGGGGATCATGTTATGGTGATGGGCAGGATAAAGAAAAATATTAAAATAGCTCAAATTAGTAAATAAACATAATTACGCATTTATTAAATATACATATACATACACAATATAAAAAAAAACAACACACATATTTGACCGCACATAAATGACCGCCTCCGTGGTCTAGTGGTAACAAACGTTGCCGTGAAATCGGGAGGTCGTGGGTTCGATTCCCACCGGGGGCAAGTTGTACATTGTATAATTTGTCTCGGTCTGGGTGTTTATATGTATAATATGTATATATTTACAAAAAAAAAGTATAATATGTAGTTTATCAACCATCTAGTTTCCGTAACACAAGCCTTGTAGCTTACCACGGAAACTAGATGGCGCTGTGTGAACTGTCTGGAAATATTTATTATTTATTATTATTTGTAAGGAAATATCCCCAATTTTAAACTAAATTTCCAGACAAGCCACGTCGGTATGAATCTCGTTTAAAAAATAGGTTACTCTTACCAAAATCAAATTTAAAAATACACAGCAGCGGTCCCTTTGCCATATCCGCAAGTATATACAATAAATTGCCAGAATCTATTAAACAAGAAGCTAACCATAATAATCTTGTAAATAATCTAAAAGATATGTTAATAGAACAATGTTACTACACATTAAATGAATTCATGCAACATAAACTTTAACGTATATGCAATAGTTATTATTTTCGATCCTTCTCCTAGTCCTATTGTTTTTTTCTTTTCTTTTAATATAAATGTGTTGTAATATAGTTTAAGGTGTTTGATGGTTTGAAATTGTTATATAATTTTAATTATAATGTTATCATTTGCTACGTCCCTACGGCGTGTCATATACAATCTAATAAATATTTCCAGGCAGGTCACACAGCGCCATCTAGTTTCCGTGGTAAGCTACGAGGCTTGTGTTACGGAAACTAGATGGTTGATAAACTACATATTATACTTTTTTGTTGTAAATATATACATATTATACATATAAACACCCAGACCGAGACAAATTATACAATGTACGAATTTGCCCCCGGTGGGTAATCGAACCCACGACCTCCCGAGTTCACGGCAACGTTTGTTACCACTAGACCACGGAGGCCGTAGTTGTACTATTTTGTGACATGCAATAAAATGTTTGAATTTGAATTAACAAATAGATCCGTTACTCGATCATAGTGGCTCTATAACAGATGCACAACTTAATAACACTAATCATAAGGTTGACATTGGCTTCAAATATTGCTCAGTAGACAAATTTTTTCGTTAAAAAAATCTATATTCTAAAAGTTTAAAGTTTTGCTAGTGGACATTATGTGGCGTAAGTACTCGTAATAAAGTAACAACCCATTTTGTATGAAAATGTGCACAATTCTTACTCTATCTTATGTTTGACCTCATTGCTGCGGATATACGATATACAACCTTTGTCAGGGTCTTTTGTCCATTAATCTAGACTGGTATGAAAATAATTTTATTTAATAAGGAAATGAATCGCAACTCCACCTTGGCCATGGTTTAAAATGTACTTGTGTCAATTTATAATATTATTACTTCAATTACTTAAATGGCCTGTGGGTGGAGAAGACATTCGTCCTTTTATAAAACGATTCGTCTTATTATCACGCAACTAAAATTAGCTTTAAATTAGAGTGACATATACTATTTTGCCACCCACGTTAATCTTCACAACCTTTAGAACACAGAGTCCTAGAAGACAACTGCTAAAGATAACCTCTCCTGAACATATCTTGTAGAGTGCCTCGACTTACCTCACGTTCTTTGTCTTCAAGACTTGTTCATTTCCTCCTTTAGCTGAACAAATTATGCAATAAACACCCTTTTAAAACGAGCAGTAAAACTATATAATGATTGCTTGGTTGACGTGGACATATTTGCTAGAATAAAATTTGATAGAATAGATTTAAATAGGATTTAAATTTATTTTATGGTTTAGCTGTATTTTGAAAATATAGTAAGTATAGTTCTCATTCATAGTTTTGATACTCCAGCAGCCCTATTCTGTTACTTAAGCGCAAACGTTATACATATAATGGAATCCGTTAACTATATATATAGCCGCTGTCAAGGTCGAGCGCTTATAGAGTTGAGAATTGATTCAATTTTGTAATTATGACGCACCTCTGACGTAGTTAACGAAACCTAACAATAATGTTTGCGACTAAGTAAATAGGATTGTAGGTCTAATAATATGTATATTGTTTGTTATATAAATTGTATTGTGACTGTATGTTACCATAATAAAATAAAATAACTAAATAAATACTATTAATAATACTAAAGATAGTGCTAAAAAAAATTATTATCTAGTAACTGCTAAATATGTTGATATTGCACCTTATGGTACTGGCTACTGAATCCAAATCCTGTATATAATAGTACCAAAACAAAAACATTATTATATGAGTGTTATTAATAAAAACAAAGACCTAAAAATAAAATTAAAATGCCAGTTACAAATTGACTATTTTAAAATAAACAGTTTGTATGAAGAAGCCATTTTTTTTGTCATTTCCGACATATACTTAGGAAAAGTTGTTTATTTCTATCATTAGAAATACATACTTATATGTTATATTAGTCTAACGTAAGTCAAAAGTCACCCTGCGGGGTGAGGCGGAATATACAATCCTCCGAAAACGTATCGTCATTCCGCCTAGCTTTTGACATTTCTAATAGACGTAATCGATCTTAGACAATACGTTTTAACACGATAGTGCACTCCGCCTCACCCCGCTGTATATCTATATATTTTTGAGAATTTTAGTCTACTCTTCCTACTAGACGGGTTCACAATTTTTTGTCAATTTCTTAACAAGGAAAAGTATTATTAATAATAAAATCTTGCAGGGTAATCAAAAACTCGGTTTAGAATAGGTGTTATTCACGGTGCATATTGCTGGAGCAAGTTACTGGCTGTGCTACCCACGCGAGTTACCCGCGCGAGCAGTAAGTTACTCGCTTGTGTATTGCTCGCGTCGTGGTGGACTCAGATATGTAGGCTTTGTGAGTTGAATTTCGAAGCTCTAAATAGGCTCTATAACCATAGAATAATGACAATGAACTAACTGACCACTGCTTCGGTGGTCTAGCGGTTAGGTCCGTGGATTTAGAAGCGTGGATATACCGGGTTCGATTTCTGGTCGGGACACAATAATATATTAGTCATATTTCTCGAGTCTGGTACGCTAAAGACATCCACTTGCTTGCCAAGCTTGCCACTTGTCATGATTGGCTTATAGTAAAGTTGGAAATTATTAAAGTAATTCTGCTTCTTTAAAAAAAAACAAAGCGTGTTTTCTGACTACCCTGCAATTCGTGATGATACTTTTTTTTGACTAACTGATATAAAAACGTTCCCAAGAAACTAATCTAAATTGCACCTAATTGGGGGATTCGTACTGCACCTCCAACTGAATGGTAGATTCTTCAATGTTGGTACGTGGACAGCGGCATGAATTTAGACAGGCGTTTTGTATTGAATATGCTTATCTATATACATCAATGGTGCTGATAGGTATCTTTATCCATTACATATACACATACGGTTTTACAGCAATCATTTAAATGACTGTAACAATAAAATTGATGTTATGTTAAAAACTAGATCAGTGGACAATATTCCACGAATGAGTCGTCAATAATATTAATCGAGGTTTCGAGGATAGCGCTGATGAATAAGAAATGCATGAACTATGAATGAGTGAGTAGGCCGTTGCCCCTTTCCTGACCTCTACGTATCATAGTCAGTAAGCTGGTGGTTTAAAATCCGTTTTCTTCCATACTTGCTTAAAAAAACCTAAACCCATTTTATTTAGATATTAAATATACAGCGTATCTGACCTTGCGCCCACCTGATGGTAAGTCGGGCGCGAGGTCCATGAATGTTAGCTACTGGAGCCAGACATTCATGACTGACATCAATCCCTAACACTATGCCGGCTTGACGGCAATTCGAGCCTGATCCCGAAACTTGTGGGTTTATCGGCACGACCGGTGGATACTTCCCCGCCAGACTGGGTTAATTACTACCATCAGTCCGCCAACCACCTATAAAATTCCATCTCCAACAGTGGTCTAGGACTCTGTGTTCTTAGGGCTGTGATGATATGATAAATACATATTTTACACAATAGTTTTTAAGTGATGTACGGGTATCAACTATAGTGGATCCAACAACCAAGATTGATTTCCGCATCTGCTTTCAAGTCGAACATAGCACTAGTAAAACATATACAAAGCAAACTCTGTATGTTGTAAATAGGACTGACATTACCAATTTTTCTGACATCTGTATCTGTCACTCTCTGATATCACGCCTGATATATTCACAAGCACGTGCTACTGTTTATTACTGTGTAAATTGGAATAATTAATAACAATAAACAGTATATCTCCTGGACTATGTAGCTCGTAGTAAGTCTATTCTATACAACAGCGCATTCACCTTTGACATGGATTGAAGCATCGATGGGAAATGCGGAAAACACACCGATTGTCTTCAGGGTGTCTATCTTGTCGGAAAAATGTGCCAGCAATTAGTTATGCAATGAATTATATATTTAGTTCAGGCCTATTTTTAAGTTTAATAATTTAAATATTAATATTACTAAAACGTGGTCTAGCGGTTAAGTCCGTGGTTTAGACTCGGAGGTACCGCGTTCGATTCCTGGTCGGACACAAAAATATTTAATAGAAAAAAATATACATTTAATTTATTTGTGATATTTCTCGAGTTTGGTACGCTGGAGACATCGACGGGCTTTCCACTTGTCATGATTGGCTTTACTACAAAGTTGGCTAAATGTGAATCCGCCTTTATAAGTGTGGTTTCTGACCACCCCGAGAGGGAAAAGGTCGTGATGATACTTTACTTTACTAAAACTTGTGTAATAGGTACCAACCTCCAAAAAATGGTAATTATTGTATACGTAAAATGAATTTTAATTATAAAATTTGAATTAGTCCTTTTATCTTTTCACATGAATGTCTCTTCAAGAGTACTTGTTTATAAAAGGTATATTTTGAAATACCTCGGTATTAGGTGCTTATTCATTTTGAGGGGGTCAATAAAAAGGTTATTCTGATTTGCTGTTGTTGTTGTACACGACCGTAATCCCTTTAGGGGTAATCAAAAACCACGCATCAAACAAGTGGGTTTACCAACTTTTATTGGGCCCATCATGACAAGTAGGTACTCGTAAACTAGCAAATTAATTATTGTCATGATATCTTCTCGACCTGCAGCGGATTGTCAAATTTCATTGGCTGAAATTACTAATGTGACAAGCTTTATAGATTATTTTAATAAACGTTTCTGAAACCGGCCGTATGTATTTACTGACAGTTTTAGCGCAAGTTTAGCCAGAGCGTAGCCATGCAAAATATTTTATACGACTGTTAACTCTAATAGCATTTGACATTGGCAGTTTCCGATATCATTCCTTTATGTAGGAATCAAACTATAGGTATTCATTATCCGTCTAAATACACTTACGTGGCTCACAGAAGAAGCCTGGTTTTAGTCTAGGTCTCAGGTGAATCTAAGACTTTAAAAAGTAAAAAAATTAAAGTAAAGTATCATCACGACCGTTTCCCTTTCGGGGTGGTCAGAAACCACGCTTATAAATAAGCGGATTCACATTTAGCCAACTTTACTATAGGCCAATCATGACAAGTGGCAAGCTCGTCGATGTCTCCAGTGTACCAAACTCGAGATATATCAATAAATATATCAATGAATATCACAAATAAATTAAATATTAATTAAATGTATTAATAAATATCTTTGTGTTCCGACCAGGAATCGAACCCGGTACCTCCGAGTCTAAATCCACGGATTTAACCGCTAGACCACGGAGGCAGTCTAAGACTTTTAAAATGACAAATTCATATTATGCACGTTTTGCTAAAGCACACTGTAAGCTCATGTAGGTAAAAGTTAGTTTACAGAGATAGGTACTTTAATATTCATGTGTATTACAAAAAGTAGATCGGCCAAGAACCTTGTTGAAATGTGGCCGAAATCGGGCACGCACCGCGCCCCCTCTTGTGGTCACTTTTCCGCAAAACGTAACCCTAGCAACGACAACAAAACAAAGCTGTCAAACAACACGAATACAATATTTTACGAAACACGGTTGGAAAGAAAGTAAATGCCACCTTTTCTCTAGCCTGAAAATTATGCCGACGTGACGTGGTGACCTCAATCTTAATGTTTTCATGAATAACAATCATATACAATATTAGTGGGCTTATGTTTCAAGTCCAAGTAAATTTTATTAGAAGATTAAAATTGAAGATGAATTTTAGCTTCGGGGATTTTCTAAATGTTTTTAGTCCTACTGTTCACCCATTTCCTCAACAAGATGCACACTTTGGGTAGGTTTTAGTTGTTATTTATAATCACAAAATCAAGAATTAACCATACCATAATAAAATGGATAAGAATGTCTATCTATATGGAGTTTTAATTTATAACTTGTTTTATATTCCAGTCCTTCTTCTGGCTTTCACCAAATGGCGCGGATGATGGATAGAATGATGGTGGAGAGCTTACAACCTTTTGGTTATGCAAGGATGACGACACGTCGTGGTGGAGCTTCTGGCGAAGCTGCAGGGACCGCGGGAGATAACGGAGCTCCTAGAGACGGTCTTCGTTCTGAAAAAACCGACACTCGAAGGGAAAAAGTTAAAAGCCAAACAACTACAACAGGAACTCATAATGCTAATGGTACCAGACATCCTCCAACACAAGGTAATCAAACAAAACAACAAATTTATGTTTAAGACAGATCAGATTTTATGAAAGTATCTTTCAATTTTAGTGGTAAAACCTACACAGTCAATGACATTTCAAGAGCAAACATCGGATACAGCGAAACAATCCGACCCTACAACTGAGAAATGGGCCGGCACACTCAGACGACGAGATCCAGATATACAACCAACGTTGCCTTCCATAATTTCTCGCAAACCATCCACCAGCAGTGGGAGAAAGGCTAGATCCGTGGAAAGGATACCAAGGTCTTCGCGTACTAGACAGTTAATACCAATAAAGCCATTGAGAAAAGGTGATACAGCATCTGATGGTTTGGACATTACAATCCTTGAAAAAGATGAAAAAGTGTTTGATACGACTGGATATGAGATGCATTTAGTGGATACTTTAGAGAGGGATATTTTGCAAAAGAATCCTGATGTTCGTTGGAAAGATGTCGTAGGGTTAGATGATGCCAAATCTGTTCTACAAGAAGCTATGGTGTTGCCTCTTGTTATGCCAGATTATTTTAAGGTAAGAGGAAGTTGTTTTGACACAATTTGTTTTGATATAATTATAAAGTATATGCGAACTTTCAAAGGAGGCCATTTCATTGTAAGTGGTTTAGCGAGGTAAATTGTTGATTCGCGTGCGTGATTTGTGTATTATTTCTACTGGGACAATAAATTCTTAATACATTCTAAAATTAAAGTTGATTATATGTTTTCTTTATAGGGTATTCGTCGTCCATGGAAAGGCATTCTTTTGACTGGACCACCGGGAACTGGAAAGACACTTCTGGCTAGAGCAGTGGCTACCGAATGTCGAACGACTTTCTTTAACGTATCATCAGCTACTCTTACATCCAAATATCGAGGAGACTCAGAGAAGCTCGTCCGCCTGCTATTCGATATGGTTGGAAAATATATTTTAGTAATCTTGACTTTATAAGCCTAGACAAATAAATAGATCGAAGCTCTAAAAGGATCATATAATTACTGTTCAGTGAATCTACAAGTTTTGTAATAGTAGGTATAAACGAGATATTGTAGGTTTTTGTTGTGCTATTAACCATTTTATGTTTTAGGCAGCTTTTCATTCTCCCAGTACAATATTTCTGGATGAAGTTGACTCATTGTGTGCTGTAAGAGGCGCTGATTCCGAACACGAAGCATCGAGAAGATTTAAGGCTGAATTGCTGATTCAGATGGATGGACTGGCAGCTGCTTTGTATGTATACAATTTTATAAGTGTTACATCTCCTAGATTACTGAATCCTTGATCTTTTCTGATGAAGATGAGCGTTATAAAATATTTTTTTTTTTAGGAAGAATATCAAAACTTCATTATAATATATAATTTTGCTTTTTTATAGGAGTTGGTGTTTAAAAATAAGGTATATCAACTTATTTTGCGGGTACTAAAAAAACTCATTTTTGATTTTTTTGTTTGTTTTTCCCGATCCCATCGACGAGCTTGCCACTTGTCATGATTGGCCTACAGTAAAGTTGGCTAAATGTGAATCCGCTTATTTATAAGCGTGGTTTCTGACCACCCCGAAAGGGAAACGGTCGTGATGATACTTTACTTTACTTTTTTTTTTTCCCGATATTTTCGGAGTATTTTGCCTACTTTTGCCATGTTTTTGTCAATTTCCCAATGATTCCACAAGTTTGTATTAGTGAAATCAGGGCCAATGACTTAACTTGCTCTCCCTCACCGGAACGATGGTGTTATGACAAATGTACACAAGAAAAGACTAATCCAGTTCTCATTGATACATGCCAGGTTACTACCAATATGTAATGATAATTATGTATTATGTAAATGTCTTCCTAATTTAAGTATTTTTGTTCCAATTTTCTTGACCCCCAACTTGACCCAGTGACACTTTATTAAAGTATTTAAGTTTAAATTGATCAACAAGTATGTTTTATTGATTTTAAACAGCAACAGCGACAAAATAATTATGGTGCTTGCCGCTACCAATCATCCTTGGGATATTGACGAGGCTTTTAGAAGACGTTTTGAGAAGAGAATCTATATCGGTCTTCCAGATGGTAGGTATCTTTAAACAATAAAGTATAGATATATTCATATACGGAGTTGTTGGAAATGTTACAAATGGTAATAAACAGTCATAATACAATATTACATACTGACCCCTGTACTATATATCTAGTTTTACACATATAGTTTTTGCTGTACTTTTATTTGCTAAACTAATAGTATACCCAGTGTATGTGGTTACAATAAACGTTTTTTTTGCGGGGGAGGCAGAGAATAACTAAAAAACTAAAAACTGTCACCGTGGTCCAGCGGTTAAGTCCGTGGATTTAGACTCGTAGGCAACGGGTTCGATTCCTGGTCGAGATACAATAATATTTGTTAATTTGAATAAATCATATTTAATTTGTGATATTTCTCAAGTTTGGTACGCTAGAGACATCGACGAGCTTGCCACTTGTCATGATTGGCTTATAGTAAAGTTGGCTAAATGTGAACCCGCGTCTTTATAAGCGTGATTTCTGCTCACCCCAAAAGGGAAACGGTCGTGATGATGATCTGATTCTGACGTCGCTTGACCTTTTGCTTAGTTTACAGCCGCTTTTTCGAAACTCTATAATTATTTCCTTGCAAATTATCTTTAAGTTTTTCTTGACTCAAATCAGGTTTCACAATTACGAATTTTGACAATACTTGAGTTTATTTAGTAAAAAATACACATATATTGTTAAAAATTATAGAATGTTTTTTTTATTGTACAGAAAAATAGTTTTTAAATCTCTACTTAATTATTTCTTATTGCTTTGTGAAACGCAAAAATTTAACTCTCTTACATTTCGAATGACATTTCCCTTCTTAACTACCTATTTCCTAAGATATGTTTGTGAGACGCATTTCTTACAAAACCTAGTTAATTTTTACTTAAGAAATAATTAAGTACCAAAAATACGTTCGAGACACTGGCTGTTAGCAAATGATCGAGATCTGTCTATTTTAGTGGTCACCGCGACTCGATCTAAGCAAGCGCTTACGTAAGCAAGTCCTTGAGCGCACGAATTTGATAGTTCCACGCGCAACGTCTTCGTGGTGTATCTTCTCCTTTTGTTTTATTCTAAACTTATGGTAAATTTTCAGAAACGATAAGGGTACGTCTTCTAAAACAGAGTCTCCGAGAAGTGATGTTAGCAGAGGACGTGAATTTAGAAGACTTAGCAGCACGACTCGATGGATACAGTGGATCAGATATCTGCAATCTGTGCAGGTAACAATTTTAAATTAACTCACCTCACTGACTGACTCCGTGCTCTAGCGGTTAAGTCCGTGGATTTAGACTCGGAGGTACGGGGTTCGATTCCTGGTCGGGAAACAAAAAAATATTTATTTATGAAATGTATTTATTTACATAATATTTAATTTATTTGTGATATTTCTCGAGCTTGGTACGCTGGAGACATTGACGAGCTGGCCACTTGTCATGATTGGCCTATAGTAAAGTTGGCTAAATGTGAATCCGCTTATTTATAAGCGTGGTTTCTGACCACCCCGAAAGGAAAACGGTCGTGATGATGATACTAACTCACCTCAATCATTGATTTTGTTAGGATGAGTAACGATTAAAGTTTAAATGGCGCGGAATGTACATATATACTTAATGGTTTTTTTAAAGTCAGCCAGCTTAAAATTGATACCATTTTTAAATTCAATCGTTAGAATTACAGAGACCTCGTTTTGGTACAACTTAACTTTAGTGTCACGCAAAGATTTTGTAGCGCTACTGGATGTGTCAGACGCCTTACGGGATCGTGACGGGGAGTCATGTATGACAACTTGCGCGTCAGTCTGCATTGGCGTCTGTGTGACGTTTGCACTAGTGTATGACATATATTATAATAAATACTTACAATTATATATGTGGAAATTAGATGCCATTTATTTTTTGACAAAGTAATTAATACATGTTTGACTATTTTTAAAGACGGAGGCTGTCTAATTGACAGAGGTAGTCTGTTCCATTAACGAGCTGCAGAATTGTGAGTGGAGTGAAGGGAGTGGGTGGGTACGAACATATTTATCGCTGAGGTAAAGTCATAGATTTACGTAATTTTTTCTTTCAGAGATGCAGCTATGATGACGATGAGACGAAAAATAGCGGGAAAGAGTCCTGATCAGATTAGGAGGTTGAAGAGGTCTGAGCTCGAGGCTCCAGTATCGTCTGCGGACTTGCAGGTAGCGGCCGACAAGACGCGCCGCACGGTGACACAGGCTGACGTGCAGAGATACTCCAACTGGATGCAGCGCCACGGCTGCTCCTAGCGGCGAGCTCGCGCGTTACGCGCACTCCTCAGAAGACTACGGGCTCAGTGAAGGAGAACTAGTAGACATTTAGGAGAGTAGAGGAGATCGGACATTTGTTAAAGTACCAAGTAATTGATCATTTGATTTGCTTATCGGAAAGCCCATTGAATACGCATTTTTTTTCTATTAAGAGCGTTGTTAAAGATTTTTTAAAATTAGTTTTTTTTCTCATAGATTAGTAAAATAGAGAAAAATGTTATTACTATATCAATTTCATCATCACAGCCTCTGGAACACAAAGCCATAGACCTCCACTTTTGGAGATAGGCTTTCAAAATATCAGCAGAATTTGGCCTACACTCGCCACGCTGCTGAGAAGATAAGATGGCGTCGGTATTATTATTATATGAAAGCGAAATTTATATGAAATTATATAAATCCTCTAAACGTAAAAATGCTTATCGAGTTAAAAAGTTAGGACTAACTGAATATTGTATCTCTACTACTTATTTTATTTCTTTAAAATTATTCGACCGCCTCCGTGGTCTAGTGGTAACAAACGTTGCCGTAAACTCGGAAGGTCGTGGGTTCGATTCCCACCGGGGGCAAGTTGTACATTGTATAATTTGTCTCGGTCTGGGTGTTTATATGTATAATATGTATATATTTACAAAAAAAAAGTATAATATGTAGTTTATCAACCATCTAGTTTCCGTAACACAAGCCTCGTAGCTTACCACGGAAACTAGATGGCGCTGTGTGACCTGTCTGGAAATATTTATTATTTATTTATATAAAATGTTCTTTAGTGATGTTTTAATCACTACAC
The DNA here is from genome assembly GCA_910589645.1 of Tinea semifulvella. Lineage (NCBI taxonomy): Eukaryota > Metazoa > Arthropoda > Insecta > Lepidoptera > Tineidae > Tinea > Tinea semifulvella. The sequence goes on from OU342586.1 coordinate 9,454,204, forward strand.
AGTGCTTTTAGTATAGTAGTAGATTTATCATCAAGACCGTTTCCCTTTCGGGGTGGTCAGAAACCATGCTTATAAATAAGCGGATTCCAATTAAGCCAACTTTACTACAGACCAATCATGACAAGTTGCAAACTCGTCGATGTCTCCAGCGTACCAAACTCGAAAAATATCACAAATAAATTAAATATTAATTAAATGTATTTAATTACATTATTAAAATAAAAATTTTATTATATCTGAAATTTAGGATTTAGTTTTTATTTTTTCAAATTTTATGCAATCAATTTTACATCTGAAATTCTTAAATATGTATTTTTAACTTTTGATATTTTACTTCTTTTATTTTGTATCACTTATCACAGTTTTTAATATTATATGTGGAAGCCTGTTAGTGGCCTAAAATTGTTAATTTGTAAGTACTTAATTTATTAAAGTTGAAACGCTGTTGGATTCTCAATAAATAAATAAATATTTTTGTGTCCCGACCAGTAATCGAACCCGGTACCTCCGAGTCTAAATCCACGGACTTAACCGCTAGACGATGGAGGCAGTCAGAGTTATTTTATTCTATATGATTTTTTTGTTATATTCTTTGGATCACAACATCAACAACATCCATAGATATTTCCTTCTCCTTGCGTCGTATTAGCTTATTACTAAGCGTCGTGACCTTATGAATTGGTGTGCGTCATGATGATACCCGCATTTTGGACGCTAGTGTTGGTGGTGGAGTGGATTTGGTCGGACCACCGCACAGGGGATGGATATATATTTATATGTTAATAGAAAAAAAGCGTATTCAATAGCCTTTCCAAATAACTATTATCCGCCATACAGACCGACGATGTCCGATCGCCTTTGATAACATGCATAAGATAAACAAGATGTTTTTGAAATAGTGTTAAATTTACTCTAGTAAAAAGTATTTTAAAACTGATACTATGAAATGAAAGAAACATTGTAATGTTCTATGTGAAATGTAATCCCTTTCTCTAGTTTTAAATTTAGTTTTGTATTTTTCCCACAAAAATGTAATGTCATTGAAGTAAGACGAAACTTCGAAAGTTTTTGTCCATCGCTCATTTTTCTAGCAGATTTCTGGTGAATAAGTAGCTTAGCCCGTCTCTAAATAACTCTGTAACCCTTATGATATTTTGTCTCACTCTATCCTCATTGAATTTACATGTTTGTCAGAAAAGGTTTTGCCCTAAACAAGGATCAAGATGTGTTTTCTAAATTTAATTCCAAGTCAAAGGAATAACTATAGTCTGATTTTTAAACCTTGGCTGTAATTGGACAGCCAGTGGGTTGTAAGGTTTTAGTGTTTTAATTAAGTGATGAAACAAATAAATTGAATATCAATTGAACCATATGATTTACAGACCGAACTTTATTGCGCGCGCTTGGGTGGGGACCTATTTCGTTGAACGTACGTCCGAACGTCAGAACAGCGTTCAAGGGGAAACAGCGCGGCGGGGAAGGGGAAGAGGGGCGGATAGTGGCGCGCGTATAGCCGCTGCCTCTCTCGCTCTCTCCCGCTCCTTCTTTCTCTTTCTTTCTGCCTCTCGAAGCAGCGCGGCAGGAAATGGGAAGAGGGGCGAATCGGCGCGCGCCGCGCGTATAGCTGATGTTTCTCTCGCTCTCTCCCGCTCCTTCTTACTTTAATTTACGCGTCTGCAACCGCCCTTGTGGCTCACGAATCTAGTCTCCTAGAAGAACTAAAGTAGACAAATCTAGGAGACTAGATTCGTGAGCCACAAGGGCGGTGTTGTAGTAGGAACAGCGCCCAGCACCAAAGGTGCGTTGAATCACCGGTGGGTAATTAGCCGCCGAGATCCTGCCGGGGAAAACGGGAGTTTATCCCATCCCCAACCCAGGCCCATTGAACATCCGGGCCTGGATGACTCCGCTGTCTGTCTGTCTGTAACTATGCGTGCGCACGCAGCTACGCGCTTTCATTTAATCTCCATATTCCTATCAACTACGAAATCAATAACCTGCAAGTTTAGTTCTCACTTTTGCGGTACGTCCCGCGACACATCCGTTTTTTTTACGAGATCTAATATTACTAAAAAATACGAGTGTTACAAATGTTATTTTATTCTTGTATTGTTTTTTTTTAAATACGTAGTAAGAAAAGCATTTTCGTCAAGTAAATCTTAAATTATTTTTTAAAGAAAAAATAATATACCAATTTACATTTTGCAATCGATTCATTTTTTGAGAATATTTGAAAAAAAAAATATTAAAGGTATAAAAAACAATTAAATTATTTCAATTGAATGAGTTGTGTCACAACAAGGATTATAGTAACTAATTAGGAAAAGAGTGGAATCTCACGCAATAAACTCTCGCTTACTCGAACACTATAAGCGTAGCCAAGTGGATGGTAGGATACTTAAAGTGCCATACATAGCTACGAGTATAATATATATCCGAAATAAAAAAAAATAAGCTCGCATAACTACGCGAGAAAATTTAAAAATATTGTGCATTTTGTTACTTCTTAACCATACGATACATAGGCATGTACTAAAAGTTACACAATACATTTAAATTACATTTTTTTAAGGTTGTATAGTTAGTTTGTTAACAACAATGGCCTACATGTTCAATGAATTAAACTAATCAAGGAATATAATGAACGAATTAATTGAATGAATGAATGAACATTAAATTTACCAAAATTTGTCAATTGCTTTTAAGTTTCCACCTCAACACTTTATTAAAACCTGGCAACACATTTTTTATTCGATCTGTCTAATTATTGTTCCAATTGAAAATCGGACTACAGACCTCTGTTACTTAGTAGCAAACTTTATTAGTGGATTTCGTAATTTACGTCAGGGATTGCGTCATAATTACAAAATATTATTCAATTCTCAACTCTATAAGCGCTCGACCTTGACAGCGGCCGTGCGAATATCAACCATAATAGCGTAATATATGTACATATATAGTTAACAGATTCCATTATATAACGTTTGCGACCAAGTAACTAAATAGGCATTTAGTAAAACATTGAATAGCTTTATATTGTTAAGGTATTTTAACTATATCATTACCTATTAGCTTTTTTAGAATTTTATATTAATGTTTTAAGTAGGTATTTAACGATTATATACTCTATAAAATAATGCTTCAAGTTTCATTTGAAATAAAACAATACAATATATTTAAAAATATTTATTAGGGAATGGTTTAAAACAAATTGTCAGTTGAGTTCTTATTTTATGATTAAATTGTAATATTATTGAAAATTAATTAAACAAGTATTTTATAATGTTAATTGTGTTTTTTATTTATCAATAAATTAATAAATACGAAATTATTATTGTCTTGGGAACCACTAGGCAAATGTAATTGTATTTTAATACTAGCACATATTATGCTATGTTCGAATTGAAAGCATATAAAGAAAGCTTACTTTTTTTTTACCGAATTTTGTATAAAAACTATTATATATATTTGACACATTGCGTACCGTCCCTGAGCGTTCTGTTTCTCCAAGTTACTGATATAACGCATTAATGCGTTTCTATTATGACAAATATAAACTGCCATGTTACAACAAACACCAAGTCGAACGACTTTCAAAGCAAAATAAAGAAATTAAAAGCGCTTAAAGCGACAAGTCGAACATAGGGTTAAAAGGGTTTAATGCTTTTGCTTACCTCTTGCTCGCACAGTCCAATATTTCCAAAGATTTTGGAAAAAAGTGTACTTTTAAGAAATGTAGTCAAAATTTACTAATGTAGTACTTTGTAATCATCTGCCTCCGCGGTCTAGCGGTTAAGTCCGTGGATTTAGACTTGGAGGTATCGGGTTCGATTCCTGGTCGGGACACAAAAATATTTATTAATGTAAATAAAAATACATTTGATTAATATTTAATTTATTTGTGATGTTCCTCGAGTTTGGTACGCTGGAGACATCGACGAGCTTTCCACTTGTCATGATTGGCTAAATGTGAATCCGCTTATCATAAGCTTTTAAGCTAAACTTTTTTTTGTTTTTTTTTTTTTTAATGTTCAAATGTATCCATAAAAATATTCCAGGCGCTAATATATCTCAAAAAAGTCCGTAATCTTATTTATTAGTAAGTTGATAGATTACATTTCTCAAAAGTGCATTTAGACTTGAATAATCATAGAAAATATAGGATTGTGCAAGTGAGAACGCTGCAAACGCGATAAACCCTCTTTAAAGAGTATGTAGCAGGTATTTGAGCAAAAATTACAAAATCTGTAGTAGGTAGGCTAACATCCGTATTCTAAGGCCGCGTTCGTTTTAAGAAATGTTAGCATGAAAATACCACTTTTTTTTAGCACAAGTCGTTCGTTTAATGAAAATTCTAACATTTGGTGCTAATTTCGTATGTCAGTGTTTAAGGAGGGTTATTGATGTTACTTTTTGACAGATGTCATTTAACATAAGAAATGATAGAAAGGTGAGACAGGAAAGGCTGACAATTGTGCCAACGTATTAGCCTCGCTATACAGAGGGGAAATGTTACTAGTCTCCTTGGGACTATCTCGGATGGGACGTCTCTAGAGGACATTTTTTATTTATAGTTTAGTTTATTTTTAATTTTATTATTTAGGTAGCTTTTAATTTATATTTAATGTACTATAATTAACTTCGAATAAATGTTGTCATAAACGACTAACATACATAAGAAATGGTTTGTTTACATTGTTGTATACTTTATAGTTTAGGTATATTATTTTGTCGACTTTCGGGTTGCACATAGGCATGTAGTCTACCTTAATTCTGACTTGCCTGGTGGGTTACTGCTGTACCAGGTATTGTTTTCTCATAGCTACTGATAACTAAATTTAAAAGGTTATTAATTGATCGTTGTGGTGCAGTTCTGTATATGTTTTATTTTGTAAATCTGATATAGCTGAGTTTTCCTTGCAGATTCCTTTCTCAGTCAGATTAAACATTAACAGGTCACTGGAATTTGCTAAGCTGCTGGTCTTCTGCTAACAGCTTACTTATTGGACCACTTTGCTGCTTAGTCTTCTACTAGCAGGAGTAGAATCATTCAAAATAATTAAATTAATGACGTTTCATAAATGCCTGTAATAGGTTTACGTGAATAAAGATATTTTGACTTTGACTTTGACTTTTAAAATGTATTTTAAACGATTTTATGTAATAAATTCAAAGACCATAATACATTGTCAATTGATTTGTTATTATTTGTTACTTGTCATACTTGTCAAAAAGTAGCCTGATCGCTCGTTTTTTTAACAAATGTTAGCATTGTTAAAATAAGTGGTATTTCTTAACAAACACGACATTTCACGCTGGTTTATGAAGTTGCTACGAAATGTTGGAAATGCTATAAAACGAACGCGGCCTAAGACGTTTCCTCCACTCAACATTTCCTTCCAGCTGTCAACGAAAATGAAGTTTCTGTAATAGTTACGATTGAAGTTAAAATTAGAGCCAGCCGTAAGCTGGTACATTGAACGACATTATTAATTTAAATCGTCTCAATTAAAGAGACCTAATTTTTTGAGGAAATTTCTTAGAATGCGGTTGTAAGAATGCAAGTTCAAGGTCCTTAATAAATATATAACAAAATATTAGTAAAAAGATGGTAACAAGCTCTTATATTAATTTTACATTAAATATTCATAATACCTATAGTATATAATATGTATAAACAAGGCACCTAGATTTAATATACATAAGAATAGCATAGAATAACTTTATTTTGCACATTATATACGAATTAACTCCGTGGTCTAGAGGTGAAGGGCCGGTAACTGAATCCTTCCTTAATTAGCGAATGCTTACTTAAATGGCCGCGTTGCCAAACAAATTTAATAAATACTTGTGACTAAGGAAGGATTCAGTTACCGGCCCTAAGGCCCTAGGTTTAATCGCAAAGGTGCTTTTTAATTTGTGACATTTCTCGAGTCTGATACGCTAGAGACATCCACGAGCCACTTGCCACTTGTCATGGGCTTGTAGTAAGTTGGCTAAATATGAACTTGAACCCTACAAAAGCGTGTGTAATTGATCTAAATCTTTACAATATGAAAACTCTTATTTACAAAGATTAAAAGATCTTTTGAAACAACGACCTTATGATAAAATGAGTAAGCCCAATGACAGAATAATGACAACACAAAGTTAGCGTACATTGAAACCTCCAGACATACTTTTAAATTAATAATTATTATAATTGTTGATTTTTTCCAAAAAAACGATAAAAATAGTTTGTTTTAATTTTGTTTTTTATCTTATAAAAATAACTGTTTAGTTTGTTGTTTTTGATAGATTTGTTTAAACTGAATTAGATGTCATGTTTTAACCACTAGCGAGTTTCCTACTCCCAATATTATTTATAGTTAATTATTTACAGCGTCGTTTCTGGCCACCTCGCAAGGGACACGGTCGGGATGATACTTTACTTTTATTATATTCTAACCAAGAAGTGCTTCATAAGCCTACAGTGCTCATAAGTTTATGTCTACTTTTAGATAATATCTCGCTATACCACCTTTTCAGACAGACACTGGGGTCGTCCAGACCCGGATGGCTAATGGGTCTGGGTTGGGGATAGGGACAGTCCCCCGTTTTCCCCGGCAGGATCTCAGCGGGCAAGTTACTGGTATAACAGCGCCCGTGTGTGGCTCACGAACCCAGGAATCTAGGTTCTAGGAGCATTTCTCTAGGAAGTGGTTTGGGTGGCCGTGCGCAAGATGGAGCGATTTTCTGAAGATGCTTGAAGTGTCCGTTGTCGGCCCGATAGGACATACGTCTAGTCAGGTCGACGACATACTCTTTATTAGAAGGCACCTCCAGATCTCGAGCTACGAACCATGGCGCTCAAAAGAGAACACTCCGAGCTATATGTTCTGCTGACTTTGGATCTTGTGTCTTGGTGTTATCCAGAAGGTGGTGACAGACTGGCGCAGCGCGACCATTTTCTAAGAACTCAGCACAGCGCCATCTATCCTATATTGTCGTTACTACAAATGGGACCTCTTTAGACATGGAACCATAACTCTTCAAAAGATGGTACCGCAAATGATAATATATCTAGTATGGGTTTTTAAAGTTTATGATGTGATAATGAGGAAGGGCAGTGATATACTCGTATTTACTGATGACCATCAGTATATTTACATTATAATTAACTTTATCATCTACGTTTTCTTACGTGGTGAGCACATACACTAAACTAGTATGCATGTGTACCGGTGTAATAGCCGATAACTGAAATTTGTATGTAAACGCAGCCAATTAAGTGAACCAATGCCACAGCGCGGTGGTGGCTCGGTTGTAAGAACGCATTCCTTAAGGATTTTAAAATTTTCGGTTCAAACCTCCGGCATGTACCAATGAGAAATACACTTTTCTTACGTACATTTGTCATAGATTTCAAACACCACCGTTCTGATGCCTCTTAGAGTACGTTAAGCCACCGGTCCCGGTTCCACTAATACCAACTTGTGGAATCGTTAATAAATCGTCATTAAAAATTGACATTAGATCCTCGCCAACCCGTCTGGCCAGCGTGCCGAGTGTAGGCCAAATTCTCCAGATATAAATTCCTGAAGGCCCATCTCTAACAGTGGAGGTCTAGGACGCTGGGTTCTGGGGGCTGTAATGATAAAAAATGCCACAAAGGGAGGATTCAGTTACCGGTTTAAAGTTGTAAAAGACAATTATACAATTATTTTCCTAATGAGATTAATTTTATTCCATGCAATATAAATGATAAATTATATATGAGAAAACGAATTAAAATCGTAAATTAAAAAAAATGTATTTGTCGCGATTATCGACATACATTACTACTATCATTATGATTCAATATTAGTACTGATTGTAGCGATACCTACGCGTCCTAATGGAGGATATATGAGCTAAAAGTAACTTTCAGGTATGCACGGTATATATTTGTTGTCGGTGAAATAGGGAGAATTGTTCCTGTCATTCGGCCGGCGTGTTCCCGTTGGCGTCACACTCCACAGCGTCATCGTTGTGCTCCAAAATGGCTGAGAACGAAAATGGCGCAAACACATAGCCCTGACCTTCGTAGAACTTGCTCATAAATTCCACCCTGAAATAGCAAAAAATAAAGGTTTAGTTTGTTTAATATTTTATTTTATTTTAAAACTTAACTGCTGCACAAGATTATAAAGGACATTTAGACAGTATATGTAGATGATATCGCCACATATATTGACCGCCTCCGTGGTCTAGTGGTAAAAAACGTTGCCGTGAACTCGGGAGGTCGTGGGTTCGATTCCCACCGGGGGCAAGTTGTACATTGTATAATTTGTCTCGGTCTGGGTGTTTATATGTATAATATGTATATATTTACAACAAAAAAAGTATAATATGTAGTTTATCAACCATCTAGTTTCCGTAATACAAGCCTCGTAGCTTACCACGGGAAACTAAATGGCGCTGTGTGACCTGTCTGGAAATATTTATTTATTATTATATTTATAATGCAATATATGAATGAACAATATTATAAAGCTATTTTAACATGATAAGGGAAACGGAAATAGAAAATAAATATACATTTAGGACAGTTTAGATAGAAAGGAAGTGTTTGTTTTGAAGATTTATAAAGATAAAGAATAGTACAGAGTAGTCCTTATACATATTACCTTAAAATTTAGGAATCTATCGCTATGGAGATATTGTAACCGATAGCATAAGAAGCCTCTTTTTATGGTGCAAAATCTTTGTTTCTTTATCCTATGTTAGCCAAAACCCCGAGACACAATGTTCCCTCTTCCCTACACACAATGATTAAAGAACCAAAGTTTTAATATTTAACATTTAAGCTGAATGGCCAATACTAACAAACGATGGTGTCAACGAGTTTTACGCACGGGACGATCCTCGCGACATGAAAGTTGCTGGTGAACGTTGGACAAGGTTAGTAAAATATCGTATGCAATGAGCTTTCAGCCTATATCAGTGGAGAGATACAGGCTGATGATTATAACCAGTAATAATAATAATAATAATAATAAATTCTTTATTGTACAGAACCAAAAATAGTGTGGGTACAAAGGCGAGCTTAATGCTATAAATGCATTTTCTACCAACTAACCTTTGTGAATGGGGAGCCATTATAAGCGGGTGCAGAAATAATATTGTGATCAACAATTATGAAATATAAATACATACTAATTAAATATACATATCCTACATATTAAATAAATATATACATAAATAATAAATACATATCTAAGTACATTGTAGAAAGTTATGGTAAGTTTTTCTGTTTATGGTGTAAAAAATTGTATAACTTGTCTTTAAATATTTTGAGAGATGGAGCTTGTCTGATTACCAAAGGTAGTCTGTTCCACTGGCGAGCTGCAGATACCGAAAAGGAGTCTGAATATCTGCTGGAAGAGTGGGGAGGGATTTTAAGTAAATTGTTATGGGAAGAACGAAGTGAAAGACCGTGCGAGTCACAAAGAAATTGAAAACGAGCTTTTAGGTAAGGGGGTGCCTTGGGATTATAGAGAATGCCGTAAAGAAAGGAGAGTGTATGTGCAGACCTGCGATTTCGGATATTGAGCCACTTTAACTCTTTGCGAAATTTGCGAAACAACAGCCTTGTAGTAAATTCAACGTACCAATGTAACCGTAGTGTGTGTAGAAAGGCGGAGAGTCCCTCCATGACGACCAGGATGGCGAGCGTGAAGAATGCCCAGATTCCAAACACCACATAGAGGGCAACGGCACCCGCAGCCGTCTTACTACCCAAACCTTGCTTCATCACCTGTTTCCACAATACTGCTGATAATTCTGTTAAACAAATAAAAAAATAAGAAAACAAATTAATTTATAAAGCTATATTGTGGAAAGCTGAGAATTCGCAGACTGCTTCCGTGTCCTATGGGGTAAGATTAAAGATTTCTTCAATTAATTTAGGAATAACTCTATACAGACTAGAAAATTCCTATGGATACACTTGAACATCATTATAGGATCCCAGATGATCTAGCTTATTAAACTTAACGTTCAGTGGAATCAAATATTCCAAAAGACGACAACATAAAGTCGAACTCATATTATGATCTCACAGAAGAAATGATCGGAAATAATCAAAAAATGAATTCCAGCAAAATCTTTGCACTACTTTCTAAAAGAATTGGGCCTTAAACGGCATTAGCGGTATCATACAGTATTTAGTTAGGGAGGAAGAGGAGCAGAATGGTGGATGGTGAGCATCAAATACTATAGTAACTAATTGGGAAAAGAGTGGCTACCCACGCAAACAACTCCCGTTCACCCTATCACTAATAAGATACCTAAAGTTCCATACATAAATATTATAGGTATAGCTTCTATATATAGGAATAGTATTAGAACCGAAATTCGATTTTAAAGCCCTAGAAGTAGGTACTAAAAGTTACACAATACATTTAATTTTTTTTTTGCTAAGGTAGTATTGTTCGTTCGTCGACAACAATGGTAAATATTGAATGAATTGAACCAAATGATTGAATTAATGAATGAATGACAACTCTATTATCTTCAAACCACAGACATTAAATTTAGTACCCTCTACCGTCTACTAAGCGGCGTCACTTTATATGAGAACCGAAATTTGTCAATTGCTTGTTTGATGTTTCCACACCCCAGCATCTTGTTACACAAAAAGAGGACGCTTTCTTTTTAAATCAGCCTATAGTCAGCTGCGTTCTTCTCCTCTCTCTTCCGCACGTTGTTTTTGCATATGAAAGTGATATTAAATGCTAAAGAAGATTTGAGCCGGTCTCGGGTTTTAATGGGTCCCGACTGTTAAGGCACTATGTAATAAATTATATACCTATATATATGGCTTCTGGTTGTCGCCTTACTGAAATTTGATTAATGTTATATATACGAAACCGTGTCACGTCTTTCTGGGAGCGGCTATAACGCTCTTTAACAAATCGCATTCTGAGAGCGGTTTGCGACGGGATCCCCAGTAAAATACACTCACATTGGCTGTCTGTTCAGCAGAGCCCAAACCGTAAATGAACTTGAGTCGATGTTTGGCAAATATTTTATTTTTGTTTTTTTTTATATTTTATAATTGTAATATAGTTTCATTGTAAATTTTATTTGATATGGGTGCATGAATACCTGTAATATTTTTTTTATTTTATTATTTTATTTATTTATTCAGTGACACTTGCGTGATTAAAACGAATCGATTGACGTGAGAATCATTACAATCGGACCACACGTTTGATCTACAGTGTGCAACAAAGGAACAAACATGCATACATACATGGGCTCATAAACATACGAGTATAACCCTTTATTGCGCCGCGCAGTCGGGTAAAAAAAATCGTTTTTGTCATATTCTTTCGTATTAAATGTTGGACTAATCTATCGATATATCGATTGACTAATATAAATTCAAACTTTAATGGCCTATAACGTAAAATTAATTATGTGGATTGGATTGTCTATTCGTTAATATAGCTTCATATTCTTTAAGTACCTACACAAAGGAAATATTAATAGTGAACTCACGAGCATGGGCGAGCGATAAAGCCCAGAGACGTAGATACGAGGCAGTGTGTGAGACTGTACCCAACACGTACTCGATGGTGTGAATGGCCTGAGTGATGAGGACTTCGCCCAAACTGTCCGCCTTTTTCACCTCGGTGGGTCCGGCTAAACCTGCCTCTTCTCCTGCTTCACGCTAGAATAAACAAACTAAATATACAAGGTATCGAATTTAATAAGCTTATGTCAGAGAAAATTCTTCTTTTACGACCTAGGTAGCGGATTATGTCCTTGATTTTTAAGAGTGCGGAACGTCAAAAATAAAATCTCGGTTATTATTAATTAGGTACTTACATTTCGTTTCCGGACCATCATGACGTTGTAGAGTGGCTTCCCGAGCAGCATGACGGGTATGCAGCAGAAGGCGATGAAGAGGAAGGTTTCTTGGAGGGCTTCCTGTCCGCTGAACATGAACGGCTGGCACGGAGGCTTGGCATCCGAGTTCTTGAACAACATCATGTTGATGAAGATTATCAACACCGACGGAGCACATGATGTTCCGTAGGCCGGATCTAGAAAGAAACATAATAATTAGCTTAAAATAACTGAAAGAAATGAACTGTCTTTCTGAGCCAAGTTGGCTATAATAATGCGCAATGTTCAATCCAAATAATGTTGTAATCCAAAAAGGTTCGCGGTTCAAAACCCGGCATGTACCAATGAGTAATACATATTGTCATACATTACCAATACCACCGTTCCCAAGCCACGAAGAGCACGTTTAGCCGTCCGTCGGTTCCGGTTCCACTAATGCCTACTTGTGAAATCGGTTATAAATTGGCATTCAAAATTCACGTCAGACCCTCGCAACCGGTCCGGATAGAGCGGCGAGTATCGGCTAAATTCTCCAGATATATGTTCTGGAATACCAATTCTATATGCTGTAGTTGTAGTTTATAGCTATTTAGAGATGTAAGCCAAATAAACTGGCACAACAGGTGAAAATATTAACTGTGTGAAGTTAGATGCCAAATCTCAGCAGCCAATTATAACTGGTCGAGTTAAGAAGTATATTTTTTGTAAATAAATCCGATAATATTTCATGTACAAGTAAATAGTACTAGTACTATTAGTATATAGGCTTGGTTGTAAGAACGCGTTCCTTAAATCCTACAAAGGTCGGCTCAATCAAACCCACCCGGCATGTACCAATGAGAAATACACTTTTCTTACGTACATTTGTCATAGATTTACAACCACCGTTCCCGTGCCTCAGAGAGCACGTTAAGCCATCGCTCGTCGGTCCCGGTTCCACTAATACCAACTTGTGGAATCGTTAATAAAATTTTTGGCCAGCGTGGCGAGTGTATGCCGAATTCTCCAGAAATTTTCAACAGTGTTCTAGGGACTGAAATGATTGCAATTAAAAAATAACTCGTGGGGTTATCTAAAACTCTTATTAAGTAAAATTTGGTAACCTTTAAAGTGTAGTACCACATATTTCAGCTACGTGAGCTTTCTTCAAGATTTTTTGGTAGTAATCGTAAAGATCGCATTGTTAATATTAAATTCTATATTTACCCGTAGTATGTGTTAACGGTAGCCATATTGCTGTGATGTTTGATAACAATGAAGCGTATGAAATTAATTTTACGATTGAGAAAAAACAGATAAGCTTTTGTAAACACAACTGAGAACGAAGTAAATTTAATAACCTACTTAGTAAATCAGTCTATAAGATAATGTAACATAAAATACATCATACATAACCATTTTAATACCAATATATCCGACATAAGGTAAATAAAAGTAGATACAAACTATTTTGTATCGGTTCCTTTATCCCGTCCGTCAAAAGTATGAAAAAGGAAAAGAGACAACGGCATGAAGAGAACACACCAAGTATTTTCTAATTGATATACTTCAAATAAAATATTATTATAAAACCTAACGGGATCTTGCCACCATTTCCACCAGGTTTTATCTACTCTAGAAGCCTCTGGTCCACGATGATGGCAACAGACCTGATGGTATGACGCTTAACCCCTGGGAGCGGGGATGGTGAAACAGTAACAGCAACAAAACATACATTGTTTTTTACTTACAACTAAGACAGAAAACTGATGCTGCACCAATTACAGGCAACCACCACATGCTATTACAGTATCCATTAATTGGGCAATTGAGTAGCCAAAATAAAAACAATACAATTACAACAATAACTAAGCAAATCTAAGCAAAAATTACAACATGATGCAACCACAATCAAACAACACAATTCTAAGGATCAAATTTCGTTAAACAGCAGTTCAGTTTACAGTCCCAGCCAGGATCCGCTGCAGTGACAATACATTGCGCTTAAATACATGCAAAGAATTAACAAATATGTCTAGACTGTAATTCTTATTTTTTCGTAAAAAAAAATTGTTGTATTCACGACATATACGGTTTAGTTTAGTCTTTGTAACACCTCAGGGGAACTGCGCAAATCTGGCAAGCAAATACGTATAACATAATAAATATAATAATATACGACTATAATCAGACTACGTGTTTGTGCCGTTTACTGTAGAGACTCTACGTGAAGTTCAAGAGCTAAAACATGTTTTTTTAATATAAATCACCCCATGACTTTTTTTTTTTGTTTTTTGCTCCGGTGACACGAGAGTTGGTTTGTGGCCAGCGTTTTTGCCATTGGACACAATTTATATTTAAATTAGGTTTTGTACCCTTCCTAATGTTTTTTTTTGTAGTTATGATTTAGTTTTTGTATTTTGTAAATATATTTCATATTATTTTTATTAAGTGCAAGCATTCACATCATGTTACATATTTCTAGAGAGTGCTTGGTGTAAATTTTTATTTATATATATATATCTATTTATTTATATTGTATGTTTATGTATGTATGTATTATATAGTATGTATGTGTGTTGTTTTTTTTTTTTATATTGTGTATGTATATGTATATTTAATGAATGCGTAATTATGTTTTTTTTACTAATTTAAGCTATTTTAATATTTTTCTTTATCCTGCCCATCACCTTACATGATCCCCAAGGTTAGCTGGTGAAGAATGCCTTATGGCGTTATAGCTCGCCTATGTACTAGGTTTTTAAGTGCAATAAAGTATTTAAATAAATAAATAAATAAAAAGAAGCGCATTATTTTAGATTAAATATAGAATCAATATTACCTTCAGAAATAGCGCTGTACATAATCCATTTCATGAACATCAAGAGGCAGAGATACCAAAACAACAGAATCAAAAACATTATCTGTGGTACATATTGAAGAACTATCGACTCCGGCTTTCGAAAATGTCTGCAAAAAATAAAATATTATTGACAACAATTTATTTAAATAATTTGGTAAATAAAAAACCGGTATCTTTAGATATGTCTAAGAGCAATCTTCAAAGATTTGTATCCGAATGAAAACTATTTTTTATGAAAATAACATGCTAATGGTAAAGTATAATAGCAACCCATGCTTAACAAAATATAATAAGACTAAAATTTTTAATTTTGCAAAAATAAAAAATAATCAGCTGATAGCTTATAACGAACGGAAAGTAATGTAAACTTAAAGAAACAACAGTAAACGAACCGAATTAAAAAACAATGTTCTGATTCTCGGCTAGGATGATATAAAAAAAAAAAAAAAACTTATAACAAAATCGGCAAAATTGAATGCCTAACAAAGGCAACCCATCACGTACCGTTGCATTTGTTAGCGATTTTTTTTCATATAAAATGAATTTAATTCGAATACTTAATTGTTCTTAAAACAATATGTACTAAAAATGATATTGTTTTATATTAATATTGTAGAAATTGACGTGTAGAAGTGCAGAATACATCTCTTTTTGTCCTATGCCTACTTGCAAAATAAACAAATAAAAAAACAGAAATAAGCGTCGCGTCTTAGCGATAGAGAATACCAGTCTGTAACACTATGCCGGCATCAAATGTAGGATATTTTCAAATAGATACAGTTTTTTAACGGTTATAAAAGGTTAATATTCTAGCAACATTGTAAAAGTAAAAAATAATATAAAGAAGGAAAAAAGTAAATTGAGTTAAAACCACAAAAGACCAAGCAATTTAAAAAATACATAATTCTGACCTAAACTATTAAATTTTAGGAGAAAACAATAAAGAAATACTTAATTTAGGTTCTAGACCCTTTTATTAATACCTATTCACTTATTAATTACTAATATCGGTCTATCCTATAAGTTTATTGCAAAGTATTTAAATTAAATTTTACTATGTGATCTAAATTCTATGAATTTTAGTAATTACTTGAAGTTTACCACACTCATTGTTACACCGAACGCCATGTGAATCACTCCAAATATGATGGAGAGCTTCATTTTGAATGAGTTCAGGAATATTATGTTGTTCTCGGAAAACTGAAACAAGTAAACATTATTGAATAAGAAGATAATTACAGTTCTCAGTCACAAAGGTTAGTTGGTAGAAAATGCATTTACGGCATTAAGCTCGCCTATGTACCTGCACTTGTTTTGGTTTTGTACAATAAATAATTTTGTTATTATTATTATTAGGAGACAAATTTCTAAGCATTGCATGTATTCACCGTGCGGGTGCCGGGTCCATCGTGCGGGTGCCAGGTCCTTCGAGTGTGGGTATCGACAGTAGGTCGGTTTTTACAAAGGAGGCCTTCTTTTTTATTTTATTGCGCACCAAGACGCTCACCATTCACCATTCTACTCCTCTCCCTACCCAACTAAATGATTCCCTTAATTGGAAGCTCTTTCTATAAATGTAATGACGGCAGGCCTGTTTATTCAAAGGTAAGGCCTTTTGCCCGTCATACGTATTTGCGCCAGCAAGTATTTTGCCCGTAAGCCCAGTCTATCGTTTTATACGTGCGGGTTTGATTCCTATAGCCCTATTCTGTTACTTAAGCGCAAACGTTATATAATGGAATCTGTTAACTTTATATTATATATTATATTATATTTATATTAAAGTTGATATTTCCACGGCAGCTGTCAAGGTCGAGCGCTTATAAAAAAAAAAAAAAAACTTGCGACTAAGTAACTAGTGTTGTCCAAAAATGCAAGACCAAGACCAAGAACAAGTCTACGGATATGGTTGCAAGACCAAGACCAATACTACTCTAGTCTTGGTCTTGCGCAAGAGTCTAGACTCTTGCACAGACTTTTTTTCCAAATTTTGCTAAAGTGTAAAATTAAAAGACGCGCAATGGAAGATAAACACAACACATTGACAGATGTAATACATGCATGCACTGTTTGTTTTAATAAAGCTGTCGTGATAAAGAGATTCGGCTCTTTCTAGCTCGCATGGCCTTATTGACAAGAAAGAGATAGCAATAATGGTGGTTTACTTTTCTTATGATAAACAATCTGTTGACATTTTTATTTGTTAGTGGTGGAATTCAATGGTTTTGCACTAGTATATGTACTGTTTAGTGCTCATATTTTACCGCGCGACCTGTACCTAATTTTACAATTGTAACCCAAATAATCGAACGATCACAAACTCACCTGCCACACTGGGTCCATCCCAAAAGGATATGGATATTGCACGTATTCCTTGGCAGGATCCATTTGCAAATACTTATTGGTTCTCATCGTATCCAAAGAATAATTTCCGATCCAGCTACTACCGAATATGTTCAGCGATTTAGAGAACACATCGTTGTAAATCAAGCCAGTGTATATAGAAAAAACTCCCATCAACAGAATGATGTATCGTCCGCCAAAAAATATGTTCCAAATTTCGTTGTCTGTCTTCGTCTTGGAGAATTTCTTTTCGAATATAACAAGAATTGCTGCGAATGTCGTCATCAGAATACCGTGGCCGGCATCACCAAACATGACAGCGAATAAGAATGGGAATGTAACTATGGTGTACAAAGCTGTAATAATAAACTTGTATTTACTATAAAGTATTAGCTTAGAGAAAAAAAAAGTAAATCCTACTATAGAAACATAAATAAATAGCTCGCTGCAAATTTCTGCATCCCTCTCTCTCGCACAACGCAATATTTTTAAAGATTTGTTGAAGTCTGAGTGAACTTTTGAAAAATGTAGTTTATCACCTTTCTAGGAAATATAATTACAAAACTTTTCGAGATATGCCCGAAATATTTTTTTTAACAAAATGGAGAAAATAAAAATTAATTAAATAAAAATGCATTTTTTTTCTGTATAAAAATAGGTGAAGAGAAGAAGACAATTTCCAAACATTCCATGGATTCATCGTGTGTGGGTAAGAGATGAGAAGAATGGTGTCTCGGGCTTGCGACCGACAATAGGCTGGTTTACAAAGGAGGCCTCCTTTTTTATTTTATTGCGCTATAAAACACCCACCGTCCACCATTCTACTCCTTCCCCTACCCAACCAAATACTATATAACGTGTTTAAATAAGATGCCGAGGGGGTTAGGGAAAGCGTTCTTACAACAGAGCCACCATAGCAATATACTACCACACTATATTATGAGTCTGAGAACTGTCTAAGCGGCTGGTTAACGCTGTATGTGACAAGGGGCTGGCAGTTTTTCGCGCAGCAAATCAGCATCGCTGTGCAGTGGGGGAATGCTGCGAGTGTTCTTGGCACACTGTCACATGATCAAACTCATGAGTAAATATTTTTATATATAGTTTAGATTTTAGATTTATTTTTAATTTAGTTTATATATTTTTATAAGTTAAATATTTTATACCTGGGTTAACTTCTCTGTAGCTTGCGATTCCATAGGAATCAATAAGATTTTGAAAACCTTTTGTAAATTTGTTAGTCCGATTGAATGTTGGAGGCGTTTCATCTGTGGGCACATAGTGAAGTATTGAAGGAATAGGACTACCACTTTCTTTCTGCAAATAAACAAAAATTACAAAGGTTAGTACGAGTACTAGTTACTACTGAAGATAGATGGGCTTTCAAGAACATATTTTTGGAGAATTAGGCCAACGCTGCCTGGCTTATTAGGCATCCTTTTTTTACTTAGGTATCACGCGTTTTACTTAGTAGATTTTTCCTGCCGTGATCACGGAATGAAACTGATAAGAAAATTCAGAAATACAAATGTAGGATATCACTGCATAAATAATATATGTAGTCGTAATAAATATGCTGAACAAAATATCGGAAGATATATTGAAGTCTTTGAATATTGCATTGGGATCGAACAGCTTTGTCCGCGAGACCTTCAGTTTTTCGGCTGTTGTGACTGCGCAGATTTTTGATCGGGATAACTTGTATAATATTTTCCATTTGGTTTTAAAAGATTGACTGAAAGTCATTTCCCTATTAAAAACTGCTAAATAAAGCGGAAAATGATATGGATATTTAAGTTATTAAAAAAATACTTACAACTCCAACTTCAAGTGCTTTCTGTACAATATGAATGTCGCTTCGTGGCACCCAACATTCTGCTATCAGACACTTTTTAACTATATCCATGCTGAACATGTTTAGTGTGTGATAAATAGCTTTTTCTTTTCGAACTGTTACCATCCATGCACTGATATCTTTTGCAATATTAGCTAATACTAGACGTCTATGCTGTTCAGTTTGTTCTAAAACCTGAAAAAAAAGTGAAATATCATCATGACCGTAATTTAGCCATACATAACGAAGTTCCGATACGCGATAATAGTAACCTAAGCACGCTTAAAGGTGTTCCGATACGCGCCTAAACTGTTTTGCCAAAGCTCTGTGACGTCACAAATGACATCATTTCTCGCGATTAGACTGCTCACGATATCGAGGTAGATCGCTCTGAGCGCTGTCAGTTTATTGTCATTATGTCGCGCGCTATTTTCAAATTAATTAATATTAGGTTTTCTTTTAAATTTTAATATTGTAATTCGTTTATACTATTTGTATATTACTTCTAAAACAAATCTATAATTAATATTTAAGTAGGAAGTGAAAAAAAAAATGTCTGTAACACGGCAAGTTATTATAAAAGACCGAAATAAGTTTATAATATTAAACTTTACACATATAAAGATGAATAAACCGAGAGATGTATATTTGTTAGTATTCATACTCAAAGATGTGGAATCCGCAATTTATCTTCCATACATTTAAAAATAAAACTAACATTTTATGAATGAAAATGTTATTGATATCACGCTCTGAGCATCCAAATCGCGATATTTGGTTTTTTGGTAATCGCGACGGTCAGTGTCATATTCGTTCTAAGCGCTCTGAGCGCGATTCGGAATGTGACGAAAGAATCAATAGGGACTTCCGATCTTTGACAGTTGATAACGGCCATCTTGTTGAAGCTACATCTGTCGAATTAGATTAGTTGTCATTGAGTTCTTCGCGCTATTTTGCACGGACATGTCAAGTCCAAGTTTTTCGTTTTGTAAATTAGTTTACTGTGGATATTGTTAGTCAAAAATGGCGTTATTTTGTTTAATAATGGGCTACGTAGTGAATAATTATGGAAAACGATAATTTTGACTCTATATGAGTATATGGGACAGAAGTTGCACTTTATTTTTTGCGGTTTTCTCGCGCTGTGAACTCCCGTATATCCTTCGTGTTTGGGCGATATTGACGTGAATTACCACCATGAAAAGCATCAAATTCTGCAACACTTGAAATTTGATGATCCCCAACTCGGTTATAAACTCTGTATTGAACATATATTATGCAAATAAATTACTTGTTTAGGAATGATGTATTCTGTAAAATGTCCTTTAACGAAAATTTAAATTCTCTGACAGCCAAACCTTCAGGACATTTATACAGTATAGATGGTAGGTGCGATCATCAATTAGGTTAATTATTATTCACAGTATTATTCTATTTATTTGATCTGTTTTGCTGTTCTAACCCAAATTTTGAAAAATCCACATCTCGCTTCCCTACACCAGTGTATATGTTTGCTATAGAACTAGTCAGTTATTTTTTTCATTAGGAGTTAAGATCCATTAGGCATTATATTTACTTAGGTACATTGCAGACGTTACATATCTTAAGTGAGCAGGTCGATTCTTTCGAACTCTTCAGAAGAATTGGTCTAAAAACTACCGGCCTACGAACTAGGAGCACATCTGTTTTACATGTCCCTATGTGCTTTACTAATTATAGACAAAGCTCATTATTTTGGAGGTCATGTAACTATTTCAATAGTAACTGTTCGGAGCTTGATTTGTTTGATACAAAGCCAACGTTTGGTCGCAGCACAGTTACTTTAGAATACCCAAATAGAAAAACTCATAGAAATAGATAAATAAATATATAATAAACGTAATATAAAACACACCAGAAATAACTATATACCAGACTACTCAAATCATATACCTATAGATTTATAAATTTAATAATAATAGGTATAAAATATATAAAAAATAGATATGATATAATATAGTATATAATAATAGTATAATGCATGGCATAATAAATTAATTTAATAAATAATAAAACAAAATAATATTGAGGCATAACATTTATACTCATAAATAATAAAATGTAACCAAGGAAGAAATTGATCCTCAGCTTAACCCAGAGAATTCTAGTCTGGGGATCAGAGTTCCTCCAAAAGAATTATGTAAACAATTTTTGTGAACAAATAAACGTTTTTGTATACTTAGCTACTTGACCAGATTATTCTGTACTACCCATATACATATTCAGCTGTGTCCCCTTAATTATTTGTTGTAATAGTGCGGAATAAGTATACTTACGATTTCAAGGTCTTTAATACGAGATATGACACCAGTGAGCATTTCTTGTTGTTCCTTGAATGTGGCAGGGCAAGGATAGAGTGTGGCTTGGAATCCATTGCACACTTTCTTTACACGAAGTTTTATTTGTTCTCCATGAAAGAATACCACAAACACTGTCTTTTGCAGCTCATATCCCTAAAAGTTGAAAACAGTTGTATTATGAAAGTTCATCATAAGATAGAAAATTTATCAAAAATACATCAGTAAAAGATAAATAAATAAAACGAATATGTTTCTATATTTCACTTCCATTATTTCACTTAAATGAATCTATAATAATATTATAATCTAATACATGTCTGTTTTTCCGTCTCTTACGCCTACATTACTAGATCGATTTTGATAAAATTTGGCAATCAAGATCACATTAGAAAATTTGACATCATACCTGACCACGACGTGTGACAGCCATATATAAACGAATATATGTCTGTTTAATTAACCTTGTTATATATTTTTTATTAATATTTACATATATTTTATTGTATATTACTCTGAACAGATTTAGTTGAAATTTGGCAGAATTCATCCTTGAAATTTAGGAATGGATATAGGGTATAGACGTCAAAATTTAAATCCACGGACTTAACAGATAGACCAAGCAGAAGAAGAAACAATGGAATAAACATTAAAAATGACATATGAGATATATGTTTTATATTCAATAGTTACGACTAAAATGTATAACTTAATTAAAACACATTACCTATTAACTAAGATTAAGAATTTATCATACTTATTTTAAATACTAGGTGTATTATTAACACATCGGAAACATTTAACTTGAAATATTATATAATTAACACAAGATACAAGTGTTTTACCACTAATCTTATATACTTTTACAGTAGTATACATAAATTTAAATGAAATAATACGCGTAGCAGACACTATACCATGTAGTGCGTAAATCTCAATTGGATCTCGCAATGTATGAGTAATGATGTCAACTCGTAATAGGCACACAAAAGACAAATTCAACGACCACGCACAAATAATTCTATTGAATCAGTTAACGAAATCCTTGAAGTACAATAATGTTCTACACAACTTAAAAGCCAGTCATCATCAGCCCGTAATGTCGCATAGAGCAGAGACGTGAAAACTGACAGTGGGTCTGGTCCACAAATAGCTCGCAGAGGTATGCTTGGTATATCAAATTTAAAACGTTGGTATTCGGAGAAGAACCTAAGTTACTAACATAGCTTTCACAATTAGCAAGCTAAATTGGCTATGAGCCGGACATCTGCCATAGAAACGACGGACGTCGAGGCAAACGGGATTTAGAGTGGAGACGATGCAAAGTGGGAAAGGAACTTGCCAGATGTACGCCTGACCTAAAGAAATGCCTTGGAGAATAGTTTTATCCAGCAGTAAAAAGACACAGGCTGTAGGCACTCATTTATCATTGATATTAAGAATATTTTTAAGTGCTAAACCGTTTTGTAGTGAGTTTAGTGTTTCCTTTTTAGTAGTTATTATTTTATATAGAGATAAATTACAAATAAAAAATGTGGATTACCATAACAAATTAATATGATACAAAAATATAGGTAAGTAACTACATATACCTACAAATCTTTAAAGTAAACAATATGGTTCATTTTAAAGATAAGATAAGATAAAAATTCTTTATTTGCATAAATGTTAGTCTAATTTACAGATCTTATAGTAAACTAACTTAACGTAACAACATTTGCCAAGTAAATTGGCGAACAAATATATCAAACATTAATAAAAAGAAAAAATTTAACTTTTAAATAAAATATGTCCAAAAACTTACATCTAGGTATTCATACAATATTGTCAGCTTAAACTTAGGTATTACAATTGTCAAAATATTCTTTTAAATTATAAAACATATTTTGTTTTAACCAAATTGTTAATTGATTTTTAAATACATTTTTTCCCAACGATTTTAATGTGTTGGGTAATTTATTATAAGTTCGTATACACATAATAAGGCAATTTTTATTACATTTTGTTTTTTTAGGATTAATATCTACAATAAGATCATAGGGGTTTCTCCTACTTCTAACGCTGAAATCACCAATCTTTCTAAACATGTCGCTGTGTTTTCTAACAAATAAGCAAACATCCAAAATATAAAGAGATGGAAGTGGCAATAAACTGAGCAATCCAAAAAGTGGTTTGCATGATTCGAACGATGGGATTCCACAAATTGCTCTAATACACTTTTTTTGCCCAATAAACGCTCTATTCATGTCAGTACCATTACCCCATACAATGAGTCCATAGCGTAACACAGAACCAATGTACGCATGATAAGCCATAACTGCAGTTTTAACATTTGTCACTCTCCTAACCTGCTTTAGAGCATAAACAAAACTATTTATCCTAGAAGAAATCTTATCTACATGTGCCTTCCAATTCAGATCTTGGTCAAAAACAACTCCTAAGAATGTAATTTCCTTAGTTTCTTGTATTTTTGTGTTGTTATGAATAATATTTAAGGAATAGTCCTGTTTATTTGTTTTTGAATTATTAAATTGCATATAGTAAGTTTTATCTAAATTAATTTTTAAGTTGTTTTTGTGTAGCCACTCTATTACTTTATCCACAGTGGTTGTTACAAGTGATTCATGATTTTTAAAATTTGTATTTTTTTTGTCAGATGTCACAATTATAGAAATATCGTCGGCGTATAAGGTACATTTATAATTTGTAATATTGGTAATGTCGTTAATGTAAAGTAAGAATAAAATTGGCCCTAGAATACTTCCTTGTGGGACACCGTATTCATTTAGTCTATATGCCGAAGAGTAGGTTGTCATAATGTTATTTCCGCTAATATTTTTATTATCTTTTAGTTTTTTAATTGTTACACATTGGCTCCTATTTTTAAGATACGATGACAGCCAAAAAAGGGGTAGACCTCTGACACCTATTGCTTCAAGCTTTTGCAGCAATAGGTTGTGCGATACAAAATCAAACGCCTTTGATAAGTCAAAAAACAAAGTTAGTAAGTCTCTGTTTTTAAATTGGATAGCTCATTTGTTCAATGTAATTTAATATGTCGCTAAGTAGGGAGGTTGTTAAAATCGATATAAGAATTGTTAAAGGTTGTTACCCTCAAAGTTTCTTCTACCTATTTAAGTACAGTATATCTATTACCTAGTTTGGTTGTATAATTTAGTGCTAACAACATAAATGGGGACAAAGTATTACGTAGGCGTATTATCTACGACGTATTAAACATACGAATTGATATAAAGATGTAGTTATTAAATTTCCTAATAAATGAGACATTATGGCAAAAACGGTCTTTGGAAAGTACGAGTAATCCCAGAAAATAAAATGAAGACATTTTAAATCTACACTAGCTGTGTACGCTGAAGCAGTACGATCAGGGGCCTAATTCTGGTGCTTTTGACTTACGTGTCGGTTGAAATATTCGAGTGAAAAGTGACAGATCTTTATAGAAAACTGTCAAGTTCTTACGAACTAATCGAATCGACATGTCGAAAGTGCAAGAATCGGGGCCCTGGCCCCTATTTCACCACGTCGACAATTGTCAGTGATATATGTCGAGTGACATATGACAATTTTGAAAATTATTTTATTAAGAAATTCTTATTAACATGGCAGGATTTTGTTACAATTTTTATGTATCTAAATTTAATGTCAATTATTTTGTGTAACAAAAATTATTTTTACTAGTCGAGATATTTGTAGATTAGTCAGTAAATCTTGATATGTGATTAAAGCTGTGACAAGGTTGCACAACTTAAAGGGTTAAGGCATAAAATAAATCGTACATAGTGACAAAAACAGTTCAGCTGTGACCTCTGAAAAAGTCGGTGGACGGTGTTGCAGATGTCATTGTAGGAATTAGTACTTGCAACATTTTATATTACTCTAGACAATATTTATTTATATTTGCTGAAGACTTAAATAATTGTTTGTGTTTATGTGTATGGTTGGTGTATATCCATGTTGGTGTGTGTGTGTTGGTGTATGTGGGTTTGAGTGAATGTATTAAAGTATGCATGTGTTAGCAACAAGCTATTTCTTATAATATTATTTTATAATTAAAAGCGTGTGCATGATTGAATACAAGTTTGGACTGCATCATAAGATATAGGTTACAACTGATAACATGCACGTAACATTTTTTCCTATTATAATTTTCATACTTACAGTGACAGGATCCTTTAATGGCTCTTCGATACGCGTTTGCTTGAAAAATATGTTCCCGTGCGATATTCTCCATAGCATCTTTTCGAATGATGGCACCCTAGCAGTGGCTACTACACCAGCGATAAACCCAAGGTGTCCAATACCACCTTCGGAATTGTTGACTTGAACCGAAGCAGATATCTTCCTATGAGCTCCTTGATCTTGGAACAGTGTCTGTGTTTTTTCTATCAACAATTTCAGCTCTTTTAGCGAAAGGTAGTCCGATTTCAGATTACAAGCGTTTCTTGTTATTTCTTGTATCTCCGACTCAATATAGTCTATTCTTTCCTAAAATGTGATAATTTATGAGAAACCAAATAAATAAATTAGTAATCAATAGATTTAGTGAATTGTCACCAAAGCCACATTTAATGCATGAATTTATGCAAGAAAAACTAACTGCCTCCGTGGTCTAGCGGTTAAGTCCGTGGATTTAGACTCGGAGGTACCGGGTTTCATTATTTGTGACATTTCTCGAGTTTGGTACGCTAGAGATATCGACGAGCTTGCCACTTGTCATGATGAGCCTATAGTAAAGTTGGCTAAATGTAAACCCGCTTCTTTTTAAAAAAAGGACGTGGTTTATGATTCCGGAAGGGATACGGTCATGATTTGCATCGTTCTGTGGGTCTTACGAGGTTGTTTGTAGTAAGAACCAATGGAATAAAGGCCAAGAATAAATAAATCAAATATAAGATAGAGCGGGTATTGGATGTTATTTTTATACAAAATGTTTGTTACATTTTTTTTACGCCATATACTTTGGTCTTCATCTCTTGTCTTGTCTAGACTAGAAACATAACGTGTTTTACGTTTCCGTAGTATGTTGTCAGTGAAACAACTAAATCAATTTGAAAGTGCACGTCGAATACGACTATAACCAGCAATTCACTAATTAATTGTGGTTAAATAATCTGGAACATATTTTGTTTTAGGTAGTTATGGCATTTGGGTTCGCCACACTCTTAATAAATTAGTTTACCCAGCTCTCTCACGAATTTGGTATCAAGAGAATTTTATTTCGTTCCATTGTTTCAACCCCAAATGCCACAAAATTAGAATTTTTGTGCTTTTTAGATTCCGCTGTTTGAGAAGCCGAACTGGTCTTTTTTTAAATCCTTTATTCAACGAGGAATTGCGGCGAGCGTTTTAGGTACCCTCTCGGATGGTAAGCTCTTAGCTTATTTTGTAGAATAGTTTTAATTTCATAGGTATTTTATAATTTATTTTTAATCTGTTTCATTTTAATATTTTTGTATCTTATTTCTCAATTTGTACTTATTTCTCAAATAAATAATAATTATTATTATTCCCTGTACCGATTGGTCTAACTGTTTCTTTTTTACCTTTAATTCTCATACCGTTTGGCTTCTTACCCCTTCTTGTATATATTTAATGTCTTAGGTTTGAGGTGTCTAAAATTGGCGATGGCGGAGTTGATGAATTCTATTATAATAACGGTTTTGTTATTGTCGCTTTAAATCCATTAAAATTACGCAATATGTCAGTTAACCTATTGAATTTATGAGTTTCTTTTTCACGGACACAGTAATCAAAATTAGGTTAAATGGGCCATTAAAATAATTATAAGTGACGACGTAAAATAAAGTCGATAAGCAATTGTTTTTACGTCCGGACTATAAAAACTATATACTTCGTTGTAGCAGGACTTGACTTACAACTTTGATAACACAACATTTATTATTGATTATTTAGATTATTATAACAATTTTAATTTTGCATGTCGACCTTCTTAAAAAAATATAATATTTTAGTAAATTAAAATTACAAATTATTATATAATATTCGATGTATATAGATAAGCCTATTCAATACAAAACGCACTCTTAAAAACGTGCCGCTTGCTCTGTGTACCTACCAACTTTGGGGGGCAATTCTCAAGCAAAGATGATGCCACATGCTTTATTCATCGGAAACTCGATATAAATATTAATATTAGGCGCTCTCGACGCTTACTACCTCGCGACTGTTGGTGCAGCTACATGGCTTCGATTGGTTTTACGGGAACGTTTTTATATCAGTGAGGGCCTATCTATATACATCGATGTATAATACAATCATCATACTAGAACACAGTCCTAGGCCTCCACTGTTGAAGATGGGCCTTCCAGAAATATCTGAAGTATTTGGTCTACATTTCCCACGTTGAACATACGGGTTGGCGATGTCAATTTTTAATGACAATTTATTAACGATTCCACAAGTTGGTATTAGTGTCGACGGCTTAACGTGCTCTCTGAGGCACAAGTATTGTGGTTTTGTAAACCTATGACAAATAAAGTATCATCACGACCGTTTCCCTTTCGGAGTGGTCAGAAACCACGCTTATAAATAAGCGTATTAACATTTAACCAACTTTACTATAGGCCAATCATGACAAGTGAAAAGCTCGTCGATGTACCAAACTCGAGAATTAACACAAATAAATTATAATAATAAATAATAATAATAACGGAGGCAGTTTACGTAAAAAAGGGTATCCATCTGATCAGTCATGAGCTCAAACGACAGACCGTAAAATCCATGGGTTACTAAGATTTATTTCATCAATTTATAATTATCAGTCATTATTTTTATGACACTTCATCATTATTAGAACCTAAACCTATTTTGGAGTGGAGAACTTCAAACATGCGGAAGACGAGCTTTAGTTATTATTATTATTCTTATATGTAAATACGGCGCGACTACTTGTCACTGACGAGTAATAATCAATTGTGACCTCTCCAGACTACAGTTCGCTCGCTAGCCCCTACGGGTTCAAGGAACCTTACTTTAGGCTTAGGCGAGGCGGAGGCATCGTACCTACTCGGGGCTTAATCTGTGAGCGCCCAAGATGGTGCTCCGCTTGTGGTGTAGGGCATAGCAGTCGCAAAAGAGACGGAATCTGCACTCGTCTGTTTCTACCAAACCAGTTCACAATTAAATAGAAGCGTAGTTCAGTAGCTAGTTATAAGCCGTGCTAGTGCAAAAAATACTTACTTCGAGTATATTAATTTCTCTGGGGGAGTGACTGCGGGAGATGCACTTGAGTGGCGGCGGGGCGGGCGGCTCTGGCAGCTCTTTGCCCACCCAGCGTAACTTCCGCTCCATCTCACTACATCGACGCACTTCGCTCACATAACGTCTCTGAAAGTCGTTCACGCGCGGATTCAGCTGAAATAGGACATTACTTTTAGTACCTCATTGGACTTGTTATTACACACGACTGCTAGACCTCCACCGTTGGAGATGAACATTTCAGATTTTTTATTTGGAGAAGTGGAGGCGTGGCGAGTGTAGACCAAATTCTCCAGAAATTTCTGGAAATCCCATTTCCAACAGGCTAGGACTAGGAGAAATGATAAATGAAGTTACCACATATAACTAAAAAATATATAAACTAAAAGGGTAAAAGGTGTATCTGTCTAGGTTTAAAATTAACTTATTTACAAAATAAGATTTTTTTTTATTATTTAGTTTTTCTGCAGCCGTTACAAGATGGGTGGTTCACGGACACTGTCTGTGTCAAATTGATATCGTATATTTTTAAAATTTCAGGTATAACTCGCGCTAAAAGGAATCCCCTATTTTAATAATCTACTGCCGATCTTCTTGCTGTCAGACTGGGGCGAAATTATATGTCAAAGGAAATTGCGATGTTACAATAAACGAAGGAGTACAAAAATATTCATTATTTCTTACAATTTAATACCTTTTACAGTTTTTCACGGTCTAATGGAAAATGCAATTAAAATAGTGGCGTGTTCGCTTCAATTGACTTGTGTGTTTTGTTATTATAACACAATGTTTTATTTAATACTTTGTAGGTATAATGAGGTTACTATTTGGGGTTAATAAATTAATATCATGTTAAAAAGGTCATAGTTTATCTAATCTCTATGCTGTATATCCCTGTTTTTGTAACACAAAGTTTTAAACTATGTAGAGGTTTATAGAGCTACCTGTAAACTTAAACCGGGTAATAAATGTGTTTTGTCACTTTTGTTTCATGTATCAACTGCCTCCGTGGTCTAGCGGTTAAGTCTGTGGATTTAGACTCGGAACACAATAATATCTTTACTTTATTTGTGATATTTCTCGAGTTTGGATCGACATCGACGAGCTTGCTACTTGTCATGATGGATCCATAGTAAATTTGGCTAAATGTGAATTCGATCCTTATAAAAGCGTGGTTTTTGACCACCCCGTAAGGTATACGGTCGTGATGATACTTTACCTTTGTTTCATCTAGTTTTTTTTCAATATTGATCACGAAAGCAGTAACTATTAAGCTAACTCTATATACATACATACATACATATCTTCACGCCAAATCCCTTGCGGGGTAGGCAGAGACAATTGAGCGCCACTTGTCACGGTCACGACATACCTCTTTCGCTTCTTAGACATTCATCAACCTCTTCATACATGCCCTTTTGTTTCGATGGCTTTTCAACGCACCTTCAGCTATTGTTTTATTAATTTGGTCGTAATATGTGAGTCTAGGTCTGCCAGGGCCTCTTTTACCCACGACTTTCGCATTATATATCTGGTTCGTCAATCTCTCTGCATTCATCCTTTCAACATGCCCGAACCATCGTAGCATGCCTTTCCTTATTTTTGTCCCTATGCTTTCTTTCATACCTACCCTTTTTCGTATTTCGTCATTACGTATGCGGTCCGTCAAAGTGACGCCGCATATCCGACGCAACGATCTCATTTCTACTGCATTAACTCTACTCTCATGCGTATTCTGACATATCCACGTCTCGCTTCCATACATAAGTGTTGGTACCAGCATGGCATTGTGTATGGCGAGTCGAGCTTTGTCACTGACATTCCGACTGGCGATCAGTGACCCCAGGGCACCGTTGACACTATTTCCCGCGTTCACTCTTCTTTCAACATCCCTATCATACTTCCCATCCGCAGTGAAAACACTGCCCAGATATATAATTTCATTTACTTGTTCTAGAGTTTCATCATCAATCTTTATCGTCACGGTTGTCATCCTTCTTCTTTCAAACACTAGTACCTTGGTTTTTCTCGCATTCAAACGGAGTCCTTTTTCTGCACATCCCTGCTAACTCTATATCACGTAAAAATTGACATCAGATCCTTGCCAACACGTCTGACCAGCGTGGTGAGTATAGGCCATATTCCCCAGGTACATATATGTATAGAGTCATATTTAAAAGACAAGTATATTATTTTATATCTATTATTGCACCTACTTACCATGCAAACTGTCCTAGTGTCCTAAAGGTTTGGCTGTCAGAGAATGCCTAGCGGCATTAAGTCCGCCTTTGTACATAGTGCAATTAAGTTTTTTAAATAAATAAATATACGCCCACTTTTTAAAATTGCAATAATTATTACTCGATTTATTTATTACTCGTATAATGTTATATTTAATTATTCGTTGTAGTAAGTGTATTGTAGTTCGCATATTATTGTGTATATAAGTATATATTTCCTGTTTACGTAGTGTATGTATATAATTATTTATGTAGATTAAGTATTATTATTTTTATGATGTTTATCGTATATTTTAATTTAACTAGTACTAATAAGTGTTTTTTTTTTTTTTTGTGTTTTTTATTTTGCCATGCCTAAACTTCGATTTCTTGTCCCGAAGGTTGATGGTAAGAGAATGCCAAGCGGCATTACATACGCCTTTTGTATTAAACAATAAAGTTTTGAATAAATAAATGTTATGGGACATCTTCAACAGTGGAGGTCTAGAATTCTGTGTTCTAGGGGCTGTAATGATAATGATGATGGAGAAGCCAACAAAAGTTTTAGCCCGTGTTATGGAATTCCTTAAATATCGGGGAATATTAGTGTATAACGCTATTAAAGGTAATCTCGTATAAAGGTTTCCACTAGTATGTTTAATGTAAATATATAACTGTAAGTAATAATGTATGTATGTATGTATTATTATTTATTTGAATTTAGTATTATTATATATTTATTTATGTTTTATATTAGTATTAGTTTTAGATTTAGTAGAATTTTAATTATCTATTTTCCTGTTTAAATATTTGCACCTACCTCCCACATACCATGTTCGTAATGTCCCTAAGGTTGACCGAGTAATGTAGTATTTGTACATAGTGCATAAAGTTTTAAATAAATAAATAAAATAATATTATTTTAATGTTTTTTTATACTAGCTGACGTTGATAGCTGAAGGTGCATTAAAGAGCCATCGAAAAAAAGTAAGTATGAAGAGGTTGATGAATGTCGAAGAAGCGTATGTCGTGATCGTGACAAGTGGCGCTCAATTGTCTCTGCCTTCCCCGCAAGGGATTTTGCGTGAAGTTTTGTATGTATGTATGTATGTTTTATACTAGCACGACATGTGACTTTGATGGTAAGTGGCGCGCAAGGTCCATGCATCTGGACTGGAATCAGATACTCATGACTGAAATCAGTCTCTAACACTATGCCGGCTTGATTGGGCATGACGGCAATTCGAGCCTGATCCTATTATATCCTATGATACAAGTGGATACACTTTACTAGGTTTATCGGCACGACCGGTGGATAATTCCCGCCCCGGCAGACTGAGAATATTACCACCAACAATGTTAATAAGTGTATTTATGTATATTTTTGTGTATGTATTAGTATTTTCCGCCTCCGTGATCTAGTGGTAACAAACGTTGCTGTGAACTCGGGATGTCGTGGATTCGATTCCCACCGGGGGCAAGTTGTACATTGTATAATTTGTCTCGGTCTGGGTGTTTATATTTATAATATGTATATATTTACAAAAAAAAAAGTATAATATGTAGTTTATCAACCATCTAGTTTCCGTAACACAAGCCTTGTAGCTTACCACGGAAACTAGATGGCGTTGTGTGACCTGTCTGGAAAAAAAAAAATAAAAAATAATTAATAACTAATAATAATAATTATTATATACTTACATAATATATATTTATTTATATTGGCCTATAGTAAAGTTGGCTAAATGTGAATCCGCTTATTTATAAGCGTGGTTTCTGACCACCTCGAAAGGGAAACGGTCGTGATGATACTTTACTTTACTTTTATATATAATTATGTTGAATTTATCCTACTATTAATATTTATTTCATTGCACCTATAAATGTTCTAATTTGTCCCCAAGGTTTGGCTGTCAGAAAATGTCTACGGGCATTCAGTCCGCGTTTTTACTTTGTGCAATAAAGTTTTTAATAAATAAATAAATAAATCTGCCTACCACCATGAATTTAAAGTTTGTTAAAATACAAACAGCAGACAATATTTATTTTACGTATCCCAATGATTTTGAAGTTGCAACACCATGGTACTTAGTAATATGGCTACAGTTAATTGCAGTTGCAGCCACGAATGCGTTAGTATTTTTTATTTATTTTTAAAAGTAAAACAATAACCAAGTACTTGAATATCTAAACGAGTGTAGTAAACCACTAATAAGACAAAGTCTCTATTGTCTTTACTTCATAACTATAATGTATGTAGAAGATAAGATAAGCGGTGGCCTTTGTGTTGTAAGTGCAACCAAAACAAATTACTTCACTATTCCTTCCGTTAGTTCAAAACAAAATGCCAAGTTTTTAAATCTATTATACCAGCCCCCCTGCTATAAAGACATAAGTAGGAAAAATGTATTTAATATGTGTATAATATATAATAAGCTTCCTGACGAAAAATTATTGCAGGGCCCTAAACTAAAATTACAACTGACGAAATACTACTGGACCATAGATTTTATAGTGTAAAAGAGTATTTTGAGTGCAAAACAGATTAATTGATATTGTTTTAGTGTAGTTGTGATTATGATAATAGTATGTAAGTAAAGATTTACACGCCTGCTTGCAGGTAGAATATTTGTAAGTAGACCTGACTAAGTTTTGTGACCACTGTACTGTATTTATTGCAAATAAACGATATTTCATTTCATTTCATACCAAAAAAGTTAGCTGACCAGTTGCCTAATTGTGTTTTAAAAGTTAAGCTTCACAGGCACTTCAATGGAGCGGCACCACGCCAAACACGTCAAAAGGATTTGCCCAAGTCCGGCTAAGACAAACTTTTAATACTAAAAATTCCAATGACCGTGATAGGCAGCTTTATATAGGTAGTATTTTATTTTATTCGAAGAAATTTACAGTGTCTTAAAATAATAATAAAAAATATAAACTAAATTATTAATTAAACTAATCAAAAATAAAAATTACTTGAAATGCTATGCTAAAGTTAATCCATCGGGTCTTTTACCATCCCGGATCCCGGCGTAATCAAAGCCCGGTGGATCACAATATATAAAATGGGGTGTATCACAAACTTTTTATGACGATAGATGGCGCATGATAGATGGTAATATAACTGTCAGTTGCATAGAAATCTTGTATTTTTATTACGAAATTCATTATTTTCTGTATATTATGCCGAAGTAAGCAACTTTTAAGTGTGTACTCTTAAATCACGAATCACAATCGAGATTTCCTACAAACCGAGAAAGATATGGTGATCCCAAAGTTGCCGTTCTGTTAATAAAACCTTTTTTCTGTTTAAAGTCAAAAGAGTCAAAAACATTTGGAAATTATGCGATATAGGTGTAAAACGAGGTACCACTGCCACTAGCGACATCTACAAAAAGCTTTGCCTGATACACCCCATTATATGAGAGATCGTTTAATGGACATACTAACGTAGATTTAAGCTCGGCTATGCTCGCTTATTTCGAACTATAAAAGAGAATTCTAAATAAAATAAAATTCAATATTTTAATAATTTAACGGTCTAGCTCTTAAAAAACAAAATTAGTTTAACTGAATTCGTTAATAAACAAGACAATGATATTAAATACAGGCATTAAATTTTAAATAGTTGATACATTTTTTCGTTAATTGATAAATAAAAAAGGTATTTCTGTTACTGTCCTTGGTGTGACGTTGTTTTAGCTTCTGTCGTCATGTTTTATATCTCCAAAAATAAAACCAATTCCCGTGGAACGTAGACATACATTAAGTAACAGCATTATAAAAAATACTGCCTTCGTGGTCTAGCGGTTAAGTTCGTGGATTTAAACTCGGAGGTACCGGGTCCTATTCCGGTCGGGACACAATAACATTTGTTAATTTAAATTAATAAAAGTTAATTAATATTTAATTCAATGTGATTTTTCTCCAGTTTGGTACGCTAAAGACATCGACGAGCTTGCCACTTGTCATGATTGGTCTATAGTAAAGTTGGCTAAATGTGAATCCGCTTCTATATAAGCGTGGTTTCTGACCACCCCGAAATGGAAACGGTCGTGATGATACTTTACTTTTACGGACGACACGACGCGACGTGAGAGCTAATGTCTGTAATAGGGTAAGATACCCAATTATTGACAACCCACCAATTATTGTCACTACATTATGTTTTCGTAAAAATAAGAAGAATCTTTAATGTAGCAAAATAAAAGTATGTTTTAATTTCGTATTTATATTTAAATATCATGCAGGATAAAGTGGAGTAATGGATGTTTTTAATGTACATTATGTGTTGTGAATAATTGGATAAATCGCGTGTTACATTAGTACTTAGTAAGTGCTACCAGCTCACTTAAACGTCATTTTAACTCTTTATTTCGACTTATTTAAATAACCCGATTCACCCAAATATGCACAACACATAATTTCCATTGAAAACATTTATATTTCGTTAGGCAAACACATCACCATTGCTTTTGTTAGCGTATTTTATTATAAAAAGTAAAAAAGTATTATTTATAAAAAGTGGATTTCATTCGGATAACAGATCAGTGAAGGCTTCGTATCTTAGACTATGATGCTATTAATATATTTTTTTCTCAGCAGCTTTATCTGGTGGATAAGCGGAAAAAAAAGAGAGATAAGGTATCACCGCGTAAACGCGCTGTTAAAAATAAACTGTATTCTTAGTGTCATTTTATATTATGTCTTTGGCATGAAACATATAACACCGCATGGTAGGTCACGCCCGCCACTTGCGACCTCCCGAAGCTTAACAAGCTTATCATTTTATGTCATATTATCCTGTATCAACTCTACGACATATATAAACTAAATACATTCATAAAAATGGATTCCAAGATAGCCAAACGACTTTGCGCCTTGCGCGACAATAAGGCCGCACTCACATTGCATGCATTTTCATCACGCACGAACGATTTTGATCCTTAAAGAAGTTGGAAGCGCTTACAGTGGATGCGACTTTGTCGTTGGTCCGCGCGTATAGTTCAGATGATCGAAATCGATCCCAACCTATTGGAATAGTTACCTCGTGTCATGCCTTTGATATATTTATTAGCTAATAAGATAATTGTTATATAATATAATAAATATATAATATAATAAATAATAATATATTTATTAACTATTTTGATATATTTATAATTAGTTACCTCGCGTCGTGCCTTTAATATATTTTTATTTTACACGCAAAGGTTTAGCTGACAGGTATGCACGTATAGCTGTACCGAAGCTCCCCAAAGCTCACACAGGTAACGATAAACCTGATAGTAGCAAAAGTTTTAACCATGGCTACGTTCGCGTCGGTGCGACGACAAGTAAGCTCTTGCCTGTGTATTTATGGATGTCTTTACTGACAAAGAATATCGTAACAAGTACCGACTCAATTCCTACGGCCTGTGTTGTTACACGTCCGATAGAAATTCGTATGCAATGTGAGCACGACCTTATAAATTTCACGCACGTGGAGAAATGTTATAGCGACTATTATAGCAAATTGACGGCTCACAAATGTATCCCTAAAACAGGGCTAGTTGTTTTTTTGTCTCCAACACATGAAATATGAGACATTAAATAGGATCGTTAGAAAACATTTTATTCATTGCCATTTCAATTAGTACCTATTACAGTTTGCTGTCGGTTCACATTGTTATTTAAGCAACAAATGAGCTGAATTAAATGATACATTATTTATGTAACACGGAGATCATATGACGTCTATTTGTTACCATGTCTAAAAACTTTAAAATCCAACAAGCAGCTCTGTAGTTAAAGGAATCCTAATGAAAAGACACTATCAATAATATCTATCTGTGAAAACATTTGAGTGGTTTAAGTATTTATTTATGTCTATTATTTTTTTTGTCATCACAAGTTTTCATAATACAATAAAAATAAAACCCCTAAACAGTGGTAGTATATTCTCCTGATACCCACAAATTCGTAAAAGAGCTGGGTAAACGAATTTACCATGAGTGTGGCGATCCATGCCATAACTACCTAAAACAAAATATATTCATTATTTTTCAACGAGGAAATGCGGCGAGCATTTTATATAGTACCCTCCCAGGTGGTAAGTCCTTAGTTTATTTTATTATTTTATTATTTAAGTTACACTAATAGGTTACAATTGATACATATCAAGCACTTATTTACAATAATTTATAGGGTCGGAATTGCAACCCAAGGGCAATGTACACGGCATGCTACTTGGATGATTAGAATCAACTGTGTGTTTCAGATTATAAAATTCTAGGTTTCATCCATTTTCATCATTATCAATATATTAATACTATCGAGAATAAATATATTGTTATATCATATGTTTTATATTAGTATTGTAACAGTTTTTTCCTCTTTGGGGGGAGTAAAAATGAAAACATTATTATTTTTTCCTTGGTATACTTTTATTGCCAATGTTTATTTACCATTACATAAAACAAATAAAATATAGAAGGGTTGCATATTTGGGGGCGTTTGGGTCACCAACCTTAAATCTACTTAGATCCTAACAATGTGCGGTATGGCAATTCACAGCACATCCTAAAATATTTTACAATAATAATTGTAAGTAACTAAGTGACACAACTTTCTCCTTCATCGCTGTTCCCAGACGACGTCCAGTTTAAATAAAATAAAAGATTCCACCTGAGGGTCCTAGCGATATTGATCGCCGGGGAATCTCCCAACGGCACTTAAGTGGTGCTCCACTGGGAGTGATCTGGTCCGGTCGGGTAGACACACGCGTCCTCGGGATCGCCCAACTCACTTTAACCAAAAAGTCAAAAAAATCAATATATGAATAGTAAAAAGTCAAGTCACTAAATAAACAATTCATTTCCAAAGTAAAAGCGTTTTAGTTTACAATCAATAACACTTGCCTCTTAAATAGACTCATTATTTTGTAGAATAGTCTTAATTTCATAGGTATTTATAGTTTATAACTTATTTATAGTTTATAACACTTATGTATGGAAGCGAGACGTGGATATGTCAGAATACGCATGAGAGTAGAGTTAATGCAGTAGAAATGAGATCGTTGCGTCGGATATGCGGCGTCACTTTGACGGACCGCATACGTAATGACGAAATTCGAAAAAGGGTAGGTATGAAAGAAAGCATAGGGACAAAAATAAGGAAAGGCATGCTACGATGGTTCGGGCATGTTGAAAGGATGAATGAAGAGAGATTGACGAACCAGATATATAATGCGAAAGTCGTGGGTAAAAGAGGCCCTGGCAGACCTAGACTCACATATTACGACCAAATTAATAAAACAATAGCTAAAGGTGCGTTGAAAAGCCATCGAAACAAAAGGGCATGTATGAAGAGGTTGATGAATGTCGAAGAAGCGAAAGAGGTATGTCGTGACCGTGACAAGTGGCGCTCAATTATCTCTGCCTACCCCGCAAGGGATTTGGCGTGAAGATATGTATGTATGTATGTATTTTTAGTTTAGTTTTTAATCTATTTTATTTTAATATTTATATTAATAATTTAAGCCGCTAAACACTTTTCGATAGTTTGTTGTTCACCAATATATTGTTTGTACAATAACAGTGAATAGCCATAAAAATCACGTTTGAAAGCTCTGCTTAATGATAGTTACTTTGCGTCGACTATTGATTTTCCGTCAAGCATTTATTATTCAAAGGGTTAATGACATTGCAAACAAACCCTTTTGTAAAACTTTCGTGGTCTAACGAGGTTTAGCTTGGAAATATTGTGTTTTTTTTTTCATTAACAATGACTTTATTTATTGTAATACTACAGTACAGTAGGTACAATAATATATAATTAACTAGCTGTTTTACCTGGCTTTGCCTGTGTAAACGGTGACACGAAATTAATTTTTGATTTTGCTATATCTCCTCTAAGGTATTCATTTAATTTGCATGGTGTTAAGAGAAAAAAAAATGCTCAAGCGAACCAACGATAAGGATTAAATACACACTTATAACGATAAGAATTAATACCGTATTTGTTAAATAGCTTTCCAGTTACCAATTTATAATTACCATTTTTTTTTAATCAAATTAATTAGTGTATCAGTATTGCAATTCAGCGGGGAAATGCAGCCAGCGTTCTTGCCACCATTCCAGGTGGGCGGGACTTATATCCCTATCCTTAGTATTAATATTATTTTTTATTTTGTAAAATTTTTTTTGCATAAGTTTTTTTAAATTATAAAATAAGATATAGTATGTTATTGTATAGTATGTATCCTTAAGAGACAGAAGCCATCGCGGACTCTCTGTATACCTATATATACGCAATTCCACCACACATTATTTTGTTTATTAGGTTTAGGCAGCGTTTTCGTTGAAATATCGTTAATGTATACAAAAAAAAAACAAATTATATACTATAACCTTCCTCTAGAACCACTCTATCCATTGGTAAAAACAGCATGAAAATCGGTGCAGTAGTTTTTGTATATAGCGCGAACAGACAGACAGACGCGCGGAGGAATTTACTGACACAAAGAAACAAAACAAAAGTCATAACGCGTTACAGCAGTCGCAAGGATTGAAACGGAAATGACACGTGGCACGTCTTAAAGATAACAGATGGACTAAAGTAGTTGGTACTACATAAAAGAGACCAAAGGGCATAAGAAATAAAGGAAGACCTAAGGAAAGATAGATAGTAAAAGAAGCAGGACAACACTGAATAGACGAGGCACAGGATAGGAAAAAATTGATTTACTCTCGAATCCCTGCAGCTTCGCCGAGCGTGTTCTACCGGCTATACTATGGTGAGTGCTCCGAAGAACTCTATAACCTAATCCCTCCCTCTCCATTTCGCAACCGAACCACACGCACAGGTCAGAATATGCACCCACATACCGTAGTCACCGGGACGTATAAATTTGGGGACTCATACATCTGTCGCACGATAAAGATGTGGAATGCTCTTCCAGCCTCTGTGTTACCACTTTCCTATAACTTGGAGTCCTCCAAGCGAAGTGTGAAAAACCATATTTCAAGCCGGCATAGTGTTAGGGACTGATGTCGGTCATGAGTGTCTGACTTCAGACATTGATGGACCTTGCGCGCTACTTACCATCAGGTGGGCCCAAGGTCACATGACGTGCTAGCATAAAAAAAAATGAAAAGGAGCAGAGCTTTATCTGATGGTCCTTAAATAAATTATAAAAAAAAAACAATATAGATATTATTTGTTACTAATTTTAAAAGATTTTAATTATAAACATATAATGGAAATTAGGAGTATTATTATTATTATTTGCTTATATTTTAATTTGAATTTTATTCATTCATTCATGAGAGAAGTATGTGGCAGATTTAGTATCATTTCCCTGATGTTATGGTATTAGTAATTATGCAGGGTCGATGAAGGAGTGGCGAGAAGGAGCGGGGAGTGTTCGGAAATGCCAAATTCATGTCTTTTTTTCGTGACCTGAGAAATATTATCGATTTTCAAGTCACTTTATTTCACAGGTCAAATCTCGAAATGTTTATGAAATTTAGCTTTTCGTGTTACCACACCACAACGACGGATTGCCAATTTATGTAAGAAATAAGGCGCGACGTTTTGGCTAGTAAATATGTATGTATGACTTATGATCCTACCACTATATACGCCAGCTTGACGATATCGCTTGAACTCGGAATATAGAAATTTATTGAAAAGAAAAA
The DNA here is from genome assembly GCA_910589645.1 of Tinea semifulvella. Lineage (NCBI taxonomy): Eukaryota > Metazoa > Arthropoda > Insecta > Lepidoptera > Tineidae > Tinea > Tinea semifulvella. The sequence continues at coordinate 9,494,580 of OU342586.1, forward strand.
AGAAATAAAAGTGTAATAAAAAAGTAAAACTAATGTATCATTACGACCGTTTCCCTTTCGGAAAGGTCAGAAACCACGCTTATCAAGAAGCGGATTCACATTTAGCAAACTTTACTATAGGCCAATCACGACAAGTGACAAGCTCTTCGATGTCTCTAGCATACCAAACTCGGGAAATATCACAATTAAATTAAGTATTAGTTTGATTTATTTATTTAAATTAATAAATATTATTGTTAGGAGGAATCGAAGCCGGTACCTCCGAGTCTAAATCAACGGAATTAACCGCTAAACCAAGGATGCAGTTAAAAAAAAAGTGATTCATGTATTTTATTTTATTTAATAATATTTTTTTTTGACCAGGAAACCTAGTTAATTTTTGCGATCTCTTTCATATTCCTGGTCTACAATTTCTTTTCATTCTAGCCCAAAACTTGCACTAGTAAATATTAAATATTATATATAAATATAAATATTTTTGATATGCTAATTTAACTCTGGTTAAATATGTTCTAAAAGGCCCATGTCCAGCAGTGGATTTCTAGGCTAAAACAAAAGGCAAAAAAACGGTACGCAGGTATTACGTGTAAAACTAGCAAACTACGTCTAATTGGCATACTTCAATCAGTAGCAAGTCAGTAGCAATACGCGCGCTTTCTGTGCATATTGTCTTACTCTCATCGCACTATGACAAATTCTATCTCATTCGTTAACAAAATCGGTGATGCAACTCTGGGTGTGACTTTGCACGTAGTTCTCGTGTTCCGAATTTTGTAGTGAACAATATAGAACGTGCCATATCTTCTCCTTTTTTATCAAAGGCTCTGCAATGGGGGAAAGGTTAAGCAGAGTTTAGGATTTAAAGATAAACAAAAAAAAAAACAGGGAAAAATACAACTGTAGGCTGTTCATAATTATCACAATCACATGTTTATTTTATCAAATTCGCGTAACAACTACTTACGTCTTTGGTCACATTGCTGGGTCCATCATGACATAGCCTCGTTGTTCGTTAAGAGGTCAATTAACTTGATCTATGGTGTTTAAACTTCAGATAACGTTTAGTACTTTATGGCCGTGAGGTGAAGCAATAAATGCACATTTTAAATAGTAAAGTATCATCACAACCGTTTCCCTTTCGGGGTGGTCAGAAACCATCCTTATAAATAAGTGGATTCACACATTTAGCCAACTTTACTATAGGCCAGTCATGACAAATGGCAAGCTCGTCGATGTCTCCAGTGTACCAAACTCGAGAAATATTACAAACAAATTAAATATTAATTAAATGTAGTTATTTACATTAATAAATATTTTTGTGACCGACCAGAAATCGAACCCGGTAGGTACCTCCCAGTCTAAATCCACGGACTTAACCGCTGAACCACGAAGTCAGTTTTAAATATTGTCTTCTACTTTTTAATTGTAAACTTACGTAAAGTGACTTTTTACTATTCTTATATTGACTTTTTTTACTTGAATATATAACTTTCAACATAAATTGACATTAATAATAATATATTTATTCTCTTATATAGTATTAATATATTGATAATGATGAAATGGATAAATACTAAAATTTTAAAACTGAAAAACACAGTTGACTCTAATCATCCAACTAGCTATGTGTAGCATGCCGTGTACACTGCCCTTGGGTTGCAATTCCGACCTTATAAATTATTGTAAATTTGTGCTTAATATGTAATCGTATTAATTGTAAACTGTTAGTGTACCTTAAATAAAAAATAAATAAATTCCAGTATTGCGTTTTAATATTAAGCTATTAAGTGCCGGAACTGCTAAGTTCGAGACTTCCTTTAAAAATGCTAAACACGCCGTGATCCTTCCGGGGAAAACGGGAGATTATTCCATCCCCAATCCAGACCTATTGAACATTCGAGCCTGGAATGCTCCGCTGTCTGTGACCTTGTACATATAAAACTGTCTTTCTTTTGTTTATTATTGGATACTTTTTGCTCAATGAATAAGTAATTTTTGATCGGTTTGTGAATTAACTACTATCTGCTAAACAACATCGAATTATTTCTCCCTGCCTGGCCCTTAAATCTGGTGATGATAAACACAAAGCGGTATAAAAGTGGTTTTATAGTATGCAACTGTGAGATTATTTCAATCTCTGAGCGGTCAAATTGCAAATAAATCGCCTACTTTTTTTTTTTTTTTTTTTTATATATTTGGAAAACCAACAGTTGACAATATTATAGGAAATATTATACAGTAAATTCACTAAGAACTATTAAAGGTTTTCACATATAAATTTAAAGTTAAGTAATAAAGAGCAAGAGAACCATAAGTAAGTTGACAATGAAAAACAAATCACTCATTAGGGATTGCTTTAGCCGTCGTCCTTATAGATGCCATATACAATACTTACATCTCTGAACTGTGCCACTCCAGCTTCCCCCAGCTCCGTCATGGAAATGTAAGCGGCTTCTGGCTGAACAAACAGCTGGCATAGCACCATCTCCTCACTCCGGAAGATGCCCCCCATCCTGACAGCTGCTACATAACATTACCAATTAAAGCTAAGCACAAATTAATTGACAATTAAGTCTCGTTTAATATAGTGAGGGTAACCAATGTCTTCTTGGTCTAAAACAAATGTTTTTTTTTCATAAATCCTACAAAAAAGCATCTTCCATACCTTAATTTGTAAATGGTAAAAATAAACACCGAATCAACTACATACGAGACTTAAAAAAACCCAAATGTCAATCTAAGGATAATGAGGGGATTATATTTGGTTTTTAAAAAAATAACACTATTCAATATTGTGCAGATATTTAGCGGGAAACCTTATTTTTATCATCCTTTATATTAGCATTTTACCTCCATAAGTATATTCCTATCGCGTGCAATTAGCTCAGTGCCGTACTGTATAGGTACTTATGTACGTATGTGTTGAATGCTCTTTATATTTATGTTCATATCTAAAGTCTATATGATATGTCTATGTAGATAGTATATATATATATATATAGTTTATTATTATTACAAAATTAACGGTCAGTTGCAGAAAGGATGATTATCTTCAACGTATGCTTATTTGGCAGTACATACATACATATCTTCACGCCAGATCCCTTGCGGGGTAGGCAGAGACGATTGAGCGCCATTTGACACGATCACGACATACTTCTTTCGCTTCGTCGACATTCATTAACCTCTTCATACATGCCCTTTGGTTACGAAGACTTTTTAATGCACCTTCAGTCAGTGTTTTATTTATTTGATCGTGATATGTGAGTCTCGGTCTGCCAGGGCCTCTTTTACCTACAACTTTCGCATTATATATCTGGTTCGTCAATCTTTCATCGCTCATCCTTTCAACATGCCCGAACCATCGTAGCATGCCTTTCCTTATTTTTGTCCCTATGTTTTCCTTCATACCAACCCTTTTCCGTATTTCGACGTTACGTATGCGGTCCGCCAAAGTGACGCCACATATCCGCCGCAACGACCGCATTTCTACTGCATTAACCCTACTCTCATGCGTATTCTGACGTATCCACGTCTCGCTTCTATACATCAGTGTTGGTACCAACATGGCATTGTGTATGGCGAGCCGAGCTTTGTCACTGACATTTCGACTGCCGATCAGTGACCCCAGGGCACCGTTAACACTATTTCCCGCGTTCACTCTTCTTTCAACGTCCCTATCGTACTTCCCATCCGCAGTGAAAACACTGCCCAGATATATAATTTCATTTACTTATTCTAGAGTTTCATCATCAATCTTTATCGTCACGGTTGTCATCCTTCTTCTTTCAAACACTAGTACCTTGGTTTTTCTCGCATTCAAACGGAGTCCTTTTTCTGCACATCCCTCCTTCATTCTTGTGACTAGTGATTGCAGTTGTTGTTCGGACGATGCCATAAGAACAGCATCATCTGCATAAAGCAGGCAGTTCACCACTAGATCACTCATCTTTATCCCACAGTCACTCTCTCTCACTCTTTTTAGGCATTTGTCGAGATATAGAGTAAATAATCTAGGAGAAAGCACACAACCCTGTTTGACGCCCATTTGGGATTCAAAGCAAGGCGACATACCTCCCTCCACCCGCACACAAGCTTTGCAGCCCTTGTACAGGGACTGTATAGCTTGTAGCAGTTTGTCATTCACTCCATACTCCGGCAATATGTCCCAAAGCTTCTTTCTTACAACTCTATCAAAAGCCTTTTCCAAATCCACAAAAGCACAGAAAACCTTCTGGTTTAAGGCCAAAAACTTCTCTGTGATATTGCGGAGCGAAAAGACTTGGTCAGTGCATCCTCTTCCAGGTCTAAAGCCTCCTTGTGCCTCCCATAAAAGACCTTCAGTCTTCTCTTGCAAGCGTTTCGTGAGAATCTTGCCATACATCTTGCTCGCCAAATTAAAAAAAAAAAATATTTGGCAGTCATTGGCCGAAATACCCAAAGTGCCAATTAAAATATTTATCAGAGATAGTTTTTTTGTTGTTAGAAAGTCAACTTCATACCGGGGATAGGCTAAGTAGTGACAGTTATCGTAATAATAAAAATAAAATTTGTCATGTATGTTAAATTAATATTTGAGAGACCCAATAGAGAGAGAAACAATTACGTAAGTCAACGTTCGCGCGAGCGTCGACCTTTCGCCACCTACTTCATTAAGCTCGGTATGAGTGGCGATATTTTTACGAATAATTCTCTGCACCGTAACTTTATTACTGAATAATTTTAAAAAAATACGTTATTCTTTATTTTTATTCTAGATTGTAATATAAAAATATTTGCTCTTTAATAAATTACACGCAGTATATATGTGTTTGTATATTAAAAAACGACTAGGTGTCCGAACCAATAATTTATCCATATTTATTTATATTCCTTACTGCCTCCGTGGTCTAGCGGTTAAGTCCGTGGATTTAGACTCGGAGGTACCGGGTTCGATTCCTGGTCGGGACATAAAGATATTTATTAATGTAAATAAATACATACAGAGTTTGGTACGCTGGAGACATCGACGAGCTTGCCACTTGTCATGATTGGCCTATAGTAAAGTGGGCTAAATGTGAATCCGCTTATTTATAAGCGTGGTTTCTGACCACCCCGAAAGGGAAACGGTCGTGATGATACTTTACTTTACTTTACTATATTCCTTAGTAATTAATATTTGTGATATTTATGACATGACATTAGTTATTTTAACGGCATTGTATTGGTAAAAACTGATTTTGTTGACGTATAAATTAACATTTATCAATTAAAACTAATGTTTTTCATTTACAATAATACATTTTACTCAGCGTAGCCGACTATAAGTCCGTTCTTTGTGATGCGCTAAAGTTTTAAACAAATAAATAGCCATTTGATTACAAAAGCATGAAAATAGACGGAGTTTGTCCGGGACGAGGAATCAAAGACGACCCAGGCTGGACCAGACACCGGCTAGGTATTGTATTTTGGTACCTGGCCCATGTCCAAACGACACCCTTAACACTCAAAAAGTTAAACCAAATTATATCAATAGAAGTTATTACATTAAACTTTGTCAGCTAACCTTTAGGAACTTGTCTACTCGCCTATTTTTGGGCAACTATTTTTAGACACAAACTGTGCCGAGTTTATTACGTTCCAACGTAAACTATTCGATTGTTTTCTTCAATAACATAAATAATGCGATTCTTTTATCGCCTCAAAGTAATTTATGCAACAAAATTGAAATTAAATTAAATTTATAAGTTATTAAAAAGCTCAATTGTGTATTGTAAATTAGGACTAAATATAAAATAATTATTGCTAGAATAATAAAATAATAAATGTAGGACAATAAATATTAAATGTAATTGTAAGTAATTAATTACCTTATAAGCGGCTAATGAACCCTCAAATAATAACTGAAAATCTTCCAAACTTTTGTCAATAACAGTTCGGCCACATAGTTAATATTTAGTTAACACGACAATGCCTTTGACTATCAATAAAGGCAATTTATGAGAACATAATGTTTTGATGTGTATTCTATCGGACGACAGCCGCGAACAACTTCGTGGCCGGCACTGCACTGCCGTCAAGTCCAGCCGCGCGGTGACGAACCACATCATTAATACTGTTAAATGGCAAACACTGAATTAACAATTGACTGGACAATAATAAAACTGTTTCTTTGCTTAGTGACAAGCTCGCGTTCATCTCTACCTACTCTTACGTTCAATGCTTGTATGACGCGAATGTTAAAAATTGTAGGTACTTCAGTTAGCATAAATAAAGGTTGATAGATTTTTTTTAACGTAAAATAATAATATATTTCTTGTTGTTTCTAACTGTATTTTTTAGTTCATTGATCTAAGTATAAAGTAAAAAAGGACTGCCTCCGTGGTCTATTTAGCTGCTGCTAGAAATCCAACTATTGAGACAACTTTGAGTAGGCATAAAATTGTATTAAAGTTACGGTTAAACTATATTATTATACACTAATACATACTATACTATAGGAATACATACTTACATACACTAATACTATATAACAATATACTTAATTCTAATAAATACATTATAATAACTACATATATAATAATAATAATAAATATTTCCAGACAGGTCACACAGCGCCATCTAATTTTCGTGGTAAGCTACGAAACTACGGAAACTACATGGTTGATAAACTACATATTATACTTTTTTTTTTGTAAATATATACATATTATACATATAAACACCCAGACCGAGACAAATTATACAATGTACAACTTGCCCCCGGTGGGAATCGAACCCACGACCTCCCGAGTTCACGACAACGTTTGTTACCACTAGACCACGGAGGCGGTATGTAAGAACATGTTGCTGGTCATACATATTATCATTCTAAACCATGTTCCTAAAAATAATATTTGGCTTAGAATTTGACCTTTGACCCGTGGGCCACCACCTAGGCGCGGTCCCACTCCGACCTTGGGATGTGGGTCACACATTAGAATACCACTTGAATACTCAGCTATAGATATGTGTTATCTAGTACTCTAACAGCCAGTTTCTCGAACGTATTTTTGGTACTTAATTATTTCTTAAGTAAAAATTATCTAGAAACGAGTCATGTCAAAATTTTCAGGTTCGATTCCCGGCTAGCGTTATAATTGTTAAAAAAATATGTGTTGCAGTATTAGTTTTTACTGAAACTAATTGTTCGTTTAATTGCTTTTAAGACCCACTATCTTCGCAACTAAACGTCACAGTGCTTAGTCGATTTTATCAGTGGAAAATGCAGAAGTTTTTTTAATGAATGGTGTAAAAAAGTGAATTTACTAAAAAAAATAGTTAGTTGGTTTTCGCTCTAACCTGGCTATTTTTTTTTGGCTCTAACCTCTTTTTGTGTTAATATTTCTTATTCTACATTCATAATGACCGCCTCCGTGGTCTAGTGGTAACAAACGTTGCCGTGAACTCGGGAGGTCGTGGGTTCGATTCCCACCGGGGCAAGTTGTACGTTGTATAATTTGTCTCGGTCTGGGTGTTTATATGTATAATATGTATATATTTACAAAAAAAAAGTATAATATGTAGTTTATCAACATTCTAGTTTCCGTAACACAAGCCTCGTAGCTTAGCACGGAAATTAGATGGCGCTGTGTGACCTGTCTGGAAATATTTATTTTTATATTATTTTATTTATAATATTCTTGTGTCACTCTCCCAAAGGTTAGCTGGTAAAGAATACCTTCATGGTAATATGCTCGCCTGTGTACATTTATTATACTAGCTGACCCGGTGAACTTCGTACCGTCTGACACTCGATGAATGTACCCTCGGTCGGTATGCCCCATAAAATCAGCGCTGATGCGCGCCACCTATCGGACAACAGTAGTACTATGTCAGAAACCTTCGCCGATGTTCACACAACATATTCCCAAAGTTTCATCCCGATCAGTCAAGTAGTTTTAAAATGTATAGGGAACATACATACATCATCATCAGCCTGTATCCCTCCACTGCTGGATGTAGGCCTCCCCTAAGGCTCGCCACTTAACGCGATCTTTCGCTACCCTCATCCAACCCCCACCAGCGACCTTCTTTAGGTCATCTGTCCATCTGGCGGGGGGTCGTCCCACTCTGCGTCTTCCCGTACGTGGTCTCCACTCTAGAACCCGTTTGCCCCATCGATCGTCGGTTCTGCGGCAGATGTGTCCGGCCCATTGCCACTTCAGCTTGCTAATTTTAAAAGCTATGTCAGTAACTTTCGTTCTTTGACGAATATCAACGTTTCGAATTCTATCCATCAGAGATACACCAAGCATAGCTCTCGCCATGGCTCGCTGAGCGACCTTGAATTTATGGACCAGACCCACTGTTAGTGTCCACGTCTCTGCTCCGTACGACATTACCAGAAGGACGAACTGGTTAAAGACCTTAGTCTTTAAACATTGTGGTATAGACGATGAGAGGTTGTGCCGGTACATACATACAGACATTTATATATATATATATGGATTTTGTGTGCAATTAATAAGTTTATTATTATTATTGACACTTCGAGTGCCATCGTATTCCTATTGAGACCCGAGTTTTCCCGATAGAAATACATTATGCACTATATATGTACGTACATACTTGAGCCTATAAAAAAGAAAAAAAATCACGAATGACCTTGTAACTAAAGTGCGTAAGCTAATTGAAAAATATGTAAAATAGGGCCATTAATGTTTGGCATGCCTCAGGCGAATACTAATATTATACACAAAAAGTCAAGAATTCTAATAGGTATACTTCGCGGTTATGAATAATCAATTAGGCGTTCTTATAACACATAGGATTTTGTATTTGTTTAAATATTATATAATAGACTGTTTATTGATTTTAGTTATCACAAATACCTACATATATATTTATTTAATTCATTAGTTAGATTTTTGTTTGTGTTCTTTTCTCCCGATGGATGAGGAATGAGGCAAAAGGATCTAGCCTATACAGCCAAGTTATCATTAAATTCCAGATGTTGCAGAATTTGATGCTTTTCTTGGAGTTACTCGCAACATTATAGCCCAAACACGTCGGGTATAATATGGGAGTTCACAGCGCGGGAAAACCGCAAGAAATTAACTGCAACTTGTGCCCCATATTTAAAATCCAATTTATTGTTTTCCAAAATTATTCACATTGTAGCACATTATTAAACAAAACAACACCACCTTTGACTAATAACATCCACAGTAGAGTAATTTATAAAACAAATACTTGCACTAGACAAATGCGCGCAAAATAGCGCGATAGAGTTTTTTTTTAAATTTGTTTTTTTCAATTTATGGACTAAATTGTTTGTTCGAAAAATAATATTTACAAAATATAAAATAATTAGAGTAAAAGCGAAGTGTAAAAAAGCGTCTTGTTAGGTCGGCATAGTGGTAGAGACTGATGCCGGTCGTTAGTGGCTGGCGTCAGTTGCTCCCATTCTAGGACCTCGCATATCGCTTACCATCAGGTGAGCGCGATGTCACATGTCGTATACAGTATTAAAACAAATATTTACAAACTACTTTAATAAAATGAATAAAATAGTCCCATCTCGTAATCTGTACTGTGTAATAAAAAAAATATATATATTGCTTTTGTTACAAAAATATTGTTTAAATTTGACACTCGCAATTTTATATTATACTTAAAAAGAATATACAAATACAAAAAAAAAAAACTATAAAATCCATGAATTCATTCATTCATAAGCCTCATGTTCATGAGGCAGTGTGCCAGGAACACTTGCAGCACAGAGATGCTGATTTGCTGCGCGATAAAATTACCAGCCTTCTCGTCACATACAGCATTATAACCAGTCACTTAGACAGATATTTAACGAACTTATTTTATTTTTTATACTAGCACGACATGTGGCCTTGCCCCCACCTGATGGTAAGTGGCGTGCGAGGTCCATGAATGTTAGCAACTAGAATCAGAGACTCATGACTGAAATCAGTCCCTAACACTATGTCGGCTTGACTGGGTGTGACGGCAATTCGAGCCTGATCCCGAAACGTGTGGATACGCTTTACTGGGTTTATCGGCAACGGTGAACGGTGGATACTTCCCGCCCCGGCAGACTGGGCAAATTACCACCATCAGTCCGCCTGCCACTTTTTAGAACTTGGCTCCCACAGACCCAAATATATATCTGACAAGGCTGTTTTACAGCTGCATAATGTCAAAATGGTTTTATTTGTTTATATAGCTTCTTCATTATTATGCGAATTCAATGATATAAATCTAGCCGTCTGGCCAGCGTGGCGAGCGTACGCCAAATTCTCCAGTTCTGGAAGGCCCATCTCCAGCATGGAGGTCTAGGACGCTGTGTTCTAGGGCCTGTAATGAATGATATAAATAAATAATTAATAGTTAGAAAATGCTTAAGCCTGCCTATGCACTTGCCTATGTACTTTATTGCAATAAAGAATTTCTGAATTGAATTGAATAGGTTAATTTAATTTCAAATTTATTTTTAATTTTCCTTTGACACCACTTTAACGTAGGCCATACAAGCCACGGTCTACCGGAGAGGTTACCTGTGCAGGTCAACTAGACGTCGTCGTCGATAGCGTGTATGGGGACGTTCAGGTGTACCGGAGCGGTCTTCGGTACACCGTACGGTGTTACACGAAATATTAGATTTTTGATCTTGGGTGCTTGACTGCCTGCCTCCGTGGTCTAGCGGTTAAGTCCGTGGATTTAGACTCGGAGGTATCGGGTTCGATTACTGGTCGGGACACAAAAATATGTATTCATGTAAATAAATACATTTAATTAATAGTTTTTATAATTTTAACGGGTCTTTACGCAATATGTCTTTAAGGTAAATGAAACGCTGGAGACATCGACGAGCTTGCCACGATTGGCCTATAGTAATGTTGGCCAGATGTGAATCCGCTTATTTATTAGCGTGGTTTCTGACCACCCTGAAAGGAAAACGGTCGTGATGATACTTTACGTACTTTACGGATCTTGGGTCGGTCGTCTCTCTGGTGGACCGTAGTGTGTATGCCCGCTTTAACCTACACTTCTGTTACTTTCACATTTCCCAAAGTGTAAAGTATGTTTGTCCATATTATAAAAAATAAGAGTAAATTTGCCTATCTCTCTTCATTCCATGATAAGTCTCTTCGCTCTTCTCATAACTCTGTTCTCTCCATTCCCTCTCACCATACTGGATTTATGGCCAACTCATTTGCTGTTGTCGCCGCAAATCTGTGGAATGAACTACCGGTAGAAATCCGACAAGCATCCAACCGAAAAATGTTTAAAAAAATGGTGTCATCGTATTATTTAAATGGTTCATAAGTTATTTAATGGTATCATATGTAGTATATGTATTATTAGTATATCATAGTTATTAGTATGTATTTAGTAATATCATTGTATTTTTATGTATATAGATTTATTTATTATTATTATATATAAATATTTGCACCTACCTTACTTTTGAATCGGTCCCCATTGTCCCTAAGGTTGGCTGTCAGATAATGTCTAGCGGCATTAAGTCCGCCCCTTGTATAACGTGCAAATAAATAAATAAAAATAAATAAATAAATAAAACACAAGCACGTTCTTTTAAAATAATAACTTGACATTAATTATTACTAGTAATTAATTACTATAGAAGTACTTAGCAATTACATAGTTATGTTATTATATCGATTGTTACCTTGAATTTAAATAATTATATGTAAAGTATCATCATCACGACCGTTTCCCTTTCGGGGTGGTCAGAAACCTCGCTTATAAATAAGCGGATTCACATTTAGCCAACTTTACTATAGGCCAATCATGACAAGTGGCAAGCTCGTCGATGTCTCCAGCGTACCAAACTCGAGAAAAGTCACAATTATTTAAATATTATATAAATGTATTTATTTACATTAATAAATATTTTTTTGTCCCGACCAGGAATCGAACCCGGTACCTCCGAGACTAAATCCAAGGACTTAACCGCTAGACCACGGAGGCAGTAATAATTATATGTATACGAGTATACTACAGTAAGAAAATGGAACGCTGGAGAAGACAAAAGAAAAATTGCTTAGCTATCCATGCATTCACTGTACGGATGCCTATATATATAGGGCTATATTTTACATTGCGTAAATACACACTCCCCATCCTCTATTCTGCTCCTTTCTCTACTAAACCAAATACTGTAAGATTCTGCAAAAGCTGTCTTGGAATCTCCTACAGAAGTGTACTGACAGTACTAACTCCTACACGTAGGGCATATACAATTGGAATCAAGCTACCAGGAGTCTATCTATTTAATAGGGCAACGCTTATCATAACCGGTCCGTGCACGTCAGAAGTTACAAGAGCAGGTAGAGTTGCCATCTCTGAAAATGAAAAAGGTGGACTGGATTAAGTCCTAAGAAAAAAAAGAATAATTTATGACAAGAATATCGAATAAAACACATTACTCCATGCTGCAGTGGTGAAGACAGCCGGTATCTGGATGTCATAAATAAATACAGCAGTAATCAAAAAATATAATTTATGACATGTTGAATAAACAATGCCATCTAGTGGGCGATAGAAGAATCTCGCTCAACTTGAACCGACTATAGCGTGTATTGCACATGTGTTATATTTTTATCTATTACAATGAAAGTCACTAGGCTATGAACTTCATGAGTATGGCGGTAGATGTCACTGCCCTAAAACGTTATTGTTACGTCCTGTTTGCCGGTCAGGTTAAAGGCCGGTTCTACAGATGTTCATCCGTTCCCGTCTTCGTCGATCCAAAGTCAGCATGACATATTTAGTTAAAACCCCAGTTTCAACAGCGTCCAGCACGAAATTTGCATTTAAATTACTGGCATTGATATGCCTAATTGTTTTTTTTTTATTATTATTATTATTTTTTTAAATATACTGAGCACATGTGACACCGCGACCACCTAATGGTAAGCGGTACGCGAGGTCCAAGGATGGGAGGAACTGACGCCAGCCTCAGACGACCGACATCAGTCCCTACCACTATGCCGGCCTATAAAGATCCTTTTTACACTTCGTTTGAAGGACTCCAGGTTATACCTCTTTTGTCATGGCAAAATCTCGAAAAATAAATGCGAAGATTAAATAATTAAAGAAAAATCTTTGAATATTTCATAGTAAATACCCAAAAACATGTATGATTCAACAGCAATATTCGTCACTTGTTTTGTAGAAATTATAAAAATTGTAATAAAGATTTGTATTGATAAAGTTCAATTCGTAAACATTTCACGTCGCTCGCTCTAGAAAATACAAAGAATTAGGTGACTCACAGGTTTTTATTTTAAGGCGTGTAATGTGATATATTACTTTAGATCCTTATAAACCTTAAGTCTCCACTCTAGAACCCGTTTGCCCCATCGGTCGTCGGTTCTGCGGCAGATGTGTCCGGCCCATTGCCACTTTAGCTTGCTAATTTTGAATGCTATGTCAGTAACTTTGGTTCTCCGACGTATTTCAACGTTTCGAATTCTATCCATTAGAGAAATACCAAGCATAGCTCTCTCCATAATTATTCTAATAAGATACTGAAATTGTCAGTAGAAAAAACCCTTTATATAATTTAGGTGTGTAAAATGTCATGTATCATCATGATAGCTCTAGTAATAAAATACTTTATTGATACTAAAACTACATATTTTATATTCCAAAAAACTTATTGCACAGTATGTATATATCAAAAATACCTCCGTGGTCTAGCGGTTAAGTTCGTGGATTTAGACCCGAAGGTACCAGGTTTGATTGTATAATTTAATCAATTTGTGTATTTCTCGATTTTAGTACGCTAGAGACATCGACAAGCTTGCAACTTGTCATAATGGGCTTATAGTAAAGTTGGCTAAATGTGAATCTGCTTCTTTATAAGCGTGGTTTGTGACCACCCTAAAATACGGTCGTGATGATACTTAACTACTATACTCGTAAGTATCAAAACTACTTTAGCCTAATTAAAAGCTTACAAACAAACAATTTAAATTTAAGCCAAACATAATAAGGTATGTCTTCTATCATTTGTTTTTAGTTTAATGTGCACCGGGAGTCCTTCGCGCCATTTTGCGCGGAGATGTCAGGTGAAAGGTTTTGTTTTGTAAATTAATTTACTGTGGATATTGTTGGTCAAAGGTGGTGTTGTTTTGTTTAATAATGTGCTACAATGTGATTAGTTATGGAAAACGATAAATTGGACTTTGAATATGGGGCACAAGTTGCTGTTTATTTTATGCCGTTTTCCCGAGCTGTCAACTCCCATATTTATATTATTATTATATTTTTGTTCGAGCTATAATGCCGCGAGTGACTCCAAGAAAAGTATCAAGTTCTGCAGCATCTGGAATTTGATGAAGACCTCATTAACTCATAAAAAATATATATATATTACGTCAGGCTTGGCTGTATACGCTTGCCCCTTTGCCTTCCCTATCACCTCATTCATCATCCATCGGGAGAAGAGAACAAAAAAAAAGAGAACAAACAACAAATTACTGCACCTTTTCTTTTCTCTTGTATTTTTGTCATGTGTGGTACCTTTTAATTAGCTTATAGTCATTAATATATTCTTTAATTTATTGTATTAGCTGTAAATTTCCCAAATAAAAAAACTATAAAAGTAAAGTATTATCCGTATCTCTTCTGGGGTGGTCAGAAACTATCTTATAAAGAAAAGGATTGACATTTAGCTCGTCAATGTCTCTAACGTACCAGGCTCAAAAAATATTACAAGTAAATTAAACAAATTATCGTGTCCCGACGAGAAATCGAACCCGATACTTCCGTGTCCAAAACTACGGGCTTAACCGCTATTTAACTTACGGGCTTAACTATTGACACTTCATTATTTTTTAAACTAAAAACAAAATGTTGGTAAGTTTTGATTTTGATTTTATGTTTAATATTATTTAGTTTATTTTTAAAGTTATTATTTACGTAGCTTTTATATTAATTTACATCGAATAAAAATTGTATATCTACAAAAATATCATGCAGAACAAAGTTGAGTTTTGGATGTGTTTAATGTAAATTGTGTGGTGTCAATAATTGGGTAAGTCGAGTATTATTTAAATAAGCTGACATAAGTGTTAACATAAAATGAAATAAATATAAATACCTGGTTTATATTCCAGATAGATCCTACCACTAGACAAAGTTAAGTTTAGTATGACAGTTAAAATACAAATAATACTACTTTGTGTGTAATATAATATATTATCACATAGTTAGGGGACGTGCTCTGGTATATTGGCTCCCGACCAGGAATCGAACCCGGTACCCCAGAGTCTAAATCTACGGATTTAACCGCTAGACCACGGAGGCAGTTAGAATATCTGATAACTTTAGAAAAACCCAGTAGTAGGTTATTTTGTATTATTATAAGCGGTAACTCTTAAAGAGTCAATAATTGGGTATCTTACGGTACTCGAAAATATTGTAGAGGTATCCCAAAATAAGTTTACATAATATCAAAACCAAGTTTTCGGGTGCCCTGAAGTTTTAAAGGTCGTAGCACTCAGTTGCCTGTCACTACAGATACAAAATACTCTACATATACCATTGACCTTTATGTAACAACCGGTCATTCGTTTTTTAATACCTACGCAGTGATGTGGGATAAATGTTAAATCAGTCAAAAAAAAATAACTAAAAGTTTTCCACGACCGTACCTTTCGGGGTGAGTATAAACCACGCTTTTTAAGATTAAGCTGATTGAGATTAAGATTTGGTACGCTAGAGACATCAACGAGCTGCCACATGTCATGATGGGCCTATAGTAAAGTTAACCAAAGAAGCGACTCCTTTAAAAAGCGTGATTTTTAAATACATAAATTGTTGACATATAATGAACAATACAAAATGTAATTTTGTATTATTCATTATATGTCATTTATTATAATCTATATAATAAAAACAATTAAACGACATATTATATTGTATAATTATTTATACCAGTATAATTATTTGCATACCATTATTATAGTATACAGCTGGACTGTAAAATTATACCACCCTATATCGACCTGTATTCTGTTTAATATTATATTTAGAATTTTAAATATTCAGATATTTCATTATACAATAGTTTATCATCATTAAACTTTATATTTGGAGATAGACGTGCACTTGCAACTGTATGTATATATACTATATAAAGACGTTACACCACCAGACAACGCGAGCTGTCTGACGTCTATCATAGAGTTTCTTCCTTGAATTACAAGATAACTAATTACAAATAATTGATAGAATATTTATTAGGCATAAGTAAGTCCCTTTAAAACAAGTGTTTAATACTTATAAGTGGTATTTTATGCCCAGGCCCAAGTATATAGGTCAACGAGTGAGACAGACATCAAAGTTAAGCAAAAGCTCTAAGTTAAAGTGACAAGGTTGTGAGAGAAAATTTCCATGAACAGTCACGAAGGCGACGAGTTGCTGAAGGACGGGAATTAGTGGTTGATTTCATTGAGAGGGTAAACATGATCTCCCACCCCGACCCGCCGCGCATTTTGCCGACGAGCTAGGAGAAGCGGTCCGGCATCAGTTGCTCTTCGACCGTCGCCCGAAGGAGTCGCGCAACCCTGCCTTTTATTCCCGGCCTCGCGCCACCGCTCTAAACGAGACGATCGCAGAAGGAAAATCTTCACAATTACCAAGACGCTAAGAACAATGGATTATTAGAAACGCGCGCGTCACAAGTAGGTAAATCATTTTTTATTATTAGTTGATTGTTGGCGACGCGATTGACGGCTTCAGTTCCGCCATGCCCAAGTTGGTAGACGTCGCCCGCGTAACTATCTCCGATAGATAAACAATCCGGAGGTCGGTCTTTGCGGCTCACGGGAGACAAGGTTTAGGTGAGTGAAGAAGCATATTGTGTGAATATTTGTCTAACCGCAGCGGTCGGTCAAACGGCCGCCTCTTTGACCCTGAAATTGTTATTGCGGTTATAAAACTTTGTTTATGTGTCCGCCATTCTGAAAAAACTGTTTTCCTATCTTTTTTGTAGCGTGTGTTTATGTTATACTTCATAGTAAAACAGCACCGTGTTTATATCCAAACTTGCGATGGTATATTTTTGTATGTATCGTAATTTAGCGTAGTGCAAACAGTTCTTTGATTTGCTTTTGTATGTACCTACGTGATGCTAATTACGGTGAATATTTATTGATAGTTAATCGCAATCAGTGCGGTGTAGTTTTTATTAAATTTAGGAGAGTGCAATGGTGGCAATGATGCACCCCTTTGTTTGTTGCACGCTCGCTGCCAGCTCGGAGGGGTGAAGTGGCCTGCATAGCTTTATAACAATAGTTGAACGTTAGATAATGGCGAAAGGAACACCGGCCGTGTGTTCTCTTGCATTTGGGGATGCAGTTAGCCCCTTTTCTAATAATAAATGTCATAAATTTGGTTTAGGGGTTGATGACATAATGCGAGATTATGAAATACATTTATGAATGGAAGATACGTTATGATAATCAGGTTTGAAAATTAAGATGTTTCGAAAGTAGAGTACTTACGGTTTTTTTTGTTAAGTGAGTATAATACTAATAATTATTTATATTATAAATTTCAAAGTAGCTTTGTCCATATGTATGTTTATTATAGATTGCCGAACTGATTTTAATGAAATTTGACACAAACATGGGGTATAAGTAGTAAAATTCTAAGTAAGGCATGTGACCCTACGGCCACCTAAGGTTTCTTCACTGAAATAAAAATATTTCCGAATTAACTTTACCACATCATTATTTGCTGTAGCACTAACACGCAAACACACTCGTTTTACTTCCAAACTGTCAAACTGTAAACAGCCGAGCAGCCATTTTGTAATGCCGTTACGATGTCGCACTCATGGCGGCTGTTTAAAATCCCATATTTCTTCTTCTGGATTCGATAACACTTTTTGTGCGTGCTGGAGCTACTGACTAGTTATGTAAAGGACCAATTAAAAATAATTGATATTACTTAAATTTATAGCCATATAAAAGCACAGAAGGTTAATTGGCAACTTGGAAAGAAGTTTTCCTTTAACTTTGCTATACAAAGGGGACTCTTTTGGAGAGCATGTTTGTCACCTTTAGGAAAATAAAATCAGACAATCTTAGTTAAGACTGATCCCATATCTGATTAAATTTAAAAAACTGAGAGATTTTATATTTTTTTTTTTCCAATGCTTCGGGCCGCTTTCATTAATTCCGAATCACTTTTATATTCTATTCTGGTCCATTAGCGGTTAAGTCCGTGGATTCACACGCGGAGTTACCGGTTTCGATTCCTGTTTGGGACAAAATAATACTTTATTTACTTTGTTTGTGTTATTTCTCAAATTTTAGACATCGACGATATTTATTATAGGAAATTAGTAACTAAAATTAACAATGAACTAAAACAAAAAATTAAGCGCTATCGGCTGCTGCTCTCGCTTTTTGCACTGTTCCCCTGAGGACATAAGTGTCAACTAGAGATGAAACGGATATCCGGTAACTATCCGATTTTCGGCCTTGTTTTTACTATCCGGCCGGATACCGGATAGTAACTCAGTATCCGGTCTGATGCGGGAGAAAAATGATACCACACTACGTTATGGACACAGTTTATTTTAATAATCACTCGACAAAAATGTTTATTTTATTAATTAGCTTAATACTCAAAATTAACAAGTAGCAAATTATGCTGAATGAATTCCAATTTTTCTTCTTCGGCTTCGTCTACCAGACATAATAGCCTTTCGCTTTCCGATTTCTGATCTCGTTCACCGCGCCCATTTCAAATCAAACTGGTAGTGTCATGTAACGCAATAAAGGGCCGAATATTCGGTTGCCGGATATCCGGCGCTCCGGCCTCGTAGCTTGCCGAATATTCGGTAACCGGTATCCGGCCAAACCACTATCCGTTTCATCTCTAGTGTCAACACAAGTGGCATCTCATACTCCGTCCAGGCGGATCAGCGTCATACCATCAGGTTTCTCTTTCCATTATCGCGAACTTTTCTAGTGGGTTTCATAATACCTCAATGGTGGCAGTGCCTATTTTAGGATTTTATTTACGTGTAAATTTGCCAGCGCTTTTTAAAAGCTTGTGGACTCCAAAGGGGTCTACTTCCCTATCGCATGGACACTTGTGCTTAGTGCACACCGGAGACTCCAGCCGACACCAATGCGGTAACTTTCATTGCACCAGCAGCGTTCTGAGATTAGAAGAGGATAGAGCGTGTAACAAGTAGCCGGCTTTTCTAGAATAAATAAACAATATTTATGCCTATTCATAGGATTTAACATGTGCAAAACGACCTCCATAGATCTCAGGTCTTCTTTTCATGATGAATCTCTCCGATCTTCTCACAACTCACTTCTTTCCGTTCCATCTCATTATTCCGGATTTGTTTCGAATTCCTTTGCGGTTGTAGCTACAAATCTGTGAAATAATCTACCTATTAACATAAGGCAGGCATTTACCAGATCATCGTTTAAAAAACTGGTCTACTCACATTTTCTAAATAGCTCCAAACAAAATTTGTAAGTTGTATATGTATGTTTATTATTGTGTATGTATTAGTATTTAGTATATTTGTAAGTAGATTATATATAAGTAAGTTTATTATATAAGTATTTATATCTAATTGATGTGTCACTTATACTTTCCTTGCACCTTCAGTTGTTCTAATTAGTCCCAAAGGTTTGGCTGTCAGAAAATGTCTACGGGCATTAAGTCCAGTCCGCCTTTTGTATTTTGTGCAATAAAGTTTTGATATAAATAAATAAAATATATAGGAATATCTTCGAGAGTAGACAGCCAGTCTCTTAATAAAACTTAGCAATAGAAGAACACCTAGACGATACGTAATTCAATTGCAAGGTTCAATAGAATATATTACAGACGTGTTAGGTGTATTATTCAATATAGTACGAGACGGCAGTAAACGTTTTCGTATTTATAAGCAATTTAAATTTACCATTCAATGAGCGTCTAGTCGGTAATTGACCTAGTCATTGAATTAGGTGACTACCTTTCTAGGTTTGGATTAAAATGTTGCATAATATTGATTAAAATGAAGAAATTTACAATAAATAAATAATCGGTGGTGGCTGGGTTGTAAGAACGCTGAGGTTGGAGAGCACGTTAGCCGTCGTCGGTCCCGGTTCCACTAATATTAACTTGTGGTCGTTAATAAATTGTTTTAATAAATTTAAAATACAAAATAAATAAATTGGTACCTAATATACAATTCATAGGCGGTCATCGCCAACCCGTCTGGCCAGAGCGTGGCGAGTGTAGGCCAAATTCTCCAGATATATGTTCTGGAAGGCCCATCTCCAGCAGTGGAGGTCTAGGACGCTATGTTCTAGGGGCTGTAATAAATGAATGAATAAAAAGCGGTGACGGCCCGATTGTAAGGAATATTTTCTTTAAATTCAAAAAGGTCGCGGATCGAACTACGGTATGTACTTTTTTTTTAAATGGAATTCGCAAAATCGCCTGACGATACGAGCCCAGCCTGAAGGGCCACCGCGGGAGGTCGCATGTCCTAATCACCGTGAGGTCTCTTAAGTTAGACCCCAAGGCGCGTACTCGCTAAAACCCTATAAACCGTCTCTCTTTCACTGTTGACACTGCGTGCCTTTACAGCTAAGTCTGAGTCGTGGCTACAGAGTGAAGGCACTCGTTCGCAGTTTTTATATCCATTTGTCATACAACACCACAGCGCCGTTCCCATGCGTCTGGGAGCACATGTCACGGTTCTACTAATACTGGTGGCGCGGGTTTAGTGGACTGTATCTAGGTGCGGGGTTTGCGATAATCTTCAAATTAGATACATAGACGATACTATGATAATCGGTGCAATAAACATACTAGAAAGGAAACTCACCTGATGTCCTCGGCACTAGCACTTATAAATTGTTCTTACACTGATTTTGCGGGTTTGGCGAATGCGGGCGAAAACAACGATCGCGGCGATTTCTTCAGCGTCTTCTATGACGACTGTAGGACAACGACTGCGCGACGACGACGACTATATTTCGATTTGACGATTACGACCACCATGCGGCGCGGCCAGTTATCTAGGCACTGCCTCTCTTCAGTGCGCAAGCGCCGGCCTTTGGACTAGTGAGCGTGATGGGTAATATAGAAAGGAAGCGGCGCGAAAGAGACAGGACAAGGGTATAGGGGTAACAAATTAGGACGTCTGTTTATGCACAGACGAATCACAATAACGCCTAACCATCCAAAATTGGTCGAATTATCGCGATCGGCGCGAACAAATACGAAATTGTGGAATCGTTAATTAATTGTCATTAAAATTGTCATCGAACCAGCGGCGTGGCGAGTGCTGGCCGAAATCTCCAGTAATATGTTCTGGAAAGCTCATCTCCAGCAGTGTAGGTCTAGGTTTCTGTGTTCTAGCGGCTGTGATGATGATATTTGATATGAACTTATTCTGTAGTCTCGATCTAAGTACACTCAAAATTAAAAATAAATGAAAATGTTAGAGTGTGCGAGCGAGAAGGATAGGAGCTTAACAACCCTCCTAATGTTTTACTTTTCGGTATACTAACCACGCTGCGAAGTATTGCGGTCGTGATTATACATTACTACTAAAAATATTGTCATTGAAATGATTTATTTATTTATTCAATGTATACAACAGATGCACATTAAAACATGATACAAGGAAGAAAGTTCTCAGGCGACAGACTGAATGTGATCCTAAACATAAAATTAAAATGATAAAAATAATTTAAATAAAATAAAAAATAAAACAAAGTATTAATATTAATGAGATATAAATCACTTAAACGCTATATTTCATTTAAACTGAGAACACTTAAAATATAAATGATGGATAAAATTCCAAAATGCTCTTAAAGGATTTTAAAACTAGTTTCAAATAAAGGGAATAGACAAATACTGTGTTTGCCGTGCCCGTGGGAATAAAGGAATAAAAGTTCTCTTTTCCATGGTAAAATATTTGTAGTTTGTTTCTTAAAAGTGCACATACATACATTGTTTTTTAAAAGTATTTGAATTAAAGCTGCCATTATCGTTAGCTGCTTTTATCTATACTAATATTATACGTGTAAAAAAGCTTTGTCCGTCTGTATGTATGTCTGTTTGTCTAGTTTTCACGGCTATATTACTAAAGAAATTTTATTTAACATGATCTGATCAACTAAATGATACAAAACCTTAAATTCATTTGTGAAATTAAATACTGTAACATTCATATTATCTATATGGGCATTCCCTCGTTTACCTCGGCTGGATCTCAGTGGGTAACCAACAGCCTGTAATTCTTGAACATTGTGCCGGGCGTTTTAACTGGATATTTTATTCGTTAATCTGTCAGGAAAAAAAAAAAACTTTTATTATTCTCTATACATATAACTCACAGAATTAGGTGTAAACCCTTCGACTTCAACTGCAAGACGTGCGCAAGACAGTGCTATGTTCTGGATATGCTTGAAGTGTCCGTTGTCGGACCAATAGAACAGTCAGGCCTTTGTGGAAGCTTGAGCAAAGTATAAGAACGCCTAATCGACTAAGCCTAAGTCATCAGTTACTAACCATTTGAATTGGCGCACGTTATATGGTTTCTTATGAAAACTTGTTTGTTTCTATCGATAGAATCACACAATTGTTTGAAGTAAGAGGATACAAAGACAACCCGTATAGTAGTCAGCAAAAAATTATAATTCAGGTACTGTTGTGTTACATGTCGTATACTAGTTTTTGTGTTTTCATACCCCATATTTATTCGTGTATTTCATGGCTCATTTTATCAAAATTGGTTTAGTAATATAGGCTTGGAGGAGAATTAAATAGGCAGACAGATGAGATGATGATGTCATATAGCCTATGTGAATATTCTGATGTAAGATTATATTACTAAAAAAAAACAGCAAAATCCGTTCAATAGATTTTGCGTGAAAGAGCAACTATCTCTATACATGCATACATGCACTATACTATACTTATACTATACTATACTATACTATACTATACTATACTATACTATACTATACTATACTATACTATACTATACTATACTATACTATACTATACTATACTATACTATACTATACTATACTATACTATACTATACTATACTATACTATACTATACTATACTATACTATACTATACTATACATACACTATACTTACGAGTATAATATTTGAGAATTTATGGCAACCTTACTCGGGTAGTCGGTCGCTCTGACCCATAGACATACATATTGAAATAATGAACGGTCCATTGAAGCAAAATGAAGTAAATCAATCAATCGGGTTAAGATAAAAAAGTAACGTAACATCACAATCGTAACCCTTGTTGTGTGATCAGAAACTACGCTTTACTATAGGCATTTACTATGACAAGTGGCATGCTTGTCAAAAAAAGTCTCAAATACTTTTTTTAATAGGCTATCATAACAAGTATGTAGATTTTTTACATATGGGATTGAATCCAGTTCAATGGTTTTTGCGTGGAAAAGCAACAAGCATCCAGACATAAATCTCTGTCCCATAGACATACATTTTAAACAGGCAAAATTAACTCAATCATCTATTGCTAAATACCTTGCCTTGTCTGGAATCCCTCGGCTATCCATCTGGCTAGCGCTACAATGGGGTGAGATAAAAAAGTAAAGTATTATCACAACCGTACCCCTTGCATTGTGATCAAAACCACGCTTTACTATAGGCAATAGTCATATCATGACAAGTGGAATGCTTCTCGATCGAGAAACATCTCATATTTTTTTCTTAAAAATTTTTTCTCAGATACAATTCCTGCACCTTCTATAGCCACAGTCATATCATGACAAGTGGCATGCTTGTTAATGTCTTTATCATCAATAAATGGTTCTCGTGATCAAAATCAGTCCAATAGTTTTTGGGTGAATGAGCAACAAGCATCCAGACATACATCCTCACAATACTTTCGCTTTTATAATATTTAAGGATTTATAGCAACCTTACTCGGGTAGTCGATCGCTCTGACACATAGACATATATTGTTTAATATTAGTCCAGATATTGAAACAAAATAAAGTAAATCAATTAATCGCTGATTTCTTTGCCTATCCATCTGGCCAGCGCTGCAACGAGGTGAGATAAAAAATAAAGTTTTATCACAACCGTACCCCTTGTTATGAGGTCAGAAACTACGCTTTACTCATTACTCACACCACATGCTTGTCGAGAAATGTCATAAATATTTTTTTAATAGTCATATTAAAAAAAAAAGTTCTCAGATACGATTCCAGCACCTCCGGTGAGAGTAGGCCAAATTATCCAAAGCACTGCCCTGTTTTAAGAATTCACCTATATACGTCTTCATACAATGCCCTCGGGACGTGCTTAGCTTATATAAATTTCATGACCAACTCGCAGCCATTGTGTAACTTAAACACACACATACGAACATACCTACTATACGTGTGTGAGTAGGTTCATCTACCTATTAAATAGTAGGTCGTTATATGCCTGCAAGGAATAATATTGTATCATATCTGGAGAATTTGTCCTACACTCGAAGGCCACAAGGGTTAGCGAGGGTCTGATGGTGTTTTTTTTATTGACAATTTAGTAATGATATCACAAGTTGGTATTAGTGCAAACGGGACCGACGGCATATGCTCTCCGAGGAACGGGAACAGTGGTATTATAAATCTATGACAAATGTACTAAGTATTTCTCATAGGCGCGGTGGTGGCTCGGTTGTAAGAACGCGTACCTTAAATGCTACAAAGTTCGGTTCAAACCCACCCGGCATGTACCAATGAGAAATACACTTTTCTTACGTACATTTGTCGTAGATTTATTTTTGGTGGATGGTGAACGTATTATCGCGCAATAAAAAAAAAGAGGCCTCCTTTTCTTAAACCAGCCTATTGTCGGTCGCAAGCCCGAGACACCATTCTTCTCATCGATGAACGATGGAGTAGACGGGTTCTGGAGTGGAGACCACGTACTGGAAGACGCAGAGTGGAACGACCCCCCGCCCGATGGACAGATGACCTGAGGAAGGTCGCTGGTGGGGGATGGATGAGGGTGGCAGAAGATCGTGTGAAGTGGCGAGCCTTGGGGGAGGCCTACATCCAGCAGTGGAGAGACACAGGCTGATGATGATGATGATGAATAATATTGTAGCTCATATTTTGGCCGGTTTGAGGTACAATAATATTTGCCCGGAATGGTATCTCGAGAAACTCGTAGCATTCCTTAGCTAGGGTTGTATTTCAAAATTAAAAATATAAATAGCACTCAAAAACTTTACAGTTATGTTACAGCCTCAGCCCCTATAGAGAACTCCGTACTACACCTCCACTGTTAAAGATAGGCCTTCTATAATCTGTAGAATTTAGCCTATCGTACCAAATTCGTGAAAAATCACAAATAAATTACAGCCCTTAGACCGCAAAGTCCTAGAACTCCACTGTTGGAGATGGGCCTTTCAGAAAATTTGGCCTACACTCACCACGCTGGCCAGACGGGTTGGCGGGGGTCCGATGTCAATTGGAGATGATACTTTACAGTTTTATTTAATTAAAATCAGTCTCGAAGTTTAGGCGTGAAAGTGAGATAAACTGAGAGATGAGAGATGGTCGTGGAACCCCTTTTTGTGGCCATATATTGGTGTCAAATAACATATGTCTATTTCTGGGTTCCAAGGAACATCTCGGCCAAATTTTATCAAATTCGGTCTAGTAGTTTACGAGTGGAGGTGATACAAACAGATACAGAAATACAGTTTTTTTGCATTATTAAAGCTTTACGCAGTGGAAGTTGGTGCAAGAGGAGTTCCAGCAAAATCTTTGCATCACTTACTGAAAGAATTGGGCCTAAGCAGGTCTGCCGTCAATACATTTATGGAACGAGCTTCCAAGACGGCATTAACGGAATCATACAGTATTTGGTTGGGTAGGGAGAGAAGTAGAATGGTGGATGGTGAGCGTATTATCGCGCAATAGAAAAAAAAGGAGGCCTCCTTTTCTTAAACCAGCCAATTGTCGGTCGCAAGCCCGAGACACCATTCTTCTCATCTCTTACCCACACACGATGGACCCGGCACCCGCACGGTGAATCCATGGAATGCTTAGAAATTTGTCTTCTTCTTCTATTAAGGTAAGATTAATAGGTAACAAGATTATTTAGGTAGCACCCTCTTTTTTGGCTTTATTGGTATATACATATATAGTAGATAAATATATGTAGGTTATGTGGTGTATGTATTGAATATTGATCATGGCAAAGTTCCAAGTTAAGATTACTGATAGGACGTGAAAGTTTCGAGGTCGGGGTCACAACTTGAAGACTTTGTTCTTCTTCGTAAGTAAATTAAAACTTACTTTCTGAAGAACTACTAAGTAGTTAGTCGTTTCTCATTAAACTTTGCCGAAGAGCGGTATACCTAACTATGCATATCCATCCATTCTAATACCTATTACAAATAGATACAATTCATCGCTCACACATTCAAAAGTCGGGTCGGGGCGGGATCCTCATCTAGGATTTCTTAGACATTATAATTATATATTTATAAACCTTTGGGAGTGTGGCAGATGATTTTGGGTGTAAAAAACGTAAAAATAAAAAAGGGTGTATTAAGATAAATACAATTTACTTTTAAACAAAAAGCCATTACATAAATACTTATATATTTAAAATAAAACAAAAGTAGTGTATATACATACACATAATACATAATATACTTCATTACAGCCCCTAGAACACAGCGTCCTAGACCTCCACTGCTGCAGATGGGCCTTCCAGAAACCGAGTGTAGGCAGAATCTGGAGAATTCGGCCTACACTCGCCACGCTGGCTGGCCAGACGGCTTGGCGAGGATTGATGTAAATTTTTAATGACATTTATTAACGATTCCACAAGTTGGTATTAGTGGAACCGGGACCGACGGCTTAACGTGCTCTCCGAGGCACGGGAACGGTGATGTTGTTATTATATTATACTTACATAAATAATAATCCATGTTAAGTTAAGAAATTATATCTCATTTTACTACCTACAATTTATACCTACAATAAGCTAAGAAATAATATTGGGAAAAAATATTATTATTATGAAATTAATTATTTTGTTTATTTATTTTTATTTAATTTCGGAAAAAGTCACACAAAGTAAATACACAGGAAATAAATTAAACCAGAACTAGAACTAGAGTTCCAATAATTAACAATTATGCTAAAACATCGTCTTCACGAAACCATTAGAAAAATGATATACCGCGTGTAATTATCAAAAGTGTAATTTTTTTTAGGTTTCAGGTGTTATTGGTAGAACCCCTTTCTAAAATAAAAATCATTATCCGAAAAACAAAACACTACTACGTATGGTGTTGGTGAATAAGGTCTGAAAATCACAATATCTATCGTGATAAATACCTAAAGGCTGACACATTAATACTCAAAGTGACAATCTAACTACCAATCACGTGGAATGTCTCAAAATGTTGATGACGTTTAAATATGCTTTCTGCAACCGGTCGTAAGTGTTATTATTAATTGATCTCGCTCATAGCCGAGAGACGAAATAGAGTGAGAAAGAATTACGTAAGTATGAATATTGATATATTTGGGAAAACTTCTCTGGACCGTAACTTAAGATTTTATTACTGAATAATGCATATAAAAAAAATATTTTTGTATTATTATTCTAGATATAAAAACTGCCTTCGTAGTCTAGCGGTTAAGTCCGTGGATTTAGACTCGGAGGTACCGGGTTCGATCGATTCCTGGTCGGAACACAAAAATATTTATTAATGTAAATACATTTAACTAATATTTAATTTATTTGTGGTCCCTGCGCCGGATATGCGGCGTCACATTGGCGGACCGCATACGTAATGTCGAAATACGGAAAAGGGTTGGTATAAAAGAAAGCATAGGGACAAAAATAAGGAAAGGCATGCTATGGATGGTTCGGGCATGTTGAAAGAATGAGCAAAGAAAGATTGACGAACCAGATATATAATGCGAAAGTTGTGGGTGAAAGAGGCCCTGGCAGACCGAGACTCACATATCACGATCAAATAAATAAAACACTGACTGAAGGTGCATTAATAAGCCTTCGTAACAAAAGGGCATGTATGAAGAGGTTGATGAACGTCGATGAAGCGAAAGAGGTATGTCGTGATCGTGTCAAGTGGCGCTCAATTGTCTCTGCCTACCCCGCAAGGGATCTGGCGTGAACATGTGTATGTATGTATGTATATTTCTCGAGTTTGGTACGCTAGAGACATCGACGAGCTTGCCACTTGTCATGATTGGCCCATAGTAAAGTTTGGCTAAATGTGAATCAGCTTCTTTATAAGCGTGGTTTCTGACCACGACACCAACGGTCGTGATGATACTTTACTTTTATTTACTTATATAAAAATAGTTGTTCTTTAATAACAATAATGATAATAATGATGGAGAAAATAAGAATAAACTTAATAAATAATAAAAAATATAAAAAACGTAGATTTTAAACACATTTATTGAACGCGCCCGTCTGATGACAAATAGAAGCTTCTTCCACTCACGAGCAGCGGAAACAGTAAAAGAATTTCAATATGCAGATAGTAATTAGGAAGTGCAATGTTAGAAGCATACAGAAGAGGAAGGTTGTGACTGTCTCCAAGGAACTGGAAACTAATCCTGAGACGATTGTCCTAGCTTTAATTCTCAAACTGTTAGGCTTCTTGCCTCATCTTGTTATATATTTAATGTCTTTGTAAAATACAGAGTATTATGCCAGAGCCTAATAATGGTCGTTACCACACGGGCGAAGCCGGGTCACACAGCTATAAACTATAAATGTGATGTCAAATAAACAGAACCATTATCCTAGTTAATTGAAATCTGTTGTGGTAATTAGAGAATGCTCAGCATCAACCATTTATACCGGGGATACGACTGCACGATGCATAGAGATTATTGACTTATGAATGGGGACTGGGCAAATTATATATTTTTTAATAAAAAATAGTATCATCACGACTGTTTCCCTTTCGGGGTGGTCAGAAACCACGCTTATAAATAAGCGGATTCACATTTTTCAGACTTTACTATAGGCCAATCATGTCAAGTGGCAAGCTCGTCGATGTCTCCAGCATACCAAACTCGAGAAATATTACAAATAAATTAAATAATAATACTTATATACATTAATAAATGTTTTTGTGTCCCGACCAGGAATCGAACCCGGTACCTCCGAGTCTAAATCCACGGACTTAACTACTAGATCTAGGACTACTAGAACTACTAGGACTAGATCACGAAGGCAGTTAAAAAATACAATACATAATTATTCACAATACACATTATTTAATTTTTATTCCGTTTCTCCGTGATTATCAAGCGTTGATATACGGTGTACATTTAATTAATTAATTAATTCATCACAGCCCCTAGAACACAGAATCCTAGACCTCCACTGTTGGGCCTTCCAGAAAATTCTAGAGAATTCGGCCTACACTAGCCACGCTGGCCAGACGGGTTGGCGAGATTCTGATGTCAATTTTAATGATAATTTATTAACGTTTCCACAAGTTGATATTAGTGGAACCGGAACCGATGGCTTAACGTGCTCTCCGAGGCACTGGAAACAGTGGTGTTTTAAATAAATAACAAATGAACTTAAGAAAAGTGTATTTTTTTTACATGCTAGGGTTAGAACTGTCATTTTTAGGGTTTTTCCATTTTCAAGGAAAGCGTTTTTCAACCGAGCCACTACTTTATTTATTTATCTGGAACTTCAACAGCATAACTAAAAATTTAATATTATCAAATTTTACACAATAAATAAGGCCATGAATGGGTTCACAAATTATACACAAAAAATATAAATCCACTGTGAAGACAGATTAAGAAATCAACAAAAATAAAAAGTGCATAAAACTAAGGAAATTTACAAAATACAACAAAAACACAAACAAAACAATAACATACAACAAGACGGAAGAAAATATGTATTATCTAATAGCCAAGGGTATATAACACATCACAGTCACAAAAATAAATTTATTATTCCTTGGCTATAACATCAAGTCAACGGAGAAGAGGCGCTCGTATTGCAATAGCAGATGAATTTTCCACATCAAACAAATTGGGTCATATTTGAGTATAACTTTGACTTGCCTCTGACACTCCTAAATGATGTGTCTGTTGTTGCAATGACAATGCACTCTCACAACATACGAATACATGTTCTATAATAATAATTATCGGGTTTAAATGCGACGTTTTGGCTTATACGAGTATGTAGGTAGTAGTAATCTGTATATAAAGAAGCCATTTTAAATCGTGGAAAATGTAAATATATATTATATATCGAGCAAATAGTATATGCTATACACATATACAAATTAAATATACAATAAGACAGGGCAAGAAATAAAACGGTATGAGAATTAAAGCTAGATCAATTGGTACATAATGAATTGGAGTATGACAGTCATTGCAGGTTATGGACGTCTTCGACCGTGCAATTAACGACGTTGTTGTTTCACGGATAATTATTCGTGCTACGAAAGTGTAAGACACGCTCATCTTCGAAAAGAGAACCTCGTATCAGTTTATGTTCATATTTGGAACATTTTAGAAGTTATCATTAAGAAATAGTTCGCTATTCGATCATAGATGGCGCTATTATAGTTGCACACAATTATAGCCTTAAAACTGCGCTCGGCCCCCCAACGGGGTGACCACTACCCAGAGAGGTGGAAGAGAGCTGAAGTTGTCGAACCTAGACCCCCTGGGTCCATCAGTAACGGCGCCCTGCACCAAAAGTGCACGAATTACCAGCGGGTGGTTACCCGCTGAGATACGAATGAGTAAACGCGGGTACGACCCCATCCCCAACCCAGGCCCATTAGCCATCCGTGCCTGGACGACCCTTCTGTCTGTCAGCCTTAAAACACTGATTATAAGGTTGACATTGTCATTTTTTCAAGCTGTTTATATATATTATTTGGATTTTTTACAGATGCGTAAAAATCATGTAACAAACATTTTATATAAAAATATGCTTGATGCCCTCTCTATCTTATATTAGACATAGTTGATGCTATAGCATCGAAATAGGTAGATATAATGCACTTCATTAAAAATAATAACAATATAATTATTTTTTGCACACAAAATATAAAATAATGTACATAGGCGACCATAATGTTGGTACTCTACCGGCTGACCTTTGGAGAGTGAGAAATAATGGGTGCAAAGTAAAAAAAATAATAATAATTATTATAATAGTTTAAATTTATCATAAATATACCATGTAAATATATAAATATCTATATATACTTGTATGACGTACAATATAATAAATACTAATAGGTATAATAAATTATATAAATATCTATATATACTTGTATGACGTACAATATAATAAATACTAATAGGTATAATAAATTATATAAATATCTATATATACTTGTATGACGTACAATATAATAAATACTAATAGGTATAATAAATTATATAAATATCTATATATACTTGTATGACGTACAATATAATAAATACTAATAGGTATAATAAATTATATAAATATCTATGTCAAATTGTCAAACTTAGATGTCATTTTGTTTTTTGAGAAAGCAAGTAATTTCAACGCATTTTAAATCATATTTATTTATTAATTTTGTAGTAAAGTTTCCTAAACCAAATTTTATTGTCGTTTAAGTGATACATCTAGATGTAAGACTACGAGTATATGGTATGATGACTGCTGTTAACCTAATTTTATTAGATTTTTCTATATATACTTGTATAACCATCTAGATAAACTTGTTGTTCTATACTTCGTCTTTCTTTAACATTTCGAACATCTCTGATCAAAGTAAGAGATAACATTGAATGTTATTCAACCATTTGTAGGTTGTCTTTTGTACCAAATACTATGTTCTTTTATCATATATACAACGAGGTAAAAGGTCTCATACGAAATTGCTGCGAAAACTGTCCACTCTGACATGCTATTTCTTTGTCCTAATATTTTTCATTTATTTATTTTGTTATGGGACAAACAGTTATTACAAATGAAGTTATATAATATGTCGGCAAAACTGCTGCATTGGTGACGTGTAGATGCCGGCTGCCTCCACCATTACAGCTTCGGGGACAGGACATCGAGTGGACTCCCACCGTCAAATACCTGGGCTGCATCATCAACAGGACGTTAACAATGGGTGAGATGGCCTGCCATGCCGTTAATCAGGCGAAGGCGGCCCGAGCCATGTTACGTCCTGTAATGAACTCCAGTTTGTCGCTCAGGTTGAAGGTGCGGATCTACAAGATGTTCATCCTTTCCCGACTTATGCTGCGCCATATCGCTCAGGATGGTATCCAGAGCGCCGTGGTTCGTGCGAAATTCTGTAATTGCGAGAGATCTGGAGATGCCTACTATCGAGGCATTTGTTGTCGGCCTAGCTAAACGTATGTTTTACCGGGCTGACAACGGATCCTACAAGAATCTTCAGGATATCGCTCCTACTTTCGCACGGCCCCCGGAGGGGAGGCCACTACCTAGGGAGGCGCTCTTGGTGGAGAAGAACTAAAGTAGACAAATGGGTAGTTAGCCGCTTAGATCCTGCCGGGGAAAACGGAAGTTTATCCCATTCCCAACCCAGGCCCATTGAACATCCGGGCCTGGATGACTCCGCTGAGTTATATAATTTGTAAGCAGTTAATTATAAGACAGAAGGAAGACATAATATTTAAAAGAAAGATAAGCGAGTTATACAAGGTAATATAGTAATAACAAACATTTTATAGTAATAATATACGACAAATTTATTTATAATTTTAAAGTTATACACTGCCTCCGTGGTTCAGTGGTTAAGTACGTGGATTTAGACGTGGAGGTACCGGGTTCGGGTCACATTTATTTATTTGTGATATATGTCGAGTTTAGTACGCTAGAGTTTAGTCGATGTCGACGAGCATGATACTTGTCATGGTGGGCCTATAGGAATGTTGGCTAAATGTGAATCTGCTTATTTATAAGCGTGGTTTTTGACCACCCCGAAATCGAAACGGTCGTGATGATACTTTACTTTGTATACTTTAAATATATATAATTTATAAGTATATGAGTAAAATGTCGTCATCGCTTCTGAAGCAGGTCACTGACCCAAGAACGCAGTTAATGTCTCTGTTTGAGTATGATAAAGTAACAAAAATTTATTTTTAACAACAAAACCCTGTTTATGATATTATATAGTAGTATTTCCAACCTAGGTCGTCCAGTAATATCTATAAAATTGTATAAACTATCGACGAGTATATCCTTTTAAAACATCGATATATGTACGGGTAGTTATAGTTATAGTAGAGTAGTACTTTTTGTTAATATAGTATTCAATTCGTCGTCACGTCTGTGCCACACGTGCACACGATTCTGCTTTCATCTGTTTTATAATACCACTGTCATAGACGTAACATGTACGGACCCGACACTTGCATTCATTATTTTTATTATAAATTAGTCAGATAAGAAGTAATGGAATGACATTTGTAGCCTCATAGCAGTTAAGGATATCTCATTTTTTTGCGTTATATATGAGTACATCGTGTTCTTATTTATTACCGGAAAATATCAGAAATCGCGTGTTTTGAATTAAGTATGCATAATTGTAGGGAATAGGTACTGCCTCCGTGGTCTAGCGGATAAGTCCGTGGATTTAGACTCGGAGGTACTGGGTTCGATTCCTGGTCGGAACACAAAAATACTTATTAATGTATATAAATACATTCAATTAATATTTAATTTATTTGTGATATTTCTTGAGTTTGGTACGCTGGAGACATCGACAAACTTGCCACTTGTCATGATTGGCCTATAGTAAAGTTGGCTAAATGTGATTTCGCTTATTTATAAGCGTGGTTTCCGACCACCCAGAAAGGAAAACAGAAAGGTTACTTCACTTGTTTTTACTTTCTAGGTAGTATTCTAAATCACTAACGGAACTACACACATTTTGGTTCTAAATGAAAAAAAAATACATAATATTCTGTCCATTACTAAAACTTTAAACTTCCATTACATAAAAACAGTATAATTTAACACATTGCATTACTTTTTTTGACCAACGTTTGTGGACCGGACTTTAGAAATACAACATAGTTCTATGAAAATTTACACACTGCTTTCACGTCTGGTACTGTGACGTCTGTTATACAGTTTGGATTAATATCACCTTGCCCAGAATGTGGTATGGACTGATGTCGGTGTTGCTCCCATTTTGCCGTTTATCATTATCCATGAATTTTACTATCTACATTCCTATGTAGGCTTTTATCAGAGTTAACAGTGAGTTCTAAAAATAAGGACGGGTCGGTCCAAATTGTATTTGGTCTATGACTTCTAAAATAATCTCATTGAAGTGTCTTTTTATTCACCATATTGATATCATTATAAAATAACACCATTTGGCATACGTAAATAGGTACTTGCAACCAACACGATGCCTTGCGAATCTGAATAAAAAAAATTGGCGGGAAAATTAAGCAAGCACCAATAACATATCAAGAAATAAAATAAACATTTGTGCTTTTAGCTATTAGCGACTATTTAGACAATTTTAAAGTTTGCGCTTATAAAAACAGTTTAGATCATGGCTTTAAGTAGGCCGTCTATCTAAATAATAAAAATATATAAATAATAGGTGGTAGGCGGACTGATAATTTGGCGGGGAAGTATCCACCGTTCGTGCCGATAAACCCAGTAAAGTGTATCCGCACCTTTTGGGATCAGGCTCGAATTGCCGTCATGCCCAGTCAAGCCGGCATAGTGTTAGGAATTGATGTCAGTCATGAGTGTCTGATTGCAGTTGCTAACATTCATGGAACTCGCGCGCCACTTACCATCAGGTGAGTGCAAGGTCACATGTCGTGCTAGAATAAAATTTTATATATATACGTATATTGATGTAATCTTTGGCAAATTCTGAACGTTTCCACAAGTTAATAGTGGAACGACGCCAGCATCAAAAGTACGGAAACGACGGTAATCTTTTTTTTTGGTATTTGGAATTTTCTTTTGCAAACTCACTCGCCAATTTCATAGCCTTCTTATTAGTTAAGCTATAATTTTATATTAAAAGTGTTAAGATAGTCAACAAGTGCTTTTTATTTCTCTTTTACGAACTATAATATTCGTTATAGAAGTATCATCACGACCGTTTCCCTTTCGGGGTGGTCAGAAACCACGCTTATAAATAAGCGGATTCACATTTAGCCAACTTTACTATAGGCCAATCATGACAAGTGGCAAGCTCGTCGATGTCTTCAGCGTACCAAGCTCAAAAAATATTACAAATAAATTAAATATTATTTATTAATCCGAGTCTAATTCCACGGACTTAACCGCTAGACCACGGAGGCAGCTTAAAATAGCGATTTAATAAGTCGATAACACCTCTATTGGATTCCAACAGAGAAGCATTAATAATACACAAGAGTTTGATATTATTACGTTTAGAAGTAATACTCGTACTTCCTATGAATATCAATTGATGTTGTCAAAAGTTGACAAAAAGAATATTCTGCAACAAGGCCGCGAGCGAGTGTGTGCCAACCTCGCATCTATTGTCATCATTGTGGTCAGGCAGCTAGCGGCAATTTAACAATATCATATTATTATCATATATATGTACTGCCTCCGTGGTCTAGCGAATAAGTCCGTGGATTTAGATTCAGAGATACCGGGTTCGATTCCTGGTCGGGACACAAAAATATTTATCAATGTAAATAAAAACATTTTAATATTATTTAATTTATTTGTGATATTTCTCGATTTTAGTACGTTGGAGACATCGACGAGCTTGCCACTTGTCATGATTGGCCTATAGTAAAGTTGGCTAAATGTGAATCCGCGAATTATTTATAAGCGTGGTTTCTGACTACCCCGAAAGGGAAATGGTCGTGATGCTACTTTACTTTACTTATATATGTATTTATTAAGTATAACCAAAGATATCAAATTAGACAGAGCGGGCATTGGTTCTTATTGTCATGTAAAATGTTTGTTACATATTTTTTTACGCAATATACTATGTTCTTTTTTTTTTTGTCGAAGAAGAATGTGTTTTACACTTCCGTAACGCGCAGGTAGGCATATCTTCCGTGAAAATTTTCTTTATAGGCGCAAATGGGTTGAACACGATTTTTTTTTTATTTGAAAAATCTTGTTTAGCAATCCGTTTTTAAGTCTCAGATGGCAAGTTTTTTTAAACAATAATAAGTACAGTACGCGAAGATACTTTAATGCTAACGCATTTCCATTCAATATCTAAACATATTTTTTTAGATTTTAACCCCCACCCTTTTCTTCCGATTCAGTCCATTAAGGGTTTTGGGGTACTATACAAAAAAGTTTCCAAATTGCCTCAAGAACTCAAATACCATGTGTCATACCTACTTAATTAGTATCGATTTATTACCTACTACTAATAAATACTGGATTATTAAAAATAACACTATCTCTCTGACTAACCTCACCACGTGTCGTGCCATTGTGTACCTCCTATTGCGAACTCTAGCAACCTCGGTTATTACATACGTTTAATTGTTGTAATAATAGCGTTAGGCGATTATGAATAGCATTTTATAATAATATAGTCTGGCTAATGAAAGTAGATAGAGAAAAAGCGAGGCAAATTAAAAAAATATGGTATTCCTCAATGTTCCTATTAAACAATTGATCATCTATGTTCGGTTTATTACACGAACAAAAAAAATTAAACGAAAGTAAAATGCTTTCACTAAGAAAATTATTTGTTGTAAGTATGAAAATAATAAATGTTTTATTCGAAGGTACAATGATTTAAAAAAATGAAATAAAATATTAAAAAACTAAAAACTTACATTTTAAAACATAAGTGATTATTAATAAAAATAAACCTAATTAATCAATAAAAATACAACTAAAAACTAAAATGAAGAAAAAATTATAAATTATATTAACCTAAGAAATTTTACACCACACGTAAACAATCTTGTTTTTGGTTGAATTCAGCTTCTTTTTCTTGTTGTTTTTGTTGGAATTTGGACATCATGTAAATAAATATCTTTTGGACTTCACTTTTAATAGTTTTATTCATATTTTATGAGGAATTACTACCCTACTAGATAAGTAGGGTTTTCCTGATGTAAAAAAAAAGGTATGAAAGAATAAAAATTAATATGGAAAGGCATGCTATATATAATGCGAAAGTTGTAGGTAAAAGGGCCCGGGCAGACCAAGACTTACTTACCTATCGTAATAAAAATAATAAAACAATAGCTGAAGATAAAATAAATCTCTATAGCTTACAATTATTACTTGATAATAAATAATAATAATTCATGGATACAATTAATTATGAAAAATATATTGTAAATATTTGATTGTACAGCCAGCAAAAAAGTCGACTGGATGGATAAAGCCTTATTATTATTTTAATAAGACGGTGCAAGAAGCCGAATGGTATGAGCATTAACGCTAGACCAATCGGAATATAAATAATAAGTGTATGACATGTTATGGTCGCGTTCGATGTGCACTTTCAAATTGATTTTATTGTTTCACAAACAATATGCCGACCTGCATGCTAGTAAAGGGTAAAACACGTTCTTCTTCGACAAGAGAAAAGGATCAAAGTGTATAGCGTAGGAAACAATGTAACAAACATATTGTATGAAATAATAACCAAAGCCCATTTTATATTATATCATTTCATCATTACAGCCCCTAGAACACAACGTCCTAGACCTCCACTTCCAGAACTCTGGAGAATTTGGCCTACACTCGCCACGCTGGCCAGACGGCTTGGCGAGGATATGATGTCTTTTTTTAATGACAATGTATTAACGATTCCACAAGTTGGTATTAGTGGAACCGGGACCGACGGATTAACGTGCTCTCCGAGGCACGGGAACGGTGGTGTTGTAAATCTATGACAAATGTACGTAAGAAAAGTAACGACATCATCCGAATGGCTCTTGTCACTGCTGGTGTACCCGCAATCTTAGAACCATCTGGGATTGTGCGGAGCGATGGCAAGAGACCCGACGGAATGACTGTTGGGCCATGGAAACTTGGCAGGTCTCTGGTGTGGGATGCGACGTGTGTAAACACATTAGCTCCATCTCACATCCAGGCGACCTCGTCAGGCGCGGGCAGAGCGGCGTTTTCTGCGGAGAACCTCGAATTGCGCAAATATGCCAACCTTGGTGCCGGTTACGAATTTGCGCCGTTTGGGGTCGAGACGATGGGCCCATGGGGACCGTCGGCGAGGCGGTTGGCCAATGAGTTGTCAAAGCCGGTGACAGAAAGGTCTGGAGACAGGAAGGCTGGCAGTTATTTCTGCCAACGTATTAGCCTCGCTATACAGATGGGAAATGTTGCCAGTCTCCTTGGGACTATCTCGGATGGGACGCCCCTAGAGGAGGACATTTTTTATTTATAGTTTAGTTTATTTTTAATTTTATTATTTGGGTAGCTTTTAATTTATATTAATAACCTTCGAATAAATATTTTATGCTCTGAGAAAAGTGTATTTCTAATTGGTACATGCCGGGGGGGTTTGAACCGAGCTTTGTAGAATTTAAGGAACGCGTTCTTACAACCGAGCCACCACCGCTCTTATATACCACGTGTAATTGTGAAAATAGCAAATATCTTTTTTAGGCTTAGGTGTAATTAGAAACTCTATTTGTAATAAAAAAGGTTACTTTTTAAAAAGATAAAATATAATTATCCGAAAAATAAAACACTACTGCATTGTGAATAAGACTGCGTCTTAAAATCGCGATAATTATCGTGATAAATACCTTGTTGGGGAGTATTATTATTAATTGATCTCGCCCACAGCCGAGAGACGAAATACAGAGAGAAAGAATTACGTAAGTCAACGTTCGCGCGATCGTCGACCTCTGATTTGTTGATCTTGAGTATGAGTGGCGATATTTTAGGAAAACTTCTCTGCACCGTAACTTTAGATTTTTTTACTTAATAATTAAATCAAAAAATACGTAGTTCTTTATTTTTATTCTAGATTATAATATAAAAATATTTGCTCTTTAATAAATTTCACGCGGTATAATCTCTTTCCTAAAAGTGTTTTTTCAAGTACATTTTTATTCAGCTTTCAGCAGGTTGGCAACCGTTCGGTTAATTAGCCTATTATTTTAGATGATATAAGCGACTGCGCGCACTGATGACTGTACATCAAATTTTACAACGAAGCCCTGTGTCTTTTCCTTATATCTAACCTATCTAACATTCTCAAAAAAGTGCAATCATCCATGCTATATTTCGTAGAAAATTTATGAAACTATTAAAGATTATTATCTAAAAGATTATATAGAGTATTTTAATTGCTCAAGTATTTGATTAGATACAGAATAAGATAACAAATATAATTAAAAAAAATTGGCAAGTTTTTACTGGTCCTAAAATATTAAAGATATTTTAACAGCATGATATTAAGCCAGCCAAATTCTCCAATAACATGTTCTGGAACTTTGCAGTTGCGAACTTAGTATTCTGGGGGCTCTGATAATGTGATGTGATCACAGTGTTAACAAAACTGTCTCACAAAATATCTTACAAACACGTTACAAAGTTAAAGCTATTAGGATAAAAACATAATGACACTTGTAAGTGAAAGATGGGCAAAAATATGAGTAGGAAGTCCGTACTTAAGAGTAAGCAAAAGCAGGAAACTGCTGCATACGTACGGGTAACACAAACACACGCTATTGTTCTATCTATAATTACTAGACCGCCAGCGATGGCTTGTAATTATTCAACACAGAAATATGGTAAAACTGTGTGTACTTTTTTAAAAAGAGCGTCGGTTCCACACTTCTTGAAATAAAAACGTTTTGGATTCAGCGCAAAAATTGTCTGAACTTTTTAATGTTAAGATAAATTGCTTTACACGTCAGACCTAAACTATTTGTCGAGATGTGTTGTCTCTTCATAAACATAGTAAAGATGTTGCTAGACTTAATATATCCCTTTATTTACCATACAGGTAATAATCCGATCACCAGGTACCAGGTATTGTGTTCTCATAGCTACTCATGAATTTTAAAGATATTTATTTATTGTTATTGTGTATTATTTGTAAATCTGCTTTTCTCAAACAGTTTACTCTTTGGATCACTTTGCTGCCTAGTCTTCCACTAGCAGGAGTATAATTATTTGAAATATTTTAAATAATGACGTGGCACAAATACCTGTAATAGGTATACATGAATAAATATATTTTTACTTTACCTTTGAGCTGCTAGTCTTCTGGTATTAGCTTACTCTTCGGACCACTCGCTGCTTAGTCTTCCACTAACAGTAGTCGAATCATTCAAAATAATTTAAATTATGTCGTGTTACAAATGTCTGTAATAGGTTTACGTGAATAAAAATATTTTGACTTTGACCAACTGCTGAGTAATGTCCTTCATAAATGGATAAAAATAATAAAGGAATTATCCTCATGATGTGTTCTCTAGCTATTTTTCCATGTGGAACTAGATACTGTTAACTATCAACTTGGTTAATAGATTATTTATTTGTCCACAGGTCTCCAGCAGACAGTGATGTAATGACCCAGGCGCGGCAACCGTTTACCATCATGGACGGAAACCCGCCCAACTGCGACTTCTCCACGAAAACCAAAAGAGGACTCTATTTATCTAAAAGTTTATCATTCGTAATCTTAGTAATATTTGTACTAGCTCTCGTAGCCACCTCTTTTATAGTGTACAACTTTGCCGCGTGTCCGATCACTGACCAGCTAGCCAATGTCACTAAGTACGAACTTCAGGCCAACCACTGCGGTGATCACTCCAAGTTTTTAGTCATACCTATAAGTACTGAATCTAGTAAGCACGTTATTCCCTTAGAAACTAGTCCTAAATCTGAAACTCATTTAAGTGTGAAGTCAGATGTTAATAAAAAAGAAGAGCCGGGAGTGCGCAATGTTCGACTGCCGACGTCGATACGACCCAAAAAGTATTACCTTAAGTTGACGCCGTACATTTACAGGGGTAATTTTACGTTCGATGGTGAAGTTAGTATAATCTTGTTAGTTAAAAATGAAACAGACAGGGTCACATTTCACGGGGTAGATTTAGGTTTTCACAAAAGTATATTGTATCAAAAAGATAACGGTCGATCAATAAATATATTAAAAAGAACTGAAGATATTTCGAGGCAGTTTCATATTTTGAGACTGAAGGAGAATTTAAAGGAAGGTCAGCAGTATGTCCTCAACATCACCTACACTGGAATACTGAACGATAACCTTCACGGGTTCTATAGAAGCTCATATGAAGAAAATAATGTCACCAGGTAAGCAAACTAGCCTAAAATTTATGTGAATATTAATTGAGAGACACATTAGAGATACCCTGTAGCTTGGCATTCATAAAACCATTAAGGTTAAAAAAAATAAGATCTGAGTTGGTCTTCTCGTCGAAGACACAATATTTTTTTGAATCTGTTATGCCAGAGAGACAGAAATCAACGAGCTTAATTTTCATGATGAACAATATTAATATAAATTTAAAAAAAAATGACTCTTACTTTTTAACCACTTTCCTGGTCATTATGATACTTTAATTCAACTTAATTTATTATATTTAAAAGCTATTAATTCTAGATGGATTGCCGTGACCCAGTTCCAAGCGACAGACGCCCGCCGCGCCTTCCCCTGCTGGGACGAGCCAGCTCTTAAGGCCCGCTTCACCATCAGTATTGCCCGACCACGGAACATGACCTCACTTTCCAATATGAACGCTATTGGCGAACCGCAACCGCAGTAAGTGATTTGATCTACCACGGTGACACAGCTCTCTGCATCATCATCACAGCCCCTAGACCTTCACTGTTGGAGTTGGGCCTTTCAGAAATTGAGAATATGACCTACACTCGCCACGCTTTGTTGTCGATGGGTTGATGAGGGTTTTGTGCCATTTTTTATGACAATTTATTAACGATTCCACAAGTCGGTATTAGGACGGCTAAAAACCTGATCTCAGAGGCACGAACACAGTGGTGTTTTATATCTATGGCAATTTACTTGAGGCACCACCGATTCACACATCAGCATACCTTCTCTATATTCTCCTAATGCGCCTTCGCCTGCTGGAAAGAGCTGGCTATCAAAATCAGCTACATTATCAGTATCGCCCGACCTCGGAACATGAACGTTATTGGTAAACTGCAATCACAGTGATTTATTTGCCATCTCATCATCAATATCGCAGCCCCTATACACTCAAGTTCTGGACCTCCTCTGCTGAAGCTATTACGGTCCTTACAGAACATATTCCTAAACGATTCCAGATGGGTTGGCAAGGGTATGATGTTGTTTTTGCAATTAAATTGGTAGAACCGAGATTGATGGCTTAACTTGAACTTCGCTTCGGGGCAATAATTATAATTTTGTAAATGTCAAATATGGGCTTTAATGCGAGATTAGATAGATTTTCTATTCTTTTTAATTCAGAACTAAACTCTAAACTAGACATTTATTCTTTATGTGTTTTTCAGTGACTACCTTTCGGATTATTTGTGGGATCACTATGCCGAGAGTTTACCGATGTCGACATATCTCGTAGCGTTTGCAGTCACCGATTTCGGGCGAATGAACGACAAAAACTTCGGCGTTTGGACTCGCAAAGAGGCGCTGAGTTCCGCTGCGTACGCCCTGGAGATCGGACCCAAGATCCTGCGGTTTCTGGAAGATTATTACAAAATTAAGTTCCCTCTGCCTAAAATAGATATGATCGCCCTACCCGACTTTAAAGCTGGAGCAATGGAGAACTGGGGATTGTTAACATTTAGGTTAGTTCCGATTGCATATTTAGAAAAAAAAAAAACAAATAAATAATGGTGGATTTATGAGACGGTTCAGTAAGGGCAGAGCCCTATTTCACTATGCCGACAGGTGTGGAATTTGTCAAGAAAAGAATCACTATCGTCACTACTACTTCTACGGAGAGCCATTTTGAAAATAATAAAAACAAAACAAAAACAAACAAAACAAAAATATTTTATTTCTTTAAATACAAGTTTAGATAGTACATTTTCTGGATCCCCCTTTAAGTTTAGTTAGACCTGTATTGGGGGACCCGCTTAAATATGATTAGGTTAACCATGAAACACTACATTTAGTAACGCAATCATAACACAGCTCTAATCACATATCAAGATTTACCAACAAATATGTCGACTAGGAAAAATAATTGTCATTAACTTTAGATACATATAATTGTAAAACAAAATCGTGTCATGTTATTAGGAATATCTATAAAAAAATATTTTCAAAATTGTCATATGTCCTGTCGCTTGATAATTGTCACTCGACATATGTCACTGACAATTCTCGACGTGGTGAAATAGGGGCCAGGTACCGTAACCGTCATAGTTACAGGATCACGTTCCTAGGAGATCATCCATATTTTTGAAAGATATTCTGAACTGCATTTACAAAAAATACAGTTAGCAAGAAAGTGGTGAATTTACTCAAAAATTTTTTTTGATGCCACGATAGGCAATAGGATCGATATCCTGTAATTTATAAAGATCAGACGTCTCTACTGGACCGACTGAGGTTTCATTGCAATCGCAAAAAACTTTTCTTATACATTTTGTACAGAAAAACATTTTTGTTTTGTTTAATACTAGCACGACATGTGACCTTACCCCAACCTGATGGTAAGCGGCGCGCAAGGTCCATGAATGTTAGCAACTGGAATCTGACACTTATGACTGACATCAGACACTAACACCAAGCCGGCTTGACTGGGCATAACGGTAATAATTATTATTCAATATATATATGTATTCTGTTTCTTCCAAAATAATAAAAACAAATCTAATACATTTGAAACTGTTCACAGTTGGTGTACAGTACAGTAGGTATACACGAATACCTATTATAAATATTTAATTAAAACTATATTTTAATACTTAGATTTTTATCGCTATCTTTATAGATAGTTACATATGTTTATATACCCTGTCATACCAATTACAATTGCTATCCAAATAGGTAAAAGATTATCAAAATTGGCTTCAATTGTATCACAATAAATATGATAAAAATGATATTTATTCTGATAACAAATTTCAATTTACGCTATAATAATAATTAAGTACATACCTACTTTATAAAAAATGGCATTGAACAAATTGTTTAATTTGCTTTTGAATAATATTAACTTTTAACCTCGAATAAAGTACAGCTATTAGACGGTTTAATGTCTTTGCAACCCTCTCACTCGCACAATCCAATATTTTCAAAGATTTTTCAAGTTTGAGTGTACTTTAGAGAAATGTAGTCTATTAAATTTCTAGGAAATAAAATTACGGACTTTTAACAAATAAATTATTAGAGAGTATTATCGCGCAATAAAATAAAAAAGGGAGGCCTCCTTTTCTTAAACCAGCCTATTGTCGGTCGCAAGCCTGAGACACCATTCTTCTCATCTCTTACCCACACACGATGGACCCAGCACCCGCACGGTGAATCCATGGAATGCTTAGAAATTTGT
Source organism: Tinea semifulvella (assembly GCA_910589645.1). NCBI lineage: Eukaryota > Metazoa > Arthropoda > Insecta > Lepidoptera > Tineidae > Tinea > Tinea semifulvella. The sequence continues at coordinate 9,539,130 of OU342586.1, forward strand.
CTTCATAGATTTGTTTTAGTAAAATATAAGAAATTTGCCTTTGTCTCGGAGCCCGGACTATCCACCCGCAGTGTCGATGCGACGTGTGTAGATACATTAGCTCCATCTCACAGGCGACCTCGTCAGGCGCGGGAAGTGTGGCGTCTTCTGCTGAGAACCTCAAGTTGCGCAAATACGCCAACCTTGGTACCTGTTACGAATTTGCGCCGTATGGGGTCGAGACGATAGGAAGGTCTGGAGACAGGAAGGCTGGCTGGAATTATTTCTGCCAGCGATTAGCCTCGCTATACAGAGGGGAAATGTTGCCAGTCTCCTTGGGACTATCTCGGATGGGACGTCTCTAGAGGACATTTTTTATTTATAGTTTAGTTTGTTTTTAATTTTCTTATTTAACTCTTACATCTGTCGCACGCTAAACATGTGCAATGCTCTCCCAGTCAGTGTGTTTTTCACTCCTATAACCTGGAGTCCTTCAAGCGAAGTGTGTAAAAGCATCTTGTTAGGCCGGTATAATGGTAGGGACTGATGCCAGTCGTTAGTGGCTGGCGTCAGTTGCTCCCATTTTTAGACCTCGCGTACCGCTTACCATCAGGTAGGGGCGATGTCATATGTCGTTCATTAAAAAATAAATTTAAAAAATACTGTAAATTTAGACTCGGAGGTTTAAGTATCATCATGACCGTTTCCCATCCAGGGTGATCAGAAACCACGCTTATAAAAAAGCGGATTTACATGTAGCTAACTTTACAATAGGCCAATCATGGCAAGTGGCAAGCTCGTCGATAGCGTACCAATTTATTTATTTAAATCAATAAATATTATTGTGTCCTGACCAGTAATCGAACCCGGTACCTCCGAGTCTAAATCCACGGACTTAACCGCTAGACCACGGAGGCAGTTATAAACTAAGAATAATAAAAGGTATGTATTTTGTTTGTACAGAGAGATTGCGATGTTATATGACAACGGCGTGTCACCGACCACGGCCAAGGCCAGGGTGGCTGCGGTGGTGGCCCACGAAATCGCGCACCAGTGGTTCGGGAACCTGGTGACACCAGCCTGGTGGTCAGACATCTGGCTCAACGAGGGTTTCGCGTCCTACGTGGAATATGTCGCCGTTGATGCTGTAAGACTTTTTTTAAAACCAATTTGTATGGCTCATTTAAAAAAATATATGATTTTTACTTGTTGGATTACAGAATAACTGTTAAAACATTGAAAAAATACACAAAGTAAAACTTTATGAAGACATGTTTATTTTCTCTTCTACAAAGTATAGAACGGCCTTTTGCCACATCTGCAAAATTGAGAGCGAAGATAATATAACCCTACTACACGGACAAAGCCAGTTTGAACAGCTAGTATGTTATAAAAGGTCTGTCATTAGTTTTAGGAATCCGTGTTTAGGGGGTGCACTGTGGAGATGACGATTTTTTGCTTTTAAACTTTAACACTTTTCGTTATAAGACCGGAACTACAAAACCTATTTATTGATCACGTGACGCGCGCCGGTCATAGAAGTTGATATGAGTTGTTACTTGTACCATTCTTGAAACTCGCATCGCATCAAAAATACTGATTTAATCGAATAGCATTTAAGCGCTATTTAGTCGATACTTTGGTAGCTATAATATTTACAAATAATTTTATTGTCTCCAACAGGTCGAGAAAACATGGAAATTAATGGAGATTTTTGTACTTAACGAAGTGCAAAGTGTGTTTAAATTAGATGCATTGACATCATCGCATCAAATATCTATCGAAGTTGGTAACCCTGAAGAAATAGGGGCCATATTCGATAAGATATCATACGGAAAAGGTGACAATAAATATTTTGATTAATTTATTTATCTTTATTAAACTTTACAGCTAAATAAAATATAGTGAGAATTCCCCTCGGTAGTAAACATTGAACTGAAAGATAAACTTGTAGAAAATATGAATGTTATTTTTATTAATGAACAAAATATTATAGCATGGCTTAGAATTCGCTAATAAATCCAGATGATAGAAACTTAATCCGGCTGGAACTAAAGGGGATGTTAAAGAGACATAAATACTGTTTATTAATATAAAATAGAACTTTCAGTAAAAAAATTAATTGTTAGGAAATTTCTACTCGAATCGGTGCTATACAAACCGTAATGCCCAAAGTAACATTTGAGATACCAAACTACTTAAAAGCTCTATCTTATCCCTTCTTATCTATACTGTAGCCACTTTCTCTACGCGTGCATTTGAAGACTCACATCTGTAGTCTCTAAAGATGTGGAATGCTCTTTCAGACAGTGTATTTTACTATTCCTATAACCTGCAGCCCTATTCTGTTACTTAAGCGCAAACGTTATATAATGGAATCCGTTAACTATATATATATCACGCTATTAAAGTTGATATTTGCACGGCCACTGTCAAGGTCGAGCGCTTATAGAGTTGAGAATTGAATAATATTTTATAATTATGACGCAAGCTCTGACGTAAATAATGAAATTCACTAATAACGTTTGCGACTAAGTAACAAGCTACAGGTCACTTGTAGACATTTGAAAAAATATATAAATACAATAATAAAACTATGTATTTTTTTAGGTTCAGCCATATTAAGGATGGTGAATCATTTTTTGACTGATGACGTGTTTAACGCTGGCATTACTGACTATCTGAACGCCAAGAAGTACGGTGACGCCGAACAGAGAGATCTGTGGAGTGCTCTGACGAATTCTGCTAGGAAATATGACGCGTACGTTGCAGACGTCGGTGTCATCATGGACTCCTGGACACTACAAACTGGATTCCCAGTCCTAACTATAACTAGGGATTATAAAACCAAAGCAATTCTCTTTAGACAGGTATTGTACTACTTTACTATAGCCACATTGTGATCGAAGTGGCAAGATAGTCGATGTATCTAGCGTATCAGACTCAAGAAATGTCACATTTAATGTAATAAATACATTAAACTTTAAAAATATCTTTAAATATTATTTCATCTTATAATAAGTACATATTATAAATAGGTATTTTAAAAATAGAAGCTTGTTTAATTAAGATTGGAAATGTTTTATTAATAATGGTTGTTTATTTTAGGAAAGATTTGTCCTAATCAATAATTCAACAGAAAACATCACGTCTCCAGTTTGGTGGATACCAATTTCCTACACAACTGGAAAGGAGCTAAATTTTAACTCTACCATATCAAAGTTATGGATGCGAGGAGAAAGATCTATTGCGGTGAAAAACATAACGATAGACGACAATGACTGGTTAATAGCTAATATACAACAAACTGGTAATATATTGTGTATCTTAATTTTATCATCACAGCCCCTAGGACACAGAGTCATAGATGTCACAGAGTCATAGATCTTCACAGATGAAAATCTATGACTCTGTGACAAATTACATCATCCAGTGTATACAATAATATTTTTAATTTTAGATTGTTCTTGATGCTTTTTTATTGATAATACAAATTAGATTATTACTATATTTTTACTGTGCAATTAACATATTTTGGAAATAATATGCGTAGTTTTCGTATCAATAAAATCTTTTAGTACTAGAGCTTGCATGATTATATTTTAAACATATTGCACACCTAAACTATTATACCGAGTGTAATTGTCTAAAGAGAAAATATATTTTTAAGGCTTCAGTAGCCCTATTCTGTTACTTAAGCGCCAACGTTATATAATGGAATTCCTTAAATAACGGAACTGTCAGTGTAAAACGCTATTAAAATTGGTATAAAGGTTTCCACTACAGACGACAGCAAAATGACGTTACGATGCGTACATTTAAAAAAAATATAAATAAATAGTATTTGCTTTATTTTATTTTTATTTGATTTATTAGCTAATGTATGTTACAAAACTATGTTTAGTGTAAATATATAATCATCATCATTACAGCCCCTAGAACACAGCGTCCCAGACCTCCTGCTGGAGATGGGCCTTCCAGAACATATATCTGGAGAATTTGGCCTACACTCGCCACGCTGGCCAGACAGCTTGGCGAGGATATGATTTCAATTTTTAATGACAATTTATTAACGATTCCACAAGTTAGTATTAGTGGAACCGGGACCGACGGCTTAACGTGCTCTCCGAGGCACGGGAACGGTGGTTTTGTAAATCTATGACAAATGTATGTAAGAAAAGTATATTTCTCATTGGTACATGCCGGGAGGGTTTGAAGTGACCTTTGTAGGATTTATGGAAAGCGTTCTTACAACCGATCCACCACCGCAATAATAATAATAATATATAATCTTAGTTTAATTAATATAAATGTTGTTAACTTTATTATAAATTCGCGGCGGACAATTTAAGTATTTAATTCACGTTTTCATCATTGAATCATTGATTTTGGAGTTGCAACCCCATGGGTGACCTTTGTTATAGTGGAAAACTATTTTGACGTAAGGCTATGATCAGAGAAACTCGTGCTAAAAGTGGTAGTAAATAACAAAAATCACTATTTTAGTTAACCTAAGTAAACCGCGTTAGCACGTAGAAATCCACAATGTCAAATGCTTATGCGCAATGCTAATCGCCGATTAGATCTTGTCAATAAACTCTAGAAGGCCTATGTGATGGCTGGGCTGCTCCACTCTTCCAGGATTAGCGTCTCGGTTATGCTGGGACAGATTGAGAATCGTTGAGCGGTAAATGATTTGACTTGGCTTTATTTCTGTATTCGACGACAGTCAAGCAGAGTGGGCTCGCGCAGGTGTCTCAAGTAGTTTTGAAATGCATAGGGAACATACACACAGACATTCATCTTTATATATATATGGTATATATATATATCTTTTATGTAATTCCGCCTCCGTGGTCTAGTGGTAACAAACCCTGCCGTGAACTCGGGAGGTCGTGGGTTCGATTGGCAAGTTGTACATTGTATAATTTGTCTTGGTCTGGGTGTTTATATGTATAATATGTATATATTTACAAAAAAAAAGTATAATATGTAGTTTATCAACCATCTAGTTTCTGTAACACAAGCCTCGTTGCTTACCACGGAAACTAGATTGCGCTGTGTGACCTGTCTGGAAATATTTATTTATTTATAAAAAAAAAAAAAAACTATTATTTACCTGCCTTGAAGCTATCTACAGAAATTGCTATTGTATAACAAGAAATATTGATTTTACCTAGTTTAAATTATTTGGTCTTCCTTATTTCTTATCATTATTGTTATTTTCTCTTTCACATTTTATTAGTTGCACTAGTCTTCATTACACTGTCGCTATATAAAATTATATATTTGTTTATCTTATGTCGACGAGCCTAGCTATCGGTAAACTTGGACTTCAATATTTTATTACTAAGTACTTTTAATACTTAGATAGTACCTATCTACTCGTCGCACGTACGTTTTAGAGCAAGTACAAGACTGCGTATGACAGTAGGAATGTTATTAATATTATCTAAAACTTATTGCACATAGTAAAATGCTAGTAGACATTTTCTGACAGCCAAACCTTGGGGACAAATCAGAGCAATTGTAGGTGCAATTAAATAAATATTAATAGTAGAATAAATTCAACATAATTATAAATTACGTAATATACTGTAATATCAATATACTAAATACTAATATATATATATATATATATATATATATATATATATATATATATATATATATTTTATTATTATATATATAGAATTTATTCTACTATTAATATTTATTTAATTGCACCTACAATTGCTCTGATTTGTCCCCAAGGTTTGGCTGTCAGAAAATGTCTACTAGCATTTTACTATGTGCAATAAGTTTTAGATAATATTAATAACATTCCTACTGTCATACGCAGTCTTGATTGAAGTTAATTATTAATTATAATTCTATAATGATTGATGATATATGAATGATCTAATTGTCATTAGATCCTCGCCAATCCGTCTGTCCAGCGTGGCGAGTGTAGGCCTAATTCTCTAGATATATGTTCTGGAATGCCCATCTCCAACAGTGGAGGTCTAGGACACTGTGTGCTAGGGGCTATTATTATATATATATATATATATATATATATATATATATATATATATATATATATATATATATATATATATATATATATCCTGGTATAGTTCATGCGTCCTTTGCCAAAAAATTCTATAGTAATACTGCGTCCACCGACTTATGGCGTCCGATATACGGACGCAAGATTATTTTCCCTCCAAATCACCACCAATCGATACCTATAGGTACATTGTATCTGTAGTAAAAAAATTGTGTGGAAGCATTTTTACCTCTAGAACGTCTGCACGAGTATAATGTAATGCGCCGATTTGTCGTGAGTGGCGCTGCATTTCTGTATATTATTTTGCATGAATATTTTTTTACATTGCGCCGATAATCTTACATCCGCGGCTATTTTTGGGATGTTGCCGATTTTCGAAGAGAGCGTGCTGTGCGTACGACGCGACGTTGCCGCTTAGTGTTACTTGGATATTTAAAAATTAAATTGTTTTCGTTTCACTACTCGTGGATCGACTGCTTGGACGCGCGTTTGATTGAATGAATGGAAGCAATAATATTTTGTATACTAATATATGTCTATTTACTATCTTTAACGTGAATATAGTTTCACGATGAAAGCCAACCTAAGGAGCCAACGGATACTAAATTTGGCATCAAATAAAGTGATTTAAGTTTTCAGTACTGGTATTTTTTCAATTATCGATACTTAGGTACCTATCGGTAGGTAATTGACGAGCCTGTATGAGAAGACTTATACAAAGTACCTACCTACTTAAATAACGGTTTTATCACGTGTATGTATGGTGCACGGGAAGGTTGGTTTCCACACTTTACCATAAATTCAAATTTAGTACAAAGGCATAGAGTACGAATCAGGTTAGAAACAGAGGATATCTTAAACTTCGCTGAAATAGAAAACAACGAGGCATCTGCATTTCAAGAAATAGAAACTGTCATGAGCACAAACATGGCTACTACATCTGCCAATGAACCGTTAGTATTCAACATAACTTCGGCTACGACAAAAAAGAAAAGAGTCTTGGTGCCATGGACAAATGAACAAAAGAAAATAGTAACAAACTATTTTAAAAGAAATATTAATACAAAAAAGCCTCCAAAGCGTAATGAATGTGACGCTTTAAAAGCTTCCCATCCAGAGTTATTAAAATACAAAGATTGGCTTAAAATTTAAGTTTTTGTCCAAAACGTTTATAGCAAAAGTTAGAAGTTTTTGTCGTAGCCGAATTTATGTTGGATACTAACGGTTCATTGGCAGGTGTAGTAGTAGTCATGTGTGTACTCATGAGAGTTTCTATTTCTTGAAATGCAGATGCTTCGTTGTTTTCTATTTCAGCGAAGTTTAAGATATCCTCTGTTTCTAATCCGTCACCTTCTAGTTCTTCTTCCATGTTAAGATTAATATCATCTAAAGATTTACTGCTTAATTCAGAACCGGTTCTCTAAACCGCTGCAGTTTAGTTAAACAAGGGAACCAGTGTGATTTTTCTCTTTCTACGCCTAAAGAACTAAAAAGAAAAAAAAACACACTTATTCACTGGTCTAACTAAACAGCAGTTTAGCGAAACGTTGCTGAATAAGGTAGTTATGGTTGCTCGAACTGTTTCCATACAGCGTAGTTTGGTTTTCATTGAATAATGAGAACGTGAATGTCGTCAGAAACTTTGGTATGGTTTTCACAGTATTTACAAGGGCGTCAACAACAGGTTCACAATGGTGAAAAGGTCTCAAGCTGGTGTGATATGAGTATAGGCGTCCCACAAGGTGGCATACTCTCTCCTTTACTTTTTTTATTATTCATTAATGGAATCACCTCCACTCTTTATTGTCACTACCACCTGTATGCTGATGACTTGCAACTCTACGTGCAGACAGGTGTCGACACTCTTAATAGTGCTATAGCTTGGCTTAATTCCGATCTTTGTAGTATACAGTCTTGGTCTGCGTGTCGTTGTCAACCCGAAGTCAATTATTGTTGGCAGCTCTCGACTCTTGTCTAAAGTCAACTTTACTACAATACATCCTGTTCGGTTTGACAACGTGCCCATTCCGTTCTCCAGTGAGGTTAGGGATCTGGGTATATATCTGGATACTTGTCTTTGCTGGAGACCGCAGATCACTAATATTAGTCGTAAAATATTTTCGTCGCTGCACTCTCTCAATAAATTGAAAAACTTTTTGCCATTGAAAGCTAAAATTACGCTCGTACAATCGCTCCTACTGCCGTTACTCGATTACGGTGACGTGTGTTGTGTGGATCTTACTCAAGAATTACTTAATAAAATGGAACGTCTGCACAACACATGTATTAGGTTTATCTTTGGTCTACGTAAGTACGACCATATTTCTTGTTTTCGGGATAAACTTAAATGGCTACCTATCCGTAAGCGTAGAGATCGCAGACTGCTTTGCTTACTATTCAGCATCCTTAACGAACCGGACACACCGCAATACCTGAAAGACAGCCTTACTTTTCTAGGCTCAATCCATGATCGAACTCTTCGCTCTTCTTCTAACTCAACCCTTTCCATCCCTTCCCATCACAGCTCTTTTGCCTCTAATTCGTTTGCTGTTGTAGCTGCAAATCTTTGGAATGACCAACCTTTAGGTATTAGGCAAGCTCCAAATCGAGTCATCTTCAAACATATGGTTTAGAAACACTTTTTTTCTAACTAGATTGTCCCAAATTTATGTCTCTTTTTCATGTCCTCACTATCCTCAAGTGCAGCAATGTCATATTTCAATTCCCTCATCATGTAAGTAGTTTTATTTTTATATTATTGTTTATTTATGCTGTAATTTATGTTTATATATATTTATATATTACGTATTTGTATTAGTATGTAATATTGTTATGTATGTATTAAGATACAGAAGTATACTGTTAAGAATAACTTAATTAATGATTGCACCTACCATCTATACTGTCTAAATGTCCTAAAGGTTTGGCTGTCAGACAATGCCTAGCGGCATTAAGTCCGCCGTTGTACATAGTGCAATAAAGTTTTTAAATAAATAAAACGTGTATTTAAATAATATTTTTAATATCCTACTTATATGATTTTTTAAAATATTTTCAAACATTTAACTATAGGTCTTTACAACAAGTTATTTATAAAATAATTTGGTTAGATTTTATAGCATCGTATCGGAATCACACTAATCATGTCATTCGATATTATAAATAAGTGTAGTTTCGTTTTTACGTCTCATCTACCTTCAGTGACGAGAATTCAGCTCAGGCACAAAGTAGATGACGTGGTAACTTGGTGGCTTAATAACTTGTACAAATATTAGATATTATTGATTGTTAAGCATAGTAGACCGCCTCCGTGGTTTATAGTGATAACGGTGCTTGCGTTCGTCGTGGGTTCGATTCAGACTCGGGGCTAATTTTTTGTACGTTTTTCTGTACAATTTGCTTAGGTCTGGGTGTTTATACTGGGTGACCTTGAATGGTTTTACTTTAGGCTTATATGATACTCGCCTGATCAAAACCAACAACTTTTCCCAAGAAACCATATGTCGGAAATGACAAAAAAAATGGCTTCTCCATACAAATTTGCTATTTTGAAATTACCACTTTGTATGGAGAAGTCAAAAAAATATATAATTTCCGACAAATGGTTTCTTGAAAAAAGTTGTTTGTTTTGATCAGGCGAGTATCATATTAGCCTATCGTAAGACCATTCAATGTCACCCAGTATAATATGAATTTATTGAAAAGCAATACATAGGTAAACCTGTCTACAAGGTAAATTAAGGTGAGAGAATCAATAAACTTATTTTTGCAACTGGTATGTTCCTGTCATAAAGGATGTCAAATTGGTATCAGAGTGGATTGTTAAGATAAGGTGTATATTACGGACGCGAAAATAACTTGAAGTTGTAATTGCGCAAGAAGTCTACTAGTGTAGTTAGAAATATACAAAAAATATACACCTGGACGTAAAAATGTACGTGACGCCACAAGGACACTAGAATGTATGAAGTGTGAATATCGACAGTTTTAAATTTTTTGAAAATATAAGTTGATTTTGACATACGTATGATAGATAAAAGTATGTATTCACTGTAACATTGACAATATAACAAGTAGAAATGATGGACGCCATAAGTCGTTTTCCCAGCCAGGACGCATGAACTATACAAGGATGTATATATATATATATATATATATATATATATATATGTATATATAATAATAATAGCCCCTAGCACACAGTGTCCTAGATCATTCATATATCATCAATCATTATAGAATTATAATTAATAATTAACTTCAATCAGTTATTTATTATTTTTATTGGGTTTATAGTGGATATAATTTTCAGGTTTCTATCGTGTAAACTATGATATTAGAAATTGGAAAATGTTGATTAAAGTATTAAACGATCCATCAAAGTTTGAACAAATTCACCCCATCAATCGAGCGCAGATTGTTGACGACGCAATGAATCTTGCTTTGGCCGGCAGATTGGATTACAGAATCGCATTAGACATTATTGATTATTTGGCCCATGAACGAAAATTCGTCCCGTGGAAAGCTGGATTAGTGGCCTTGGGATATATTGACTCTATGCTGTGTAAAGGAGCATATTATTTGGAATATAAGGTAAGTTAACCCTGCGCAGTGGTCGCGCATATCAATATGTCGTAAATGTAACAGAGATAACAGACTTAGGTAAGTCTTTTAGGCGGTGTTATTTTTATATAAATGTGGTCATTGCAAGCTTACAATATTACCTAGGTATATATAATATATTTCTCCTTGAAAGTTAAAATTAGCATTTGAAATAATTGCAAATGGAACAACTAATAGGCGGGCTGATGGTGGTATTTTGCCCCGTCTGCCGGGGCGGGGAAGTTTATGTAGTGGACATATCATTAAAATAGAAAAATATTAAATTAAACTTTTTAAACTTTCGCGCATATTCATAATAGTTTTTATAATTTTAACGGGTCTTTACGCGATTTACCTTAGAGACATATTCCTCCCGACGTTTCAGCCAAGTTGCATTGGCCGTGGTCACGGGTCTACTGAAGCTATGCAGTGTAGTCTCGTACATACTGGGCGGTAGATAAACCTACCCACTTATCACTTTAAAAGTTTTTAGAAATCACGACACACGACACTTACTATATCCTTGGCGACACCGGGCGATTTTTCCCGGCGTCGAAACCTATTGATTACTGGATTCCACGATGAAGATAGCGTATAACCCCCCTCTCGATTGAAATTTGTGTGTTTCTTTATTTCGATCGCTTCACGTACTATTCTAGGGTAATAGTGACGATCGGTGGAAAGTATCTTTGGGTCATGCAGCCATTAGGTGTTCTGCTATTACTGACTTGTTTAATTGGCAGTTTTTTACAGCTGCTATATGTTCCTTGACCCTCTCGGTTATTGTGCGCTTAGTTTGGCCAATATATGAACTCCCACAGTACACAATTTATAAAAAAAACTTCTTATTTATCAAAATCTAAATAATACCAAATTTGGAGTTTTTTTTTTTTTTTAATTAGCACGACATGTGACCTTGCTCCCACCTGATGGTAAGTGGGAAGCGAGATCCATGAATGTTAGCAACTGGAATCAGACACTCATGACTGACATCAGTACCTAACACTGTGCCGGCTTGACTGGACATGACGGCAATTCGAGCCTGATCCCGAAATGTGTGGATACACTTTACTGGGTTTATCGGCACAAACGGTGGATACTTCCCCGACCCAGCAGACTGGACAAATTACCACGATCAGTCTGCCTACCACCTATAATATATACGATGTAATGCTAAAAAAAAGTAAAGTATCATCACGACCGTTTTCCTTTCGAGGTGGTCAGAAACCACACTTTTAAATAAGCGGATTCACATTTAGCCAACTTTACTATAGGCCAATCATGACAAGTGGCAAACTCGTCGATGTCTCCAGCGTACCAAACTCGAGAAATATCACAACTAAATTAAATATTAATTAAATGTATTTATTTACATTAATAAATATTTTTGTGCCCCGACCAGGAATCGAACCCGGTACCTCCGAGTATAAATCCACGGACTTAACTGCTAGACCATGGAGGCAGATGTAATGCTAAATTAAAAATATATAGAGTAGTAAAAATATATACGTAGATGGCTGTTCTAGGGTTGATCATGACTAATGTTTTGACGACCTCAAACAATCGCATAAATCATATCATTTATCTAATGCATAAACAATTTGTATTGGTGAATTTGTAAAAGCCGATAAAATCATTAAAAAGATAAACTTGTCTTTATCAGTAAATTGCAATTTGATTGTGATAATGATTGAGGTGACGTTTTTATTGCCTTATTAAACTAAAGCTAATAAGGATTTAATGTATGTCAAACATAATTCTAATAAACCTATTACAAATAATTTAATATAAATAATCACTAGTATTCTAATTAGTAATGTGAACACAATAGATTACAATAGCGGTTAAGTCCGTGGATTTATACTCGGATTTATTAATGTAAATAAATACATTTTTTTTTTATTCTTTAATTATATTTTATTCGAAGTTAATTATAGTACATTAAATATAAATTAAAAGCTACCTAAATAATAAAATTAAAAATAAACTAAACTATAAATAAAAAATGTCCTCTAGAGACGTCCCATCCGAGATAGTCCCAAGGAGACTGGCAACATTTCCCCTCTGTATAGCGAGGCTAATACGTTGGCAGAAATAATTGCCAGCCTGTCTCCAGACCTTTCTGTCAGCCGCTTTGACAACTCCTTGGCCAATAAATACATTTAATTAATATTTAAATTATTTGTGATATTTCTCGAGTTTGGTACGCTGGAGACATCGACGAGCTTGCCACTCGTCATGATTGGCCTATAGTAAAGTTGGCTAAATGTGAATCCGCTTATTTATAAGCGTGGTTTCTGACCACCCCGAAAGGGAAACGGTCGTGATGATACTTTACTTTTTTTTTTACAATAGCTTCAATAGTGTTTTCAGTGTATATAAATTTAGAGTATTTAGTTCTTAAAATAAAATCTTAGTATTTTCTTTAAGCAAGAAAATCGCACCTTAGATTCTTACCAAATGTAGTTTAAATATAAATTGTGTCCGCACGGTATGCTGGCTGCATATCCTCGCTGAATTGCTATACTACTATCCTTGTTTTTATTTTTATATCCAGTTTTTTTTTCCTTTCCATAGTATTTGTGTTTAACTTCTATTATGTATAAAATATTGTTGGCTCTCAATGTCTTCTTATTCTTATTAATTTATTACACAGATGTTCAAACTTGTCACGTGCCGGCAAAGCCTTCAAAGGGGCCCCTTAGTGGTTCATATTATTTATTAGTTTTCAATTTTAGTATCTTTCAGAGTAACAATTTTATCTGTGATATTGTTTGTGTATGTTGACTGTTTGTTGCCTAAATAAATGAAAATAAAAAATATACTGCTTCTATGATCGAGGAAAAGCCAGCCCTATTGTCACCGGAGCAGACAATTTTTTAGCGCTTGAACTTCAAGGTCTAGAGTCTTTACAGCACACGGAATAAACACGTAGTTTTGATATAGATAGGTGTTTGCGCCGCTTTCCCTTTTGCGTTTTGGGCTGCGGCTCCTGCTATTTGCGCTCTTCCCCTGAGGTGTCGATACAAATGGAATCCCACACTAAGGCCTGTCCCCCGCTTCTAGGGGACCATTCCAGGTGGAATCGCAATGGTGGCAAAAGCCCATTTAATTATTTCATTTAGGGAATCTCATTACAGCCCCTAGAACACAGCGTCCTAGACCTCCACTGCTGAAGATGGGCCTTCCAGAACTGGAGAATTCGGCCTACACTCGCCACGCTGACCAGACGGCTTGGCGAGGATATGATGTCATTTTTTTTGTATGTAAATTTATTAACGTTTCCACAAGTTGGTATTAGTGGAACCGACGGCTTAACGTGCTCTCCGAGGCACGGGAACGGTGGTGTTGTAAATCTATGAAAAATTTACGTAAGAAAAGTGTATTTCTCATTGGTACATTGCCGGGTGGGTTTGAACCGGCCTTTGTAGGGTTTAAGGTACGCGTTCGTACAACCGAGCCACCACCGCGCCATCGCCATAGGGAATGTACCAGCGCTTTTTACACATGAAAGCGGTCTACTTCCCTACCGCACGATAATAATAATGATGAAGATTGTAAAAAGTAATTTATTATCTGATGACTTGAACGATCTGAAAGTTTTGTTTTAGAGACATATGCTGCGTTTGGTTAATGATGCCGTTGCTGAAGTGGGCTGGGATGTTGCTGAGAACGAAAGTGTTGTTCGTGCTCAACATCGAGTGGAAATGCTGTCCACTGCGTGTCACCTGGAACATGCAGGATGTCTGGAACATGCTGTCCGGCTTTACACCAATTGGATGCTGACTCCTAATCCTGATACATATAATGAGTAAATACTTAAATCAACTGCCTGTAGTACCTATCCAATTAGTAATACCTTTTTACATTTATGAATGTCAAATCTCATTATAAGCAAATTAATTTGTTATTATTAATTACTTAAGTTTTTAACCAAGGCGTTCTTCCAGCATTGTCGTAAGGAGCAGAGATGTGGACACTGGCAGTGGGTCTGGTCCTGCTTAGCGAGCTATTGAGAGAGCTATGTTCGGTATTTCTTTGATGGATAAAGTCCGAAACGTGGGCATCTGTCAGAGAACCAAACCTACCGACATAGCCTTTAAAATTACTAAGCTGTAGTGGCAATGGGCCAGACACGTTTGTCGCAGAACCGATGACCGTTGGAGTAGACGGATTCTGGAGTGGAGACACGCACGGGAAGACGCAGAGTGGGACGACCCCCCGCCAGATGGACTGATGAGCTGAATAAGGTCGCTGGTGGGGCTGGATGAGGGAGGCCTATATCCAGTAGCGGAGAGACATATGCTGATGATGATGATGAATTACTTTAAAAAGTGGTTGATAGAAAAATGTTATTATAATATCAATGAATTCTTTACTATTACAAAATATTAAATTTATGAAATGTAAATGTATTAATTATGTAATGCATTAGAACACTAAATTTAAATTTGTAAATATGACATTTATGTAAATAAATAAATTATTTTTATTATAATGTTGTATGTAAGAATATCATTCTAAATGACCTTAATTCTAAATTTAAAGTTGACAGTTTTTTTTATAAATACAATAATTGTTGTGTAGTGTATTATGTATTTGGCATTTATTTGCCAGGGTCTCTTGTACCTATAACTTTTGCCTAATAACTCGTATAAATATAAATACCCTTTATTTAATTCTTATTAATTCTACTATCATGCTTTTCCTTATTTCTGAATTTTGTCATTACGTATGCAGTCCACCTAAGTCACGACACATTCGACATAACCTCATTTCAACTGAAATAACTTTACTTTTGTCTTTGAATAAAAATAACAAATGAATTTATCTGTACTAGGATCCATACAGACATTCGCAGCACGGTGTACTGTATAGGAGTGCAAACAGGCGGCGCGCGGGAGTGGCAGTTCGCTTGGGAACGCTTTAGAGCTGCCAGCGCTCCGTCAGAACGCGAGCTTCTCCTCTCCGTGCTGGGCTGCACCAGGATACCTTATCTATTGTATAGGTATGTACAATTGATTTATTTGTATGACATAGACGGAGTTCCTAACTAATAAGTCCATACTAAAAGAATTCGAATCACGCATTCTCACATTCTTAAGACACATGTCACTGCGTTAAGAAACATGCATCGAGGGCCTTGTAGTTCAACATATATGTTTATGTGGCAGCAGCATCAAGGCCTGGTTACTTACTAGGCCTAGTTACCGGTACTCAAACCGTCTCGGATCTCTCGAAATGATGGTAAAAGCCCCGACGGATTAACCTTGGTGCATGGCCGATGGGTCGGTCTCAGTGGTGTGAGATGCTACTAATTTCGACACTCTTGCTCTCATCTTCAGGGCAAATTTCTTAGGGCTGGAGCTGCAGCGGACTCGGCTGAAAAGGCAATATGTTTGCAATGACTGCGTGGCTGATGATGTCAGAAGAAGGTCGGTGGCGAAGGTTGGATGAGAGTTGCAGAAGACCGCGTCAAGTAGATAGGCCTGGGGGAGGCCTAAATCCAGCAGTGGAGAGACACAGGCTGATGACGATGATGACGTGGTTGTGCCCTTTGGTATTTAGACAATGGACCAAGTGCTAAGATGTTTTTTACAGAACTGTCTAAGCGGCCAGTTAATGCTGCATGTGACAAGAGGGCTGGTAATTTTCTCGCGCAACAAATCATTATTGCTAGCGTATTTTATTATATATCGAGTGGATTTTATTCGGATAACAGATCAGTGAAAGTCGCTCTTAGACATTTCTTAGACTATATATAAAAATAATTGAAATTCTCTTTTTAATATTTACTGAATTGTACTGCAGCCCAATTCTATTTTTTTTTGTCGACAAACTTAAGTTGCGTTTTTTTCCGATTCCATATTAGTTATTGTCCCCGTACGGTATTCTACTTACCTACAAAGTGGAACTAAAGTTCCAGCGTAAAACAAATTGAATGGAATAATTGTGGAAAAAATATTTTATGAAGCCCAGACAATCTCTATTTTCTTTGTTTGAAATTATTTTAAAAACAGTAAATATCAATTATAACTGTTTATATAATAATGGATCTAATACAATTATCTAATTAAAATGTACATTAAAAAAAAAAACGAGTAAAGATTACTTGAAATTATTTATGTTTAATCCTAAAAGTGATTTTTTAAAATAAGTACTAGTCTCTTTTAAGTTTATTTTAAAACTATTACAAAAATACAGTTTTGGAATAATACTAAGCTGCAGCGAATTGTTAAATACGGATTTGTCAAAAGTTCTATTTTATTTCCACTTATGGAAATTTATCGTTAAAATAAAACTATTAGTAGAATTGGGCTGCTGATTGCCGGTTACATAACTATAGTTCTTTTGTTTTCAGATATTTGGAGTGGTCACTTCGTAACGACAGTGGTATCCGGAAGCAAGACACCGTCCGTGTCTTCTCTGCAGTCGCGGGATCAGCCATCGGACAATCAATAGCCTTCTCATTCGTCAGAGGCAACTGGAAGAGAATCATTAAATAGTTAGTTTAAATTAACATTGACCTATTTTTATATTTACCCAATTATTTATTTATTTAATTGCCTAGGAGAAGAATTTCTAAATTCATTCTTAATCTATTAAAAAAGTCGTGTAATTGTCATAGAGAAAATATTTTTTTAGGCCTCAGGTTCATTATATATTCTTTCTATACATCATATATATTAAGTATTTAGAATGTAAACTGACACGGCCTCTTTACAGCCACGATCTTATTTAAGTAGTTTCTAAGTTAGTTACTCGTAGTTTTACTTGCTTGTAGCAATAATGTTGTGCATAGCATACATAAATATGGATTATTGCCTGTTTACGGTCCAACCATTATTACCACTTTGATTAGTACATATGTTTTGATAATTGTATTCATTTAATTAGTATCTAAGTTGTTTTGAGAGAACCAATGGAAAAAAAAAAAAAAAAACAAAAAAAATAGTAGGACCTCGATTTGAAATAAAAAAATGTCAGTTTTTTTTAAGATAAAAATTATTATCCGAAAAATAAAACAATACTGCATGGTGAATATGGTCGGTCTGAAAATCGCGATATCCATCGTGATAAATATCTAAAGGCTGGGAAGTGTTATAATTAATGTGTGCGGTGGTGGCTCGGTTGTAAGAACGCGTTCCTTAAATCCTAGAAAGCCCCCCGGCATGTACCAATGAGAAATACACTTTTCTTAAATTTGTCATAGATTTACAAAACCACCGTTCCCGTGCCTCGGAGAGCACGTTAAGCCGTCGGTCCCGGTTCCACTAATACTAACTTGTGGAATCGTTAATAAATTGTCATTAAAAATTGACATCATATCCTCGCCAAGCCGTCTGGCCAGCGTGGCGAGTGTAGGCCAAATTCTCCAGATATATGTTTTGGAAGGCCCATCTCCAGCAGTGGGGGTCTGGGACGCTGTGTTCTAGGGGCTGTAATGATGATGATATAATAAATGTCCTCTAGAGACGTCTTATTAGAGACTGGCAATATTTTAGCTCTGTATAGCGAGGCTAATACGTTGGCAGAAGTAATTGTCAGAGTTTTTCGTTAGCCATTAGGACAGCTAATGTATTTGTTTTATTTTCAGTACCGGATCTGTTTCGACAATTAACTCGATTGTTAAAGTCGCAACAAGAAATTTAAACCAGCCTCACGAATTGGATGAGGTGCGTATTACTTTATTTGTCCTATATGAAAGATTTAAATTCAAAGCCGATATTGTCGGATATGCGGCGTCACTTTGACGGACCGCATATGTAATGACGAAATACGCAAAAGGGTAGGTATGAAAGAAAGCATAGGTACAAAAATAAGGAAAGGCATGCTCTGATGGTTCAGGTATGTTGAAAGGATGAATGAAGAGAGATTGACAAACCAGATATACGAGTATAATGCAAAAGTTGTCGATAAAAGAGGCCCTGGAAGACCAATACAAAGACAAAGGCAAAGACAAAAAATTTATTGTTCATATGGTAAAAAAATATAACATTTTCAGCACACGACCCAGTTCGGGCATTACAATATTGTTTATTAAAATCTAGGTGTACATACTCACATATTACGATCAAATAAATAAAACAATAGCTGAAGGTGCATTAAAAAGTCATCGAAACAAAAGGGCATGTATGAAAAGGTTGATGAATGTCGAAGAAGCGGAAGAGGTATGTTGTGACCGTGACAAGTGGCGCTCAGTTGTCTCTGCCTACCCCGCAAGGGATTTGGCGTGTAGATATGTATGTATGTATGTATTATATAAAAAGTGGATTTCATTCGGATAACAGATCGGTGAAGGTCCCTCCCTCTTCTACGTATCTTAGACTAACAGTAATGTTAATTAAAAATCATTGTTTGATATTTGACCGCCTCCGTGGTCTAGTGGTAACAAACGTTGCCGTGAACTCGGGAGGTCGTGGGTTCGATTCCCACCGGGGGCAAATTGTACATTGTGTAATTTGTCTCGGTATGGGTGTTTATATGTATAATATGTATATATTTACAAAAAAAAAATTAGTATAATATGTAGTTTATCAACCATCTAGTTTCCGTAACACAAGCCTCGTAGCTTACCACGGAAACTAGATGGCGCTGTGTGATCTGTCTGGAAATATTTATTTATTGTGCAGTAATAAAATAAAATAGGTTCACAATATTTTTTTTTGCAGTTGAAAAGATTTATTTCGGAGTCTTGCTTAGAGCTGGGCCGACCAGTGCAGCAGGTTCTGGAACAAACCGAAGCCCACGTGCTATGGATGAAGAGAAACTACCAAACAATTGTCGACTGGCTGTTAGATGCAGAAATTTCCAAGACACAAACTTGAGCATTATCAATTTTGATGCAAATACATTATAATAAATTTAAATGATAAATCTTCTAAACTTCAGCAGAATAATTAACCCTTAAATGCGTTGTTTTTTAGTTCATTATTATATTAATTTTATTTATTGGATGCACATAAAAAGATGTAGTTTTTATACAATCAGACACAGTTATTCCTGCATCTTAGCACAGGATTAAAACAAATTATTAATTATATTAATAGAAAGAAAAGATAAAAATCTTATTAAGTTATTCTTGCATTTTTGGCACAGGATTTAAACAAATTGCTGATAATATGTGTAACAAACGATGAAAGAATATCTTATTAAGTTATTCTTGCATTTTTGGCACAGGATTTAAACAAATTGCTATTAATATGTGTAACAAACAATGAAAGAATATCTTATTAAGTTATTCTTGCATTTTTGGCACATGATTCAAACAAATTGCTATTAATATGTGTAACAAACGATGAAAGAATATCTTCGTCATGATCGTAGAACAGTGTCGGATTTAAAAAAATACCCATAATTTTGCATATATATTTATATATAGTTTTATATTGTTTGTGGTCTGTAATTTATAGTGCAAATATTAGAAAGGGTTCCAAAATGAAATCTAGAAGGTTTGCACTTATTATGAGACTTAAAAAGTGACAAAAAAACAGTCGAAATGACAGTTGAATGGCCGCCATGAAAATTTTAAATATAGCAGATCCGTCACTATTCTACGATCATGACGTCTTATTAAGTTATTCTTGCATTATTGGCACAGGATTCAAACAAATAGAATATGTTATTAAGTTATTCTTGCATTTTTGGCACAGGATTCAAACAAATAGAATATGTTATTAAGTTATTCTTGCATTTTTGGCACAGGATTCAAACAAATTGCTATTAATATGTGTAACAAACGATGAAAGAATATCTTATTAAGTTATTATTGAATTTTTGGCACATGATTCAAACAAATAAGGAACATCAGTAAATTATCATATATTAAAAAAGATGAAATAATATCTTATTAAGTTATTGAAGTATTTTTGGCACACCGCGGTTAACCTATCTCTAGTAGGATAACGATACGTTGTAAAAAGCTGTTAGGAGACGATTTTACCTAAACTATTTGTATATCTATAATATATTTGTAATTTTGATATAAGCTCGAATAAACTAGCGCATTTCTAACGATAAAATTTACAGTTAATGATAAACCAATATTTTGTCATTTTACCGGTTTAATAAACAGAATTAAACGTTTCTGACAATTTTATACTATATCAATATATAATATTGTATTTGTGAAAATTGTAGCGATAAATAAAGGTATTAATTTTTTTATTCTTTTCAATGTGGCGTATTTTTTTTTGCCCCTAGTAGAAAGTGACAAAACATGACCGCCTCCGTGGTCTAGTGGTAACAAACGTTGCCGTGAATTCGGGAGGTCGTGGGTTCGATTCCCACCGGGGGCAAGTTGTACATTGTATAATTTCTCTCGGTCTGGGTGTTTATATGTATAATATGTATATATTTACAAAAAAAAAGTATAATATGTAGTTTATCAACCATCTAGTTTCCGTAATACAAGCCTCGTAGCTTACCACGGAAACTAGATGGCGCTGTGTGACCTGTCTGGAAATATTTATATTTATATTAAGATCCAGATGAAGACTAAGTTAAGTTTTTATAAAAACGTCTCTAATAGCTTTCAAATGTATTACTTGTAAAAACTTTGGCCAAAACTATGTAAATTCTATAATTATAATCAGTTTTATTATATTCATTTATTTTGGAGTAAGTCTTCTTAGTCGCTACACTCTTGGCTGAGTGGTTGTGGTCGCCATTTAAGTGCTAGTGGCATGCTTAACAAACTGTCGCCACTCCTCTTGAACCGAAGTTTTCTGGTGCACTCATGTAGGCGATGATCAATTGCAGCTTTAACCTGGTCAGTCCATCTCATCGGAGACCACGCATCCTCTTACCATGGACTTTCCCCTAGACTACCAGGCTCTCGATGGAGTTAGTAAAAGTTTATAAATATCAATACCTTCTAGTCTAATTATTTAATTTCATACATTTTTTAAAATGAAATGTTGCATATGTTTGTTTCTGTAGTCGCAGACGTTATACTTTAACGAACGAACAAATAAAAAAAATATGTGAAAGTTTAAATTTGTTATTTTATAATTTTAATGTAAGCTTGTTTTCAACTATACAACAGTAAATAAATATATCTATTTATTTATTCGTGGGAAAATTTACAGCCTTTACAATATTATGTATACAAAAAATATCTAATATTAAAGTAATAATGAAAAATAATAAAAATAAGAACCAACAAAATCAGTACAATAACAATCAGATATGAAATAACAATTGCATTTGTATACTGATCCCGTTTTACAATATAATACAAGTAATTAAGTGTAACAACAAGTATTAGTAACAATAAGTAGGTACTCAAACAACACTTTACAAATTTTGACAAGAAACATAAATGAAACATAAGTAATAGAGAAATATATAAAATAAACTAAAACAAGGATATATCAATCCACTATTTTGTCAATTTAAGGGCCACAGTTAAAGAAACAAAATTGCCCATTGTTATGATACCATAAAAATATCGTGGGAGCCATTTGAGAGATTCTCTACAATTCTAATAAGACAATTAATTTAATTTTTGTTTGTAGGTATATTTTTATGAATGAAAAAAAAAAAGTCAAAATTGAAAAATTTTAATTCTGTTCCCCTTAATAATAATAAATATAAATATTAACTATATTTAATAATCATAAATGGATATAAAGCTTCCGTATCTTCATTTGGCAATAGAAGTACCCGTCAGGTACTGTGACCACCTTCCGAGGAGATTCAGTGAAAGGCGCCGTCGTCCCTGCTGGGGGTGGTCAGAGGGAGTAGGTGCTCCGCGGGGCACAAAAGCGGGGCTAAATTATGTGTTTAAGTTAAGGTGAAAATTAAAATAGGTCTCCTCAAAACTACATAAATTTATATTATTTGTAATAAAATAAATAGTTTAAAAGATATAATAATACACATGGCATATGCAGATATAATCAGTTATGTACTAAACACATTAGAATATTTTTTATATTAAGTATGTATTTAGGTTTCGTATCGTGTTCAATGTGGTGCATATTTTTTCTCGACTCCAATATCTCTTTAGCTAATTTAGGATTAAATCTAATGTTTAGGAATTATAACTCGAATTACCTAGATTATTAATTATATTTAGCTGCAATATATAACAGCATGAATAAGTTATCGAACGATTAAGTTTTATGATTGTAATTTATAACATCACATCTCCGAGGGGCCGGATTATTAGTTTTATCTAGGCACTCAACTAAAATTCACCCAATAAACAGCCAATTCGTTGTAGCAGGAATCTTAAAATCATTTGTCTTCTTTATTCAGTTTTGAACGATCCTGCGAAACCGAAATACCTCGAGGACAAGTTTGCCTTTAGCTCATCTTTATGCCTATATCTCTTCGTTCCTCCCACTACTCTCTTCTTTCTCTCCCTAACCATAATTCTAGTTTCGAGTCAAATTCATTTGTAGTTGTTGCCACAAATTTGTGAAATAATCTACAATAGCTTTTTTATTATTTTAACGTGACACAGTCCACCACGGCAAATGCAACTTGGCTGAAACGTCGGGAAAACATGCCTCTAAGTTAAAATAAAAAAAAAACTATTATAAAAGTGCGCGAAAGTTTAAAAAGGTTAATAAAACATAAGACAAGCATCTACTAGTTTAGTATTCAAAAGAAATGGTTATTCTCATCAATTCTCAACCTTTGTATATTATTATGTTTCTATTAATATTGTGTATGTATTATTATTTATACATTTATTTATATACCGCGTGTAATAGCGTGTATCAGGCAAAGCTTTTTATAGATGTCGCTAGCGGCAATGGTACCTTATTTACACCTATGACGCATCATTTTTAAAATGTTTTTGTACTTTTTTATTTTTATAACAGAAAAATGTATTTTAACTTAAGGTAATCTAACTTAAAAGACGAATTAAGAAAGCGAACACCGTCGTTAAAAAGAAAAAAGGTTAAATTAATAGAACGGCAATTTTGAGATCACCATATCTTTGATTCCGCTTGGAAATCTCGATTTGTACACTCACTTCGGCATAATATCAAAAAATTATACATTTTGTAATAAAAATACAAATTTTCTATGCAACTGACAGTTCTATTAGGTACCATCTATCATGCGCCATCTATCGTGATAAAAAGTTAGTGATACACCCCATTGTGAAAAGGGCAAATTTTTTTTAGGCTTTAGGTGTCATTGGTACCATTTTATAAATAAGTAAGATAAGAGACGAAATAGAGAGAGAAAGAATTACGTAAGTCAACGTTCGCGTGATCGTCGACCTATCTACCTACTTGATTAGGCTCTGTATGAGTAGCGATATATTTAGGAAAACTTCTTTGCACCGTAACTATAGATTTTATTAAAGAATAATAATAAAAAAAAAACGTAGTTCTTTATTTTTATTCTATATTAAAATACAAACATATTTGCTCTTTAATAAATTCCACTCAGTATAGTTGTAAAATATTATTTATTATTTTTATTTTCATATCTCAGCATTTCTATTCTATTTAAGGTATAATGGTTACCTATGACACAATTTCTTAGTAATAAACCGTCGTGGCGCATATCCAACAGTGGAGGTCTAGGAATCTGTGTTCTATAGGGGCTGTGGAATTCGTGTAATAAAGTGTTAAATAATTATTAACTATTTGATTGTAAGACACGTGATTGGTTCGACTAAGATAGTGAGCAATCACCAGACGTAGGTATATAACAAAATATATATCGTTCGATATCTTATTCATCCTCTAAGAAACTGGAGGTTAGAAAACTAATTTAGGTAGTAAAGTTATTATGTGTTTCATTAGCATAGTTTTATTTAGGATATCTAATATAATGGCCTATTTGTGTAGCTGGCTCTTCTAACATTATATTTCAATAAATTAATTTGTATAAAAGTTACTACTAGTTTTATTTTTGACCTCTTTAGACAAATAAATTCCTATCGAATAGCCTACTAGTGTTTGAATACAAAAGCGTGCGTTCAGTTGACAGTGGGTCGTGATGATACTTTACTATACTTTTACTATAATTACAAAGTAAACCACTAGGCACGCATTATCTTAGGGGCCATCACCCTGTTAAATCTTAACAACCTCACCATAGATCACCATAGATTTAAACCCGAAGGCAACGGTCTTTGGAATATACAATGAGAAGTACCTTGATCGCGTACATACATTTGTCATAGCAACTCCGCATTTCCCATATCTTAGACATCATTGTGAGTTATTACACCAGCCGATAGTGTCACTTATAAGGACCAAATTGTGGGAAGTAATGTTCTAACTAAAGTAAAGTATTATCACAACCGTTCTCTTTCGGGGTGGTCAAAAACCACGCTTATAAATAAGCGAATTCACATTTAGCCAGCTTTACTATTGCCAATCATGACAAGTGGCAAGCTCGTCGATGTCTTCAGCGTACGAAACTCGAGAAATATCACAAATAAATTAAATATTATATAAATGTATTTATTTACATTAATAAATACTTTTGTGTCCTTACCAAGAATCGATCCCGGTACCTCCGAGTCTACTAATCCACAGACTTAACCGCTAGACCACAGAGGCAGTTCTAACTGCGCGGATAACAAATTCATCGAAAGCATTAAAACCATTAATGGAGAAACCGCAACAACCAAACCAAACAACCGAAGCTACTAAAATCCGGCTGGTCAGAGCTCTTGTGTTCCCTATTTTCCTGTATGCTGCAAAGACGTGGCTTTAGAGATGTGGTGTTGGCGGATAATGTTAGGCATATCATAGACGAAGTTCCAAACCAACCAGTCCATTCTGGAGGAACTAGAACTAAGACAGAGCCTTTCCTCAATCATACAATCACGCATTCTCACTTATTTCGGACACGTGTCGCAGCGTGAAGGTATATCTATTGAGCGCCTACTAGTTCAGGGAAAATTTGATGACAAGGGAATGCGTGGTAGGTCTCCGATGAGGTGAACTGACCAGGTTAAAGCAGCAAATAAAGAACTCCCTACATGAGTGCGCCAGAAAGGGTTTCGCGAAATTCGAGAGGAGTGGCGACGGCTTGTTAAGCCACTCTACCAAGATTGTAGCGACTAAGAAGCAGATGTACCTTATATTATATGCATCTATTAGGAGGGTTTCAGGAAGCTAAAGCCTCTTTGCTCGCATAATCCAATATTTTCAAAGATTTTTCAAGTCATATTAGATCTTGGTACTTGAGCCTTAATTTTTAGTATTCAAATATTTTACTTCAACTGCCTCCGTGGTTAAGTCCGTGGATTTAGACTCGGAGGTACCGGGTTCGATTCCTGGTCGGGACACAAAAATATTTATTAATGTAAATAAATACATTTAATTAATATTTAATTTATTTGTGATATTTCTCGAGTTTGGTACGCTGGAGACATCGACGAGCTTGCCACTTGTCATGATTGGCCTATAGTAAAGTTGGCTAAATGTGAATCCGCTTATTTATAAGCGTGGTTTCTGACCACCCCGAAAGGGAAACGGTCGTGATGATAGTTTCAAATATTTTATATTTTTAATTATATTTATTTAATTAAAATATTTAATGAATCAGTTAGAGTACCTACTAAAATTGGCCCAAAAATTAAATTTTGTTTTTTTTCCGATATTTTTGTAAAAAGTAAAATATAATTACGACTAAATGTCAGAAATCACGCTTATTTGTTTTTTTTTGTTCTTAATGTAGCGGATTCACATTTAGCCAACTTTAATTTAGGCCCATCATGACAATTGGCAAGCTCATCGATGTCTCTAGCGTACCAAACTCGAGAAATATTACAAATAAAATAAATAATTCATTGTATCCCGACCAGGACTCGTACCCGGTACCTCCGAGTGTAAATCCATGTACTCAACCGCTAGACGGAGGTTAGATTCGATATTTTTTGTAGTTTAAAATATAGGCATCGAAGTACACTTGAAAATTTCGCCCTGTGTTTAATCAGTTAAAATTTATTGATCAATTTAATCAATATAATCTAATCTTAATATTACTTTATAATAAGTTGATACGATAATGAATTTGGAATTATATATTCCATGTTCATAGTGATATAGTTTCAGTTTGGTGGAAAAGGTGCACCGACAGTCGCTGCGGTGTTGCCTAATACAATGTAAGTACCTACCTATTTTTTTGTGTCAAAGTATAGTCTGTAGGTTCCGTAGGCGGAAACCGCGCTTTTTCAAACGAACGGAAGCTAGGGCCTAACATTGCTAATGGCAAGCTTTATAGTGTCTCTGGCGCCGAGACATAAGATTTTTTTTAACTATATAAAAATATATTTTGCATCTTATTTTGTTAAAACAACAACTTATATAATAATATTATTATATTTATATAATATTAAAATATATTTATTTATTTATTTAAAATCTTTATTGTAATTTACAATCAGCGAACATAAGTAAGGCATTCTCTGACCGTTGACCGCGGGGACAAATGAGATTTCTTTGTTAGATCGAGGATAGTGAAAATTATATTTATAAATTACTATATTTATAATTTAAAAATTATATATATTTATAAATTATATTTATAAACTACTTAAAAAGTAAATATTTAATTAAAAATAAAATAAACCTAATAAAAAATATCTATAAGTAAAAATGTCCACATATTAAAATATATTTTTTATTAAATATATTTCACTGAATAAGAAAACTACTTAAAAAGTGAAAATTTAATTAAATATAAACTAAACATAATAAAAAATAAACTATAAGTAAAAATGTCCTCTAGAGAAAACCCTATAATAATACTATAGTCCTAAGAGCACTGGGAACATTTCCCCTCTGTATAGGGAGGCTAATACGTTGGCAGAAATAATTGCCAGCTTTCCGGTCTCCAGACTTTTCCGTTAGCCGTTTGGACAACTCCTTGGCCAGACGCTTGGATTAGTGTGCCCATGGGCCAATCGTCTCGACCCCAAACGGCGCAAATTCGTAACCTGTATCGAGGTTGGCGTATTTGGGCAGCTTGAGGTTCTCAACAGAAACCACCGCACTTCTTGCGTTTGACGAGGTCGCCTGGATGTGTGATGGGGCTAATGTGTCTACACATGTCGCATCTCATACCTGCAACAACAACTTTATGAAAATCATGTCTGATACGTATCTAATAGTTTTTAGATATCGTATCGTAGTTTAGGTTTTAGCCATCCACCATTAAAAAAAAACATTCTATATAAAGGCATTGAATTTATGTCCCTTGGTAGTAATCAGATTATTGTTAATTTACCGCGGATATCTTCAAAAGCCTATATCGTACCAATTAAACTGATTCTTATCATATCCTAAATGCGTATATATAATAAAATCGATAACATTGTGCAATAACTGATACTTAAATGAATTAGCTTTTTATCCTTGCAGATCAGATAAATGTAAGTTAATAAAATATTATTATTTATAGCACAGGATGCGCTTTAACAAATAAATATCCTACTAATTGGTACATGGTAAAGATATATTAAAAAAATATATATATGGGTGATATAAATTGAAAAACTGAATTATAAATCAAATTACTACCTACAAATAAAACTTAAAAACTAAAATTATAACCGTATGATGAACCCATCAACTATGTTCTACTCAAATGACCCATACGTCGCCAAGCGGAGTTTTTCCCCAAGTTCACGAGAGAACGCCAGAGCGACCTCGGACCACGGACCCATCATTACGACTGCAGATAGAAACCAGTGGTGATTTTAATGATCTTCGCTTACTTGTTGAGTTTAAGGCGTGCAGCTGACTTTGCAGAGCTCCGTCATATGGCTTAAATATAGCCCCTTGTTATCGCACCAATTCCTAATCACCTGCTAATATTTTGGGAGAGCCTTGCAAATCTGTGTGTTGTTAGAATCTAGGATAATTATTATATATTATAAAAGTGTGATACTTAATTTTAGATGGCGACAATACCTATATTGGTATTGGCATTGGCATGCCTGGTTGCTGCCGTTCCATATCCAAGATCTCCTGCAGTCAGGAACACAATTTTCGGAGATGAAAAGTTGGAGGGAGAAGTTTTCTATGACATAGATAATGATGTGGTTCCCTCAAACACCCACCTGCCCGCTTCATACAGACTTCCGCGAACAACTATACCGAGTCACTACAATTTAAAAATTTGGACTAATTTCGATAGTACAGGCACGCCTTCCCCTCGCATGTTTGGTGGGGACGTCGATATCACCTTAGAAGCTACACAAACAGGAGTTAATGAAATTGTACTACATTCTAATGATTTGAATATAATATCTCTTACATTGAGTCTAAAAGGCGTAAATGTACCAGTGACACATGAATTTGATAATCCATTAAACCATCATTTCCTACGCGTAAAATTGGTTTCTGGTACTTTAGAATTTAATCCAGTACTTGCTGTCAACTATGTATTAAACATTCAGTACGACGCCCAAATGCGTAAAGATATGTATGGAATTTATGAGAGTTGGTATAAAGTTGGAGATGGCCCAAACGACGTCAAGTAAGTAACTTGATTTTACTTAATTAAAAAATTGTAAAAATTTTTTTTTTTTTTTTTTTTTAAATTTATCTTAGGACATTATTTATTGTGATTGCAATGTGTTTTATTACACTGGGAAAAATATACCCAGATTTTTATATGAATACAGGGCACGCTTAACGTATACCTCTAAAAAACGACTAGTTGTCCGACCCTATAATTCATCTATATTTATTTCTTGATAATGAAAAGTTTATATATTTTCTGATATAGTAGTAATGCGGTGAGTTAAGGTTTTTAATTGCATCAAATATTTATTATTCACATTAATAATTTTAGATGGATGGCTACAACCCAGTTTCAAGCAACTGCAGCTCGTCAAGCTTTCCCTTGCTACGATGAGCCAAGTTTCAAATCAACTTTCGACTTTACAATTCGCCGTCCAACAAATTACAAGAGTTGGCTTTGCACAAGAATTGCGCGAACTGTTCCCGTTGCAGGTGATGCGTAAGTTACTCAAGTTGCCATTTTGATTCGAATGCAGCGAGCAATCATTATAAACTTATTCCGTAGATAATAAGATATAGCTAGTAGTCATACGAGTATAGAACTATAAACATATAGTTTCCATTTGGTTTGTAGTTAATAGTATTTATTTGTTTTTACAGGAATTTTGAAGAAGACATTTACACAACAACCCCATATATGTCCACATATCTAATCGCTATTATAGTAGCTGACTACGATACTACCAGAAATGAACCAGCTGATACTTATACCTACGAAGTGATCGCTCGTCCCGAGGCTATTGCTACTGGACAAGCGGAGTATGCCGATGACGTCGGTAGACGATTGCTGGACACCATGAACAGACATACTAATTATAACTTTTATACCATGAGCCCTAATCTGAAGATGACACAAGCCGCTATTCCTGATTTCGGTGCTGGAGCTATGGAGAACTGGGGATTACTCACATACAGGTGACATGAAATTATATTTTATTCAATCAAATTTCTACCAATATCAAATAGTTTATTTTCTTCAAAGAACCTGTGCAAATAATGCGCTAAAGTTTGTATGCATATTGCATCAGTCCTTTGTATAATAACAAGAAAAGCCTTTTACATTTCACATAGGTGGTAGGCGGACTGATGGTGGTAATTTGCCCAGCTTGCCGGAGCAGGGAAGTATTTACCGATTGTGCCGATAAACCCAGTAAAGTGTATCCACACAATTTGGGATCAGGCTCGAATTGCCGTCATGCCCAGTCAAGCTGGCATAGTGTTAGGGACTGATATCAGTCAATGAGACACTCATGTCTGTTTGCAGTTGCTCACATACATTGACGTTGCAAAAATAACAACAATATAAAGATAAGAAAGTGTTATAAAACTAAAGCCCACATAGTGCTTAAAGTTAATATAAATTGTTATTTTTTTACAGGGAAGCTTATTTGATGTACGATCCACTCCACACAGACAGCATGTTTAAACAACGTATTGGTTATATTCTCTCACATGAAATCGCTCACATGTGGTTTGGTAACCTTGTAACCTGTGACTGGTGGGACATACTTTGGCTGAATGAAGGATTTGCTAGATATTATCAATATTATCTTACTCATTGGGTACGTTATATTAAAACAGTTATAATTGCAATTTTATGGAAGTTTTTATTTTCGAAATATTTCTTAAATTTAATTTAGAACATATATAAGTATTGAACATATAAATAATGAAAATATTTCATTCATCATTACAGCCCCTAGAATCCAGAGTCCTAGACCTCCACTGGAGATGGGCAATCCGGAATTTGGCCTACACTCGACACGCTGCGCTGGCCAGAAGGGTTGGGAGGTTCCGATGTAAATTATCATAATAATGATATTTTATTAACGATTCCACAAGTTGGTATTAGTGGAACCAGGACCGAAGGCTTAACGTGTTCTCTGAGGATCTGAAACGGTTGTGTTGTGATTCTATGACAAGCATAGATATGTAAGAAAATTGAATGTTTCATTAGGATTTTAAGTGTTCTTACAACCGATCCACCATCCCTGTTTTTTTCCTCATATTGTCTGTTAGAAAATGTCCTAAATAAAGAGGCATAATGTTGCAATAAAATAAAATAATTAACATATTTCAGGTAGAAACAGAGATGGGCTTTGATACGCGTTTCGTAATCGAACAAGTTCACAGTTCGCTATTGTTTGACTCAGGAAACAATCCACATGCTCTAACTACTCATAATATAGGAAGTCCTGCGTCCGTTAGTAGCATGTTCTCTACGATCTCATATAACAAAGGAGCCTGCATTATAAGAATGACAGAACATCTGTTAGGCTTTGAAGTACACGAACGAGGCCTACAAAACTACTTGAGAGAAAGGTATATTTTGGACACGGTTGCTTATACATATACAGTGCTAATTGCTATGAACTGGTCATCTGAATATTTTGAACTACGCATTTTCTAAGCATATTTATAGAGGCTATTATTGATTAAATCAAAAAATGTGAGAAACACCGTAAATACGACAGGGCAGCAGAAGATCTCAGAGCTTCATTTAAGCCGTTGGTTATCTCGTGTGATGGCTCATTAGGTGCTGAGTACGCGATTTTTGTCAAAAAGACCGCTTCACGGCTTTCTGAAAAATGGCAGAAGCCATTCTCACAAGTTGCAGGCTGGCTAAAAATTCAAATACAAATTTCTGTAATAAGGGCTATAAGCTTAAGGATCAGAGGAACAAGAAAGCGAGTGAGATGGATAGGATGTGAGGATGGAGCAGGTATGTTTGAAGGAACGAATGAATGATTAAATGTGAATGAATGTTAGATGATTTTATATATTTAGTTTTCTGTATTTTTAGTTATTATTGTTATTTTGTTAAAATAAATTTATTCCATTATTTAATTTAAAAATGTGGGTTAAATATACAGTATATTTTTAGGGAATTCCAAACTGCTCTGCCAGAGCATCTGTTCAGCGCATTACAAAACGAAGCAGTCCGTTCGGGCGCGATAAGCGAATATGGGCCTGATTTCTCCGTAATTGAGTACTACAAGAAATTTACTGAACAGCAAGGAACTCCTATACTTACAGTAAACGTGAATCATCATACTGGTGAAATGACAATAAGCCAGGTAATTTAAAACAATTTTAATCCTAGAAAGATAAACCAATAATAAAAAAAAAAAAAAATGTATGATGCCGTTAGGTTATTTGGAAAATAAAATATGTATTTTTTGTATCAATCAAGTCCTTTACTTTCTAAGTACTAGAGCTGTCATAATTATATTTTAAACATTTTACACACCTAAACTATATACTTTATAAAATAAAGGGATTTTTCTACTTAAATTGTAATATTGTTACAAGTTAGCCCAAATTCCCATACAAGTTCAATGATGTTCTTTAATTTTTATTCTTATAACTTCAATGAAGAGTTCCTATTATTAAATAAGAAAATAAAACACAAATCTATATTTTCATAATATATGCACCTTTTTAGGGTTAAACATGTTTAATATTTATGATTATATGTGTATTGCAGGCACGCTTTAATATCAACACAGGAATTTCTGACGACGATACGCTATGGATCGTTCCAGTAACTTTCGCAACCGCCAGCAAACCTGATTTTAGTAACACTAAGCCCACCCACATTGTTAGAGGTGAAACAACCATCATAGACCGTGGATCTATTGGAGATGAATGGGTTATTTTCAACCACCAGCAAACTGGTAAGCTAAAGCTTAGTTAGAACCTACAAAGTTTACAATTTAAATAGTTTACCCAAGCAACAGTAATCGTATACATCATCATCCTGTATCCCTTCATCCCTCCACTGGTGTAGGCTCGCTACTTAACCCGATATTTACATATGTATATAATTTCTGTACATCATAATTATTAAGTATTTAGAATGTAAACTGACACGGCCTCTTTACAGCCACGATCTTATTTAAGTAGTTTGTAAGTTAGTTTTACTTGCTTGTAGCAGTAATTAATGTTGTGCCTAACATACATAAATATGGATTATTACCTGTTTACGGTCCAACCATTATTACCACTTTGATTAGTACATATGTTTTTATAGTTGTATTGATTTTATTAGTTCTGACTATATCCAAGTTGTTTTAAGCGAACCAATGGAAATAAACTATTTTGATTTTGTTTTTTTTTTTACCAACTTTATCTGTCCTACGTCTATCTGGCGTGGGGTCGTCCCGCTTTGCGTCTTCCTGTACGTGGTCTCCACTCCAGAACCCATTCGCCGTATCGTTCGTCGCACCGCCGACTTCAGATTTCTTTTTAAAAGTTATGTCCGTAACTTTTGTTCTCTGACAAATATCAACGTTTCGAATTGTATAAATACGAAGCTTAACTTCTCCATAGCTCGCTGAGCAACTTTGAATTTATTAACCAGACCCACTGTCAGTGTCTCCGTCTCTGCTTTGTACGACATTACCGGAAGGACGCACTGGTTTTAACTTAGTCTTCAAACATTGTGGTATGAA
The DNA here is from genome assembly GCA_910589645.1 of Tinea semifulvella. NCBI lineage: Eukaryota > Metazoa > Arthropoda > Insecta > Lepidoptera > Tineidae > Tinea > Tinea semifulvella. The sequence continues at coordinate 9,572,735 of OU342586.1, forward strand.
TGCTAAGAGGATGTGCCAAAGTTTCTCGAATGCCCCCATCCTAGCTGAATGTGTCTGTTGTTTATTTATATTATTTGTGTATATTTTAGGATACTACCGTGTGAACTACGATGACTACACTTGGGACCTTATCACCTTAGCTCTTAGAGGATCAGACAGGAATCTAATCCACGAACACAACAAAGCACAGGTATGTATGCTGCAAATTCACTTCTCATAATAAATAATTTTATTATTACTTGTATTAACTTGATCTGGAATTTAGGCATAATTACGCATAACTACTTTTAGATTGTCAATGATGTTTTCCAATATGCACGATCCGGGATAATGACCTACACGAGAGCTTTCAATATTCTGTCATTCCTTGAGTTTGAAACATCTTATGGTCCATGGGTGGCTGCTATGACTGGCTTTAACTGGATTAGGAACAGAGTCACTGGTCAGGAGGTGCAAGAAGAACTTGAAGTAAGTACAATTATTTATTTATTTATTTTTATTTGTTTAGGAATTCTTACAGCTAATTTATACATATATAGGAGAAAATAGTAATACGATAAAGTCAATAATAAGAGTTCGCTGACAGATACAATAGAAGTAAGCTAAGAAAACGAATGGATACAAGAGTACAAGAATTACGAAGGAATAAGCATTATACAAAGCTTTCTGTTTTCATTAATTCATTACAGCCCCAACTATATAGTCCTAGACCTTCCTCTTGGAGATGCGCCTTCCAGATACTTCTGGAAAATTTGGCCTAGTAAAACAGAGACAGACGCGTCGCGACGGCTTAACGTGCTCTCTGAGTTACGGGAACTGTGGTGTTGTAAATCAATGACAAATGTACATAGGAAAAGTGTATTTCTCATTGGTTAAGGAAGGCGTTTTTACAACCGAGCCACCACCGCGACACCGCTCCTTTCCGTAAATATACTAAAATCAAATAAACTCCTTATATAACTTGCTATGACAACTCTAATTAATATTTATTGTATGTAGCGTTTAATCGTACGTTGGGGAACTAATGTCATGAGAGAAATTGGTTATGATGAAACCGGAACCGAACCTTTCATGAGGTCTTACCTTCGCTATCAACTGGCTCCTGTCATGTGTCAACTGAATGCTCCAGGTTGCCGAACTACTGCTGTTAACCTATTCAACAGATTAAAGGCAACCCCTTCAGTAGAGTAAGTGCAATTTTTATTTATTGGAAAACAATTCAATTTCGTCGTCCCCGGAGAATGAAATGGGAACCGCCATACATTACAGCCCCTAGAACACAGAGTCCTAGATAGTCCACTATTGGAGATGGGCCTTTCAGATATTTCTGGAGAATTTGGCCTACACTCGCCACGCTGGCCAGACGGGTTACCGAGGTTGCCGCCATTACCATAGTTTTAATGTTAATTAATTATTTTCTTAATGTTTCTACTGTTATTTAAAAAGTTATAAAATAATACAAATAATATAAAATTCAATGTTTATTTTGGTGAATACTAGCTGTTTTACCCGGCTTTGCATTATTTTGATTTTACTATATCTTCTGATGTATTCATTTAATTTACACGGTGTAAAAAGAAAGAACTAATCTTCATGAAATGCTTAAGCTAAACAATGTATTTAAAATGATAAGAATTAATACCATATTTGTGTAAATAGCTTTCCAATTATCACTTAATAATTGCCTATTTTTTTAAGTATTAAAATAAATATAATATGTTATTCTTAAGAGATAGACATATACCATCGCAGTTTTTTCTATAGACCTATATAAGATACACAATTCCACCATAAATTATTTTGTTATATCTCAAAGGGTTTAGGCAGTCTCGTTGAAAGCTCCCAGACGGCTTATTTTTATCCCACACCTCCAACAAATATCGTTATTGTATACAAAAACTTAACAAATTATATACTTAAACCTTGCTCGAGAACCACTTTATCCATTGGTGAAAACAGAATCAAAATCGGTGCAGTAGTTTTTGAGTTTATCGCGAACAGACAGACAGACGCGGACTTTGTTTATGTCATCATCATCATCATCATCAGCCTGTGTCTCTCCACTGCTGGATATAGGCCTCCCCCAAGGCTCGCCACTGCACGCGGTCTTTTGCAATCCTCATCCAACCCCCACCAGCGACCCTCCTTAGGTCATCCGTCCATCTGGCGGGGGGTCGTCCCACTCTGCGTCGTCCCGTACGTGGTCTCCACTCCAGAACCCGTTTGCCCCATCGGTCGTCGGTTCTGCGGCAGATGTGTCCGGCCCATTGCCACTTCAGCTTGCTAATTTTGAATGCTATGTCAGTAACTTTGGTTTTCTGACGAATTTCAACGTTTCGAATTCTATTCATCAGAGAAATACCAAGCATAGCTCTCTCCATAGCTCGCTGAGCGACCTTGAATTTGTGAACCAGACCCACTGTCAGTGTCCACGTCTCTGCTCCGTACGACATTACGGGGAGGACGCACTGGTTGAAGACTTTTGTCTTCAAACACTGTGGTATGGACGATGAGAAGATATGTCGAAGTTTCCCGAATGCCGCCCATCCTAGCTGAATGCGTCTGTCGGCTTCTTTGCTGAAGTTAGCAGCGCCTAGCTGAATAGTCTGTCCAAGGTAGACGTATTCCTGCACAACTTCGAGAGTAGCATTTCCCACACAGATTGGCCTCTGCTTGACATGGTCATTGAACATAACCTTAGTCTTATCCAGGTTGAGAAGCCACGTTTAAGCCGTTTAACATTCTGCTAAGATCCTTGAGCGAGCTGGCCATGATGACTATGTCATCCGCGAATCGGAGGTGTGAGATGTATTCTACATTGACATTTATGCCGCAGTTATTCCAGTCCAGCATTTTAAAAACATCTTCCAACGCGTTCGTGAACAGCTTCGGGGATATGACATCTCCCTGTCGCACGCCTCTGCGCAGTTGGATTGCTTTAGTGTGCTGACCCTGTAACTGAACGGTCATAGTCGCAGAGCTGTAGAGACATCTCAGCACCTCAACGTATCCATAGTCTATTAGGCATCGCTGCAAGGATTCCAGAACAGCCCAGGTTTCGATGGAGTCAAAGGCTTTCTCGTAGTCCACAAAAGCTAGACACAGTGGCAGATTATACTCTTCGGTTTTCTGTATTATCTGCCGCAAAGTGTGAATGTGGTCTACGGTACTGAAGCCTATTCGAAACCCAGCCTGCTCCGGAGGCTGGAAATCATCCATTCTCCGGGCGAGACGATTTGTGACCACCCTTGAAAACAACTTATAGACGTGGCTCAGGAGTGATATGGGCCTATAGTTCTTCAAAAGACAGGTGTTTCCCTTCTTAAAGAACAGGACCACAACACTCCTGGTCCAAGCCTCTGGCGTAGTTCCATGGTGAATAACAGAGTTAAATAGTTTTGCGAGTTCTACGAGAACAGGTTTTCCACCTGCTCTCAGAAGCTCTGCTGTAACTCCGTCATCACCAGGCGCTTTGTTGTTTTTGAGTTGTCCAAGGGCTATATCTATATCACCCAGATTGACATCCGGGATATCCTCAGTGAAGTGGCGAGTCAAAACAGCTCGGTGGTCGAAGTTCTCGCGGGTTATAGGGCGAGTTGCGTGTGAGGCATATAGGTTTCCATAAAAGCTTTCAACTTCGGCAAGAAGCTCTGGTCTCGAGGTAACGGTTCTTGTTTAACGGTAATTGTTTATGTAATATGTAGTAATAGTGTTGAATGTTTTTTTATTTTTTTTAAACCAAAATAAAAGTCCTAAGATTGAATAACATTATATAACACTAGCTGACCCGGAGAACTTCGTATCGCCTGACAGTCAATAAATGTCATTATTAATAATAATACTACTGACTCCCGCTCGGTACCCTCGGTCGGTATGCCCCACAAATCAGCGCTGATGCGAGCCACCTATCGGACAACAGTAGTACTATATCAGAAACCTTCGCCGATGTTCTTTAAAAAAAAACCCCAATGTTTCATCCCGATCGGGGAAATGCATAGGGAACATACATACACACATACATTATTTTTTATATATATTCATATTTTATCAGAATAAAATGATAATTTACAATTATTAAACTTGAGGTTTAATTATCACTAGAATAAAATTGTAAGACAATTTTGCAATATTATTTTTGGCTTTATTTTTATTTTTTTTAATTTTATTATATACAGGATTACAAACAATTGTACAGAGAGAGAATACACAATAAATTGGTTTTACAAACAGTGTTAATATCTGCACAACCAGCTTCAGTAATCCAAATGTTAAAAGAAGTAAATGTAACCCATGAGCTGTTCTAAAACCATAATAATATTTAAAAAAACAACCTTTTTGTACAGTAATATAACTGCTAGATATATACCATTTTAATTATCTCTTTCTTCTAAAGTTAACATTTGCAAGACCTGGTTTCTGTAAGAGACAGGCGACAATGCAAAGAGATGCTTTCACCTAACAAGAATAAAATGGTAATTGTACAATAGTAACTTTCGATTATGCTTAATTTTTACTTAATAACTATATTTTGGAATATCTATATATACATAGTTTTATATTCTTCCGTTATTTTGTTTTTATTTTTTATTTCTCTTTGTAATTTATTCTATATTTTTGTGTATTAAGTATATCTTAGTAAGAAATGTAAATGAAATTAGGTTAAGCTAAATAATTTAATCTACGAGTATGTTAATTTAAGCTATGTACTATCAACCTTAATGTCTGTAATTTCTTCTAAATAAATCTATTAATATTTTACCTAAACATAATGTGGCATTTGGGGTTTAAACATTGGGGGTATATTAAAGAGTAAAGGGTCCCCATACACGGAACGATTTGTCGTTTCGATCGATCGTCAAGAAAATAGTACTATGTGATCAGTCTCTGAGCGGAGAGAAAACGTGTAGCACGTACGCGGGTGAGCGATGGAGTCGCAACTACTTTGTCTAAACTAGGAGAGAATGGACTAAGAGATGGCTTCTGAAAAGACATCAATATTCTCACATCAATCTTCTTGAGGAATTACGTTTTCATCCTAAAGATTGGCATAACTATCTTAGGATGTCAGAGGAAACATATTTAGAGCTCTTGCATAAGGTATCTTCCAGAATACAAAAACTCCACGACATCTGAAAAAATTGACAGCTACTCGCGCGAAAAATAGAGACAGACTGACGATGATTGCATCCGATCACGCCATACACGTGCGATATATCGAACGATGTTCAGATCGCAATCGATATTTTCGGGGTTGCCTGTTGCGATCTCCAATCGATCGTTCGACCACAAAATTGGATGCGATATTGCCACACACGTACAATCCGTCGTTCGATTTTAACATCGAATCGTTACGATAATTGTCCCGTGCATGGGGCCCATTAGGTAAACGAATTTTTCAAGAGTGTGGAGATCCCAAATTCCATAACTACCTAAAACAGAATATTTCCACTATAATTCAACGAGGAAATGCGGCGAGCGTTGTAGGTTTATTTTGTGAAATAGTTTAAATTTCATAGGTATTTTTAGTAAAGATTGATGAAATGGGTTTTATTTAAGCTGAGTGAATGACTTTTTTTATCTGCGTAAAAAATCGTCATTAAATATATATTTTTTGTAATTTTTAATTTTTGTAATTAACAGGTATAAATATTAACTATTTTTTACAATATAAGTAATTAAGATTATTGTTTATTCTTTTCGTCAACAGGGTCCCTGTAGACAGTCGCATCTGGGTTTATTGCACTGCGCTTAGAGAAGGTACTGAAGGTGACTTCAACTTCCTCTGGAATAGATTCCTCAATCACAATGTTTACTCTGAAAAGATTCTACTTTTACAAGTTTTGGGATGTACTCCTCATGAGGCTTCTTTGAAAATGTAAGTTTAATAAAATTAATAAAATCATCATTGCAATTTTTTTCTTATCTTTTTTGTCAAGATATTTTTTTATTATATATTATTTACAATTCTATGTTAATAAATTTAAGCCAATCAATATAAGGCATTATAATCAAAAAGTTAAACGATTGATATTTTTACATGTTTTGTACATATATATTTTTATTACTAACTGACGTGTATAAACAAATATCGTTTCCCTATACTATATAAACATACTATATAACAATAAAAATATATATACATACTATCACGACATGTAACCTTGAGCCCACCTGATGGTAAGTGCCGCTCGAGATCCATAAATTTTAGCAACTGAAATCAGACTATCATGACTGACATCAGTCTCTAACACTATGCCGGCTTGACTGGGCATGACGGCAATTCGAGCCTGATCCCGAAACGTGTGGATACACTCTATCGGCACGAACGGTGGATTAGTATCCCGCCCCGGCAGACTGGGCAAATTACCACCATCAGTCCGCCTACCACCTATTTATTGTTCTCGTTGGAAGTATGTGTCATTTGCGATGATGTTAAATGCCAATTATTACCTTCAAGGAGAACTAATATTGGAAGTTTGCTATGGTGATATTTATATAAAAATAGCACCGATTGAAAAAATACCTTATTACCTACTACTACTACCTAAAAATATATATGTTGTTGATCTATAAAAAAGTAATAAGCGAATATCTAAATAAAAAAATAATAAGCGAATATCTAAATAAAAAAATGTTTATGTTTATTTTATGTTTTAGTTTGTTGGATGGAATTGTAGAAGAGAACTTTATTATTCGTAAACAAGATTATACAACTGCCTTCAATGTTGCTGTATCTGGTAATGAGAATAACAGACATATAGTGTTTGAGTACATTAAAAATAATCTGCTGAAAGTAAGAGATGGGTAAGTATTTTTATATTAAATCATTACCACACATGTGGTTTCATTACATAATAAAATTGCGCGCACAATCATTAAGTACTTATGTACAAAAAAAATGTAATTAAAAACAATCAATCCAACATATTCATTAGTCACTTTAGTTAATAACAAAAAAAAGAGTTATTCGCGCTATTTTTCACGGACATGTCAAGTCTAGTTTTTGTTTTATAAATTACTTTTCTGTGGATAATGTTAGTCAAAAGTGGTGTTGTTTTGTTTAATAATGTGCCACAATGTAAATAATTATGGAAAACGATAAATTGGACTTTATATATGAAGCAATATGAAGCACAAGTTCCAGTTTATTTTATGCGGTTTTCCCGCGCTGTGAACTCCCATATTTTACCCGACGTGTTTGGGCTATAATGCCGCGAGTGAATCCAAGAAAAGCATTAAATTTTGCAACATCTGGAATTTGATGATAACCTCATTACTCTATAAAAAAGAAAGCTATATTACGTCAGACATGGCTGTATGGGCTAGACTCTTTGCCTTCCCTATCACCTCATTTATCATCCATCGGGAATAAGAACACAACGAACAAAAAAAAAATACAAATTCATAAAATCAATTTTTTACTGCTTATTTAAAAAATACAATACAAGGCATAAAAGAATTACAATATAAAAGCTACCTAAATAATAAAAATAAAAATAAACTAAACTATAAAAATACAAGGTAAATTACATGTTTACATATAAAAATAGATATTTGCTTTGATCCTTATCCCCTGAAAAAGTTATCTGTGTATCAGGACATACTTACAGCTGAGTCTAGATAGGTTAACATTATATTTGCATTTAACCTACCCATCACTAGTATTATTATTGCATATATAATGTTAAATAAACAAATATATTTTAAATAAAATAATGTTTCATATACCAAAACTCGGTTACCTAAAGTTTTACTTCCGAGCTGATCTGTAAATGTTCATACATCCCAGTGTCCTAATTGTATTTACATTATAGTTTAAGATAGGTAGAAAAGCGATTTTCACCGATTCGTTATCCAAATGAAATCCAGTTTTTACCCGACTGCGCTGGAGACCAAACGAGTTGGTCAATTTTGATGATTCACGTCAATCGATTCGTCTTCATCACGTGAGTGTCATAGAAGATATGACGTTAATACAATTTTATTAACCTATCGTTTCGATACGCGATAATAGTAACCTAAGCACGCTTAAAGGTGTTCCGATACGCGCTTCAACTGTTTTGCCAAAGCTGTGTGACGTCACAAACGACATCATTTCTCGCGCTTAGACTGCTGGTCAGTTTTTTGTCATTATGTCGCGCGCCATTTTCAAGTTTATTTAATATTAGGTTTTCTTTTAAATTATTGAATATTGTAATTCTTTTATACTGTATGTATGTTACTTCTAAAACAAATCTATAATTAATATTAAAGTAGGAAGTGGAAAAAAAAATGTCTGTAACACGGCAATTTATTTTTAAAGATCAAAATAAGTTAATAATATTAAACTTTACACATATAAAGATGAAAAAAACGAGAGATGTGTATTTGTTAGTATTCATACTCAAAGATATGGAATCCGCAATTTATCTTCCATACATTAAAAAAAAAACAACATTTTATGAATGAAAATGTGATTTCGACCGTTCCGAATTGATATCACGCTCTGAGCATCCAAATCGCGATATTTGATTCGGAACGACGCACGGTCAGTGTCATAATCGTTCTAAGCGCTCTGAGCGCAATTCGGAATGAGGGGAAAGCGATAACCAGACGCCATATTGTGAAAAAAAAAAAAGTCGACGAACTATATTGGGTATCATCGAATAGGTATTTAAAAATTCAGGGTGACTAATAGTGATTAAAACTTGGTTAGCAAAAAATATTATTTAAAATTTAAATGTAAATCTTCATTTACCTACATATAATAAAAATGTAATAAAGTTCATATAAAAAAGTAAAACAGTATCATCACGGTGGTATTCCTTTCGAGGTGGTCAGAAACATTATAGTAAAGTATCATCACGACCGTTTCGCTTTCGGGGTGTTCAGAAACCACGCTTATAAATAAGCGGATTCACATTTAGCCAACGTTACTATAGGCCAATCATGACAAGTGGCAAGCTCGTCGATGTCTCCAGCGTACCAAACTCGAGAATTAACGCAAATAAATTAAATATTAATTAAATGTAAATACCAGGAATCGAACGCGGTACCTCCGAGTCTAAATCCACAGATTTATTTATTTATTTTTATTTTAAATTCTTTATTGCACCAAAACTTAAAATTAGGTACATAGGCGAGTTTAATGCCTGTTAGGCATTCTCTGACAACTAACCTTTGGGATTTAACCGCTAGACCACGGAGTATATGATTAGTATATCTCCAAAATGTCCGTAATTTCATTTCCTAGCAAATAGACTACATTTTTCAAAATTAAACTCAAGACTTGATTATTTTTTATTAAATAAAAACATCCTGTATTATTATACTAGCTGATAGTGTTGCTTATAAGAGTCAAATTTATTAATGTCAAACGTTAAACTCAAAGAAACTGCAGGATTCGAAATTTGACAAAATCTGTCTGATTTCCGGTTGAATAAATAAATAAAGTATTATTCTTTAACAAAATCATCTCGGAGACTCGTTTAATATATTTCGATATTCTTTGTAGTTTATAGACAGTAGCCATCAACGCATTTGAAGAAATCAACCTGTGCTTGCAATTGTTCATTTTATTGTAATTATTAAAAAAAAATATTCGGATAACAGGTCAGTGTAGATTGCTCTTCTACGTATCTTTTACTTTTACGTTGTACCTCATGGCGCTGTCTAAATAAATAAATAAATAAATATTTCCAGACAGGTTACACAGCGCCATCTAGTTTCCGTGGTAAGCGTAGCTTGTGTTACGGAAACTAGATGGTTGATAAACTACATATTATACTTTTTTTTTTGTAAATATATACATATTATACATATAAACACCCAGACCGAGACAAATTATACAATGTACAACTAGCCCCCGGTGGGAATCGAACCCACGACCTCCCGAGTTCACGGCAACGTTTGTTACCACTAGACCACGGAGGCGGTCCCATAATCTAAGTCTAAAATCCCATACTTCATGTTCTCGACGGAGTTAGTGTGTGATAGCTTTTAATACAATGTTTTATCTTTTTTAGTTTTGGATCTTTTACCTCTCCTCTCTCATACATATCTTCAAGACTTCGCACAAGAGTTGAAGTAAATGAGGTATATACTTTTGAATTTATAAAATTTGTACTTTTATTATTTATCAATATTAATGTAATTAAATTGTATTATTTTTATTATAGTACCGCGCTTGGGTTAATTCGGTATATGAAGTGCTTGATACCCAGTTCGTTAGTGTTTACAACGCTGCAATTAGTTCTTGGGACAGTATAATATGGGCTGAAGAAAATGCCGTTGATTTCAAAAACTTTTTCGAAAACGGCTACCAAGAAGTCTCAACAACTACATCAACAACTACGACTACAACTACAACTATTGCTCCTCCAGTAGACCCACCATTAGAATCTTATCGTTTGCCTACTACAACAGTGCCTATTGAATATGAAGTATCATTGACACCATATTTTGAGCCAATGTTCACATTTGATGGAGATGTTTCTATTACAATAAGGCCAACTCAATCATTCGTTACAGAAATCCGTATGCACTGTAACGATCTCAATATTCAGACTTTAGCAGTGACTGTCAAACCCACCGGACTTCCGGTTCAATTAAGAGACACTAATGTACCGCAATGTGATAGCAAAAGCTTTTTAAGAATTCACCTTTCAACAGAACTTGAAATGAACACAGATTATATTGTAAAAATAAAGTATACTGGAAATTTGCAAACAAATATGAGAGGTTTCTATAGAAGTTGGTATGTCGACAGCTCAGGAAGAAAGAGGTAAATGATGGTTATTTTTCTTGTCACAAAAAACGTTAGAATAATTTTGTATTGATTGTTTATTTAAATATTTTAGGTGGATGGCAACTACACAATTTCAACCTGGACATGCTCGTCAAGCATTCCCCTGTTACGATGAACCGATGTTTAAAGCCCATTTCGATATAACTATCAACCGTGAGCCCGATTTTAGCGACACAATTTCCAACATGCCGCGGCGTACCCGAATTGTGTAAGAATATTATTTTAATCAATAAAATTCCCAATTTTATTTAGGTTATTATAGTTATATACATATATTTGTGTTCATGTCAATATATTAACAATTATTATTATTTTATAGATTACCTAGTGGGCGGATCGCAGAAACCTTCTACACGACCCCAAAAACATCTACTTATTTACTGGCATTTATAGTGTCTCATTATTCTATTATTGCACAAAGTACCGGAGATCCTAGTCGTCCCTTCGATATCTATGCCAGAGACAACGCAGGATCTACTGGTGATTGGTCTCTTGAAGTTGGTAAAGATCTTTTAGCGAAAATGGAAGAGTACACTGGTATCGAATACTACACAATGCAAGATAACATGAATATGAAGCAAGCCGCTATACCTGATTTCTCAGCAGGCGCTATGGAAAACTGGGGATTATTGACATACAGGTACATAAAATAACATTTAATGCATAATTTGAGTCAGTAACCAAATATGTTACTTTAATGCGTATCTTTTAGGTCATTGTTTATAAAAGCAATAATAATAATAATTTGCAAATTTACAGGGAAGCTCTAATACTCTATGACCCAAAAAATTCAAATAATAACTACAAACAAAGAGTTGCGAACATCGTATCACACGAGATCACTCATATGTGGTTTGGTAACTTGGTCACCTGCGCCTGGTGGGATAACTTGTGGCTAAATGAAGGTTTCGCCCGATTCTATCAATACTTCTTGACTGATTCTGTAAGTACTAACTAATATAGAAATGGACTTATAAATATTATTTTCAATTTAATGAATTAATAGTTAATAATGACTAATTATACTTGTATAATATGATGAATAATGCCTTTTAAGGTACGCCCTGAGCTGGGATATGAAACTCGATTCATCGTTGAGCAAGTTCATACAGCGATGTTTGCCGATTCCATTGACAGCGCCCACCCGCTTACAGACCCTACAGTAGAGAACCCAGCCAGCGTGAGCGCTCATTTCAGTACTATTACCTATGCGCGTGGAGCTGCTGTGCTAAGAATGACTCAATACCTTCTTGGTAAACCAACTTATGAGAAGGGATTGCGAAGATATCTTAACGCAAGGTAAGAAAAGCTTTATTTAGAATACATCCGTTAAAAGTAGTACTAGTTTGTCAATACATAGAACAGAAGTTTTCAAAAGTGACGCAACTTGGTTTCTCGGAAGATAAGCGAATGAATAAGATATTGAACGTTGAAAAATTGGTACGTCAGGTGATTTGTATTGGCTTAATAGTTTGAGGCAATAACGTGGGTTATACTTAAAAAGTTAAACGTTCGATATTTTATTTATTCCTTGAGAAACTGAAAGCCAAGGTAATGTTTAGATTAGAGAAATGTTTCTGAATAGTTATTTTAGACGTTATTTAACTACATTAAAGTTCAAGTACCTATCTCATTTAATTTTTACTTTTATTTTAACAGAAAATATGATGTAGCTGAACCTCATCACTTATTTAATGCACTCGATGCAGCTGCTCGAGAAGATAACGCCTTGACCCTTTATGGAGATATGACCATCAGCCAATATTTCCCCACATGGTCGGTTCAGGCTGGTCATCCACTGCTTACTGTCAGTGTCAATATGCTAACTGGAGAAATGACCCTTACTCAGGTAACTAAACTTACACAACAACATACATTTAAAAAATAAGCGCCTAACACGTAGCAAAAGAACAAAAAGCAGACAAAATTAGGAAGATAGGTAGGTTCACGAGATCCTTGTATGTTTTAGCGTTCTCTCTTCTGACTATACCTATTATACTTATTAAAAAATATATATATTATGTTATCTTTTTTATCAGACAAGATGGGAGCGTAATGATGGGGAATCTTCGTTCAATAGCGTGTATGACATTCCAATAACATGGACTCGAGGTGGTGATGTGGACTTTGAAAATTTAAAACCAACAGAAATATTGAGAACACGAACAGGCACTATCCAAAGATGGACACAAGGATTAGAATGGGTCATCTTCAACAAACAACAAGCTGGTAAATATGATTATTACGGACCTTAGAACACCCTAGATCAGATCACTGCTAAAGTGACTTGTTGTATAAAGTATAATATGTCAAATCTGATCTATCCCTAAATGTAGAATAAAATAATGAAGAATATAATAATAAAATGTATTTTTTGAGATTTTATGCTACTTCTGACCAGAAGGTATTAGATATGAAATATTGTATATGTAAATTACTATGATTTCTGTATTAGTGGTAAAATAGTAACCTTTATGGATATTTTTTAGGCTTCTACAGAATTAACTACGATGATGTGAACTGGGTATTGATTACTCGAGCATTGAGGAGTGATGCCAGAACTAGTATTCATGAATACAATCGCGCTCAGGTAAGTTTTGTGGGAGTTAGTTTACATAACTTTTTTCTAATAAAAGGTACATTTTACCCGCACAGATTTAGATGCGGAGGTACCGGGTTCGATTTCTTATAATATAATTTATTATTATATTTCTTATAATTAATTTATTTATTGTGACATTTGTAGAGTCTAGTATTGTAGAGCCATCCACCAGATTACTATTTATCATCTCTCTGGCTCCTTTACCAAGGACTGTCTTGCCCCATTTTTTTTTAATGATATACTTTATAATGATTTACGCATAATTTATTTATTTGTTAACTTATTGTCAAATTAGACTCGTTTTCACCATATTATAATTTACCTAAATGCATTCCTACTAGGTACTAAGTAGGTAGTTAGCAATATCACATGTTTGTTTCAGATTGTTGATGATTTGTTTACACTGGCACGTGCTGGAGTCAAATCCTACAAAGATATATTTAACATTCTTTCGTTCCTTGAATTTGAAGATGCTTATGCACCATGGGTGTCAGCTATTAGTGGATTCAATTTCTTACGCAGACGATTGGCTCATGATGCTGATCAACTCAATAAACTTGATGTAAGTACATGTGAAATATTATGTACACCCATAAACTAACAGTTTTACATTTGTAATAAATACTATATATTACTATTCAATTATGGAGTATATCTTCTAATTATGCTTCTTGTTAATAGGAAATGGTAATTCAACTAAGTTCAGCTGTAACAACTCGCCTCGGTTATGCTGAGAGGGATTCAGATTCATTCATGGACGGCTTATTAAGGATGTATGTGATGACGTTCCTTTGCAATGTTGGTCACCCAGAATGTGTCCGAGCCGGTACCACCAGCTTCAGAAACTTCATCGATCAACAACAATTGTAACTATTTTTTTCTATAATTAAATTAATAAGTATTGGGTAAATCTATTTTTTTAGTTTTCCTTTTGAAAGATACGCCACATAATTACAATATTTTTAGTAAGGTTTATTCGCCTCTATTTCCAGACCATATTGTATATAAATTATGCTTTATTAAATGCTTCAGTAGTTTACACTATTATTTTGTTAATCAAATACCTCGACAACCAGAATTACAATATCTTTATTAGAATGTTAATTTACCATATACTTAACAAATATGTATTTTAGTATTCCAGCAAACATGCGTCCATGGGTGTATTGTGCGGGTCTTCGCGATGGCAATTTGGCTGACTTCCAAAAACTATGGGCAAGATATGAGGAAGATGACTTGGCTAGTGAAAAGATTGTTATTTTAGAAGCACTCGGATGCACCAGAGATTCAAGTGCTATACGCCAATATTTAGATGCTATTGTCAGTGGTGGTGATCAAGTCAGAGCCCAGGACTACAACACTGCCCTCAACTCCGCTACATCTGGCAATGAAGAAAATACTCAAGTTGTATTCAGTTGGTTAAGAAATAACCTGGCTAAAGCTACAGAAACGTAAGTATGCAAAAACTATTACTTTGTTAACATTAAGCCTTTCAATAGTTACAATAGATAATTTAACTTAAAACTTTTTATTACAGATTGGGAAGTGTGAGTACTCTTCTCGGCTATATATCCGGACGTCTTCTGAACGAACAACAAATCAATGAGGTGTGTATTATTCCATTTACTTGTACATTTATAATTGTTTCTTATAATAAATAAATTAATATTAATATATTATTCATATATAAATTAATATAGGATTAATTTTACAGTCCTCCAAGGAATGAAAGGTATAGAATTAAAACTCACACGCTTTAACTTGTACTTAACTTAATACCACATTATTAATGACACTATTTTTTGCATGTTTAAATATTACGCAAATAATATTAAAATATTCTTTACCAATTTTACAGTTCAGAAGATGGGTGGAAGCAAATGAGGCCGACCTTGGTGCTTCTTCCTATACCAGCGCAATTAATGGCGCCAATAGTGCTATACAGAACCTTGAGTGGTCTGAGAATAGACTACCAGAAATGGTTGTTTATTTCGAAAATGGATATCAAGATATTATCATTGATGGTGAAGAGCCAGAACCAGAGCCAGAACCAGAACCAGAACCCGAGCCAGAACCAGAACCAGAACCAACCACTCTAACTCCTCCAACCACAGACTCAGCTGATATTTCTAAGATTGCAACAATAGTGCTTCTGCTTGCTTTAAGTTTAAATGTACTTTTGTAAACCTAAATTTGTATTTAAATTAGATTAAGTAATTAAGGGTGTACTTATCTGAATACCATAAATTAAATTGTCTAAGGTCAAAATATTAAATAGTTATGCGATCAAAATTTAACTTCGATGTAATAATAATAAATCATTTATTGCGGCGGCTGCATTCGTTGATAAATTAGAAGCAACTTTGCAAGCACGCAATAGGTATTATTGCTAAGATATTTTGATTTTCGATACTTTAAACTGCAGTATTGTAGTTTTTGGTTTTTAGATACGTACCCAGTTGAGGGCGTGAAATTAAAGCTCACTTTGGTCATCATAGTTAAGTACTAGATTATTATTAAATAAACTTAAATAAAATGACTAGCTGATGGACTTAAATAGCCAATAAAATATAGGTATAATATTTATTTTGAACTATATTTTTTTAATGGTGTTTTATTGTAAATAATTGTCTTATTTATTTTCTTAACATTGTATTTCGAAACGTAATATATGATGTTACACTATTTTATTTTTTATTTATATATTTTGTTTTCTTTGCCATACCTTATTAGTTAATCAAAATCAAATCAAAATCAAAAGTATTTTATTGTGGATCATAGGTATTTGAATAAGTACATTATTTATGATGGTCGCTATGTCCCGTCCATTGGACATACAATAATTATATACACAACATTAAAAAATAATTTTACAATGTTGGTGATGGGTGAGGGCATGCTAACTGTTCCTCTCAAGTTTCTGAAAGATAGTCTGCTACGCTGTAATAGTATTTTTTAGATAGAAAGCCATGAAGTTTTGACTTAAAGACGCTCATGTTTTCGACTTCACGGATGGATTTGGGAACTTTATTGTAAATTTGTGTCACCATACTAATAACATTTTTGCTAAAAAAAATCGTTTTGGATACTTTTGTGCTTAGTAGGTCATTGTGACGCGCGCGAGTACGATATGAGAACATACTCAAATTATTTTTTACAAATATTGCACTTTCATAAATGTACAGTGATGGAAACGTTAATATATTATGATTTTTAAAGTACTACTTTTGTTAAAGTAACCAATACAGTAACACGTAGATAGTAGAAGTAAAGTAAAGTAACATCACGACTGTTTCTGGGGTGGTCAGAAACCACGCTTATATAGAAGCGGATTCACATTTATCCAACTTTACTATAGGCCAATCATGTCAAGTGGCAAGATCGTCGATGTCTCTAGCGTACCAAACTGCGTCCGCTAGACCACGGAGGCAGTCTAGTAGATAGTAGTAGTTGATTTAGACTCAATAATCTCAAATCTCAAACGTATATGATCTCAAGTGATTATTAGCACATCTACAGTATATACAATTAAAAATCAATCGCTGGCGAAAACTCGAAAATTACACCATCGATTTTCTTTTGCTTTGAATACGAAATTGGTAATTTAGAATGTAAATTGCCACTAAGAAAATTCTTCTCTGTTCGTCTACTATTTAACATATTACTATACCATTAGACATTTACACTTTTATATACTTAATTTTAGACAGAGAAAAATAGCAAAACGATTTTCCTTAATTGTACCTTAACTTCTTTCAAAATGTCCGTAATTTTATTTCCTAGTAAGATTTATTGGATTGTGCGAGCAAGAGGGAAGCAAAATCGTTAAACTCTCTTAAATCATCGGTTTACATAGACTATATGACGTCATCATTTAAGCACGACATATTAATAAATGTAAAATTTAATAAAACAATAATTTAAAAAAACCTCTAGAGACTTCTCATCAGAAATAGTAGTTTTATTAAAATGCATTTTACTAGCCCCAATATTCAAATTCAAATGATTTATTAGCAATATAAGTGTAGCGACATCAGCGTGCATTTGCATAGTCATTAACGACAGTGGTATATCGGGCAATGGATATGCGAGTGTGGCCGCGTTTTGCAGGCTCAACTTGCATTTTTCGAACGCCTTATCAGCACATTCCGTCCACTGTATGACGGTTTTATAATTTTTCTTCGCCTTGTGCAGGTATTTATTTAACACAGCCTGGTATTCTGCTGCTCTAGGTAAGTTAGGACGATAGAAGTTCAACATTCCTATAAACCTACGAAGCTGTGAAACCGTGACGGGCTTCGGATACTCTACAATGGCTTGGACTTTACTAGCCAAAGGTGTAAGGCCCTCTGTCGTGACCTGGTAACCTAAAAATTCTAAGCTATCTTTACCTAAACAACACTTGGAAATGTTAATAGTAATGCCGAACATTTCCAATCTTCAAAAAACTGCTTCTAACTGCTTTTGGTGCGTGGCTTCCGTATCACTAGCTATTAAAATATCATCCAAATAGCAAAACAAAAAATTGGACTTACTATTACTATCTAAATTAAAATCTTTTAGTACCGTGTTGTTCATAAACCTTTGGAAGGTTTGTGCTGCGTTTTTTAATCCGAATGACATGCACGGAAACTCGTACAAACCGAACGGTGTTGTTATTGCCGTTTTCTCTACATCTTCGGGTGCTATTCTAATGTGGTGATAAGCTCTATTTATATCCAATCGCGAAAAGATAGTTTTATTTGCCAAGATGTAGGTAAAATCTCGCAAGTGCGGAATAGGGTAGCGATCCGGTCTCGTGATAGCGTTTAAGGCGCGGTAGTCACCACAAGGGCGAAGCTTACCGTCCTTTTTCGGTACTACATGTAACGGGCTAGACCAAGCACTACTAGAGGGACGACAAATTCCCATCTGCATCATTATATCGAACTCGCTACGTACCATTTGATAGCGATCTGGTGGTAGTGGTCTCGCTCGAGCGTGGACCGGCGGTCCATACGTCTCTATGTAGTGGCAAACCGAATGCTTAGGAGTTTCCTTGAATGAGATTGGCTTCGTTAGATCCGGGTACTTACTTAATATCTGATAGTAGGGATGTGACTCATCGATCGACTTGACTGACCCGTGCTTATTATTGGTAACACTAGCGATGACCTCTAGTTTTGTGGTCTCGTCAATTAGTTTTTTGTGTCGCAGATCTACTAAACAGAACTACTATTATAAAAAAGTATCATCACGACCGTATTCAGTTCAGGGTGGTCGTACCAGCTTTACTATAGGCCTATCATGACAAATGCCAAGCTCGTCTCTAGCGTACCAAACTTGAGAAATATCACAAATAAATTAAATTAACTAGTGTGTTTAACAGGAAAGAGTAAAAAAAGTAAAGTATCATCACGACCGTTTCTCTTTCGGGGTGGTCAGAAACCACGCTTATAAATAAGCGGATTCACATTTGCCAACTTTACTATAAGCCAATCATTACAAGTGGCAAGCTCGACGATGTCTTTAGCGCAGCGTACCAAACTCGAGAAATATTACAAATAAATTAAATATTATGTAAATAAATACATTTACATTAATTAATATTTTTGTGTCCCGACCAGGAATCGAACCCGGTACCTCCGAGTCCTAAGTCCACGAACTTAACGGCTAGACCACGGAGGCAGTTGACGGAGTTTAACAGGAATGGTTAATAATCCTGGATCCACACAAGCGTGGCTTAAAAGGAACGTTGCTGACTTCATCGAAGCTGACTGGCAGTCATCTAGTACCGATATTAATCCACTTGATTATAAACTATGGTATATTTTAGAGAGTATGGCGTGCTAATTTGGAGTCTCTAAAACATTCCATAAGATTGACAGTGACCAATTTTTCCATGGAGAAAGTGTGTGTTTCAATCGATAACTTTTGGCCACAATGTTTAAAGGAATGTATTGAGGATCACTTTGAATGAGCTTCAACATTATAAATGCTATTATATTAATGTATATACTAATGCACGCTGTAGTAATAAATGTTTTATGTAATAGAAAAAACCGATGTTTTCTTTGTAACAATATTTATGGTAAGACTAAAAACGTTAATTTAAATTTACGTAAAATTTCCGAGATTTAACAATAATAATTATGAGGACGAAGTATATTTACAAATACATATCAAGTTAAAATCTTAACTACATAAATCTATCTATTGATATAAATATTATCTACCTATTACGACTGAGCGGCAAACACCTATTGATCTAATAATCCATTTATGATAATACTCGTACAACTTCAATTAAAGTGTTATTGGAAACAGTTTTGGTCACTTGATAACATTAAGACAATTTAGTCAGTGGCGTCGTCAAATAAAAGTAAGTTGATTTATTTAGAAATATAATTAAAAATATATATATTAATAATATAAAATGTTTTACTTTTTTAGATGACGACCTTACTATTAGTATTGGCTTTAACTTGTATGAGTTTTGCCCATCCGCCTCCAAGTAAATCATTTACAAACAAGATATTTGAAGAAGAAAAGTTAGAAGGAGGAGTATTTTATAATGTTGAGAATGAAGTGGTAACTTCTGAAAATACCAATCCCTACAGACTACCAACGACTACCAAACCTCTACATTATAATCTAAATATTTGGATGGATTTTGATAGAGGGAATCCAAATCCGCGTATGTACGGCGGTACTGTAGAGATACAGCTAACAGCTACTGAACCTGGAGTCAATGAAATAGTGATTCACGCTGATTACTTGAAAATACAGAATGTAATTTTGAGCTACAGAAACGTGGTAAGGCCTGTTACTTACGTTGAAGACAACCCCGACAATCACCATTTTTTACGAATCAATTTAATCACGGGAAATTTGGAGTATAGCTCAACTGAAAACTTAGTCTACGTGTTATCCATTACATATGAGGCTCCAATGCGCACTGATATGACTGGCATATACGAAAGTTGGTTTACAACAGGAGAAGGACAAAATAATGTTAAGTAAGTCCAAATGTATTTATATAAATTTAAGACTACCTTTGTTGTCTAGCAGTAAAGTTTGTGGACTTAGAGGGTACCGGGTTCGATTCCTGGTAGGGACACAAAAATTGTGATATTTCTCGAGTTTGGTACGCTAGAGACATCGACGAGCTTGCTACTTATGACAAGGTCCTATAGTAAAGTTGGCTTAATGTGAATCGACTTCTTTAAAAGCGAGGTTTCTGACCACACCGGAAGAGATACAATCGAGATCATATTTTAAATACTCACCGTTATCAACATAACATACATCAAAAATCAAAAAAATCAAAAATGTATTTATTTCTTTTAAAATAGTTTTTTACAAAATTGACACCGAGGCTCCCATACAAGGCCGGTTAGGACCCGTGCTACAGGCAGCCCCGCTCCTACTTTCAGAGTTTATATAATGAAAAGAAAATTAATAATAATAAATTCGACTTAAAAACTTATAACTGTGGTTAAATAATAAAAAGAAAATTAAATATATATACTATCAATATAATAATAACAATAATATAATAATATGTACTCGTATTTATAAATAGTTTATATCATATATAATAATTCTAATTGATTGACTTTTAAAATAAATCGAACACAAAACTAAACAAATTTTTATTTCAAAGATTTTATTAAAAATATTTAGTAACCATAATATTTATATCTATTATATGTAGTACCCTATTTTCAGATATATGGCATCCACCCACTTCCAGGCGACAGCAGCACGTCGGGCTTTTCCATGTTATGATGAACCTAATTTAAAAGCTACTTTTGCTATTACTATCCGCCGTCCAATAGGATACAAGAGTTGGACTAACACGAGGCTTAATAGGACAGTTACTTATGACTCGTAAGTTATGTTAGTACTTGTATAGAATAAAAAGATTTGATTTTTGTATAATAATAACTTTATTGGTGTATACAGAAAATTCGAACAAGATGTGTTCACACAAACCCCAATAATGTCTACATATTTGATCGCTATGGTAGTAGCAGATTACGATACAACACACACTGGTAATGGTCTGCTGACATATGAGGTGATCGCTCGACCCGAAGCCATACAGACTGGTCAAGCTAATTACTCTCTGAACATCGGTAAAGATCTCTTAGAAGCAATGAACCAACACACTCAATACAATTTCTACGATATGAATCCTAATTTAAAAATGACCCAAGCTGCTATACCAGATTTTTCTGCAGGAGCCATGGAAAATTGGGGTCTACTTGTATACAGGTATGTGGTATTTATTAATATTCTAAAAAGATGCTATGTAATAATTCATTTAATTTGATTTAAAATTATGCTAGTGACATCGATCGAGCTCGGCTTCTCGCTCTTTCGGATATCAAATCGGGTCACTGGATACATGCTAAAATAGTTACATTGTTGGACAACAACTGTATTAGAACCACTATGTTTCTTTGCCTAGGGGCCAGGATGTGCTTTCAAGATATTTGTTAATGTGGCAGCAGCCTTATCACCACGGTCTGTCTTGTCAGAAAAGTACCGGTCGTCGTTTCCGCCACCGTTTTGTCAATAATGTGATCCACCAGGCTTTGGTTACTGCTGGGATCCATTCGGTTCTTGAACTGTCCGGGATATCTCGCGGTGACAGTAAAATATCCGATAGATTTACTTTGGTGCCGTGGTCCATGGGTCGAGCATTGGACGCTACTTGTGCGAAACTCTTGCTCGGTCTCGTGTCTAGGGCAAATCTCTCAGGTCTGGGGGCTACTGCGAACTCGGCTGAAAAGACCAAATGTCGCAAATACTTTTGTAATGACTACGTGTTTGTGCCTTTTGATCTTGAGGCAATGGGACCGTGGGGACTAAGTGCTAAGAAGTTATTTAAAGGACTGTCTAAGCGGCTGTATGTGACAACAGTTTTTTAATTTCTAATAATTCATTGTATTGTACCTTCCCTTGATTTAAAAAAAATATATTTTATCTATTTGAAACGTAGTTAAGTGAAAAATATTTACCATATTTTTATTTAAGGGAAGCCTATTTAATGTATGACGCACACCACACTGATAGTCTTTTCAAGCAACGAATAGCTTATATACTGTCTCATGAAATTGCACACATGTGGTTTGGAAATCTTGTCACTTGCGATTGGTGGGATATGTTTTGGTTAAATGAGGGTTTTGCAAGATATTATCAATACTTTCTCACAGATTGGGTAAGTCAATTATAAACAGTAATAATATTAATCCTATAAGCACACATATTTACTCGAAAAGGGATCTTTGCCGTATCAACTTGAGCCGATTAGTATGCTTTATATGAAACTTCCTTCTGCAACGCACACTATTTGGAATCGTAATGTAATCGCCCCACCACGGGACAAGCTCCGAATCGTCATCCGTTGCTTGATCAACATGAAGTTCTCGCGCTTACGGGTCGTCGTTCCTGCGCTTTTGTTGCTCCGTACCCGAACTCACGTCTCTTCGTCCAGTCTTTGTGTTCGAACCGTAAGCGCGGCGTCCACTTAGCCGTAGCCGAGTCGACGTACGGGAACTGATGATCCGCTTTGGTTACGTGCTTACGTTAGGTTGGCGCCTGGTTGACGGCGAAGCTGAAGGCGATACTGTAACGGTCCCTTTCCGAGTCGATATGTGTGCTGTGCCCTTTAAAAGTCTTAAATATCATATACGGTAAATGACTGAATATGATCAATAGTATTTGAGTAATACAAACATGCCTCGGGGTGACTGGAGGCGGCGCAGGCGTCAGGAGATAATAAGGATAGCGAGGCCTGCAGATTGCCCGCGATTAAGGGACAATGCGCCAACAACTTAGGACATGACATTTTTTTTACATTTACCGTGTCGCGTGTGAGCCTTACATTCAGCAAGTCATTACTACCAAACCAATAGTTATAAATTAACGATAATCATATTTCGAACTTTAACCAAAACCTAGGTTATAGATACTGAAAGAAATAAGGACATTCACCGTAGATCGATGGATTCATCACATTTCGGACTTTTACTTATAACACATTTCAGGTCGAAAGGGATATGGGTTTCGAGACACGTTTTATTACCGAACAAGTGCATACAGCCCTTCTCGCAGATTCAGCAACTAGACCTCATCCACTTACAAACCCTGGCATGGGTAGTCCGGTAGCTATAAGGACAATGTTTTCAAGCATTTCATACAATAAGGGATCTTGTGTAATTCGAATGACAGAGCACCTTCTAGGATTTGAAGTTCATCGCAGAGGATTACAGAGTTATTTAAAAAAGAGGTACATTTTTAAGTAACAGTTACTAAGCTTTATCAATTTAGGAATTAATTATTTTGAAATTAAATTTAAATATAATTAAACAATTACATTTCTAGGCAATTTAAAACTGCACGTCCAGAGCACTTGTTTGAAGAATTACAAAACGAAGCAGTTCTGTCGAATGCTTTATCAGAATATGGACCAGATTTTTCATTTATTGATTATTATAAGAGTTTTACTGAACAAGCAGGTCACCCAGTACTTATTGTAAACGTTAATCATCAAACTGGAGATATGGTGATCGTGCAAGTAAGTCAACCATTACCAATTCGCTGTTTTGCGAGAATAGCGACGCAATTTGAAATTTTGATATATTGAACTAAGTATGCCAAATAATCAGAAATCTGAGATATTTTATCGTGAACAGAGACGCAATGCCGAACCACCAGCTAAGTCAAACCCATCATAAATCATTCTTATTTTGGTTTATGCAGTAATTTAAAGTCCAAGCACAAAAAAGTATTTAAAAGACATAACACCGCGTCTTGTCGTCTCTTTCGGTGACAAGTCCTCTTCGTCACCCAAAGAATCAGTATTACAATTCAGCGGGAAAATGCAGCCAGCGTTCTTGCCATCATTCCATGCGGACGGGACTTATATCCCTATCCTTAGTTTTATTATTTATTTTATTTTATATTTTGTAAATATTTTATCCGAATAAATGTTAATTATTTACAGTAAGTAATATAAAACAGCTATTCTCTTAAATTAAAATAAATAGTCACTATTCTTACAAACCAACGAATTATCTATATCGTAAACGTAGCATACATAACGTATGGTTTTAAAACACTTTGTTTTTATAAACCCTTGTTTTTGCCTTTAGCATATTAAGCTGCATTGTTTGTTTAATATCTTATGGTAATATAGTACCCATTATTTTGTTTTATAGCGTCGCTTCAATATTCTTACTGGGCTATCAAATTCAAGTTCCGAGTGGATTGTTCCAATAACTTTTGCCTCTACAAGTAACGCTGACTTCTCCAATACCAAGCCTACTCATATTCTTAGAAATACGGTCACCGTTATCAATAGAGGATCGATTGGAGATGAATGGGTCATATTCAACAAACAACAAACAGGTAATACCTACCCATCTAATTTCATACCATATTCAATTAAATTCAATTCAAAATATTTATTTCCATATGGTTCATATGTAACACTCGGATATTGTCAATTTTTTACAATATTATTAAAATAATAAATAAAAAGAATAAATTAAATTATGGATTGACCGAAATAAGTAAGTGACATTGCTGCCATAAGCAAGTACTGTAGCTTAACCTAAATTCGAGGCGTCAACTTATAATCTAAATAATTATAACATAATGTATAATTATAATATATTATAATGTATAATTACATATATTATAAATATGAATAAAGCTTTGTTTTTGTGTGAGCATGTATGTATCTTTGTCTTAACTTAAAATTTAGCAGAGATGTTCTTTGAATCCTCGGACGGGGGTAGGCTGTATGACGTCATTCTCTGATCATATGTATATCTTTTTAATTCACCTTTACTAATAAAGCTATTTTTATAAAACTTAGCAGAGGTTTAGAATATAGGGATGCACATGAGATACACATATTATGTATATACTATATAAGTTAGGATCTTAGACCTATGGCCAATATAAGGTTATTTGCTGACCTTTAGGAATGAATCCGGTGCAAACAGATTTTTCTAAAAATATTTGTTTGTTTTACAAAATTTTGTATTGTTTTTTTAAATATAATATTTATTTCCAGGTTTTTACAGAATACTTTATGATGAATACACATGGGATCTTATTACGATAGCTTTGAGAGGTGAAGACAGGTTATTGATTCACGAATATAATAAAGCACAGGCAAGTTATATGGAGTAACATAATAATGACCTAGTCATGCTATAAATATTGTTACAAGGAAAAACATCGTTTTTATTCAATTGCATAAAACATTTATTACTCTCACTACTATTACTCTTACTATATACAATTAAATTATAGCATTTTAAAATTTAAGCTCATTCAAAATTATCTTCATTGCCCTTACATTACACTCCTTTAAACATTGTTATCGATTAAAACACGCACGGTCTCCATGGGAAAATTCGTCACTAGCAGGATCTAATGGAATGTTTTAGAAACTCCAAATTATCATGACGCTTAGACGCTATGATTCATGGATTAAGTTCGGATCTAGATGACGGCCAGGGTTCAGCTCTACTAAAGTCAGAAACGTTCTTTCAAGACACGCTTGTGTGGATCAAGCTTTATGACCCGATGCTGAGACTTGCTGAAAGGAAGATTCTTGGTTATGTACCATGGCGTTCTTTAGAGGCTTAACCATCTACTCAAGAATCGTATCTTGGTATACGTGGGCCGATATGTTGATACTCTTTTTACAAAAATATGGCTCACTTTTTGACAGCTGACACTCCACCAAACCATCACTGAGGCCGGATAATGCCCACGCTGTATCCAACTGACTAATTGAGAAGCTTCGCTTTGAGCATAAATTCGATTGTTCTGCTTATTAATATGTTGCTCGATAGTAATAATTTTCTCGTCAGTATTTTTTTCTGTGAGTACTTAAGATGATTATTTGATTTTTTAAATTATCGGTTAAAAAATTACCTCTCTCCTTATCAGCTGCAAGTTCTAAGTCATCTTTTAAAATAAGCGACATGATACAGGGTGCTCCCTATTATTATATATTTTCCTAAATAATATGTTTTGCTTTTGGACAGGTTCATTTCGAATTTTGTCCTTCAATGATTTGATAGTCTTTTTAATACGATGGTCCACGACCATCAGGTCTTTTTCTGTCATAAACAGAAGACGTTTTATTATATCTATCAATAGTCTTTCTTACACGTACACTAACATTCGACTAATACCAAACGGATGGAGAGTTTCAAAAATTGCATTTGTCCTCATAACTACTTTATATAATGCTATAACAGCAATTTGGTTATCTTCGTCACCTCACTTCAATTAACAATGTTTGGCGAAGAAAATATAATGAAAAAGAATGACAGGTTCTAAATTTAAATGTAAAATTATTGTTTTTTTTTAATGTAACAGTATTTATGGCCGGACTATGTATACTTTATAACTTGGCGAAACTTACGAATTGAGTTTTTTTTTACAGATTGTCAACGATGTCTTCGAATTTGCACGTTCCGGATTAATGACTTACGCTAGAGCACTTAACATTCTATCGTTTTTGGAGTTTGAAACAGCTTATGCTCCTTGGGCAGCTGCTATGGCTGGCTTCACGTGGATTAGGAATAGAGTGTCAGGTCATAGCATACAACCAAAACTTGAGGTAACATTAGAAATGAATGCTAAAGTATTAGTGAATCATTAACATAAAGATTTTCAATAGACAACACTATATTTTTTTTGGATTAATTGTTTGAATTGATTTGGAAGTTGTGAATATGTGGAACACACTACCAAAAGGCATGTTAAAGTACATACTGTAAACACCTAAAATCAAACTAGATAAGTGGCTAGTGATAATAACTATTACTTTAAAGAAATTATTATCTATTTTATATACTACTACCAGTGCTTTATTGACCAGGCATCTATGGTATTAAGTACGACAGCACGGATCCAATTTTGTATTTATGACAGCCAAACCTTGGGAATAATGTTAGAACTGCTGCAATGAAGAACATTAACAGCTTATTTTCTTATTCTGTTTCAGAGCTTAATTGTAAAATTGTCGGAGAATGTAATGAGAGAAATTGGCTACGAGGAATCAAATACTGAAACCTTTATGAGATCTTATCTTCGCTACCAGTTGGCTCCAATCATGTGCCAATTAGATGCTCCAGGTTGTCGAAGCACATCTGTCAGTCTATTTAATAGATTGAAAGCTACTCCTTCTGCCGAGTAATTATCATTATTTCTACGAGGGGCGTTCAAAATATTCTCGGTATGTGGATAAAAACAAACAAGTACGAAAAGTTTGATATTTTTATTTTTCAATATACTCCCCCCCTATGTTCATACACTTATAAGATCGATCAATTATTTTTTTTAATCCCTCATAAAAATATTTTTTATCTTTGGTGTAAAAATGCTCCTCCACGGCCGTCTTCAACGCTTCATCGTCAGAAAATTTATTTCCACGCAGATCCTTTTTAAGATTGGGAAACAAAAAGAAGTCGCTTGGGGCTAAGTCCGGACTATAGGGTGGATGAGTAACAGTTTCAAACCCACATTCAACAATAGCTGCCTTGGCAATATGAGCAGTATGGACAGGGGCGTTGTCATGCAGAAGCAGAACACCTTTGGTTAACTTTCCTCGCCTCTTTTCTTTGATCGCATCTCTTAATTGACGTATAACGTTAGCGTAGTACTGCCCTGTGATATTTACACCTTTTTCTTTATAATCGATAAGCAAAACTCCTTCACAATCCCAAAATATTGTGGCCATGACCTTGCCAGCTGACGGGATTACCTTGAACTTCTTGGGATGAGCTGAACCCTTAATGTGCCACTGCATGGACTCCTGTTTGCTCTCTGGGTCATAATGATGAACCCAGGTTTCATCTCCAGTAACTATTTTTTGCAGCACCTCATCGGGATTTTCACCACACAGGTCGATAAAATCTGAACAGCAAGCCACACGCATATCCTTTTGAAGAAGCGTCAGCATTCGCGGAACCCATCTTGCACTTACTTTTGACATATTAAGATGGTCATGTATAATGTCATGTACGGTACCAATAGAGAGATTGGTTACTTGAGCTATAGATTTTACCTTCACTCGGCCGTCTTCCAATATAAGTTTTTCCACTTTATCAATATTTTCTGTGAGGTAGCCACTACAGGCCGGCCAGGTCTAGGGTCATCTTCAATACTCTCCCTTCCACGCTTAAATTCGCTTGACCATTTTTGAATAGTAGATAAAGAAGGAGCAGACTCACGGTAAACACAATCCATTTCCTCTTTTATGGTTTTTTGATTTTTACCCTGTTTTGTCAAGAATTTTATGACGGATCGGTGCTCTAATTTCGTTAAAATTGTTAATTCGCTCATGGTGTTCATGTTTGTTCGGCAATTGCAGAAAAACAAAAGAACATCTCGGTTCCAATTTTACTTTTTTTTAATGTCAATGGATGAATCTTAGCGGCCAGTAACAAATATATATATAAAAGAGGTTGTAACGTATCAATACCGAGAATATTTTGAACGCCCCTCGTATTATAACCCTTAAGGCCTAGAAAATAGAGTCCAGAGCTAAAGACGAGCCTGGCAGAACATACTCGTATGTATTTATACAAACATATTTATTCTGACATACTTGATATTGCACCACTGTAATTCTGTATTTGTTAATCTGATATTAGATTAAACATTAACAGGACTGGATTTTGCTAAAATTAATTTAAATAATGACGTAACACAACTGCCTGTAAATTGTTTACATTAATAAAGATATTTGGACTTTGACTTTAATAAAATTGACAGTAAATAAAGGCATCAACTAATTAGAAAATTTAAAACATAAAGAAACATATATATATACAATATACTGTATTGAACGATTGTTAATAACTGTTTGAATTTACTGAAGCTAATTGAAGCAATAGAAGCAAGAACGCTGGCTACATTTCCCCGCTGAATTGCAACACTGATTATTTGGGCGAAGAAAGTCTCGTCACCGGAGGATACGTGACGTTATGACTGATATAGACGTGGTGTTATATCTTTAAGAAATATATATATAAATAACCACTATATTATATAATATGTAAAATAACTAAATGTTTCAATGTATAAGTAATAAATCTTTAACAGGGTTCCAGTTGACAGTCGCATATGGGTTTATTGCAACGCTTTAAGAGAAGGTACAGACGCAGATTTTACCTTCTTATGGAACCGATTCCTGAAGCACAACGTGTACAGTGAAAAGGTTCTACTGCTGCAGACCTTAGGTTGTACTCCACATCGGGCTTCTCTATTAAGGTTTCAATTTCTCTAATAATAATATTTGTCAAGATCTTCATTGTATTCATCTTATCCCTTCTTCTCTATAAATACAATATAAATTTGTCGCACGCTGATTTGGAATGGTCTCCCTGTCTCTGTTTTATTCCTATAACCTACAAGTATAATCTGGTTTTATATTGTATTTTGTATATGGATTTACGAAGATTTCATTGATTATTTTCATTTGCACCCCCTACAGCAGGGACATCTGCTCCAACTTCTAATTTATTTATTTGTGTGTTAGTTTGTCGTTAACCAAGTCAACCTGTGGTGAGTGTAGACCAAATTATCCAGATTCTGTTCTGGAAAGCCCATTTCCAGCAGTGAAGGTCTAGGACTCAGTGGTCTAGGGGCTGTAATGATTTTTGTCCTTCGTTCTTGGTTTTAATATGGAGATACGTGGATACTGATCCAATATCAAGGTCGCTCAACGAGCTATGGAGAAAGCTATTTATATTTATTTCTATGAAGCATAAAGTACAGTTCATTGACATCTGTGAGAGAATCAAAGCTAAAGTAGCAATAGGCCTGTCGCATAATCGATGAACGAAGGAATAGATGGGTTCTTGGGTGAAGACCAACAGGAAGACACAGTGTGGGACGATCCCGCCAGATGGACAGATGATTTGAGGAAGGTCGCTGGTAGGGGATGAATGGGATTGGTTAGAGATCGCGTGAAATGGCAAGGTATGGGGGGGGGGGATGGTATATATAGAAGTGGAGAGGTGATGATGTTGGTTTGCCATCAAAGGCCCAAAGAGGCCGGCTACAAGCACAGCAAAACCTCACGCTTCGTACCATTGTTGACCCTACGCGCTGTGTGAGAGATGACGTCATCCTCCGCGACCTGCGGATAGAAACACTGGACGAGTTCGTGCGCCGTCTAGCCAAGGGAATGTTCGCACGGGCAGAGAGGTCAAATTTCCCACTCGTGAGAGATTTGGCCCCCCTGATCACGTTGACATTCCGCGGCCTCCGCGCGCCCGCTCGTATTAATTTAACCTATAATAAAGGTTCACACGCCCTGCCCGTCGTTACGTGCAGCGAATGCCAACACCTCGTTAAAAATTCCCGTCTTCCCCCGAAAGAGGGGGGGTCTGAGATAACTAGTTGGTTGGTGGATGTTGGTTTGTAATTTATCTATGCGACACATTCATGGGATGTTATATGCTGATGATCATGTTTTTTTATATTTATACCATATTTTTCATTATCAGACTCATGGCAGCAATTGTTGAAACAAACTATAAAATTCGTCGCCAAGATTTAACAACTGCTTACAATTCTGCTGTTACTGGCAATGAAGGAAATAAATGGATTATTTTGGACTATATTGGCGATAACATGGCTACAGTTAAGGAAGGGTATGTAGAAACTTAATTTTAAACTAAGTTAAGTAGTAAGCTTAGTACTTAAAATAATTAATGTGAATTATATACTGGATAACTTTGTATGGTCTTGCGCTAGACTAATATGTGATTCTATTGATAGAAACAATCAACTTTTCCTAAGATATCGAAAATGACAATAAAATGGCTTCCTCATACAAAATATCAATTTCCAAACAGATGACATATGACATATGCTTTTATAACAAAAATATTTTTTTCTATCAATAGAATCACATGTTAGTCTAACATAAGACCATACAAAGTCATTCCGTATAAAAAAAACATATATATTAAACTTATTTTTTTATAATTAGTTTTTTAATCTATTTTATTTTAATATTTATGTATCTACTACGAATAATACGAAACTATTATCATACTAGAAAATTTTATTATACTAGGTACTTTTCCAAAGGTCAGTTGTTAGAAAATGCCTAACTGGCATTAAACTCGCCTATGTACACTAATTTTAAGTTTTTGTGCAATAAAGTATTTAAATAAAATAAATAAATATGTTGAATTATAAGTAAAAGTAATTGTATGAATTTTCGTATTATTCTTAGCATCATACTAATTATTTGTATGAGTTTTCGTATTATTCTTAGCATAATACTAATTAATTGTATGAATTTTCGTATTATTCTTAGCATCATACTAATTAATTGTATGAATTTTCGTATTATTCTTAGCATCATACTAATTAATTGTATGAATTTTCGTATTATTCTTAGCATCATACTAATTAATTGTATGAATTTTCGTATTATTCTTAGCATCGTACTAATTAATCTATTGTTTCTTATAGGATAATATCCAACTCAATATTATATTTAAAATACTTTATTTTACAGCGTGTCCCGTAAGGTTCATGCCCTATTAAAAAATATATCTAACCAAATATAATCTTTCCAAAGAAAATTATTGTTAAGAAATTAGGTAGTAAAATAGTTTTTAGAAGAAGGTAGTAGAGTGTCATCACGACTGTATGTATCCCTTCCGCGGTAGTCAGAAACCAACCTTTTTTAATGAAGCGGATTCACATTTAACCAACTTTACTATGGGCCCATAATGACAAGTGGCAAGCTCGTCGATGTCTCTAGTGTACCAAACTCGAGAAATATCACAAATAAATTAAATAATTTGTTCCGACCAGGAATCGAACCCGGTACTTCCGAGTCCAAATAGTAGTGGTAGTTTTTAGTTTTTTTTAAATAGGTTTTTCTAGAGAGAAGAGCAAGACAATTTTCTAAGCATGGATTTACCGTGAGGGTAATGGGTCCATCGTGTGTGGGTAAGAAAATGGTGTCTCGGGCTAGCGACCGACAATAGGCTAGTTTAAAAAAAGGAGGCCTTCCTTTTTTTTATTGCGCGATAATATGCTCACTACCCCATTCTACTCCTCTCCCTACCCAACCAAATACTGTATATGTTATATCATACAATATACAGTTTGACCGCCTCCGTGGTCTAGTGGTAACAAACGTTGCCGTGAACTCGGGAGGTCGTGGGTTCGATTCCCACCGGGGGAAAGTTGTACATTGTATATTTTGTCTCGGTTTGGGTGTTTATATGTATAATATGTATATATTTACAAAAAAAAAGTATAATATGTAGTTTATCAACCATCTAGTTTCCGTAACACAAGCCTCGTAGCTTACCACGGAAATTAGAAATATTTATTTATTTATTTATATTTATAAATATTTATTTATTTATATTAATAACTATGTTATCTTCCAGAATTCATTTGATCCATTGCTTACATGACACTTTGGCTGTATATTATTTAGAGTACCTCTACTATTATTTTGTTTGAGTGGATATAATATCCAATATTGTTATAATAAATATGTTTTTTTTTTCAGTTTTGGTAATTTCGCTACCCCATTGGCAACTATATCTTTAAGATTACGATCACAAGATGAAATAACGCGGGTACATATTCTTTTTATATATAAATATATTACTTTACGTATATTAAAGTAAAGTATCATCACGACTATTTCCCTTTCGGGGTGGTCAGAAACCACGCTTATCAAGAAGCGTATTCACATTTAGCCAACTTTACTATAGGCCAATCATGACAAGTGGCAAGCTGGTCGATGTCTCCAGCGTACCAAACTTGAGAAATATCACAAATAAATTAAATGTATTTATTTACATTTATAAATATTTTTGTGTCCCGACCAGGAATCGGACCCGGTACCTCCGAGTCTAAATCCACGGACTTAACCGCTAGACCACGGAGGCAGTTTATTCGTTAATTTCAAGAAATCCTTTTGTAACCTTTAAAAACATTATTAATTAATTTTTACACCCCCTTACTCCTACACTGCTAGAGATGGATTTTTCGATAACATATTTCTGTATAATTTAGTCGACACTATTTCAATACATAAAATACAATTAATTTGGATCATTTAAAAATATGAATGATACAATCATATAAAATAGTGGGATTGCTGCTCCTTATAAACTAGCATATCTTCTGGCCCCCCTTCGTAAAAATAATAATAAATTATTAATCTGCACACAACCAAAACAAGTGCAGGTACATAGGCGAGCTTAATAGCCGTAAATGCATTTTCTACCAACTAACCTTTGTGACTGAGATATGTAATAAGCGGGTGCAGCAGATGAAAATTGATAGTTTAAATTATTTATTACTATATAAAACACACATTAATTACAAACATATAGTGCTTGTACATAAATAAATGTCCTATATAAACAAATAAATATATAACTGAATATAAAATACATACATATACGCATATATAATAAGTGAGTTATGGCGACTTATTATGCTTGTGAAATAAGTATGTGTATAGCTTATCTTTAAATATTTTAAGAGATGGTGCCTGTCTGATAATTAAAGGAATTCTGTTCCACTGGCGAGCTGCAGATACTGTAAAGGAATCTGAATATCTGCTGGAAGAGTGGGGAGGTATTTTAAGTAGTTCGTAAGATTTACTTACTTTTTTGTCTCCTCAGTTCCGTGACTGGGCCACGAAAATGCAAGGAGTTCTTGGCAATGAGTTCCAGACCGTTTACAACAATGCAGACAATTCTCTTGACAACATGAATTGGTCTGACGCTCATCAAAGTGACTTCGACTTCTACTTTAACAATGGATACGTTAACGTGTCTACAACAACAACCCCTGCTCCGGTTCCCGAAGAATTCATCCCTCAACCAATGCCTGAGCTTCAAGAACCCGAAGTACCAAAACTACCTGGTTCTGCTTCAACAGCGTTTGTATCGTTAATCCTAATCGTCTCAGCTTCGATAGTTGCAGCGATAATGTAAAAAAATAAACGACGTTGGCTCTTTAATTCATTTGTTTCATTTGCATAAACTAAAAAAAAACTATTTATTTTACTCATGTAATATACTATATTACGGTTGGCTTAAAATCCTTTGATTGGCCATTAAATTACATGTCATACGATAAACCATTTCTGGTTTTCAAGGATCAGTAAAATTTTTTTGGTGCATATTGTGGCCCGTGTGATTCGGTTGCGGAATAGTGAAGAAAGGATAAGGTTGTGAAGCTCTTCAGAACAATCACCGTAGCTAAAACTTGTAGAACACGCTCAGTGAGGCCACATCTCTACGAAGCTGCAGCGATTCGAGAGTTTAAGACACTGTAGAATCGCCCATCTCTGCAGGACATTTGGAACATCTGTGGAATCATTTCAGAGGTGAGAACAGTATTCCACGGGTGGCCTTATTTGTGCTTTATAAAGCATAAGTCTAGTCCCATGCTGGGATCCGTTGCTGACATCGATGCCACGTTTATAATAAGGGCCACCTCTAAGTTCATAATATTTACCATTCATTATCACCACAGCTTTTAGAACATAGAGTCCTAGACCTCCTCTTCTGCTAACAGCTTGCTTGTTGGACCACTTTGCTCATCCACTAGCAGGAGTAGAATAAAAAGTCACAAATGCCTGTAAGAGGTTTACGTGAATAAAGATATTTTGACTTTGACTCCACTGTTGGAGATGTTCCTTCCAAAACATTGCTGGAGAATTTCGCCTGCTCTCGCAATGCTGGCCAGACGATTTGGCGAGGGTGTTATGTCAATTTCAATGACAATTTTTGAACGCTTCGACAAGTTGCTATTATTATATAAATATTCGTTTTTAAAATAAGGAAAAAATAGTATAGGAAAAGTTTATACTAAAATGAATCATTCGGTTTACATGCCAATAAAATTAACTATATTGTAACAGATAATTATCTAATCCTAAAGCTATAGTCATGCTTATTTACCTAAACATACATCTGATAAATATTAACATTCGATAACAAAAAAAACCTATCGTTTGCGGCAATACTCTTGTAAAATACCGATCGATGTTAGGACAGTTCAAATGCTTATATGAATGCTTCTATATAATTTAAAATATTTACAAAGTATAGAATAAAATTACTATGGATATCTCTCGGCCGCGTGGAATGGTGGCAAGAACGCTGGCTGCATTTTCCGACTGAATTAGAATACTAATTCTTTTGGCGAAGAAAGAGCCAGCAACAAGGGTTTGTTACCGGAGGACACGACAAGACGCCGTATTATGACATCACATCATCGTTCGT
Source organism: Tinea semifulvella (assembly GCA_910589645.1). Taxonomy (NCBI): domain Eukaryota; kingdom Metazoa; phylum Arthropoda; class Insecta; order Lepidoptera; family Tineidae; genus Tinea; species Tinea semifulvella. The sequence goes on from OU342586.1 coordinate 9,608,439, forward strand.
CCCCTACGACTACAACAACGTCAAAAATCTGGATTTTGCCATCATCTCGGATGCATCTAGCAGGCTCCAGGAGAGCTGGATCATCGATGGTGGCTAGAGCACTTTTAATAGTATCGTTTAGGCAAAAGTGGCGGGAAAATCAGCCAGCATTTTTTTTAACAGGATAGCCCATGAAGGAGTTCATCAGACGGTCGACGTCCTTTCCACATGGACATCGCTGTAACAAAACATTACTTCCCACACCGAAGACCAACGGCGATAAAAAAAATTTCGTTGTTTAGCAGTGTGCTAATGTTCACAGAAGGCAGTGTGTGTAACCAGTGGCAACATTTTTTTACTTTTATTTATACATTAATATACCGCGTAGAATTTATTGAAAAGCAAATATTTTTATATTATTATCTAGAATAAAAATAAAGACCTACGTATTTTTTATTTTAATTATTCATTAATAAAATCTTAAGTTACGGTGCGGAGAATTTTTCCTAAAATTATAGCAAGTCATACAGAGCCTAATCAAATATACCTACGAGAGTTTGACGATCGCGCGAACGTTGACTTACGAAATTCTTTCTCTCTCTACTTTGTTTCTCGGCTGTGCGTGAGATTAATTAATAATAACTCTCCCCTCCACTCTTTATAAAAAATTACACCTGAAGTCTAAAAAGCCCTAGGTACAAACCATATCAAACCAAACCGTTCATAAATCTAAGCTACCAATTTGTAACGTCGCCTCATGACGCTGTCCAACATCCTTTTTCATGTATCGTATTTTATTATATAGAAAGTGGATTACGGTAAAGATCGCTGTTCTACGGATCTTGTACTATAACAATTAAGGTAAAAGCCCACCAGTCGGTACGCAGTCAAAGGAAAACGTTTTATTGTTTTTTTTTTGTTATCTAGTAATATTTCGATAGATAAAATTGATTTTGCATACACATTTATAGATTAGTATATTGCCCTATTTGTTGTGGGCAATTATCGATTATCAGGGCAATATTGATTAGAAAATTATTTAGATTTGGGACAGTTGGTAATTCGTGGCCGTTTCTAGCGGTGAGGTAAGTGGTTTTTTTATTTTTACATAATTTGTAAAGCCACATTTCCTAAGCACTCATCACTTCTAGCTTCCTTAACTTTAACGCCTTTACTTAAATAGAGTCTTTAAGCTTGGGTTCTAACCTGACCTTTAAAATTTAATTATATTCGACGCCATTTTTAACTTTAAAGACTACATTTTAGTGCTACTCAAGCTAAGTTTCACAAGTCCCTTTTATTATATATTGTATTTTTTTTTTTTTCTTTTCTTTTTTTTTTTAAAGTAACGTGAATTTATTCGAAGTAAGAGATACAAATAAAATAAAATTTAATAAAAATAATTAAATAAATTTATGCTAAAATTAAAAATAAACTAAACAAAACCTTAAATTAAATACACTAAAAGATAAACCTAATTAATATAAAAATATTAATATATTGTATTTAAAATTTTAAAAATGATTATAATTTATTAAGAGGGTGTAACGCTTTTGCATCCCTCTCGCTCGCACAATTCAACATTTTTAAAGATATTTTGAGTGTACTTTTGATAAATGTAGTCTATCAACTTACTAGGGAATAAACTTAAGGACATTTTAGACATATTTTCACTTTCATAATACCTAATACAGTGTCTGCATTATAGAATTTTATTTTTAAAACCTATCTATACCTAAATTGCAAAAAAAAAACAATTAATAATAATAAAACATCGAACGGAAAAGTCTAGAGACAGGAAAGCTGGCAGTTATTTAGAGGGGCTATTCATTACAGCCCCTAGAACACAGCGTCCTAGATCTCTACTGTTGGAGATAAGTCTTCCAAAACACCCTGGCCAGACGAGTTGACGAGGATCTCATTACTTTTTTTTGTTAGACAATTCATTAACGATTCCACAAGTTGATATTTGTGGAAACGGGACCGACGGCTTAACGTTCTCCGAGGCACGTGAACGGTGGTGTTGTAAATCTATGGCAAATGTACTTAAGAAAAGTATATCTGCCTCCGTGGTCTATTGGTAACAAACGTTGCCGTGAACTCGGGAGGTTGTGGGTTCGATTCCCACCGGGGGCAAGTTGTACATTGTATAATTTGTTTCGGTCTGGGTGTTTATATGTATAATATGTATATATTAAAAAAAAAGAGTATAATATGTAGTTTATCAACCATCTAGTTTCCGTAACACAAGCATCGTAGCTTACCACGGAAATTAGATGGCGCTGTGTAACCTGTCTGGAAATATTTACATTTACATATTAGTGGAAACGGGACCGACTCCGAGGCATGTGAATGGTGGTGTTGTAAATCTATGACAAATGCACTTAAGAAAAGTGTACTTCATATTGGTATGAATTGAATGTTAAGGAAAGCGTTCTTACTAACGAGCCACCACTGCTCTTAGAGACTTTACAGAGTGGAAATGTTGCCACTATCTTTGGGACTATCCCTGAAGGGTCGTCTCTAGAGATCTTATTTTACTTAGTTTTTTTTTTAAATTAGGATTAGTTAATATTTTTTAAAAATTTACTTTTTAAGTAGTTTTAATTAAATAAACAAAAAATATTTAATGTATTAATTAACTATAATAACTGCGGTTAAGTCCGTGGATTTAGATTCGGAGGTACCAGGTTCGATTCCTGGTCGGGACCCAAAAATATTTATTAATGTAAATAAATACATTTAATTAATATTTAATTTATTTGTGATATTTCTCGAGTTTGGTACGCTAGAGACATCGACGAGCTTGCCACTAATGTTAATCCGCTTATTTATAAGCGTGGTTTCTGACCACCCCGATAAAGATGCATTTATAGCCCTTTTATCTGGCATTCTTATTTTCCTAGCACATACATGTTTTCACACTCTCGCCAACCCGTTTGGCCAGAGTGTAGACCAAATACTCCAGGAATATCTGGAAGGCCCATCTTCAACAGTGAAGGTCTTGGACTCTGTTATTCATATGTAGAAGCTGGTGATGATGATCGTGACATGTATTTTTATTTACACAGTTGAAACTATGTTGACGGCTTATATTTTGGCGGGATGCCTGTTGGGGGTATTCGGTGCCAACCCTTACGAGGAATTCAAATCCAACTTCGAATGGCTGTCTGATACAAATTTGGATGAGCCGGCATATCGGTTGCTGGACACCGTCATGCCTACGGACGTTTACGTTCATCTTGACTCTTTCGTCGAAGAAGCAAGATTCGATGGATTTGTTAAACTCACTGTTAATGTAAGTCTTTAATATATTGTCTGTAAACTGGCAATTCGTCCTAATTGTTAAATTTTCAAGACAAAGAAAAGAGTAATTAATTTTATAGATATAATAATAAATTATTCAAAATATTGTGAGTACAAAGGCAAGCTTAATGATATAAATGCATATGGTGTGATCCACCTGATGGTAAGTGGCGCGCAAGGTCTATGACTGTTAGCAATTAGAATCTAATACTATGCCGGATTGGCTGGGCATGACGGCAATTCGAGACCGATCCCGAAGTTATCGGCACGAACGGTGGATACTTCCCCGCCCCGGCAGACCACCATCAATTTGCCTACCACCTACTTATATATACATATTAATTTATTTAAAACTTTATTGCACTATTTACAAGAAGCGGGCTTAATGCCGCTAGGCGTTCTCTAGCAACCAACCTTTTGGACAATACAGAGTATTTAAGTTAATAGGTAGAAAAGTAGTGCAACTGACAATATGAAACATTTACAAAATAAATTAAATCGTTCTTATATATAACAATACATATAATTTTAAATACATATATAATTCCACATGATTCCACAAGTTGGTATTAGTGGAGCCGTAACCGACCGCTTAACGTGGTCACTGACGTACGGGAACGGTGGTGTTGTAATTCTATTACAAATGTACCTACGTAAGTAAAGTGTATTTTTCATTGGTACATGCCAGAGGGGTTTGAAGGAGAGCATTCCTACACCCGAGCTACCACCGCGCCAATTATCTTTTCAATTGGCTTCTTTATACAATCTGTTAATTTTAAAATAGCTAATTTGTATGGAGAACCAAAAAAAAAGTATTATTTTCTAAGGAAAAGTTGTTTGTTTCTATCAATAGAATCCAGTCCAACGTAAGACCATACAAAGTCACCTCGTATATCTTATAGTGCGTTGGTTTAGAACTGATAAGTCCCTTTGAATTCTGGTTATCCAAATGTGTGGCCCAGAGTCGCAACTCCATGCTGAGCTGATTCCCTATTTGTCACCCCACATCTTGTGTATACTACCAGTCTTTGTAAGTATTGGGTTGTAAGTATTGGGTTCATGGTAATCTATACGAATACGGATTCGTCTCAACTGCTTCACCAAATTAAACCAGCTTGTAATCGGCGGACTGGATTCCCTTGAGACCCGCGTACCCCAATATTTGTTTAAGTTATTTATTATAATATTATTAAAACTTTATTTGTTTAAGTTGTCTTTATTGATATGTGGCAAATAAAATATTTTCTTTTTTCAAATTTGGAGCTGGCAATCCTAGTTCCCTCAAATTACACAAGACTTTACGTGAAATAATACTTTGTTTGTAGGTTGGTGCGGAGCTGAATCAAATAGTAATGCACCAGAAGGTCCAGTCCATAGAATCAGTGACAGTAAGGGACAGTAACGACAACTCTTTGGCTCTAAACATCACGCGGCCATTCGAGTTGGACGAATATTTTGAGTTAATAAAGCTCAACTTCCAAAGAAACGTACCAGTTGGCACTTACACGATCGAAATTTCGTATTTAGGTAAAATAAACGAAAATCCCTACGACCGTGGATTCTATAGAGGCTACTACTTCGTCAATGGAGTTAAACAGTAAGTAATATCACATACCGGGCTTCATTTCAAATTAATTTGCTGCAGTTGCAGTAAGTCTAGTCTCAAGCGGAGTTATTTTATAAATATTACCATGGCAAGCTTACAATATTAGTTATCTTTGAAAGTAAAAATTGTCATTTCATCATCAAATGACACATACTTTTAATGAGAACAACAAATAAGTGGTAGGCGGACTGATGGTGGTAATACGCCCAGTCTGCCGGGGCGGGAAGTATCCACTATTCGTGCCGATAAACCCAGTAAAGTATATCCACACATTTCTGGATCAGGCAGTGAAGCTGCCGTCATGCTCAGTGAAGCCGGCATAGTGTTAAGGACTGATTTCAGTCATGAGTGTCTGATTCCAGTTGCTAAGATTCATGAACCTTGCGCGCCAATTACCATAAGGTAGCTACTATTACTGGTCATTCTACTAAAAAATAAATAAAAAAACAATGGAGTAGAAAAAATCTAACAAATTGGTAAATTACCAGCCGGACCTACGAGTATGTCATTTATTTTACATACTTTATAGCCATCGGTATTTTACTTTGATAAATTTTTAAGATTATTATCACGTATCGTGATCGCAATCCTCAATTGTTTGTGTAATTTACAAATCTACAATCAATAAATAATTATTATCTAAATTACTTGTGTATGTTAAGGCTACGGCATTTATTATCGCGGTATTTACAAATATACGTATAAAAGACTATATATATATATATATTTTTATTTATGTTTTTTTTTTATATTAGCACGACGTGTGACCTTGGGCCCACATGATGTAAGTGGCGCGCAAGGTCCATGAATTGTAGCAATTGAAGTCAGACACTCATGACTGACATCAGTCCCTAACACTATGCCGGCTTGATTAGATGCTTTTTCACACTTCGTTTGAAGGACTCCAAGTTATAGGAAAGTGGAAACACAGAGTTTATTTAATATTATATTATTATTATTATTAAATATTATACACAAATAACTATTAAACGTATCAAATTATACCACAAAGAGTACGAAAATAAAAGAACACTGAAATAACAATATTATTAATAAGGTAAAAATATTATTTATGACATAGGTAAAAACTAAATAGGTAAATACAAGTAATATAAAGAGATATAATTACATTGATGACCTACAGATGAATAAATATTTATTAAACAACTTAGATTATAAATATTGTCATTTATCATGACATTACAGCGAAAATCTGCATATAAGATCCGGTTAACTAATTAAAAAATTATAAATATTCTCTAATAGATTAGTAGTCAAATTGCACTCAAATGACTTTAAAGGAAGGATTAACGACCAATTTGTATAGGTCAAGGATAAACCAAGGAAAAGGAAAGAAAAGGTTCAATTAGCACTTTGGTTGAATGTCGTAATCATGACTCTAGAATATAGAGTCGTCTACGACATTAGAATTTATGTCCACTGCTGGAGATGTCCACAACATATTCCTGGAGAATTTGACCTACGTTTCCCACGCTGGCAAGCCGGGAGACTTACATTTACATCTGTCGCACGCTTAAGATGTGGAACGCTCTTCCTGAATGTGAATGTGAGTCTATGTGTTAACCTGGTGTACTTAAAACGAAATGTATAAAAGCAACATCATTGCTGGCACAATATCAGGGAATGATATCATTAGTGTCTGGTATCAGTTGCTCCCAGTTGCGTGGTCACATGCTGCCTAGTATAAAAAGGGAAGATTGTCGTTGTAATGCCATGTATTACTTTTTAGGTACTACGCTACCACACAATTCCAGCCTTACCACGCCCGCAAAGCGTTCCCCTGCTTCGACGAGCCCCAGTTTAAATCTCGATACATTATCTCTATCACCAGACCAGAGTCATGGAGCAGATCATATTCCAATATGGCCATCCAAACCACCGAAGGGTAAGTCTTTACTTTGGCAATTTCCAATTGAGCTTTGATTAACAAAATATATATATATTTTTTTGTATTTTCACTACTCCATTTTGCTAATTTAGTAACGATGGGTAGTAGTGATTTTTTAACATTAGATTGTTATTGCTATTACGGGAACCTATATGCTCAATACATAAAAAAAATACATAAAATACTTAACGTAAAGTAACTAATTATATTACATAAATAAATGAATTAGAAAAACTTAAAATAGTTGTCCTGAATAATGTTTTAAACATTGTAAATAGTCAATGATCTATATTTTGATTATAGCTAGAAACAATGTTAACGGAAAATACAATCTGATAAAATAAAGATCTTAATCTAATATAATCTTATCAACGTGATCTAAATACATTTGGCAACATTGCACTTAATTAAAACTTTATTGCACTTAAACCAGATAATTACGATAATGAATTGATAACATAAGCTACCATTATGTGCGTATGCAATTTTAATGCCATGGTGAAAAATATTCATATAGAAAACGAGAGAGAAAAATATAATATGCTGCCTAAAAGCGACTGATGACAGAGTAAAAAAATTGCAGATATGTTGATGTTGTAAAAGTAATAAACATTACATTTCGATGACATATAACTACGAAAATAATATTGTATATCCAGTAATAAGGAAATATAAAACTCCCTCATCTATTTTTCCAATTTCAACTTCCTTTGGAGCGTGTTGAAATGCAAAACAATATTCTAAGCATATCAATTCTCTAAATGTTTTCATCTTACCAAAGTTTAAAACATTTGAATTTGCAAGTGGAGAAATTTGTGCATAACTACGAATATATTTGACTACCTTTTTAATTATGTTAATCTTTCAGACAGGGCACTGGTCGTATCCGCGAAACCTTCCTTCCTACGCCAATCATTTCCGCATATTTGATTGCATTCCACGTAAGCAAGTTTGTTGAGACTACTGGAGGATCTCCAGCCGAGCCAATCGGTATTATATCCCGACGTGGAGCTACAGAACAACATCCATTCGCAATGGATATGGCCACAAAGATAACCAAAGTAATGGACAACTACTTTGGAATCAACTACTATGAAATGGGACAGGGATCATCAATGAAAAACGACCATATCGCCCTCCCAGACTTCCCGTCTGGTGCAATGGAGAATTGGGGAATGGTTAATTATAGGTAACCCATTTGCTTTTAATATCACTAAAATCTAGAATGAATATGGCAAGTGGGTAAATGCTAGACTTAACTATTATGTATTATGAGGAAAGTCACAAATGAAGTAAACACCAAAAAGCCTCTTGCTATTTCCATTCCCAGACTGAACTAGTAAGGCCTCAATTTTTGATTGTACCACAGTCAGCCCACAGTATACCAACGCTGGGCAAGGGTCTATGTTGAATGTCATACTCGTATTCCACCACGTTGACCCAGTTCGGGTTGGTGCACAGCCATGATTATTCAACAAATATATTTTTTTAATTCAGATGTTACACTCTATAATCTTATACGATTTGTTTTCCTGGAAAATTTAGCACAAGTAAGTACTATATACAACTTTGTATGTTTTAGAGAATCGTATCTGTTGCACGATCCTGAGAACACTCCGCTGACCAGCAAGGTGTTCATAGCCACCATCATCGCTCACGAGCTGGCCCACAAGTGGTTCGGTAACCTGGTCACCTGCTTCTGGTGGAGCAATCTCTGGCTCAATGAAGCCTATGCTAGTTTCTTCGAGTACTTTTCTGCTCATGGGGTAGGTAGAAAATAAATCCCTATATGCTGACAAATATAATTTTCTGTATAGTTTAATCGTCCGGCGGACTAACGTGATTTCTGAGGTAATTTTAAATCCACCTTGCCACGGCTGCTCTCTGTGATAGTCAGTTAATAGCTTTAATAAGAAGTACGTATGAAGCTTGTTACTTAATGGGGTTTGCCGTCAATACTGAGCATATGGATCTTCCCGTATTATCTTCGCATTATGAATAATAATTATTGATTGTTGCAATTTACATTTATTAGGAGTCAACATTAGTCTTTTCTTAATACATTCGTATAGTCAATAGTTTAATTATGTTTTTTAAATCCTTTATATACCTACGATTAAATAAATGCGCATTCAATAATTATCATTTAGTCGGATATTACAAATTACTACTGACATGTAGGATTGTTTAATCAATTAATTATGGGCAATTTTTCGTTTTTAATCAGAGTAAAAAACTCTTACTCATGTTCGAGATACGAAAAACACATTACTTTGTGTTTTGAAATACTCGTACCTTCTTTTTTAAGCATGGAGGCATCTCATAGCATCCCTATAGCGTCCTCCCTCAGTTTACTTTAAACAAAAAGTTAATTTAAATGAAATTTTCAGGCCGATAGTTCCCTGGAGTTAGATCAGCAGTTCATAATAGACCAGGTGCATAGCGCTTTGATGGCTGATGCTAGGCCGGGAGCTACCCCTATGAACTGGACTGCTGTAGCGGATAACCCGTCGATCACAGCTCATTTCAGTACCACCAGCTACGCCAAAGGTGCCTCGGTGCTCCGAACGATGGAGCATTTCGTCGGTCCAGAAACATTCAAAAAGGCACTACACTATTATTTACGTGATAAGTAAGTGTTCACACATTAAATAAGTTCGCTTCAACCAACCTAAACCTAAATTATTTAAGAATAAATAATAAATGTATAACTTGTGGTATTAATATGTGGTAACTTGTATGTGCTAAACAATCGTTTTTTTACTGAAAATGATTTTGATTAATTCTGAACTACATACTTATTATTATTTAATTGTATTTGTTTGTAAATTTGGTCTTAGTTTTTACAAATATTCTTTAGTAGTATATTCTGTAGTGTTTATTTGGTAGTCTGTATGTTTCAGTATGCTTTTAAACCTTGTTAAGGCTGACGTTTATTTGGTAGTCTGTATGTTTCAGTATGCTTTTAAACCTTGTTAAGGCTGACGTTTATTTGGTAGTCTGTATGTTTCAGTATGCTTTTAAACCTTGTTAAGGCTGACGTTTATTTGGTAGTCTGTATGTTTCAGTATGCTTTTAAACCTTGTTAAGGCTGACGTTTATTTGGTAGTCTGTATGTTTCAGTATGCTTTTAAACCTTGTTAAGGCTGACGTTTATTTGGTAGTCTGTATGTTTCAGTATGCTTTTAAACCTTGTTAAGGCTGACGTTTATTTGGTAGTCTGTATGTTTCAGTATGCTTTTAAACCTTGTTAAGGCTGACGTTTATTTGGTAGTCTGTATGTTTCAGTATGCTTTTAAACCTTGTTAAGGCTGACGTTTATTTGGTAGTCTGTATGTTTCAGTATGCTTTTAAACCTTGTTAAGGCTGACGTTTATTTGGTAGTCTGTATGTTTCAGTATGCTTTTAAACCTTGTTAAGGCTGACGTTTATTTGGTAGTCTGTATGTTTCAGTATGCTTTTAAACCTTGTTAAGGCTGACGTTTATTTGGTAGTCTGTATGTTTCAGTATGCTTTTAAACCTTGTTAAGGCTGACGTTTATTTGGTAGTCTGTATGTTTCAGTATGCTTTTAAACCTTGTTAAGGCTGACGTTTATTTGGTAGTCTGTATGTTTCAGTATGCTTTTAAACCTTGTTAAGGCTGACGTTTATTTGGTAGTCTGTATGTTTCAGTATGCTTTTAAACCTTGTTAAGGCTGACGTTTATTTGGTAGTCTGTATGTTTCAGTATGCTTTTAAACCTTGTTAAGGCTGACGTTTATTTAAATGATTTTTTACTCTGTTAATCTATTTCTATTAGTGAAAACTCTGTTGCTACGTTTAGTTCTATTTGTTGTTAAATATTGTCAATAGTGTTCCTTAAATAAATAAACTTGTTATTAGCTTGTATTTATTAATGTGTTCTTTAATTTAATTAGTTAATTTAACTAACAAAATAAAATACCATACGATCAAGTTATATTCGCCGTGAAAATTACAAACTACTGACAAATAAATTAAATGTAAATTAATAACTTCTTAAATAATAAAAACTAAAAAAGGTTTAATTTCATAGTGCCTATGGAATAGGAGTGCCAGAAGATATGTACAAAGCTTTTAGACAAGCAGTACAAGAGGACAATAGTTTGGAAGGAATCCCAAATAATATCGACGTGGGAGCTGTTTTTGACAGTTACGTGCAAAATCCGGGAGCACCAGTGTTAAAAGTAGAAGTTGATAATGACGCTGGCGAGATCAAAGTGACCCAGGTAACTTTAGTTAAATAAATGAAGTTAGGATATTTTTTTATTAAATCAATTGTATCTTCTGTAACGCATTACTGTCTCTCTTTCATGCTATTTCACAACTGATTCTCAATGGTAAGTTTAGTTATTAATAAAAGTTTGAGAATCTGCATACACTCAAAATAGATAGAATTCACTGACTTTACTATTTACCATCATAGTGACGATACAAAAAATAACTTATTTTTTGTGTAACTGGACTAGACAACGGAGGCAGTCTAGTTTCTAACTGCTAATTATTTCCAGGAACGTTACATATTTTCAAATGTTATTCCCAATTCAATCTGGCAAATTCCGTTAACATGGACCCGTGGACGAGATATGAATTTCGATGACGTCAAACCAAAAACTGTACTTACTACCAAAACCGACACAATCACTAAACCACGAGGAAATGAATGGGTCATCTTTAACGTCGCTCAATCTGGTAAACATATTTTAGTTAATTAACTATGGAGGCCGAGTGGTTAGAACTCCAATGCTAATAGAATCAAGCGGTTAAAATAAGATAAGCTATAAGCTTTTTTGTTATTTAACAAAATTAGTATTCCCGTGCTTTGAAGAGCACGATAAGGCGTTTGTCCCAGTTTTACTAATTCCGCCGTCGTAGTCGTTAGGAAAATGGCTGGAATTGACATCAGATTCTTACCATCTGGCGCGCTAAGAGTATGTTCTGGAAGCTCATTTTTAGCAGTAGAGATCTAAAACTCTATGCTCTAATAAGGGCTGTAATAATAAGTTAATAAACTTAACAAGCCTATCGATATCGATTAATTTAAAACTACCAAATTACATTTTATATAATTTTCTACAGGATATTATAGAGTTATGTATGATGAGAAAAACTGGGAACTAATAGCAGCAGCTCTTAAAGGATCTGACAGACAAAGAATTAACAAATTCAACAGGGCACAGGTAATATATTATATCAAATATAATCGTAGCAAAATAATATATGATGTTAAATTTTTTTAAATGTAAAAAATAAATGGTTTAGATTTATCACCATAATTACCCACCTACAATTAAAATAAGTGATAATGTTTCCTTATTTTTTTAGATCGTTAACGATGTTTTAGTCTTTTTACGCGGTGATCATATGGGAATAAAGGCAGTGTTTGAAATTTTGGAGTTCTTAAAGGATGAGACAGATTACTATGTATGGGCCGGTGCTTTGGGGCAAATTGAATTCGTGCGACGTCGACTTGACCAAATTCCGGCTTTACGACATAAATTCGAGGTAACCCTTCTTAACCCTTTTCTCTTCATCCATCCAGATGACACGGCGTTTTTGTGTGATTTCAACTTTGGAACGCTTCTACTTTAGACTGTCTATGATAGACAGTTCCGGCCCACCCCCACTGCTAATTTTGGATGTCTATAACGTACCCAACGTTACAGATTACAAGTTTTCTATTTATTCATCATCATAGCACCTAAAACAGTTTACATCTCAACTACTAAAGCTTAAGCTGCTAAAACATATTTCTTAAGAATTTAGGCTACACTTGCCACGCTGCTTGGCAAGTATCTGATGTCAATTTATTAAAGTTGGTATAAGTGAAACGGCTTATTGTGCTCTTTGGTGTTGTAAACCTATAACAAATGTACGTAAGAAAACTGTATTTCTCATTGGTATTGCCAGAGATAACGGCAAACTTATTGAGTTTTAAAGAAAGCGCACTTACAACATGACTACCATCACTTTTCATTATTTACATATTAGTTTATTCACGTATAGTTTTAACCTTTAAATTTAATTGTAGGATTTCATTCTAAGTCAAATGGAAACTGTCATAAATGATTTGGGTTTCGTCGATTCTGATTCTGATAGTACATCGAGAAAGTTGAACCGAATGCAGATCATGAACTTTGCTTCCAATATAAATCATGGGATGTGCATGTCTCAAGGTTTACGACTGTGGAAGCAGTTGAGATCACAAGAAATACAATCGTAAGTAACATTTGCTATTACTATTATTAAAAACTACATAAATTGTATAAATAGTATATAAAAAACAGAAATATCCACGTATTACTAAGATATTTGACTTCTCTTTGACCAAAATATGTTAGACTGTCACTTGTGAAGAAGTAATAGTTATGAATATAAATAAAAATAATAACATCGTAATAAGAAAGACATTAAATATAGGTATAACAAGATAGGATAAGCCAAACGGTATGAGAATCAAAGCTATGACTATCATCTTAGGATGAATTAGACATGCACTTTTAAATTACATCCAGCAGTGGAGAGATACAAGCTGATGATGACGATGCCGACCGAGGAGGACGAAGTGTAAAACACTTTCTTCTTTGACAAGTAAGGAATAATAAAATAGATGAAGTAAAAAATAATGTAACACATATCTATCGTTACATGTGATATTCAGCCACAAGAAACACGGGGCTGCAGAATCAGCCGCACGCCTTAAATGCAACAAGTATGCGGACATCATCATAAATCACCACTTCATCTTATTTGCAGTCGAAACGATAGATCCGTGGTCCGGGGAGGCTCTAGCGTTCTCTTGTGAGGTTGGGAAAAAACTCCACTTGGCGACTTTGACGCTTTGAGTAGAGACTATTTTGTTGAAACGGTCAGACACCCCGTACAACTAGGGATCGCAGCGAGTGTCCTCGGACACTACTGACGAGAAGAGCATCAGCCGTTCAATAAAACCAACTTATATATGATAATTAGTGGCTTTAATCACATAAAACGTGATATTTAATATGATATTTAATCACATATGTAATAATATGTATGGGTATATGTATTTATATATATATGTATTAGTATTACTATATATATTAGTATATAGTTAAACCGTAGAATTTAATACAATTTTGCACCTACCTTTCAATATAATGCTCAAGTTGTCCCAATGGTTGGCTAGGATAGAATGTCTAGCGGCATTATAAGCCCGCCTTTGTCTTTGTGCAATAAAGATTTAAATAAATAAATAAAACGAATTTAGATATAAAATATAAATACCATTCTTACAAAATTATAATTGACAGTCAAATGTCATTATTGACATTTTCTAATGTTTTTTAATAGGATGCAAATTATAAAATAAAAATAACATAAAAATCTTTCGATACATTTCCAACAACTACGCCTATCGGACGGTAATAATTTTAGTTTTTATTTTATCCAGCTCAATTCAACTAATAGTTTTATTTACATTCTATATTATTTTTACTTTAAATGCTGTCAAAACATAATAATAATAAAATTCTTTATTGCACACAAAATATACAATATAAAGTGTTGTACATAGGTGAGCATAATACCATGAAGGTATTCTCTACCAGCTAACCTTTGGGAGAGTGAGATAATAATATTATGGGTGCAAACATGTTTTCTATAAGTTGCAATAAAATATAAAATTTGACAAATCCGTATTCTACTATTCACTGCAGTTTAGTTTTTATTTCAAAACCGTATTCTTGTAATACTTATTTTTAAAATAAAACTATAGACGTGGCGAGTGTAAGACAAGTTTTAATATCATTATTGATTTGTAACCTTATTACTTATATTAGTAATATTATTTAAATAATTCTGTAGTTTTATTTAATGTACGATTTAATAAGATATTTGTATTATATTTTGTATTATATAAACAGCTAATAGTATATTTGCTGTTTTTAAAATGGTTTAGGCTTTAAAATAATTTGTAACTGCCTCCGTGGTTAAGTCCGTGGATTTAGACTCGGAGGTACCGGGTTCGATTCCTGGTCGGGACACAAAATTATTTATTAATGTATATAATACATTAAATTTATATTTAATTTATTTGTTATATTGTAGCTGGCTGGAGACATCGACGAGCTTGCCACTTGTCATGATTGGCCTATAGTAAAGTTGGCTAAATATGAATCCGCTTATTTATAAGCCTGGTTTCTGACCACCCCGAAAGGGAAACGGGTACTTTACTTTACAACATTGTAACATATGGGATATTGTCTGGGCTTTATAATGTTTTTTCCACAAATATTCCATTCAATTTGTTTCCGATG
This sequence comes from Tinea semifulvella, assembly GCA_910589645.1. NCBI lineage: Eukaryota > Metazoa > Arthropoda > Insecta > Lepidoptera > Tineidae > Tinea > Tinea semifulvella. The sequence goes on from OU342586.1 coordinate 9,623,555, forward strand.
CAACTTAGTTCCACTTTTTAGGTAATTACAATACGTACGGATACTATAATTAATGTGGGATCAGAAAAGAACTTAACTTAAGTTTGATTGGCACAAAACTAGTAGAATTGGGCTGCTTCGGGTTTGCTTCCTAATCTCTTTGCCTAATAATCATTTTGTAAGACTTGACTAATCTTTGCATGTTTTTTACAGTATTCCAGTCAACGCACGTCGTTATGTGTATTGTATTGGTTTGAGGCAAGGCGATGCAAGTGACTACGACTTCTTGTTTAATATGTATGAAACTGCTGAGAATACAGCTGACATGGTGGTTATATTGAGAGCTTTGGCCTGCACTAATGTACCAGAGAAAATCGACCAGTAAGAACTTATACAATATAATGATTAATTTATTCGAAGGAACAAAATATTAATTAAAAAAAAAAAAGTAAATAATGTAAAAAAACAGCGCAAATATACCCAGCTTATTTGGAGATGCGTTTTTGCGCCGTTTGAAGTTGAAACTCTCGGGCCGTGGGGATCAAGTCACATGAAATTTTCAAAGCGTTTTTAAAACAGCTCGTTAACACCTTGGGAGACAAGATGGCTGGGTAATATTTGGGCGAAAGGATCAGCATTGCTATTCAACGTGGCATTGCTGCCGGCATCCTTGGCACTTTGCCCATTGGCAGCGTTTTGGAGCATTTTTTAATTTAATATTTTTTTTTCTTTATTTTGTTGTATTTTTAATTATTAAGTAGTTTTTCTTATGAATAGTAATTTATATGTTTTAAATAAAAAATATATAAACTATACTACATTAATATAATAATAATTTGTTAATTTTTTTGCAGTTTCCTGAACCAAACGTTGTACAATGATAAGATCCGTTACCATGACAGATCTAGTGCATTCGGTTTTGCTGTTCAAGGTAGACCAGCGAACATGAAGAGGGTACTTAACTTCCTGGAGAATAACTACCAAACCATCAGAACAAAGTGAGTGTAAATTAATTTATTCACCATACGATACATTAACGACTTCACTGTCACTTGGTTTTGTCATATACAATTAACAGTTTACCAATCATGGCAGGATTAAAAAATTGTGACCATTAGTGCAAAGAACAGCCATCGTCATTACCAATTAAAACTATATAAAATAAACGCTACTTAAATGTAGTTGCTGCTGTAAAAGAGCTTTGTCAGTTACTATACTACTTAAACTTCGGTTATTAAATTAGATATTTTGATATTTACATTTTTTTTACATTACAGCCCCTAGAACACAGCGTCCTATACCTCCACTGCTGGAGATGGGCCTTTCAGAACATATATCTAGAGAATTTGGTCTACACTCGCCACGCTGGCCAGACGGCGTGGCGAGGATATTGACATTATATCCTCGCTACGCCTTTTTATGACAATTTATTAACGATTCCACAAGTTGGTATTAGTGGAACCGGGCCCGGTTTAACGTGCTCTCCGAGGCACGGAAACGGTGGTGTTGTAAATCTATGACAAATGTACGTAAGAAAAATGTATCTCTATTCTCATTGGTACATGCCGGGTGGATTTGAACCGACCTTTGTAGGATTTAAGGAACGCGTTCTTACAACCGAGCCACCACCGCGCCTTTGATATACGCTACGTGATTGGTAGTTAGCTTGTCACTTTAGTTATTTCAGTCAATGACGTATCTTAAAGGTATACGTTAAACATGTTAAAAGATAATCAACCTTTCTGCAAGTGGCCGATGTCACAAAATATAATAATACATATTACATTATTTAAATATAGTTTTCGTAGATCTATCTGTACACATCCTCTCCTTTCTATATGGTATCCTTAATAACCCGAATACACCCCTTTACCTGCGTGATCGTTTTCAATTCCTTCGTGACTCCCATACTCGTTCTCTTCGTTCTTCGCAAAACAATCAACTTTCAATTCCTCTCCACTCTACTAGCAGATATTCGGATTCTCTCAAAGTTTCCGCAGCTCGCCAATGGAACAGACTGCCATTGTTTATCAGACAGGCACCTACTTTAAACATATTTAAAAATCGTCTATCTTCTTACTTTCTTAAAAAGCAAAATGATATTTAATTTATTCACATGACATGGATTATTATTATTATTAGTGTATGTATTTATATTTAGATTATTATTTATGTAAATATTTATGTATGTATTATTTAATGTATGCAACTGGCATGTTAATTTATTTATTTTCATTACATTTTAATATGACATACTCGTATGATATACCCAGTGCAAGGTATAGCATTTAGTTTATTATTTATTCTCTCCTCCTAACTCTGCACCCCACAATTTCTTATGTCGTTCTTCCAAAGGTTAGCTGTTAGAGAATACCTACAAGGTATTAAGCTCGCCTATGTACTTCATTTTATTTTGTATATTTTAATGTGCAATAAAGAATTTTATTATTAATATTAATGATATTGATCTATATATATATATAATATTATTGATTGATATTGGTGATATACCGGAACGCACCGGGGGCCGAAAGTTATTTCTTGCAGTTTTAATGTAATTTCAATAAAATTTGTGCTTAAACAGACGATATTATTATACAAAAATGAAGAAATAAAAGTGCAACTATAAAGAAAGCTGTTTAAAATCGTAAATAAACTAAAATTATGTGTTGGAGTAAAATGACATAACCTAAAAACAAACCGGTGGTTATTTGAATTAAAAACTATTAATAGTCAACAATTATGAGCTAAAATAGCATTCAAATTCATTAACAAGGATGTTTTATGATCTTCAGTGCGGAAATTAATCGTTAGAAGTAAAGTACCAAGAAATAAATCTTTTTTTTTTTTTTTCTTTTCTTCTGGTGAAGAACACCAATAACTACTGTGATAAACCAGCATTTAAGAGCAAATACGTGCCTCATTGTGTGAAAAGTAATCGTATACAATGTATAGGAGGTATGTACTATGATTTTACTTGGAATTTAATCTCATAAAATGTCATAAAACAAACAAATAAACTATTCAAAACACAGAGCCATTAATCAACTGTGCACTTTGGACGGACAAAAAGGGAATAAAATTATAGATGTGGTATAACCCTATAGTTTTATATATAACTGGATACTTTAATGACTAAAATAATAATATGACAAGCGTGAAATGGTAGCGGGGCATAAACTACTGTTATTTTTCAATATTAAATAATAATATTACATTAATGAAGAAATAATCATTACTATTATATTGATGCAGAAATTATATTTCATTGTTATACATTTTATTATTGATTAATTAAAATTATTATAATTTGAATTATTACTTCAAGATGAGTTACAGGCCAATAGTTAATGTAAAAACTAGGTCACAATTAATGAAGGAAAAGGATATTTTAATAGAAGAGTACGAAAAGAAAAATAGTGAAATGACTGACAGTATTCAGACCTATGAAAAGCTAATATCTGACCTACATAGAAAATTGTTAAAAAAAGAACAGATTATAGAAACATTGATAAAGGAACAAGATGAAAATTCCTCAGAATTTGAAAAAATATGTAAAGACAACCAATCCCTTAAAAAGGAGCTTACTAAAAAAGAATCAGAAAATATAGACCTACAAAATGATTTATTTAATGTTACAGAAATAAATAAAACTATTACAAAAGATTACGAAGATATTGCCGCACCTATTAATGTCAACACCACTAAAAATTAAACTTATTGAATTTGAGAACAGAAATAAATATTTACACAATGAACTAGAATTATCAAAAATGAAAAACAATAACTATAAAGAACAAATTGAAGCAAACAAAGACAGACTGAATATTAAAAAAAATAAAAATACAAGTAAAACTAAAAATAATAGACTAACTAAAAAAATATACGAACTAAATAAAACCAAGAAAACATTGGAAATTAAATGTAAAAGATTGAGTAAATTTAGAAGAAATGTTCTAAAACACACTGAACAAGGAATAAATAATGTATTGCATGACAATGATCTGAAGATCTGCAACAAAAGTAAAGATAATAAAAACTTTCCGCTTAGGAATTCAATAAATTGTGAAAGAAAGAGACACAATTTGGAAGAAATTAAGAAGAATAATAAATTAAACGTTAACATTGTTGGAGACAGATTATCGAAGGGACTAGGAATACATTTAAAAAGAAAACTTAGCAATAATTATAATGTCTATTGTCAGACATATAACAATGCTCCAGTCAAACACATAATGGAGGCAGCGTATAATATGATTAAAACTGAAGATTTAAATACACTAATAATATTGATCAAAGAATTTAATAATACTGAAATACTAAGCTATATAAGTGACATAAGTAAATTAATAGACAGTGCAATAGAGAAAAATATAAGAGTTATATTCTCAAATATCCCTTATATTAACAATCTAAAGAATTATGTAAATGTAAACAGGATTATAAATAATATTAATTTAAAATTAAATTTAATTTCATTTTATTCACCAGAAGCAAATCTGATCAACATAAGTAATAATAATATTAACAAAATTACAACTAAAGAAGAAACCAACATCATATGTTATTATATAACAAATTATTTTACAAATAAGGAGACAAATTTTCAATCAGGTTCAATCACAACAGATACAACATAAAAGCAGGAGCTAATAATAATGACTACAGGAGTAATAAGAAGAAAATCTGTAGTAAAATTAATAGTGATAGCAGTAATAATATAACAATCGCACACCAGAATGTGCAAGGACTACTAAATAAACTACTAGATTTGGAACTGTTTATGTGCAATAATAATATTGATGTTTTATGTCTGACAGAGACATGGTTGGACCCAGAATCAGTATCAATGTATGAAATTAAAGATTATAACATTGTGAGTAATAGTAATAGAGTACAATTTAAAAGAGGTAACACTATGATATATGTTAGGCACACTATAAAGGTAAAAAATAGAAGTGACATTGTTGCCATGACGAGGGACAAAGTGTTTGAGGTTAGCTGCGTAGAGCTGAATGACTTTATTATATGTAGTATTTATAGGTCGCCTTCAGCTGACCTAAAGGAATTTATTAAGCTTCTAGATGAATGTTTAGGCAAAGTAAGCCATCAAAGTAGTAAAACATTGGTCATATGTGGTGACTTTAACGTACATTTCCCATTAGATAACCAAACATCACATGATTTATCTGATATTATGAACTGTTACTTGTTAAAACAATCAATATTTCAATATACTCGCATAACACCTAGTAGTAAAACGTGTATTGACAATATATTTACAGATGGAATGGTTATAAATTCAGAAGCAGTTTTGGGTATCAAATCTGATCACAGATTGCAGAAAATCGTACTAAGGAATCATAATCGGATATGTGCCAATAAATTGAAGAGTACTATCACTCGTAAACTTAACTTTAATAACATTATAGATCTAAAGAATATGATTAAAGAAAATATTATTATAAACAATACAGACCATTTTTGTATATTTTTTAAAGAATTTATTAACCTAGTCAATTCTAGACTACCCGTAAAGACTGTCAAACTGTTAACAAAAAACAATAAAAACTGGATGACACCAGGCATTATGATATCCCGGTCAAAGCTCTTTTTCTTATACGATTTCTTGCAGCACTTTAATAATAATAAAATGAGAGAATACATTAAGGTATACAGTAAAATATTCAAAAGGGTTTCAAGTCAGGCCAAACAAATAAATCTTAGAAATCGAATACAGAACTCCCAAAATAAAATTAAAACTGCATGGCAAATAATTAAAGAACAGACGGGTAAAGCATGCTCGAAAGATGATTCAAAAATTGAACTGATAACAGAAAATAAGGTTAGGCTAACGGAAAATAAAGAAATTGCAGACCAATTTAACACATTCTTCTCAAATATTGCAAAAAAAGTAACTGTTAAACTTAATATTAATTTAAACAAAGCCATAGAGTACACAAGTATGTATACCTTAAAAGTAGCTAACTCTGCAAATTTCGAGGAAACAACAGAACGTGAAATTATATCAGTAGTTAAAACATTCAAGCCCAAGAAGTCACAGGACTTATGGCACCTATCTCCTGCACTTCTGAAATATCTATCGGAATCATTAGCAGGTCCATTAGCTAACTTAATTAATAAGTGCTTGGACGAAGGAGTTTTTCCCGATAGCTTGAAAATAGCGAGAGTCATTCCGCTCTATAAAAAAGGGGATCGTTATGATGCACAAAATTATCGACCAGTGTCTATACTTCCTATATTTAGTAAAATTTATGAAAAAATTATTTATAAACGACTTCTCAAGCATATTAATGATAATAATTTACTATATAGTAATCAATTTGGATTCAGGAAGGAAAGGTCAACAGTCGACGCACTAAGCAACATGTTAAACAGGATACTAGAATCTCTAGAGAAAAAAAATTACACGCTTGGAATATTTTGCGATTTATCCAAAGCGTTTGATTGTGTGCATCATGACATTCTTATTGCTAAACTTGAACACTATGGTATCAGGGGCAAAGAATTAAATGTATTTAGAACATATTTAGGAGGGAGACAACAGATTGTGGACGTTAATAAAACAAGATCCAACCAGCACAACATTGAATATGGTGTCCCGCAGGGATCAATCTTAGGACCATTACTCTTTCTCATATACGTCAACGACATAAACTCATGCTTAGATAAAGATATTAATAATATCATGTTTGCTGACGACATCTCTCTGTTGTTAAGTTATAAGGACCGCAACGAGGTAACAGAAAAAATTAAACGTACAATGAGTCAATTAGCACATTGGTTTGAATGTAATAACCTTCTCTTAAATGTTAATAAAACTAATTTTATTAACTTTGCCCTTGCTACAAAAGACAAGAGCTGCCTCAATAATCTTATAGCCAAGGAATGCAAAATAGACTTTGTGACAGAACACACATTTTTAGGAGTCTTAATTGATAATAAATTAACATGGAAATCTCATATAGATACCTTGGCTAAGAAGTTGAGTGCAGCTTGCTTTGCTATAAAGAAGGTTAGAGAGTTTTGTGGCAGAGATGCAGCAGTAGCAGTATACTACTCGTACCTCGAAAGCCTGGCTCGCTATGGCTTGTTAGTATGGGGTACAGCTGCAGACGCCAAACGGATATTTATTCTACAGAAACGTGCAGTAAGAAATATTCTTAAAATGAAACCTAGAGATACATGTAGGGAGTCTTTTCGTCAGTTAGGTATTCTAACCATAAATAGTATTTATGTGTTGGAATGCTTGCTGTACATTAAAAAGAATGAAAAAAACTTGACTAAATTCTCTGACCTGCATACCCATAACACAAGGTTTAAAGATGACATTAAATGCCCCAAAACTCGCCTAACAAAATCATTGAAAAGTTTTCTATGCAATGGTATTAAACTATACAATAAACTATCTAAGGAAATAAAATGTCTAGAATGTTCAAAATTTAAAATAAAGATTAAATCAATATTAATTAATAAAAGTTACTATGATCTTAAGGACGCACTAAAAGATACCATTGCATAGAAATTTGTTTCATATATTTTCATATATTAGTAATATTTAGATCTTAAGTTGGACACGGCCTTTTTACAGCCACGAATTGGGTTTTGTTGACATTATTAATAATTGTAATTGTTTGTTTTAGATTATAAGCTGACACGGCCCTTTTACAGCCACGATTTGTTATTTATGGACATAAATATTGTTATTACTAGATTGTAAGCTGACACGGCCATTTTACAGCCACGAATCTATATTTATGGACATAAATATTATTATTACTAGATTGTAAGCAGACACGGCCATTTTACAGCCACGAATTTATATTTAAGGACTTAAATGTTATTAGATCATAAGCTGACACGGCCTTTTTACAGCCACGAATTTATATTTAAGGACTTAAATGTTATTAGATCATAAGCTGACACGGCCTTTTTACAGCCACGAATTAAATTTTAAGTATCTAGTTATAAATAAGTACAAAATCCTCGCTTATGGCAACAATGTTTTATTTTTTTTTTATTTATTATAAATTGTATTGCTGTTGGATTCGGTCCAGCCAAGTTTATATTCTATTAAAATATATGTATTGACAATATCCAAGTGTTGTGTACTAACCTAAGGAAATAAATGATTTGATTTGATTTGATTTGATTTGATTATTTAAATATATAATATCACTTAAAAAAACATAATAAAAAAATTTTTGTACCATTATCAAAGTTACCTAAATGCCTTAATAAAATAATTGTTAATTTCTCGCTAGTTTTTTTAGTATTAAAAATCAAACATTTAATGTTAATTAATAACAAATATTAAAGCTAATACGTTGGCAGAAATAATTGCCATCTTTCCTATCCCAGGCTTTTCCGTAAGCCGTTTTGACAACTCCTTGGCCAGGCGCTTAGACGCCAGTTAATAATGCAATGCATTCCAATCCTTATTGAACATTGTTTAACTGTAACTCTCGGCAACTATGTGCAGTGGTAACTATTAAACTTCGTTGTTATATGTTGTTATATCTATATACTTTAATATATTTTGCTATCTCGGAAAAGGTTTAAGTGAATATTGTTATCTATTTACACTACACAGGTCAACTAAATTGTTTTTATTTACAGCTACGGTGGTTCTGCTCGCCTATCTGCTGCTATAGGCTCGTTAGAATCTGGCTTGACCAACTTTGAAGATATTGTTGAGGTAAAAAAAAAATATTCTAATTATAATGGAAGGAATTACCGTCATGTGTTTAAATATGTTGATATCTTAAAAATGGTCGAAAACAATTAAATTTTAACACAAATAATAGTATATTGTAGTCTATTACATTTTTTTAATTAGATATTTTTGGTTTACAAACAATAACACACATATATAAATAGTTACTACTATATATATACATATATGTGTGTTATTGTATATAATTACATTTAAATAAACAAATTGTTAAGTATGTTACTAACGATATAAACCACAGATAATATAAGTAGATAGTGAAGTAAAAAAAAAACAACAATTAGTAAATAAAAATATAAAAGTAAAGTAAAGTATCATCACGACCGTTTCCCTTTCGGGGTGGTCAGAAACCACGCTTATAAATAAGCGGAATCTCATTTCGCCAACTTTACTATAGGCCAATCATGACAAGTGGCAAGCTCGTCGATGTCTCTACGCAAGCCTTATTTACCAGGTACCAGCAAGGCATTGTGTATAGAGAGTCGAGCTTTGCCACTGGCGAGCAGTGCCCCCAGGGCTAACGGTGCCTTTCGGTAACACTTTTTCCCGCATTCACTTTCAACATCCCTACCATACTTCCCATCCGCAATGAAAACACTGCCCAGATATATAATTTCGTTTACTTGTTCTAGAGTTTCATCATCGTGTTTATCGTCACGCTCGCACAATCTAATATTTTTAAATTTAAAGTGTATTTTCAAAAAATCTAGTCTCTTTAATTTTCTGGGAAATATAATTATGAATATTTTGGACATATTTTTACGTTCATATACCTACCAAATTTTAGACAGAGAAATAGCAAAAACATTTATACGATTTTCCTCTATTGTCCGTAATTTAATTCCCTAGTACATTGATAGACTACATTTCTCAAAAGTACAGTCTGAGCCTTAAACACAACTCAAAAATATTTGATATCATTGGATTGTACAAGCGAGAGGGGTGCACTTTTTAAACCCTCTTACGTTAAATATAGTATTTAAATAAATAAATATAAGCAATTGACGTGACGAAAGTAGGCCAAATTCTCCAGAAATAGGACCCTGCTTTCTAGCTGCGATGATGACTAAAATTTAAATTGAATTGAAAATTAAAATTTAATGCAGTTTATTTGTAAAAAGCCACCCGGAACTTTTTAAAACTCTTGGGAAGAATAATTATTCCAGCGCATATAAGTACCCAATATAGCCAAAATTGTTATGCAATGGCAACAGAGATATTTAATAAGCTTCCAGTTACTATAAGGGAGCTGCGACTAAAACTGTTCAAATTAAGAGTCAAACAAATGCTGGTTAATAAATGTTTTTATTCGACAAAAGAATACCTAGACACTAAGCTCGACAAAGTCATGTGACTAAAAAAATATTTGTATGCTAGAAATAGCGAAGCATGGGATATAATTACATATAATAATTTACATCCCTGTACCTACCATGTTTCTGACATATAAATTATTTCATTTAATTTCAAAGTATTATTTTCTTCACAGTTACAAAGGTGGCTATACAGCAACCAGGAGTACATTCAAGATGTGTTCAACACCGGCCGCAGTGTTGTAGCAAATAGCATTAAAAATCTGGAATGGGGCAACAGCATTGCGATAGACCTGCATAACTATTTGAATGGTGCTGGGGGTGTCATCGCTTCTCTTACACTTCTCTTTGCAACTATGCTGATCCATTTGCTACGTTAAACACATAGACTAAAGATAATTAAATTAACACAATTAATATTTGGTGAATAGGCACGAGCGAAGAGATCAAATTATATAGAACGGGTATTAGTAGTTATTATCATACAAAATGTTTGTTAGGTATTTTTTTTTAAGCCATCTACTTTTTTCTTTATCTTTTATTGAAGCGTGCTACGGAAGTGTAAAACACGTTCTTCTTTGACAAGAGAACTCCATATAAGTTTATTTTCGTAGGAGGTTTTAAGTTTCAATGTAGGTAAATACGCTGAACATTCTAGAAGTTGTCATTACGGAAGAGTTCCGCTACTCGAGCATAGATGGCGTAATTATAAATGTAAACTAAGGTAAAATAAAGTAAAGTTGTTATTGACTCTAATTATTGCTCAGTTGACCATTAGACGAAAAAGTTCCTCTAGTCAATCATAGATGGCGCTATTATAGTTGCACATAATTATAGTCATAAAAACACTAGCCATAAGGTTGATACCTACTAACTCTATGCAATACTCAGTAGACATGTATTTTTTTAAGTTATTATTTGCTAGTGGACATTAGTGGCTAAAAAAATTATGTAACATACATTTAGTATGAAAATATGCGCGATGCCCGCTCTATCTTATATTTGGCCTCGTTGTGTGAAATGCTCTCCCAACCTGTGTGTTTCTCCTTTCCTATAATATGGAATGTGAAAAATATCTTGTCAATGTTGTTCATGGCAATTTCTTCCTTTCTTGACATCTGTTTTGTAGCTAATGTGTATATAAAGTATTTATTGTTTAAATGTATGACCTAGCTTAAGTATTTAATTGTATTATTTTTAATTTGTTATATGTAAATAAAAAAGTTTATATAATGTTATTGTAAATTATAAAATAGAAATGAAACCAGGCATCCGCTTTTAGTTATGTAATTTTTCCGACTGTCAAAATGTAAACAAACTGACATTAAATACGAAATATGTCATGTATAAAAAAGTATAAAAAGGCTTGCCAGTATGTCGGCAACATGGCGGGCCCCGGTGTGAACACCAACTTAGGGGAGACGATATACTGGCAAAGATATAAAAACAATATCGTGAAATTAACACACATTCTAGTGCAAAATAAAGAAAGTTAAAGAAAAATAAAATTTAAGTTCATATTAGTTAAGCCTGTTCTAGAATAAAGATAAAAATAAAAGTTGAAACAACTAGAACAGTGAAAAAGTTAAAATAATAGAAAATACAATAAAAATTAGGGCCTTTGTTCGAGTGGCACTAATTTTTTCAGTGGACGCTTGAGGACACCGGCGGAAGTACATACATCGGCAACTCTAACTATGCCATCCCGTCCTGGGTATAAATGTGTAACTCGACCTCTGGGCCAGGTTCCTCTGGGTAAATTTCCATCCACAATCAAAACAGGATCTCCAACCTGTATATTGGGAATTGATCCACCTCCTCCACGTGGTGTTAATGTCGGCAGATATTCTCGAGTCCAACGCTGCCAAAAGTGGTCTGCGAAACGAACGGCTTTTCTCCAAGCGGCTCTACCCGTCAATGCATCATCGTTAACTGTGGCTGGTATAGGGCGGCCTGAAGATGTTCCGAATAAAAAATGAAAAGGCGTTAATGCTTCCTGCGAACTGTCTGATGGCACATGGGTAAGAGGACGAGAGTTGATGAGCGCCTCGGCTTCCGTTAAAAGAGTTTGTAGGACTTCATCTGATGGAGTACGTTCATGTAGTGTTGCTTTTAGCGATGTTTTGACACTTCGTACTAATCGCTCCCAAGAGCCTCCCATGAATGGCGCGGAAGGTGGAATAAATTTCCATGTAATCCTCTCGTTGGCTGCGAAGTCTGCAATTGCATCATTATATAGTGTTCTTAATTCTCGGTTGGCTCCAACGAAAGCAGTACCATTGTCTGACCATAATTCGGTTGGTGTCCCTCGTCTAGCAATGAAACGGCGAAGGCACATTATGGCGGCATCGGAAGACAAACTGTGCACCACTTCCAAATGAAGAGCTCGAGTGACCAGGCATGTAAAAAGACCAACATAGCGCTTTTCGCGTCTTCGACCAACGGTCACTTGCACTGGACCGAAATAATCCAAACCGGAAAATGAAAATGGCCTTTGATGATGGGCCAGTCTAGCATTGGGTAAATCTCCAACTGGTGGTTGGAAAGGTTGAGCACGTAAAAGACGGCAAACTTGACAGGCTCGTGCGACTGATCGTAAAGCTCCACGAAGGTGTAAAATCCAATAGGTCTGCCGAATCTCATTAACAACTGTTTCCGTGTTCCCGTGTGCTGCCTTTATGTGAAAATGTGACAGTAGAAGTAAGACAGCGGGATGTTTTGAATCCAATATAATTGGACTTTTTATATTACTACCAACACCATCAGCACGATTAATTCTGCCAGATAAACGTAAAAGCTGGTCGTCGTTGTTCATGACTGGAGAAAGATTGTATAAACGACTTCTAGTGTGTAACGGCTTATTTCCTCTCATCATAGTAATTTCTTCGAGAAACGAATCTAGCTGGCTTTGCCGCAATGTATGTATTTCCGCAATTCTGATGTCCTCGGCGCTAATACTTTTAGGACCACGCCTTTGAAGTAAAGTCAAAAATTTATGCGCCCTTGCTGTTACCCTTAATAATTTTATCCACGAACTAAAGCGTAGCGGGTCAGCAGAAAGAGGCTTAGAAACAGAAGCTAAAGAAATCAGATGAGATGATTCATGAAAAGATGTTTGAAGTGAAGTTCTTTTAAGTTCCTCGAGAACTGGCGGCACTTCTGTGGACGGCTCTGTTGGCCAACCCTCTTCAGGTGAGAGTAGGAAAGGTGGACCAACAAACCATCGTGAAGAAATTTCTAATTTTTGGTTGCCTCGCGTAGCGTCATCCGCTACATTTAAGGCCGAGGGAACGTACCTCCAATTTTCAATATCTGTCGTATCCGAAATTTCGCCTACGCGATGTGCAACAAAGGGCTTAAATGTGCTAGTGTCGCTACGCAGCCATTTTAAAACAGTCAAACTATCTGACCAAAGAAATAATTTAGAGGCTTTAAGCTTATGAGCCTCGGTAATATACATTGAAAACCTAGTCGCCATGAGAGCGGCCTGCAACTCAAGCCTTGGTATTGACGTAATCTTTACTTGAGCTACTCGAGCCTTGCCACCTATAAGAGAGACTTTCACGGTGCCGTCAGAATAAATAAAACGCCAATAAGCTACACAGGCATACGCGAGTTCGCTTGCGTCGGCAAAAACGTGAAGTTGACTATCCTTAACGTCGTTTGAAGTGATGTAGCAACGAGGAATAGAGCATAGCTTGATTTTTTGAAGATCGTCAAACCATGATAGCCATTTGTTTACGAGATGGCATGGAAGCGTCTGATCCCATTCGATTTCCAACCGCCAAGTCTGCTGAAAAATTATGCGACCTTTAATAATAATGGGGGTCAGGAATCCAAGGGGATCGTAGACTCTCATTAAATGTGAAAGAACAATACGTTTGGTCAATTTTGATGGAAATATATCGGGCAAGTCTTTAAGAAAGTACAAAGAATCGTCATTTAAGTTCCAAGTCACACCTAGAACGCGAACATATTCTTTAGATGGACCTAAACCAACTTCATAGATACCGGTAGCGCATAGATCAGGAGGAAGTAGTGATAGAGCCTCCTTACAATTTGAGACCCATCCGCTCATCTCAAACCCAGCAGATTTGTGAACCGTAACTATATCAGTAGCTAGTTGAGCGGCTTGTGCGACATTGCTTACACTTCCAAGAAAATCGTCCATGTAGTGATCATAAATGATAGAATGTGCGGCATCTGGGAAACGATCCTTATGCTCCTCAGCATTTTTATTTTTAAGATATATAGCGGTGCAAGGGCTAGAAGTGGCACCGAACATCATTGAAGACATTCTATATTCCTTTAAAGGTTGTGAGGGATCGTTCCGCCACAAAAATCGTTGAGCATCGCGGTCCTCGGGCCTGATCTTTATTTGTGGAAACATTTCCCTTATGTCTGCACAAAGAGCGACGAGATTTTCCCTAAACCTCATTAAAATCGACAACAAAGGTTGAAGAAGATCAGGACCAGATAGAAGAAGAGAGTTAAAACTTACTCCGCGAATTTTAGCTGCTGCGTCATATACTACGCGTAGTTTGCGTTTGTGAGGATGTATGACGCCGAAATGCGGAAGGTACCACAGAACACTAGAAGAATTTGCCGGTCCAGTACATAGTTCTGCGTAGCCCTTATTTATTGACGCATTTACGTTATCACGATATAACTTCGCATATGCCTCGTCCTTTAGAAACCTTTTTTCTAAACTACGAAAGCGTGAGAGGGCCAGATCATAGCTATTGGGTACAGACTTGTTACCGGGTCGCCAAAGCAAACCAACTTCAAAACGACCTGACGTCATGCGGCGTGATGTTGTATCTAAAATATGCAAAGCGTGTTCCTCGCTAACACTTCGATATTCCTTTTTTGTAATACCAATAGAGTCTAATTTGTAATATTCGTTTATAAGTGTGTCCAAAGATTTATCTGATTGTTGAGGTTCTTCCGAAGTGTTAACGTGGTTAACAAAATACACGGGCATGGTCTTGCTGCAGGCAAACCCATACAGGACCCATCCTAAAGCTGTTAAAGAAGCTACAGGCTGATTACGTGTGCCCTCTCGTGTAAGACGAGAAATCGTAAGAAACCAATTGTCAGTACCAATTATTAACATTGGCTTGGCATCTTCATAACAAAGATTTTCGACTAAATCTGACAAATAAGAAAACGAATTAATATCATTCGCTTTCAGCGACTGACTGGCAACACCGAGATTAGGGATTGAGCGGACGTTGGTTAACTTATGGACTTCCGTGCTGTATTTTCCCTTAATAGAAATGTTAACTAGGGATACGTCAGTCTCTCGGGACAATCCTCCGATGCAATCCACTCTCATAGAAGACTTGGGACCTTGTGCCCCTATAGCCCTCGAAATATCGGAGTCAATAAGGGTTGCGGTAGAGCCGTCGTCGAGTAAAGCATAAGTGTTTATGCTACCTTTTGGGCCGGTTACTGTCACTGCTACGACTTTCAACAGGGGTCTTAAACTATTGCTTTCCGTGGAACTGTGGGCAATGATTACGTCAGAAGATTCAGTTGAAGGCTCAGCTGACTCATGTTCGAGGTGAGCCGAGACTTCAACTGATCTGTGCAAAAAAGAATGATGTCGGCGCATGTTCTTACAATTAGTTACCTCGCACGTTTTCTTGCAGGACTTATAAGAATGTTTTCCGCGCCTAAGACATTTATGACATACTTTATTTTCAATAACCCAATTCCACCTGTCATCTATCCCCAGTAATTGAAATTTTTTACATTCGCCAACATCATGATTTTTATCGAGACAGTACCTACAAAAATCGTTTGCAGACGCGGTATTTTTTAAATTTGTTGATTGTACCGACGAAACTGCATAAGAACGATCGTTATTTAAATATTGTTTTTGAACGCTCCTGTTTTTGACGTTAAAGTCTTGTTGACGTGATAAACTGACAGACTCTGAAACAATGCCAAATTTTATTTGCAGATCCGATTCTTGGGTTAAAAAATCGGCTATTAGCTCCAGCTTGAATTTGGATCCGTCCCTAGAAAATGCGAAATCAATCCAGCGTGTGCGTAAAAGTGGTGTGAGCTTGCTAAGTATAGCATCGCTTAGCTCTGGAGAGGCCAAATATTCATTTTGTCGTAGCAATTTAATTGTGTCGACACAGCTGCGAACCCTACAGGCAAATAAATTTAACTCCCTACAATTTTCAGAGTGCAGCTTTGGTAAGGCTCGCACTGCAGCGATCTCTTGCAGAACAATAAACTCTGGTCTCGCAAACCTTAACTCGAGAGCCGACAGAACTTCTTCGGGATCTCTAGCCGAGACTAAAAGAGTTGAGACAGAGTCACGAGCAGTCCCACGGATAGCATAGTTTAGCCTTGAAAGGTTTTCGGCGCTTGTAAATCCGGCTTTGGATTCGTCGAAAGCCCTCCTGAAGGACAACCAATCGGAGACACGACCATCAAAAAAGGGTAATTTAAGTTCACTGACCTTTGGACGTGTGCTTGCGAGATCCGTGATGACCTGGGCCAGCAACCTAAAGTCATTATTGTTATTTTGTGTATTTGATAATAAATCTTTATTTGTGATACAAATGTTGTGTTTTTGTGTATCTAAATGTGGTAGATGTGCATGTAAGTTGGTGGACGTTGGGTTATGGAGCTCGAAGGGCGCTACATTTGACCTGGCGGGGTGGCCTACCGCTGTGGCGGCCATGGCCGGTGGTGAATGTAGTGGCGCCGAACACGGAGGCTCGTGAGCGGAAATATCCGCTGCCTCTATGTATTCCGAACTCGCCCGATGGACCTGTACAAAAGAAACATCTTTATTACCGATAGATAGTGGGTTATACTCACCCTGGTTATTCACCCAGCTTTCCACAAACGAGGCACCGTCTTGGCAGCTGGAAGTCTCCAAAGCGGCCAGCTCTGCCTGCAGCTCGAGCTCACTTACGATACGCTCACGCTCGGCAGCTATGCGCTCGCGCTCAGCCTCCGCGTCTGCGAGTCGGCGGGCATGGAGCGCTTTGGCTGCAAGCTGCTGCGCCACAATTGTCGCTGCTGAGTGAACGGAAACGCTAGAGCGTCGCCGTCGTCCCAATGACTCAGAAGGGCTGGCATGAGATGGACGTGCCTCCTGCGATGTGGATGGAGAGGCTTCATCGATTGTACCTATATCACTTGTGGGCACTAACATTTGAGTCTTGGCGGCCTGGCTTCTAGTGAGCATTTTCCAAGTTTCTTCTGACACCAAATGTAAATTATAAAATAGAAATGAAACCAGGCATCCGCTTTTAGTTATGTAATTTTTCCGACTGTCAAAATGTAAACAAACTGACATTAAATACGAAATATGTCATGTATAAAAAAGTATAAAAAGGCTTGCCAGTATGTCGGCAACAGTTATTGTTTTATTTACAAATGTGCATAGGGACATCCTCGCCAAGCCGTCTGGCCAGCGTGGCGAGTGTAGGCCGAATTCTCTAGTTCTGGAAGACCCATCTCCAGCAGTGGAGGTCTAATATATAAAAGAGGCCCTGGAAGACCATGACTCACCTACCACGATCAAATTAATCAAACAGTAGCTTGCACCTTCAGCTACAAAAAGCCATCGAAACAAAAGAGCATGTATGAAGAGGTTGATGAATGTCGAAGAAGCGAAAGAGGTATGTTATGATCGTGACAAGTGGCGCTCAATTGTCTGTGCCTACCTCGCAAAGAATTTGGCGTGAAGATATGTATGTACGTGTAATATATAACCTAATATTATAGTCGATTCTTTTTTCTTAAAGTGATGACAAATTTCTTGGCATTCCATGGATTCGCTGTGCGGGTTCATCGTGTGTGGTAAAGAGAGAAGATAAGAGTCTCGGGTTTACGACCGACTATACTACAAAAGAGGCCTTCTTTTTTTTTATTTCGATACAAGTCGCTCACTATCCACCACCAAATACTGTATAATTCCGTGAATGTCTTGGAATCTCGTTCCATAAATGCAGACCTGCTAGGCCTAATTCTTTTAGCAAATAATGCAAAGATTTTTCTGGAATTTCTCTCGTACCAACAATCTAAACTAAAAGTTTTGAATAAGTTAAGTCTAAATTCATCCCCCCGATAATATATACATTTATTAAAAAAAATATATTTACAACATAAATAGGGGAACATAAGCGGCGGAAAATGCGGAGTCTAGCAAGCGGCGCAAGTATGTAAGTACATATATTATAAGATTTCATATTTGTGCCGTTTGCTGTAGAAACTCTGGGCCCATGGAGTGCAAGCGCAAAAAAGTAAAAGACATAACACCGCGTCTTGTCGTCTCCTCCGGTGACAAGAGGGCTGGCTCTTTCTTCGCCGAGATATTACTTATATCCCTATCCTTAATATTAATATTATTTTATATATAATATTATAAATAATCAATTTGTGTAAATGGCCCATTAGTTAAAAATGACGTCGATTGTACCTAATAGCCGTCCTTCAAAATAGAACTGATACTTTCGACTCTATTTTTAACTTTAATTTACAATTATAGACACTTCATTTTGGTGCAATTCATTCTAAGTCAAAAAAAAATCCCCCGTCGAAAAATTCTTCCTTTACATGGTTTTGGAATGACAAAAATTGATTGAGTGATTTCTGCATCCCTCCAGCTCTGAAGAGGCGCATATTTATGCACGATTGGTCTCCGTCGTTGCTGAAATTGTACCTAAACGATTTTCAAATCTCCCTCCTGGACCAGAGTAATCTGGTAATGTGGGTAAAAGCTACGGAAAATAACTGTACATTGTGTGGTGCTCCCATAGAAACTGCTAGACACACAACAAGAGATAAAAAAGGACTGACTACAAATAAATTTTTGACCATATTTGTAAAGGATCCTTGGCGCCGCATCAGACTAGAAAATTCTCATCGATACATTTGAACATCATCATAGGATCCCAGATAAACTGGCTGTATCAGCCTATAGGCCAGACATCTTAGTGTTATTTAAGTTATTAAACTTACCGTTCCGTGGGAATCGAATATTTCAAAAGGCCACAACATGAAATCGAATAAATATTATGATGTCACAGAAGAAGTGATCAGAAACGGGTTCAAGACTCAGCTTTATGCACTGCGAGAGGAGTTCCAGCAAAATATTTGCACCACTTACTGAAAGAATTGGGCCTTAGCAGGTCTGCCGTCAATACATTTATCGAAAGAGCTTCCAAGACGGCATTAACGGATTCATACAGTAATTTGGTTGGGTAGGGAGAGGAGTACAATGGTAGATAGTTTTTTGAATTATCGCGCAATAAAATAAAAAAAATCAAATCAGCATATTGTCGGTCGCAAGCCCGAGACACTATTCTTCCTATCAGTTACCCACATGCCTAGAAATTTGTCTTCACTTATTGCTTTTTTTTTTAATGTGACAGTATTTATGGCCAGACTATGTATTTTGACAGTCACACCTTGCTCATAAATCGTTCGTACGATATCAGAATCCCCTTTGTAAAAAACGACAGGTCGAGGGGGTAATTCTGGAACTGTAGAGACTTAACCGGTTGCATAAAACCTTCAAGAGCTTAGAGATGTTTAACGTATGCCTATGAGGCATGTCATTGGCTGAAACTACCAATCACGTGGTGTATATCAAAATGTTGATCATTGATTCCTTTAATCACCCTTTCTGCAATATATAATATATCAAGTGAAACCGTTGGTGTTGTATGCATTTTGACACATTCATCTCTATAGTTTGAGAACCGGTTTGATTGCTTTGATTTTGGGGCACTTGATATATAAAATATTATAATGTAAATAAGATGTCTGTATGCACCTTTAACATTATATTAAAATGTTATTGTTATAGGATTATTTTTACAATCAGATAATTCATATTAGTCAATAATATCGGCACTAAAGAAGTTTACCTAATCAATTTGGTTGTTGATAAAAATATAACATTATTAATCAAATCATTCAATATTGATTCACATCCTTCACCGATTGTTTAGTAAATATAAATATAATCTGTGATTAGTAAATTTTATGAAACATTAGGCATTATAAGTGAAAATGTACAAATTATTGTGGACAGCTTTAAGCTGTTCGCTTTTAGTGGCCGTTTTCAGTGATCAACCATTGCCATGGAATGAAGATTTTGAGGATGAAGTCACTGAACAAAAGTCATCTCCCAAAGATGTGGCATATAGGCTTCCATTAAATGTTGTACCTATTGAATATGACGTTGATATTGAATTTTTTTTCGATGGCCCAAAAGCTTACACATATGATGGAACAGCTACTATTAATATTGAGGTAAGACGAACATTTAAAGGGTAAAAATAAAACCATCCGTGGTTTAGCGGTCAAAATTGTAAATTTTGATTAACTGTAGCCCTCGAATCCAGTAAGTTAATTTTAATTTTCATACATCTGAGCTGTCAACGACTGTTGACGACGGATTTTTATCTAAAGACGCCGATAACAACCTATACCTACAGTTGGGAACCGGTTATTTATCCAACTACAGACTAAAAATAATAGTTATGTTTTGGCAACTTTGCGCTATGCGTAATGTGTGCTCTGCAAGGTAAATTACTTGTACCTACCTACAGATCGTATTTAAATTCAGGTTGATTGTAAATAGCTACTAAATTCAAAATAAAAAGTACTACGCTGAAAAGAAGTTTACACAAGAAATTGATAAAAAAATACTAATCAAAGAAAAACAAAACGAACCAATAATTATAAAAGAGGAGTTTAATCTATGATTAAAACTACCATTTTTAGCCGTTCGAATATAACTTCAAATTCTATAAATATTTTGTTTATACTGATTAACTCAAAGGTTTATAATTTGCACATTGTAGATGCTATAAGAATTATATCTGCATGGACACTCTCATTGAAATATATTATAATATATCGCTAAAACTTTCTGTAAATAACTAAATCCATAGACTTTATAATTAAACATTTGTGTATAAAGTAATTAATGGATTGCCGCGTGTGATTTATCAATAGATAAAGTAAGTAGTATCATTACGACCGTTTCCCTTTCTGGGTGGTCAGAAACCACGCTTATATAAGCGGATTCACATTTAGCCAACTTTACTATAGGCCAATCATGACAAGTGGCAAGCTCGTCGATGTCTCCAGCGTACCAAACTCGAGAAATATCACAAACAAATTTAATAATAATTAAATGTATTTATTTACATTAATAAATATTTATTGTGTCCCGACCAGGAATCGAACCCGGTACCTCAGAGTCTAAATCCACGGACTTAACCGCTAGACCACGGAGGCAGATAAAACAGAATAAAATATAAAAATAATAATAATTTTATTTTCAGTGTTCTACAAAACTTATATATAAACCTAATTAACAATTTCGACTCTAGTACTTTTAAATTATATTGTGAATTAATAGTGAGCCCACACTAGGTAATGAGCCTGGCTCGTGGGACTCTGTTTTCGATTACCTGTATTGTTTGCCTAATGAAATCGATTTTACTTACATATGTTTCAGGTGATAGAAAAAAATACCAGTGAAATAGTGTTGCATGCAAATGTGGATAGTATTAAAACTGTAAATTTGAAAACAGCCAGTGGTTCTGAAGTACAGTCCACGTGGGTAATCGAGCCGCAGTATCATTTTCTACGGATAACAACATCGCAAAATCTTACTCCTGGAAAGTACACCCTAGTAGTCGACTATTCTAGCACAATGAATGAAACGCCTTTGACAAGAGGTATTTGGAGAGGTAGATACGTCGATAATGACGGTGTTGAAAGGTTAGCACATATAATTTTATTCTATTCTTCCACAGAGCAAGTAGGCTTATTAATGACCTTTTTTATTTAATTAAAATTTCATAATTTTATAACTAATATCTCCGTAATTTTAGAAAGTTGATTGACCATTTAATTTTTTAGTTTCTCTAAAAAAGAAATGCAGAATTAATCAGTCCTAACACGTAATTTATTTATAATATTATTTCATAACAGAGTTGGGGATCATCAAATTTCAAGTGTTTCTGAATAGATGCTTTTTATGCAGTAATTTAATATATATATATATATAATAGTTAATATCGCCCAAACACGTCGGGTATATAGGAATTTACAACCGCAAATAATAAACTGCTACTTCTGCCCCATATATAAAGCAAAATTTATCATTTTTCACAATTATTGAAATTGTTGCACATTATTAAACATATACCACTTTTGACTATCAATATCTACAGTAAAGTAATTTACAAAACAAAAACCTTGGACTTGACATATCCGTGCAAAAGGAATTCACTCTCTCTACTCAGATTTGAAAAATATGAGTGTGAGAGCGAGAGAGATGCGATTTGTAACCACCCCCTTAATGAGAAATAATTTCAGGATATATGTTACAACCCATTTTCAACCTTATAATGCAAGGCAAGCTTTCCCGTGTTGGGATGAACCTTATTTTAAAGCCGTGTTTACACTACATTTAACAACTCCGGAGAGATATCAAGGAGTCTTTTCAAATACCGGCATTGATCATCCTGAAACGTAAGTATATTAGCGAATTTGTTTAGTTTTACAATCATAATTCCATCCGGTAATTCTATTATTCCTATAGGTCCATCATGACAGTAGTATTGATGTCTCTAGAATGCTCTATAGCACAAATTATATTTTTGTGTTTATGACCAGGAATCAATCTGCACATCCGCGTCTAAAATCTACGGTTGTCATCAATTGGCCCGTTTCGGGTGACGTCATCTCGTTGCTTGTGACGGGGGCGGCAAACGAACGGCCTTAGATATTATATTAGATATATAATTAACCCTTTCCTTAGTGGCTTTGATCACTTAAGTGAACCCCTTATAATTTTTAATCATCATTTACACTCTTGAACCTATCGGTCGTCGGTTCTGCGGCACATGTGTCCGGCCCATTGCCACTTCAGCTTGCTAATTTTAAATGCTATGTCAGTTAGTAACTTTGGTTCTTTGACGAATATTAACGTTTCGAATTCTATCTATCAGAGAAATACCAAGCATAGCTCTTTTCATAGCTCGCTGAGCGACTTTGAATTTGGACTGTCAGTTTTCACGTCAGACACACTGATGCGTTGTGGGGTAAAAGGGCGTTGACTATGACAGACATGGATATTTAATGTAATTTAAAATCGTCAGTTTACTACGAGGTGCTGGCAGTGTGAAAATATTACAACATTTAATTACCAATATAGTAAGTAGTTATTGTAAAAACTTCGGATCATTAAGCATACGCCTATCGGGCGCTGACTTTTTATAAAAAAAACTGGGTACCTATATTTTTCTCAGTGGACTTGAAAAAATATCTGAGATTTTTAGTTGTGATGGTCAAAGACCTGACGGATTAACCTTGGTCCAAGGCACTAAATAGCACGATGGGTTAAGCATTGATGTAGGACGCTACTCGTGTCGACAGCCTTGCTCGGTCCCATCTGCAGGTCACATCTGTCAGGGCTGCTGCAGAATCGGCTGAAAAAGCCAAACGACGCAAATATGAGGCTATTAGCAATGACTACGTGTTTGTGACATTTGGTTTTGAGACTTTGGGTCCGTGGGGGCCAACTTTAGTTTCACTATACAGTTATTTTTAATTTTTTATATTTATATATTAAACTTTCGCGTACATTCATAATAGTTCTTTTATAATTTTAACGGGTCTTATAAAAAAACTATTATTTATATAATACTTCGATAAAAAAAAAGAAATGTTACATTATTTTATTTTAGATTATCTAACAATAGAAGGAAGGTTAATTTTAAACCTACGCCAAAGATGTCTACCTACCTCGTCACCTTTCTGGTTAGCGAAACTTTCAAAGTGATTGCTGAAAACACTGAAATGACACCACCCGTCAGGCTTATAGCCCGCTCGAATGCCGAAGGACAGGGTAGCCACGCATTAAACCTATTAGTTAAAATGACGGAACATTTTGAAAACTATTTGGAGTATCCATATTCAACATTACACCCCAACCTATACAATGATCACGTAGCATCTCCGGATTGGGCATCAGCTGGTACCGAAAACTGGGGCATGGTCAGTTACAGGTATTTAAAATTAGTTTTCTATCAATTTTATATCATGTACGAGTATTAGACGTCTAATGACGCTTCGTTACGTTGAATCGATCATTGGCAGCAATTCATTATGAGTAATTTGTTTTTCATTACCAACTTACTCATGGTATTTATTCTCGTTTTAAGACATTATTCATCTGTAGGTCATCAATGTCAGCACTTGTTATATCTTTATACTTTTTTCACAATAATGGTAATGCAGTGACGTTTTCTTCTCTTGCTCTTTTATTATTATTAAAATACTTTATTGCACTTTAACTTAAAAGTATGTATTGCTTAACTTTAAATTTATATGTGAAAAGCTTTAATTAATCTTAGTGAATTTACTGTATAATATTTATTATAATATTGTCAACTGTTGGTTTTCCATGATGAATAAAAAAAAAAAAAAAAAAACTATCGTGTGGAATTTAACATTAGCCATACGACAAACTTATTGTTTATACGGAACGTCCACGCTAGCCTTCGTCACTTTCAACAACTTTGATTTTATCTTTTATTACTTCTTTAATAAATCCAAATTGGGTGGTAAAGTGTTATAGACTCTACTCTTTAAGTAAACCAGTTGATATATCCTCGACGACTTATCCATCTGTCATGGAATAACTCGTGAAGAGCAGTTAACTGGCCTGGTACGCGCCCGGGGCTGCTTCAAGCATGCCGCTGCCAAAATATGGAATGATCTTCCACCGCCCGTTCGGGACGCGATAGTTACAACGTTACCCACTTTCCGTAAAATGTGTGCAGCATGGCTGCTTGTGAAGCAGGCTGGGGCAGCTCCCGTCTAGGTTTCTGTTTTTAATTTATTTATTTATGTTCTTGGTTTTTTTATTTGTTTTATTTTAATTTTGTTTTATTATTGTTTTATAACTTTTATTTATATTACTGTTCCACTAAATTTAAATGTCAGCTATGGTATAATAACAGAGGTTGTTGGAACCTGCTTCCAACACCATCTTCTGAACCATAGACCCTTTTGTCATTATATCTTTGTTTTATTTTTTAACTATGTTTTACATTTTTATTAACTATTTTTGTGACAAATAAAAACTGATTTTATTTTATTTTATTTATTTATTTATTTAACAAGTCATTTGTAACATGTAAAGTGGCTCCATGTATTGTGGTTGTAGCCATAATTACCTTCTATTGTAAATATTGGACATCATCGGTATTATTTCATATGTTTTTTTTTAGAGAATTGCATCTTCTTATAGATCCTCGTGAAACTATTACGTCAGTAGAACATTATGGAGCCACGTTAATTTCACACGAATTAGCTCATAAGTGGTTTGGTAATCTGGTCACTTGTTTTTGGTGGAGTAATACCTGGATTAACGAAGGATTTGCAAGTTACTTTGGCTATATGGCCACTCATCAGGTAAGTCAACTTTCATAATCTCCAATGATAACGGTTTTAATGCCTTTGTTGATATGATTTAATGATTGTGCATTATTATCCTATAATAATAATGACTGTTTTATTGCCCATGATAAGATAAAAGTACATTAATGCCGATATTGATATTGTTAATGGATATTATTCTACAATCTATTATCATCACATCCCCTAGAACCCTAGACCTCCACTGCTGGAGAGGGGAATGAGAACATGTTTTAGGAGAATGTAGCGTACTCTTGCCATGCTGGTCTGATGGACAGTTTGGCGTGACAATCTATACCTTTTGTCTGACTGTTTATCTCACTTTCACGCATATAGAGCAGCAAGTCAAACAGCAAGTTTGATATATTTTTAGGTGATTCCACAATATGAATTTCATGAACATTTCAACTCGAGATATTTACAAACATCGTTGTCGGTTGATGCCAGCCCAAGTACAGCAGCCCTCAACCACGAAGTTAACACCCCATCGCAAATTACTGGACACTTTGGAACTATTAGCTACTCCAAAGGTGCAGCATTTCTAAGAATGACAATTGATATGATCACTGAGGGCACATTCAAAAAAGCATGTAAACACTTTTTACGAGACTTGTAAGTATCCTATTTTACAGCTTCAGTTTTTATAATTTTAACTCGATTTACCTTAGAGACATGCTTCTCTTGACGTTTCAGCCAACTTGCATTAGCCGCGGTCACGGGTCGACTGGAGCTGCTGGTTTATCGTGGAATTCATAATTAATCGGTTTCGATTAAACCGGCCGCCGGGTTAAATTTCGCAGCATTCGAAACCGCTTCTCAGTTGTAATTAATTAATATTTTTTCATTATTATTTCAGTAAATATGAACCAGCTAATCAATATGATCTACATAATGCATTCCACAAAGCCATAATTGAGGATGATACGTTAAGCGAATATAGAAATTTCAATTTTTCTAATTATTACTTTTCATGGGTTGATACTCCTGGATATCCATTAATCTCAATAGATATTAACTATTCCAACGGCGAAATGCATCTTACACAGGTACCTATACGTTACGATAGGTTAATCACAAAATGCAGCATGTAAAGTTTATATGACGATAATTGTGTAATTGGAATTTTAGGAAAGATTCTACATAAATCCGGATACAAGTGCCACTAACGAAATCTATCCCACTCCAATAACGTACTCACGCAAAAGTCACACAAGATTTAATGAGTTAAAACCAGTGTACATTTTTGAAACGCAAAGGGCTGTGTTAACTTTAACAAACCCTAAAGAAGAATGGATAATTTTTAACAACTTGCAGCATGGTATGTAAGACAAAACCGTACTTATATATATTTAAAACAGCTTAAAGGATCAACAAACAAGAATGAGATCAACTTGCTGCATCGATAATATTAGTAATAACACTATAAAACACAGATTTAGATCAATATAATAAATAATAATACACAGCCAGTCAAAGTGAAAATATCTTTATTCACGTAATCATATTACAGGAGTTTGTGACATGTCACTATTTAAATTATTTAGAATAATTCTACTCTTGCTAGTGGAAGAATAAGCAGTAAAGCCATCTAAAAAGCAGAAAACCAGCAGCTTAGCAGATTCCAATGACCTGTTTTTATGTTTAATTCGACTGAGAAAGGAATCTGGAAGAAAAACTCAGCTACTCGTATATTAGATTTACAAAATAAATCAAATACAAAATTACATAACAAAAAATAAATTAAATAAAAGACACAACTAAAATAATAACGAATACAATATAAACAAAAATTAATTTCTAAGTAAATAAATAGTCACTTTACCAACTTTAACTAATTAAGCTAAATCAGCATCTAATATGAAAACATTTAGTGCAAATTTTAAATATTACTTACACTTGCAGGTCATTATAGGGTTACATACGACTCAAAAACATGGAACCTTATAGCAGATGCACTTGAAAATGAACCGAATGAAATCCATCACTTAAACAGAGCTCAGGTATAACAAATAATAATGTATATAAAATATAATGTTGCAATAAGTTTACTCATTTATACCACAATGTTTGAAGTAATATCGTACGGAGCGTAGATGTGGACACTGACAGTGAGTCTGATCTATAAATCCAAGGTCTCTCAGATAGCTATGCTTGGTAGTTCTCTGATGGATAGAATTCGAAACGTTGATATTTGACAAAGAACGAAAGTTACTGACATAGTTTTTAAAGTTAGACATAGTTTTAAAGAAGTGGTATTTGTGTAGTAGTATGTAAGTTATTAGTATGTATTTGTTTTTATTTCTAATGCACCCGCAATAGTCTACCACACTCCCAAAGGTGAGCTAGTAATACAATCCCGAGAGGCATGAAGTTCGCCCTTGTACGCAACTGTTAAGTTTTTAAGTGCAATAAAGAATTTACAAATAAATAAATAAAGTTAGCAAGGTAAACGGGTTCTAGAGTAGAGACCAAGTACGAGAAGATGCAGAGTGGAACGACCCCCCGCCAGATGGACGGATGACCTAAAGGGGCACCAGGAGGTGGCAAGATTTCGTGTTAAGGGGCGAAGGGAGGCCTACATCTAGCAGTGGAAAGATACAGGCTGAATATGATGCTGATGATGAATAAGTTTATCGACAAGGCTGAGTTCTTTGGCTTTCTGATTTAATTTTCATTTATTTATTGCTTTTAAATTACACAAATAATACATCACATAATAATGCCGTCCAACCTTATGTTTTGCTTAGATTTAGGTACGTGTGTGTGTTATTTTAGACCATAAATTTTGTTGCTTAAAACATAACTACAACTTTAAATTACACCGTTGCCGTTGAAATCTGCAAACCATTAAAACGATCGATCTCAGCCTAAAAGTTATGTTTTTTTAGATTGTCGACGATGTATTTGCGCTGATGAGATCTGAAAGGTTGACATACCTCGAAGGATTTAAGATATTAAGGTTCTTGAAAAATGAATCCAATTACCACGTGTGGAACCCTGCTATATCCGGCTATACGTTTTTGAGAAATCGTTTGCGCCATTTAGAAGAACCCAAGGCTGAGTTGGACGTAAGTATAAAAGTTTTGTTTGAGTTGAAATTACTTGGAAATTAAAGTCTATAAATATTTAAACATGAATAATTTCTACTATAAATAACTAACATGCATGCCAGCTCCCTTAGGGTAGTGAAGATAATTAGGTTCCAATCACCACATACCTTTTTAGCCTTGTCGAGATTTCTCAACCAATTGTTTATTGATCTTATGTTACGTATACTACTTACTGCACCTTCAGCTAGTGTTTCGTAGATAATATATTTTTACCATTGATATAGGATAGTAAAAACAAGCTAAATCTATGTTTTTAACACACGATTTTCGCATTATATACCTGGTTTATTAACCTTTCTTGAGCCATCCTTTAAACAAGAATAAATTCTTCTATAAATAACTTACATGCATACGTCCATGCCAGCTCCCTTAGGGGAGAGGAGACAATTGGATACCGTTCGCCACATACCTGTTTCGCATCGTCGACATTTATCAACCCTCAACCCTTTTTGTTTCAATTCAATTCAATTCGTTTATTTTTGCAAGTAGGCATAGGACAAAAAGATATGTATTCTGCACTTTTACACGTCAATTTTTACAATATTGATATAAAACGATATAATTTTGTAGTACATATTGGTGAATCTGGAGCAGTACATGATAACCATCATTTGGAAAGAGAAACAATAAAATAACAAAATTATAAATACAGAATAACGCTTAACATTATAACTGCTGTAGATAAGCATTTCTTGACCTGTGTTACCTGTGTGACCTTTGTTATAGACTGTTGACTGCACCTTTAGCTAGTATTTATTTGTTTGGTCGTGATAGATAGTCTCTTTTACACACAACTTTCACATTACTCGTAAATATCATTAAATCTCACCTGAACCGTCTCGCGTAATCATGCATTATATTGCTTTTGTTCCAATGCTGTCTTTTATGACTATCATTTTGTGTATACATAAGTTATATTAGGAATTATAGTTTAATTCTATACAGACAGAGCCGAATTATTCATCAAGCGGTGTAGGCAACTGTCCTACATCGGCTTAGAGCCCCGCGAACCGTTATTTAAAAAAAAAATTCTTTGGTTGAATAATAATATTTTTATGTAGGTAGTAAATGAAATTTATTATCATAGCAACATATATAATCTTGAAACTAAAAACAAAAGAAAATAGGTCCCGGGACGTGCTTCGCCAACATAATTAATCTGGCCCAGCATACAGGACTAAATATACCAATATTTTAACAGGTACTGCTACTGAGTTACCTGGAGCATGTGATTGGAGTATTGGGATTTCCGTCAAACCAAGATCAGGAGAGTCCTACTATATCAATGGCTCGTCAGGAACTGCTACATTTTGCCTGCATGCTTGGTCATAAACAGTGTGTGGAACAATCACGAAATAGATTTTTAAAATTCAAAGTAGAGAATGAATGGTAAGTTTTAGTAATATAATCGGGTCACATGTCGTGGATGATATCAACAAATAAAAAAAAATTATTTTTAATAAAATGAAATAGGATTCAAATAGCTTTAAGAGATAAAACATGTAAAGTATTTTTTATGTATACTATTTCCCCTTTTAAGTTAGGATTAAGTATATTTATATGTGCGATAGAAATAATTCAAGTAATTATAATTTCTCGAGTCTGGCACGCCAGAAACATCGATTTGTTTGCTACTTGCAGCCTATACTTAAAAATAAACCGCTTCTTAAAAAAGCGTAATAAAATAATAATACTTTATAATTTTAAGTTCAGAGAAACGTTGCTAATGTTTACAGGCTAGATCCGCGTATCCGTCGAAGCGCCTATGTGGTTGGCATTCGCGAAGGAGATGAAGCTGACTACTGGTTTCTCCATAACCGTATGTTGCAGTCCAATATCGCCAATGATCAACTAGAAATGTTGAGAGGTCTTGGTGCTACGAAGAATACTGATTTAATACAGAAGTTAGTCATTGTCTATTTTATTTATTTATACTTATTAATTTACCAATAACTAACAGATTTTTTCCTTTTTTATCTATAATGGTCATAACTTTTAACTTTAAGCTTCCCATTGTTAAGCATTACAACAGACCAACGGCCAGTTGCAGAAAGGATGATTAAAATAATCTGTGATCAATATTTTGATATACGACACGTAAATAATAATAATAAAAATTTTAATTGCACATAATTTACAAACGTAGTGTACGCACATGGGCGAACTTAATGCCGAAGGCATACTCTACAAGTTAATCTTTGTGATGGTCAAAAGTGAGGTAATAGGGTGATTAAGATTAGAAATAATAATAGTTTAGATACAATATGAATTTATATCTAAATCAATACTTGGATTTTAATTATTAAATTATACGTGAAATTTACTTATAGTAATAATGCAAACAAAAACTTCTATAAAACAGTAATAATAATACTAATGTAATAATTGTGATCGGTAGTGAGTTGGTTATTTATACGTTAAGTATGTCAAAAGATAATCAGCCTTTCTGCAACTGGCCGTAAATGACGTGGACACATTCAAAAATTTGCCAATGAATGTCGAAAACTAAGTCATGATCGCATTTTGAAATATAGCCACGCTATTTGATCTGTTTAAAAGATCTTTATTACCGATCTCAGCCTCAGCTAGAACAATTGCATAGATTTTTATTTAAATTAATAATAGTAGGCAATTCAATTTAACAATGATAAAACTTCGTAATGTATTTGGTGGTGCAATACTTATTATCTTTATATCCTAAGTATTTGTATGTACTGTTATCAATGTTATAATATTTATAATGGAGGTTTTATGTTCCAGTTATTTAACAATGACGTTGACAAACGTTGTACGGGCGCAGGACAAAGTGACAGCGTTTAATCACGTTCTTCAGGGGAATCCTTCATTAGCTCTACAGTTTGTTATCTACCACATTGATGATATTAGACAACAGTAAGTATGTCATATCATATTACTTTAGCTTTTTAGTTATTTGCCATATAATCCACAACCTTATCCGTTCTTCTCTATTCCGCAACTTAACGCACAGGCCTAAATATGCAACCCCAAACCGTAGCAATTATCCCTACATAAATTTGGAGACATCTTGGTGTTTTCTCGGAACTTGAAAAAAGTTATCCTTATTGAACTTACCGTTCCGTGGGAATCAAATATTCCAAAAGACCACAACATGAAGTCGAATAAATATTATGATCTCACAGAAGAAACGATCAGGAACGGGTTCAAGACTCAGCTTTACGCAGTGGAAGTGGGTGCGAGAGGAGTTCCAGCAAAATCTTTGCATCACTTACTGAAAGAATTGGGCCTAAGCAGGTCTGTCGTCAATACATTTATGGAACAAGCTTCCAAGACGGCATTAACGGAATCATACAGTATTTGGTTGGGTAGGGAGAGAAGTAGAATGGTGGATGGTGAGCGTATTATCGCGCAATAAAAAAAAAGGAGACCTCCTTTTCTTAAACCAGCCTATTGTCGGTCGCAAGCCCGAGACACCATTCTTCTCATCTCCTACCCACACACGATGGACCCGGCACCCGCACGGTGAAAACATGGAATGCTTAGAAATTTGTCTTCTTTCTTCTCTCTGTCACACGATGATGAATGCTCTCCCAGCCAGTGTGTTTCCACATTCCTATAACCTGGAGTCATTTAAGCGAAGTGTGTAAAATCATATAAAAGAGAGACCAGCTTAAAAAAAACAAATACTTAACTCATAATACAATCAAATTTACATATTCGTACTAACGAAACAATTACGTATGAAGATTATAAAAAAATAAATCTTAGTATAAATTAAACGAATCTGTTAGCTGTAAATAAACATAGAATATCTTTTTAAAGTATCTTTGAGGTGGAATACTGTTTTTTAAGTTAAGTTATTTGTTTCAAACACTTGTTATTCCGTGGATAATATTAAATAATTAATATTATATACTTTTTGTCTAAATAGGTATGTAGCCGAAGCTCCAAACACTCCTGTACATAGTGTTCTGTCAAATTTAGCTTCCAATCTCGATGAAAATGGATTACAACAGGTAAGATATTAAACATATTATTTTATTACTATCATACTGAATTTGTCTCTAACTCTTTCGTAGTAGTTGCTACTAATTTATGGAACGATCTTCCTGTCATATGTGTATTATTAGTATTTAGTATATAAATATATATGATGTAAGTATATATTAATCTCATTAAATTAGCTTTTATAATTATTGTATTATTATTATTGTTCAAATTTGTCCCTAAGGTTTCGCTGTCAGAAAATGTCTTCGGGCATTAAGTCCGTCTTTGTCATTTGTGCAATAATGTTTTTTTTAAATTAAATAAATAATCATCACAGCCCCTAGAATACAGGGTTGGTATTGAAGTGTTAGATCCGGAACCGAATGCTTAACATAATAAATAAAAAATATTTTACTTAATTTTCTCTGTTCCTCCTATTATTTTAGCTCTTCAGTTTATCATTAGTAGTTTTAATATTTTATTGTTCATATTTTATTTATGTAGGTTATACTCGTATATACGAGTATGTAATTATTATTAGGTATTTTATTTATTATAAACTTTATTGCACAAAGTACAAAGGCGGACCTAATGCCGCTAGACATTCTATGGTCAAACCTTTGGGACAACTAAAGCAGTTACGACAAGATAAGGCAGGTACTATCAAAACTAATAGAAAATGTTAGACTTCAATATATACTAATGAATAAATACTTATTTACATACTAATACATACAAATAAAACTACATACATACGTATACATAGGTATGTATATGTTATCTGCATTAATACTCTTCTAGTTAATTTTGTATTGAATCTACCTTATGTACTAACTGCTCTTGTTGTTCCGAAGGTTTAACCGTTATAGAATATTATGGCATTAGTCCGCCTTTGTACTTTCTGCAATTCAGTTTAAATAAATAACTAAATTGGAGGACTGTGTTCAAACAAATCGACGTCCACCATTACGCAATAGGTAACTAAAATTTCGTTCTATTTATCTTTGTGATTTCTTACAGATGGAAAGCTGGCTACAAAATTCACAATCAGGCACTGCTGAATATTCGTCGGCTATGAGTGCTATTGCTACTGCTCGTAGGAATATGGAATGGGGCGATAAATACGTGGACGACATCTTGAAAGGTGTTAGAGGAGGGGCTGCTCAGCTCCTTGGATCTATAGTTCTTCTTATAACTATGTTAGTTGTAACCGTCTGAAAACTACAAATTTGTAAACCCAATAAAACTTAGTAATTGAAAAATCGTTTTATTTCCCTTCATTTCTGTTAGAATTAAATCGTAAGAATTATGTGTTACTTATATTTGTGGTTTCGTTTCGTCATCAACTGAATTCGTTTATTGTAAAACAAATATTCATTCAATTCCAACATTTTAGCAAGGCCAGTTGTATTGGAGTTCTTTATCGTAAAAGTGACTATAATAATAATAAATAATTGATTGTACAAAACCAAAACAAGTGCAGGTACATATAACGTTACTATCAAATATAAAGTTGATGACGGCGTAATATTGACAATGATGTATTTGATAATATCCTAATTTATAATATACTTTTTTATACTTAATATATCGTAAGAGAAACAGGAGACCGGTTTACCTTACCTACTCCGTGCTGTTTACTGGAAAGTGACACCGGTATAGTCTGGCAAATGAGTGTTGACCCAGAAAAAGCGCGGAAAATTTAAAAAATCCAGCAATTGTAACACTAATTATAGCAGGAATAAACTGTCTTAATACTAGTGTTACCATGTAATAAGTTTCAATTAAATGTTAGGCTCAACTGGCGGGGATAAGTAACCAAGTCATAATTAATCATCGAGCGGGATGGAAAATTATTAAATCACTAAAATTACTATTAAAAAATTGGGGTTGGTGATAGAAGGGTGAAAATTTAGGGTTGTATGTATTTTTTATTAGCACATTATAAAAAAAATAAAAAATAAAATTTTGTCCAAAAAATTAAAATTAAATGTTAGGGGTTGTCCCCTTATCACTTAGGGGTATAAAAAATAGATAGTAGCCGATTCTCAGACCTACTGAATATGCATATAAAATTTGATAAAAATTAGTCAAGCCGTTTTGGAGGAGTATGGTAACTAACATTGTGACACGAGAATTTTATATATAAGATGTAGGTGCCAATCTATCCTTGATTGGCACCTACATCTTATTATTAGGACTACACCTAGATTATTAGGATTTTGTCTTCGTCGGATACTCCAATACTTCGGACACATTGCCAGAAAAGGAGGGGATAACCTGGAGAAACTTTTTGTTACTGGTAAGGTGGAAGGAAAGAGACCGAAAGGCCGAAGTCCGGTACGCTGGTCCGACCAAATCCGCTTCATCACCAACACTAGCATCCATGATGCTGTGCATGCCGCTGAAGATAGGAACGGGTGGCGTGCAATTCATCGGGAGGTCACGACCCTCATCAATGAGGAAACACGACGCAAGAAGGATTAGGATTTTATAATAAATCGATTAAGTTTGACTCATTATTGTACTTAGTTTTTTTTTGGTTAATAGCTTTTTAAACTTTGTATTATTATGTATTACTACATTAAATGTTAGTTATAAGCATAATATGTATTTTAATAAATAAAATAAAAACTTTTATCAGTCGGTATTATATGGCCCTTTTATCATTGATCAATATAATAAAGTATCAGATACTCAATAATGATATTAAGATAGTGGTAACGATAATTTTTATTTGGCTAATTATATTACCTGTGTCATTTAACATTGTTCTACTAACTGTATAGTTACACGTGAAATGTATATGTATTTTTAAATATGAATATATTTGCAACACTGGTGTTAATACCAGTGGTATTAATTTTAGTGGTGAAGGCAGATAATTTCCCTATTGATGAAGACATTATTAATGATGACATCATTAAAGCAGCAGATGAAAATTACAGGCTACCAGAAGTGCTGGACCCAATCCACATTGATTATGAAATGACTCCATATTTTGAAGCTACTGGAGACAAGGCAATGAATACCTTTGATGGTATTGTGGATATAAAAGTCAAAGTAAGTTACTAGTAAACTCAATTAAATCCTATTCAATGAGTGAGCTGTTTATCAATACCTACGTAAAATTTTAATTTATTGCTACTTATAGCGTTGACAGCTGCCGATTTTATTAACTTTAATGTTAACGCAATGTAAAGAAAAACAATTTACTTAAAGACAAACACATTAAAAGAACAAAGATGATCGTTTTACTATTATATTAACAAGTAGTAAAACCGGTTATAAATACTCGTATCAGAAAACAAACGGATATATAGTTATTATTATTTAAACAAACAATAAATTTTCCAGAAAATGGTGTAACTACTAATATACGTTTGTTTATTTAGGCAGTGGAAGACGTGGTTGGAGACTTTGTTATTCATGAAAATGTACGAGAAATACTTAGCGTCGCAGTTCGGAACCAGGCTGGTGAAGATTTGTCGCAGAACTTTGATCGTATACGACAGTATCACTTTCTGAAGATCTTCTTGAAACAGGGAGCAACTTTAAGAAAAGGCGAAGAATACACAATACGGGTTACCTACATAGGAAACATTAATGAAACACCCTTATCTCGGGGAGTGTTTCGGGGATATCACAGAAATACATACACAGGCAAATTACAGTAAATATTTGTATTTTATTATATTTCATAAATTTTAAATATTATAATTATAAAAGCTAATCAATAAATAAAGTACTACAGTTTGGACAAATCCGCCTTACTTATTTTAGATAAACATTAACGCTTTGTGCGATTACTTCGCCTTGTTCTAGTTAATTAACAAATATCTTAAGATGTACATAGTATCAGGTTTTAAAAATATGATTGTTTTTCAGCCATTACCTAGCAACACATCTTCAGCCAACGCACTCCAGACAAGCATTTCCTTGTTTTGATGAACCTGGATTCAAAACAACATTTAGAATAATTGTTAATAGGCCATGCAACTTTGCTGAGACATATTCTAATATGCCGATGGAAAGTAGTTCTACCTGCAACAATACTACGTAAGTTGATTGTACTGTAAATCGACTGGGATGCTATTGTTATAGTTATGTCTGTATTAGCTTATAGTCTGACAATACTTCTTTACAGGAATTTTAATCTTGAGTGAAATTATTCTATCATTATACTATGACTTATTGGTAATGACAATTACTTTAATTTTAAGCATTATTTTATAGTATACTAGTTTTTTTCCAAATCATGTACTGCTAAAGAAAATAAAGGAGAAAAAATAGTAATATTTTGTTAAAATACCTATATCAATAGTATAAAAATATGATGGATAAAAGCGCAAAATTCGTCTTTTTTGTCCTAACAAGTAGTACATATATACTATATAATAAATGAATTGAATTTAAATGTAATTTGATTCATCATTATAATTATCGAGAATTAAAAAAATCTAAAATAGTTAATCCATTCATCATAGGCGCTAAAAATAAAAGTAACCAACAACTAAAAATATGCATAGGTACATAATGTGATGTAAAACTAACTTATTATAACAATTTCAGCAACCGCATTAGGGAAGAATTTTATAACACACCAAGAATGTCTGCATATTTAGTAACTATTCATGTAAGCGAAGAATTCACACTAATCGCTGATAATTTTGATAATAATAGACCTTACAAAATATTAGCTCGAGTTGACGCTGATGGTCAAGGGGAATGGGCTCTGGAAGTCGGAGTAAAACTTACAAAATGGTTTGAGGACTTTTTGGATATACCATACTATACTATGGGAGATAAAATGAAGAACGATCAAATAGCTTCCCCTGATTGGGCTTCAGGAGCAACTGAAAATTGGGGACTTGTCACTTACAGGTAAATTATCTATAAGTCTTAAAAAAAAGGTTAGTTTTGGAATATATACCAATGCGTGTATTTTTTTATAGAGAACTGCGTCTACTTTATCAAGAAGGTGAAACAAATGCTATAGACAAAATGCAAATTGGAACTATAACTGCTCACGAATTAGCACATAAATGGTTTGGCAATCTCATCACAGCTCGCTGGTGGGACAATGTCTGGGTCAACGAAGGTTTTGCTAGTTACTTTGAATACTTTGCTATGGACGGAGTAAGTATATTAATAACAGTATTGAGATTTTCTATGAAGGTCAATAAGCGGGGCTGAAAATTACAACTCATTTTATAATAATGTATTTTAATAATGCTAATAAATTCACTTTTAATAAACCAATGTAAAATATCAAAGCTTATGAAAAAGCTTTTATAACACGGTGGAGATGTCTTTCCTTATTATCCTATGTAATTTTATTATATTCTATTTTATTTCTTATTACAATATTATTTCCACGCAAAATAAATAAATGGTAGTGATATAGATGTTATGTGCATACATTACAGCCCCTAGAATACAGCGTCCTACCCCACTGTTGAAGATGGGCCTTCCAGAACATACTCGTATATCTAGAGAATTTTGCCTACACTCGCCACGCTCTGGACAGACGGCTTGGCGACCACGGTGGTGTTGTAAATCTATGACAAATGTACGTAAGAAAAATGTATTTCTCATTGGTACATGCCGGGGGGTTCGAACCGACCTTTGTAGGATTTAAGGAACGCGTTCTTACAACTGAGCGACCACCGCGTCATGTGTACATACCTCTACAATAATTTTAAAATATATTTACCAATTACAACTTTTATTTAGGTCTATAAGGAAATGGAATTGGAAGATCAGTTTAACCTTCTGTACGTTCAAAACGCTTTATCAACGGACTCCTCCCGTAACACAAGAGCACTTCAGCATGCTGTCAACAGCCCTGATGAGGTTTCTGGCCACTTCACAGGAATCAGTTATTCTAAAGGAGCATCACTTCTAATGATGCTTAACCATCTTCTAACACCAGCTACCTTCAAAAAAGCGTTGAATCTTTTCCTTTTGGACAGGTACTAATGCATTTTATTAGCTAAATAATGATAACATGTTAACAAGATTATAATAATCAATTCCTATCAATTTGTTTAAATAGTTATTTACTAAAGTATCATATCATTGATTATATGCTGAAACCTAATCAGGTAATGCGCTAAAGTAGATTAATTGAAGTGAATCTTGTCTGTCATAATAGCATTAGAAACCATTAATTATTATTGATATTGATTGTTTTTTTTATGATAGACAATACAAGTATGCTTTACCTGAACATGTATATGAAGCGTTTGCTAGGGCAGTGCAAGAAGACAATTCGCTAGCAGGAATTACCAATATTAATGTAACACACTTTATGCAAACCTGGGTCGATGAACCAGGTTATCCTATTATAAACGTCGTCGTCAATCATGAAGCTGGACGTATAAACTTGGAACAGGTACTTATTTTGATTACTTATAAATAAAGTGAAGTTGGCAAATTTATTATTTGTATCTAAAAATGGTTCCTTTTTCAATATGAAATCAGGATAAACGAGAGCTTTTAGGAATATTTTTTCTAATTTTACTTTTATCCAAATATGTTTTATTACTTTAGTTTCATGTCGCACATAGTGAAATTAAAAGAGATTATTACTAGCCTTGTTTCTGAACTAGCCTTTTCTCTTGCTTTCAGGAAAGATTCTTGATTGATGGATCTATAAATCCAACAGAACAAGTGTGGCCGATTCCAATTACTATTGCAACAAAAAAGAGACGAGTATTTGAAAATAGGCGAGCGACTTATCTTATGACTACAAAAAGAGACGATATTAGTGAAGATCTGGACTCTGACACTTGGGTCATTTTGAATATTAAACAGAGTGGTAAATACAAAAAATATATATATTATTTCCAAGAATCCTTTATTAAATAATAATATAATAATGAGGTATCAGTAGTCAAATTTGTTTATAAGCGCAATGACCATTGCGCAAAGGGAATCTTCAAGAAATAGCCACTGTCAATATAAACCGCTATAAGGTTGACATCCAAATAGTAATTTGTAATTTTGATTTAAAAGCTTGGTTGTGCTCGGCTGATGGCACATTTATAATAAAGTGATAATAATATTTTTTTATTGCTAAAAACTAAAAAAAAATAATCCTAAACTAAAAGTGCGGGAGTTTAATGCCGTGAGTTCTTTTAGTTTAGTTTTGAACATGTGACAGTACTAATACTACATATATAATACATATTTGTAATATCATACATATAATAACGATAAACTAACAATAAATAAAGGAAACCACTATTTTGTCAATATGATGGATGCGATTACAGAAAAGACTCCTAGTGCAAAACTTGACTGTATTTAGTAGGTTGGTAATTAAGAAAAGGTAAGAAATACACTTCTAATACTAATACATGGTTTAGGTATTTACAGAGTTAATTACGATGCAAAGAACTGGGAACTGCTTGCTGAAGCTTTGGGCAATAATCCAGAACATATTCATTATCTGAATCGGGCACAAGTAAGTTTAAATATAATTATAATAAAATATTTATTTATATATTTTTTTCTATGATATAAATGTGCTCTGTTCTCCTGATTAAACCCTTGTTAAAAGTGTAGGACAAGAAAACAACACATAAGCAAAATATAAATATGAAAGTAATGATAAAAAAATTAAATATGATCCGTTCCGTTTATAGATGCTAACATTTTTAGAATATAATTATTTTCATATTAATATAATTAATTGGAATTAATGACATTATATTTTTATGAGTAACAGTGCTACGGCAGATGGACAAGTATCAAATCTAAACTGCGCAATTTGTTGTTTTTAATTTTTACTTGTCGATGTCAAAAAAATAACCAAACCGTTTCATTAATTGAAGTTAACGGAGCTGAAAAAAGTAACACAGCTTTAATGAAAGGGTTTGTGGCGCTGGTTTCTGATGTTAGTATGTGGTGTTAGCTCGGCATGGAATATTACAACTAAATAATAAACGAACCCATAACCTAGTGGAGGATGTATGAACTAAATATGCTGTTGTCACTTTACACCAAGCTCATTGACGTTAAAATATTACAGAAATTTGACGTGGGCAGAATACTTCTCTTTTTGTACTATGCCTACTTGCAAAATAATAAATGAATTGAATTTAATGGGGTGTATCAGGCAAAGCTTTTTGTAGATATCGCTAGCGGCACTGGTACCTTGTTTACACCTATGAAGGATATTTTTTTAAATTTATTTGTAGTTTTATATTTTTATAACAGAAAAATGTATTTTAACTTAACGTTACCTACCTTAAAAGACAAATGAACTAGGCGAACGCCGTCTTTAAAATAAAAAAAGGTTGAATTAATAGAACGGCAACTTCGAGATCACCATATCTTTGATTTCGCTTGGAAATCTCGATTTGTACACTGAAAAGCTGCTCATTTCTGCATAATATACAGAAAATAATAAATTTCGTAATAAAAATACAAGTTTTCTTTGCAACTGACAGTTATATTAGGTACCATTTATCATGCGCCATCTATCGTAATAAAAAGTTAGTGATACACCCCATTAAAGCAACGCATGGTTAACATCTGCTAATAAGGCTTGCTCTTCCTAAGGTATTATCCCCTATCGGGGGTCGGCTATCATTAAGTAAATTTAAATCTTGTTGACCACTGTATGGAACATGGATTACGTGCTCATCCCGAAGGTACTTGAGCCAGGACGTGCGTCTTCTCCCCGGCCTTGTTTCTTTCCTTGCATGACGAGTTATATTTTTTATTGCGTGTCCTAAATACTCTAATAAAGTGACAAGCAAACTACGAATCACGTGACTATACGCAAAATGTTAAATATGGATTATTTTAATAAGCCCTTTTAAAACTTGAATCATCTTTACTATTTTTGGCACTTCTCTGTGATGATAATCTTTACACAGTTCCAAATCTTCAGCATATAGGTTTTTCAAAACATATTTTTGAAGAATTTTATTTATTCTTTTCTACAAATTCCGTTATTGAATTAAGAAGATCAGCGCCATGAGGTGCGATGTAACAGAACTACAAATTGGCAGCTCGGAAGTAAAATGTCAATTTATTATCGATTCCTCAAAAGGTATTAGTGGATCCGCGGTGGATTATTGAATGATTCGCCAGCGTTTATTCGTGGTCTAGCGGTTAAGACCGTAGATAGACATAGACACGGAGGTTTGATTCCTGGTCGAGAACACAAAAATATGTTTAATGTATTTGTGGCTACATTTGTCATCATTTGGGCTACTTTTGTATTACAAAAAAAAATATTAGTATAGATAAGACTTATGTTATTTGTACTATACATATATTATAGTGCAAATAAGTTATTTGGAAAATAACATATATAGTTTTCGTATCAATCAAGTCCTTTAGTAGGTACTGTTGTAGCTGTCATGATGATATTATAAACATTTTGCACACCTAAAGTATATAAAAAGAAGGTTTTTGCTACTTAAATTGTAATCTTGTTAGAAAAGTTCATCTTAAAATGCATATATAATAAATAATAAATAAATAAATATTTCCAGACATGTCACACAGCGCCATCTAATTTCCGTGGTAAGCTACAAGGCTTGTGTTACGGAAACTAGATGGTTGATAAATTACATATTATACTTTATTTTTTTTTGTAAATATATACATATTATATAGATAAACACCCAGACCGAGACAAATTATACAATGTAGAACTTGCCCCTGGTGGGAATCGAACCCACGACCTCCCGAGTTCACGGCAACGTTTGTTACCACTAGACCACGGAGGCGGTCAAAATATAACTGTGAATTCATTGCAATTTAGCCCAAATCCCCATACAATATGAATGACATCTTTTGGCTATTATAAAACCCACTTCTAAAAAACCAAGGGATGACGGTCGTGATAATACTATTTATTAATTAATATGTAAAGTATCATCACGACCGTTTCCCTTTCGGGGTGGTCAGAAACCACGCTTATAAATAAGCGGATTCACATTTAGCCAACTTTACTATAGGCCAATCATGACAAGTGGCAAGCTCGTCGACCCCAGGAATCGAACCCAGTACCTTCTAGTCTAAATTCACGGACTTAACCGCTAGACCACGGAGGCAGTTAACTTAAAGTTAATTAATATTATAATGTGTTTCTTACTTGGTAAAATATATAAATTGAAGCTTAAAAATTTTATTGCCAAATATTTCACCTCTCTTTGGAGCGGCGTCATCAGTGACAGTGACTGAAGGTCTTTGTCATAAATTTTGAAAAAGTAATTTTATTTCTTTTAGCAATGGTAAAGGCAATGCACTATACAGTTTTGTATTTATTTTTTAGAAAAATATCATCATCACCTAGCGCATCATGGAAAACATCATCAGTATGTTATGTCCATTGTTGGTTCGATATTAATAAATTTACAAAACAAGTTAGACAAAACCTAATGCATTACATTCGGACCAGGGCTATAGTATGCATCAAGCTGCCATATAAAAGAGCTTTCCCATGTTTTTAAATCAATAGACCGAATAGTTTTAGGGAAACTCTTTAATACTCTTACTGTGAAACAATTGTTAAAGGTAGTGTTATGTATACGCGCATGGGTGGGCACAGGTAAAATATTATTAATTTGAGAATCTACTGAATGTCTGTGTCCATTCATACGAGTACGAAGGGGTGTCGTAGTCTCTCCCACATAAAAACTGTTACAAAATCTGCACTCCAGCATATATACGCAATGAGAGTACATTGTGCGAAATTTTGAATTAATATTATAATGTTTATTTTAGATTGTGGACGATATATTTGCATTCATGCGCTCGGAAAGGATGACTTACGGGTTTGGCTTCAAAGTTCTTCAGTTCTTGAGAAAAGAGACTAGCTTTTACGTTTGGTATCCAGCCATCACTGGCTTCACTTTCCTCCGCAACAGATTGCTACATATACCATCAAAACTAAATGAGTTTGATGCAAGTATTTTTATATTTTCTTATTTATTTAACAACTTAGTACATAGGCGAGCTAACTTAACGCCATAAGGCATTCTTTTTTTTTAAATTATATAGCGTCGCTTATTATTTTTTGTAGCAATCAAGGCCCGTATTATTAAATCGATCTCTTGATTAGGTACTGAGTATTATTATTATTAATGAATTAATTGACAATTCCACAAATTGATATTAGTGGAACCGGGACCGACGACAGCTTAACGTGCTCTCTTAGGCGCGGTAACAATTATTTTTTTATACTAGCACGACCTTGCACCCACCTGATGGTAAGTGGCGCGTATGACAAACTCGACATAAGTCCCTAATACTATGGCGGCTTGACTGGGTATGACGGCAATTCTAACTTGATCACGAAACGTGTGGATACACTTTACTGGGTTTATCGGCGCTAACGATGGAAACTTCAATGATGTCAAATGCCAATTTTTACTTTCAAGGAGAACTAATATTCTAAGCTTGCCATGGTGATATTTATATAAAATAAAAATAACACCGCTTGAAACAAGACTTACGTTGGTGTTATAGATTAAATGATGTTAGACAAGTGTATTTCTCATTGGTTCAACCGTGCCACAACCGCTAATGTGAATATACATATCGTCATGATCGTAGAACAGTGACGGATCTGCTATATTTAAAATTTTCATGGCGGCCGTTTAAAGTTATTTCAACTGTTTTTTTGTCTCTTCTTTTTTAAGTTAATACTTGTCTCATAATAAGGGCAAACCTTTTAGATTTCATTTTGGAACCCTTTCTAACATTTGCACTATAAATTACAGACCACAACAATATTAAACTATATATAAAATCAGATTTTTTTAACCAAGTTATAATAACTCCTATTATTTGCTATAGAAATAATGCAAAATATGTGTATTTTTTTAAATCCAACACTGTTCTACGATCATGACTATATGTATATATGTCTCGCCTTAGCATGAATGGCAAGTTTTTTTTTAAGTTATTTTACTAGCCGAGAAACGTATACAAATATTATGAAAAAATAACTAACATGTATATTGCACTATCTGATGTAGTCGCGTATAAGGACGAAATTTAGGGAACTAATGTAAATTGTATTGTAATAATTTTTTTTTTCATTACAGCCCCTTAAACACAGCGTCCTAGACCTCCACTGCTGGAGATGGGCATTCCAAAACATACATCTGGAGAATTTGGCCTACACTCGCCACGCTGGCCAGACGGCTTGGCGAGGATATGATGTCAATTTTTAATGACAATTTATTAACTATTCCTCAAGTTGGTATTAGTGAGGCACGGGAACGGTGGTGTTGTAAATCTATGACAAATGTACGTAAGAAAAGTGCATTTCTCATTGGTACATGCCGGGGGGGTTTGAACCGACCTTTGTAGAATTTAAG
Source organism: Tinea semifulvella (assembly GCA_910589645.1). Classification (NCBI taxonomy): domain Eukaryota; kingdom Metazoa; phylum Arthropoda; class Insecta; order Lepidoptera; family Tineidae; genus Tinea; species Tinea semifulvella. The sequence goes on from OU342586.1 coordinate 9,668,514, forward strand.
GAACGCGTTCTTACAACCGAGCCACCACCGCGCCTTGTAATGATTTGTATACTAATGTTAAAATGTATTCTATTACAGTCTTTGCTATTTGAATTTATGGATGAACTTATAAAAGACGTGGGATTCGATGAAGGAAGTGGAGATAATTTAATAAGAATCCGCAATCGCTTCTCTGCAATGACTTTGGCTTGTAGTATCGGCCACAAGGGTTGTGTGGAACACGCTCAAAATACTTTCAACAAATTTCACGTTCATGGTGAAAGGTAAGATAATGTATATAAAAAAATATTAAAATTAAAATAAAAGAGGAAACGAAAAACTAAAACATGATGTCTAGGAGACTACCACATCAGCTGTAGAGGGTTAAGCTGTCAAACAGCAGTGTCGGAGCATGCTAGTTTTAAGCAAGCTTGATTTTTTAAAAGCATGTCTATCTGTTTATGTTTTTGACTAGGAATCTAATCTAGTGCCTTTTCGTCTACATATTTCCGTGATGTAATAGAAATGCTATTACGTAAAAATTGGGATTAATGTTAGGGTGGGTTTGATAAGGCACATTAAATAATAACCCTCATTTTTCTGTCGGAATATTGCTATAAATCACTCTATCGGTAATTTGTTTACCCATTAATAATATCTATTTAGAAAATTGCAAATAAATCCTTGGATAAAGTTTATATTCATTATTTTGATTCTACACCTACTAAGTAGCAAAGAGGTCCAAAATTTACGAGTATGTTCCCACCAGTGCAGTTTAATTGCGCTTTTGTGTTCATATTGCGTTTCAACTTTCAATTCGTTTTGCGTCAAGCATTTGCCATAAGACGCATCTATACAGTTTATCGTCTACCTCAGCGTAGACGTCAGCTTGTCGTCAATATTCTATAAATTCTAATAAATAAATGTTGCACGCGAACCCACTGGTGACCGATCAGCGTGCGCTAGAGGCATACTGTTAGTTTGTTATGGTTTCTCAAGCATTGGTCAGACGAAAACGTTAGATGAATTGAAAGCACATTGGTGTGGACATAGCTAGCTAGTAATTAGAAATTTAGCCGATAGTGTTGAGGACTGATAACAATTGCTCCCATTTCTGTAATTCACCTCTCGCTTACTATCAGATTTATTATATTGATCACGTCATGTGACACTGCGAACATCTGATGTTAAGGTACGCGAGGACCAAGAATAGGGGCAACTGACATTAGTTCCCACCACATCACCTCATTTTTAGCTAAGAGTCTCCAAATTCATAAGTTGTATTTATAATTACTTGTAGTATCTTGTATTTCTTTTATGAATTAATTATGTATTTATGCAAAACTATTTGCACTATATACAAAGGCGGAACTGATGCCGCTAGACATTCTTACTCGGTCAACCTTAGGGAGATTTCAAACATTGTAGTTATGTGGAAGGTTCGCGCAAATTATAGAACATAATATAAAGGAGAAATTAAAGTACTACTAAAACTAAACTACTTACTAGTAAATCATACTTTCGATTCTAATGCCAGTCACCAATAGTAGGTATTATACAAGTATGTTTGCAGCGATCTTTCCTATCGATATTTTATAGTGGAACTAACGGTAGTTAGGCAGTACTATTGCGGAATAGAGAAAAGTGGATAAGGTTATCGAGCTTTGTAGTCTCGGTGTATGTCACTTGTAGATAGGACTCAGACTTAGCTTGAAAGAGCTATAAACCTATACGGTCAGTAAAGGGAGATGGTATAGAAATTTTAGACTGTAAATTCGGGCATGTAGCTGTGGCCTGTATACCAACTATGTATGTATGAGCACTTTGTCGATCATTTTTTAAAAAAAGCATATTAGAACATATAATTTTTCAGTGTAAACCCAAATTTGCGTCGCCATGTGTACTGCTCTGGTCTACTGGCTGGAGATCACGAGACCTGGAAGTTTATGAAGGAGTACATGATAGCCTCCAACAACCAGGCTGATGAAGTGGTCACTCTCCGCGCCCTCGGCTGCACGAAAGATACCAATGCTGTGAAAGAGTATGTCTTTGTATTATTTTGTGTCCTCAGATCGCGACTATTTTTTTTGTGTCATATTACAAAAAATCTACTTCATTGTCATCATCATTAAAGCCACTAGAACAGTTTTAATGCTACCACGCCGTCAATCAGGTGAAGGCGGCCCGAGCCATGTTACGCCCTGTTATGAATTCCAGCTTGCAGCTCTGGTTGAAGGTCCGGATTTACAAGATGTTCGTCCGTTCCCGACTCACCTATGCTGCGCCAGCCTGGCATCACCTTCTGTCCAAGACTAATGGGGACAAGATCCAAAGTCAGCAGAACATATCGCCCAAAGTGTCACCCGAGCTCCATGGTTCGTGCATAATTTCGTCATAGCTCGATATATGAAGATGCCTACTATTGAGCAATTTGTCGTCGGCCTGACTAGACGTATGTTGTATTGGGCCGACAACGGACACTTCAAGCATCTTCGGAATATCGCTTCGTCTTGCGCTCGGAGAGCTGAGGTAGTCGAACCTAGACCCTAGAACCTAGCCCTGGGTTCGTGAGCCACATGGGTGCTGTTGTACCAGTAACAGCGCCCAGCACCAAAAGTTTATGAATTACCAGTGGGTGGTTGCTGAGATCCTGCCGGGGAAAGCGGGGGCTTTTCCTCGGCCTGGACGACCCCACTATCGTCTGTCTGAGTATTAATGTATTTTAACAGTTTCTTATATATCTTTGCCAAGATGATATTTTAACAAACTTTGTATAGCAATAATAGCGCATTATTGGTCTTATTTATTTATTTTATTTATTTATTTAAAACTTTATTGCACGTTATACAAGGGGCGGACTTAATGCCGCTAGACATTATCTGACAGCCAACCTTAAAATCTTAAAATGATAAATATTCTGGTAGCAGGTATAATTTTAATTGCTTCTACCCTATTTCTTTATTCTTGTTCCTATGTTGCTGGTCTCTGTCGTTTCTTTTTTGAATAAATAGACAGACCTGAACTGTTGAAGATGGGCCTTCCATAATTTTCTGGAGAATTTGGTCTACACTTGCCACGCTCTGGACAGATGGGTATGGCAACGGTTTGATGAAGTATTTTAATGACAAAATATTAACGATCCAACAAATTGATTCGGAACCAACGGCTTAACGTGCTCTCCGGGGCACGGGAATGATGGTGAAAAGTAAATCAAACGTTAATATTTTTTTTGTCTTCGCAGATTTTTGAACCTGATTTTAACAGATGTAGTGAGAGCCCAGGACAGAGCAAATGCGTTCTCATTCATATATTCTGGACATCGAGAAAATGCCAAAGTTGCATTAGAATTCATCAAAACCCGACACAACGACATAAGAGAAGCGTAAGTAGATGCCAAATTGCTAGTTTTTCCATTAAAGTCAAACATCAATATACAAAAGTTACCATTCATAATGTAATTCTAAACCTGATTGTAAAAGTCAATTCCGATACCTGTTAATGTTTTATCTGACAGTTTTAGGGCTTAATTAAATTCACACACTTTTGACGAAAACCATTATATTTATTTAATAAAAATATATATTTACAAAATAAAAATTAAGACTACAGTAGTTCGGGTATAAGTCCCTTACAACGCGGAATAGTGGCAAAAACGCTGGCTAGTGGCAAAAAATTGCATGATTCTTTGGGCGAAGAAAGAGCTAGATCTCTGGTCACTACAGCACAACAGGAGACAACAAATCGCGTGTAACGCCTTAAAAAAAAAGTGCGTTTATGTGAATACACATATAGTACAAGACATGCTCGATATGAGTTTTCTATATAAAATACTCATAGCTCGAGATTTGGAGATGCCTACAATTGAGGAGTTTGTCACTGGCCTGACTAGACGTATGTTCTATCGGGCCGACAACGGACACTTCAACCATCTCCAGAATATCGCTCCGTCTTGCGCACGGCCACCCAACGGGAGACCACTTCCAAGGGAAGTACTACTGGAGGAGAGCTGAAGCAGTTGAATCTAGCCCTCTGGGTTCGTGAGCCACACGGGCGTTGTTAAACTGCTAACGGCGCCCAGCACTAAAAGTGCATGAATTACCGGTGGGTGGTTACCCGCTGACATTCTGCCGGGGAAAACGGGGGAATATCAATATCCCCATCAATTCAATGTCCTAGTAGTCCTTTTAAGAAAGTAATCATATAACCGACCACTGGTTGTTTTTAAATAAATATGCGTTAATGCGTGCCTAACGAAAAAAGTTCAAGCCTATTAAGTTTAGGGACCATCTTAAAATTGCCTATCCTTGTGGTTTGCATTCAATCAAAAATGTTTGTATGCTTAAAATGTAAAATTTAAGGAATATTGTTTACTCAACTTTGTATATAGGTACCAACACAGATGTAGATCATATCTGTGGGTACCAATAAGAAAGCTCAATAAACGTTATTATTATTATTATTAAGGGTGAATTTTATGGATATGAATTACTGTCTAAGCAATAAATACCCAAACCATTTTGAAAGTATCTTAATAATAAATTTTGGAAAACTGTAATATACTAGGAAATAGGAAACAATTTTAAAAAAAAAGTATTGATATCGGCAGTTTCCTAAGTTTCACGTTTCACATTCCCAAAATTTGCTCCTTACAAGCGACACTATCAGCTAGTGCCTTAAAAGTAATAATACAGGATGTTTTTATTTAATCATAAAATAGTCGTGGCTTTTCTTTGGGTATTTTATTATATAAAAAGTAGATATCCTTCGAATAACCAATCAATGAAGGCCTTTAGACAATTGTTTAAGGTCCAAGAACCAGTAGTGCGATTGATATGTAAATATAAATGATTAAGTATTTATGTTTGTTGCCGCAGTCAATTCAAGGATTACGAAGAAATAATTTCTCTATACATCTAAAAGATAAAAAAAAAACGGTTAATTTCATCCTTCTAATATCTAACAGCTGTCAAATTAAATAAATGCCTATCGCGTTGGAAGTAGCCGATGATGGATAGATTACGTCGATATGTCAGATCATGGATAAGATCATATTATCATAAAACATAATAACATACTCGTAGGATATCAGTGTGAAAAAGATTTTGTTATGCAATAATTCTTAGGTATTTAAAAAACGCCTGACTTTTATCAAAATTTTTACACCTATAAACTTGACTGTATTTTTAATTTTTAATTAATAATGATTATATTAAATTATTATACAGGTAAGGCCGGATAAAACAGCTAGTAATATTGACCAATTTTAAAGTAAAGGTTAAGAACCAATAATGCCTATCTTAAATTTTTGCGATTTTAGATGATATTTCCATACAATAATATCTCAGTCAGCAATAAAAATATCATTTAGGTGCTATAAGCGTCAAGGTAGAGCTGATTGGAACTATGGTGAAATAAGGGATTTTTCGGAAATTAAAAGTGCATTTTACCAAATTAATAAACAGACTGAAGTAAAAAATGACATAAGGCCAAAAATAAGACAGACAAATTATAAAAATATTCCCAATTCAAATTATTAAATAATAATAAAAATGTGTAGCCAACAGGGGCCTAATTCTGGCGCTTTCGACTTGCTTGTCGATTCGAAATATTGGAATAAAAAGCGACAGATCTTCATTGAAAACTGTTTGTTTCATTCGAGCAAATCGAGCGGACATGCATGTCGAAGGCGCGAGAATTGGGGCCCAGGTGCCTTTTACATGCCAAGCTAAATTTAATTTAATTTTAAAACCCAACGCATAAAGATTTTGCAAAGAATGTAAGACAGACATTATTGGTTCTTAACCGTCGATATATAATATTGACATACATATATCACTTTATCATCTTTTCAAGTGCCTACTCTGTTCTTTAATCGATTTTTTTATTAATTCAACTTTATAAACTTTCGCGCATAGTTTTTATATTTCAACAAGTCTTTACGCGACTTACCTTAGAGATATGTTTCTCGACGTTTCGGTCAATTTGCATTGGCCGTGGTCACGGGTCGACTGGAGCTGCTCGGTGTAGCCTTCGTTCATAATAGGCGGTAGACTTGTCACTTTACCTATAAGGTATTAGAAATCGCGACATACAACACTCACAATATCCTCGGCTGTATCGAGCGATTTATCGCGGCGTCGATACCAATTAATTACTAGATTCAACGATAAAGATAGCTTATAACCTAGCTATAGAAATTTTTGCGATTCTTACCATTGCATTGTAAGGTATTAGTGACAATCCAATCTTAAGATACTCTCCACCGATTGTCATAAATCGCCTGATTCATCCGAGGATATTGTGAGTGTTGTGTGTAGCGATTTTTAAACACGTTTAAAGTGGTTTGTAGGTGGGTTTACATTTACTGTCCTTTACCAGCTCCAGTCGACCCGTGACCATGGCCAATGCACGTAGAACTATTAAATTATAAAAACGAATAAAATAAAACTACAAGTGAGAAGCCTAGAATAATATTTTCATTTAATGTATTTATCTTTTCAGTGTCATCGGCTCTGTCAGATTTAACACCGTACTCAGTAGCTTGGCAAGCAACTTGGATGAAGCGGGCCTAAAAGATGTAAGTTTGGATACTTATAATCAGAACATTATCCGTGATCGCACGGTTAAGTTCGTGGGTACCGGGTTCGATTCCTGGGAGGACACAATGATAATTTGTGATTGTTTATAAGACAGGCACCGTCTGTAAATATATTCACAAAACTTGTTTGATTGTGCAATAAATTATTTTATTACTATTATTATATTTCGCGAGCGGTTGCAATTAAGACTGTATTTATTTGAAGAGTTCTAGCCAAGGAATTTACATAAAACCTTTAATTTATACAAACTGTTCACTACAAAATTCGAAACCATTAGAAAACTTCCCACATTTGCATCACCGATATTAACGAATGAGGAAGAAAATGTCACAGTGGAACGCTAGCGAGACTGATAGGTTCGCGTGGCGTCCATACAGCTCAATAGCTAGCTTACTACTGATTCGAGTGCGTCAGTTAGAAGTACATAGTTTGCTAGTTTCACGCGTAATGTCTGCGTACCTAATCTTCTCCTTTCATTTTAATCTAAGCATAGCGTTTTACAGCTGTATATTCTTTAATTATTAACATTTATAGTATGTGACATTTAAATTATTAGACATTTAATATTTAGATTTATTTTAGTGTAGGTATAAATGACAATCCCACTTTACAGCTGCTATCCACTATTAGAATCAAGTTTATTATTCTCAGGCACTATGCCCTTATTAGCAGACTGTTCCTTTCTAATAACAGCCAGCTATTTCACCCATTTTATTTTTATATTGATTTTATATTAATATCAAATGAGAAAAATGAAAATTGGACGAATCCAAGTGCTCCAATAGGCTCCTAAAGATAATAAATATACAATATATATGGTACTATGCTAGAGTCTAGTAGACAATGACGAGCTTGCTACATGTCAGTAAAAATCCTTTTTTTCACTTCACGATATGTGACTACGCTCCTAAGCGATACGCGAAGTCCAAGAATGGGAGCAAATAACCCCAGTTATTGACGACCGACATCGGTCTCTACCATGATGCCGGCATATCAAGTTGCTTTTTTACACTTCGCTAAAGGACTCCAGATTCTTTCATCCTTCATTCCTATAGGAATGGGAAAACACACTGGCATTCTACATCTTCAGTTTGTGACAGATTTAAATCTCAAATTTTTTAGTGGTATGGCGGTGTATATTTTGGCCTATGCAATGTATTTAATAGTGTCACTTTTTGAAGAAAAAAATGGTTATATTAGGACATTATTATTAATTATGTTTTATTACTTTTTAGATGGAGCAGTGGTTGGAGGCCAATAAAGATTCGATTCCAGAATATTCTGTAGGAATAAGTGCCATTAATTCTGCCAGAAACAATATGAAATGGGGAACGGAATATGCTGATGAAATACTGAAGGCTGTACGAGGCTCTGCTTCGTCTATATTGCCTACTACTGTATCTTTCATAGCAGCTATTGTTATGGTCTTATTTAAGTAGATGCTTTATTATTTCATTTTATGAAGTTAATAGTCTGCAATTTGTTATAAGTTGTTTTCAATAAATAAAGTTACTGTAATAAACTCTTTTGTTTTATTTAATCTAGAAGTAAGTATTAGTAACCATGCTCTATAAGAATTATCATCATCAGCCTGTGTTTCTGTCTACTGCTGAGTGTAGGAAGGCTCGCTACTGTACGTAGTCTTTTGGAACCCGCATCCAACACCCGACCCATCCATATATCTGATCGTCCCAGATCCCACTCCGAGTCATTCCGTACGTGTTCACTACTCTGGAAGCTGTTTGCCCCTTCGGTCGTACGTGATACGGCAGATGTGTCCGGTCCATTGTCACTTCAGCTTGCTAATTTTGAAGGCTTTCTCAGTAATATCAACATTCTCTCTCCGCTCGCTAAGCTACCTTGAACATGTGGACCTCATCACAGGGAGAACTCACTGGTTGAAGACTTTTGTTATTATATAATAGTTACATATGATAACGCACATATACATCAAATATTAATTCTAAAATTATATGATTACTTTAAATTTTACTATTTAACTTGAGCAAGAAAAAGAAAATATAACATAACAACGCGTCTTGTCCTCTCCTCCGGTGACAAGATGCTCTTTCTTCGCTCAAAGAATAAGTCTTGCAATTCAGCGGGGAAATGCAGCCAGCGTTCTTACCACCATTCCACTCGGACGGGACTTATATCCCTATCCGTAGTTTTAATATTAGTTTTATCTCATATTTTTTGTTAAATTACATATTATACTTGAGAAAATCATAATCAAAGAATTAAAATACCTTATAGATATACTCGTATATATCATTAGTTACCTAATTTTCAAATCAAATGTATATGAACTGAAACTGAAATCAACTGAAAACTACCTGAAATAAACCTGCCTAGTGAAGGTACTACTTACTATTGTAAAAAGATTAAATACGTCATAGAAAAACAATTGAATCTAGTGGGTACTTAAGAGATTAGCAAGTGTAAGGATAACTATGGTTGTGTAATTTAGGTAAAGAGTTAAACCAAATGTCATAGAAACACTCATGATCTGGTTATATGTTTTCGAGATAACTCGGTACTTAAGATAACCATTGCTAACAAAAGTATCTATAATCTTACGATTTGGAACCTGTCTTCAGTGTTGTGATATTAGTATTTGCTGGCGGAGGTGTAAAATTAAACAAAACCTGCCGCAATATAAGGTATTTTAATTTTCTACATTAAGTTACAGGCTCAACTATTATTATATCATTCTTATTTCTAACAAATTTTAATTTTATCGGTACTAATGCACTAAAAATATTAAATGCTTCTGTAGTATGTTTAGCTTGTAAATTATTATAATATTTATTCATTTATTTATTTTAATTATGTTGCATGTTGGGATGTTTTTTCAGCCATGAAGCACTATACGTTGTTGGCTTTAGTAGCACTTGCAGTGTTCTCAGTGAATGCTCAAAGCGACCCTAACTATAGGTTAAACTCTCCAGTGAAGCCCAGTGCTTACACAATAAGGATAGTCCCTTATTTAGATACCAACGATGATAGAGCATTCACATTCGATGGAGAAGTAGAAATTACCATTACAACTGAAGAAGCCAACATTAGTCAAATAAAGTTGCACTCAGAAGATCTAATATTTGTAGCTGATAATGTGACTTTGACTTTGGGAACAGCAAATGTCGCTCTTGCTTCTGAAAATCCATTGACTTTCGATACTCATTATACTTTTGCAATCATAAACTTAGCAGCACCTTTAGAAGTTTCCTCTGAATACACACTGACGATTGCTTACACTGGTCCTATTAGGGAAGATTTGAATGGTTTCTATAGGAGTTACTATCAAGAAGGAGGTGTTACAAAGTAAGTACTGTTTAAATATTTGCTTGTTGGAACTAAAACGTAGGTTAAAATATTATCATTATTAATTTGTCAGGTAAATTTATTTGTTACTTAAAAGTAACTAAAGTTAAGAAAAGTTATGGCGATTAATACATTTCAAGTACGTTATTAATATAAGAGTATAATTATTAGTAGGTCAACATTATAATCCCCATAAACAAGGACAGAAACTTCAACATTTCAAGTGTTTACGGTTTCTAGATACCCATTTTGATTGTTTTATACTTATTATGATAGACAGTTGAAAGATTAGACGAAACGTAATCTCCTACTTCAGATATCTTATTCTTCTTAGTAACATGATAATGCTTAATTCCAAACTATGTTATTTTGGCTACAATAATGAACTTACTTACAGACAATGCCACAATTACATAACGCCTTTATCGCATTAAAATGTATAAATAACAAATTATCTTCTCTTATTTGCAAGCGTTTTAGATGAATTAAGATATGGTCTGAAAACAGTATCACGAACATTTTTTAAAGTTATTTAATTATATAATTTGACTTATATATGTATGAATTTCCGATTAATAAGTAGGTATATTTAGGCAGCGAAAATAAGGTCAACATTTAATTTCAGATGGTTAGGCGCTACCCAAATGCAGCCGGTACACGCAAGAAAAGCCTTCCCTTGCTTTGATGAACCAGAATACAAAGCCAAATTTTCCCTAATTGTGGAAAGACCTTCAATCTACAGCACAGTTCTTTTTAACACAAAACTTCAATCATCAGAAGAAATGTAAGCTATTGAACGTAATTTATATTTTATGAGCTTTTAGCTGTATCTGGTTAATGCTTTATAAATAATAAAAAAACAGTAACATGTAAACGCTTCCTAAAGTCGTAAGTGTAAAGATTCGCGCCAAAATAAAATTACTTTCAGAGCCTTAATAAATTGTCTTCACTAATAACAAAAAAGACAGAAGGCATCATGATCAAATTGTGAGGGACATCAAACTTAAAAATAAACCACAAATAGAGATGGTAGATGATAATAGTCACAAAAACTTTTGCTAATACATAATTTTCATTCTAGCTCACCTGGATTCTTCAGGGATACATTCCACCCAACTCCTAGAATGTCAACATACCTGGTTGCATTCCTCGTATCTGAATTTAGCGGAGTAAACTCTGCTAATACAAACAGACCTCTAGGCGTCTGGACCAGACCAGAAGCTATCAACCAGACTGATTTTACCGTACAAGTAGCAGTCGATATTGCAGAAGGATTAAGCTCCTATTTCAATATTGATTATTATTCCAAAGATATCAATCTAAAGCTGGATCATGTTGCTCTACCCGATTTTAGGGCTGGTGCTATGGAAAACTGGGGTCTTCTAACATATAGGTAATATTATTATATTCATAAAATGGGATTAGAGCAAAAAAAACGGTCACTTCTTTTCATTATTATTGAGAATGTCTAATTGATGAAAATAATAAAGCCGCTGCTTTTATTGCTTTTTTGTAGATAGGTCGGAAACAAATAAAGTAAATGTAAATATTTACGATTCCAAGGGTTATCAAGTACGATATATTCTCACGTCAGAATCAGTCAATGGATTGCGGTTTTGGTGGGTGCGACCAAGATTGCTCTATTTTAACATTTGTAGGTCATATCCATGACCGACATATGGTGCTGAGGACACGCACACAAAAACATTCTAGTGTTTTGCAAATTTACGTTTATTTTCACATTACCCGATTGATTTTAGTACTTAAGAAAGTAAAATTTTGCAATGAGTTTGGTTATTCAATACATACAGTATTTAATTGCATTTAAGTTGAAGCGAAAAATAATTGTAAAAGCTCTCAGAGACTCGAACCTTGAACGAATTGCTAATGAATTTGTTTGTCTAGGGTTAAACATAATTTAGAATTTAAAAAAAAATAACTAAAAAGTAATGTCAATTTATCCATTTTTAGGGAAAGTCTTCTCCTATACGCGCCTGAGGACACCACCCCATACTACAAATACCGAGTAGCCCAGATTGTAGCCCACGAGACCGCACATATGTGGTTCGGAGATCTAGTGACTTGCCATTGGTGGAGCGACACCTGGCTCAACGAAGGATTCGCTAACTACTTTGAGAACTACGCCGTGGAAATGGTAATTCATACATAGTTATTTTTTTTTACTTTTAAATTTGTCAATTACTTTATTTCCTACCATAGTATCAGTTTTATTTTCATATAGTAATGGATGTGTAGTTACATCATTATAGAGCTACGCTGTGTCAGCAAAATAACTTATAATTCTTAAACTTAAACAAAGTTGCATTTCTTCTATTTTCTTTACTTGATTGATTTTATTATACTAGAAATAAATAAACTTTTTAAATGTTAAGAACGAAAACCATACATTGATTACAGAAAGCATCAAACCATTAGTGAAATTTCATCTCATTATGCTCTATTGTACTTTCTTGTCAATTATTTGAGATATATATATTTTAGGTCGCACCAGAATTGGGCGCTGCAGATATTATGGTAACAGGAGCTTTCCAATCAGCTCTCTCCGTAGATGATGTAGCGTCATCCCCTGCTTTGACCAATGAAAATGTTAACTCACCAGCTGAAATTAGTGGACACTTCGGAACCATCACATATTCAAAGGGAGGATCTATCCTCAGAATGATCCACAACCTTATCGGAGATTCAGCCTTCCAGAGTGGTCTGACATCATATTTGCAGACTAAGTAATATTTTCAAACTTACTAACTTTTAGGCTTAAATCTATGAAGTTTAAATTACCTCTCCCTGGCGAATTTACTCCTATACTCGCCACGGTGTCCAGACTAGTTTGCGAGGATCTGATGTAAATTTCTTGACAATTTCTTAACGATCTTACAAGTTGGTATTAGTTAAAATGGGACCAACAGCTTAACATGGTCTCTGATGGTATTGTAACTTGATGACAAATATACCTTAAAAAATCATTGGTACACTGGGCAATTTGAACCGATACAATTTTTTGGATTTTAAAGAAAGGGCTTTTTGCAACCGATCCACCACCGCTTAGCAAAGTATATGCATAAATTACTTAAACCAACTTTAAACCAAAAAATATTTTCCTGGACCGCGTGGTTTCTATACCTCTTCTTTTATTTATTTTTGGAAAAAATACAGTCGTAGCAATAAAACAATTTAACATATACATTACTATGAGCCAGTTACAATTTTTTTCTTATAACATTTACAATATTATAACAAAATAAAATATAATAATATTTAAACAATAAAAAAATATAAGAAAAAATAACAACTAATCAGATTAAACTTATCTATCTATTCCTACGTTGTTTTAAGCTTAAATTTATACTGTAATAATAATTATATTTTAACTATTTTTTTTATATGGGAAAGCCGAATGCCTACCATGCAAAGCCTTAGACGAATTCCGGATAAGGTAACAATTACTATCCCGGCCAAAGCTTTATTAGAAGCGTACTTAGACTAGGTTGAATTGGATTTTGAAACTTTGTTGTTACCAAATATAATATTTTTTAGTGAATTCGACATGGGTACTCCAGCAAAAATGTACGAGGCTCTGGAGAAAGGAATCAATCTAACTTACGTGTTTTCTGATGTCTTCCCTGGACTTACATTTACGGACGTAATGAGCTCCTGGATCACTACACCAGGTTTTCCCATTCTAACAGTGGACGTGGATCATGCAAACAAGAAAATTACTCTGAAACAGGTATGAACTTTTATGAATATATATTATTATGTACTTCAAGCGCGGGAAGTGCGGCGGTTTCTGCTGAGAACCTCAAGCTGCGCAAATACGCCAACCTCAGTATAGGTTACGAATTTGCGCCGTTTGGGGTCGAGACGATGGGCCCATGGGGACACTCAGCCAAGCGTCTGGCCAAGAAGCTGTCCAAACGGCTTACGGAAAAAGTCTGGAGACAGGAAAGCTGGCAATTATTTCTGCCAACGTATTAGCTTAGCTATACAGAGCATAAACTATTGCCAGTCTTCTTGGGACTATCACTGATCTAGAGGACATTTTTTACTTACAGTTTATTTTTTATTAGGTTATATTATATTTATTTTAGTTTTTACTTTTAAATAGTTTTAATTTTTAGTCCAATAAAAAGTTTTATATTTTTTATTACTTTGATTTATGTACTTTGTTTTTCTCTAATTGTTTTATTTTATGCATATAATTCATTTATTAAACAGGTAGTGATTTAGAGGTAGGTAATGATTATAATTTTCACATAACTAATACATATTTTCAGAGTCGTTTCTATGGTAGTGCTTCAGTTGATCCAACCAATGAAGTATATCCCATCCCGATTTCATACACCATTGAGAATAAACAAGACTTCGAAAATACTAAACCAGTCTTTATTATGAATGAGGAGACTCACGTCATTGAAGGCATTAACATTGAAACCAACGATTGGGTTATCTTCAACTTACAATCATATGGTAAGATTTAGAGCTCACTCATATTTAGTATTTAGCTTAGATAGAGCATAAAACCTAAGTAATGAACATGTGTTTTGTACGTTTGTACCAAGGTATTAGGTTAAGTATTAGTTATAGCAAAAACTGTCTCTTTTAACTCTTATTTTTGCACCGTCTCATATTTCTATTTGATATCTCTTTTGTACATTGTGCAATAAAGTTTTTAAATAAAATAAATAAATTAATTAATAAATATAATTGTGTGGAATCGAACCCGGTACCTCCGAGTCTAAATCCACAGACTTAACCGCTAGAGGCATTTATAAGCTAATATTAATGTAATTTAGAACACGAATATATGTTAAATTGACATATTGTTTACATTATAAGTTTACTCGGCCCATTTACAGCCACAAATTTATATTTAGTTGGCACGGCCTATTTACAGCCACGATCTTATATTAAGTAGTTACAAAGTTACAATTTATTTATTTATGACAATAATGTTATAACATACATAAATTTGGATTATTACCTGTTACGGTCTAACCATAATTATCGATGTTTTGTATCTGTTAATTTAATTGTATAAGTCCTAATTTTAGTGCTGTCAATATTTATTACAAGTTAACCAAAGGAAATAAATTATTTGGTTTGATTTGATTCGATATGGTTAAGGCTATACAGAAGATTTTTTTTTTAATTGACGTTGAAGTCTACTGTCTAAACTAGGAGCAATATCGAAAAATGCTGAAACGAAAGTCCGAACCGATTTTATTAAGAATAAAAATTCAAAATTCATCTTTTTTTTTTTTTTAATTTAATATTCCAGCCGGGTTTCGGACCCGAAGAGTTTACCCAAAGGGTTCGATTTTAGTTTCCTTAAGTTTAAAGTTAGACATATTAAACTAGTGTAATAATATAGAATGTTTTTATTTGATCTAAATATAAAAAAATGCCTTGAGCAGATTTAGTTAGGAAACCCTAACCACTGCTTTTCTTAGCGTATTTTATTAATAATCAAATAATTAAATATAATTGTGTGGAATCGAACCCGGTACCTCCGAGTCTAAATCCACAGACTTAACCGCTAGAGGCATTTATAAGCTAATATTAATGTAATTTAGAACACGAATATATGTTAAATTGACATATTGTTTACATTATAAG
Organism: Tinea semifulvella; assembly: GCA_910589645.1. Taxonomy (NCBI): domain Eukaryota; kingdom Metazoa; phylum Arthropoda; class Insecta; order Lepidoptera; family Tineidae; genus Tinea; species Tinea semifulvella. The sequence continues at coordinate 9,684,053 of OU342586.1, forward strand.
TTTACTCGGCCCATTTACAGCCACAAATTTATATTTAGTTGGCACGGCCTATTTACAGCCACGATCTTATATTAAGTAGTTACAAAGTTACAATTTATTTATTTATGACAATAATGTTATAACATACATAAATTTGGATTATTACCTGTTACGGTCTAACCATAATTATCGATGTTTTGTATCTGTTAATTTAATTGTATAAGTCCTAATTTTAGTGCTGTCAATATTTATTACAAGTTAACCAAAGGAAATAAATTATTTGGTTTGATTTGATTCGATATGGTTAAGGCTATACAGAAGATTTTTTTTTTAATTGACGTTGAAGTCTACTGTCTAAACTAGGAGCAATATCGAAAAATGCTGAAACGAAAGTCCGAACCGATTTTATTAAGAATAAAAATTCAAAATTCATCTTTCTTTTTTTTTTAAATTTAATATTCCAGCCGGGTTTCGGACCCGAAGATTTTACCCAAAGGGTTCGATTTTAGTTTCCTTAAGTTTAAAGTTAGACATATTAAACTAGTGTAATAATATAGAATGTTTTTATTTGATCTAAATATAAAAAAATGCCTTGAGCAGATTTAGTTAGGAAACCCTAACCACTGCTTTTCTTAGCGTATTTTATTATATAAAAAGTGGATTTCATTCGGATAACAGATCGATAAAGGAACTATGTGTCTTAGACAATTAATTTTCAAGTCCAATGAATATTAATCTCACATTTTACTGATGTTTTTATTGTTTTAGGTTTCTACAGAATTAACTACGACACTAACACATGGAAGGCGATTGCTCGAGGACTTAAAGCTGGAAACCACAGCAACATTCATTATCTTAATAGAGCTGAGGTAATATTCATTTTAATTCATTATCCAACATACAAACGATCACTTGTAAAATCTAAACAAAGCAAAAAAGAAAGAGAAGCAAAGAAGAGACCAAAACCAGGTCCAACTTTGTTGCAGCGTGCCTCAACCTATATTGAGTGTTTTTTTTAATTTAACATCAACATCTCTATTGGTTTAAATTTATGTATTACATACAGCTATGTATACTATTAGGTATATATATCTTATTTAGTTTGTAAGATTCTAATTGTTTTAATTTCATTATTAATATAAGAACTAATTTTAGTAAATTGATCTCCTAGTAAGAAACATATGTAAAACACCTAGATTTTAAGAAACAATATTGTAATGCCCGAACTGGGTCGTGTGCTGAAAATGTTATATTTTTTTACCACATGAACAATGAATTTTTTGTCTTTGTCTACTTTATTATAGGATAAAACACAAGATTTTAAAGTGTAAATAATTCACTAATTATATCGGCGGGATCAAAACTATGTATATAATTATTAACGTGAAAAATATATATTTGTTAATTGTCGTTATGCTAGAGTAACATAAATAAAATTAATCACAGAATATATACGAGTAAAAATAATATTTTATCTATAAAAAATATATATATATATATAGTCCAAGTAATAATATTATTATAGTCCAAGCGCAAAAAGTTTTTAAAAGACATAACACGTCTTGTCGTCTCCTCCGGTGACAAGAGGGCTGTCTCTTTCTTCGCCCAAAGAATCAGTATTGCAATTCAGCGGGGAAATGCAGCCAGGCAGCGTTCTTGTCACCATTCCAGGCGGACAGGACTTATATCCCTATCATTAGTATTAATATTTTATATTTTGTAAATATTTTTAAGTAAATTAATAAATGATTGGAATAAAAAACAAATAATTTCAAGAACATTTTTAGGGGCCCATTTTTCTAAAAAAAAATCTGCATTCTCATTTCGGAGGTCGGTTAGGTTAGGTTTTTTTATTATTTAATACTAGACCGACCTGGTGGTAAGTAGCGCTCGATGACCATTAATATTAGCAACTCGAATCAGACACTCTGACTGACATCAGTCGCTAACACTTGTCGGCAATTCAAGCCTGATCTCGAAACGAGTGGATACACTTTACTGGGCTTATCGGAACGAATGGTGGATACTTCCCCGCCTCGGCAGACTGGGAAAATTACTACCATCAGTCCGCCTACCACCTATTATTGTTCTCGTTAAAGGAAGGTGCCATTTGCAATAATGTCAAATGGAATTTTTTACTTTCAAAGAGAATTAATATTCCCCTCATTCCGAATCGCGCTCAGAGCGCTTAGAACGAATATGACATTGACCGTCGCGTCGTTTCGAATCAAATATCGCGATTTGGATGCTCAGAGCGTGATATCAATTCGGAACGGTCTAAATCACATTTTCATTCATAAAATGTTAGTTTTTTTTTTATGTATGGAAGATAAATTACGGTTTCCACATCTTTGATTATGAATAATAACAAACATACATCTCTCGGTTTATTCATCTTTATTTGTGTAAAGTTTAATATTATTAACTTATGTTGGTAATTTAAAATAACTTGCCGTGTTACAGACATTTTTTTTTACTTCCTACTTAAATATTAATTATAGATTTGTTTAAGAAGTAATATAGAAACAGTATATACGAATTACAATATTAAATAATTTAAAAGAAAACCTAATATTAAATTAACTTGAAAATGGCGCGGGACATTATGACAAACAAATGACAGCGCTCAGAGCGATCTACCTCGATATCGTGAGCAGTCTAAGCGCGAGGAAGATCTCATTTGTGACGTCACATAGCTTTGGCAAAACAGTTAAGCGCGTATCGGAACGCCTTAAGTGCGCTTAGGTTACTATTATCGCGTATCGGAACGAAGGGATTGTAAGACTGCCATGGTGATATTTATATAAAAATAACACTGCTTGAAACAAGACTTACTATAGGTTAGCAAATACCTACTCATGCTCAATAATTAGCTATTGGGAACTTTTTATGCTTAAGATTATAGGAGTGACTGGCAAAGTAGTGACACATAATAACCACATAATAAATTTTAATTACCTACGCAAAATTGTCATCACATTGTTAGCATAACAATAATGATAAACCACTAACTGATATACTTTTATTACAGATTGTAAACGACCTATTTACATTCCTAAATAGAGACATCCTTAGTTTCTCTGTTGTTAGCGAGGTTCTGGACTACTTGTCTCAAGAGACAAATTTGTCAGTTTGGCTTACAGCCCTCAACGGATTTAACTCCCTAAGAAACAAATACCAGTACGATGCTGAAGCTGTCGCAACTCTTGACGTAAGTAATGATTTAACCGTAACTGATTATAAACCAATTTTTTTTTTTTTTTTTTGTTTTTTTTTTTTTGCCTAAACTTCGATTTCTTGTTCAGGTTGATAGTAAAAAAACGCCAAGCGGCATTACATACGCCTTTTGTATTAAACAATAAAGTTTTTAATAAAAATAATAATAAAAAAATATGATTTATTTATTTACTTTAAACACTGAAGTCTATGTTATTTACAGAAATACACTTTACGTTTAATGGAACACGCTATATCACACTTTGGATATGAAGAAAAGGAAAATGACTCTTTCGCCGATCTCAGAAATAGACTGCAACTCTTGGAATATGCATGCAAAGTCAATAACCAAAACTGCATTGACCGCACTGTCCTCATTTTCAGAGAATTTAAAGATAATGGAGTCCCGTAAGTATTTTAACTGATGAGAATATTTGTATAACATTACTAATAACCATACAGCTCCTGATTATATCTATTATTATAATATAGAAGATCTATGCGAGAAATCTCTTAGTTCGCCGGGTTAGAGCGAAAACCAACTAACATTTTTTTTAGTAAATTCACTTTTTTACACCAGTCGTTTAAAAAACTTAGCTTAGTTTCGAAGATAATGGGTCTTAAAAGCAATTAAACGTACGGTTTTGGCCAAAAACGCAAATTAAAAATTAAATATGCATAATATGTTTATGCAAAAATGGCTACCTTAGTTTTTGTTCTAACATGGCGAGTTGTAAATTTATCCATTAATAATTAATAATTTCAATTAAAAATTGTATAATTTATTTTTTATTTTCAAAACAAATCACAATTTAATTGTGATTTGTCTTAATTGCTTTTAAGACCCATTATTTTATTTTTTATAAAATAAAATAAAATAATGGGTCTTAAAAGCAATTAAACGTACGGTTTTGGCCAAAAACGCAAATTATAAATTAAATATGCATAATATGTTTATGCAAAAATGGCTACCTTAGTTTTTGTTCTAACATGGCGAGTTGTAAATTTATTCATTATTAATTAATAATTTCAATAAAAAATTGTATAATTTATTTTTTATTTTCAAAACATATCACAATTTATAACTAGGACTTAAAATTACAGTATTCTATAGATTATTAGATCTTAAGCCAAAAAGATTATATAATAATAATACATTTAATTTCAACAAAACAGTGGGTTAAATACAAATATTATAATAGTAATATTTATTTACTAATGTTTAATATATATATAACTATATACAAGTAGCATAATATTATTATAATATTAGTGTGAAAATTAATTATCAGTAATATTTAATACATAATTATTGAATAGTTAGAATATAATAAAGGAAAGGAAAATGCATAGCCTTTTTTTTTAAATTTGGTAGTATACTATTGGGTTCATTTTTCATAAATGTTATTTACTCAATTGCTAACATAGACCATTCATTCGATTCAACACTCAATTTAATTCCTTTAGAAACAACCAATTCTCGTAGCTCCCAATGTACATATATGTTTCATATCGTTTTGGTTAAAAGTTCGAACCGGCATGCGAATGATGATTTAATAAATGATTGCCTAAAAATGTGTCTTCTACTATTGACAACTTTTATATGTATTCCTAAATGTATAACTTTTTTAAGAACGATATTATAAATTTCAAATTTTGTTTTGGTAACTATGCTCTGTTTGTTTATAGAGTACCTACAAGCCTCCGACCTGCTGTGTACTGCAATGGTCTTCGTTACGGTGCTGCTGACGACTTCGACTTCCTTTGGGATAAAATGTTAAAGACCAATGTTGCCAACGAAGCTATTGTAATGCAAACTGCTTTAGGATGCACCAGAGACGAAGCCAGCATTAGGAAGTATGAGGCTATGATATAATTTTTAGGGAATTAATTTGTAAATAATTACTAATTAAAGTGCTCGTGTATCTTCTAATTAATTAATATTAATTCTGCCTCCGTGGTCTAGCAGTTCAGTCCGTGGATTTAGACTCGGTGGTACCGGGTTCGATTCCTGGTCGGGACACAATAATTTTTTTATTTTTTTTTGTTACATTTATTGGACTAAAAAGTATAAATAATTAAAACTACTTAAAAGTAAAAATTTAAATAAATATATACTAAACCTAATAAAAAATAAACTATAAGTAAAAAATGTCCTCTAGACTCTAGAATCAGTGATAGTTCCAAGAAGACTGGCAACATTTCCCCTCTGTATAGCTAAGCTAATACGTTGGCAGAAATAATTGCCAGCTTTCCTGTCTCCAGACTTTTCCGTTAGCCGTTTGGACAACTCCTTGGCCAGACGCTTGGCTGAGTGTCCCCTTGGGCCCATCGTCTCAACCCCGAACGGCGCCAATTGGTAACCTGTACTGAGTTTGGCGTATTTGCGCAGCTTGAGGTTCTTAGCATAAACCGCCGCACGTCCCGCGCTTGACGAGGTGGCCTGGATGTGTGATGGGACAATTGTGTCTACACATGTCGCATTCCACACCAGGTACCTGCCAAGTTTCCACGGCCCAACGGTCATGCCGTGAATCCGCTTCTTTATAAGCGTAGTTTCTGACCACCCCGAAAGAGAAATGGTCGTAATGATGATGATTCATTTTATCAAATTGTAATTCATACTTTTTATTTTTAATTGTATTTTAATTCAAATAAAGGATGATATTAAAGATGTATGTTCATAAGTTCATAAAAATATAGATTGTAGTAAGAAAGCTACTTAGAGACCTTTATTTAAACTTATTTTGTCACTTTTATTCTTTCTTCTTTTATTAATATAATAGGACTGGACTTCGGATAACTGACTTTTTAATACATTTACAATTATTATTTCGTCAGTTAAATTAGGCACTTTAACTTCGCACTAAATGTCTATATGTTATTTTCTTCATTTATTATGTCTTTTATTTGACAGATACCTAAAGACTGTTCTTGAAGAAGGAACTCCAGTGAGGTCTCAAGACATTACCCTTCCTTTGACCAGCGTGCTCAGTGATCACTCCAACGTTGCAGTTGCGCTGGATTTCGTTAAGGAAAACTATGAAGACCTCACCCATGTGTAAGATATTGTGTATTAACTAAAGCTTAGATCTTTATGGTTATAAATTATTATTTAATATTAAAATACTGTATTGCACTTAACTTAAAAGTATGTACAAAGGCGAACTTAAAGCCATTTCGGAAAGTAACCTTTAGGAGAGTGAGACGGTATAATTTGGGGTGCAATTTTGACCTTTTGAATTAACTACATAAAGAGTGTAGTATGTATACATAGACGAGGAAATACTTATTAACATATAGTAGATATATATAAAGATAATATAATACATCATCGTCGCGATACTTTTAAGACCGACGATCTCTGCGAGTTGACATTTGTGGATTTTCTTGTACCGACTGCAAACTCTCTTAATATTGGCTTCGGTCCTAGATGTTCTTGGACGACCTTTTGCTTCTGGTTTAAACGTTGAACCGGTTTCTTCGAAACGCTTCACCCATATTTTAATCAAATTAGCACTCGGAGCTTCACTAATTCGCTGTAGTCCATATTCGGAACAATATAGTCGCCTAGTAACGATGTATGAACGAGAGTTCTCGTAAAATGCGCGACGCTTTCCTCCGAAGTGACTCATAGCGACTAAAACTCCATGAGCTCGCCTACCAAACTAGGGTCTCCCCTACCCCGCGCTCTCTACCCCGCGAAAAAAGATGATGCAATATGCACATTCTATTGCGCCACCCTATATTAGGAAGAAGATTTTTTAAAATTTAAAATATACTGCCTCCGTGGTCTAGCGGTTAAGTCCGTGTATTTAGACTCGGAGGTACCGGGTTCGATTCCTGGTCAAGACACAAAAATATTATTAATGCAAATAAATACATCTAATTAATATTTAATTTATTTGTGATATTTGTCGAGTTTGGTACGCTGGAGACATCGACGAGCTTGCCACTTGTCATGATTGGCCTATAGTAAAGTTGGCTAAATGTGAATCCGCTTATTTATAAGCGTGGTTTTTGACCACCCCGAAAGGGAAACGGTCGTGATGATACTTTATCTATGATACTTTAAAATATACTGTTCTGCTTGTTAAAAAATAAAGTATTAAGTTGTTTTTTAAAGATGTGAATTGAAGGAGCGTGTCTACTGGTCAGTGGAAGCTTGTTCTACTGGCGAACGGCCGATACAGTAATTGAATCTAAATATCTGCTTGAAGTGTGGGATGGGATTTTAAGTTGATTGTTATATATATATATATATATGTTTGCCTAGCATTAGCTTTATCATCCCTGCTGGACCCTCATCTATTCCCTAACTGCGTCCTTCTTTAGGTCATTCGTACTTCGTCCCTCTAGAACCCGTTTGCCTCATCGGTCGTTGGTTCTGCGACAGATGTGTCGGGCCCACTGCCACTTCAGCTTGCTAATTTTGAAAGCTATGTAACTTTGATTCTCTGACGAATATCAACGTTTCGAATTGTATCCATTAGAGAAATACCAAGCATAGCTCTCTCCATAGCTCGCTGCTCGACCTTAATCTTTTGGACCAGACGCACTGTCAGTGTCCACGTTTCTGCTGCATACGAGATTATGTGAAGTTGACTTTTGTCATTAGACTTTGTGGTAATGGACAGCAAAACGTCGTAAATTACCTGGACTAAGATTAATTGACTTACTGATCATTGTGACTTAATATTTTTACTTACAATAAAATTTCTTTTAGGTATACTTCCATGGAGTCAGTGCTGTCATATTTCCCTGGAGCTATGCATACTGATGAACAATACGCTGATGTAAGTATACACTTAAAATCCGTTCTATTTTCATTAGCGGGTGGATTTGTCTTGAAATGAAAATATTTGATTACATTCGTTAAGAAGGCTTAACGCTTTTTTTTATACTAGCACGACTTGTGATCTTGCGCCCACCTGATGGTAAGTAGCGCGCAAGGTTCATGAATGTTAGCAACTGGAATCAGACACTCATGACTGAGATCAGTCCCCAACACTATGCCGGCTTGACTCGTCATATGTCATAGTCTGATCCCGAAACGTGTAGTTACACTTTACTGGGTTTGTCGGCACGAACGGTTGATACTTCCCTGCCCCGGCAGACAGGGCGAATTCATAATTACCGTTGAAAGCATGTGCCATTTGCAATAATGTCAAATGCCAATTTTTACTTTTAAGGAGAACTAATGTTGTAAGCTTGCCATGGTGATATTTATATAACAACAACACCGCTTGAAACAATACTTACCAACTTAATTGTTATGAGTAAGAATTTAAATTTTAGACATTTTACAAAAACATTTTTAGCCATTGTCCTCTATTTACTAAAATAAAAGTAAAATGTCTATACATTCAATGGATTTACCGTGCGGGTGCCAGGTCCATCGTGTGTGGGTAAGAGATGAGAATAATGGTGTATCGGGCTTGCGACCGACAATAGGCTGGTTTGCATAGAAGGCCTACATTTTTTATTTTATTGCGCAAAAACGCTAACCGTCCACCATTCTACTCCTCTCCCTACCCAACCAATATTTGCCTAAAATGTCTGAAATTTTATTTCCTTTAACGTTGATAGACATTTCTCAGTTCTCATGTTGAATTGTGTGAGCGAGAAGGATATGATAGAAAATAGGGAAGTAACCCTTGAATGACCCATAATTTGAACTATTACTATATCTGCACCCACAAAGGGAAGGTTTCCTATTACTAAGGTCAAGGTGAGACAAATTACAAAGCTGTAATTACTGAATCCATCCCTTTCATTTGTCATATAAAGTGGATTCTACTAATGAGTGTGTACAGACAACATATGTATTTCTAATAGAACTAAAAGATGGTTTTAGGGCCAACGTTTTATTTGCACACAGATTTTCGTAAAGTTTGAAATAAAAATAAGCGGAATTGTCAATGCGCTGGATCAAAGATTTTGAAAGGCTCTGCTTAGTGTCTATCACCCCACTCTGCTTGTTACCGGGCGTGGTAACCACCCTTAAAGCCTTCTACTCTATCGCTCGTCAATTCTGTAAGACACATGTCAGCCCAATGCTTTAGTTTTCAAATTTTGACTACTCCCATGTGCTTATCTACTAAAAAAATGCTAGTAAAATTGTGTGAGGATAATATCCACGAAGGAGTATCAATTAATTATGAAAGTGTGAAAACACCAGTTTTTTGAATAATGTTCTGGTAGTTGCTTGCCGTATGTTGACAGGTAGATTATTCCACAAATAAGTAGTAACAACTACAAAATAATTTAGCAACTTTAATATAAATATTATAATATAAATAATGTATTAGTATTTAGTTTATTATTTATTATTATTATATTTATGATTGCACCTGTATTTGATCAAATTTGTCCTGTCTTTTTGGCTGTCAAAGAATGGGAAGACATTGCCTGAAGTAGTACTTCATATTCTTTGACAGCCAAAAAGACAGGACAAATTTGATCAAATACAGGTGCAATCATAAAAATAATACTAGACATTAAGTCCGCCTTTGTACTTAGTGAAATAAAGTTTTTAAATAAAATAAAGAAGAAGACATTTTAACCAAATGCTGTATGAATTCGTTAATGCCGTCTTGATAGCTCTTTCCATAAATGTATTGACGCGAGACCTGCTTAGGCCCAATTCTTTCAGTAAGTGGTGCAAAGATTTAGCTTGAACTCCTTTAGCACAAACTTTAACTGCGTAGAGCTAAGTCTTGAACTGATAATTTCTTCTATGAGATCATAATATTTATTCGAATTCATGTTGTAGTTAGTTGTTGTTGGTTTTGGTATATTTAAGTCCCACAATAATTAATAATACGTACCAATCACGTGGCGTAAATTAAAATATTGGTCATAGATTATTTAAATCATCCTTTCTTCAACTGGCAGTTGTTTATACAGCTCTGTCGAACTACTGTATGTTTAAATAGACTGTGGCTTTGTCGTGTTTGAGGAGTGCTGCGTCATTTGGGTCACTCGGAAAAAGCAATTAGTGGAAAAGTCCATCGTTTTGTTGAAACATAGATTAACCCTTATATGTCTTTTGTTAATCGAATGGCTTACTAACTAATTAGGTTTATATTTATTTTTTATTTTTTTTATTTTTAAACTTTATTGCACTATGTACAAAGGCGAATGCCGCTAGGCATTCTCTGACAGCCAAACCCTTAGGACATTTAGACAGGATAGGTGGTGCAATTAAAAATTAGGTGAAATTTAAATAAAATAGAAAAATATACAATTTACATACTAATACATAAATAAATCATACTATAGATATACTAATATAACATAATTAAAACTACTTACATGATGAGGAGAGTGTGATAAAATTAACAATGTGATGATGCTGCTGCTATTATGCATAATAGCAGCAGCATCATCACATTATTTATACATAGAGACATCGACGGCTTGCCTTCTGACCACCAATGAAAGGAAGTGATGATAGTTTGAAAGTAAAGTAAACTATCATCACGACCGTTTCTCTTTCGGGGTGGTCAGAACCCACGCTTATTAATAAGCGGATTCACATTTAGCCAACTTTACTATAGGCCAATCATGACAAGTGGCAAGCTCGTCGATGTCTCCAGCGTACCAAACTCGAGAAATATCACAAATAAATTAAATGTATTTATTTACATTAATAAATATTTTTGTGTCCCGACGTTTTGTTTCACATTTGTTTTGAGTCACGGACTTAACCGCTAGACCACGGAGGCAGTTGATGATAGTTTACTATACTACATAATAAAATACTAAATAAAACTATGATCATTTTTCTAGATTATTATTAGTTCCGTTTTGTTACTTCAATTTACTCTTTTATTTTTAAGAATACGTCCATACTCAAACGCCTGAAATAAAACTAACTGCAAGAACAATTAATGCAGTTATGTTTTAAGTTTGGACTCAGTATAGGGGCGGCAGTTTCGACATTCGATAGCGATATAATATGACAATGCCTATTTACAGCAGCTATAATTTTAAATATAATATGACAATGCCTATTTACAGCAGCTATAATTTTAAATATAATATGACAATGCCTATTTACAGCACCTATAATTTTAAATATAATATGACAATGCCTATTTACAGCAGTTATAATTTTATGATGAATATTTATGTATATTTGGGTTGTAATGTGCTGCTCCAAATACAAGCTATTTCCCAGAAAATGAGCTTTCCGTTATATTAATTAATTTTTTTCACATGTAAAAGCGCATAATACATTATATTTATTGTCCTATGCCTACTTACAGAATAAATAAATTGAATTAAATCGACCGCAATCTTAGCGATTTACGGTGGTCAATGACGAGCCTACCAACAGACCAAATGGCGTGGCCAGATTCTGTAATGTGTGCATAATTGACGAAAGCGTATATTGTTTTTAAAAACAGCGTGACATCCTTTGATTACGTCTATGTGTTATGTATGATATTAGTTTATTCTGCGTTGCGCCGTCACGTAACTAGTGTTGACACGGCCCATTTACAGCTATGAATTTATGTTTAATTGACATATCATTATTAGTATTTAGATTATAAGATGACGTCTTTTTTTTTATTATTATTATTATTTATTGTTCTATACATTTATAAATTATATAACATATGTATATAATTTCTATACATCATAATTATTAAGTATTTAGAATGTAAACTGACACGGCCTCTTTACAGCCACGATCTTATTTAAGTGGTTTTTAAGTTAGTTAGTTTTACTTGCTTATAGCAATAATGTTGTGCATAGCATATATAAATATGGATTATTGCCTGTTTACGGTCCAACCATTATTACCACTTTGATTAGTACATATGTTTTGATAATTGTATTGATTTTATTAGTTCTGACTGTATCCAAGTTGTTTTGAGAGAACCAATGGAAATAAATTATTTTGATTTGATTTGATTTGTTGCCCAAAGCAATACCAAGACTTAGCCAGTCTTGGTATTGGTCTTGCATCAGAATAGGTGGTCTTGGTCTTGCACTCCTAATCTTGGTCTTGCCGCAAGACGTCTGCAAGACACTTACTCTGACTCAATATAAATTTTATTTTCGCGTGTCTTTCGGGTACTAAACTTGAGAAATATCACAAATAAATTAAATAATTTATTGTATCCCGACCAGGTATCAAACCCTTTTTTACCTCCAAGTCCGAATCCACGGAATTAACCGCTAGACCACGGAGGCATTAGGTATAAGTAGGATTTAGGTATACTAAAATAAAATTACCGAAGTAGAAAGTTTGAAAGTTGAAGTGGCAATGGGCCGGACACATCTGTCGCAGAACCGATGACCGATGGAGTAAACGAGTTCTGGAGTGGAGACCACGTATAGGAAAACGGAGAGTGGGAAGACCCCCCGCCAGGTGGACAGATGACCTGAAAAAGGTCGCTGGTGGGGGCTGGATGAGGGTGGCAAAAGATCGTGTGAAATGGCTAGCCTTGGGGGAGGCCTACATCTAGCAGTGGAGAGACATAGGCTGATGATGATGATGAAAATAAAATTATTTGCAAACGAGCTCTCCAAAGTTTCAAATACTTAAACGTTTTTTTTTTCCTTAGAAATTAAAAAATATTAATTTTGGACACGACGCAATTATAATTTATTGAAAACAAAAACCAAATCCCAAAAAAGTAAACACTAGCAAAATTTGGAAAAAAATCTGCGCAAGAAAGAAACAAGACCAAGACTAGGGTAGTCTTTGATAATCGATCTTCAGTTATCGAAATAATTAAACGTACGTTCATTAACTGCCTCTGTGGTCTAGCAGTTAAATACGCGGATTTAGATTCAGAAGTACCGGGTTCGAATCCTGGTCGGGACACAATAAAAATTATTAATTTAAAGAAATAAATTTTTACTTAATATTTAATTTAATTGCAAAGTTTAAAAACATTAAAGTTGTGGTATGACGTCTATCATAGAACTGCCCGTACTCTATGTACGAACCATAAACTAAAAAAAGTATTCCGCACCTTAAAATAGCATTGTAAGAGGAATTCTAACCATCCTAAACAAAAACCAAATTCTATCTGTCTTGAAGGAGAATCGTTTATTCCGTTGACTTAGAACTCAAAATTTAACAACTAAGTGTTGCCATGTTTCGGAGTATTTGGCACAGCGCCAGAATCTTTGCATCCATGACCTTCGCCAATTCATATTATTTTAATCTATTTTATCTTGGACTAGAAAGTCGAACAGATACAGTTATAAATCTTCATAATTGTTCGGCTATTGCTTTCTTAACATTGCATTATTTCTTTAAATTTAATAAATCCTGCCTATAATATTTTTTTGTTTATACAAGTACAAAAGCAATGGTGATAGGTAGTCTAACATATTTTATAATCAAATCAAAAGGAAGAAATTTTTCATTTGAAAGACTTAAATATTTATTTATGTTTTGATTTAGATGCCTTTTCGGCGGCAGAGCCTGGACGAATACTCGTAGGGTTAAAATGTGTTGCAGCTAAAATATCGACACAAGTCGCATCTCAGACCAATGACATGCCATTAGACCAAGGAATTAACGTTATAGTTTGAACGAATAAGTTTAATTGTTTAATAGAGCTATTAAAGTTTCAATAATAGTTTTTTTTTAAATATAAAATTACGAAGATAAATAATTATTCCATCCAATTAGAAGTAGCCAACTTCAGCAAAGAAGCCGATAGACGCAATCAGCTGGGATGGGCAGCATTCGGGAAAAGACGTCACATCTTCCTATCGAACATACCACAATGTTGTAACACAGAAGTTTTCAACCAGTGCGTTTTTCCAGTAATGTCGTATGGTGCAGAAATGTGAACACTGATGGTGGGTCTGGTCCAGAAGTTCAAGGTCGCTCAGAGAGCTATGGATTGATATAGAAAATATTTTCATTCATACTTGCTCCATCCTCACATCCTTTTTTTATTTTATTCTATATACACGACATGTGACCTTGCGCCCAGGTGGGCAGCTGATGGTAATCATACACTCGTGACTGCCATCAGTCCCTAACACTATGCAGGCTTGACTTTACTTTTTATCCACCTCACTCGCTCACTTGTTCCTTTATTTTTTTATTACAGTTTGAAGGCTGGGTGAACAGTTGTACCGTATGCAGTCAATCAGCCAAGGACTCTGCCGCGAACGCCTTGAAGAACGCCCGTGCGAACACTGCCTGGGCCAAGGACCACGAGACCTCTATCATTAACCACTTGACAGGTTCAGCCGCAGTCAATGCCCCATCCATTGCCAGCCTCTTTGTAGCTTTCGCAATGGCTTTCATCGCAAGGACTTAAATCATAACCTATTACTCCTGAGGATCATCATTGCGTGTTGATTTGTGTTTAAATTCATGCATTACTGTACCGACTGTTAATTGCATTTAGTAAGACAACTACTTATGAAATTATTGTTTGAAATATATAATTGAATGGCTATATTGTAAATATAAAATTTATGTTATGTATCTATATTATCATTTAGTTTGATGTGAGATTGCCTAGTTAACGCATGTTTGTACAGAAGCACTAGATTCAATTCCTAGTCCAGGAATACTCGTGTATATATCTTGTATTTACATTATATTATTTATTATTATCATTACATATTTATTATTATAATTAGGAATAATTATTTGTACATAATTACCAGAATAAGAAGAGATCGATTTCCACTAACTTTTAAGGTAGTTAACATGTAAGCTATAAATACTTAGAAGATACCTACAGAAATATAATTATTATCTAATTACATTTTTTTTTCCAAGTCAAATTGTTTTTTACCTTTCCTTGCTTTAGACGGAGATGATTTCAAGAAACTGATTTACTTTCTGTATCATGATAGAGACTCGAAGAAAAATACAAATTTCTTAGCATTCCATGGATTTACTGCGTGGACTATAGGCTGGTTCACAAATGAGTGCTCCTCTTTGCGTTATTCAACAAGTAATGCAAATACAAAACAATACAGGATGAGCCTTTTCATATGCCATGGTTTTCTGTATGCAGGCTTAATAGAACACTTGTTGTCAATGCATTACGCCTTCGCTCTGGACACATTCCCTTAAACAAATTCGGGTTTCTGATGAAAAAGAATGCTTCACCCAACTGTGAAGTTTGTGGTGAAGTAGAAGATGTGGAACTCATCTTAAGGGATTGTGTCAGGAGCCAGGACGAAAGGCAATACCTAATACATCATCTAAAACTGAATCCATATAATACGGGTGCCTTCAATTCGGTGCTAGCTGATCCTTGTTCCCAATCGGCTAGGAGAGTTTTTTTTTTTATATTTATGATAAGAATAGGCAGATGGAAAACTGATAATTGTTTGTTTATTTAGGTTAAGTTACGATGGGGCTGACATGCTCAATTTGGGTAAAAGCCCCTAATAAAATATTATTAAAAAAAAAAGAAATGTAAAATAGTACGATTATTTAAAAGACTAATGCAAAATAGACGGTATTTCAAAGTATCGCGGAATAAGAAATAACCAATGACCTAATTTCAATCGTACCTACATATAATTTATTAATTGGTCTTAAATAACTGTCACATAAAGATCTATCAAGGTCGTCATACACAGTTAAGTCTAGGAATCACCCACGCATGTACGCTCAATTTAACATTGATAATAACCATAGACTATAGACAGCAAAAGAGACCAGATATATCTCTGTCTAAAATTATATGTTTGGTTAATTTGCACCTATAAATGTTCTAATTTGTCCCCCATATTTGCCTGTCAGAAAAAATCTACGGGCATTAAGTCCGCCTTTGTACTTTGTGCAATAAAGTTTTTAATAATAATAATAAAGTGAAAAAATATTTATAGTTCTATTAAAAAAGAAAAAATGTAAGTATACTTTTATTTTATGTTATATTTTGAAAATTTGTTAGTTTTTGTTAAATTTATTTTTTTGTTTTAACAGTAATAAGTTTCTAATTTCTTCTTCTTTTTATATCGGTAAATGCTGTGACACCTAATTGGTACATATATTATATAAGTTATAAATAAATAAATAAATATTTTCAGACAGGTCACACAGCGCATCTAGTATCCGTGGTAAGCTACGAGGCTTGTGTTACGGAAACTAGATGGTTGATAAACTACATATTATACTTTTTTTTTTTGTAAAAAAGTATCATCACGACCGTTTCCCTTTCGGGGTGGTCAGAAACCACGCTTATAATTAAGCGAATTCACATTTAGCCAACTTTACTATAAGCCAATCATTACAAGTGGCAAGCTCATCGATGTCTCCAGCGTACCAAACTCGAGAAATATCACAAATAAATTAAATATTATGTAAATAAATACATTTACATTAATAAATATTTTTGTGTCTCGACCAGGAATCGAACCCGTTACCTCCGAGTCTAAATTCACAGACTTAACCGCTAGACCACGGAGGCAGAAATATATACATATTATACATATAAACACCCAGACCGAGACAAATTACACAATGTACAACTTGCCCCCGGTGGGAAACGTACCCACGACCTCCCGAGTTCACGGCAACGTTTGTTACCACTAGACCACGGAGGCGGTCAATTATACTAGTTATAATTATACTATGTTATGTGTATGATAATATATGTACTGCTCTACTATATAAATAAATAAAATAAGTTGAAATTTCTGCGTCGTCATCTTGAAAACTACATTTCTGAAAAGTTCACGAAGGGATGCTAAACCCTCTTAACTAAATTTGTAGTTAATTCATTTAGTTTTAGATTCAACGGCGCTTTAATTAACCTAGTCAAGTTAGATTTGGGCCGGTCTGTTTTTATTATGTCTAGGCAAGACATTGAATATTTACCAAGACAGGGCAAGTAGCCAAACGGTATAAGAATCAAAGCTAGGCCAATCGACACAGACTGAATTAGTCTTTGACAGTTCATTGCCGGTTATTATCGTGTTTGACGTGCGTTTTGAATTACAAACATTTTGTGGTTAGTAATTGTTTTTTTTTTTTTTTAATTCAAATTCATATTATTTATTTCCATTTGGTTCACAGGTAACACTCGGATATTGTCATTTTTTACAAATAAAATACAATATTATAAAAATTAATTTTAAATTAAATTATGGATGAACCGAAATAAGTAAGTGACATTGCTGCCATAAACAAGTACTGCAGCTTAACCTAAATTTGTCGCTTTTTATTTATTTATTTATTTATTCATTCATTTCCACAGCACATTACAGAGCATAAAAGTTAGTATATAATTGAGTTTATACATTTGCCAAATTAGGAAACATACTTTATTACTGATACTTAGGTGTCAAAGAAAAGGAGAAAAAACAAGAAATACAACCAAAAATTATAGATATTCAATTAAACAAAAAACAATAACACAAATAAAATCACAGATATCCAATATTCAATCAAATTAAATTAAAAAAGAAAAAAACTAAAGATTAAATTAAAAAGAGTTCTAAATTAAATAATTAAATAATTCTTGGCTGCCCTAACTACAGGAAAGTGTACCCTAACAGTGAGTGAGATGTGATGTAGCCCTGTAGAATTGACAACAGCACCGCGGACAACATCAACAACCGAGATCTGCATCCCATCATCATCATCTTTATAAAGGCCGTGTCCACTTATAATCCAAATAATGATAATTTTATGTCAAATTATTAAAAAAATACAATAACAATTTCGTGGCTGTATAAAGGCCGTGTCAACTTATAATCTAAAATATAATGACTAATTATTATAAAATCAAATTAACTTAAATTAAATTCGTACAGCGGCCGAGTCAAATTAAAATTTAAAAAAGTAAGTTATCATCACGACCGTTTCCCTTTCGGGATGGTCAGAAACCACGCTTATATTGAAGCGGATTCACATGTAGCCAACTTTACTATAGGCCAATCATGACAAGTGGCAAGCTCGTCGATGTCTCCAGCGTTACAAACTTGAGAAATATCACAAATAAATTGAATGTTAATTAAATGTATTTATCTACATTATTAAATATTTTTGTGTTTCGACCAGGAATCGAACCCGGTACCTCCGAGTCTAAATCCACGGACTTAAACGCTAGACCACGGAGGTAGTCATAATATTATTTACAATAACAATAAGAATAAGTTATAATAAAAACTTCTATAAAAAGTAACTAACATTTTATATGATAATAACAATCAATGTCCGCTCTGCTCTATCGTATATTTGAAGTCTGTCTCTATGTAGGTATGTATATAAGTCATGCATTAGCACGGTTTTGTTCAATGAAACATGGAAGTGATACCCTTTCTCGTGCTTAATTAGCGTAAATATAATTGCAATAATTGTTATACTTGTCAACAAATACTTATTCTAGAACTCTGCATTACCAAGAAATAAATACGGTTGAATTATAGGTTCGGGCGACTAGTTTTTTTAAATGTTAAGGTACGCCAAAGGGACGCTAAATTTATGTTTACAAATACAAATACAAATCATTTATTGACCAAAGTTTACATGAATTGCAGAGAATTTTAGTGGTACAAAATATGAGAGATATATTGTTTACAAAGGTACATCTCTGCTGGGTGGTGTATGGTTGGGTCACCAATAAGGGCCTGGGCCCGCGCATTGGTTGACTCCGTTGAGGTTTAAAACCTAGGTATAGGTATAGGCCTGCCATCTTAGTGCTTTCTCTCGGAAAAAAGTAACTTACGGTTCCGGGTTCAAGAGTTAGCTTTACGCAGTGGAAGCTGGTGCGAGAGGAATTCCAGAAATATCTTTGTACACTTATATGTAAAAAATGCCTTAAAGATATTTCGTTAAGCAATCACCATTGCTTTTGTAAGCGTACCTATTTTATTATATAAAATGTAGATTTTATTCGGATAACAGATCGGTGAAGGTCGCTCTTCTACGAATCTTAGACTATTAGAATTGCCTTCTTCTCAGTGCGGTTTATTTTCGTCTGCACTTAACTTGACCTAGAAAGTTTACGACAATAACACAACGTCATTCTATCTCGAGTGAGACATTATCCGGTAATAACATCTACCGTACAATTCAATGGCAAAAACATAGAAACAGAAATACATAGAAGAAAGCTTGGTTTGTTACAAACACTGTATTTATGCCGCAGATAAAACGCAAGCTTCAGTCATGAAGTAAAATAGGCTCTGTTTTAAACGATCAAATCTAAATGGCTTTCAACGTCTTATAAATTGGCTATCTAATGATGAGCAGTGTTGGCTCGACTGTAGTTGTAAGAACGCTTTCCAACCCAAACAGGTTCGCTGTTCGAATCTCGGGATGTCCTAATGAAAAAATATAATACTTTTATGTACATTTTTCATAGATTATTAAGAACACCGTTCTCGTGCCTCAGAGAGCACGTTAAGACGTCGGTCCAGTTCTACTGTTACCAACTTGTGAAATCGTTAATAAATTGTCATTAAAATTGACCACAGACCTTTGCCAAATTCTCCAGATATAATAAGTTCTGGAAGGTCCATTTTCAACAGTGGAGTTTAGAAAGCTTGGGACTGTAATAATGAATGATATCCAATGATGGTTCAAACATTGCTGACCCTTTATATATTTCGTAAAGGGCTTACAATCGGCATAATTAATAGCATCAGCATATTCGTTTTACATTTCAATTCAAGTCTTGTTAGGCATAGTGATAGGTACTAATGTTAATCGTCAGTGTCTGATTCTAGTTGCTAACATTCCTGGACTTCGAACGTCGCTTATAAAAATAAACGCATAAAAAATTAACTCTATGTTTTTTTTTTTATGCATCTACGAGTACTCTTGATGTAAGTCTATACGCATTCAATGGACAAAAGTTAGAAAAATGTTTTACGTGGGTGAGCAGTTAATGATGACAATGCAAGTAAGCATGCCCACCCACGCTATGCCGGCTATTATAATCTGTTCCATATTCTGATGGCACGTAATAATAGTGTTAAAATACTTTATGCTGAGAAAAATACCCAAAATTTAATTTATTATCAAATATTTACGTAGGTAGGTAACTGATGTTGTTGATCTTAAATTAATTAAATGATAGCGTCTAACTGTTTTATGTTATATATGAATTTAACCGGGTTCGATTCCTGGTCGTAAATCATTAATATGTAATTTATTTGTAATATTCTCGTGTTTAGTAGGTACGCTAGAGACATCGACGAGCTTGCCACTTGTCATGATTGGCCTATAGTAAAGTTGGCTAAATGTAAATCCGGTTCTTTATATGCGCGGTTTCTGGCCACCCCGGAAGGAAAACGGTCGTGATGATACGTTACTTTTTAAAAATTATTTATTTACCAATAATGTTTTCTTTTAAATCAAAATCAAATCTTATTTTTTTGCTGTTTATACTTAGTTTTAGAAAAGGAAAGGAAATTGTGTTTTAGATCAACATAATAAAAGTTGTCTATAATAAGTTTGGACAAAAATAAGGTGAGAAAAAAAATATACAAAAAAAATATTTTATTATTCTAAATTATTTATATATTTTTTGCAAACGGTGGTAGCTCGGATGTAAGCAAGCTTTCCTTAATATCATAAAATGCTTGATTCGAACCGGCATGTCTAATTAAAAATACACTTTTTGTACTTACCTACATTTGTCATAGAGATTTACAACACCACCGTACCCTTGCCTTGTGGAGAGCACGTTAAGCCGTTCCCAGTTTCACTAATACCAAATTATATTCTTTATTTTGTTTGACATCAAACAGTTATTTACATTACAAAATTGACATTAACAAGACCTTGAGTGTCAAGAATTTACAATAAACAAAAACACAAACAAGCATAGGAAATTAACAATTTAAAAAATAAATAAATTAATAATATTAAAATTAAATTGAAATACTAAGTTATATACCATTGCAAAAACAATATTAATAATACTTCATATATAAACAGCTTTACATTGAACATATATATATTTTTGAATAATTTAATTTAGAGATAATATGTAATTGTAGGTTGTTTTTAAATTTGCTAACACTAGAGTTAAATAAATCAAGATGAGAATTGTAGAATCGTTAATAAATTATCATTAAAAATTGACATCAGATCCTCGCCAACCCGTCTGGCTAGCGAGTGTAATAATAATAATAAATTATTTATTGTACAGAACCAAAAATAGTGTGGGTACAAAGGCGAGCTTAATGCTATAAATGCATTTTCTACCAAATAACCTTAGTGAATTACGCCATTATAAGCGGATGCAGAAATACTATTGTGATCAACAATAATGAAATATAAATACATACTAATTAAATATACATATCCTACATATTAAATAAATATATACATACATAATAAATACATATCTAAGTACATAGTAGCAAGTTATGGTAAGTTATTCTGTTTATGGTGTTAAAAATTGTATATTTATTTATTCATTTATTTAAAAACTTTATTGTAAATCTATACAAAAGGCGAACGTAATGCCGCAAGACATTCTCTTCCCGTTAACCTTTGGGACATTGGGACATTTAAATATGAGTACGTATAACTTGTCTTTAAATATTTTGAGAGATGGAGCTTGTCTGATTACCAAAGGTAGTCGTTTCACTGGCGAGCTGCAGATACATAAAAGGAGTCTGAATATCTGCTGGAAGAGTGGGGAGGGATATTAAGTAAATTGTTATGGGAAGAACGAGGTGAAAGACCGTGCGAGTCACAAAGAAATTGAAATCGAGATTTTAGGTAAGGGGGTGCATTGGGATTATAGAGAACGCAGGCAGAATGAGTGTAGGCTAAATTCTCCAAAAAAATCTGAAAGGTCCATTTTTTTTTTATACTAGAACGACATGTGACCCTAATCGCACCTGATGGTAAGTGACGCGCAGGGTCCATGAATGTTAGCAACTGGACTCAGACCCTTATGTCCAACATCAGTCCGTAACACTATGCCGGATTGACTAGATGCCTTTTTACACTTCGCTTGAAGGACTCCAGGTTATAGGAAAGTGGAAACACTGAGGCTGGAAGAGCATTCCACATCTTTATTGTGCGACAGATGTATGAGTCACCAAATTTATAGGTACGCGAAGGGATAGTGACTACGGTATGTGGGTGCATTTTCTGACCTGTGCATGTGGTTCGGTTGCGGAATGGAGAGGAAGAAATTAGGTTATAGAGCTCTTCAGAGCTTTCCAACAGTGGGGACTCTAGGGGGTCTAGAACTCTGTGTTCTATAGGGGGCTGCAGCTGTGATGATGAGTTATAATGTTCCAACCTAAGCTGTTGACGCTGCATTTAAAATAATCAAAGTTTTAAATTAATCATTATTAACATGAATCAATTAGTACAATTATGAATGCAAATGAGAACTTTTACACATCGTTCATTAGCACGCGTACCTGACCTTGCATCGAATTCGATTCGCCGTCGGTCAGTCGTGCACTCAATTTTGGCACTTCCTTTATTTTAATAATTGATGGTAACCACTCGAGGACGCCCAAGGGGAATTGTAAACAGGAAAGTAGGCTGGTTTATATTGGGACAGTTACTGACTTATACGTCCGTAAAAAAGAAATCAAATAATAACCACGCCTATTTATTTATAATAGAGTGTGCTAACATCACACACTTATTTGTACGTATCACTAAATCAGAAGTTAGATGTTGCACCTATTATAGGCGACCACCACATTACCACAGTAGCCTTTATTGCCTATAAAAAATACCAATATTATAAAATTTTCAATAAGTAGGTATACAAAAACTAAATATAATTCGAAAAATTAAACCTGAAACTATCTAAATATATATATATATATATATATATATAATAAACATAAAATTCCTTTTAGAATAATAAATTAAGAAGCGGATTCACATTACGCAATATAGCCAACTTCACTATATAGGCCAATCATGACAAGTGACAAGTTCTTTGATGTCTCTAGCGTACCGGACTCGAGAATTTTATATTTGAATTAATAAATATTATTGTGTCCCGACCAGGAATCGAACCCGGTACATCCGACACTCGGATTCCGAGTCTGTATCCACGGACTTAACGGATGGCACACAGCTATATTAATCCTCACTAAATACATGTACTACATAATTTTTTTATTGATTCGTAAACCGAGTTTAATCTGTAGTTGAGCTGATGGTGGTAACTTACCCAATACATCACAGTATCAGTTATCGAATTGGTAGACATCTCCATAGTTAGTTGCTCATATATATGGCAACTAGCAGATTGACATTTAAAAAACTGGTCTATTCACACTTTATGAATAGCTCTAAACTACATTGGTAAGTTGTATTTATGAATGTTTATGTATAATATTGTGTATATATTAGTATTTAGTATATGTTTTAATGATTGTACTTGAAGTAATGTGCAATGATTTAAATAAAAAATTAAATTAAGCTAATAAAAATATATAAACTAAATTAAAAATAAAACTAAACTATATATAAAACTATTCACATATGACCTAATCATATGCCAGTGTGCCGAGAACACTTGCAGCATTCCCCCGCTGCACAGCTATGCTGATTTGCTGCGCGAATTAACTGCCAGCCCTCTTGTCACATACTTTTTTATTTATTTTTATGCTAGCATGTAACCTTGCGCCCACCTGATGGTAAGTGCCGCGCAAGGTCCATAAATGTTAGCAATCAGACAATCATGACAAAAGTTAAAGGAAAGTGGAAACACAGAGGCTGGAAGAGCATTCCACATCTTTATTGTGCGACAGATGTACGAGCCCCCAAGTTTATACGTACGCGAAAGGATGGCGACTACGGTATGTGGGTGCATATTCTGACCTGCGCGTGTGGTTCTGTTCTGTAATGGAGAGAAAGGAATTAGGTATAGAGCTCTTCAAAACACTCACCATAGTATAGCCGGTAGAACACGATCAAAGAAGCTACATCTCGGCGTAGCTGCAGAAATTCGACAGTTTCAGATAAAGTGGCATCATCCACACACAATTCGAACAGCTCGCCTCTGTAGGACATTGAGAGCATCTGTAAGGTACTTGGCGGAACCATCCCAAAGGTGAGAACAGTATTCCACGCATAATCTGATCTGTGCTTTGAACAGCAACAGTCTGATTGAATTGATATACATCAAAGTCAAAGTTAAAATATCTTTATTCACGTAAACTTATTACAGGCATTTATGAAACGTCATTAATTTAATTCTTTTAAATGATTCAACTCCTGCTAGTAGAAGACTAAGCAGCAAAGTGGTCTAATAAGTAAGCTGTTAGCAGAAGACCATCAGCTTAGGATATGTATAAAGAGGTAGATAAGTCAGTATATAATATTTGTTAAATTATCATATAAGTGTATATATTTTTACTGTTAATTTTATTGCACCTATATTTGTTTAAATTTGTCCCTAACGTTTGGCTGTCAGATAATGACTACGGGCATTAATTATGTCCGCCTTTGTACTTTGTGCAATAAAGTTTTTAAATAAATAAATATTCCCTAACTTCGTGCAGACGTAAGGATTTTATTTGTTTAATAGTAACCTATTGCTGATTTATACTTTAAAAAGCTACATACGATTTATTGCTGGATTAATAAATTAAGTATTTTAATGAAGTTATTGACGTCAGTGATATTTGAACGGAATTATTTTATTTGGAAGCCAGTAACTGTCTCAGTGTAAACTTGCATTAATTTCCAATGTCACAGTTTAGTTCGCGAGGTACGCTATAATACAGCTGGTCTTGGAAAAACTTCGCCGGCAGTCTGGCTTCACGCGTCGGAAAGCGCGCCGCATTTCCAAGCTTTCCAATCTCCAAGTAAATGTATCGATAAACATTTAAAAAATGTTGTTTTATATACTATTTGCTTGCTTCTTTACACACATCAACAGTTACGCTTTAAGCGAAGAAGAATGTCTAAACTATACTGTATACCCAGTCCAGTATGATATAACTGTAATTCCATACATACTGGCTGAGGACAGATTTTACTATGATTGTGATATTGTTATATCTGTGATAACTAACGTACCTGGTGTTAGAGTGATAGAGTTGGATGCTAAAGAATTGAATATTAAAAGAGACAGTGTTGGTGTTTGGTTTGAGGATAGAAACATCATTGATACGCGCCGTCCATACGATCACGACCTTAAAGCAGGAAAGCTTTTCCTATACCTCAAAGAAGATCTTAAACAATATGGAATAGAAAAGAACCAATACGAAATCCGAATAAGATTTAATAGATATCTTAATTACGTCGAAAATGGAATATTTGTTGTGCGATATAATGATAAAGGAAAAGACGGGTAAGTTAAACTGTTTGGTAACACTTCAGTTTGGCTGATTTGTACATTTATCGCATAGTTTACGTAAACATAACCTATGCATTATGATGATTCAATCAAAAACATATATAACCGATACGATACATAAACATAAATACAATATTAAATTTAATAATAAAAACTTGGCCAGTTTTGGTATTTTATCAGAACATCTGGTCTTAGTCTTGTATCAGAACAGTTGGTCCTGGTCTTGTATCAGAACATCTGGTCTTGATCTTGTATCAGTACAGCTAGTCTTGGTCTTGTGTCAAAACAGCTGGTCTTGGTCTTGTATCAGAACAGCTGGTCTTGGTCTTGTATCAGAACAGCTGGTCTTGGTCTTGTATCAGAACAGCTGGTCTTGGTCTTGTATCAGAACATCTGGTGTTAGTCTTGTATCAGAACATCTGGTCTTGGTCTTGTATCAGAACAGTTGGTCCTGGTCTTGCTCTCTTAATCTTGGACTTGATCTTTACTAAAACTATAATATATTTTAGTAAGGAAACCTTTTGAGATTCTACTTTTTGACTGCAATAAACTATCTCGAGAACTACTGGTCTGATTTACTTTAAATTTGGAATGGTAAGATCTTGTTGTCCAACATGTATCCAAAAATGTGTAAGTATTTATTTATAAAAACTCAAATAACAGTATATATAAGTACTTAACATTACATTATTATACAATTCTGAAAAACTTATCTCTCGTACATACTTGTTGTTGAGCTCACCGCGCCGCCCTTAAAATTAATATTATATAAT
Organism: Tinea semifulvella; assembly: GCA_910589645.1. Classification (NCBI taxonomy): domain Eukaryota; kingdom Metazoa; phylum Arthropoda; class Insecta; order Lepidoptera; family Tineidae; genus Tinea; species Tinea semifulvella. The sequence continues at coordinate 9,710,280 of OU342586.1, forward strand.
TTTTAAATAATTAATACAAACGTAAAGTTGGAATAAATGCCTCATCGGCGATTGCCATTTATTTTTAAAAAAGAAAAAGGCGAAGGACTCTCCAAACATATTACAATGCTTACCTATCAATTTAAAATTTAAAATGATTTTTGTGTACATGATATTGTAGCAAAAATTGTACTAACGCTTTACATGATAAAAAAAACATCATCAGTTCCCCCGGAACGGTGTTATTTCTTTATAAATATAAATGGCAAGCTTATAATATTAATTTTCCTTAAAAGTAAAAAATGGCATTTGACATCATTGCAAATGGCACATACTTTCAACGAGAACAACAAATCGGTACTAGGCGGACTGATGGTGGTAATTTGCCCAGTCTGCCGGGGCGGGGAAGTATCCACCGTTCGTGCCAAAAAACACAATAAAGTGTATCCACACGTTTTGGAATCAGGCTCGAATTGCCGTCAAGTCAGTCAAGCCGGCATAGTGTTAGGGACTAATGTCAGTCATGATTGTCGGATCCCAGTTGCTTACATTTAAGATCACATGTGATAGTATATAAAAAAAGCTTTGGAGGTATTCAATGAAGACGCCAGAGTCATCTAAGATAGTTTTTTTATAGAAAAAATTGAAAAAGACGTGCAATAGTCTTGCGAGAACCTTGCTCAAGACTAACCCTAGTCTTGGTAACATATTGGTGGTCTAGCTCTTGGTATTGGTCTAATCTTTAAAAATGTTTGATTGTGCAAGCAAGAGGGAAGGTAAAACTTAAAACCCTCTTAATTTACTCGTATATACAATTAATATATACATATATTATATAGATACAATTAATAAAGATTCATTTTTTTGTGTAGGATGATTTAATGCACATCCATGTAATAATGGTAAATAGATTATAAAATGTATGTATTTTATGGATACAAGGTGGCCTTCTCCCACGTACGGATCTTAAATAAACCGATATGGGCACTGGAGGATATAACTAATTAGACTAGGTATATTAACATTGTTTATATTTAATCTTATATAAAAACGACTTTTAGGTGGGTGTTAGAAAATACAGAGACTTTAAGTATGTTACAAGACATGGCAAGAATCCAAACATTACGAGAGTTAAAGCTAGGATAATCGTCTCAGAATTAATTAGCCTATGACAGTGCATTGCCGGTTATGGTCGTGTTTAAAGCGTACTTTCAAATTAATTTTTCTGTTTTACTGACAATATGCCTGCATGCTGCGGAAGTATAAACACGTTCTAAAATGACTCTCATAATGAAAAAACAAATGTTTTGAGTACTGTAAAAACTGGGAAAGTTTGGGAACAACAAGAATAAAAACATTTAGTCGAATTGAGAACCTCCTCGTTTTTTGAAGTCGGTTACAAACTAAATTAGCCTGGTAGTTTATTGCTTCAAAAATATATTTTTAAGGATTTCAATTGACTTATTAAAAAAATATGCAACGATAGACAAAAATAACTTTCAGTACCTACCTACAACTGTAAACTATTTTTGTTAACGTATAGGTAAACATAAGCCGATGAGAGACGTTATGAATACTTCTACTAGGCTAGGCTGGGTTGCACCAACATGAAATCGTCGAATGTACTAGCTGACGACTGACATTCAAAATAAATCTGGTACGAGGATCAAACTAAAAGTTTATTTATTTATTTATTTATTTATTCGTGGGAAAATTTACAGCCTTTACAATATTATGTATACAAAAAATATCTAATCTTAAAGCCTTACAAATTTTCACTGTTAGCTATAATGAAAAAAAAAAAGAAGCAACAGTATCAGTACAATAACAATGAGATATGAAATAACAATTGCATTTGTATACTGATCCCGTTTTACAACTTAAGAATTATACAATGTAATAAAAGTAATTAAGTGTAACAACAAGTATTAGTAACAATAAGTAGGTACTCAAACAACACTTTACAATTTTTGACAAGAAATATAAATGAAACATAAGTAATAGAAAAATATATAAAATAAAAAAACTAAAACAAGGATCAAATAAATAATTTAAAATTATAATAAAGTAATATTTCAACATGTTAATGAACATCTACTCAATATGCTCTTCACAGTTCTAAGAACAAACTTAAAAATTGAGCAGACTAGTAAGTAATCTTTTCAAAATAGAGTCCATTCCCATCAATACATCGCTGCATCCGATGGAACCACCGAGAAAAGCACTTTGCCCACTCGACCTTAGGGGTTTCTTTCGACGACGACAGGCTTTTGAAACGCAGCCACTGCTTCCTATGCGTCCAAAAAAACGTTTTCCTCTTCAAAGTCCATTTTCATTTTTTTTATTTTTTTTTATTATATTGTATAAAAGTGGCCAGTTCTAAAAACTTTCAGTGTGACCCTCGTACATTTAATTTATTTTTTAGTCTTAACAATTACTGAGACTTCGTTTTGTATATATATTATGTGTATATAGTAAAAAAGTAAAATATCATCACGACCGTTTCCCTTTCGGGGTGGTCAGAAACCACGCTTATAAATAAGCGGATTCACATTTAGCCAACTTTATTATAGAGTTTTTATACAAGTGGCAAGCTCGTCGATGTCTCCACCGTACCAAACTCGAGAAATATCACAAATAAATTAAATATTAATTAAATGTATTTATTTACATTATTAAATATTTTGTGTCCCGACCAGGAATCGAACCCGGTACCTCGGAGTCTAAATCCACGGACTTAACCGCTAGGCCACGGAGGATATTATTTATTTATGTACGTGTTATGTAATAGTAAGTAAATATTGGTAGGTATATATTGATATATATGGACTTAATATTGCACCTACCATCTATACTGTCTGAATGTCCTAAAGGTTTGGCTGTCAGAGAATGCCTAGCGGCAATAAGTCCGCCTTTGTACAATGCAACTTTTAAATAAAGTTTTTAAATAAAAAAATAATTAACAAAAAAACTCAGCCTAATAATGCAAAATACCTACATTAAATAGAAGGTATATTCCAGTGTCTTTGTTTTTCCAATGTGCAGTCTTTAATAGTAAAACGCACATGTTTACACGTACTAACGCATCTGTACCTCTACGTTGCAAAACTTTGTTGCGTAAAGTTATACTGCCGAGCTGTCAAAGTATAAATATTTATACATCCGAAATGTCAATTTGTAATTCCGTTACTGTTACAATCCCATAGCGGAGTTTGTGCGTGCTAGAGCTATGTGTGCTACACAAAACAAACGAAACGTCAAAATACTACTTATATCAAGTCCACCACAAGTGCCGCTACTACAAGTAAAATAATTTTGTAGACTCTTTACATCTGTCGCACGCTAAAAATGTGGAATGCTCTCCCAAGTGCGTTTAACAAATCTCAAAGTGAAAAAGGCATATTGTTAAGCGTACATAGTGGTACGGACAGATGTTGCTACATAGTCGTATACTCGTAAAGGGCAAGTATTCTCATATCTCAAAAAAAAAAAGTTACAATGTTTGTATTCCGTTCGTATGGAGTAGACCTTCATTCATAGTTTTTGCCCGTTTTCCATAAAAGGAGCACAATCTACCAGACCGCATTTCGTAACATTGGGTAGGTATTGCATGTTCTACATACTTATTTGGATATCAAAGTGGTCAATCGGTCATTATTTATAGTTTTTTTGTTGTTGTAAATCACATGCACGAATATATTTACCTATAACAAACAAGACTTGACGATTAGACCTCCGAGTCCAAATCCACGGACTTTCTTAAAAGTCAATTATTTTAGTTTTTTTTTTACTAATTTATAAGTAAATACCGTTTTTGATGATTTTTTATATTGTTTATTAATAAATGGCAAGCTCGTCGATGTCTCTGAAATATCATAAATAAATTATTGTGTTCCGAGCTGAAATTAAACCCTTACGAACGACTTAACCGCTAGACCACGGAGGCAGTTATATCCATTTCCAAAATTCCACTGCGTAAAGCTAAGTCTTGAGTTATTGATCATTTATTTTGCGACATTATAATATTTATTCGACTTGTTGTTCAGAAAACACTATAGTAAAATTGAAACAGTATAAATACCTGTAGTAAAAAATGGATAAGACAGGTAAATCTGTAGTTAAATTTTTTTTTTTTTTTATATAGGTATTTGCTGTCGACGAGAATATCTCCGGATTACGCGAAGACCGTGTTTCCGTGTTTTGATAACCCTCAATTCGAAGCAGTCTTCAAGTTCAGGGTATACCTTCCACCAGCACAAATGGGTCTGCTAAACCCAACCTCCAGCTTAGTCATTGCAGAGGAAATGCGGCGAAACATGTAAGTTAAAAAAAATATATTTATTCATTTTATTTATATATTTATCGCCATAGAGAGATATCGCCTATCAGAACACTCGGTTAAGTAATTTTTTTTAAAATAACATTTCTAAACCAAATACCTGACCAGATATGGTGATACATTATGGCAAGAAACAGCCCCAATTTTCATTATTGTTATTTTATTATTATTATAACACTCTTCCACTTCTAAGCCTAATATTTATTATCATATATAATTATTTAGGTCTAGTTTGTGGCTGTAAAGGTGCCTCGTCGGGTATTTTAAATAAATATTATTTAAAAAACTATATTCAAATTTTAAAGTATAATTAAGAAAATATATTTTTCTTCGAAGTAAAATACAATCAGTATAAAAGAATTACAATATAAAAGCTACCTAAATAATAAAATTAAAAATAAACTAAACTATAAATAAAAAATGTCCTCTAGAGACGTCCCATCCGAGATAGTCCCAAGGAGACTGGCAACATTTCCCCTCTGTATAGCGAGGCTAATACGTTGGCAGAAATAATTGCCAGCCTTCCTGTCTCCAGACCTTTCTGTCAGCCGCTTTGACAACTCCTTGGCCAAGCGCCTCGCTGACGGTCCCCATGGGCCCATCGTCTCGACCCCAAACGGCGCAAACTCGTAACCGGAACTAAGGTTGGCATATTTGCGCAATTTGAGGTTCTCCGCAGAAAAAGCCGCTCTCCCCGCACCTGACGAGGTCGCCTGGATGTGAAATGGAGCTAATGTGTCTACACACGTCGCATCCCACACCAGAGATCTGCCAAGTTTCCACGGCCCAACAGTCATTCCGTCGGGTCTCTTGCCATCGCTCCGCACAATCCCAGATGGTTCTAAGATTGCGGGTACACCAGCAGTGACAAGAGCCCTTCGGATGATGTCGTTGAGAGCCGCGTGACGAGGAATGCGGCCAGCACTTCTAGCACAAGAAAGCCCGTGGTGTCCGAGATGATCGACTGGTTCTCCGCATCGACACTGGTGCGGGTGGACAGTCCGGGCTCCGAGACGAAGGCACACCGCCATGGTCAGTGTATGTCGGTCAAGGAGTGTGCCAACCGATATAATTTTAAAGTTATATTTTAAAATTTTATTATTGGCATATACGCACCAGTCCAGATAATAATGGTTACAGGGTATTGTTGGGGCTGCCACGTTTTTGCAGTGCGTCCGGAATGTTTGCAGGGAATCGTGTTGATAGTTTTTGTGTTATCATGCGTAAACGGACTGCATCTGCTATCATTGCTAAGCTGTTAGTCTTCTGCTAACAGCTTACTCCTTGGACTACTTCGCTGCTTGGTCTTCCACTAACAGGAGTAGAATTCTAAATAATTTAAATTATGACGTGTCACAAATGCCTGTAATAGGTTTACGTGAATAAATATATTTTGACTTTGACTTTTGACTTTGATCTCTAGTCAATAGAATTAGATGCAGCACCAGGTCATATTGGATAAAGTGGACTGTCCAATACAATGTCACTTTATTAAGCTTTACTATAACCAACAAATTGAGATGTGTACAAATAAATATAAAAAAGGCACTAACATAATTTAATAAGGATTTTGTAACTAACAAGTGAGCCTAGTTGCTTTAAATAAACGTATATTATTATTATTATATTTTAGTTTACTAACTTTAATGTAAGCCATGGTTACTAACATAGTGATATGTAGGTATACTAAAAAAAATGGATTGTAATCATCATAATTAATAATCAGTCATCGCCACCTTGCGGCTTGCCACATGTCCTCTACATCAAAAAAGGCCGGTTCGGCTGTATGATTTAAAAAGCACATTAAATATAAATTTTATTTATTTATTTAATATTATTGTTATGACCAGAAATCGAACCCGGTACCTTCCGAGTCTAAATCGACGGACTTAATCGTCAGACCACGGAAAAAGTAAAGTATCATCACGACCGTTTCCCTTCTGGGGTGGTCAGAAACCACGCTTATTGTATTGATATTGGGACGTCTCTAGAGGACATTTTTTATTTATAGTTTAGTTTATTTTTAATTTTATTATTTAGGTAGCTTTTATATTGTAATTCTTTTATACTGGTTGTATATTACTTCGAATAAACCACGCTTATAAATAAGCGGATTCACATTTAGCCAACTTTACTATAGGCCAATCATGACAAGTGGCAAGCTCGTCGATGTCTCCAGCGTACCAAACTCGAGAAATATCACAAATAAATTAAATATTATGTAAATAAATACATTTACATTAATAAATATTTTTGTGTCCCGACCAGGAATCGAACCCGGTACCTCCGAGTCTAAATCCACGGACTTAACCGCTAGACCACGGAAGCAGGTTACAATACTCGTATACCTACATTTTATAATATACCTACTAATTAAGAGAAATTATATTTTTTATCCTATGTTTTGCAGAGATTAAATCTAACCATATGTATTATTTCACTATCATACCAAAGTATATTAAACGAGAATACACTAGCGACTTTCTCCTCTCTAATCCCATACCTGTGTAATATCTCTATGGCCCATGTATGGTCAGGGTACTCCAAGAATATGTTGTGAATCGTGTCAATTATATCGAATCTACTACGCGTTGCAATAGACATATAACAATAGATCAATAGACCGGCCCAGTAGTTGGTACAATTCATTCTCGCGTTGAATAGTACAAGAAACGAGTCTCTATTTATATATCTTCTGAATATTTTGTTTAATATTTACTAGCACGACATGTGACCTTGCGCCTTCCTGATTAATGTTAGCAACTGGGATCAGACACTCATGACTGACATCAGTCCCCAACACTGCAGGCTTGACTGGAGATGACGGCAATTTAAGCCTGAACTTGAAACGTGTGGATACACTTTTCTGGGTTTATCGGCACGAACGGTGGATAATTCCCCGCCCCGACAGATAATTACCACGATCAGTACACCTACCACCTATTTGTTGTTCTCGTTGAAAGTATATACTATTTACAATGATTTCAAATGCTAATTTTAACTTTCTAGGCGAACTAATATTGTAAGCTTGTCATGGTAATATTATATAAAAATAACACCGCTAGAAACAAGACTTACCTAAATGTGCTACCATCCATAGTAAATAAAGTATCATTACGACCGTATATCTTTAGGGGTGGTCAGAAACCACAAATTAAAACTCAAAATTCGATAATTAATTATGTCAAGCCGGCATAGTGTTGAAGACTGATGTCATGACTATCTGATTCCAGTTGACACTCATCTACCTCGCCACTCATAATCAGGTGGGCCCAAGGTCACCTGTCGTGCTAATATAGAAAAATTACCTGCAGAATTAATAACCATAAAGTTGCAAGTTTCACAAGAACTCGCATATGTTTTGTTATGTTATCTGAAATGATACCGCCTCCGTGGTCTAGTGGTAACAAACGTTGCCGTGAACTCGGGAGGTCGTGGGTTCGATTCCCACCGGGGGCAAGTTGTACATTGTATAATTTGTCTCGGTCTGGGTGTTTATATGTATAATATAAAAGTATAATATGTAGTTTATCAACCATCTAGTTTCCGTAACACAAGCCTCGTAGCTTACCACGGAAATTAGATGGCGCTGTGTGACCTGTCTGGAAATATTTATTATTATTATTTATTAATGCCGGCATATAGGTACGAGTACAAAGCTTAACTGCTATAAAACTTATTCCAGATCGTGTGGTACTTTCGACGTTATGGTTTGATACCCCTCAATTATATAATCCTTATTCCTATTTTTCAGAGTTCGAGATAACTTTACAATAGTAGAGTTTATTCCGTCACCACAAATCTCAACATACCAGGTCGGACTACATTTATCCACGTTCACAAATCTAGTAAAAACTTCTGCTCAACCGAATGATACGCTCATAGTTTGGACACCGCCTTCGGCAAACCATTTTTATTCCTACATCTCAAGTTTAGGAATCGATGTCATAAACACCATTCATAGATATGCTGGTGTTAAAAGACCTATAACCAAAGATCCGATAAATATTGTAGCTCTTCCTACGAATATAAATTCGTATGAAAAGGGCAGTTGGAATCTTCTAACCAACGGGTAAGTAAAACATTACTTTATGCATGCGGTGCCCACAAAGACAAAAGAGATTGCCCAAAACCAAGCCCCAACTTTTTTGCAGCGTGCCTCAACTAAATACAATTCAATAATCATAACAATTAATTGTATTTTATTAAAATTGAATTACAACATCTCTTTTACCCCAGCATTAAAATATAATTTAATTAAATAATAATTGGTTAAAATTTATGTATAAAATAGTTACAAAGCACTATTTATACGATTAGGTTATTTATTATGACCAGGTACTTTATTATAGATAAAACACTGTATTTCAAATCGGCGGGATCGAAACTATGTAATTATAACATAAATAAAAGTTTTTGTCAATTGTCGTTATGCTAGGGTGATATAAATAAAAATAATTACAGATTATGAAAACACAATATAATAACTATCAAATAAAAAAGAAATCAATTTGGCACGAGAACATTTTATTCGACCCATTTCTCTAAGAAAAATGGGCATTCTCATTTATGCATTATTATTTAAAATCTTTATTGCACTTTACTTAAAAGTATGTACAAAGGCGAACTTAAACCATTTCGGCTTTTTCTACCAGTTAATCTTTGGGAGAGTGAGACGATTTGGCGTGCAATTTTAACCCTAGTTTAAATTGTAATATAGTACATAAATAGTATACTCGTATATCCATAGACTACTTCAATACTTATTAACATATAGTGGATATATATGAAGGTAGTATAAGATTAGGAAGTAGATTTTTTAAAATTTAAAATATATTGTTCTGCTTGTTTGTATTAGGTAAATAGTTTTTTAAACATGTGAATTAAAGAAGCTTGTGTTCCACTGACAAGCAGCCGATAGGGTAAATTAATCTGAACATATGCTGGAAGTGTGGGATGGGATTTTGAGTTGGTTGTTATGAGCAGAACGAAGATGGCGGTCGTGCGAATGACAACGAAATTGAAAGTGTGTTTTAATATAAGAAACAGCTATAGGGAACAGTAATTCAATAAGAATAAGTCATAAAAATATAATAGCATACAAGTTTCGAAAATCTGCAAAAATGTCGTCTTGTATTTAATAATAATAAACTAAACTGTGATTCAAAAAGACCAGTAAACATCGGAAGTTTCTATCAATACTTTAAACTCATATGAGTACAATATTGTAAATTTAAATTAGTTGTGTAGGGAACTTTGAGCAAATAAGATACAAGCAAAGCTTTTCATTTACAGAGATCACAAACTGTCATACCAAGTTCAGTTCACGAGTGCTAAACAGAAAGAGGGTATGTCGGTCGACTTATCCCAACAGTTAAGTCGGATTTGGCTTGGTAATCCTGGAGAGGAACAGCGCACCAGGTGGAAGGAAGAATGGTTTAAGGAAGGAATGGCTACGTATCTGGCTTACTATTTTCTGACCCTGGTAAGTGCATGACCTCATCCCTTCTCTCCTATTCTTAACCTGAATATATGCATTCCTATACCGTAGCTTTTTAGCTTTTCAAATTTTACTATTGTAAGTACCTATGCTGAAGATGTGGATTGTTGAATGCTTACCCAACCTGTGTGTTCCCCAATTCCTGATAAAAGAATCTTCTTGAACCAGAATAGTGTCAGGGACTGAATTCTTCAACCTGGCGTAAATGCTTACTATCTGGAGGGCACGAACATAGTACTAAAATAAACATACCTAAATACAATCTATTTATTATTTATTTATTATTCAAAATATTTACAGAACAGGCATTCCTTTTGGGACATGACCACGTATGGATTACAAATAAGACACAAAGCGATGGACATCGACACGCGCCCTTCTATTCCAGCTCTTGCCAGCTTCAACAGAACCTTAGCAGTATACATTCCAGCTCAGTTCGAGAAGCTGGTTACTTTTAAAACTGCTTCATTGATGTGGATGGTGGAAAACTGGCTCGGGTCTTATGTATTTCACAGAGCTTTGCAAGATTATATAAATAGCAGGTATATAAGTCATTATAATAATAATTGTGTGAATAAGCCTCTATAAAAGTCAAATACCACGCTACGCACGATGCTTGACTGACCAGTCGGTGCGTACGTCTTAGGTATATAAAAAGTCATGGAACGTTTAAGTACGAACGAGTATAAAATACGCGACCGACGCGGCTTACGAACCATGGCTTAAGCAAGGTTTTTAAGCAGGTTGGAATGCTAATTTTACTGAGCCCATCAATGTTTTCATCATCATTACAGCCCCTAGTCCTCCACTCCTAGTCCTAGACCTCCACTGTTGGAGATGGGCCTTCCAGAACATATATCTGGAGAATTTGGCCTACACTCGCCACGCTGCTAGACGGCTTGGCGAGGATATGATGTAAATTTTTAATAATAATTTATTAACGATTCCACAAGTTGGTATTAGTGGAACCGGGACCGACGGCTTAACGTGCTCTTCGAGGCACGAGAACGACGGTGTTGTAAATCCAAGACAATTGTACCTAAGAAAAGTGTATTTCTCATTGGTACATGCCGGGTGGATTTAAACCGACCTTTGTAGGATGTAGATTTGTAGCCACCACCGCGCGGTTGTATGTACTCGTAAATGATAATATTTAGAATAATGATTGATTGATTGACAAAATAGTGGATTATAAGATATATATTTTTTTGTTTTCAGACGAGGACAAATTATATCAATCAATGACTTTGCCGAATATTTACAATCAGCCTCGGTGCATTGTGAATTTTTCAAAGGATACACCGTTGCTGATGTTCTAAACTCGTGGATCCAGCAACCTGGATATCCGATTGTCAATGTCCGAGTCTACAGAAACTCTGGAAATGAAGACGCTGTATATTTGGAACAAGTAAATATGTCATTTAGATTTTTTTAATTTCACGTGCAGTATCTTTATTACCATCATTTTAAGACTCTATTAATAATATAAAATTGTCAAATGAAATTGTTTTTCGTCCTATATATTGTTTATTTTTTTATCGTTATATTGGTAATACTGTAACCTAGTGGTTAGTAAAAATATTTTCAAAACCAAAAATGGGACTTCAGAACGAACGGATACGAATCGGTTGTGGCTCGGTTGTAAAAACACTTCCTTTAAAATAAAAAAAATATCGGTCGAACACCATCGCTCCCGTGCCTCAGAGAGCAGTCCAGGTCGTGGGTTCGATTCCCACCGGGGGCAAGTTGTACATTGTATAATTTGTCTCGGTGTTGTTTATATGTATAATATGTATATATTTACAAAAAAAAAAGTATAATATGTAGTTTATCAACCATCTAGTTTCCGTAACACAAGCCTCGTAGCTTACCACGGAAATTAGATGGCGCTGTGTGACCCGTCTGGAAATATTTATTAATATTATTATATATATACTACATATACCCCATACATATTATTGCACACACTAAATATTATATATCAATAATAACATTAGTGGAACTGGGACCGACACGCGACGTCCTAATGTGCTCTCCGAGTTACGGGAACGGTGGTGTTGGTAATCTATAAATAAATAATAAATAAATAAATATTTCCAGACAGGTCACACAGGACCATCTAAATTCCGTGGTAAGCTACGAGGCTTGTGTTACGGAAACTAGATGGTTGATAAACTACATATTATTATCTATGACAAATATACATAGAAAACTTTTTATTTGTATTGTAAGCGTTCTTACAACCGAGCCCATAGTTCTTTACCTTTTTTACTTTATTTTTACCTTTATTGGTAAAATAGGGTTGACATAAATAAACAATATTGTAATTTTCAGAAACATTTCACGTATAATGAAGCCAGCAGACGAAACTACAATTATTTAATTCCGATATCCTACACAACACAGTACACTAAAGACTGTTATAATTGTTACCAACCTAAATTCACAATAAGCGGCAATGGATATACTTTTAAAGAAAATCTGAACAACGGATGGATTATACTCAATCGAAATGCTTCAGGTAACGTACAAAAAAAGTTAAGTACCATCACAAAACTATTCATTATGGATTACAGCGCGCCGGTCCAGACGACAACTGACCATGGCCAATGAAAGCCTTATACCTTATACAAGTTGTGGGGGAGATTTCCAACTCCCTCACCCGTGGTAGATGAGTGGACTGTATATTGTTTGGGGGGGTTTGATGACGAGCCAGCTCCGTGAAGTCCAAAGAAAGGGGCAGAAGCACTTTCCTCTTCCAGCAGCAGCTGACAACGTTTCAGTGGAGTCGACCCCGGGGTTCCAGAAGAAGACCAGCTCTTCTTCTGATGTTAAAACTCTTTTCACACAAAACTAATAATCCAAGTAACAGTTCCGATAAATACACACGTGTGGCTACTCAGCAGACACTCCTGCAGCACCGAAAATTGAGCACACACGGTGTGACGTCACCGAAACACAAATTGTTGACGTCTGCCGCCGACCGAGGCTGAGGTGCGACTCTCCCCACCGATGGGTCATAGAACTGGCTTTAACACAAGTAGTAAATAGGTTTTTTTTAATTATTTCCGCAGACGTTTTACGGAGCCAAAGTAGACCGTGGAGCATACTTTGGCTATGACTTGTCTATGACATAGTGAAAGACACTAATATTACTCTCTCCACCATTTATTGAGGCAGATGTGATTACAATGTCATCGAAGATCATGACTATGTAATGTAAAAGTACCTACTCGTATACCCAAAAATAAGGATCTATTTTAGAAGCTAAGCCCTTGAAAGTATATTTGTACAATACAATGCACATAAAACTATTTTTATTGCATATTCGTTCTACTACTAACCGACTAATTTGTTTTATGACTTTTCACACTTAATCTTCAGTTTTTTACGACGTACTTACATTTGCTTTTTCGTTGTGAGTTATTGTTTATTTAAAAAACAGCAAGAAGTTAATTCAATTTATGGATTGATTGATAGTTTTTATCATTCTCGCTAGGTCCTAATTTATTTATTTATTATAAATACTTAATTGCACTAAAATTGTACATAGGCAGGCATTTTCTAACAACCAACCTTTGAGAGTTTGGAAAAACTATGAGGTGCGAGTTTATTATGATAAACTAAATACTAATAATACATAAATAAATATATACATATAACATGTTTTATATATTATATACATATAATATATTTTTTAGTTTTATTAGTAGTGTAGTTTATTTTATTTATTTGTTCATTAAATGTTAGGACTGTTTATACTTAGGTACTCGAATATTACTTCGAATAAAATTAAAGTACGTATAACTAAAAAAAGCTAAAATAAACAGTAAATCATAAATAGTAAATATTCAAAAAGAACAAAAAAATAAAAAATTGATTCATACAACACTGTTTTGCTTGTTGTTGAAAGTTTAAATAACGTTTTAACGTTTAAAAATATGAACAGAAGGAGCCTGTCTGATGAGACAAGGTCAAATCGTCCCAACAATGGGTGACCATCTTCTGGGTGTCATATCTTCAGTGACCCTCGCATGATTAAGACGAATCGATTGACGTAAAAGTCATCAAAATAAGCCCACGGGTTTGGTTTTATTTGCCACACTGGAACAAAACATACATACATAAGCTGATAAATAATGATTATTTGCGTCGCGCAGTCGGGTAAAAAAAGATAATTTATAAAAATAATTTAATTGAATCAAGTCGTTATTTCATTGCCACGTGTGATTCGTGTTTAGCGTATGCGTGGATTGTTGACATTTTCATACAAAGCGAAGCCAAAAGTGCGTAGCGTGTCCGTCCGTAGAAATGGAATGTCGCCTTTAGTTACGTATGGTTAGCCAAGCACACGTTTAGATACGCGCAATATTCAAATTCAAATAGGTAGTTTATTTATCAAAAATACCTATTACTAGGGTTTCACAATAAAATAATCCTACAGAAGATGTAGGTAGGCACTTTTACAAATAATATCAGACAAATGTGTCGCTGCTAGCTAAACTAATAGCCTTTCAACTACTGTTAAATATAGCTAGCAGAAAATATATAAATAGCAGGTGTACTGTATTTTACTCGTATAACTAGTCTTTTTACGTTTCAAAATTTTGTGAAATCCAGGCTTCCTAAAATTAAAAATACAAGACCTTATTATCATCTTTATTTAATTTCAGGATATTATCGTGTGAACTACGACAATGATACTTGGAAGCTTATTATTAAAAGTCTCAAAGGCCCCGAAAGAATAAAGATTGATGAATATAATAGAGCGCAGGTAAGTATTAATACACTCTCCGCTGTATTAATTTCATCTCATTATTTTAAAGCTATGCATATCTTCCCTTTGTTTCCTATATAAAAATAATAATCCTATGCTACTTGTAAGCGTAAATTAAATATTTATTTTATTTATTTATTTAAATTTATAAATATTATTGTGTCCTGACCAAGAATCGAACCCGGTACCTCCGAGTCTAAATCCACGGACTTAACCGCTAGACCACAGAGTCAGTACTTGTATTTATTTTCTTTTTTCTTTTCAGATAATGAACGACGCATTTGCTTTGTACATGGCCGGAGAAATTGATCTTGAATTGGCGACAGATATCCTGGACTGTTTGGACCAAGAACAAAGTTACGTCGTCTGGGACAGTGCCTTCTCAGGCTTTGAGTTGTTGAAACTTGAGCGATCCAGCGTCGATATGTCAAAACAATTGTATAATTATTGGAAGGTCAGTATTTTTCATTACAATCCATAGAACACAGTCCTCCACTGCTAAAGATGGGTCATGGATCATCTCGTCTGCGTCTCGTTACTGGTCAGTACACAATAATTTGTTTAATTTATTTGTGATATTTCTCGAGTTTGGTACGCTGAAGGCATCGCCACTTGTCATGATTGGCCTATAGTAAAGTTGGCTAAATGTGAATCCGCTTATTTATAAGCGTGGTTTCTGACCACTCCGAAAGGGAAACGGTCGTGATGATACTTTACTTTTACTTTTATTTATACAAACGTGCCGCGCCGCTGTTGTCGTTGAACTAAACGATCGCCCGCATTTTGCGATCGAGACATTGTGGCGCTGTCTGCGATTCCTTCGCATATTATTTTTGCATTTTTGGAACTCTATGCATTTATGGCTCTATTTATAAACGTTTCGCAAAACTAGTATTAGTTTATTCTAATACATTAACATAAATATAACACTTAGGTATGTTTTTACGGATTTAGGCAAATAACGTTTACAAAGTTTCTTAATTGTCCTAAGTTCAATTCGATTCAATTTATTTATATTGCAAGTATGTATAGGACAAATAGTATTCTATGTCAAATTTTCTCAATATAACATTATTTAATAGTAGATATTGGTGTATCTTTACATGCGGTAACAACAATAAACAAACAAACAATATATTTTAAAATTACGCTTTAAATAATAGCTGTAAGTTTAATTTAATTTTAAACTTAATTTAATTTTATACAGTTTGAGTAGATAATATATGTTTTTTACAGAAATTCATGCGTCAGAAGTTATCATTAATATATCCACAATCAGCGAATAGATTTGAACGTGATCAGAAGTCTCGGTTGTTCAGAAGTAGAGTCGTATCGTTCGCGTGCGCCATCGACCATGTCATCTGCCAAAAAATCTTAGAACCGGAAATACAGAGAGTCCAATACAGACAAACGTAAGTAAATCGAATGATTAAAATAGCCTATGTTATTCAGATCAAATGGGTTAATTTACCCCGCGTTCGTTTTATAGCATTCCCAACATTTCGTAGCAACTTCATAAACTAGCACGAAATGTCGTTTCTGTTAAGAAATACCACTTTTTTTTACAATGCTAACATTAATAATAATAAATAATAACAAATCAATTGATAATGTATTATGGTCTTTGAATTTATTACATGAAATCGTTTAGACAAATATAATATACCTACTCTATAAAGTATACAACAATGTAAACAAACCATTTCTTATGTTAAATGACACCTGTCAAAAAGTAACCTCAATACCCTCCTTTCAACACGGTACTGACATACGAAATCAGCATCAAATGTTACAATTTTCATTAAACGAACGACTTGTGCTAAAAGAAGTGGTATTTTCATGCGAACATATCTTATAACGAACGCGGCCTTAATTATTTATTTTTTATAAACTTTATTGCACAAAGTACTTCTCAATAATTACTTATTTACATACTAATTAAAGTCTATTATATGATACTAATATACCACGTGTAGGTAATTGTTAAAAGAGCAAATATTTTTTTTAAGCTTCATGTGTCATTGAAATTTGAAATAAAGAAAGTACGTAACTTTTTTTAAAGATAAAAATCATTATTAATAAACCAAAACACTACTGTATGGTGAATAAGGCTGCGTCTGAAAATCACAATATCTATGGTTATCATCGATGTATATAGATAAGCCTATTCAATACAAAAATCACTCTTAAAAACGTGCCGCTTGCCATGTGTACCAACTTTGGGGGGCAATTCTCAAGCAAGGATAATGCCACATGCTTTATTCATCGGAAATTATATCACAATGCATACAAAAAGACTAATTTTACTCGATATAAATATTAATATTAGGCGCTCTCGACGCTTGCTATCTCGCGACTGTTGGTGCAGCTACATGACTTCGATTGGTTTTACGGGAACGTTTTTATATCAGTGAGGGCCTATCTATATACATCGATGATCGTTATAAATACCCAAAGGCTGGGGGGGAGTGTAATAAGGTGGGCAACACCGCCGGTCGGGCGGCGCGGGGCGACAACCTCGCTCGAATCTCAAGGGTGTTTTTTTACGTAAGTCAAAGTCTACGCGATCGTCAACCTTTCGGTACCTACTTGAGTAGGCTCAGTATGAGTGGCGATATTTTTAGGAAAACTTCTCAGCACCGTAACCTAAGATTTTATTATTAAATATGTTTAAAAAATAAATACGTACGTTCTTTATTTTTATTCTAGATTATAATATATATATATTGCTCTTTCTGCAATTACACGTAGTATAAATTATACATACTCGTAGACTATATAAATACTTATTAACATTAGCTACAACCGCAAATGACTTGGAAATTAATGCGGCATGATGTGTGTGTAAAAGTGAGTGTGAAGTTGAAAGAAAATCGTAAAAATATTTAAATTTTCATCATATTTTTGCATCTTAGTCATATTTATAGAAGTGTTCGATTTTTTAATAAAGTCGTTTATTACGAATAGTTTGTCGCAGTTTACAAAATCGGCGACGTCGACGCAACAGTACAATACATACTTATCTTCAAAATTCATAGTCACACTGACTGATGACCATGGATTTGTTTATAAAATCGGATCAATCAGCAACCAACATAAAGGTGTATGACGTCGCTTATTACCGATCGTACTAAATTAAACCTACGTAGTTTTTGACAAACGCGAGGCCTGGGTCGGACAAGGAACATCGGTATTTTTTTTATCAACTTGCCTTTAATTAAAGCGTTCAGTCCTTGGGTTCACAGACTCACGAGTAACACATGGTAAGAATGTCAATTATTTGATCTGTTCCTAATTCAATGTATTTTATTTCAGTTATGATCCGGATCTACGTGAAATATGTTACTACACATTACTAAATCGCTCCCGAGGGTGGGAGAGTATAAATGGAAAACACATACTGAACAGATTCGAAAAAGAAGATGCTTTGAAAGCAGAAGACTTGGCGTTCGTATTACCTATTAAATAATATTTTATTTTCTACCTAAAATAAGTCAAAGAACAGCACGACTTAAAAGACAGTAGACTTGTCATTCTAAAAATAACTGTTGTCAAAAATTAGTCCTTAAGTTTTGCAAGTGGCGTAAGAAATAATGTAACATACATTTTGTATAAAAATGCCACCAATATCTGCTCTATCTTATATTTGCTTTTGTTGGTTCTATTATAGTTGTCCAAACGGCTGACGCTAAATTCTGGAGACATGAAGGGTGGCAATTATTTCTGCCAGAAATAAAGAGGAGAAATAATACCGAGTCTCTTTGGGACAACCTACTGCAAGTAGCAGCAACTGGAATCAGACACTCATGACTTACGTCCATAACACTATGCTGGCTTGACTGGGCATGACGGCAATTTGAGGCTGATCCCAAAACGTGTGGATACCCTTTACTGAGTTTATCGGCACGAACCGTGGATACTTACACGCCCCGGCAGACTGGGCAAGTTACCACCATCTGTCCGCCTACCACCTATTAAAACGTCTCTAGATATCATTTTTATGTTTTATATAGTTTTTTTTGTTAGGGGTGGTATATTTTTAACATAGGTATATTTTATTATTTAAGTAGTACTTATTTAATTTATACTATTAGTAAATATAAACATCTTGGGAAAAATGCCAATCGGCAACAATACCGGCACTGTTGAACCTCATTCCTTCCTAATTCCTTTCCCAATGATTTGATACATTAGAATAATGTATTCTTTTTAATTGCAGTAAACGTGAAATAAGATTTACATACAATTTGCCGAGTTCCAGCATGCCTTTGGAGTTACGACAGACAACTACTAAAGCACCTAGAGTAAGTTTAATAGTTTATAACCTTTAAAAGTATCTATATACCTACCACAATGACACAGCGTAAATTTCGTAATAGTACCTACCTATACGAGTACATTAACGATATTTGTTGAAGAGTTCGGAAAAAAATAAGCTATCTAGCTAGCTAGATGTTTGAATTATTGTAAGATTTTCTTTTATCTTAATTCTGACTTGCCTGGTGGGTTACTGCTGTACCAGGTATTGTAATTTCATAGGTACTGATAACTAAATTTAAAAGGTTATTAATTGATCGTTGTGGTGCAGTTCTGTATATATTTTATTTTGTAAATCTAATATAGCTGAGTTTTCCTTGCAGATTCCTTTCTCAGTCAGATTAAACATTAACAGGTCACTGGAATCTGCTAAGCTGCTGGTCTTCTGCTAACAGCTTACTTATTGGACCACTTGCTGCTTAGTCTTCTACGCAGAGTACACTACTAGCAGGAGTAGAATCGTTCAAAATAATTAAATTAATGACGTTTCATAAATGCCTGTAATAGGTTTACGTGAATAAAGATATTTTGACTTTGACTTTTTACAGATTACGACTACAGAGGCTGCTCCAGTGATCGTGGATACCCCTACAGGAGCCGCTGGGAATCTCTCTATGCATTTATCTTTTCTTGTTATCACTCTAGCTTTAACTATTGTTGGTATAATGTAACACGAGTATTATTATTAGTGTTTAGTTAATGTATTATGTTATTTAATTAGTAAGTATGTTGTCAATGAATGTACCTTAATAAAGCAAATGCTCGCCGTGCTATTTAGATAAGTACCTACTGTGTTTATATTACTACCTACTAGTATTTCCGGGAGGCAATTCTTGAGCACAAATCAACGCTATCAATTAAATAGATAAAAAAGTAGCAGAAAATAAATCACAAATTATAGAATTGATTTTATACCTAAGTATTGCACGAAGCAAAAGTGGTAAAGCACAGTTTGATAACCATATAATCCAATGTTAGTAAAACGTCTGTGAATAGCTCTACATTATACATTTAATATTGTAAATAAATAGATATTAAGTATTATTTAAAATTGTTTTATTGGCTATCTCTGTCACAGTCCTACCCCCATAGATATGGATGATTCACCACAAGGAACATTCACCCAGAGGAATTAAACTAACCTAAACAAGCACCGTCCGCGTCGTCGTGAGATGGTAAATTATGAACCGAATAAAAATATAGAATGGATAACAAATTAGTTAGTTAGTGTTTGAAAGAAGAAGAATGACAAACGTGACGATAAATATTGATGATGAAACTCTAGAACAAGTAAATGAAATTATATATCTGGGCAGTGTTTTCACTGCGGATGGGAAGTATGATAGGGATGTTGAAAGAAGAGTGAACGCGGGAAATAGTGTTAACGGTGCCCTGGGGTCACTAATGGCCAGCCGAAATGTCAGTGACAAAGCTCGACTCGCCATACACAATGCCATGCTGGTACCAACACTTATGTATGGAAGCGAAACGTGGATATGTCAGAATACGCATGAGAGTAGAGTTAATGCAGTAGAAATGAGGTCTTTGCGTCGGATATGCGGCGTCACTTTGACGGACCGCATACGTAATGACGAAATACGCAAAAGGGTAGGTATTAAAGAAAGCATAGGGACAAAAATAAGGAAAGGTATGCTCCGATGGTTCGGACATGTTGAAAGAATGAGTGAAGAGAGATTGACGAACCAGATATATAATGCGAAAGTTGTGGGTAAAAGAGGCCCTGGCAGACCAAGACTTACCTATCACGATCAAATAAATAAAACAATAGCTGAAGGTGCATTAAAAAGCCACCAAAATAAAAGGGCATGTATGAAGAGGTTGATGAATGTCGAAGAAGCGAAAGAGGTATGTCGTGATCGTGTCAAGTGGCGCTCAATTGTCTCTGCCTACCCCGCAAGGGATTTGGCGTGAAGATATGTATGTATGTATGATAACAAATTACTATACTTGGTTGCGCATAGAGAGAACTGAAAGATACATTGGTATTTATAGGTATACCAATATTGGTATATATAGGTATACCTACCTACCAAAAATAAAGCAAAAATAATTATTATACAATTAATTGTAGTAACAATGTAGTAACTAAATTAAAAAGGTAATGTTACCGTCATAAAAAAACTTTAAATACTACTCTCTATATGAGGAGCAAATGCTTAATTATAGAGACTTCGTTTTGGTACAACCCAGCCTTAGAGTTTGGACTGAAGTAATTTTGCAGGTTTAAGGACTATAAAGCCATGGCCACGAAGAAAAATATGTAGTTCGAAATACACTCACTAGATGGCGTGAGTCATAAAAATAAAGTTTTTGTATAGCTTCATTAAAGTCCTTTGTATACATACTGTACATTTGTTTAAAAGTCTCTTGCTTATATGCCGGCGATTAGGTTATAATTATTGAAGTTAATGTTTTTACTGGTATCATTTCACTGCTGACAACATTTGTTGTTGTTTGGGTTTGACAGTTGGAAAATGTATTTTTGTGATATCGAGTAATGTAAGTAAATTAGAAATGAAGAATAAAGATTGTTTAAATTGATACAAGAATATTATTGATAATATATATAAGACCTCCCCAACAATAATACAAGTTTTTTCATAGCTCTATTAGGAATTTCACACGAATATAGCATTAATATAATTAGCTAAGAAATCTTCATATACATTTTTTAAAATTGCCATCCACGGGTCGTTAATACTACTTGTCATCTATTAAAAACAACTTTAAATGTTGTAATAAAACTAAAAGTGCTTGTATACAATTTATTGTTTTTAAATATTTCATTAATCATTGCTCTGAGTATTGATTTTTATTTCAGCCGGCGAAACTGTCTAAGGGGACTAAATAAACAATACTATGAATGAGGTAAATTATATATTTGTAATATGTAGAATTTTGATAAAACAATATGATTTTTATGGCTTACCCAATTATATTTACTATAACTCTCACAGCTACGTACAGCCGTTTCTCTAAACTTCCCATAGTCTATACAGGTAATATGTTTTGTCACTTTTATTCCATGTCTATGTACTATGTTCCTTGTTTATGTAGCTCTGGGTTAGCGAATTTTCTGATCAGAGCTGTACCTAATGTGTTACGACAGGTATACCCCGTGATTAGGTATTGAGCAAACACAACAGTAATAACTTACAAGAAAAAAAACAAAAATGTAATACCTTGTTACGGTTTTGGTAATCTGCTAATTTAAATGTTTACAGGAATTGTATGATACTGCACTGAAGCAATTCAGAGGGTTATGTGTTGTGACACATGGACCCGATGACCATGATAAAGGTAATATGTTCTAAATGATTAAAATATGCTGAAATCATTTTAATATTAAAAATAATATAGTAAAAGTGGGTTAAATCTGTCCCTATCCCCATTGTCTGCCAATAGTAGTGCTTAATACTGATGTAATTCCGGGCATACAATGAATACAAACATGCAGGCACTACACCAAAGATTAAAGGCTGCTTTTATACCAAATTATCAATAAATAGTAGTAATAGTAACCCGGTACTGGCACCTGGTAATTCTGGGTCTGATATAAATTTTATTGCACTTAAAAACGTAACACCCTCTTGGCATTTTATGCTAGCTAACCTTTGGGAGTATGGTAGACGATTGTGGGTGCATTAGAAATAAAAACAAATTCTTAAGCATACTTAATAATAATTTACATACTACTATGCAAATAATGATATAGGCGATTATGAACTAAATCTGATAAAGTCAAAGGTCTTAATTATATCTGTTATTGCTTAAAGCTGAAGTCACATCTTTGCTTGGTTGCTCATGGTTGATCGTTTTTGTATCGCATAGCTATATATTTATAATATAAAAAAACAATAATTTCAGTGAAAAAAGTTAAGAAGAAAAAGGAAAAAACTAAACCTGGTAATGATACAAAGTTCGAGAATGGAAAAGATAATTCAAAGAATGCAGAAATACAGTCAGATGTGCCTGCTCCATTGGATACTAAAGTTGAAAATATTAAGTGTATAAATCCAGATTGCTGTTATGATAAAGCTTCTGTGTTTAGTACTGTAACGCCTCATGTATTACATTTCTTTAATATTAAGATAAAAGACAAGAATCCTAAATATGTATGTGACGGCTGTCTAAATGAAGCACATGAAACTATGAAGGTTTGTTGCTGCCTATTTTTAACACATGGTACACATTTTATTTTATCTATTTTATAAGCAATTTGTACCACCTAAAATCTCTTTGATTATTGTTTCATAATCAACACAAACAGATAGAAAAGTTCCTTTTGTGTTTTGCTAAATCATCCCTGATTCAAGGCAAACCATCATTACAGCTCCTAGACCTCTACTGTTGGAGTTGGGTCGTTTAAAAAGAGAATAGTCGAACCATACAAAACATATATTATTTTAATCGGTTGACCCATTTTCATCACAACTGTATCACTTGCAGTCAGATTCACATTTAGCCGATTTTACTATAGGCATCATGACAAGTAAAATTTGATTTTGTGAACATCGAAACAACAAACACTAACAATCTTTAACAATTTTCTATAAAATTAAAAACTTAATTGTAAGTATATAATACATGGGAAAGCTAACTTATTATTATTAACTATTTTTTTCAGGGTCTTATGTTAGAAATGAAGTCGACAATGCCATTACTGGATATAAACTTGACTATGAACATACCGGACGTGATTGAGATTTCTGACGACAGTGATGATGAGGACGATGATGACCTGCCTCCAATGGAGTTAATTACAGAATCAGAAATTCTGTAAGTTCTAAGCACAATATTTTATGCAATTAACAAACGAAATAATAGACTAAAGAAACATGTCGGGTTTGCTAGCCTAAAAATATGTACACAACATAATCTTATAAATAATAGGAAATATGCAAATAATGTAAAAAAACACTAGTTTATTATTTTTTTCTACGCAATTTAAATAAAAACAATTTATTTAAATTGTATTATTTATAAAAAATAATTAATTTATTATTTATAAATTACTCTTGGTTTAAAATATTATGATGTTACAAACAAATAAATCTCTCATACATTTATTTGCCTGTTTATCATCTTCTAAGGACTTTAGAATATTCCCAGTGAAAGGAAGGAAGAAAAATAAAAGGAGGTTCGCTTGGTCATCACAAAAATATTTTAAAACAACACACAAACTACATTTTGTTTAATGTGTTGTGACGTAACAGTAATGGAGTGATAATGATGTAACGTTTTTGCATGTATATATTTATTTATTCAAAAATATATATTCTTGCACTATCAGCAAATGCTAAGCATGAAAGCTGTCAAAATACAATAATAACAAAATTACAATAATCATAACAAATATACAATTAGGAAAGTACAAGAATAAACAAAATTATAGAAACATTTAAATATAGATTAATTAAACAATATGTTAGATAATAATACTAATGTCTTGCACTGTACCCGGACCACAAGCATTAGTTCCAAATGTCTAAAGTATTCATCAATAGCAAAATAATCAAATAATTTTGTGCATTAAAAGCAGCTTTCTTTCGAGCTATATAATCTATCTTTAAAAGCAATAAAAATCGTTCAAAATCCTATTCCCATTATCTTAGAAGAAGAAGACAATTTTCTAAGCATTCCATGGATTCACCGTGCGGGTGCCGGGTCCATCGTGTGGGTAAGAGATGAGAAGGATGGTGTCTCGGGCTTGCGACCGACAATAAGCTGGTTTAAGAAAAGGAGGCCTTCCTTTTTTATTTTATTGCGCGATAATACGCTCACCATCCACCATTCTACTTCTCTCCCTACCCAACCAAATACTGTATGATTCCGTTAATGCTGTCTTGAAAGCTCGTTATTAAACCATAATAAATAACACTTATATACAAGTAGTATAGCGTTTCTTCCACAAATGATACTTATAAAGTTGTTTCACCTATTTATCTTTATACTTTGCAATAATATGTGTTGTTTTCTTATGTTTAAGTCACCTTAATTCAATGAAACTAGACGATGTTATAAATGACGTGTGGAAAAAATATGATTTCGAAGCGAGAATAACGGAAAGCACAAACACAATTAATAATGAGGCAGCCGAAATCGAAAGTAAGTTAAACAAATATTTTAATAATAAATATTGTGTAAAAAAGTACAATATCATTATTTAATCGCGTTTTCTGTTATTTTACGCATGTTAAAGACGCAACCAGTTGCTACACGATTTATTTTCAATATTAAAAAATATGTTTTTCTCCTATTTCGTTTATTTTGGGGTTATAAGGTAAGTATCATCACGACCTTTTCCCTTTCGGGGTGGTCAGAAACCACGCTTATAAATAAGCGGATTCACATTTAGACAACTTTACTATAGGCCAATCATGACAAGTGGCAAGCTCGTCGATGTCTCTAGTGTACCAAACTCGACAAATATTAATGAAATGTATTTATTTACGTTAATAAATATTTTTGTGTCCCGTCCAGGAATCGAACCCGGTACCTCCGAGTCTAAATCCACGGACTTAACCGCTAGACCACGGAGGCAGTTATAAGGTACTTTTCAAAATTGCCTCAGGGACTCAAATACCAAGAGGCATCCGGTTACTATTAAGTTGAGCCACGGATTAAGTATTAACGAATAAAGATGAAATATTAGCGGTATTTTTTCTTATATTCTAATATATAAATAAATAGTGCAACTTTAAATTAAAATTTGTATTTTTAGAGCAATTTAAAGAGGTGGTAACGCTATTTGACGATTGCCAGACTATTTCGGACGAAATAAGACGCAAATTGTATCCACCAACTCCTAATAATATCAACGAAGATTCACTTGATATAAGTGATGATTGTAAAGAGGTAAGTTGCAAACAAATTAAATTTCACTTAGTAGGATAGAATAAATACCTTAATGTTAATAATAACTGCCTACAATAGATTAACGTCAGTAAAAAGTTAAGCTAGTGACTTAAAAAAATGACTACACTCTTTTCTTGAATATTGGTCTGCTGGAGATCTTCGACGATATAGCTGCCTCACCCCCACTAAAAGGAAAAATAAAATAATCTATGAATAATATTTTGATATAAATAAATAATAAATATTTCCAGACAGGTCACACAGCGCCATCTAGTTTCCGTGGTAAGCTACGAGGCTTGTGTTACGGAAACTAGATGGTTGATAAACTACATATTATACTTTTTTTTTTGTAAATAAATACATATTATACATATAAACACCCAGACTGAGACAAATTATACAATGTACAACTTGCCCCCGGTGGGAATAGAACCCACGACCTCCCGAGTTCACGGCAACGTTTGTTACCACTAGACCACGGAGGCGGTCAAATTATATGCCACGTGATTGGTAGTTAGCTTGTGATTTTGGTTATTTCAACCAATGACATAGGCATACACTAAACATGTCAAAAGATAATCAGCCTTTCTGCAACTGGCCGTGAGTTTAGTTTAGCCTTCAGTGGCCCTAACTAGGACACTGTCAATGTAAACCGCTAATAAAGTTGGTTGTAAGCCCGAGGCACCATTCTTCTCTTGTCTTTCCCACACGCAATGGACCCGGCAGTTGCACGGTGAATCCTTGGAATGCTTAGAAATTTGTAGAAACAGACTAGGGCCACTGTTTTCCACGAACATGTTTGCTACAATATTGTTCGTAGTCTGACCTCTGTGGTTGAAGTTAGTAAACAATTCTGTTTTTTTTTTTCTCAAAATACAAATCTCATGCCAACTCTTTTATTAAATGATACCTTATTACTGCCTCTGTGGTCTAGCTGTTAAGGCCGTAGATTCAATCGCTGGGTTCGATTCCTGGTCAAAAACACAAAAAAGTGTTATTTCTCCA
The DNA here is from genome assembly GCA_910589645.1 of Tinea semifulvella. Taxonomy (NCBI): domain Eukaryota; kingdom Metazoa; phylum Arthropoda; class Insecta; order Lepidoptera; family Tineidae; genus Tinea; species Tinea semifulvella. Next base: position 9,737,076 of record OU342586.1, read on the forward strand.
CTCTGGTAGGTTAGAGACATCGACGAGCTTGACAATGACCGCAAGGGATTCGGTCGTAATGATACTTTTTATTTATTGTGTGTACACATATAATATTTATTTTTAAAACTTGTTATTTTTTTTCAGATTTCAACCAAAACTTTTGCAGATAATGTAAGTTTATTGTGATAATATTTAGTTTTAACTATTAACAAAAAAAAAAACAAAGTTATTGCCAATAAGAAAATCCAACAATATAACAAAAAAAAAATAGAAATTCAGTCTATCAACTTTTTATTAAATATATATATATATATATATTACAACAAAATCTAAATTTAATTTAAAAAAAAAAACAGAAAATAAATATTAAATACTTACAAAAAAAATATAGCCTATGTATAGCTTAAACTACTTTTTATTTTTAAATTAAAAAAAATATTTTATAGCTAATTTTAATAGCAAAATATTTATGCTTAACTTATACTTATAAAAGGGTTCAACACTTTTGCATCCCTCTCGCTCGCACAATTCAATATTTTTACAGACTGAGAAATGTAGTCTATTAAATTTCTAATAAATAATAATACAAAAATGTTTTTGCTAATTTTCTTGAATATTAAAAGTAAATATATGTCCAAAATGTCATTAATATTGAAAACTACAATTCTCAAAAGTACATCTAAATTGTACGAATGAGAGGGAAGCATAAACGTTAAGCCCTATTTACGATTTTCCTCTATTTTATTAAAATCAAATTCAATCATTTCGTAAACTTTTGGTACATTTATAAAGCGTGGTAAAATCTTGGTGTGCTACAAATGTCAACCTTTATCAGGCATTTTAATATTTGTAAATAATAAATATAATTACTATAACAAATCTATCATTAATATACCTCTCATTACAGCCCCTAGAACACGGCGTTCTAGACCTCCACTGTTGGAGATGGGCCTTCCAGAACATATATCTGGAGAATTTGGCCTCGTCACGCTGGCCAGATGGCTTGGCGAAGATATGATGTAAATTTTTAATGACAATTTATTAACCATTACACAAGTTGGTATAAATAGATCCGGAGCCGACGGTTTAACGTGCTCTCCGAGGCACGGAAACGATGGTGTTATAAATCTAAGAAAAGTGTATTTGTTAGTGCGCGATTGATTGGATTACTATTAAACTCAGACTTAGTGCCAACTTTATTGCACATGAGTACAAAGCGCTAACATAATGTCGTTAGACATTCTCTGCCTGTTAACCTTAAGGACAATAAGAGAGTTTTAAGTAACAGGAGTAGGTGCACAAAATATGAAAAAATAAAAATGATTGAATAATGTACATTATTTACTATCTTAATTCTAAGAAATAATATAGACCTATGTAATATACTTACCTATATATAAAAAAAAATATAATATGTAGTTTATCAACCATCTAGTTTCCGTAACACAAGCCTCGTAGCTTACCACGGAAACTAGATAGATAGGCGCTGTGACCTGTCTGGAAAAATATATATATATAAGTATAATAAACATACATATACCTACATAAATACATACTAATAAAACTACACAATGTAATAAGTAATATGTACATAAGTACAATTGAAGCAGCTTCAAACTTAATTTCCTAATTAGCTTTGTAACTTTCTTTCCAGAACGATCTTAAAGTGGTGAATTTGACAGTAAACCCGCCACCTCTCGGTTTCCCGGCACATGGCACGTTAAAACGGCCAACTCCTAAACCAGGTCGCCTGGTCTACGTTACCCGCAGTCCTAACCTCAACTTGTCCTGGATACCTGGCAAAATCACAGAGTATTATACAAAAGGAGTTCATGTAAGTAATAAAAATAAGTACCTTTATTTATTTATTTAGGAAAACTTACACCTACAATACAAATATAGGAAAGATAAATATACTATAAAGCCGATAACAAGAATTCACAGATAGTTACAATAGAAAGCATGCAAGAAGAAAATAAAAATAAAGACAAAAGAAAAATAGATACGATAAAATAATAAAAAGACATGACAAATCAATACAATCTATATTATTTAAAAATTCTTTATTGCACTTAAAAACTTAACAGTTGAGTACAAGGGCGAACTTAATGCCTCTCGGCATTTTATACTAGCTAACCTTTGGGAGTGTGGTATTAGAAATAAAACAAATACTTAAACATACATAATAAAAATTTATATACTAATACACAAATACCAATAAAAATATATGATAATTATATATACATTTAACTAAATTTATGTAAGTATACATAACAAAAAGAAGGAAAAATACGTATAATTTACACAAAAAATACAAAGAGACAGAAATAGATATCAGGTAGTCAGATTATTTTGTTTATTTAAGAAATGGGTAATGAGGAGATTTTTAAATATATTTATTGACGGCGCCCGTCTGTTGACCAGAGGAAGTTTGTTCCACTCACGATGACAGATATTTATGTGTGAAATGTGCATATAAACTAGAATCGCAATCTTAAACTTCCAACAAGATGCCGACTCGTCTGATGCTACATATATTCCATTCTCCTGTATGGTGTCAAATCATGGACCCTGACAAACACAATGTCGAAGAAGTTAGAAGCTTTTGAAATGTGGATACAGGATAATGATAAAATAAATTTCTTTCTTTGACTCATGTTCGTGACTTGCGATCTACCCAAAATAACCTCCTTGCTATTCCTCTTCACTCCTCGACAAGATATTCAAATTTCTTCTCTGTTACCGCAGAGACTCTAACGACGGCGCTTTCTTTAAAAACATATCTTTACTCCTATTTTCTATCCATTCAGAATAACTTAAGTTATATTTATCTTTGTTTAACAGATTTTTCACTCTTTTCTCTATTTTTAACCTTAATCCTATATTATAGTGTGTATTTATTTATTTCTGTATGTATGTAATTATATGTATTGTATTATAGATATACTCGTATATATTATAATATGTAGTATTAGTTTAAATTATTATTTTTGTTAGTAAATACTTGACACTCTGCCTGTAATCCGTTAAAACTCCCAAAGGTTAGCTGGTGGGAAATGCCTTACGGCATAAAGCTTGCCTGTGCACATTAATTTCAAGTTAATTTAGTTTTTGTGCAATAAATATTTTTTATTATTATTATAATGTTTCATATATATAATATCATGGGAAGAAATGAAACCGTCTTGCACAGGATGAATAAAAGCCGTTGAACTACTTAAAATAGTAAACCAAAGGAAGTTAGAGTACTTGGGACACATCGTGAGCAATAAAAAGTATAGCTTGCTGCAGCTCGTCATGCCAGGCAAGATTCAAAGCTCCAAAAGACCGGGAAGAACAGCGGTCAACAAAATGAAAATCGCTTTAATGATAGCTGACCTCCGATAGGAGATGGCACCGTAAGAAGATGTGCATACACCAGCGGTTTCCAAACTTTTTTAGTTTTGCAGGTTTAATAATGAAGGCAAAGACGCAACAATAAAGTAATTATATTATATTATATATTATATTGAGACAGAAAATATCTACACTACACCCCAGTGGAATTGGTAGCGCCGCGTTGGTACCCGTGATTTGTACCCTGGAGCTGTGCTATATAAGAATTAAAATTTACAATAATAATAATTACTTTTTGTCTGATTAATAATAATTATCGTATTATTTATATACTTGGGGGGGAGAGAAAACAACTCCCTCATCCGTAGTAGATGACTACTTCCAGCAGCAGCTGAAAACGTCTCGGTGGAGTCGACCCCAGGGTTCCAGAAGAAGACCAGCTCTTCTGATGCTAAAACTCTTTTTACACAAATGTCATATCACATAAAACTAATAATCCAAGTAACAGTTCCGACCTTCGCGTGGCTATTCAGCAGACACTGCTGCAGCACCGAAAATTGAGAACACGCGGTGTGACGTCACCGAAACACAAAATTGTTCACGTCCGCCGCCGACCGAGGCTGAGAACCAACTGGGCTCACCGATGGGTCACAATGGCTTTAACAATACATACAGGCACAAAGTCCTCTATACAGCCACGAAGCTAATGAAATTTTATTAAAATTAGACGTTCTACTATAATTATTTAGATTATAAGTTGACACGGCTATAATGCCTCGAATTTAGGTTAAGCAACAGTACCTGTTTATGGGAACAATGATACTTACTTCTTTCGGTCCAATCATAATTTAATATTTATATTATTATTTCTTGTTTTTAATGTTTTTTTTAAATAGGTATATTGTAAAAAAATACAATATCTGGATGTTACCTGTGAACCATTGTGAATTTGAATAATAAAATATTGGTATTTGTATTGATGGCACTCTGGGTTCGAATCCCGGTTGCTGGTGCCTCTGCGGAACTGCAGTCAACCCTACAGGGCTAGTGCGTCCCTCTTATTCCTAGTGGATTAATGGCGACATGTACCATTTAGACATGTAGACCAATTGGGAAAGTAGACCGTTTAGACATGTAGACCGATTGGGAAAGTAGACCGTTTAGACATGTAGACCGATTGGGAAAGTAGACCGTTTAGACATGTAGACCGATTGGGAAAGTAGCCCGTTTAGACATGTAGACCGATTGGTAATGTGAACCAAATGGAAATGTAGACCGATTGGGAAAGTGAACCAAATGGGAATGTAGACGGTTTGCACTGGTGGTCTTCATACAATTTTTGTTCCAAATTCAAAACTACTGACTGCCAGCTGAAAAATTATAATACAGATAAAACCTACTTTGCTTGCTTATTTAAGAACAAAACTCGTTTTTCGAATTTGTGGGTAGAATAAAAATTGTTGATATTTTATTTCAGACCTCGTTTCCTCAGCACTTTTCCGTGTTCAAGGTGTTTGTGGAAAAGATGGGAAAACATTCAGAGGGCTACAGACTGCTGTGTGGCAAGAATGTTGCTTACTTCGAGCCGTCTTTAGTAAGACTTAATATAGGTTAGTTCAAAGGGCTTTTACTCACGCCGAAATGATAAAGTCCTTGGTGTTATCCATGAAGCATTACGTCTTTCTATAGTAAGAGCGGAGTAAATAACCTCAGTGCATGCTTACCGCGATCCTTGGATATTCCTGAATATTTTTATGGATACATTTGACACCATTATAGGATCCCAGATGAAAGACATTTCCCTATTTATTTCGTATTTGAATATACATATCGTCACCACATCATCAGTAAAGAATCATCACAACCGTTTCCTTTTTCCTTTTCGCTTATAAATGAGCGGATTTACATCTAGCCAACTTTATTTATTTATTAAAAACTTTATTGTTTAATACGAAAGGCGTATGTAATGCCGCTTGGCATTTTATTACCATCAACCTTCGGGACAAGAAATCGAAGTTTAGGCATGGCAATTTAAGAATCACAAAAAAAAAATCACTTATTAGTACTAGTTGAATTAAATATACGATAAACATCATACAAATAATAATACTTAAATAATTATATTCTTATATACATTACATGACTAGTTATATACATACACTACGTAAAACAAAAAATTAACCAATCATGACAAGTGGCAAGCTCGTACATCCGAGTCTAAAATCCACAGAGTCAGCTTTAAGAACGGTTTTAAGACAGCTTTATGCACTGGTAGTTGGTGCGAGAAGAATTCCAGCAATATATTTGCATCACTTACTGAAAGAATGTGGCCTAAGCTTTGGAACAAAAAGTATTTGGTTGATTCAACGGCTTTGTAGCTAAGTCTTCTTGCTGCCGTAGAAAAAATATCATCACGACCGTAATCTCTTGAGGGGCAGTCATAAGATACGTTTCTCTAAGAAGCTAGTTTACATTCTATCTGCCAACTTTACTATAGGAACATCATAACGTGGTTTCCCTTTTAGGGTGGTCAGAAACCACGCTTATACTAGTAAATAAGCAGATTCACATTTAGCCAACTTTACTATAGGCCAATCATGACAAGTGGCAAGCTCGTCGATGTCTCCAGCGTACCAAACTCGAAAAATATCACAAATATATAAAATATTAATTAAATGTATTTATTTACATTAATAAATATTTTTGAGTCCCAACCAGAAATCGAACCCAGTACCTGCGAGTCTAAAATCCACGGACTTAACCGCTAGACTACGGAGGCAGTTATCTCTTTGTTATTACATACTTTAGACAAAGTAACGGTGCATTTTGTATTTGTGACTTAGTTTTTTTATTAATTGAACATTGCAGGTACTCGTGTGATTGCCGTGTTTAATGCTGACCATATGAACTTTTCGACTGACCAAGAAGAACATTACTACTCCGGCATTGTGGCCGAGATGCCTTACTGTGTCAACAATTACCGGTGAATAGAATTATTGGACTTTTTTATTCATGTCTTCTTTGCCCATGTAATTTAAAAAAACTTTAAACATGACATATTTAGGCATTGATTTTTTTTTAAATTTTCTTTAAAGGACATTGTACAGAATACATCAGCCCTAAACACGTAATTTATTTCCATAATATATGTTCATAACAGAGTTCATAACCGAGTTGGGATCATCAAATTCCAGATGCTGCAGAATTTGATGCTTTACTTGGAGTCACTCGCGGCATTATGGCCCAAACACGTCGGGTAAAATATGGGAGTTGACAGCGCGGGAAAACCGCATAAAAGAAACTGCAACTTGTGCAATATTTAAAGTCCAATTTATCGTTTTCCATAATTATTCACATTGTAGCACATTATTAAACAAAACAACCACTTTTGACCAATAATATCCACAGCAAATTAATTTACAAAACAAAAACTTGCACTTGACATGTCCACGCAAAATGGCGCGAAGAACTCTTTAGACATTGATCAAGAATCAACTACTACTACTAAACTAGGTGACGGCTCTTATTAAAACGCCGTAATAAATATCAGCACCAAATAATCTTGTGCTGATATTTCCGACAGTACGTTTCAACTACGGCCAACGTGAGGACGTGTTAAAATGCAGAGGGTTGTTTAGGCAATTTATAACTTATGTTTGAATGAATTAGGTTGATATTGTAAAAAAGTAAAGTATCATCATAACCGTTTCCCTTTCAGGGTGGTTAGAAACCACGCTTATAAATAAGCGGATTTACATTTAGCCAACTTTACTATAGGCCAATCATGACAAGTGGCAAGCTCGTCGATGTCTCCATCGTACCAAACTCGCGAAATGTCACAAATAAATCAGATATAAAAGAAATTTATTTATTTAAATTAATAAATTTTATTGTGTCCCAACCAGGAATCGAACCCGGTACCTCCGAGTCTAAACCCGCGGACTTAACCGCTAGACCACGGAGGCAATTGTATTATGTACAACGTCCTTTAAATAACTTAAATATATATATATATATATACTGCCTCCGTGGTCTGGCGGTTAAGTCCGTGGATTTAGACTCGGAGGTACCGGGTTCGATTCCTGGTCGGGACACAAAAATATTTATTAATGTAAATAAATACATTTAATTTATTTGTGATATTTGTCGAGTTTAATACGCTGGAGACATCGACGAGCTTGCCACTTGTCATGATTTGCCTATAGTAAAGTTGGCTAAATGTGAATCCGCTTATTTATAAGCGTGGTTTCTGACCACCCCGAAAGGGAAACGGTCGTGATGATACTTTATATATATATATATATATACACTTTTTTGACAGCTACCTTGTGTTCTTTGACGATGGGTACGCCCAGTACGTGGAGCACTCCAAGGTGCGTGTGATCGTGGAGAATTCTTCCCGAGTTTGGGAAGACGTGCATCCCGACTCCAAGGAATTTGTCAAGAATTATCTGTTAAACTATCCGGATAGAGCCCTTGTCAGACTACATGCTGGAATGAACATCAAAACGGAGCTTGATGGTAAGTTATTAAAAAGTTTGACCTACTAAAAGCATACAACAATACAGAGTTCTAGATCTTCACTGCAAATCATGAGCTTTCCATAACTGTGACCGATATCTACAGTTGGGGATAGATAATAGGGTGATCTTCAATGAAAATGCACAATCACGACTTTTCTTTCTTGTATTTTCAGACCACGTCAAAATGTAAATAAATAAATAAATTTATTAGGGTCGCCAACAGCGACAGCAACAAAACATACATCGATTTTTACTTACAACTAAGACAGAAAAGAGATGCTGCACCAATTACAGGCAACCACCACATGCTATTACAGTATCCATTAATTGGGCCTTTGAGTAGCCAAAATAAAAACACAATACAATTACAGCAACAACTAAGTAAATCTAAGCAAAAACAAAAACAAAAGAACATGATACAACCACAATCAAGCATCACAATTCCAAGGATCAAAATTGGTTAAACAGCAGTTCAGTTTACAGTCCCAGCCAGGATCCGCTGCAGTAATAATAAATAAATATTTCCAGACAGTTCACACAGCGCCATCTAGTTTCCGTGGTAAGCTACGAGGCTTGTGTTACGGAAACTAGATGGTTGATAAACTACATTATACAATGTACAACTTGCCCCCGGTGGGAATCGAACCCACGACCTCCCGAGTTCACGGCAACGTTTGTTACCACTAGACCACGGAGGCGGCAAATATAAAAGTCAAAATAATATCAAAATTAAAAGGAACAAAAACCTGTGGCAAAGGATGCCAAAGCGTCGGCCACAATAACAAAGCTAGCAGCCCTATTCTGTGACTTAGTCGCAAATGTCATTAGTGAATTTCATTATTTACATCAGAGCTTGCATCATAATTATAAAATTTTATTCAATTCTCAACTCTATAAGCCCTTGACAGCGGCCGTGCAAATATCAACTTTATTATCGTGATGTATATAGTTAACGGATTCCATTATATAATGTTTGCGGTTAAGTAACAGAATAGGGCTGCAGATGTGTTTGCGAGGGTCGATATTTTTTAATGATTGCAAAACATATTTCTGGAGAATTTGTCTTTCACTTGCGACAATGAACAGATGGATTTACGAGTGTTGAAATTTTCATTTTTATTTGAAGTTAAAAAAAAAAAAATGTTACACACTGGTTACATTCTATAGATTAACAAATAACACACAAACATGTACACATAATAATCAAATGAATGTAACCTATTAATAATTTACTTAACACTCATATTCAACTTAAATTTTTAAAAAATAATAATATATATTATTAAACAATAATACATTATTAAACATTTGTATTTGTTGCACATGTTGTATACTAGGTATTAATTATGTAATTTATTGCTTATCTTTATTGTTGCTACCTTAAGATATCTTTTCAGTATATGTTAACCTACATATAAATACATATATTTTGCTTGTATAAATCATTTTAGTACTATGTGGAAATTGATGCTGATTGTACTAAAATCACACGTTATTTTTAATTTTGTAATAAGTCTTATTTGTACATTTTTTTCCCTTATAAATAAAATAAAAATAAAAAAACATCTACTTTTGACTGTAAATATCCACAGAAAAAAGTAATTTACAAACCAAAAACTTGCCATGTCCGCGCAAAATGGCGCGAAAAAATCTTTTTTTTTACTTTTTACTAATTATTTGATAAGGCCCAAATTTTATTGTTTATAATGCCACGCGCCGATATATTGTAAATATAATATTTTCTAGGTGAATGGTTGAACTGTAAGGTGGATACTGTGGATGCTTCTTTAGCTCGTATTCGGTTTCTTAATATTCGTCGTTTTGAGTGGATATATCGAGGATCTACCCGACTACTGCCGATGTATAATGAACTGCAGACACCTAAAAAACTTCGATCTAGATGCGCCACCAGTGGAACGCCTCTTAGTGGAGCTCAGGTTAGTTTTTTTTTTTAAATTATAAATAATCTTTTTCCTAGAGTGTACCCGCGCTTAATTGTATATTGGGTAAATAAACCATAAGTTACTAATAACTATTTTTTTTAGAAAGAAAGAAAGTATTATATATTTGCTTTAGAATTTGAGTAACAATGTGTTTACAAAGTATTATCTCAAAAAATTATCAAAATTATATTTAAACAATTATATATAAAAATAAGGAAAGGCATGCTTCGAGGGTTAGGGCATGTTGAAAGGATGAATGAAGAGAGATTGACGAACCAGATATATAATGCGAAAGTTGTAAGTAAAAGAGGCCCTGGCAGACCTAGACTCACATATATCGACCAAATTAATAAAACAGTAGCTGAAGGTGCGTTGAAAAGCCATCGAAACAAAAGGGCATGTATGAAGAGGTTGATGAATGTCGAAGAAGCGAAAGAGGTATGTCGTGACCGTGACAAGTGGCGCTCAATTGTCTTTGCCTACCCCGCAAGGGATTTGGCGTGAAGATTATGTATGTATGTATATACAAAACAAAAAAAAAGAGCAATACAATAGAATTTACATAATATGAATATGTTTTAAACATGTAAGTATTCGTTTATTGTATAAAAGACATGTGACAGTAAATAGTCTTTATAACATTGAGAGTTGTAAAAGTTCTTTTTTTTTTTAAATATATTTTTTATTCATTATCATTATCATTGTATACAAAGCATTGATGGTATGGTTCGATTCATGGTCGGGACACAAAAATATTTATTTATGTAAAATTTTTTCGAGTTTGGTACGCTGGAGACATCGACGAGCTTGCCACTCGTCATGATTGGCCTATAGTAAAGTTGGCTAAATGTGAATCCGCTTATTTATAAGCGTGGTTTCTGACCACCCCGAAAGGGAAACGGTCGTGATGATACTATACTATACTATACAAGCATTGATCAATTTAACTGTTCCAAATGTATATTGTATTATTGTATAGTTTTTTTAAAACAATAAAGTTTATTATTATTATTACAGCCCCTAGAATACAGCGACCTAGACCTCCACTGCTGGAGATGGGCCTTCCAGAACATATATCTGAAGAATTTTATAATAATACTTAATTTATGTTTTATTTTAGACTGACCTCCCAGTGGTCGAATATACTAGAAATACAGAAAACAGATTGTCGATACCCAAAGTTCCTGCTCCTCATTTGAATGTCGCTATTAATGTGGTAAGAAATAATTTATAAGGACAAATCCATTCATTATTTTTTGCTGGTTGAAAACGTTATACAAATTTAAACTTATTCAAGTATATCATTAGCTGTGTGGCTAATTCGATGCCAGTAATAATAAATAATAAAAAGGTCATAAATTTTGACAAACGTGGTATTTTGGCTGTGTTCGACTTGGAAATTTGTTACTTCAAAGCGCTAACGCTTTAAGCCAATTAAAAAAAAAAAGCGTTTACAGTGCCAAGCCGAACACGGGGTCAGTATCAAATACTTTCATCACTACATGCCGGACTCCCACTTTTTAGGATTGTTCAAATTAAAATCAATATTACCATTAATATACCTTTATTTCAGGCTTTTATGATAATGTTTCACTGAGCTCAGTCTCTCTATGACGTGATGTCACCACCATATATGAGTACATTAAATGCTCAAAGAATGAATATAATGTCTAAACTTAAATCTAAATTGCTATTAGACTGTGCTGCTAGCCACGTGAAGTGAGAAAAATATCTTATGACCGCTCGGTGCGCGGATTGATTCCACTCTTGAGGGCGCCGCTTGATTCCACTCTTGAGGTCGCCGCTCGGAGCACTGGCCAACGATCCAACGGTGGTATTGGACGAGCGGCAATAATGTCGCTGTGATCACGACTATCCCCTCGTTCCGAGACACGATAATAGTAACCTAAGCACGCTTAAAGGTGTTCCGAGACGTGCATGAACTGTTTTGCCAAAGCTATGTGACGTCACAAATGCCATTATTCCTTAGCGCTTAGACTGCTCCCGATATCGAGGTAGATCGCTCTGAGCGCTGTCAGTTGTTTGTCATAATGTCGCGCTCCATTTTCAAGTTTATTTAATATTGTAATTTGTTTATACTGTTTGTATATTACTTCTAAAATATTTAAGTAGGAAGTAAATAAAAAAATGTCTGAAACACAGCAAGTTATTTTAGAGGACCAAAATAAGTTAATAATAGTAAACGTTACACATATAAAGATAAATAAACCGAGAGATGTGTGTTTGTTAGTATTCATACTCAAAGATGTGGCATCCGCAATAATCTTCCATACATTAAAAAAAAAACCTATTATGTTATTAATAAAAATGTGATTTAGACTGTTGCGAATTGATATCACGCTCTGAGCATCCAAATCGTGATATTTGATTCGGAACGACTGTCAGTATCATATTCATTCTAAGCGCTCTGAGCATAATTTGGAACGAGGGGTATATTTTATTGTTCAATTTCATTACAACCGAGTCACCACCGGTTTACTCTCACATAATAGAGTAAATATCGGATCTAGAGATCGATTTATTGTATTAAGTGTTTCTTTTTTGTGTATTAACTCTATTGTTTCAGGCCCAAAGGACTGCAGCTAAACGAGGGGTTGTGGCGAAGAAGTCCACTGCTACTAACAATGTTATTCAGCCTCTTCCTAAAGCTCAAATAGATCAAGTCATCAGTAGAGTTGTAGTAAGTATATTTTTTTAAGTTATTAAACAATGACACATGATTACAACAACTTTTTTTTAAAGTTATCTCTTAGTCACAGTTACTCGTTTATAAATGTTTTGGATTTGGGTTAAATTGTTCATAGTTATACGAGTATATGCATTTTTATAAAAAAATATTCTAACAAGATTACTATTTAAGTAGAAAAAAAAACATTTATTTTATATGGTTTAGGTGTTTAAAATATTATAATGACAGCTAATGGACTTTTTTTTTTCATAATACTGAACAAAACATGTGACATCGAACCCACCTGATGGTAAGCGGTACGCGAGGTCCAAGAATAGGAGCAACTGACGCCAGCCACTAACGACCGGCATCAGTCCCTATAATATATATATATATATATATATAAACACAACACAAGTAGTACAAATAACCCAAATTGGATAATTTAAAACATCACTAAAAAAAAATATTCTCATAAACAAAAGTTATTATGAGCTACAAAATGCAATGAAAGATACCATTGCATAGAAGTACTCGGCCAAATTTTATAAATTAATAATAATTCTTAATATTTAAATTTAATTTTATATTTATTCTTAATTGACACGGCCCTTTTACAGCCACGAATTTAAATTTAAGTTTACTTACTTGACATAGAATGTTTTATTTAGATTGTAAGGTGACACGGCCATTTTACACCCACGAATATTAATTAACATTAATGCTATTAGAATATAAGATGACACGGCCCATTTACAGCTATGAATTTATGCTTAATTGACATATCATTATTAGTATTTAGATTATAAGATGACGTCTTTTTTTTATTATTATTATTATTATATATTTTTTTGTTTTATAAATTATCTGACATATGTATATAATTTCTATACATCATAATTATTAAATATTTAGAATGTAAACTGACATGGCCTCTTTACAGCCACGATCTTATTTAAGTAGTTTCTAAGTTAGTTAGTTTTACTTGCTTGTAGCAATAATGTTGTGCATAGCATATATAAATATGGATTATTGCCTATTTACGGTCCAACCATTATTACCACTTTGGATTAGTACATATGTTTTAAAAATTGTATTGATTTAATTAGTTCTGACTGTATCCAAGTTGTTTTGAGAGAACCAATGGAAATAAATTATTTTGACTTGATTTTAAAATGTAATTTCTTTGCGATAAAAGTAACTATTTTCTGCACACTAAAAATTGTGAGTTGGTCAAATTCTTCAGTAATATTGTTTTGGAATTCCCATCTTCAGCAGTGGAGGTCTCGGGGCTGGGATTACTGTTATAATAGTGATTTTGTGTTTATTTGCAGTTTTTCACTCCGAAGGCTGCTATGGCACCACTTACAATGTCAGAGCACGACTGTAATCCTTCTTGCCAAAAAAATATGTTTGATTTGAGCGAACTAAGAACATATAATCCTTTGGCAAGACCTCTTCTTTGTGGATGGCAACGGTTAGTATTCATATTATGCAAGTACCAATAATATAATAAATTGACATCAGTACCTACCTCCTCTGTGGTCTAGCGGTTAAGTCCGTGGATTTAGACTCGGGGACTACCGGGTTCGAGTCCTGGTCGGGACACAAAAATATTTATTAATGTAAATATATACATTTAATTAATATTTATTTGTGATATTTCTCGAGTTTGGTACGCTGGAGACATCGACGAGCTTGCCACTTGTCATGATTGGCCTGTAGTAAAGTTGGCTAAATGTGAATCCGCTTATTTTTAAGCGTGGTTTCTGACCACCCAGAAAGGGAAACGGTCGTGATGATGATACTTTACGTACACACATATTTTATTTTACTTAATTATATATATAAAAAAACATTTTATCATTAGGACGGTAGCAACTGGTGGCGGTGTGCGTGCGATACTTTACCGCGCGCCGTGTGGACGTCGGCTGCGATCTATAGAGGAGGTGCATCGGTACCTCATGGCGGTGGACTCGCCTATGGGCGTCGATTACTTCGACTTTAATGTCAATATACAGTGTCTGGCTGAGTTTGTACTCAATAGATGTAATGTCAGCAAGAAGGTTAGTGATTAAAAATACAATTTAAAAAAAAAATAGGCTAATAAAAAACTGTCGGGTTGCATTTTTTCGTTTTGTTAATTACTTTACTGTGGGTATTGTTAGTCTAGTGTATTTCACTTCAATTATGGAAAAAAATTACCGCGTGTAATATTTATATAAATAGTTTTAAAAAACATTTCTATCATTATCATCATATGACCGAGTGTAAAGCCAGTCAGTGACTATTTTGCAGCAGTTAAACTTTAAGTGAATCCTGTTAACCTTATTGTATAAATAAAACCCGTAAAAACGAAAAAACCTTCGGGTAAACATAAGGTGAAACGATCGTGTATCACAAACGTGTATTTTCCTCAATTCTTGTATCATACTTTAACGTACAGTGCTTCCTAAGAACAGTTTGCAGTACAAAGAGCTGTCGAACGGTGAGTAAGAGAAAGTTGGATATCGAAAGGGTCGAAAAGTGCTAACCTTGAGTACTGCCCTTTGAGCTACTTCAAGTGGCTTAAGTATCGTCTTTGGGGCACCACCCCATACTGTAATAATTTGTTGATTAGGGTCTGCATGATGAGTATATTTTTAGGAAAACTTCTTTTCACCGTAACTTAATTTTATTTACTGAAAAATTACAATAAAAATGCGTAGTTAGTATTTATATAAAAATATTTGCTCCGAAATAAATTCCACACTATATATGGGGCAGAAGTTGCAGTCTATTTATTGAGGTTTTCCCGCGCTGTTATTTCCTATATTCCCGACTTGTTTAGGCGATATTGCCGCGAATATTAGAGTTATCCAAGAAAAGTATAAAAATGTTATGAACTTTGAATAATAACACAGTTACAAATATATCGTGTTTAGCACTGATGTACAATAATAAAAATTTAAAACAAATTTAGAAATAGACATTAATTAAATTCCAGGCTATAGAATAACTGATAATTTTTTTATTGTCTGAAATAACCGAAGCGACAAGCTAATTACCAATCACGGGGTATATATCAAAATGTTGCTGACGTGTCACAAATACCTGTTACATTACATTACAATTACAAGAATAAATATCATTTTGCAAGCGGCCCTTAGTATCATGGCAAATGTAACAACAGATTAGCAATTAAACATATTTATACAAGTTGTAATTTAGGTAAAAAAAAACGTTTTTACCGGCGGCATACCCAAGTCATATTCGCGCGGCATGAACATGGTGTGTAGGAGCCATTGGGATTGCGGGTGTAAACGACAACACATGCGACTACTTTTATGACAATTCCATGTCCACTGCGGTGTTTATAACAATTCCATGTCCACTGCTGTGTTTAAGACAATTCCATGTACACTGCGGTGCCTACAAGCTGCGCAAGCAAGCAATATTGTTGTAAAGTGTTAAGAGCGTTACGCTTTTGCATCCCTAGCTTAAACAATACAGAATTTAAAAAAAAACTACTTGTTTACTTTTAAAAAATGTAGTCTACTAACTTTGTAGGCAATAAAATTAAAGGCATTTTAGAGATAGTCATAGATTTGTAAAAAAAAAAAAAGTAAAATATCATCACGACCGTTTCCCTTACGGGATGGTCAGAAATCGCGCTTATAAGTAAGCGGATTCACATTTAGCCAACTTTACTATAGGCCAATCATGACAAGTGGCAAGTTCGTCGATGACTCCAGCGTACCAAACTCTAGAAATATCACAAATATTAATTAAATGTATTTATTGACATTAATTTTTTTTTTTTTGTTCAGACCAGGAATCGAACCCGGTACCTCCAAGTCTAAATACACGGACTTAGGAAAGCTAGATCACGGAAGCAGTTAATGAGTAAAATCGTTATAAATGTATTTGCTATTTTTCTCTATCTAATATTAGTTATTTATATTAAGTGAAAATATATCTAACATGTCCGTAATTTTATTTCCTACTAAGTTAATGGACTACATCTCTACAAAGTACACTCGTCCTGTGTTCGACTTGAAAGCAAAGCATACCGTTCACCGTTTTTTATACAGAACGGTTTTCAAAGCGCAAAGAAGTAAAAAAAGAGCTTAAAGCGTCAAGTTAAACACAAGGTCGAACTTGAAAGTTCTTTAAAAATGTGGCATTAGATTTTTTATAATAACTTTGAAATTAGAAAACAATCCAGAATTAAATAGAATCGTATTTTTTTAGGATCTCTCGTATGGTAAAGAAAATATTCCGATTCCTTGCGTCAACTACTACGACTGTTCTTTACCTGAGTTCTGTTCATACAATACTGAGAGAACTCCCACTGCGGGTGTACCGCTTAATCTGGATCCAGAATTTCTATGCGGTTGCGACTGTACTGATAATTGCCAGGTTAGTATTAAGCTTATTTTTATTTCATTACAGCCCCTAGAACACAGCGTCCTAGACCTCCACTGCTGGAGATAGGCCTTCCAGAATATATATCTGGATAATTAGGCCTACGCTAGCCACGCCTGGCGAGGTTATGATGTCAATTTTTAATAACAATTTACCGACGGCTTAAAGTGCTCTCCGAGGCACGGGAACGGTTGTGTTGTAAATCTATGACAAATGTACGTATGAAAAGTGTATTTCTCATTGGTATATGCCGGGTGGGTTTGAACCTACCTTTGTAGAATTTAAGGAACGAGTTCATACAACCGAGCCACCACCCGCATATTTTTTTTTAGCAATGGAAAAACAAATTAAGCAGCAGCTGTAATCCAGTGATTAAAATGTTTTTCTTTAATCCAAAAAGGTGACAGTTCTAAACCGGACATACCAATGACATTATTTATGAGAGTTCTTCGCGCCATTTTGCGTGGACATGTCAAGTGCAAGTTATTGTTTTGTTATTATTGGTGTTGTTTTGTTTAATAATGTGCTACAATGTGAATAATTATGGAAAACGATAAATTGGACTTTAGATATGGGGCACAAGTTGCAGTTTATTTTTCCCGCGCTGTCAACTCCCATATTTTATCCGACGTGTTTGAGCTATGGTGCCGCGAGTGACTCCAAGAAAAGCATCAAATTCTGCAGCATCTGGAATTTGATGACCTCATTAACTTATAAAAAAGAAAGATATATTACGTCAGACTTGGCTGTATGGGCTAGACCCTTTGCCTTCCCTATCATCTCATTCATCATCCATCGGGAGAAGAGAACAAAAAAAATAAATGGGATTATTTATATACATTTGTACGTAGAACAACAGCAGCATCCAGGAATTTTCCGTACTTAGTATTTGGAAGACCATTGTGCGTGACTTGAGCCATGTTATCAAGGCTGTTCCATCTCTGGGAAGGCCAGAAGACCCGTCACGTTCCTCCAGACCTCTGGAAGAGTCGTCACATACTTGTGGAACTACCGCCAGCCACATTAAAGCACTTCATGAGCACATGTGCCTCATAAGCACATGACCTCCTCTGCTATGCATCCTCTACACAGTGGGCTATCATTTTTTTTTAAATATTAGCAAGCTCCATGAATGTTAGCAACTGGAATCACCATCAACAGCCTGGCAGACATCAGTTCCTAACACTATGCTGGCTTGACTAGGCATGACGGCAATTCGAGCCTGAACCCAAAACGGTGGATACACTTTGCTGGGTTTATCGGCACGAACGGTGGATAATTCCCGCCCCGGCAGACTGGGCAAATTACCATTACCAGTCCGCCTATCATACATACATACATATACATATCTTCACGCCAAATCCCTTGCGGGGTAGGCAGAGACAATTGAGCGCCACTTGTCACGATCACAACATACTTCTTCGACATTCATCAACCTCTTCATACATGCCCTTTTGTTTCGATGGCTTTTTAATTCACCTTCAGCTAATGTTTTATTTATTTGATCATGATAGATAGGCAAGTCTTGGTCTGCCAGGGCCTCTTTTACCCACAACTTTCGCATTATATATCTGGTTCGTCAATCTCTCTTCGCTCATCCTTTCGACATGCCCGAACCATCGGAGCATGCCTTTCTTTATTTTTGTACCTATGCTTTCTTTTATACCTACCCTTTTGCGTATTTCGTTATTACGTATACGGTCCATCAAAGTTACGCCGCATATCCGACGTAAAGACCTCATTTCTACTGCATTAACTCTACTCTCATGCGTATTCTGACATACCCACGTCTCGCTTCCATACCTACCACCTATTATTATTATTATCTGTAATGTTCAGAGTGTATAGATGTTTGTTTAAGGCACATTGTCCCATGTAATCACCCAATTGACGGCGTCTCCCAGCCTTCAGCCCACTCATGTCCACTCCTGCTCGTGCTGTCTCCCAGTTCTTCTGATGAACACCATCGTTAAACGGCACGAGCCTCCGAGAGCAGTTTAGCCGTCGCTTCTGGCTCCACTAATAAGTTGTGGAATCAGTTCAACCAAAGAGTAAATTATTAAAAAAAATTAAAATTGATGATTTTAGGATAGAAGCAAATGTGCTTGTTGGAAGATGACACTGGACGGTGCTAAGAGTGTGGGTGTGGAGGGAGACCATGTGGGGTACCAGTTTAGAAGACTGCTGGAGCCGCTCGGGACTGGAATATATGAATGTAACTCCAGGTTAGTTGCACTAAGCCCATTATTCTGTTATAACTTTTTGGGTCGAAATAAAAATGTGTAACTTTAATTTTAGGTGCAAATGCAAGCAGACCTGTCTGAACAGAGTCGTACAGTTTCCGTTACAAATTAAACTTCAGGTAAGCTTCTAACTGATATATATACATTTTCGTCTCTATCCCTCTCACGTAAATATGTTGCATCACGCTCGCACACGCGTTATGACCGCCGTTATAAGGGATTGCAAACCTTTTTTTTATACCTGTGGAGAGTAAGGTCTTCTTGCGCATGTATTTTTAAGCAGTGACAACGATACCCCGTAATCTGATTCCGATTAATACATAATTATTTCTGTTTTTTGTTTTGTTCCTTTCATTTATTTTTCTCATAAACTTGCACTCTTTAACCAAAAATGTTTGCGACCACTGTCAGTAGGCAAAGATGCTATGTACAACTTTATTCCTTCTCTACGGCCAAACTTTATATATTCTAGGTGATTTACTAATAAATCTTTTTTTTTGTTTAGGTGTTTAAAACGATGACTCGAGGTTGGGGAATCCGCACATTGAACGACATACCGCGCGGGTGTTTTATTTGTGTCTATGCCGGAAATTTACTTACTGATGCCACCGCCAATGTGGTAAATATAATTAATAAATATTAAAATTAAAAGCTGAATTTCTTATATATACATACATTTAAACTTTTTAAACTTTCGCGCATATTCATAATAGTTTTTTTAAATAATTTTAACGGGTCTTTACGCGATTTACCTTAGAGACATATTTCTCCCGACGTTTCAGCCAAGTTGCATTGGCCGTGGTCACGGGTCGACTGAAGCTATGCGGTGTAGTCTCGTACATACTGGGCGGCAGATGTAAACCTACCCACTTATCACTTTTAAAAGTTTTTAGAAATCACGACACACGACACTTACAATATCCTTGGCGACACCGGGCGATTTTTCCCGGCGTCGAAACCTATTGATTACTGGATTCCACGATGAAGATAGCTTATAACCCCCCTCTCGATTGAAATTTTTGTGTTTCTTTATTTCGATCGCTTCACGTACTATTCTAGGGTAATAGTGCCGATCGGTGGAAAGTATCTTTGGGTCATGCAGCTCAATCCAATGGTTTGTGCCACTATCCATTAGGTGTTCTGCTATTGCTGACTTGTTTAATTGGCAGTTTTTTACAGCTGCTATATGTTCCTTGACCCTCTCAGCTATTGTGCGCTTAGTTTGGCCAATATATGAACTCCCACAGCTGCAGTCCACTTTATACACGCCAGGCGTTTGGAAAGGAATGACATCCTTTGGGGTGCGTACGTGTTTTGCTACTTTGGAGAATGGGGTGTACACAGCATTGATAGATAACTTTTTGAAAGCTGTACCAATTTTATCCGTTACTCCTTTCACATATGGTAAGAACGCGGGCAGCCGATTGACCTGTGGATATCTCTCCTTGTTTTTCTGTCGCAGCAACCTCGGACCCACACCATATCCATTGCGTTTTAGCACTGTTTTAACATGTGACAATTCCTGTTCCATGTTAGGTTCCAGGAATTGTCACATGTTAAAACAGTGCTAAAACGCAATGGATATGGTGTGGGTCCGAGGTTGCTGCGACAGAAAAACAAGGAGAGATATCCACAGGTCAATCGGCTGCCCGCGTTCTTACCATATGTGAAAGGAGTAACGGATAAAATTGGTACAGCTTTCAAAAAGTTATCTATCAATGCTGTGTACACCCCATTCTCCAAAGTAGCAAAACACGTACGCACCCCAAAGGATGTCATTCCTTTCCAAACGCCTGGCGTGTATAAAGTGGACTGCAGCTGTGGGAGTTCATATATTGGCCAAACTAAGCGCACAATAGCTGAGAGGGTCAAGGAACATATAGCAGCTGTAAAAAACTGCCAATTAAACAAGTCAGCAATAGCAGAACACCTAATGGATAGTGGCACAAACCATTGGATTGAGCTGCATGACCCAAAGATACTTTCCACCGATCGGCACTATTACCCTAGAATAGTACGTGAAGCGATCGAAATAAAGAAACACAAAAATTTCAATCGAGAGGGGGGTTATAAGCTATCTTCATCGTGGAATCCAGTAATCAATAGGTTTCGACGCCGGGAAAAATCGCCCGGTGTCGCCAAGGATATTGTAAGTGTCGTGTGTCGTGATTTCTAAAAACTTTTAAAAGTGATAAGTGGGTAGGTTTACATCTGCCGCCCAGTATGTACGAGACTACACCGCATAGCTTCAGTCGACCCGTGACCACGGCCAATGCAACTTGGCTGAAACGTCGGGAGAAATATGTCTCTAAGGTAAATCGCGTAAAGACCCGTTAAAATTATTTAAAAAAACTATATACATACATATCTTCGACATCGACAAGCTTGCCACTTGTCATGCCTATAGTAAAGTTGGCTAAATGTGTATCCGCTTGTTTATATGCGTGGTTTCTGACCACCCCGAAATGGAAACGGTCGTGATGATACTTTACTTTCTATACATATCTTTACGCCAAATCCCTTGCGGGGTAGGCAGAGACAATTGAGCGCCACTTGACACGATCACGACATACCTCTTTCGCTTCTTCGACTCCCTTTTAATGCACCTTCAGCTATTGTTTGCCAGGGCCTCTTTTACCCACAACTTTAATTTCTTATAGGTTTAATGTTTATTACCGTTATTGACCGCCTCCGTGGTGTAGTGGTAACAAACGTTGCCGTGAACTCGGGAGGTCGTGGGTTCGATTCCCACCGGGGGCAAGTTGTACATTGTATAATTTGTCTCGGTCTGGGTGTTAATATGTATATATTTACAAAAAAAAAAAAATATAATATATAGTTTATCAATCATCTAGTTTCCGTAACACAAGCCTCGTAGCTTACCACGGAAATTAGATGGCGCTGTGTGACCTGTCATGAAATATTTATATTTATGTTATTTACTTTTCACAATTAATGTATGTATTTTGATAAATATATATGTTTATTTTAGGATGGTCTGAATGAAGGTGATGAATATTTAGCAGAGTTGGATTTCATAGAGGTGGTGGAACAGATGAAGGAAGGCTATGAGGAGGGCGTCCCAGAAGAAGATAACGTGAGTTTATTTAGTTATTTATTAATTATAATTTAATTTTTGTATAAAACCGACCTGTCCGTATGCCCAGTTCTTACATGCTAAAAATATGTTTGTAAGTGACACTATCGGCTAATGTACATACAGTAATTACATAAGTTAACAATAGATTAGAATAGTTTTAGCTTAAAGTTTTATCAAAATTATTATTATTTTTTTTAAATGTAGATATTATGTAGAATACTAGGGTAGCTAGTGCAGCTGGAGCCCAAGACACAAAACGAAAATTCTTGGTTTGGGCTCCAACGTGCAATACAATGTAGCGTCAATATTGTTTACATCGTGTAATTTATTATGTAAATATTTCACCATTGTATTTATTATTGTAACTAATTTCTACCGTATAAATAAAGAATTATTATTATTATACTAATAATAATATACAGGTTATACATATACAGCACGGTGGTAGCTCGGTTGTAAGGACGCTTTCCTTATATCCTACAAAGGTCGGTTTATACCCAGGGCATGTACCAATGAGAAATACACTTTTCTCACGTACATTTGTCATAGATAAGTTGATGCGAAAGGAGTTCCAGCAAAATCTTTGCATCACTTACTGAAAGAATTGGGCCTAAATTTATGGAACGAGCTTCCAAAACGGCATTAACGGAATAATACAGTATTTGGTTGGGTAGGGATAGAAGTAGAATGGTGGATGGTGAGCGTATTATCGCGCAATAATAAAAAAAGGAGGCCTCCTTTTCTTAAACCAGCCTATTGTCGGTCGCAAGCCCAAGACACTATTCTTCTCATCTCTTACCCACACACGATGGACCCGGCACCCGCACGGTGAATCCATGGTTTGCTTAGAAATTTGTCTGCCTCTCTCTTTACCACACTATGCACGTTATAGCACGTTAAGCCGTCGGTTCCACTAATCTACTTTTACCAACTTGTGGAATCGTTAATAAAGTGTCATTAAAAGTTGAGATCAGATCCTCGCCAACGCGTCTAGCCAGCGTGGCGAGTGTAGACTAAATTCTCCAGATATATGTTCTGGAAGGCCCATCTCCAACAGTGGAGGTGTAGGACGCTGTTGTAGGGGCTGTTATGAATAAAATATACAGGGTTTTTGTTGTCTTAAAATTTATAATTTATTCTCTCTAAAGACGCTCCTGTAGCGGAAAACCAGCGGATGTTGGGTACTTTAATTAATAATAATAATTGAAGAATTGGTATGGATTCCATTCATCGATCCATCAGGGTATTGTAGGTAACGAATAGGTGGATAACGAAGCAAAACTAGCCTCTAATGAGATTATTGACCCATGCTCTTAGACTCTATTGTGTAGTTTAAGATATTGTTTGTGAACTGAAAAATAGTCCCACCTCAAATAATAATAATAATGGCGTAAATTGTTCTTTGTGGTTTAATTTTTATTTTATAAGTACTTACGTGTTTTTTATTTTTATTTATATATTTTTTAATATCATATAAAAATAATTCGTTTTTGATTGTCTTGAAAAATTTGCAATTAACTATACTGAACAATAAATTATAAATTATATTAAAGCAGGAACAAGACTCGGATGAAGAAAAGCAGGAATCTGATAACGACAGCAAAAAGGATGGCACTGACGAAGATTTTGAAGCTGTCTTACCTTCTGCTGTACAAGAATTTAGGTAATGTAATTTTTTTTTTGGTGGGTGTTTTCCTCGCACTAATTTGTATGTTTACGCAATGAAATAGTGATTAAGATAATTATAGATGTTTCATTTTTGTTTTGACAGCTAAAAACCTAATAGACATACCTCATTCCGAATCGCGTTTAGAGCGCTTAGAGCGAATATGACACTGAACGTCGTTCCGAATCAAATATCGCGATTTGGATGCTCAGAGCGTGATATCAATTCGGAACGGTCTAAATCACATTTTCATTCATAAAATGTTAGTTTTTTTTTTAATGTATGGAAGATAAATTGCGGATTCCACATCTTTGAGTATGAATACTGTGTGTAAAGTTTAATATTATTAACTTATTTTGGTAATTTAAAATAACTTGCCGTGTTACAGACATTTTTTTTTCACTTCCTACTTAAACATGAATTATAGATTTGTTTAAGAAGTAATAAAGAAACAGTAGAAACGAATTACAATATTAAATAATTTAAAAGAAAACCTAATATTAAATTAACTTGAAAATGGCGCGGGACATTATGACAAAAAACTGACAGTGCTCAGAGCGATCTACCTCAATATCGTGAGCAGTCTAAGCGCGAGAAATGATGTCATTTGTGACGTCACACAGCTTTGGCAAAACAGTCTAAGCGCGTATCGGAACACCTTTAAGCGTGCTTAGGTTACTATTATCGCGTATCGGAACTTGACAACTGATGACAAGTCCATGACAATTACATCTTTTATTATGTTGGATAAAGACCCCACAATTCAATTCTATTCAATTCGTTTATTTGTGCAAGTAGGCATAGGACAAAAAGATATGTATTCTGCACTTTTACACGTCAATTTTTACAATATTGATATAAAACGATATAATTTTATAGTACATATTGGCGAATCTGGAGCAGTACATGATAACCATCATTTGAAAAGAGAAACAATAAAATAACAAAATTATAAATACAGAATAACGCTTAACATTATAGCTGCTGTAGATAGGCATTGTCACACTATAAGCTAAGACAGACACAATTATAAGAATATAAATGTCAATGTCAGTTAAGATAATAGCTGCTGTATATAGGCATTGTCATACTATAAGCTAAGACAGACACAATTATAAGAATATAAATGTCAATGATAGTTAAGATAATAGCTGCTGTATATAGGCATTGTCATACTATAAGCTAAGACAGACACAATTATGAGAATATAAATGTCAATGTCAGTTAAGATAATAGCTGCTGTATATAGGCATTGTCATACTATAAGCTAAGACAGTTTAGCTAATACCATATTGCTATAACGAATTGACCCGGATATGCAAAATAGTTATATGTTTGGGTATAATATTTTGGGGAATTAAGGACAACCAGTGGTCGATTACATTATTATTTACTTAGGCCGAGTTCCACCAAAATTATTTTTAACGGTTAAAGTTTAAAATGGCGTGGATTAGATTTTGGGGTTTCTGGAACTCTAGAAACATTTCTGACAAATTTCCTGGCGTCCAAGGAACATTTCTGTTTAATTTCCTGAAGTACAGAGGACATTTGTGCCAAATTTCCTGGAGTTCAAGGAACATTTCTGTTAAATTTCCTGGAGTCCAAGGAATATTTTAGCCAAATTTCGTGGAGTCCAAGGAACATTTTTGACAAATTTTATTAATTACGGTTCAGTTCATATGGTCGTGAAGACGAATTAATTTCTCTCGAATTATTTAGTAAATCCTGCAACTTTGGTAACAAACAATGGAAGGTGTTATTAAATAAACTAACAGATTTTTTCTTATCGGTCAAAATAAATACATATCTAGTTCGGATATCACAAAATGGGACTTTTACAACGCATAGAGAATAAAACAAATATTATAGTACAAATAACAAAACATCCAAATATGCACTTATGCAATGTATAATATATTTATTCTGACGCAGCAGTCTCGACGTTTCATAACTATCGCTAACTTATCGATTTAAGGTGGCCACTGACGAGACTTCCAACAGACCAAATCCTGTGGTCACTTTCAAAAATTTATTCACGTTTGTCGAAAACGATTCACATTTAGCCAACTTTACTATAGGCCAATCATCACAAATGGCAAGCTCGTCGATGTCTCTAGCGTACCAAACTCGAGAAATGACACAAATAAACCCCCGACCCCAATAGAACTCGTTACCTCCGAGTCTAAATCCACCCCTAGACCACAGAGGCAGTTTAAAAAGTTAAATTAATAAATGTTTCAGAAAACGCCTTCGCAAACGCAAAGCTCCTAAAAAACTAAATGCAAAGAAGAAACGAAACCAAAGCAAACCAGCGACTAAGACGGCGGCTGCTGAAGATGACTGTATAGTTATCAGTGAGGATGAAGGTAAATCGTATGACCTCCTCCGTGGTCTAGTGGTAACAAACGTTGCCGTGAACTCGGGAGGTCGTGGGTTTGATTCCCACCGGGGGAAAGTTGTACATTGTATAATTTGTCTCGGTCTGGATGTTTATATGTATAATATGTATATATTTACAAAAAAAAAAGTATAATATGTAGTTTATCAACCATCTACGAGGGGCGTTCAAAATATTCTCGGTATGTGGATAAAAACAAACAAGTACGAAAAGTTTGATATTTTTATTTTTCAATATACTCCCCCCCTATGTTCATACACTTATAAGATCGATCAATTATTTTTTTGAATCCCTCATAAAAATATTTTTTATCTTTGGTGTAAAAATGCTCCTCCACGGCCGTCTTCAACGCTTCATCGTCAGAAAATTTATTTCCACGCAGATCCTTTTTAAGATTGGGAAACAAAAAGAAGTCGCTTGGGGCTAAGTCCGGACTATAGGGTGGATGAGTAACAGTTTCAAACCCACATTCAACAATAGCTGCCTTGGCAATATGAGCAGTATGGACAGGGGCGTTGTCATGCAGAAGCAGAACACCTTTGGTTAACTTTCCTCGCCTCTTTTCTTTGATCGCATCTCTTAATTGACGTATAACGTTAGCGTAGTACTGCCCTGTGATATTTACACCTTTTTCTTTATAATCGATAAGCAAAACTCCTTCACAATCCCAAAATATTGTGGCCATGACCTTGCCAGCTGACGGGATTACCTTGAACTTCTTGGGATGAGCTGAACCCTTAATGTGCCACTGCATGGACTCCTGTTTGCTCTCTGGGTCATAATGATGAACCCAGGTTTCATCTCCAGTAACTATTTTTTGCAGCACCTCATCGGGATTTTCACCACACAGGTCGATAAAATCTGAACAGCAAGCCACACGCATATCCTTTTGAAGAAGCGTCAGCATTCGCGGAACCCATCTTGCACTTACTTTTGACATATTAAGATGGTCATGTATAATGTCATGTACGGTACCAATAGAGAGATTGGTTACTTGAGCTATAGATTTTACCTTCACTCGGCCGTCTTCCAATATAAGTTTTTCCACTTTATCAATATTTTCTTGTGAGGTAGCCACTACAGGCCGGCCAGGTCTAGGGTCATCTTCAATACTCTCCCTTCCACGCTTAAATTCGCTTGACCATTTTTGAATAGTAGATAAAGAAGGAGCAGACTCACGGTAAACACAATCCATTTCCTCTTTTATGGTTTTTTGATTTTTACCCTGTTTTGTCAAGAATTTTATGACGGATCGGTGCTCTAATTTCGTTAAAATTGTTAATTCGCTCATGGTGTTCATGTTTGTTCGGAAATTGCAGAAAAACAAAAGAACATCTCGGTTCCAATTTTACTTTTTTTTAATGTCAATGGATGAATCTTAGCGGCCAGTAACAAATATATATATAAAAGAGGTTGTAACGTATCAATACCGAGAATATTTTGAACGCCCCTCGTAGTTTCCGTAACACAAGCTTACCGCTTACCACGGAAATTAGATGGCGCTGTGTGACCTGTCTGGATATATTTATTATTATTTATTTATTATTTATAATATAATTATGAATTTTATTATTCCAGAGAGAAAACCTTCAAGGTTCGACGCGCAAGCAGATATGAAGAATGATAAAAAGAACAAAAAAAAGTAAGTAACGTTCTTCCAAAGTATTTAATTTATTTAATTTAGGGACAATAATTCATCATGTCTTTGTTCACTTAAGTGCCGCGTTAATTTATGATCCCTGTCGTGATATTAATTCAAGTGTTTTTTTTTTTTAGATCTGTACGTTCATTTTTCGGCGAGAACGAGTCGTGTTACATCATGGACGCCAAAGTTCAGGGGAACATTGGACGATATTTAAATGTGAGTATTTTTTTATTATGGTGCTCTACTATTTAATTTTAAAATTAAGGTCAAATTCTCCAGTTCTGGAAGGCCCATCTCCAGCAGTGGAGGTCTAGGACGCTGTGTTCTAGGGGCTGTAATGAAGTGAGATCACTTAACATTTTCACCCTGTATAAGTATTGTGTTGCTGTATGTTTTCTTAAAATATAAAAAAGTATAGTAAAGTTTCATCACGACCGTTTCCCTTTCGGGGTAGTCAGAAACCACGCTTATGAATAAGCGGATTCACATTTAGCCAACTTTACTATAGGCCAATCATGACAAGTGGCAAGCTCGTCAATGTCTCTAGCGTACCAAAGTCGAGATTATTATTTTTTATTTATAAATAAAAAACACACACAGCGCTAGTTTCCGTGGTTAGCTACGAGGCTTGTGTTACGGAAACTAGATGGTTGATGAACTACATATTATACTTTTTTTTTGTAAATATATACATATTATACATATAAACACCCAGACCGAGACAAATTATACAATGTACAACTTGCGCCCGGTGGGAATCGAACCCACGACCTCCCGAGTTCACGGCAACGTTTGTTACCACTAGACCACGGAGGCGGTCAAATTAATATTTAATTTATATCACATATAAATTAAATATTAATTAAATATCTTGTTCTTTTTTTCAGCATTCGTGTTCACCCAACGTGTACGTACAAAATGTATTTGTGGATACACACGACCCTCGATTTCCTTGGGTGGCGTTTTTCGCATACTACGACATTAAAGCCGGGTCTGAATTGACTTGGAACTATAACTACGACATAGGTTCAGTCCCCGGCAAGTGTATGTACTGCCAATGTGGGGCTTCCAATTGTAGGGGACGATTACTATAAAAATATTATTAAAATGTATGTGTTTTTTTTTATAATTTTTACCGGCCTTTACTTTTTTAATGCTGTTACTCCTCTTTCATATGGTAAGAACGCTGGCAGTCGATTGACCTGTGGATGTCTCTACTTCTTTTTCTGTCAGAGCAACCTTCAAACGGTGATTTATTTATTTAAGGAACAGTCAACAAAAGGTACAATCATATTTATAATATTACTAGAACTAACACATGGTTATTGCTGCCCTTTTTATTACAGACCATTACAGCATGCATTAATCATAACGTCTTTTAATATACATTAAAATATATATAAAATTAAATTAAGTTAACAAGACCTAAAACTAAAAGGAAAATAAAAAATAAATGATAAGCTATCTTTATTGTGGAATCCAGTAATTAATCGGTTTCGACACCGCCGGTATAAAACGCCCGATGTAACCGAGGATATTGTGTCTTGATTTTTTAAAATCTTTTTTTTGATAAGTGGGTAGGTTTTTTTTTTTCGATTCACATAGAAAGTGTCGGCTCATAGTAGACGGCAGGGGGAAGTAAATTTAATGTCTGTGGTTTGAAAATAATAAATATGTCATTCATTTGGTTCAATGGGGTGTATCAGGCAAAGCTTTTTGTAGATGTCGCTAGCGGCACTGGTACCTTGTTTACACCTATGACGGGTCCTTTTTTAAATTTATTTGTAGTCTTTTTATTTTAATAACAGAAAAATGTATTTTAACTTAACGTTACCTAACTTAAAAGACGAATTAAGTAAGCAAACACCGTCTTTAAAATAAAAAAAGGTTGAATTAAAAGAACGGCAATTTTCGGCTTTCGCTTGGAAATCTCGATTTGTACACTTAATAGCTGCTCACTTCTGCATAATATCCAGAAAATAATTAATTTCGTAATAAAATTACAACATTTCTATGCAACTGACAGTTATATTAGGTACCATCTATCATGCGCCATCTGTCGTGATAAAAAGTTAGGGATACACCCCATTCGTTGTGGGCCATTATTGTCAACAAGCGAACTATACAACCTTAGTAAAAAATTAGCGCATTTAATTCGTTACGGGCTCAAAAAATGAACTTCTGATATAATACTATTCCTATATAGAGCTTCTATCTACCTATAATAGGTATGTATGGCACTTTAAGTATCCAACCATCAACCTGGCTATGCTAGTGTTCGGGTAAACAATAGATTTTTGCGTAAGTTGCTCTGATTAGTTACTGTACTCTTTGGGTTTACATATACCGCCCATTATATGTACGAAGGCTACACCACGAGTCAAGTCGACCACTACGGACAATGCATTTTGGCTAACACTAAGGTAAATAGAGAAAGACCTGTTAAAATTATAAAAAAACTATTATGATTGTGCGCAAAAGTTCAATCGTATGCTATTTGTTTTTCAAAAAGACCATTATAGCGGCCATTTTATCAATCAAAAATATGTAACATTATACATGCGTTCCAGATACTAACGGGGTTAGCGACACGTACTTACATCATAAACCAGCGCCACCGACCGTGTCATTTATGCTGTAATTTTTTTTAGCAATCTTAGCTTTGATGATCTTGTAAATAGGACGCGGGTATATGTCATGTCTTTATATACTCATTTAAATGACCGTTACGGCGGCCATTTTATATGTCAAAAATATGTAACATCATAAGTCATGTCTTATATATGTTTTTTTTAAAGACCGTTATGGCGGACCTTTTATCTGTCAAAAATATGCAACGTCACGAGTCATGTCTGTTATTTGTAATTTAAAAATACCGTTACGGCCGTCATTTTATATTTCCATAATGTAACATTATAAGTCATGTCTGTTATTTGTTTGTTGTGGTTTTTATGTATCAAAAATATGTAACATCATGATTTACGGCCGGTTGCAGAATGGCTAATATCTTTGGCATGTTTAACGTATTTTATTAATGGAAAGTCATTGGCTAAAATAACCTAAGTGACAAGCTGCCAATTACCTGGCGGTAATCATGGCGTTGATCATGGATTACTTTAATCATTCTGTCTGCAACAGACCGTCAGTCCGATATTCTATACCTATGTTGAAATTTTTAATTATATTTCAAATAAGTAATCAGTGTTTTTATTAGTAAATAACTTTAATTGCATATTAGATATTATCATTTTCCTGAATTATACACATATAATAATATTCATGGTTTTTTATTTATATACAATGTTACACCATTAAACAAAAGTAATTTAAAACATTTAAATATTCAGGCTTGCAATAATTAAAAATTAGGCTGGCAACCCTTGGCCTGCAAATAATTTTAATATTAAATGCATATCTTCACGCCAGCTCTTTTGCGGAGTAGGTAGATGCAATTGAGCGCCATTTGTCACGTTCAATCTCTTTTGGTTCGTTGACATTCATCAATTCATATGTGAGTATTTTTATATCTGGTTCGTCGATCCTTCTAACATTCCCGAACCATCGGAGCATGCACGGTGAGTGTTCTGAGGAGCTCCATAACCTTATCCCTTCATCTCTATTCCGCAACAGAACCACACGTACAGTCCAAAATATGCATCCAAATACCATACCCACTACCTTCCACCCAATCCTTTAAGCGAAGTGTGAAAAAGCATCTTGTTAGGCCGGCATAGTGGTAAAGACTGATCCCGGTCATTGGTGACTGGCGTCAGTTGCGCCCATTCTTGGACCTCGCGTACCGCTTACCATCAGGTGGGCGCGATAAAAAAATGCATTTTGCGACCCTCTTTGAAAATATTGGATTGTGCGAGTTGAACCCTCTCGGGTTGAAAAAGCGTTATTTCGTTACGTATGCGGTCCGCCAAAGTCAAAGTCAAAACGACCTAATTTCAACATTAACTTTAATTTATTTTCAAAAAAATCACAGCATATAACTAAGACATAAAGTTACAGTATTATAGATGCTTTTGCTTAGGCTGAATTGCACCAAAATGATGTGTCTGTAATTGTAACTTAAAAAAGGCGCACTGATATATTGGTTTTTTTAATGTCAGCCTACAATCGACGCCATTTTTAACTTTTTTATTATATTCATATATTTTTTTTATTTACTCAGAAGAATTTATCCATAGATCGTTAATCCAATGATACAAGTATTCTATGTTTCGTTGCCTCCAAATTAAATTCTGTTTCGCTTTTTCTAAAGCCCTTCTCGCTACATATTCGAATTCCCCAATATCTGTATTCACTGCTAATATCCAGGTTTCCAACTGAAAAAAAAAACATAAATAAACAGAATGAAAAGTTTGATGAATTTAACGAAACGAAAAATAGCAATTATTGTTTTTTGGAAGGTCTAGGACTCTGTGTTCTGGAAGGCTGTAATGATGAAGTTCATGACTTACCGATTCCACAAGATCAAATGTCACTAAATTGTCTGCTAGTGTATCCATAATTTTCTCCAGGTTTTCAATACCGTATCTAGAAATAAAGCTATATGTATATATACGGTAGGTATCTGACGAATTATACACGAATTCGGAACAAGGACGGAACGACCAAGAACAAGGCCACTGACTAATAATAAATTATTAATTTCAGAATTAATTCCATAATTGTTAGTAACATTTTAACTTGTTACTAGGTAAAAAAAGTAAAGTAAAGTATCATCACGACCGTTTCCCTTTCGGGGTAGTCAGAAACCATGCTTATAAAGCGGATTCACTTTTAGCCAACTTTACTATAGGCCAATCATGACAAGTGGCAAGCTCGTCGATGGCTCCAGCGTACCAAACTCGAGAAATATCACAAATAAATTTAATAATAATTAAATGTATTTATTCACATTAATAAATATTTTTGTGTCCCGACCAGGAATCGAACCCGGTACCTCCGAGTCTAAATCCACGGACTTAACCGCTATACCACGGAGGCAGTTTGTTTACTAGGTATACACAATAATTAAAAAATAAAAAGACAAACAGCAAAAATAATAATAATAATAATACTTACTCAATTTATTTAAGTACATATTATTATTATTATTCGAATATGTAGCGAGAAGGGCTTTAGAAAAAGCGAAACAGAATTTAATTTGTATCATTGGATTAACGGTTTATGGATAAATTTTGAATGAAAAAAAAAAGCCCTGCCACTATGACATATTACGACTAAGATGATGTACTGACCTCTGTTTGATTGTATCAAAATTTCTCCGAAGAAATCTAAGTGCTAATACAGTGTTAGCTAAATGACTATCTGCCACTGCTTCGTAAAAGATCACTCTTTCTGGCAGCCCAAATATGCCGTCTTCTTTTAGAGTGTCTTCGAGTAATCTGTAAAAATATGTTTTAAGGTAATTAACCGAGTGTAATTGTCAGAAGAGCAAATATTTTTATGGATGTTAGCAACTGAAATCATAGACTTATGACGGACATCATCGTATAGTTTTAGATACGGGCTTGACTGGGCATAACGGCAATTCGAGCCTGATCCCGAAACGTGTGGATACACTTTACTAGGTGAATACATCCCCGCGCGCGCCGGCACGGCAGATTGGACAAATTACGACCATCAGTCCGCCTACCACCTATTTGTTCTCTTTGAAAGTATCTGCCATTTGCAATGATGTCAAATGCCAATTTGATACTTAAAGAAAATAACACCGCTTGATACAAGACTTTTATCGGTCTTATAACTAAATCGCGGCGAATATATGTAAAGGTCATTTAAAACTAAAAAAGTATTTACTTCCATATGAAGTCTTCATCTAGCGAGCAGGCGAAGGCTTCCACGATGGCGGTGCGTTCGTACATAGACCTCTCCTCGCTGTATATTTGCCATAGGATATTTATTACATCTTCCTGAGCTTCCCGAACCACAGTACAGTACACCGCTGGTCTTATATCTGATGGAATATCCTGATTTCTGTAAAATAAATTTTGGCAAGTGAGTAAGGCTGCAGACCACAATGCGAAGACGTAGGTAAGTAAGCAACATGTTATCGCATAAAAAAAATATATGTAAATATACAGGGTGACTTTGTATGGTCTTACGTTCGACTAAATAAAATGTATGTTGACTAAGAAAGCCTACTATACTATAAATGAGGCGTTGGAAGATGATGACATATTTACGACATTAATTCATATTTAAATTCACATAATCTTATTTTAGATAAGTACCTATGACATTGTTAATATTTTTAGTTTTTAAGTTTAAATTATGTGATTGACGAAGCCTTTACAGCGGATTTAATTTATAGCTTTTTTAGGAATTTGTGACATCTTATATATTAATTTTTTACATATATATATATATTCATTTTTAGTTATAGTTTATTGACATATCTAAATTACAATATAGTATTTTAACTACTATTTATTAAAATACCCGACGAGGCCCCTTTACAGCCACAAACTGGGCCTAAATTATTATATATTATAATAATTCTTAGGCTTAGAAGTGGAAGAGATAGAGATAATAATAATAAAATAATAATAATGGAAATTGGGGCTGTTCCTTGCCATACTGTATCACCATATCTGGCCAGGTATTTTGTTTAGCGTTGTTATTAAGAAAAATTGACTTAACCGAGTGTTCCAAAAGGATCCTATGGTGATAAATATATAAAAAAATAAATAAAAAAAAAAAGTGATTCTATTAATAGAAATAAACACATTTTCCTAAAAAACGATATGTTGGAAATGTATTTTTTTTTGGTTTTACCATACAAATTGGTTAATTAATGTTAAAATTAACAGTTTGTATGGAGAAGCCAAATATTTTTGTCATTTCCGACATGGTTTCTATCAATAGAATAACGTAAAACCATACAAAGTCACACGCTATATAATAGATAGGCAGAGATATCGACTTTCTAGTTACTACCCTACAAAATCAAAAATATCCTAAACAGGTGCTCGATACGAATGAAAATAGAATCGAGAGCAAGATTTTTAATTTTATTTTGTATTTATACGCGGAGTTAGGGGAAACAACTCAAGTCAATTGAACACCAACCCCGTTCAGGACGCCCTTCAACGTCAAGAAGTAACGAAAACGTCGATAAAACCAATGCTCTAGTTCATGTAGTCCGTTGCTGAACCATTGGCCAACTCTGTCTGGGATATCATGGAGTTCAATTCAGAGGATTCGACCGCCTCCGTGGTCTAGTGGTAACAAACGTTGCCGTGAACTCGGGAGGTCGTGGGTTCGATTCCCACCGGGGGCAAGTTGTACATTGTATAATTTGTCTCGGTCTGGGTGTTTATATGTATAATATGTATATACATATATACAAAAAAAAAAGTATAATATGTAGTTTATCAACCATCTAGTTTCCGTAACACAAGCCTCGTAGCTTACCACGGAAACTAGATGGCGCTGTGTGACCTGTCTGGAAATATTTATTATTATTATTTATCCAATGATTTGCACATGAAAAGAGTGGCAGCCAAATTCGGGCCCACAACGCTCTCTGTGAAAAGCTGTCCCGTCCCTCCTCAAGGATTGGTGTTTTCAAAATATAAAAAAATAAAAAAGTTAATACGAGATTCACGTTTTTTTTTGAGTATTTCGTATGGTAATTATTTATATATCCCAATTAGTTACTATGCTCTTTGACTACAATACCTATATAAAAAAGGTGTTAAAAATAGGTACCGTACCGTACGTTATACGAGTACATTAGTGTTGTTGTTTGTGTCGTTGTTTCTGTCGTTGTTTCTGTCGTTGTTTCTGTCGTTGTTTCTGTCATTGTTTCTGACGTTGTTTCTGTCGTTGTTTCTGTCATTGTTTCTGACGTTGTTTCTGTCGTTGTTTTTGTCGTTGTTTCTGTCGTTGCTTCTGTCGTTGTTTCATTTTCATATCCACTTCCAATTTCTTCTTCACTGTCATCGCCGAAGAACCATTTGTTGGCAGCGTCAGTACAGTTTCTGTAGTTGGCCCCACATGCATGGTCCATCACTATCCCAAGAGTTCGTGACGTCATATGTTCCGTCTTCACGTCATACTCATTAGGAAAAAATCCAATTTGTTCCTCAAATGCAGAGAACGTAGTGCTGACTAGCATCTGAAAATAATAACATTATATAAATAATAATAATAAATAAATATTTCCAGACAGGTCACACAGCGCCATTTAATTTCCGTGGTAAGCTACGAGGCTTGTGTTACGGAAACTAGATGGTTGATAAACTACATATTATACTTTTTATTTTTTTTGTAAATATATACATATTATACATATAAATATGTTATATAATAACATAATAAACACAATATTGGGTTTTTGCATAGTTTATATTTTGCTTGACAATTCAAGATTGACACTCGTCATATTCGACAGTTATCTTCTATTATACTACATTCCTCCCATACATAATAAAAAAAAACTAAAACATAAATAATAATGAAATTTCTTAATTACATGCCAAACGGTCAGGTGGTTTCCTAACTCGTTGCGGATATCGAATAACAGGTTCTGGTACAAGATCTGATTGTAGAGAATGGTCCGTGACAACTGGAGCATAGCTGGTAGATGGCTGATCGTATTGTGGAACAGGGGTGGGCCTGGCATACTGTGTTTCATGAATAACAAGAGGTTTGCTTGTAGTTCTCGTACTAATGTTTGTTGGTACCAGGTTAACTCTTGCTCTAAGTTGATCTGCATGTTTTCGCTTCAATTCTCCTCCAATATCTACAATATATGAATACGGACCTGTCCTACTAACAATCTTTCCAGCTTGAGATCCTTTGGAAACAGTGTTATTCACCCATACTTCCTCTCCTTCTTCGAATTCAATAAATTTAACACCTTTACCTCTACTCTCATAATTAAATTGTTGACATATTTGAGCCTTTTGCATGTTACGCGTTACATCAGGTTTAATTTGATCGAAAATGGTTCTAACTCTGCGACCAAACATCATCTCGGCAGGTGTTCTTCCAGTTGATTTCTGAGGAGTAGTTCGGTATGACCAAAGAAAATTTCGTAATTTTTCTGATAAAGTTGACGTTGTAGAAGCTGCTAGAAGTCTGCTTTTAAATGTCCTGATTACTCTTTCGGCTAAACCGTTTGTTCTAGGATGATATGGAGTACTTTTAATGTGAGTAATACCATGTTTGTTGCAAAAAGCTTCAAATATTTCAGCTGTAAATTGAGGACCATTATCGCTAACGATAAATTTTGGCAAGCCAAAACGAGCAAAAATATCAGATAAACGGTTAGTTGTTGCTAAAGCTGTTGTGTCTTTAACAGCAAAAACTTCGAGCCATTTCGTAAAAGCATCTATAACAACAATAAACATACTACCAAGAAAAGGTCCTGCATAATCTATATGGATTCTTGCCCACGGTTCTTCGGGTATTCCCCAGGAATAAAGAGGAAGTCTTGTATCATTTTGTTTCGACTGCTGACAAGACTGACATGTTGTTGTATAACTACTAATATCATGATCAATGTTTGGCCAATAAACGTGTAATCTGGCTATAGATTGCATTGCATTTATTCCACAATGTCCGTCATGTAACATATGTAAAATATCGGACTGAAGTGACTTTGGTATACAGATACGGCCCTTCCAGAGAAGTATGTTTTCTTCATATGATAATTCTGTTTTCTTTTCATAATATGTGTAAAGATGTTGTTGTAAGTTTTTTTTTTCTGGCCAAGATGTATTTATAAATCCTATAATTGTACATAATGTTGAATCATTTGATGTTTCCCTTTTTAATAATTTTCGAGTAAAAGGTAATGTCTGTGCTCGTAAATTTAACAAATGTGCTAGTCTGGGTGAGCCAGTATGTTCGATATTAGTTACATCACTGTTGGACAAAGGTAGACGTGATAAAACATCAGCTGGTGCGTTATCTTTACCCGGTAGATACTGTATTGTATAATCATAACTGTTTAATAAAATTGACCATCTTAGTAATCTATTACTTGCCACTTTGGGAGTTTCTCTGTTACTGCTAAATATTCTTTCTAATGGCTTATGATCTGTTAATAAAATGAAAGGTCTCCCATAAAGATATTGATGAAATTTGGTGACTGCATACACTATAGCCAATGCTTCTTTATCTATAGTGGAATATCTTTGTTCAGTTTCATTAAAAGTTCTAGATGCAAACGCTATAGGTTTCATTACATCATTGGAATATTTATGAAAAATGACTGCTCCTGCTCCTTTGTTAGAAGCATCACTAGATACAACAAGAGGTAAACTAGGATCATAATGTACTAACGTATCGTTTGATGATAAAATTTGTTTAAGCTCGTTAAATATTTTATTATCATTATCTGTCCAATTCCATTGATGACCTTTCTTTAGCATATGATGTAAAGGAGCGCATTTAACATGTAATCTGTCGATAAAACGGCCATAGTATGATATAGAACCAAGAAAAGACCTTAATTCACTTGTGTTGGACGGTGCTGGCATTTGTCTGATTGCTTCCAAGTGACCTTGAGTTGGATGTAGGCCAGATGCGTCAATCCTGTGACCAAGATATTCCACGCTATCTTTAAGCCATGAGCATTTTGATACCTGTGTTCGAACTCCAGCGCTTTGTAACTTGCTTAACACTCGTTTAGTTCGTTCTAGATGTTGTTCTAACGTAGATGATGTTATAAGGATGTCATCAAGATAGCATATAACTCCTTCTAAGCCAAAAAGTATCTGGTCCATTGTTCTTTGAAAAAGTGCTGGTGCAAAAGATATTCCGAAAGGTAAGCGTTTGTATTGAAAATATCCTCTATGTGTTGCAATTGTTAGGTATTTCCGAGAATCTGGATGTACTGGAAGCTGCAGATAAGCATCTTTAAGATCAATTTTTGAAAAATATTTTCCACCTGCTAATTTTGCTGTTATGTCTTCAAAACGTGGTAAAGGGTAATCATCTTTTTGAACATGTTGATTTATTGTTACTCTAAAATCGCTACAAATACGTATGTTACCATTTGCTTTTAAAACTACAACAATCGGTGAAGCCCACTCTATTGGTGTTATAGTAGTATCAACAGGATCTAGAACATCTTCGTCGACTAACCGGTCGAGTTCATCAGAAACTTGCTGTTGTAATGCAATGGGTACAGGCCTGGGTCGAAATATCCTCGGATTGATATTTGTTGGTATATGAATTTTTACTGTATGTCCCCTTATGTATCCTAGTTTTCCATCAAAAAGTTCTTTAAAGTTGTCTAATAATTCTAAAATTTTTGTTTCATTTGTTTTTATATGTTTTTTATCTGTCATCTGTTCATTTACCTTTTCTTCTGTTCCAGTTACTTGATCTCGTTTCTTTATTCTGCATAATTTTGATCCTGGTGGCAAAGGAAGGTTGAATTTAAGTAACCAGTCTAAACCAAAAAGTGGAAAATCGTTTCGCTCAGTTACATATGCTTTTAATGTGTAGGTTTGTTTAAATGCTTTTACTTCTATTTTACAACGACCAAGAGTTATTATTGGAATGTCGGTATAAGCTACTAAATTATTCGCTCTTTTAAGTTCAGGTTCTCCCACTTTCTTCCATAACTCTTTACCAATTACCGAAAAAGCAGCTCCTGGATCATATAGCATTTCAGTGGGAACACTGTTTAATATGGTACTCACCATGATTTTGTTTGGTTTTTCTGACGTCAAAGCATATATTAGGTTAACATAATCATCATTTTCATCTGAAGTTTCGTCACTATCTGCCTCTAACTGGTCTTCATTACGTTGAATGTTACGTGTTTGTTCCTGTTGATATTTCCGACTTAGGCATGCTGATGCAAAATGATTTTCTTTGCCGCAAGCAGCGCATGTTTGTCCCCGAGCCGGGCATTCTGAAAGTGTTTTGTGGAATGGTTTGCAGCAAAATGAGCATTTCTTTATTAAATTTGGTTTTCTGTTAAATTTATTTTTCGGTCGAACCAATCTTTTATTAGAGCTTGTTGTTGGTATGTTAATATTATTTATGTCGGGCTCATGAGTGCAGTTTGAACATACCATTGCTGATAAATGTGCTGCTTGCGTTTTTGCCTGCTCTAGCTTGAGTGCGGTTTCCACGACATCCATGAAAGTTGATACGTTTGTTTGGTGTTGACGAATTAACTCCTGTTGCCATTGGACATGATTGATCCCAATCACTAGCTGGTCTCTCAGGCGTTCATCAAGCGCACTTCGATACAATGTTGATGTTGTGGTTGTTGTGTTGGTGGCGCAGACACAGGATATGTTGAAATCGCAGTGACCGGCGAGGGCTCGTAATGCCGCAACAAACTGTGTTACTGTTTCGTCTGGTTTCCTCCATCGGGCGGCAAAATTTACTCGTTCTGATAGGAAGTGCCTCTGCTTTCCAAATTGTCGGATTAAAATGTTTTTGATTTCGATATATGTTTTTGTTGTTATGTCAACCGGTCTGACGGTATCGACTAAAACTTTGAAGATTTGTGGTCCAATTTTAGTCAGCAGTATGTTCCTGCGTTGTGTTTCTGTTTCTGGTGTGTCTAGACCGTGTAGTGTTAAAGCGATTTCAAACCTTTGCAAATAATATTCACATTCTTCTTGTTGTGCGTCAAATTGTTCAAACGCGAATTTTTCTGACTTCCCTGTTATAGCTGTGGTAGAAGTCATAATTTCTAGCTTTTAATAGCTCACTCGTCGCCAAATATGTTATATAATAACATAATAAACACAATATTGGGTTTTTGCATAGTTTATATTTTGCTTGACAATTCAAGATTGACACTCGTCATATTCGACAGTTATCTTCTATTATACTACAATAAACACCCAGACCGAGACAAATTATACAATGTACAACTTGCCCCCAAATGCTACATGGTGGATTTTCGAGACAGGGACAGTGAGGACATTAGACAGAGGTTTGAGTACTTAACCAGTGAAGAGTTTTGATCATTATAAGAAAAAGAATCGATTTTAATCAAAACAACTTGTTGTGTAAACTTGCAGTTAAGCATTTCATAAAAAGTTACGGATAAGATATAACGGTGACTATACTTTCTGTTACTTAGTCGCAAATGTTATTAGTGGATTTCCTTATTTAAGTCAGACATTGCGTCATAATTACAAAATATTATCAATTCTCAACTCTATAAGCGCTCGACCTTGACAGCGGCCGTGCAAATATGAACTTTGAAAGCGTGATATACTCGTATGTATATACTAGTTAACGGATTCCATTATTTAACGTTTGCGCTTAAGTAACAGAATGGGGCTGCTGCCCTTACTGTCCAGTCTCAAAAATCCAGCCATGTATGCTAATCAATTGCGGAACCACGTTTAATTATTTTAACGTTTAAACCTTTTTATACTGGAACGACCTTGCACCCTAATGATAAAACCACCAATCGTTGCGACTGGACATTTAACAAATCGTACCGTATAAATATCAGGTTTCAAGTCATTTTCGTAAACGTATGCAAGTAATTGTTTCTTCAGAAAGTTCATATTTCTTACGAAACTTTTCCATGGGGCGTATTCCAGTTCTAAATTCATAGTTAGCGCCAGTCTTAATGCAATGTCGTACTCCTGTTTGCCTGCTCTCGCTAAATTTAATACATCATCCAAAGCCTAGAATATAAAAAAAAACATTACTTTTCATTAATAATATTTATTATAATTATTGTCAAAACCATTTCCGAATGCATGAATAAAATAATCCGTCACTCTTCTTTACTGCCTCCGTGGTCTAGCGGTTAAGTTCGTCGATTTACGAGGGGCGTTCAAAATATTCTCGGTATGTGGATAAAAACAAACAAGTACGAAAAGTTTGATATTTTTATTTTTCAATATACTCCCCCCCTATGTTCATACACTTATAAGATCGATCAATTATTTTTTTTAATCCCTCATAAAAATATTTTTTATCTTTGGTGTAAAAATGCTCCTCCACGGCCGTCTTCAACGCTTCATCGTCAGAAAATTTATTTCCACGCAGATCCTTTTTAAGATTGGGAAACAAAAAGAAGTCGCTTGGGGCTAAGTCCGGACTATAGGGTGGATGAGTAACAGTTTCAAACACACATTCAACAATAGCTGCCTTGGCAATATGAGCAGTATGGACAGGGGCGTTGTCATGCAGAAGCAGAACACCTTTGGTTAACTTTCCTCGCCTCTTTTCTTTGATCGCATCTCTTAATTGACGTATAACGTTAGCGTAGTACTGCCCTGTGATATTTACACCTTTTTCTTTATAATCGATAAGCAAAACTCCTTCACAATCCCAAAATATTGTGGCCATGACCTTGCCAGCTGACGGGATTACCTTGAACTTCTTGGGATGAGCTGAACCCTTAATGTGCCACTGCATGGACTCCTGTTTGCTCTCTGGGTCATAATGATGAACCCAGGTTTCATCTCCAGTAACTATTTTTTGCAGCACCTCATCGGGATTTTCACCACACAGGTCGATAAAATCTGAACAGCAAGCCACACGCATATCCTTTTGAAGAAGCGTCAGCATTCGCGGAACCCATCTTGCACTTACTTTTGACATATTAAGATGGTCATGTATAATGTCATGTACGGTACCAATAGAGAGATTGGTTACTTGAGCTATAGATTTTACCTTCACTCGGCCGTCTTCCAATATAAGTTTTTCCACTTTATCAATATTTTCTTGTGAGGTAGCCACTACAGGCCGGCCAGGTCTAGGGTCATCTTCAATACTCTCCCTTCCACGCTTAAATTCGCTTGACAATTTTTGAATAGTAGATAAAGAAGGAGCAGACTCACGGTAAACACAATCCATTTCCTCTTTTATGGTTTTTTGATTTTTACCCTGTTTTGTCAAGAATTTTATGACGGATCGGTGCTCTAATTTCGTTAAAATTGTTAATTCGCTCATGGTGTTCATGTTTGTTCGGCAATTGCAGAAAAACAAAAGAACATCTCGGTTCCAATTTTACTTTTTTTTAATGTCAATGGATGAATCTTAGCGGCCAGTAACAAATATATATATAAAAGAGGTTGTAACGTATCAATACCGAGAATATTTTGAACGCCCCTCGTAGACTCGGAGGTACCGGGTTCGATTCCTGGTAAATTTAATTATTATTTATTTTATTTGTGATTTCTCGAGTTTGGTACGCTAGAGACATCGACGAGCTTCGACTTCATCACTTGTCATGATTGGCCTATAGTAAAGTTGGCTAAATGTGAATCCGCTAATTTATAAACGTGGTTTCTGACCATCCCGAAAGGGAAACGGTCGTGATGATTTGTTTGAATTTTAAATAAAATTGAATTTGGAATTCCTAGCCAAACGCCAGATATTTGAGATCTACTGGCCACAGTTTGACAAAACGTCAACTTCATATGTAAAGACCTAAATTATTGGCTCTTCTCCGCCCATGTCCGCGTGTTGGCGGATTTCGACCTTAAAGTCGGCTAAATGAAAACTCTTATTTATTTATTTAAAACTTTATTGCATCATGTACAAAGGGCGGGCTTAATGCCGCTAGGCATTCTCTAGCAGCCAACCTTTGGGACAATACATAACATTACAGTCATGAGGCTAGGTGCAAACGATTGTAGGAAACGTTGCCAAATAAATTCATTTAATCTTACATACACTAGATATTAAAATAAATACACATACATACAAATATGTACACAATAATACATATACTACACACTATATTGGCTACTATATACTACATACAATACATACTTATATACGTTGTGAGGAGCGCTTTAGGTAATGAAAGTAAACCAGCTTTTTAAACAGCGGTTTACTGGGTGCTTGGCGAATTTCAACAGGTAAACTGTTCCAGAGATTTGCGGCCACTACTGCGAATGAGTTAGACTGAAAGCTAGAGTGATGAGAAGGGATAGATAGAACAGAATTGTGTGACGAACGTTATTGTACTTATGTCAAAAATATTACCGTTGCTCGATTTAAAGGATGAATGTCTGCCCTTGTTGTTTCATTTCCGAAAGCACTAATAAGATTTTCCCATAGAGTCCTATCATAGTTCACACGATGATAACCTAAAATATTTAAATTATTATTTAAATTTTCTTCATACCGGGTACAGTGATTGACCGGGCGATCGTCGATGCGTCTCTTGGTCGCGTACGAGGCTAACGAGTCGTGGTAATGTATACGTACCGTCCTTGTAGCACTGTAACCGCCCTAAGTTATTTTTAGAACTAGTAGCTCTACTAGATAGTAACTCCGTTTTCGAATCGAGAATACTTATATAATATAGAATATACAGCGCCATAAGGTGCGACGTAACAGACCTACATAAGATTTTGTAAAACGACGCGTGCGCCTCTACTAGATGTCGCCTAGAACAAATAAACGTATAATTTTCTCACACACGCTAATACACTGTTACAAGACATGACACGCGCATCTGCAGCCGACTAATCACGACTCGCTTCGCAAAATGTGATTTGCAATTCTATACTAATGCAACCGTCGCTGGTGGCAATGCAGACTGACACGCAAGTTGTCGTATGTGATAACTCTCCGGCACGATCTTGTATTGCACGTGACACATCTAGTAGAGGTCAGCGCGACGATTCTTGCAAAAGCTTTGGGTATTACAAAGTTCACAATGTAGATTTTAAATTTAAAGAAAAATGGTGCCTGTTTGTAAGCTATTTTATAGCATTCATTTATATACTATTTAAGATTAATGACGTAAATAAAATATTTTATGACCCAATAAAGTTAATACGAGTATATTCTAGGTAATTTTAGTATTCTCAAATATATACCTATTGTTGTCATTATTTGCATATTTTTATTTTATTTTTTATTTTCTACGGACAAGAGACAATACCGT
This sequence comes from Tinea semifulvella, assembly GCA_910589645.1. Classification (NCBI taxonomy): domain Eukaryota; kingdom Metazoa; phylum Arthropoda; class Insecta; order Lepidoptera; family Tineidae; genus Tinea; species Tinea semifulvella. The sequence goes on from OU342586.1 coordinate 9,781,875, forward strand.
CTTTACCTTATTGGGGGCCCTGAAGCCCTATTCTGGTACTTAAGCGCAAACGTTATAGAAGCCGTATGTATATATCATATATATGTATATATCACGCTATTAAAGTTCATATTTGCGTGGACGCTGTCAAGGTCAAGCACTTATAGAGTTGAGAATTGCATAATATTTTGTAATTATGACGCAAGCCCTGACGTGAATAACGAAATCCACTAATAACGTTTGCGACTAACAAATTTAAATTAATAAAAAAGTGTATTAATCTAACAAAAAAAAACTTTATTGCTTAACTGTTATTTTATATAGTCCATATCGATTATCGGTTGGTGATCTCGCAAGAATAAGGAAATCGATCGTAATGACGTACTATGGGGTGTATCAGGCAAAGCTTTTTGTAGATGTCGCTAGCGGCACTGGTACCTTGTTTACACCTATGACTGATCATTTTTTAAATTTAATGTAGTTTTACATTTATGAAACAGAAAAATGTATTTTAACTTAACGTTACCTAACTTGAAAGACGAATTAAGTAAGCGAACACCGTCTTTAAAATAAAAAAAGCGTTGAATTAATAGAACGGCAATTTCGACATCACCATATCTTTGCTTTCGCTTGGAAATCTCGATTTGTACACTCAAAAGCTGCTCATTTCTGCATAATATCCAGAAAATAATAAATTTCGTAATAAAAATACAAGTTTTCTATGCAACTGACAGTTGTATTAGGTACCATCTATCATGCGCCATCTATCGTGATAACAAGTTAGTGACACACCCCATTCTGGACTATATAAGTGCATGATTCTGATAATAACTTATTTTTGTGTTTTCGAACGAATTTAAAAACCAGATACTTGAAAATATATTTTCTTACCTTGTCCTTGAATGTTAAATATTATCCAATCATCATCGTCCATTTCCACGTCAAATATGATCATGTATTCTTTCATTATAAACGACGGATAAATATTGTCGAATACCGGTCTCTTTTTACTTGTAAAACTGATAGGTATTTCATAAACCATCTGATTATTCTCTTGAAACATAAAATTTTCCTGAAAGCACAAATTAGCTAAAAGCAAAGAGTACAATTATTGCCGTGTTCAACTTGAAAGCTATGCTCGCTTTTTTACTGAATTTTGTTTAATAAATGAAAACGCAAGTCGAACGACTTTCAAACGAAATGAAATAAAAAAAACGCTTACAGCGACAAGTCAAACATAGGGTATATTATATCTGTAGTGTCAAGGAAAAAGGAGATAAGTACATAACTTGAACTTTTCACTAGAGGCAAATTAAGAAAACAACTCATTTTTATAATTAGAAATTTGTAATTTACGTAAGATTCAATTTCATTAGTCGCATACTTTAGGTACAAGTCGACTCATCTCACTATGCATAACTGAATTATTGGCGGTAAAAGCGCGATACTGAGATAACTCGATTGAACTCTTTTTACTTATTTATACATTTTAATGTTACGACTAGCCCATTTATATACGTAGGGGTGTAAAAATAAACTGTACAATTTATAGACTCATCTCCTTATTGCATTGACGTCTATGAATGTTTTGAACGAATAGGTGCAAAAATCTAATTTTGAAATTTTTCGACTCATCTCCTTTTTCCTTGACACTACAGATATATAGCCACGTTGAATGGCCTACTTTCGTAGTCTAGCGGTTAAGTCCGTGGATTAAGACTCGGAGGTACCGGGTTCGACTCCTGGTCGCGACATAAAAATATGTATTAATGTAATACATTTTTATTTGTGATATTTCTCGAGTTTGATACGCTGGAGACATCGACGAGCTTGCCACTTGTCATGATTGGCCTATAGTAATGTTGGCTAAATGTGAATCCGCTTATTTATAAGCGTGGTTTCTCACCACCCCGAAAGGGAAACCGTCGTGATGATACTTTACTTTTTTTTCTGAATGGCAATTAAATCCTTGATTCATTAAAAAAAACATACTCATTACATAATCATATAAGCATAAAACATTATTTTTTACTTGCCTGTGTTACCATGACTCCTCCAGATCTGCTGTAAATGTTAAGGACTGGATAACCAGACCCGACCACGTAAGGACGGAAGAAGCTTGCAACATTGTCAATTATTTTGTCCTCCAGAAAAAACCATTTACTGTTTATGGCATCGAAGAAATGAAAGCTGTTTACATGTTGCGATGATCTGAAACCGAAAATAGTTTAAGAGATTTTTTACTTAGGTACCTATATTATTGATACAATTTATATAGAATGATTTATTTAGGTATTCGTATATACCTAAATGTATGTAGTAGGTATGTAGATATTGGTATTGCTGTCTTAATTCAATTTCACCAAATTTTTTATTGCGCCTACAACCTATCCTGTCTAAATATCTTAAAGGTTTGAATGTCAGAAAATGCCTAGCCTTTGTTCGCTTTTGTACATTTAAAAAAAAAAAAAAAAAAAAATATGGTGCCTGTACCGAAGCGCAATTTTTTTCCTCCAAAGCTAGAGTTACCTACATAAGTAATTTTAAATAAACCTACCTATGTCGGAGCAACATTCGAGCAGCATGTTGAATAACGTCGATATCTCTACTTAGTACAAGCTTCAACATTCTAATAAGTGCTGGAGCTTTGTAGCTGATGATTCCATTCAAGTGATGCCTGATCTCCCGTTCGTGAAACAACACATCCTCTGGTTCAATTGACAAGGAGTTCCAGAAACCATCCCGCAACATGCTCTCATGTATGACGTCAGTCAGGAAGATGCTGCTAACATCTAGTTCAGTGTCTGCCTAAAATTAAAATTGCAATAATTAGTGGTAATGATTTACCGTGCGATTGCCGGGTCTATTGTGTTTTGGGCAATGAGCAGAAGAATAGTATCAGGATTAATAAATCGTACTCCTGTAGGTACATACTGGAACGAGCTTCCAAGACAGCATTAACGGAATTATACAGTATTTGGTTGGGTAGGGAGAGGAGTAGAATGGTGGATGGTGAGCGTATTATCGCGGAATAAAATATAAAAAAGGGAGGCCTTCTTTTTTTAAACCAGCCTATTATCAGTCGCAAGCCCGAGACAGTATTCTTCTCATCTCTTACCTACACACGATGCACCCGGCACGGTGAATCCATGGAATGCTTAGAAATTTCTCTCCTCTCTCTTCCTCTTACTACAAAAAAGCTGTACAAAGAGCGCTTTTCTTAAAATCCTACAAAAGTCGGTTCAAAGCCCTCCAGCATATACTTTTCTTACGTACATTTGTCATTGACGCTTTGGAGAGCACTTTAAGCCGTCGGACCCATTCCACTAATACTAACTTGTGGAATTGTTAATAAATTATCATAAAAAATTAACATAAAATCGCCAGCGTGGCAAGTGTAGACCAAATTCTCCCGATATATGTTCTGGAAAGCCCATCTTCAACAGTGGAGGTCATGATCGCTGTGTGCAAGGGTTGTACCTAATGAAAAATAAAAAAAAGTAGTACCTAAATAGTAAAAAAATTGAGCATACTATTGGACTAATTTAAACAACTGTAGGATTAATGATGTAATGATGAGAAGGGATGGAAAGAAGTAAGTTGTAATGGATTGAAGAGATTTATCATGGAAAGAAGAGATTATCATCACGACCGTTTCCCTTTCGGGGTGGTCAGAAACCATGGTTATAAATAAGCGGATTCACATTTAGCCAACTTTACTATAGGCCAATCATGACAAGTGGCAAGCTCGTCGATGTCTCTAGCGTACCAAACTCGAGAAATATCACAAATAAATTAAATATTAAATATATTTATTTATATTAATAAATATTTTTGTGTCCCGACCAGGAATCGAACCCGGTACCTCTGAGTCTAAATCTAAATCCACGGACTTAACCACGGAGGCAGGAAAGAAGAGAGATAAGCGAATTTGTCCTTGAGGTAGGTATTTCGGTGTCGCAGGCTCGTTTATAAAGAAAAGAAGATACTCGTACAAGACTAAGATTCCTGTGATAGCTAATTGGCAGCCACTTCAACCTAGCATACCTCTGAGCGTGTTCTCGTTCAAGCTATACCATGGTCAGTGGTCTAAGAGCTCCATAACGTTGTCCCTCCTTCTCTATTCCGCAATCGAACCACACTCACAGGCCAAAATATGCATCAACATACCATAGCCACTATTCCTACGAATATGCATCAACATACCATAGCCACTATTCCTACGAATATGCATCAACATACCATAGCCACTATTCCTACGAATATGCATCAACATACCATAGCCACTATTCCTACAAATATGCATCAACATACCATAGCCACTATTTCTACGAATATGCATCAACATACCATAGCCACTATTCCTACAAATATGCATCAACATACCATAGCCACTATTCCTACGAATATGCATCAACATACCATAGCCACTATTCCTACAAATATGCATCAACATACCATAGCCACTATTTCTACGAATATGCATCAACATACCATAGCCACTATTCCTACAAATATGCATCAACATACCATAGCCACTATTCCTACGAATATGCATGAACATACCATAGCCACTATTCCTACGAATATGCATCAACATACCATAGCCACTATTCCTACGAATATGCATGAACATACCATAGCCACTATTCCTACGAATACTCATAAATCTGAAGACTCTTACATCATCGGTCGCACGCTGAAAATGTGGAATGCTCTTGACCTGGAGTCCTTAAAGCGAAGTGTGAAAAAGCATCTCGATCTCTAGTGGTAGAGACTGATGCTGGTCGTTAGTGGCTTGCGTCGTTGCTCCTATTACCATACTTACCATCAGGTGGGCGCGAAGGCACATGTCGTGTTTAGTAAAGAAAAAAAAAATACTCTAAGATGTGATAATATTTACGTAAGCAATAGATGATCAAACTTACAAACAGACAATAAATAAAAAGAACCTATATTTCGAAAATCTTACGTTAGTACTTCGAGTTCCGATGCTGTATAAGTTACGGCTAACCTTTATTGACCACAAAGGAATAAGCTGCTTTAGGTAAAGGTCGGACGTTGATTGACCGATGGCCTGACTTGAGATGCCCACCCTTATCCTATGATAGCGAATAAGGTGTAAATACTAGCAAATTACCTTAAAACCGATGGAACACTGTCCTCCAATCCACCACCAGTAACACCACTACTTGTCATTATATGAATCAGCTTTTAAAAAGCGTGGTTACTGACCACTCCAAAAGGGATACGTACAGTTGTGTTGATACTTGTTTTAATAAATTGTCTTACTTACGAGCTGCCAAACAGTAAATTATCATAATAGTTTTTTATAATTTTAACGGGTCTTTACGCGATTTACCTTGGAGACATATTTCTCCCGACGTTTCAGCCAAGTTGCATTGGCCGTGGAATCCAGTAATCAATAGGTTTCGACGCCGGGAAAAATCGCCCGGTGTCGCCAAGGATATTGTAAGTGTTGTGTGTCGTGATTTCTAAAAACTTTAAAAGTGATAAGTGGGTAGGTTTACATCTACCGCCCAGTATGTACGAGACTACACCGCATAGCTTCAGTCGACCCGTGACCACGGCCAATGCAACTTGGCTGAAACGTCGGGAGAAATATGTCTCTAAGATAAATCGCGTAAAGACCTGTTAAAATTATAAAAAACTATTATGAATATGCGCGAAAGTTTAAAAAGTAAATTATCATATCAGACCGCCTCCGTGGTCTAGTGGTAACAAACGTTGCCGTGAACTCGGGAGGTCGTGGGTTCGATTCCCACCGGGGGTAAGTTGTACATTGTATAATTTGTCTCGGTCTGGGTGTTTATATGTATAATATGTATATATTAATAAAAAAAGAAAAAAAAAAGTATAATATGTTGTTTATTAACCATCTAGTTTCTGTTACACAAGCCTCGTAGCTTACCACGGAAATTAGATGGCGCTGTGTGACCAGTCTGGCAATATTTATTTATATTATTTATTATTACATATATAATAATAAAAAAAAAATATGGCTATGGCTAGTTTGTAGTTCTGTCACCCACTGCAGAACACAATACTCAAGGTCGTTTAACGCTGTCTAAAATCCGATCATGTTCTCGATTCGATCTCGATTAGACAGCAGAGTTTGTACATCCAAGAACAACTGATCTTTATTCGCAATATTAAATAATCAGCTCATAAAAATATGGCATGCAACAGGCTTAACCTTCTCAATATGAAGATATCAAACGTTTTCTTTGATATCAATATTATCGCGGCACTAGATCACATATACATTTGTAATCAATAAAATAAAACCACCATTGATTAAAATACCTAAACAATACCTAAGTATAACTCGTATAAATTGATAAATACTTTATTTAATAAATAGATTTATGATTATGAATGGGTATCAAAGTAAATAAATTAACTACATGAAACAAAGCATTACTGTTATGCATTATTTACGCGCTTTTGTTCAGTCGTATACACCCGATCAAATTTGACCCGGACTGTCCAAAAAAACATCATTTTTACGTATTTTAAAAGTAAAGTAAAATCGTTTATTGAAGCAAAAAAAAAATTGAGTTACAAAATTTGGTACAGTAAAAAATCAAAACAAGTAAGCAAGCAAGCGATACAGAACTCTGCTCCCCAAACCATTATGTTGTATATTGGGGAGCAGTCTCCGTTACATTTTAGTCGATACTCGTACTAAAACATTCAGTGCGTTTAGTAGTATATTCTGCATTACACTCGGTGAAGGAAAGAACCATGCAGGCTAAAATTAGGCAAAATCAATCAAATACAAAATAGGCTCCTTTTGGCTTATAAGTTTGGCTTACAGCAAGTACATTTGTTTGTCCATGTGCTTGTTGTAAGCCTTGGCTGGCTTTCGCCTTCAGTTTCTTGGGCGAATTACTTTTTGTATATGGTTTTAATAGACTTATAATCCGCGTTTCCCAAAGCTTGTCGGGACACAATAATATTTAATAATTTAAAATAAATCAATTTAATTTATTTGTGATATTTCTCGAGTTTGGTACGCTAGAGACATCGACGAGCTTGCCACTTCTCATGATTGGCCTATAGTAAAGTTGGCTAAATGTAAATCCGCTTCTTTATAAGCGTGGTTTCTGACCACCCCGGAAGGGATACGGTCGTGATGATACTTACTTACTATACTCTCATTTCATGTTTTTGAAAACATTTCGCGTCGTAAACAAATAGCTACCAAACACACTAATTGTCATATGGCGCTCAATCTTCACACGAATGTCGACTCCTTACCCCTACGTATAGAACGAGATGTCCCTGTTTGCTTAGTGCTTCTTACACACGAGTAATTACAGAAATAACTCCTATATTCAGCGTGCATGCAAAAGTTTTAACCACTTAGTGGAACGCGTACATGATGTTGATTCTTAGACGATTGATGAATACCCAGTATTCTGATGAGCATCTTGAGTAGGTTTGACAACGCAAATTATACTATTTGCTTTATGTGTCAGTTTACTATATTTAACACAGTCGTCGTATATCTATGATTTAACATCAAGTTTGGATAGGTCTACTTCACTACTGATTGTGTTTCGTTCGTTTTGTTGTTTTTGCTTCTTCAGGAATTATACAACCATATTTTTGATATTATTTGTAAATGTTATTATTATTATTATTTTTATCGATAGAATTGTTTGTTGTTGTTTAATGGTTGTTCTCTTGATTGTATTGGTAGTAGTTTTGTACTTGAATTGTATGCTTTTAACACGTTTTGTCTGCTGTGTTTACTACTAACTCAATACTATCAGTGAAAATTTGTAAGGCTTTAAGTTACTATATTCCTATTGTATTATTGTAGAGGCTGTAAATTTTCCTAAAAATAAATAAATAAGGTTGTATGTACCCTTTACCAATCTAGGAAAATAAATACCGATTCCGTTTGCGCACGCAGTTTTAATGTACCAGTCCGGGTCAAATTTGATCATTCAATGTCAATTTGAACTGACATTTATGTTAATGTTAGAGGATGTTCGTTTTCCAAACAAAATTATTTTTAAAGAGATTAATTAAGCTTTTCTGTTGAGTTTATGAGGCGAACAAAAGGATATAGAACGTTCATCATATATATATATACTATATAGATTGATTATTCTAATAACAGAGTTGTATGTAGTCTCCAAATTTATATGTACGCGTAGTCATAGGGGCTACAGGAAGTGTATATTTGCGTGTGGTTTGGTTGGGATATATAATTAGAGACAAAGTTGTGAAGCTTCTGGCGAACGGTCTTTAGGTACGTCTAATTTTGATGTAAGTTTGGCTAGTAGAGGTGTATAATAGGCATCTGATCTAGCTTGAAAATATGTATGTTTGCGTAGGTACGTACCGACAACGCAGCCTCGTACGCAGCGTGAATTCCTAGCCCAGTTGTGACCCAGGCATATTTCCAGTTCTCTGGGTAAATAACGTATCCAAACCATTGATTAGTTAATCCTTTAGCAATAGCCTGCAAAATTGCTATCCTTTGCTTAATAGAACCATCGGCTTGAGTTAATAGATGTGGTTCCCTAAAATACATTTTTTCATTATTTTATGAAATGTTTTAATCAGTGCGTCCTCCCGGTAATGCCATACAGAGCAGAGACGTGGACCCATAAATTTAAGGTCTCGCAGCAAGCTATAGAGAGGTATTTCTCTGATGGATGGAATGTTGATATTCGCCAGAGATCCAAAGTAATAATAATAATATAATTCTTTATTGCACACAATATATAAAATAATGTACATAGGCGAGCATAATACCGTCTGGTATTCTCTACCAGCTAACCCCGTGGAACATCTTGGACACCATGGGCTTTCTTAGGCTAAAAGTGCTGGCCGCATTCCTCGTCACGCTGCTCTCAATGACATCATCCGAAGGGCTTTTGTCACTGCTGAGTACCCGCGATCCTAAAACCCTCTGGGATTGCGCGGAGCGGTGGCAATAGACCCGACGGCATGACCTGTGTAGACACATAACACCCATCACACATCCAGGCGACCTCACCAAACGCGGGGGTGCGGCGGTTTTTGCTGAGAACCTCAAGCTGCGCAAATACGCCAACCTCGGTACAGGTTACGAATTTGCGCCGTTTGGGGTCGAAACGATGGGCCCATGGGGACAATCAGGCAAGCGTCTGGCGGAGAAGATGTCCAAAAGTAGGCACTGATCATACACCTAAACGGACTGCCTCCAATTATTTAGCAGACTGATGATCGATTATCATGGTTCGCGACGCCAGTTTCAACAAGATTATCAAGCTGACGTCGCCGCGTCGAAGACGGGACAACGCAGAATAAACTAAAGATAAACGTGGAAGTAATCCGAGACTGTGACGCCGTTTAATTAATTTAAATATAGTTTTTCGACAAGCATGAACAAATTTTAAATGTGGTCACGTGGATTAGTCTATTGGAAGACTCGTCAATAGTTACATTAAAACACTAAGTGAGCGATCGCTATCAAATGTCGAGACTGCATTTTGGTATAATGTTAATAAAATACTCACCATATACCGATCGTTGATAAGGCATACCAATCTCTTGTCATGTCTGGCAATGCAAACACTTGCAAAGGGTTTTGGTTAGAATGTTGATGATGAGGCATGGCCGTCCATTCGTTTAGGAAATTATATATTCTTTCTATCAAACCACAGCAGTATTCAACTTGACTGGTCACTCGAACATGCAGCGTGACATTTGTGTTGGAAACATTGAAACCAATAAAATCATGAGCTACTTGACCCCATAGATGCATTGGCAAGAATAACGGAGCGAACTCAGCTTTATTTCTGTAAAGAAAATCATGCATACATTTAATCAATTTTAAGCAACTGCCTCCGTGGTCTAGCGGTTAAGTCCATGTATTTAGACTCGGAGGTACCGGGTTCGATTTCTGGTCGGGACACAAAAATATTTATTAATGTAAATAAATACATTTAATTAATATTTAATTTATTTGTGATATTACTCGAGTTTGGTACGCTGGAGACATCGACGAGCTTGCCACTTGTCATGATTGGCCTATAGTAAAGTTGGCTAAATGTGAATCCGCTTATAAGCGTGGTTTCTGACCACCCCGAAAGGGAAACGGTCGTGATGATACTTTACTCTTTACTTTACATTTAATCATTGATGTTACCAATTCCGTTTTTTTTATAATGGAACGCTTAATGCTAACATAAATTTCAGTTAAAATAAATTAGTAATAATAGTATAATTTAAATTTTAGTTACCGTGATTAAGGACAATCATAATGTGACGATCCGGTTTTTTTTTATGTATTGTATGATTTATGTACTGACTATTTTATATTTATTTTATTATATAATTATTATCTTTAATAGTATAATTTAAATTTTAGTTACCGTGATTAAGGACAATCATAATGTGACGATCCGGTTTTTTTTTATGTATTGTATGATTTATGTACTGACTATTTTATATTTATTTTATTATATAATTATTATCTTTAATAGTATAATTTAAATTTTAGTTACCGTGATTAAGGACAATCATAATGTGACGATCCGGTTTTTTTTTATGTATTGTATGATTTATGTACTGACTATTTTATATTTATTTTATTATATAATTATTATCTTTAATAGTATAATTTAAATTTTAGTTACCGTGATTAAGGACAATCATAATGTGACGATCCGGTTTTTTTTTATGTATTGTATGATTTATGTACTGACTATTTTATATTTATTTTATTATATAATTATTATCTTTAATAGTATAATTTAAATTTTAGTTACCGTGATTAAGGACAATCATAATGTGACGATCCGGTTTTTTTTTATGTATTGTATGATTTATGTACTGACTATTTTATATTTATTTTATTATATAATTATTATCTTTAATAGTATAATTTAAATTTTAGTTACCGTGATTAAGGACAATCATAATGTGACGATCCGGTTTTTTTTTATGTATTGTATGATTTATGTACTGACTATTTTATATTTATTTTATTATATAATTATTATCTTTAATAGTATAATTTAAATTTTAGTTACCGTGATTAAGGACAATCATAATGTGACGATCCGGTTTTTTTTTATGTATTGTATGATTTATGTACTGACTATTTTATATTTATTTTATTATATAATTATTATCTTTAATAGTATAATTTAAATTTTAGTTACCGTGATTAAGGACAATCATAATGTGACGATCCGGTTTTTTTTTATGTATTGTATGATTTATGTACTGACTATTTTATATTTATGATATTATATAATTATTATCTTTAATAGTATAATTTAAATTTTAGTTACCGTGATTAAGGACAATCATAATGTGACGATCCGGTTTTTTTTTATGTATTGTATGATTTATGTACTGACTATTTTATATTTATTTTATTATATAATTATTATCTTTAATAGTATAATTTAAATTTTAGTTACCGTGATTAAGGACAATCATAATGTGACGATCCGGTTTTTTTTTATGTATTGTATGATTTATGTACTGACTATTTTATATTTATTTTATTATATAATTATTATCTTTAATAGTATAATTTAAATTTTAGTTACCGTGATTAAGGACAATCATAATGTGACGATCCGGTTTTTTTTTATGTATTGTATGATTTATGTACTGACTATTTTATATTTATTTTATTATATAATTATTATCTTTAATAGTATAATTTAAATTTTAGTTACCGTGATTAAGGACAATCATAATGTGACGATCCGGTTTTTTTTTATGTATTGTATGATTTATGTACTGACTATTTTATATTTATTTTATTATATAATTATTATCTTTAATAGTATAATTTAAATTTTAGTTACCGTGATTAAGGACAATCATAATGTGACGATCCGGTTTTTTTTATGTATTGTATGATTTATGTACTGACTATTTTATATTTATGATATTATATAATTATTATCTTTAATAGTATAATTTAAATTTTAGTTACCGTGATTAAGGACAATCATAATGTGACGATCCGGTTTTTTTTTATGTATTGTATGATTTATGTACTGACTATTTTATATTTATTTTATTATATAATTATTATCTTTAATAGTATAATTTAAATTTTAGTTACCGTGATTAAGGACAATCATAATGTGACGATCCGGTTTTTTTTTATGTATTGTATGATTTATGTACTGACTATTTTATATTTATTTTATTATATAATTATTATCTTTAATAGTATAATTTAAATTTTAGTTACCGTGATTAAGGACAATCATAATGTGACGATCCGGTTTTTTTTTATGTATTGTATGATTTATGTACTGACTATTTTATATTTATTTTATTATATAATTATTATCTTTAATAGTATAATTTAAATTTTAGTTACCGTGATTAAGGACAATCATAATGTGACGATCCGGTTTTTTTTTATGTATTGTATGATTTATGTACTGACTATTTTATATTTATTTTATTATATAATTATTATCTTTAATAGTATAATTTAAATTTTAGTTACCGTGATTAAGGACAATCATAATGTGACGATCCGGTTTTTTTTTATGTATTGTATGATTTATGTACTGACTATTTTATATTTATTTTATTATATAATTATTATCTTTAATAGTATAATTTAAATTTTAGTTACCGTGATTAAGGACAATCATAATGTGACGATCCGGTTTTTTTTTATGTATTGTATGATTTATGTACTGACTATTTTATATTTATTTTATTATATAATTATTATCTTTAATAGTATAATTTAAATTTTAGTTACCGTGATTAAGGACAATCATAATGTGACGATCCGGTTTTTTTTTTATGTATTGTATGATTTATGTACTGACTATTTTATATTTATTTTATTATATAATTATTATCTTTAATAGTATAATTTATAGTATATTATATACAATATTTTATATTCAGGTGTCTATCGTCGTTTTCTTGATGCCCCTTGTTAACTTAGTTAAACCTGTACGTGAGCACGGGTTTTGGCATAAAAACAGCGTCAGTTAGTGCACCACATTATGTAATGTGCTGCTGACTGAAGCTGAGCCATGACCCTTGCCACATTATATAAATTTATTTTAAAATATTGTGCTCTAGATCTTGTATTAATTGATGTGGCAATAAACGTTTTTATTCTTATTCTTGTTAGAAAATAATATAAAAAAATGGTAAACTAGTAAATAGTGACATCAGTCCCTACAACAATCAATCATATCAATGCAGATACGAATATCTACATAATACCTACGTAGATAAGTCTCTTAGCAGTTTTTTTCGTCTAAACGATAGGATTAATAAAAAGTGATATTGCAATTAAATCAGAATCACCTGCAATGAAACGGCTTGTTGTGCTGATAAAGAGTACCATAATAAATAATAATTTTGATAACAAAAGCTTCTGTGATTTTGATTTTAAAAATCATCAATCATGTTTCCAATTATCCTCATGATGTTTTATTACAATTTTCCTTCCTACAGTGCAGCGGTGTAATATTGTAATTTATTGGATTAAGTAGATACCTGACTAATGCGTTTTTTGAATGGATACCTCCATTATTATTATTGGTATTACATGGCGCGGTGGTGGCTCGGTTGTAAGAACGCGTTACTTAAATCCTACAAAGGTCGGTTCAAACCTCCCCGGCATGTACCAATGAGAACTATCTATATAAGTGTTCTATTTCTATTGTTATTTTGTCTTATTCTGCCTCATATCATCTCATTCTTTTTGTAATAGTCTACTCAGTGTTAAGTTTTATCTATGTTTCCATATCTATTTCTGTGAAAACTTGTTATTAGCCCTTTCTTACTTTATCTTTTTTCTTTATATTTAAGTATTGTTTAGCTGTAAGTTTTCCTAACTGTATAATATAATGTATAAAATAAAAATAAAATAGAAATACACTTTTCTTACGTACATTTGTCATAGATTTACAAAACCACCGTAACCGTGCCTCGGAGAGCACGTTAAGCCGTCGGTCCCGGTTCCACTAATACTAACTTGTGGAATCGTTAATAAATTGTCATTAAAAATTTACATAATATCCTCGCCAAGCCGTCTGGCCAGCGTGGCGAGTGTAGGCAAAATTCTCCAGATATATGTTCTGGAAGGCCCATCTCCAGCAGGTCTGGGACGCTGTAATGATGAGGTATTACATAGCTAAGCGCCTGGCAAAGGAGTTGCTGACGGAAAGATCGGAAGTCCGAAAGGTTGGCATTTTTTTCTGCCAATTATATTAGCCTCGCGAACAGATGGGAAATGTTGTCAGTCTCCTTAGAACTATCTCTGATTGGACGTCTATGAAGAGATCTTATTTCCACCCTTTCTCCTCCTTAGTCGGTACCCCACTGTTGGGGATTGTAATTCCGTCTTAGTCAATCCATCAGCCGTTTCCTTACCAAAAAATATATTGCGAGTCACGGCTATTTTTATTTAAATCGCTTACTTCGGGTAATTGGGAACGGCGACAAGATGGTGAATAGGAACTTAACCTTATTTATTATTAGTTGATTGATCATAATAAAAAAAAAAGTTTTTAATATTGGATATCTTCGACGTGTAGCAAAAGGCCTTCTGCTTAGGGCAAATTAGTCAGTACTAAAACAAGACTTTTAAACAAGTGAATAAAACACATTTAGTTATATAATGACAACGCCCATTTACAGCTGCTTTCTTTTAGTTATTCTTTATTATCATTGTTATTATTTTTGAAATTTAATTTGATTATTTATTTTGACATACACAAATTTAATAATAATTATTTTATTATATAATTTTAATATAGTTTATTTTTTAGATTTTAAGTGACAACGCCCTTGTACAGCAGCATCTATGTAGGTATTGATTGTTTGTAGTGTGAAGTGGTAAATGACGATGGCTGTTCTTTGCTATTAATGGTATACTTCTGCTATCCTGCCATGATTGGTAAACAATAATTTGTATAACCGAGTGTACTTAATGTATCTTATGGTTAATAAATGAATTGAATTGAATTGTAAAAGTTCGCTGCTCTGTATAACAAATCCCAGTTACCCCATATCGTTTCTAATTCGCCTTGTTCTCAAATGCCCTATTACCCCAAATGCGTTAGGGTAAAAAGGAACGACAGTCTTTATTATTTTCTTATATTTTTATTTATATATTTTATTTTTAAGAGTGTTAGTACCATTATTATGTAGGTAGATTATCAACGACACTATTGCAATGACTGTTGATGCATTTAAAACTCTATTTTATTATTTAAGAGCATTTAAAGTTAGGTGTTCCCAATTACCCTACTTTCCCCTATTAATTATAGGTACGAAATTGTATTTTATTATTAAAGATGTGTATAGGTCATGCGTGTACGTATAGGTAAGTATGACACGCACTGTTAATAACTTATTTTACCTGTCAAGTCTGCCCAAAGCTATTTTAGGACTTGTTACTTATACCTAAACAAGAGTCACACTGTGTTGTAAAGCAGTATACTGCCAAGGGAAGAAGTGTTTTTTTCTTTCTTAGATTTCTGAACGTTACTGGAAGTGTATGCGAACTACAACACTGAGTGTTCTGAATTGAAAATCATCCTTCTAGGAAATAAATTTACGGACATATTAGAGATATTGAGGAAACGTCTAAGAATTCAGACTTGAAATATCTTCGGAAATATTAGAGTGTGCGAGCGGGACGGATGCAAAACGTAACAACACTCGTAAGAAGACCAATATACTCGTAAATATGATTCAGGTGTGATATGCATCGTCCAGCTTGTCATGATGAGTCTATAAAACAGAGAGGATTTTTTTCATTATAAATTTTCAACATCTTACAAGGTACTATGATAATCATAAACTTCCATAACATATATCTGGAGAATTTAACCTTTACTCGCCACGCTGCTGGCCAGACGAGGATCTGATGTCATTTTTTAATGATAATTTATTAACGATTCCACAAGTCGGTATTAGTAGAACCGCGACCGACGGCTTTTTTTTTAATATCTTTATTCACGTAAACCTATTACAGGCATTTATAAAACGTCATTAATTTAATTATTTTGAATGATTCTACTCCTGCTAGTAGAAGACTAAGCAGCAAAGTGGTCCAATCAGTAAGCTGTTAGCAGAAGACCAGCAGCTTAGCAGATTCCAGTGACCTGTTAATGTTTAATCTGACTGAGAAAGGAATCTGCAAGGAAAACTCAGCTATATCAGATTTACAAAATAAAACATATACAGAACTGCACCACAACGATCAATTATTAACCTTTTAAATTTAGTTATCAGTACCTATGAGATTACAATACCTGGTACAGCAGTAACCCACCAGGCAAGTCAGAATTACGTACTTAACGTGTTCTCCGAGAAAAATATTGTAAATCTATGAATATTATAATAAATTAATGTACGTAAGAAAAGTGTATTTGTCATTGGTACATGCCGGGGTGGGAACCCACCTTTTAAGAATGTTAAGGAAAGCGTTCTTACAACCGAGCCATCACCGATTTACTGTACTATGATAGTCTATCTATAATATAATAAATTTATTTACTCACGAGGTTCCTTCGTTTAGGGAATTTCCCGCGATTTCGTTATGCACGTCATTATTAAATCGCATAAAAATCGTGGCGGCTTTAGTCGGCTCATCCATACAAGGAAACACCTTCCTAGCATGTGTTGGGTGTAAATTCATCGCTAAATATGACCTGAAATTTTATATTATGGCTGCTTTCTAATCGTTTTACAGGTGGTAAGTTATAGACTGATGCTAATAACTTGACCAATGATGAACCTTTAAAATTTATATTAAACATAGATAATAAAAAAATATAAAAAAGTGAAGCTCCAAATAGAACACTATTTAAGAAACTGGTCTATGCGCACTATTTAAATTTACCATAAGCTTAATACACTCTCTGCTATATTTATTTCTCTCATTATAGTCATCATATTGTAGGTATATTATATTTATGTATATTCATAGAACGTATGTAGGTATGTAGTTTTATTTGTATGTATTTGTGTATGTATTAGTATGTAAATAAGTATTTATTCACTAGTATATATTGAAGTCTAATATTTTTCTATTAGTTTTCATAGCACCTGCCTTATCTTGTCGTAACTGCTTTAGTTGTCCCAAAGGTTTGACCAGTATAGAATGTCTAGCGGCATTAGGTCCGCCTTTGTACTTTGTGCAATAAAGCTTATAATAAATAAAAAAAAAAAAAAAAGAAATATAATTTAAAAAAAAAAACATTGTATAAAGAGTGTCCGCGCGGTATGGTGGCAGAAGAACCAGCCCTTTTGTCATAGGAGCAGAAGAACCAGCCCTCTTGTTCAAGGAGCAGATGTGTCGTAATGTTTTTTAAAATTGCATTCGTTTACTTAAATGGCTGCGTTCCCATACATTTTTCTTTATTTAGGTAAGAGAGATCAAATATAAGGTAGATCTGACATTGATTGTTATTTGCATACATTTGTTAAAGTATCTTTACGCCATTTTGTGTCTTGTCGAAGAAGAATGTGTTTTACACTTCCGTAGCATGCAGGTTGAAATACTGTTCGTAAATGTTCACGTCAAACACGACCATAACTGGCAATGCACTGTCATAGACTAATTCATTTTGAGACGATACTTGATTCTCATACCATTTGGCTAACTTTCCCCCATCTTGTTATACCGCGTGTAATTATCAAAAGAACAAATATTTTTTTAGGCTTCAGATGTCAATGGTAGAACTTATATTTGAAATTAAAAAGGTCACTTTTTTTAAAGATAAAAATCATTACCTAACCAAAACAAAACAAAACACTACTGCATGGTAAATAAGGCCGCGTCTGAAAATCGCGATATCCATCGTGATTATTATTAATTGATCTCGCCACAGTCGAGAGACGAAATAGAGAGAGAGAGAGAAAGAATTACGTACGATAAAGTCAACGTTAGCGCGATCGTCTACCTCTCTTCTTACTTGATTAGGCTCAGTATGAGTGGCGATATTTTTAGGAATACTTCTCTGCACCGTAACTTAAGATTTTATTACTGAATAATTAAAATAAAAAATACGTAGTTCTTAATTTTTATTCTAGATTATAATATAAAAATATTTGCTCTTTAAAAAATTCCACATAGCATATTAGGTAAACAAATTCCACTAGCGGAGGATTCAGTTAACGTCTCTAATTGTCTTTTCACTGATTTAGTTTAGTGCCCTATGTCTGTTGCATCTAGTCTTGGACCTTCTTTACAAGTTTAAATACCAGTATGTAATGAGCATATATACGCCTCAGATTACAAAAAAATCCTTCTTTAAAATCTTTCTCTTTAATCACGCATCACATTTCTGAATTAAATTTAATCTGTTCCTAAGGGGGTGTTTCATTGTGACCATTGGGACATTTGACTTGCCCGTTCGCATACATTATTGAGCCTAATTTAAACATCTGTAGGTGCAATGAAACTATTAGTAAATAATTACAATTAGATAGAAATATTAATATTATAAAATATTATAAAATATACTTAGACAATAAACTTACTTATGTATATAAAAGTTACATCCAAGCATTTAATTACAGGCTATAACAACTCTATTCATAAATGTTCCCTTTGACATGAATCAAAATCATCGATGTCTATAGATAGGCCTATCCAATACAAAACGCAATCTAAAAACGTGCCGCTTGCCGCGTGTACCTACCAACTTTGGGGGTCAACTCTCAAGCTATGATAATGTCACATACGGTATTTATCGGAAATTCTTTCGCAAGGCATACTAAAAGACTAGTTTCACTCAATATTATTATTAGGTAAGCGCGCTCTACGCTTGCTAGCTCGCGACTGTTGGTGCAGCTACATGACTTCGATTGGTTTTGCGGGAACGCTTTTATATCAGTGATAGCCTATCTATATACATCGATGATCAAAACTATTAAAACATATATACGAGTATATTTAGGAAATGGTAATTTAGAGAAGCATTTGTGCATAGTTTGATAATAAATAAATAAATATTTCCAGACAGGTCACACAGCGCCATCTAATTTCCGTGGTAAGCTACGAGGCTTGTGTTACGGAAACTAGATGTTTGATAAACTACATATTATACTTTTTTTTTGTAAATATATACTTACATATTATACATAAACACCCAGACCGAGACAAATTATACAATGTACAACTTGCCCCCGGTGGGAATCGAACCCACGACCTCCCGAGTTCACGGCAACGTTTGTTACCACTAGACCACGGAGGCGGTCATATAACTCACTCATATAACTCACTCTAACATAATGACTCACCATTCATCATAGATACCTCGATAAATTCCAATACCGTCGTTTCGAATTGTGCCAGAGTACAATATGTCGAACATATACATGGAGGATGACACCGGTGGATCTATTTTGAGAATGCCGTCGTTCACATCAACTGCAGCGATGGGTTGAGGACGATTAAGGTTTGTCAGACCGAAATGTACAGATTCAATATCCAATTCGTCGAAATGAAACTTTATAGATTTACCCCGAGTATTAGAATTATATATGCCGACTGTAATAGTTGCTCTACCAATAAATCTATCACCATTTATAGTAATGTTTATTTCATATCGAGATACATATTGCCCAGGACGTATTGTATTAAAAAACATATCATTGTTCGTTGCGTTAACTGGGCTGTATTCAATAGTTTGTGACACTACTTCTCTTATATACCACCAAAAACAAAATATAAATAAAACTTTTAAAGAAACAATTTTCCGATACATATTCATTGCACTAATTAGCACACATCCAAACTGTGTCGAGTGACATATCAAAATACGTAATGACGATAATATAATCTTGTTTTAATCGATTTTATCAATATCGGTCAGAATACCTATGCTTCCATGGTGACCGGAAATTTAAAATACCTATTGATCTCAGTATTATTTTAAATATATATTTTTTTAAATTCATTGAAGCCTTTTTACAACCTATAGGTCTATTTTTAATAGCTTTGTAACTATTCCTGCTACTGATATGTAAAATGTAGTCCTTGTCACTAAGTTGTTATCCTTCCTTAGTGGCATTTGGCAGTGTACCTAATAATAATAATAAATATTTCCAGACAGGTCACACAGCGCCATCTAGTTTCCGTGGTAAGCTACGAGGCTTGTGTTACGGAAACTAGATGGTTGATAAACTACATATTATACTTTTTTTTTTGTAAATATATACATATTATACATATAAACACCCAGACCGAGTCAAATTATACAATGTACAACTTGCCCCCGGTGGGAATCGAACCCACGACCTCCCGAGTTCACGGCAACCTTTGTTACCACTAGACCACGGAGGCGGTCAAAGAGTTATTTTTATCTATGATATACCACTTATTTAATGAATAAACACTTTTTATTATTTATTATTATTATTATTATTATATTTCAGTACTTAAATACAGAAATTTGTATGGAAACGCTGCCATAGCGAATGCCACTAAGAAAGGATTCAGTTACCCCGGCCCTAAGTTGATAGATTATTATTATTTTTTATTTATATATTTTTTGTTTACTTTGGTGCAACTATAAGTGGAAACTGTTAATTGGATTTATTGTATCTAATCTTAAGTTTACTGGTGTAAAATAGCTGTAAGTTTGTCAAACAAAATTAAATTTAAGTTTATTTAACATTCTAATTTTATTTAGATTGTAAGGTGACACGGCCATTTTACAGCCACGAATATTAATTAACATATAAGATGATACGGCCCTTTTACAGCTATGAATTTATGTTTAATTGACTTATCATTATTATTATTTAGATTATAAGATAACACATCTTTTAAAATTATTTTTTTATTATAATTTTGTTAATTATCTGACATCTATATGTAATTTCTATAAATTATAATTATTAAGTAATAAGAATGTAAACTGACACGGCCTCTTTACAGCCACGATCTTATTTAAGTAGTTTCTAAGTTAGTTAGTTTTACTTGCTTGTTGCAATAATGTTGTGCCTAACATACATAAATATGGATTATTGCCTGTTTACGGTCCAACCATTATTACCACTTTGTTTAGTATGTATGTTATTTTTTATTGTATTGATTTTATTAGTTCTCACTGTATTCAAGTTGTTTCAAGCAAACCAAAGGAAATAAACTATTTTGATTTGATTTGAAACAATAAATAAATTACATTTCTCAAAAGTACATTTGTAAAATCTTCTAAATATTGGATTGTGCGATTGAGAAAGATAAAAAAGGGTTAAACCGTAATAAGTATATGAAACACTCATCACACAGATTGCTTGGTGTACAAGTATGCATACGTATCTATTTGACCCTAGGGCTTAATTCATCGAAGCGTACATTTTGGTTGAATTCTGTATGTAATTTTAAGTTAAGACGTCCTTAAATCGTATATCCCTTTATTTAACTGTTTATTGTACAAATGAAGGCCTAAAGAGAAGGAAGTATAAAGGATAAAATAAAACTCTACTTTAGCTAGAATAATATATATTTTTTACCTTAAAAAAAATACCTAAACAATGAAATATGTACATATTACATTAATAAAATTTTAACTTAAATATATTTAAAAAAAAAAACCTAATAAATAACACATAAGAAGCAAGAGGACGCGTTTGCTTCAAATGTGAGATTACAAATTTATTAAAATTATTATATTAATAAGGATTAAATCATATTCTTATAAATATTTAAAAAAAAAACGCTGAGAATGAAAATGTCATACAAAAACTTACTTATATCTACACTTATTATTAAATAATTTTAAAAAAATATTAAGTTAAATTAACTAATTTCTCTTTGTGCAATTTTCTTACGTAGATAATTAAATTTATTATTATTATTAAATTATTATCTTAAATTATTATTTCCAACAATCACATTACATTATTTGTAATATGACGTGTTTATAAACATAGCAGCCAGTAACTTCGGGAATTATTTGAAAAAGTAATATCGAGTTCTGGCACGCATTTCTTTCTTAGTAAATAACTATACTTATTCATATAATTTCCAATATAATGTTGAATATAATAAATCGTATTAAGTAAAAATAAACTAATTAAGTAGTATTTAGTACTCATTATAAGTTAGTAGATATTGTCTATAATAAAAGCAACTATATAATTTAAAATAGATAATCTGTAAACATATGCACTATTGTTATAATAGCAAACATAAGTAGTGAAACTGTGACAGTTGAAGAACCGTTTTCATCTATCCATTCGTAGACATCCTCGAGGTATCGCTTCCTCCAGAGCAAGTTCTCTTGCGCCTTGTCCAAAGCACGTCGCGCCGAGTCCCGCGAATCTTCCAGGCTACTGTTTATTCCATCAACCCAAGTTTCAAACTAAAATTTAACAGATATTTATTTATCAAAGTATTTTATTTTATTTATTTATAATAAAAAACAGACTTATAGTAAAGATTACTAACTAAATATTAACTAACCAAGGTAAGCAACGGTATATCCAACCAATTATGGTTATTTTTTTTTTTCATTTAGCCACAATTTTTTATGCATTCAACATTTATAAGCGATTAAAAAGTAAGTAAAATTAAAAATATACATATTTGACAATGCTTTTTTTTTTATATACTAGCACGACATGTGACCTTTCGCCCACCTGATGGTAAGCTGGGAGCGAGATCCATGAATGTTAGCAACTGAAATCAGACACTCATGATTGACATCAGTACCTAACACTATGCCGGCTTGACTGGACATGACGGCAATCCGAGCCTGATCCCGAAATGTGTGGATACACTCTACTGGGTTTATCGGCACAAACGGCAGATACTTCCCCGACCCAGCAGACTGGATTAATTACCACGATCAGTCTGCCTACCACCTGTAATTTTATAGTTGAATGCATTTAACAGTTGCCCTTAGTGTTTCAGATCTAATGTGTTGAGGAGATCAGATATGTGTCTCCTATATGAACCTACAGATAGCGCGAATATATAAGTAGGCACTTGATTAAGATGATTATTATATGCTGACATGAGTCTATGTAAAGGCGCACGCTCACCAGCTGCTGTCCGCGACTTATTCGGTAGAAACAGCTGATTATAGTTGGTAGCTTGGATTAAAATAAAGAAGTAAGATACTGTACGAAGACATTATATGTGGAACTTTTTTTTTTTTTTTTCATTCCTTTTGTTCACTTTATGAGGCTGCTCCTCTCTTCTCTTATACATTTCTTTGTCTATAGAATTTCGGCCCATTGATGTTGCTATTTTATACAACATCGAAGTCCGAGATCATAGGTATGTGCGTTAGAAGGTGCTACTGACAGTTTTCAGTAGTTTCGCGACGCTCACGCTTCCACACACCAATGTCACTTTTTTTTATTTATTTTTTTTTTATTTTTTTATTTTTATTTTTTTTTATTTGTCCCAAGGGTATTGTTGGTGTCGCGGCGGTTGGGTTTCATTGATTGAATTTCTTGAGGCTCATAACAATGTGATCCACAAAGCTGGTGAAGGAGTCCGTGGTGACATGGTTTTTCAGAAGGGAACCGAGATGAAAGGGCTTAATCTTTTTAAGGTTGCAGAGTTGCTGGTGTTAAAGCCTTCGGGCAGCAAATTTAGAGCAGTCCTGGAGCAAGTTGGCTAGTGACTGAATGCTGTCATTATCACAGGGGCATCTATCAGTGTCGGTTATTTTGAAACGGTGAAGGTATTCCCTATGATATCCATGTCCTGTTAACAATTGGGTGAGGCTAAACGAGATGTCAGTTGCGGAACTAGCAAACTACATATGTACGTCTACTCGTAACAAACGCGTTTGAATTAGTTGGCCTCCTAGCATTCGCTGCACGTAACAAAGAATAACGTTTATTTTAGGTTTAATTTATTACGAGATTTAATCCAAAGTAAATTTTGCTTTACAAAACTTCTCTAAGCATATTTTTTTGATGTCTCTATCTACATTATTTTATTAATATCAAGCTAATATGTATTCATATTTACCATCTCTACAAGGTCTTCTGTCACCAAATTATCTGCCAATGTATGTATAATACGTTCCAGCCTATCCGGGCCACCATACCTAAAAGGTAATCAAAATTTAATGGTATTATGTTTATCACATTTATTGGTTTGAATTTATTAAGATACGTATATACCGCGTGTAATTGTCAGGCGCGGTGGTGGCTCGGTTGTAAGAACGCGTTCCTTAAATCCTACAAAGGTCGGTTCAAACTCCCCGGCATGTACCAATGAGAAATACACTTTTCTTACGTACATTTGTCATTGATTTACAACACCACCGTTCCCGTGCCTCGGAGAGCACGTTAAGCCATCGGTCCCGGTTCCACTAATACCAACTTGTGGAATCGTTAATAATATGTCATTCAAAATTGATATTATATCCTCGCCAACCCGTCTGGCCAGCGTGGCAAGTGTAGGCCAAATTCTCCAGATATATGTTCTGGAAGGCCTATCTCCAGCAGTGGAGCTAGAACGCTGTGTTCTAGGGGCAGTAATGAAAAAATTGTCAAAAGAGCCAATGTTTTTTTTTAGGGTTCAGGTGTTATTAGTAGAGTCTCTATTTGAAATAAAAAAAGTTTTTTTAAAAGATAAAAATCTTTATCCGAAATCCTAAACACTACTGCATGGTGCCTGGCCTTGTGAATGACAGCCCCACAGCCGAGAGGCAAAATAGAAAGAGAAAGAATTACGTAATTCAACGTTCGCGAAATCGTCGACCTCTTGCTACCTACTTCATTAGGCTCAGTATGAGTGGCGATAGTTTTAGGATAACTGCTCTGCACCATAACTTAAGATTTTATTCCTGAATAAGTAAAATAAAAAATACGTAATTCTTAATTTTTATTCTAGATTATAATATAAAAATTTGTTCTTTTATAAATTCCACGCAGTATTTATTATACTTGTGATTTTGTATGCTCTTATTCTAGATTAATATGTTATTCTATTAATAGAAAGAAATAACTTTTCCTAAGAAACGATATCAATACCTAACAGGAGTTAACACTAAAAACAACATTGAGTTATTATTATTATTGTTATTATTATTTATTCATTTACAAACACCTAAGTCACAGTCAACAGCCTAAGCCAATTCGTTAGTAAGTGTTCTTTACATATAGTTAATACAATAAACATATAAAAATACCGAAATAATTCGCAGTAACAATTATAATTAAGAGATATTTTATTAATCCTCACTATATCCTAAAAGAGTTATGCAAATCATCGAAATCCTCATCTCACTATTTACCGACCAATAAAAGATATTTCTGCTACTCAGCAATCAATATTTTAAGTAAAGTGTACAAGCTCGCCGCGTAAGCAAATTGGAAATTAAAAGAAGAATAGTACACAGGGATACAGTTAAATACTTTAGCTGTTTTCGAAAGAAGTGCTGTTTCGATCTAGGTGTGCGATATGTAGAAAGAGTTTTATTTTTATTCTTCATACACACTGTTAATTTTAAAATAGACAATTTATTTGTTTGTTTAAAAGTTGTTTCTAACATTGTTATCGTGGCGAAAGTAGGTTTAGAACTCAAGTAGGCGCTACAATGATAAGATGTATGTATATAAAATTTAATATCATATTAATATCACTTCACTTTCACTATCCTCGATCTAATAAAGAAATTTCGTCCCGATTGTAAATTACAAAAAAGTTTTTAAATAAATATAAAAAAGAGAGTAAATTAAAAACTTACATATCTCTAATATGGTCAGTATTTGATCTAATAAATTGAAGAGCAATTCGAGCATTCTCCACATTACTCTCGGCAACAGCTTCAAAGAATAAAGCTCGTTCTTCAACACCAAATCTACCATCTTCATCTAAAGTTTCTTCTAGTAAACTGAAATCAAATAATAATAATAAAATCCATAACTTGCTTATATTATTTATATATTTACGACAGTTTGCAGAAAAGCTGATTATCTTTTGACATATTTAACCTATACAAGGCACGTTATTGTACCAAATTAACAAGCTAATAAATTTTATGTGTAATTATCCTTACTGCAACCGGTTGTTGTGATTAAAATGTAATAATTAGTAATCTTAAGCTTTATAACTTTTAATCAAAATAAATACTTACTCTATGATGAAGTCTTTATTATGTGAACACGCAAATGATTCCAAGATAACAACTCGTTCATAAAGAGACTCCTCTTCTTTAAAATGCTCTGACAGAATTTCAACATATTTTTCATCTTCTTCATCATCATCTCGAACCATAGTGCAGTACACTGCTGGTCTTATTTCGGGAGGTATATCTTCATTCCTGATAAAAAAACACCATTCAGTATCAAAGCAAAAACTAATGCAACTTTTTATTGTATCATTAAAGTGATTTTCAAAAATTTATATAACGATGGTGTTGATATTATGCTAACATCTAGCTGCATCTAAATTTAGTTTTAGTTTAGAATTTAAGTTTTATGGACTATTAACTCGTAGTATTTCTCTTACTTTTGGCGTGTTCATACAAGCTATAGTATTAAAAGAAAAACTATAGTCTTTTTCTCATATATTTTTTTCTTTAAGTTACTTACAATTTGCCATCATCGTCAAGGAACCATTCATAAGCAGCAAGTACACAGTCTTCATATTCAGCCCGACAAGCATGATCCATTACTATACCGCGAGTGTAGGTTACCATGTAATCATCATCCGTTAGTCGTTCGGGTTCAAAACCAATTTCTTCTTCAAATGTTTCAATTGTCCTTCTCACCATTCTCTAAAAAGGTTATAATATTAATTAATAACTAAGCTATGCCATATTTTAACTTCATTATTATATATTAATTGATATTATTTTTAAACATATAAATTACCAGATATATATCAGGATCTAGGTCATCATCTTCAGCTACATACGCCAATAACTGTTTTTTGAGGAAATTCATATTTCTCACAAACGTCTTCCATGGAGCATATTCTTTTTCAAGTTCCATAGTAAGGGTCATCCTAAGTGCTATGTCATAATCCAGTTGTCCAGCTCGAGCCAAATTTAATGCATCGTCCAATAACTAAAATACAAAAATATTATTTATACCTTTTAATAAAATTTTATCATACTTCATCATCATCAACTAATAGGTAAAATTTATACCGAAGCTCTATTAAGTACGTGAATGTCATCTCTTTCCTCTTCATCTTCTAAGACATCTATAATATTGTCCCATAATTCTTCGGCATAATTTACACGGTAGTATCCTTAAAACAATTTAATATATTAATAATAAAATATAAATTATGTACGAGTATTCATAGCAAAAAAAAAAGAAGAAATTATTATTTTCTTTTAAATAAAATATTATTTAAATATTAGTAGTAACAATTATGTTACGATCATTACCTTGTCCTTGTATATTAAATATTATCCAATCTTCATCGTCCAAATCTACATCAAGCATTTCAGTTTGTCCCATGATTTGTTCAGGATAAATATCATCAAAGTCCGGATCTTTACTTGTTGTATACGTAAGGGGTATATCATATAAAACACTATCTCGTGGAGTAAATCCAAAGCGTATCTACAAGAAGAGTATGTTTAGCGTTACATTATGTACGAGTACAATAGACCAATTATAATTATATTAATACGGTTATTAATACCTGTGTAATGAATAATCCTCCTGATCGAACAGAAACGTTAATGACAGGATAACCAGTGTTGTGAATCCACGGTTCAAGAAATTCTACAACATCATCCAAAATTGCATCGTCGTCAAAGAATAACATGCTATTTAGAGAGTCATAGAAATGAAAGTCGTTTACTTGTTGAAGTGCTCTGAAATGAATTTAAGAAAAATTATATTTTATATAACGTTTTTTTTAGATATTATGTTATTTTTATATGTCGACTTTTAATTACCTGCTACTTATTAAATTCCTTGCAGAGGTTTTGATATAATCTGTTTCCTCTCCAAGTACAAGATTTAACATTTGGAATAATGCTGGAGCTTTGTATCTCAATATACCATTCAAATGGTCTCTTATCTCTTGTTCATCAAACATATAGTCTTCTGGCTCAAGAACTTGGGAATCCGGGAATGAATCTCTCATCATACTTTCATGTATAACATCGGTTAGGAAAATGCTTTTCATATCTAAATTGGTATCAGTCTAAAACACAAATTTAGTATATTTATAAATAAGCAGACGTTTTGTTATAAACAAGTTCTAGGTTTAAAAATACTACTTACTTCTGCAGCTTTATAAGCAGCATAAGACCCTAATCCCTCCGTTACCCATGCATACTTCCAGTTTTGTGGGTAGATTACATATCCAAACCATTGTCTAGAAAACCCTTCAGTAAGAGCTTTCAAAGCACCCACTTGTTGTTTAACAGAATGTTGATCTTTCATTAATACATACGGCTCCCTGAAAATATAGGTATTGAACGGATTAACACCTATTTTCCGGGAACACAAAATGAGGAAAATAGGGGTCGATATCGGTGTAATAATAATAATGAGGTATTCCTAATCAAAATAACATGAAAAATATCTATATCTAATCAAAAAACCACAAAAGGTACTTACCAAATAGCGATTGTCGATAATGCATACCAATCTCGTGTGATATCGGGCATTGCGAATACATGCAACATGCCATCTTGGTTCTCATCTATTTCAACAAAGTCTTTTTCTGTCCATTCGTTTAGGAAAATAAATATTTCTTGCATCATTGTTTGTGCATAGCCACCCTGGTTGTGAACACGACCAGACAGTCTTAACCTGTCTCCCATAACATTGACGCTAATGAAATTATGCGCTACTATTCCCCAAAGGTATGGTGGACTTTGAAGTGCTTCAAATTCTGCTTCATCCCTATAAAATTATAATGATCTGTTAAATGTGTAGTGTAGGCTTGTGGTACCTAACTATTATAACTTTGATAAAGTATTAAATTTTTTATTACTATTATTTATTATTATATGTGAAATAGGGTGGGACTACTCGTCACCAAGTCACTATGACCAGTAGTGATCTATTGTGACCGGCTTCAAGGAACCTTAGGAGCGAGGCGTCGCACCTCCTCGGGGCTTAAACTGTAAGCACTCATGGTGCTTCGCTTGTGATGCAGGGCATAACAGTCGCAAAGGAGATGGACTGATGTCTCAGACACCTCGCGACAGAATCTGCACTTATCTGTTTCTACCAAGCCCATGGTAAACATGTGCTTGTTTAATTTACAGTGACCAGTTAGGGCTCTAGTAAAAGTTCTTAATTTAGGTTTGCATAGCTGAAAGGCTTTGATTGTTATATGTATTACTAACAGATATATAAATACTAATATGTTTCTTATAAAAGAACACATACTGTTTTCGTTTGTTAAATAATGATTAGATTTTTTTTTCTGTCCAATAATAGACATTGCTTGTGTTAAGCCTTATTAATTCAAGACAAGACACAAATATGCTTGTTCATTATAAGGATATTATAAAACCAGAAACAATATTTTTTGGTTATATTTATGCGTTAGGGGTGAAATATCGTGAATTACATACTCGTCTCCTTCATTAATGGAGTTTGCGACAATGTTGTTGTGTTCTTCGTTGTTGAAATTAAAAGATATGAGTGCAGCTTCAGTTGGCTCGTCCAAACAAGGGAATACTCTTCTGGCATGAGTTGGGTGCAGATTCATCGCCAGATAAGACCTGTAATATTTCAATAAACGTTAACTTAAATGAAACTCATATAATCAAATCATATTAAAAAATACACGTTTTTATTATAACGTTGATGGCTCATGCAATATCAATTGGGATACACCATCAACGCCTTCCAATCTAAAAAAAAAATTATATTGGTACTACCTTATTTTAGTTTTTTTTTTTTTAATCTAATGATTTATTTAAAGAAACTAATTTTAAAACATTACTCAGTACAAGTATGTAAGTGAGGGCGTTTGCGCGATGAGTAAATATTTTACAAACTTCCCTCGGTATAAACCAGAAAAAAAGTGTTTTGGCACTTTCATGTCATTATTATTAAACTAAAGACAGATTAGACTAGCCATAGGTTTAGTAAAATATTTATGTATAGAGCCAAAATATTCTCCTTTTTTTCGCACTTACATACATACGTCATAATGTTGATCTTTATTATAGCTTATACTAAATGCTCGCTTCCATACAGTAAGATCATTTACCGGTTCAATCATTTAACTATATACACTTACTCGTAATTATATTTGCCATTTTACTAGAAAAAGTAAAGTATAATCACGACCGTTACCCTTTTGGGGTGGTCAGAAACCACGCTTATAAATAAGCGGATTCACATTTAGCCAACTTTACTATAGGCCAATTATGACAAGTGGCAAGCTCGTCGAAGTCTCCAGGATACCAAACTCGAGAAATATCACAACTAAATTCAATATTATTTAAATGTATTTATTTACATTAATAAATGTTTTTGAGTCCCGACCAGGAATCGAATCCGGTACCTCCGAGTCTAAATCCACGGACCGCTAGACTACGAAGGCAGTTTTTACTATTTGTCATTTTACTATTTAAAAAAATCATATTATTTCCTATTAATTTAGTTTACTTAGACCTACTTTTATTGTGTATAATACCTACTATATTATATTATTTATTTTAATTACATATAATATTTGTTTTTTAACTTTTTACGTATAGCGTAGTTTGGTCTTTTTCTTCTCCGTACATTATTATTATTATTTATACTTCAGATATATTCCAAGGGTCTTATCATAGAACTATACGTAAGTGGTTTCCTTTTTTTAAACCATTTACGAATTTTTTATTGCATATATTTTAAATAAATTTAAATAGGTGATATACATTTATATTATTGGATAATCCATAGGTATAGTCTGCCTCCGTGGTCTAGCGGTCTAGTCTAGTCCGTGGATTTAGACTCGGAGATACCGGGTTCGATTCCTGGTTGGGACACAAAAATATTTATTAATGTAAATAAATACATTTAATTAATATTTCATTTATTTGTGATATTTCTCGAGTTTGGTACTCTGGAGACATCGACGAGCTTGCCACTTGTCATGATTGGCCTATAGTAAAGTTGGCTAAATGTGAATTCTTATTTATAAGCATGGTTTCTGACCACCCCGAAAGGGAAACGGTCGTGATGATACTTTACTTTACATAGGTATAGTAAAAACATATTTACTGATCATCGTCGTAATGCCGTCGATAAATTCCATATCCGTCGTCCCGAACAATCCCGGAGTACTCGATCGCGAACACAAACATCCACGACGATATTGGCGGGTCTATTTCCAGAATACCACTATCTACTTCAAAATCATTAATAGGTTGAGCATTTTGAAGATCAAGTTGTCCGAATTCAATTGAATGAATATCTAAATCTTCAACATAAAACCGAATCGTGTCGTCTCTATTTTCACCTGCTAGTTCAACAGTTATAATTGCTCTACCTTCAAACGTATTACCGTCTACTTTAATATCTACTGCATAAGAACTAACTAACTGCCCTGGTCGTAAATCACTAGTATGTGAAATTGCTTCGTGGCTGGCAGCGATTGTTTCGTTATTATAATTATTTTCGATTTCCAAAACATTTTCAGTTTTACTAGTCACAATTTCATTTGGTAATATTGTTTCAGTCTCGAGGTTTTCTAGTTCTATTTTGGCACGTTCTCTAATAGGATGACACTGCACTTCAACGTATAATAAAACCACGAACGATAAACATAATGACTTCCACTTTTTGCGGGTCATTTTGCCCATTTTTAAAACACGCACACAATCTACCTAATCCGACCCATACGATCAAGTAGTTAAATGTACAATAAATAGGTCTAGAGTCATATTTGGTATATTATATCTCTATCAGATGCAGTGCAGATAAAATGTGACATTTAAAAACTCTCGAAATGATAATACTGAAACTGAATGATAGGGAAAAAATGATGAAAATGTGTAATGATGAAAATGCTGATTACAGCAGTACAGTCATATACTCGTACAACAAAATACGCAGTTTACTCGTAAATGTTAAATGATCTGTCAATTTAATATTTATTTGGAATATATGGGAAAAACAATGAGAGAAATATTCTCTCTTATAAAATTTTAGTTGCTATATAGGTATAAAAAATACCTACTCATATAGTTAATACAAAAAAAAAAATACTTACACATCGTCATCGTACCATCCAAGATAAATACCACTTCCATCATTCCTGATTTCTCCTTCATATTTAATTATAAAAGTATAAGAAATAGCTTCTGCTCCAGTATCAATTATTAATATGCCTTCTTCTTCATCTTGTTCAAACTCTGCCTCTCCGAAAACATTGCCTGATCCGATAGCAAATTCTACACTTTCAATTTTTAAATCTTCCACATGGAATTTAATTGGTTCTTCTCTTGTATCTGTATCGTATAGAAAAACTTCCACTATTAGTTTTCCCTCAAACGTTTCTTCTTCAATATCGGGCTCTATATCGATATAATAACTACCGAC
The DNA here is from genome assembly GCA_910589645.1 of Tinea semifulvella. Taxonomy (NCBI): domain Eukaryota; kingdom Metazoa; phylum Arthropoda; class Insecta; order Lepidoptera; family Tineidae; genus Tinea; species Tinea semifulvella. The sequence goes on from OU342586.1 coordinate 9,814,347, forward strand.
ATACATTCCAGGTCGGATGTTTCTTCCATTTTCATATTCATCATCATCATTTCCTCGAATATATTTAGCTTTTATGATATTTTCAGTAGTTTCTTCTACATTATCAATTTCGACAGCACCGAAATTTTCTTTAATCGGCAATAAGTTAACGGAGACAAACAAGCACATAAATATAACGATTGTTTTATTAAACAGTTCCATCATTTATTAAAAAATCACTGCACATAAAATTGTTAATATCCTTGTTATAATAAGTGTGAAATGTTTAACATCTTTTGTTACGTTCCATCTCACATCTGATCACTTACTAAAGTTCAGAGTTTTTCTGCAAACTTACACTTATGATAAGTTAGCCTATCCCTGTGATCGATCATAAAACAGAGTTAATACATCACCCAGAATAAAACAGTGATAACAAATCATAACACTCTCATAAAGACTGTACCTGCTTATCTAAATATATGGGTTATACTATCGATACTATCTTTGCGTATTTTTACTCTTAAAATAATTCCATTTTTTTTTTCGCATGTAAAGTAACTTACTAGGTAATTATATTATTATATTACGGACAATTTAGACATGTTTTCACATCCATATACCTACCTAATTTTAGACAGAGAAAAATAGCTAAAACATTTATAACGATTATCCTTTTTTTTTATTTCTTTTTTTTTTAATATTTACTTATTTCATACAAAACCTTAAATTAAATAAACTATATTATAACAAAATCTAAATTTAACCTAAAAAATAAAATAATAATACATATTTATAATTAATATGTCCGATAATGAAATATTCGTAATTTTATATACTTAGAATATTTTTAAAAATGTTGATTTGTGCGAGATGATTTACTAGAAAGTTACATTTTTAAAATATACAGTCAAACTTAAAAAAACCTTTAAATTGTTGAATTGTGCGAGCGAGAAGGATGCAATTACAATACAATTAATTACTACTAGATATAAATGGTGGAGATCCGAATAAAAAAGCTTTTCAAAAAATCCAAAAGGCATGTACATTTGTTTACAAGACAACCGTTCCCATGCCTCGAAGAGCACGTTAAGCCTTCGATGTCGGTTCAACTAATTCCAACTTTTGGAGTCGTTAATAATTTGTCACTGGAGAATATCGACGTAAGTTACTGACATAGCTTTTAAAATTAACCAGCTGAAATGGCAACGGGCCAGACACATATGGTGCTGAATCGTCGAACGATAGGGCAAACGGATTCTAGAGTGGAGACCACGTACGGGAAGACACAGAGTGGGATGACTCCCCGCCATATGGATGTGTGGCGACACATAGAACGGTACCTTTGAAAGTGGCAAAAGATCGCGTTAAGTGGCGAGCCTTAGGGATACCTAGCAGTGGAGAGATACAAGCTAATGATGATAAATTGACATCAGATCCTCGCCAACCCTGTCTAGCGTGGTAAGTGTGGGCCAAATTCTCTATTTTCAGTCTAGGACTCTTCTAGGGACTGTATTGATGACTTCTACATATAATATCATAGATAAAATAAAACCAATTTATTCGATGGAATATACTTAAAACTACTTAATGAGTAAAAATTAAATATAAACTAAACCTAATAAAAAATAAACTATAAATAAAAAATGTCCTCTAGAGACGACCCTTTAGTGATAGTCTCAAGGAGGCTGGCAACATTTCCCCTCTGTTTAGCGAGACTAATACGTTGGCAGAAATAATTGACAGCCTTCCTGTCTCCAGACTTTTTCGTTAGCTGTTTGGACAACTCCTTGGCCAGACGTTTGGCTGAGTGTAAAATAAAACAATAAAATTAGGCATCACCTTTATTATATACAACCAACATATAAGTATATGTATATAAGATTACACTTATCACTAAAGTTAATTAATTTATTATTTAGCTAACAATAATTTTATTAATTATAAGTTATAATTATTATAAGTTAAAAATAGTTGAAACTAATGCTATGATTATTGTAAGACTAGCTGTCAGGGCTATGGCGTTGTTAGTTCTTAGCCAGTGGTCCACAGAGTTGTAGTGTTGGCTACTCCAAGAGATTGAAGCAGCAATGTTTTCCCTGATGGCACCAATAGAAGCCAACTCTCCAGCCGTGAAAGTATTATCGTAAAGCTGTCTGAACTTGTCAATCTGGAAAATAAATTGCATGTTATTTATTTTGACTATGACGCTAGAGATGTTACGGAAGTGGATTCCAGAACCGGAGTCAATACCTCACATAATTGGGACACAAAAATATTTAATAATGTAAAAAAGGGAAACGGTCGTGATGATACATTTTTTTACTGTATTTATTTACATTAATAAATATTTTTGTCCAGACCAGGAATCGAACCCGGTACTTTCGTAAATCCACGGACTTAATCGCTAGACCACGGAAGCAGTTGTAAGGAGCATCTAATCAAGCCGGCATAGTGTTAAGGACTAATATAAGTCATAAGTGTCTGATTCCAGTTCCTAACAATCTATGTCAAATATGTTCTTGGTGATTATTGATGGTCAGTTAAGAGCAGGCCTAATGAATTCTTCAGGCGACAAGTCGAAACTTAATACTATAGACGAAGTTGGCTTTAAAGAAGCGTGTTCAGCGGATTCAGGGACAAATGTAGACTTTAAGAGTGCATGATGCTGGCGCAAGTTACGCGGGCTAATTGCGCGAGCAGTAACCACTTTTACTTGTTTGCGTTGGAGACAGTGCATGTTGCTAGAGCAAGTTATTGGCGCGGGCTACTTGCGTAAGCAATATGCACAAGTTCTTGCGCGGGTGGCTCGCGCTGGTAAATGCTCGAGACGCTGAACCCGCAAACTTCTCTAGGCAGTATAAAATACTTCAACATATTAATGCTTAAAACTATTATGTGTAATAATATTAGTTACCCTTTCTAAATGCCGCTGAGAAGTAAGTGTCCTAGACAATGCGTTGAGGATATTTGTAGTACCAGTCAGTCCTTGGACACTGTAATAAAAAATAAAATAACCATATGATTATTGCGTTCTCGATTTCGAATCATTGCGTTGCTTCCTTAAGCATCATATAGTGAAAAAAAAAAATACTCTAGGCCTAAATTACAAAGTCCTAGATGTCCACCGATGAGAATGATTTGGACTACTGGGCTGGCAAAGAGATCTAGTACATAATAAGTTGGAAGAAATAAAAGATCCGGGTTTCTTTATTTGTTAAACTTTCGCGCACATTTTTAATAGCTTTTATAGTTTAACGGGTCTACTACTACTCTCTACCGATCGAATTACAATAGTAATTACAATAAACTTCATCATACATCCAGTAATCGGTTTCGACGCCATGATAAGTCTTCCGATACAGCTGAGGATATTGTGAGTATTGTTTTTCGCGATTTCTAAAAACTTTTTAAAGTGACAAGTGGGTATGTTTACACTTACTGCCCATTGTGAACGAAGGAAAAGCGCAGCTCCAGTTGACCCGTGACTTTGGCCAATGCAATTTGACTAGAACGTCGTAAGAAATTTGTCCCAAAGACAATCGCGTAAAGACCCGTTAAATATTAAAAACTATTAGGTACATGGCAGTGCTTAAACCTGCTTCTTTGGTACATGATACATTATAATAAAAACGACTAGAAACAAAGTGTCCATAATAAGTGAGGCAAGTTTTACTGAGCTATAGCGGCTGTGTCAGTCTCAAGACCAAATCATTATGCTACCTGATCTCGGAAAACAGCTTTCCTAATTTTATTTATTTAAAAGTGTTTTTGTGCAATTAATGGGTACACATAAACATTTTTTGCCTCAAAGTAGATGTTTTTTATTTGTATGAAAGTATCGTATCTTAGGATTCTAATCAGCATTTTAATTACTTGTTAAGGTTTAATCAGGCTAATAATAGTGCATAAATAAATGAAAATATTACCGTGGTTGAATTTCAGCGAAGTTTTCAATGATGAATTCTAGAGCAGCATCCCTGTTGTCTGGACTTGCGTTGATGACCGACACCAGCACGGTGTGACGATCTTGTTCACGAACCGGAGACTCGTCGTTGATAACTTGACTTAAGTAGCTAAAATAATAATGTTTGTTAGGAGGGTTAATCGCTTTATGATCCCTCTCGCTCGCACAGTCAAAGATTTTTGAGCAGATTACTTTTGAGAAATATAGAGTGAGTTTTGGACATATTTTGACTTTCATATAACTAATTTTAGGCAGAGAAAATTTGCAAAAACATTTATAACGATTTTCCACTATTTTACTAAAACAAATATATCGCGTGTAAATGTCAAAAAAGCAAATATTTTTTTAGGCTTCAGGTGTCATTAGTAGAACCTCTATTTAAAATAAAAAAGACAAAAAAAATTAAAGACAAAAATCATTAACATTAACAAAATACTACTGCATGATGAAAATCACGATACCCATCGTGATAAATACATAAAGGCTGGGGAGTGTTCATATTAATTGAACTCGCCCACAGCCGAGAGACGAAAAAGACGGAGAAAGAATTACGTAAGTCAACATTCGCACGAACGTCGACTTCTCGCTACCTACATAATTGAGAAAGATTAGGCTTTGTATGAGTGGCGATATTTTTGGGAAAACTTCTCTGCACCGTAACTTAGGAATTTATTACTGAATAATTATAATAAAAAATACGTAGTTCTTTATTTTTATTTTAGATTATAATATAAAATTATTTGCTCTTTAATAAATTCCACGCAGTATGATTAATATATTTTCAAAATATCCGTAATTTTATTACCCAGAAAAATTATTAAAAGTACACTAAGACTAAAAAAATCTTTGATAATGTTGGAGTTTGCGAGCGAGGGCGATGCAAAGCAAAGAACACTCATCACATAAGGTATGTCATTGATATTGTTGCTAGCCTGTTCAGCCTAATTAATTAATAAAAATGATAAATATTTACAATGATCGTCTTTCCGCATTGGAAGTACAACCGAGGGCGTTGAGGATAATGGTCTGTTGGCTGGAGTCAGTTGCTGTCGTGAACCTCTCCCAAAGGAATTGGAAGTTATCAATGCTTCCACCACGAAGACTCGAGCAGTACACCGTCGTTTGAATGTCAGGGTTCAAAGTTTCAGCTGCAATAGAGAGAATGACCATCGTATTAAACAATAATACTTCACTATATACCCGAATAAATCACGTCTCATCACGATCGTATCCCTTCCAGGATGGTCAGAAACTACGCTTTTATAGAAGCGGATTCACATTTAGGCAAATTTACTATAGTTCCATGACAAGTGGCAAAACTAGCCCTCGTTATGATGAGCATATTGGTAAAGTTAGTTGGGTAAATGTAAATTCGTTTATTTAAAAGATACGGTCGTGATGATACATGACTGCATGAATGAGTATGTGTACCTTTAAGCATGCTTTCGGCCGTGTCAATGCAGTGTTGGTTGCCGTATCTGCAGTTGAGACTAAGGATGATGTTCCTATGGAACGCTGTGACATGCTCTTCGTTGTTGCCAGCCTCGAAGCCAAGTTTTTCGTACAGTCCACTTGAGAGACGCAACAGTACAGTCTGTTTTAAAATTAATAAGTTATATTAAGGCATCAACAAGATGGCCGCCTGTCCACTGCTCGGCCGTCACCCGTGCGCTCGGCGAACTCGGCCAAAAATAATCTCGTGACGGTGACTGTATAACGTACATATAATATCCGTAACGGAGGTCAAATTTTCCAGTATATCGACACAAAAACACAAATTGACGTTCCAAATTTTGAATTACATGTTGGTGATGATTCAGGTGTTAAAAAAACCACAAACATTGAAATAAAAACAAATAAAAGTATTTTTGATAAATGACCGACATAGGCGGAGTACCTTTTTTCATTGCGCAATCACACTCCTATCTACTATTTTGGTCCTTTCTCTACTTAACGAAATACTTAAGGACTCTGTGTTCAAGGGGCTGTGATGATCTGATGATATTGATTTAAAACATATCGCAGTCGTAATGAAGTGTCGATAGAGTCATATGGGAATGGTATTGCCAGTTCTAAGTATGTCGTCCAACAAATAGTAGAACATCGTAAATTCAAGTATGCCATTGGTAAATAGAATAAAATTGATTAAGTGGCAGTTCAGTAGATAGAACTCTGCTTTCCCGACACAATTCCATCGACATGAAACATTATTGTGTTAGTAGTATTGATGCCCTGCTTAGGCCCTTTAATTATATTATTTACCCTTAAATGTCCGTAAACCGGAGTTCCGCTAAGCACCACGTCGAGGTAGTCGAAGCCAGCGTTGGCAGCCGCCCAGGGAATGTAGTCCAACTCTCTTTCGATGTACATAATCAAGTCCAGGGCTTGTACGTAGGGCTTTAATAAAAACAATATTAATAGGATTTTTAAGTTTTGTATCCATCCCGCTCGCATACTGCAACATTTTTAAACCTTTTTCAGGTATGCGTAACTATTGAGAAATATAGTCGATTAAAATTACAGGCTCGCTGGTAGGGGATGGACGAAGTTTGGAAAATTTCGTGTGAAGTGGCTAGTCTATTTCTAGTGGATAGACACAGGGTGATGATAATTTCATAGATCTCAGCCTAGGTTATACATGCATACATACATATCTTCACGCCAAATCCCTTGCGGGGTAGGCAGAGACAATTGAGCGCCACTTGTCACGGTCCCGACATACCTTTTTCGCTTCTTCGACATTCATCAACATCATATCATACATCCCCTTTTGTTTCGATGGCTTTTTAATGCACCTTCAGCTATTGTTTTATTTATTTGATCGTAATATGTGAGTCTTGCCAGTGCTTGCCAGTGGCCAGGGCTTCCCACAACTTTCGCATTATATATCTGGTTCGTCAATCTCTCTTCACTCATCCTTTCGACATGCCCGAACCATCTGAGCATGCCTTTCCTTATTGTTGTCCCTATGCTTTCTTACATACCTAGGTTATAACATTATAATTACTTTAAACAATAATAATTACCTGATTCCTTTAATTAGTGTTTGCTTGAAATATATTGATAAAATACATGAGTACAAAAAAACAAAAAGTACGTTTATAAAAATGTAAAGAACAATTAATTTTTACTTAATATTTAATGTTAAAACTTACGAGGCGTCCATTTCGGGCCAAATTCAAAGAATCATCGATGAGCTGCGCTCTATTCAATAAATGGATGGTGTCCAACTCGATATTACCATTTCTCAATGCTCTTGAAATGGCGATCCAGTTATCAACATCATAGTTTACGCGGTAATAACCTAAAATTATAAACATAATTACTAAAAATCCCTGAGTTTTGGCTTCACCATCCCGCAAATATAGTAGGGTGGAATGTAACGGGTACATGTAGGTTACGGAGTTTTATTTGAATTTTAATAAAGTATAGTATTGTTATTAATACGACGTAAAGATGATAATGAGAATGGAATGACATGGTTATAACGTTAATAAATAAAGAGAAGAGCAGTGGGGAAAGAATTCCACCCTGCGGAACGCCAGTCATTAGATCACACCAATCAGACATTGTCTGGTCAATGCGCACACGTTGCCGACGACCATGAAGGTAATCGTTAAACCAAAGCAGAATTTCCGATGATATACTGAGACGAGATAATATTGCGATAATTTTAATCCTAATATTTATAAAAATACTCGCTCTGTCGACCCCTCGGTCCGAGCTCCCGATTCTCTTTTTTCTTTCTACAAAACAAAAACCCATCGATTATGTCGTATTGAAGACAATAATTCTTTATTAAAGTAAAATCCGTAACCTCCATGTACCCGTTACAGTACCTACAATCAAGATATCATCGGTGATACTGCGAAACAGCGTAACCAACAATAGTTATTACAGCGCAAGTTTGGTAAAGACAATTTTCCAGGAGGGTGTCTAAACGAAATATCGTTCACCGTTATCTACCAATATGTGCGAATTTTTATGTTCTACTTTTGTATATCTACAATAGCCACTAATGACTTCGCAGTGTCGCAGTATCACCGAGGATAGCCATATATAAAAATACGGTCTCCGTGGTTGAGAACGCAATTAAAAAATAAGTATTTGTATTTTGATAGTCTTGTAACTACTCGAGAGACTCGTAGATAAGTTAACCTCTTGTCATGATGGGTTTGGTAAAATTGGCTAAACGCAAACCCCCTTCTTTATCAATTCTGGTGCTAAAGCTTTTTTATTTTTATTCTGAGCACGACATGGGATGATCAGCGGTACGCCAGCCACTAACGACCGACATCAGCTACCACTATGCCCGCTTAAAAATCATGATTAATAGAATACCAAATTGGTTGAGTGGTCGTTCATTGAAAAGTCACTGGCACACCATTGGACATCAATATTTAATAGTATTAAGTCAAAAAATAGAGCCATGCCTGTTTGTTTTTTGTTGAAGATGAACCAATCGGCTTGAGGTAATTCTGGAATGTCGATGGCTAATGCCGTAGTTCCTGGAGCCATCCACCTCTGGGGGCTGGTGTCTTCGTAGGCATTAGCGTTGGCTTGACTTGACAGTACCCAGTTGAGAGGTATGTGCCAGCGATACGTAGAGCTTTGACTACGGTCAGTCAGGAAACGTTCCTAAAAGAAAAATCATTTTCTTAGCTCCTTCAATACTGTCATATACCAATTTGTAGTAAGAAAACGTTGTAAGAATTTGGTGTCTGTCCTTAAACTAGTATCTGAAGAACTATCTGATTTACTTGAAATTTGGTATGGTTATAGATCTTGTTGACAAACATAGGTACTTTTGGCAATATTTCAAGAAGGGTTCGATATTTTTACCTCTGTACAAAAGACAGACCACTTTTCAAATAAAACGAATAAATAAATTTTGCGAAACTCTTGTGCTTTAATATCAAGACTAGGTTTTGTCTTGCTAATATAACTGTGGTTTTATACTCTTGACTGCAAGACCAGGACCAGTTCTTAGTAAATTTACTGTATAATATTTATTAAACAAAAAAATTAATAAAATAAATTAAATACATTAATATACGGCTAGCGCTTGATAGCCAATAGTAGGTTGCTCCACTAACAAGCGGAAACGACAGTGAATAAATCTGAAAATCTGCTTAAGGAATGGGAAGTAATCTTTATAGCTGATTGTAGTGGGAGGAAAGGAGATCACAGTTGTGTGTGATAGAGAGAAATTCAAAGCATAATTTAAGGTACGAAGGTTTTAGCGTTAAAATACTGAGCTTACATCAGATTAGTTGCTCTATATTGGCCTTTTTCAAAGTTCGCTTGGTGCATTATTATAATAGGTAGAATAGAAATAGAAAAAGTTATTGAAGTAAAATGTATAGGCCTATTCTGGTCTCTTAAACTTTTTGTCTCGATCGACATTATTTAGAATGACAGTAATAAAGAAGCTAAAGAACTGTTTTTTATTGAATTCATGAAAACAGATAAAGTTGGGTCATACAAGCTAATAATGACATACTCGTAGGTAACCACAAGTTCTGTTATTGGAATTAAAACAGAATATTTCCCTTATAATTCAATGAGGAAATGCGGCGATTAGATTACTACCTCCCTAGTGGTAAGCCCTTAGTTTATTTTGTAGAATAGTTTTAATTTCATAGGTATTTCTAGTTTAGTTTTATTTATAATTAGTTTTTTAATCTATTTCATTTTAATATTTTTGTATCTAAAAAAATAAAGTATCATCACGACCGTTTCCCTTTCGGGGTGGTCAGAAACCACGCTTAAAAATAAGCAGATTCACAATTAGCCAACTGTACTATAGTTTGGTACGCTAGAGACATCGACGAGCTTGCCACTTGGCATGATGCATATAGTAAAGTTGGCTAAATGTGAATCCGCTTATTTATAAGCGTGGTTTCTGACCACCTAAGAAGGGAAACAGGCGAGGTATAGTTGTAGTAAATATTTGTATAATTGCAGTTAAGTTTTACAATCACCTACTTGAGTAACAACTACTGAAGCAGCTGCCGGGGCACTCCTATGAACGTTGACAACAGGGAATCCACCCTGGCTGGTCCATCTCTGCATGATAGTGGAGATTGAGAATGGCAAGACTTGATCTGAATCGTCCACGGCCCTTTGCAGAGCGACGTAAAGGTTATTTGGATCAGCAGCTTTCCGAGAACTGTGTATAATAAAAAAGGTGTAACAATTATTATCCTGAAAAGTTTATACTAAAAATAAACATATTATACAATTAAGAAATAGGAGGAATTGAAGCCATAATGGATATGTTCGATGATGATGTGGTGTGGGTACTTTACGGGATAGACCCACTATAATGTGGGCTAAGTTTAAAGACCTGGGAAGTAGTGGGGATACCACACTGGTCTGACCTACTACTTCCCAATCCTAGTATAATTTGACATTACATATTTATCAACTACCGAATAAGCAGTTTTACTCTTGAGAACTCCCTTCTCATGTTGAAAACTTGACGGATCATACAGACGTAACAGACCTCGTCTAATATATATTTATTTCGGAAAACCAACAATCAACAGTAATTAATCAATACTATACTGTAAAATGACTAAAAACTTATTAGAGTTTCTCATATAGGTTAAAGATTAAGAAAAACAAACATCACTGCAATAGCGATATTATGAAAAAAAAAAACGAGTATAAGCAAAAAACTGAAGATGAAGAAACGGGTGCTTACATTAATGACCCACAGTTGAACATATATTGTTTACAGATTTAATTTGTATACTTAAAAAATGACAGCTCGTCAACATCTCAGGAAATAAGAGTTCTGCAGCTCTATTATGTTACTTAAGCGCAAACGTTATATAATGGAATCCGTTATCTATATATATCACGCTATTAAGGTTGATATTTGCACGGCCGCTGTCAAGGTCGAGCGCTTATAGAGTTGAAAATTGAATAATATTTTGTAATTATGACGCAATCCCTGACGTAAATTACGAAATCCACTAATAACGTTTGCGACACAGTAACAGAATAAGGCTGCTGGGCATATCTGAGTCAGTATCCTTGACACTTTGCCCATTCGTAGTGATTTGGAACCAGTTTCTTTTTTATGTTTTCCATTTATTATTATCTTTGTTATTAAGAAGCTTATAATTTTAAAAAGTAACTATTAAACTATTTTGTAAGTTGTATACGTAAGTACTTTAGTGGAAAACATTTGGAATGGGCTATATGAGTATCTACTGTCTTTAGAATTATTACTTTTGGTTACTGCAATGTATGTTTATTTTTATTTTTTTTATAATCTGAGCGGTTTTGCAAAATAATTATTGCAATATTATCAGCTTAGTCATCATGCATTATTTATTTATTTAAAAACTTTATTGCACGAAGTACAAAGGCGGACTTAATGCCCAAAGACATTCTCTGGCAACCAAACCTTGGGGACAAATTTAACCATACATAGGTGCAATCATAAAGATAATATATATATATACATATTATAAATTAACAGTAAACTAATACATATATACTTACATCATATAAAATATTGTAATATCAATAAACTAAATACTAATACATACATATTATTATACATATGTAATACATATTTTTATATATATATACTACTTACTAACGCTGTATGGAGCCATTTAGAAAGTGTGAATAAACAAGTTTTTAATAATGTCCTTGTAGTTGCTTGCCGTATGTTGACAGGTAGATTATTCCACAAATTAGTATTGCATTATGTGTTGTAAAGGGATCGTACTTACTTATCTTTAAGGAAATTGATTAGACCTTGTCGGAAAACTTCTGGTGTCATGAAATGTCTCATCATACGGATTACAGATCCAGCTAAAATCAATAATAAAAATTTAATTATTTATTCGAAGAGAAAGGACAGAGACAGGCAATATAAGAACATAGAAGATAGCAACAGAATAGAAGCAATTAAAATTATACCCGCCACCAGAATATTTCTCACTGTGAACAATAGTGCACTCTTTGTGCAATACAAATATCGTAAAATATCACCTTGGCCAGGTATAAAGAAAACAACTGCATTGTATCTGTTTAGAATTTAATTTTAGAATCTTTTCCCGTTATAGTTACAGTTACAGCAGAATTGCCCTGACTTGGATGTTGTAAGGGGTAAGATACGAGTATATGCCTAGATTAATAGCTTGGTAGATTATTACGTTATAAATTTGTGAGGATTAAATAGTAGGTATAGTTACAGTGGTTTCTATTTCTGTTAATTACCAGAATAAATAAATTGAATTATAATCAAGTGTTAAATGAACTTTAATTTATTCATCTTTCCGAAAACCGGAGTAATTTATTTATCTGATAAATATACTCGTAGATCTAGAACCAACATTGACAAATCTAAACGAGTCAGAATTCGTTTGTATTTCTGTGTGAGTCATATTTTGGGAATTTCTATCACGACATTAGCACTATGTAGTTTTCGATTTCTCAACTCTCAAAACTGATATGGGTAATTCAACTCAAGCTTATCTGTATGTCGCAAAATATCCCGATAATACTTTTGATGTTTAACATAAAGTTGACAATTTTATCATCGATAAGCAAGATGACAGAGATAAATTATTGTAAGCAATAGTAGGTAATCCTGCTGAATATATTTTAGTCATAACTTGATCAGGAAAAATATTTATACTATTTGTGACATTTCTTGAGCCTAGTACTAGCGGACATCGACGAGCTTGACACTTGCTACACATTAGACTAAGTTGGCAACATGTAAACACACTTCCTAATCTTTGCGTGGTTTCTAACCACCTAAGAGATTACTGTTGTAATGATACTTTTAAATTTAACATTTTTTATCGTTGTAAGAAAATGTAAAAAACATTGGTCGATCGTATGACGTTGGTCCCCTGAGAACGGGGACGTGCTCTGGTGTGGGACGCCACGTACGTCGACACCCTCGTCGCGTCGCATTTCAGGGGGACAGCGCATAAGGCGGGAGCCGCGGCGGAAAATGCGGAGTCCAGCAAGCGGCGCAAGTATGTAAGTATACTTACATATTTATGCCGTTTGCTGTAGAAACTCTGGGCCCATGGAGTCCAAGTGCAAAAAAGTTTTTAAAAGACATAAAACCGCGTCTTGTCGTCTACTCCGGTGACAAGAGGGCTCTTTCTTCGCCCAAAGAATTAGTATTGCAATTCAGCGGGGAAATGCAGCCAGCGTTCTTGCCATCATTCCACGCGGACGGGACTTATATCCCTATCCTTAGTATTAATTTTATTTTATATTTTGTAAATATTTTTTCAAATAAATGTATTAATAATTAAAAAAAATATTAATAAAATGTTCTTTTGTTTTTTATATTTTCAAAACAGTGATGGCTCGGTTGTAAAAAGAACAGTACAACAGAACAACCTACAAAGATTGGTTTAAACCTTCTTCGGCATGTACCAATGAGAAATCCACTTTTCTTACGTTACATTTGTCATATATTTACAACACACTGTTCCCGTGCCACGGAGAATACGTTAATCCGTCAGTATAAAATAATAATTACAATATACTTAAATAAAATTAAATAATAAATAATAATTAATCCTAATAAAAAAACATAATATAAATTAAATATGTCCTCAAGAGACATCCCATCAGAGACGCTATATATATAGCTAGGCAAATACGTTCGCAGAAATAATTGCCAGCCTTTCTGTCTCCAGATTTCTTGGTCAGCCGTTTGGACAATTCCTTGGCCAGACGCTTGGCTGAAGGTCCCAATGGACCCATCATCTCGACTCCAAAGTATTCATTTTATTTTATATTCTGTAAATATTTTTTTGAAAAAAATATACATAAACTCACACTTCTGATAAGCGACAGCGTTAAAGGTGCCAAGGATTTGTGAAGGAGTGTAGACAGGGTATGTCATTGGATTGACTCCAAGAACAGCGTCCGCGTGGAATACGTTCTGCATGCTAATCACGTATTGATCTAACATACGCCATTCTGGTTTTACCTGGAACATAAAAAATTAAAGCACTAAATTGTATTCACAGTTATATTTTATATACATTTTTAGATAATTCATTCTTATGAGGTAGAAATCCTAACTAATGATTCATTCATTCAAGTATTTTGGATCTACGATTATGTAAAGTTATCGCGTTCGAATATTAAAATGGTAAAATAGTGGATTTATTGTCCATTGCTGGAGACGAGAATTTGAGAACATATTTCTGGAGAAATTCTCCAGATTTGTTTTTATTTTGTGTTTAGGTTCTCCGTTTTTTTTCTATGAATAAGTCATAAATTAACTCCAAAAATAAATTCCTCGTCCTTGAATTATACGAAAACAATATCCAACACGACCTGGTAGTACGTTTTGAGATATAGATCGAAGAATTCCCCACGAATGCATGGAAAAATACCCATACATCGCTTCTCAATAGCGTTTTACTCACGTTCGCTTAAAAAAAACTACACCAAAAACTTACCATATCAGTTCCGAAACTCTCAAAGTAGTTGGCGAATCCTTCATTAAGCCATAAGTAAGTCCAGGACATGGGGCTGACTTCATTTCCAAACCACATGTGCATGTTTTCGTGGGTAATAATTCTAGCAATACCCTGTAACGACGAGGTAGACGTAACACCTTTTTGATATAGAAGTGCTACTTCCCTAAAAAAATATGTTTGACAAACATTAATTATAATATAAATTTGAGGGAAACTATAGTATTAACCCTCAGCAACTGACGTGTCCTAAGGTTAACTATTTAACTGACATATAGACTCTAGTAGTAGTACCCTCTAGGATACCTTTGTTGTGTAGTGATTGTATTTACATAGAATTTGTTAACTTACATGCATTATATTTAATTATTATAAATACGAGTAAATAAACATCGTACAATGCATTTATATATTTTAATATTGTAATCGAAGTCAATTATACAAAGGATACACATTAGCCCTATCACACATTCAGGCGACCTCGTCAAACGCGGTAAGTGCGGCGGTTTCTGCTGAGAAGAACCTCAAGCTGTGCAAATATGCCAACCTCGGTACAGGTTACGAGTTTGGGTCGAAACGATGTAGGGCCCATGGGGACACTCAGCCAAGCGTCTGGCCAAGGAGTTGTCGAAACGGCTAACGGAAAAGTCTGGAGACAGGAAAGCTGGCAATTATTTCTGCCAACGCATTAGCCTCGCTATACAGAGGGGAAATGTTGCCAGTCTTCTTGGGACTATTCCTGAAGGGTCGTCCTAGAGGACATTTTTTACTTATAGGCTATTTTTTATTAGGTTTAGTTTTAATCATTTCAATAAATAAAAAAATACAAAATAATTTATATTTAGTTTTTTGTACATGTTAAACGTCAATTTCAGTTTAAGCAAGAAAAAATATATGCATTTTTATAAAACTTTATATAGTAAATAGATTAATATTATTAATTTGTAGGTGGAATGTTTTAAATATGACAAAAACATAAACTTAGGGACTAAAAAACTGAAACACGGTGTCTAGACTACCACATCAGCAGCAGAGGGTTAATATAAATATAGAATAGATTTATATTTTAAGGTTTTATTTTATTTTAAAGTTAAGTATCATCACGACCGTTTCCCATTCGGGGTAGTCAAAAACCACGCTTATAAAGAAGCGGATTCAAAATAACTATTTTTACATTTTACTATAGGCGAATCATGACGTCGATGCTATCGCTATGCTATGATGTTATTATTATGTTTTAAGATCTGATGTTTCCTAAATAAAGAAAATAAAAAATAACTAAATTTATTTGTGGCATTTTATCGAGTTGCCACTTGTCATGATGGTTCCATAGTAAATTAGGCTAAATGTAAATCCAATTCTTTAAAAGCGTGATTTCTGACCACCCCAAAAGGGATAAGGTCCTGATGATACTTTACTTTATTTAATAACAATCTTACCTATAGATAATAAGTCCCCAGTTCTCCATAGCTCCAGCTGCAAAGTCAGGAACAGCTACATTATCTAATTTGGGAAAAGCATATGGGAAATCTGTCCATTCTTGTAAAGCATTCATGTTGTCCTGGCCAAATTCCATGGCGAACTCTCCAAACTGCAAAGTTCCTGGTCGAGAAAGTACTTTGAAAGGCTTGTTAAAAACAGGATTGGCGGTGTTATTCAAGTTATCGAATTCCGAGACCAAATAAGCCAAGATGTATGTAGACATTATTTCTGTATCTTTAAATTCATGCTTCACATATCTGGGGACATCTGGTCTGAAATAAGGAAAATATCTCATTAGTCCGCAGCATTTTATCCTATAAAATATATGAATATATTGTAATGTACAAGAATGATGTGGCATGTCACGGTCGACGATTAATTAAATTGTTATTTTTGCAAGTTAAAATAATTCTCGGCAAACGAGTAACTTTATTTATAACCACGTCTCAGACTTAGCTGTAAAGCCCCATTGGGCTAACCGTGTAGTGAGACGGTAAAGGATTTTTAGTCTGTAGACACTATGGAGACTTCATTAGCAGGTCACCATAGTCGGGCATGCAGTCGAGGACTGTATCGTTGATGATTTTTATGATCCATTGTAAACTACTAAAAACAATGAACACGTTGTCGTAGAACCGATGAATGTAGGAGTTTTAGAAGCGGAGACAACGTACTAATGTTCTAAAGAATGTTTTTGACTGGTGTTGTATCCTAAGCCTAAATTTAAAAAGTAAACTGTCTATAATAATTGTCGTTGTCAAGTCGCCGTGCTGAGAGTTTAGGCTTGCTATGAGTTCTTCGCGCCATTTTTCGTGGACATGTCAAGTGCAAGTTTTTGTTTTGTAAATTAATTTACTGTGGATATTATTGATCAAAAGTGGTGTTGTTTTGTTTAATAATAATGTATAGCTGGGAATCGTGAGAGTAGCAAATGATCACATGCAATGTTGAACATATAACACTGCAGCGAAAAGACACTGATAATAATAATATAACTACTATATAAAATAATTACTTCTGTAATTCGGAAGGTTCGCGTTCTGGCATGTTGCTTCTAACAGTTGTAAATTCCTCTGGAGCATAGATGGTTGTGGTAAAGGTAGCTTTCAGTTGGGGTTCGTCGAAGCAGGGGAATGCTCTTCTCGCAAATGTCGGCTGCAGTTGTGAAGTTACCAGTCGCCTGAAATTATTTAATTTCATTTTACTTTTGATTAAATTTGTCCTAGATTAACAATAATGTTTCCGTGCTTCGGAGAGCATGGTGTATAATAAAACTTACTTTGTTTGGCCCTGATATTCGTACGTGGAAATGTAGACTCCAAACATATTTGCCGCATATTTCCCTTTAAAGTTCATCTTTATAAGATGTGGTCGGTCGGCAGGCATCTCGGTGTTTAAATTAATCGTAAGAAGCTGTCTGTCATCTGTTATTATAGTGTGGGTTCGGTATAAATTGACCAATGGCGTTGTTGGTGGAAAACTGTGTACTACGACATCAGACACTTCCATTTCCATTGCGTGCAGAGTAATCTCGTTGACATTAGCGGTTGAGATGACTCGTATTTCTACTGATCCCGAAAATCCGTTTTGGTCCGTATCTGGGTCGAAGTAGAGGATGACATCATAGTGCATCGGCTTAACTATACCGGAAAGACGATATCTGGCGGCGAGGTCTTCGTTAGACAGACTCACTGTTCTGTTGTCAACCTTCAGTGGGTTTCCAAAAACGAAACCCACTAGAAGGGCTATGTACATTAACTTCCACATTTCTGAAAGCAAATTAAAACGATTTAATTTTATTTCGATTAAAAGTACATTTCGAAGAATCTTTGATCATATTTATGGCATTAGTCTATTTTTATTGTCAAGCAAGTTTTGTTTAGTATAAATACTAAATTAAATATAAGTAATTAAAACTATTATAAAGGCGCAGTGGTGGCTCGGTTGTGAACGCGTTTCTTAAATCCTACAAAGGTCGGTTCAAACCCACCTGGCATGTACCAATGAGAAATACACTTTTCTTACGTACATTTGTCATAGATTTACAACACCACTACCGTTATCGTGCCTCGGAGAGCACGTTAAGCCGTCGGTCCCGGTTTTACTAGTACCAACTTGTGGAATCGATAATAAATTGTCATAAAAAATGACATCATATCCTCGCCAAGCCGTCTGGCAAGTGTGGCGAGTGTAGGCCAAATTCTCCAGATATATGTTCTGGAAGGCCCATCTCTAGCAGTGGAGGTCTAGGACGCTGTGTTCTAGGGGTTATTTACTGGGTTTATCGGCACAAACGATGGATACTTTCCCTTTAAATAAAATTTACTTTTCTTTTACTTCTTTTAAATACCACCTACTAGATTACACCTATGAAAACTAAACAGCCTTATTCGAATTTTTTTTGCTAAACACTACTTTGACAATGAACTTAGGGCCGGTAATTCATCACTCGCTTGTATGCATTAGTTTACTGACGAACATAATTTTGTATAGACAGGATGTCCCATAAGTTAACGTAAACACTGGAATTGGACCAGATAATAAAATAAAAGTCTTAGTCATTTTTAAAAATAAATCCAATAAGAAAATTAACATTATAGGTATTTGAAAATTTGTTTATAGACAAGTATTTATAAATTGATTTATTTAAATACTACGTGTTAGTGTTGTTTGCTGTAGAACTTTAAGCCCGAAGAGTTCAAGAGCTAAATAAATATTTTTTTTAAATATCACCCTTCGCCTAATTGTCTGATCTGGTGACAAGAGGGCTGGTTCTTTCCTCGCAAAGAGAATCAGTATTGCGATTCAGAGAGGAAATGCCAGCTTTCTTACTACCATATCAATTTATTTGATTAAATTAGGTTTTGTAAGTACCTAATGTTTTCATTTTTTATTTGTAGTAATAATTTAGTTATTAATTATTAAATTGAAAGGTGGATTACCACATGTAAATTATTACATGACAAAGATTTTTCATTGGATTATTCTGTTAACTGTCATTAGCTGGCATATCACCGGTTTAAATTTCCTCGCAAAGCCGTCCGTCCAGCGTGGCGAGTGTAGGCCTAATGCTCCAGATATATGTTCTGGAAGGCCCATCTACAGCAGTGGAGGTCTAGGACGCTGTGTTCCAGGGGATGTAATGATGAAAGGTGGTAATTTACATGACAAAGATTTTTCATTTGATTATTGTGTTAACTGTCATTAGCTGGCATATCACCGGTTTGAGGTTGACTTATGGGACAACCTGTATACTGTATAGGTAACGTAGCCACTTAAATGAACGAAATCACTAAAAAGGATTGAATTACCGGCCCTAAAGTGACAATTACCGTAGGCCGAGGTAAGTTTAAATAAATCTCTCTGTTTTATTAAAATATCATAAATTATTATTTTTGTTGCAATGCGTTGATCGTTTCGATAATATTCGTACCAAGTAGGTATAGTTTTGACATTCCGATGCGATAAACAAGTCCCAATAAATAATCCTAAACCTACCTATATTATTTGATTTATCGCAACAAAATACCGATATCCAAAGTTATCTGATGAAACAGCGGAGATATCAACTAATTCTTTAAATATTATGATGGCTCACGTATCAATTAGCCAATATAATTAAATTGTAAAATACTTTATAATAGCAATAATTTGTTAGCAAACAACATGATGATAATATTGTCACTGTCCAAAATAAAAAAGGAGGATAATAAGGGCATTTTTTTAAATTAGTTTTTGTTGATAAACTAATATATAAAATAAATAAATACTTTAACAGAACTGGTTAGTGGTACAGCAGCCCATTTCTACTTATAGTTTTATTTCCATTCTATTTTATTTTAACGTTAAATGCTGTCAAAACATATTTTGGTATTCGCCTACCGATTCAATTTCCATAAGTGGAAATATAATAGAACTTTTGACAAATCCGTATTCTACTATTCGCTGCAGTTTAGTTATTATTTCAAAACTGAGCCCAATCCTACTAATAAACTAACTGAAGTTTTATTTTCATTCTATTTTATTTTAACGTTAAATGCTGTCAAAACATGTTTTGGTATTCACCTACCGATTCAATTTCCATAAGTGGAAATATAACATAAACTTGACAAATCCGTATTCTACTATTCGCTGCAGTTTAGTTATTATTTTAAAACTGAGCCCAATTCCACTAATTGTTTTATTTCCATTCTATTTTATTTTAACGTTAAATGCTGCCAAAACATGTTTTGGTATTCACCTACCGATTCAATTTCCATAAGTGGAAATATAACAGAAACTTGACAAATCCGATTCGCTGCAGTTTAGTTATTATTTGAAAACTAAGCCCAATTCTACTAATTGTTTTATTTCCATTCTATTTTATTTTAACGTTAAATGCTGTCAAAACGTGTTTTGGTATTCACCTACCGATTCAATTTCTATAAGTGGAAATATAATAGAACTTTTGACAAATCCGTATTCTACTATTCGCTGCAGTTTAGTTATTATTTCATAACTGTATTCTTGTAATAATTTTAAAATAAAACAGGCAAACTTTACTTGATTTTTTTAAAAGTAAGTTTCAATTATATATTTTAGGCTTTAAAATAATTCATATGGGAGATAGTCTGGGACTCAAAAAATTTTTTTTTCACAATTATTCCATTCAATTTGTTTTCGATACAACTTTAGCTCCACTTTGTAGGTAAGTAGAATACCGTACGGGGACAATAACTAATGTAGAATCGAAAAATAACCCAACTTAAGTTTAATCGGTACAAAATTAGTAGAATTGGACAGTAGTTAAATATGAACCTAACTAGATGCTCTTTGTTAAACCTAACTTAGTTGAGACCAAAAATTCACCACTTTTTTAAATTAATAATAACGTTTACTTTCCAGATCGATTATACATAGTTAAATAAAATCCAATTATTAAAACTAATAATAATAGTAAAACTAAGAACTACTCGTATGTATATTAAAATAAAATAAAGAAAACGAAAATTAAATATAATAATAATAATAAATAATAATAATAAATATTTCCAGACAGGTCACACAGCGCCATCTAGTTTCCGTGGTAAGCAACGAGGCTTGTGTTACGGAAACTAGATGGTTGATAAACTACATATTATACTTTTTTTTTTGTAAATATATACATATTATACATATAAACACCCAGACCGAGACAAATTATACAATGTACAACTTGCCCCCGGTGGGAATCGAACCCACGACCTCCCGAGTTCACGGCAACGTTTGTTACCACTAGACCACGGAGGCGGTCTATCTATACTGGGACTATGATAGTCCCGCTATAGTCGGTGCAGTGGACCTGGCCTGTCACGCACATCTAATATTATTTTGTTGCTTATGTTAAATACGTGTGATCTGACTCCCACTGTTCTCTGTCGCATTAGTGCGGCCCAGCTTGGAGCGCGGTCTGTGCAGAACATCTCGCTAGCACTGCACCAGCGAGGGAGATGGAACATAGCTCGCCAACAATCATTGTACTGGACACGCATTGTTGACAAAGTTTCTTTTGTGTATTGAGACTGCTAAGCTGCTGGTCTTCTGCTAACAGCTTACTGATTGGACCACTTTGCTGCTTAGTCTTCTACTAGCAGGAGTAGAATCATTCAAAATAATTAAATTAGTGACGTTTCATAAATGCTTGTAATAGGTTTACGTGAATAAAGATATTTTGACTTTGACTTTGACCACAGCTCCACGATGTACACGCTGGTACAGTATGATAGAAACAAGTGCCTCTTTACGGCCTTGGTACATCTGTAAATGCGCTGCGCCAACATATTTGCTCTCACCGATATAGCCCTTCTTTGTCGTTTCGTGTCGTTATTATCTCCGAGGTTGGAATTGATTATATGCCCCACATATTTCACCTTAGTGGTTATCAATTTCTACATTTCTTTATCATCATCATCATCAGCCTGTGTTTTTCCACGGCTGAATGTAGACCTTCCTCAAGGCTCGCCACTTTATTTTGCAACCATCATCCAACCCCCGCATCCAACCTTCTTTAAGTCATCCGTCTGACGGAGGTCGTCCCATTCTGCGTTCCGTATATGCCATCGGTCGTCGCTTCTGCGTAAAATGTGTCCAGGCCATTGCCACGTCAGCTTGCTAATACTCAATGCTAGTAACTTTAAGACTTTAAGTAGTCAGTAACTTTGGTTTTCTGACAAATGTCAACGTTTCGAATTCTATCCATCAGAGAAATATCAAGCATAGCTACGCGACCTAGAATTTGAGGACGAGGCCAACTGTCAGTCAGTGTCCACGTCTCTGCTCCATTCGACATTACGGGGAGGACGCTGGAGAATGGTTGAAGACTTTTGTCTCTAAAGTTTGTGGAATAGACTATGAGAAGATGTGCGCGAATTTCCCAAATGCCGCTCATCCTATCGCATACTTCTGTCGCATTCTGTTAGCAGCGCCTAGCTGTTTAAAGTAGACATGTTCCTGCACAACTTCGGGAGTGGTATTTACCACGCAGATTGACAACGTGACTTTTATTTTGTCCAGGTTCACTCCGAGAGCAACCTGCTGGGAAGCCTCAATTATATCGTACAACATGGTGACTATGTCATCCGCAAATTAGAATTTGCATTTAAGGAATACTTAATTCTAAAGTTTTAATTATTACTAGTAGGTTCTTAAAATTAGATATATAAATATGTTATTAAAGTTTGTGCTAATTCTTTAGAAAGATAAGATTAAATAATAACCATTAAACATCGGACATACTTTAATTTTTAGCTTATCGTATCGATAACTGATTTAACTAAAATAAAACAGTTTTATTCACATATCAAGAGAAACTAATATTATTCCGTAAAACTGGAATTTAATGGAAAACATTTACTATAGTTTTCTTGCCGTAACCGTTTTAGTTGAAACAGTGTTAGTTCTAGGTGTGCAATTTAAATAGCCGTTTTTCCAATTCTACTTATTTTTTTACTTTTTTAGAGTCACTTACTACTCTTAATTTTAACTCCTATAACTTGAAAAGTTAAACCTATCACAAATAAATAAATATAAATTATACAGTTTGAAATGTTTTTTTTTGTTTTATGTTAACGTAATATTTATTAGAAGTAACAAAGATAATTAAAAACTACTTAATATAAATAAAATTAAATATAACTAAACTTAATAAAAAAATACTATCTTTAATTTTTTTTTAAAGTCTCTGGAGACGTTAATTAATAAATAATATATAATACATAATAATAATAATTCATAATTGGTGACATCACACTACAATGCTATCACTTTGATATTACTGGCCAGTTCATCGATTTGATCGTAGGGCCAGTTGCATAAAAACTATATACACAAAAAAACTTTTATAAAACTCGTATCATAATAAGACGATAAGTACTCACTGGAAACAACCACCCGCGAAATCCGGGACGCGTCAATGAATAATCGAGAAACCTTAATTTTGTTAATATGTGCCAGTTAATCTCTCGTAATCTAAATTATCGATAAATTACTTAAAAAGCGTAGGTATTATTTGATAAAACAGTGACATACAAAATTTCTTTAATAAACAATCTATACTATCTTTACGAGTACAAAACCTAGTATATTAGCTATAAGTAGCACAAAGACAAGATTTCTTAGTATTTATTTATTTTATTTATTTAATTAAGCAAGTCAACAACATGTTTACAAAATCTTATACAATATACAATCTAGAAGGTATCTTAATAGTTTAGTAAACATGTTACTTACAGACCAGCATTGCATTCAAAAGGTAGGTAACATCGTTTACTAAAACACAAAAACTAAGTAGTACAATTTAAAAATATAGGCATGACAAAAACAGTAAGCTACAGAAAACAACAAAAATGAATATCGCAAGTACTTACAAATGGAAACAGTATAACCTAAACAAAAATAATTGAATTATATGTACAAATCAACACAGCGACACCACAGTCACCAGCAGTGCACAATAACAACAAAAAAAAACATGTATTTCATGTATTCAGTCCATTACATTGCATTAACTGCCTCCGTGGTCTAGCGGTTAAGCCCGTGCATTAAGACTCGGAGGTATCGGTTTCGATTCCTGGTCGGGACACAAAAATATTTATTAATGTAAAGCAATACATTTAATTAAAGTTTAATTTAGTTGTGATATTTTTCGAGTTTGGTACGCTGGAGACATCAACGAGCTTGCCACTTGTCATGATTGGCCTATAGTAAAGTTGGCTAAATGTGAATCCGCTTATTTATAAGCGTGGTTTCTGACCACCCCGAAAGGGAAACGGTCGTGATGTTACTACTACAGTCCATTGCGTGTGGGGGAGAGGGGAGAAGAACAGAGTCTCGGGCTTGTTATTTCGCAATACCACGCTCATCATCCACTATTCCACTCCTCTTCCTGCCCAACCAAATACCTTCTGTATGATTCCGCTAATGCCGTTTTAAAAACTCAATCCATAAATGCACTAACGGCATACCAGCCTAAGCCTAATTATTTCAGTAAGTGGTCCAAAGATTTTGCTGGAATTCCTGTAGCACCCTTCCACTGATAACAGCTTTCCGGGAAAGAACCATCGTTCCTATACTAAATTGTCATGCGATTAAAATTGATTTACAAGATTCTAACCAAGCATCCTGGTAAATCCATAATAAATGTTTGACCCTACGGACTCGATGTCAAATTAAGTATCGATAGTGTTGCCCAATCTTGGTCAAAAGTCTCGCAAGACTCTTGCACAGATTTTTTTTCCAAGTTTTTACGTGTTTACTTTTTTTGGGGTTAGATTTTCAATACATTTTAATTGTGTCATGTCCGTAATTTTGAGTATTTTTTGTTCCTAAGGAAAAAAAATAACATTTAGGTTTTTGAAACTTGGGTAAGCTCGTTTGCAAATAATTTTATTTTAGTATACCTAAATCCTACCAATACCTAATTGTCTAGGTAGTGAGGTCTAGCGGTTAATTCCGTGGATTTAAACTTGGAGGTACAGGGTTTGATTCCTGGCCGGGACACAATAAATTATTTAATTTATTTGTGATATTTCTCGAGTTTGGTACGCTGAAGACATCGACGAGCTTGCCACTTGTCATGATTGGCCTATAGTAAAGTTTGCTAAATGTGAATCCGCTTTTATATAAGCGTGGTTTCTGGGAAAACGGTCGTGATGATACTTTACTAAGCTGTTTAAGTAACACCCGAAACCTGTATAAAGAAAAAACATGCAAAACAAATTCCAAATAAGGAAAAAAATGACTACGTAAATTAAATATGGATAAGTAATACATTTTTTTTTACTGATATCACAAGAAATCTTATCTACCAGAAGCAGTACTCCTATATCACAACCATCGAGTGGTGCCCAATATTGGGATTTCGTTTAGTAATTCTCATTAAACATGTTATTACAATATTGATAGATAAAAGCAATAGATATTAAGATAGATTATAAAAAATACATACTTATATTATAATACATAACTTAAGATCATTTGACGCTTTGCATCGCTCTCTCTCGCACAGACCAGTTTATACTTTGAGAAAGAAAGAAAGAAATGTGTCTATCAACTTATTTTTATTTATTTATTTAAAAACTTTATTGTATACAAACAAAAGGCGGCCATAATGCCTATAGGCACTCTCTTCCAATCAACCTTCGGGACAATGAAAACGTAAGAGGTAAGGTTAGCAAATAAACAACAAATATTAAAAGAAAAATAAAAATACAATATTTACTTACAACCACAATAAAAAAATGCATATATAAATGGGTATACACATTACATAAACGACGTACGTATACATACATATATAAATTATTATATAAACTACATATACAACATACATACATATACTACACTACATTACAACATCTTTAAAGAAACTAGGACATAAAACTCTGAGGTACTGGGTTCGATTTCTGGTCGGGACATAATAATAATAATTAATTAAATAAATAAATAAATATTGAATTGTATTATTTCCTGAGTTTGGTACGCTAGAGACATCGACGAGCTTGTCACTTGTTATGATTGGCCTATAGTAAAGTTGGCGCGGTGGTGGCTCGGTTGTAAGAACGCGTTCCTTAAATCCTACAAAGCTCGGTTCAAATCCATCCGGCATGTACCAATGAGATATACACTTTTCTTACGTACATTTGTCATAGATTTACAACACCACCGTTCCCGTGCCTCGGAGAGCACGTTAAGCCGTCGGTCCCGGTTTCACTAATACCAACTTGTGGAATCGTTAATGAATTGTCATAATAAATTGACATCATATCCTCGCCAAGCCGTCTGGCCAGCGTGGCGAGTGTATACCAAATTATCCAGACATATGTCCTGGAAGGCCCATCTCCAGCAGTGGAGGTCTAGGACGCTGTGTTATAGGGGCTGTAATGAAAAGTTGGCTAAATGTGATGCTTCTTTATAAGCCTGGTTTCTGACCACCCCGGAAGGGAAACGGTCGTGATGATACTTTACTTTCCCAATACTAAAAGATCCAAAGTCAGCGGAACATTCAAGCAAACGATCATAGTGGTCTTCCGAGCGCCGCGGTTCGTGCGTAATTCTGTCAAAGCTCGAGATCTGGAGATGCCTACTATTGAAGAGTTTGTCGTCGGCCTGACTAGACGTATGTTCTTTCGGGCCGCAGAGGGACATTTTAATCATGTCCAAATTATCGCTATGACTTCTTAGAGAAGTGCTCCTAGAGGATCGCTTAAGTAGTCGAAACCTTCATGCTTCATGTGCCACACGGGCGCTGTTATACCAGTAATGGCACCCAACACTAAAAGTGCATGTATTACAAATAATTAGTGCGTAGCGGATTAAAATAAGAGTTTTTCAGAACATAAATATTTATTTATTTATTTAAATAATTATTGCACAAAGTACAAAGGCGGACTTAATGCCGCTAGGCATTCTATGACAGTCAAACCTTCGGGATAACAAGAGCAATTAAACAATGAAAGGTAGGTGCAATTACAGGCTTAATTAGACAATATAATGACATATATAAATTAATACATACTTAGATACCTATATAAATAATATTTACATAGCTACATGCTAATACTACATGCAAATACATACATATAAACTACACATATAAACAATAATAATATACATATATATAAAATAAAATGTAATACTATCTATAACCACATATCAAATACAAGTATAATTATCAGCAACGCCAGAAATAAACTAAGTTTATTATCACTTCATGTAGTGTGCATATACAAGTTTTTTAAAGATGGCACTGCTGCAAAGAATATGTACTCGTAACATGTATAAATTTCCACTAAGTTACGTTTATTTTTCCGTACGGTATTGAATATTATTTTGAACTCAGGTACTTCTTGATGTGATACATGGCCTCTCAGTAAATGTAAACATTTATTTGGTACGCTAGAGACATCGGCTTGCCACTTGTCATGATGAGCTAAATGTGATTTTTTTTTATAAATACACACTACATATAAATTTAAAAGTATAATTAATCATAATTTTGTAACTCAATGGATTAGAAGAAGAATAATAGAAGTCTGTTTTTTTATTTTTTTTTATACTGAACACGACATGTGACATCGCGCACACCTGGCAGTACGCGACGTCCAAGAATGGGAGCAACTGACGCCGGTCACCACGACCGACATCAGTCTCTATCACTAAGTCGGCCTAACAAGATGTTTTTTCACACTTCGCATGAAGGACTCCAGGTTATAAGAGTGGGGAAACACACTGGCTGGGAAAGCATTCTACATCTTCAGCGTGCGACAGATGTAAGAGTCTCCAAATTTATGAGTACGCGTAGGGATAGAGGGTAAGGTATGTGGATGCATATTTTGGCCTGTACCTACGTGTGGTTCGGTTGCGGAATAGAAAAGAAGGGATAAGGTTATGAAGCTCCTCAGAACACTCGCCGTGGTATAGCTTGTAGAACACGCTCACGTCACGACGAAGCTGCAGTGATTCGAGAGTTTTAGAGACTGTTGTGTCTACTATCTGAATTGCCCGCCTCAAAATAGATTAAATAAAGTAGTAGATATAAGGGTACAGATTAAAAAATTCACCCACCAGGGCCGTAATTTAGTTACCGACCCAAGGGTTAGGCAAGCCTAAGAGGAGATAAATAGTAAAAAAGTGTCCTAATAGAAATAAAACCTCAAGAAGACCGTCATTTGGTGTAATCAAATATTTAGGTCTCGACCTTAGTTGGTTTTGTATAATAAAAATACGTCACAAGAGTGCTTCTAGGTTCTAGCAAATTGTGTTTTTTATTGCTAACCAAACTATCTTACCAAGTTATCTGTGATACGGTGAAAATAGCGACTACGAATGTACTACAGAACAGGCATTCTCTGTCTACGGTATGTATTATGTTTGTCAGTTTTCATTAGTAAATATTCGCCAATATTATTATTATTATTGACTGCCCCCCTCTAGCGGTTCAGTCCGTGGATTTAGATGCGGAGGAGCCGGGTTCGATTCCTGGTCGGGACACTATAATTTATTTGGTACGCTAGAGACATCGGCTTGCCACTTGTCATGATGAGCTAAATGTGAATCTGCTTCATTAAAAATAGCGTGGTTTCTGACCACCCCAAAAGGGATACGGTCGTGATGATACTTTACCTAATTATAATAATTTCAATAATTATATTTAATTACGACTTGATGTTTTAACGAAATGACGCAAAAGTTGAAGTCTGTGACAAATGACATGATCTATTTTGGGATATATTTGTACTACGTGTGGTGTACAATGATAAATAAAAGTAATTTTAATACATATTTTTTACTATATATTACTGTGCAATATAGTTTTCATAGCAATCAAGTCATTTAGTATTAGAGCTGTTATGATGATATTTTTAATATTATGCACACCTAAACTATTTTATAAAAGGTTTTTAATAATAATAATAATAAAATTCTTTATTGCACATTGTTTACAAAAGTATTGTATAAGGGCGATATTAATGCCGTAGGCATTTTCTAACAACTAACCTTTGTGATGGCGATAAGAGAGCTACCGTGGTGCAGATAATAAGAAAAATTACAATATACTCGTTGATATATACAACAACAATTAAATAATAAATACTTATATAATATATACTACTGATTCATTATATACATACATACATATATAAAATAATTATTATGTCAGAACGTGATTGAGACAATTTGCTTTTTAAAAAAGTGACAGAAGACCAAGTTTTTAAAGATGGAGATAGAAGGAGTTTGTCTGATCACTAGTGGAAGTTTATTCCACTTAAAGTGTAAACTTGTTGAAATAATTTAGCTCTAGAGACAACCAATCAGGGATAGTCCCAAGGAGACTGACAACATTTCCCCTCTGTATAGCGAAGCTAATACGTTGGCAGAAATATTGCCAGCATTGCTGTCTCCAGACTTTTTCGTTAGCCGTTTGGACAACGTATAATGCATGTGGTGGTTGCCTGTAATTGGTGCAGCATCTGTATTCTGTCTTAGTTGTAAGTAAAAATCGATGTATCTTTTGTTGCTGTCACTGTTGGCGACCCTAATAAATAAATAAATAAACTCCTTGGCCAGAGGATTGGCTGAGGCCCATATTCACTACCTATACCAAGGTTGGCGTATATGCGCAGTTTGAGATTCTCAGCACAAACCGCAAAATATTGATTCGCAAATCAAATCGAGCTTCGAGATCCAAACAAGGTCATATTCATTTCTATGATATGAAATTTCCAATCAAAAGTTAACGCTTCTTGTACCCCCAGGGGGCCAAATTCCATACACGTCCTGTTGATAACGTTTATATACGACATTTCCAACAAATTTCGCTCATCAGTGGTAGGATATACGGGTCAAATTTCTGTGACGTTATTCTCAGAAGTTCGGATGAAGGAGTTTGATATTTGTGCCCTTGCTGAAAGCTCCACGTTACGCTAAATTGTACAAATACAAATATATCGATAATATATTAGTAGAAATATAAAATATAATATATTAGTTTTACTTTTATAAACTGGTTGATTTAATGGAAGTCAAGAAATAATTCAATATCATCAAATCAAATCAAAATCATGAATATTAATCAATCCCCACTATCAGTGGTTAGTGTCAGATTTTTTTTTAATACTAGCACGACGCAAAATCCCTGAAAGCAACTGGAATCAGACACTCATGAATGACATCAGTCCCTGACGCTACTATGGCTTGACTGGGCATGACGGCAATTCGAGCCAGATCCTGAAACGTGTGGATACACTTTACATGGTTTATCGGCACGAAAGTTGGATACTTCCTTAGATGGTCCCATTCTTACATAAAAAGATTAAGGTAGACAGACGGACTGGTATAACAGCGCCCGTGTAGCTCAAGAACCCAGGGGAACCCATGGCTTCAGCTTTCCTCCAAGAGCACTTCTCTAGGAAGGATACTTGAAGTTTCCGTATTGTCCAGATCTTGTCCCTATTGGCCAGAAGGTGGTGCTAGGCTGGCGCAGCATAGGGGAGACGGGAACGGATGAACATCTTGTAGATCCTCACCTTCAACCTGAGCGGCAATCTAGAATTCATAACAGGACATAACATGGCTCGGCCGCCTTCGCCTGATTGACAAACCATGTTTCCCTTTGTTGACGTCTTTTCTCGAAGCTGCAGCTCACCTGCTGCTGAATACGTTAGAATACCCGACCATTGTTATATATAGTTCAGTAAATTGGTTATGAAAAATAGTTGAATATAGAGGATATCCACCAGAGCGTGATCCGTTCGCTCCAGCCGCCGCAAACGAAGTCGTACAACCAAACCAATTTAATTAGGAATCAGCAAACAACCAAACTGCACGCTACTATACTTCATAAAAAAATAAGGCATCAAGAAGACCGTACTCCTTTGCGGTCAGTGATGAAAATTTAACGGTAATAAGCCGATTTTATGTAAATTTTTGAGAAGCAGTGGCAATATAATATATTGAAGCATTATTATATCAATGACGGAGATCTCAATTGGCATAAAGCACAATTCATAATCTTAGGGAATACTCGTATGTGCAATAAGTCTTGTTAAAAGTGGTATATTGTACTCTGTATATTGTTTATATACTTATTATTTATTTGGTTTTACAATTTTTGCCTCCGTGGTCTAGCGATCGAGTCCGTGGATTTAGACTCAGAGGTACCGGGTTCGATTCCTGGTCGAGACACAATAATATTTAATAAATACATTTAATTAATATTTAATTTATTTTCGATATTTCTCGAGTTTGGTACGAACTGGAGACATCGACAAGGTTGCCACTTGTCATGATTGGCCTATAGTAAAGTTGGTTAAATGTAAATCCACTTCTTTATCAGCGTGATTTCTGACCACTGTATACTGTATGTATAAGAAAGGGAAGCGGTCATGATGATACTTAACTAACGTAAGAACATACAACGCGGTATAGCTTAACTTAAATAGATATATAATAGACTCCTTACTTTTTCTTTAAATCAGAATAAATTAAATTGTTTTGATAATTACAGAAAGCTTTCTTTAAACTAACCCAAAAATAATTTAAGTTTCAAGTAAGTCAGTATTAAATAAGCCTAATACACCGGAATATTTAAAAGATAAATTTAATTTCCTTGGTGCCACTCATGACAGAACTTTACGTTCTTCTTCTAACTCCACGCTCTACTTCCCCACACATTACACCGAATTCGTTTCCAAGTCGTTTTCGATTGTGGCTGTGCATCTTTGGAACCAGTTACCGGTGGACATCTGTCAAGCTCCAAATAGAACACTATTTAAGAAACTGGTCTATGCGCACTATTTAAATTCACCATAAGCTTAATACACTCTCTGCTATATTTATTTCTCTCATTATAGTCATCATATAGTAGGTATATTATATTTATGTATATTTATAGAACGTATGTATGTAGTTTTATTTGTATGTATTTGTGTATGTATTAGTATTTAAATAAGTATTTATTCACTAGTATATATTGAAGTCTATTTTTTTCTATTACACCTGCCCTATCTTGTCGTAACTGCTTTAGTTGTCCCAAAGGTTTGACCAGTATAGAATGTCTAGCGGCATTATGTCCGCCTTTGTACTTTGTGCAATAAAGTTTATAATAAATAAATAAATAATAAGTAATAAACAATTAGCCCACCTAAAATTTGTATTATTCGCTACCCTTTTTGTGGTATAATTAAACCAGAGTAAAGCAGAATTAAATTGGATTGTTTCATGAATTATGAAAAGTTTTCTTACTTCACAAACATAATTTAAGCTACTAAATAAGTTCACAAATAACATTAGGCGAGTTTCGTAACTAGTAATCTCCGGCCTGTTGCACGGCAGAGCTGCGTAGCGTTCGTAGCGGCGTAGAACTCGTAGCCAGTGGATCCGCCGCAGCCTTCAGCGAAAGCCGTCACTTCCGTCACACCTGCGCGTAACGTCTTTTTAGTTACTTGCGTCACTTTAACTAAGTGCAACTACTAACCTACTTTGAAATACACATCATTTGAAAATTTATGCCAAGAACAATAAAAGTGTTTGAAAGCTAAGCAATGACTTTTTAATGTGAAAATGAAAATTATTACTTTTCGAGAAAAAAACATTGGTTTCCTTGCATGTTCACAAGCATAGGTAAGTTTTAGATTATGTACCTGTATAAGTGCATATTAATTATGAAATATAAATAACTTTTAAAATTTATTTATTTATTTTTCTTAAAAGTAAGGTGCTTTATGTTTAATTTGATAAATTAATAAAATAATTATAAATATTTTTATTTAAATAGAAAAAATAACTATTTAATTAATCAATATTTAACGTTTACATTAATTTAAAAAGCTACAACTACAAAGTTATCTAATTTTACGTAATATAGTAATTTAATATATTTTTTTTACGAACCTGAATTATTTTATTTGCATATATATATATTATTGCATAATTAAAAATAATATGTTATTCACTACAAATTAACTACCTACCATAATAATATTAGGTAAATTAAAATATATATATATTATTTTTTAAATATTTTATCATGTACTACCTTCGTGATCTAGCAGTTAAGTTCGTGGGTTTAGTCGCGGCGGTATCGGGTTCAATTCCTGGTCAGGGCACAATAATTAATTTAATTTATTTGTTATTTCTCAAGTTTGGTATGCTAGAGACATCGACGAGCTTGCCACTTGTCATGATGGGCTTATAGTAAAGTTGGCAATATGTGAATCCGCTTATTTAAAAAGCGTGGTTTCTGACCGCCCCGAAAGGGAAACGGTCATGATGATACTTTAGTTTACTATTATCACGGCCTTGAATTACTTAAAGTGGAAAAAATAAGATATTTACTACTAATTAACTACAAACAAAAAAATATTCAGAAGAATTTTATTACGATGTTTATTATTTATTTTATTACGGCGATTAATTACTTGAAGTAGAAAATATATGTTATCTACAACAAATTAACTATAACAATAATATTAGATTAATTCAGAAGATTTTAATATTATATTTTCATTAAATTATCTTGCAATAATTTATTTACTACAAAAAAAAGATATGAATAGCATAAACATATTTTTTTTTATACTAGCATGTGACCTTGCAGCCACCTGATGGTAAGTGGCGCGCGAGGTCCATGAATGTTAGTAATTGGAATCAGCCCAACAGTCCTTAGTACTATGCCGGCTTGACTGGGTATGACAGCAATTCGAGCCTGATCTCGAAACATATGGATGCACTTTACTGGGTTTATCGGCACAAACGGCAATTGATTAGAAAAATAATTTACAAATTATAAAATAAAATTAATACTTTAAATGTTTTTTTTTTCATTATATTTAACAGTGAAAATTTGTAAGGCTTTAAGATGACATATATTTTTTGTATACATAATATTGTAAAGACTGTAAATTTTCCCACGAATAAATAAATAAATAAAAATATTTATATACTTGTATACGCGGACGAGACTTATGTCCCGTCCGCCTGAAATGGTGATAAGAATGCTGACTGCATTTCCCAGCTGAATTGCAATACTGATTCTTTGGGCGAAGAAAAAACCAGAAGACAAGACGCGGTGTTACGTCTTTTAATAATAGAATTGTTCATTACGATGATGAAGAACCTCCTTTGTAGGATTAAAAACGAGAGCCATCTCCAACCTTAATACATGCACTATTTGCATACTTTGTATTTTGCCTTTGACTTTATTTTTAACTAGCTGTTTGATCCGGCTACGTCTGCATACGGCAAATGGTCTTAGACCACTTTTTTTAAAGACGGAAATTCGCAACATCGCCTAATATACGACTCACGCCTGAAGGGCCACCGCGATATGGTCGCATGCCCGAATCACCGTGAGGCCTCATAAGGAGACCCCAAGGCACCTACGGACTAAAACCTTTTCAACCGTTTACAGCTAAGTCTGAGTCGTGCCTACGGTGAGAAAGCACTTGTTCGCCGCGTAATTCTAGACCTGCACTGCTCTAAAACATATATCTGGAGAATTAGGCCTACACTTGCGCTGGCCAACTGGCCAAGTTGGTTGGCAAGGGTTTAATGGCGATTTATTGACGATTTTAGAAGTACTATTGGAAGCGGGACTAACGTCTTAACGTGCTCTTCGCGGGACGGGAACGGTGGTGTTGTAGATCTATGAGAAACACATGCCGGGGTTCTAACTGTGACCAATGAGATTTAAGGAAATCGTTTTAAGAACCGGACCACCTAAAATAAAGGTATTATCTGGAAGATCTTCAGCTAGATAGAGAAACACTGTTTAAAGGGCAGTGGAATTAAGAGTGAGAGAGAAGAGCCAAGAATAGTGATGGTTTAGAGAAAAAAATAGGCCTCTAAAGAAAAGAAGACAAATTTCTTAGGTCTAGCGGTTAAGACCATAGATTTAGACGCTGATGTGCCGGGTTCGATTCATAGTCAAGACACAATAATTTACTTGTAATATTTTTTGTATCCGGTACGCTAGAGACATCGACAAGCTTGCCACTTGTCATGATGGGCCTATATTAAAATTGACTAAACGTAATTCTTAAAGAATAAAATTGGTTTCTGACCACCCCGCAAGGTATACGGTTGTTATGATACTTTACTTTTTCCATGGATTCACCGTGCGGTTGCCCGATCCATCGTGTGTGGGAAACATCATGTTTCTTGATGAGGACTTCTTTTTGTTATTGCGCAATAAGACGCTGACCATCCACCATTCCGCCCCTCTCCCTACCCAACCAAATACTGTATGATTCCGCTAAAGCCGTGTTGGAAGCTCGTTCAATAAATTATTTTTCCTACTGTAGTTGTTTGGTTTTATTTTGTGTATTTTTTTTTTCACTATACTGTCTTCAAAATTATTGTTAATGCATGTTAATCACGAATGCGAAGAGTAGGCTTCCTGTATCACAGACCTTCTGGGACATAGTACGGGGATCCCCGTATTTACTAATTGATGTATCTAGGTTTTTAAGTCATAAAACGTTTATTATTATTATTATATTATAAATGTATTGACGGCAGACCTGCTTAGGCCCGATACTTTCAGATTCAAAGATTTTTCTTGAATTCCTTGTGTACCATTTCACTGCCTCTAGATCTTTTGGTTGAGAAATGCACGATGAATTCGATAATTGTTAAGAAAATTGTCGTCTATAAAAATTAAATATCAATAGGTATGTAAATTATAGGTTAAAGATAAAAAGGTGTTTTTTTATTATTATTATATTATTTACTCATCATCATCATCATCAGCCTGTATCTTTCCACTGCTGGATGTAGGCCTCCCCTAAGGCTCGCCACTTAACGCGATCTTTCGCTACCCTCATCCAACCCCCACCAGCGACCTTCTTTAGGTCATCTGTCCATCTGGCGGGAGGTCGTCCCACTCTGCGTCTTCCCGTACGTGGTCTCCACTCTAGAACCCGTTTGCTCCATCGACCGTCGTCGGTTCTGCGGCAGATGTGTCCGGCCCATTGCCACTTCAGCTTGCTAATTTTAAAAGCTATGTCAGTAACTTTCGTTCTCTGACGAATATCAACGTTTCGAATTCTATCCATCAGAGATACACCAAGCATAGCTCTCTCCATGGCTCGCTGAGCGACCTTGAATTTATGGACGAGACTGTTAGTGTCCACGTCTCTGCTCCGTACGACATTACCGGGAGGACGCACTGGTTAAAGACCTTAGTCTTTAAACATTGTGGTATAGACAATGAGAGGATGTGCCGGAGTTTCCCGAATGCCGCCCATCCTAGCTGAATGCGTCTGTCGGCTTCTTTGCTGAAGTTGGTTGCTCCTAATTGGATAGTCTGCCCGAGGTAGACGTAATTTTGCACAACTTCGAGAGTAGCGTTTCCTATGCAGATTGGCCTCGGCTTGACATGATCATTGAACATGACTTTCGTCTTGTCTAAGTTCATTCCGAGACCAACCCGCTGGGAAGCTACGTTTAAGCCGTTCAGCATTCCGCTAAGAACCTTGAGTGAACTGGCCATAATGACTATGTCATTCGCAAATCGGAGGTGTGAGATGAATTCTCCATTGATGTTTATGCCGCAGTAATTCCAGTCTAGCATTTTAAAAACATCTTCCAACGCGTTAATTATTTACTCGGTACACATTTATTTATTTAATTTTTGGTATTTCTGGAGTGTTTTCTAGAGACATCGACGAGCTTACCACTTGTCATGATGGGCCAATAGTTGGCTAAATGTAAGTGTCATTATTCGGTCATCAGGAAATGGGATTTAAAAAAAACTAAATTTAAATGTAACACATTGGAAAATACATGCACTCGTACCTATTCGAGTACCTTAGTTATTGCAATGGCGATCGATACGAACCATTAATCATGCCAAAGCCAATAGAATAAATTACGCATACAATGTTGTTAGCATTTTTATAAAAAGCGTACTGCGGTTATTCCTATCCATCGATGTATAAGCCCTCACTGATATAAAAACTCTTCCCGCAAAACCAATCGAAGTCATGTGGCTGCTTCAACATTCGCGAGCTAGCAAGCGTTAAGAGCGCCTTATATAATAATATTTTTTTAGAAAAAAAAAATAGAAAAAAAATATCTGCACCGTAACTTAAGATTTACTTAAGATTACTGAATAATTAAAAATAAAATATGTAGTTCTTTTTTAAAATTCTAGATTATGATATAAAAATATTAGCTGTTTAATCAATTCCACGCACTATACATCGATGTCACCAACTAACAACAATAACTTAGTAATTATCTCTAATCCATAACTTACTATTATCAATAATTGACATTATTAATAATTGTAATTGTTTGTTTTAGATTATAAGCTGACACGGCCCTTTTACAGCCACGATTTTTTTATTTGTGGACATAAATATTGCTCGCGCCTATTTAATTTAAATGGGTTATTTGTCATTTTTTTAGTTGGCACACTTTTAATATTCCCTCCGTTTCCGCTTCCCGTTAGCAGTGCACACTGCACGTCACTCTGCGTTTTGGTGTCTCCGCCGACGCGTGTCACCGCACCGCTGTTATATTTAAATTTCGTTATAAAACCGCAAAATACTTTGAGTGTGTACTTTTACGATCAGGACTATAATTCCTCGTGAAATTTGTGTTAGTGTTTTTATGGATCCACATCAGCCGAGAAGACGCCTGAAGGTTAGTGCATGCTTTCTTTTCCTGGAGACAGATCATTTCTCTAATTTCTCCGCACTGTCTCCACTCTCTCATTTCCTACACCTTATTATTAGTGTGTCCCGCAGGTCCTTCGAGTTTTTATATATTTAAAAATTACCGCTAAATTTTATTCGCATCAACCCAAATAGTTGCCGCACGCCACATGGGCTTGGCCATTTTGGCCACCCCACAGTTTGGTTCTTCGAACCGGATAAATTACCAGTATTTGTTATGTTAAAATCGTTAGTTTATACATAATTATTAGTATAATCTATAGTGTTTGTCGGAATTGCTAAGAGACACGTTTTTTTATTTTCGTTTTTTAAACCCGCACCGCTTCTCTAAATAGGTTCTTAGTAATTTATAATCATCTTTAGATCATACAGTACACGTAAATATCCTTACATTCATTTAATTCCATAATCTCAACAAGTTATCGAAGAAATAACGCGAGTAGGTAGGACTAAATTCGCCGCGACTACGCGACCCGCGCGCCGCGCCTTATTGTAGGTATTTATTTTCGTCTCAGGTCATTGACTTATGTTTTGTTCCGGTCATTTTTATAGTAGTAGATTTTGGTTACTTTTTTTATTTATTATTTCGCACTTAAAATCATTTTTCAATATTTACATTTTATTTAATATTTATCTTAATCAATTTCTTTCTTATTTTCATCACGTTTTTTATTTATTATTAATTAAAAATGTCTTCGGAAGAATCTAAACTAGAAAATAAGTTAGTTCTTTTGCAGACCAAACGCAACGCAATATTTGCTAGATTAAATTCGATTTTCGATTTATCTAAACTAGCTCATACAAGTGATGAGAATGAGGAGAATTTTCTTGCTACAACCGAGACTTTGGATGAGTTGAGAGCAGACTTCCAAAGTCTTATGGATTCGTATTCTTCTGTTTCTTTGTCATTAAAACCTAACAAGATAGTTGATTACCAACCGTGGACGGTCTTTGAAGACCTTTATTGTCGTATTAAACGCGTTATTAATAAGCTAAATAGTTCTCATGCGCCCGCGCCGTCTACCCCGCGAGACTTGGATACCGTAATGAATAACAATGACTTCTGTATATCTAGGTCCCGGCCTCGGTTACCGCCGATCGAGTTAATGTCTTTCGACGGTGATATACGTAAGTGGCCATTATTTTATAGACAATTTTTAGACATCATACATAATAATAATTCTTTATCTGACAGTGAAAAGGTGCACTATTTAATAGGCAAGCTGTCAAATAGGGCTTTGTCTGTATGTGCCGGTATTCCTCCAACTGCCGAGAATTATTCTATTATGTGGTCAACGCTTATTGAGAAGTATGAGGACACCCGCTCGCTTGCCACGTCTTATCTAAATCAGCTGTTCGATTTCAAACCGCTCGCCTCTTCTAGTTCGTCTGGTCTTGATCTGTTTATTGAGAGATTCGCGTCAGCTGTGCGCGCTCTCAAACAATTAAACCTTAACGACTTGTTGGATTTTGTTTTGTTATATCTCGCGACAAAGAAAGTAGATCCAGAAACTACAAAATTGTTTGATATGTCTGTTCGTAAAGAAAACATACCAACATATGATAGTTTTATTTCCTTCATTAAGGAACAGTCAAAAATATTATGCCGTATAAATTGTGAATATTCCCGGCTCAATAAACCTACTACAAAACCGCATAGATCTATCCCTACTCCTAAAACTAATTCTTTTGTCTCATCGTCTAGTAATAATAGCGATGTGTGTGTAGCTTGTAAAGGGCCTACACACGAGCACATGTATGTGTGTCCGTCATTCATTAAGATGACTCCGCGTGAACGATATGATTTTGTGAAAAAACATTATTTTTGTAATAATTGTTTAAGTACAAAACATAAGTTTTCTTTTTGTAAATCTAAACGCTTTTGTTCTCATTGTTCTCAACCGCACCATTCTTTACTTCATTTTAATAATAAAACTAATCGTGTTAATATAACGCACGGTAATATTATTACACCCGCACCGCAATCCCATAACGAGTCAGTTATGGCTTCCAGTTCTTCTTCTAGTCCCGCACTCGAACCCGCTACCGCCGCAGTCCAGTGTGACTCTGTTGCTATGTGCAATATGTCTCTTGGTGACGTCAGAGCAACTGTAACGACTACACTGCTGGGTACAGCCAGAGTAGTTGTGCGCGACCGCTATGGTCAGCAGCATTACGTTCGCTGCTTGATTGATCCCGGCTCACAGTGTGACTATATTTCTATATCGTGTTGTAATAAACTTTCTCTTCCTATTTGTTTACAAAACCGTTATTCCGAAGTCCAGGGTATCGGTGGTACGTCACAGAAATTATTAGGCATTACATCGCTCAATTTCTCGTCCACCTATAACAGTAACGTTTATTCTATTCGCCCGCTTATTGTACCTCGCGTTACTGGTTTGTTACCCGACTCACAAGTAGATGTTTCGCTTCTCGATAAAATTAAAAACCTACCGCTGGCCGATAATCATTTTGACAAGCCCGGTGAGATTGACATTTTATTGGGAGTG
The DNA here is from genome assembly GCA_910589645.1 of Tinea semifulvella. Taxonomy (NCBI): domain Eukaryota; kingdom Metazoa; phylum Arthropoda; class Insecta; order Lepidoptera; family Tineidae; genus Tinea; species Tinea semifulvella. Next base: position 9,854,467 of record OU342586.1, read on the forward strand.
AATATTTTTAGTGAGATATTATTGTCGAATAAAATTACTGGTTCTATAAACTCACCATCCGCGCTTGAAACTACGTTAGGCTATATTGTATTAGGTGATGCGCCCAGTGTTTTATCTACGACACGTATAAGTACTACACAAAATAATCTTGCTGTAGTACAGGAACCGCTCAATAAACTTCTGGAAGAATTTTGGAAACTAGAGGAAATTCCCGCCAAAACTTTTCTCAGCCCTTTAGAACAGGACTGTGAAGACATATTTGTTACAACAACCACCCGCTCGTCTGATGGTCGTTACTCGGTTGATTTACCTTTTTGTCAATCTCCTAGCAAACTCGGTACTTCTTTTCAGCTCGCGAAAAAGCGTTTTCTTTCGCTTGAACGCAAGTTTGAGAAGTCGCCCGAGTTACGTAGGCTTTATAGTGACGTCATCCAAGAATATCTCGATAAGAAATATTTATCATTAGTCCCGCATGAACTTGCACTTTTACCCGGTTTTTACATACCGCATCACCCTGTCATTCGTAACGACAAGTCAACCACCAAGCTGCGCATTGTTCTGGACGCTAGCGCCAAGACTGATACAGGTTTGTCGTTGAATGATATACTTTTAACCGGACAGAATTTGCAAGCGAATATATTTAAAATATTACTTGATGTACGAGTCTTTCGTATCGCATTCTTTGCCGACGTTCGGCAGATGTACTTATGTATAGGAGTACATGAACCGCACCGCAAGTACCAGCGTGTATTATTTAGATTTTCAGCTTCCGACCCGCTTCAGACTCACGAGTTCAACCGCGTCGCCTTCGGCCTTCGTACGTCACCGTTTCTTGCTCTTCGTACTTTGCGACAATTAGCAAAGGACGAAAGAGACAAGTTTCCATTAGCTGCCGCAGTGTTAGAGAGAGATGTCTATATGGACGATCTTGCGTCCTCAGCGTCTGATTTGTCAGATGCTGTTAGGATTTCCAATCAGCTGATAGGACTGTTTAAGGCCGGTGGGTTCGACTTAGTGAAGTGGTCGAGTAACTCACTCGAGTTACTCGAACACATTCACTCTTCTCATCGTCAGTCTGAGAACATTTCTTTTGATAGTGACAATGAGTTTAAAATTTTGGGTCTAAATTGGATTCCCACTTCCGACAATTTTAAATTTATTGTTGCACCCCCGCAACGCTCTTGTACGAAACGAAATATTTTGTCCGCTACCGCTAGTTTGTACGATGTGTTAGGATTGGTCGGTCCAGTTATTTTGTTCGCTAAGCTCCTGATTAAGGAGTTATGGTTGCTCAAGGTGGACTGGGACGAAGAGCCGCCTTCTTATATTATACGTCTATGGCAATCTTATGTCACAGAGTTACCGCTTATTTCTAATCTTTCATTCCCGCGCCATTTCGGTATCGAAAAGATGTCCGAAGTGTCTCTGATAGCATTTGCCGACGCTAGTGAAAAGGCGTATGGCTGTGTTATTTATATTCATGTTGTCAATAGCAACAACCCGCCTATTGTTAAGTTAGTTTGTGCTAAATCCCGCGTCGCTCCTGTTAAGGTGGTAACACTCGCTCGTTTAGAGTTGTGTGCGATCGTCTTAATGTTATAACTATTTTAGATTTAGATGTCGCCGAGACTACCGTCTTGCGACATTTACAAAACTTGTCCTTTTATTTAGATATAGACAATCTTAACAATAATAAATTATGTTCCCCCGCTATCCGGAAATTATTTCCGTTTATTAAAAACGATATGCTAAGAGTTGGTGGGCGATTACGTAACGCCGACATTAGTTATTCGCATAAGTATCCAATACTTTTACCTAAATCCGGTCATGTTGTCGATTTGATAATAGATTATTATCATCGTACTAACCACCATGCCGGCCCGCAACTTCTTTTGTCAATTATCCGCCAACGGTATTGGATCTTATCAGCTCGACGTATCGTTAGAAGTCGCATTCATAAATGTAATATTTGTTTCAAGCTTAGTCCGCGAGCAACGTTCCCGCCAATGGGCGACTTGCCTGCTTGCCGGCTGCAAGAGTGTAAAGCGTTTATGCATACTGGCGTCGACTACGCTGGGCCGCTTCACATAACACTCACACGCAAGCGAGGTGTACGCACACAAAAGGCGTACATATGTTTATTTGTTTGTCTCGTTACGCACGCAGTTCACATAGAACTTGCGTCGGACTTAAGTACCGCAACATTTTTGGATGCTTTCAAGCGATTCGTATCGAGACGTGGTCCGTGTAAGTTTGTCTATAGCGACAACGGAACCAATTTTGTTGGTGCTAAGTCTTATTTAGACGAACTTTACACGTTTGTTAGGTCTTCGGGGTATTATCGTACGTTTTCCGATGCTCTCGCTAGTCACAGGATAGTTTGGAGATTTAACCCTCCCAATGCACCTCATTTTGGGGGCATTTGGGAATCAAATGTTAAAAGTGTAAAAACACATTTGTTTCGCGTCATCGGTAAACAGATCTTGACTTACGAAGAGATGCTAACGGTTCTAAATCAAATAGAATCACTCCTTAATTCGCGACCACTTTATTTATTAAGTTCTGATCCATCAGAACCTTCCGCTTTAACACCTTCTCATTTTCTTACCACCGCACCGCTCGATTGTTTTCCAGCTGCTGACGTCAGCGCTGAAAACTCGAACTTACTTACTAGGTTTACTCTTTTAGATTCCCTCGTCCAGTCGTACTGGAAGAGATGGAAGTGCGAATACTTACATAACTTACAAGTTAGAGCTAAGTGGAACACGCCTAGTAATCCTATCGCTATAGGCACTGTAGTTATTATTTCTTCAGACAACGTCCCGCCCCTACAGTGGCCTTTAGGTATCGTTACGCGTCTTTTTCCCGGTAAGGATGGTATCGTGCGTGTAGCTCAAGTTAAGACTAAAACTAGTACGTACGAACGTCCGGTTGTCCGTCTGTGTCCTCTGCCGACACAGTGATCAAGTCTCTTAGCAATACCTACAATTTAGCTATAGGATAGTAGTATTAAGTTATTTTATTTATTTTTTCTTTATCCGCATCTTTAGTTTATATTTTTTATTTTTGCTTAGAAGGGGTTCCTTCTAGGCCGGGGGGATGCTCGCGCCTATTTAATTTAAATGGGTTATTTGTCATTTTTTTAGTTGGCACACTTTTAATATTCCCTCCGTTTCCGCTTCCCGTTAGCAGTGCACACTGCACGTCACTCTGCGTTTTGGTGTCTCCGCCGACGCGTGTCACCGCACCGCTGTTATATTTAAATTTCGTTATAAAACCGCAAAATACTTTGAGTGTGTACTTTTACCATCAGGACTATAATTCCTCGTGAAATTTGTGTTAGTGTTTTTATGGATCCACATCAGCCGAGAAGACGCCTGAAGGTTAGTGCATGCTTTCTTTTCCTGGAGACAGATCATTTCTCTAATTTCTCCGCACTGTCTCCACTCTCTCATTTCCTACACCTTATTATTAGTGTGTCCCGCAGGTCCTTCGAGTTTTTATATATTTAAAAATTACCGCTAAATTTTATTCGCATCAACCCAAATAGTTGCCGCACGCCACATGGGCTTGGCCATTTTGGCCACCCCAAATATTGTGATTACTAGATTGTAAGCTGACACGGCCATTTTACAGCCACGAATCTATATTTATGGACATAAATATTATTATTACTAGATTGTAAGCAGACACGGCCATTTTACAGCCACGAATTAAATTTTAAGTATTTAGTTATAAATAAGTACAAAATCCTCGCTTATGGCAACAATGTTTTATTTATTATAAATTGTATTGCTGTTAGATTTGGTCCAGCCAAGCTTATATTGTATTGACAATATCCAAGTGTTGTGTAGAATAAAATAACCTGGGAAATGCACAATATTTAAAAACACCTATAAATGCACATAGGCAAACATAATCTCTAGTGACATTTTCTAACAGCAATTTTGGGAGACAAAATAATTCCACTTGATTATTTTGTATCCCATTCGTTCGCTGTTGTTGCTGCAAATCTCTGGAACGACTTACCATTAAATATAAAATAAGATTCAAATAGAGCCATCTTCAAAAATTTTATATATATTCATTCTTGTCAACTTAACTGTCTCAAATTCTATGTTCATTTTTTTAAAACTATTTTCATTTGCAGCAACAACATCATCATTATTATTATTATATACTCGTATATGTATACCTACACTGTCTAAATGTCCTAAAGCTTTGGCTGCCAGAGAATGTCATGCGGCATTAAGTCAGCATTTGTACATAGTGCAATTAAGTTTTTAAATAAAAATATATTAAATTAATAAATATATTATTTAAAAAATAATAATAATAATTTAACCTGTTTCTAACAACTAAAGCTAATATACTTATACACTAATATTTAACTAATATTACACAAGTACATTAATCCAGAATAAATATTATAAAATACATACAATATTATACCAATGAAAAAAAACTAAAATTATAACCGTCCGATGGGCGGCACTCTCTGCGTGCCCCCGTTGAACGGCGAGGCTGACACTTTGAGCAAAATATTCTCTACTTACGCTTACATATATGTTTAGAGATTTGCCTCGATAACATTCTACGAATACAAGCATTTCATACCATCTCGCACAACAAATGAAAATATAATAACCCTTACGCTTACAAATGTTTGGAGATTTGCCTCTATAACATTCTACAAATACAAGCATTTCTTACCATCTCACACAACAAATGAAAATATAATAACCCTTACGCTTACAAATGTTTGGAGATTTGCCTCTATAACATTCTACAAATACAAGCATTTCTTACCACACAACAAATAAAAATATTAATAATCCTTACGCTTACATATGTTTAGAGATTTGCCTCGATAACATTCTACGAATACAAGCATTTCATACCATCTCGCACAACAAATGAAAATATAATAACCCTTACGCTTACAAATGTTTGGAGATTTGCCTCTATAACATTCTACAAATACAAGCATTTCTTACCATCTTACACAACAAATAAAAATATTAATAATCCTTACGCTTACATATGTTTAGAGATTTGTCTCGATAACATTCTACAAATACAAGCATTTCTTACCATCTCGAGCAACAAAGAAAAAATCAGATTCATATAAATAATTATTTAAACAATAAGCATAGTGGAAACAGGGCTCTTTTGTGTGTCGACACTTTGCATGTATAACGCAACAGGCGGTCGATGGCACAAACCTTGTAGAAACATTATACGACACAAATCATAAAGCCATTATGTCTCAACTTTACTATGAATAAAATATATTACAGCATAGACCAACATACTCAATTTATCTTAGACCAGGAACTATAGAATATACGAAAAAGTATGAAGTGACTAGAATTGATTTTAGGTGGGTCCACACGTATTATATAAAAAGTCTATGAATTTTACTAAAAGGAAATAAAATGAAAATAAGTTAAAAAAAAAGATTTTTTTTACAATTTAAATTCTTTAATGCACTTAAAAATAGTACAGAGGATCGAGTAATGTGATGAAAAAATATGACATTTGGATCATACAGTTATAATTATAGCATCTACACACATACTCGTACTTGTACTATACTTACGAGTCCATCATACACATTATAACTTAAATAAATAGGTACACAGTTATTTAAATAGTGTTTTATTCTGTTTCTCCAGGATCGATGTGGTTATCAGATGTTTAAAGATTCTGGTAGACGGCACAGAACAAGTACAATGTAGACGGTGCAGGTCTAATGGCTAAGGATAGTTTTACCTGAGTGCGTGCCGCAAAGAAGTTTTATTTGTGGCACACTGGAGACCAAACGCGTTGGCCGATTTCGATGATTATCACGTCAATCGATTCGTCTCTTTCACGCGAGTGTCACTGAAGATATGATATTAATCAAATTTTATTAGGGCGATAACCAGACGCAATATTCTGGAAAATAAAAAAAAAATAAGTCAACGAACTTTATTGAGTGGGATATCATCTAATAGGTATTTGAAAATCATGTTAAGGTTATTTTTACCATTTTTCATTTAGAGTAACCATTTAGGATCTATAACGATTTAAAGTAGGTTAGCAGCCATCATCATTTAAAAAATTTACACATGATCTTGATAAATTATATCCCTAATTCCGAATATCCCTAATAAAATCTAACCAATTTTGTATATAGATATATTTATTCAAAGGAATTAAGGTACAATTGATTTAAAAAAAAAAAAACTAAAAACTTAGATTTTTAAACTTAAATGACTATTAATAAAAATACCAATACCAATTTTGTTAAGTTTAAAATTTTAAATAATTGTAAGTCAATGTATCAGAGCGTTTTTCTAGCCTATGACTAACAAGGAAAGGCCGTTGTTATGAAATTATACCAAGTAGTTAGCCTATAGATAGGTACTTAATTATGACAATTTTATTGCATTAAAAATACGTGTGGCACTTGGGGACTGCCGCGGTAAAGCTATTGCATAACATTTTTTACCATTATAATTATTTATTTATTTTATTTATGCAGTATTTTTTTTACGCAGCCAAAAAGCACGCTGTCTCACCTAGCATTGTGTCTAAAAGAGATAGAATCGGTTATGAGCAGTTAGCAGCTAGTCTACACGCATACGTCTAGTCGCACGCACGCAAACATCGTGCCGAAGTCTGCCGAACTGAAAGACGTTAGACGATGCACGGCTTTCAACGCCGCACCGCTGCCGCGCTGTGCCGGTCGGAGTGGGGGGTGTTAGGTTTATTTTTGTTACGGAATTTCTTGATTCGGTCGCCGCGCTCAAAGCCCGTGATAAAACTATGTAAAAATACACGAGTAAAGCTCGAAAAACATGCTGCGACACATGTCCGAAGAAAGTGTGAATGCGTGATTGTACGATTGAGGTAAGGCGCTGTCTTATTTCCAGTTCCTCCATCATAAACATGTAATAAATACTAACTATATATAATTAAATAAAAAATATCTCTTTATGTGGAAATTAATATCATTTTGTTTTTGAGAAAGATATTTTTGTCTGAGTGACAGAGGTAGCGTATTCCATTCACAAGCTGTATAAACAGTAGGAGCATCTAAATACCTGCTAGAAGAGTGAAGAGGAATTGAGAATTTAATTGGGAAAAATCAAATAAAAAAGGCGTGTAAAAAAATAAGAAAACTTTGGAGAGTATAGTTTTAATTTAAAAAATGCGGATGCTTTCTGAAGTTCTGAAAGCTAATAATACTCGAATTCAGAATAATAGGTTTTATAATAATAAAGAAGCTAACTTCTGCTATTTTTTAATTAGATATTTGATGAGGTCGCAGTTTTATAAAATGTACTCAATATTCAAACTTATACTAAAATGAATAATTCAAAATGACTTCTCACGTTGACTTTAGTATAAGGACCGGACAAATTTATTTTTAGTCAACGGCCAGGAAATCATTTCTCTACTTAAGCATTGACTTGGCAATTCAAAATATTGGGTTTTTAATTTTTGAAACATTATCTATTCCGAAATCAAACCACACGCATAGTTTTGAAGACTCTTATATCTGTTGCAATCAGAAGATATGGAATGCACTTCTCAGCCAGTGTGTTTTCCCTTTGCTATACTTATATTTATTGTTAACGAATGACAGAAAGCCAGAAATGTGAAATGTGTCGATCCAAAACTTACCTATTTTTAATACCATGTTTCATACAAATAAAATAAATAATTTAATTTCATATAACCTATAGCATCTAGTCAAGCCGGCACAGTGTTTTTATTTATTAATTACAGGAAAACTTACAGCTAGATAACGATATAGATGAATAGATATAATTTAAAAAATGAGCCTATTATATGTTTTCGCCTGTTGCAACTAAATAATAATCGTTTATTTCCAATAAAATCCCATGTACATGTTTATTGGAGACCCACACTAGGGAGGCCGGTATTATGGGGTCTCAATTACACTAATACTAAAATTTACATAAATTCAAATCAAATTCTAAATACTATAAATCAAATAATAATAATAAATATAGTAGAAATTTATTAAAGATTAATAAATGAACTACTTATACATAATATTATGGAATAACAATGTTAAGAATAAATAAGTAAACAAATATAGTAAATAAATTAATAAGTCCTATAAGTTAAATCCCAAGTTAAATAATGATTATATTCTCAGTTTAATACAATTTCATACAACAATATACTGACAAATTTATAAAAATTACAAAAGAAACAAAGAGACTGATATCAGTCATAAGTGTCTTATTTCAGTTGAGGGACATCAGTCATGAGTGTCTGATTTTAGATGAGGGACTGATATCAGTCATGAGTGTCTGATTTCAGTTGAGGGTTTGATATCAGTCATGAGTGTCTGATTTCAGTTGAGGGACTGATATCAGTCATGAGTGTCTGATTTCAGTTGAGGAACTGATATCAGTCATACGTGTCTGATTTCAGTTGAGGGACTGATATCAGTTATAAGTGTCTCATTTCAATTGAGGGACTGATATAAATCATGAGTGTTTGATTTCAGTTGCTAACATTCAGGGACCTTGCACACCACTTACGATCAGGGCGCAAGGTTTCGTGACGTGGTGGTATACAAAAAAAACCTATTCCTATAGTCCTTCAAGTCAAGTATGAAAAATCACCTTACATAATAGTAGAGATTGATATCGGTCGTTAGTGGCTGGCGTGAGATGCTCCCATTCTTAAACCTCGAGTACCGCTAAAGGCGGGCACCGTGTCACATGCCCACAAAAAGATAATGCTTGCCCGGGATTTATATCAGTCAATGACTAAAGTTTTATTAAACTCAATTTAATTTTAATGTGGTAGGGAGAGGCACTTCCATTATCCTGATGAGGTATGGCTGAACTTGGAAGAAAGTGTAAAGTGGTTTTGGTCACATTTATTACAATACCAGAGATAGCAATACAAATTGTTTTTGTGGCGCGGTGGCCTAACAGCATGTTCAGTATTGCCTGCGTAGAATCGATATCCCCCGCGGGTATAGACGAAATAAAAAATAAATAAGTCGCAATACTTAAGATCTTTAACCTAAAAAATGGCAAAATTGTTCCAAATTGGTACCAATGGGCATAGTGGCAGCAGTGTTAGATTGCAATGCTGATCCTTTGCCCCAAATATTGCCCAGCCTACTTGCCTCTTTTATTGTGTTAATAGGTAGGTTTTATACTAAAAAAATATTATTTTAATTTTCTGTCATTCGTATTAAAAGTGGATCTTATATAGAATATACCGCCTGATAACAAACGTTGCCGTGAACTCGGGAGGTCGTGGGTTCGATTCCCACTGGGGGCAAGTTGTACATTGTATAATTATAATATAAATATATACATACTAATATCTACATACAATTTACATACTAATACATAAATAAGTCATATAGATATACTAATATAACATAAATAAAACTACTTACATGATGAGCTCTACTCATATTGTGATAATAATAATAATAATTTGTTTATTGTCAGCCAACAGATGGCCCATAGATAAATACCTTACAACTAAAATACATATAAAAATAACATTAAAATTAATTAATCTAAAGCTTTCGTATCTTCATCTTCTTGTGGTCATAGAAGTACCCATCAGGTACTGTGACCACCTTCTGAAGAGTACTAGAAGCTGCAGTAGACGGTGCCGGCGTCTCTGCTGGGGGTGGTGCAGAGGGAGTAGGTGCTGCCCAGGAACATCGTTGGTGCTGCGTGAAGCAAATCCACGAATGTATTTGCGGTACACAACACCGAGCGGCCAGAATTCCTTCTTCAGGAATATTTTGAGGTGCTCTGACCGCACACGAATCCTAAAGGCCTTGAATCCGGTGTCATCCCAATGGGAAGGTAACTCGTCGATAGCAGCGACAGAGTCGATCTCCCCTCTGTCCCGGATGTGTCCGAGAACATCTTGGGATGACATGTCCTTGCGCAGCCGCGATACATAGACATAGGATGTCGGTATCGCAGCTTTTAGAGCGCACTGTTTGGGAGTTCCCCGATTATTACGTTTGGGCCTCCTTATTTTCTTTTCCATAAATATTAAAATAAATAAAATAATAATAATAAAATTAACAATGTGATGATGTCTGATGAATATCACAACACAAATAAATCTGCGTCTAATCACGGTCTTAACTGCTAGACCATTTTCTGTCGAGTACTGAGTCATGTATATTTTGCTGACTGTACGTGGAAGGTAGTAGCAGAGCGGTCTGCCAGGTTTTGTCTCGAGTTATTTGTGCGGGTGTATCTAAAGAGACGTCGCGATATCAAACAATACCTGTCGTGCGGCGAACAAACAGCCCCGCCACAATCGCGCAACATTGTTCCACATTCGGTGAGCTCACTATTATTACAAACTTGTCACAACCCTCATTATGAAATATAGCCCACACAAGGGAGGCCTTTTTATCATCCGCTACACGTTTTACCAGGATTTTTTGATATCAAGTCATTTGGGTTACTTACAGCTAATATACTAAATTAAAGAATACCGTAATGACTACACATAACAAATAAAAATTCAATGTACCTACCATGTTTTTATAACTGACTACATCATCATCATAGTCGCGATCACAGCGACATTATTGCCGCTCGGCCAATACCACAGTGGGATTGTTGGCCAGCGCTCCGAGCGGCGCCCACGAGAGTGAAATAATCCGCGCACCGAGCGGTCACATGTTTTTTTTTACATTTCTTCATAGTTTATTTACTTAAGTAATTAATTGTAAATTCTATTTCTGCAATAAACCTATACAGTCCATTAACACTGTTTAATTGAGCCAAGAAGACCGGCAGCAGTATCCCTACATGGTTAGCAGCACAGAATAGGGACTGACGACTTTACAACCATCACGACCGCTTCCCTTCCAGGGTGATCAGAAACCATGCTTATAAAAAAGCGGATTCGCATTTAGGTAACTTTACTATAGGCCAATCATGACAAGTGGCAAGCTCGTCGATATCTCTAGCGTACCAATCCCGCGCGCGGCGATTCTGTGCTCTGTGGAATAAATGTTATTGTGTCCCGACCAGGAATCGACTTTTTCTAATTCTTATGAAGGATAAAACAATAGATATAGGATACTTAGATTGGCAATGCAAAAGAGAAAGAGCACAGTATTGCGTATGTTAGAGCGAGATAGATAGACAGGACCATTCAAAGACACGGTCGCGGCTTGTAGCGGCTAGCGTAATTGTAAACAAAAAACGCTTATATTTGTAATAATCTACGGTTTTATAGTGTAAATTTGAAGTTAATAGACGTAATTAGTCATGGTTAATTGTGCAGTGCCTGGATATAACTCATCTAAGGAAGAAAACCCACATAATTATTAATTTCACACGTAAGTACGATTGAAATATTTAGGTGCCTAAATACAATGTTTTAGATCTGCTACTAAGGTTTTATACACAAACAGATGGGAAAAATAAACACCTTTTATTACATTAATACTCTGAATGCATAGGAATTCAATTTAAGATAATATCAAATACGTGAATTTCTACTATTTCTAACCTCACTTATGTAGAGATTGACACATATCGATAACATGTTATCGATAACATCTTATCGATATGTCGCTAAATGGCAAAGGTATTGTGTCTTGCATGCAGCATAGCATGCATTATCTATGGATTATGCCTATACAGCCTTATTAATTTTCGTTAAATTCTTTAAAATGTTTTTTATATATTTTACTTTTTAATTTTTGGAGTTTCGTAGCTAAATGGCGCAACTCCTATTAATTGAACTAAATTGTAAATATTATTATACAATAATTGAAACTTTATAATGTTTCAGATTTCCCCAAAATATTTTAGAAAAGAATAAATGGCAAAAACCTTCCTTAGAAGGTCACTGCAGTGGTGGCACGTGTGTCGGGTCCTGGTCCGTCCCTAAGGGCCTGGATGAGCGGGGGATGGCTGGCACATGCGTTACGTCCGTGATCAGGTGCTGCTGTGGGGGCCTGGGACCTCTGCCGAACACGTTTAATTTATTGTTCTTAAATTAGCAGAGGTTTTGCGTTTTGTCGTCTTTCGGGTTGCACAAGATGCTTGGGCAAGTAATTTATTTTAGTTTTGCCTTACCTGGTAGGGTACTACTGTACCAGGTATTGTGTCCTTATAGGACAATCTTGGAGTAAAGGATATCTATTTTATGTTGTTGTGTAGTTCTGTATTTGTTTTAATTTGTAAATCTGCTATAGCTGAGTTTTCCTTGCATATTCCTTTCTCAGTCAGACATTAACAGGTCACTGGAATCTGCTTTGCTGCTTAGTCTTCCACTAGCAGGAGTTGAAAAATTCAAAATAATTTAAATAATGACGTGTCACAAATGTCTTTAATAGGTTTACGTGAATAAAGATAATTTGACTTTGACTTTTTTTATATACCTACAGTGGTTTTATTTTTCATAGAATCGTTTACTTTTAGATGGTGTAAATAAATAAATAAACTATATTTTTCCATTATTGTATAAATTTTTCATCGTTTAATTGAAAATTTAACGTTGAAATCCTTACATAATGTAAATTAAAATGTTACATTACCAAAATATGTGATTAGAAATCTTTGAAACTTGGGGTTTGCAAAAAAATATATTTTTAAATATTAAATATTAGGTTTCCAAATTTATTTGATCAGTTTTTCTCATTTCCTGGCAAATTTTCCCGAAGTAATGTTATTTCCACTAAATGTAAAAAAAAAATTGTAGATATAAAAAACGAATGAATACATTTTTTTAGATTTTCTCGGTAAATTTTTGGTTAAATGGAAAAATGGCATGCACAAGTTATAGATGTTTTTTTTCCTATATTAGCTTGTGTTCCACTATTGCTATTTTGTTTATATGTTTAATGTACCTAATAAGCTGTTACTTTTTTAAAAATAAAAAATCCAACATGTTTTGTAGTTTAATTTTTATTACCTCAAACAAACATTAACTTTATATGTAGCTAAATCTGTGTCAAATCAGACAACACGAAAACGTTGCAATCTTTATCGATAATCTAAGTCAAGGCAGTCGCGAACATCACTATCCGTTTCGCACACATGCGCATTTCACGCACACCGGTGTTTTTCATTTTTGGTCTCGCCCTAATCATTCCATTGCCAATCTATATATACTAAATCTATGGATAAAACCACATACAGATTTCTAACTTATTCTAAATTATACTGATAATTCATATTTATTTATTTAAATATTTTATTGCATTTAAAAACCTAGTACATAGGCGAGCTATAACGCCATAAGGCATTCTTCACCAGCTAACCTTGGGAATCATGAAAGGTGATGGGCAGGATGAAGAAAAATATTAAAATAACTTAAATTACCAAAATAAACATTATTACGTATTTATAGCACTCAAACTACATATACGTACACAATATAAAAAAACAATACACATACATACTATACATATAATACATACATACATCAACATACACTATAAATAAATATATTACTTCGCGTACGTATACATTTGGGGACTCATACATCTGTCGTACGATAAAGATGTGGAATGCTCTTCCAGCCTCTGTGTTTCCACTTTCGTATAACTTGGAGTCCTTCAAGCGAAGTGTGAAAAAGCATCTAGTCAAGCCGGCATAGTGTTAGGGACTGATGGCAGTTATGAGTGTCTGACTTCAGTTGCTAACATTCATGGACCTTGCGCGCCATTTACCATCAGGCGGGCCCAAGGTCACATGTCGTGCTAGTATAAAAAAAAATGCCAAACAACTTCGTTAATTCGAGAGACATACATTCTGTTTCTCAAGAAATAATATGGTTAGAAGGTCATTCATACTTGGTAACTTTTGATTCAAATACTTGTAAGAATGGAAACGAAATATTTGACATGACTGAGAGCGGTGGTGACTCGGTTGTAAGATCGCTTTCTTTAACATCCTAAAGAGGTCATAGATTTGTCATAGATTTACAACACAACCGTTCCCGTACCTCGGAGAACACATTAAGCCGTCGGTCTCAGTTCGACTAATAACAACTTATGAAATCGTTAATAAATTGACATCAGACCCTCGCCAACCCTAGCCAGAGCGTAGCGAGCATATGCCAAATTCTTTAGAAATTACTGGCAGGCCAATCTCCAACAGGGGAATAGCAAAAATTCAAAAAAATGTTAGTATTCGTAATTTGGTATGAAAATTACTACTATGAAAATCATTCCAGCTATTTTTTCGGTACTCTGTGTGCCTTTACGTATACACTACTGGACCGCTTTTGAAGAGTTACAATCAAATATTGTTTTTTTTTCTTAACTTGTCATCTAAGATTTGAGATTTGAAGATAAAAGCAACATACAGTTCGTACACATTTTTTTCCAAGGTTTTTCACCTGAAAGGTACATTAGCATACCCCGTACAATGGGTCTGATAATAATGGTATACTCACACGGGTATACAATTAATATTGATCGATTCGTTTGTTCAATAACGACTGCTCCATCAAAATATTTGCGTAAGCTAAAATGTTTGCATGTCTACGAATTCCAAAGTTCAATAACTCCCGTATGAGAAACGAAAAAGTCATGTCAATATTACGTACAGGTCGAGCGATGAAAATTGAGCACAACAAACAGTGGCAAATTATTTATATGCGAAATGTTTGTTGTAAATAACATTAAATACCTACGACATTTCAAGAATTACCTTCAATTAAATTAAAAAAGTAATTTACGTCTGGTTGTGCGAGTTTTGTTTATATTCTACAAATGAATTCATTTTAAATAAAAAACTAAAATGAAATATTGACATTGTATAGCTATTTAGATTTAAGTTTTGACATTACATAAATTCTCTGACATAAGTACCCTTTAATGTACTCATATATGGTGCTGACATCAAGTTATACCTACATTGCATGCTGAGGCTCAGTAAGACATTATCACAAAGCCTATATATAATATATAAAAATGATAATATTAATTTATTACTGTTGTAACATATTAGGTTAAGATGATTTTATGCAATAAATATTTTTTGAATTTTGACAGACAGCGGAATCATCCAGACCCGGATGTTCAATAGGGCTGGGTTGGGGATAAACGAGTAACTATCCGCCGGTGATTCAACGCATCTTTAGTGCTGGGCGCTGTTCCTAATACAACACCGACCTTGTGGCTCACGAATCTAGTCTCCTAGATTTGTCTACTTTAGTTCTTCTCCAAGACGCCTCCCTTGGTAGTGGCCTCCCTTCCGGGCAAAAGTAGAAGCAATATCCTAAAGATGCTTGTAGGATCCGTTGTCAGCTCGGTAAAACATATGTTTAGCTAGGCCGACAACAAATGCCTCGATAGTAGGTCTCCAGATCTCGTTCTAAATAAGCCGTGGCGATAACTATGTAAATTCGTCTCCCTCTAATTCGCATGGCCTTATTCACACTCCTCTGGCCTCTTTACAGCCACGATCTTATATTAAGTTACAATTTACTTAATAATAATAATAATATTTTTGTATTTGTAAATTTTATTGTAAATATAGATGATTTTTTATTTTATTAGTGCTGATATTACCCACATTGTTACAAGTGAACCAAAGAAAATTAATTATTTTATTTGATATGTTCAGACAAGCCACGTCGATATGAATCTCGTTACAAAAAGGGGTTACTCTTACCAAAATTTAATTTGAAAATACACAGCATAGGTTCCTATGGTATATCTGCAAGTATATACAATAAATTCCCAGAATATATTAAACAAGAAGCTAACCATAACACTTTTATAATTTATCTAAATGATATATTACTAGAAATATGGTTTCATTCAATACACATTGAATTAATTCTTGCAAGATAAACTCTAACGTATATGCTGTAGTTATTTTTAATCCCTTTCCAAAGTCCTGTTGTTTCGTTTATTTTCTAATAATTAAAATAAATGTTGTAATATAGTTTAGGGTGTTAATAATTTGAAAATTTAGTTAAGTTATTATATAAATTAAGAAGATGGTTTTCACACACTTCTTAAATAGATCCCAACAAGTGTAAGTATGTATATATTGTATTTATGTATATATTAAGTATTATAAGTATATTTGTGTCTAGTATATTAATATTATTTACTAGTCAGTAGTTTAATTTTAGTAGTACTTTAATTTCTCCCTTATATTATGTCAGACAATTTGCGCGAACCTTCCACATACAATGTTCGTAATGTCCCTAAGGTTGACCGAGTAAGAATGTCTAGCGGCATTAGGTCCGCCTTTGTACATAGTGCAGAAAGATTTAAATAAAAAAATAAAAAATAAATGTTATTATTTGTTACGCATCTACGGGGTGTCATATATGTACTTGTACTATTTTATAAAATACTTTGTGACATGCAATAAAAAATTTGAATTTGATTTAATTGACAAGAAAAAGATAGCAAAACGGTGGTTGCTTTTGTTATCATAAATACGCTGTTCTCACTATATTTCGTTAGTAGTAGATTTCTAACTCCACTACTTATGAGTCTCTGTATATTATGAAATAACACTATAATAACTTCACCAGTGTGTGTTTATTGTGTAGTGCTCATCTTTACCCGCGCGACCTGTATATACATTTAGGGTTTGCGGTTATACTGATCTTATCATGTGATATTTGTCCACCTGATGGTTAGCAGTACCATTTTTTTTTTAAAGAACATGACACGTGACCGTATGTGGTAGGCGGACTGATGGCGGTAATTTGCCCAGTCCGCCGGCGCTATCCACCGTTCGTGCCGATAAACCTAGTAAAGTGAATCCACACGATTCGGGATCATGCTCGAATTGCCGTCATGCCCATCATAGTGTTAGGGATTGATGTCAGTTGTTCCAATTGTTAACATTCATGGACCTTGCGCGCCATGATGGTTAATCGGGTGGGACTAAGATCACATGTCGTGCTGGTATAAAAAAACACTGTCTGGGAGAAGTCAAATCTTTGAGTACGCATGTGGATTGTGGCTACGGTATGTGGATACATATTTGCGTGTGGTTCAGTTGCGAAATAGAGAAGAAGGGATAAGCTTAAAAAAACTCAGAACACTCACCGTAGTGTAGCTTGTAGAACATCTCAGTGTATGCGAGGTTCAAGAAGGGGAACAATATACCTATGGCGGCTGAATAACGTATATTCATACGCATTTTTTGTCGTAGCAGATTTTTATCCCCAAGCTGTAGGTAGTAATTACTCGGGCCACATCACATAATTTGCGGCTTTTTTAAAAAATATTTTACTACATAACAGCCTATAATCTTAATTCTTGTGTAGAATAGAATACAACTGCCATGGGAGATTAAGACAAGTAGTTTAAGCTTAACCTGACAGGCAAAGGATACTAGAGGATTAATCGTAATTGTCAAAGGAACTGCGAACAAAGGCCACGTTATAACAAAACCTCTCTTTATGCTACCCCCTAGATAGCTTGGCCGTCTTCGTGCAATTGACATCTGAGTTTTTTAACCAAAAGAATTCATTCAAAGGGAAATAATTAAGACATAATGAAACAGCATAGTGACATTTGCATTTAGAGTGCGTCGTCAGGGAAGGGGTCGCCATCTGTGTTTCAACTATTCAAAAGCAGGATAAGTAGGTAGAATCGGGAGCACCACTCAAGTCCTACGGCTAAAACTAGAACTAAAGTGACAACACTGCTGTCTTTTAGATTTACAGTAGAGAAAAAAATAGGGTTACAAGGATATAGATTTTTGTCTGAATTTATGGATTTTCCCGTTCCTGGTTGCAACACCAACTATAGACGCAATGCATTTCTAAGTAGAGCGGCAATAAAGTTTAACGAGCTCACCATAGATGTCGATCTTTTCAATGCCAACACTTCGATGATGACGTATGGGCACTTCAAATTGTGGACTTGTAGTTTGGTATGGGCAAATTGATTTCTATTGTTTTTAATTGTTATTTGTGTTCCACGAACTTAACCACTAGACCACGGGCGCAGTCGTTTTAGTGCAAAATAATTAGGACCCACATTATCGAGTTATTTTGTAAAAAAATATTGCCATTTTTCAATGTTAACTTCTTGTTTTAATAATAATATCTATATATTATCATTTTAGGTTATACACAATTGGATATACGCAAAAATGATTACGGGGAAGTAGAAGTAGAAGAATATTATGTTGGTTGAATGTGGGGAAAAAATAATTCCATTGGTATCATTTTAAAATGCAACACTAGCGCCACGGCTATCGGTTTTGAGTGGTGATCCCGACTTTATACCTAAACTTTGTAAATAATATAGTAAACAGTAAAAATGGCGTTTATTTTTGTTGTTATATTTGCGGGAGCAATGTTAGAGAGAAGGGTCCAGTAACCTTCAGTTTCCCCTTTTTACCTTGAGATGCTGCGGTCGACTGCTTCTACCTCATTGATTATATTATAAGGTCCTGGTATTTTATAGGTGTATAAATTAGCCTACTTTAGTTTAACTAAGTATTTCTCTAATATTATATTCGTAAGCCGAACTACTTGAAGTCGATTCCAAGCTAAACAATTTGGCATAGGAATAGGAAGTTAATTAAGTATCAAGAGTGGAGAGTTCATCGGTTTTTGCTGAGAACCACAAGTTGCGCAAATACGCATACCTCGGTGCAGGTTACGAATTTGCGCTGGTTGGGGTCGAGACGATGGGGCCCATGGGGACAATCAGCCAAGCTAATTTAAAAGTCTCAAAACAAAAAAGCTGGCAATTATTTCTATAAGCCAACGTATTAGCCTCGCATTATATGGAGGATTATCTCGGGAAAATGTTGCAAGCCTCATTGGGACTATCCCTGAAGGGTTATCTCTATAGGATGTATTTTACTTATAGTTTATATTTAATTTTTAGTATTTAAGTAATTTTTAATAATAATAATAAATAAATTGGAATCAATAATAAATAAAATTAGACGAAAGAATATATAAAAATACATACCTTTGGGCAGTGGTTTCCAAACTTTTTCATTTCACGGTGCACTTAAGTTTTTAAATAAGTCTTGTTTTAAGCGTTGTTATTTTATATAAATATCACCATGGCAAGCTTACAATATTAGTCCTCCATGAAAGTAAACATTGGTATTTGACATCATTGCGAATGGCACATAGTAGGTGGACTGATGGTAATTTGCACAGTCTGCCGGGGCGGGGATGTATCCAACGTTCGTGCCGATAAACCCAGTAAAGTGTATCCACACGTTTCGGAATCAGTTTCGAATTGCCTTGATGGCCAGTCAAGCCAGCATAGTGTTAGGACTGATGTCAGTCATGAGTGTGTGATTCCAGTTGCTAACTTTTATGGACCTAGCGCACCACTTACCATCAGGTGTACGCATTAAAATTCGTGCTAGTATTAAAAAAATCGTCCTTTGTCTCGCCCGGCGCCCTAATGTAATATAGCTAAAATACGATAGCAACTTACTTATGACGTGAGCTTGGTGGTCACTTGGTGCGAATAGCCACGCACCACGGCGTCGCGACGCACAGTTTGTAAATCCCTGCTTTAGGGTATGATATGACCTGAATAAACTTAAAGTACATTTTGTAGTGGTTTTTTTAAATTCGTGTTTATAATTAAAACAATATTTCAGTAATCTTAAATTCGGGTAGTGGAATACTTGGGAGCGCCAAAAAAATCAATATTTCGAATTCATTCAGGATATATTTCAGCGGTTCGTCCAATTCTAATTGGACAAGTGTGCGAGTTATTAATACGACAAATTTTAAAATTTGACTCTTTCAGCTCGTTCGGCGGGGGTTTGATCAACGTCAGACAGAAGGATGTTGTATCTATTAAAGGCAACCGCCATATACGAGTATGCTATTATAGTATCTATTAATTTGAACTTTAAACAATAATAACAATAATTAACTTATTATATAGTAAGTAACTGCCTCCGTGGTCTAGCGGTTCAGTCCGTGGATTAAGAGTCGGAGGTACCGGGTTCGATTCCTGGTCGGGACACAAAAATATTTATTAATGTAAATAAATACATTTAATTTATTTGTGATATTTCTCGAGTTTGGTACGCTGGAGACATCGCGAGCTTGCCCCTTGTCATGATTGGCCTATAGTAAAGTTGGCTAAATGTAAATCCGCTTATTTATAAGCGTGGTTTCTGACCACCCCGAAAGGGAAACGGTCGTGATGATACTTACTTTACTTTACTATATAGTAACTTTTAATTACATGAAATTGTCAGGTCTTACATATAAGTCACTAATTCACCTACGTAGAGTACGTACTTCGACGATTTAGCTACACCCTGCTAGATTTTGAGGGTTACGAGCTCTTTCTAAGAATAGTGTTCTTATCTAACGCAAATCAATTATCCCCTTGACGTAATAGGAATTCATGTACCAAATAATCAGTCTATCTGGTTATCTTTTTCTTTTTATTCTAATGCATCTAGATTTGGACATATCAAAAGAAGATTGCTTATCAAAACGAATACATAGGAGTACTACATTGACTATCTTACATTCAAAATATTATTCGATATGTAAAAAACAATATGTTATTTATATAAAAAATGTCTTAGTCGTCTAGACATACCCCGTGTGGCGTTAAAGTACTGCCACTATAGAAATTACATTTTTTTTTAAATAGCACCTCCTGTCATCCTAATATTGAAAATTGTGCAGTAAACATATGTAAAAAACATATACAAAAATGTTTTTTTTCACTTCCCAATAACGTAGAATAATGGTGTCAATGTTTTATGAAATAATTTATCAATGACAAAAAATCATGGCGACTTGCCTTTGTCGTGCAAGATCACCCGATCTGACCTGTCCGGATTAATTTTGGGATTATTTGAAATGTCTGGTATATGTGAACAAGCCACAGACTCTAGCAGCCTTAAAAAAAACATAAGAAAAAATAAAGATAAGAAACATAATGCCGGAACTGTTGCGACAAGTTATGGAAAATGTCATAAATAGGGTTCGAAGGTAGATCAAATCTGAAGGTCACTATTTAAGAGACATCATCATCAAATCCTATCGTATCCGTGGTCTAGTGGTTTATTCCGTGGATTTAGACTTGGAGGTAAATATAAAATAGAAATATTTCCAGACAGGTCACACAGCGCCATCTAGTTTCCGTGGTAAGCTACGAGGCTTGTGTTACAGAAACTATATGGTTAATAAACTACATATTATACTTTTTTTTTTGTAAATATATACATATTATACATATAAACACCCAAACCGAGACAAATTATACAATGTACAACTTGCCCCCGGTGGGAATCGAACCCACGACTTCCCGAGTTCACGGCAACGTTTGTTACCACTAGACCACGGAGGCGGTCAAGCGTCAGCGTACCGGGTTCGAATCCTGGTCGGGGCACTATAATTTATATTTGTGATATTTCTCGAGTTTGGTACGCTAAAGCATCGACGAGCTTGTCACTTGTCATGCTGGGCTTATAGTAAAGTTGGCTAAACGTGAATCCGCTTATTTAAAAAAGCGTGGATTTTTACAACCCCGAAAGGGATATGGTCGTGATGATAATTTACTTTACTTTTACACTTACATAATATTTACTTTATATATTTGAGAAATTAATTATATAAAAATCTAATCTACGAGTATGTCCCAGTTATAAGCTGTGATATCTGAAAATAAATAAATGATATAGTATTTATTTACATAGTTACTATTACATTGAAATAAATTTAAGCTTGACATTTTAGGGCAATAATATTTTGTAGGTTATCGGCAATACGGCTATCTCCGGACAGTCCACATCCGGCCGAAGTACGATGCGGCTGCGATGACTGTCCGGCATATACATGCATGCCTATTTTACTTGTCATGATGGACCTAGTCAAGTTGGCTTAATACAAAGAAATCAAATATAAGATAGAGCGGGCATTAGTTGCCATTTTCATACAAAATGTTTGTTACATATATTTTTACGCTACTAACGTCCACTAGCAAAAACACGAACACGACCATAACCGGCAATGCACTGTAATAGACTGATTCATTTTGTGAAACCTAGCCTTAATTCTTATTCAATTTGGCTTCTTTTTTTTTAAACCGAAATTCGCAAAATCACTTGAGGCCCCAGCCTAAATGGCCACCGCGTGAGGTCGCATACCCCAAGGCCGTACGGACTTAAAACCCTATAACCTGTCTCTCTTTCACTGTTGACCCTGTGTGCCTTTACGGCTATGTCTGAGTCGTGGCTTCTTACCCCATTCTAATATATATA
The DNA here is from genome assembly GCA_910589645.1 of Tinea semifulvella. Lineage (NCBI taxonomy): Eukaryota > Metazoa > Arthropoda > Insecta > Lepidoptera > Tineidae > Tinea > Tinea semifulvella. The sequence goes on from OU342586.1 coordinate 9,876,711, forward strand.
TAGTAAAGTAAAGTAAAGTATCATCACGACCGTTTCCCTTTCGTTATAAATAAGCGGATTCACATTTAGCCAACTTTACCATAGGCCAATCATGACAAGTGGCAAGCTCGTCGATGCCTCCAGCGTACCAAACTCGAGAAATATCACAAATAAATTAAATATTAATTAAATGTATTTACATTAATAAATATTTTTGTGTCCGGACCAGGAATCGAACCCGGTACCTCTGAGTCTTAATCTACGGACTTAACCGCCAGACCACGGAGGCAGCATATATATTATATATTTATTATAATATAACAGGACAGCATACCCACCTGATAGTAAGTGGTGGCGAGATTCAAGAATAGGAGTAACTGATGCCAGCCAATGACTCCCGACATCGACCCCACCATTATGTTTCACACTTCGCTTCATGGACTCAAGGAAACACACTGGCTGGCAGAGCATTCCACATTTTCATCCTCCACAGCGTGTGACAGATATAAGAGTCTTCAAATGTATATGTACGCGTAGGGATAGGCTACATATAGGGGTGCATATTTTAGCATCTGCAAGTGGTAAGGTTGCGGAATAGAGAAGTAGGGATGATGTCGATATAAATATTGTAAATAAATATCTATTGACATAAACATATTGTATGCCCATAATATGGGCAGATTGTATCATTATGACATGTACATACAACTGTAATTAGAATAAGCAATCTATACAATAAATAATTTTGAATTTTGAATTTTGAGGTGCTCTTCAGAACAGTCACCGTGGTATAGCTTGTAGAATATGCAGCGTTTCAAGAGTCTTAGATACTGTAGTCTGATTCGCACGCCTCTGAAGGACATTAAGAACATCTGTAAGGTACTTGGCGGAAACATTCCAGAGGTGAAAACAGTATTACATCTGTGCTTTATACAGCATAAGATTTATTGAACGCGAATAAAACGGTTTCACCTTGTTCAGAAGCTGCATTGGTGATGTTCGCAATGTTTGCTGAGGTCTGAGCGTATTTGGAGCCCAAGTATGTTATATTATTTACCAGCGTATACACGACAGATACAAGTTGTAACGTCAATTTATTTTTTCTACCTACATGGTTAGCCTGAGTTGTGCCAAAATTAAGTCTCTGTAATTCAAATTCAAAATCGTTTATTTGCTTTAAATGTGGTACATACAGTAATATAGTTAGTAAGTTGGCTCTGCACATTTAGCCATTGTTGTGGCATGCAAAGATTGTTTAATTTAAATATATCCTTATCTAGTAATTTAATCGTAACGATTAAAGTTTAAAACGGAGTCGAATGTTGCATTTGTATTTTAAAGATCAGCATCAGCTGTTACAATCACAACATTTTTAACTTTGATCGTAACTTTTACAGACACTTCGTTTTGGTAGAACCCAGTCTAACACCCTTACTAAGACGTTTGCTCAACGGTTCCTCCACTCTGCTGTCAAACGGGTTCCCTCAAAATCAGTATTTTTAGTTGTAAACTCTCTATACTCTAAATACTCTAGCACTTTTGACATCCATAAGTCTATCTCTTTCATATTTAAAAATATTTGTGTGTCTCAAAAAATACTTATAATTTGGAACGAAAACTTATTTGAATTGGTTTGACAATTTGATTTGTTTGAAAATTAGTTAATTATCTAAAATGAGTAAAGAAACTACATATATGATTATTATTGAGGAAATAAGACTTATAAACAACAGTGTCGTGTGTCGTGATTTCTAAAAACTTTTAAAAGTGATAAGTGGGTAGGTTTACATCTACCGCCCAGTATGTACGAGACTACACCGCATAGCTTCAGTCGACCCGTGACCACGGCCAATGCAACTTGGCTGAAACGTCGGGCGAAATATGTCTCTAAGGTAAATCGCGTAAAGACCCGTTAAAATTATAAAAATCTATTATGAATGTGCGCGAAAGTTTAAAAAGTTTATGAACTATAAGCTCAAATAATATCTCAAAAGTACATACACATCTTTTAAGGACATTATAAGGTACATCGTGATGTCCTTTCATGACGATGAATATAGTGGGATACTACCCGAGCGTAGTGACGTGCTGAGGCAGGGACGTTTGACAGCCGGAAGGAATAGTGGAGTGGAGGGGCTATTAAGAAAACGTCTTAGAATACGAGTCTCAACAGTTACACTATATACAGCACGAAATTTTGTAGGTAGTAATCTGATGGCAATCTCCGGACAGTGAACATCCGGCCGAAGTATGATGCGTCTGCGATGAGTAGCCGGGGGAATGCGGGGCCGGCGTGGGGCCCCCGGCTGACCGCGGCCTATGTCGCCGGATATGCACGCCTCTCACCTTACGCCTTATCATCCAACAGTTTACCTGCAACTAAGGTATTTATTTAATTAAATATACTTAATTAGTCAATAAATAGTATGTAGTTTAAGGTTATTATCATACAAAATATTTCTTATACTCGTAATATCTACTTTGTTCGTATTTTCTTGCCGAAGAAGAAGGTGTTTTATACTTTCGTAACAGGTCGGCATATTGTCAGTGAAACAAGAAAATCGACAAATAACACAAACAACACAAAAACGACCATAACATTATTATAGAATAATTAATTAACATTAACAAAGTTGATAATCGTAGACCGAGCCAACAATAACTGGCCAGAAATTAGAAGGATGTGCGATGTAGTCCAATCTTACATTTATCTGGGAGCACTAATATCTAATAACGGTGAATGCGAGGATAAAATCAAGCGTCGAAGGACAGTGACAAGATCTGCTATGGATAAGCTGAAGAAGAAATGGAGAAACCGAAACATTACCAAAGCCACTAAATCCGGCTGGGTAGAGCTCTTGTGTTCCCTATTTTTCTGTATGCTGCAAAGATGTGGACCCTACGCGAAACAAAAAAAAACTATATTTATTATTATTATTATTATTATTCTCACTTTCTTCGGACACGTGTCACAGCGTGGAGAAACATACATCAAGCGCCTGGTAATGCAGGGGAAAGTCTATGAGAGTGACTAACCAGGTGAAGGCTGCATTGGATCATCCCCTACAATAGTGCACCAGGAAAGCTGCTATATGAGAGGAGTGGCGACGGCTTGTTAAGCGCGCCACTAGCACTCAAATGGCGGACCACGACCACACTGCCAAGAGTCACACAACACTGTCACGTCTAAGAAAAAAATAATTCTGTGATCATCATTGATTTTCATACTGTTTTGCTTTACGCTCCATTTTGTTATATATTTAATGTCTTTGATTCGTATATAAATCTAAAATAATAATCTATTTTCTATTCGTACTTCTAAGTATCTACTTGTTTTTATATGGATGTGTAATATTTTTATTCTATTTCAGATAAATCATCGATTGTGAAAGTAATACATATAGTTATAAATATTAATTATATTAATATTGCCCTGATCCCACAACGGCGCTGTATCTGTAATTTCATCGACAATAAGAATATCGCCTTATTTTTATTACATAATGAACATTTCTACTACCGAGTCCAGTGTAGGCGGAGGCGATGTTAACAAATCAACCCCTATCTATACAATTGGGACAAACTTTATAACGCAATGGTGAGTTTATTATAAACTCTATTATATAATCTACTTTATACAGCTTAACTTTACTTATTTAGTTTATTTAAGATTATATTTTTTATTTTACCCATTAATTTGTAAAATAATGGATGCCTTCATAAATAGTCACATTCCGGCTCAACGGATCTTGATCATGCTGTTTCTCGGGTTTTTCGCATTTGCTTTCGGTCCTTCGAGCCGAATACTTTATTCTTGGTCCTTCGAAACGGATGTGAACTTATTTTAATGCTTGATAATGATGAGGACACGGGCCACTCTTGATGACCCAACATGACCTCATTTTAATACTTAATAATAGTGAGAACGTGCGGCGCGCTTGATGGCCGTACATAAACTAATGAGAGCCGCCTGTGTCGCCAAGTCGTAAGTTTGTCGACACATCGATGTGCGGTAAAACCGTACATAGTCAGTTAGAAATACACGAGCTTTACCGAGAATAACCATCATTATCATTAAATCCCCCAGAAGAACATTAGTTCCACTACTATTGGAAAAGGGCCTTCCGGTACAGATATCTGGAGAATTAGTGAAATTAGTGAGCTAGTTACTGCTAAATATTGAATGCTGCAACCAACCTTATTTCTCCTTAGACTACCTGTTTAGTACCAATTTTTGTACATTTTAAATTGTATTACCTTCTCAAATAAACGTATTTATTATTGAACACTTCGCTGCGCCTAAAGAAACATAATCTGGTTACTGGCCTTTATTCTGTTTGGGCCGTAGTCCGAATTCATTTAAATTCCTTTTCAGTTTGAACGTTATAATAGGAATTTTAGAACATTATTAAATAACAAATAATCTTGTTTATAGGAAACTTCAAAAAATGAAACAACGCATATGTTCATCGGCATCATACCAAGATTGTCAAAACCATGGATTACTGGTGACAAACAGCTCTAACTTCACAGATTTATATTACTTAAATACTACTTTAGACTCTGTATTAGCAGCCAATGATGACACTGATCCGGTAAGAATAATCTATATTAAGATAATAAACAATGTACCTACTATATAAATTAAATCCACTTTATACCACTTAAGTTATTGTTACTGCCTTCCTAATTTAGCAGTAAGGTGTAAATTTAGATTTAGATGTGGGATGATTCCTGCTCGACACAAAAATAAAAGAGACATGAGAGATATTAACGAGCTTGCATTGATGTGGTCACCTGGACTAGAGAGTAAATGACTAGTAGTAACTAGTAGAGTTTACTATATGTTAAATCCTTAAAACAATCGTAAAGAACCCAACTATTTAGAAATAATTTAAGATATTTTACATATAATTATAGATAAGTATTTAATACAGATAACTTATTGATGGGTATAATAGATAACATTATTTGTTTTAGCAATTAATATTACCACCATTTCCCTTATGGCTGGCATGTATATTCGCAACGTGCTTAGCTCTAGTAATTCTGCTAACTGTAAGCGGAAACGTGCTCGTGCTGTTGGCATTCTTGGTAGACCGCACGATTCGACAACCAAGCAATTATTTCATAGCATCTCTTGCAGCAACGGATCTTCTAATAGGTAAGCTTAATTAACTTATACTAAGTAATAGATATACTGTAAAAATATATAATAATTTTAATTTGTTCACAGGTACTCTATCAATGCCTTTTTATACAGATTATGTATTAAAGGGTTACTGGCATCTCGGTCCTTTACTTTGTGATCTTTGGCTATCTGTTGATTACACGGTATGTTTAGTTTCCCAGTACACAGTTTTATTAATTACCGTGGATAGATTTTGCAGTGTCAAAATAGCAGCAAGGTACAGAGCCTGGCGAACTAAAAACCGCGTGATTTGGATGGTAACTGTCACTTGGATCATACCAGCTCTACTGTTCTTTACTACAATATTTGGCTGGGAGCACTTTGTTGGATTTAGAGACTTACAAGAAGGAGAATGTGCTGTGCAGTTTCTAAAAGATCCTATATTTAATACAGCTTTGATAATAGGATATTACTGGACTACACTTTTTGTTCTTATAGTGTTATATACGGGAATATTTAAGACTGCATATGATATGCAAAAGAAAAGTGAAGCTAAGCAAAGAAAAATGCAATCGATGGTGGCGCTAAGTGCCGGAGCTATGAGCGGAATGGCTGGTAGAGCAGCGGGTATAACAGGATTAGCAAAACCAACCATTTCTAGTGAAGACCAAATGAAAGTTTCAGAATCTATTCGTAAAGATTCTACATCAAAAGGTTCTCTGGCTGCTCCTCTATTAAATTTAGGTGGATCAACAGACTCCAATTCCAGCCAGAAATCGTCCGCACATAAAAGTAGCAACACAGCTACAGGAACTTCGACAACAGCTGAGTCGGAGGGAGATAAAAAAGAAGATGGAAATCAAGTCGAGGCCGAAAGGTCGAGTAGTCCTGCATTTGATTCGGACGAAGAAAGTAATGCACAAACAAACATCAAAAAAAGACCATCAGTGGCAAATTTAGTTATGCAAACTGGAGCATTACAACTTTTAAATAATATGAGATTCAACGGCGGCATGCTAATTAAAGCAGAATCAAAACCTATATTCAGCAGTAAACCTAATATTGCCACAGCTACGGCAACAGAAAAAATTGACAAACCTCGTCCATCATTATCCCAAATTTCCGAAAAAAGTATTCTTGACACCGAAAATCTCCTATTATCACAACCAGTATCGCTTCCGAATATTCAATCTTCCCAACCATTTAATACCTCTACTACATCTTCTGGTGTAGAAACACTATCAGAAGTATCTACTACAATAGCTCAAAGAATTATACCTCCCCCGACTGAATTTACTTGTAGCCCTCCAGTTTCAGAGAGTCCTCCCTCACAAACTGAATCTCTTAGAACGAGAACGTTAAGACTCGTGAAAGCCGATGGTAGCACATATGATGTCTTAGTAGGAATGGATGGAGCAGATTTAAGGTACATGGATGAAAGTTCCGTCAATGTACCATCGCCAACTTTTGAAAGTCCACCCTCGTCCGTTACTTTTCCCACAACAACTGAACCTTCATCGCCTCCAACAATGAATTCGGCTACACCTGGCTTGACCAATACATCGTTACTTCAAACTGCTTTAATTAGAGCTACAGCCGAAGCCCAGGTAACTCAACCTTCGAAACCAAACTCACCGCCACCACCACCCATTAAAGTAAATACTGAAGTAAGTATATCGACAGGGGAGAACTCAAAACCAGTAATTACTTTAGTTTCCTCGACTGCCTTAAATAAAGAGGTTGAAACATCAAAACCACCTCCTCACAAACCCTCTCCCATGCGTTTAAGCGTAAAAACTAATGTAGCTATAGAGAGTGAAATCTCTAGCCCTGCAGTGACAGGATCAGTTAGAGGTGATTCAAGGAAAGAATTTGTAAAAAGTATAGGAAAAAAGCTAAAAGTTAAGAGATCTAAACGAGACGGGATGTTTCCCAATGTTAGACAGAAATCAAAATCAGAAAATAGAGCTAGAAAAGCTTTTAGAACTATATCATTTATATTAGGTGCGTTTGTAGTGTGTTGGACACCGTATCATATTCTTGCCTTAGTAGAAGGATTCTGTACAGATCCGCCGTGTATCAACAAGCATTTATACATGTTTTCATACTTCTTATGCTATGCCAATAGTCCCATTAATCCTTTTTGTTATGCATTAGCTAACCAACAGTTTAAGAAAACGTTTACAAGACTATTACGAGGTGATTTTCACATTACGTAAAGACTGTGTTCCGCTAATAAATAACATCACGCATGTAAAAGCAATAATGACCTAAATTGTACACTTTTCTTGTAAATCACCTTACTGTTTTTATACTTAAAGCTTTGCTACGAAAATGAATATAATACAGCATTATGCTTATGTAAAGCAGTTTTTTAAAATTATATTGTGAATTAAATTCACAGAATTTTAATGTAAACTTGTTTATGAATAAAATATAATAAGTAAATAGTAAATTGTGTAAATAGGAGTAAAAAATACTTAGGCTAAATGTGTTTATCTTTTCTATTTAAAATGAAGTTCAGAAACGACAATAAGCTGTTAGAATATTGTACATACGTAGATTGTAATAGTAATATTATTAATTGTATGAATGTGAATGTATCTCAAGGAGTATGTCATTATGTCTGTAGGATAAAAAATACTATGTTTACGGTTAGAGTAATGTGTCGTATTGAGAAGTCAGTATCTACGAATGGTAACGCTTAGGTAGGGTCTGTTGGGATAATTGAGAAATGTAACCTATTCTGTTTCTTTTACCGCACCATAAAATTCCCAAATCAGTGGATTATTTTATTTACTAGAGTAATATTGTTTTTAGTAATTTAAAAGTTACCATAGTCATCTAAGGTTGAAGCCATATTATATTGCTTTAAGGTGACAATGATACAAATGTGTAATCTATTAATATGGATACATACTTGCGCCGCTTTCCGGACTCCGCATTATCCGCCGCCGCCACCGTTTTATGTGCTAACTTTACGTCTACTTAAGGTGATAGCTCCGGCCGGTCGTTCCACACAAATTATCCGTATTTACGTCTCAATATTTACACATTTTAGTGAAAACTGTTTTCTTTACTTCTCTATTAATTATAATATATGTAAAATATGATTATACTAAACAAATGGCTTTAGTTAATACCTATTTTAATTAATTCAACATTATAATATAAATTAGTGAAATAATTTGCAAAGTTACAGTATGAATTAACTATCAAGCTATTTATTGTGTACAAATCTATTTTGCGTAGGTATATTGTTATTAACAAAGAAGTAAATAAAACGCATTTAACTAAAAATAAATGTGTAATTGTTGAGACGTACTTACGAATAGTTTGTAAAAAACGATCGACCAGAGCTACAAGTATCACCTTAAGTAGACGTAAAGTTAGCGCATAAAGTGGAGGCCGCGGCGGATAATGCGGAGTCCGAAAAGCGGCGCAAGTATGTATCTATATTAAACAATTACATATTTGTGCCGTTTGCTATAAAAATTCTGGGCCCATGGAGTCCAAGCGCCATAAAAGTTTTAAAAAGACATAACACCACGTATTGTCGTCTCCTCCGATGAAAAAGGGGCTGGCTCTTTCTTCGCTCAAATCATTATTGCAATTCAGTAGGGAAATGCAGACAGCGTTCTTTCTACCATTCCACACGGACGAGACTTATATCCGTAGATGTAGGAAATATAAATTTTATTTAATATTTTGTATTTTTTTTATACATTAATTTTTGGTATACCTATTAATAATATAACTTATGTACTTACTGCTCTCGTTGTTCAGTAGGTTTGACCGTCTTTTTTTGAAATATACTCGAATAAATATTGATTATTTCACGAACGACACTTTGTACGTTCAATGTAAATTGATATTCGTATAACGTTTTAAATTATTTTGTTATAAAACTATCAGTAAATTAAGGAAACCACTATTTGGACAATTTAACGGTTGTGCTTAAAGAAACAGATTGAGGACACAGTTTTTTTAATTAAATAAAAAACCAGTTCCTCGATTGCAACAACTGACTGTTAATGTTTTTTAAATAGACTTGATTCAAATTCGTAGAAAATTGTTGCTTAAATACTATTAAAAAAGTTACGCTTAAAAGCTTTGAGCCTTGAGCCCAGCTAAAGTTTTTCAGCGTCGGAAACTTTTGTCGATTATACTTAATATCTGCTACTGTAACATTGATATTAGATTTGTAGGCCTAAAATATCATTATGTTGTGTACAAATTAGATTATTATTTAGGTGGAAGCTCTTTTATATGAGCTATTCAATTGTTAGTAGTTTTTACCCATATCCTAAGACGCTTCCTGAACTGCTCCTTTACTCAACTATACCTTCCAGCAGTCAAATAGAGGGCGTCGTTCCCGCCATTTTGTATGTCAATCTAAATTACGTTCCTGTTAATATTGTTAGTCAAAAGTTTTGTTATTATATTTATTAATAAGCTAAAAGGTGAATAATTACGAGTATGTTAAACGATATATTTGACCCTCTATATGGGGCAATAGTTGCAGTTATTTTTGATGTTTTCCGCGTTGAAACTCCCCCATATACGCGACGTGTTTAGGCATGATGCCGCGAGTGACTCAAAGCATCTAATCCAATAATAATAACATATTGAAATTAATGATAATTTCATTAACTTATGAAAACAAAATTTATATTACGACAGACTGTATAGGCTAGATCTCTTTGCCTTCCCTATGATCATCGGGAGAATAAAAAAAAGAGGAACGGAGGTTCTTCGCGCCATTTTGCATGGATGTCAAGTGCAAGTTTTTGTTTTGTAAATAAATTAACTGTGGATATTATTGGTCAAAAGTGGTGTTCTTTTGTTTAATAATGTGCTACAATGTGAATAATTAAAAATGATAAATTGGACTTTAAATATGGGGCACAAGTTGCAGTTTATTTTATGCGGTTTTCCCGCGCTGTCAACTCCCATATTTTACCCAACGTGTTTGAGCTATGGTGCCGCGAGTGACTCCAAGAAAAGCATCAAATTCTGCAGCATCTGGAATTTGATGAATACCTTATCAACTCATGAAAAATAAAGATATATTACGTCAGACTTGGCTGTATTGGCTAGACCCTTTGCCTTCCCTATCATCTCATTCATAATCCATCGGGAGAAGAGAACCAAAAAAAAAGAGGAACTTAACGTAAGGTGTGGTGCGCTTGAGAAAACGTCTTAGAATATCAGTTAAAAATACCCTAAGGGAGCATGTTTAACATAGTTTATTACTAGTTTATTGTGTATAATAGACAAATTAAATTGTAATAAATTTGTTTTACTAAAATTAACAGAATAAATGAAAGACAAAAGTGACATTAATGTAGATGATTATTAATCGATCTAAGTGAATACTTACTAATTACCAATCTCTTATTTTTTATTCTAATACCATTTGATAGAGATATAGATGACAAAAATAAAAAATACTAAATTAAGTTAGCAGGTATTCTCTTAAAATCGTCAATATATTACCTAAAGTAAGAAATAAAAGCTATAAAACATTTAAAATAGTTTAGTTAACCAAAAGTTAGGTAATCAGGTATTCATATTTAGTGCCTCAACAAACGTCATGGCCACACACAATTTAATTAATTCTTTAAATTAACTTCAAAGTTAAAGTTAAACTTAAAATTCAAAGACTTTTCTCTAAACTTTAATTCTATCTATCTTTGATTTTGACTATTCCTGCATTACTTAAGCGCAAACGTTACCTATATAATGGAATCCATTAACTATATATCGCCGGGTTAGAGCGAAAACCAACTATTTGCTTTTTTCAGTGATAAAATTGACTAAGCTCTGTGTGAAATTATAAAGTAATTAAATGTGTATAATATTTATGTTGACACATGTAACCTGTTGGTCAATTATACGCAGAGGCCTACAACGCTCTTCGAGTACAATATAATAACGCCTTCAGGATGATGATGGGGCTCCCTTGTTGGTGCAGTGCATCAGCGATGTTTGCGTACGCGCACACAGATGATTTACTGTTGTACTGCGGAAACAAGTAGCGTCGTTGATGCACAGAGTACGAAGGAGCGGCAACATCATCTTAAGGGCAGTTAGTGAGAACCCAGATTGCCCTATCATAGCGCACTGGGTACATACTCACATGTATGTGCCCAGTGCCTCAGGAGGGCAAGGCAAATATTAAAAGTAAATGTCCTCTTTCTTACTAATATAGAATAAGCAAACACTGTGTTACTAACCCCTATGGATACTATTCCGAAGTAAACGCATTTTATTTTATTTTATTTATTTATGTGTAAAAATGCTAACTTAGTTGGTATTTGTTCTACGATGTATAGCACGCCATTAAAGTTCATATTTAGAGCGCGTATAGAGTTGAGAATTGAATAATATTTTGTAATTATGACTCAAGCTCTGACGTAAATAACGAAATCCACTAATAACGTTTGCGACACAGTAACAGAATAGGGCTACTGGGCTGCTCGCCTCAACGCATTCGTTTGTGTAACACCGCGTCCTGAAGTAGCGTACAATTTACGAGCGTCACTGTCAAAATTGTCTCTTGAAATAATATCCACAAAAAAAAAAAACAAAAAAAAAAAAAATAATTTTATTTTTATTCTTTACTACCCGTTTTATTATTTATTTAGATATTTTTATAAACCAAAAAGTTAACAGTACAAAAATCAATATATTGTTACAAAATAAGTTAAGACGTGGCCGCGTGGGTCAAGGACCACCACTCAAGTCCTACGGCTAAAACAGGAACTAAAAGTGACAGCACTGATGTAATTCTAGTTTTACAGTAGTGAAAAGTTTTTTAGGGTTACAAGGATATTAAGTTTTGCCCAAATTCATGGATCTATCTTATTTTTTTTTGTATTTAATATCTAGTACAACTCTAAATACAATTGTACAAATGAAGTTGATATTAAAATAATATAGAACCCACGCAGCAACGCCTTAACTTATTTTGTAAAAAATATTGACTTTTTCTACTGTTAACTATAAATATCTAAATACATATTGGATTTACACGAAAATTATTATAAGTTAACATTACGGGAAAGTAGAAGAATATTATGTTGGTTAAATGTGGGGGAAAAGAACATTCCCTTGGCATAATTTTAAAATGTTTCACAAGATACATTTTCGAACGGCCAGTGTCGCTAAAACCTTATATGGTGTTAGTTTACAAACCCGGGTCAGGCTGAGAAGCGCGCGTGTAAGTTACCATGACGATAATTGTATTGAGCAAACTCAATCTCAAAGCAAATCCCAAAATAGATATAATATTTAGTTTCTGAATAGAGCTATTTAAGTTTTTGGTTTAAACTGTGTTATACCTAATATTTTGTATTGACTTGTATGTTTCGTTTATTATGCGATCCAATTAAGAATGGGAGGAAACTTTATTCCTTCTTTTCTATTCCGTAACCAAAACACACGCACAGACAAAAATATGTTCCCCCATACCGTTAGCCACTATTCCTACCGTACATATAAATTTGGAGACTCATGCATCTGTCGCAAGCTAAAGATGCGAAATGCTATCCAAGGCAGTGTGTTTCCCTATTTCTATAAACTTGAGTCCTTCAAGCGAAGTGTAAAAAAGCATATTGATATGTCCAGCACAATGGTAGGTAGTGATGTTAGTGGCTGTCGTCCGTTCCTCCCGTTCTTTGACCTTGCGTCTTACCATCAAAAACCTTGTCACAGTGAATTAAAAATGTTTAACCTAAATTGCGTTCAGAATAGGATAGGACCTTTTGGAACTGAGACAAGCGATTTTTTAAATACAATATTCTTAGTTGAATCGCATAGTAAATAAAATTACTTATCTCTGTTTATCTCGCACTTGTGATTGCAGACTGATATTAAACCAATTCTTAAAAATAACTTGCCTTGATACTGTGTCTATAGGTTTAGTTTTGTATATAGAAATCGCTAAATATATACTTTACTAATGTGTTGGCCATATAATTATATTACTGGGAAATGCTAATAAATAAATAGTATTCAAAAATGCATTTTTTTTTCTTTATCTATATATATAGGAACCTTATCTAATATTAATATTACCTTAAACATACGAGTTTGTATGTATGGGGTAACAAAATTTTCTAAGAAACCATATGTCGGAAGCGACAACAATTTTCGACTTCTCCATACTATTAAATTTAAAATAGCCAATTTCTATGGAGAAACCAAAAAAAATTGTCACTGCCTCCGTGGTCTAGCGGTTAAAAGTCTGTGGTCTGTCGAAGGTACTGGGTTCGATTCCTGGTCGGCACACAATAATATTTATTGATAAATAAATTTAATTTATTTGTGATATTTCTCGAGTAGTACGCTAGAGACATCAACGAGCTTGCCATTTGTCATGATTGGCCTATAGTAAAGTTGGCTAAATGTGAATCCGCGTGGTTTCTGACCACCCCGCAAGGGATACGGTCGTGATGATACTTTTACTTCACGCAGTATAAAGTAATAAAAAAAAGTCATTATCTACGAGTGGTTGTCTGCCTCAGTGGTCTCGCGGTTAAGGCCCTGGATTTAGACGCGGAGGTACCGAGTTCGATTCCTGGTACAATTTATTTAATTTAATTGTGGCATTGCTTGAGTTTAATACGATAGAAATATCGGCTACCGTGTCATGATGGACCTCGAGTAAAGTTGGTTAAATGTGAACTCACTGTTTCAAAATGCGGAACCAATAGACAATTACAAGCAAATGCAAAGTGCGTATTTTTTGTTGAATTTTGCATAAAGAGAATGTAAACGCAGTCGATCGGCATTCAAAGCGAAATAAAGTATTAAAAAAAGTCGAACATGGGGAAAGTCTCACCCACACTTGCATTACCGACGTCGTCAACAAGAAATTTATTAGATTATTATTATTAAATTCTTCATTGCACAAAATAAGTGTACAAAAGCGAAGATTAATGCCTACAAGGCATTTTGTAACATCTATCCTTTGGGAGACTGTGAGATTAAGGGTAGTGCCGATATTAAGTTTAACAATATAGAATATACTACACACACTACATACTAATAGATACTTACACTGTTACATAAATTACACATATGCTTATAAATAAACGTAGATATTAAATATTATGCCAAATATATATTTTTAGCCTGATGACGACTCCTGTTTGTCTAGAAGTAAAGCAGTGACCAAGCGCTTAAAAACGTGGACAGACGGCGCGTGTCTAATAGCTTGTTCCACTGGCGGGCAGATATTATTAATTATGAGATGGAAAAAATGACACAGTAGGACGAGAGCGTGACAGAATGCACAAAAGGCGCGCTTGTAACGCACTTACGGCTTTATAGCTAGCTTACTACTCATTCAAGTACATCAGTTAAACATATTTAGGTAGTTGCACGCGTAATGTATTCGTAAATAGGTGGTAGGCGGACTGATAGTGGTAATTTGTCCAGTCTGCCGGGGCGGAGAAGTATCCACCGTTCGTGCCGATAAACTCAGTAAAGTGTATCCACACATTTCGGGATCAGGCTCGAATTGCCGTCATGTCCTGTCAAGCCGGCATAGTGTTAGGGACTGATGTCAGTCATGAGTGTTTTTTCAAGTGGACGTGGATGACCCATGTCTAAATTACAAGGAATATCAAAAAATACTGAAAATCTCCATATTTTTTATATTGAGGTTTTTTACCATGAGTCATATTCTGTACTATCTTCCCCTATCTTTTTATCTAAGCCTAGTTGTGATATAAATTACACGTATTAATACTTCTCTTCTTCAAGCCACGAATGCCTCAGGCCATTTCAATTTTACAGATCAACTTTCCAATGTAAACAAATGTAAACGACACCAGTTTTGTTTTTTCAGCGTATTTTACGGTATCTGGGTTTTATTGCTTCGCTCGCAAATCCAAATACGAATTACAAAACTCAGTAAATCTGGCGACACGTGTTGCTGGATCAACAGATAAAATACATGTACAGTCAGCAAAACAAGGACCAAAAACTAAAATGCTATAACTGTATCGCAATCAATTGACCGCCTCCGTGGTCTAGTGGTAACAAACGTTACTGTGAACTCGGGAGGTCGTGGGTTCGATTCCCACCGGGGGCAAGTTGTACATTGTATAATTTGTCTCGGTCTGGGTGTTTATATGTATATATTTACAAAAAAAAAAAAAGTATAATATGTAGTTTATCAACCATCTAGTTTCCGTAACACAAGCCTACTAGCTTACCACGGAAATTAGATGGCGCTGTGTGTTAAAAAAAAAAAAAAAAAAAATTCAATATCAACACACATAAACTTAACACACAACAATAAGTGTGTTGAGATTGTCTTCTCGAGTCTCAATGTATACTGATATCAGGCCTTTGACAACAAAAGAGGAAACCTCATATCTAACATGATTGTTGCAAACAGCCTCGCCATCTGCAACACCCCTCACTCTGCAAACTTTTAGTGCACTACACACAATATCATGAGTGAGTCAGCATACTATACTATACTATACTATACTATACTATACTATACTATACTATACTATACTATACTATACTATACTATACTATACTATACTATACTATACTATACTATACTATACTATACTATACTATACTATACTATACTATACTATACTATACTATACTATACTATACTATACTATACTATACTATACTATACTATACTATACTATACTATACTATACTATACTATACTATACTATACTATACTATACTATACTATACTATACTATACTATACTATACTATACTATACTATACTATACTATACTATACTATACTATACTATACTATACTATACTATACTATACTATACTATACTATACTATACTTTACTATACTATACTATACTATACTTTACTATACTATAGACGGCACACTAATCAGCTAAGCCAATTATGTCAATACAGATAATATAACACCAATAAATAAATCTGCTCGCTCTATCTCATATTTGAATTTGTAAAGTATAGGTAGAGTTCTTAAACAAGCCCGCGGTCGAAAAAAGAGCTATGACTTGAAAAAGTCGGTCAACGCTGTATAAATATGAAAACAGTAAAAAAAGTCGTCAGCAAAACGTCACAAGCATTATTCTGTAACTTTTCATTTGTGTGAATGGTCGGTTCAAGAATTAAATCCTGAGGCTGGAAACTTGACGTACAGTCTTCGTCTATAGCAACCGCTCGGGACCAACTGCATACCTTCAGTGAACTATGTAAGACCCGGGCCTATAAAGTTACTTAAAAATGGCTAGAACTAAAATGTGAAGCTAAAATGAATGACGCGATGACTATTGATTGGAGCGAATAGTGTCGCTTTTAAGGATATTTTTAAAGAAGGTTGTCAACTTTCGTCGACTTGTTTTGTTTTGTCGACTTTCGGGTTGCACATAGGCATATAGTCTATTTTAATTCTGACTTGCCTGGTGGGTTACTGCTGTACCAGGTATTGTAATTTCATAGGTACTGATAACGAAATTTAAAAGGTTATTAATTGATCGTTGTTCAGCAGTTCTGTATATGTTTTATTTTGTAAATCTGATATAGCTGAGTTTTCCTTGCAGATTCCTTTCTCAGTCAGATTCAACGTTAACTAACTGGAATCTGCTAAGCTGCTGGTCGTCTGCTAACAGCTTACTTATTGGACCACTTTGCTGCTTAGTCTTCTACTAGCAGGAGTAGAATCATTTAAAATAATTAAATTAATGACGTTTCATAAATGCCTATACGAATACGGTTTACGTGAATAAAGATATTTTGTTCAAGTTTAGGTGTACTTTTGAGATATTTAGTCAATCAGCTGTCTAGGAAATAAAATTACTGTAATTTTAGATATATTTTAACTTTCATTTAGGTATTAAATTTTATACAGAGTAAAATAAATATAACCTGGCCCTTATAATAAGTCAATGCACAACCACGCTTCGTGCGATGTTTCACGACAAATGGCCCCTAGGAGTTCTATTTCGTTCTATTGTTCAGTTTTTATGCTCATTCGAGTTGAAAGATTGTTTGTTTTTATTTTATCCAGACCACAAACAAGAAAGTCTATGCTCAAAGAATTCTACATTCACACAGTGTTCTTTTTTCACTATGGTCACACCTACAAGCGGTGTTACGTATTTTATAAAGCTATATCAGCTTGCGTATTTGTAACGATAAAACTAACTACTGACATGACACATTTTATTATAACACTAACGATTTATGTTTAAAGCCATAAATCTTTACTCTTTTAAGTCCTTGCGGCTAATTATACGACAGTATTCTAACGACAGTAATCACTTGCGGGATGGTCAGAACCCACGCTTTTTTAGGAACAAGTTTACACTTAGCCAACTTTACTATATGGCCTACGACAAGTGACAGTGTCTCTAGTGTACCAGAATCGATCAACAAATAAATCAAACCCGGTAGCTTTGAGTTTCCATCTGCGATCTTAAACACAAGTCTACGGGAGCAATCTTATTACAAGATACATTACAAATATACGCCGGGCTATATAGCAATAAATTAGCGATACATTGCGTCTTTTGCATTTTTTTTGTTATTAGAACACTTACTACTTAAAGTAAAAATGTATAAGCTACATGCTACATGTATGCTATTTTATATATGAGCTACATTTACAAGGCAGGGCGACCGTGCCGTGACCGTGTAACGCTAATGCTTGTACACTACAAACCCGGTTTCAGCACGGCTACGCAATAAAGTATCTATACAAGTCTAGACTCGTTCACATGACACGAGATCAATGCGGCTATTTATTTATCGTTGTTGTGTCATTATAGTTATTTAAAATTATTTAAAGAACTAATTTTAAATTAGAAGTTATTTAAAGAACTGTCTAAGCGGCTGGTTAACGCTGTATGTGGCTAATTGTTCATCGGTTCTGCGACTGATGTGTCCGACCCATTGCCACTTCAGCTTGCTAATTTTGAAAGCTATGTCAATAACTTTTGTTTTCTGATGGATGTCCACGTTTCGAACCTTATCCTTCATTGAAATACCTAACATAGCTCTTTCCATAGCTCATAGTCCCAAGAAGACTGGCAACGTTTCCCCTCTATATACACTTTGAATTTCTTTGTGATTCACACGACAGCCCTCTTCGTTCTTCTCATAACAACCAACTCAAAATCCCAACACACACTTGCAGCAGATATTCAAATTACAAGACAAGCTCCTCCATTCACATCTTTTAAAAACTATTTAATACTTTCTTTTTAAACAAGCAGATCGATATATTTCACAAATTTCTACTTCCTAATAATATATTATCTGCATATATATCTTATGAGTATTTATGTAGTCTATTAGTTAGAATTGCACCCCACATATTTATACTGTCTTACTCACCCAAAGGTTAGCTGGTAGAAAAAGCCGAAATGGCTCCAAGTTCACCTTTGTACATACTTTTAAGTAAAGTGCAATAAAGTATTTAATAAACAAATAAATAGCGATGCTAATACCTTGGCAGAAATAATTATTCTTGTTATGATGAACTAGTCAATGACCTTTCAATACATGGACAGAGCACGTCATACAATAACAAAGTCCAAACATGGCATTTCACTATTTTGTAGAAATTCAGTTTATAAAAACAGGAATGAGATCAAACAAAACGAGCGACCGTGTGTGATACATGTGAAAGAGCTCTCACCGTACGGCGCTGACCTGTGAAGACCGGAACCGTATGTATGTGAAAAGGCCCTAAAATTAAATCTTTAGAAAAATAAAATAGTACTTATTCAACCAAAACGTTTTAACCAATATCTGATTCCTTTAAAATTGGGAGTAATATTTTACGTCAAATAATTATGCCTCATGCCAGTAAACATAACGAGACGGGTGACCTTAGGACTAGTTTATTTCAGATTAACGCTTAATTATAAACATACGGAAATTCTTTGAAGTTATTGGACCAATTAGGTGGTGACCAGTCGTGATGAAGTGGCGTGCTCAGCCTACGTGTGCCTATATCGCGTGTAAACCATTTCCACCTTTATGAACAATTATTATACTTACAAGGGATAAATTATTAAATTATGAATTGGAACCTTCGAAACTATGTGTTCGTATCATTATATTGATATATTTTTTAAGTCACTGCCTCCGTGGTCTAGCGGTTAAAAGTCTCGAAGGTACTGGGTTCGATTCCTGGTCGGCACACAATAATATTTATTGATTTAAATAAATAAATTTAATTTATTTGTGATATTTCTCGAGTTTGGTACGCTGGAGACATCGACGAGCTTGCCACTTGTCATGATTGGCCTAAAGTAAAGTTGGCTAAATGTGAATCCGCTTTTTATATTTATAAGCGTGCTTTCTGACCACCCTAAACACGGTTTTATATTTTTCTTGATTCATATTTTTTCTAATGGTTTGATGGAAGCGTTGTGTTAGCAAAATTGTTAATTATTTTACCTCTAGGTCTAATTTTGGTTTAATTTGTTTCATGTATATTTACTTAGTGTGACTGTTTGTTTCCAAAAAAAAAAAAAAACAGAATATTATTTAGAAACTAAGCGGTAGGTAGTTTTGACCTAATTAGACCAGTGTATATTGTGAGCTCTAGTGTAGAAGTGTGTGAACCAGTAACCTAAAGACATTACGTCAATGAGGTGATAACATGAGGGATAGGGTGGAAGCCAGTTCATTTTCGAATGAGAAAGCATAAAACGGGAACGCGATCTCGCCTCGACGTTTTATGACGACACCGGATGCCAGCTATGAGCTTCATAGCGCAATTTATTCGCATCTTAAGCTGAGTCTACATAAGTATCATTTTACTAATCCGATTTCTGAATTTGTATCACGCATTATCGCTAGTGTGGACATGTAAATTGCCCTTTGCACTTATTTAAGTTATAATGTGTACTGTGTAATGTGACTGCAGACCACGCTGCGGTTAAGTCCGTGGATTTAGACAATGAGGTACCGGGTTCAATTCCCGGTCGGGACACAATCATTTATTTAATTAATTTGTGTATTTTCTCGAGATTGGTACGCTAGAGACATCGAGGAGCTTGTGACTTGTCACGATAGGCCTATAATAAAGTTGGCTAAATGTGAATCCGCTTCTTTAAAAAAAGCGTGGTTTCTGACCACCCCAGAAGGGATACGGTCGTGATATGATATAATGTATACGATGTACTCGTATTACATTTATGTATTGTATGTATAGTTTGTGTAGGTTTATGTGTTTCGGTATAATGTGTAGTATATAAAAATTATTTAAGTAACTTATATTACTTAAGTAAATTTTATATTTTTGTTTTTTTGCCTATAACCTTACTCGATCCCAAGATTAGCTGGTAAAGAATTCCTACTGGCATTATAGCTTCCCTCTGTACTATTTTTAAGTGCATTTCAAGAATTTAATAATAAATATATTTTTATAATTATTGTAAGTTATTTCAAAAATTCTATATTTCAAAGGACATCGTAATATTTTTAAAAGTTATGGATGTTGTTAGAGCTTATTTGCTAAAACGGTTAAGGTACGTCATAGCCGCTTCCTGGTGAAAACAATCGGTTCGGACATGAGTATCAATGTGTACCCAGCTTTAGTACAGCTGGTACTATATCTTGTTTTAGAGTTTTTTATGGAAAACAAGCTCTAAATTTCCGTTACACTCTCTACTAACAGCCATGTTGCGGAGTTATTGAATACGCATATAAAATGATATAGGTACTGTTATTATGCTATCATGTTATATAATGATCTTGCAAAAAAACCATATAGGTACGTTCTTTGAAAAAAAAAATTGTCAATATTCTAGGAATAAAAATTAAAGATATTTTAGCGATAATTATATTTTGTAAAAATATACAAAAATCTTTATAAATATTTTTGCTATATTGCTCTGTTTAAAGTGAAAATACAAGTAGGTATGTCTGAAATGACACTAATTTTATTTCCTAGAAAGTTTTTAGGGTTATTACTCAGGAATCGTGTTACTTTCCAAGTTACTGAACCTTTGCTGGTGTAGCTGGCCTCCACGTCTTGCTGGGCTAAAACCTAGAATATTCTCCATTCCAGGACACTACTTTACGGACGCTACAAATCGTACAACCGCTCGCAGGCACCCACAACTCCATGCCAAAGAAGTTCGGTGGAGGGATGCAAGGCGAGGCTCGAGAAACCAAAGACTACCAGGCTAATCGTTTCCCTAAACCCATCAGGTCAATAAACATCCTCCGGGCTGTGCAATAATAGGCTAAGTAGAGATATCAGTTCTAAAAGCCGGTTTTAAATACCCCTACCCTAGTCTGTCGCAACCCCTAGGCGACAAGTTGATTAACAACATTTCTCATAAGTGGCAATTTTCATACAAAATTACCAAATTTTAGGTTATGTTTATTCTTAATCAGTTAAACCCAAGGTTTATATACATTTTCGTTTCGAGACCGGGCTCGAATTGCCGTCATGCACAATGACAAGCTGGCATAGTGCTAGGGACTAATGGACTAACATACACACATCAAAAAAGTCTAGGGATCAAGCATGTTTATGCGGATTTCTTGTGATTGAGATGTGGCTTTGTAATAAATTTATGATTTTATAAATTTATATGGATCCTTTTTGGTGCATTTCATAATTTAAAACAGGAACTGTCAATCAAATTCGAGTAAAAGATGAAAATCAGCTGTCAATATTTTCCCTATAAAAACATAAGACGCATTGAAGACATTATTAGTGCTACTGTTTCCCTACTACTGATTAAAACCAACGTTATTATGGAGCGGCGACGTCATTTAAGCAGGGAAGAAATGATCAGAGCCGTGGGAATGATAGAAGCTGGTTCCCGGCAACGTACTGTGGCTTTAGCTCTGAATACAAGTCAGAGTGTTATCAGTCGACTTTGGACACGTTACCGAACCACTGGTACCGTGGCTGAGCGCCATGGAGGACGGTATCGCTGCACCACACGGAGACAAGACCGATACATTCAAATCACAGCTCGAAGAACTCCAACAATAACCGCCATGATGTTAGCCGTGAGCCTTCATCGCTCTTCAGGGAACTTAATTAGCGACCAAACAGTCAGAAACCGCTTGCATGAAGTGAACCTTCATTCCCGAAGACCGCTACGGGTACCACCTATAGCAATGCACAATCGTAGGACTCGATATCAATGGGCTCTTGAACACAGAAATTGGACAGAAGAACAATGGCGTTTCGTGTGCTTTTCTGATGAGTCTCGTTTTGGTATGAGGCCGGATACAAGACGTATACGACACTGGAGAACCCCTGGACGCCAACAGCGATTAAAATCCTGCCAGGAAGTCCATCCTTATAGTGGTGGAACCATCATGGTATGGGCGGGTATTTCGATCGGCGGAAGAACTGAGTTGATTTGGATCAGAGGCAACCTCAACGCTCAAATTTATGCTGAGACGGTTGTATCAGACGTCATCGTTCCTCTACAAGTGCATATCGGTCCCTTATTTCAGTTAATGCATGATAATGCACGACCGCACACCGCAAGAGTTGTAAGACAGACTCTCGCCGCAGCTAACATCAATGTCCTGCCCTGGCCTGCTCAGTCGCCAGACTTGAACCCGATTGAGCATGCATGGGATATTCTTCAGAGAAGAGCTCTGCCGAATATGGAGGGTATCCAGTCGCAAGAAGACCTTTTTTTGTTGTTGCAACGAACATGGGCGGCCATTCCACAGCGTGATTTGGATGAACTCATTTTGAGTATGCCAAACCGATGTTCTTGTGTTGTTAGTGTTCGCGGTAGAAACACGGATTATTAATTGTTTAAGTTACCCAATAAAATTAAAAAAAAAACTGTTATTTCAGTCTATTTTTCGAACTTTAATGT
Organism: Tinea semifulvella; assembly: GCA_910589645.1. NCBI lineage: Eukaryota > Metazoa > Arthropoda > Insecta > Lepidoptera > Tineidae > Tinea > Tinea semifulvella. The sequence goes on from OU342586.1 coordinate 9,899,674, forward strand.
TAGTGGTTCAAATGTCAAAAATCCCTTTATTAGGAAAATGGCAATTTTTTTTACTAATGCAAAGGTGACTTGGTTTATCGTTACTGTAGACAAACGAAAACATTTTATTTGATCAATCCTTAAAGAAAATTTTAATGAATATCAATCAGGAGAAAAGTTATTGCAAAAATATATGTTGATCCCTAGACACTTTTGATGTGTGTATATTGACCTTGCGCGCCACTAACCATCAGAGGGCAAATAAAATAATTAAAAATAAAAAACCGAGCAAAACAAAACAATTTTTTTTTTCAAATTCAAAATCATTTATTTGTTTAGACACAGGTTAATATTATAAACAACAGATATAGGTTATAAAGGTGCACCAGTGCTCTGCCCATAGGGCGTACAAATATTAGTAATTGTGGATAGCATTTAAATTTTAAACAAAAACAAAATTGAGATACAATAAAAAAATATAAATGACAATATTATTCATGTCTAAAATTTTATATTAATAAATTATAAGTTAAGCAAAATGTCATGTAATTATATTTTTGTCTGTAAAAAAGTCATTGATTGTGTAGTATGTCTTGTCAATTAATATACATTTAAGTCTTCTCTTCATTTCTCCTAACTCTAGCTCCTGAAGTCTCAACGGTATTTTATTATATATTTTTGCCGTCATGATTAAAGCACTTTTATGTAACAAAGCTTTCTTACTAACTAATGGGTATATTATATTTTGATGACGTTTACTTCTGAGACGGTTTTGGTATAGTCCAGGATTCGTTTTTACGAATAAAACTGATTCATAGATGTACAGACTAGGGAACGTCAATAATTTTAATGATTTGAAATATGTACTAGGTAATTTGCAAATTGTTCGTATATACTTTTTTGTGCTTTAAATATTAACAAAAAAATTAAACAAATATTATTTAAATCGGTCTAGTCATTATAGAGTAGAAGAGAGAACGTACACGGCAAATTTTATATACTACTATAGATGAACCTTCTAGAACTACTGCAGAATTTAGCCTACTCTTGCCAGCTTCCAAGTTATTCACGATTTTGGCAAGGATACATTTTTTGTTTTGTTTTTTTTTATTAAGATGGATTTATAGAACAAAAGTTACTGACATAGCTTTTAAAATTAGCAAGCTGAAGTGGCAATGGACCGGACACATCTGCCGCAGAACCGACGAACGATGGGGCAAACGGGTTCTAGAGTGGAGACCACGTACGGGAAGACACAGAGTGGGACGATCCCCCGCCAGATGGACAGAAGGTCGCTGGTGGGGGTTGGATGAGGGTAGCGAAAGATCGCGTTGAGTGGCGAGCCTTGGGGGAGGCCTACATCCAGCAGTGGAGAGATACAGGCTGATGATGAAGATGGTTTAACGGTTTTGCATCCCTCTTTGTCGCACAATCCATGATGGTAAGATGTTCCAAGTCTGAGGGTACTTTTGAGAATTGAACGACCAGTTCCAGAATAGATGATCAAAATAATCTCTGATCAATATTTTAATATACGCCAAGTGATTGGTAATTAGCTTGTCAGTTTGATTATTTCGGCCAATCACGTGCCTCATAAACATACGTCAAAAGATAATCAGCCTTTCTGCAACTGGTTGGTAATCTATCAACTTGAAAAAAAAACGTATATTTTGCACATATTTTCATTTTTATTTACTTATCAAATTTATTTAATACTCTATTTGTAAAAAAATCTTTATTGCACAATACCTAAATATCTAAAATTAAAACATTCGAAAAAAATATTTACAAAATTTAAAATAAAATTAATACTAAGGATAGCGATATAAGTCCCGTCCGCGTGGAATGGTGGCAAGAACGCTGGCTGCATTTTCCCGCTGAATTGCATTACTGATTCTTTGGGCGAAGAAAGTCACCGGAGGAGACGACAAGACGCGGTGTTATGTCTTTTAAAAACTCTTTTGCACTTGGACTCCATGGGCCCAGAGTTTCTACAGCAAACGGCATAAGTATGTAATCTTTTTATATATTTACATACTTGCGCCGCTTTCTGGACTCCGCATTTTTCGCCGCGGCTCCCGCTTTATGCGCTGTCCCCCTGAGATGCGGCGCGGCGAGGGCGTCGACGCACGTGGCGTCCCATACCAGAGCACGTCCCCGTTCCCAGGGGACCAACGTCATACCATCGGGTCTCTTGCCATCATCTCGGATAACTCCAACAGAGTCTAGAAGAACTGGAACCTCGAGCCCTTTTAATAATTCTCTATTTTACTAAAATAAATATATGATTTAGAAGTAAATTAATGGACCAAATTGCTCAAAAAAGTGTATTGATTATTTTCGACAATATTGTGCGACATGATTGTGCGAGTGAGTAGGATGCAAAACTTTCTTAACCTTTATCTCACTTTTTAGTTTTTGTTCCGCTTCCCACACATACTACGGTATTAAGAATGTAACAATTTCATTACTCGTTTCGGGTGCCAAAACACTTGCTCCCGATTCCAACACGTAATGGTGTTAGCTGAATCAAAAGCCGCTTGTGGGTAGGAATGGCACGACTTTGATGGTCATAAGCCAGGAGCGGTAGTTTTACAGGCTTACTCCGAATCGTACTAAACGAGCCCATTCTGTAAATGTGATAGGCTAAAAAAGGTTATTTTATTTCTCCGGAAAATATTTTTAGTCAGTAAGTAGGTATTGTAACTACTCGTAGTACAGTCATATTTAAAATCTATTCACACGAACTTTCTTTAATAAAATCTATGTCAAAAAAGTACAGTCATATACCTAATAATAAAGCGACTATTATAAATAAAAGAATATTACTTAATAACCGAATTGTATTACTAATATTTTGACTAAAATGTCTGAAATACGTGGTTCAGCGGTTAATACCGTAGAGTATAATATAATTTTGTAGAGGAGGTGCTGGGTTCATTTCTTGGTCGAGAACACAAAAAAAAAAAATCAAGTCAATGTAAGCAAAGACCGTGCTTTCACTTAAAAAAATAGGCTTTGGTTTTGTCTATTTGAAATAAAGAAGGCCACTTTTTTTTTAAGATAAAAATCATTATCCTAATAAGTACATGCTGAAAAAGGCCGCGTTTAAAAATCGCGATATCAATTGTGATAAATACCTAAACACTTCTTATTAATTGATCTCGCCCACAGCTGAGAGACAAAATAGAGAGAGAAAGAATTACGTAAGTCAAAGTTCGCGCTATCTCGCTATCGCGGCGACCTCTCGCTACCTACTTGATTAGGCTTAGTATCGTCGATATTTTTACTTTCACTACCTGGCCATTATATATATATAATATTAGTATAGTATATGTGTTTTGCATTTGTTTAAAAAATATATATTATAAATGATAAATAATATAAAATCTAAATTATTTATTATTATTTTTAATTAAATAAAATAACACCGCCTGCGATCTGTTTCATGCATTGATTTAATTTCTATTTTCTTTTCCATCATAGCTCTCATTATTAATGAATAGCTTATTCTTCTTTTATTTCTATCTAAAAACTTGTTTTAAACAAAAACCAATAGGTGTCGAAACCAAGACGTTGAAAAATACCAAAAAAACGTGTCCGCGACTGTACTTTTTGAGGTGGCTGAGCGTCAAGAACCTAGAATGGGTTTCTATGCAATTTCCGGCCAGCGCTCTTTTTATCTGCCGGGTACTATACCTAGTTCGTAGATTGAGGTTTTGCAGTGTCGACTGTATTGTAGTATTTACTCTCGTCTGTGTACCAGTTGCATTCAGCGCTCCCATTCAATAGGAAACGCTTTCAGGATGTTTTTCAGGTCGGACTTACACAGCCAGGTAGAGAAAACACAAGCTTACAATATTGTAATTAATAAATATAAACACAAAAGAATAGTGGTTCGGTATAGAATGGGATATTTGATGTAATTGAAAAACATATCGGTTACTGGATTTTGCAATTACAAATTTCAACTCGTATATATAAGTTGAAACGATGGGCCCGTGGTCCGAGGAGGCTCTTGTGTTCTCCCGCGAGCTTGGTGAGAAACTCCACTTGGCGACGGGTGACCCTTTGAGTAGAGAATATCTTGTTCAAAGGGTCAGCCTCGCTGTTCAACGGGGGAACGCAGCGAATGTCCTCGGCACACTACGCCCATCGAATAGTCGTAATTTTATTTATTATTTTTTAGTTTTTAATTAGTTTTTATAATTTAGTTTTTAATTTATTTTATTTTTCTAATCTTTGTACCTTACTCGTATGTACCAATGAGAAATACACTTTCCACTTTACCACCGGCATGTACCAATGAGAAATACACTTTTCTTACGTACATTTGTCATAGTACAACACTTTTTTTATACTGAGCACGACATTTGACATCGCGCCCACCTGATGGTAAGCAGTACGCGAGGTCCAAGAATGGGAGCAACTGACGCCGGTCACCACGACCGACATCAGTCTTTACCACTATGCCGGCCTAACAAGATGCTTTTTCACACTTCGCTTGAAGGACTCCAGGTTATAAGAGTGGGGAAACACACTGGCTGGGAGAGCATTCCACATCTTCAGCGTGCGACAGATGTAAGAGTCTCCAAATTTATGAGTACGCGTAGGGATAGTGGGTAAGGTATGTGGATGCATATTTTGGCCTGTGCGTGTAGTTCGGTTGCGGAATAGAGAAGAAGGGATAAGGTTATGGAGCTCCTCAGAACACTCGCCGTAGTATAGCTTGTAGAACACGCTCAGAGAGGCAAGTCACGGTGAAGCTGCAGTGATTCGAGAGTTTGACACTACCGTCCACGTTAAGCCGTCGCTCGTAGGTCCTAGTTCAACTAATACCAACTTGTGAAATCGTTAATAAAAATGTCATGAGATCCTTAGAGAGAAAATTGACATGAGATCCTTACCAACTAGTCTGGCCAGCGTTCTCCAGATATATATTCTGAAAGGCCAATCTCCAACAGTATTTAGTATTAAGTATGACAATGCCAATTTACAGCTGCTATTTATTATAATTTCAATAAATAGAATACTTATAAATTAATAAAGAGGTATCGGTATATACTGTTCCTGACCAGTAATTTAAAAAATCCATTACCTATTATTGAGTTGTTCAGCTGATATTATGTTTCTGTTTTAATCACTAGTAAATATTTTAATGTATACATTATGTAAATTATATAAACTTATAAATATAAAATGTAATAACTGTTATGACGTGTAAAAGTGCTAAAAATGTTGCCTATTCACTAAATAAATTATTTGATTTGATTTGGAGGTCTAGGACGCTGTGTTCTAGGGGCTGTAATGAAACTTTACTAAATGTGAATCCGCTTCTTAAAAAGCGTGGTTTCTGAAAACCTCGGAAGGTAATGATGATGATGAATTTGAAACTTGTCATTCTCATATAAATATTCATTGTGTTTTCTTCTTCTTCATTACCGGGTTAATCTTTGTTTAATATTCTTGACACTTTAAAATGGAGTTTTGTGATGAAGAGAACCGAATTGCTGTGATAGCATTGATAAATAATAACAACACTTATTTCTAATTCAAGTTTATACAATATTATTGTTGATGGTTAGTAGTTTGTTGGTAATAATGAATCCGTAATTAGTAAGTATTATAAGTATGTATTTATAATAATAATAATAATAAATCATTATAGCGATTTTATTATCTTTTAAATCATATGTAATTCATTACAGTATCTTTGTTTTTGTTTTTGATTCCAGTTTTTTTTCCTATGATATTTATATTTAATTTCTATTATCTATCAAAAATAATGTCGTCTTATTGTTATTAATTTAGTATACATATGTTCAAATTTGTCACGCGACAGCAAAGCCTTCAAAGAGGCCCATATTGGTTAATGTAATTTATTTAGTTTTTAATTTAGTATCTTGCAAGTTCCGACAGTGCCAATTTCGTTCATCTGTAATATTGTTTGTGTATGATGCCTGTGTGTTACCTAAATAAATGAAAATAATAATAAGCAAGTTTAATCAATTTAATAAATTCCTATTGATAGTGAGAATCGAGTCAAAATTAATCACGTTATTAACCATCCGCTTTCATGAGTCTAAAGGAAAATTAATTAATGCTGTGACTGCGACATTATAAAATTAATACCTCTGATATCTGAGATAATTGGGAATTCCAAATTATGTAGGTATTCTCTAATTTTATTATTATTGAAACTTTCTTACCGTAGCGATTACGGGGAATCGATACAGTGGAAGTATGATAGGGATGTTGAAAGAAGAGTGAACGCGGGAAATAGTGTCAACGGTGCCCTGGGTTCACTGATCACAAGTCGAAATTTCAGTGACAAAGCTCGACTCGCCTTACACAATACCATGCTGGTACCAACACCTACGAGTATGTATGGAAACGAGACGTGGATATGTCAGAATACGCATTAGAGTTAATATATGTAGTAGAAATGAGGTCGTTGCGTCGGATATGCGGCGTCACTTTGAGGGACCGCATACGTAAAATATTGTTAAGAAAAACAGTTTTTGTCATATGTACCTTTTTTTTGGGTAGGAAAGGGTTTGTACAACCGTGCCATATGTCTTATGTAATAAGAGTGCACTATCTGGCCAGGTTTTCGACTATTATATTGTTTTCTAGTATTGTGTTTTCCTTTTTTTTTGTTGGTTTTTACATTGTTCTGTAATTAATGTAAAATAGGATGTAACCAAGTGTTCCGATATGTCCCTCTGGTGATAAATAATAATAATAACATAACATAATTGATATTGCTATCCCTAATACACACAACTTGCAAAGTACAATAGTAGAGAAAATAAGAAAATATACCGATCTTAAAGACGAAATATCCCGCGTGTGGCACATGCACCACGTCACAATAGAACCAATAGTCCTGTCATTTACAGGTGTCATCCCTAAAAACCTACAGCAATCACTTTAATTACTAGATTTATCCCCACACACATACATCTCATTACAGAAAGCCACAATACTTAACACATGCAGAATCGTCAGGAAATTCCTACAAACAGAACCAGATCATAATTAAAAGTATTCACTCACTACCTTAAATAATGCTTCCCTTAGCTAAGGCTCGCGAGCATTATTAAAATCCGGCCTAAAAACCGAGAGTTTGTCATATAAACCTAAATAATAATAATAATAATAGTATTATTTTTTTTAACTACACTGTATTCTTTTACTATCAGATAGTACAGCTTATTTTTAAAACTTTATTGCACTATGTACAAGGGGCGGGCTTAATGCTGCTAGACATTCTCTGACAGCCAACCTTTGGGACAATAAAAGGTACTTAGATCAAGGAATAGGTGCGAAGACGTATTTAAGATAGATTTTTTTTTTCATTCATTACAGCCCTTAGAACACTGCGTCCTAGACCTCCACTGCTGGAGATGGGCCTTCCAGAACTGGAGAATTTGGCCTACACTCGCCACGCTGGCCAGACGGCTTGGCGAGGATATGATGTCATTTTTTTTGTATGACAATTTATTAACGATTCTACAAGTTGGTATTAGTGGAACCGGGACCGACGGCTTAACGTGCTCTTCGAGGCACAGGAATGGTGGTGTTGTAAATCTATGACAAATGTACTTAAGAAAAGTGTATTTCTCATTGGTACATGCCGGGTGGGTTTGAACCGACCTTTGTAGGATTTAAGGAACGCGTTCTTTCAACCGAGCCACCACTGCGCCAGATAAGACAGATTATTAAATAATAACTACATAAGTAGGTATCAAACTTTGGTATCAAGTAATGACAAACGTCAAAAATTTGCCAAAAACTGCGTGAATGGGGTGTATCACTAACTTTTTATCACGCTAGATGGCGCTTGATAGATGGTACCTAATGTAACTGTCAGTTGCATAGAAAACTTGTATTTTTATTACGAAATTTATTATTTTCTGAATATTAAGCAGCTTTTTAGTGTACAAATCGAGATTTCTAAGCGAAATCAAAGATATGGCGATTTCAAAATTGCCGTTGTATTAATAAAACCTTTTTTAAAGACGGTGTGCGCTTTCTTAATTCGTATTTTAAAGTAGGTAACGTTAATATAAAATACATTTTTCTGTTATAAAACTAAAAAAAACTACAAAAACATTTAAAAAATGATGCGACATAGGTGTAGAACAAGGTACCATCGCCGCTAGCGACATCTAAAAAGCTTTGCCTGATACACCCCATTGAACCCGTAAAAAAATATCGGGCGATACCGTATTTAAACTTTGAACCGCAGTATGCAAATGGTGTAAAAATGAATAAACAACCTACTTGGACTAAGATAGATGAAGGGTTCTTCACGGTCATCCCTATAGGATGTTCTAACCAAAAAAAGTTGGAATTGAAATTGGCTTGTAAACCTCTCAACTTGACCCATGGGAGATTCACCACCTGCTCCTTATTTTCAAATTCAAATTTATTCATTTCGTTATAAACAAAGTTCTGGTTCCGTGGTTTAGTGTAGTTGCGACCCATTTTCTGGAGCATTTCTGGAGCTTAACAAAAACTATCGAATATCCGAAATGAATATCTTTTTTTTTTATACTAACACGACACTTAACTGGGCATGACGGCAGTTCGAGCCTGATCCCGAAATTTATCGTAACTTCCCAAATGTTACCCATCCTAGCTGAATGCCCCTGTCGGCTTCTTTACTCGTAGATTGGTCTCGGTATGACATGGCCGTTGGATATGATTTTTGTCCTGCCCAAGTTCAGCATTCCTAGTTTCTAATCTATGTAATTAAAATGTTGTACCTGTTTAGATAAAACACGTATAAAAATATCTGTAAATTTATAAGGAAAAATAAAGACAGAAGAACTGGCTAGGAACGGAAATAGGACACGCCGATATTTATATATCGCGTATAATTATCAAAAGAGCAAATATTGTTTTTAGGCTTCAGGTGTCATAAGTAGAACTTCTATTTGAATTTAAAAAAAACATTTTTTACAAAAAAAAATATTATTCGAAAAAAAAAAAAACATTACTGCTTGGTGAATAAGGCCGCATCAGAAAATCGCGATATCCATCGTTATAAATACCTAAAGGCTGGGGAGTGCTATTATTAATTTCATCTCTCCCACAGCCGAGAGACGAAATAGAAAGAATTACGTAAGTCACGTTCGCGCGATTGTCGCTACCTATTTGATAGCTCAGCATAAGCGGCGATATTATTAGGAAAACTTCTCTGCACCGTAACTTACGATTTTATTACGGAATAATTAAAATAAAAAACACGTAGTACTTTATTTTTATTCTACATTATAATAAAAAAATATTTGCTCTTTAATAAATTCCACGCGGTATACTCAATAACCGATTATTATTATTATTACAAATAAACAGAAAATGAAATTAATCCTCATTATAATGATAATTTGGATATTAATATACCTTTTGTCGACGTTTGGCAATTTTGTTAATACTCTGATCGCGATCCTCATTACGTTTGTCGTCTACACGAAAGACAGCTCCGTGAATGTTGCAATAAACCCGGCTTTTGTCAGAAACACAAACAATAGGAGGTGGAGTTTGTTGCGGCTATTTATCTCCCCATTATTGCGATGCTAATTACTTTCTTGAATGTCTCTACATTTTTTTAGTACCATGACAATATCATCGATGAATTATATAAAAAAAAACATCTTAATCATCACTGCCGCTAGAACATAGAGATCTAGACCTCCACTGTTGGAGATGAGATTTCAGAAGTTTCTGGAGAATTAAGCCTACACTGGCCAGACAGATTTCTCAGTCAGGTTAAAATTAACAGGTGACTGGAATTTGCTAAGCTGGAAGTCTTCTGCTAACACCTTACTCTTTAGAACACTTCGCTGCTTAACCTTCCACTAACAGGAGTTCTACTCAAAATTCAAAATATTTTAAATTATGAAGTGTCACATAATAGTATTACGTGAATAAAGATACTTTGACAGACGGGTTGGCAAAATTTAAATATACAATTATTTATTGGAGACGAAATATTAAATACAAAAAGTCGTTGTTAATAGGCGAGCATATGTAGGACCTGTGGGAAAGAAAAATTATAATTTAGACCCTCTGGGGTAGTCATAAACCACGCTTTTTTTAATGAAAGTATTCACATTTAGCCAATTTTACTATAGGCCCATCATGACAAGTGACAAGCTCGTGGATGTCTCGCGTACCAAACTCTTAAAAATAACGCAAATAAATAAAATAAAATATTGCGTCTCCACCAGGAATTAAATCCGGTTACTCCGCGTCTTAATTTATGGAATTAGCCGCTAGACCACAAAGGCAGTTTATAATTGATGCATAGTAACAAAATAAAAATAAATGAACAAACCAGAGTATAAAACAACCTAAATGTGGCCATGCTGTCACGCAACCGGATAAAACCAAAATGTGCGAAATACAATTCAGTTCACTTAAAAGATGTCTCATTAAAATTAGCATAAACAACTAGTATGTAGGTACCTACGCTAGAGACATACGCCTAAAGTAAAGAGGTCTAAAACTAAATCCACTTCTTTAAAAGCGTGGTTTAAGCAGTAAAGAAGTGCATCCGCTTCTTTAAAAGCGTTGTTTAAGCAGTAAATAAGTGAATCCGCTTCTTTAAAAGCGTTGTTTAAGCAGTAAATAAGTGAATCCGCTTTTTTAAAAGCGTTGTTTAAGCAGTAAATAAGTTAATCCGCTTCTTTAAAAGCGTGGTTTAAGCAGTAAAGAAGTGAATCCGCTTCCTTTAAAAGAGTGGTTTAAGCAGTAAAGAAGTGAATCCGCTTCTTTAAAAGCGTGGTTTAAGCAGTAAAGAAGTGAATCCGCTTCTTTAAAAGCGTGGTTTAAATAGTAAAGAAGTACGGTCGTGATGTTAGTAAAGTCAAACCTTTTATTTATTTATTTATTCGAATTTTATTTATTATTTATTCGTGTACCTTACAAATAACATCTAACAAACAAAACAATTATTGAAATCATAGACAAATAATCCTGTCGGGTTTGCCAGCCTAATAAAAATGTACACAACATTGAATAATACAAAAAATGGTAATAATATAAAATATAAGTTAATAGTAAACAAAAATATTAAAAAAATGCAATTAAAAGTAAAACCAATAAAAACTAAAAGTAATAACTAATAAGATTATAAAAGTAAACATAATAATAACAAAATGAGATAATAACATGAAACAAAATCACTTTTTCCTTCCTAACCCGATCCACAATTTATTGTGCATTTTTAAAGTAAGTAGTTGTGTTTTTTATATCAAAATATAGAAACAGAACATAGCTACATTTAAAGTGCTCTTACCTTAACTCCTAAACTAAATCATAGACTAGCGATGGGCTTCCGTACGCAAATAATATCGTAAACTACGTAACTAGCTTATAAACCTATATGGAATAACATATTCACTTATGTCAGGACTGGGCATTCACAAGTAAGCAAGGACTATAAAAATAAAGTACTACGTATTTTTTATTTTAATTATTCAGTAATGAAATCTTAAGTTACGGTGCAGAGAAGTTTTCCTAATAATATCGCCGCTTATACTGAGCTCACCAAGTAGGTAGCGACAATCGCGCGAACGTTGACTTGCGTAATTCTTTCTATTTCGTCTCTCGGCTGTGGGAGAGATAAAATTAATAATAGCACTCTCCAGACTTTAGGTATTTATCACGATGGATATCGCGATTCACCATGCAGTAGTGTTTTGTTTTTCGAATAATATCATTAATATAAATCACCACTTCATCCCATTTGCAGTCGAAACGATGGGTCCGTGATCCGGGGAGGCTCTGGCGTTCTCTCGTGAGCTTGAGGACAAACTCCGCTTGGCGCACCCGTAGAGAATATTTTGCTCAAAGGGTCAGCCTCGCCGTTCAACGGGAGAATGCAGCGAGTTTCCTCGGCACACTACGCCCATCGGACGGGTATAATTTAAGTTTTTATATTTTTAGTTTTATTTGTAGTGTAGTTTATTTTATCTTATTTTTTATTTAATGTTAGGTTTCTTTTTAATTATTTAATATTAAAAAGTAAAGTATTGAAACGGCCGTTTTCCTTTCGAGGTGGTCAAAAACCACGCTTCTAAATAAGCGGATTTACATTTAGTCAACTTTACTATAGGCCAATCATGACAAGTGGCAAGCTCGTCGATGTCTCCAGCATACCAAACTCAAGAAATATCACAAATAAATTAAATATTAATTAAATGTATTTATTTACATTAATAAATATTTTTGTGTCCCGAGCAGGAATCGAACCTGGTACCTCCGAGTCTTAATCCAGGGACTTAACCGCTAGACTACGGAGGCAGTTACATAATATATTATTTAATATTGTAATTCTTTTATACTGTTAGTATAATACTTCGAATAAAACTTATGACTTTTTATTTAAAATATGTATATACAGTTGTCATAGAGAATCATTCTTACCTAATTCCAACGCCAACGGTCTAAATAGCAATTACAACTTTTACTAACTCGCTTGTAAAGAAAAAAATAAATATAAATTTCGGTCAATAATTGTAAGTCAATGAAATAACATTATTTGTTCACATCCCGCGGCAAATCGATCCATTATTCTATTAGGATGCACGCGGCACTTCAACGGAACTGTCAAAATACGATTTACTAGTAATTTACTCAAGGCATTGATTGGAAGTTATCTAAATGTAGGTACCGTACCTTATTTCCTGATTTTTCGAGTTTTTTTCCTAAATAGCTATATTTACTGTATCGCACTGCTGCCTCCGTGGTCTAGCGGTTACGTCTGTAGATTTAGACTCGGAGGTACCGGGTTCAATTCCTGGTCGGGACACAAAAATATTTATTAATGTAAACATTTATAATTTATTTGTGATATTTCTCGAGTTTGGTACGCTGGAGACATCGACGAGCTTGCCACTTGTCATGATTGGCCTATAGTGAAGTTAGCTAAATGTGAATCCGCTATAATAAATAGTGAAAATCTCAAATGCCACACTCGTAGTTATAGGTTTCCCAATTCGTCAGTTGTGTCATTCGACAACGTGCACAGAGCATTTCTAGACCAGACAAGATTAATTGACTTTGTTTTTGGAGACAAATCGTAAATATCTATGATATCTTTATAAATTTGAATTCAATTTTGTTTGTCGTCTTCATAGACATATACGAGTTTATAAGGACCCAGTCTTTAACCTTTAAGTAATAATAATATAATAATAATAATAATAATAAAAATCTTTATTGACACATTTTTATCTTTTACCTAATATATAAATGTGCTCTGTCTCCTGGACTAGTCTGATGAAACAGTGTGTTCCAGAAGACAAGTGCTCTTCGTTAGAGCTACACAATGTATGACAATAAAAGACGAAAATAAAAGTACCGATATGCGGTCTGAGAGAACCAGGCAGGCACTTGACTTGCTAGTACCCCTTTCCCCACGAATAACCGGTTCCCGCTTATAAGTAACTGCAAGTAGTTTACCAATTGTTTTTGTTTAAGTAGTAATTTTATTCATTTTTAAGAAAAATATAAAACGCGCGCTTTGCTTGTTACACGGGGTAGGATTTATTAATCGTCTATTTTATCCCATTTTAATACATACGACTACGTCTATGGTAGCTTCACTCCTGTCAAACTAATTTAAAATTAAACACCGTTTCATAATATTTTAGCAGCTGTGGCGCAGTCGCTTAAATTATTACTAGAAACGGTTAATAAATTAATTCTATAAACTTAATTTCAGTAATTAGAAGGTATCATTGAGAGTTCGTCCAAAACAAAACATCTAGTAAAATATTTACTAAATATAAATCAATAGTTAACAGATACGGTTATATCTCCCGTCCGCATGAATGGCGGCAAGAACACTGGCTGAATTTGTCCGCTGAATTGCAATACTGATTATTTGGGCAAAGAAAGGGCCTCTTGTCACCGGAGGAGGCGACAAGACGTGGTGTTATGTCTTTTAAAAACTGTTTGGCGCTTGGACTCCATCGGCCCAGAGTTTCTACAGCAAACGTCTTTAATAAACTTAAAACATTAACGTACTTGTGATACTGGCGCCGCTTGCCGGACTCCACATTTTCCGCCGTTGCTTTATGCGCTGTCCCCCTAAGATGCGGCGCAGCGAGGGTGTCGACACACGTGGCATCCCACACCAGAGCACCCAGGGGACCAAGGTCATAACATCAAATTAACTAGACTACACTGCCTCCGTGGTCTAGCGGATTAACCGGGTTCAACTCCTGGTCGGGACACAATAATTTATTTGTGATACTTCTCGGGTTTTGTACACTAGAGACATCGACGAGCTCACCACTTGTAAAATATGAACCCGCTTCTTTATTAGCGTGGCTCCTGACCATCCTGAAAGGAATATTCGTGATAATGATATTTTTAACTTGACTACAACTATATAACTAGCTAGGCTAGTTTTTCACATTATTTTTTAGTAATTGTATAATGACGTCATTAACCCTTCTTCGTATAATAATTTTCTCATAGCGTTTTCATTCAAACCCGCTGATGTTCCCCCTTCATGTGTAACGATGATTATCCTAAGAAAATCCTTACAATATCTGGAGCTACTTTCATCCAAACGTTAATTATGTAGGCACCTGCACGCTAAGATATTATCGATTATTCATTAACCCTCGTTCACCAACCAAAGTATCCAGTGAGGTTACAATGAAAGCTTAGGTTTTTGTCTTGCAGTCGTAATCTTTAGTTAATAATGTTTTAACGATTATAATTAAAAGTGTAACGTTTATAACCATACTTGTATATTCTAACTACATATAACTGTAATCAACATGAATGTATCGGATGGTATTTAAATATTAACCAATATTTATGTGTATTGATAGTTGCCTAGTGTTTTATATTTTTATACTGGCAGCACTTATAACGTGACATTACCTACTCACACATGTTTACCTACAATTCATTCCTGCGCGGAGTTCTTCGCGCCATTTTGCGTGGACATGTCAAGTCCGAGTTTTTGTTTTGTAAATTAATTTGCTGTGGATATTATTGGTCAAAAGTGGTGTTGTTTTGTTTAATAATGTGCTACAGTGTGAATAATTATGGAAAACGATAAATTGGACTTTAAATATGGGGCACAAGTTGCAGTTTATTTTTTGCGGTTTTCCCGCGCTCTCAAATCTCATATTTTACCTGACGTGTTTGAGCTATGGTGCTGCAAGTGACTCCAAGTAAAGCATCAAATTCTGCACCATCCGGAATTTGATGATGACCTCATTAACTCATGAAAAAGAAAGATATATTACATCAGACTTGGCTGTATGGGCTAGACCCTTTGCCTTCCCTATCACCTCATTCATCATCCATCGGAAGAAGAGATCCAAAAAAAAAAAAACATTCCTGCGCTGACTTTCAAGTTGACATAATGTGTACTTTTAACTTTAGCTGTTATCATTAAATGATTTGAAAAACTTAGTCTTCGTTTGAATTTATCTGTTACAATAAGTTGTGCACATGGAATGATTTCTTAAATTCAAATTCTTTATTGGTTTGAGACACAGTAGGTTGTTTCGCTACTTTATACCTATACCGTGACCTTAACATGGCAAAAAAATGTCTGCTAAAAGTCCTCCAGGTCACCACAAAAAAAAACGAAAAACAGTGTAATATCTATAGAACTCTGCTTAGAAACAATTTGTTTAATAATTTATTAAATGATGTTTAAATGTGCAGTTTTGTTTTATTTTCTTATAAACAGTTTACTCATGCTTACTGCCAGAATTTATCGTTGATTTTTAAACTAATTAATTAATAAAATTTGTTTCCCACATTATAAGAACACAGTCAGACAGATGACTTAAAAACTATCAGCGCCTTCTTTAGGGCTAATAAGGAATATTTAAATAGCATAGGATGAATAAGGAATTTTCGTTTTTTTTTTTAATGTGGGGCAAATATTGTGAGGCAAATGTAAATGCACTCTAAAACTTGCAAAATGTATATGTCATGAGTGCGTTCGTTTTGTGGGTCCATTCTAAGCCCGCAGGCAAAACCAGACGTTATCTCAATTAGGTCATAGAGACCCTCGCGTCAAATCGCGATCCTATCTACCTACATACTGATATACTCGCACATTTAGCTGAATTTGTTGAAAATGGATATATAATTTAATAAACTATCATTCATATATGCACTCAAATGCAATAAAGGTTAATATTTCGGGTCGGAATACTGAATAACCTGTATCCGCTATAGTAGTGGAATGGTATTATAAGTTAGATTTTAAAAGAAAAACTAAGAACAGAAGCGTATCACACATAACTCAAGCTTTTAAGGTAAGTAGGTGCATGAGGATTGTTTAGGATACCATACAAATAGATAAGTAATTGGGTAAATCTACAAAAGCGGATATTGAACTATTTCAACTGAGTTTAAAAATAAGATATTATAGTAACGCAAGTCAAATAAATATATATTGAATGCATAAGTTAAAAAAGCGATCGAGTGCTATCCTTAATGAAACCATGGAACGACACGCAGCGGTAGGTATGCATAGTTGCTAGCAAAACTATGCCTACGCAGCCACTAGCAATGATAAAAAACGTGCTTTTTCAGGCAAACCATCGTTGGCACCATCAATTATTTGAAATATTTTTTCTAGTAATCGCCACAAACGTTAATATCAAGTTATAGCAATCCTGTGTTCAAATCTTACGTATAATATTACTCTAGTCTAGGGTAACAAACGTTGCCGTGAACTCGGGAGGTCGTGGGTTAGTTTCCCACCGGGGGCAAGTTGTACATTGTATAATTTGTCTCGGTCTGGGTGTTTATATGTATAATATGTATATATTTACAAAAAAATATAAGTATAATATGTAGTTTATCAACCATCTAGTTTCCGTAACACAAGCCTCGTAGCTTACCACGGAAACTAGATGGCGCTGTGTGACCTGTCTGGAAATATTTATTATTTATTATAATATTTAAATATAGTAATTAAGGTAAAAAGTTTTCTGTAAAAAAAAAAACAAAAAGGCGGGTATTAAAAATTCTAAAAACGCTCAAACTATCTAAAACCAGGATTTAAATTTGTTTGATCATAAGTTAGACGTGTGCTACTTTAAAACATTGCCATATTCACTGTCTACCTCATAAACTTAAAATTTCATAATTAATTTAATTGCACCGAGAGGCTTTTCGTAGTTGAATATGTCTGAATTTGAAGCACAATTTAGTATATATTTTCTCAGTTTCCACGTTGCATTTCACGTCTGAATATTTTCCGAAAAGGGTAAAAAAGATTGTTTTAATTAATGGACTTTTAAGTTTTCATTTGCTAATTGAATTATTCTCTAGAATGATTTTGCGGAAATAAATTCTACGGTTTTTGTATAATACGGTTAAACTTAGATCTTGGTTAACTTGGGGCTTTGCTATATTTGCTATACAGCCGCTGCTGTTGCGTGTTCGTGGAAAAAAATTAGCAATAGTTTTTGAATTGTAATTACGTTTGGTGTTGTTTCACTTATATCCATACTTTCGCTTATATACTCCAGGTCCAGCATCCAAGCTAGGGGATACTTAAACCTGCTAAAGTCAGCTGGAAGGAATCACAAGGATAAAGTTCCCCGTCATGTTGCTCTCAACGACATCAATCGAAGGGATTTTGTTACTGCTGGAGTACCCGCGATTCTAGAACCCCCTAGGATTGCGTGGAGCGATGGCAAGAGACCCGACGGCATGAGCGTTAAGCCGTGAAAACTTGGCAGGTCACTGGTGTGGGATGCGACATGTGTAGACACATTAGCGCCATCACACATCCAGGCGACTTTGTCAAGCACGGGAAGTGGGTCGGTTTCTGCTAAGAATCTCAAACTCCGAAAATACGCCAACCTCGGTACAGGTTACGAATTTGCGCCGTTTGGGGTCAAGACGATGGGCCCATAAGGACTCTTAGACAAGCGTCTGGCCAAGCAGTTATTCAAACGGCTAACGGAAAAGACTAGGGACAGAAAAGCTAGTATCTATTTTTGCCAACGAATTAGCATCCTATACAGAGGTAAAATGTTTATTTATTTATTTATTGCCAGACTCCTTGGAAATATCCTTTCGTCTCTGAGGGTATTTTTTTATTAGGTTTAGTTTAGATTTTTACATTTTAAATACCTAGTTTTGATTATAGGACGAAGTATAAGAAAGACGATTTTACGACACAAAAACTTATCACTACATCTATTCTTACACCAAACTACAGTATTCATATTATCCTTTAAATTACTTATTAGGAGCTGAATATTATTAACATTTGATTGTAACGGTGTCACTTAGGGCGTCAAGGGCGACGCAAATCGAACTCCCTTCAGTTCACACCAGAGGGCGTAGGCATACACGACATGATTTCACCATTGCAGCGTACGCTCCTGCGTTTATTTAAATAGTGAGATTGCTTATGAGTAATGGTTGTGGAAGGAATCAAAAGGAGAGTTTGATACCAAGCCACAACAACCGATATTACATTTAAATTTATGTATTTATTATATTATACATATTAGTGTATAATGTATATAGGTGACTATATAATAAAAGTTAACAAAAAATATTTTATGATATATTATGATTTTTGGTCATGACTCAGAAATACTCGTTTAAGAGTGATCTTTATCATAGATTATTAAAATCATGATTCATGTTGGTTTCACAATAATTTTCAATGTTCTTGCAAACAAAATAATTTAAGTGGGGAACTAGAGATAACTAGATAATCCTAGTACTACACGACAAGCAATGATAAACGTAGATCATAATGTTGACTAGGCTGATATGCGTACACAATTCAAAAACCCTACTGCTGCATACACAAACTACGTTATTGAATCGAGAACTTGACATGGCGTTTTTACGTTGTTAGACGAGGTGCGACGTAATGGAACTATAAATTGGCAGCTCAAATGTACTAACATTGACAGTTGTCAGCTTAGAATAAAACTTTATTTTGTTTCTCTTTTCCCGATGGGTGATGAATGAGAAAATAAAGAGATATAGATATAGAGATAGAGAATATATCTTTCTTTTATGGGTTAATGATTGATTGATTTGATAAAAATATCAAATTCCAGATGTTGCAAAACTTGATGCTTTTCTTGAAGTTGCCCGCCACATTATCGCCGAAACACGTCCGATAAATGGGTATGAAATTATAATTTTATTAGGGGTTTTTACTCATATTAAACACAAAACCTAATTTAAATAAATAAAGATTTGTTTGATTTTGTTAGGTTTATATTTAATATTACTTAAATTTTGTATTAATTACCTATTCTAAATCATCATCATTTATCAGATTGTATATACCTATATTTAAAATAAACACTAAACATCTCTGGTCGAAACACTAACATCGTTCCACAGCGTCGCTATGCATTTTTGCAACGCTACCTCGCACATTTCAGTTTTCTAAGTGCAGCCTTAGTTACATAAAACTCTGCCAGCTACACACATTTGTAATACATACATCTGTTCACATTATTGTATGCCCTATTACGTTTACATAAAGTAGATTGTTAAAGTATAGGCAAACTAGGGTTACCACAATTTGAAACATAAACTGGTTACATAGAATTGGGTTAAGCTACAGTCTTCTACTGGTAGCTTGCTAATTGAACCTCTTTGCCGCTTAGTCTTCTACTAGCAGATGTACGGAGTAACAGGGTAATGTAATGTTTAAATGTCATATACCTGACACTGGGTCTGGTCCACAAAGTTAAGGACGCTTAGCGAGCTATGTTGAAACTGAATGAGTGGTGGCGTTTATAAGTTTTATTGCTTCTACTCTATTGTATATAAGAATATTCTTATATTGCCGTCTCAGTCCTGTTTTTTTTTAATAAATCAATAATTATCTGATGTTAACATCCGTCAGAGAACAAAAGTTACATTTAAAAATTGTATGCTGAAGTAGCAATAGGACGTCGCAGAACCGATGAACGATGGAGTTCTGGGGTAGATATTATGTACGGTAAAACGGCTAAACGCAAAAGGCAATATGTAGTGGCAAAGGATGATGATGAGGCTTACATGAATAAAAATATAACAAACCTAATTTTTTATATACGTTGACACCCCTAGGATAAACGTGTGTTCCGTTCTGGTGTAGGAAGTTGAGCTTATCAGCAACCTCGCTCTCCGCTTGCACTGTGAGATCCTCCGAGCAACTGTGAAAAGCCTTTTGTCACATCCAAGTCACTTGTACAATAGAAGGCGTGAGCACAAGTTTTAATACTCCTTTGAATACATTTAATGCGATTGAACTTCTTACGTTTAACGCTGTGGCAAGTGTTTGAATGATAAAGTTACGATAAATGTATGTCATTAAGTTTCATTTATTTAAACTTTAGATAACTTGAACATTGTGGACATTCCTGAGTTACTAAGCAAAATTCTATTACGTATACCCACTAGAAACACCAGGCAAAGTCCACTACTGCTTCAGCACAAATTACAGGCGTAACGCGTTCTTTATTAGGGCAGGTGCGTTGTTCAATGATGTTAATATCGATATTGATCTTTTTAATTCTACTACTACATCTATACACGATAACCGACGAGCATTTCAGGAGAATAGAGGTTGTTTAGGTAGTATGTCAGTATTGATTTGTACTATTTTATATGTTTTTTTTTTAAATATAAATTCTTATATTTTATTTTTTGTTCAAGGTGGAACTATATGTGGAAACTGTTAATTGGCTTTATTGTATCTAATCTTAAGTTTACTAGTGTAAAATAGCTGTAAGTTTTCAAAATACACACATCAAAAGTGTCTAGGGATCAACATATATTTTTGCAATAACTTTTCTCCTGATTGATATTCATTAAAATTTTCTTTAAGGATTGATCAAATAAAATGTTTTC
Organism: Tinea semifulvella; assembly: GCA_910589645.1. NCBI lineage: Eukaryota > Metazoa > Arthropoda > Insecta > Lepidoptera > Tineidae > Tinea > Tinea semifulvella. The sequence goes on from OU342586.1 coordinate 9,920,545, forward strand.
GTTTGTCTACAGTAACGATAAACCTTTGCATTAGTAAAAAAAATTGCCATTTTCCTAATAAAGGGATTTTTGACATTTGAACCACTAACATTAAAGTTCGAAAAAAAGACTGAAATAACAGTTTTTTTTTTAATTTTATTGGGTAACTTAAACAATTAATAATCCGTGTTTCTACCGCGAACACTAACAACACAAGAACATCGGTTTGGCATACTCAAAATGAGTTCATCCAAATCACGCTGTGGAATGGCCGCCCATGTTCGTTGCAACAACAAAAAAAGGTCTTCTTGCGACTGGATACCCTCCATATTCGGCAGAGCTCTTCTCTGAAGAATATCCCATGCATGCTCAATCGGGTTCAAGTCTGGCGACTGAGCAGGCCAGGGCAGGACATTGATGTTAGCTGCGGCGAGAGTCTGTCTTACAACTCTTGCGGAGTGCGGTCGTGCATTATCATGCATTAACTGAAATAAGGGACCGATATGCACTTGTAGAGGAACGATGACGTCTGATACAACCGTCTCAGCATAAATTTGAGCGTTGAGGTTGCCTCTGATCCAAATCAACTCAGTTCTTCCGCCGATCGAAATACCCGCCCATACCATGATGGTTCCACCACTATAAGGATGGACTTCCTGGCAGGATTTTAATCGCTGTTGGCGTCCAGGGGTTCTCCAGTGTCGTATACGTCTTGTATCCGGCCTCATACCAAAACGAGACTCATCAGAAAAGCACACGAAACGCCATTGTTCTTCTGTCCAATTTCTGTGTTCAAGAGCCCATTGATATCGAGTCCTACGATTGTGCATTGCTATAGGTGGTACCCGTAGCGGTCTTCGGGAATGAAGGTTCACTTCATGCAAGCGGTTTCTGACTGTTTGGTCGCTAATTAAGTTCCCTGAAGAGCGATGAAGGCTCACGGCTAACATCATGGCGGTTATTGTTGGAGTTCTTCGAGCTGTGATTTGAATGTATCGGTTTTGTCTCCGTGTGGTGCAGCGATACCGTCCTCCATGGCGCTCAGCCACGGTACCAGTGGTTCGGTAACGTGTCCAAAGTCGACTGATAACACTCTGACTTGTATTCAGAGCTAAAGCCACAGTACGTTGCCGGGAACCAGCTTCTATCATTCCCACGGCTCTGATCATTTCTTCCCTGCTTAAGTGACGTCGCCGCTCCATAATAACGTTGGTTTTAATCAGTAGTAGGGAAACAGTAGCACTAATAATGTCTTCAATGCGTCTTATGTTTTTATAGGGAAAATATTGACAGCTGATTTTCATCTTTTACTCGAATTTGATTGACAGTTCCTGTTTTAAATTATGAAATGCACCAAAAAGGATCCATATAAATTTATAAAATCATAAATTTATTACAAAGCCACATCTCAATCACAAGAAATCCGCATAAACATGCTTGATCCCTAGACTTTTTTGATGTGTTTTACCGGGACCGACGGCTTAACGTGCTCTCCGAGGCACGGGAACGGCGGTGTTGTAAATCTATGACAAATGTACGTAAAAAAGGTGTATTTACAACCGAGCCACCACCGCGCCTTTTTGTAGTGTAGCTCGTTCTAAATTTAAAATGTCATACAAAAGCAAGTACGAATATATTTTACAACTTGATGTTTTTGCACTTGAAAGTTTTTCACAAAAGGCCCTCGCGAAACTAAAAGAATAAATTTTAAGCAAATACGACAAAGGAATCATTGTTATTGTAGGTATTATATTTCTGTATTCGTTCTTAATTTAATAGCTTTGAAAATTGAAATTCCTTTGTTCTATTTTTTTATATGGTTTCTGTGCTATTTATTTCTAATAATATCTATAATATTTTTTATTTGTTGAGCAGGTACATACCTATTTAATTTATTTTTCTTTTAAGCGAAATTTGTATTATAGGTATATATGTATTTGCGGTTGGTGGCAATGAGGTGTATTAACATCATTGGTTGGTGGTAATATACCCATAAAAAAATTACATTAAATATTTATTAATTAATCCACATTACATATTATGCGATTATAATTTATTAATTATGATGGGTCAATAGTAAAGTTGACTAAATTTGAATCGGCTTCTTTGAAAGCCCACCGTGACGATACTTTTTTATAGTAAGGTGTAGGTAGGACTATAAATTTTAAATGATAATGGTTACTAACTAACTTTAAATCGTTATAGATCCTAAATGGTCACTTTAAATAAAATCTCAACATGATTTTCAAATACATATTCGATGATACCCCCCCCTCACACAATATATATATTTTTTTAATTTTCCACAATATGGCGTCTGGTTGTCGCCTCAACTAAATTTGATTATTGTCATATCCGTGACAACTCCGTGGTCTAGTGGTAACAAACGTTGCAGTGAACTCGAGTGGTCGTGGGTTCGATTCCCACCGGGGGCAAGTTGTAAGTACATAGTATAATTTGTCTCGGTCTGGGTGTTTATATGTATAATATGTATATTTACAAAAAAAAAAGTATAATATGTAGTTTATCAACCATCTAGTTTCCGTAACACAAGCCTCGTAGCTTACCACGGTGACCTGTCTGGAAATATTTATTATATTTTATTATAGGCTGATAAATATACAGCATTAACTAGCCGCTTAGACAGTTCTTTTAGTAATAATATCATTATCATCATTACGGCCTCTAGAACACAGCGTCCCAGACCTGCATATCAGGAGAATTTGGTCTACACTCGCCACGCTCTGGCCAGACGGCTTGGCGAGGATATGATGTCAATTTTTTAATGACAATTTATTAAACATTCCACAAGTTAGTATTAGTAGAACCGGGACCGACGCGCGACGGCTTAACGTGCTCTCCAAGGCACGGGAACGGTGGTTTTGTAAATCTATGACAAATGTACGTAAGAAAAGTGTATTTCTCATTGGTACATGCCGGGGGGGTTTAAACCGACCTTTGTAGGATTTAAGGAACTCGTTCTTACAACCTAGCCACCACCGCGCCGTAGTAATATAGTTATATTTAAAAATATTTGCCAAAGTTAGTAAAATTTACAGGCTTCAAAAGTCATTAGAAACAGCTCCGGGATTTAAATTCGTAAATTAAAATACTGTAAGCATTTGGCCAAGAATTTACCGAGAGGTTGGTAGGTATACAAAATACCACAGACAATGCAAAATTAATTTAAAATTAAACGCCGGTTGTAGCTGTTTGCCCTCGAATCACCTATGTAGTAGGTATCTTCAGATCTAGATTTACTGCGACATTTGTAACAGACGCCTCGCGCCGGTTAAATTTATTTCACTAAAGATTAATTTTAAACGGTTAACTAAAATTGGGAAATATCTATTGAAATCTAGACTAATCATGTTTTAAGTTACAATTAGATTATTGTGTATTCAGAGTAAAGTACAAACATTAAAAAATAAAATAAATTAAGAACTAAATTATAAAAACTAATTAATAAATAAAATTACGACTATTCGATGGGCGTAGTGTGCCACTAGCTGCGTTCCCCCGTTGAACAGCGAGGCTGACCCTTTGAACAAGATATTCTCTACTCAAAGGGTCACCCGTCGCCAAGTGGAGTTTCTCACCAAGCTCGGAGAACACAAGAGCCTCCTCGGACCACGGGCCCATTGTTTCAACTGCAAATGGAATGAAATGGTGATTGATGATGATGTTTTAAGTTAATTTATTTCGAAAACAATATTTAAAAAAAAACACCGGTTATTTATTACATAAAAAAACACAAACCAAACACATTTTATATTAGTTAGACAATACAATTAAAACAGAAATAACAGTAAAATATAGTAATTAGATTTGAATTAATAGTGGCAGAATTGAATATTTATTTTATTTATTATAAACTTTATTGCACAAAGTACAAAATGCCGCTAGACATTCTATACTGGTCAAACCTTTGGGACAACTAAAGCAGTTACGACAAGAAAAGGCAGCTGCTATCAAAACTAATAAAAAATATTAGACTTCAATATATACTAGTGAATAAATACTTATTTACATACTAATACATACAAATAAAACTACATACATACGTTCTATGAATATACAGAAATATAATTTATGTCAATAAAAAAAAAATATTTTAATTTATTGTAAATTAATGTCAGTTTTGGTACTTGAAAAACTTAAAATGTAATTTGGCACAACCGGCTATTAGGTTAATCCTTTGATTAAAACAAAAAGATAATATACGGCACGCACTATATTGTTCACTACAAAATACGGAATCGATAGACGACTTGTCATGACGCAAAGTCACATCTACAGTTGCATCACATTTGTTACAGTGAAATGCAAGACAAAATGCATAGAGGCGCGCGTATTGCTTCCTTACGGATTAATACTGACTTTGCTACCGATTCAAATCTGTCAATTAGTCCTAGTTCGCTAGTTCCACGCGTAATGTTCTCGTACCGTATCTTCCACTTTTGTTTTATAATCTACTAGTTTTATAACAAACACCACGACGTAATTAAAAACAAAACAACTTTTAGAATCCGAAAGAATCTGTATTAGTTCCTTGCGTTTGGTGCCAAAAAATAACTCTTTTGTCTCAAAGGGAAGAACATCAAAGCGGCAAGTTGTCAGAAATTGGATAATTTGCCCTCCTTGTTAATATCATTTCGAGCTTAACACAGGGTTATTGAACTATATATAGGAACTACTATTTTGATCCTAAATTACTAGGTACTGGAAGAAATAAATATAATTTATAAAGTAAAAGGTTAAAAAAATGTAGGTATATAAGTATGTGTATCCAGAGACGGCCAAACATTTGAATTTCATTATCAACATTGATTCGGTCATTGTGTATAAGTCAATACACACGTGTCTTGTACGAATACAGTATTCTGGTGAATATTTCACGACAGTTTACGAGTTTAGTCGTCACCTCATAATCTACAACTACTAAATAAGGGTCTCTCCGGAAAATCCATGCGTCAGGCGTTCACCACGCATGGAAGTATTTTCCCAAACACAGAAGATGATGGAGATCATGTACGAAAAGAGACACACTAGGACGACCTCCGCCTGAAGGGTGCTGCAAAGCGTCGTTGGTTACATGTAGCTGGCAGATTATTATTATTAATTTATTGCATTGCTGATATATCTATATCAAGCACTGCAACTAGTATAAAGTTCATAAAATTTACAGTTATCACCATAGTATATTTTTATTGTCACTAGCCACTTATTCATTTTTTTGTGTTAAGTGTGTACATAGTCTTAGAAGATACGTTACGAAGACATTACGCGTGGAACTAGCAAACTTTTCGTTTCGAAATAAATCGGCAAAGACGTATCTTAGGTCCGGATTAATAGTCGTTGCTGACAGTTTTTTAGATTCAAAACTGTCACTTTAACAGTTCTGAGCAATGGCTGGTGCTAAGCACTGGCGGAGCAACGACTATTAATCCGGACCTAACATACGTCTTCGCCGATCTATTTCGAAACGAAAAGTTTGCTAGTTCCACGCATAATGTCTTCGTAACGTATCTTCTACTTTTATTTTAATCTGAGGTTTTAACTGGGAATGTGTTAATCTGTACAGCATTATCGTATTATAAATCACTAATGTTGTTTATTTCGGAAAAATATTTTTAATTTTTTTGTTTAAAATCTATATAATCTACTATAGATTGAAACTGTAAAATAATAAATTATTATTATTATGATAAGCCTACCACTCCAGCTCTAATTTCTGGAATTCGAATCCCGCTTTCAAATCAGGTAATGTCGGTAAATAATATGCTTCACAGTGAGTAGTGACCCTAAGATATCTTATATTCTCAGACTTCAATCCCTTGTGGTGAGGCCGAGTTGTTAGGATGAATAATTGTTAAACTACCACACCTTTGGTTAGGACCATGTTTACATAATGTAACACCTTTCAGCCTACTTATTAATACACACAAACCGGGATGCCTGGTCGTGATTATATTAAAGCCTTCTTCTTCCTCTCCTCGACTATGGTGACGTGTGCAGCATTGATATGTCGAAGATGTTGCTCAACAAAATGGACCGTTTACTAAATGCATGTATCCGGTTCATCTATTGCTTACGTAAATATGATCACATCTCCGAGTATCGTGCTAGGTTGAAGTGGCTGCCAATTCGCTGTCGCAGGAATCTTAGAGTCCTCTGTCTCCTTTACTCTGTTTTAAATGAGCCTGCGATACCGAAATACCTCAAGGACAAATTCGCCTATCTCTCTTCTTTTCATGATAAATCTCTCTGATCTTCTCACAACTCACTTCTTTCCGTTCCATCTCATCATTCCGGATTTGTTTCGAATTCCTTTGCGGTTGTTGCTACAAATCTGTGGAACAATCTACCTATTACCATAAGGCAGGCATCTACCAGATCTTCATTTAAAAAGCTGGTCTACTCACATTTTCTAAATAACTCCCAACAAAATTTGTAAGTTTTATATGTATGTTTATTATTGTGTATGTATTAGTATTTAGTATATTTATAAGTAGATTATATATAAGTAAGTTTATTATATAAGTATTTATATCTAATTGATGTGTCACTTATACTTTCCTTGCACCTACAGTTGTTCTAATTAGTCCCAAAGGTTTGGCTGTCAGAGAATGTCTACGGGCATTAAGTCCGCCTTTTGTACTTTGTGTGTAAAGTTTTGAAATAAATAAATAAATATTTTGTGATATTTCTCGAGTCTAGTCTATATGCATCTGAAGCGGTAATGATAATATAATATAATATGATATGATGTCATGATAATTATTTAATAAATACACTAATCATAGTGGTAGGGACTAATTTCACCGGTGGCTGGTGTTGGTGATGTTACGGCATAAGTAACATTAGGTTAGCAAGTTTTATTTATTAAGAGAGTCTATGCCCGTGGAGTTTAAGCGCTAAAACAGTTTTAAAAACAACACCCCTATTTAGTTGTCTACTCTGGTGACAAGAGAGAATCAGCAAAGCGATTCAGCACTGAAATGTGACCAGCGTTTTTAACGTTTAATATTTATTGGATCATAATCAAATAATTTCAGTTAGTGAGCACTGCCTTCTGGAAAAGAAATTCTGGGCTCCAGGAGGCAGTTTCCCTATTTTTGAAACAGTAAAACTATACGAGTACTGACATACATTAATGGGGTGTATCACTAACTTTTTATCACAACAGATGGCGCATGATAGATGGTACCTAATATAACTGTCAGTTGCATAGAAAACTTGTATTTTTATTACGAAATTTATTATTTTCTGGATATTATGCAGAAGTGAGCACCTTTTAAGTGTACAAATCGAGATTTCCAAGCGAATGCAAAGATATGGTGATCTCAAAATTGCCGATCTATTAATTAAACCTTTTTTTGTTTTTAAAGACGGTTTTTGCTTTCCTAATTAGTCTTTTAAAGTAGGTAACGTTAAGTCAAAATACATTTTGCTGTTATAAAAGTAAAAAACTACAAACACATTTAAAAAATGATCCGTCATAGGTGTAAACAATGTACCAGTGCCACTAGCGACATCTACAAAAAGCTTTGCCTGATACACCCCATAATACAGTGCATTTCCATCCTTTTTTTTTTTTTTTTTTTTTTTTTTTTTTTTTTTTTTTTTTTTTTTTTCGTCAGGAAATCCCTACGGATACCAATCCCTGCTGTGGAGGCAGCAGGGAAAGGTTATGTCGGACTCGCACCGACTAAAACCTGACGGCGTTCCTCCATGGCGCCTGAGTGGCGGCTTCGCGGGAGTCCGTTAGGACACGTCCGCTAACCGCCGGCGCTGTCCGCCAAGGCAGACCCTCCAGTGAGCAGGAGGAGATGGAACACGGGAACACCACGTGCGCCATCTCTCGCCCTCGTGAGTAGGTCACACTCCATGACCTGACTCGGGCGTGCGTGCACTCGCTAACCGTAAAGAAGTTTACGGCGAGGAGTGCACGACTTGCCTCCCTAGAGTGGTCTCGACGCGGCCGGCTGTGAGCACGTAACCGCGGAGACCACCGCTCCTTCGCGACTTCAGGAGTCGCGAGTCGACCTCCGACCACCACCACCCGTCTGGTGGGCTGGGTCAGAGGCCGACTCCGTCGTCACCTCCGACCGCCTGCCCCCACGCCCGCATTACCGGTTACGTTGGGCGCGGTCGTCGGCCCCTCCACTCCCTGACGGCCAGGTCCCAGTAGCCATTTCAGGGTCCCCCATCCATCCGACAATGGCGGGGTGAGGGTTCCATCGTCGTTCCGTCTTACTGGTTAGCTGGGGCAGGCCGACGGTGTCCCTATCTCCCCCGATTTTCATCTCCCAGTGACTGTGTCGGGGCCCCCTAGCACGAACGAAACACCAGGGGATCTCCTCCTTACTCCTCCACCAGAACCGCCGGTCTAGGCTGGGACCCAGCCGACGGTGCTTCCAGCTTCCCGACAGCCAAACCCAGTGACTGCCGGGCCCCCCGGCCAAACGCAGAGCCATTATACGAATGGCACAGGGGATCTCCTCCTATCTCCTCCACCAGAACCGCCGGTCTGGGCTGGGAACCAGCCGACGGTGCTTCCAGCTTCCCGACAGCCAAACCCAGTGACTGCCGGGCCCCCCGGCCAAACGCAGAGCCATTATACGAATGGCACAGGGGATCTCCTCCTTCTCCTCCTCCTCCTCCTCGCCTCCTCAGTCCCTCGACCCAGTCCAAATCAAGGTCGGGGGACCGAGGTCCCTCCTCCTGTGAGGGCGCTCCTCCGCCCATGATCCACTCTAGGCATCGGAGCGAGGCTCTACGCACAACGCGAGCTGCCTGGGTGCAAGACTCGCGGTGCTCCTACCTGCCCTGCAGCCAAATCCCAGTGGCTATCAGGGCTCCCGACCGTCCCTCTGGCACGTGGCCTAGGACCCCGGGTCTCCTCTCGCACACCGCGAGTTGCCTGGGTGCAACTTAGTTGGCGATGTGCTCCTCCTCGTGTACCGACGGCCCTTATTATGTACATAATCGGGCGGTCGGCACTCCCCTCTCTTCGGCAGCCAGACTGGGACTAGGCCGCCGAAGACTCCCGACGCCCCTTGGACTAGAGTCCACCAAGCAGGCGCCGGGGAGCTCATTCGCCCGAACTATCAACGGCATCGGAGCTGGCCCACTGCCACTGGCAGAATCCATTTCCTGACTCTTACAGTATCCCTGGATTTTGGGCTTACGGGAGTGGTGGTCCTCAGTCCTCATCAAACATCGTTTTACTGTAACCAGCCTCTCGGCAACAGTAGGTTCTTGCAACCATACCGCGCGGACACCATTTATATTTAAATTAGGTTTTTTTATTTTTTGTTTTAGATTATTTTTTTCTTTATTTGTAGTAATAATTTATATATTGTAAAATTAAACAACAAATAATAATTAAAATAAACTACACTACAAATAAAACGAAAATTATAACCGTCCGATGGACATAGTGTCGAGAACACTCGCTGCGTTCTCCCGTTGAACGGCAAGGCTGACTCTTTGAAAAAAAATTTCACTACTCAAAGAGTCGCCAAGTGGAGTTTAACCCCAAGCTCACGAGAGAACGCCAGAGCCTCTTCGGACCGCGGACTCATCGTTTCGATTTAACTGCCTCCGTGGTCTATTTATTTATTTATTATAAACTTTATTGCACAAAGTACAAAGGCGGAAAAAAAATGCCGCTAGACATTCTATACTGGTCAAACCTTTGGGACAACTAAAGCAGTTACGACAAGATAAGGCAGGTGTAATAGAAAAAAATAGACTTCAACATATACTAGTGAATAAATACTTATTTACATACTAATACATACACAAATACATACAAATAAAACTACATACATGCGTTCTATGAATATAGCGGTTAAGTCCGTGGATTTAGACTCGGAGGTACCGGGTTCGATTCCTGGTCGGGACACAATAATATTTATTAATGTAAATAAATATATTTAATATTAATATTTAATTTACTTGTGATATTTCCCGAGTTTGGTACGCTGGAGATATCGACGAGCTTGCCACTTGTCATGATTGGCCTATAGTAAAGTTGGCTAAATGTGAATCCGCTTATTTATAAGCGAGGTTTCTGACCACCCCGAAAGGGAAACGGTCGTGATGATACTTTACTTTTACTTTTACCGTTATGCCTAGAGGTCAGAAGAGGATTTTTTTACTAAGCAGGACATTTTTTGTAATAATTTTACATAGGTTTTTTTGTACTTTAACAATCTTGATACTTTTAATAGTGCTATTGGCAATTACAAAAGACTATTATTGGAATGTGTACAATTGTAGATGAGTGATACTGTGCTCTAAAATAAGTATTATGCTTTCTTCTTTTTATATGTTTTTTTAAGCTGCTTGCAATCGTTTAAAACAGATTTATTTATTTTTAATATTTTTTATATTAGTTATAAATAATATATATATATATATATATATTTTAATGTAATTTTTAAGTAGAAGCAACCTTTATGTACATACATCCATATTTAATTATTATAATATACATAACTACATAGTTATGTATAAAGCTTATGTTTTGTTAGTTTTAGTGGAAACTTTGTTGGTTAATGCGATAAACAATTTTGTTATTACTAGATGTACGAATAACTGATTGTTTCCCAAATAATAAATAAAATAAGTAGGTACTGCTTTTTATCTTCTTTAAAATGTTTAGTTTCAAATGATACAAGTACACTTGGGTATATTTGTTATCATAAAGGTAATGCGAAACTTTAAGAACCTCGTATTAAAGTTTAAAACTTACTTGAGAAATTAGTTGGAGTTAGTTTCCAGTGACGATCTTCTTCCAACTACTGCTAAGAAAATTTACTCAACTTTAATTCGTTAATTACATTACAGATATAAGAGTACATATGTTCATTAATAGTTAAATTACGTGGATATGGACACAGTTACGGAAAAAGGATCCAATCCACATTAAGTTTTACGCCTCCGTGGTCTAGTGGTAACAAACGTTGCCGTGAACTCGGGAGGTCGTGGGTTCGATTCCCACAGGGGGCAAGTTGTACATTGTATAATTTGTCTCGGTCTGGGTGTTTATATGTATAATATGTATATATTTACAAAAAAATATAATAATATGTAGTTTATCAACCATCTAGTTTCTGTAACACAAGCCACGGAAATTAGATGGCGCTGTGTAACCTGTCTGAAATATTTATTATTATTATTATTTATTAAAGTTGCTATTTAAATTAGTTCATCGATGGATTAGTCCAACATTTAATTCATTTCGAATATGTCAAAAACGGTACCTATTTTTATATGAATCGTTTTTGATATCTATATATATATATATAAATAAATGTCTGTGTGTATGTATGTTCCATATGCATTTCAAAACTACTCGACATTCTCATTGGTACATGCCTGGGGAGTTCGAACCGACCTTTTAAGTGGGTGATAGACGTACGAACTTAAAGTACGCGGTTTTTAAGATCGCGAACTTACCCGGCTCGACGTTGGTGACACACGTGAAGCTTACTCACTCTGTATTACGATGTCTTCGACAGAAGAAGCTTTGTGTTATTTGGAATTATATCGTATTATATTTCTAAAACAAAAAAAAAATAGACAATGGTTATTTCGGAAAGCTTCTATAAATTCGGTAAGCAGTTTATGGGAATAAGTTCGAAAATCACTCATTTTGAGAAATAATTAAATTAAAATTAACAAAAATTGCAATTTAAAACTCTAAACACGACCGACAAGCGTGCGCGTCCACGGACTGTTGAAACAAAATGGCGGCTCGCGGCTCTCAGTGCTGCCACACGTACGAGCCACGACGAGCTACGAGCAAGATTTCAAACAGGTTGGATAGCCGACGCGACGATTTTGCTCGGCGGTTTTAAAGTACGCGTACTTACGGTGACACACTAGCGAAAAAGGTCGTCGAGCCATAAGTACGCGTACCTGCTCGTACGTATATCACCCCCTTTAGGATTCAAAGGTTAGCTGTTAGATAATGTTTTTAGACATTAAGCTCGCCTATGTACCGTAAAATGTTTTATTTTCTGTGCAATAAAGAATTTATCTATCTAAAGAAAGCGTTCTTACAACCGAGCCACCACTTGTAAGTATTTGTAGCTAATTTGTGCAAATACAGATAAAGGGCATTTCGGTAGCTCATGGTCATGGCGCCCCTAACTGACATTTCAATAAAGGTTGGCACAAGGGCCCACTGCTATGTATTCTGCTCTTGACCTTTATGATAAGCGCCTAACGAATTGATCGTTCAAAGGTCACTCCTATAACTATTGTACTTTCACCGATAAGGTTTAGAAACGAACCTGAGTTTTAAGCGCTTTACAATCGCCGATGATTTTGTGAATATGACATCTAAATCGCCTATCGCTGTCCAGATAGGGCTCGCGATTCCCGCGTATTTTGCTTTATAAGCGCTTGAAATTACCGTAGATGTCTGACCATCAAATAAGTTCCTTCCATTCACATCTTTAAAAAACTACTTAATACTTTATTTTTAAACAAGCAGAACAATATATTTTAACTCCACAAATTTCTACTTCCTAATAATATATTATCTTCATATATGTATATCTTCTATAATGCGTATATATTGATAAGTATTTATGTAGTTTATGTTTACATACTATTTATGTAGTTTATTGGTTAGAATTTCACCCCACATCCACATACTGTCTCACTCTCCCAAAGGTTAGCTGGTAGAAAAAGCCGAAATGGCTTTAAGTTCGCCTTTGTACATACTTTTAAATAAAGTGCAATAAAGTATTTAATAATAAATATAAATTAGTAAATCAAATTGTTCCATACTATAAATACAAGCCAAGCACCGTTCTGCAAAATGACAATATTCGACTCTACTGGGACAGAACGATTATAACTGACAAAACAGTACACTGCAACCGACCTGACATTACTTTGATAAACAAAGAAAATAAAACAGCATATTTAATAGACATAGCCGTACCTAACACTCATAACCTAATAACTACACATACAGAAAAAAACACTAAATACAGAGACCTTGCTTAAAGCTTAAATCCCAACTCAAATTAGAAAAAGTAACAACTGTACCCATATTAGTATCTAAAACCCAAAACATTACATGATAGCCTTAAAACTATTAACGTAGACCAGCACACATACAGAGAATTGCAAAAAGCCACAATCCTTAATACTTGCCGTATAGTCTGAAATTTTGGAGTTAAAGAAGCATGATGCTCACTTGGCCGAGGCCCGTGAACGTCATTAGGTTAACCGGTTAAATATCGAGATTCTTTAAGAATACACATTACATAATAATATTAATAATAGATGTAAGAACGTGATAGAGTTACTATTTTCATTTACTCAACAAGTAACCACACATACTCGTAGATCAAAAATCGTCAATAGACATTTTTTTTTTTAGGATAAAAACAAACATACAGCAAATATGTAAGAAGCATATTGGAACTCAGTTTATACAGCTAGGATTGAATCCTAGAAGAATTCCTTTAGATGCAAAACGCTTGAGTGTGATGTGTTCTACATCTACGTCAGTAGATGTAGAAGACATCACATACTCCCCTTGGAGCTACGAGAAGCATAGCGGACATTACTTACCTCTTTAAAAATTTCGCAATCGAAAGTAGATTCCAGTGAACTCGGATTTGGTATTTAAATTTAAAATTTCAAAAATTTATTTACTTTCCAATACATATAACTTATTAAACAGCCCGCCAAACTGTAACCACAGTTTGTTGGCGGAGACAATTACTCTCGAAGCTTAATAATAAATATATATAGTAGGTACCTACATAAAAAAGATGCGCGGGCGCGAACCACTCTCCCCCCGCGCGACCACCTCGTCCGCCTACAGGCACCATTAATTTAAGTCTATCTCTTTCTTAGGATTAACACTCATTTCTTCCGAAGTGTACCTATCCGCCCGACCAACTACCGTCAAAACTCATTTTTAACGAGAGCTTTAAGAGAATTTAACCACCTAGCTGAGGTCATCGATATTGACATGTTCTGTACATCGCCTAAATTAGTTGGTCAAGCGATGTCTAGAGCATTTTTTATAGTATAACACAGCAGACGTATGCTAATGGTGTAAATTGCAGGATTTACATCAGATTTATAGATTTAGTTGCCTACTTATTTTTATTTTCTAAATTATTGTGGTTTATATTTGACCGCCTCCGTGGTCTAGTCGTAACAAACGTTGCCGTGAACTCGGGAGGTCGTGGGTTCGATTCCCACCGGGGGCAAGTTGTACATTGTATAATTTGTCTCGGTCTGGGTGTTTATATGTATATTATGTATATATTTACAAAAAAAATAGTATAATATGTAGTTTATCAACCATCTAATTTCCGTAACACAAGCCTCGTAGCTTACCACGGAAACTAGATGGCGCTGTGTGACCTGTCTGGAAATATTTATTATATTTATTATGATTATTTATATGTTTCTGTTTAAGTTATTTTTTAGTTGTATAAGATATTTGTGGAAACTTTTAATTGGCATCTAGTTTTTTATATAAGTAATCATTTGTTAGAAGCTATAAGTTTTCCTTGAAGATAAATAAATTAATAAAGATTGCTAACTAAATATTAACTAATTAAGATAAGCAACAGTATATCCCACCACATATTATTATTCATATATTTATATTATTCTAAATTGCCTCAGGAACTTTAATATCAAGAGACAACCGGTTACTTTTTTCAGACTGAAATTACGCACTGTTGCTTTACGAGTAACTACTCGTATTAAGTCTAGTTAATTTAGGTTATTTCGCTCATATTTATTGAAATCGCACGGCTGTCGAAGCGTACCTATTCTTAACGTTAAGTTACTACGGTTGAATATCTAAATAAACTAGTTTGTGAGATATGCCGTGATCAGTATAAAAAAAACTTTAGGTACCTACTACTGTTAACGTTATCCTAAATAGGTACAAACTTGGTATAATATAACACGCAATGGACAATATAAAATACAGAACCCGGTGTGTGATTAAGAAGGCTCTACTGTGTTATAAGTCCTAAAGATTCCCCTACGAAATGACACATCACACACCCTCCTTTACATCGGCCCTGATTTATTACTTTCCTAAACAAATAGGTCATATTGACATCTAGTTTATTGGGCAAACTCGTAAAATATTGTGATGTAATAAAAGAAAAGAAAATGGATCAATATCTATGACCATGTAAGAGCGACTGTCACCGATCGGTTATCTAAATAAAATTCACTTTTTACAGAATAAAAGCAACGGTGATGGGTTGCCTAACGAAAAATGATCAAAGCTATTTATTACTTTTTTTTATTTTGATCAAATATAAACTTTCTGTATTTTGTATGGCAAACTTAAGGAAACTGCAGGAATCGAATTTGAAGAATATATATATTTATATATAATATACAAATACTTATTTTTTTATAAAAAACATAAATTTTGTCTTCAATCTTTATTTGCGTCTTTTACTTCATCATCACTGTTCTAAATTCAAACTCATTATGTCATAAAATAATGTTGTTTAAAGTTGTCAGTCAGAAAGGAGGTCATAGTCTGTCTAAAGAGGTTGGAAAAGCCGCAATATTCCCAAGCCGCATCAATGTAGTTTTATTCTTTACTTTATTAAAAACGGCCCATAGACTCTTTTCAGCACTTATCGATATTCCTCATAGTTTAGACAAAAGCCATCCACACCTATTTCTAAAATAAAATACTAAAAGCCTTATATAGCTTTGAACAGATTTCTTTAGGTAACCCATCACCGCCGCCTTTGTCTGAATTATTATATAAAAAATAGATTTTATTTGGATAACCGATCGATCGAGGTCGTTCTCCTACAGGGATTGTACTATTACTGATTTACGGCAAATCCATATCAGAATGACTTTAGTAGGTCAAACGAGAAACAATTTATTACAATTGTGAAATTAAAGTATAATAACTATCGTAGTAAAGAAGTGTGCTGTACGATTATGTAAATGTACATTGCGTAGTGTTAACGACACATCACTTGTAATCACGCAATGTAAACAGAATACGCTACTACCCGACCAAGCTAACTAGACGCCTGCAAAATGTGACGTCATCGGCATACGGATAAAAAAAGATAATAATTCTGTGAGATAATAGAAATATGATAACATATACCAAAATCGACGAGTGCTTTCACATTACATCACATTATCATCGTCATTAACATCCATTTCTTTAATTCATAACATTTACTACGGTCATATATTATTAATATTTTTGAGTCAAAATCGCTATCGCTGTCTAAAACACCTACCAAAAGACTACCAGATTGAACAATAACAAAATAAGTACAGAAAAAACAGGACCCAGGCACTTATTGAGCTAGCTTATTGGAAAATATTATTTGTGCCGTTTGGAGGTGAAACTCTCTGCCGTGGGGACCATGTGTATTGGAAATTTTCAAGGCGTAGACAAAATAGCTCGTCAACACCTCGGGAGAGGACTGGGCATATTTGGGCCACTGATCAGCATTGCCGTTCAACGCGGTAATGCTGCCGGTATCCTTGATACTTTGCCCAATGGAAGTGATTTAGAGCACTTTTTTTTCGTTTTTTTATATTTATTTTATCTATTTAATTGTTTTTTTTTTATTATTTAGTTTGTGATTTTATTCCTTCGAATAATATATTTTATATATATTCTCATATAATTCTCTGCTCAGTACATAAATAAATAATGAGTAGCGTAGACTTCTTTCGTGACGCGAACTACGATTTAACACTTAATCCATCGATGTTGCGAATACAGCAGTAAAGGCGTCTAGTTGGCTTGGTCGAGTAATTGCATTTACATTCCAAACTAGGGACAAATTTGGCAGAGATATTATTTGCTCGTCCCAGTCCTTGCTTGTTATCAGTAGGTATTATATAAAAGATTCTTACGTGAAATATATTCCTTGACTTACATTGGTCTAGATTTATAAGCCTTCCAGACTAATTTATATATTTCAAATGTATTTATGCGTTCCATTTACGAGTATTCTCGAACCCTCTGGAATAGTCCGCTATGATGACAAGAGACCCGATGGTATGACGCTGATCCCCTGGGAGCGGGCGTAAAGATGCTCGTGTCGACATTTGGCTGTTTCATAACTCAGCGCAAAAAGCGTGAGCCGCAGCCGAAAGCATAGAGTATGACAAGCGGCGCAAATACGTATCTGACCAGACGGGCCGGTAAGGGTGGTACTTTAATTAACATATGCAAATGATTTGTTCAGATTAGCTCAAGCGTGTAAGCTTCCGTAGGATTTCGGCTTAATTGCGTCTAGCAGTGGTTACTCTCGGTCGATTACCCATTGAGTTGCGTGACGCCCATGTTTCATGGAGCTATATAAATTATTTGGTTAAGCATCTATAGTTAGACCCATTGTCGTCAACAATGAGATCAAATATATGATATAGCGGGCATTAGTGTTTTTTTTATACATTTTTTTTGTTCTATGATATTTTATGCGCCCTAACGTCTACTAGCAATACTATTAGGTAAGTGGTAACATTATTGCAAATGGCACATACTTTCAACGAGAACAACAAATATGTGGTAGGCGAACTGATGGTGGTAATTTGCCCAGTCTGCCGGGGCGGGGAAGCATATACCTTTCGTGCCGATAAACCCTGTAAAGTGTATCCATACGTTTCGGGATCAGGCTCAAATTGCCGCCATGCCCAGTCAAGCCGGCTAGTGTTCGGGTCTAATGTCAGTCATGAGTGTCTGATTCCAGTTGCTAACATTCAGCGTGCCATTTACCATCAGGTGGGCGCAAGGTCACATTTTACTGTAATACATGTACATAATATTAGACATGTACAAAAACACAGTTTTTTTTAAATACATTTTTACTATGCAATGGAGCTAATGTCAACTTTATGATTACTGATTTTAGGATTATAATTGCCTGTATATGATCGAGTAGCGGTTTTTTTTCTAATGACTTACTATTTAAAGAAAAACTATCACATGTATTTTAATTGAAAAGTTTTAAAATATTAGTTTAATTAGCATTTCATCAAAATAAACTGTCACGTGGTGCCCTTGTTGATGAAGAGCGTATTTTTCACTTCTGTAGCACGCTAAAGATCAGGCGCATATTGTCCGTGAAACAATAAAATTAAAACTGCACGTCGGACACGACTATAACTGGCAATGCACTATCATAGACTAATTTATTCTGAGACGATTGTCTAGCTTTGAATCTCACATCCTTTGGCTTTTTGCTCCATCTTGTTTATTTTTTAATGTATTTGGGTTCAAAAATAATTATCTTTTAAACGTAAAAAAGTTTGTTTCATGGTCTTAACTCTATCTTTTACATCTAACTGATACTTCGATATCAATTCTAGATACTAAAATGTTTTATTGAAATATGAAGAATTCTGCAAAAGTGAGTTTGCTGTAAGACGGCATTGCATACATTGAAGCGTCGATTTCTTACGGATTTAAAACTAATATGACGACGACGGTTGCCAAAAGGTACGAGTATGTGCTGACGAAAACTGAAGGGTTTTTTTAAAAAGCAAATCGTATTTTGTTTAGGTAACTTAAAGCAATTTATATTTTATTTTTTATAGTCGGTTAATCGATAAATCATCAATGATATGCCCCCTGCCTGAAGGGCCAATGCGGGTACCCCATGCCCGACTCATCCGTGAAGCTTCCTAAGAAAGCCCCAGGGCGCCTACGGATTAAAACCCTATAAGCCGTCTCTATCTCACTGTTGGCCCAGTGTGCCTTTACAGCTAAGTCTGAGTCGTGGCTACGGAGTGAAGGCGCGCACCTCCTTTTATACTTCCCCTACACTAGCGCTAGTAGCTACATTTATGTTTATTTATTGTATTAAGTATTATTATATAGATTTATAATTATTTATGTTTTATATTAGTATTAGATTTAGTTTTAGTAGAATGGTAATTATATTAATTTCCTGTGCCAATATTTGCACCGGTAAGTATCCCACATACAATGTTCGCAAAGGTTAACCGAGTAAGAATGTCTAGCGGCATGAGGTCCGCTTTGTACATAGTACAAATCAATATTAGGCCTTAAAACTAAAAAAAGATAAAACAAAATGATACTTTCTGATTGCAAAAAGCGATGAAGAAATAGAAAAAAAAGAAACGGAAAAAAGAATACGCTTTATCAATAAAGAGAGAATGACGAACCGATATATATATAAATGAAAAATTAAAGAAACTCTGGCAGATCAAGACTGACATATTACGATCAATTAAACAAAACAATAGCTAAAGGTGCATTAAAAAGCCATTGAAACATAAGGGCATGTATAAAGAGGTTGATGAATGTCGTATTAGCAAAACAGGTATGTCGTGACTGTGACAAGTGGCGCTAAATTGTCTCTGCCTACCCCTATGTGTGTATGTTTATCAATCATATCAATGTTATGGTCTGACATCATCGGTAGTAAGTCCGTGAGAAGCATATTTCATACAGTTTGAGAGAAGAAGGGAATATATCGCAAACTTAGTCGGTTTAACTTTTAAAGACAAGTCATCAATCTAAAACTTTTGACAGCTTTTCAATTATGGCCGAAATAACCGGACACGTCATTCTCGTACATAATTGGAAGCAATAATATTTTAAATATTGTTATTATTTATTGCTATTTGCCTGTCTCTATTGACTGTCTCCGTGATCTAGCGGTTAAGACCTTTGTAAGTCTTGTTTCAAGCAGTGTTATTTTTATTTATTTTATCATGGCAAGATTACAATGGCGCGGTATTGGCTCGGTTGTAAGAACGCGTTCCTTAAGTCCTACAAAGGTCGGTTCAAACCCCCACGGCATGTACCAATGAGAAATACACTTTCCTTACGTACATTTATCATAGACAAAACCACTGTTCCCGTGCCTCGGAGAGCACGTTAAGCCGTCGGTCCCGGTTCCACTTATACCAACTTGTGGAATCGTTAATTAATTGTCATTAAAAATTGACATCATATCCTCGCCAAGCCGTCTGGCCAGCGTGGCCAAATTCTCCATATATATGCCTTATGACCGCCTCCGTGGTCTAGTGGTAACAAACGTTGCCGTGAACTCGGGAGGTCGTGAGTTCGATTCCCACCGGGGGCAAGTTGTACATTGTATAATTTGTCTCGGTCTGGGTGTTTATATGTATAATATGTATATATTTACAAAATAAAAAAGTATAATATGTAGTTTATAAACCATCTAGTTTCCGTAACACAAGCCTCGTAGCTTACGACGGAAATTAGATGGCGCTGTGTGACCTGTCTGAAAATATTTATTTATTTATTATTAAAAAAAAAAAATGTTCTGGAAGGCCCATCTCCAGCAGTGGAGGTCTAGGACGCTGTGTTCTAGAGGCTGTAATGAATCTTACAATATTAGTTTTCCTTAAAAGTGAATTTGACATCATTGCAACAAGAACAACAAATAGGTGGTAGGCCACCAGGTGAATGTCTGATTTCAGTTCCTAACATTCATGGACCTTGCGCGCCACTTACCATCAGCTTGCCAGTGGTTAAGAAGTAAAACTGGTTAAATTAAAACCCGCTCTATAAAAAAGCGTTGTTACTGACCACCCAGCAAGGGATTACTGTCGTGATGATTATTTATTATTGCTATACATCATAAATAATCATTAATTATGTTTTAAGCTGTATTAATTAGCTGTTATCAGTAATTATGGATGATAATTGCATTGTATACAATGTCATACATACATATTTCAGACAAGACATTGCAATAATTTTCCAGTGTGAAAAAATATTAATTATTTTATAAAATAAATTAATATAAATAAAAAGTAAGAATATATATATATGTATATATTTTTAAGTATCATTTTTTGGTAATTTCAAAATTGCCAATATGACTTAGAGTGTGACGTTTTTTTTTACTAGCACGTCATGTGAGCACTGATGTCACAAAGTTTTGGAGAAAGTTTCCAGTCCAACCTCCGTAGCACGTTTCTTGATCTTTCCTTGACAAGCTGTCAAATATTAATAAAAATTACGCACCCACTAGGGAGCTAATATGATAAAAATCTATCCGACTCAATTACGTGCTCGAAATTTTGTTACCACTTTTTTTGAAAGTGATTTTATTTCAATATTTCATTTTACATATTTGAAGTCACAAAAATATTAAAAGAATTACAATATTAAATGATTAAAAAGAAAACCTAACGTTAAATAACAAAAAAATAAAATAAACTACGAGTAGACTACAAATAAATCTAAAAAATTCAAAACTGAAATTATTGCCGTCCGATGGGTGTAGTGCGCCGAGGACACTCGCAGCGTTCCCCGTTGAACGGCGAGGCTGACCCTTTGAGCAAAATATTCTCTACTTAAAGGGTCACCCGTCGCCAAGCGGAGTATTGCCTTTTCTCCAAAACCTTCTTCTTCTTCCTTGCTACGGGGATAATTTTTCAAAATGCCTTATATTCATTCCCGACCCATTTGTAGAGGTAGATTATAAAATTAAAATGTAAATATACATATTTTGTTTGCTTAAATAGTTGACGGTTGAAAATCCATGATGGCTACTCTAAATTTTTATATCTCAATAATTATTACCTACTTAGTAGTTGTTTGTTGATAAGAACCTATAAAAAAGTATTAATTAAAAATTAATACGCATTGCTATCAGTTTTGTATTTTTCCTGCGACAACTAATTATTTTTATATAATACGTAAAAATAAAAATAAAACACTTTTAATATGACGTAATTTTTCAGTAAAAGGTCCTTTTAAAGTCGTCGACAAAGTTTTTCTCATATTTATCATTTCTCATATAAGGATAAATTCGTTAAACACAGTATTTAAAATTCCTCGTCACGCGGCTCTCAACGACATTATCCGAAGGGCTCTTGTCACTGCTGGTGTACCCGCAATCTTAGAACCATCTGGGATTGTGCGGAGCGATGGCATAAGGGACCCGACGGAATGACTGTTAGGGCGTGGAAATTTGGCAGATCTCTGGTGTGGGATGCGACGTGTGTAGACACATTAGCTCCATCTTACATCCAGGCGACCTCGTCAGGCGCGGGGAGAGCGGCGTTTTCTGCGGAGAACCTTAAATTGCGCAAATACGCCAACCTTGGTTGGTATCGGTTACGAATTTGCGCCGTTTGGGGTCAAGACGATGGGCCCATGGGGACCGTCAGCGAGGCGCTTGGCCAAGGAGTTGTCAAAGCGGCTGACAGAAATGTCTGGAGACAGGAAGGCTGGCAATTATTTCTGCCAACGTATTAGCCTCGCTATACAGAGGGGAAATGTTGCCAGTCTCCTTTGGACTATCTCAGATGGGACGTCTCTAGAGGACATTTTTTATTTATGGGTTAGTTTATTTTTAATTTTATTCTTTAGGTAGCTTTTAATTTATATTTAATGTACTTGTAATGTAATTAACTTCGAATATATTTTATAAGTGTGTCATATTCAAAATTCTTCGGCATTTATCACAGCCCCTAGAACACTTAGCTGACCTTCACTGTTGGAGATGGGCATTCCAGAAATGACTGGAGAATTAAGCCTACACTCACCACGCTGACCAGGGTCTAATGCCATTTTTTAATGATAATTTATTAGCGATTCCACAAGTTGGTTTTAATTCAACCGGAACGGACACGGCCTAACGTGCTCTCCGAGGCACGGGAACTGTGATGTTGTAAATCTATGACAAATATAACTCGTACGTAATATAGGTGTATTTCTCATTGGTAGGTACATACCGGGGGTTGTAGCGACCCTTTTACAACCGAGCCACCACGCACTCTTCTTCTTTACAAGCTTTCATAATTTACTTAATATAAATATAATAATAAAAATATATAATTAACTTATTAGCCGACGTTTCGCAGGCTTTTGAACTAAGGTCGTTCGTTTTTGTTCCGATGTCACTCTTCAACATCGAACATCGTCTTTGTTTCCCGCGCAAATTGGGATTCAATTTGCAATCTGATACTGGTACCATATCTTTCAATTAAAAAGTTAATGCATTAAAAACAAAAGACAATAAAACAAACAGGCTGGTCATTTACGGCTATGCCATCATGCTAACGAACTAGTCATTATATCTGAAGCGCCATTCAGCCAGGCTATTGTTCCCAACGCGCTTGCCGCTAGAAAGAACGATAACGCCACCCCCATCCCTTCCCTCTGCCAGCCTCTTTCCTGGAGATCACAATTCATTTACCTCCCTTATGATTCAATAAAACTTTTAATCGCTTTAATTAATCTATGCCGTCCACAAATTTAATCCGGTAAATCATGCTGTAGATCTACGTAGCACGCCTTTCAATCTAGTAAATACTTACTTTAAAGAAATAAGGAATATTAGTGATCATTTTATTTATTTATTTAAACTTAATTGCACAAAGTACAATGGCGGACCTAATGCCGCTAGACATTCTATGACGGTCAAACCTTCGGGACAACGAGAGCAGTAAGTACATAAGGTAGGTTCAATTAATAATTACTTACTAATACATACATATAACCTACATAAATAAAATATTAACAATACAATATAATATATACACAATACTAAACCTACTAATGATAAATCACAGTCTGATTAAGACTAAGCTAAAACAAAAGGAGGAACATGGAAAATTACCCTAACCCTAATAAATATTAAGCCATAATTCTTGGTTAGCTAGAAGAAGCCGATAGACACACACATTGTCATGATTGGCCTATAGTAAAGTTAGCTAAATGTGAATCCGCTTATTTATAAGCATGGTTTCTGACCACCCAGAAGGGAAACGGTAGTGATGATACTTTACTTTACTTTTTTAATATATATATATATATATATTAAAGTATTTTTTTTTTGTTAATTTCAGAATTTCCATAAATCGCTATACCCCAAAGTGACGTCACTAACTGAGCATACAACGACAAATTCGCGGTCTAGCGCTATCATCACATATTTTCACACATTCAGTAAGGATGGGCAGCATTCGGAAAGTTGCACCACATCTTCTTATCAGACATACCACAGTGTTTGAAGACGAAAGTTTTCAACCAATGCGTTCTTCCAGTATTATCGTACGGAGCAGAGACGTGGACACTGACAGTAATTAATAAATAAATAAAGTTTATTAAAACAAATACATATTTATTTCTTATAAATATGGACTTAACTTAGGGAACAGTTATGTAACAAATAGTTAAAACCCAGACTCCAATACTAGTTGGGCTGTGTCCTAGAAGTCAGTGCTCTTCCTAGGAACTACAAAAATAAATTCACGACATTGGTAAGTAAAATAAACAAAAGTAAAAAAGAGAAAAATAAAGTTTGTTAATGGTGAGAAAATAAAAACAATAGCAAAATTACATATATAAATAAGTAAGGTTAGTGGGTCTGGTCCACAAGTCTAATGTCGCTCAGTGAGCTATGAAGAGAGCTATACTCCGTATTTCTTTAATGGATAAAGTCCGAAACGTAGACATCCGTCAGAGAACCAAATTTACCGACATAGCTATCAAAAGTAGTAAGCTGAAGTGGCAATGGGCCGGACACGTCTGTCGCAGAACGTTGGAGTAGACGGGTTCTGGAGAAGACGCAGTGTGGGACGACCCCCCGCCAGATGGACGGATGACCTGAAAAAGGTAGATAGATAGATAAATTAATAATTGCACAATAAACAAAAAACACATTTAAATGTTCATAGGCGAACTTAATGTCTAGTGACATTTTCTACCAGCTAACCTTTGGGATAGTGAGCAATGATTGTGGGTGCATTAAATCACTAATTAGTATAATTAACAAAGGTCGCTGGATGAGGGATCTTCCGCCTAATCGTGTGAAGTGGCGAGCTTCGGAGGAGGCCTATATCCAGCAATGGAGAGACACAGGCTGATGATGATGAATTCTTGGAGGCTAGAAATCAATTAGCAAGCTTATCTTCTCATCGCTTAGCCCAATAATTATAAAAAATAAGCTGCTTCGGTATGAAGAGCATTTCTCAATGGGACATGCCGGGGTTCACACCTTTTTGGGTTTCAAAGAAATCCTTCTTACGACTGGGCCAAATATACTTATGATTATGGCAATTATTTGTAGAATTGATATTTATTCTACTAGGGTCTATCATTATTTACGCATTCCTCTCACTTCCAAAATCCAATATTTTCAAAGATTTATCAAGTCTGAGTTTTGAAAGTAAAGTATCATCACGACCGTATTCCTTGCAGGATGCAGAAACGACGCTTATAAAGAAGCGGATTCACATTTAGCCAACTCTACTATCATGACAATTGGCAAGCTCGTCGATGTCTCTAGCGTACTAAACACGAGAAATATCACAAATAAATTAAATATGTATTAATTAAAATTATTTATTTAAATTAATCAATATTATTGTGTCCCGACCAGGAATTGCACCCGGTATCTCCGATTTTAAATCCACGGATTTAACCACTAGACCACGGAGGCAGTTTATATATATGGCATTAACGAAATTAATTATACAGTATTTGGTTGGATAGGGATAGGAGTAGAATGGTAGATGGTGAGCGTCTTGTTGTGTAATAAAGTAAAGAAGGTCGCAAGCCCGAGACGCCATTCTTGTCATCTCTTACCCACAGATGATGGAACCGGCACCCGCACGTTAAATCCATGGAATGCTTAGAAAATTGTTTTAGTAAAATGGAGGAAAATTGTTATTATATTTTTCTCTGTCTAAAATTAGGTACGGATATATGAAAGTATATATGTCCAAAAAGTCCGTAAATATATTTCCTAAAAAGTTGATACACAGATAATTTAAAAATATTTGAATATATTGGATTGTGCGAGAGACTCTCCCTAAAGCAATAAACCCTGTAAGCCAGATAAGTATACTGTTAGGTGCAGTTTATTTATTCAGCAAATACTTTATTGCACAAAGATAAAGGTATAGATAATAAAATATACCTACTATATAAATAAAGCAATAAATCTCTTAAGCAAATATCGCATTCTAATAAGCGAATTGGAAACCTCAAGCGCGGTAAATAACGAGCTATGATGGCATATTTCGGAGCAACACTCCACCAAGAGTAACGAGCGTGTTCGAGAAAAATACGATACACTACGGCGTATAATTCCTACAAATAAATCTGTTCACTGGTGTATTTTTATACTAAAATGCATAGAATATTACTTCGTGTATACTTTTTAAATTCTCGCGCACAATCATAATAGTTTTTTTATAATTTTAACGGGTCTTTACGCGTTTTACCTTAGAGACATATTTCAATCGAGGTTATAAGCTTCATCGTGGAATCCAGTAATCAATAGGCTTCGACGCCGGGAAAAATCGCCCGGTGTCGCCAAGAATATTGTAAGTGTCATGTGTCGTGATTTCTAAAAAAAATTAAAGTGATAAGTGGGTAGGTTTATATCTACCGCCCAGTATGTACGAGACTACATCGCATAGCTCCAGTCGATCCGTGACCACAGCCAATTCAACTTGGCTAAAACGTCGGGAGAAATGTCTCTAAGATAAATCGCGTAAAGAACCGTTGAAATTATAAAAACTATTACTACGTGTAATTTTATTTTTATTTAGGCGTTTTTAAGTAGAACCTCTATTTGAAATAAAAAAGGTAACTTTTATTAAAAGTAAAAATCATTATCCGTAAAACAAAACACTACTGCATGGTGAATGAGGCCGCGACTGAAAATCGCGATATCCATCGTTATAAATACCTAAAGGCAGGGGAGTGTTATTATTAATTGATCTCGCCTACAGCCGAGAGACGAAATATAGAGATAACTCGCTACCTACTTCATTAGGCTCAGCATGAGTGGCGATATTTTTAGGATAACTTCTCTCCACCGTAACTTAAGATTTTATTACTGAATAATTAAAATAAATATACGTAGTTCTTTTATTTTTATTTTAGATTACAATATTAAAATATTTGCTCCTAAACAAATTTAACTTGGTATAATGAAATAATTAAGGCGGCGATGGCTCGATTGTAAGGACGCTTACCTTGAAAGAAAATCCTATAAAGGCGGTTCGGCATGTATCAATGAGAAATACACTTTTTCTAAGTACATTTTGTAATCTATTTACAACACCACTGTTTCCCGTGCCTCGGAGAGCACGTTAAGCCGTCGGTCTCGGTTCCACTAATATCAACTTATGGAAACGTTAATAAATTGTCATTAAATATGACATCAGAATCAACCCGTCTGGCCAGCGTGGCGAGTGTAGGCTAAATTCTCCAAAATTTTCTGGAAGGTCCATCTCCAACAGTGGAGGTCTAGGGCTCTGTGCTCTAGGGGCTGTGGTGATGACGCATAGAATGATAACGCACAGAAACGAAGTACACTCACGATAAACTGACAATAAATCGGAAAACAAAATACAGGTGATTGTGATGACCATTGCTTCTCCGCACTAAGTCTTCATGATACCTTTACTCCGTCATCAGAGCCGTCCAATCTCTTTCAGGAAGGCTAGGAGACCCGTCACGTTCCTTAAAAATATACATTTAAAGAAAGTATAGGTTCTCATTTAAAATAGTATCTTACGCAACATTAATATTCATTGCCTTAGAAATTATTTGTGAATAAATCTATTTATGCGTTTTAATTTTATTATATTTTATTTTATTTAAATTAGATACTTGGAAACTTTTTCTTGCCAATTAGTCTGGCGTGTGCACATTTAGATCTAGGTTTGGCCAAAAGTCTTTGAAAACTTATTTGAATACCTGTGATATATATATATATTTTTTTATATAAAGCAAGACACACTAATGTACCATCAAATCCCCAAGGTATTATCGTCACAAGTCCATGACAAGGAATAAATAAATCTCTTCCGTACAATGACTTATGTATGGTTTGAATTATTAATTGGCAAAGTTTTTACTATGCGGGCAAATATTTACAGTAACATTCTATAGTCCGGGAGGTATTTGTTTTTCTTTACTATAGCCATTTATTAAAAATAAAATTATTTGTATTTCCGGAATTAAAAATAATTATTGTATGTTCACAGGTTTAGCCAAATTAAAATTTGCCCATCACTGGTTTAGCAAAACATAAGGCTATTTTTTTAAATTTAGATATATTATTAAATTATTTAAGAATACACTATTATAATTTAAATTTATACTTATTGTATGTAAAATTGTGCATCTTGTATGCCATAGACCATAATTTAATGTATGGAAACTGTAGGTATTTAATTGAAATTAGTAATTGATTTTATTATAAGAATACTGTTTTTTGCTTATTAAAAATACATTACTATATAAAACAGTTCAAATGAAAATGATGAACTGACAAATACTTTTAACTATTGTTATTTGTACCGTAATAAACAAACAAAAAAAAATAATGATATACTCAATGAAAGCTAATTCAATTAAATTCAAATATTTTTATTTTAGATATAATCCATATTCCTATATTAAACATATTAATATTACTTTACAATATATTTATTATTAGAATTATTATTATCTTCTTAACTATCTATAAATAAACTTAACCTAACTTCCCACCAGTACTGCAGTCCAGTGTTGCGCAACTCCACACTCCCTGCAACCACCCTCAGGATGCTATTGGGAGAAATTCAAATAATAATAAACGGAACTTAAAAAGTAGGCGTTTAATATTTTTACCTAAGAATTATCTCTGTAACAATAATTAGTTTTTCTTTGTCTAATAATTTCCAGTTTACAGAATATATGTCGCATGCAGTAGGTATTTATATCGGCCTAAATAAGACTTACTAAATCCCAATCTCTATACAGAAGTCAATGGTAACAAAGCTCCTGTCTATGAATAATACCGTAAGCTTTGGCTCTTAACTTGTTCATTGAAATATTAACTCCAAGATTTAAATGTTTCACATTACAGACGTCACTGTATTAATTACTACAAGCACCCAATTATCTCGATAGCTATACATTTTCTTTCTTAATTAAGTGATTCCATCATCATCAGAACTGATGAACGATGGAAGATGAAGAGTGGACGTTTGACCTGGAAATGGTAGCTGGTGGAAGCTGGGTGAGGGTGGGCATGAGTTTTTTATTTACTTAAGAATATAATTAAGAACTACTTAAAAAGTAAAAATTTAATTACGTATAAACTAAACCTAATAAAATATAAACTATACTTTCAGTGATAGTCCCAAGGAAACTGGAAACTTTTCTGCTCTGTATAGCGCGGCTAATACGTAGGCAGTACTAATTGTCTCCAGAATTTTCCGTTGGCCATTTGGACAACTCCTTGACCAGACACTTCGCTGGGGGCCCCAGCGTCTCGACACCAACCGGCGTAAATTCGTACAGGACCGAGGTTGGCGTATTTGCGCAGCTTGAGGTTCTCAGCAGAAGTTGCCCACATCCTGAGCTAGACGGGGTCGCTTGGACGTGTGACCCTATCACACGTGTCGCATCCTACACCAGTGTCATGCCAAGTTTCCACGGCGCAACGGTCATGCCGTCAGGTCTCTTGCGCAGTGCGAAAGCCCTTCGTACGATGTTTTTTGTTCTTCTTCTTAGTCGCTACACTCTTGGCAGAGTGGTCGTGGTCGTCACTTGAGTGTCAGTGGCACGCTTAACAAGCCGTCGCCACTCGTCTCGAACTGCAGCCTTCCTGGAGCACTCATGTAGGGGGTGATCCATTGCTGCTTTAACCTGGTCAGTCCATCTCATCGGAGACCTACCACGCATCCCTGAACTACAAGGCGCTCAATGGATGTATCTCGACGCCGCGACACGTGTCCAAAGAAAGTGAGAATGCGTGATTCTACGATTAAGGCGCTGTCCTATATCCAGTTCCTCCAGGATGGATTTGTTGGTTCGGAACTCCGTCCACGATATGCCTAACATTCTCCGCCAACACCACATTTCTAGAGCATTAACCTGTTTTATTTCAGTTTCGCGCAGGGTTCATGTCTCTGCAGCATACAGGAAAATGGGAAACACAAGAGCTCTCACCAGCCGGATTTTAGTAGCTTTCGTAATGTTTCGGTTCCTCCATATTTTCTTTAGCTTCTCCATAGCAGACCTCGACACTGCCATACGACGCTTAATTTCCTCCTCGCATCCACCGCTATTCGATATTAATGCTCCCAGATAAATGTATGATTGGACAATATCGCATTTTACTATCTGTTTAATTTCTGGCCAGTTGTCGTTGACACGGTCTACAATCATTACCTTAGTCTTGCTGCGGTTAATTTTAAGGACGAACTTAAGACTGACGGTCTCCACTTTTTGCAACAGCTCTTCCATGTGACCAATACTCGTTGCAAATAATGTAGTGTTGCCCGCATATCGATGTTTTACGATGCTTAAAATTTATCGAATAACAAATAATTTTAATTACATTAAACATCCATATTTTTTCAGTAATATTCTGCTTTTAATTGATTGGCAGTTTTTTTTGTTTACGACGTAACACTACCGTTAAATGTACTTTTATAAAAAGGTTTTACTACGATATTTTGTTGGCTTGGTCAGATAAATATCTAATTGTCACGTACCTATTTCTGTATTAGACATTCATCCCTCGTATCCGAGGCCCAACATAAACTTTAGAATTTGTTAAAGTCCGGCTTGTTTAGCCACTTCGGCAGATTTCTTTTACATTTTTTACAAACTTATACGAAACTGGTGAATAATTTATTAGATGTCTACTTTTTGGTTTTATAAAAAGACCATCCTGCTTCTTAAAAGAGATTATTCACAAACATATTTTACACAGTATTTTTATTAAGAAGAGCAGCTTTCGAATTGCCTTGCTTAGTCGCGGAAGGCGTCTGTCTTTTTAGCGCTTCTTTTTAAGCTCAAACGTTGGATTAGAAATTAAAGTGTTTATATAGGTTCCTGTGGATTATTAATAAACAATAAATGATAACAATGTTAAATAATAGTGGATTTCGATACTGTCAGTTTTAGTGTGAGTTCAGCTGAGTATAGGAGACCCTTCGTTGAAATTACAAAATATTATATGAATATTAACTCTTAATAACGTTTGACAGTTTCCTTTGGGTTTTTTTTTTTAATACCAAAACGATATGTGACCTTGCGTCCACCTGATGGTAAGTGGCGCGCGAGGTCCATAAATGTTAGCAACTGGAATCAGACATTCATTACTGACATCAGTTTCTAACACTATGTTGACTTTACTTGACATGACGGCAATTTGAGCCTGATCCCGAAACGTGTGGATACACTTAACTGGACTGGGGGTTGATCGCCATGAATGGTGAATACTTCCCCGCCCTGGCAGACTGGATAAATTACCACCATCAGTCCGCCTAGAATTATTATATATACTATATATTCCTGGTCTGGACACAATAATATTTATTAATGTAAATAAATAAATTTAAATAAAATTAAATTTATTTGTGATATTTCTAAAGTTTGGTACGCTGCTGGAGACATCGACAAGCTTAAGCCACTTGTCATGATTGGCCTATAGTAAAGTTGGCTAAATGTGAATCCGCATATTTATAAGTGTGGTTTCTGACCACCCCGAAAGGGAAACGGTCGTGATGATACTACTTTACTTTTATATTATATTATTTTTTTATATCGATTTTGGTTGTAAGAACGATTTCCTTAAAACCCAATAAATGCACGCTTCTTACGTACATTTATCATATATTTACAACACCATCGTTTCCGTGCTTTGGAGAGCTAAAGCTTCTACTAATACCAACTTGTGAAATTGGTAAAAAAAAATGACATTAAATGAGAATACCCATTTTTCTTATACAAATAGGCCCTAAAAATGTTGTCGTGTCATAATGATTTCTTTTTTATTTCATAGTTAATATATTGTGATTTTATAATCTGTAATTATTTATTTTACGCTAGCATAACGACAACTGACAAAAACTTTTTTTAAACTTAATAATTACACAGTTTCGATCCCGCCAATATGAAATCCAGTGTTTATCTGTAATAAAGTAGATGTTATAATTAAATTTAAAAAAAACATTAAATTGATATGATTATTGAATTATATTTAGTTGAGGCAAGCTGCAAAAAAGTTGGGGCCTGGTTTTGGGCAATCTCTTTTACAGATCCGCGCAAAAAAAATAACATCTTGTGGGGCCGTTAGAAAATTGGCATTTACTATTAGCCAGGATACGCTAAATTCTTCAGCAAGAGTAACAAAGTGTATAACACTGGGAACTTGAAAGTAGCCCAAACTCGATTCTGACAAAAGCTCAACGTTGTAGGATACGAAACTTTGACATTTGTGACACAGAGAAGTTGACAAGACGATTTTATCTGCCTTATCTTGGAGTTAATCGAGTAGTCGTGTTGTGGCTTCCGCTGCCATTGACGTTGCTTCTACACAGAGCATCAACCATGTTCGTCAGCATAGCAGGACCAACCGTGAATTCAACATTTTTTTTAAAGCGCATAATATTATATCATCATCACAGCGCCTAGAACACAAGATTCCTACACCTTCACTACTAGAGAACATACTTTTGGCCAGATAGGTTGGCGAGGGATTATAATATTATGTACTGTTTTGTAATTATTTGGAGTATTAGACACGGAGGTTATTATTGAATTATTTGGCATATTTCTCAAGTCTGGTACACCAACGAGCTTGTCACTTGTCATCATGAGATGGGCATATAGTAAAGTTGGCTAAATGTGAATCCGTTACTTTATAAGCATTATTTCGGACTACCCCGAAAAAGGATGTCGTGATGATACTATACTTTTACGTTTATAATTAAATAGGTCTTGCGATTTCCCGAGATATAAATTTCTACCAAAGTGTGATCACAATAAATTTATTTCCAAGGTAAATCGCGTAAAACCCCGTATAATTATTAAACTATATTCTTTAAATTAGCAACGTGAAAGTAATTAAGATAGGATTAAATAAATGTCAGAAATAATTATACACGTTTAATTCACTTATTAATTTCTATGAACAAAATATTGAATGTTGACAGTAGGAAGAGCCTGTATGCCTTACATAAAGCAGAGGAGAGACTCGATTGTTATTTTTTGGAAAAGAATCGAACGACATGGTTCTGCCATCATGACGCTTACCATTACTCCTATATAATCACATTTGTCGAGTTATCTGTACGAATTTAGACCCTAAACACTGGTAAAAGGGGTGAAATACACTTGCGCGATGTGGAGAACGCTCACATGCGAAGCGTTGTGCAAAATATAGGCTCTAATCTTTTTAATGAGGTTGCTGGTACGTGCAAAATAAGTGTATTAAACTAAGAATGTAGTTCACGTTCCTCGTTTTAATTATAATTATACGAGTTTGAATATAAAGGAGAACAGATATAAGCAATTCTTGAGACTAAGGAATACTTTTATAGCAATTGACATAATCCATTTTTGGCTATTTTTTGTACTATAATTAGTACAATGTATAGTGTAAAAAAAAGTAGTTCTGATATTGAAATTGGTCAAAAACCACGCTTATAAATAAGCGGATTCACATTTAGCCAACTTTCCTATAAGCCAATCATGACAAGTGGCAAGCTCGTCGATGTCTCTAGCGTATCAAACTCGAGAAATATCACAAATATTAATTAAATGTATTTATTTACGTTAATAAATATTTTTGTGTCCCGACCAGTAATCGAACCTGGTACCTCCGAGTCTAAATCCACGGACTTAACCGCTTGCTTATATTATTACTGTGCAATTAAGTTATTTGGAAAATTAATTATGTAGTTTTCGTATCAATCAAGTTCTTTAGTACTAGAGGCGTAAAAAAGTGATATTTTAAACATTTTGCACACCTAAACTATACTGCTTAGAATTTATTAAGGAGCCAATATTTTTATATTATAATCTAGAATGAAAATAAAGAACTACGTATTTTTTATTTTAATTATTTAGTAATAAAATCTTAATTTACGGTGCAGAGAAGTTTTCCTAAAAATATCGCACCTCATACTGAGCCTAATCAAGTAGGTAGCGAGAGGTCGACGCTCTCGCAAAACTTGACTTACGTAATTCTTTCATGAATTCCAGCTTGCCGCTCAGGTTGAAGGTCCGGATCTACAAGATATTCATCCGTTCCCGTCTCACCTATGCTGCGCCAGCCTGGCAACACCTACTGGCCCAGACCAACAGGGACAGGATCCAAAGTCAGCAGAACATATCGCTCAGAGTGGTTTCCCGAGCGCCGTGGTTCGTGCGTAATTCCGTCATAGCTCGAGATTTGGAGACGCCTACCATTGAGGAGTTTGTCACTGGCCTGACTAGACGTATGTTCTATCGGGCCGACAACGGACACTTTAACCATCTCCAGAATATCGCTCCGTGTTGCGCACGGCCCCCCAACGGGAGACCACTTCCAAGGGAAGAACTACTGGAGGAGAGCTGAAGCAGTTAAATCTAGCTCACTGGGTTCGTCAGCCACACGGGCGCTGTTATACTGCTAACGGCGCCCAGCACTAAAAGTGCATGAATTACCGGCGGGTGGTTACCCTGGGTTCTAGCATCAGCAACACTGGATCGTGCGAGGCTGAAATTCGACGACGCATCGGAATGACCAAGAACGCCATGTCTCAGCTAAACAAAATATGGACGGACAGGACGATCTCCATAAAAACGAAATCCAGGCTAGTTAGATCACTGGTTTTCTCCATATTCCTATATGGCGCTGAGACATGGACTATAAAATGCGCTGACCGAAAGCGTGTCGATGCTTTTGAGATGTGGTGTTGGAGAAAAATGCTGAGGATCTCGTGGACTGAGCATCGTACTAACGTATCGATTTTAAACCAACTAGCCATATCGACTAGGCTATCCACCATATGCCTTCGTCGGATACTCCAGTACTTCGGACACATTGCCAGAAAAGGAGGGGATAACCTGGAGAAACTTTTTGTTACTGGCAAGGTGGAAGGAAGGAGACCGAGAGGCCGTAGTCCGATACGCTGGTCCGACCAAATCCGCTCCACCACCAACACTAGCGTCCATGATGCTGTGCATGCCGCCGAAGACAGGAACGGGTGGCGTGCTATGATCAAGACGCACACCAATTCATCGGGAGGTCACGACCCTCATCAATGAGGAAACACGACGCAAGGAGGAGGAGGTTACCCGCTAAGATCCTGCCGGGGAAAACGGGGGAATATCCCCATCCCCAACCCAGGCCCATTAGGCGTCCGGGCCTGGACGACCCCAATGTGTGTCTGTAATTCTTTCTCTCTATTTCGTCTCTCGGCTGTGGGAGAGATCAATAAATAATAACACTCCTCAGCCTTTAGGTATATATGTATATCTATATCAGACGCGGCCTTATTCACCATGCAGTAGTGTTTTCTATTTCGGGTAATGATTTTAATCTTTTAAAAAAAGTGACCTTTATTATTTCAAATCTAAAAAAAATATTACCTCTTTTGACAATTACACGCAGTACAAAATCCCGCTTAATTTGTAATCTAGTTAAAATAATTTATCTAACAATGCATATACGAGGTAACTTTGTATGGCCTACGTCAAACTAATATGTGATTCTATTGATAGAAACAAACAACTTTTCCTAAGAAAAAAAATAAAATATTATTAATAATTTTCTGTAATGACATTTTTTTGGCTTCTTCATACAAATTGACATTTTAAAATTAATAATTTGTATAAAGAAGCCATTTTTATTGTTTAATTATTATTTTGTTAAATTTTGGTAAATAACTGCCTCCGTGGTCTAGCGGTTAAGTCCGTGGGTTAAGACTTGGAGGTACCGGGTTCGATTCCTGGTCGGGACATATATTTAATTTATTTGTGATATTTCTCGAGTTTGGTACGCTGGAGACATCGACGAGCTTGCCACTTGTCATGATTGGTTATATATAGTAAAGTTGACTAAATGTGAATCCGCTTATTTAAAAGCGTGGTTTCTGACCATCCCGAACGGGAAATGGTCGTGATGATACTTTACTTTACTTTTAGCATATTTATAATAATATATTCTCGTAATAATGATAATAAACATAATATGTATTTGTAAATACAAGTACGAAGATTTCAAGTATGCAAGGTTTCCATAATATGTTTTCTGCGCAATGCTTTAAAACTTCCCCTAGAAGGCGCCCAGCGAACCTCAATAGGTAATTCATTTCAGAGTCGAGCAGCTTGCACGGTAAAAGATTTGTCGAGAGCACCAGCATATGATGCAATGCAAATATCTACATTTTTCAGTTTAATATTAAAATAAAAAAGAAAAGAAAGTAAAGTATCATCACGACCGTTTCCCTTTCGGGGTGGTCAGAAACCACGCTTATAAATAAGCGGATTCACATTTAGCCAACTTTACTATAGGCCAATCATGACAAGTGGCAAGCTCGTCGATGTCTCCAGCGTACCAAACTCGAAAATATTATTTAAATGTATTTGTTTACATTAATAAATATTTTTGTGTCCCGACCAGAAATCGAACCCGGTACCTCTGAGTCTAAATCTACGGACTTAAAACCGCTAGACCACGGAGGCAATTATAATTAGACAAAAGTCACATTATAAACAAATCACAGGTTTGTGTGAGACTTGTGCTTCTCATATGAAATTACCTGACACTTCAAATACGTAAATACAATCATCATGATAGAGCCGTTTTCATCCAGTCACAAATCGTGGATTCAATTAAATTAATATACTGTAGTATTGTGACATTTCTCAAGACATTGACGGACTTACCACTTGTACATACATACATACATATCTTTACGCCAAATCCCTTGCGGGGTATGCAGAAACAATCGAGCGCCATTTGACACGATCACGACATAGTTCTTTCGCTTCATCGACATTCATCAACCTCTTCATACATGCCCTTTTGTTACGAAGGCATTTTAATTTACCTTCAGCTAGTGTTTTATTTATTTGATCGTGATATGTGAGTCTCGTTTTGCCAGGGCCTCTTTTACCCACAACTTTCGCATTATATACCTGGTTTGTCAATCTTTCTTCGCTCATTCTTTCAACATGCCCAAACCATCGTAGCATGCCTTTCCCTATTTTTGTCCCTATGCTTTCTTTTATACCTACCATACTTGTCTATGTTATATAGTCAACAAGTCATAGTAACATCACGACTGTTATTCCATGTGGGGTGTGCACACATGACGAGTAGTTTATATTCAATTACTTTACTTACTTTACTGGCGCTGACACGAGTTATGAGCGATAGTTTGAATATATTTATACTGCACTATTGTGCGACATACGTCTGATACGCTAGAGACATCGACGAGCTTAAATAAGTTAATTAAGTATCGACAATACGTCATGTGTGCTCATCCCACAAGGGATAACTGTCGTGATGTTACTTTGACTTGTTTGACCATAGACAAGTGGCGTGTCTTTAGCATGCCAGACTCGAGAAATGTTGCAATAGTGTAGTATAAAAATATTTAAACTAACGCTCATAACTCATGTCGGCACCTGCATCATTCTTCCTTTGTGCCAAACTCTTTTGCAGTTGTTGCTGCGAATTTGTAAAACACCTGCGCTTAAATATAAGACAAGCTTAATCAAATCGAGCTCAATTTAAAAAGATGGTCTGTTTGCATTTTTTAAATGGCTCCTAACAAGAGACCTACTTAGTGTATGTATATATTGTATTGTATATATATATATAGTATGTGTATGTATATATATTGTATTGTATTGTATGTATTTCAAATTCATTGGACCGCACAACGCACTAACGTTTCGGTGCTCGAAGAGCTCAAACTTGCCAAGGGACAGAGACTTTCTGCCGTCTGCTTTACCCGAATTCTGCAATATTTTGGCCATATTGCTAGAAGAGGCGCCGACAATCTGGAAAAACTCTTAGTAACTGGAAAAGTAGACGGTAAAAGAACAAGAGGAAAAAGCCCCAAACGATGGTCTAGTCAGGTGACTGACCACCTACACATCACTGTACACCAAGCCATCCACTGCGCCGAGGACCGCAGCCACTGGAATCGGCTAGTGGATACACTGCGACGGAGTCACGATCACCAACAGTGGGGTACTGACTAAGGAGGAGGAGTATGCATTATTATGTTTATGTATGTATGTTTATGTGTATATATAATTTATATATTGTTTGTTGCTTACAATGTGATCGTTTAGTTATAATGTATTTAATTTTTACTTGCACCCACCGTTCACTTTAAATGCTTTATCTGCCCCTAAGGTTGGCTGCCAGAGAATGTCTAGCGGCATTAAGGCCATACATACGTACATAGTGCAATAAAGTTTTTAATAAATAAATAATGTGCGTAAAGTTAATTGAATATCGACAACACGTCATGTGTGCTCATTTCTAACTTTCTGTTTGTCGAAGGGATATTTATTGTGCGATAGAACGGCACCATCATCTGTCAATGTCAGCTTCACAAAATACTTAATAATAAATTTTGTATTATACCCCCATAGATAATTGCTGTTTTTTATCGCTATTCTTTATTTAGCCTATTATTTACGCTTTAGTCAGTTTTCAATTTCAATAACATTATCAAAGGATTTAGTGTAAGAATGCCTAATTATTGAATGCTTTAATATTTAAGTAGTGGAGTCCTTCAAACGAAGTCGGAAAAAGCATCTTGATAGGCCGGCATAATACGAGTAGAATCTGCCTCCGCGGTCTAGCGGTTAAGTCTATAGATTTAGACTCGGAAGTACCGGGTTCGATTCCTACACAATAATACTTATTAATTTAAACAAATAAATTTAATTAATATATAATGACATACCATGACAACGCCCTTTTACAGCAGCATCTTAGTGTAGGTAGTACTTATCCGGTAACGACGAAGGCTGTTCTTTGCTGTTATTCATTCGCTATCATGATTAGTAAAATAATTAATTTGTAATCTGACGAAATCGAGTAAATGAAACGTATGAAATGGTGAATAAATAACAGAAATGAAATAAAAATTATAACTAAAGTTTTTAGAACTGGCCACTTGTAAACAAAATAATTAAAAAATAGTTTAAATAAAAAAATGGAATGATTGCCAATGTCATGCTCACTTGGCCGAGGCCCGTGAACATCATTTGGTTAACCGGCTAAATACCGAGATTCTTTAAGAATACACATTACATAACAATAATAAAAATGCTTTATTGCACAAAAACTAAAATAACTTAAAATTAATGTGCACAGGCGAGCTTTATGCCGTGAGGCATTATCCACCAGCTAACCTAATAATCTGTGTGAGTAAACATAACATCAGTGATGTGCGGCGTATGAGAGACTGACAATAAAGTATCAGTAGATTTGGACAAGCTTAAGCACGGTATGAGTCAAATGCACACTTGGGCCATTCCCAAGTCTCGCTAGATTTAGGTATTTTAAGAAAATAGATATTAAACTTAGGTATAAATAGACGTACCGGTGATAAATCTCTAGCACAAGTGCTGTGTAGCAACAAATGTTATTAGTACGAAGTTCGTCGTCCCAGGCTGTCGGAAACTTCAATGGGATCGAATAAGTCAAACTCAACACGGCCTCGAGCCGCTCGCACCGGATGGACAATTAATAAGCTATTATTCATTTTTATTTGAAATTAAATTAAGAAAATAATTTTGTATTTTTTTTTAAATTATATGTTTGGGTAAAATAGTTACGACCGACAATAGGCTGATTTACAAAGGAGGCTTCCGTTTTTATTTTATTGTGAAACAAGACGCTAATATTTAAGTCAACAGGAAATTACATTACATTTTTTTAAGTTGTAATTTGCATTTAATTTTTGTTCAATTTTGCTTGTTTATAATTGTTATTCTTATTATTTTAGTTTAAGTTAATATTTTCATCCATTTAATTTTTAGTTCATGCATGCAGTGTACAATAGTTTTAGGTTGTTAAATTTTACTTGTTTCCTTTGTTGATTTTGATTATTGCTGTAATTTAATCACTGT
Source organism: Tinea semifulvella (assembly GCA_910589645.1). Lineage (NCBI taxonomy): Eukaryota > Metazoa > Arthropoda > Insecta > Lepidoptera > Tineidae > Tinea > Tinea semifulvella. The sequence continues at coordinate 9,960,443 of OU342586.1, forward strand.
TTATTTATTTATTTATTCGAAGAGAAAGGACAGAGACAGGCAACATAAGAACATAAAAGATAGCAACAGAGTAGAAGCAATTAAAATTATACCCGCCACCAGAATATTTCTCACTGTGAACAATAGTGCACTCTTTGTGCGATACAAAATTCAGAAAATATCACCTTGGCCAGGTATAAAGAAAACAACTGCATTGTGTTTGAATGCATTAAAACTGTTAGGCGAACTCCGAAGCAAACTGCCTACACTTTGCGAAACTGTTGTACCTACTCGTATATCTAAATAAATAAATAACCGTCCACCATTCTACTCATCTTCCTACCCCACCAAATACTGTATGATTCCGTTAACGACCTCTTGGAAGCTCTTTTCATAAATACATATATTGACAGCAGACCTATCTAATATATATTAACTATTTCAGTGAGTGGTGCAAAGATTTTGTTGCAACTCCTCTTGCACCAACTTCCACTGCGCAAAGCTGTGTCTTGAATTCCATGACAAATGTACATAAAAAAAGTGTATTGCTACACTGGTACATGCCGGGGTTAACTTTTTAGGATGTGAAGGAAAGCGTTCTTACAACTGATCCACCACTGTTCATACCTATATAATTCATCATACGGCTTTGCGAGGATATGATGTCACTTTTTAATGACAATTTATTAACGATTCCACAAGTTAGTATTAATGCTCTCCGAGGCACAGGAACGGTGGTTTTGTAAATCTATGATAAATGTATTGAACCTTTGTAGAATTTAAGGAACGCGTTCTTACAACCGAGCCACCACCGCGCCTATATAATTACTGGACCCTATTAAAAACGTAACATTTGCGCTTAAGTAATATAACACGGCCTCGCCAAGCTGTCTGTCCAGCGAGTGTAGGCCAAATTCTCCAGATATATGTTCTGGAAGGCCCATCTCCAGCAGTGGAGATCTAGGAAGCCGTGTTCTAGGGGCTGTAGTGAATTAATGTAACACTCACGGCTCAGTTATAAAAATGATCGCGTACGTATTGCTACGAGGCGGTAGAGATCTAGCCGCAATCGAATTCTCGTTTTTTAGCCACAAACGAAATAAATCCTTTAACTAAAGGAAACTGTTATTATTAAAAGCTATTAGAAAGAAAATACTTTATTTATCGCAACAATTACAATGGTTACAAAAAAAAAATATGCAAGGAATAAATCTAAATGTAAGCATGTATATACCGAAACATACATACAGGTGTGGCGATAAATAGGTGGTCAGCTCAGCATATGCTACAGCCGAGGCTGCAGCGCTGATTTTCAGCTGATGCCTATGTTGGATGAGTCACGGGTTATATTAGAGGTCAAAGTTGATATTCGTACCTTTAATATTTTGTAGGTAATTTCGACGTTAGCTGGGCTGGTTAGCGAAACTCGCACTAAATCGAACAGTAAAAACGGTATCCGCTATTTTGGCAATTTAACATTCGCGCCTAAGGAAATAGACTACCGCCGCAGCGTACTGTACTTTCGACCTAAAAAGTAGTCTACCACCTTACGGTTGAGATTTATTTGCATGCCATCTAACAATGAATTTTTGAATGGAATTCCGTTGAAAATAGTACGGTTATTCGACCAGAGCAAAATTTTAATTACGAAGGAAGATTTATCAAAACTTAAATCATTTATTTAAAATGTTGTATTTATAACCCGTCAGTCAGAAATGTTGTCCAAAACAGACCACATTAATGTAACAGATTTTCGCGCTTTATAGAATTAGTAAACCAATTTTCAGTGGAAATTAGTAGCAACAGCCCGAGTCAGCGCCTACAGTGCCAACCACAGAATGGAAAAAAACGTGTAAAGTAAAAGCTGGTAATCCCAGCGCCAGTACACTATACGCGCAGTAGTGCAGTTTCAGCCTTGCGCGAATTTCATTCTTATGCCGTCTTACTATTTCTTTACTTTTTATTACAGTGTCAATGTCAATCCAAGATGTTCTCCGACACATACGGGACCGAGGGGAGATCGACTCTGTCGCTGCTATCGACGAGTTGCCTTCCCATTGGGATGACACCGGATTCAAGGCATTTATGATTCGTGTGCGGTCAGAGCACCTAAAAATATTCCTGAAGAAGGAATTCTGGCCGCTCGGTGTTGTGTACCGCAAATATATTCGTGGATTTGCTTCACGCAGTACGAACGATGTTCCTAGGCCCCGCGCAGCACCTACTCCCTCTGCACCACCTTCAGCAGGGACGCCGGCACCATCCACTGAAGCTTCTAGTACTCCTCAGAAGGTCGTCACAGTACCTGATGGGTACTTCTATGACCACAAGAAGATGAAGATACGAAAGGTTTAGATTAATTAATTTTAATGTTATTTTATATGTATTTTAGTTGTAAGGTATTTATTTATCTATGGGCCATCTGTTGCCCGATAATAAACAAATTATTATTATTAATATTATTACAATAAATAAAAACAATTCATTTGTTTTTTTCATGTCATACTTGTATGTGTGTATCTTCAAAAAGTAAAGTATCATCACGTCAGTATTCCTTTCGGGGTGGTCAGAAACCACGCATTTTAAAAGAAGCGGATTCACATTTAGCCAACTTTACTATGAGCCCATCATGACAAGTGGCAAGCTCGTCGATGTCTCCAGTGTACCAAACTCGAGAAGTATCACAAATAAATTAAATAAATGATTGTGTCCTGACCAGAAATCGAACCCGGTATCACCACGTCTAAATCCACGGACTAGACCACGGAGGCAGTTTCTGTATCTTCTAAGATTATATTTGACAATACTCATAAATATAGTCATTTTTTATCACCATCATCTCAACTCTTGGAAAACAGATTCCACCCTCCACTCGCCACGTTACCAGACGAGTTGGCGAGGGTCTTGTTTCATTCTTTATCTTTCTTACAACCGAGCCACCACCGCTTTTTTATATAGTTTTTTACTGTTCCGTATTTCTCAACCAAAGCCACGCCTGGCAAAATTGACTGCATATGTAAAAGCCAGCAACCCGATTTCACTTCTTAACGGTATCAAAAATGCATATAGAAGATGCAAAAAGCCTAAATTTAACTCACAAGGAGCTTATAACAAAAATGCTTCAAGTATCCAAAGACTTGATCACTAGGAACGGGCTATCAGCCCAAGATACCAGGTTTGGCTACCATTGGCCCCCGTTCAGCAGTATCAAACATCTGCATCTTCACAGCATTGCTCCGGAATCAGAAACGGGCTTTATAGGAAAATTTGTCTTCAGAAAGGACTCTTATTGGTTTGTTTCTCCAGAATACGTTGAATCGCAGTTGAAGTAACAAAACATGCAGTAAGTAAGAAGAAATGGATGCATTTAAAAATTAACTAGTTTATATAATTATTATACAACCATTTAGTTTCCGTAACACAAGCCTCGTAGCTTACCACGAAAACTAGATGGCGCTGTGTGACCTGTTTGGAAATATTTATTTATTTAAATAAAATAAAACGATATATGTAACCAAGACATTTTGAAATTAAAGCTGTTTTTTTTAAATAATAAGAAAAAATAATTTAACTGCTCTCAACAACATCATCCGAAGGTCTTTTATCACTGCTGAAGTACCCGCGATCCTAGAACCCTCGGAGCGATAGCAAGAGACCCGATGGCACGACCGTCCGACTATGGAAACTTGACAGGTCCCTGGTGTGTGACACATTAGCTTAGATGTTTATATGTAGACCTTCTAAAATATTATATTTGCAAAAACGATTTTCATATAGTTATAAAACATTATAATTGTACAGATTTTTACTGTTCTGTATTTCCCAACCGCACCCACCGCCCGGCAAAATAGCCACATCTGCAACCGAGACCAACACATTTTGAAATTGAGCGCAAACAGCTTTAAAATTAATAATTATTTCCTTTGTATCAAACAATGTCTTGTTTATATTAGCTGTTATGTTATTATTAAAAAATTCTGTCACTTCGTTATTACAGGAAATTATTTTACTTTCTAAGTAATTTTGTACTTTTGTTTAGTGACGAAATGTAGATCTTTTTACCTTTGTGTCTTTTAAGTCCAAGCGATTTAGTCCGTAGATTTAGACGTGGCGGTACTGGTACGGTACTTTAGTTGGTCATCTCATGACGATCCCCAGTAACATCTATTCTAAAATTCATTGAAATCGTTCAGCAATAATAAATATGAGAAAGCCGATTAATAAAACTGACAGATAGATGCGACCCTGGGTTCCAAGGGACTTCTCACACATTTCATTAAAATTGAGAAATGTACGCGTGAAGGTGACACAAATAGACAGACATACAGCCAGAGAGACTTCTTTTCCAATTACGATATTATTATTAGCATGGATTAATAAAAATAAAATATTCCCGTTCCCCCCTGCCTGAAGACCACGTTAAGCCGTCGGTCCCATTTAGACTATAACATGAGGAACCGTTAATAAATTCAAATCAGACCCTCCCCAACCCGTCTGGCTAGCGTGGCGAGTGTAGGCCAAATTCTCCAGAAAATTCCGGAAGGCCCATCTCCAAAAGTGGAGGACTAGGACTCTGTGTTCTAGGGGATGTGATGATGATGAATAAAATAATAATGGAGGTACTTTATTGAAAATAAAACTTAAATAAATGTACAAGGTTTAATGCCGATAAAGCATTTTCTGGTATTTTTGATTATGGGATTTAACCAGCTTGAAACCAGTTACGTTATAATAGCAGTGAATTATGGCAACCAATTCGTCTTGCGTGACCCACCAAAATATATACGGAATATAATCACCCAGGCAACTAACGCAAGTCATACAATTTTCTCATCTCATCTATAGTTTTTACAGCAGCTTTTGTAGTAGAATCGATTACTGGTTGCGCGCTAACGATTAACCTTGACATAATCGTACTGAACTCACGCGATTCAATCGACTACGTAGACATACTCGTATACATTGTATCTTAATTATGTATTATTATTTTTCTGTTAGGTATTATAGTATTATAAATGTATATATTGTATTTACATATTTTAACTCTGGTTTTTACTATATTATTTCACACTCTGCACCCATAATATTAATCTCTCACTCTCCTAAAGGTTAACGGGTAGAGAATACCTTCATGGTATTATGCTCGCTTATGTACAACACTTTATATTGTATATTTTGTGTGCAATATTTTTATATTATTATTATAAATAAATTGCTAATAAGTTGGTGCCTACTAATTGAGCACGGTAGTCCAGTTGTTAAAACCCTCTCCCAGATCCAAAAAAGATCACGGTTCAAACTCTTACATGTACCAATGAGAAATACAACTGAACAATTTATGAGACATATCGCTTAGTATGCTCAGAGAACACTATATATATTTATTTAGCATAATTTTATGCTGCACCAATTACAGGCAACCACCACATGCTATTACAATATTCATTAATTGGGCCATTTAAGCTGTTAAAGTCAAAATATCTTTATTCACCTATATCCTATTACAGGCATTTGTGACACGTCATCTTTAAAATTATTTAGAATGATTCTACTCCTGTGAGTGGAAGACCAAGCAGCGAAGTGGTCCAAGGAGTAAGCTGTTAGCAGAAGACTAACAGATTAGCAAATTCCAGTGACCTGTTAAAGTTTAATCTGACTGAGAAAGGAATCTGCAAGGAAAACTCAGCTATAGCAGATTTACAAATAAAACAAATACAGAATTACACAACAACAATAAATATCTTTTAAATTTACCTATGAGATTATAATACCTGGTGCAGCGGTACCCCACCAGGTATGTTAGAATTAGGACTTGCCTGTGTACAACCCGAAAGCTGACAAAACGCAAAACCTCTGCAAATTTAAAAACAAAAAATTTAACGTGTTCGGCAGAATCCCAGGGCCCACAGCAGCACCCGATCACGGACATAACGCATGTGCCAGCCATCCGCCCGCTCAACCAGACCTTCTAAGGAAAGGACGACCACCGGACACGCCACAACATGAGAGAGAGACACACACAAATATCAACACAACAAATAGATCTTTGGAACCCACTGGTTCTTATAAGGTATGTATATGTCTATGTTTCACTATTTTTACAAACAAACAAACTGGAATTCAAATGGAAAGCGTTCGCGTACGCTAATGCTATAAAATGTTAGTTTTATTACTGCTATTACGATATCGATAGACTTTCATCTGTAAATGTCACATTGTCGCGTAGTTCTTTCAGCATTTCACAATAGATTCGCGGAAAGATAAAAGCCCCTGATATTTTTACAACTACATTTGTCAGATACTTATCCTTTTAGCTATATTGCTATTTCTACAATTATAGAAAGAAAAAAAAATGTTTCTTATGTAACACTTGTAAACGTATTTATATTTTTTCATACTGTTAAACTAACCATATAGGTATACCTGCTGGTGGTTCAGACTGATTCAGATTAGCATTTACCTACTATAGTAGCACGGCTAAAGGGATCATTTTGGAGCTATGATGCCGCAGATATATACAGACAGTCAGACGACAGTCATACGGCCTATTTATTATTATTTTTTTGACATGCTCCTATGCTTATGAGGCACGTCATTGGCTGAAATAACTAAACTGACAATATTGATCAGAGATTATTTTAATTTCTTCCTTTCTACAACTGGCCGTTAGACTTATATGACAAATTTTTCGCAAAAGGTTACTACTATGAAACCACTTCTTCTACCTACAGATTCTTCTAAACTCGTCCAGATATCACTTCACTACATATTATAAAACTAAACCCTCCGCCGCGTTTGTCTGTCTGTCTGTTTGCGATAAACTCAAAACTACTACTCAGCGCTGGTGTTCATGCTGTTTTCACCAATGGATAGAGTGGTTCTTAAAGAAGGTTTTAGTCTATAATTTCTTAAGTTCTTCTGTACATTAATGATATATGTTGCAGGTATCAAAAAAAAAATAAGCCGTATGCGAGCTTTCAAACGCTGAAAACGCTGTCTAAACCCTTAGATGTATAACAAAATAATGTATGAAGGAATTATGTATCTTATATATCTATCTCTTAAGGTTAACATACTATATCCATTTTAATACCAAAAAAAAATAGGCAATTATAAAGCGGTAATTGGAAAGCTATTTATTAAATACGGTATTAATGCTAACCATTTTAACTACGTTTGTTAGCTTGAGAATTTAATGAAGATTATACCTTCCTTTTACACTATGCAAATTAAATGAATACCTTAGGAGATATAGCAAAATCAAAATAATTTAATTTTTAATTTAAATTAATTTCGCGTCGCGCCGTTTACACTGGCAAAACCGGGTAAAGCAGCTTGTTCATTACAGCCCCTAGAACACAGCGTCCTAGACCTCCACTGCTGGAGATGAGCCTTCCAGAACTGAAGAATTTGGCCTATACTCGCCACGCTGGCCAGAATGATGTAAATTTTTTATGGAAATTCATAAGCAACACAAGTTGGTATTAGTGGAACCGGGAACAGCTTAACGTGCTCTCCGAGGCACGGTAACGGTGGTGTTGTCAATCTATGACAAGTGTACGTAAGAAAAGTATATTTCTCATTGGTACATGCCGGGTGGGTTTGAACCGACCTTTGTAGGATTTAAGGTACGCGTTTTTACCACCGAGCCACCACCGCGTCACGCTTGTTAATATATACATGAGAGAATAAAATGAAATAGCACAATAGACAAAGTAATTCAATAGAATTGCCAAGTGAAGTCTGACATTTTCTGACATGCTCATAAAGAAAAGAAAGAATTTCGTATACCAAACTTCTAACCGCTCAACCTTCCTTAAGTCGACATTTTTCCTTTACGAGGTACCTACCTTAAATACATTGAAAAAACTACAATCACTGACTTACTCGTATGTCCAATAACTTTGGTTTGACTTAACCTATATACTCGTATGACCTAATCCAAATTTTAGGTAAGAAACAATACCTATTACCTAGTTATTAATTTGACATTGGTAATTTATTTTAGTCTATAAGCCGACACGGCCATTTGACAGCCACGAATGAGTCACAGACAGACAGCGAAGTCATCCAGGCCCGGATGTTCAATGGGCCTGGGTTGAGGATGGGATAATCTCCCGTTTTTTCCGGCAGAATCACAGCGGCTAACTACCCGCCGGTGATTCAACGCACCTTTGGTGCTGGGCGCTGTTCCTACTACAACACCGCCCTTGTGGCTCACGAATCTAGTCTCCTAGATTTGTCTACTTTAGTTCCTCTCCAAGAGCGTCTCCCTAGGTAGTGGCCTCCCCTCCGAGGGACGTGCAAAAGTAGGAGCGATATTCTGAAGATGCTTGTAGGATCCGTTGTCAGCCCGGTAAAACATACGTTTATCTAGGCCGACAACAAATGCCTCGATAGTAAGCATCTCCAGATCTCTCGCGATTACAGAATTTCGCACGAACCACGGCGCTCTGGATACCACCCTGAGCGATATGTTCTGCTGACTCTGGATTTTGTCCCTGTTGGTTTTGGCCAGAAGGTGATGCCAAGCTGGCACAGCATAAGTAAGTCGGGAACGGATAAACATGTTGTAGTCCCTCGAATGAGTAAAAACGTAAACTTGATTATTATATTTACAAATTATAAAAGTCTCTATCTATGTCTATATCTATGCCTCCGTGGTCTAGCGGTTAAGTCCGTGGATTAAGACTCGGAGGTACCGGGTTCGATTCCTGGTCGGGACACAAAAATATTTATTAATGTAAATAAATACATTTAATTAATATTTAATTTATTTGTGATATTTCTCGAGTTTGGTACGCTGGAGACATCGACGAGCTTGCCACTTGTCATGATTGGCGTATAGTAAAGTTGGCTAAATGTGAATCCGCTTATAAGCGTGGTTTCTGACCACCCCGAAAGGTAAACGGTCGTGATGATACTTTACTTTTATAAAAGTAAAGTAAAGTATAATCACGACCGTATCCCTTCCGGGGTAGGCAGAAACCACGCTTTTTTATTATTAAAGCGGATTCACATTTATCCAACTTTACTATAGACCCATCATAAGAAGTGATAAGCTCGTCGATGTTTCTAGCGTACTAAACTCGAGAAATATCACAAATAAATTAAATAATTATCTTGTCCCGACCAGGAATCGAACCCGTTACCTCCAAGTCTAAATCCACGGACTTTAACTCTAGAGTTAAATATTATAAGTTATAATATAATATAATATTTTAATTTATATTAATAATAAACAATGTATTTAATGTATTGACTTTCCAAGTGTTGTGCTAACCGAAAGGAAATAAATGATTTGATTTGATAATTATCAACTTTGAAAAATGGTAATTTAACTAAGTACCATAACATTTTTAGAACTGAAATATTATATATCTAAAATAAAGTAAGAGCTGTCTTTTACTTACAACCGTATCCTTTGCGTGAAGGTCAGAAACCATATGAGTAGGAAGTGGATTCACATTTATCCAACTTTACTATAGGCCCATCGATATCTCTAACGAAATAAATGAAAATATATATTTAATCAATCGCAGCATGTACTATCTATGCACTTCCGCCATTTTATGGGTAATTCATTGATTCCATTGCTGGTTTGGACTGCCCCTTTGGAATTGATTTTTTTTCATTACCAGAGATTGTCCAATTTGCAAAAAAAGTGGTAATCTGTTGGAGCAAGATCTGGGGAGTATGGTGTCGGACACATTACGATTGCCTGTAATTTAGGGACCGTCTGCCGTGAAGTGTGACAGTTGAATGCCCAGTTACAACATTAAGTCAATGACTAAAATATATCACATTGGATTCTTCGTCTGCAGTTTAAATCTATTTAGAGCAATAAACTTAGTTCTGCTCCATCGAGTTAGTTTTAGTCTCTGTAGAAAATAAAGTTACAACGTTGTATTAGAACTTTTAAGTAAATGAAATGTATACAAGCGCAGGTGTTTTAATTCTGAAAGTTAGTAGAGATATTTCTTGGAACCCTGAGAGGGACATACTCGTAGGTTATATGCCGACATCATCTGGCCACGATATGTGATCCCACTGCCATATATTATTAAGTAAGTATCACCATGGCAAGCTTACAATATTAGTTTTCTTTTTTTGGTTCTCTTCTCCCAATGGATGATGAATGAGATGATAGGGAAGGCAAAGGGTCTAGCCCATACAGCCAAGTCTGACGTAATATATCTTTCTTTTTAATGAGTTAATGAGGTCATCATCAAATTCCAGATGCTGCAGAATTTGATGCTTTTCTTGGGTCACTCGCGGCACCATAGCCCAAACACGTCGGATAAAATATGGGAGTTGGCAGCGCCGGAAAACCGCAAAAAAATAAACTGCAACTTGTGCCCCATATTTAAAGTCCAATTTATCGTTTTCCATAATTATTCACATTGTTGCACATTATTAAACAAAACAACACCACTTTTGACCAATAATACCCACAGTAAATTAATTTACAAAACAAAAACTTGCACTTGACATGTCCACGCAAAATGGCGCGAAGGACCTTACAATATTAGTTATCTTTGAAAGTAAAATTGGCATTTGACATCATTACAAATGGCACATACTTTCAACGAGAACAGAATAGGTGGTAAATTGCCCAGTCAGCCAGGGCGGGGAAGTACCCACCGTTCGCGCTGATAAACCCAGTAAAGTGTATCCACACGTTTCGTGATCAGGTTCGAATTTTCGTTATGCCCAGCCGGCATAGTGTTAGGGACTGATGTTAATCATGAGGGTCTAAAAAGAAAACCTATTGAAATGAATGCAAATTATAGGAAATAAGAGTATCATATATTTTTTTCTATTGTTAAGACTCGCTTCCTCTGACCATCTAGTGGGCGCGAATTGGCTTGTAAGTAGGTATAAAATAAAATAAAAGTTTAAACTGCCTCCGTGGTCTAGCGGTTAAGTCCGTGGATTTACACCCAGAGGTACCGGGTTCGATTCCTTGTCGGGACACAAAAATATGTATTAATGAAAATAAATACATTTAATTAATATTTAATTTATTTGTGATATTTCTCGAGTTTGGTACGCTGGAGACATCGACGAGCTTGCCACTTGTCATGATTGGCCTATATTATAGTAAAGTTGGCTAAATGTGAATCCGCTTATTAACAAGCGTGGTTTCTGACTACCCCGAAAGGGAAACGGTCGTGATGATACTTTTAAAAGTTTAAAAGAGTCTCAGAAGTCGAGCAATTCGCTTGCTATTTTGTTGGCTTCCGTTTCTCGTTTTAGTTTTCATCAGCAACAGGCTATGAGTTAGATTTTTTTAAGCGTTAGGAGTAAGGCGGCTTCTCCAATCTCGACAAAGTTTTCTAATTATCTAACTCAAATATTAAGAAGGTACTGTACAATTTTTTTAACGAAGCGTATAGTTAAATAATAATAATTGTGAGTTTTTAAATTTACTTACACTTTACAGAGTTGGCAATGGTGTACTAGGTTCATAACCCAGATGTACGTTCGCCAATCTTGGTCTTGGTTCCAAACTAGCAAGACCAAGACGGTCGGTAGCAAGACGAATACCAAGACCAACCCTAGTCACGTGATTCTTGCTCAGACTTTTTATTTTCAGTCTTACAAGTATTTTAATAGCTATGAAATTAAAAATTAAACAATTTAGAAAAAGTTATAGCTAAATGCCTCCGTGGTCTAGCAGTTAAGTCCGTGGATTTAGACTCGAAGGTACCAGGTTCGATTCCTGGTCAGGACAAAAAATATTTATTAATGTATATACCTAAATACATTTAATTATTATTAAAGACTCTCTACCGTCTGCTTTGCCCGAATTCTGCAATACTTTGGCCACATTGCAAGAAGAGAAGACGATAATCTAGAAAAACTTCTAATCACGGGCAAGGTAGACGGTAAAAGAACAAGAGAAAGAAGCCCCAAGCGATGGTCCAGTCAGGTGACTGACCACCAGAACATCCCTGTACACCAGGCCATCCACTACGCCGAGGACCGAAACCGTTGGAGACGGCTGGTGGATGAGCTGCGTCTGCGACGGAGTCACGATCCCCATCACTGGGGTACCGACTAAGGAGGAGGAGAAATTATTATTTAATTTATTTATGACATTTCTCGAGTTTGGTACGCTAGAGACATCGACGAGCTTGCCACTTGTCATGATTGGCCTATAGTTAAGTTGGCTAAATGTGAATCCGCTTATTTATAAGCGTGGTTTCTGACCACCCCAAAAGGGACACAGTCCTGATGATACTTTACTTTTTTAGAAAAAGTTATAATCTGTATGTCGTATTATTATTAAATAAATTATTTTATACTTCTAGACAGACATACAGTGGGGTCGTCCAGGCCCGGATGACTAATGGGGCTGGGTTCGGGATGAGGAAATTTCCCCGTTTTCCCCGGCAGGATCTCAGCGGGTAACCACCGGTAATTTATGCACTTTTGGTGCTGGGCGCGTGTGGCTTACGAACTCAGGGCGTCTAGATTCGACTACTTCAGCTCTCCTCCAAGAGAACTTCTCTAGGAAGTGGTCTCCCGTTGGGGGGCCGAGCGAAAGACGGAGCGATATTCTGAAGATGCTTGAAGTGTCCGTTGTCGGCCCGATAGAACATACCTACGTCTAGTCAGGCCGACAACAAATTCCTCAATAGTAGGCATCTCCAGAACCATGGTACGAGAGTCTGCTATTATAAAAAGTATAAAAAGAAAAAAATATAAAAAGCATAAGGTACAAATAACGTTTGCGGCATGAAGTTACAAGAAAATTAGCTTTAATGTATACAAATGTTAGTAAGATTAAGTATTGCGGATAAAATAAGCCGCGAAGACAAATTCTACACGATTTTTAATGCTTTAAAGGTAATTTTGTTTCCCAATCATTTCCCTAAGCCCTATTGGATCGCAGTGGCTTAACTACCGACAGGGGCAGCTCTAGTCAAAATAACAAACCTAAACAGACAAGAGGTGGTACAGTTTACGTAACTATTAATATACTATTGTTTTTTCTGGACTATCACTTATATTATTAGTTTATTTATCATAATATTATTTATTTATTCCATTCCCATTTGTTAAACATATATGTAAACTGTACATTTAGTGTTTCTTCCGATCTAGTAAATGGTACTGTACATCTCTGCGACCCGTGACTCACCCAACATAAGGCATCAGCTGAATATCAGCGCTGCAGCCTCGGCTGTAGCATATGCTGAGCTGACCATTATTAATATTGCTGCGATAAATAAAGTTCTTTCTTTCTTTCTAACTACTATCTTGGGTAAAGTTATTTTAATCCAGTACGTCATATGACCTCGAACCAACCAGATCAAATGAGTATTGGTTTCTACTATCATACAAAATATTTGTTACAATATTTTTTCCGACATAAAAGTAAAAGTAAAGTACCATCACGACCGTTTCCCTTTCAGAAACCACGCTTATAAAGAAGCGGATTTACATTAAGCTAACTTTACTATAGGCCAATCATAACAAGTGGCAAGCTCGGCGATGTTTCCAGCGTACCAAACTCGATAAATATCACAAATAAATTAAATATTAATTTAATGTATCCGAGTCTAAATCCACGGACTTAACAGCTAGACCACTTTTTCTGACATCTAATGTTTAATAACAAAAAATGTTTATAGATAACCGTTTAAAAAAAATACTAAACAATAGACGGAGCTATTGTATTTATAGTACTTATCATCTGTGTCTATCATGCTAGCTCTGATTCTCATATCGTTTGAATTCTTGCACCATCATGTCCCTACCACCATGATCCTTATTAAAGATAGAGTGTTGGGTATTTTAATTGTTATAACTTATAACTATTTCTATGCCAAATGACACGTATCATTACTGACAAAGCTTTTGTTCTGTCTGGAAATTATACTCACACTTGCCCGAAGTGGCACACGCCAGACATTTGGTAGGCAGTCGCTATAGGTCTCAGCTTTATTATTATTATATTCTGTTGTAACTAAACATACTCTTAAGACATTGATATTGTTACAACACTATGGACAAATTTGGTCAGAAGTAAATTATTTTTTATTTATTTATTTAGAGCCAATTTAACTAATACCTTTCAAAAATCAAAATCAAATAATTTATTCAGTAAATAGGCAATATTTTTAGCACTTTTACATGTCATAACAGTTTTATTACATTTTATATTTATAATTTACATAATGTATACATTAAAATATTTAGTAATGATCAAAACAGAAGCATAATTTCAGCTGAACAACTCAATAATAGGTTCTTTAGGGTAGATTTATAAATTACTGGTCAGCAACAGTAGATACCGCCTCGTCAAATTATAAGTATTCTATTTATTGAAATTATATCCTTTTTATTTTCGCAAATATATCCATTCTTTTACACTCAGTTTTGAACCCGTAATCTGTTCTTTCTTGTACATTGCGTGTCATTTTTTAGCAAATTTTTATTTAGTTTTACGATAACACGCAATGTTTAATCAAAATACAAAGCAGACTATCGTACACCTATCCTGCACAATATTATATTTAATAATTTGGTAGTTTGTTTTCAGTAGCTCCCCGGGGTAGCAAAACTAAAGAAAGGAGCTAAGGCCGCCCCTGAGAGTCGGTTCGATACAATTCCAATCTGAACTCAATTACGATTTCAATAAGGGTGCGGTGTTAAAGGCACTCCGATAAATCAAACAAATTGCCTACGTAGCGTTAAACCGAAACGAAGGTTACCCCAGAAAATAAGGGAAATGAGACGAAATAATCAATTAAATTCAGTGCTTTCACGAGCTAAGTAACCATGTGGAAAAATATTATAGCCATTTAGACGTTCTCGTAATAATTTAGACACTTAAATAATTAAAACAAGTAAAGTATCATCACGACCGTTACCCTTTCGGGTTGGTCAAAAACCACGCTTATAAATAAGCGGATTCACATTTAGCCAACTTTACTATAGGCCAATCATGACAAGTGGCAAGCTCGTCGATGTCTCCAGCGTACCAAACTCGAAAAATATCACACATTAAATATTAATTAAATGTATTATTCACATTAATAAATATTTTTGTGTTCCGACCAGGAATCGAACCCGGTACCTTCGAGTCTAAATCCACGGACTTAACCGCTAGACCACAGAGGCAGTTAAACAAATAAAAATAAAAAATGAGTAAAAAATTTATTTTTATTAACCTATATATGCCCGTAATTCTTTAAATCATGGTTTTCTCCATAAAAAAATACTAAATATAATAAACCTAAAACAGAAAACTACAATATATAAAAAAAACAGAGACGTCCTATCGAAAATAGTCTCAAGAAGACTGGTAACATTTCCTTTCTGTATAACGAGGCTAATACGTTGGCAGAAATAATTGCCAGCCTTCTGAAAAAAGAAAAAAAAACTACAATCTTTATAAATAAAATCCTCTAGAGACATCTCATCAGAGATAGTCTCAAAATAACTGGCTGTAATTTATTTATATATTTTTATTTTAAAGAATTTTCAGCAACTTTTCCTTTCTATATAGCGAGGTCAATACGTTGGCATAAAAAATTGCCAGCCCTCCCAATCACCAGATTTCTTCGTCAGCCGTTTGGACAACTCCTTGAACAGGCGCTTGCCTATTTCTTATTGGATTTCCAATGTAACCTAGTACGAGTATGTATTACATCATAAAAATATATCAAATTCTATTTTCCAACCGCTGTATATGTAAGTGCATGACATCAGTATTCATATAGCGGTAGACTGTTGCGGAATAAAATCAGATTCCATAAGTGGATGCGAGCTTCTCACTGTACCAAAGGATGCTTCCAGCTATGCACTTACACCGACATTGCATTTGCTTCTACTGTCGCTCAATGCATACCAAAATAATATAAAATAAAGATATATTTTTATTTGGATTTCAATATACCTACCTAATATAATAGAGGCTGTGGCTCAGTTGTAAGAATGCTTTTCTTAATTCTTAAAAAGGTCGGTTCGAACTCTAATGAGAAATACACTTACGTACATTCGACATAGATTTACAACACTTCGTTACCGTTCGGAGATTACTTTTGGTGCATACAGGTCCTAAGTTGGTTGCCTGGACGCGGGGTGGAAGGAATACAGGATGGTGAAAGACTCACGTGCAGGGTGGTTCGGACTCCTCTTACTTCCTATCCCAAAGACTACAGCGGTGCCGCTTCTTCTTTCTTGATGTGAACACACTTTGCACAACACCAGGAATAGGAAGGACACTAGCACACTTCACACTTGCTACAATAGGGGCTTGAAGAGCTACAGTTTTGCATAAAACGACACAATACAGAGGGGGACGTCTACAGTGACATCTACAGACTACAGTGTTCAGTGTTGAACTTTCTTCAACGACTTCAGATTGACAACTGCCAAAATTAATGGCACTGACACACAGTTAAGTGTTGCCAGATATAAAGGTTTCCCTTAAAATTGGGAAACTACAGTTGAGAGTGAACAACTTTAAACCGTAAGTCTCGGTGCCATTAGTACCAATTTCTAAAAAAGTATCATCACGACCGTTTCCCTGTCGGGGTGGTCAGAAACTACGCTTATACGCAGATTCACATTTAGCCAACTTTATTATAGGCCAATTATAACAAGTGGCAAGCTCATCGATGTCTCTAGCGTACCAAACTCGAGAAATATCACAAATGATATAAATATTAATTAAATTTTAACAATTTAAATTAATAAATATTATTGTGTCCCGAGCAGGAATTTTAGTGAGACAGCGAACGAGTAAAAAGCATGTCCTCCTTGCGTCGTTTTCCTCAATGCTGAGGGTCGTGACCCCCTCCTCGGATCACTTTGTCCCGGACTATGCTGCGCCATCCGGGTCTGCTCACGGCGGCGTGCAGGGCCTCGTGGACTTGGGTGTGAAGTGTGGTGCGGATCTGGTCTGACCAGCGTGTCGGGCTCCGGCCACGGGGTCTCTTGCCTTCAATTTTCCCCGTGATTACTAGCCTTTCCAGATTGCCAGAGCTTTTACGGGCTATATGACCAAAATACTCAAGGACTCGTTGCAGGCAGATGGAAGAGAGCCTGGTAGTGACTTTGAGCTCCTTGAGTATTGATAAGTTTGTTCTGCGCGCTGTCCACGGGATGCGCAGCATACGCCTCCAGCACCACATTTCGAAGGCGTCGACGCGGCTTCGGTCATTGGCTCTAAGAGTCCAGGTTTCGGCAGCATACAGGAATATGGAGAAAACGAGACTGCGAACAAGTCTTATTTTGGTCCTGATAGTGATGTTTCGATCCCTCCATATTCCCTTCATCTGGCTCATAGCGTTCTTTGCCATGCCTATTCTTCTGCGTACTTCCGTTTCACAGGAGCCGGTGTTGGAGATACTTGAGCCCAGGTATGTGAAGTCAGTAACATGTTCCAGATTAAGCGCCCCAGTGAGCTCAAGTTTTTTAATGCGATCCACAACCATGATCTTCGTCTTCCGTTTATTAATCTGAAGACCCACGTCGTTGCTTATGCGCTCCATTCTGTTAAGCAGCTCCACCATTTCGGCTTCAGTTGCAAAAAAGCATGTAGTAGTGTATAAATACTGAAGCAACGAAAACTTGAATAAATCTAATCTAGTCAATACCATAAAGCTCTGAAAGTTGAGTGAAATATCTAAAGCATATAAAAGGCTGAAAGTGTAATGTACCCAGTAGTGTAAGAGAAAAGATTCTTTAGTAAGACACCGCACGAGGTCGCAGGGCAAAAAGCCCGCAGCGTATGAATACCGGAGTAACCTCTTCATTCAGTCGCCGAAGAAGAGGCCTCGTTATGCTCTCGCCGCGACTCAAATGGAAACTTTTACTAAGAAAAGCTCGCTTTATATAAAAGTACTTCAGACTTTAAAGCGTAGACAACAATTATAAAGAAGTATCATCACGACCGTTATCGCTTTAACTGCAACTTTTTTTTGTTTCTTTTTTTTAATACTAGCACAACATGTGACCTTAGGGCCCAAGACACACCTGATGGCAAGTTCCATGAATGTTAGCAACTGAAGTCAGACACTCATAACTGCCATCAGTCCCAAACACTATGCCGGCTTGACTAGACTTGACACTTCGCTTGAAGAACTCCAAGTTATAGGAAAGTGGAAACACAGAGGCTGGAAGAGCATTCCACATCATTATCGTACGACAGATGTATGAGTCCCCAAATTTATACGTACGCGAAGGGATGGTGACTACGGTATGTGGGTGCATATTCTGACCTGTGCGTGTGGTTCGGTTATAGAGTTCTTCGGAGCACTCACCATAGTATAGCCGGTAGAACACGCTCAGAGAAGCCACATCTCGGCGAAGCTGCAGGGATTCGAGAGTTCCAGATATAGTGGCATCGTCCACAATTCGAACAGCTCGCCTCTGTAGAACATTGGGAGCATCTGTGAGGTACTTGGCGGAACCATCCTAACTGTTAAATTAACAAAATAGATGTTTTAAATATTTAATTTCTGGTCGGCCCATCATGACAAGTGGCAAGCTCGTCGATGTCTCTAGCGTACCAAACGAAATATCACAAATAAATTATTGTGTCCGGGAATCTAACCCGGTACATCCACGTCCGAATCCATGGACTTAACCGCTTGACTACGGAGGCAGTTAATATTATTATTACTAAATGTATATATATTATTATTATTTTAATTATGACATTTAGGTTACTTTGATAACATACATAAGTTTTTTTTATATTTTGATTTAGTTTTTAAGTGACAATTCCCTTTTACAGCTGCTTATCTTGCATAATGTAATATTTATTCATATATTTTGTGACATTTACTGACATCTAATTAATTAACGTAGGCAGCATCTACATTTAGGGAGTGTATAATTTACATAGTTTTAATTTGGTAATAAAGATGGCTGTTCTTTGTACTATTGGTCGATCTTTTTTGCTATCCTTCCATGATATGTAAACTGTTAATTGTATAACTGACAAAACCAAGTGTACGTTAGGTATCTTATGGTGAATAAATTAATTGAATTGAATTCATAATCATACATATACCTATAGACTTACTAACATTGTGAGGGGTTATTCAGATAGTATATATTATATATAGTATTTACATATAATATTATAACTAAACTTATTTGTAAGAGTTTTTACCTATTAGGAGGTATTTTTCGCTGCGATTGGTTCGTAGCTTGAGTCCGGTAAGCGAAGCATGCCCTCGTGGCTATTAGCCTTAAAGCCCCAATTAAGCCAGTGTAATGGGCCTCCGACCCGGAATCTCATTAGTTGCCGTAGCGGTGAATTCCAGATCCGATTTAGTTTTAAAATATAATTTTCTGTGGTGGTAAATTACGATGTTCGACCCGCTAAATCGGTTATGATCAACTTTACTTCTTTACTTTATTTCAGATAGCAAATGTACGTAAGAGTCCCATTGGTACATGCTGTGGTTCGAATCGACTTTTTTTGTTATTTTAAGATCTACATTCTCACAACCGAGCCACCATCGCTCTTTATCAAATACATTTAAAATCTATACAAGTTCGTTTTTTTAATGGGTTTAAATTTTTTATATCACGTAGAGCCATACATGACCTTTTACTATTTCATAAAATTGTCAATGGCCAGACTGGATGTATCAAACTCTTGCAACACATTTCCTTGACAGTACCCTATTTCCACGTCGTCCTATAACCAAGATCCTGTGCTGTACTCCCTCAAGAACTAATATAGGTTCACATTCGTCAACATCCCAAATGTGCAACACCTACAGTAGTCTCTGCAGTGCCAATAATGATATAGACATAAATTTATGCAATTTTTATGTTTCCTTTATAGTTCTATTAATAAAGAAAATTTTATTTTAGAAGTCATATTTTTATGTTATATTTTGTAAATTTGTTAGTTTATGTTTTTTTTTATTTTTTAGTTTTAACAGTAACAAGTTTTTAATTTCTTCTTCTTTTTATATTGGTGAATGCTGTGACACCTAATTGGTACATATATTAGATAAGTTATAATTATACTATGTTATGTGTGTGATAATGCTATGTGTACTATATAAATAAATAATGGGCGATAGGTGACTTAAAAAATAATGTAACAAACATTTTGTATGGAAATTTGACCAATAACCGCTGTATCTTATATTTGACCTCTTTGAGGATGATATAGCTGGTGGATAATGCCTCACGGCATAAAGCTTGCCTGAGCACATTTATTTTAAGTTATTTTAATTTTTGTACAATAAAGCATTTTTATTATTATGATATGACAGGATGAAAAAGCATATTTGGTTAAACTCCAACCCAATGGTAAAAAAGTTACTATCATATAAGGGGAGTTGACTATTGTAAAAATATGCAATGTAAAAGGACAAACTCCCTAAAGCGTCGAAATCAATTGACTTTGATTGGTTTAGCTTGTCTTCCAATTCTGACTTTTCTTCTCTCCATTTAACGACAACTCTCTATAACACCATAAAATGCACATTCCCTTCAGTGTCGTTATAAAGAGTTTACACTGTATGTGTTTTTTGGTATAAAATAATCTTTATTTTATCATCAGCCTATGTCTTTCCACTGCTGGATATAAGCTTCCCTCAAGGCTCGCCACTTTACACGATCTTCTGCCACCCTCATCCATCCCTCCCCAGCGACCTTCCTCAGGTCATCCGTCTATCTGGCGGGGGGTTGTCCCACTCTGCGTCTTCCAGTACGTGGTCTCCATTGCAGGACCTGTTTAATAATAATAATAAAATTCTTTATTAATATTAATATAGAATATAAAACAATGTACATAGGCGAGCATAATACCGTATGGTATTCTCTACTTTTTACTCCATCGTTCATCGATTTTGCGACAGACGTGTCCAGCCCATTGCCACTACACACTTATTTTATCAGAGTACCTAAAATCACACTGGTTTACATAATCATTTATATTTTATTAAAATAAATACATTATATATTTTTAGTTTTACGAACGTTATCTTAAAAACATTGAATACGAAGACGGTGTTCGACTTGAAATCAAAGCAAGGCAAAGCGCGCTTTTTTTACTTACTTTGTCCTAAAGTTAAAGAAAACCCTACTCACAACTAAAGTGCTCACAGCCCCAAGTCGAACATGGAGTACGTGACATCATCCAGGAGTCATTTGCAACTGCAGCGTTTCCGAGAAAAAAATCAAACACGATATATAAAACTAGATTTTAAGGCGATTTAGACACCATAAAAATACAACAATCAATAAGTTTTAAAAAAATTAAAACATATTTTGAAAAAATATCAAGTAACCTATTGATTGAATTATATTTAGCTATAAAACCCCAATGCAGCCGGACTGATGTCAATCAGCACTGTAATCTCATTAGTTGCGGAGATCTATTCCAGTTTAAGTTAGATTTAGTTTTAAAATATAATTATTTATTTATTATATTTTAAACCTTACAAAAAAATGCCTTAGCCAACATAGGTTCCACTATTTACTTAAAAGATATATAAGATGAATTTAAATAAATATTAAGGAAATAATAATAATAAAATATAAAAAAACTATAACTAACAAAAACATAAAAATAGTATGTATATAATCTAATTATTGTGCTCGTATGTGTGAGTAGATATAAGTGTTGGTGTAAAAGTGTAGGTGTGTGTGTGTGTGGGGCATGTTTAAAAGTTGAATCGAACAGTTGTTCATTCATGGAAGATTTCCTTTACCTCGGCTCTACTGTCAGCAATAAAAGACGTTGCGAAGTTGAGATTCGTCGACGAATTGTCCAAAACACATCTTCAGAACTTTCGTATACTCTACAGTTTTGTACAGTTTGGAGAGATAGGTTACAAAAGCCGCAGATAGAGCAAGAATGGGGTGTATCAGGCAAAGCTTTTTGTAGATGTCGCTAGCGGCACTGGTACCTTGTTTACACCTATGACTGATCATTTTTTAAATTTATTTGTAGTTTTACATTTTTATAACAAAAAAAAATATTTTAAATTAACGTTACCTAAGTTACGTTACGTTAAAAGACGAATTAAGTAAGCGAACACCGTCTTTAAAATAAAAAAAGGTTGAATTAATAGAACGGCAATTTTGAGATCACCATATTTTTGCTTTCGCTTGGAAATCTCGAAATGTCTACTTAAAAGCTCACTTCTGCATAATATCCAGAAAATAATAAATTTCGTAATAAAAATACAAGTTTTCTAGGCAACTGACAGTTATATTAGGTACCATCTATCATGCGCCATCTATCGTGATAAAAAGTTAGTGACACACCCCATTGACATGACGACGCATAAACGTTTCGGTGCTTAAAGAGTTCAAACTTACCAAGGGACAGAGACTTTCTGCCGTCTGCTTTACCCGAATTTTGCTATACTCGTATTTCCGACAATCTGGAACAACTCTTAGTAACGGGAAAAGTAGACGGTAAAAGAACAGGAGGTCTCTTGCATTTCTTACAAAGAAGTAAAGTATCACCACGACCGTATTTCTTCCGGGGTGGTCAAAAAACAGGTTTTTTTATAGCAACACATTTACCCAACTTTACTATAGGCCCTCATGACAAGTGGCGAACTCGTGAAATATTAGAGGTGGCAGGCGGACTGATGGTGGTAATTTGCCCAGTCTGCCGGGACGGGGAAGTATCCACCGTTCGGCCGATAAACCCAGTAAATTTATCCACACGTTTCGGAATCAGGCTCGAATTGCCGTCATGCCCAGTCAAGCCGGCATAGTGTTAGGAACTGATGTCAGTCATGAGTGTCTGATTACAGTTGCTAACATTCATGGATCTCGCGCACCATTTAACATAAGGTGGGCGTAAGGTCACATGTCGTGTTAGTATAAAAAAAAAATATATTACAAATATTTTTTGTGTCCCGACCAGGAATCGAACCGCGTCTTACCTGTTATGCCACCGAGTTATTAAAAACTAGTTAATAAAAAACATTTTCATTTCATTACAACCCCTAGAACACAGCGTCCTAGACCTCCATGAGCTAAATATGTAACCGTTTTAAAAGCGTGGTTTCTGATCACACCGGCAAAATAAATAACAATTAAAAAAAAAGCAATTTCCTACAAATGTGCTTAAAAGTGTTATATGACATCTGTGACTGATGTTGACGTTTCCATTTTTTAAGTATTTTATTAAAATAATTGCCTTCATTGTAGTCCAAGAGCCCGTGCTACGAAAACATTAACGATATTTCTTGGAGGTGTCGGAAAAAAATGAGCCGTCTGGGAGCTTTCAACGAAAACGCTGCCTAAACACTTTGAGATATAACAAAATAATGTATGGTGGAATTGTATATCTGTAATAGGTCTACAGAAAAGTCTCCGATGGCATATGTTAAGGATAACATAATATATCCATTTTAATACTTTATTTATAATAAATTGGCAATCATAAACCTATTTACACAAATACGGTAATAATCCTTATCATTTTAAATACGTTAGTTGACCTAAGCATTTCATGAAGATTATTTTTTCCCTTTACACCATGCAAATTAAATGAAATTTCGTGTCGCTGTTTACGCGGGCAAAGCCGGGTAAAACAGCTAGTATATATATATTTAAATTGGCATTTCATTGTTCAAATTTTTTTTACATTCAGTTTACGAAACAGTGATTTAATACTTTCATCCTTTTATACTTTTTTTTTCACTAGTATCTGAGTCAATTGAAACAACTAATGAATCAACAATAAGAATAACTAAATATAAGATAAATACAAAAGATAACAGCCAAAATTGGTAACACATATTTTGCGCATCTGACACCGATTTAATAAAATGGCGATCAATTTTTTGCTACGAATAAACCCTGTCCGGTACTGCGTAATATCGCTAACTATAGACAATTAGCAAAATTAAAACAATATTTACATCTGTTTGACTGAGGAGCAAAGATTTAAAATTTTTAGGTATCTTAAACTATTGCTAAATAATGTGGGTGTTCTGCGTGAGTTATGTTATTATACCACGGGATCTCGGTCTTGCTTCAACGAAATTTAATTTATCCCAAAAACGCTAAGAATAAAGTGAACCCTAATTTAGAGGGTTGAAGTTAGCATTCAGGGCGCGCGGCTCATTTACTTAACACCCGCTACGGCTTGGCCTAACGCACTCTATTTGTCATTCAATATGAAAAATATATACAAAAAACAAAATTTGTGTATTCTGACCGACTTCAATGAAGGGAGGTTATTTATACAAATTGACTAATACCTACACATCCATAGATTCATCAGCAGTTGCATTTGGCACTTCTGTGGTAGGTATTTAATGTGTTATTGTTGGCCGATGCTTCTGCCACGTATGCCTCCTCCACACATCAATAAATACATCAGCAATTGCATTTGACTCTTCTGTGTTAGGTATTTAACGTCAGCCGATGTTTGTGCTACTAATGCCTGCACTACACATCGATAGATACATCAGTAGTTGGATTTGGCTTATCTATAGTAGGTATTTAACGTCGGCCGATGCTTCTGCTGCTTATGCCTGCTCTACACATCGATAGATACATCAGTAGTTGGATTTGGCTCATCAATAGTAGGTATTTAACGTCGGCCGATGCTTCTGCTGCTTATGCCTGCTCTACACATCGATAAATACATCAGTAGTTGGATTTGGCTCATCAATAGTAGGTATTTAACGTCGGCCGATGTTTCTGCTACTAATGCCTGCACTACACATCGATAGATACATCAGCAATTGCATTTGACACTTCTATGTTAGGTATTTAACGTCGGCCGATGTTTCTGCTACTTATGCCTGCTCTACACATCGATAAATACATCAGTAGTTGGATTTGGCTCATCAATAGTAGGTATTTAACGTCGGCCGATGTTTCTGCTACTTATGCCTGCTCTACACATCGATAGATACAACAGCATTTGTATTTGGCTCATCTGTGATAGGTAATTAACGTAGGCTGATACATCTGCCACTTATCCGTATGTTGTCGGTTTTTGCCGTATATGCCAATGCCTTGAATCTTGTATTTGGTTTAACATAAACAAGCTATGAACAACGTAAATATTTAACCTAGTGTTTTGAACGCAGGCCAAAGCATGTTCTACTGATAAGATTCCACCACGCTTTGACCTAGTGTGGGGTGGTGAATTTACCTACCTACATCTTTATAAGGGAGGCACATAATATATTTTGCAAAGTTGAGTTCGTACGTTTCCTTTTAGTCTATCCAACTTATTTCGTGAACAAACAAAACTTTTGACTTTCCAATATTGAGTTTAGACTTTCAGGAATATTTTTCATGAAAGTATTTCCTTTTGGATTTTCGTACAAAATGTTTGTTATACTATTTTTTTTAATTTCAATATATAATAGTATATCATATCGAAAGAGATTATAAACTTTGGTAGCGTACGGTCAGCATATTGTTTTTTTTTGTCGTCATTGTGCACTGCTGGTGACTGTGATGCGCCTGTGTTAAATCGTTCATTTTATTTAATATTTTTTGTTTAGATTGTACTGTTTGCACTTGTAAGTACTTGCGATATTAATTTTTGTTGTTTATTGTTGTTGTCATGCCTGTACTTTAGTAAATGATGTTACCTACCTATTGAATGCAATGCTGGTCTGTAACTAACATGTTACCTAAACTTATAAGATACCTACTAGATTATATAATGTATAAGATTATGTAAACATGTTGTTAACTTGCTTTATTTAATAAAAAAATATTGTTCGTAAACAACAAAATAATAATAATAAATAATAATTTTGAAAGTCCACGTCGAACAGACCATAACCGGCAATGTTCTCTTATAGACTTATTCATTTATTGACGATTGGCCTTGCTTTGATTCTCTTGCCCCATCTTGTAGAGATTTATCAACTTATATTTTATCATTATATTTATATGTTTATTATTATTAGCTGTAAAGTTTATGCAATTATAAATATGTGGTTAACGTGGTGGGTATTGCATGAACTAATGTATCTTATTATTGATAAGCTATCTTCATCGTGGAATCCAGTAATTAATAGGTTTCGACACCGGGAAAAATCGCCCGGTGTCGCCAAGGATATTGTAAGTGTCGTGTGTCGTGATTTCTAAAAACTTTTAAAAGTGATAAGTGGGTAGGTTTACATCTACCGCCCAGTATGTATGAGACTACACCGCATAGCTTCAGTCGACCCGTGACCACGGCCAATGCAACTTGGCTGAAACGTCGGAAGAAATATGTCTCTAAGGTAAATCGCGTAAAGACCCGTTAAAATTAAAAAAACTATTATGAATATGCGCGAAAGTTTAAAAAGTTTAATTGGTTAACCTGTGTGCTGTTTGTTGACCCTAATAATAAAAAAAGGTCAACCTTTCATTGCATGACTGAGCATATCTGCAGCATGCATGCTGGCCTACACAACGTAAGTGGTATGACGTCTTATATATATGAGTGGTTACGTAATTACAAGCCTATGTCATGTCGCGTTTCCACGCTATCAATATGCCTCACCTTTAGCTGTGGCAGAACACAGCCCCTAGAGCATGTCGGTGTTTCCCTTTGTCATGGAAATCGACATTAAACACTGCACGTGTTGTATTACATTAGAACACCGCCAAACCACAGCTTCGATGTTCTGCTCAATTACAATTAATTTATTTCAGAAACGGATTTTGGCGAACTTGGTCAAATAGTATAGAGTAAGACTGATTTAACCACCAGTAAGCGGATATTACGGTGGTACCTCGGTTGTAAGAATACTTTCCTTAAAATCCAATAAGGTAAGCGGTTTGAACCCCCATCTGGGATTGTGCGGAGCGATGGGAAGAGACCCGACGGAATGACTGTTGGGCCGTGGAAACTTGGCAAATCTCTGGTGTGGGATGCGACGTGTGTAGACACATTAGCTCCATCTCACATCCAGGCGACCTCGTCAGGCGCGGGGAAAGCGGCGTTTTCTGCGGAGAACCTCAAATTGCGCAAATACGCCAACCTTGGTATCGGTTACGAATTTGTGCCGTTTGGGGTCGAGACGATGGGCCCATGGGGACCGTCAGCGAGGCGCTTGGCCAAGGAGTTGTCAAGGCGGCTGACAGAAAGGTCTGGAGACAGGAAGGCTGGCAATTATTTTTGCCAACGTATTAGCCTCGCTATACAGAGGGGAAATGTTGCCAGTCTCCTTGGGACTATCTCGGATGGGACGTCTCTAGAGGACATTTTTTATTTATAGGTTAGTTTATTTTTAATTTTATTATTTAGGTAGTTTTTAATTTATATTTAATGTACTTTTAATTTTATTAACTTCAATTAATATTAAATAAAACTTGTTCATTGGAAAACCCCGGCATGTACCAATGAGAAATAGTTTTCTTACGTACATTTGCCTTAGATTTACAATACCACCGTTCCCATGGATCGGAGCTAAAGGAGGAACTGAAATCGTAAATTAATTGGCATTAAAATAGACATCAGACTCTCTCTAACCCGTCTGGCCTCTAGTAGTTGTGATGAAAGCGGTAGGCGAGGCCCAATAACAGGAGCAATAACAGCAACAGACGCCAGTAATTAATAACCAACTTTAGCCCCTACCGGCCTGATGACACCTGTCATACAATTCTGCTGTTTTAATTCTGTTCTTTAGTTTGTCGTTTGAAGTTACTTTCAACCATTTGATCCTTATAAGCGACATTACAGCTAAAAAAAGAAAAAAAGTATCATTACGACCGTTTCCCTTTCAGGGTGGTCAGAAACCACGCTTATAAATAAGCGGATTCACATTTAGCCAACTTTACTATAGGCCAATCATGACAAGTGGCAAGCTCTCCAGCTTACCAAACTCGAAAAATATTACAAATAAATTAAATATTATGTAAATAAATACATTTACATCAATAAATATTTTTTGTGTCCCGACCAGGAATCGAACCCGGTACCTCCGAGTCTAAATCCACGGACTTAACCGCTAGACCACGGAGGTAGTCATCAGGTGTTTTTTTTTTGTTTTTTTTTTATTCTAGCACGACATGTGACCTTGCGCCCACCTGATGATAAGTGGCGTGCAAGGTCCATTAATGTTAGCAACTGAAATCAGACACTCATGACTGATATCAGTCCCCAACACTATGGGGGCTTGAGTAGATGCTTTTTCACACTTTGCTTGAAGGACTCTAAGTTATAGGAAAGTGGAAACACAGAGGCTGAAAGAGCATTCGACATCTTAATTGGAAGGAAATGAAATGGAGAGGAAGGGATTTGGTTATAGTGGTCTTCCGAGCATTCACCATAGTATAGCCGGTAGAACAGCTCAGAGAAGCTAAATCTCGGCGAAGTTGCAGGGATTCGAGAGTGCCAGATATAGTGGCATCGATCCACACTTCGAACAGATCGCCTCTGTAGGATATTCTATATAATATTCTACGCATGAAAAACAAGGTGCAATAATACAAATGCGATAGAAGAAATACCCACAAAGGTAAAACCAACCCGTGCTCTCAGAATATAAGTGCGCACGAAAATCCTTGAAGACTGGTAGTCATAAAAGTTGCAAAATCAAATAGGAAAGGCACGAAATGTACGGGTCTGGAACTATTTTATAATTTAGACTTTGCCCGGAAACGTATAGTCGCAAAACCATTTTCGCCTTACCTGAAGGATAGCAAATAAATAACAAATATATCATGCATTAGACAGGGCGGGACCAATTTGCATCCTGACTGTACTTTGTATAAAAAATGTAGGTACATCTTTCTCAATGCAATACAGAAAATCCCATACATTATTCAAACCAGATTGTCGCGACCCAAGACTTTAAAAATAGCTTTGTTGTACTGAAAATTCACGTGTTGTATTCACGAATACGAATGCTATATATTTATAGCTACATTCCTAAAATAACAAATACAGGCATGGTTTATGGCGACCTAATTATCATCACTGCCTCCGTGGTCTAGTGGTTAAGTCCGTGGATTTAGACTCGGGGGTAACGGGTTCGATTCCTGGTCGGGACAAAAAAAAATATGTAAATAAATACATTTAATTATTATTCAATTTATTTGTGATATTTCTCGAGTTTGGTACGCTGGAGACATCGAGGAGCTTGCCACTTGTCATGATTGGCCTATAATAAAGTTGGCTAAATGTGAATCCGCTTATTTATAAGAGTGGTTTCTGACCACCCCGAAAGGGAAACGGTCGTGATAATAATAATAATAATAATTTCCTTTTAAGGCAAAGGCGTTAACTCGCGTAAATTAGCCACTTAATCTAATTTATAAACTAAACTTAAAAATGCATTAAAGTTCGTTATGAGAATTCAAATTAAGAATTCTCCTTTGTGAGATTAAAAATGTAATTAATCCGACTTGAAACAGCTGATTAAGTAGCAAAGTGAGGTTGAATCTGAATTTAATGTCTACATTTATAAATGCACTTTAGAATTACGAGCATCGTTTGTCTCTGTGTTTCCATTTTACTTCATTTTTAGTTTAATCTATTGCGTAATATCACAGAAAAATACAACTAGTTTATTTTTTATTAGGTTTAGTTTATATTTATTTTAATTTTTACTTTTAAGTAGTTTTAATTATTTATACTTTTTAGTCCAATTAATACATTTTACAACTAGATATTAAACGATAAGTAATTGATTCGAAGTAATATACAAACAATATAAAAGAATTACAATATTAAATAAACTATATTACAATAATATCTAACCTAAAAATAATAATAATACATAGAAAATTAAAATTAGATACTTACAAATAGCTCCTCCAAATCGCTGTCTTGTGGCATGGTGCCCAATACACTAGCAGCATTTCCCCTTTGAATTATAATACTTAATTTTTGGGAGAAAAAACTGCTAGCCCTATTGTCACCAGAGACGTCAATGAGCCTTGGAACAATTTCTTTATAAAAGGCTTTAAGTTCCTATCCCCACGGGCCCATCGTTTCTACAGCAAATGTCGAAAAAAAGTAACTATTGCAAATAGTTTCATATTTTCGACGCTTGCTGATCTGCGCTTATTCCGCTGCAACACCAGCTCTAACAGAAGTTCCTTGAAGGTGGGAAGGGACTAGAGAATCCCAACAGGTAAAATCCCATACCAAGGATTGACCCAATCTCCAAGGAACTAATGTCATTCCGTCTGGACGCTTGCCATCGTCTCGACTCAGACCGGTTGGTTCTAAAATAGATGCGATCGAGACAACTGCAAGCGTCCTACGAATGAAATCTTTCACCATTAGATAGCTACAAAACCCTGAGTCACATTAGTCACTAATACTATGCCGGCTTGAGAAGATGCATTTTCACACTCCGCTTGAAGTCAGTAGATATTACCTACATATAGAGATTACAATCCCGCAGCTCTTTTATTTCCTAATTACTGTGCTCGTTTGCTCAATTCTGCGCACACAGCCCAGTTTCAACATTCTCAGGGTGGAAACGCTCAGACCTTAACCACCGGAACTACATTGAGAGCATCACCAAACCAAACAAAGCTCTGAATACTGAAAAAGGTGAAGCGGTTCCGCCTTCAATCAGACTGTTGCTGTACAAAGCACAGATCAGAATAAATAGTGTTCTCACCTTTGAAATGGTTCCGCCAAGTACCTCACAGGTGCTCTCAATGTCATACAGAGGTGAGCTGTTCGAATTGTGGACGATGCCACTATATCTGGAACTCTTAAATCCCTGCAGCTTCGCCGAGATGTCGCTTCTCTAAGCTGTTCAACCGGCTATACTATGGTGAGTGCTGGGAAGATCTCTATAACCTAATCCATTCCTCTCCATTCCGCAACCGAACAACACGCCCTGTGCACTGTGTGTGTCAGAATATGCGCCCACATACCGTAGTCGCCATTCCTTCGCGTACGTATTGTTGGAATTGTATCGAAAGTTTATGTTATTTTTTATTTCTTTATAATTTGCTTATTATTAAAAACATTAGAAAATGTCAATAATGACATTTGACTGTCAATTATATTTTTGTAAGAAATGTGTTTATATTTTATATCTAAATTAGTTTTATGTGATTAAAGCCACTAATTATCGTATATAACTTGGTTTTATTGAACGGCTGATGCTCTTCTCGTCACGCATAAATGAGAATGCACATTTTTCTTAGAGAAATGGGCCCAGTAATTTTTTCTCGTGTCATAATGATTTCTTTTTTATTTGATAGTTAATATGTTGTGTTTTTGTAATCTGTAATTAATTTTATTTATTTTACCCTAGCATAACGACAATTGACAAAAACTTATAATTATATTTTATATACCTAATATTTGTATGGAATTGAATATTCGAAATTTAAAAATCAAACTTTAGCTTTCTGCAGTGAAACTAAATTAAGTTGTCCATCGTAAGGTCGAATGCCTGCGGGTGTGGTGAATAATTTCGGTTTGGACCAGCCACCGGCCAACGTTCGATTTAACCTACGCTCCCCTTTGCGAATTACGGAGATCAAACGGACCGCACCAAAACCACTAAACCTATCAACTTTCTATCGGTAACAGGTTAACAATGAACTTAATTGATAGCCTAGGGCAGAGTTATAATTAAAAATAGCTTAATAAAACCTTTTTTCTTATTACAACGTGCCAAAAAAAAGATATGAAAATATAATCGTATATAATTCACGTGATTGGCTCAACCTATAAAATGATACGCGAAGACATTAATCACATAACAAAATAGAATGGTCAAGAAGCCAAACGGTATCAGAATTAAAGACTTTTTGTCCTCGTTTCAGAATTAAATAGCCTATGTGCCGATTATGGTCGTGTTTAACGTGCATTTTTAAAAAGGTATATGTATTCGAAAAATTATATTTACAAAATATGAAATAATAATTACAATAATATTATTAATTATCATTTTTAAAATGATTATTATGTTTCACGGACAATATGCTACAGAAGTGTAAAACACGTTCTATTTGACAAGAAAATAGGAAAAAAGTAAAATAAGTCAGAATCATAGATATAGAATACTAACAAGATCAACAAAGCAAATTGCAAAACACGCCAAAAAGTTAATTATTTTAGTGTGCGTAATTATTCTAGTGTGAGTAAAATTTAGAGATGCTCTATCTTATATTTGATGTCTTTGGAATCACCTAATGTGTAACTAAATGGTAATTAAGTTTTAAAAATTCGTAAATAAAGTGTTATTAGATGTATTATACGCAGATTTATACGCAGAGGTTCTGGGTTCGATTAATGGTTGAGAACACAAAAATATGTATTTAATTTCATAGTGACATTTTGATTCTGGTACGCTAGCGGTATAAACGAGCTTGCCAATCGTCATAAATGTAAACTCGCTTCATACAAAATATTGGATTCTGCCTACTCCGTAATGGATACGGTCGTGGTGATACTTCTCTTTTTTATTTACTAAAACATGGGATTTTATTGTTGTTGGTGGGCTTTCCAGAATTTCTGGAAAATTTGGCCTACACACGCTGGACAGACAGGTTGTAGAGGGTCTGATGTTAATATTAATGAAAATTTATTAACGATTTCAAAAGTTAGTATTAGCTGAATTGGGACTGACGGCTTAACATTCTCTCAGAGACACGGAAACGGTCGTGTTCAAATCAAATCAAATATATTTATTGTGATATAAGTACATATTTTTATAACATGATAAATAACTCTGTACGATAGAGTGAAGTAATGTGTCTGTACACTTCGCGAGGTGACCCCGTGCTGAAGTTGTGTTAAATTTATCTTAAATATATAGACGTAACAAAAGTGTTTCTCATCCTGGTACATGCCGGGGTTCAAACTGAACTTTTTAGGATTTTTATTAATTTAACACAAAAATGCAATTTTTAAATTAATACAGAATATGAAACTAAATAAATCTACTGGGACGTGGGATATTTAATTACTTCGGGCAATTAAGGGTTTTGTAATAAAGAAGCAGGCGCTAAAGGTTTGCAGTAGGCCAGAATTGCTTCATAAATCACTGTTTAATTCATTTACAAAGTATTGTGGCAGTAATTACTGATTCGTAGGTACTAAACAGACGTTACGAGGGGTGTTAAAAAATATACTGCGATGTTTTAAGTCTAGTTTGTATCATTGACATAAATATATTTATTTATTTATTTAAAAACTTTATTGCACAAAGCACAAAGGCGGACTTAATGCCCGTAGACATTCTCTAACAGCCAAACCTTAGGGACAAATTTGAACAAATATAGGTCAACAAATATTATATACCTACTTATATATTCTTATATATGTATTATAATATCAATATACTAAATACTAATACATACACAAACTTGTACATAAACATACACAAATACAACTTACTAACGTGGTTTAGAGCTATTCATGAAGTGTGAATAGACCAGTTTTTTAAACGACAATCTGTTACTTGCCTGCCTTATGTTTACTGGAAGATCATTCCATAATTTTGTGACAGCTACTACGAAGGAGTTGGAGACTAATCCAGAATGATGTGAGGGTACAGAAAGAAGAGAGTTGTGAGAAGAACTGTGGAAAGAAGAGAGATAGGCAAAATTGTCCTTGAGGTATTTTTGGGTCGCAGGCTCGTTTAAAATAGAGAAAAGGAGACAGAGAACTCTAAGATTTCTGCGACAACGAATTGGCAGCCACTTCAACTTAGCACGATATTCAGAGATGTGATCGTATTTGCGTAAACAATATATAAACCGGATACACGCGTTGAGTAACCGGTCCATCTTATTGAGCAGCATCTCTGACATATCAATTCTACACACGTCACCATAGTCGAGGAGAAGAAGGAGAAGACTTTGAGCAAGGGTAATTTTAGCTTTTAACGGCAGAAAATTTTTAAGTTTATTAAGAGAGTGCAGTGAAGCGAAAATTTTACTACTAGTTTTGCTTACCTGAGTTGTCCAGCTTAGATTAGAATCAAGGTATATACCTAGATTCTTCACCTCGCTGCTATATGCAATTGGGACGTTGTCAAACCGAACAGGGTCAATAGTCGTGTAATCTACTTTACTCAACAATCGAGAACTTCCTACTATAATTGATTGACACTTGCTCGGATTGACAACGACCCAAAGCGTTTGGACCAAGAGAGTATACTACAAAGATCTGAATTAAGCCAAGCTATTGCACTATTGACTGAGCTGATATCCGACTGCACATAGAGCTGCAAATCGTCTGCATACAGATGGTAGTGACAGTGAAGTAAAGATGTGATGGCATTAATAAATATTGAAAATAATAGAGGTGAAAGGATGCCACCCTGTGGGACGCCCGTATCCAAGTCGCACCACTCCGATGACAACTGATCAACTCGAACCTGCTGCCGGCGACCGTAAAGATATTGAGGAAACCACGCCAGTGCCTCCGGCGATATACTTAGACGAGACAACGTAGAGATTAGCAAATCAGGATCTACTGTGTTAAAGGCATTCGTGAAGTCAATAAGTACCAGAACTGTCACCTTGGTATCATCCATGCCTCTTCTGAGGAATGATGCCTCTATTTAAGGAATAAAATACAATAAAAAAACTAATACTCGTATAAGTGACAAACAACTTAATATTGTTTTTTTTTCTTATCTATTTTTATTTAACATAGACCCTTTTGTCATAAATCATTGTTTTATTTTTTAACTTTATTTTATATTTTTATTAACACTTATTTTTATGACATTTTTTTTTCTTATTTGTAATCTGTTATTATTTAAGAGGGTTTAAAACTTTTGCATTCCTCTCGCTCGCACAGTCCTATATTTTTAAAGGTTTCTTCAGTCTGAGAAATGTAGTTTAATTTAATACCAGACTCGAAAAATATTAAATTACATAAATAATTGTGTGACAAAAAATCGAACCCATAAATTCCACTGGTTAGTATTAAACATAAGGCGAAGATATGGTACGGTACGAAAACATTAAGCGGAGATAGTCAGTAGCTAGCTAGCCAGGAGCTTATATCTCCCAATGTTATGTATGTATATTAGTTTATCTATCGTATGACTTATTTATGTATTAATGTGTAAATTTTATGTGCATATATTTTTGAACATATTATATATCGATGTTTTGTTTCTATTTCACCTAATTTCTAATTGCACCCACCTAAATGTGGTGTGTGTAAAATGTCCTGTCTAAATGTCCTAAAGACCAAACCTTTAGGACATTAAGTTGGCCTTTGTACATAGTGGATTAAAATTTAAAAAAAAAAATCTTTGATTTCTTTGATATTTCCCAGCCCTCTTGTCTCCCGAGGTGTTGACGAGCTGTTATGACAAAACCAAAGTTCGGCGCAAATACACATCTTCCAATAAGCTGATTGAGGTTCTCTGCTTGTAATGCAGCAGCTCCTGGGAGCTTAGACGTCAAGGACAGGTGGGAAGACGCCAGGGTGTCACACAGGTAACATCCCATACTAAAGGCAAATTTATCCTTCATGTTACCAGCGTCATTCCATCAAGCCGGTTGCCATCGTCGCTGGCCATGCGACTGGGTTCTAAGATGGCTGGCGAACCCACAGACACAATAGCCTTACGAATGACTTCATTGAGGAACACATATTAAGTAATTATAAAAACAAAATATAATAGATAATTTTTAAAATGAACGCATCGAAACGTTATTTGCTGTGGAATTCTTTATACGAAAATACCAATTTTATTACCGTTTTATTTTCCTTATTTAACGTTTGCGCTTATGTAACAGAATAGAGTTGCTGGGATGTGTAGGTGGACTTGAGTGGACCATCGTTTGGGGGCTTCTTCCTCTTGTGCTTTTACCGTCTACTTTTATCGTCATTAAAAGCTTTTTCTGATTTTTATTATAAGTCTATTGTTACGCATTAATCAGTCCGTCAAGAAACCTTATCCATATATGAAGCAAGTGAAATTAAACAAATATTTAATGCAATCAAATCTCGGATGCACGAACGAGTATTTGCTAAAACTAAAGTATCATCACGAAATTAACTCCGAGTTCGACTAGATGCCCAATGCGCGGCTTTGTGCTGAATTTTGATTTGACAGTTGTTCGTTCTAGTAGCGTTTCCATTCATTTCAAAGCAAAATCACAAACAGTATGTATCTTGTTTCAAGCGGTTTTATTTTTATATAATAATCACCATGGCAAGCTTACAATATTAGTTCTCATTGAAAAAAAAAATTGGCATTTGACATCATTACAAATGGCACATCCCCTTCCTTTAACGAGAACAACAAATGACAACGGGCTGATCGTAGTAATTTTCCCAGTTTGCCGGGGCGGGGAAATATCTACTGTTCCTTGTCGCGAACTCCCCGGTTAAGGACCGGGGCTCGACAAATAAAACAACAAATAACGGGTCGTAGATTTATTGTATATTCAGTTGAGGACACTTCCGCACATTTAAGAGTGTAGGTAATCTAGCTAATGCTTATCTCGTGTAGCAGCCGGGCGTGAAGAAGAGACGCTCGGCTGGTGGGTAGTTGGGCGACCGACGAGATGAGTCTCCGGAAGCCCGCGGAGCTTCTAACCCAAAACTGGTTCCCCAATTAGGGGATTACGGTCGCTTAGTGATTTTAAGGTACAATGTGTGCTTGAACAAGGTTACATTAAATTACTATTATCGAAGCACCCGCAAAATGAACTTGCGCAGAAAAAGTTTTAAAATAAATGAGGAACGGCTGATTTTGACACATTGCGTGCCGTCCCTGAGCGTTCTGTTTCTCCGAGTTCATCGCATACCGCATTAATGCGTTTCTATTAAACAAATATAAACTGCCATGTTACATCCTGCTGATAAACCCAGTAAAGTGTATCCACACGTTTTGGGATCAGAAGATAAGATCTTATTTTTGTGCTTGACAGAAATATAACAGAAAAATGTATTTTAACTTATTGTTAAGAAATCGAACACCGTCTTTAAAAAGAAAAAGTTTAAATTAATAGAACGCCAATTTTAAGATCATCATATCTTTGATTTCGCTTGAAAATCTCGATTTATACACTCA
This sequence comes from Tinea semifulvella, assembly GCA_910589645.1. Taxonomy (NCBI): domain Eukaryota; kingdom Metazoa; phylum Arthropoda; class Insecta; order Lepidoptera; family Tineidae; genus Tinea; species Tinea semifulvella. The sequence goes on from OU342586.1 coordinate 9,997,372, forward strand.
AAAGCTGCTCACTTCAAAATAATAAATTTAGTAATAATAATACAAGATTTCTATGCAACTGACAGTTATATTAGGTACCATCTATCATGCGCCATCTATCGTGATAAAAAGTTAGTGATACACCCCATTGCGGAGGCCTTATTTAACACTAATGCTATGTTCGACTTGAAAGTGAAAAAAGCGCTTAAAGCGACAAGTCAAAAAGGGTAACTGATGGCATAAATCTCTGATTCCAGTTGCTAACACTAATGGAACTTGCGCGCAAGGTCTCATGTCGTAGGTACTATTATATAAAACGTTGTATTTAAAAAATCACTAATTAACCTTTATTGAAATGACTAATCCAAACAAACCAAGATTTAATCGATCTAAGCCCAAATCTAGAGCCATAACTGCTACGCCACAAAGGTATTTTCTATTACAAAAAACTTTTCTCCATCCGATTCGTTCACTATTGATATAGAAAGGTGTTTACCAAAGACATATATAGTATGAGTATCAGGACAGTTCAGTAGATAGCGATGGTGGTCCGTCTTGTTGGGGTACGATAGTGGAGGTGTGATGATGATGATAAAGGACACGTTAGGATTTTCGACGACTCGGTGGCCCTAAACATCAGCACTACCATCAAAGGCGCCATTTTTTTTTATTGAAATGAAACCACTTACGTAAATTTAAATGTATATTGCGGCGACACAAATTGAGTATACTACCTTAAAGTGCAAGAGATACGAATCATTATTAAGCCGGCCCCCATTAAATTAATCTTAAATTAATATTATTATAATCCAACAGCCGGTTTTATATGATGAAATACTGAGTGAAGGTAATTTAATATATAAAAAAGTAAAGTATTATTATTTTTATGATGTATATCGTCTATTTAATTTAACTAGTACTAATAAGTGTTTATTTTTTTGGGTTTTTTTTTATTTTCCCATGCCTAAACTTCGATTTCTTGTCCTGAAGGTTGATGGTAAAAAAATTACAAGCGGCATTACATACACCTTTTGTATTAAACAATAAAGTTTTTAATAAATAATAAATAAAATGATTGAGTACGGCTGCTCTAAAGTGTGAGAGACACGAATCATTATTGAACCCGCCACCAATTATTGAGCCCACCACCAGTCTTGAAGTAATATTATTTTAATCTAACAACCGGTTTTTATATATAAAAAATCGTGAGTAAAGATCTTACTACCAATCCCGTGGCATACTATGTGATACTAGGTGATCTAGTTTTAACTCCACACTCTCCATTCCTTCTCATCACACCTCTTTTGTCTCCCATTCGTTTGCTGTTGTTGCTGCAAATCTCTGGAACGACATACCATTAAATATAAGACAAGCTTCAAATCGAGCTATCTTCAAAAATTTAGTATATAGGTACTTCTTATCAACCTAATTGTTTCACCTTCTCTATTTTTTTATATAGTTTTTTTTTTCCTTTTTCATTTGCAGCAACCACGTCATTATTTCTATATTACTTCCCTCATCGTTTTAGTGGTTTATTTGTATATTTATTATGTGTATATAGTATATTTATATATATATAATTTATTTATGTACGTGTTATGTAATAGTAAGTAAATATTGGTATGTATATATTGATATATATATGGACTTACTTAATATTGCACCTACCACCTATCCTGTCTAAATGTCCTAAAGGTTTGGCTGTCAGAGAATGCCTAGCGGCATTAAGTCCGCCTTTGTGCATAGTGCAATAAAGTTTTTAAATAAATAAATACCTAAAACAAAATATTGATCATAGAATAATAATTTTATCATTCTTTCTGCAACCGGAAATGCATATGCAAGAAAATCAACTAAACCAATTAATTTTAATAATAATAATAAAATTCATTATTGCACACAAAATATAAAATATAAAAAGATGTACATAGGCGAGCTTAATACGATAAAGGTATTGTCTACCAGCTAACCTTTGGGAGAGTGATAGAATGAATATTGTGGGTGCAGAGTCAGAAAAATAAAATGATATATATAAAAAATAAAAATAAGAGAAAAATAATAATAATTAATAACCTATGGGATAAATAGGATCATAATATACTTATGTAATACATACGAATAATAAATACAATTAATACATATTATATAATACTAATAAAATAATATATGCCAAGGTGAGGAGATTAAGTTAAATTTTGTTTTTAACACTATTGTCCTAGCTTAAATTCTTATATATACTATATCTTATATATCTTGTATATGTATAAATTCTTACCTCGTCTGTTTATATATTTAATGTCTCTGAATGAAATGAATGTATCAATTAATAATTAGTCCATATTTTCGCTGAAGCAGCCTATGAATAATTACATTGTTGGCCAGTCATTTATCAACTTGTATAGCTGTCTATGGTGTATATGAAATCGTTCTGTCAATATCCGTCGAATAATACCGAGTGGTTCGACGGAATGCTTCTGAATTGCCAACCAATTGATGGTTCCGAGACACGCGTTGTCTGACGACATCACAAAGAAACGAATATTAAAATACCAGAGTCTATATCTATACAGAGATATTTGGAGACGTTTCTTTAAGTTGCATCACAGCCCCTAGGACACAAAGTCCTAGATCTTAACTGGTAGTAATACGCCTTCCTGAACATATTTCTGGAGAATTTAGCCTTGTCACACGGATTAGCGAGGCTATGATTTCTTTTTTTTTCATTTAACGATTAATAATTATTAGGTAAAGTAGTACCGGAACCAACGACTTAAAATCTGTTACTAGGCACGGGAACGATGGTGAAAAAGACAAATTTCCAAGCATTCTGACCGTGCAATAGAAAATAAATGAATAAAAGGCTTTCATAGACGCGTTGTATCTAAACGATATGTAGTTACTTTTTAGTAGGTACGATCTATAGAAGTAAGTAACAGTTAAGTTCCCCACCTCCATGCTTCTATACAAAGCTCGAGGAACTCTTACTGCTGACCGTAGAAATATACATAAAGAACGGTCAAATGATAATTATTCTGGTTGGTGGCCCCAAAGTGTAGAAAACACCACCTTGCGGGTATGCAGAGACGCAAGAAAAAATAAATAAAAATAAAAACTCGTTTAACTACAACTTTCTCATTAAATATCTGGTCGTCAATCTTTTTTCACTCATCATTTCGAGATGCCCGAACCAATGGAGTATGCCTGTCCTTATTTTGTCCTGTCCTATACTATACTATACATTAGTTACCAACATTCTGTCGTGCGAATGAATTCTGGTAATACCTACTTAGGTGATGCATAAAATGTTATATACTTTAAATATTTATTGTATTTTAATTGAATTTTATGCATCAGTATATCATTAAGTATTGCCGGATTTTTTTCGGTAAGTCTTGTTTTAAAGCTGTTATTTTTATATAAATATCACCATGGCAAGCTTACAATATTAGTTCTCCTTAAAAGTAAAAATTGGTATTTGACATCATTGGAAATAGCACATACTTTCAACGAGAACATCAAATAGGTGGAAGCGGACTGATGGTTGTAATTTACCCAGTATGCTGAGACGGGTATCCTCCGTTGGTGCTGATAAGCTCAGTAAAGTGTATCCACGTCATGCCCAATGAAGCCGGTATAGTGGTCGGTACTGATGTCAGTTATGAGTGTCTGATTCCAGTTGCTAACATTCATAGACCTTGCGCGTCCCTTACCATCAGGTGGGAGCAATGTCACATGTGCTAATAAAATATAAAATAAAAAAAACATTCGTACGACAGAATGTTAGTAACGTGTTTGCTTATTTTATATTAGTAAAAAGGGAACATTATGATAGCTAAATGTTTAATTATCAATTTCTACAGCTGCCCAACGGAAGACCACTTCGAGAGAAGTAGTTACAACTAGAGGCCCTGGGTTAAAACGGGGTATGTCCCTATCCCTAACACAGGCCCATAGCTATCCATGCCTGGACATCTGCTCTGTCTGTCTGTTTTTTTTTTTCCTTTTTCAGATTGGTTGTTTGATATACGTCTTTTGCCCTGAACCTATGAATAACACCTGAATTACTTTCAATGGACAAACTTCTGGTCTCAGTACGTCATTGTGCTTGCGAGTGCTATTCATACTGAGTACGCAGACGTAATAGTCGGCTAGGTACAATTTCAGATAAGTACTCTTGTAAAAAACATGTAAAACAAATAGTCAGAAACATTGCGCTAGACCCAGTGAACTGATATTACTAAAACTCACACCGCGAACCAGATGTTTGCGCCATGTTTTGATGCCGCGGCATAAAAGATTTGTATGTATTAATATTTGATATTATAATATATGTATATAAATATATATTTTATGACGTGAGTATATGATAATTCTGTTACATTACAGCTTCATTATGTTAATGTTATTTATATGATAATTGGCCATCAAAATTGGGCTGTCAGAGAATGTATTACAGTTTTACGCCTCCGTGGTCTAGTGGTAACAAACGTTGCCGTAAACTAGGGAGGTCGTGGGTTCGATTCCCACCGGGGGCAAGTTGTACATTGTATAATTTGTCTCGGTCTGGGTGTTTATATGTATAATATGTATATATTTACAAAAAAAAATAATGTATAATATGTAGTTTATCAACCATCTAGTTTCCGTAACACAAGCCTCGTTGCTTACCACGGAAACTAGATGGCGCTGTGTGACCTGTCTGGAAATATTTATTTATTTATTTATTTATTTATTTATTTTTATATTTATTTTTTATACCAGCACGACATGTGACATTGCGCCCACCTAAAGGTAAATGGCGCGTAAGGTCCATGAATGTTAGCAACTGGAATCAGACACTCATGACTAAAATCAGTCCCTAACACAATGCCGGCTTGACTGGGCATGACGGCAATTCGAGCCTGATCCCGAAACTTGTGGATACCTACTGGGTTTATCGTCACAAATGGTGGTCACTTCCTCGCCTCGACAGCCTGGGCAAATTTCCACTATCAGAAGAAGAAGACAAATTTCTAAGCATTCCATGGATTCACTGTGCGGGTGCCGGATTCATCGTGTGTGGGAAAGACAGGTGAGAATAATGGGCCAAAGTAGGCCTATTTTATTTATTGCGCAACAAGACACTCACCATCCACCATTCTGCTCCTCTCTCTGCCCAATCAAATACTGTATAATTCCGTTAATGTCATCTTGGAAGCTCGTTCCAATAATATATTTACGGCAGACCTACTAAGGGACAATTATTTTAGTATGCGGTGCAAATTGATGGAATACCTCACGCAACAACTTCCACTGCGTAAACCTGAGTCTTGAGACCTTTTGTGAGATTATAATATTTGTTAGATTTCGTGTTATGGTCTTATTTGATTCCTTTAAGGTAAGTTCAATAAGAATAACTGTTTTCATGTTTCAAGAAAATACTAAGATGGCTGGCTTATAGACTGATACGGCTAGTTCATCTGGGATCCTATAATGATGTTTACTACTGTACCTGTACGTCAGATGTGCGACACGTACGACAGTTTATCGAAAATGGATATTATATGCAGTAACTCCCGCGACGCCTTGGAAGCCAAAATCAAGAAGCTGCTACTATCGGTTTAGGTTGCAAGTGTTTGGCAGTGAGGCAGTTTGCTTCGGAGTTCACATAACAGTTTTAATGCATTCAAACACATACAATGCAGTTGCTTTCTTTTATATCTGGCCAAGGTGATATTTTACTAATTTTGTATCGCACAAAGTGTGCACTATTGTTCGCATTAAGGAATATTCTGGTGGCGATTATAATTTTAATTGCTTCTACTCTGTTGCTATTTTCTATGGTCTTATGTTGCCTGTCTCTGTCCTTTCTCTTCATTTCCATGAGAATTCTCAATTTTGATGCGGCGCCATGGATCGAGGTGGGCTTGCATTAAGTTTTCGTACGTTGTCTATAGGACGTGAAAAGTATGACATCAAAGTAAATTTTCAAGTTTTAAAAAATGTGTATTCATATCAATATAATATGTAAACCTACGAATAAAGAAACTCAACACAAAAAGATTTCTATATCGAGGAAGCGATTGCTTGGCTTGCATTCCACATTGCATTGAGGGAAGAAATACGTAGATTGTGCATATTATTCCCTGCTCTAAATAGCGAAGCCTCGGTTAATCCATTAGTAGGTATGGCTCAAGAAATACCGGATGCGATCCACCTAGCACCATTGTCATCTGGATAGATTTGAATCTTGGAGGTAAAATAATACGAGTAATAATATTTCTTGCTGGAGGTACTAAAGCTATTTTTTATCTAAAGGTCGCGGTTCGAATCCTGGTTTGTACCAATGACAAATATTGGTTCAAACCACAGCGAAATACAATATTCTTACGTACATTTGTCATAGATTTAGAACACCACCGTTCTTTCGTTCTTTAGCAGTGGAGGCCTAGCTGCGCACGCTATACATGCGGGACAGAAGATATGCATGCAACATATTCTATTACGGTAGATCCATAAAACATGAGAGAAAACAACATGCGTTCTACGCGTGGGTTAACATAATTCGTACGTATGTGAATACATAGATTAAAACAATGGGGAAAGATACGGTACGAAGACATTAAGCGTGGAACTAGCAAAATACGTCTAATTGACGCACTTAAATGAGTAGCAAGTCAGTAGTAAGTCAGCTATCGAGCAGTAAGAACGTCACACGCGCCCTTTTTGTACTCTGCCTTGATCGCGTCTCACTGTTATACATTCTATCTCATATCAATTCTTGCATGTAGTTATCTATCGATTCCGCATTTTGCGTTGAACAATATAAGGCGTACCGTATCTTCTCCTTTTGTTTTAATAGAAGTAGGTTGAATGGACGAGCTCAGCGTGCGCAACAATGGAATAGCGCCTTTAATCCATAACACATCAACGAACACGCTGCGAGCGAAGCAATACGAAATAATGCGGATCTGAGAGGTATTAAAGAAACTCGTACACCGTTCTAGGTAGGTATCGCACAGCAAAGCTGTCTGCAAATATTTTAGGGAATATTTAAAATTCAACGGATTAGTACCAGAGCGACACATTCTGTCGACGGTTTGGAGTTGAATTTTCTAAGAAGCAAGCACTTGTAGCTTAAGATTTTATTCCAATATTTACAAAAAAAACTTCATGACATATGAATATTTTCTAAATTATTAAATTTTAAAACCGGATCGAAATCCACCACAAATCAATGTAGTTAGGCAAAGGTTAAGATCATCTTAAGAGCTAATAACGAAAATGCTAATTGACAAATGCTACTACTCTGTGCAAGATTTTTTAGAAGATTGAATGAACAACATTAATTTCTTACCTTAACATTAATTAATTAATCCTATTTGTCATTTTAATTAAATTAAATTATTATACCTCTCTTTAGTTTACATGTCTACTATACTTAATTATTATACCTCTCTTTAGTTTACATGTCTACTATACTTAATTATTATACCTCTCTTTAGTTTACATGTCTACTATACTTAATTATTATACCTCTCTTTAGTTTACATGTCTACTATACTTAATTATTTAATCTTTATACGCCCATGGGCTAAACATAGTGTACACAATTTATAACCATTGTAACATCCTATAAAATACCTATTGTTATAAAGAAATATATGAATTTGAATGAATTTGAATTTGAATGAATTTGAGCTTTTGTAACCACCGCATATACATGCACCACGAGTCCTTGACCTACACTGTTGGAAATGGAACTCCCAGATTTTTTTGGAAAATTTGGCCTACACTGGCTACCGGGTTAACTAGGGCCTGATGATGAATTTAAATGTCAATTTACAAACGATTCTACAAGTAGGTATTAGTTAAACCGGAACGGCTTAATGTGCTCTCTGAGGCACGGGAATGGTGGTGCTGTAAATGTTACGTAAGAAAATACAAGGAAAGCGTTCATACAACCGAGCCATCACTAGTGTTGCCCAACCCACTAATATGGTTGCTACTGTTTTGGGATTAAGGTTTTTGTTTTCATAAATTGTTATTGCGTTGTGTATATTTACCGTCTGTCATCACGACGACCGTATCCCGTTCGGGGTGGTCAGAAACACCGCTTTAAAAGAAGCGGATTCTCATTTAGCCAACTTTACTATAGTTCCATCATGACAAGTGGCAAGCTCGTCGTTGTCTCTAGCGTACCAAACTCGAGAAATATCACAAATTTAAAGTATTGTGTCTCGACCAGGAATCGAACCGAGTCTAAATCTAAATCTAAACACTACACCACGGTTTATAACTAAATAAATAAATATATCCGAGACCAAGACCACCTATCCTGATGCATGACCAAGACCAAGACTTGGTCTTGCTTTGGGCAACACTAGCCATCACAGTACCTAATATGGGTTTTAAATTATAAATGAGACAGCGTAGTTTCCACTTTCCAATTTTCCTGCTAAGTTAGAATTATATCTAACATCGTATTTTTTAATATACCTAAACTCTCAGATGGTCATTTGCAATTCATGTAAATAACAAAAGGTATTTAATAGCAAAGCCGGGCAGGGATACCAAAGTTAAATGGATTCGATCATTTCGCTTGAAAACTTTTGTCGGTGGCACCGTATCTAACCATTAAACAGTTCAGTGGCGCCATTCTTGCTCTTTTTAATAATAATCAAATTAAAAAAATTCATGTTCAAAAACAAAACAAGTGCAGGTACATACGAGTAGGCAAGTTTAATGCCGTAAATGTTTTTTTTACCAACTAACCTTTGTGACTGAAATCTATAATAATTGTGTGCATTTATAACACCGCCATCTATGATCGAGTAGCGGAAATATTTTTTTTATTGACAACTTCTAGAATGTTTGATGTATTATAATTTAAAAATTTTAAATAATAGTTTACGAAAATAAACTGACACGTTCTTTTGTCGAAAAATAACGTAGTTTTCACTTCCGTAGCACGTAGGTGAAACGTATTGCGTGAAACAACAATAAAATCTATTTTAAATATGAAACGTGCAAGTCGAACACGACCATAACTGACTGTCATTTATTTATTTATAAAAGGGTAGCCAACAGTGCTAACATCACACACTTATTTGTACTTAACACTAAATCAGAAGTTAGATGTTGCACTTATTATAAGCGACCACCACATTACCACAGTAGCCTTTATTGCCTATAAGAAATAACAAAATTATAAAATTTTCAATAAGTATACAAAAACTAAATATTATTTAAAAAACTAAAGCTGAAACAATTTTTAAAAATATATATATATAATATACATCCAATTCCTTTTAGAAATAAACATACATACGAGCACTAATTCATTATGTTCTGATTGGTCAAGCCTTGATTCTCATACCGTTTGGTTTCTTGACCTGCAGCCCTATTCTGTTACTTAGTCGCAAACGTTATTAGTATTTTCGTTATTTACGTCAGAGCTTGCGTCATAATTACAAAATATTATTCAATTCTCAACTCTATAAGCGCTCGACCATGACAGCGGCCGTGCAAATATCAACTTTAATAGCGTGGTATACGTTAACGGATTTCATTATATAACGTTCGCTTTTAAGTAACAGAATAGGGCTGCTGTCTTGTTACTAAAATAAATCAATATAGCACGACAAACGAAATAGATATACAAAGTTAGTTTTTTCTGAGAACTTTCCAATGACATCTGTTAAATATTATTTTTCAGAATATAAATATATATATTTTTTAAATTATTATTTTGTTTCAATAGGTATTAGGTGATAAGTGTTTTTAAGTCGATATACCAATTGACAGTCAAAAATTTAAATTATTATTAACGTAAAACAATCAAAAACTATTTTTGGAAAATCAAAGTATAGGTAACTCGTAAGTTTAAGCAAGTACTTTTCTTACATTAAAATGGTGAATTATGGTAAAGTAAAACCTCGTACAGAAACTGCGCCAATCCGATTTAATATTATGCGTTGACAATAATCTATGAAATAAAATCTGATTGTTAAACGATATCAAGAATAGGGTCTTCTGTGGACTCAGGGTAGAGTTAGTTACTTCTGCAGCAGACCAACTTCAATCTGCATACTTTATTAGCATTATAAAATAAATTACACCAGTTAAAACGTTTCAGCAAAGCTTTTAATTTCAAGTGGGTGATACTGTCATTTCTAAATAATATAACCATTATAATAATAATAATAACGGGACAGAGCGATTATAACTTACAAAACAGTACACTACAACCAACCTGACATTACTTTGATAAACAAAGAAAACAAAACAGCATATTTAAAAAATATAGCCGAACCTAATACTCATAACTTAATAACTACACATACAAAAAAATACTAAATACAGAGACCTTGCAATAGAGCTTAAATCGCAACTCAAATTAGAAAAAGTAACAACTGTACACATATTAGTATCTAAAACCCAAAACATTACATGATAGCCTCAAAGCTATTAACATAGACCAGCACACATACAGAAAATTGCAAAAAGCTACAATCCTTAGTACTTGCCGTATAGTCAGAAAGTTTGGAGTTAAATCAGCTTTATTATTATTATTTAAATACTTTATTGCACTTTAACTTAAAAGTATGTACAAAGGCGAACTTAAAGCCATTTCGGCTTTTTCTATCAGCTAACCTTTGGGAGAGTGAGACAGTATAATATGTGGGGTGCAATTTTAACCTTATTTTAAATTTGAATAAACTACATAAATACTTACTTGGCCGAGGCCCGTGAACATCATTAGGTTAACCGGTTAAATACCGATTAAGAATACACATTATATAATAATAATCAATTCTTTATTGTACAGAACCAAAAATAGAGTGGGTACAAAGACGAGCTTAATGCTATAAATGCATTCTCTACCAACTAACCTTTACGAATGGGGAGCCATTATGAGCGGTTGCAGAAATACTATAATGTAAGAAGCTAATCAAAGCTAGGCCATTGAAACTAGCCAACATTAATTATTTTCCGCCTCCGTGGTCTAGCGGTAAGTCCGTGGATTTAGACTCGGAGGTACCGGGTTCTATTCCTGGTCGGTCCACAAAAATATTTATTAATGTAAATTATATATATATATATATATAATGCGAAAGTTGTAGGTGAAAGAGGCCCTGGCAGACCGAGACTCACATATCACGATCAAATAAATAAAACACTGGCTGAAGGTACATTAAAAAGCTTTCGTAACAAAAGGGCATGTATGAAGAGGATGATGAATGTCGACGAAGCGAAAGAGGTATGTCGTGATCGTGTCAAGTGGCGCTCAATTGTCTCTGCCTACCCCGCAAGGGATCTGGCGTGAAGATATGTATGTATGTATGTAAATAAATACATTTTAATTAATATTTAATTTATTTGTGATATATCTCGGGTTTCATGATTGGCCATAGTAAAGTTAGCTAAATGTAAATCCGCTTATTTATAAGCGTGGTTTCTGAACACCCCGAAAGGAAAAGGGTCGTAATGATACTTTTATTAATTATTAAATTATGACAGACATTGCCGGTTATGATCGTGTTAGACGTGCACTTTCTAATTGATTGTTTTGTTGTTTCACGGACAATATGCCGACCTGCGTACATAAGTATATTAGACTTTTTTTTTTTCAATAAAATTCACGGTACATTTTATAAGTTGTCATTAAGAAATAGTTCCGCTACTCGATTATATTTATTTATTTATTCATTACAGGATAACTAACGACTAATAAACACAATAAGAAAAAAAAAATGGAAACATAAAAAGTCAATTAAAAGTTACCACAAATAGAAAAGATGAGATATATATAGATGGAGCTATTAAAGATGCACACAATTTTAGCCTTAAAACACTAGCCATAAGGTTGACATTAGCTGCATGCATTCCGTAAACATATCTATTAAAGTTAAAAGCTTTGTTAGTGGACATTAAAAAGTAAAATATCATCACGACTGTATTTCTACAGCAAACAGTACAAGTATATTAACGAATACGTAAAACTTGAAATTTATCAATTAACTGTGCTTGTCAGTGTAGTTATTTGTAAAAATTACTTTTTTCAACAAAAATAATAATAATAATAAAACATTAATATTATGTTTCCTCACCAACCCGTCTGGCCAGGGTGGCGAGTGTAGGTAAATTCTCCAGATATATGGAAGGCCCATCTTGACATTATACAACAACATTATTATGTTGAGCTATGAAAATATAACCTGAAAATGGCGGAATTTTACGGACGTTTTCTGTATGAATATTTCACGATAAATGGAGCAAATGTGGCAAGCTGTACATAGAAACATTAAAATTAACTATTGATATAAACGGAGAGGCATTCCACTATAAATTCCGACGAAGAATAGCATTGGGATCGTACATAAATAACGAAAATCAATATAATAGAGGTGTAAATCACAGTGAAGCCAAACGACGGGTTATTCTATAACTGACCCGACAAAAATTGACACCGCTACCAAAAATTGGTATATTGGATTAAAAAAAAAAAATCTATGAAAATTACGTTACATAATCAGGGAGTCTTTACCATACATTTGTGACAGCACTCTCACAGATAGGCCTCTAACATTAAGACTTTATTTATTTAAAATTATATTGCACAATGTACAAGTGGCTATGTATTAATGCCGCTAGACATTCTCTGACAGCCAACCTTTGTGATAATAAAAAGCATAACTTAGATCAAGGAATAGGTGCGAAGACGTTTACAAAACGTATTAAAACTATCTCCTTTATTATTTATTTCTAACTAAACCTTAAATTAAATAAACTGTTTTACAACAAAAACTAAATTTAACCTAAAAAAAAGTCTTAAAAAATAAAATACTTAGAAAAAAAATAGCTCCTTCAAATCGCTGTCCTGTGGCATGGTGCTTAAAACACTAGCAGCATTTTCCCTCTGAATTAATTACTTAACTTTTGTAAGAAATACAAAGAATAGAAGTTTCATATGGTTTTGTTAAATCTTTAAAATGTCTGGCAATAATTATAGCCGACAGAAAGTGTCTGTCAGTAATGATCAAGGAACATAATACAAGGTATTGATTATAGATTTAAAACAACATTGTCTATGTCATACATGCGCAATAATCAAATCAAATTAAATTGTTTATTCAATATTATTTTTTTACATCTAAACATGTACATTGGTACAAAACTGTTTTTAAATAACTCCTAAAGATTTACATAAATCTTAAGTACCTGTTTTCTAGGATCTGACTCCATATTTATCAGTATAATCACATCACGACCATTTCCCTTTCGTGGTGGTCAGAAACCACGCTTATAAATAAGCGGATTCACATTTAGCCTTCACTATAGGCCACTCATGACAAGTGGCAAGCTCGTCGATGTCTCCAGCGTACCAAACTCGAGAAATATCACAAATAAATTAAACATTAATTAAATGTATTTATTTTTGCATTGTTAAATATTTTTGTGTCTCGACCAGGAATGGAACCCGGTCTAACGTCCGAGTCTAAATCCACGGACTTAACCACTAGACCACGGAGGCAGCCAATAGCCATATTAATCAATTAGGTTAGATTCTGAATTTTAAAATATACATTCAACTGAACCCGAGTGGTCAATTCTCGAAAGCTGCTTTCAGAATAGCCCTAACGGCTGGAATGCATGCTACCTGCGTCTACGTAAAACTACGTAAATTTTATTTGCTTGGTATTTCGCTATTATACCAATAAATATGCCTCTTTTACTTTTTCCTACTAGCCACACTGAGAAAAATAAATATTTGATGTAATGAAAAAAATACGCCGATACGAATACAATGCAGTTAAACATTCTCGCGTTTTCTAGTGTACACAAGATGTGTGGTGACAAATCAAACACAATCAATTAATAGATAAATAATAAAATATAGTATAATATAATATTAATATAACTTATCTATGTACCAATTAGGTGTCACAGCATTCACCAATATAAAAAGAAGAAGAAATCAGAAACTTATTAAGTACTGTAAAACAAAAAAATAAATTTAACTAAAACTAACAAATTTACAAAATATAACATAAAAATATAGTGTAACAAAATAAAATATGTTGCATGTTCCAATTATAAGGCACGTGATTGGTTCAATTAATAATTTGACAAACAAACTTTCAATCACCTGACAACAACAAAAAAGTTAGACGTTCGTTATTTTTATTCGAATAGTTTTTGGCCAACATTATTGGAAAAGTAGGTACTAGACTTTTCTAGACTTAATAAATACCTATGCTTAAAAAATAAGCAATAATATCTTACGACCACCAAATACTCGTATTCCTAATAATATTGGGTATATGAAATTGATATCTATAGAGCGAACTATGATAAAAGTAATGAAGTAGATACACTATACTCATGGTGTAGTTGCCAAAGGGTTATGTCCGAAGCCAATTTATTTATTTATTTAAAAACTTAATTCATCTATGTACAAAGGCGGACTTAATGCCGCTAGGCATTCTCTGACAGCCAAAGGACATTTAAACAGTATTGATAGTAACTTAATCAACAATTAAGTTATTCTGAACAGTAAAATATAAGAAACCTGAGAAAAGTATCATCACGACCATTTCTCGTTCGGGGTGGTCAGAAAAAAAAAACGGATTCACACTTAGCCAACTTTACTATAGGCCAATCATGACCACTTGTCATGATTTGTAGACTAGATAGACTTGTCGTCGATGTCTCCAGCGTACCAAATTATTTTCTTTTTAACATATTTTTTAAATGAAATAATGTAATTGAAATGACAATACACTGCTTTTAGATTGCAATGAAGAACTTAAGAAGTTGCTGTAAAATGTGAACTGTATCGATTGTGATCTGATACACAACTATAAAAAATAAATGGAGAGACACAGGATGATGATGATGATTTTGTGTTAATACCCAAATAAAGAACTAAAACCATGACTAAGTCAGATCTGCACTCTCCCAAAGGTTAGCTGGTAGAGAATACCAGACGGCATTATGCTCGCCTATGTACATTATTTTATATTTTGTGTGCAATATAGAATTATTATTATTATTATTATCTGTAATAATATAAACAAATTTCATGCATGATCTTGTTTCTAATACCTGTGAAACTTATTTATAATATTAAAGGATAACTAACTAATAACAAAATTGAAAAATATAAATGGAAACATAAGGGTCAATAAGAAATTACCGCAAATGGACTACAAACATAAAATAAAGATTGTTATAAAATAAAGAATACCTACTTACAAAAAACAAATAACAACAATTAACAACAGTAACACACTAACACTTATTTTACTTATAAAATGTGTCGTCAAATCCACTATATAGCTGTGATCTACTACACAATCGTTTACTGCCCAGTCAAGCCGGCATAGTGTTAGAGACTGATCTCAGTCATAAGTGCCTGATTCCAGTTGCTCATGGACCTCGCGCGTCACTTACAGTAAGGTCACATGTCGGTCTATTATAATAAAAAAAGTTGTAATTATTTGTATGATATTTAGTTTTATCTAAAAATCGCGCGTTATATGAAACTGTTTCTATGTCATGAAACTAATGCATGCGTCATAATACTTGACGTTTATATTTCAAATAAATGTAAGGTAAAAGTATCATCACGACCGTAATCTATGCGGATTCAAACACCACTCTTTTTTAAAGAATCATATTATATTTCGTCAAGTTTACTCTGTCCTAATTTAAAATGTTTCCTTATTTTATTTTCTAGAAAGTTGATAGACTACAACACAAAAGTACACTAAACTTGAAAATTATTTATTTATTTATTTAAATTCTTTAATGCACTTAAAAATAGTACAGAGGCGAACTATAATGCCAGTAGGCATTCTTTACCAGCTAACCTTGGGGATCGAGTAAGGTGATAGGCAGGATCAAAAAATATGAAATTTTAATGATACAGTTAATACGTTACTTAACTATTTTTAATATACTACACATTATACCTACACACATAAACATACATAAACTATACATACAGTTATTTAAATAGTGTTTTATTCTGTTTCTCCAGGAACGATGTGGTTATTAAACGTTAAAAGACGCTGACAGACGGTGCACGTCTAATGGCCAAGGGCAGCTTATTCCACTGGCGAGCCGCAGATACAGTAAAGGAATCAGTGTATCTGGTTTGAGGAATGAGAAGGAATCTTAAGTTGGTTGTTGTAAGAGGAGCGAAGGGCACAGTTGTGCGTATTACAAAGGAATTCGAAGCGGGATTTTAGTTATGATCCCTATTAGGATTATTAAGAATGTTATAAAGTAAGGTGAGAACATGGACAGACCTACGAAAGCGGATATTGAGCCACTTTAACTGAACGCGAAATTGAGAGACATGATCATACTTACGCAAGCCAAACACATAGCGAATGCATAAGTTGAGCAGACGATCGAGTTTGTTCAGTAGCTCTTCGGTGACGTCAGGGTCCAATAATATTGGATTGTGCAAGCGAGTAGGATGCAAAGCGTTTAAAACCTTTTAATTAATGTGTAAAACAGTCTATAGATACTAACCCGAGTGAGTTGAGTGCTCAGCCCGCTGTGAGCACTCGTTCGAGCCTGTTTACTCCCCTAATTGCCTTCACGCCTGGATTCATGGTAGTTACGAAAATAACACACCCCCCGCTTCCACTCAACCTACAAAACCAAAACGATCCTGTCGAAATACTAAACTGAAATAACTATCCACACTTACACCTATTTATTTAGATCTATAGCTCTAGCACGCACAAACTTCGTTATCATATTCAAATTTAACGTCAAGCTGCGCAAATACGCCAACCTCGGTACGAGTTTGCGCCGTTACGCCGGAGAAATTACTGTCAATAGTAAAATAGGAATGCGATAATAACAAAGTATGTAAAGTTTACACACCCTCTTACACACACTCACACACTTACATCATACACAAAAAGAGGATCTCAAACACACAATTTATTTATTATTATTTTTTTGTGTACAAATTGTTTTTTTTTTTTTTGTTTTTTTTTTGTAATAAAAAGTAATAATATATTTAAAAGGGTGTCTGGGCGTTGACTGCCGACGGACAGACCTATACATATAGGCTTAGTTCGCCTGCAAAAGTCTGTTTTTCTGTACCATAATGCATAATAAAATGAATAAACATATTATTATTATTGTTGGGGTCGCGACGATGGGAGCCCTCAGCCAAGCGCCTGACCAAGAAGTTGTCCAACGATTAACGAAGAAATTTGGAGACAGGAAGGCTGACAATTATATCTGCCAACGTATTAGTCTCACTAAGAGAAGGTAAATGTTGCTATTTTTATGGGACTCTCTACGATGGGTCGTGTCTAGAGGACATATTTTATTTATAGTTTTTCGTTTTTTTAGGTTTTGTTTTCAGGTATTTTATTTTATTTAAGTTTATGTAGTTATTATTTAAATTCAAATTAAACTCGGGAGACCACTCTGAGCGATATGTTCTGCATTAAGAATATAATTGTGCGCGTCTTTTATAGCACCATATATGGTCCAGTAGCGGAACTAATTACTTCCTAATTACTGGTTAGTAAACTTCTAGAATGTTCCGTGTAATTTAATTTAAAAAAATATATATTATTTACTTACGAAAATAAAGTGACACGAGGTTATCTTGTCGAAGAAGAACCTGTTTTACACTTGTATAGCACGCAGGTCGGCATAACTGTCATAAACCATATTATTATGTACTAGCGTAGCTTTGTTTCCTATACCGTTTGGCTTCCTGCCCTGTCTTGCTATATATTTATTATCTTTGGGTGTAGGTAATCTGAAACTGTCCACCTAGAGAGCAAATCCAAAAAAGAAAAAGGTGTAGGTAGTGATTTGAGTTTCGCATTTCAACAGGATCAGGTTTTGAGGGTTGATTGTGTTATTTTTGTACCTAGGTGTGAAGTCAATTATTGACTACATTAATAGCGTAAAAAGCGGCATAAGTTATGATATTCATCTATAATGGGTTTTTTTACCCGACTGAGCGACAAAAAACCAAGTCTGTTTCAAATCTTTCCAACAATGGGTCCTGACTGTTAAAGTTACTATGTAATAAAATATATAAAATTATTACAAGTAAAGTGGGATTTAAAAAAAAAAAAAAAAAAATGCGAGGGGCTGGCTCGGTTGTAAGAACGCGTTCCTTAAATCCTACAAAGGTCGGTTCAAACCCACCCAGCATGTACCAATTAGAAATACACTTTTCTTACGTATTTGTCATAGATTTACAACACCACCGTTCCCGTGCCTCGGAAAGCACGTTAAGCCGTCGGCCTCGGTTCCACTAATACCAACTTGTGGAATCGTTATTGAATTGTCATAAAAAATTGACATCATATCCTCGCCAAGCCGTCTGGCCACCGTGGCGAGTGTAGGCCAAATTCTCCAGATATATGTTCTGGAAGGCCAATCTCCAGCAGTGGAGGTCAAGGACGCTGTATCCTAGGGGCTGTAATGTATGTTTTTTTTTTTAACTTTTTGGCGACGGAACCCTTGGGCTTGTTTTTTTAATTATTACTTTTCTGTTTTTAATTCAACATCATTTGTTACGCAGGCGAGTTTTTTTATGTTTTTATATCGGTTTAAATTTAATCGGGTCAGTAATTTAGAACTAAAGTAAAGACAATATGCATACACACAGACACAATCCACACAAAGCTTCTTTCACATATAATATTAGTATAAACCTGTCACTATCACATTGACATAAAACAAATCTACCCACCCTTCCGGGGCTACAGTTAGCCAACTCATGACAATCAGCAAGCTCATTAAATGCCTCTAACGTACTAAACCCGAGAAATATCACCTATAAATTAAATAAATTGTGTCCCAACCAGGATTCAAACCCGTCCTATGCGTCTACATTTACAGACTTTACCGCTAGACTACGAAGGCAGTTTTTTATTAATATATATTTTATACTAGCACGACATGTGACCTTGCTGCCAACAGATGGTAAGTGGCGCGCGAGGTCCATGAATGTTATTAACTTATTATCTATTGCCGGTATATCAGTTTTAGTGCGAATTTAGTCGACTCTTTTTGGACTAATATACCTAATACATACGTAACCATACCTATAGGCCGAGAATATGATAAGCCTTACATTTACGATGGTTTAAGTTGTAGAGATCTTGTGACGGACAAAATTAGCAGGTACTTATGTATTTTTACGAATGCTCTCATATTGTAAATTTAAAATCTATATTATTTAAATCAAATCGTTCGTTATATTTAAAATAAGTAAAGTATCATCACGACCGTTTCCCTTTCAGGGTGGTCAGAAACCACGCTTATAAATAAGCGGATTCACATTTAGCTAACTTTACTATAGGCCAATCATGACAAGTGGCAAGCTCGTCGATGTCTCCAGCGTACCAAACTCGAGAAATATCACAAATAAATTAAATAATAATTAAATAATTCATTATTTACATTAATAAATATTTTTGTGTCCCGACCAGGAATCGAACCCGGTACCTCCGAATCTAAATCCACGGACTTAACCGTTAAACCACGATGGCAGTTAATAAAATTATTTAATAAAATATAACTCAAAAAAGCAATATTCAATAAGCGAATCGGAGCTTCGAGGTAACGAATAAAAACACTTTATTTCGAATTGAATTTAGCATTATGAAGTTATAAACATCCAGGAAAGATTTCCTCTTCCATTTACTTCGGCGTAAAAAAGGAAGAAGCTAACGGCAGGCAATTTCGTCATCGATAAAAAACTTGGGATTTTTTCCCAGCCGTGGTTAGGGCAGGAAATTATCTGAAGCGGACTTTTTTCCCACCTTCATCCACTCCCGGAGCAAACTTTTCATACTTTACAAAATGCAATAAAAATACATGACTCCATTGACTTAGTATTAAGGAACTAGGCTATTAGTACATTAATATCCACCTATGTTATAGCAGTGGTGGCTCGGTTGTAAGAATGTTTTCCTTATAATCCTAAAAACTAACCCCGTATTGTATGAACCACGGCATGCACCAATAAGAAATAGACTTTTCTTACGCACCATTATTTTTGTTTTATTTTATTAGGTAAACCATACAGAATATACATATATATATGTATTATATATATATATATACAACAAATTTGGCTGAAATTTGGTTCCACCCTGAGACGGAGATAGGCTATACATATATTTAGCCAAATATGTTTAGGCGTAAAAGTAAGACAAACATACAGACAAAGCTCTTTCACATTTATAATATTAGTATACATTATTTACAAAATATACATCAATAAAGAGTTGAAAACTGTTAAATAGGATAGAACACTGGACGAAAACGGTCGTCTGATCGAGTATATGTTTGCAATGGGATACGAGTCAGATTTCCCACTAGGGAGAAATCTGGCTACTCTGAACGCCAGACCATCCGTCGACCACGTTGACATTTGCGCGTTCATCGCCGCGCCCGCTCTTGTTAAATCAGGTTCCACACGCCCTGCAGCTAATGCTACTTCTGTTAGGACGCCAACACTTCGTTACAGATTCCCGTCTTCTGCGTCCGAGATGACTTCGCAAGCAGATTAAATTAAGTCTTCTTTGCGAATCATGTTTAATAAATCCCTGGTCATTACATCAAAGTCAATGCTAACTTATACTCTCGCAGTCTATTATTTTACTTGGACGTTGTTGTGACTATTATTTTACAATTATACACTCGGGAGTAATAAAAACGGATCACTAACAAAACTCGAGAAGATTAGTCAGTTCCTTTTACAACTTTTTTGGCTTTAGGACAAAAGAGTTTATTATTTATTTATTGGAAGAAAATGAAGAGAGACAGGCAACATTGAAAATATTAACAGAGTACAAGCAATTAAAATTATACCCGCCATCAGAATATTTCTCACTGTGAACAATAAATGGTGCAGAGTGAAAAAAAAACAAATTTCTAAGCATTCCATGGATTCACCGTACGGGTGCCGGGTCCATCGTGTGTGGGTAAGAGATGAGAAGAATGTTGTCTCGGGCTTGCGACTTATAATAATAGGCTGGTTTAAGAAAAGGAGGCCTCCTGTTTTTATTTTATTGCGCGATAATACGCTCACCATCCACCATTCTACTCCTCTCCCTACTCAACCAATTACTGTATGTACTGTTAATGCCGTCTTGGAAGCTCGTTCCATAAATATATTGACGGCCGACCTGCTTAGGGCCAATTCTTTCAGTAAGCGATGCAAAGATTTTGCTGGAACGCAAAAACCGTACCAACTTTCACTTATATTATATAATAGTCTTGAACCCGTTCCTGATCATTTCTTCTGTGAGATTAGAAGAAATAATATGATGAAATCTTTATGCGATACAAAATTTCGTAAAATATCGCCTTGGCCAGGTATAAAATAAAATATTTAATGCATTAAAACTGTTAGTTGAACTCCTAAGCAAACTGTCCACACTTTGCGAGCTAAACCAAAATAGCAGCTTCTTGATTTTGGCGTTGAAGGCGGCGCAGCAGTTACTGAATATATATACGTGTCGCATACGACGTACAGGTGCATGCATGCCAGATATTGTACATACGCGGCAGACATGGAAGAGATCGCAAGAGCTAGTCTGTCTCGAGGGGGCATTATAACAAATACCCTGTCAGGTTTGGACAACTAAGTAGGCCTCGAGTAGTAGTGTCATGTCAGTTGTAAGTTTGAAAGTGTCGTCAGTCTGTACATAGTCTGTCGTAGGTTTTGTATCTGCGATTTAATTATTACTTAAGTAATAATAAGTACCAAAAATACGTTCGAGATACGTAAGTCCTCTTAAGAATTTATTTTGCACCATCTCAATTTTTTCAATAAAGAAGTAAGAGGTATTTTTCTAAATTCCCTCCCAATTTTTGCAACATTCGATTTGGCTAACAGCTTTTAATCACAGCCCCTAAAACACGAGTTCTAGACCTTCACTGCTAAAGATAGACCTTTCAAAACATATTTGATAGAATTGGTCAGTGATTGATAATTAAGAAAGGTAATATTTTTTTTTATGTTTGAGCACTTTGATTTGCTCTTTAGTGTAAGAGTATATTTAACAATAAATTATATTTAATAGTTTGATTATGTAAAAGGCAATATAATACATCGGCAACTGTATTGATATTTGAGTTAAAACATATCATTAAATGTGAATTAAATTAATGATACCATCATTTACTACGGTAAGCAATGGGATAATAAGTCGTTATATATGGCGCGTTCCAGTTATAAGCCGCGCTAACATCATAACCCAGCGCCACCAACCGTTTCATTTAAGAGCGTTTAATGTTTATGCTGTGTTACTTGTTTTAGCTCCCTAAGCTTCTATACATGAAAGGATTCACCACGACTCAGACGTAGTTGTAAAGGCACACAGGGCCAATAGTGAACGGTTTTATAGGGTTAAAGACCTTCCACAGTGAGGCGGGCATGCGGCCACCCGCGGTGGCCCTTCAGGCTGGGGTCGATCATTGATGATTTTCCGAAATTCCGTCTTTAAATAAAATAAAAAAAATTACATTGTCATGTAAGAATGCAAAATAACCAAATTGCGCAGTTTAGATTTAACATTTATCCGTCTGTCAATGAGCAAACCATCTCCCATGGCAATAATAAAAATATTGTATTTTATGTAATCTATAAATGGAACTCGGATAATGTGCAATGTAACTCGACTGCCGCAACAAATATAAGATCTGAAAAATGTATAAGAGGGTACCTACTTTAAAAATTGCTTTCCTGTAAAGAATGAAGTTTTCACATTCGGTATTTTACATAATGGGAGCTGTCAGAAATGTTCGATAAAGGTTTGTTTCTATATATTTTCAACTAGCTGCGATATTTTCATGTACAGTTTTCTCTAGATTTGTTCCTAATCTTGTAAAACTTAATACCTACTAGTGGAGTTCCGGATATCTGCATTGGTCTAGTTTAATATGTGGATGCTGAAATCACACCAAGCCAAGTGCGGTGTCAAACGCAGAACCAAGCTTCTATACTGGAGTTAATTAAATCTCCCTATCAAGGTACGCTGTGATATTATCTATTTCATATTAATCTATCCTGTATTTTTTTTTTGTTTGTGCTCTCTTGTCCAGATAGATGATGAATGAGGTGATAGGGAATGCAAAGGGCCTATACAGTTTTATTTACATTTATGAGTTAATGAGGTTATCGTCAAATTCCAGATGTTGCAGAATGTCAAGCCCGGGGAATGCGGCAGTTTCTGCTGAGAACCTCAAGCTGCGAAAATACGCCAAGCTCGGTACAGGTTTTGAATTTGTTTGGGGTAGAGACGACGGGGACGGACACTCAACCAAACGTCTGGGCAAGGAGTTGTCCAAACGGCTAACGGAAAAGTCTGGAGACAGAAAGGCTGGCAATTATTTCTGCCAACGTATTAGTCTCGCTATACAGAGGGGAAATGTTGCTAGCCTCCTTTATTGTAGTTTATTTTTTATTAGGTAGAGTTTATATTAATTTTTTACTCTTTAAGTAGTTTTAATTATTTTTCAACAACATGTACAATAATTAAATGATAAAAAAATCACATGTCGTGCTATTATAAAAAATAAAACACTTTCATAGTTGTACTTAAGTAAACGGTGCCACCAAGTGATTGAGATAAGTGAAGCCCTCAGTTTTATAATATTACTAGACAAAGATTTGTGACAAAATTTCTACCTCTCAGTTTTGCTCACTACAAGCAAATTAAAAATTGAGCAAAATTAGTTTCGTTACGAAATAGCACAGACTACTATTTTACGTTGTCATGATTTTATCAATTTGGATGAATAAAGCAATTACAAGTGTATTTTGTGCAGAAACTTTTTAAATATATTTAACTTTTTTTTTTAAATTTACCGATCATATTATTTGTCGCTCCCAAAGATATAGAATATCTCAAGATTATTTACATTTTTTTTTTTAATTGTCTTTAAAGGACATTGTACAGAATACACCAGTCCTAAACACGTAATTTATTTGCATAATATATGTTCATAACAGAGTTCATAACCGAGTTGGGGATCATCAAATTCCAGATGTTGCAGAATTTGATGCTTTACTTGGAGTCACTCGCGGCATTATAGCCGGGTAAAATATGGGAGTTGACAGCGCGGGAAAACCGCAAAAAATAAACTGCAACTTGTGCTCCATATTTAAAGTCCAATTTATTGTTTTCCAT
This sequence comes from Tinea semifulvella, assembly GCA_910589645.1. Taxonomy (NCBI): domain Eukaryota; kingdom Metazoa; phylum Arthropoda; class Insecta; order Lepidoptera; family Tineidae; genus Tinea; species Tinea semifulvella. The sequence goes on from OU342586.1 coordinate 10,021,539, forward strand.
AATTATTCACATTGCAGCACATTATTAAACAAAATAACACCACTTTTGGACAATAATATCCACAGTAAATTAATTTACAAAACAAAAACTTGCACTTGACATGTCCACGCAAAATGGCGCGAAGGACTCTCAGATTATTTACAATGAAAATAAAAAAAATGTCGGAAACAAGGTAGGTAAATTGTTATATGTAATTACGTCACATGCTTCCCTATTTTTAGCATAATAATTTAAAATAAAATCATTTATTGACCAGCATTTGTTTCATTCTTAATTTAAACTATTTTAGTATCGGCTTCCCTTATAGAAACTAGATTTGCAATTTCGGCTATATTTGTTAGTGTCATGAACTAACTGGAATATAATTAAATAAGTAAAGTATCATAACGACCGTTTCCCTTTCGGGGTGGTCAGAAACCACGCTTGTAAATAAGCGGATTCACATTTAGCCAACTTTACTATAGGCCAATCATGACAAGTAGCAAGCTCGTCGATGTCTCCAGCGTACCAAACTCGAGAAATATCACAAAAAAATAAAATATATTTATTTACATTAATAAATATTTTTGTGTCCCGACCAGAAATCGAACCCGGTACCTCGGAGTCTTAATCCACGGACCACTGAGGCAGTTGTCGAGCTTAGTGTCTTTTGTCTTAGTGGAATAGAATTCTACTCGGATACCGCGTTTTATTTATTTGCAATTATTCCCAAGAGTTTTTCGTTCCGGGCGTTCAGTATACATACTTGAATTCTGAAGTTAGAAGGAACCTAACAATAAATATTAACTGTCTCGACGCTTAAGTATTATTCTATCGTAAGCTTTTAAATGTAGGTATTTATTTCTAAAGAAACTCGAAAGGTTGTTACGAAAATACCTACGGCATTAAGTAAGTAGATATTGGTTTCGTGCATGTAAAAATAAATATGTTCATGAAAAAATCCCGGGCCAGGTGTAAATTTAATTCAGGCGGTGTTGCCGACCTAATGGAAAATGCCAGTCACATAATGTAATCTCTGGCAACATTCGTTACCTTGCTCATACTTTTTGCGAATTTAATAAAATCCCGTGGGAACTCGCGGCATCATCCGAATTACGAAACAATTTGTTGCTAGCGAAAACATTTTTCCCAAAAAACCATTTAAAGTATTATTCCAGTAACTTTCCTAAAACAAAAAGTTTTAAAACATGATTATGTAGCATTCTCGTAGACAACGACGACAACGCTGAAGATGTGGAATTCTCTCCCAGCCACTGTATTTCCCAATTCCTGATAACCTGGAGTTCTTTAAGCGAAGTGTCAAAATGTATCTTGATTGATCGGTAATGGTAGGGACTGATGGTCGGCATTCAATGGCTGGCGTTGTTGTTGCATTCATAGACCTCGCGTACCGTTTACCATCAGGTGAGCGCGATGTCAGTTTGATATTAGTTCGACTACTGCTCTAACGCGTTTTACTACTGATTATTTGCTTTACCAGTAGCCCTATTCCATAGTTACTTAGTCGCAAACGTTATATAATAAAATCCGTTAACTATATATATATATATATATCACGCTATTAAGGTTAATATTTGCACGGACGCTTTTGAGGGCGAGCGCTTATAAAATAGAGAATTTAATAATATTTTGTAAACTATGACGCAATCTCTGACGTAAATAACGAAATCCACTAATGACGTTTGCGGCTACAGTACTTCTGTTACTTAAACGCAAATTTTATATAATGGAATCTGTTAAGTATATACTCGTAGATATATCACGCTATTAAAGTTGATATTTGCACAGCCGCTGTCAATGTCGAGCGCTTATAGAGTTGAGAATTGAATAATATTTTGTAATTATGACGCAATCTCTGACGTAAATAACGAAATCCACTAATATTTTTTGCGGCTAAGTAACAGAATAGGGCTACTGGCGTTTTTCTTTGCGTACTAAAAAAGTACAAAAGAGCAGTAATCGAACACGGCTTATAAATCATTTCGCTTAGGACAAAAACATATTTTTATCAGTAGCAGACTTCAATTAGAGTAGGTAGTGGTAGTGGTAGGTGGGGTTGAATTAGTGATTATAAAAAAAAAAAACTATATCATCTATTCTTAAACGAGAAAAGGTGAGAAATAATTTAGTAAACTTTAAAATGTGCTTGTTAGCTTGCGGAAGAAGTTATTGTTTTTGTTGTTGCAAAGGAGCTAAGGGCAAATTAAGGAGCTATTCCATTGCAGCGCACGGACACAATACGCACGTTTACCTTAGCTTGTACGAAAACAAACAAATTCGTAAGCAATGGAATAACACCTTTATTGCACCAACCCAGTCTCTGTAATGCGATTCAATTAAAACCGCTCGCCTTCATTAATGTAATTGAAATAGCCAGCACAATCAGAGCGCCAACAAATTCCTCTATTACTGTTGAGATTTAACTAATTAAAACACATTTTTGGCAAAATTTTGTTTAAAAGGAATACTACTTATTTTAATTATTTTTTAAAATAATCCTGTAGTTTAGTATGTTTCTTCACATCCTTAAACGAACGGACAATGTTAATGTAAACCGCTATTAAAGTTGATTATTTTATAATTGTTATTATATATTTAATATAATTACCAAGCCGTCTGACCAGCGTGGCGAGTGTAGGCCAAATTCTCCAGATATATGTTCTGGAAGGCCCATCTCCAGCAGTGGAGGTCTGTGGGCTGTAATGATGAATAATGAATCAAATCAAATCAAATCAAATCATTTATTTGTTTCAACACAGGTAATCTAGTTAATATATTAACCTAGTTTATAAAAGTGCAGCTGTGTTCTGCCATGAGGCGTACAAATATTGTTTATATATGTATATTGTAAAGATACATATAACTACATTATTACACAACACAAAAAAATAAAATAAAATGTTAATTCACAGTAAAAAAAAAAAATTGTATCTAATTCTGGTTGTGGTCAAATTAAAATTAATATTTAGATGTCAATTTGGGTCATTTAAAAATTCTTGCACAGAATAATGTGATTTTTCAATTAGAACTTTAGTCAACGTCTTTTTAAACAGACTATGCGGTAAAAGTTTAATGTCGTCGTTAATAATATTAAATATTTTTGGTCCCATACAGATTATACTTTTATACATTAACGCCGTACGTGATCTTGGAGGGCATAATTTATTTCCATATCTTAGTACTCTATTACGTTTATCTTTGCTCAGTGGAAAAAGTTCTAGATTAGATTTTACGAAATTAGCTACTTCTAAAATATAAAGACACGGGAGTGTAAGTATCCCTAGTTTTTTAAAGTACGGTTTACAACTGTCAGTCAATTTTAGTCTACACATTGCCCGAATGCATCGCTTTTGTATTTTAAAGATAGCTTCTTTGTTAGTCGAATTCCCCCAATAAATGATGCCGTACCGCAGAACGGATGAAACATATCCATGATATGCCATGAGGGCAGTATCGATGCTACTAATTAGCACCAACCTTCTTAACGGATAAACAAATTTACTTACTCTTGTACTAATATTTTCAATGTGTTCTTTCCAGTTAAGGGTGTAATCAAGAGTCACCCCTAAGAACTTAATGTGATTAACAGACTCTATACACTTCCCCAGGTTGTTTACAGTAATATTGGGAGCGTGTCTTTTTTGTCTAAAGTGAATTATTTTAGTTTTGTCTAAATTTATTAGTAAGTTGTTGTATGTTAACCAATTAATAACTTCTTGTAGTCCTTCATTTATATTAGTTTCGTATGTGTTTATGTCTTCACGTTTGATCAACATTGTGCTATCGTCCGCGAACAGGACCAGGAATATTATAATATTGTTATTTTTATCTCGGTTATCTCGACTAAGATCGCGCGCGCATTTCCATCGACATATGACAGTAAATAAAGTAATTCCCCAGGTCGTTTCCCAACATGTACCAATGAGAAACCCTCGCCAACCTGTTGGCCAGTGTATTTACCAGAAATATGTTCTGAAAGTGCTAATTTCAGCAGTGGAGGGCTAGGGTCTGTAATGTGATGTGAGTAATGTCAGGTCTCCCTGTAAGAGTTAACAAGTGATGACAAAATTAAATATCTCATTTATAACTCCTAGCGATAACCACAATGTTCTTCTAACAAAGAATTATTAATACCTATAGTTTGTTCGCTGAGAGTTGATAAAAAAGGGGTTAAAATTGTGGCCCGCTAATTGTTTTCACTGATGCTGCTCGCGCTTGACAACAATTGCGTGCCTCGTACTACAATACTTAGTACGCGCAGCGATAAGCGACGCCCGTCATACAGTTTGCGATAATTAAGCGACATTTACTATTCCGAGACGTATCATAATTCTTATCAACTCTTTTCGGCAGTCTGTTATACCTTAATCATTATTCAGGGCCGGTAATTTATAGCTCAAAGTGGGTTCGAAGAAACAATTCTATGGAACTTAGATGTAACATCATGAATTGATAAGTATTTATAGTTACTTATTTTATAAGGAATAGTTTTTTATCTGTACTGTTTAAGATGTATTTAGATTACGGTTGCTGACATTGTAGGTACTCGTCCTTAATTTAATTTAAATATATAAAAGTAACATTATTTTATCTGTAAATATTATTCAAAATCAGGTCGTTGGCAGGTTAGGACACCGCATCTATTGGTGCAACATTTCAATTTCTTGGGGCAGTCTGAGTCGCCGGTGCAGCTGTCAGAGCAGACCCACGCACCACGAGGACGCTCTGGGCAGTTGCCTTTCTTCACTGAAAACAATATAATAATAATAATAATAAATTGTTTATTATCAGGCAACAGATGGCCCATATTAAATACCTTACAACTAAAATACATATTAAAAAATAATTAACTTAAGAATAATAAAATTAATTAATCTAAAGCTTCCGTATCTTCATCTTCTTGTGGTCATAGAAGTACCCATCAGGTACTGTGACCACCTTCTGAGGAGTACGGGAAGCTTCAGTGGACGGTGCCGGCGTCCCTGCTGGGGGTGGTGCAGAGGGAGTACCTACTCCTAGCACCCGCTGGGCGGGGCCCAGGAACATCGTCGACAATTAAGCAAAACTTTCAAATATAATACAATGCAATGTGAATATTGTAGCCTGCAAAAATACGCCAGGTCATTTAAGAAAGAGCACAGCAGTCGCGTTCTCTTCCTTTAGCCGTTTAAACGTTATATAAAGGTTCTTCGTGGTGTAGCGGTTAACACTGTAGATTTAAACGCGGTGGTGCTGGGTTCCATTCCTGGTCAAGGACACAAAAATATATATTTAATATATTTATAAAATTTCTCGATCTTGCCACTTGTCATGTTGTGTCTATAGTAAAGTTGTCTAGATGTGAATCCATTTCTTAAAAAATCATGTTCAATCTTCAATTCATTGCTTATCAGAGTGAGGACAAGCACTAACAGTGTCCTGAAGATGATATCTGAAATTTGCATTGGCTGCTTCGTGCGGCTGCTGGTCTGTCGGGAGTGAGGTGCATTCTGTCATATTGGTTTTAATATTATATATATATATGTATATATATTTACTTTCAGGCAATGAAGTTTATTCGAAGTTAATTAAAAGCTACCTAAATAATTAAAAATAAACTAAACTATAAATAAAAATAGTCCTCTAGAGATGTCCCATCCGAGATAGTCCCAAGGAGACTGGCAACATTTCCCCTCTGTATAGCGAAGCTAATACGTTGGCAGAAATAATTGCCAGCCTTCCTGTTTTTTTTATTTTCATTTATTTACTTTTATTTTCATTTTTATACTAACATTAGTTGTAAGGATTTTCTAACTAACAAGTGAGCCTAGTTGCTTTGAATAAACGTTATTATTATTATTACTTAAAAAAAGCGTGGTTTCTGACGACCCCGAAAGGAATGGAACCCGTCTAAATCCATTGACTTAACCGCTAGACCACGGAGGTAAAAAAACAACACAGTGGTTATTATTAAATTTGTATGCATGCACAATTTATCAATATAACATTCTGGAGGTTAAAAAAATAAAAGGCACCTATGCCTATAAATGTAAGCAAATTCAGTTTTACCAATAAACCGATTGATTTGAAAAGCGAAAATAACTTGAACTACTTAAATTAAACTGAAAATGTATAACTACATATTTTCTCAATATTGAACTACGAGTTTGTCGATTTATTTATTTTACAAATCTCATCTAACGTATGGCGGCGAATACTCGTCAGTACAGAAATATTCAGCAGATAAATTATTTATTATTATGGCGCCATATTTTTTCCGGCGTCGATGTGATTATTGAATACATTTTTCTCGGGGTATTACTTATTTATTTCTCAGAAATACACTTGGATATTAAATTCATACTAAATATTAATTTTATTCGTATATTATACCTACGACGAGTATATAATCGACTCATTCGACATTATTGTTAAGCGCCTTACTCAACATCCATCTTGCTGTACAGCCCGCCAGGGTCATGCACAATGCAAAACGACTGACAATGTAAATAGTTTGACGTACGTCAATAATAATAATTATTTACAATGTTTATCCGCCTCCGTGGTCTAGCGGTTAAGTCCTTGGATTTAGACTCGGAGGTACCGGGTTCGATTCCTGGTCGGGACACAAAAATATTTAATAATGTAAATAAATACATTTAATTAATATTTAATTTATTTGTGTTATTTCTCGAGTTTGGTACGCTGGTGACATCGACGAGCTGCCCACTTGTCATGATTGGCCTATAGTAAAGTTGGCTAAATGTGAATCCGCTTATTTATTCTGACCATCCCGAAAGGGAAACGGTCGTGATGATACTTTTTACAATTTTCATCTAGCTAGAACTATTGCTTGAGCATGTAGTGTTAATGCTACTTATAAAAGACAATTTTCTAATCATTCCATGGATTCACCGTGCGGGTGCCGGTTCCATCGTGTATGGGAAAGAGAGATGAAAAGGATGGTGTCTCGGGCTTGCGACTGACAATAGGCTGGCTTACAAAGTGGGCCTTCATTTATTATTTTTTACCAAGACGCTCACCATCCACCATTCTGCTCCTATCCTTAAATACTGTATGATTTATATATGTATATGATTAATATATCTCAATAATGTCCGTAATTTTATTTCCTAGTAAGTTGATAGACTACATTTCTCAAAAGTACCTACACCCAGACTTAATCGCAAACCCGAGACACCATTCTTCTCATCCCTTACCCACAAAATTGTGTCTAAAATTATGTACATATATGAAAGGGAAAAAATAAATTAAATTATTGGATGGGAGCGAGAGGTTCAACCTTCATAGATTGGATTGTCCGTATGGAAGATGTCTTTTAGAAGGTAGTGCAGCACCCGCTTCAGTTGGAGTTTGGTACTGTGCTCTCCGCGCAATCCGTACTGCTCCGGCCTGGGAGTCAGCGGGTCACGGATTCGGCGGAGAAGCAGCCTCTCGAACATCTTTGCAGGGTGCGGCAGTAGCGTGATACCCATCTGTAGCTGGAGGGGTTCCGACGATCCTTTCTCGGTTTGGGCAGTGTAATAATCTTCCCCAGCTAGGGAACTCACGTGTCTTGCAGCTGTAACTGTTACCGTTGTGATTTTAGTGTATACTGACCGAGATTGACGAAGTTCCTAGTTGTGACGGGATCTACGCACAAAGATCCTCCGCAGGCGGTGGGGCAGCACAGCTGAGGTGAAGGGCAGGGCTCGCTGTAGGGACCGCAGGTCGCATCGCAAATGTCCACGGGCAGGGAAGGCGGACAAGATCCAACGTTACTACTCGTACATGCTATACTAAGTAGAAGAGCTAAAAAGAGACATAAATAAATAAGCACATAGGACATAAAGTCTTATTGAAATCCAACTCTGCACCTGGTTGGGACAACAAATCATCTCTGTTCATCGATGTATACCGCGTGTAAATGTCAAAAGACCAAATATGTTTTAGGCTGCAGGTGTCATTGGTAGAACCACTTTATGAAATAAGAATGTAATTATTTTAAAAGATAAAAATCATTATCCGAAAAACAAAAAAAAACTGTATGGTAAATAAGGCCGCTTCTATAAATCACGATAAATATCTGGGAAGTTATAAGGCTGGTTTCAGTAATGATGAGTATCTTTTAAAAAAGCACGTCATTGCCTTAAATACACAAAGTGACAAATTTATTTATTTATTTAAAAACTTTATTGCACATAAGTACAAAGGGCTAACATAATGTCGTTAGACATTCTCTGCCTGTTAACCTTAAGGACAATAAGAGAGTTTTTAGTGACAGTAGGTGCACAAAATATAAAAAATAAAAATGATTGAATAATGTACATTATTTACAATCTTAATTCTAAGAAATAATATAGACCTGCGTAATATACCTATATAAACAAAACGTCCGTGGATCGAAGATTCTATCACTTTAGTGATGTAGGTAAAACAGATCACTTCAATTTTAACGAAACTTTCCACTCCATCGACCGGATGAAAAAGGTAAAAGCAAGAATACTTTTGTGGATTGAATAGTTTCAAAGTGATCTCTTTGTACCTTAATAAAACGAGAAGTAATTTTGAAGCAATGTTACATATATATCTATTTTTTTATTTGTATGTTAATATAAAGCAACCTTGTACAGATATAATGCATACTATATTTTCATCGGAACACGACGGCACCCGAAATGTCAATCAATTATTGCAATAAATGAGGAACATTTTTATATCCATTAATTCTAAACTTCATTAGGTATTTAGTGTCAAATGGTATTGATAAATACGAACTTTTTAGATAAAATACGATACAAAACCATTTTGCACTACATCTGTATTATATAGCAAATATCAGCGAGTATGTCACCTTTCCTAAACGATAGTACGCGACCCTGTATTGAAGTCTAATACTTTTCTATTAGTTTTGATAGCACCTGCCGTATCTTGTCGTAACTGTTTTAGTTGTCCCAAAGGTTTGACCAGTATAGAATGTCTAGCGGCATTAGGTCCGCCTTTGTACTTTGTGCAATAAAGTTTATAATAAATAAATATTTTATATAACATTGGTATATTTTTTTCAGGCAGCCATAAAAGCTAGAAAATAATTTTACATAAACTTTTCACATTTCTTGCTACTTTGTTTGACTACTGGATTCACCGTGCGGTATGACATGAGCGTCGGTCTCTCCATTTTATTATTTATGATGTTAATACTCCCAACATTAAATTCAACTAAAGATGTGTTTAGAAATTAAATTTATTTACGCGAAGAATCAGACAGAAAATCTATCTAAAGTGATTAAAAGTATTTCTATACTCGCCTCAAATATATCAACATAAACCTATAGGTACTTACCCAAACAAAGTAAACGTAAAGCCACTTGTAGCATTTCGGCAAACTAGACGAACTGACCGATAAATAATGGTTGAACGTCAGAACGTAAGATAACACCACACAATATTAATTATGATATGAACACCAATATAGCGAGATGTTTGCAAACGACTCGATATGTTTGCCAAATCTGTTTTAAACCTACTCGTGTCGATTCCCAGAACGAATGAAGGATAAATGATCGGGTTTTCCTTAGTCACAAGTACTAGTAAACAAACATACTTGCACAACAGTTTACGACTAGGTATTTATATTATGGCATAAACTACAAATTAGTTTTAATGTTTATCTTCTCGCAAATAATGACTTTTAATTAGCTAGTATTATATTGGTATTGAACTAGTTTTTCGTTGTTGGGGTTATTTGCACCACAATCTTGTGACTAGAATAAGCTAGAAACGCCTTTGTTAAAATGAGCCACCTTCTCTGCAATCGCAATCTTAAACTTCCTACAAGATGCCGACTCGTCCGATGCTACATATTGCTTCTATTCTCCTGTATGGTGTCGAATCATGGACCCTGACAAACACATGTCGAAGAAGTTAGAAGCTTTTGAAATGTGGATATACAGGAGAATGTTGAAGGACAGAGTAAGAAACGAAACTGTCTTGCAGAGAATGAACAAAGGCGTTGAACTACTGAAAATGGTAAAGCGAAGGAAGTTAGAGTACTTGGGACACATCATGCGCAATAAAAAGTATAGCTTGCTGCAGCTCGTCATGCAAGGCAAGATACAAGGCTCCAGAAGACCGGGGAGAAGACGCAATTCCTGGCTCAAGAACCTCAGGGAGTGGTTCGGGATGAGCACCAGATCCTTTTTCCGGACAGCGGCCAACAAAATCAAAATCGCCTTAATGATAGGATAAGAAGAAGAAGAATCTTGTGACTGTTTTTTTGCGAGGAATTTGCTTTGACATAAAATTTTTGCTCTGTCTATAAAGTTTCTAAGATCTTTACGTTTGAACTTACAGTTATATATATTTATTAAAAATAATATTACAAAGTAGGTATATAAAAATAATAACTAAACTAAATACTGCATGGAACTTATTAAAGAGCAAATATTTTTATATTATAATCTAGAATAAAAATAAAGAACTACGTATTTTTTATTTTAATTCTTCAGTAATAAAATCTTAAGTTACGGTGCAGAGAAGTTTTCCTAAAAATATACTGAGCCTAATTAAGTAGATAGCGAGGGGTCGCCAATCGCGCGAACGTTGACTTACGTAATTCTTTCTTTATCTTTTTCGTCTCTTGGCTGTGTATAGGTATTTATCACGATTGATATCGCGATATTCAGATGCGGCCTTATTCACCATGCAGTAGTGTTTTGTTTTTCAGATAATGATTTTTATTATCAAAGAAAGTGACCTTTTTATTTCAAATAGAGGTATTATTACCAATGACACCCAAAGACTAGAAAAAATATTTGCTCTTTTAAAAATTACACGCGGTATATACAGTAAAGCATCATTCATTAGTTCTTTCAAACATTTATTAATTTCCCAACCGTATCCCCTTCGGTGTGGTCAGAAACCACGCTTTTAAGAAAGCGGATTCACATTTAGCCAACTATAGGCCCATCTAGACAAAGTGGCAAGCTCGTCGATGTCTCTAGCGTACCAAACTCAAGAAATACCACAAATAAAATATTTTTTTGTGGCATGACCAGGAAACAAGGATAAACTTATCAACTTGAAAGATGTGAGTAAAGATGTAGAAGAGTGTTGGAAGTACCTAAAAAATAGTATGGTAGAATCGGCAACAGAGGTATGTGGAGTAGCAAAAAAGCGAGCAACCAAAGGTGACGCGTGGTGGGATGAAGAGGTTAAAGATTCGGTAGAAAGAAAGAAGAAAGCTTGGATAGATTACGTTGCTTCGCTAAATATGAATGAAAGTATGAAAAGAGAAAAGAAGAAGATGTACCATCGCTGCAAGAATGAGACAAAATCTTTGGTTAAGGAGAAGCGTGAAAGATGTAAAGAAATAGGTGAAAACAGGATGACGAGCAATTTTAAGGAGAACTCCAAACTTTTCTGGAGGGAAGTTAGGAAGGCCAAAGGTGGCTTGTCATCTTGTCGCATGAATAGAGTCAAATCAAAGAGCGGTAACATTCTTGCAAACACAAATGAGGTGTTGGAGCGGTGGAGTGAATTTTTTAGCGAGATATATGCTAGTGGAACTCCTAACGACGTTACGACGGGTACATTACCTCCAGACCTACCCACAAACACAACGTCCATATTTAAGGAGGAAATAAGTGTGAAAGAATTGCAATCGGCAATTAAGAGCCTGAAATGTGGCAAAGCTGCGGGAAAAGATCGAGTGCTCGCTGAATTGATTAAATACGGAGGTATACCGGTCTGGAACGCTTTCCACCTGTTGTGCAACCTTTGCTGGCAGGAGGGAAGAGTACCGGAGGACTGGCAGCAATCAGTCATCGTTCCTTTATACAAAGGCAAAGGATCTAGATTGGACTGTGCCAACTACCGAGCTATTAGTTTAATCAGTTTGGCGAGCAAGACGTATGGCAAGATTCTCACGAAACGCCTGCAAGAGAAGACTGAAGGTCTTTTATGGGAGGCACAAGGAGGCTTTAGACCTGGAAGAGGATGCGCTGACCAAGTCTTTTCGCTCCGCAATATCACAGAGAAGTTTTTGGCCTTAAACCAGAAGGTTTTCTGTGCTTTTGTGGATTTAGAGAAGGCTTTTGATAGGATTGAAAGAAAGAAGCTTTGGGACATATTGCCGGAGTATGGAGTGGATGACAAACTGCTACAAGCTATACAGTCCCTGTACAAGGGCTGTAAAGCTTGTGTGCGGGTGGACGGACGTATGTCGCCTTGCTTTGAATCCCAAATGGGCGTCAAACAAGGCTGTGTGCTTTCTGCCAGATTATTTACCCTATATCTCGACAAATGCCTAAAAAGAGTGAGAGAGAGTGACTGTGGGATAAAAATGAGTAATCTAGTGGTGAACTGCCTGCTTTATGCAGATGATGCTGTTCTTATGGCATCGTCCGAACAACAACTGCAATCACTAGTTACAAAAATGAAAGAGGGATGTGCAGAAAAAGGACTCCGTTTGAATGCGAGAAAAACTAAGGTACTAGTGTTTGAAAGAAGAAGAATGACAAACGTGACGATAAAGATTGATGATGAAACTCTAGAACAAGTAAATGAAATTATATATCTGGGCAGTGTTTTCACTGCGGATGGGAAGTATGATAGGGATGTTGAAAGAAGAGTGAACGCGGGAAATAGTGTTAACGGTGCCCTGGGGTCACTAATGGCCAGCCGAAATGTCAGTGACAAAGCTCGACTCGCCATACACAATGCCATGCTGGTACCAACACTTATGTATGGAAGCGAAACGTGGATATGTCAGAATACGCATGAGAGTAGAGTTAATGCAGTAGAAATGAGGTCTTTGCGTCGGATATGCGGCGTCACTTTGACGGATCGCATACGTAATGACGAAATACGCAAAAGGGTAGGTATTAAAGAAAGCATAGGGACAAAAATAAGGAAAGGTATGCTCCGATGGTTCGGACATGTTGAAAGAATGAGTGAAGAGAGATTGACGAACCAGATATATAATGCGAAAGTTGTGGGTAAAAGAGGTCCTGGCAGACCAAGACTTACCTATCACGATCAAATAAATAAAACAATAGCTGAAGGTGCATTAAAAAGCCACCAAAATAAAAGGGCATGTATGAAGAGGTTGATGAATGTCGAAGAAGCGAAAGAGGTATGTCGTGATCGTGTCAAGTGGCGCTCAATTGTCTCTGCCTACCCCGCAAGGGATTTGGCGTGAAGATATGTATATGTATGACCAGGAAACGAACCCGTTATCTCCGCGTCTAGAATCCACGGAGTTAACTGCTAGACCACGGAGGCAATTACAATAAATTTTATACCATACATAAAACAAATCTTTCACATTTTTTTTACCTGCTCCATCCTCACATCCTATTCACTTCACCCGCATGTACTTACAGTTGGCCAAAAAAGTTCTTCAGTAACCGAGTTATGGATAAGTAAAACTTGCCTCACTTATTGTACGCGTACTTCGTTCTAGACATTATTAAACCAGTACTAAGTGTAACATCATTATAATATTACTTTTTTATTCACATACTATTTATTGATGGATCACACACGAGGTCTGGTGAATAAGCAGCTTTAACGTGTGCCACTGACACATCTACGAGTATGTTAGTGCCCTATCAATTACTAAGACAGAGACATAAGATACCGATAACCTATACATTTCGGAGTTCATTATCAAAACATAAAATAAGGTCATGCTTGGAATACCTACTGTTCTCACCTCTGGGATGGTCACTTTACAGATGTTCTCAACGAGGCGGGCGATTCGGATAGTGGACGACACTACAGTGTCACATCAAGACAAAGCATCTTTCACATTTATAACATTTGTATAGATAATAATGTTTTTTTTTTAATATGTAATTAAAAAAAAAAAGATATATTTCAGGCATCTAGAAACCCATAATTAATTTATAACAATAATTCTAAATCAAATTTTACTCTAAACTATAATCTAAATAAATTTATAATTAACAATGTAATATTTTATGTAATATTTTTAATTAAAATAAAAAAAAACTGTAGCCTACTAAAAGCTGAAATAAAAAAGGGTAAGAATATTATTTCTCAAATAAAAATACAGTTTTTTTTTATAATTATATTTTTATACATATTACTTATAAGGGTTGTAAATTGATACGTACTTATAATTGTCAGTAAATTTATACCAAATTTACTAAATAACTTTTAAAAATACTTGAAGAAACGTTTAAATGTTAATGTGTATTTTACTACTATAAGTAGATATTTAACAAAGTTTTCTAAAACAGATAATTAAAAAAAAATAGTAGTTTTTGAAACTGTTGCATAATAAGGGGTATAACGAGTGTGTGTTTAAAAACCGAGCCGTAGGCGATTAATACCTAGTTATGTGCAGTTTCATACACAAATTTATCTACTCTCATACATTGGGATTGAACCTACTAAATAAAAGATAAAAGAGTAAGAATTTTAAGGAAGAATAAAAAAAAACACACGAAAAAAAAAACAAAACGTATTGAATGGCGCCAATTTTTTTTTGGGCGGGCGCTGACAAGTAATAATTGAAATCAAAACTTTTTTGTAATGGAACCTTTGCCTTAAAAAATATAAGTGTTATATAATATGTATGATTATATTTTTAAAATGAAATATAACATTATTTTGTTAAAGAAAAAGTGTTATAATGTGATTCTATTTTTAAATTTCAGCAGTATGTTTATAAAGTATGTCAATATAAATTCGTTTTGAAGTTTGTAATTCACATTTTACGATATGAGAGTAGATAAAATATATTATGAAACTGGTCAAATAGAAAAATATATGAGTCCTAGTACGTCATGAATTTTCAATTGCTAGCTAAGCACTTATACAGACAAATTAGCTTGGAGACTTTTTGCGTTTGTAGTAGGGTCAGCAGAAAAATAAATAAACGTAATAGTTTTACATATTTTGTATTTGTTAGGTAGTTATTATTGTATGTAATTAAAATAACAACAATTAGGAATAATTTACATAATTATATAATATAATATAATTATTATTAATTATTCTAAGGCCCTTCTCTAACAGGTCTAGGACTCTACGGGCTGTGATAATGATTATGAATAATACTGACTAACAAATAATAATATAAAGAACAAATAACATAATTTAACTTATTAGTAAGGAAATAATAGCAAACAAAATGGCATGACACTAACGCTAAGAAATTAAATATATGTAGGTATTACAAAAAGGGACAATTATCCAAATTTGTGTGAGAATTAAAGGTAAGATCAGTCAATCAGCATTAATTTGTATATGACATTCCATTGCTGGTTACGAAGTGAACTTTCTAATTGATTTTGTTGTTTCACTGACAATATGGCGACCAGCATGTGTAAATTAAGTTCGACAAGAGAAGAATAATGAGTAGATGGCGTAAAAAAGAATGTAACAATGATTTTGTATAAAAATAACAACCGATGCATATTCTATCTAAAATTTGATTTCTTCGAATGCTAAGCGACGCACGGATGAAGATTACACTTGTTAGCTGGCGCAAACTGGATTATTCCGGTTTTAGTGGTCCGTAAACACTACTATAAACGTTAAAACGTCTTCAAACTGATTTATCTGTACATAATAAGTATTAATAATAAAACAAAAAAATCTATTGTATGAGAATAGTCAAAATTATTTGATTTCTATTTCAGGTAAAGTAAAATTACTCTCCAATGCATGTATTACTTCAAGTTTAACTTAATTACTTCTTCCAATGAACTGATCATCATGTACTTCTGAGTCAGCCAAATATCCATCCAACCAGGATCTGATGACGGGAACATTCTCAGTAGACCACTGCGCCTCTTCTTTGATGATCCTTAAGGATTTCTCAACGATATGCTCAGCGGATCCAAACTGCCCTGCATGGTCTTTAGCCAGGCTTTTAACGAGGTTCAACCCTTCAGTAGTCGTGAATTGAGAAGTAGCTGAAGTGATCAAGTTGTCCCAAAGGTTTGTTTTTGAGTAATACCTGAAATAATATGCATATAACCAACAAAACATACCTTTTGGCACACTGTTAAAAATGAATATATGATGAAATTGACAAATCGTCCGGTTAATCAATCAATTTGAAATAAGGGGCGATGGCTGTAGCTACAAGGGTTTTTTTTTATTTGTAACATAAGTCAAGTCTTGCTATTGAAATTTAAAAGATCTAGTAAATTTGCCTATAAAATCAGTTACAAATAAGGATCATGAAGTTACTGGTGGATGCGAGGGTCAAGATTTGGCTGTAATAAGAACTATGACAAGCTGTTTGGTATTTGCAAGATACCTAGGTTTTATTGAAATAAACTATTATTACTAATAGTAATTTTATGTTGAATAACTTTGTGTTCATCACGACCGTTTTCCTTTTCGGGGTGGTCAGAAACCACGCTTATAAATAAGCGGATTCACATTTAGCCAACTTTACTATAGGCCAATCATGACAAGTGGCAAGCTCGTCGATGTCTCCAGCGTACCAAACTCGAGAAATATCACAAATAATTTAAATATTAATTAAATGTATTTATTTACATTAATAAATATTCTTGTGTCCCGACCAGGAATCGAACCCGGTACCTACAAGTCTAAATCCACGGATTTAACCGCTAGATCATGTTGAATAACTTTGTGTTATGACAAATGTAATATTTGCTTTAATTGTTTAATTTCACTGGCTCGCAAACACACTCATACGCACTTTCCTGCTCTCCACGCTCGTCACCGCCTTCCGACTGAAGTGACGTTCCGGTGTTGCTATAAGTGTGCCCGAGACAGTGTTGCCTGTATTATTATACAAACACTACAACAAATATAATGTAAATCTTACTGTATGGGGAAACTCAAATATCAAATATAAATAGAGTACTTATTGCGCAAAAGAAATGTGTAGGTATGTGGTGCAGCCCCCACTGACTCTTGTAGGCCACTGTTCAAAAACCTAAATCTCTTGACCGTAACAGGCATGTACATTTTTGAGATTGTTACATTTATTAGGATACATAGTAACTTATTTACTTTCCATAAAGATGTATTTAAAAGTAGTCGACATCCAAATACTCTTGCCTATACAAAAACACCAAAAAGCAGAGCCTTTGATAAAAATTCATATAGTATGTGTATTCGAATTTACAATAAGTTACCCGAGTTTCTCAAAAAATTACCTGACAATCAGTTTAAAGGCCAAATTAAGAAACTATTGATAGAATGTTGCTTCTATTCGCTAAGTGAATATTAAAACCACAAATTTTAAGTATTTTATGTGTATTATAACAATTACCTGTACAATATGTTTTAATAATAATCTGTATATAATAAGTGTGACTAAAATTATAAATATAATAATAAGAATTGTAAATAATGTTTAACAAAATTTGTTTGCCAGAAATGGCTGAATGTGCAGAACTAACTTACTATTAATATTTACTATTACCATGTTCAATGCAAATAAATAATTTCAAATTTTCAAATTTCAAAAAAGAGTGTACTATTTGCCAAAGGCTGTAAGAGTCGCAAAGGAGTTTCAAACGATCTTTTAGGTAAGGCGGTGCCTTGGGATTGTAAACGATGAAGAAACGAAAGCACATAGTGCAGACCTGCTATTTCGGATATTGAGTCACTTTAACTCTTTACGAAATTGGAAAACATGATCATACTTAGGAAGTAAGAGCGCCTTATTGTAAAATAAAAAGGACACACTATTCTCTTCTCCCGCTCCGACACACGATAGACCTGGCACTCGCACGGTGAATCTATGGATTTCTATAAAAGTCCTGTTACTCTCTTTTATTAGTGCTATGCGATTACAAATTTGAAAAAATCTCTCACCTTTCTCTTAAGATATCCCAGTTATTGTTAAGGAACTGGAAGAGAGTTGTGTATCCTTTAGAACCACCGGTCAGCATGCTGAAGATGAGGAACGTATCAGTTTCCGTGAAGTTCCCATTCCCAGTGAGGACAGCCAGGTTTAGGAGCCGCAGTATCTTCTGCTCGTCTACTGGACAACCAGCCAGAGTCTTTAGTAGGTATGTTCGTTCACTTTGCTTGCGAGATGAGGGGAAATTGATAACTCGTTGGAGACCAAACTCCCATTCTTCTTGAGTGCCCCATTTGAATACTGGACAGATGTACTGGTTTGCTATTCTGAAATAAATATTGGCAATAAATAACAACCCAATGCAAAACTAGAGACTCTAGTTTAGGCATAATTTACACCACAGTCTACTCAGAAAAGACGTTTACATTTCTCTTAAAAAGGCGCAAATTATACAGAAACGGCGTAAGGTGAAGGCGCGCTGGTATCTTGCTGCTTCAAAACGTTTTAATACAAAATGTAGGCAGGCGTTTTGTAAATTATACACAAGCGGCGCGTCGCTAGTAGTCGCGACTGGAGTGGCGCGCAAGCAGCAAGTCGTCGTTTTGTGAATTATACACAAGCGGCGCGTCGCTAGTAGTCGCGACTGGAGTGGCGCGCAAGCAGCAAGTCGTCGTTTTGTGAATTATACACAAGCGGCGCGTCGCTAGTAGTCGCGACTGGAGTGGCGCGCAAGCAGCAAGTCGTCGTGTACTTATTTAACGTATGTTAGGTTTATTTCCATTTATTTATCCAGATGGACGGATGACCTAAAGAGGGTCGCTGGTGGGGGTTGGATGAGGGTTGCAAAAGACCGCGTGCAGTGGCGAGCCTTGGGGGAGGCCTATATCCAGCAGTGGAGAGACACAGGCTGATGATGAAGGTTTATTTATTTAAATTATTAGATATTATTGTGTCCCGACTAGGAATCGAACCCGGTACCTCCGAGTCTAAATCCACAGAGGCAGTTACATATTACTAATACGAGAACATATTGCTTTTTAATAATTATTATGTACCGATACCGTTAATACGGAAACGTGTTACAAACAAAAAAAGGGCATTTAAAGATAAAATATAAATGTAAATTTTGAAATATTAAATCGTATTGTTTAAATGAATCCTATCCGTATATAGTTTCAGGAAATCCCTTGTTTGTTCGCACATTGTTGGTGTTGCATCATCCAAGACCTGCCTGGTATATTCCAAAGACTTATGTAATTATAGGTCTTATTATAAGGACCGGTTCAGGAGTATATTTTTTGCGACTCATTGGTTAAGGGCCAATGATAAATTAATCTTAACCTGAGTATTGACTGAGATCTATAAATCTTGCTTATGCTGTGCTCATAGGTCGCAAAACGGTAAAATATATTGAAAAGATTTTGGTCGAAATTCTAGCTACGTATCAACATATGAAATTGACGTTTTGTCGAATTGGCAACTTTGATCTCAAATATCTGGCGTTTAAGCTTGTGTATTTGTGTTTTGAATCCCATTGTTACTTGTGATAAAAATGGATCTTGTACTATGATCGAAAACACTCATCACAGTGGTTGAACTCAGGAGAACCGGCTAAATCCTGTCCCAAGCGAAAATTGACTCAGAAAAAGGTACTGGTGAGTGTTTGGTGGATTAGTGCTGGTGTCATTCACTACAGCTTCAAATCTGGCCAGACATTACGGCAGATCTGTATTATCAACAATTGCAAACCATGATGAAAAATCTCGTTATTCAACAACCGAGACTGGTCAATTGCTCTAGCCCACTGCTGCTACAGGAAAACACTAGACCTCACACTTCACGACAGACGGTCGCTAAATTAGAGGAGTTGCGATTGGAATGTCTCCGACACCCACCATGCTTACTCCCCAGACCTTGCTCCAACAGATTACCACTTTTTTTTGCTTTACTTTTTCCGTATAAAACGTCAATTTAACATAATAAATCTTAATTTAATTGTATACACGGGAAGTTCACGACTTGAGATTTACGACGTGTTATGATTAAATAAATTTAACGTTTTATTTATCTATAATTCGACACGCGACCTTTAATTTAGAATAAGTACCTAGTCAATAATAACTAGCATAGACTGAGCAAATACTGGATACTATCACAGTAACATTTCTGTTTATAGAAAAATTCTAGTCAAAACTCATGTCAACTATTAATAGCTAGTTTCAGTTGCTCCATTTTAGAACCTGACGGTAGGTTCAGTTACTAGGCTCGTATCGATTTTACATGTCATCTTCAGAATTAAAAAAAAAACAAATCAGCTGAACTCTTGATTAGACGTCGCATTGTGTCATTAAAATATTAATAACATTAATAAAATGTTGCTGTACAAAGCACAGATCAGATCATGTGTAGAATGCTGTTCTCACCTTTGGGATGGTTCCGCAAAGTACCTCACAGATGCTTTCAATGTCCTACAGAGGCGAGCTGTTCGAATTGTGGACGATGCCACTATATCTGGAACTCTCGAATCCCTGCAGCTTCGCCGAGATGTGGCTTCCTATACCGGCTATACTATGGTGAGTGCTCCAAATAACTCTATAACCTAATCCCTCCCTCTCCATTCCGCAACCGAACCACACGCACAGGTCAGAATATGCACCCACATACCGTAGTCACCATCCCTACGCGTACGTATAAATTTGGGGACTCATACATCTGTCGTACGATAAAGATGTGGAATGCTCTTCCAGCCTCTGTGTTTCCACTTTCCTATAACTTGGAGTCCTTCAAGCGAAGTGTGAAAAAGCATCTAGTCAAGCCGGCATAGTGTTATGGACTGATAGCAGTTATAAGTGTCTGACTTCAGTTGCTAACATTCATGGACCTTGCGCGCCACTTACCATCAGGTGGGCCCAAGGTCACATGTCGTGCTAGTATAAAAAAAAAAAAAAAAAAAAAAAAAACTTATAGGATCGCAATGGTTAAACCAAAAATAAGTATATTGACCGAGTCACTATATCTAGATCTACTACCTATTGTTTTACTCCTAACGTGTGTTTACTTGAATGAATACATCGATTTTGATTAAATTTGCCATGAGGCAGACATGGCCACATGACGTCATCATTACCACGACATATTGAGCCATGTATCTTTCTGTCTGTTTAATTCACCTTCATGCCTAAATTAATGGACAACTTTTGTTAAATTTTGCAAGAAATGATCCTTGAAATCCAGGAATGGATATGGGACATCAGACTTCAAAATGTAAATATAACATGTGCGTCAATTTTTTACTGATGTTTTCAGTAACAAACCGTTTTGAGCGCCATGTTGAACACGATATAGTATTAGTAAGTAAATTACATGTTTAGACTGCCGGTCTTTATATTAATAAAAGTCTATTAACAAAACTCATTCAATTATAACATATCCCATAACTTCGTTAGTATATCTGTATGAACTGAACCTTTGCTGCTCGCTGGGCGTCACTAATTCTTCAAAGGAACAGGATTTAGCTGGTACCGTTGACATTTATATCCAGGACTGGGCATTTGATATAATAGTTGACTCTCAGACGATTCATGACTACCCAGTACCTACTGTGATGAGCATCTTGAGTATCTTCGACAACGCAAATTATACTTTTTGCTTCAAGTATCAGTTTACTATATTTAACCTTATGTTTGGATATGTACTCCATTTGGGTACTACTGATTGTGTTTCGTTTGTTTTGTTGACTTGTTGTTTTTGCTTCTTCAAAAATTATACAATCGTATATTAATATATTTTTTTTTTTTTTTTTATCATCCCTATTATCTCATTCATCAGCCGTCCACATATGAAAAAATATGTTCTAACTTCTTAATAATAATTCTTAATTTACTTATACAATTAAATGTAATTATTTACATATTTTATTAATGTAATATTAGATATAAATAAAACGGGTTTATAAATATAATAAGTGGATTTATTTAACAAAATACTTCGCAACATAAGTCAAAGCGCAAATTGAATGACCATTATGGATGCATACGTAAATCATATTCTAACACTACATACAAAATGAGATGATAATAATTGGGTGTATCACTAACTTTTTATCACAATAGATGGTACCTAATATAACTGTCAGTTCCATAGAAAAATTGTATTTTTGATTTTTTTTTCTGGATGCTGATCCTTTGGCCCAAATATTATCCAGCTCTTTTGTCTCCTCTCTTGTGTTGATTAATTCTATTAATTCAACCTTATTTCTTTTTAAAGACGGTGTTCGCTTTCTTCATTCGTCTTTTAAGGTAACTAACGTAAAGTTAAAATACATTTTTCTGTTATAAAAAAAAACTACAAAATAATTTAAAAAATGATTCGTCATAGGTGTAAACAAGGTACCATTGCCGCTAGCGACATCTACAAAAAGCTTTGCGTGACACTAATTGAAAAGCACGATGTTTCTTTGCATATTTATCGCAATTTTAGACCAGCCGTTCGCGATAAATAATTCTAATAAAAATGCTCAGTCATTACATTGGGTCAATGTATAGTTCCTATACAAACGATGTCTCCGGAGCTCAAATATATAATTAAATTAGAGTAACGGAGCAGTGATTGCACCGAGCCTTGAATTACTATTAATATAAGGACCACCAAAGCAGCTTTGTAACTTATCAACTATCGACTAGCTTTAAACGTTCCATATTTATTTATATCAAAACTTTATTTCATTATGCTGCCTCCGTGGTCTAGCGGTTAAGTCCGTGGATTTAGACTAGGAGGTACCGGGTTCGATTCCTGGTCGGGACACAAAAATATTTATTAATGTAAATAAATACATTTAATTACGTTTGGTACGCTGGAAACATCGACGAGCTTGCCACTTGTCATGATTGGCCTATAGTAAAGTTGGCTAAATGTGAATCCGCTTATTTATAAGCGTGGTTTCTGACCACCCCGAAAGGGAAACGGGCGTGATGATACTTTACTTTTTTTTATTTCATTATGGCAAGGGGCGGGGTTAACGCCACTAGACATTCTCTGTTAGCCAACCTTTAGAATAATGTTTAAAGTTATGATATAGATTAGAGAAAATAGATTTTAAATAATATTTACTTACCCAAATATTTTTTGCTTTTTAAGAAAGTGACTGAAGACCAAGTTTTTAAAAATGAAGATAGAATATTCAAGGCTATACAGAATAAATTTTGAAGTGAGCATGTATGGTAAATGTCTAAAGTACGAGAAATATCGAAAAATATAATTATAAAGAATAAAACTGCTTTATAGAAATTTTGTGAAATAAAACGCCAGGATTTTTTTCGTCTTACGATTTCGGGTTCGATTCTTGCAGTTTCCTTAATTTTGACGTTTGAAATTACTTCCCAAAATTTGATCCTTATAAGCGACACTATCAGCTAGTTACAGAATGTTTTAATTTTATCAAGAAATATGTATATATAAAAATACTGCCTTGAACTTATTTCGTTAGGCAACCCGTTCCTTTTGTTAACGTAGTTTATTATATAAAAAATGGATTTCGTTCACGTGTCACACAGATGTATACTTAACTGATACCTACAACATTGGTTTAAAACTACCGCGTCGGCTACAATAAATTATATTCAATGCCCATTACATGTTCATAAGTCAACGCACTAAACCCTTTTGTATTTACACCAGCTAAAGCTTTCTCTTTTATTTTTGATTTACCCTTAATAAGAAGGCGAAGGGATTAAGCTATGGGTACAGTAGCCTACTATAAAAGCTATAAGCTATACATACGACCTTTTTAATTAACGGATGTTTATGCGACTGTAATAACTGTAACGACTGTATAAAATCATATTTTATTCATTGAATTATTCGAATAGTATGTATTCACTAAAATAATTAATAATAATAATTCGAATTCACTAAAAAAAAATGTACATAGACTTAATGACTAAGCATTTTCTAACAAACAACCTTTGGGAGTGTGGAGAGGTAACAACGAAGGGTGCAATTTATTATAATAGACTTACATACTAATATTACATATACTGAATAAATATATACATAAATACCTACATACCTATAATATATATATTTTAATTGAGTTAAATTATTGCCGCTAGGAATTCTCTGACAGCTAAACGTTTAGGACATTTAAACAGTATAGATGGTTGGTGCAATCATGAATTAAGTTAGTCTTAACAGTATTAATATTACATACTAATAAATACACAAATACGCAATATATATATATATAAATAAACAATAATATAAAATAAAACTACTTACATGATGAGAAGTAAAATATGAT
Organism: Tinea semifulvella; assembly: GCA_910589645.1. NCBI lineage: Eukaryota > Metazoa > Arthropoda > Insecta > Lepidoptera > Tineidae > Tinea > Tinea semifulvella. The sequence goes on from OU342586.1 coordinate 10,045,643, forward strand.
GTTGCTGCAATTCAGAATAGTGAGTAAATGAAAAACAGACATAAACTTAAAACAGTCTAGTTAGAAATAAAGTATATCATCATCATCATCATCACGACCGTTTCCCTTTCGGGGTGGTCAGAAACCACGCTTATAAGCGGATTCACATTTAGCCAACTTTACTGCCGGCCAATCATGACAAGTGGCAAGCTCGTCGATGTCTCCAGCGTACCAAACTCGAGAAATAAACCATATTTTTCAAGATGACTCGATTTGGAGCTCGCCTTATACCTAAAGGTCGTAAAGGTCATTCCAAAGATTTGCAGCAACAACAGCAAACGAATTAGAGACAAATGATGGGAAGGGATGGAAAGGGTGGAGTTAGAAGAAGAGCGTAAAGTTCGATCATGGATTAAGCATAGAAATTAAGTCTTTCAGGTATTGCGGTGTGTCCGGTTCGTTGAGGATGCTAAATAGTTCACACATTCGTAACAAATTTCACTTCACTTTATAGACATCATTGCCTCGACTCCCGATGCTTTTAGGAAGTCTATTTTGGCCATACTAAAACCATAATCTGTTATTAATACCTATCATTATTGTTGTTTACTTATTTTTTATTTTTTTCTTCTTCTTTACTTATATTTTTATGTTTTTACTAATTGTTGTTTAACTTCACTATCTGACGTTACCTATTTATATAATCTGTGGCTTACGTCGTTGGTAACATACTTAACAATTTGTTTATTTAAATGTTATTATATATACATATGTGTGTTACTGTTTGTAAACCTAAATATAAAAAATACAAAATGAGGCCTTTTTATACACGACTACACGACATAAAGAAAGGTTGTTTTTATCAGCAAAAACCTATTACAGGCATTTGTGACACGTTATTATTTAAAAGCCTATGTATGTATGTATGTTTCTTTGTGGCACTTTGGATACCAAACGCGTGGACCGATTTTGATAATTCTTACGTTAATCGATTCGTGTAGATTATGCAATTTATTCATTATTGTTAATAAAATTTTAGTATGTCGACAACCAGACGCTATATAGTAGATAAAAAAAAATTAAGTCCACGAACTATGTTGAGTGGGATATCATCAAATAGGTTTTTGTTATTTAATTTTTCCAAACGAAACTGATTTTACTTTATTTCAAACTATAGACTTGGCTATTGTTTATGTAGGAGCGCGTTTTATCTGCTTACCAGCAAACTTTTCAAAGGTTCAAAATCCTGATATAATTATACAAATTGAGAAGGGTTCTTTAAGTTTTCATCCTGTTAAACATTAAGGGGCGCCTAACACTAAATATTAAGTTACCTATACACATTTTCAATGTACATATTACTGTTTTCGGGTGTTTGTTAGATATTGCGACTTAGATAACAGGTGACATTATTGCGGTTAATATGTTGATAAGTTTGAACCCACTGTATTATTAATTGTATGTTTTAGTTTATACTATGACAATGCCTCTTTACAGCAGCTATTATCGTAACTGACATTTATATTTTTATCATTGTGTCTGTCTTAGCTTATAGTGTGACAATGCTTATCTAGTCGTACAGCAGCTATAAATTTAAGCGTTATTTATTTAGATTTTTGTTTGTTTCTCTTTCCAAATGATGGTTTGGTTTTACTGCTCCAGTTACACCATTATGTACTATATCAATATTGTAAAAAAAATGACGTGTAAAATTGCAGAATACATCTCTTTTTCTCCCCTTGCCTACTTGCAAAATAAACGATTTGAATTGAATTATCCATGTTTTATTAGGCGATCTCTAATGACTATGATGTAAATAAATAATAAAAATAATAAACAGTAATAAAAATAAAAATAAATTGTCATTTCCGTCATTTAGGAAAAGTTGTTTGTCTCTATCTTTAGAATCACATGTTACTTAATAAACAAATTTTATTTAAATGTAATTATATACCCGAGTATGTTGTGTTACTGTTTGTAAACCTAAATATTTAAATTAAAAATTTAAAAAAAATACTATATATAATACTAACGTAAAAATACTATAATACTAACGTAAGACCATACAAAGGCTCGCTATTTCACACGATCTACCGCCACCTAAATAGACCTCCAATGTTGGAGATGGGCCTTCCAGAACATATATCTGGAGAATTTGGCCTACACTCGCCACGCTGGCCAGACGGCTTGGCGAAAATGTGATATCAATTTTTAATGACAATTTATTAACGATTCCACAAGTTGGTATTAGTGGAACCGGGACCGACGGCTTAACGTAGAGCACGTAGAGAACGGCGGTGTTGTAAATCTATGACAAATGTACGTAAGAAAAGTGTATTTCTCATTGGTAGGTACATGTAGGATTGTTATTGTTGTAGAACAATGTTAAACGGCTTAAACGTGGCTTCTCAGCAGGTTGGTCTCGGAATGAACCTGGATAAGACTAAGGTTATGTTCAATGACCATGTCAAGCCGAGGCCAATCTGTGTGGGAAATGCCACTCTCGAAGTTGTGCAGGAATACGTCTACGCTATCTAGGCGCTGCAAACTTCAGTAAAGAAGCCGACAGACGCATTCAGCTAGGATGGGCGGCATTCGGGAAACTTCGACATATCCTCTCATCGTCCATACCACAGTGTTTGAAGACAAAAGTCTTCAACCAGTGCGTCCTCCCCGTAATGTCGTACGGAGCATGTTATGTGTATTATGTACTCGTACCTACCGAATTTGATTTGTGTTTCACATGGATCAGCACTTTTCGAGATCATGCCCAGTAAACCGGCATAGTGTTAGGGACTGATGTCAGTCATGAGTGTGTGATTCCAGTTGCTAACATTCGTGAACCTTGCGCGCCACTTACCGTCAGGTCACAAGGTCACATGTCGTGCTAGTATAAAATAATAATAATAATATTATTAAACTTACGGGTTCCCTTCGTCGGGGTTTGGTGCCTCCATCCATTTGCGATATTGATCCTGGGCCTCCCGGATGCACGGCTTGTAGCCCGCTTTGCACAGGAAGGTCTTAGTATGAGCTCGCAGATTCTTCCTCCATCCCTCCTCGTTCACGTCATCTTCGCCCTTCAACAGCTCCTTGTATAGAGGGCTTAGTAACATACGAATGTATGCCTGCATATAAAAAAAAAAAAAAACAATCAAGCCATCTTTTAACCATCAACATTTTTTTTTAATATGCACCTATGGTAATTGGCGCGCAAAGTCCATTAATGTTAGGAACAGGAATAAGAGACGCATGCCACACATCAGTACCTAACACTATGCCGGCTTGACTAGATGCTTTTTCACCGTGAAGAACTCCAGGTTATAGGAAAGTCGAACCAGGCTTTCCACATATCTCGCGAGATATGTGTGAGTCCCCAAATTCATACGTACGCGTGTTGTTCGGTTGCGCAATGAAGAGGAAGGAACAAGGTTATAGAGCTCTTCAGGGCACTCGCCATAGAATACTCATTACTATGCTAAGCCTTCCAAAATATATTTCTGGCGAATACTACTTTTAACTAGTAAGGCTTGTCTCTCAAGCGGTGTTATTTTTATAATAAATATCACCATGGCAAGCTTGCAACATTAGTTATCCTGGAAAATAAAATTGGCATTTGACATCATTGCAAATGGCACATACTTTCAACGAGAACAACAAATGGGTGGTAGGCGGACTGATTTGCCCAGTCTGCCGGGGCGGGGAAGTATCCACCTTTCGTGCCGATAAACCCAGTAAAGTGTATCCACACGTTTCGGAATCAGGCTTGAATTGACGTCATGCCCAGTGAAGCCGACATAGTGTTAGGGACCGATGTCAGTCATGAGTGTCTGATTCCAGTTCTAACATTCATAGACCTCGCGCGCCACTCACCATCAACTCGTGGGCGCAAGGTTACATGTCGTGCTAGTAAAAAAAATATTTAAAACAAGTTGATTACGGCTGCAAATTCAGACTCGGGTATTAGCAGGTCAATAACACAATATTGTATTATTTATTTCATTTTCTCGAATTTAGACAGAAACAACAACAAGCTAACCACTTGTAGTGTTGCCCAAAGCAAGACCAGGACCAGGACTGGCCAAGACTTGATCTTGGTCTTGTTCTTGCACTCCTAATCTTGGTCTTGGTGCTGGTTTTGCACAAGAGTCTCGCAAGACTCTTGCTCTGATTGAAAATACATATTTTTTTCTAATTCATAGATTCTAATTAACAGAAAACCTTATAAGACTTTAGTGTCAATCCGCAAACTAGTATTCTCGAAATACTAGTCTGTTTTACTGGAAATTTGTAATGGTTATAGATCTTGTTGACCTACATAGTGAAGTAAAGTATCATCACGATCCTTTCAGGATAGTCAGAAACCACGCTTATAAATAAGCGGATTCACATTTAGCCAACTTTACTATAGGCCAATCATGACAAGTGTCAAGCTCGTCGATGTATCCAGCGTACCAAACTCGACAAATATCACAAATAAATTTAATATTAATTAAATGTATTTATTAACATTAATAAATATTTTTGTGTCCCGAGCAGGAATCGAAACCGGTACCTCCGAGTCTAAATCCACGGACTTAACCGCTAGACCACGGAGGCAGTTGACCTACATGTATCAAAAAATGTATTCAGATGTATTTTTGGAGATATTTAAAGTCATCTAACTCTCGTCTAACCCGTAAAACGATGACAGACACAAAACGAACAAATTGGTCTTGCTAACATATCGGTGGTATTGCTCTTGGTCTTGCATAAACGCAAGAACAAGACCAAGACTGCAAGACCAAGATCAAGATTGGGCAACACTAACCACTTGACAAGATGGGTTTAGTAAAGTGGGTAAACATAACCTCGATTATATTACTAACCCGAAATTAATTACACTCTTGCTTAATATACTAAAAATAAGTATTTAGCAATATTTTTGGACTGGATTTGGATCATAATAATAATCGAAAGTCTTTAATTCAGAGTAAAGAAAAAGTAAATATAGCCACGCTTCTAACTGCCTCCGTGGTCTAAGTTTGAGACGCTGAGATATCGACAATCTTGCCCTTGTCATGATTGGCCTGCCTATATGCTATAGGCCTGGCCAGTAAGTCTTTAAATCAGAGTAAAGCAAAAGTAAATATAGCCACGCTTCCAACTGCCTTCGTGGTCTAGCGGTTAAGTCCGTGAATTTATACGCGTAGATACCGGGTTCAATTCCTGGTCACAATAATTTAATTAGTTTACTTGTGATATTTCTCAAGTGTGAGACGCTGAGACATCGACAAGCCTATTGCTAAATCCACTTCTTTAATAGCGTGGTTTCTGACCACCCTGCAAGGAGTACGGTCGTGATGATATTTTACTTTTTACTTTTACTCTTCCCTGAGCGAATAGTTACTTTACCTAAATTTCTCACAAAACTCAAGAGAGCAGTTCCAATATTTGAACACCTGTTTTACTTCAAATACTAATTGGAGCTAAATTTAATCCATAGAACCATTTGGAATACGATAATTTTGATACATACATATCTTCATGCCAAATCACTTGCGGGGTAGGCAGAGACATTTAAGCGCCACTTGTCACAATCACGACATACCTCTTTCGCTTCTTCGACATTCATCAACCTCTTCAACCCCTTTTGTTTCGATGGCTTTTTATTGCACCATCAGCTATTGTTTTATTTATTTTATCATGATATGTGAGTCTTGGTCTACCAGGGCCTCTTTTACCCACAAATTTAGCATTATATATCTGGTTCGTCGATCTCTCTTCGCTCATCCTTTCAACATGCCCGAACCATTGGAGCATGACTTTCCTTATTTTTGTACTTTTCCTATGCTTTTTTATACCTACCGCATTGCATTAACTCTTCTCTCATGCGTATTCTGACATATCTACGTCTCGCTTCCATACATAAGTGTTGGTACCAGCATGGCATTGTGTATGGCGAGTCGATCTTTGTCACTGACATTTCGACTGGCGATCAGTGACCCCAGGGCACCATAAACACTATTTCCCGCGTTCACTCTTCTTTCAACATCCCTAACATACTTCCTATTCACAGTAAAAACACTGCCCAGAAATATAATTTCATTTACTTGATCTTTATTGTTACGGTTGTCATCCTTCTTCTTTCTAACACTAATATCTTGATTTTTCTCGCATTCAAATTCATATATTTTTTTTATACCTGACATATTATTGAAATCATCTCTATGCTTGATGTCCGTTGCATTAATTATTGGACTTCGCGTTTCACCAGAAGTCATGCTATTTTTTTTATTATTATTTACTATCCTAAATTCATCATTAGCCTGTCTTTATCTACTGCTAAATATAGGCTGCCCTTAATTGTTTGCAATCGCTTGCCACCTAACTAACCCTCACCAACGGCATTCATTCGGTCATCCGTCTATCTAGTGAGAGATGCACGGACCACTAAGCGTCTTCCTGTTTTCTCTTTAAAACCCAGGACAGTCTATCCCACTGCCACTTGAAATTGTTAATTTTAAAAACTATAATTTTCTAATGGATACAGTTTTTTATGTCGGAAATTACGCACCTGGAATTTATCGTGCACGTCGGAGTTATCGATATGCCGTCCAATGTGATCTATCATAGTGAACACCGGGTCCCATACTAGGTGATGTCTTTCTTTTCTCATAAACAGGGTCATGTTTAATGCCGTAGCGAATGACAAATCTCCAGCATACGCCAAGTTCCAGGCGTCGTGCAACAGCTTGGCTCGAGTTAGTTCTGGAATGTTCTCCCTGTTTTCTGATTGTAAATAAGTAGAGAGAAGATTCCAGTTGTGCTCATCGTATTTTACTAAGAATGGAGCTGTGGAGAAATTAATAGTGTTATTACAAGTAGATTATTGCATTAGTTAATTACTAACTATTGCAGATTTTCTCTTGATACCTATACTCTGATTATATTAGTAATTCAAAAATCGTCTGGAACTGACAAAAGTTCTACTTTTTTTACCCATAAAATCTCGCTGCTGAACGCTGAAGTTTATTATCATGTTATCCCTATTTGTAAAAATGTATCTTCACTGTTATTACGTATTTCAATCTACTGCTTAAGAGACATATAATAATACTCACCTATTTCTTCAGGATTTACTATAATGAACTGGTCCTTAGCTGGCATATCTTCAATGGTAGCAGCTCTTTTATTGATCCAGATGGCCGGCGTGGTGTTTCCGAAATCCAATCGGTCTTCTCTGGCGACCACCACTGGTGCCGTCCAGATCATATTAGCTGCATTGGGCACGTCATGGGGACGTTCTCTTAAAAATACTTGCTAAAAAATTGTACACCAAAGTTTAATTTCAAGTTGAAGTTAAAACTACTTAAAAGTAAAAATTTAAATAATTATAAACTAAACCTAATAAAAAAATAACTATAATTAAGTAATAAAAGTCCTCTAGAGACGACCCTTTATTTATTTATTAAAACTTTATTGCACAATATATAAAAGGGGCGGACTTAATGTCGCTAGACATTCTCTGACAGCCAACCTTAGGGACACTGTAGAACATTAAAGACGTAAGGTAGGTGCAATTAGAGAAATATGATAGGGTAGTCCGAAAAAGGCTGGCAACATTTCCCCTCTGTATAGCGAGGCTAATAAGTTGGCAGAAATAATTGCCAGCCTTCCTGTCTCCAGATTTTTCTATTAGCCGTTTAAACAACTTCTTGGCCAGACACTTGAGTGTCCCCATGGGCCCATCGTCTCGACCCCAAACGGCGCAAATTCGTAACCTGTACCGAGGTTAGCATATTTGCGCAGCTTGAGGTTCTCAGCAGAAACTGCCACACTTCCCGCGCTTGACGAGGTCGCCTGGATGTGTGATGGGGCTAATGTGTCTACACATGTCGCATCCCACACCAGGGACCTGCCAAGTTTCCACGCCCCAACGGTCTTGCCGTCGGGTCTTTTGCCATCGCTCCGCGCAATCCCAAAGGTTTCTGGGATCGCCGGTACTCCAGCAGTGACAAAAGCCCTTCGGATGATGTCGTTCAGAGCAGCGTGGCGAGGAATGCGGGTAGCTTCTAGCGCAAGAAAGCCCATGGTGTCCAAGATGTTCCACAGGCTCTCCACACCGACACTGGTCTGGGTGGACAGTCCGAGGCACACCGCCATGATCAGTGCATTTCGATCAAGGAGTGTACCAATCGATACTGAGGGAAAAGCCTGCAACCAGAGTTGAGGTTGAAATTTAAATTAAAGCTAAATCTTAAGTAAGAGCTTAAGCTAAATCTAAACCCAAAGCTGACGTCACAAGTGAGCCTAAATCTGAAGTTGAAGCATTGGACGCAAAATGTTATGGATAACAAATTTTACGGTATATCTATTTTTATTTTAATAATAAGGCAATAGCCTAGTAAATCACAACGAACTTATTCTATTCTATTATTACAAAAATACTTTTTGAATGTTACCTGGTTAATATTTAATGAGTTTCTTTGATAGTCTCTTTCGGCGATGACGAAAGGCAAGCGGTCTTTATCTAACCAACTCTTAACCACAGCATCCAAGTTCAGCTCTTTAGGGATCCTACAATCCCTAACTGCAGACGCGTTCAGTGCATTCCACAAATCCTCGTCCGTAAAAGTTTTGAATTTACTATAAAATTTAAGAATATTAGTATCAGTGCTAATGAGTCCCATTATGATGACTACTGCCATACTCATAACTACTGGTATACTTAATGTTGTGTCTCACATACCCGAAAGTAATATTTAAAAATAACCAATGAGAAAGGTTCTTAATGCAATTTGACAATATTAGATATGCTCTTAATATTTTTTAAATGTGTACCATATAGTCATATACATGATTTTGATTTGATCATATTTGGTGACTAAGTAGTATTTTTAGGTTATGTTTCATACTAACCGAGCCTGAACGAATTTCCTGATACCCTTCTTAAAGGTATCAGCTCCCAGTGTATAGTTGAACATGCGGAAGAGAAGCTCAATCTTGATGCAAGCTGTTTCCTGCTTCATGCCAGTGATGCGGGAATGAGGGAATCGTTTACTGAACTCGTAGTAAAGAGAGTACAACACTGTCATCGGCCATTTACCCTCCATTTCCGAGCCATTGTTAATCTGAAAAAGCATTTTTTGAATACTCGTTTGAAGTGAATATCGACGCTTCAATTTTCAACGAATTGTCGATGCTTTGTCTGGCATTTTCTCAAAATGTATTGCTACCGTTACCTTCATCTACACAAAAACCTTAACAGCTTTAATTAGAGTCATTTCGCTAAACCAGCGATACTTCATAATAATAATAATGATTTTTATTTATTTTTATTTTATTTTATTTAGGATAAAAAACAGACATACAGTAAAGATTACTAACTAAATATTAACTAATTAAGGTAAGCAACAGTATATCCAACGACATTATCCACAATTTTTTGTGCAATCAACATTTATAAGCTATGAAAAAGAAAAAAATATACATATAAAATGCAAAAAGTAAGTAAAATTAAACATATGTATATAGAAAAAAAAAATGTTGACAATGCATTTAACAATTGCCCTTAGTGTGTCAGATCTAAAGCGATATTTCAATGATAAAAAATGTTTATTGCACAAAAACTAAATTAACTTTAAATTTATGTGCACAGGCGAGCTTTATGCCGTAAGGCATTTTCCACCAGCTAACCTTTGGGATTTTTAACGGATTACAGGCAGAGTGCCAAGTATTTACTAACAAAATTATCAATTTATACTAATACCACATAAACTACATATCATACATATTATAATATATACGAGTATATCTATAATACAATACATATAATTACATATATATATATATAAATAAATACACACTATAATATAGGATTAAGGTTAAAAATAGAGAAAAGAGTGAAAGATCAGTTTAACACAGATAAATATAACTTTAGTTATTCTGAATGGATAGAAAATGGAGTAAATATATTTTTTGAAAGAAAGCGCAGTCGTTAGAGTTCGAAGAGAGAGAGGGAGAGAGTTCCAGAGATACTTAACTGCATCTTCTGCATCTATCACTTTAACATGGTACAAAAGTCCAAGCACGCCTCACACACGCACCTACACTTTCACACCAATACTTATATTCACTCACGCACACGAGCACAATAATTACATTCCATACTTGTATTCACTGGATCAATCTTATTACCCAATATCTAGTTTAGTATTTTTATTTTTATTGCAATTTTAATGTTTTAAGTTGAAGTTAGTTATAGTTTATTATTATTTTCTTTTCTTTTCCTAATATCTGTTTAAATTTAAATTCATTATACATAACTTTCAAGTAAATAGTGGAACCTATGTTGGCTGAGGCAATTTTAATCTGTTTTTTTTATTGATCTGGGAATATAGCTGTAATGTTTATCATATAATAAATAAATAAAAAAAGTGATAAAACAAATTTATGTATTACCCAGGTTAGAACATGGGAAGAAATGTTAGTAGTTAGTTATGTAAAGGTATTTGCATGATCATAACAGCCCCTAGAACACAAAGTCCTAGAACTCCACTGTTGGAGTTGAGCCTTCCAGATAATTCTGGAGAATTTGGCCTACACTCGCCACGCTGGCCAGACGAGTTCTGATATCAATTTTCTAAATGAGTTCTGACTCCTGGACTAGTCTGATTAAGCAGAGCACACGGAACACTCCAGGAGACAGTTAGGTATTAGACTGACCTTAAAACCAGTCTCAGCAGCTACGTATCCGACGAGTGCTTTGTTGAGATGCGCATGTACCCACCACGCCGGAGTTACCATAGCCCCGAGCCACTGGTAAGACAACTCCTGGGATAGTTGCAAGTAACCCTTGCCACACAAATCACTTTCCCTGAATGAACAAATAGATTTATTTAAAATTTGTTAACATATAATAATAATAATAATAAATTTATTCGAAGTAAAAGAACATAACGTAGCGTCCCAGCAGGTTAGCCTCGGTATGAACTTGGACGAGACAAAAGTCATGTATAACGACCATGTCGTACCGAGATCAATCTGCGTTGGTAATGCCACTCTAGAAGTTGTGCGAAAATACGTCTACCTTGGACAGACTGGCTAACTTTGGGCGATTTTTGCATCCCTCCAGCCCTAAAGTGGCGCACACTAATGTACGATTGGTCTCCGGCGTTGCTAAAGTTCTACCTAAACGCTTTTCAAATGTCCCTCCCGGACCAGAGTAATCTGGTAAGGTGGGGAAAAGCTACGGAAAAGAACTGTACATTGTGTGGTGCTGCCATAGGAACTGCTAGACACACACTTGTAGGGTGCGTTACTCTCTTAGAAAAGGGCTATTACTCACGCCGACATGACAAAGTCCTAGGTGTTATCCGTGAAGCAGTAAGTCTTTCTATTGCAAGAGCCAGAAAGGGACTGACTACAAATAAAACTTTGACCACATTTGTAAAGGAAGGGCAAAGCACGAAAACTAAATGCAAGCCCACCTCGATCCTTGGCGCCGCATCAGACTGGAAAATTCTCATGGATACATTTGAACACCATTATAGGATCCCAGATGAACTAGCTGTATCAGCCTATAGGCCAGACATCTTAGTGTTTTCTCGGAACTTGAAAAAAGTTATCCTTATTGAACTTACCGTTCCGTGGGAATCAAATATTCCAAAAGACCACAACATGAAGTCGAATAAATATTATGATCTCACAGAAGAAATGATCAGGAACGGGTTCAAGACTTAGCTTTACGCAGTGGAAGTTGGTGCAAGAGGAGTTCCAGCAAAATCTTTGCATCACTTACTGAAAGAATTGGGCCTAAGCAGGTCTGCCGTCAATACATTTATGGAGCGAGCTTCCAAGACGGCACTAACGGAATCATACAGTATTTGGTTGGGTAGGGAGAGAAGTAGAATGGTGGATGGTGAGCGTATTATCGCGAAATAGAAAAAAAGGAGGCCTCCTTTTCTTAAACCAGCCAATTGTCGGTCGCAAACCCGAGACACCATTCTTCTCATCTCTTACCCACACACGATGGACCCGGCACCCGCACGGTGAATCCATGGAATGCTTAGAAATTTGTCTTCTTCTTCATTAGGCGTAGCCAACTTCAGCAAAGAAGCCGACAGACGCATTCAGCTAGGATGGGCGGCATTCGGGAAGCTGCGCCACATCTTCCTATCAAACATACCCCAGTGTTTGAAGACGAGAGTTTTCAACCAGTGCGTTCTTCCAGTGCTGTCGTACGGAGCAGAAACGTGGACACTAACATTGGGTCTGGTCCACAAATTTAAGGTCGCTCAGCGGGCTATGGAGAGAGCTATGCTCGGTATTTCTCTGATGGATAAAGTCCGAAACGAGGAAATCCGTCGGAGAACCAAAGTTACCGATATAGCCTTCAAAATTAGTAAGCTGAAGTGGCAATGGGCTGGACATGTCTGTCGTAGAACCGATGAACGATGGAGTAGACGAGTTCTAGAGTAGAGACCACGTACGGGTAGACGCAGAGTGGGTCAAACCCCCGCTAGATGGACGAATGACCTGAGGAAGGTCGCTGGTAGGGGTTGGATGAGGGTGGCAGGAGATCGTGTGAATTGGCGAGCCTTGGGGGAGGCCTATATCCAGCAGTGGAGAGACACAGGCTGACGATGAAAGAACATAACATGCATTTTATGGCGATCTGAACTCCGAGTAAGATGTTTTATAAAAAACACCGGATTCAGGGTCTTCCAGAGGTACAATATAACAAAATTTATTAAACAACTAATATAAATAGAACTGAAGCATGCAAATTGACATAATTAAGAATTTATAATTAAAGTAAGCACATATTATTACATTTCTAAAGAATTTTCTTTTATAAAATGGTGGCGGTTGTGAGAACGCTTAACCTAAAATCCAAAAAGGGAAGGTTTGAACCGCGGATCTATTCGTATACAATTACCATGAACATTTGTATTAGATTTACAACACAATGGCACCGTTCCCTGTCTGGAGAGCACGATAAGCCGTCGCGGTTCATGTTAGTGGAATCATTGATCAATTATCATTAAAAATAATACATACATCAGATTATTTTTTATATATGTAAAAATAAAGTGTCATCACGACCGTATCCCTTTCGGGGTGGTCAAACACCACGCTTTTTTATAAAGAAGCTGATTCACTTTTAGCCAACTTTACGAGTACTGCTCGTATAGGCCCATCATGACAAGTGGCAAACTCGCCGATGTCTTTAGCTTACCACACTCGAGAAATATCACAAATAAATAAATGAATTATTGTCTCCAGATCAGAAACTATTAGATACTTTACTATTAGGTATGTTAATCAAATGCTTATGATATAATTATGTCAGTAGATTATTCTATGGATACAACGTACATAGTTATAAACAATGGTAGTAGAGTAACTCGTTACCTAAATGTAATCAAAGCTCGCCCTTTCAGATAAGATCGTAATTAACTAGGTAACTTCAATTAGATATGGAAATTAACTATTAATAATTTTCAATGTAAACGCAATCGCTGATATAAATATTTGATTTATTCAATGCAGATGTTTTCGATGGATTTTGTAAACAACTGAAGCAGCTTTCAATAATTTATTTTAACCGGCTTTTTACATACCAATACTATTTATAAACATTTTAATTTATTCTTCACTTGATAACATAAAAAGTTACACATTTACGAGTATTAAGTTGTCGTTAGGTATTTATTTATTTAAAACTTTATTGCACTATGTACAAGGCTTAATGCCGCTAGACATTTTCTGACAGCCAACCTATGGGACAATAATAAGTATAACTTAGATCGAGGAGTAGGTGCGAAGACGTATTTAAGACTGATCATTATTAATTATTAACTATATTTATTTATAATAATATATATATATACTACATACTAATAGTACTATACTACATACTAGCCAACTTCAGCAAAGAAGCCGACAGACGCATTCAGCTAAGGTCTTTAACCAGTGCGTCCTCCCGGTAATGTCGTACGGAGCAGAGACGTGGACACTAACAGTGGGTCTGGTCCATAAATTCAAGGTCGCTCAGCGAGCCATGGAAAGAGCTATGCTTAGTATATCTCTAATGGATAGAATTCGAAACGTTGATATCCGTCAGAGAACGAAAGTTACTGACATAGCTTTTAAAACATACAAATTTGGAGACTCTTACATCTGTCGCACGCTAAAGATGTGGAATGCTCTCCCGGCCAGTGTGTTTCCCCACTCCTATAACCTGGAGTCCTTCAAACGAAGTGTGAAAGAGCATCTTTATAGGCCGGCATAGTGGTAGGGACTGATGTTGGTCGTCTGAGGCTGGCGTCAGTTGCTCCCATTCTTGGACCTCGCGTACCGCTTACCATCAGGTGGGCGCGGTGTCACATGTCGTGCTCAGTATAAAAAAAAAAAAAAAAAAAAATACAGGCTGATGATGATGATGATGAATAGTACTTACATACACATATATACATAACTATACTACATACAATATCCACTTATACACGCTGTAGGGAGCTGTTTAAGTAATGTGAGTACTTTATTATTTCATAGCGTAAAGTTTTTGTGTGTATTTCCATCAGGTGGTTGCTGTCATATGTCGTGCTAATATAAAAAAACCCTTTTGTCAGTCCAATTACTGACTGTCATATTACTTTTTTTTTATTTTAATAATGCAGTTTTGTTCTTTATAAAAAAAACTCCATTCAGCATATTTCAATATTCCTCGTACTTTAGACAGTAGCCATCCTCTCCACTTGTTAAATTCACCATTGAACATATTCCGTTAAGCAACCCATCACCGCCACTTTTGCTATTATTAAAACGATGTTATTATCCCCTATATATAATGGAAAGTTGTGGGTAAAAGAGGCCCTGGCAGACCAAGACTCACCTATCACGATCAGATAAATAAAACAATAGCTGAAGGTGCATTAAAGAGCCATCGAAACAAAATGGCATGTATGAAGAGGTTGATGAATGTTGAAGAAGCGAAAGAGGTATGTCGTGATCGTGACAAGTGGCGCTCAATTGTCTCTGCCTACCCCGCAAGGGATTTGGCGTGAAGATATGTATGTATAGAACACAGTGCTAGACCTCCACTGTTGGACATGGGCTTTCCAGAAATATCTGGATAATTTGGCCTACACTCGCCACGCTTGCCAGACGGGTTGGCGAGGGTCTGACGTAATTTTTTTTATTGACAATTTATTAACATTTCCACCAGGTATTTGTGGAACCGTGACTGACGGCTTTACGTGCTCTGCGAGGCACAGGAACGGTGGTGAGTAGACAAATTTCGAAGCATTCCATGGATTCACCGTGCGGGTGCCGGGTCTATCGTGTATGTGTAAGAGATGAAAAGAATGGTGTCTCGGGCTTGCGACCGACAAAACGACAAGCCATATTAAATTCCGAGTATAGTAGCCCTATACTGTTACATAAAGTGCCAACGTTATATAGTGGAATCCCTTAAATAACGGAACTGTCAGTGTAAAATATTATTATTTGGATAACACCCTAAGTGTTATTGTTAATTTAAGATTTATTTTTTATTTTCCTTTTAGTTTTAGGTCTTGTTAGGTTAACTTAATTTAATTTTATATAATTTCTTTTTTTTTCAATAACTTTAATGTATTTTGAAAGACGTTATGATTAATGCATGCTGTAATGGTCTGTAATAAAAAGGGCAATAACCATGTGTTAGTTTTAGTAATATTATAAATATGATTGTACCTTTTGTTGACTGTTCCTTGAATAAATAAATAAATAAATAAATAAATAAAACGCTATTAAAATTGGTATTCTCGTAAAAAGGTTTCCACCACAGATGACAGCAAATTAACATTACGATGCGTTCATTTAAAAAAAACTATTATATATTTCTTTTAGTATTTGTCATATTATTTAATGTAAAATTATAATCTTAGTTTAATTTATATAAATGTTGTTAGCTTTAATATAAATTCGCGGCGGACAATTTAAGTATTTAATTCACGTTTCCCCAATGATTTTGAAGTTGCAACCCCATGAAATTTGAAATAGTAGAAAACGCTATTTTGACGTAAGGTCGGCTATGATCGGAGAAACTCGGGCTAAAAGTGGTAGTAAATAACAGAATTCACTATTTTGACAATCTAACGTTTGCGACTAACTAACAGAATAGGGCTGCTGTACTTTTTAGAGCTAATGAGTAATTAGATCCTTTTTGTAAAATATATAATAATATAGCCGTAAAAACTTAATCCACAAACTTATTAGTATTTAGCAGAAAATATATTAAAAAAGCAGTAAAAAAAACTTTATCAGACGTCTTTATTTTGTATTCGCTATAATGACTAATAAATAAAGCATTAATTATGAAATTGATAAATGTTTATTTACATTATTATTGAAGAGTGAATGACATCATAGGTGACACTATGCTTTTCCCTATCAAATATGTAACAATGACCTTCTTGAATAAATTAAAAAGTGACTTACTTGAAAACAATTAATCCCCAGTTATCTGCTGGCTTGACTCCTTGGTAGTTTGGCAGAGCTACAATGTCCAGTTTCCGCAAAGGAAGAGGGACTTGCCACCACTGAGCGATCTCGTTGAACACCAAATTCAACTTCTCCGGAAGTCCGTCCAAAGCTGACATGAACTCTTCCCGACCCCATACTCGCAATTCTAAATGAAAAATATGACATTATTCTTTCAACATACAACCCTTAGAACACAGCGTCCCAGACCTACATGTGGAGAACTTGGCCTACACATGCCACGCTGACCTGGTGGTCTGATGACAATTTATTAACGATTTTGGCATTAGTAAAACCGGGACCGACAGCTTAAGGTGCTCTTCGTTAGTTCAAACGTACGTAAGAAAAATATTTCTCATTGGTATATGCCGGGATTCGAACCGCAAATCTGTTTGATTTACAACCGCACTACACCGCACGCAGCAACACATTATTGTTAAATGCCAAATCCGAAAAGACAGCAACCACGGAACAGACGCGGGCCAGGACCTATACGGTAATCATAGAAATAATAATAATTTTGGTAAGGTACAATGATTTAAAAAATAAAAACTAAATTATTAATGAAACTAAAAACTAAAATTTTAAGACATAAATTACTATTAATTAAAAATATCCACTTAATAATTAAAAATACAACTAAAAACTAAAATAAAGAAAATCCAAATCAATTATTATAAATAAAAAAACTGCTTCAAATCGCTGTCAATGGGAAAAGTGCTAAGGATACTGGCAGCATTGCCACGTTGAATGGCAATGCTGATCCTTTGGCCCAAATATTCCCCAGCCCTCTTGTCCCCCGAGGTATTGATGAGCTGTTTTGGCAACGCCTTGAAAATAATAATTTTGGTTATTTTTATACTAAACAAGACAATACAAAACTCTTTATACTGGATGTGGATATGATACTAGATACCACAAAAAACTAACTAAATACAATGAGTACGGGTATAACAACTACTATGATAAAAGAACTAGAAAATTCTTAACTAACATTACCTATATTTATTAATATTATGTCCATCAATGAGATTAAATCAAGGAGGTTAAAGATACTACGAACAATATATTTAAAAGATTAGTTTACAGACACTTTTTGGGTTCATATTTTTTATAAAATTTTCATTGACTGTTGCTTATTGTTATCCTATTTCATTATTTATCATATAGTACGTAGTGCCTAAAACTGCCTCCGTGGTCTAGCAGTTAGGTCCGTGGATTTAGACTCGGAGGTACCGGGTTCGATAAGTGGCAATCTCGATGTCTCTAGCGTACCAAACTCGGGAAATATACAAATAAATTCGTAAAATAACTTTGTTTGCAAAATATGTTTTTGTGTAATTAATTATTATTATTATTGTAATAACTTTGAAATTATAATTTTAAAATAAATACACATTTAATTTACCAAAAACGAAAAAAATACCTTCTTACAAAACCTAATTTAAATATAAATCGTATCCGCGCGACATTGTGGCAAGAACGCTGACTGCATTTCCTCGCTGAATCGCTATGCTGATTCTCTGGGCGAGGAAAGAACCATCCCTCTTGTCACCAGAGCAGACAATTAGATGAGAATCACCTCTCATCTAATTGTTTTAATAATTAAATAAATTAATTAAATATTCATATTTTTTAAATTTAAATTAATAAATATTATCTATTATATAATAAATCGAACCCGGTACCTCCGAGTCCAAATCCACGGACTTTACCGCTAGACCATGGAGGCAATAGTTAATAATAAGAAGTAAGTATTGATTTGTTAATATGTAAAATAAATAAAAAAATAAAATGCGAATATACTATGATTAATTAGACAGTTATTTTTTTTATTTTTAAATATTCCCTTTTTGTTATGTTTTACTAAAAAAATGCAAACACGTTTATGATTAAATACAGTAATTATCAATATTAAAATTGGGATAAATGTTTCGTGAAAGTCTAGCAAGGATGTGAAATAAATCTACTATACACATTATAGTTTGTAGCAACAAAAAGTATTTTTATAATAACGTGTTTTAACTGCAATATCAAACTTCTTAGGCAACTACTGGAGTTTGAAGTAACACAGCTTGTTTATACTTTGTATTCATAAAACACAGTTCTTGTTTTATCATAACCAGCACTCGTGTCGGCGTTATTATATCAGCCAGCTGTGCAATAACAAAACTTTCATTCGACACTTTTTGTACGAGTGGGTAAAAAAGTTTTAGATTTTTTTGTCCTATATATAGACCGGTCAATAAGATCATAATATGTATAAATAAATAAATAATAAATAAATATTTCCAGACAGGTCACACAGCGCCATCTAATTTCCGCTTGTGTTACGGAAACTAGATGGTTGATAAACTACATATTTGTAAATACATACATATTATACATATAAACACCCAGACCGAGACAAATTATACAATGTACAACTTGCCCCCGGTGGGAATCGAACCCAAGACCTCCCCAGTTCACGGCAACGTTTGTGACCACTAGACCACGGAGGCGGTCAATGTACGTATACGCCATCTTTAGAACTGTGAAAATTATGTGCAATAATATACTAATTGATAGAATAAACAAAAATCTGATCCACTTTAAAACACATACAATTAATATTTATACTGTAACAATACGCATGATACGCATTTTTTTGTTGTTGTTGTGTTCTATTTTCTCAATGAAAGACGAATTAGGTGATAGGGAAGGCAAAGGGTCTAGCCCATACAGCCAAGTCTGACGTAATATATCTTTCTTATTCATGAGTTAATGAGGTCATCATCAAATTCCAGATGCTGCAGAATTTGATGCTTTTCTTGGAGTCACTCGCGGCATTATAGCCCAAATACGTCGGGTATAATATGGGAGTTCAAAGCGCGGGAATACCGCGAAAAATAATCTGCAACTTGTGCCCCATATATAAAGTCCAATTTTACAAAACATTATTAAACAAGACAACACCCCTTTTGACTAACAATATTCACAGAAAAGTAATTTACAAAACAAAAACATGCACTTGACTTGTTCGTGAAAAATGCTGTGAAAGACTTCCTTTTATTTTTAAATTAATTTTATACATGACACAATCTTCTGGTTGATAAAGAGGTCTTAATTGCTACTGTCAAATGCCACAATAGGTAATATCCTATAACATCATCAGTCTGAGTCTCACCATTGTTAATCCAGCCTTCTACAAGCCTCGCCATTTCACACGATCTCCTGCCACCCTCATCCATCCCCCACCCATTTTAGGTCATCTGTTTATCTGATGGGGGATCGTCCCACTCTGCGTCGTCCTGTACATGGTCTGCACTCTAGAACCCATTTGACCCATCGGTCGTCTGTTCTGCGGCAGATGTGTTTATCCCATTGCCACTTCAGCTTGCTAATTTTGAATGCTATGTCAGTAACTTTGGTTCTCTGATAAATATCAGATAATTCTATCTATTAGATACCAAGCAAGCTCCCAACATAACTCGCTAAGCTACCTTTAATTAAATGTCCATGTCTCTGCTCGTTACGACATGCAAAAAACAGCGTACAGCGGTGAGCCTTAGAGGAGGCCTACATCCAGCATGTCAGCATGAAAAAACACAGGCTGATGATGAAGCACAGACTGGGAATATTATATTCTTACGTAAAAATAATCATTTAGGCTTTTCTATTCTCATTTATGCGATTCTTTTTCACATTACATAGATTTTTACGTCATTTTTATACAATTTAACGACGGTCCACATAAACGGACATAATGTAACTTGACGGCTTTGCTTTTTATTATTATAGATCATTGACGTAAGTCCTAGACCGGGCATTTGATAGGTGACCTACTTACTTATTATTGAACGTCTAGCGTAGGTGTGTTTGAGATATACATGGTGTTTAAGAAAAAAACTCAAGTTAAATTTTAATCAAGTTATATATGTTGACAATTTTTATTAGTATTAGTGGATAAGTAGTAGGTGTAGTAAAGGTGAAGTGTTTGAATAATATGTTAATTTGACATAGGTTTTAAATTTAAAACTAATTTGTTTTAAAAGCAATAATAATAATATAATATAATATTGTTTAGTGAAAATATTAAGTATTGTATGCCTAATGTAGGCAGATTGTTTCAACAATAATGTATATGAAGATAACAATAAATATTTTGAATTTGAACTTGAATTTGAATTATGTACCTATATGATATAATTATTGTCTATATGGGACTTTTTTATTTCTACATTTGTTTTATTTCATGTCTAAACTTTTATTGTGAATTATTGCAAGATGATTTTTTTCAAGGTTGGTGATATTTTCTTTTCTTTAATATATTTTTTGTCGGTCCCGGTTTCACTAATACCAACTTGTGGAATCGTTAATAAATTGTCATAATAAATTGACATCATATCCTCGCCAACCCGTCTGGCCAGCGTAGCGAGTGTAGGCCAAATTCTCCAGAAGTTCTTGAAGGCCCATTTCCAGTAGTGGAGGTCTAGGACGCTGTGAGGGTAATAGGGTGTAAAGAATGAAATTTCATTAACTAAATAGGTAATGAATGCAATTGTTATATGTAATTTTAACAACTTAAACAACTATTAAAAAAAATAATAAACAAAAATTTGTAAAAAAAAATAAAATAAAGTGGACTTATTTTTCGTAAATTTAAATTACGTACAAACGTAGGTAAATATCATCAAAATTCACAAAGGCTTTAGCTTTTGTACTGGAATTAGACTCTCCTCTTAAGTGCTGTTCTTGCTAAATACTCGATACACTTGTATAAAAAAAAAAAATATAATATTTATACTAGCACGACATGTGACGTTGGTAAGTGACGCGCGTGGCCCATGACTGTTAGCAATTGTAATTAATCATTGCTGACATCAGTCCCTAATACAATGCTGTTTTGACTGGGCATGACGGCAATTCGAGCCTGATCCCGAAACATGTGAATTAACACCATTGTTCTTAAATTAACAGAGGTTTTTGCGTTTTGTCGACTTTCGGGTTGCACATATGCATGTAGTCTACCTAAATTCTGACTTGCCAGGTGGGTTACTGCTGTACCATTGTATTTTCATAGGTACTGATAACTAAATTTAAAAGGTTAATAATTAATCGTTGTGGTGCAGTTCTGTATATGTTTTATTTTGTAAATCTGATATAGCTGAGTTTTCCTTGCAGATTCCTTTCTCAGTCAGATTAAACATTAACAGGTCACTGGAATTTGCTAAGCTGCTGGTCTTCTGCTAACAGCTTACTTATTGGACCACTTTGCTGCTTAGTCTTCTATTAGCAGGAGTAGAATCATTCAAAATAATTAAATTAATGACGTTTCATAAATGCCTGTAATAGGTTTACGTGAATAAAGATATTTTGACTTTTTTTTTTAATAGTCCGCCTACCACCTATTTGTTGTTCTCGTTAAAAATATGTTCCATTTGCCATGATGTCAAATCCAATTTTTACTTTAAGGAGAATTAATATTGTAAGCTTACCGTGGTGATAATTATTTAAAAAAAAACACCGCTTGAAACAAGACTTACTAAAAAAACCTATTACTGTATTGTAAATTTTGTTTAATAAAGATTATTATTATTTTGACCGCCTCCGTGGTCTAGTGGTAACAAACGTTGCCGTGAACTCGGGAGGTCGTGGGTTCGATTCCCACCGGGGGCAAGTTGTACATTGTATAATTTGTCTCGGTCTGGGTGTTTATATGTATAATATGTATATATTTACAATATATATATATATTATAATATGTAGTTTATCAACCATCTAGTTTCCGTAATACAAGCCTCGTAGCTTACCACGGAAACTAGATGGCGCTGTGTGACCTGTCTGGAAATATTTATTATTATTATTATTTACCATAACTTGTTGGTCGCCAAAGTAGGTTTTCACAGTGATGGAATTGTAAAATTAGGTAATTCAATACTACTTTAATGTATGCCTTTCTTGAATGCAGTCACTAAGTGGTGGATACGCAGTTAAGTAAATGTGGTATTTTTGTGTTAAACTGTAGTCTATACAAAATAAGAATAAAAAATAAATAAACATTTGCAATGCGCAAATGATTGACACTGATATTTCAGATGTAACTAATTTGGCTGCATCCGTGGTCTAGCGGTTAAGTCCGTGGATTTAGACTCTGAGGGAACGGGTTTGATTCCTGGTCGGGACACTAAAATATTTATTAATGTAAATAAATACATTTAATTAATATTCAATTTATTTGTGTTATTTCTCGAGTTTGGTACGCTGGAGACATCGACGAGCTTGCTACTTGTCATGATATATTTATAAGGGAAACGGTCGTCATGATACATTACTTTTTTTTGGCGTTTCCTTTTAAATAATTAATAGTATAAAATACCTACTGGTCTGGGCATGTAACTTAATTCAATGTTATGGACACTTTCCTAAAATAACGTCCAATAAAATGTTAATTTAATTCTATCGATATCTCAATTTTCATCTTTTCCGGTCCCGAGACTCTTGAAGAGAAAATTGTATTCGTTGGTGACATTATTTAATCGTGATTTCTATATTTTTGTTCCAGTTTTTAGCTAAATTAATGAATATCTGCGGTGATGTCTCTGTTGTAAGAACGCTTTTCTTAAAATCTAAGAAGCGTGTACCAATGAGAAATACACTTTTCTTACGTACATTTGTCATAGATTTACTTCCACTATACTATTAAAATTGACATCAGACGGTCTGATTCAGACCCTCACCAACCCGTCTGGCGAACGTAGGACAAATTCTCCAGAAATATGTTCTAGAACCCATCTCCAGCAGTGGACATGTGATGAAATGAATCTACAAGCGTATCAAATACCTATTCGATGATATACATATATAGTTCGTCGACTTATTTTTTTTTTATTTTCCATAATATGGCGTCTGGTTGTTTCTTTAATGACAGTTGATTAATGTCATATCTTTAATGAAACTCGCGTGATAGAGACAAATCGATGAATGTGAGAATCATCAAAATCAGCCAGAGCGTTTGGTCTCCAGTGTGCCACAAATGAACAACCATACATACATAGGCTGATAAACATATAACCCTTTTTTATGTCGCGCAGACGGGTAATAATCATATTCCAAAAATAAACGTCATATATTACCTAAAAAATATTTTTACATTTAAAATCTATTCCACTAACCGATATTGTTGCCATTTTTATCTTGGTAGAACGTGCTGTTTCCGAGCTGTTTTAACTCTGCTATTACCAAGCCAAAGGTAAACGTTGACATTGGCGGTGTTCTCTCAAAATGGTCACGAACTGCATTAGGTTCGCCCGATCTGTAAAACAATATAATTTTAAGTTAAGGAATTAGTATTACGTTTATTTTGTTTTATTTAGGATAACAAATAATCGCAGATCAGTAAGCGTCGAAAATATGAAACGATTTGCAATAGTTACTTATTTTCGACGTTTGCTGCAGAAACGATAGGCCCGTGGCGATCGGAACTGAAAGCATTTTATAAAGAACTTGTTCCAAGGCTCATTGACGTCTCTGGTGACAATAGGGCTGGCAGTTTTTCTCCCAAAAATTAAGTATCATAATTCAAAGAGGAAATGCTGCTAGTGTATTGGGCACCATGGCACAAGACAGCGATTTGAAGGAGCTATTTTTTTTGTAAGTATTTAATTTTTATTTTCTATGTATTATTATTATTATTTTTTTAGGTATAATTTAGATTTTGTTGTAATATAGTTTATTTAATTAAAGGTTTTGTATGAAATAAATAAATTTACTGTTACAAACAATTGTTCAGAGAGATTAATGGTTATTAAATTAGACATTAATGGTTCGACATTAGGGCCGGTAACTGAATCCTTCCTTAGTGGCATTTCTTTACTTAAATTGCCGCGTTGCTATATTTTGTTGTATTTAACTAAAGAAATGCCATTAAGGAAGGATTCAGTTAAATATAAATATTTTTTCCAGACAGGTCATACAGCGCCATCTAATTTCCGTGGTAAGCTACGAGGCTTGTGTTACGGAAACTAGATGGTTGATACACTACATATTATATAATGATATTTTTTTTGTAAATATATACATATTATACATATAAACACCCAGACCGAGACAAATTATACAATGTACAACTTGCCCCCGGTGGGAATCGAACCCACGACCTCCCGAGTTCACGGCAACGTTTGTTACCACTAGACCACGGAGGCGGTCGACCCTTTAGTTACCCTTAGGATATTAACGGCCAGTTGCGGAAAGGATGATTAAAATAATCAAGGATCAATATTTTTATATACGCCACGTGATTGATAGTTAGCTTGTCACTTTAGTTAGTGAATATCGAATCTTACTCGTACATCGATTTATTAATACGATGAACTTTAATAGCATTTTTTAATAGTCTTTACTATAGCAAGTTAATATTCTAAAGTAAGAATAGAGAGCTTAGTTGAATTAATTCTTGCTAATTGAATACTTACATATTTTTTGTTCTTGCTACAGGAACATTACTGAGCGCCACCAAGTTGCGCGGGCGCACCACAGATACCTCAAATGGGGTTTTATATCCGGGTTCATCAAAACACGGGAACATCCTTCTCGCATTATTTGGGCGAAGTTGCGTGGCCGCTACGATACTGTGGAAACGTGTATAGGTATTTTCATTCCTATTAGGTACATATGTGGTTATTAATTAACTTTAGCTGATATTGTAAACGGCACGCAAGGTTTTTAAAGACTTAGACTGACGAAATCAGTCCAAACCATTACGATATTTTATAGACTGACATTTACATTTATATTTTTATTTTTATAATTGTGTCTGTCTTAGCTTATAGTATGACAATGCCTATATACAGCAGCTATTATCTTAACTGACATTGACATTTATATTCTTATAATTGTGTCTGTCTTAGCTTATAGTGTGACAATGCCTATCTACAGCAGCTATAATGTTAAGCGTTTTTCTGTATTTATATTTTTGTTATTTTATTGTTTCTCTTTCCAAATGATGGTTATCATGTACTGCTCCAGATTCACCAATATGTACTATAAAATTATACCGTTTTATATCAATATTGTAAAAATTGACGTGTAAAAGTGCAGAATACATATCTTTTTGTCCTATGCCTACTTGCAAAAATAAACGAATTGAATTGAATTGAAAAAAAAAAGATTTTAATCCCGGCATGTAGGTACATGGTACTAATGAGAAAAACACTTTTCTTACGTTCGTCTTAGATTTACAACACCACCGTTCCCGAGCCTAGGTGAGCATGTTGCCGTCGGTCCCGGTTCCACTAAAAAACGCGTCTGGCCAGCGTAGGCCGAAATATGTTCTGGAAGGTGGGCCTTTTTAACGTGGACAATTTTTTTTAATTAATGAGCATCTCCAGCTGTCTAGCTATGACGAAATTTCGCACAAACCACTATTGACTTTAAATCCTATAAACAATCGGCGGTTAATAGTTTATTTATATTATATCAAGAAATGAGGATTTGAGGTTTGTTGACTGTATACGTTAAGTTATAAGACTCTGCCCCGGTCTCCCCTATAAATATTTTTTATATTTTTTATTACATTTACGATAAAGCCATTAAAATGGGGCATCAAAGCAGGCGGATAAAAACCTATTAGCATTTCAATATCGAACATTTATGGCAGCTCCTTGCGATCCAATGAATTAGGAATCATCATTATCATTATCACAGCCCCTAGAACACAGAATCCTAGCCCTTTACTGCTGGAGATGGGCCTTCCAAAACATCATTACAGCCCCTAGAACACAGAATCCTAGCCCTTTACTGCTGGAGATGGGCCTTCCAAAACATCATTACAGCCCCTAGAACACAGAATCCTAGCCCTTTACTGCTGGAGATGGGCCTTCCAAAACATCATTACAGCCCCTAGAACACAGAATCCTAGCCCTTTACTGCTGGAGATGGGCCTTCCAAAACATCATTACAGCCCCTAGAACACAGAATCCTAGGCCTTTACTGCTGGAGATGGGCCTTCCAAAACATCATTACAGCCCCTAGAACACAGCGTCCTAGAACTCCACTGTTGGAGATGGGCCTTCCAGAACATATATCTGGAGAATTTGGCCTACACTCGCCACGCTGGCCAGACGACTTGGCGAGGATATGATGTCATTTTTTTTTTTGACAAATTATTAACGATTCCACAAGTTGGTATTAGTGGAACCGGGACCGACGGCTTAACGTGCTCTCCGAGGCACGGGAACAGTGGTGTTGTAAATCTATGACAAATGTACTTAAGAAAAGTGTATTTCTCATTGGTACATGCCGGGGGGGTTTGAACCGACCGTTGTACCACCGCGCTCCAGAACATATATCTGGAGAATTTGGCCTACACTCGCCACGCTGGCTATTAATACCAAATACTAAAAATACCTTTCCTGTTCCTTGTCATCTATATAACTTGTCTTGAAGAACGCTTCGGTCGTGGCAGTTTCCATTTTCCCCTCAAACTTTAAATGTAACTGGCCGATGGATTTGTTCGGAACAGGTGCTTGTAAATGAATTTTATAAATGGGTTTCCTGGGATCCCGGTCCGACCTTTTAATTGCCACCTTTGATAACTCTCTGAAAATGAAACACCACAATATATCCATACTAATAATATAAATGTAAACGAAGCTTTGTTTCTAGGTACATATGTCTGTCTCTACTAAAGATTGTATAAGACGCCGCGTGCGCTTCTCGATGAGGTAGAACAAACAAACGTGTCACTTTCTAACGCACATTCATCATTATCATTATCAGCCTGTGTCTCTCCACTGCTGGATATAGGCCTCCCCCAAGGCTTGCCACTTCACACGATCTTCTGCCACCCTCATCCATCACCCACCAGCGACCTTCCTCAGTTCATCTCCTATCTCAGCGTCTTCCAGTACGTGGTCTCCACTCCAGACTCCATCGTCAAACGCTTCAGCGACAGACGTGTCCAGATACTACTTGCTAATTTTGAAAGCTATGTCGGTAACTTTGGTTCTTTGACAGATATCAACGTTTCTGATTTTATCCTTTAAAGAAATCACGAGCATAACTCTCTCCATATCTCGCTGAGTGATCTAAAACTTGTGGAACAGACCCACCGTCAGTATCCACGTTTTCGCAACTTACAACAAAACGTTTGTCTTCAAACACTATGGAATGTTCGATAGAAAGATGTGACGTAGCTACCCGAATGCCGGCCATCCTAGCTGAAAACGTCTGTCGGTCTGCCTATCCAATACATAAAAAGTAGACGTATTTTTCACAACTTCGAGAGTGGCGTTTCCCACGCAGAGACCAACCCGCTGCACGCGCTGAGAAGACCAACACTGTTATAATATATCGACTATCGACTATTCGCAGAGGAGAGTGCTCGTACGCACTTACTCCAGAGTGCCCCGTCCCCCGTGCAATCGTTTTATTGAATAAGATCGCGCAGTCTAATGAGAGCTTTGATGTTTTCATCATCAGATACAGAAAGGAAACAGGTTGTCTTAAAGTTCTTGGAGTCATTATAATTGATCTATAACTTGTCACGTAAAATATGTATTATTTGGATGTAAATTAGGTACATAGGATTTTGTAAATAAATATATACCTACATCTGCATTTTATTTGCAGAAAGCATGGTAACAAACAATATTAGGTCTTATTAACATTAAAAAGTTCACATATTACGCCACGAGAATGCAAAAATTACAACTGTTATAGAAGTAAAGTTACTAAAGAACTCAGAGTTGCTTCTTTAGTAACTTTATGTCACAAAAACCTTTGTAAGTAAAATAAAGTATCATCACGACCGTTTCCCTTTCGGGGTGGTCAGGAACCACGCTTATAAATAAGCGGATTCACATTAAGCCAACTTTACTATATGCCAATCATGACAAGTGGCAAGCTCGTCGATGTCTCCAGCGTACCAAACTCGAGAAATATCACAAATAAATTTAATATTAATTAAATATATTATTAAATATTTTTGTGTCCCGACCAGGAATCGAACCCGGTACCACCGTGTCTAAATCCACGGACCTAACCGCTAGACCACGGAGGCAGTTTAAAACCTTTGTGTTGCTAAGAATACTCATAGTAGTATTCCTCTAAAGTATAAAAAACAATCCTGAAATAGTCACGCATGCAGTACCTACTTTGCAAAATTCTATCTATACCTTTGGCAAACAATTATATATTTTAGCACTCTACAGTGGAGGTTTCCTCTAAAGATTACTAATTTAGGTATACCTATGCATTACTAATGATGGAGATAGGCTATATGGCGTCATCATCTTAGCACATGTGACTCCACGGCCATTTGTTCGTCAGTGTATTTGTTTTTCCTTTAGCCATACGGGCACTGTTATACCAGTAACGGTGCCCAGCACTAAAGGTGCATGAATTACCAGCGGGTGATTACTCGCTGAGATCCCGCCGGGGAGAACGGGGGAATGTCCCCATCCCCAACCCAGGCCCATTAGACATCCGGGCCTGGACGACCCCACTGTCTGTTTTTCCTTTACGCTAAGCTTACCAACCATCTGTGGATTAACGACCGTTATTGTACGGCCAACTGAAGTTTTTGTCAGACTATTCACGAGAGAAGCCGGGTCAACCAGCTAGTATAAAATAAACTAACTACCGAAATAGCGGCTAATCGACTAACTTTATACCCTTAGGGGTTTTATTTAGTTTTAATTTATTAATTTAGTTACATGAAAATTCTAATTTTACACTTTTAAAGTTAATTTGCTCCTTAGGGCTAGTTTAAATGCTAATTAATTTTAAAGGGGCTTTCTATAAGGCTCTCTACACATACATACATATCTTCAGGCCAGCTCCCTTGCGGGGTAGGCAGAAATAATTGTGCGCCATTTGTCACGATCGTATTTTATCGGAAAAGTTCGTATTTATCGTGCTCTCTCAATTAGCTTCAGTACCATTTGACACTAAATTTTAAAGGATTCTATAAATATAAATATTTCCAGACAGGTCACACAGCGCCATCTAATTTTCGTGGTAAGCTACGAGGCTTGTGTTACGGAAACTAGATGGTTGATAAACTACATATTATACTTTTTTTTTTGTAAATATATACATATTATACATATAAACACCCAGACCGAGACAAACTATAAAATGTACAACTTGCCCCTGGTAGGAATCGAACCCACGACCTCGCGAGTTCACGGCAACGTTTGTTACCACTAGACCACGGAGGCGGTTTCATTAACAATAAAAGTTACATATTTTAATATAAAACAAAACTAACAAATATATTTTGCAAACAAAACGGGAAAGAGTTGCGACAAGTAGGTATACTTAGAATTAATAGTTCGCGTAACGAAGACTGTTTGTTTTAGTTCAAAACAAAAAAGTTCCATCGTTGCAGATCTAAAAACTGTACTTAAAAACGGTTATTCTGCAACACCCACCACTAGGTTATTAGTTTTTGCGTGAAAGAACAACATACATTCAGACATACTCGTACATTCTCACAAACTTTCGCATTTATTATTAAGTAGGTACTATTTTAGGTAGGATTTTATCTCACCTTTCCGAAGGTTTTTGAACTCTTAAAACAGTTTCAGTGATGTCGAGATCATGTGCTGCATGCAGGGCCAACTCGTCGCTGTCCTGAAGCCAGGTAAGGTTGATGGTCACGTGACCCTTGAAGATGCCGTCCTCGAGGTATGGTTCCAGGTCCAGCTTGTACCCTGTAGGCTCTGCGATCTTCTCCAGCCGGCTCTCCATTGACAACCCATGAGCATTGTTTAGGTCTATGCTTCTCGTTTTTATTATGTGAAACGGGCGTAGCTGTTAATGAAATATATTTTTAGTTTTTTATAATGAACACACTCGCCCAACTGATGGGAAGCGCCTTACCGTATGTAAAAAAAGTATCAAGACACTTCGCTTGAAGGAATGGGGAAACACATTAGATAGATAGATAGATAAATTCTTTATTGCACAAAAAAATAAAAAAACATTCCAATGTACATAGGCGAGCTTAATGTCTAGGCATTTTCTAACAGCTAACCTTTGGGAGAGTGAGAAGAGAGTGTGGGTGCATGTGTATAAGAATATTTAGAAACTATGATTTAAAATTATACATATACTCGTAGAAATAATAATATATTTTATACTCATATAATATACATAAATATATAATATACTTACACAATATATATATATATAAGATACATCATACATATTGTCATGTTATGCGTTTGCACATTGACTGAAAAAGAGTTCCACATCTTTTAAGCGTTACTATAAATGGAAGAGTCTCCGAATTATGTACACGGATAGTGGCTACGGTATGTGGGTGTATATTTTAACCTGTACGTGTGGTTCGTTTGCGGAATAAAAAAAAATGGATAAGGTAAGTAAGGTAATTATTATTATTGCAATATGCGTTAGTATATATTTTCATATCATAGCATTAAATTATCCACACTGAACTCAGTACACTGCTTTAAACGTTGTCGATTCAAACCGACACTTACAAAATTCGTCACTGCCAATTTCAAGGAATGTTTTAGAGACCCCAAATTAGCACGCTATAGTCTCTAAAATAGACCATAATTCATAGTAATGTAAAAAGTATCATCACGACCGTTTCCCTTCCGGGGTGGTCAGAAACCACACTTATAAAGAAGCGGATTCACATTTAGCCAACTTTACTATAGGCCAATCATAACAAGTGGCAAGCTCGTCGATGTACCAAACTCGAGAAATATCTCAAAAAAAAATATATTAGTTAAAACTGCCTCCGTGGTCTAGCGGTTAAGTCCGTGAATTTAGACTCAGAGGTACCGGGTTCGATTCCTGGTCGGGACACAAAAATATTTATCAATATAAATAATAACATTTAATTTATTTGTGATATTTCTCGAGTTTGGTACGCCGGAGACATCGACGAGCTTGCCACTTGTCATGATTGGCCTATATTAAAGTTGGCTTAACGTGAATCCGCTTATTTATAAGCGTGGTTTCTGACCACCCCGTGGGGGTCGTGATGATACTTTACTATTAGTTAAAATTATTTATATAAATTAATAAATATTATTGTGTCCCGACCAGCAATCGAACCCGTACTTTCGAGTATAAATCTACGGACTTAACCGCTAGACCACAGAGGCAGGAGGTATAATTCATACTCAAGTGTATTAAGATCGCGACTAGACAACAACGGCCAGTCTTCAGCTCTGAAGAAGTCGGAAATGTTTCTTTCAAGCCATGCTTGTGTGAATCGATCTTTATGACCTTATTGCTTTATGAGTTCTTCAGAACACTTACCACCGGTTGCAGAAAGGCCGACTATATTTTGACATCTTTAACGTGAGCATATAGGCCCCTTTTATCTCACTAATCCTCTCTTTCACGTGACACAATGAACCAGGCACTCGCACTATCAATTACGTAGCGTAAGTATATCAAAATTTTTGAACGTTAATTATTTCAATCACAAATTAAAAAGCCTGTAATTTAAGAATCAAAACGACTTCAAGACATTAACACCTATAAAAAACAAAAAAAATAAAACAAAAAAAGACATTCCGATTTAGGTGTGTTAAAAATCGAAGAATTACGTCACTATAAATAAAATAAATCAAACAGACTAACTACACTGTCAATACTGTTTATAATTGAAATTATTTATGAGTATAATTTTAAGTTAACCAAAACACAAGCTTTTTGATGTGTGTTTATACCAGACAAAGTAAAATGAAAAGTTATTGTCTAAAACACAGGCCAGTACCCTAGCACGCACAAACTCCGTTACGTAATACGCATGCACGAATACGAACGTTCATTTAAAACATACAATTTTTGACTTTTTTTACGAGTTTGCGCCGTATGGGGTCAAGACGATGGGACCATGGGGACCTCAGCCAAGCGCCTGGCCAAGGAGCTGTCCAAGCGGCTGACGGAGAAATCTGGACACAGGAAAGCTGGCAATTATATTTGCCAATGAAAGAGTATTAGCCTCGCTATATAGAGGAGAAAATATGCCAGTCTTCTTGGGACTATCTCTGAATTCTCTGATGGGACGTCTGATGGGAATCTATACAGTGTCGAATCAGTAACATGTTGGGTCCTGGCCTTGTATATTTTTCCAAATAATTCAGTACAATAGTGTTAGAAAGTATACCCGACCAATACGCGGAAATTGTGTATACTTTCTGAGAACTTATTACGCTTTCGATTCAAAAACGTAACAGTGTAATAATGGATATGTTCTTGCCTTGTATACTTTCTGAGAACTTATTACGCTTTCGATTTAAAAACGTAACAGTGTAATAATGGATATGTTCTCGTCTTGTATACTTTCTGAGAACTTATTACGCTTTCGATTTAAAAACGTAATAGTGTAATAATGGATATGTTCTCGTCTTGTATACTTTCTGAGAACTTATTACGCTTTCGATTTAAAAACGTAATAGTGTAATAATGGATATGTTCTCGCCTTGTATACTTTCTGAGAATTTATTACGCTTTCGATTTAAAAACGTAATAGTGTAATAATGGATATGTTCTCGCCTTGTATACTTTCTGAGAATTTATTACGCTTTCGATTTAAAAACGTAACAGTGTAATAATGGATATGTTCTCGTCTTGTATACTTTCTGAGAATTTATTACGCTTTCGATTTAAAAACGTAACAGTGTAATAATGGATATGTTCTCGTCTTGTATACTTTCTGAGAATTTATTACGCTTTCGATTTAAAAACGTAATAGTGTAATAATGGATATGTTCTCGCCTTGTATACTTTCTGAGAATTTATTACGCTTTCGATTTAAAAACGTAATAGTGTAATAATGGATATGTTCTCGCCTTGTATACTTTCTGAGAATTTATTACGCTTTCGATTTAAAAACGTAACAGTGTAATAATGGATATGTTCTCGTCTTGTATACTTTCTGAGAATTTATTACGCTTTCGATTTAAAAACGTAACAGTGTAATAATGGATATGTTCTCGTCTTGTATACTTTCTGAGAATTTATTACGCTTTCGATTTAAAAACGTAACAGTGTAATAATGGATATGTTCTCGTCTTGTATACTTTCTGAGAATTTATTACGCTTTCGATTTAAAAACGTAACAGTGTAATAATGGATATGTTCTCGCCTTGTGTACTTTCAATATATGCATCATTATAGGATACTGTAAGACAAATACAGTTGAGTTGGTATTTATTTATAGTGTGTTAGTTGAAAGCATTGCTTGACCTCATCGTCAAGATCTTGACTGGATCTATTTATATCGTTGACCTTGTAACCTCACGGATAATCAAATTGTATGGTAATTTCGCTACTTTACCGTTCAATAACCAATTTGAAAGAGGTTCGGACCGTAAAAAGGGCAAAGACTTCGGTCAAGTTAATCCTATGTAGTTACGGTCACAAGCACTATACTGGGGTCGTGTTCTCTCGCACACAAATAACCCGTCACCCGCACTGTAAATCGTGAAAGTATTGTTATAAGATTGTTATTTCGGCGAATATACAAAATATATAAGGTAATCCGGACCACGGTTGTAATTCATAAAAATTCCAAAAATAGTTATTCAGATAATAAGATCTGATCCCTATTCTCTCGTAGCGCAAATCTTATATAATGGAATCCATTAATTATATAAATAAATATAAATAGTTTACCGATTCCATTATACGAGACCAATAAATTAAAAATCGTAGGTACAGCTTATAATCCTTGCAAGTACCTACCAATGTTTCATAGATAAATCTTCTCTTTCTTGCGGTGACGGAAAGCATCGTGGGGAAATTTCAATAATGAAGTATCACAAATACCTGTGTGTGTGTGTGTAAATAAAGATATCCTGACTTTAATGTAATAGGTTAATGATGAATATATTTGAATGTTCCGTAATGCGTTTTGAAATTGTGCTGTCGATTATTCTCTGCTTCGTATATAACAATGTTAAGCGTACATTAACAAGGAGATCGAGTCGAGTACATGCGACAGGATGCAATAACGTCGTAACTAACCTTATCCGGTGGAACAGATTGAACTACGGCCAACAGAGTGATGCCACTCACAAAACACCACAACGATCCTCTGCCGTACATTATAGCTGAAATATATACAGTGATAATTAATAAAATGCACTATACGATTATAAAACAGTTTGGCGGTAACTGCTGTAGATTTTGACGTAGCATACCAAGTTCAAGGTCCACCCCGATTCTCATAATGTCGCATTTTATATTATTTATTCATTTTAGAATACTAACAGCTAAAATACATATGGAAAAAAATTGAATACTAAAGCCGATAACAACAATTCACATATAGAGTGCTTCCATAGTCTAGCGGTTAGACCATGGATTTAGACTCGGAGGTACCGGGTTCGATTCCTGGTCGGGACACAAAAATATTTAGTAATATAAATAAATACATTTAATTTATTTGTGATATTTCTCGAGTTTGGTACGCTGGCGACATCGACGAGCTTGCCACTTGTCATGATTGGCCTATAGTAAAGTTGAATGTGGCCTATAGTAAAATTGGCCTATAGTAAAAATGTGAATTCGCTTATTTATAAGCGTGGTTTCTGACCAGCCCGAAGGGGAAACGGTTGTGATGATACTTTTTCACATATAGATTTTTTATCGGGAATAAAAAAGAAATTGCGGATGTGGAATGAAACATTTTTTTTTAATGTATTTCGGTAATATTTTCAGTATATATTGTTACTCAATATTATCTCTATTGGTTGAAAATTGGGCCATTGTTCGAAATAACAAAAAGACCTACCTACAACCTAGACCTACACTGTTTGAGATGGCCCTTCTCATATTTTTTGAGAATTCGGCCGACAATTATAAATAAGTGTTGTCCTCTGCCTCCGTAACCTGGACCGTATTGTCAACGAGATGGCAACGCCGAAGTATCGATATTCACTATGGCCGCCTGGCCACTGTACGTCCGTCACCCGAGCACCGTCATCTCGTCCGCGTAACAATCCCTCATTCAGAATCGCGCTCAGAGCGCTTAGAACGAATATGACACTGAACGTCGTTCCGAACCAAATATCGCGATTTGGATGCTCAGAGCGTGATATCAATTCGGAACGGTCTAAATCACATTTTCATTCATAAAATGTTAGTTTTTTTTTAAATGTATGGAAGCTAAATTGCAGATTCCACATCTTTGAGTATGAATACTAACAAATATACATCTCTCGGTTTATTCATCTTTATATGTGTAAAGTTTAATATTATTAACTTATTTTGGTAATATAAAATAACTTGCCGTGTTAGACTTTTTTTTTGCACTTCCTACTTAAATATTAATTATAGATTTGTTTAAGAAGTAATATAGAAATAGTATAAACGAATTACAATATTAAATAATTTAAAGAAAGCCTAATATTAAATTAACTTTAAAATGGCGCAAAATGACAAAAAACTGACAGCGCTCAGAGCGATCTACCTCGATATCGTGAGCAGTCTATGCGCGAGAAATGATGTCGTTTGTGCCGTCACACATCTTGGCAAAACAGTTTAAGCGCGTATCTGAACACCTTTAAGCGTGCTTAGGTTACAATTATCGCGCATCGGAACGAAAGCAATGTGTTGAGATTGTTCAAAACCATTAAAATTACAATATTGTTTGTATTGATATTTTCTTCTGGGCAAAACAAATAGTACAAATATATTATAAATAATAAATTTGCCAAAAAAACATTCAATTAAAAAAATATATCCAAATGTTTACATTCCATGAATCGGTTCCTGTACCACAAAACATTGAACGACAGCGCTTTACATCGCTAAAATATAATCCGACTAATTGAAATTGCTTGTCAGTACGATTTTTTTTTAACTTGATATAAGTTGGTTGATGTAGAACTTAATTTATAGCTTCTCATTGCGGGTCCTATTAAGTATTATGGTGTTACCTTATAGTAATTTATTCAATGTGTTCGTATCGTAAAATGAGTTTATTATATTAGGCTCGGTTACACTGTAAGGATCTTTTATTTATTTATAAACTCTTTATTAAATAATGACAAAATCATTTTTTTGGAATACAAAATTAATTCGCAATTTACGAGTCAAAACTATCGATGTACTAGTATATAGATAGCCCCTTACATAAAAACGTTTTTAATGTTTTAGAGATGATTCCTTGCCTAATATTTTAAATTCCAAAGCAACACTTTCAACTATTAATAGGTGGTAGGCAGACTGATAGTGGTAATTTGTCCAGTCTGCTGGGACAGGGAAGTATCCACCGTTCGTGCTGATAAACCCAGTAAAATATATCCACACATTTCGGGATCAGGCTCGAATTGCCGTCATGTCCAGTCAAGCCGGTATAGTGTTAGAGACTGATGTCAGTCATGAGTGTCTGATTCCAGTTGCTAACATTTATGCATCTCGCTCCCCACTTACCATCAGGTGGGCGCAAGATCACATATCGCACTAGTATAAAAAAATATATATATAAAATGTTATGCAATAGCTTGCATTTATTATGATATCAGACATAAGTATTAAGCCACATGCTTTTAAAATACTTTTAAAAAAATAAGTGAGAATTTTAATATAAGCTCTGACCCAAATTTTAATTTCGAGATTAACTGACTGACGGATAATGACTCAAATGTCGAATCTACCACATAAAGGATTTCAGTTTAATTAAAACTATATTTAAAATCCATACTAATATAATAAATGTGAAAGAAGCTACAATATATTATATATAATAATAATAAAAATTTTGAAAACAAAATAAATATATTTATAGTTGGAAGACAAATTTCTAAGCATTCAATGGATTGACCGTGCGGGTGCCGGGTCCATCGTGTGTGGGTAAGAGATCAGAATAATGGTGTCCCGGGCTTGCGACCGACAATAGGCTGGTTTAAGAAAAGTAGGCCTCCCTTTTTTATTTTATTGCGCGATAATACGTTCACCATTATTATATATATCAAATATTCCAAAAGCCCACAACACGAAGTCGAATAAATATTATGATCTCACAGAAGAAATGATCAGAAACGGGTTCAAGACTCAGCTTTACGCAGAGGAAGTTGGTGCGAGAGGAGTTCCAGCAAAATCTTTGCATCACTTACTGAAAGAATCGAGCCTAAGCAGGTCTGCCGTCAATACATTTATGGAACGAGCTTCCAAGACTGCCGTCTTAACGGAATCATACAGTATTTCGTTGGGTAGGGAGAGAAGTAGAATGGTGGATGGTGAGCGTATTATCGCGCAATAAAATAAAAAAGGGAGGCCTTCTTTTCTTAAACCAGCCTATTGTCGGTCGCAAGCCCGAGACACCATTCTTCTCATCTCTTACCCACACACGATGGACCCGGCACCCGCACGGTGAATCCATGGAATGCTTAGAATTTTGTCTTCTTCTTCATATTAGTATTAGTAGAATTGAAACTATCTTCTTTATTTTCTGTTTAATATTTGCATTCAGCTGCCACATACATATAATGTTCGTATGTCCCCAAGGTTGCCCGAGTAATAATGGCTAGCAGCATTTGTACATAGTGCAAAAAGTTTGAAATAAATAACAGCTTTTTCCGGCAGTCTGCCTTTGGGCTTAGGTCCACAATCTCCCGCGCTAGCTTTTGATTGCTAGATAATTTAATCTGTAAATTGTTTTTAGATATAAATATGAAAACTTACAGGATCAGTATTCCAGTTGGGAGCTCGGGGTCCTGACGAAGACTGAGGATCGCGTATTTGTCCGTACTAGCAAATTGGTATTTCAATTGGAGAGGATATGAGTTATTTAGTCCGCTCGCTGTGATTGTGGTCGTGCAATAATACAATGATATGAGTAGGTACATCACACCAATTCGTGCCCACTTGCCCTTAAGCAGGTAGGTTACTACTCGGTCATAATATGTTGCAACATTTTAAGAAATAAAATATATACTAATAAATAATTATATATATTTTTTTACTATATCACTATATTATAAAACAAAGCGTCATCTACGCCGCGTCTATCTGTCTGTCTATTCGCGATAAACTTAAAAACTACTGCACCGATTTTCATGCTGTTTTCACCAATGGATAATGTGGTTCTCGAAGAAGGTTTTAGTATATAATTTGTTAAGCTTGTGTATACATTAACGATATTTGTTGGAGATGTCGGAAAAAATAAGCCTTCTGGTAGCTTTTAACCTGCAGTTTCTGGCAATATCACAATTGTATTCAATTTATATTATATTTCATAAGTACTTAGTGTCATAAATATTGAGTACTATATGTCAATCTTGTTGATAATGGACTTTCAATAAAACTATGAACTGTGAAACACTTCTTTCCCTTTCCCAACAGAAAACCTGTAGTGTAGGTGCAGGAACCGATTGAAATAAATATTGGCTGAGATATTTAACAACCTTTATGATGTCGTTATTTGTTTATGACATACAAACCTAAGTCAGCACAATGTCGCTATAAACGTAATCGAGTTACGCTTAGAAATGCTACTAGGCGGCTGAAAATAATCAGTGCACATAATCTTTAGGTTGTCCATGGTATGTACTATCTCAGGTAATTTCAAACGAAAATCCCTTTTATTTCCCGATATTTACCTACCCATCCCTGAAATAAATCCCGGCAAGAAGTTTGACTAATTCATTAAGCCGACCCTATCGGCCAGACATATTGCGTTCCGATTTTCTGCCTCACTGAAAGGTTGAAAAAAAACTCCTTTGACTTACATACATAAACCGGGCATTTAGAAGAAGTTCATAATTGCATTCAGTAGAACGCATTGTACTAGACATTCACTGCTAAAGATAAGCGTTCCAGAAGATATTTCTAAAGAATTAGAACTAATTTAATCATGCTGGCTAGAAGAGGGCCTGATTTCTAAATAATAATTTCATGACAATTCCACAGGTTGTTATTACTGGGGTGCATCATTGCTAACGTGCAAAGGAACGGTAGTGTTGATAAATGACAAATAACAAAATAATATTGCCAGGATACTAGTCCCAAGGAAACTGGCAACATTTTTCCTCTGTATAGCGAGGCTAATACGTTGGGAGAAATTCCAATTTACCAGCCTTCTTATCTGCAGACTTTTTTATCAGGCGCTTTGACAACTCCTTGGCCAAACAGCGTTACGTGTACCATATAATATTTAAATCAAATAACCAGATTATTGTGTCAGTAACAGAAAAAATGTGAAACAATGTTACATTATCTAAGGCCGACTCCACGCACAAATATACGTAAACTATTTCTTATTGTAACATGCCTGCGATCTTTAGATTGGAGGTCAAATGGTCAACATTATTACCATGCACAAATAACGCCTGATCCTGTATATCTAAGTCATTGAGTAAAACCCCATCAAATAGATTGTTGCTTCCTTTCGAAGGTTTCTATAATTGAAATGTTTCGTCGTGGGTTCAGTTCCGTCCAAACATAAGCCGGTAATGAGCTTATAGGAAATTAGGAACGCTTCACTGACTTGCATAAACGGTCATGTTATCTGTCGTGAGAGTATCTGCACCTACGTAGGTAGTTAATCGGATGGCAAGAGAATTCTTGTCTGATGAGATGGATTGACCAGGTCAAGAGTCTGCAATGGACCAGACCTCTTGCAGGGGCCTCGCGCACTCGCCCAACAACTAAAAGTCGGACATAGCTAATGTTGCCCAATCTTGGTCTTGATCTTAAACTCTTGGTATTGGTCTTGCTTTTTTGCAACACCAAGACCACGAACAAGACCATTGATATGGTTGCAATATTGGTCTTATAAAAGATAGCCGAGACTTACCCTAGTCATAGTCTTTGTCTTGCGCAAGAGTCTCATAGGACTCTTGCTTAAATATTTTTTTCCTAATGTGGTGACAATGTTTACTTTTATTGGGATTAAGGTTTTTGTTTTTAATAAATTGTAATTGCGTCGTGTCCGTCATTTTTACCGTCATCATTACGTCAGAAACAACGCTATTAAAGAAGCGGATTCACATTTAGCCAACTTTACTATTTGGCCATCATGACAAGTGGCAAACTCGTCGATGTCTCTAGGGTACCAAACTCAAGAAATATCACATAAAAATTAAATAAATTATTGTGTTCCGACCAGGAATCAAATCCG
The DNA here is from genome assembly GCA_910589645.1 of Tinea semifulvella. NCBI lineage: Eukaryota > Metazoa > Arthropoda > Insecta > Lepidoptera > Tineidae > Tinea > Tinea semifulvella. The sequence continues at coordinate 10,086,234 of OU342586.1, forward strand.
GTACCTCCGAATCGGAGGCACGAGTAATAGCGAATAAAATAAATAACTATTTCAAATTTCAAGTAAATCAGACCAGTAGTTGTTGAGATAGTAGTTTGCTGACAGATACTCACAAGATTTCCTAGTACAATTGGAAAAAAAATATAAATATTGAGTCAGAGCAGGAGTCTTGCAAGATCAAGATAAGGAGTGCAAGACCCAGACCGAGACCAAGACTATTCTGATGCAAGACCAAAAAAAAGACTGGCTAAGTCGTAAGTAAGTCTTGGTCACGCTTTGGGCAACACTAACCATAGCCAAATTAAACTACTAGTAAATAAATTCTCTATTCCGCAACCGAACCACTCGCACAGGCCAAAATATGCATCCACGTACCGTAGCCACTATCCCTACGCGTATATGGCGTCAGTTTCTCCCTCGCATACCGCTACCATCAGGTGGGTGCGGTGTCACATGCCGTGCTCAGTATTTAAAAAAAAAATATATATATATATATAGGACTTATTACATCTGCTGATCTGTGTTTCCCCATTCCGACGTGGCGACGTCAATCAATGTGTTTGCTAACTATGTAAATAAATGTTTTTTAGCTTATGTAATTTGACAACCTTTAGTTCTTCAAGCGAAGTGTGAAAAAACTTCTTGTTAGGCCGGCATAGTGGTAAATACTGATGTCGATAGTGGCTGGCTGGCCAGTTGCTATCTGGTCATGATATCACATTCCGTATTCAGTATAATGAAAATAATATAGGTTATAAAGAAGGTGGGAAAATACCTTAATGTGCCGTTGGGAGTTACATGTTTCAATACAGAGAAGGTTTTAACCAGTGTTATAGACAAGGAGAATGTGGAGGGGTTTGCTACCATTGTTTTACGGCTGGCGTCTAAAAGTGGCGCCAAAATGAATGAGCAGCAAAGTTTACTAAGTTACCAATGGCTTGAGTTTTTGGCAATGTACGCAGACCAAGCCGCAGCCAATCCTACTCTAGCCGAGACCTTTCTTCAAGATTTGAATAGATATTTGAAAAGGAACAGTTACTTGACAGGCCAGTTTAACCGTCACTGATGTAGCGGCTTATCATGTACTCTACTCACTATTGGAACGTCTCAGTCTGTCAGACAAGGAGTCCCTGATGAGTCTATGTCGCTGGTTCCTCCACATCCAGAGCCAACCCCTCGTCACCTCCTCCCCGCTGCCCCTGGACACCCTGTACCTCACGCTCACCTCCCCCGCAGTACACTAACATGACTGAATACACTGATAGCCATTAGTTTTTTCGAGGCTTCAAACCTGTGTTCTGTATTTCCATTGTACATTGCATGTTATTAAGTATGAAGCTTGTGTTGAGTTTAAATATGCAATGTATAATGAAAATACAACAACACTAAGAAATGTTGATTAAGAATTTGGGGCTGCATACTGTAGGGCAGCAGTTCCCTAACTTTAGTTTAAGTAATTTGTTTATCTTTATTTTTTTATAGTTTTTTTTGTTTATATACATTTTTTGAAGGTCTGCGATTCCACTACTTTAGGTTAGTTACCTAATAAAAGCAATCTAAACATATTTTTTGTTTGCTTTTTGATTGAAAAATGATAATAAAAGCTCAAATAGCAATGTTAATTTAAAAAACGGCAAAAATGGTTGTCATTCCTGGACTGTAGCATCACTATTTGGTTTTAAATAAATTATTCATTTAAATTATTCAATAGCAATGATTTATCCTTGGTCCAGTAATGTTAGTAGAAAAATAACAAGACTTCACAACACATTACAGCCCTCAACCCAACTCCTACAAGGACCTAAATTTTCACTGCTGATCTACCAGTACATATTTTTGGAGAATTTGGCCTACACATGAACAACAGATAGACGGGCTGGCGAGGGCCTGATGTTAATTTTAATGACAATTTATTAACGATTCTAACTATTTTCTTCGTAACCTTCTGCACCCGCTTATTACAGCTCTCAGTCACAAAGGTTAGTTGGTAGAAAATGCATTTACGGCATTAAGCTCGCCTATGTCCCTGCACTTGTTTTGGTTTTGTACAATAAAGAATTTATTATTATTATTATTCCACAAGTTGGTATTAGTGAAAACAGGAACGAAGCGGCGACGGCTTAACGTGCTGACCGAGGCACGAGAACGTTGATGTTGTAAATAATTAACATATGTACGTAAGAAAAGCGGTAGTGACTTGGTTGTAAAAACGATACCCTCAAATCTATAAATGAACGCAGTTCAAACCCTGGCATGTACCAATGATAAATAACAAGACATATCCGCACTCAAACGCTAAGGGGGAAACACTCAATAACAAAACTTATGCTAACGAGATCGTAATTTAAGGTTGTTATCTGTTGGTTCACGTCATTTGCCTTGATGTCGTAGAAATTGCTGCGGCGACCTTGTCAGGGCTTTTGTCGTTCATCAGCTGGGCGATAGTGCTCGACACCTGAGCTTAGCTACGTCAACTGGGTTAGTGAAAGGCTGCCATACATTTCAGCAAACGTTTTTTTTATTTTGAGGTTTACAAATAGGTACACGAGCGACTCTCGTGACCACGATCGATGCAACTTGATCGAAATGTCTCTAGAGAAATCTATCTGTCGATTATAAAACTATTATTTACTGGCAAATTAAAAGAACGCTGGATAGCTGTGAGATTTTTATATATTTTTAATTACTATGATTTATTAAATTATTATTAGTATAAATTATAAATATGATAAATTTATCCATGTTTTATTTATTATCAGTTAAATTTAAATAATGCGGTGTGTTTTATTCATTGATTTAATGTCGATGAATGTTTCCATTTTAGCTCCCTTTTTCATTGCATACTTATACTTTTTACTCTTTCATTTTATCTAAAATCTTGTCTTGAACAAAATCAGGTGCTAAAACAGAAATTAACAATAAACATTTTTTTTTAATAAAACCATAAATTAGGGTTAGGGTTCAGTACTGTGCTTTTAGAGGGTCGAAGTGTCAGGAAAAAAATTACGATGTCTGAGCAATTTCCGGCCAGTGCTCTTTATCTGCTTTTTTATAAAAACAAAGCCTTGAATGTATAAATATTTAAAGTTCCAATCATTTATTTTCGTTAATTAATATACATTAAATATAAATTAAAAGCTACCTAAATAATAAAATTAAAAATAAACTAAACTATAAATAAAAAATGTCGTCTAAGATGTCCCATCCGAGATAGTCCCAAGGAGACTAGCAACATTTCCCCTCTGTATAGCGAGGCTAATACGTTGGCAGAAATAATTGCCAGCCTTCCTTTCTCCAGACCTTTCTGTCAGCCGCCTTGACAACACCTTGGCCAAGTGCCTCGCTGACGGTCCCCATGGGCCCATCGTCTCGACCCTAAACGGCGCAAATTCGTAACCGGTACCAAGGTTGGCATATTTGCGCAATTTGAGGTTCTCCGCAGAAATGGCCGCTCTCCCCGCGCCTGACGAGGTCGCCTGGATGTGAGATGGAGCTAATGTTCCAAGCCAAGTTTCCTCGGCCCAGCAGTCATTCCGTCGGGTCTCTTGCCATCGCTCCGCACAATTCCAGATGGTTCTAAGATTGCGGGTATACCAGCAGTGACAAGAGACCTTCGGATGGTGTCGTTGAGAGCCGCGATACGAGGAATGCGGCCAGCACTTCTAGCACAATAATATATTGCAAATATTTGTTTTTAAATTAAGCTCACTTTTTGATTTTTAAAATCTAAAACATAAAACCTACCAGTAATTATTATAAAAAAGTAAAGTATCATCACGACCGTTTCCTTTCCGGGGTAGTCAGAAGCCACGCTTATAAAGAAGCGGATTCACATTTAGCCAACTTTACTATAGGCCAATCATGACAAGTGGCAAGCTTATCGATGTCTGGCGTACCAAACTCGGAAAATATCACAATTAAATCAAATTAATAAATATTATTGTGTCCCGACCAGGAATCGAACTCCGAGTCTAAATCTAAAAACTGACTTAACCACTAGACCACGGAGGCAGTAATTATTATCTGCTTATAAAAACTGTTATTTTTTGTACAATTCATTGCTATTATAAGTTTTAATACAAATTCATACAAAAAGGAATATCCTGTTCAATTTTAATGCAATGAAAAAACAATTCTTCTCTGCTGAGAATAACTTTAAGTGGATACAATCGTGAGGTGAATTAAAACTTTAAGGATAAAAAATACTTATGACAAAGACGTTTGTACAATGACCATGGCCTCAATTCACACCCAATGCAGATGATGTCGAATGTGATCAAGAAATCTCGAAATTCGTGTGACGTATTTAATGGATGGCCCAGCCTAACTACTAACCTAACTGTATGTATCACAAAGTGTACTTGTAAAGTTTTTAACAATAAGGTAAATGACTATTGTAAAAAAATACTAGTATGTGTTTTTGTTTTATTTTAATCCTTCTTTTATCACGTCGTTTTAATAAACAACATCAATTTATATTTTAATAAAATAAATACATTATTTTAGAGAAATGACGTCACTTAATAGTAAATATTAAATAAAGAGGTTGTAAGAACGCTTTTTTAATCCTAAAGAGGTCAGTGAAATACATTTTTCTTACGTACATGTGTCATATATTTATATACATTGTATAGGTAACTTAAACTATCAAGTTTTTAAAAGACATAACACCGCGTCTTCTTCTCCCCTCCGGCGACAAAAGGGCCGGCTCTTTGTTCTCCAAATAATTATTATTATAATTCAGCGGGGAAAAGCAGCCAGGGTTTTTGCCACCATTCCATGCTGACGGGACTTATATCCGCATCCGTAGTATTAATATAAATTTTATTATATACATTTATTTAATTACGATCATCGAGTTTATATAAAATCAAATAACATTTAAAAATCAATTTTTTTTTTTAAAACATTAGCGAATTGGTATTATATTGATGACCACAACATCTATCGGTCGCGTATGACGTTGATTTTGTTGTTTCACAGACAATACGACAAGCTATATATATCACCATATCATCGGTTTGAGGCGTAAACGTTGCGTTAAACGACATTTTCCATAAGCTCAGTGCAGTCTATGCGTTCACGAATGTCCTGAATTAAACACGGCGGTACACACGGCACTCCTCCAGGGTAGGTAAATGGTGTTAAAGCAATGCTTTATTGAACTAAATTTGTAAATACTGTACCTAAATATTGTTCTATGCTTTAAGGATAAAAAATAACATACAATACGTTTTAATAAATAAATAATATAAACTATAATATTAATTATAATAACGGAATTTTAAACCGTTTACAATTAGACATTTTATGAATCACCTTTAAGATGATTATGTTATGATTATATGATTGTGAGTATAAAAGAAATAAATTAATAATGATAAAATACTAGGTTTAAGATTTGTATTTTAAAACATTTTTTTTTTGACAGCCTTAATTTTACACATCATCTTTTGTTACTTAGACATTGTTCCTGCGCACTAGCAATAGGCAATGTAACGTAAAAAAACTAGTTTGGTATAGTCGTAGATTATGTATTTTTTTATTACAAATTAATCCTTAATGACGATTTTATATATAGAAACTAAACGCTGTTCAAAAACGCTTTACGATTGAAAATATTATGACGTCACAGCGCACAAATCAAACCAATTCTTTTCTTATACATTTATGTGCCTTTTTAGTGTTTTTATATTATATTAACTTTAGAATATTCCTGGTAAGGAGAAAGGGAAAAGCTGGGCTCAGTCGTCACAAAATTAATTTTAAACAATGTACAAACAAACCACACTTTTGTTTAATGTTTTGTGACGTCACAGAGATGGCGTGATAGTGATGTAGGTACCGTTTTTGGATATAATCATCGATACCAAAACATTAATGTATTTCTTGTATGGAAAAAAGTTTTCTTTATATTATTTTTTATGGTATATTCTATCTTCATGATCAATAAACAAGTCGTCTATATTCCTTATTGCAACACCGATGTTAACGGGAAATTAAAAAAAAAACACAACAGAATAAAATTCTATAGAGGGCGCGTGTGTGGCGTGCTTGCGGCTCGATAACTAGATTACTACTAATTCAAGTGCGACAGTTAGACGTAGTTTTCCGGTTCCACGCATAATATCTTAGTATCGTATATTTCCCAATTGTTATAGATACCATGAATTTAACTTCCTGAATTTCTCATTAGATCGATTATTCATTAGTAGGTATATACTAATATGATTTACCTATTGCTAATTACTGAGAATTAAACCGTGCAGTGATTCCATAAATAAAGAATGGAATTTGTTTAGCTGTTTAGCGACTATGATGTGATGATTGATTTCGCGTGTGCCTTTTTTGTTTTTATTTTTACGAAGCTAGTACGGGTTAGATATAGAGAGAAAATATCCATAAGAAGTACCGGTTACTTAACGCATATATCCGGTTTAAATATTGTTTACACAAATACTATCACATCTCTGAATATACCTATATCGTACTAAGTTGAAATGGCTGCCAATTCGTTTTCGCAGAAATCTTAGAGTCCTCTGTCTCCTTTTCTCTGTTTTAAACGAGCCTGCCTCAAGGTCATTTTTGCCAAAGCTAAGTTCAATAAGGATAACTAATAAATATAATAATAATATAATAAATATTTCCAGACAGGTCACGCAGAACCATCTAATTTCCGTGGTAAGCTACGAGGCTTGTGTTACGGAAACTAGATGGTTGATAAACTACATATTATACTTTTTTTTTGTTGTAAATATATACATATAAACACCCAGACCGAGACAAATTATACAATGTACAACTTGCTCCCGGTGGGAATCGAACCCACGACCTCCGGAGTTCACGGAGTTTGTTACCACTAGACCACAATAATATGTAATAATAAATAATAAAAAATAAAATAATATGTTACAATTATAAAATATAAGTAGGTATATATAAGGTGGTCTAGAGGTTAAGTACGTGGATTAAGACTCGGAGGTACCGGGTTCAATTCCTGGTCGGGATCATAATAATATTTATTAATTTAAATAAATAATTTTAATTAATATTTAATTAATTTGTGATATTTCTCGAGTTTGGTACGCTAGAGACATGGACGATCTTGCCACTTGTCATGATTGGCATATGGTTAAGTTGGCTAAATGTAAATCCGCCTCTTTATAAGTAAGGAAACGGTCGTGATGATACTTTACTTTTTTCTATATAAAATTTGGTAAATTATCCTATAATTGTATATTATCTTTACTATTACTTTCATTGCACCTATTTGTTGAAATTTGTCCCTAAGGTTTGGCTGTGTCTACACCTTTGTCGTCCGCACCTTTGTACTTTGTGAAATAAAGCTTTTAAATAAATAATCCAAAGACATTAAATATATATCAAGATGGGGCAAGAATTCAAACGGTATGAGAATAAAAGCAAGGACATTCGTCTTAGATTTAATTTGTCTATATGCATTGCTGGTTATGGTCGTGTTTAGCTTAGCTTAAGTCCCATCTGAACAAAAAAAAAGTTCCATATTAATGGATATGAAAAACGTCACACATTTAATACAATAATTGATTGACACTTCGGATCACGTCCGTCGTATACCGATTAAGACCCGAGTTTTCCCGGTGGAAATCCATTATACTATAGCGGTTTAATAACTAAATATTTTATGTTTTATAATTTTAGCGGGTCTTTACGCGATTTACCTTAGATATATATTTCTTCCGACGCGTTTCAGCCAAGTTACATTGGCGTGGTCACGGACGAGTAAAAACTATTATGAACGTCCACGAAAGTTTTTTTTTTGTGGAGTATCGTAAACAAACTTTATTTATTTAAATACTAATCGCGTTTAGTTTAAATGGTCAGCAAGGTTGTCACTTATTGTTATGATGGGCTTATCTGATCTTGTCTCATCTTAGTATTACGTTACATGGTCTTATTAGAGCGTGAAGTGGGTTGACCTTTAGATAAATTTACTCCGACCTTCTTGACATAGCAAAGGTAAAACAAAACCTACCAGCCTCTGTGATCTAGCGGATAGTCCGTGGATTTAGACGCGGAAGTAACGCGTTCGACATTATTAAAATTTGGATATTTCTCTAATTATAGTGTAGGTACGCTAGAGACATTGGCGAGCTTTCCGCTCAATAAAATTAACCTACTGTCGTGATTATACTTAAGTTATTTTATTATACTGATATCAACACTAATAGCGGTTAACATGACTGTGTCATTAGGTTAAAGGATTAATTTATATAAAGGAAGAAAGAAAATACGTTAACTCATCGTAAATTAAAGGTTAAACAATGTATATTTGCGGTACAACGTGCCTCACAGGCACCCAACAATACCCAGGGCAGAAGAACTAAGAATTAAGTCAATATTTAAGAATTTGCCGCCTCTACACCTCACTCGGTCATACAACCACAATCAGGCACCCCCAGGAATACGCTGCACATTAATGTAATAATAATTTACACTATTAATCCCGCAAAAATGAACGGTTAGTCCCGTTCAGCATGTGTCACGAATAAATTTCTAGATCATCGACGCGAGTATCTACGAAAACCTCATACCTAAGCTGATTTGTACATATTATAAATAAAAACTGGGAACCAGCTAGGGAAGCGTTTTTTGATGTTGGCATTGTTAATGCTGATGCAACTTAGTACCCTGGAGAAGCATCTCCCAAACCCCTTCACACGAGATACACCGTAAATACGACAGGGCAGCTGCCACTTAATAGGTTTAAGTTATCTATTAAACATCAATTGATTAACAAGGGATATTACACTATTGATGAATATCTCCAAGACAAGAACGCATGGGTGTACCCATTTATTATTTGAATTAATTGTGTTTATATAGTATAGCTTATAGTATGACAATGCCTTTTTACAGCAGCTATAATTTTAAGTGACATTTAATTTTTATTTTTTATATTTGTGTTGCATTAGCTTCTAGAATGACAATGCCTCTTTACAGCAGCTATAATATTAAGTGACAATTATATTTTTTATATTTGTGTATTATTTGATAAGATGACAATGCCTATTTACAGCAGCTATAATTATAAGTGTAGTTTTGTGTGGAATTATTGTGTTATACTCACGGAGGTTTTTTTTTAAATGTTATTTTATGTTTGTATTGTAACGCACTGCTTTACATTTAAGTAAGGTTGGGTAGTTTCATGGCGTTCTACCAGGTAGAATGCTGTGAAATTATGTAGCCTAATATTAAAGTATACTTATTGTAAATTTGACATGTAAAAGTGCAAAATACATTTTTTTTTGTCCTATGCCTAATTACAGAAATAAACGAATTGAATTGAATTGAATTGAAGACCTCAGAGGTTCTTTTACGCCGTTGGCAATCTTGGCTCATTAGGTGCTGAACGCTTCATGGCTTTCTGAAAAATCGCAGAAGCCATTCTCGCAAGTAAATAATAAAATATCAAAATTTCAATTATAATAAAGTGAGACTGTGAGATAGATCGGATGTGCGGATGGAGCAGGTATGTTTGAAGGAACTAATAAATGTTATATACCTACCTATTTAGTTTAGTTATTATTTTTATATACTTATGTATATATTAAGTATTATAAGTACATTAGTGTTTAGTATATTAATATCATTTACTAGTAAGTAGTTTAGTTTTAGTAGTATTTTAATTTCTCCCTTATATTATGTTCTATAATTTGCGCGAACCTTCCACATACAATGTTCGTAATGTCCCTAAGGTTGACCGAGTAAGAATGTCTAGCGGCATTAGATCCGCCTTTGTACATAGTGCAAAAAGTTTTAAATAAATACTTTTGTAACATTGTTTTCCTAAATATATTATATATTAATAATATAAAACACAATAAACATACACATACATCGCTTTTAAACTTTAAATATAAATGCTTAAATAAATAATTTATATACTGTTATTTATGTATGACAGCCCTAAAACAGTGATGCTTACCTACTATATACTTCAGTTGGAGGGTGAAACGTAGTAATGACGACAAATCTACGTGACTATTACTGTCAGAAGAGAAAACCTTTGTCAACCCAGCGCCTCGAGAATTTTGTCATTTGCAGTCGAGGCCAAAATTATCAACGGCGTAATGGAAACAGCTAATTAAAGTGTCTGCTACCGCACTTCATTATTTCATATTATTTTATAAAGAAATTGTTCCAAGGCTCATTGACGTCTCTGGTGACGATAGGGCTGGCAGTTTTTTCTCCCAAAAATTAAGTATCATAATTCAAAGAGGAAATGCTGCTAGTATATTGGGCACCATGCCACAAGACAACGATTTGGATGAGCTATTTTTTTTTGTAAGTATTTAATTTTTATTTTCTTGTATTATTATTATTATTATTTTAGGTTAAATTTAGATTTTGTAGTATAGTTTACTTAATTTAAGGTTTTGTATGAAATTAATGTAAATTAGGTTTTACACGCATATTTTATAATAAAAAAAGGATCATCACGACCGTATGTATACCTTGCGGGGTGGTCAGAAACCACGCTTTTGTAAGGAGCAAGTTCACGTTTAGCCGACTCGCCAACCCGTCTAGCCAGTGAGTGTAGGCCAAATTCTCCAGATATACTCGTATGTTCAGGAAGGCCCATCTCCAACAGCGGAGGTCTTGGACGCTGTGTTCTAGGGGTTGTAATGACTATAGGCCCTTCATGACAAGTGGCAAGCTCGTCGATGTCTCTAGCGTACCAGCCTCTAGAAAATGACAGAAATAAATTAAATTATACGAGTATTTCTGTGTTCTCAGCCAGGAATCGAACCCTGAAACCTAATTTATTGAAACCCGGGTTTCAATAAATCACGGAGGCATTATTATAATAACGCCGAAAAATACTGGAAAGACACCGATTTTCAGAAGCATGCGAATTAATAACTTTTTTCCGCATTAAAATAAAACTTGAAAAGATTCGAGTAGATACCTAGTGATTTGATTTTTGAATTAAAAACATTTTAACATCGTCCGATAACCATAATTGATTAATGGCGATAATTATTAAGCTAATGAGTTTTACATGCGAAGTGATCATATTTACTTGTAGGTACTTGGCAATTTTTTCCACAACACATTTTCAGTATGAAGCTCACTACACACGTATGCTATGTAAAATTGTGACCGATACAAGTTCAAATGTTCGTATAGCTTCCTATATATAATGCGTAGTAATCAATAAACAACAATAAACGAAATACAAACATAAATGTATTTATATTTTGTTTAAAATTTTTATTTCTTAGTCTTAGTGACATATTTTTTGTTTTTAGTGACATCCAACATTGCTAATAGAAATTTTTAATGACATTTTTTTATTTTATTTCTTAAAAACTAAAATGAAAAAAATACAAAATATTTTATTTATAAATAAAAAAATTGCTCCAAATCGCTGCCAATGGGCAAAGTGCCAAGGATACTGGCAGCATTGTCACGTTGAATGGCAATGCTGATCCTTTGGCCCAAATATTGCCCAGGCCTTTTGTCTCCCGAGGTGTTGACGAGCTGTTTTGACAACGCATTGAAAATTTCATTTTATTTCTTTAATATTTTTTATAATAGAACTGATAAGGCCCATTTACAGCCAATTCAGCCAAACCTTAATTTAACTTTATGATGTCATCACTATCTGGCCAGGTTTTCGACTATTATATTGTTTTCTAGTATTGTTTCTTTCTTTTTTTTTCATTTTTCATTGTTCTATAATTAATGTAAATCAGGACGTAACCAAGTGTTCCGATGGTGATAAATAATAAAACATAAATACACATACAGTAAGTACTTGTATACTTTGTAGGGAGCTGTTGTAGAAATGCAACTAGACCTTCTTTTGATAAAAAAACCTTTCTCTGATGTTCTGTTCATCATCATTAGCAGCAACTACAGCAAATGAGTTTGAAATGATGAAAAGGGACAGAGAGAACGGAATCGTGAGTCGAACGAAGAGACCTATTATGAAGTAAGGAAAGATGTACAAATTTGTCCTTGAGGTATTTCGCTTTCAAAAAAAGTCTATATTAGTTAACTCATACTATACAATACATAGGTACTATATACATAGGTACATACTATACAATTCTTGGCTTTTTTGACTTATACTAATATATAACCTATGGTATAACTTTCAACATTAATAATAATATATTTATTCTCGTATATAGTATTAATATATTGATAATGATGAAAATGGATAAAACCTAAAATTTTAAAACTGATTAACACAGTTGACTCTAATTATCCAAGTAGCTATGTGTTGCATGCCGTGTACACTGCCCTTGGGTTGCAATTCCGACCTTATAAATTATTGTAAATAAGTGCTTGATATATATTATTTGTAACCTGTTAGTGTACCTTAAATAATAAATAAATACATCGGTATATCGTATCGTTGACTATACAATATAAAACAGAATTGACTATTTCCAAAAAAGAAAGCTTTTCGTGATATACATTTTTTTTACCCTTCCTCTTGCAAATATTTGTGTTTTTTCTTAAGTTAATCAACTTGGTGCTAATTTTTAGAGTTACTGAGTAAGTTAATTCATACCTAGTTATCATCACCTAAACTAAAAAATATTGAAGAGATGGCTCGATTTAAAAATAAATAATTAAAAACAACTCTGCGTTATTAAGGTCGATATTTAAAAATCATGTTCGTCAATTTTTTTCAATCGTCCTTTCAGTATGCCCGAACCATTGCAGCATGCCTTTCCTTATTTTTGTCATTCCTACCCTTATGCGTATTTGTCGTTACGTGTATAATATTTTTAAATCCTATATAAAATAACAAAGAAAATCATCGGGAAATGTAACTGCAATGGCAATTGGTTTTCATAATGCATGCAAAATGGTTTCATGGTTATACCATAAGTGGTATTGTAAATGCATAAAACTGAACATTATCGACGCAAGGTCGGTCGATCGCTTTTACAATCGACTATACATCAAAATTGAACCTTTAACCTTTATTAATATGTGCAATAAGGCTCATTTTACCTAGTAATGTATAAATTGAGTTATGACTAATATCGTCATGGCGTTTTCTTAGCGCACGCGCAGAAGTCCGCCCACTACCGGCTAGGCAAAACCCAAGTCGATTGTAAAACGTGCGCGCTAGCAGATTTTTTTAAAAACCCTTACGAATAATTGCAATTTAAATTAATAATTTGAGAATTAACATTAATTAAATATAGTAGTGTGTGTCTTTTATTGAGTTTTCTAATTGAAGGTATGATGTGATTTTTGTAATCAATTTTGGTTTATCGTGCTAATTCTTTTACAGCAGTTAATTAATCAACAGGGAATATATTTATTTTTGGGATAGTATGCAGGTAAGTAAAATACGTACATTCATATTATTCTTCTGTCTGTTTTGCATTGAAATGTTTTGTAGCGTTTATCACTAATTGTTATTTATTTATATAAATTTGTATATATTTTTTTTTTTATTAAAAAAAATATAGGTATATTTTCTCTCATTTATTTTTATAAAAAAATGTAGCCATTCATTGACTTAGATTTAAGAAGTATTTGAATGCCGAATGGCCGGATTCTTGAAAACACAGTACTGATGGAAACTTATTGTAAAAAAAACTTGCGAATAAGTTGAATACATCAATTAATTTAATCATTTATTCTATAGTAGATTTGGAACGCAAAGATGTAGTAACCCAGACAATAATTTTAATCAACCTTAAACAGGTGTTTCTTAATTAAATTTGACCTAAAATAGAATACAACTAAACTGAAAGTAAAAGTATGACGTATTGTAGCGATTAAGTCCGTGAATTTATACGCGGAGGTACTGGATTCGATTTCTGATCGGGACACAATAATTTATTTAATTTGTGATATTATATATTCATGTTATAGTATAGGCTAAATGAGAATCCGCTTCTATAAAAGCGTGGTATCTGACCACCGCGAAAGGAATACGGGTGTGATGATGAAATTAAACGTGATTTTTTGTGCCAATCTGTGCCTAATGCATCTGTGCCTAGTGTAGACTAATGACTTCTTAAATGATGTATCCACCGTTTGCTCGTGCCGATAAACCCAGTAAATTGTATCCACACGTTTTGGGATCAGGCTCGAATTGTCGTCATGCCCAGTCAAGCCGGCATAGTGTTGGGGACTGATGTAAGTCATGAGTATCTGATTCTAGTTGCTAAAATTCATGGCCCACGCTCGACACTTACCATCAGGTGGGCGCAAGGTCACATGTCGTACTAGTATTTACTAGACTACATTTCTAGTACACTCGGACTTGAATAATATTTTAAAATGTTGTATTGTGCGAGCGAGAGGGAAGAACAACCGTTAAACGCTCTTATACTATCGGCTGGTTTTTATGTTTTAAGTTCCTGTTTAAATATATTTTTTTATTATTAAGTAGGTATACAGTTTGTAATTTATATAATAATACTTCTTCGTATAAATCTATATTTTTTACTATTTCGTTAGGTAGGTAGTAAGTAGCTCTTAACTGCCTCCGTGGTCTAGCGGTTAAGTCCGTGGATTTAGACTCGGAGGTACCCGGTTCAATTCCTGGTCGGGACAAAAATATTTATTAAATACATTTAATAATATTTAATTTATTTGTTATATTTCTCGAGTTTGGTACGCTGGAGACATCGACGAGCTTGCCACTTGTCATAATTGGTCTATAGTAAAGTTGGCTAAATGTGAATCCGCTTATTTATAAGCGTGGGTTCTGACCGGAAAAGGTCGTGATGATACTTTTTTTTCCTTTTAGGTAGTAGCTGTGCATTTATTTTGAACTGTATTTCTGTTAAGACGTACGAGTATTAAACGCAGAAATATGAATATATGAAACCTTGTAAAAGTAGCCCAATATGTTCAGGGACAGCTATTTATGTACGTGGATTAATAAATCTTGACTACTTTTTCTACATTTCTTTCCTAACAAATGTTTGTATAAATATTTAGTATACATACGAGTGTATTATGTGATTTTTATCATTTACATTATACCGTTATGTACCTACCTACTAATGACGTATTTTTAAACCGCAGTTGTTATTAGCATAAAATATTAGCACATATTTATAATATCACACCTTGTTAATATTGTATGGTCATTCATTCAACAACTCTTGTGACGACACCAAGAAGTCCGTGCTATGCCTGTGCATAGCACGGACTTCCATTTTTTTTTAAAGAATAAACTTATGACACCTGTGCTATGCCTGCTGTCATTTAGATTATTATTATCATTACAGCCCCTAGAACACAGCGTCCTGGACCTCCACTGTTGGAGATGGGCCTTCCAGAACATATACATATCTTGAGAATTTGGCTTACACTCGCCACGCTGGCCAGACGGGTTGGCGAGGATCTAATGTATTTTTTATGACTATTTATTAATGATTCCTCATGTTGGTATTAGTGAAACCGGGACCGACGGCTTAACGTACTCTTCGGAAAAGGTGGTGTTGTAAATCTATGACAAATGTACTTAAGAAAAGTGTATTTCTCATTGGTACATACCGGGGGTTTGAACCGACCTTTGTAGGATTTTAATGAATGCTTTCTTCTGCATACAGCCTCGACATTTAATAGCTAATTCGGTTAATTTATAGAGAAAAGTTGCCACTTACAAAATCTAAAAGGCTGATTTTGTCATTCATAGTATCATTAGTTCCAAAGGCGGTGATATTTTAATATCATCATATTGAATACTTATGTCATCGAAAACTCAGGCAACTATATAAACTAAATTTATTTATTTTTGAATTTATTTTAAAAATAAATAAATTTTATTTAAAATCTTTTTGCACCAAATACAAAGGCAGCATTAAGTCCACTACATTAAGTAGACATTCTCTGACAGCCAAACATAAGGGACAAATTTGAACAAATAATTATATATCTAATTATAAAATTTATTATATATTTAAAATAGACCGACATATGCGTTAACTTTAATTTTTATTATTATTAATTTTATATTAATATAATAGCTAATAAGATTACAAATTTAAATTAAGAGCTAATAGAAAAAATAATTATGATATGAAAAATAAACTAAAACAAAACCTACTTACAAAACCTAATTTAAATATAAATCGTATCTACGTGGCATTGTGGCAAGAACGCTGAATCTTCAAGAAATTAATCTGAAAGATTCTTCAAGAAAAACTTACAGCTTATATAAAAATATAGATGCCAATTAAAAGTTTCCACAAATAATAATATATGAATAAAAATAAACAGTTTCAGCAATACAAAAAAAATATAAGCAATACAATAAAAACTTAACAATTAAAATAAATAACTTAAACAGAAACATAGAAATAATAATAAAAAACTACAATAATGTATAATATCAACGGATATGGTAATAATGGGATGAAAGTAATAATATATGTATGTAATAATGTTTGCAAGCTAGAATCTAATGCCAAAATGTCAGCCAAACGGCTTTTGTAAAAAGGTAAATAGTATCGATAATATTCGATAACTTTGCGGCCTGTTAAATTCCGTCTGACGTCGTCAATAGCAGCCCAGCACAACGTAGAATATAAAAAAAATGACGTAGACGTAATCCAAAGCTATGCCGTCGTTTAAAAAACAATATACGTTTTCGACAATCATGAACGACTTTATTAATTTTATTTATTAATTTAATTGCACTATGTACAAAGATCTGTTCTCATCAATGGTTACCTTAAATTGCTAAGATAACGATCGCTATCAAATGAGAGGGAAACAGATATAAAGGGTCCTCAGCCCCAATGGACAACCAATGCTGGCTACCCTGAGATCAATGAGGTTTGACTGTTTGTCATATTAAATAAGTAAATTAAAGACTTCATTCTCTTTCCTATATAATGATGTACCTAGTAGGTAGGTATTTCATAGTAAAGTATTTCACGAGCGTTTCCTCTCCTGGGTGGTCAGAAACCACGCTTATGAATAAGCGGATTCACATTTAGCCAACTTTACTATAGGCCAATCATGACAAGTGGCAAGCTCGTCGATGTCTCCAGCGTACCAAACTTGAGAAATGTCACAAATTAAATAATAATTAAATTAATAAATATTTTTGTGTCCCGACCAGGAATCGAACCCGGTACCTCCAAATCTAAATCCACGGACTTAACCGCTAGACCACGGAAGCAGTTAAGGTAGGTAGATCATTATCGAAAATACTTATTTTAACAAAATGGCAATTACAGGTATAGTTGATTAATTATTAGGCCCTCATATAGTATTAGCTCAGGTAGCTCTAGCATGCTCAAACTCCGTTATCGAATATATATATTTGACTCCCGTAACCTGATTTTTTGTTTGTGTAATCTACTATACAAGCGAAGCAGTAGTCTAAAAGCTGGTTTTAATAATACACTTTTTATGTTACGTAAAATATAGTTATTGCTTAACAACAACTTATAGTCGTCATCTAGACCTATTGCTAACTGGATCCATGGGTCCACTTGAAGACACACTTATTTCTGGGTGCAATCTGGATTCAGCAGCTCTATGCCATTACCTTATTTACATCAGAGCTTACGTCAAAATTTCCATCAAGAAAATTCGTGTCTCAATCGGAATACAATGGAACTAGGTTTTTCTAAGTAGCTACTTGACTCGTTAAATTAATATCAGGATTTGTCTTGACAATGGCTGAAATATCTAGCCATTATGTGGTGTTTTCTTGTCGTTACTTGATAATAGCAGCCTAATTGTTTGCTATTTATGCCAATGCCATGTAGGTATACTTGTAGTTAGTACTTACCTATTGAATTTTTATTTATTTATTAGTATACCTAATTGCACTTAAAAAACTACACACGAACTATAACGCATTTCTCGCCAGCTAACCTTGGGGATCATGAAAAGTGATGGGCAGAAATAAACACAATTACTATTTATTTATAGCTACTTATTTGACACCTCCGTGGTCTATTGGTAACAAACGTTGCCGTGAACTCGGGAGGTCGTGGGTTCGATTCCCATTGTATAATTTGTCTCGGTCTGGGTATATGTATAATATGTATATATTTACAAAAAAAAGTATAATAATATGTAGTTTATCAACCATCTAGTTTCCGTAACACAAGCCTCGTAGCTTACCACGGAAACTAGATGGCACTGTGTGACCTGTCTGGAAATATTTATTATTATTATTTATTTATGGTGTAGCGGTTAAGCCCGTGGATTTAAACTCGGAGGTACCGGGTTCGATTCCTAGTCGGGACACAATAATATTTATTAATTAAAATGATTAAATTGAATTAATTTACAATTTATTTGTGATATTTCTCGAGTGGGTGTACGCTAGAGACATCAACGAGCTTGCCACTTGTCATGATTGGCCTATAGTAAAGTTGACTAAAGATTAATCAGCTTATTTATAAGCGTGGTTTCTCACCACCCCGGAAGGGATACGATCATAATGATACTCTACAAAAATACAAATATAAATACAATACGCATACATACATACATTATAAATAAATAGATATTCAAAATGCCAAGTCGAAAGAGATACATTCTGTTTTTCAAAGAATAATTGATTTTTCAGTAGCCCTATTCTGTTACCTAGTCGCAAACGTTATTTAGTGGATTTCGTTATTTACATCAGAGATTGCGTCGTAATTACAAAATATTACTCACCGCTCATTCCGAATCGCGCTCAGAACGAATATGACACTGACCGTCGTTCCGAATCAAATATCGCGATTTGGATGCTCAGAGCGTGATATCAATTCGGAACGGTCTAAATCACATTTTCATTCATAAAATGTTTTTTTTTTTTTTTAAATGTATGGAAGATAAATTGCGGATTCCACATCTTTGAGTATGAATACTAACAAATATACATCTCTCGGTTTATTCATCTTTATATGTGTAAAGTTTAATATTATTAACTTATTTTGGTCTTTTAAAATAACTTGCCGTGTTACAGACATTTTGTTTTCATTACCTACTCAAATATTAATTATAGATTTATTTTAGAAGTAATATACAAACAGTATAAACGAATTACAATATTAAATAATTTAAAAGAATACTTAATTTAAATAAACTTGAAAATGGCGCGCGACATAATGACAAAAAACTGACAGCGCTCAGAGCGATCTACCTCGATATCGTGAGCAGTCTAAGCGCGAGAAATGATGTCATTTGTGACGTCACACAGCTTTGGCAAAACAGTTTAAGCGCGTATCGGAACACCTTTAAGCGTGCTTAGGTTACTATTATCGCGTATCGGAACGAAGGATCAGTTCTTAACTGCCCTCCACCTTGACAGCGGCCGTGCAAACATCAACTTTAATAGCGTGATATATATATATATATATATAGATAGATAAATTCTTTATTGCACAAAAAAATAAAAAAACATTCCAATGTACATAGGCGAGCTTAATGTCTAGGCATTTTCTAACAGCTAACCTTTGGGAGAGTGAGAAGAGAGTGTGGGTGCATGTGTATAAGAATATTTAGAAACTATGATTTAAAATTACTAACTAAAATACTTATCAACTAAATAAACAATAAATATATATCATACAACAATAAAATACATATAGAAATAATAATATATGTTATACCTATATAATATACCTACACAATATATATATAAAATACATCATACATATTGTCATGTTATGCGGTCTTGTTTTGCTTTTCATGTAAGTGCTTGGTGAGCAAATTTTTAAAAATGTTGAGTGAAGGTGCTTTTCGTATAGCGAGGGGAAGTCTGTTCCACTGGCGAGCTGCAGATACAGTAAAAGAATCTGAACATCTGCTAGAAGAATGTGGCGGAATTTTTAATTGATTATTGTGAGACGAGCGAAGAGAACAGCTATGGGTATCGCAGAGAAATTGGAAACGATCTTTCAGGTAAGAGGGTGCATTGGGATTATATAGGATGCCGTAGAGGAAGGTAAGGAGGTGTGCAGACCTGCGATTTCGGATATTAAGCCACTTTAACTCTTTGCGAAATTGAGAAATATGATCATACTTACGCAAGCCAAAAACATAGCGAATGCATAAGTTGAGAAGTCGATCGAGTTTATTTAGCAGCTCTTCGGTGAGGTCGGAGTAACAGACGTCTGCATAGTCGATAATGGGAAGGAGTAACGAGCTGACTAACGTGAGCCTTGCCGAGAACGGAATGAAATTCTGTGATCGCTTCAGAAAGTGCATCGATGCGTAAATTTTCCTGCTCACCTCTGAGACGTGGTAATCCCAGGACAAGTAGCTGCTTAGGTGAAGACCAAGGTTACGGACGTTCTGGCAAAGAGGTAACGTAATGCCGTCGAATTTGAGTTTAAGAAGAGAGTTAAGATCCAACCTGCCCACCAGCTGTTTCGTGCCAACGATTATCACTTGCGTTTTATTTGGATTCGCAACAAGACCCAGATTCCGGGAGTGTTTATTTACGGCCTCTAAGTCTGAGTTCATTTTACTGACAGCTACCGTCATTTCATGAGCATGAAAGGTTGTTACAAGTTGCGGCGTAAAGATGGTAGGAACAGAAGTTTATTGAACGAACTAAGTGATTGATAAAAATAGAGAAAAGTAAAGGAGATAATACGCCACCTTGCGGGACACCAGCAATCACGGGGCACCAGTCCGAGAATACATTGTCCAGACGTATGCGTTGCTGACGCCCGCGAAGATAAGAATCAAACCATTGTTGCACAGTCGATGAGATATTAAGAGAATGTAAGATAGCTAGAAGGATATCATGATCTACGCTATTAAATGCGTTACTAAAATCAAGCAGGGTAAGGAGAGTAAGTTTTCTGTCATCCACAGCAAAGCGTATGTCATCAGTGATATGAGTGAGTGCAGTGGTAGTGCTGTGTGATGGACGGAAACCAGACTGAAAGACGTTAAAGAGATTGTTCTCGTTGAGGAAAGCGGCAAGTTGACGATGAACCACTCGTTCCAGAACTTTAGACAGAAAGGGAAGAATTGAGATAGGGCGATGATCGCTGAAGAATGTAGGAACAGGTTTTTTAGGGATAGGAACTATATGAGATTTTTTCCACAATTGTGGAAAAACTGCCTGAGGAGAGAGAGAAGTTAACAATGTGGGTTACTAAAGGGAGAATGATACTCAAGATAGGAGTAAGAAGACTGCGACCAACATTGTCGTATCCGACAGCCTTACTAGTTAGGGAGGTGATGATCTATATAGTTAACGGATTCCACTATATAACGTTTGCGCTTAAATAACAGAATAGGCCTACAGGCTAAGTTCGGAAAAATTTACGTAATGTCCAAAAAACTTTACTTACGGTGTCTGAATGTAAATAATTAATTTAGCACACAAGTAAGCATAATTTGCTAAATAAAGTTAAGGCACGCTTACACGAGTTATACGAGTACACAGTCTTAGGCTAGGTTGCACCAAAAGGGTGTCTATCCTTCTTGGTCTTACTATCATCCACAGAAAAAATTATCAAATCTATTATAGAGATTTTATTTACGATTGAAATTTAAATGGCATCGAATGTACCAGACTAATATTGAAGGCGCGGTGGTGGCTCGGTTGTAAGAGCGCGTACCTTAAATCCTACAAAGGTCGGTTTAAACCCACCCGGCATCTACCAATGAGAAATACACTTTTCTTACGTACATTTGTCATAGATTTACAACACCACCGTTCCCGTGTCTCGAAAATCGTTAATAAATTGTCATTAAAAAATGACATCATATCCTCGCCAAATTCTCCAGATATATGATCTGGAAGGGCCATCTCTAGCAGTGGAGGTCTAGGACGCTGTGTTCTAGGGGCTGTAATGAATATTGAAGGTCAGTGGTCAGCTGGGACATTTAACGCCACTTATAACTATAAACGTTACAATTAGAGATCCTTTGTTTCGGTACAACCCAGCCTTATAAAAAGTATTTTTTCTTACCAAAATATGAAAAAAAAAATGGCAGGTAAGATTGGCAAACTGAAAAAGTAAATGTATAAAAAATTACGACCGGTAGAGAGAAGTAGGTTTTTTGACTTAGATAAAAGAACCCGGCATTCGAAACAAGTTTCTACACTACTCAGTTAATGCACTGCAACATTAGTGACCTAATTGCCATTTTAAGTATAGCAATATGTTTGTTTTAAACTGACAGCTATGTGCAGTTAAGTGTTTAGTTTATGTAATTACAAGAATACCACGATCAAATTTAATGATTGATACTTAGTCTGGACCGCTTCAAAGGCTGATTTATGAATAGGCTATATGGATTCACACTTCTTAAATAGCTCCTGAGAGCATTAGTAAGTAATATAGTATATGCATGTTTATGTATAATGATGAAATAAAATCAGTTTTTATTTGTCACAAAATAAATGTAAATAAAAAATATAAAAACAAAAAAGTAAAGTATTTTTTACGACATTTAGTGTTTATCAGAGTGTAGATGAAACATGAATATTTTAATACTCTGACATTTTCAATATTAAGGATTTGTTTTTCACCCAAATACGGCGTGATGTAGTCCCTTCTAGATATACTGTAACAATACATATTATTAGTATATTGATATACTTACGAGTATATGAAAATTTATGATCTAAGTACATATAAATTATATTTATTAAATTACATTTATTAATTATAGTATTATTATTATTTCTATAATGGTTCAAAATTCGAGCATTAAGTCCGTCTTTGTAGGTACTTTATACAATAAAGTTTTTTTAAGTAAAAAGTAAAGTATCATCACGACCTACTTTACTTTACTTTTATTTTCTTTGCACCATAAAGGTGTTTTTTTTTTTCAACATACGATTTATATACTTCATCATTACATCATTACAGATATGTCATTTGTTTATGACATTTTTTTACGATTCCACAAGTTGGTATTAGTGGAACCGGGACCGGCGGCTTAACGTGCTCTCCGAGGCACGGGAATGGTGGTGTTGTAAATCTATGACAAATGTACTTAAGAAAAATGTATTTCTCATTGGTACATGGCGGGGGGGGTTTGAACCGACCTTTGTAGGATTAAAGGAACGCGTTCTTACAACCGAGCCACCACCGTGCCTACCTTCATAGTGTTTGGCTAAAATTTAATTAATAATAACTATAAATTTTATACTTAACTGTTGTATGAAAAGTTTGAGAGAAGCAAAGTAACGAAAAAAACAATAATTATGATTATTATTTTATTATTATTTATTACAGCTCCTAGAACACAGAGTCCTAGACCTCCACTGCTGGAGATGGGCCTTCCAGAACTGGAGAATTTGGCCTACACTCGCCACGCTGGCCAGACAGCTTGGCGAGGATATGATGTCATTTTTCATGACAATTTACTAACGATTTCACAAGTTGGCATTAGTGGAAACGGGACCGACGGCTTAACGTGCTCTCCGAGGCACGGGAACGGTGGTGTTAAAAATCTAAAACATAAATATGTATGTCTTTAAAGCTTCCATAGTGGGAGGCAATGCAGTCAAAAAACAAATGATAATAAAATTCGGTAAACAGTTTGATGTTTATGATGTCTATCATCTACATTTAATTAAATCACTCGATAGCTAAAAGATCAAAGATCTTACCTTGCTTCGCCTGCGGTGGAAGGGGAAGCGCCGCCATTTTCAGATCGTTTCTCTGCGTCACATAATGTCTGTCTGTGTTCAATAATATACAAAAAAATATGTGACTTCAACTAGTGAATTTCTCTTTTTCGACATTAGCTTTCACCACATCATCAACTTCTGTTGATGTGAGATGATAAACTTTCTGAATGCCCAGTTTGTACATGTAAGTCAATAGAAGTGGGTAATAAAATAAATCCACTCCAAATGAAATTCAGTAACATCTTCCATAGAACTTTCCAAGAAAAAATGTGACATCATTAACTATAAGTGGGTACTTCTCTTTATTCGATTACCTATTGGGTTGCTTTGGCTTCGGGGTCGAGGTTTGAAAAAAGTAAGCTCTATAACTACTATAAAATTTGTGGTTCGATTCTTATCACAAAAAAGTCAATGATAATGTGAAAATGATACTACTAAAATTCCGTGACCAAGCTTGTTATTTATGCTAAAAAGAGTGTGTGCGAAAATATAATTCGAAATATCTACTTAATTTAGTAAAATACCATACCACACGTACTTGTGTTTGTAATCTAGATTTAGCCGAATTCCGGTCGTTGATGTATGGCGGTAAATAAAGAATAAATATCCTCACGACTATATCCTTTCCGGATTGATCAGAAACCTTTTAAAGAAACTCTTATATCTACACTACCTGAAAAGCTCCTCACAATGTTAGTAAATGTATATATGTACCTACTCGTATGTATTAGTATTTAGTATTTTGATATACATAACAGTATATGATTAATCTGATAATTTTCTTCCTAACTTTTAAATATTTATTAAATTTTTTTTTTTGTCTTTTTATTATCCTTAGGAGCCAGGAACACTTGGATTCGTCAAATTTACATTTTTCTTATTTAGTACCAAATAATATTAAGCCAATATACATAAAAATGGCTGTTATAGCTGGCTGTTGTTAGCGAGGAACAGTCTGCTAATAAGGGCATAGTGCCTGAGAATAACAAGCTTAATTCTAATAGTGGATAGCAGCTGTAAAGGGGCATAGTCTTATTTACCTACACTAAAATACATTGCACCGATAATAGTTCGAATTTGTCCCCAAGGTTTGGCTATCAGAAAATGTCTACGGGCATTAAGTACACCTTTGTACTACGTGCAATAAACTCTTAAATAAATGAATTAACATTTAACAAACTTTAGTATAGGCCGATGAACACAAGTGGCAAGCTCGTCGATGTCTGTAGAGTACCAGATTCGAGAAATATCACAAATAAATAATTGTGTCAAACCCGGTACCTCCGCGTTTAAGCCTAGGTTACAAAGTTAAAAATGACAATCCATCACTTATATTTTAAAGGTCTGCCGTCAGCTGGTACAATCACGCCATTTTTAACTTTAATCGTTACATTTACATAGACTATATTTTGGTGCTACCCTGGCTTATTCTGGTATAGTCAGTATACTATAGTAATTTTATACAAGTATCTAGAGGATGACGAGGGGGTGTTGCTAGACTTGACTATGATAAAATACGTCATTTACTAAGTTGATAACAGAGACACAACTGTATTTAGCCTTAATTTCAAGCACTAACACACAGACACTAGTTGTAGCGATTGTCATTTATGTCTAACATCTGTTTCTCCGATTCTTGTACTTTTAACTCGTTGGCGACAAGTTGGGTCTGTTTTGTTATATTGGACTAGTACCATTTTAGGGGCGGTTATTCAATGCATCGTTTATGGCTGCGCTCGCTAAAGTTACCCATTTAAGTTAACGCAGTTATTTAAATGACGTAAAAGCCTTAGTTACGACAGCCTGCAATGCAATAGGGTTGGTGTTATTGTTAAACGAAAAACATAATCTAACTTTATTTTATTTATATCTTCATATTTCCCATGGATTAATAAACAATTTCTTTTTTTATAATAACCCTTTTATATTTCATTTCAATTGTCAACGATTTTTTTCAGACGCAAGTTCAGCCGTTCTATAAACAGTTGGTGTAAAGCTATGTAAAATTAAATAACGTAATTTATTTATGTTATTTGAGATCTCTCTGTATTCCGGGGCTTGACTCTTGTGGTGCCTTATAAAAACAAATATGATACTCACTCACATGTACATCTTTGAGGCTTGCAAATTTGTTAAATCAAATATTGAGCTGTATCAGCAAAGTAATAATTATGGCAAACGTCCCATCACTCAATGTAATGCCTATACCGAAATTAGAAATCTTTAGACAAAACGCCTCCAACAAAGGTGCTAAAATATATAATTGTTTGCCAAAGGTATGGACAGAATTGCGTTATTAAAGATTCTGCAAAGTACTGCTTGTATGGCTAGTTCAGGAGTGATTCTATACTTTAGAGAAATGCTTTAGGTATTCTAAGCAACACAAAACTTACTACAAAAGCAACACTAAGTTCTTTAGTTACCTACTTTATTTCTATAACAGTTGTTGTAAATTTTGTTTGTTCCCATGTTTCCTGCAAATAAAATATCTCATTTCAATGATGACACGACTTTTAACTTTCTCTGTCCCAAGTTTAAGAATAGTCTTAGCCCTCTTTAATAGTTCTCGCTTTTTAATTAGGCTCTACTACATTCCAAGGTGTAATTAAATTTATATTATCGTACGTTACAATGGCAACATAACATGCGTAACGTCTTGCATTATAGGATAACCAAACAAATATTTCTTGGCAACAAGCATGAATTCACCTGAGTATGTATTAACCTATTCCAAATTAATACATATTATTACGTAGGTACTTGTAGATAATCGTAATAGGTACAATTTTTATATACGAAACGACAAAAATAAAATTTTATTATTTTTTTTAATTTATTGACAATTATTATTCATTTTTTTCAAAATAAATACTTACAATATATAAAATAAAATTAATATTAATACGGATAATATAAGTACCGTTCGCGTGGAATAGTGGTAAGAACGCTGGCTGCATTTCCCCGCTGAATGGGGTGTATCAGGCAAAGCTTTTTGTAGATGTCGCTAGCGGCACTGGTACCTTGTTTACACCTATGACGGATCATTTTTTAAATTTATTTGTAGTTTTACATTTATGAAACAGAAAAATGTATTTTAACTTAACGTTACCTACCTTGAAAGACGAATTAAGTAAGCGAACACCGTCTTTAAAATAAAAAAAAGGGTTGAATTAATAGAACGGCAATTTCGACATCACCATATCTTTGCTTTCGCTTGGAAATCTCGATTTGTACATTCAAAAGCTGCTCATTTCTGCATAATATCCAGAAAATAATAAATTTCGTAATAAAAATACAAGTTTTCTATGCAACTGACAGTTGTATTAGGTACCATCTATCATGCGCCATCTATCGTGATAACAAGTTAGTGACACACCCCATTGCAAGACTGATTCTTTGGGCGAAGAAACGGCCAGCCTTCTTGTCACCGGAGGAGACAATTAATTTATTGACATTTGAGAATGTTGTGTTTCTACTCGGACTCCGATCCGTAGAACCGACGTTTGCTATCAAAAGCAACGGTGATGGTTTGTCTAACGAAATATGTTCGAGGCATTTTTTTATATATTTTTCATTTTGTCCAAATATTAACATTCTGTTTATTACACTAGCTGATAGTCTCGCTTATAAGGTAAACATTTTGTTAAATAATGTCAAACGTCAAACTTAAGAAAACTGCAGGAAATGAACCCTATTGTCAAAATTTTCGGGTCCGATTCCCAACTATCATATTAAAAGTAAACTATCATTACGATCTTTAAAGAAGCCGATTCACATTTAACCAACTTTACTATAGGCCCATTATGACGAGTGGCAAGCTCGTCGATGTCTCTGGCGTACGAAGCTCGAGTAATAATTTTAATTAATTAAATAAATTATTGTGTCCAAACCATGAACCCGGTACCTCCTCGTCTAAATTCTCGGACTTAACCGCTAGACCTCTTTTTATCAAAATCGGCCCGGAAATTATAAAAAAGTGGATTTCATTCGAATAACAGATTATTATTGGTAAAAGACGTGATGGGACAAAACAAGATCTTTTAAAACATATTCGTAATTTTGTATTCTAAAAAGCCATAAAACAGTTGGCCACGCTCCATAGGTACCTGCATTCAACCGATCACCTTATCGGCACCAAGAACGCACGGCAAATCTTGGTTTGATTTATAAACTTAAAACTTTTTGCAATTACAAAATTATACCTACTCAATAAAATAGTTTTAAACCTATATTTATTTCATTGACATTCGGCATAGAAGAGCGGTCGTAGAAGAAGAGCTAATTGTGACGAGCCTCGTAGATTGATTGTCAAGTAATAAAGATATTTCTGATTTATGAATTTCATTATGGTAAAACATCAAGTCATTAATAATTATATATTGAAAACTATTTAAATACCTACTGAAAAACCTGACAAGACACGGCCGCATCAGCTGTAGTTTTAATTTTAGATGATATGGTGGCGCTATACCTACTCATTATGCTAATATTTTTTATTATTTCAGATCATGTCAAAATGACGCTATCAAATAGTCGCCAGCAGTTCTTAGCATACGAGACACACAATGCAGATGATGGCAATCATAGAAGAAAAAGTGGTTTGTTTGTGTCCACGTGTGTGTGCATTTGCTTCGTGATACTTGCCCTTCTGTTAGCCACTGTAGTTGGAGTTATTGTCTACTTTATTACGTTTTGGAAGGTCAGTATCGATAATCATCAAATACCGGCAAGCCGAACTTTATTTAAATTATATAACTTTGTGTTATCGCCCTAATTTTAACAGAAGTGTCTTACAATTTGTCATATAAGTACATACAATAATTTGAATGTAAAGTATGTATCAATCAGCACTTAATTAAATTTTAATGTGGTCTCCAGAGAAAGTTTTATTTTTCAATTACCAATATAATACTAATAATTCGTTATTTTTATTATTTATTTGAATTTCCCAGAAACTGTTGTTTTGAGGATAGTTCGTCATATTTATACCTATGACCCCTAGATTTACACCAAAGCTATTAAAAAAACTACTGTCATCAATGACAGATCAGCTGATTGATACGTTCAAAAGTTTGTAAAAATCTCATTGTGAAAAACATTTTATCCCAATATACTCTTATTCACCAATGAAAGCTAACCATATAGACTAATATATGACTATATGCTTTATGTGTAGTTCGTTTTGTTATATATTAAATAAAAAATAGCAAATTTCAAATTCTTAATCTATTAATAAATATATTTTGACAAAACTAAATTATTCACTTGTACATTTTGAACGTAACTGAGATCATGCGTCAACAAACACCGACCGGCGATCGGGCGGCGCGCACTCTTCTAAATATTTTTATCTTTAGTGAATTGTTAAGATTTTTTATAATATAAGTAAATGTACAATGACGTAGAATAGATATTTACGTTGGTCAGTGTGTTCCTATGTATAAAACTTTAGGCACTCTTAAAGTTTTCTGTGATAAATCTAGTGAAATATGCGTTTTCCTTATACATTTAGTTTCCTTATTTATTTAAGTTTTCTTGGATTATCGGAGCTCAAAGCTGTAAGTTTTGGTAGAATAGTAAACCCAGTGTTATACTCATCAATATCTTTAATCAATAGGTTAAGGATAAGCATTTATAGTTATTAATTTAAGTTTTAGTAAATAATTATTTGTTTCAGGTATCTCAAAGAACTGAAGTAGATTTCTGGGATGAGACTGAACCCTTTGGGCAACCTGCATCATCAATAAGAGCCCTACGTTTAACTACAAACATAGTGCCAAGTTTCTACAGATTGAAGAAAAAAATTGATCTGCAGAATTCAAACTTTAGTGGCACAGTTTACATTACTATAAGAGCTAAGCAGAATGCTAGTAAAATAATATTACACAGCAAAGATCTCACTATTCATAGCAATGTCAAACTTACTGAACAAACTTATGAAAGGCTTGAAACCTTGCATTTGTTTAAGAAAGCTAAACGAGAAATAAGTCAAGATAGTTTAACACCAAGTACTAATAATGATACAGAACTAATAAATAATACACAGACTGAACCAGAAACAAGTACTGATAGTCTTACTACTACTGGTAAATCTACTATTACCTTAGAAAGTACAAATGGAACCTCTAACTCAGAAGAAGCACATTCAGATGTATCAAGCACTACAATAAATGAACCAACTACATTAATAACAAGTGATTTAAACAACACAGCTGACAAACCAAATGAAGGTGTTGTGCAATTAACAGAACTAAATCCAATACAAAATGAGGAACCAATTGTTATCCATGCTCCAGATTCTCAAGTAACTCACAGCAATATAAAGGATGTGAAAATCCTTTCAGTCACAAAAGAAGATGTTGGTGATCAGGTGGTACTTGCTTTGGCTACGGATTTAAAACCCGATATTGATTACATACTGGAAATATCATTTAATGGCACAATTACAGAATCATTAACTGGCTTATATAAGAGTGCCTATTTGGATAGTAATAACAAACGCAAGTTAGTATTTTTGACCTAATTTCTTGTAATATTATAAGCACTTACAAATGTACTGAATTCCTATTTTTTTTTTAATAAACATGACAACCAAACTATATCACACAAATGTTTTTAAAACTAAAATGTAGATTTGGCTAAACCGGAATCTAAATATGGTTCCATCTGATAGTGACAGAGGCCAGATTTAAAAATCCCTGCATTCTTAAATAAATTAAATCTGTTAACTATTATATTACTATTACAGTTAATATTTTCAAGGAAGCTGTCAAGTTTAAATGCTAGTAGAGTTAAGAATTCTATAATATTTGCATGCAAGCTCTGACATATAATGGAATCCACTAATTTGCACTTACAGTAATAGAATGCCACCAATCTGTATTAATAAAATGTTTACAAATGAAGTTTTTAAACTATGGTCTAAAACTGCCTCCGTGGTCTTTGGTTTATTTAGATGTAGACTCGGAGGTACCGGGTTCTATTCCTGGTCAGAACACAATATTATTTATTAATAAGAATAAAGAAATTTAATTTATTTGTGATTATTCCCGTGCCACTTGTCATGATTGGCTTATACTAATGTTGGCTAAATGTGAATCCGCTTATTTATAAATGTGGTTTCTGTCTACCTCGAAAGGGAAACGGTTGTGATGATACTCTTTTACAAATGAAGCTATATTATTACAAAACTAATGCTTGTTAATATCACCGCTAATGTAAGTAGATGCCTTACTGATACAAATTACTTTTAAGAGTGACTAAGGTCTTAAGGAAGTTGTGAACTACCAGCCCAAACTAAAGAAAGTCTTTCACATCCTTATTAAAGTTATTTCATCATCCAAAGCAGGAAAAAGTGGTGTTGTGGATACAAGCCCTGTCCTTTTTTTTTAGATTTTAAGCAAAAGTTTTTTTTACGACTGAGCCACCATCGTATTAAAGTTATTTAGCAAATTATATATTTATGACTGACTAACTAATCAAACTTCTTTTTTTTTTCTAGATGGATGGCTGTAACCCAATTCGAGCCTGTATCAGCCAGAGCAGCATTTCCTTGCTTTGATCAGCCAGAATTTAAGGCCAAGTTTGAAATTAGCATTGCCCATGAGAAAGATATCACAGCACTGTCCAATATGGGAGTATCTTCAACAGAGGATTTGTAAGTATAATTAACAATATGAACATGCCATTTGAATATTTAATACTAAATATTATAGTTCCTAGAACACATTGTAGATCCCATATTTTGGAAAAGTTAACCTAGTCTTGCAATGATGGCCTGATAGGTTAGCCATCTACAGAGTACTGATTCTCAAGCAATAGAGATAACGTCGCATGCAATATACTCATATGTATGTCGAATGAAACCTTTTTTGTATGTATTTTCACAGATTTTTTATATGTGTAGAATGCAACATCTCTATATAGTTCGTGAATTGCCTCTGAGGTCTTGATTCTCGCGCTTAAGACTTGATTTTTTCAAATGATTCACTGAAAGCTGAGATTTTTTAAACCAAAAAGTTTTATTAGCCTAAAATGCTTTTTATTTTTAAGTTTTGAAATATTTATAAATTATAGTTCAGTTATTTTAAACAATACAATTATCTGTAATAAATCAAATTAAGTTTTTTATGTTAATTAAATATATGAATTTAAATAAAACAAATTAAGGTAATTTAATATGTGTAATTTGGGGTACTTAATACCTAGATTAGATAGATACATACTTCCTATAATTTATTATTTGATAAATTTAATAGTATAATATCATTATGAACTGACCCCTGCCACTTTGATATGACAGCCAAGGCCGTCATCTTATCAGCTCCAAATGTAAATAATAAAAACTTGTGAATTATTATGAAATTAATCTACTATAGTCGAATACACAAGGGTCTACCTAAACTTTTAGCTACATTTAGGTACCTATTTAAAATCTTAGATTGAATCTAAATATATTTTCTACCTAGATTGCATGCATTCCAATATTCAAAAGTGTTTAAATTACTCAAGCATTTATAATAGACATAAGTCTATCTCTTTCTAAGTATAAACTGTTTGGAAAATATTTTCAAAGTAGTATTTTATCATATAAGAAATACGAAAAAAATAAAAACTAAGTACTATACTTTTTTTCAGTGCAATTATACTGCGTGAAATTTGTTAAAGAGCAAATATTTTTATTTAATAATCTAGAATAAATATAAAGAACTACGTATTTTTTATTTTAATCACTCAGTAATAAAATCTTAAGTTACGCCGCAGAGAAGTTTTCCTAAAAATATCGCCACTTATACCGACCCAAACAAGTATGTAGCAAGAGGTCGACGATCGCGGGAACGTTGACTGACGTAATTGTTTCTCTCTCTCTCTCTATTTCGTCTTACGGCTGTTAGCGAGATCAATTAATAATGTTTTGTTATTCCGACAATAATGTTTAATTTTAAAACTGTTTTATTTCACAATTACACGCGGTATAGGTTAAGTTCCAAATTAAAAATAGTTTTCCAAAATTAAAAATTCCATCTAAATAAACGACTTCATTTTAAGAGACAGACTTTTGGCTGCCATAAGTGCTAGAGCTAGTAATAATTTCGACAGAAGGAATATTTTGAATACTGGAATGCAATCTTATTATTTCTGTGGGTGTGGATATTTATAAAGACCTTTTTTAATATCCAAAGTTATACCTACAGAAGTCTATCACATCACATGTACACAGAGTCCTAGATCTCCATTGTTGGGGATAGGCGTTCCAGATTTTTTATGGAGCATTTGGCCTACATTTGACTCGCTGACCAGACTGGTTGTCGAGGGTCTGGTGACAATTTATTAACAATTCCAGAAGTTGATATTAGTGGAACTGGGACTGACAGCTTAACATGCTCTCTGAGGCACGGGAATGGTGGTGTTGTAAATCTATAACAAATGTATGTAAGGAATTTATTTCTCATAGGTTTTCTCATGCTGGGGTTCGAACTACATTATAAGGATGTTAAGGAAAGCTTATTAAACTTATTTCATCATCCAAAGCAGGGAAAAGTGGTGTTGTAAATCTATGATATATGTACATTTTCATTGGTACATTCTGGGATACGAACCCTGTCCTTTTTTGGATTTTAAGCAAAGCATTCTCTCACAACCGAGCCACCACTGCTCAAAAACGAGTCCATAATTCAACTTAAACTATTACTTTTCAGTGAAGAAGAACCAGGCTGGGTTTGGACTCATTTCGAAAGATCAGTCAACATGTCCACATATCTTGTTGCTTATATTTTATCAGAATTCAAATCTTTGGAAACATCATACAAAAGTAAAGATAATGTAACAAAAACGGTTAGAATTTGGGCACAACCCAATTTGATCCACAAAGCTAATTATGCCCTAACCATCACACCAAAACTTCTGGAGTTCTATGAATATGTGTTTGGATACCCATACGTACTGGATAAGATAGATTTGGTTGCTATTCCGGACTTTTCTAGTGGAGCTATGGAGAACTGGGGATTGATGACTTTCAGGTAAGGACTAAGAAAAATCATCACAACCATTATTAGTTGCGGGATGCTCAGAAACCATTATTCATTTTTAATGCTATGAAGGCTAACTTGTCGATCGGCGTACTAAAAAGTAATACTAAAAAAATACTATTCTCGAGTCTGGTAAATATATATTTTATATATATATATATATATATGGCCTGGTTGAGGGGGGGACAGCTGGCACGTGCGTATGTCTGTGATCGGGTGCTGCTGTGGGGGCCTGTGACCTCTGCCGAACACGTTCAATTTATTGTTCTTAAATTAGCAGAGGTTTTTGAGTTTTGTCAACCTTCGGGTTGCACATGGGCATGTAGTCCATCTTAATTCTGACATGACTGGTGGGTTACCTTGTCAATTACATTCTCAGTCAAATTAAACATTAACAGGTCACTGGAATCTGCTAAGCTGCTGGTCTTCTGCTAACAGCTTACTTATTGGACCACTTTGCTGCTTAGTCTTCTACTAGCAGGAGTAGGATCATTGAAAATAATTTAATTAATGACGTTTCATAAATGCCTGTAATAATAAAATAATAAATATATTTTGACTTTGACTTGACGCGAAATTATATTTCATATTTATTTAAATTGCATAAAAAATAATCTTCAATAAATGCTCAAGCCAACTAACTAAAAGCTAACTAAGCTAAAAACAGTTGGCTAAATGTGAATCCGCTTCATTAAAAAAAATAAGCGTGTTTTCTGACTACCCAGGTCGTGATGATACTTTATTTGGTTCATTGCCGTTTATCTTAGTAGCGGGTTTTTCGTATTATCACAGTCAAGAAGAAATAACAAATTGGACAATTATTTTGTTATAGAAGTACAAATTGATTCTGTATTTGTCTTTTTGCAAAGCAGTTCTTCTGTAGTGACTATATATTTGCGTCCTATACGTTTTTTACTATAATATATATTTTTTTTAATATATATGACTGCCTCCGTGGTCTAGCGGTTAAGTCCGTGGGTTTAGACTCGGAGGTACCGGGTTCGATTCCTGGTCGGGACACAATAATATTTATTAATGTAAATAAATATATTTAATTAATATTTAATTTATTTGTGATATTTCTCGAGTTTGGTACGCTGGAGACATCGACGAGCTTGCCACTTGTCATGATTGGCCTATAGTAAAGTTGGATAAATGTGAATCCGCTTATTTATAAGCGTGGTTTCTGACCACCCCGAAAGGGAAAACGGTCGTGATGATGATGATATATTATTTTTAACTGCATCCGTGGTCTAGCGGTTAACTCCGTGGATTTAGACTCGGAGGTACCGGATTCGATTCTAGGTTGGGACACAATAATATTTAATAATTTTAAATAAATAAATTTAATTAATATTGAATTTATTTGTGATATTTTCCGAGTATGGTACGCTAGAGACATCGTCGAGCTTGCCACTTGTCATGATTGGCGTATAGTAAAGTTGGCTAAATGTGAATCCGCTTCTTTATAAGCGTGGTTTTTGACCACCCCGAATGAGATACTACGAATGATATATTACTATGTTTTGCGTGCTCATAATAAAACTATAAATACAGGCAGCATTTCGCAATCAAGTTACATACCAAGTCAATATTTAATATTTATAAAATGGATTATACATGCTTACATTTATAGCATTCCTGTTTCGATATTGTTCACTGACATTCTATTAAACATTTTCTCCAAGGCTGAAATCTATAAAGCATGCAGCTAAGCTTACGTATAACTAACAATTTAGTACGATGTCCATCGCCGCTTTTCTGAGCTTATTAAGAATGTTTTAAGGCAAAAAATACTGTAAAACAATGTACAGTGTAAACTCCATGTAACGTCACTCGATTTAACGACACACTCCCTAAAGCGTCGAAATTAATTGGCTTTGGTTGGTTTAGTTTGTCTTCCATACAATGATTCCATCTCCATTTAACGACAACTCTCTAGAACGCCATAAAATGCACAGTCCCTTGAGTGTCGTTATATAGAGTTTAAACTGTATTTTTTTTTTTCGGATTTTATGAGTTTGTGTAAGTACTAAATTAAACTAAAATTACCGGCTGTTCATCCATCAACTGTAAATCAGACACTCATTACTGACATCATGCGCTAAGCCTATGGCTTGACTGGGCATGACGGCAATTCGAGCCTGATCCCGAAACGTGTTTAATTTTAAAATTTACTGGGTTTATCAGCTGAAACGTTAGATACTTCCCCGCTCCGGCAGACTGGGCAAATTACCACCATCAGTCCGCCAACCACCTATTTGTTGTTCTCGTTGAAAGCAGCCATTTGCAATGATGTCAAATGCGAATTTCTACATTTAAAGTTAAACTAATATTGTAAGCTTGCTATAGACTGATGACACATAGATATATGAAACAAGACTTATGTTAGTAAGAGTGTTGGGAATAATTGCAAATTTAAAACGCGTTATCCTAGTAAAAGAACTGCCTCCGTGGTCTAGCGGTTAAGTCCGTGGATTTAGACTCGGAGGTACCGGGTTCGATTCCTGGTCGGGACACAAAAATATTTATTAATGTAAATAAATACATTTAATTAATATTTAATTCATTTGTGATATTTTTCGAGTTTGGTACGCTGGAGACATCGACGAGCTTGCCACTTGTCATAATTGGCCTATAGTAAGTTGGCTAAATGTGAATCCGCTTATTTTTAAGCGTAGTTTCTGACCACCCCGAAAGGGAAAGGGAAGTGATGATACCTAGTAAAATAATTATTCCAGCGCATAAAAGTGCCCAATTTGGCCGAAATTGTTATGCAATGACAACAATAATTAATAAGCTTATAAGGGAGTTTAGATTCAAACAAATGCTGGTGAATAAATGTTTTTATTCGACAAAAGATAACCTAGACCAGGGGTGGCCAACCAGTCGATCGTGGCAAGGCAAAAAATAAAAATACGACTGCACAACGTAATCACCAACTGCTGCACTCATCATCTTGTATCATTTCTGGACATTGGTTTCCAACGAGATATATCCAAATCTAAAGAAATGTGTTAATAAACTCATTCGTGTTTATAACAAACACCGTTCTCGCTTGACAGCCATTGGATTATTTAAGGATGGCAATTTCCAACTACAAACCTGATTTTGCAGATCTAGCGGAAGATGCTCAGACGCATTGCGGTTCCGGTTCTACTAATACCTACTTGTGGAATCGTTAATAAGTTGTCAGAAGTAAATATCATAATATCCTTGCCAACCCGCCTGGCCAGCGTGGCGAGTGTAGGCCAAATTCTCCAGATATATGTTCTGGAAGGCTCATCTCCAACAGTGGAGGTCTAGGGGCTGTAATGATAAATGATGCTAGAAATATCGAAGCATGTGATATAATTAGATACATATAACCATTTACATCCCTGTGACTACAAATAAATTATATCATTTCATAAAAAGTATCATCACGACCGTTTCCCTTTCGTATTCACATTTCGTATTCAAATAAGCGTATTCACATTTAGCCAACTTTACTATAGGCCAATCATGACAAGTGGCAAGCTCGTCGATGTAAACGATTTCATAAAATGAGAGGTAATCCATGAATTGCTAATTTTGTCTTCGCTTGTTTTTTTATTTGCTCAGAATAGTTCGATAAACCATTAAATTACTATTTATCACAATGTTTTTTCATCAAACTATGATACATAGAGCTTATTAAATGATAATTGATTGATGATGCATACCAATTAGGTGTTTTATAGTACTTTGTTGTTTTCCATCTGGTAGTAATTACGAAGTGGTTTGTTTTAAAATTATACAGTATACATTAAAACACAAGTCTTTTTTTTATTATTCTGTCATTTGCAATCTGTATTGCTACAATAAGCCATCTTGTGTCTTCTGGTAGTTATTCTTTTTCACAGGTTTTTTTAACTTAGGTATTGTATTTTCAATGGTAAAAGGCCGGATGGTATGTGAGTGAGGGAAGATGTCTTGTTTTGGGATGCCACCTGGAGATGGGCCTTCCAGAACTGGAGAATTTGGCCTACACTCGCCACGCTGGCCAGACGGATTGGCGACGATATGATGTAAATTTTTGGTGGTGTCTCGGTTGTAAGAACGCATTCTTTAAACCCTACAAGGTCGGTTCAAACCCCCCGGCATGTTCCAATGAGAAATACACATTCCTTACGTACATTTGTCATAAATTTATAACTGCACCGTTCCCGTGCCTCGGAGAGCACGTTAAGCCGTCGGTTCCGGTTTGGATTAGTGAATACCAAATTGTGGATTGGTTAATAAATTGTCATAAAAAAATTGACATCAAATTCTCGCCAACCCGTCTTGCCAGCGTGGCGAGTGTAGGCCAAACTCTCCAGATATATGTTCTGGAAGCCCATCTCCACCAGTGGAGGTCTAGGACTAAAAGAGAATATACTCCCATCGTTTCAACCCCAAATGCCACAAAGTTATACTGACTGAAAAATATTCTTCCGGCAGGGAAACTACATTGCTGTTTGATGACAAAGAGAACGTTCCACATGAAAAACAGAATGTGGCAGTGGATGTCGCCCATGAGCTAGCCCACCAGTGGTTCGGTAACCTGGTCACCATGACGTGGTGGAACGATCTCTGGCTCAACGAAGGATTCGCCACCTACATGGAGTATATTGGAGTTAATTATGTAAGTTTCTTTACAATTTAAATTTCGAAATCTAAATTACTTGCAATTGGAAATATGCACAGTTATTATTATTATTTTTGAAGATTATATTAAAAATGAAAGAAAACTATTTTTCATACAAAAGTCTTGTTCAACACTTCGCGCTCAGCAATATTCTCTTCGGTACCCACATTTTTTTATCTTGTTTTTTTTTGTGGCTTTGAAGCAGAGTAAAATTGTTAAACCAAACCTAACTGAACAAAAAATGACAACACAGTTTGACATTCTCAACTGTCAAACCAATGGCAACAACCATCGACACTTTTTTTTTAATACTAGCATCTTAAGTGGCGCGCAAGGTCATGAATGTTGGGAACTGGAATCAGACAATTATGACTGACATCAGCCCCCAACACTATGCCGGCTTGACTAGATGCTTTTTCACACTTCGCTTTCGAAAGTGGAAACGCAGAGGCTGGAAGAGCATTCAACATCTTTATCGTGCGACGTATGTATGAGTCCCCAAAGTTATACGTACGTGTGCGTGTGGTTCTGTTTCGGAATGGAGAGGAAGAAATTAGATTATAGAGCTCCTCAGAGCACTCACCCATATCTCGGGGAAGCTGCAGGGATTCGAGTGTTTAAGATATAGTGGCATCATCCACAATTCGCACAGCTCGCCTCTGCTACACGTTGAGAGCATCTGTAAGGTACTTGGCAGAACCATCCTAAAGGTGGAAACAGTATTCTACGCATGATCTTATCTGTGCTTTGTATAGCAACAGTATCCCGAGTTTTTTTGACGCTGTTTTGGTGATGCTCTCTGAAATAACTTGGAAATTACTAAAATAAAATATAATTAAAAGAAATACATGTTTATAATTATTGACATAATTACAATGTGTCAATCCGTTCAACATAAATGACAGTTCTCTTTTTAAGACTATACTACAATATCCCCACTCGGATCCCACCCTCGTCGCCATTTGAAATATATAGTAGTATCATCACGACCGTTTTCCCTTTCGGGGTGGTCAGAAACCACGCTTATCAATAAGCGGATTCACATTTAGCCAACTTTACTGCCGGCCAATCATGACAAGTGGCAAGCTCGTCGATGTCTCCAGCGTACCAAAGGAGAGAAATATTACAAATAAATTAAATATTAATTAAATGTATCTATTTACATTAATAAATACTTTTGTTTCCCGACCAGGAATCGAACCCGGTACCTCCGAGTCTAAATCCACGGACTTAACCGCTAGACCACGGAGGCAGTTTTGTTAAATTAAAGTAATTAGATATTTTTTTTTTTTATTGAAAATGAAGTTTTTAATATATTCAGTTTTACTGTTTGTGCATTGTTTTCTTTTTGTTATCTTCTCTTTACCGAACCTGGATCAATTGTAATTTACTTTGCTTGTTAAAGTCTAGGAACCAGTGGTTTCTTTGTTTTTAATGTTGTCTCAAGGCCCGATCAATTCCCATGCATTTATAAGAACACTACGTTTTTTACACCATTCAATGGTAAATTGCAGGATCTAATATTTAAAAAATCACCAATATTCTCTTAATTCAAAATTTACAGAATTTTCTGTTTAGAAGTTTAGTTTATGCACATAGTAGAGAAGAGATGAAGATTAACAACAAGATATGGTAGAGAAGGAGCAGATTTAAAGGGATTTCTAACCAAAATAGTGGGTTTACAGAAACATTTACATATTTATTAGCAAAATTAGGTTACATGTGTGTATATTTCATGGCGTTTTGGTAATAAACCTCATTGTCAAACTTGTACTCTCGGGGCACATCTATGCTGAGAGGGTCGTCGGGGTTGGGGCAATGAACAGGGTCTCCAGGGTTACTGTCGGAAGCCATGTGCCTTTAGCATGTCCATGCAGATGCGACCACCTGCATCGATATTTGGGTATAAACGGGCGTCTTGAACTTGACCAGCGGAGGTTCCAGAGGATAGTGTTCAGGAATCGTCACAATCAACTTGAAGGTGCCTTTTTCGTACGGAGAACCTTCGGGCCCTCTCAGAGCGACTTCCAGCTTATCAAAAACATCCTCTTTTTCCGGTTTGCACTTAATACCCCATGGCGGGTGTTCCGTTAGGTTCTAATTAATTTAAGATATATCACAAATAAATTATTGTGTCGCCCGGCCAAGAATCGAACCCACGGAGACAGTTACTAATTTATAATGTATGGAAAAATTCAAATAATGCTTCCTTCTATAGACTCATTACTCGATTTTTGAACATTTGACATTTGAAATAACTTGGAAATTACTAAAATAAAATATAATTAAAAGAAATACATGTTTATAATTATTGACATAATTACAATGTGTCAATCCGTTCAACATAAATGACAGTTCTCTTTTTAAGACTATACTACAATATCCCCACTCGGATCCCACCCTCGTCGCCATTTGAAATAACTTGGAAATTACTAAAATAAAATATCATTAAAAGAAATACATGTTTATAATTAATGACATAATTACAATGTGTCAATCCGTTCAACATAAATGACAGTTCTCTTTTTAAGACTATACTACAATATCCCCACTCGGATCCCACCCTCGTCGCCATTTGAAATAACTTGGAAATTACTAAAATAAAATATCATTAAAAGAAATACATGTTTATAATTAATGACATAATTACAATGTGTCAATCCGTTCAAAATAAATGACAGTTCTCTTTTTAAGACTATACTACACTCTCAATGTAGATCCGGTGGTTTAAGGTCTGAGCGTATTTCTACCCCGAGAATGTTGAAGCTGGGGTGGGAGAGAAGGGTGACTTCTTAGCCGTCAGCGCACATGCCTGGGTCTTGTTTTAGACACCCCACAAATAAATTTTGTGAAGGGTGCGTCCAGCTCTGCCGTCAGAGCGTTCCTTTAGTTGGTTAGGACTTAGATACTGCCCGTGATCCATGCTGTCGTCTGCATAACAATGAATAAACTTCTCACGCAGCTAAAAAAAAACACCCATTAGATGGAGTAAAAAATATTTTGTATAAAAATTACGACGAATGCCCACGTATTTTGATCTATTTGTTCTTTAGCATTTGTTTAGTA
This sequence comes from Tinea semifulvella, assembly GCA_910589645.1. Classification (NCBI taxonomy): domain Eukaryota; kingdom Metazoa; phylum Arthropoda; class Insecta; order Lepidoptera; family Tineidae; genus Tinea; species Tinea semifulvella. The sequence goes on from OU342586.1 coordinate 10,127,572, forward strand.
TGGAAAGTAATATGTGTAACTTACGTATCAATTTATCGTAACATCATTTATTGTTGTAACATTATAACACGGAAGAGCACCGATATCCCGCACGACAGGGCAACCTCGTGTAGGTATAACAAACACATCACCCCATATTGTTCACCTATTTTACATCTGAATATTTTTTGTGACAATAAATGATTTTATTATTATGTAATGTGTATTCTTAAAGAATCTCGGTATTTAACCGGTTAACCTAATGACGTTCACGGGCCTCGGCCAAGTGAGCATCATGCTTCTTTAACTCCCAAAATTTCTGACTATACGGCAAGTATTAAGGATTGTAGCTTTTTGCAATTGTCTGTATGTGTGCTGGTCTACGTTGATAGTTTTGAGGCTGTCATGTAATGTTTTGGGTATTACTCCGGTCGTAGATACTAATATGTGTACAGTTGTTACTTTTTCTAATTTGAGTTGGGATTTAAGCTCTATTGCAAGGTCTCTGTATTTAGTATTTTTTTCTGTATGTGTAGTTATTAAGTTATGAGTGTTAGGTACGGCTATGTCTATTAAATATGCTGTTTTCTTTGTTTATCAAAGTAATGTGAGGTCGGTTGTAGTGTACTGTTTTGTCAGTTATAATCGTTCTGTCCCAGTAGAGTCGAATATTGTCGTTTTGCAGAACGGTGCTTGGCTTGTATTTGTAGTATGGAACAATTTGATGTACTAATTTATATTTGCTTGCTAATATTTGGTGTACTATTGCAGCTACTTGGTCGTGTTTATGTTTATAATCTGATTGCACCAAAGATTTGCAAGCTTATATTATTAGTTTGTGTAATTAACTATGATATTAATAAAATTTTCTAATTGCAGATAGAACCGTATTGGAGCACTTTGGAAACATGTTCGAGAGATAAAATGGATCTTTTGAGGTCAGATGCTTTAAAAAATACTTCGCCAGTGTCAAAGGAAGTTATTGATGCCTCAGAAATATCCCAGAAATTCGATGAAATCTCATATGCGAAGGGGGCCAGTTTAATCCGCATGCTAAACCATACAATTAGTTATGAATTATTCCATAATGGTTTGGTCCATTATTTGGATAAATGGTGAGTAATATATTACTTAAGTTTTTTTCATTTTTCGAGTGTCTAAAAAACTGGACAAGTGAAATTGCGTCAGAAAGAAAGTAGGATTAACTATCTCCGTGGTCTATTCCTGGTCGGGACACAATCATTTATTTGTGATATTTCTTCACACACAAAAATATTTATTAATGTAAATAGATACATTTATACTATTTCCATTTCTTTATTTTCTCGATGACAGTTCCTGTAGAATGTAACTGGGCATATTACACAAAAAAAAACTTTTAAATGCGAGATATAAAAAATACGACAACTGCCTAATTTTGTTCCTCTATCCCATATAACAGTAATAAGTATAGCTGTTGTAAAATAAGTAGGTATATATAGATACTCGACAATGAAACGAAATAATTATAACGACAGGTAATTTTTATTTATTTTTTCGTATGTCAGTACCGTGTTGATTGGAGGGTTATTGATGTTACTTTTTGACAGATGTCAGATCACATAAGAAATGGTTTGTTTACATTGTTGTATATACTTTATAGTTTATATTATTTTTGTTTAAAATGTATTTTAAACGTATTTATGTAATAAATTCAAAGATCATAATACATTGATTTGTTATTTGTCATACTTGTAAAAAAAGTAGCCTCACCGCTCGTTTTTTTTAAGAAATGATAGCTTTGTTAAAAAAATTGGTATTTCTTAACAAAAACGACATTTCACGCTGGTTTATGAAGTTGCTACGAAATGTTGGAAATGCTATAAAACAAACGCGGCATAAAATAATTGCCAGTTTAATTAACTCTTTTTTTTATAGGAAATTCACAAATGCCGAAGAGAACGATCTATGGGATTCTATGTCCGTCGCTACCAAATCTGACCCGAAATTAAAGGATGTTTCTATCGTTCAGTTCATGAACACGTGGACTCGCCAGGCTGGATACCCCGTCGTCAATGTCAAGCGAGATTATAAAACTGGAAAAATTACTTTTGAACAGGTAATATAAATTTTATTTATGTATTTTTATTATTTTATTAAGAGAGAGCCTCCGAGACAGAGGAAACTGCCTTCGTGGTCTAGCTCGGACTCGGAGGTACCGGGTTCGCTTCTTGGTCGGGACACACAAATATTTATTAATGTAAATAAATTATATATTATACAAAAATAAAATAAAATTTGTAATATTTCTCGAGTTTGGTACGCTGGAGACATCAACGAGCTTGCCACTTGTCATGATTGGCCTATAGTAAAGTTGGCTAAATGTGAATCCGCTTATTTATAAGCGTGGTTTCTGACCACCTTGAAAGGGAAACGGTTGTGATGATACTTTACTAGAGAGCTCCCTGTGTGTGCCTCGGAGAGCACGGTAAGCCGTCCGCGTCGGTCCCGATTCCATTAATACCAACTTGTAAAATCGTTAATAAATTTTCCTTAAATTAACATTAGATTTATTTATTTATTCGAAGAGAAAGGACAGAGACAGGCAACTAAAATTATACCCTCCACCAGAATATTTCTCACTGTGATCCTCGCCAACCCATCCTGCAGCGCTGTTCCGTTACATAGTCGCAAACGTTATTAAACGTTAGATTTCGTAATTTACGTCATATGTTGCGTCATAATTACAAAATATTATTCAATTCTCAACTCTATAAGCGACCTTGACAACGGCCGTGCAAATATTAACTTTAATAGGGTGATATGTATATAATTAACGGATGACATTATATTACGTTTGCGCTTAAATAACACAATAGATCTGCTGGACCTCCACTGTTGGGACTTTCAGAACATATTTAAAGAGAATTTGGCCTACACACGCCACGCTGGCCTGACTAGACTAGACGGGTTGGCGAGGGGAGTTCGGTACAATATTGACAAATACTTTTTTGTTATGTACTATTTATTTTAGGCTTTGCTCATATACAGTATAAACTCCATGTAACGTCACTCGATTTAACGACAAACTCCCTAAAGCGTTGAAATCAATTGGCTTTGGTTGGTGACAAGCTAGTCTTCCATACAATGATGCGATCGCCATTAAACGACAACTCTCTATAAAAATTTACTTACCTTACACCTTCACAAAAAGCAAGACGAGTCGACATAACCTAATACAATACCACATAATCAAAATTGGTATGATATTGTATGTATTTTATATATATTTATTATGTATTTATATGTACTTGTGTTATTATATATTTATATATTAGTGTATAAGTATTTTAGCTTTAGTTGCTAGTAATAGTTTAAGATTTTTATTTTTTATTATTAATCTCGATTTTAAATTAATGATTTAATGCACCCACAATCATTGCTCACTATCCCAAAGGTTAGCTGGTAGAAATGTCACTAGACATTAAGTTCGCCTATGTACATTTAAATGTGTTTTTGTTTATTGTGCAATAAATAATTTATCTATCTATCCATAACGCCATAAAATTTACAGTCCTTTCAGTGTCGTTATATAGAGTTTACACTGTATATTTTTTTAAAATATTTTTTTAGATGTTGTTTTCTGCCTCCACCGATCCTTATAAGAGAATGCAGGATCAAATTTGGCAGATTCCCATCAGCTACGCCATTGTAGATTCGGTGAACGATGACTGCTCAACTGTACCCAAGTTATGGCTTAAGGATAAAACGACATCTGTAATAATTCAGGATATTAATTATAATGCATTTTACGTAAACGTTGAAGCCATTGGTAAGTGATAAATTTTTTGTTTTGCGTATCTGAAACTCTTTTAAAGAAACTGATTCACATTTAGCCAACTTAACTATAGGCCAATCATGACAAGTGGCAAGCTTGTTAAATGTTTCTAGTGTACCGGACTCGATAAATGTCACAAATAAATTAAATATTTTTATGCCCTAGTCCAGGCTTGAACTTAACCTCATTATTCCTCTGTTTTGTCGTGCTAATCCAATTTAATGACTAATTGGTATTCTTATGCTTTTGACAAACTTTTGTGTCAAAATATAATTTTCATTAAATATAAATAAAAAGTAAAGTATATTCACGACCGCTTCCCTTCGAAGGTGGTCAGAAACCACGCTTATAAAGTTGCAGATTCACATTTAACCAACTTTACTAAAGGACAATAACAAGTGGCAAGCTCGTCGATGACTCCAGCGTACTTATTATTTTTTATAAGTATCTTTAAAGGACATTGAACAGAATACATCAGCCCTAAACACGTAATTCATTTACATAATATATGTTCATAACAGAGTTCATAACCGAGTTGGGGATCATCAAATTCCAAGTGTTGCAGAATTTGATGCTTTTCAAGGAGTCACGTCAATTTCGCCCAAACACGAAGGGTATACGGGAGTTCACAGCGCGGGAAAACCGCAAAAAATAAAGTGTAACTTCTGCCCCATATACTTGTATAGAGTCAAATTTATCGTTTTCTATAATTATTCACAACATAGCACATTATTAAACAAAATAACACAAATTTTGACTAACAATATCCACAGTAAACTAATTTACAAAACGAAAAACTTGGACTTGACATGTCCGTGCAAAATGGCGCGAATAACTGCCAAATTCGAGAATATTACAAATAAATTCAATATTAATTAAACATATTTATTTAAATTAATAAATATTCGAATGGAACTCGGTACCTCCGGGTCTAAATCCACGGACTTAACCGTTAGACCACAGAGGCAGTTACCGGTAATAATTTCAAAAAACGCCATTTAATACGATAATTAATGCAACTATTTATTTTTTTAGGTTACTACAGAGTTAATTACGATATTAAAAACTGGGCGCTTTTGAATAAGGCATTGCATAACGGCCACATCAAATCTTCTCTGACCAAAGCTCAGTTGATCGACGATGCGTTTAATTTGGCTAAGGTTGGCCAATTAGAATATTCCTACGCCTTGGACTTAACTACCTACGTCATTGAAGGAGAAGATTCTAAGACTGTGTGGGATTTATTGCTAAATAATATGGCGTTTTTGAAATACAATTTAAAAACGTCGCCATTTTATATTTATTTCCAAGTAAGTATTAGATTTAGTACCTCGCCAAGCCGTCTGGCCAGCGTGGCGAATGTAGACCAAATTCTCCAGATATACGTTCTGGAAGGCCCATCTCCAGCAGTGGAGGTCTAGGACACTGTGTTCTAGGGGCTGTAATGGATGATGATTAGATTTAGAATTAGTAGAATTTTCATTATCTTCTATTTTTCCTGTTCCAATATTTGCAACTATCTCACAGATACAATATTAGTAATGTCCCAAATGTTGATCGAGTAAGAATGTCATGGTTGTCAAGTAATGGTTGGATATGATAAAATGTATTACGCCATTAAAGCCCGCCTTTGTATTTGTGCTAAAAAGTTCAAATTCAAATAGTTTATTAATCAAAAATACTTATTACTAGGGTTTCACAATAAAATAATCCTACAGAAGATGTAGGTAGGCACTTTTACAAATAATATCTAAACTAATAATATTAGACAAATGTGTCGCTGCTAGCTAAACTAATATAGCCTTTCAACTAATGTTAAATAACTGCTAGCTAGCAGGTCTCTTTTCGGGGCACAACATTTTTAAAAGTTACATAATTATTTCTATAAATCATTAGGTATATTCAAAGAAACTAAACTTCTTAAATTTATGCAATAATAATAAGTATTAAATAAATAAATATATGTCATTAAGCGGCATCAGGTCCGCTTTAATACACAGTGCCAAAATTAGAATAAGTTTTGTTTTATAATCCGGCTCGAAGGACCAACAATTGCTTGTTGTAGTTGATTCTAAAATAGATCGTTATAACTCCGTTTTTTATACATATAACATTGTTTACAGAAATATTGTTTTTTTCTTTTTTATAGTTTAATTATTTGTAATTTATTTTTTTCAATATATAAAAAAAAAACTTTTTTTATACTAGCACTACATGTGACCTTCCACCCAACTGATGGTAGGCGGCGCCCGAGATCCATGAATGTAAGCAACTGAAATCACACACTCATGACTGACATCAGTCTCTAACACTATGCCGGCTTGACTGGGCATGATGGAAATTCGGGTCTGATCCCGAAACGTGTGGATACACTTTACTGGGTTTTTTGGCACGAACGGTGGATAGTCAACCTTCTAATAGGTGTATTTGCTGTTCTCGTTGAAAGTATGTGCCATTTGCAATGATGTCAAATGCCAATTTTTATTTTCAAGGATATTTTTTATTTTTCTAAGATATTTCCTCAACGGGTCCTCCACTCGACGTTTCCTTCCAGCTTAACGACAATTAAGTCACTGTAATTGTGACGATTAAAATTAAAAATGGCTACGAATGTACCAGGTTGCGGCTGATCTTTAAAATAAAACAATCGGCTCAGCTCTATTTTTTTTTTCTTTTTACTGCTGGATGGATTGTATTTTATTTGATTTTAATTATTAGCCCTAGAGAGTATATAATTGAAGGGCCTGCAACAACGATATTCCTGACGAAGCGAGCCTCATTCATCTACTCTGCCATGCATGTATACCTAGCTTTTTAGTATAATTGTGTATCTATTAATTTATACGAGGGGCGTTCAAAATATTCTCGGTATAGATACGTTACAACCTCTTTTATATATATATTTGTTACTGGCCGCTAAGATTCATCCATTGACATTAAAAAAAAGTAAAATTGGAACCGAGATGTTCTTTTGTTTTTCTGCAATTGCCGAACAAACATGAACACCATGAGCGAATTAACAATTTTAACGAAATTAGAGCACCGATCCGTCATAAAATTCTTGACAAAACAGGGTAAAAATCAAAAAACCATAAAAGAGGAAATGGATTGTGTTTACCGTGAGTCTGCTCCTTCTTTATCTACTATTCAAAAATGGTCAAGCGAATTTAAGCGTGGAAGGGAGAGTATTGAAGATGACCCTAGACCTGGCCGGCCTGTAGTGGCTACCTCACAAGAAAATATTGATAAAGTGGAAAAACTTATATTGAAAGACGGCCGAGTGAAGGTAAAATCTATAGCTCAAGTAACCAATCTCTCTATTGGTACCGTACATGACATTATACATGACCATCTTAATATGTCAAAAGTAAGTGCAAGATGGGTTCCGCGAATGCTGACGCTTCTTCAAAAGGATATGCGTGTGGCTTGCTGTTCAGATTTTATCGACCTGTGTGGTGAAAATCCCGATGAGGTGCTGCAAAAAATAGTTACTGGAGATGAAACCTGGGTTCATCATTATGACCCAGAGAGCAAACAGGAGTCCATGCAGTGGCACATTAAGGGTTCAGCTCATCCCAAGAAGTTCAAGGTAATCCCGTCAGCTGGCAAGGTCATGGCCACAATATTTTGGGATTGTGAAGGAGTTTTGCTTATCGATTATAAAGAAAAAGGTGTAAATATCACAGGGCAGTACTACGCTAACGTTATACGTCAATTAAGAGATGCGATCAAAGAAAAGAGGCGAGGAAAGTTAACCAAAGGTGTTCTGCTTCTGCATGACAACGCCCCTGTCCATACTGCTCATATTGCCAAGGCAGCTATTGTTGAATGTGGGTTTGAAACTGTTACTCATCCACCCTATAGTCCGGACTTAGCCCCAAGCGACTTCTTTTTGTTTCCCAATCTTAAAAAGGATCTGCGTGGAAATAAATTTTCTGACGATGAAGCGTTGAAGACGGCCGTGGAGGAGCATTTTTACACCAAAGATAAAAAATATTTTTATGAGGGATTAAAAAAAATAATTGATCGATCTTATAAGTGTATGAACATAGGGGGGGAGTATATTGAAAAATAAAAATATCAAACTTTTCGTACTTGTTTGTTTTTATCCACATACCGAGAATATTTTGAACGCCCCTCGTAAGTGTCTACCCTGTAATTAAAATTATATATAGATTACATCGTGAGAACAGGAACAGGTTGAAAAACAGCGTCGTGCAGGTGTAAGTACTTGTACTGCTGCACGACAACAGCTGACACCTGATTCCTTTTGTCACATATTGTTCGAAATTGTAAAATTATGTGATAATGTTATGTGACAATAAATAGATTTTTAACTATTTATTTATATAAAAATAACACCGCTTGAAACCAGACTTACCTAAAACTTGTTAATTTAAAGGAGCTACAAAGGCGGACTTAATGCCCGAAGACATTCTCTGACAGCCAAACCTTAGGGACAAATTTGAACAATTATATAACGCAATCATAGAAATAATAACAATACTATAATTATAAAAGTATTATTCTCCACGAACTTTGAATTTTATCAAATGATAATAATAATAAATATTTCCAGACATGTCACACAGCGCCATCTAGTTTCCGTGGTAAGCTACGAGGCTTGTGTTACGGAAACTAGATGGTTGATAAACTACATTTTTTTTTTTGTAAATATATACATATAAACACCCAGACCGAGACAAATTATACAATGTACAACTTGCCGCCGGTGGAAATCGAACCCACGACCTCCCGAGCTCACGGCAACATTTGTTACCACTAGACCACGGAGGCGGTCTCAAATAAATAGTTATTACCAAAATAACAATTATCTTATAGGATTACATGAAACTGCTATTGGATAAACAGCTAAAAAAACTAAACTATGGCTTGGATAAACCTAAGAACGATAACGAAGCATTTTTGATAGAAAACCTTGTAATGTGGGAGTGTTACATGGAATCACAACGATGTCTCCAATGGGCCAGGACAGAATTTGAAAAATGGACTGCCGAGGCTGATTATAATAATAATCCGTATGTATTTTTATTAGATTTAAACCAAATATTAATTACTCTCGTTCCGAATCATGCTCAGAGCGCTTAGAATGAATGGAACGGTCTAAATCACATTTTTATTCATAACAATATATTATTATTTTTTAATGTTTAGACGATAAATTGCTGATTCCACATCTTTGAGTATGAATACTAACAAACACACCGCAATCGGTTTGTTCAGCTTTATATATTTTTTCTTTTTATTCTTAGTGTATCACCGTACATTCCCACCGGAATTTGGTTAAGTCAATATAATTTAAACAAAATTGTACACAATATATATATTTAACGTTAAAATATCTGTCTTGCCTGGAGAGTGCAATGTGAAGACAAGGAGCAGAACTGGTGTGTAACATATATGATATATATCTAGACTTCTAAAATAACTTGCCGTGTTACAGACATTTCATTTTATTTATTTTATAAAAATCATTTTAATTTTATTTATTTTACTTAATTACCAAAAGGAATTAATTGTATGTTTATTATATACATACATACATATATACATATTTAAATGTTTCAGTTATAGTTTTTCTAATAATATTTAGTTTTGTATACTTATTGAAAATTTTATAATATTGTTATTTTTTTATAGGCTATTGTGGTAATGTTGTGGTCGCTTATAATAGGTGCAACATCTAACTTCTGATTTAGTTTTAAGTACAAATAAATGTGTGATGTTAGCACTGTTGGCTACCTTATTAATAATAAATAAATAAAAGACTCTTGCGCAAGATCAATACCAAGATTAGTAGTGCAATTCTAGCCTCGTCTTGATCTTGGTTTGGGCAAAACTACCCGTTTAGCCAGACGGGTTGGCGAAGCTCTGCCTCTCCGAGGCACGGGAATATAATAAATAACTCATTATTTTCACCTTTTAGCATTCCTAGCTATTTGCGTCCTTTAGTTTATGCAATGTCATTAAAACATGGCGGAAGAGCCGAGTTTGATTTCCTGTGGAACGTGTATGAGAACACAACAGACCCTAATATTAAAAATATTATTATTGGCAACATTGCCAGCACCAGAAATGAAGAACTAATTGCTTGGTAAGCTATAATTTACAACACATTGAAATTAAGGCTGGGATCTATAAAGTTAGCTTAGAAGACAAATTTCTAATTTACCGTATGTGGGAAAGAGAGAAGAAGAATGTTGTTTCAGGCTTGCGACCCACTATTTAGGTTGGTTTAAGGAGGCCTCCTTTTTTGAATGTTAGCAACTGGAATCAGACACTCATGACTGACATCAGTCCCTAACACTATGCCGGATTGACTGGCCATGACGGCAATTAGAGCCTAATCCCGAAACGTGTGAATACACTTTACTGGGTTTATCGGCACGAACGGTGGGTACTTCCCCGCCTCGGCAGAAAGGGTAAATTACCAACATCAGTACGCCACCTGAAGATAGTAAAGTTGGCTAAATGTGAATTCGCTTCTTTATAAGCGTTGTTTCTGATTACCCCGGAAGGGTAAACGGTCGTGATGATACTGATACTGACTATGAGAAAGAAGACAAATTTCTAAACATTCCTGGATTCTCCGTGCGGGTGCCGGGTCCATCGTGTGTGGGTTAGGCTGGTTTAAGAAAAGGACGCCTCCCTCTTTTATTTTATTGCGCGATAATACGCTCACCATCCACCATTCTACTCCTCTCCCTACCCAACCAAATACTGTATGATTCCGTTAATGCCGTCTTGGTAGCATTATATTATAATCTCGAATTATATAATAATTATATATGTATACGCATTAAATAAAACAATGATCAGGACTTTTGGAGTATACAGAAAATCCCATTTAGGGATGCTATTTGAGATAACACTATGGGTTTTTTTTTAAATTGCATTTGTAAGCAATAGCTGAGTGCATGTCACGAATTGGCGGTGGTAAATCATTCCAAGTTGTCGCAGCCGCATAGCTGGTTCACCGCAAAACGCGGAGATCTTAAAACGAGAGTTTTTTTTTTAAATTTTAGTACGACATATGTCCTTGTGCCCACCTGATGGTAAGTGGCGCGCATGGTCCATGAATGTTAGCAACTGGAATCAGACACTCATGTCCGACATCAGTCCCTAACACTATGCCGGCTTGACTAGACTTGGATACACAACAGCTTGAGGCTAGAACATTTATTTGTTTGGACATCGATGGCCATTCAAATAATAGCACTGCTAAGTGTATGGCTAGACGACAGCTCATCTTTAGCCTGTTGTGCTGGTTAAGTAATGGTGTAACATGGGTGGTGTAGTGTTTGTATCTATTTAATAAGATACAATACATTGTCTCATGTACACAAGTGGTGGGGGAACGTCACACAGTTCAGTCAGTATGCGCCTGACCGCTGGCGAGTGTGGAGGTGGGATTGGGTAGCAACAACAACTTGCCCAAAATTTATAAGTCAATTTTATGTGTTTTATATATATATATTTAATTTGCTTTAGTTTTTCTAATAATATTTAGTTTTTGTATACTTATTGAAAAAATTTTATAATATTGTTATTTTTTTGGCAAATAAAGGCTACTGTGGTAATGTGGTGGTCGCCTATAATAGGTGCAACATCTAATTTCTGATTTAGTGTAAAGTACAAATAAGTGTGTGATGTTAGCACTGTTGGCTACTCTATTATAAATAAATAAACACCGCGCGCAGGCATTTTGTATAAAATATTGTTTTCTATTTAAAAAATAAAAGATTTTTGTTTTTTGTAAAGCGTGGTCCCATTCTAATTCAAGTTTATCTGCAGGTTATTAGAAAAAAGTCTAACAGACATTCCTAACCAATATACGTCGGCTGTGTGGAGTGTAGATACGCCCCTCGGCTTTAAGATTGCGCAAGAGTTCCTCATCACCAATTGGGGCCGAATCTATAGGAAGTTTAACCAAATGGACTCCTTTATGTTCCCCGCCGTCCTTAATGGTGCCTTCGGATTTATTACCAACAAGGAGGAGTTGAATAAGGTTTGCTAAACTAGCTCTTTTACAAAAACCTTCGTTTGTTTTGTGGCTCGGTTGTAAGAACGCGTTCCTTCAATCCTACAAAGGTCGGTTCAAACCCACCCGGCATGTACCAATGAGAAACTTTTCCTACGTACATTTATCATAGATTTACAACACCACCGTCCCCGTGCCTCGGAGAGCACGTTAAGCCGTCTGTCCCTGTTTCAATACTAATAATAATAATATATTTTTTTATTGCACACCGTCACATACCGTCTGGTATTCTCTACCAGCTAACCTTTGTGAGAGTGAGAAATTATTATAATAGGTGCAGAGTACGAAATAAGAATAATAATAATAATAGTTAAAATCAATCATAAATATACCATAGTAAGTATAAATAACATACCAATATATAAATATGTCATGCGATATAATAAATACTAATATAATAAATGTGGAAATTAGATGTTATTTTGTTTTTTGAGAAAGTATGTAATTAATAAATGTTTAAATATATTTAAAGACGGGGCCTGTCTAATAGATAAAGGTAGCCTGTTCCATTGGCGGGCTGCAGAAACAGTAAGAGAATCTGAATATCTGCTGGAAGAGTGAAGAGGAATTGAGAGTTGATTGTTGTGAGTAGAGCGAAGGGAGCGGGGTTAATAAATTGTCATAATAAATTGACATTATATCCTCGCCAAGCCGTCTGGCATGTTCTGGGAGGCCCATCTCCAGCAGTGGAGGTCTAGGACGCTGTGTTCTAGGGGCTGTAATGATGATGATGATCATCATCCTGTTAATAGGCTAAAAGTATTCCAAGTCTTTGAAAAGATAGTCACGAAAGGAGTTTAGTCGGTCTTCTTGTATTGGGAGTAAAATGAGGTAAGTCATTGAATAAATATAGCAGACAGTTGAATCAGTTTTTGGTTATTTTTAGTTAAAATCGTTCGCGATACAACACAAGGAGGAGTTGATGCCGATGTCCCAGACCTTACAGAAGTTGGTGGATACCGCCAACCTGCGTATTAACTGGCTACAGAAACATTCCGGATCCATCGAGTTGTGGCTCAAAAATTACATCACTGGTATCTATTTTAGTTACTTTATTTACATTAACATCGTCAACTTACAATATCCCACTTCTGATATCTGATATTCTAATATTTTAGAACATAATCCGCAACGCTGATCTATACGAATCGCAACGAGATGCGATACTAAATGTAAACAAATTGACGGCTAACTCGTTTACCTCAACAGAACGCACAATTCTATATCCGTCTCATTCTATCATGTTTATTTACAATGACGACACGCTATGTCTTTTCTTGTTTGACCGATAGGGCAAACGGGTTCTAGAGTGGAGACCACGTACGGGACGAAGGATGAACTGATGACCTAAAGAAGGTTCATGGTGGGGGTTGGATGAGGGTTCCAAAAGACCGCGTGCATTGTCAAGCCTTACATTTTTTTTATACTACCACAGCATGTGACCTTGGGCCCACCTGGTGGTAAGTGGCATGCAAGGTCCATGAATGTTAGCAACTGAAGTCAGTCATTCTTGACTGACATCAGTACCTAACACTATGCCGGCTTGATTCAGCCTACATCCAGCAGTGGAGAAATACAGGCTGATAATGATGGGCGACTTGCGCCAATGTTATTTAACAAAAGTATCTAACCAGGTTTAAATGGCGAGTTACTGTTGTCAAATAACGTAGGCGCCAGTCACCCTAAGTTACAAAGTTAATAATTTTATTAATATTCTTTAACAGAAAATCCAACCAAATTCACGAAAACAACGACTTATGGACCACTTCCAGAGCCTTCCGAAAGTAGCAACACTAGTACAACCAGTGTTGCCAACTTAACAACGATATCCCCACAACTAAACAACGAATAAAACAAACGAAACTGACAATTAGGTAATTAAAAAATGTTGTATTTAAGATTGTTTTTATAAATATTGAAATTAATTATTGGATGATTATTATTATTTAGTTAAATTATAGTTAAGCAGCCATTTTGTTGTGACATGTTGTCGTTATACCAAATATAATTTTGTAGTTCAACCTACTTTTAGTTTTGGGAACATACAAACAAATATGTAAAATGTACAATCTAAACCTAAATAATCTAATTACACAATCAATATTAGTAGTTTATTAGCTAATTTACATAACATAATTATTTTAAATGTATTGTCAGCAATAATTACCATCTTGGTTAGTTCTGGAACTTAAAAACTAAAATTAGGTTGAAAATAATGTTATTGTTATAGAAATTTTTAAAATTATAATCTTTATTAATCTTACATTCCTTATTTATTATATTTTTGAAATCTATAAATATTTTAAAATAATACAGAATGTCCAATACGTCAACGGCAAACCGGGAATCATAAAAAATGAATATATTTTAAAATAAAAATTAAACATGTCTACATGTCTATAACTAGCCTATTTCTCGGTTTGACGTTGACTTGGACAACCTGTATATTTTGTTACTATCCCCTCGTTCCGAGACACGATAATAGTAACCTAAGCACGCTTAAAGGTGTTCCGAGACATGCATAAACTGTTTTGCCAAAGCTTTGTGACGTCACAAATGACATCATTCCTCGCGCTTAGGCTGCCCACGATATCGAGGTAGATCACTCTAAGCGCTGTCAGATTGTCATTATGTCGCGGCCCATTTTCAAGTTTATTTAATATTGTAATTCGTTTATACTGTTTGTATATTACTTCTAAAACAAATCTATAATTAACATTTTAAAAGACCAAAATAAGCTAATAATAATAAACGTTACACATATAAAGTTAAAAAACCCGCGAGAGGTGTGTTTTGTTAGAATCCATACTAAAAGATGTAACTATGAATATAAATGTAATTTAGACCGTTCCGAATTGATATCACGCTCTCAGCGTCCAAATCGTGATATTTGATTCGGAACGACTGTCAGTATCATATTCATTCTAAGCGCTCTGAGCTTGATTCGGAACGAGGGTTATATATTTAAATAAACTTCAATTCTTGTGATAGTTACTGAACTGTTTTACTAGTTATTTGAAAACATTTGAACTTTAATTATATTATTTGAGGCTATTTTGTCTGCTTAATCTGTTTAAGAGATATGAAAAGTAAGTTTTTAAAAATGATTTTTTTTATGTTGATTATGCATATTACAATTTGGAATAATATCAAAACTACAGTAAAAAACTACTACTAAGTTTCTAAAACTTTGTACCACTATATTTAAAGTTGCAAGCCTAAATTAATATTTTTCGTGTTAGTAACACTGTATTTGAAGTTGCAAGCCTAAATTAATATTTTTGATACAATTTAATATAGCTCTAGATATTGTGATATACTCGTACAAATAAAACAAAAAAGGTTTATTTATAAACTTGTAGAAAATATAAGTTTTTTTTAAATAAGCCTTTAGCTATTTACTGAACCACAATATTTTTAGAAGGAAATGTTTAAAAAAGGATTATATGAATTGAATTCGTGTTGCCAAGTTTTGCATGTAAGAGAAACCAGTTAATTTAATATGATATTAATGTGTACTTAATAATAAATTGAAAATAAATTAATATTTAAAATAATGTCGATGTCGTATTATTATTATTTTTTTTTTGTTATTATTTTTACCATACACTGGCGATATCAGTAGAGAATACAATCCCGAGCATGTTTTTCAATCCCGGGATTACGGGATTTTTGATGCGTAATCCCGGGATACCAAGGCTATCCCGGGTTTACACTATGTGTTTCCTAATTGGGCTCAAATGAAAATAAAAATAGTAATTTCTTTAAAAAAAAATTTTTTATAATTTTAATTAAATGAAACAACACAAATCATAATATAGTAATAAAAGAAAAAAGACAAAACGAAACAACCTATAGATGCATTAAGCATCATATTTTGCCGCTTCACGTACGTAGGGACATTGCAGACGTTATATATCTTATCAACATCTTAAGTGTGCGGGTGGATTCTCCCGAACTCCTAGGTAAAATTGGTCTAAAAACTACCGGCCTACGAAATAGCAGAGTGCTCTGCTTACTATACTCCATATTATAAGAGCCTGTGACCCCCAAATACCTTAAAGACAGCTTCACTTTGCTTGGTTCGCATCATGACAGAATTCTTCGCTCTTCCTTTAATACCTACTACTTTTGCTATCCCCTCTCACCACTCCGCTTTTATATCCAAGTCGTTTGCAGTTGTGGCTGCAAGGCTTTGGAATGACCTACCGACGGAGGTTAAAGATGCTCCAAACAGAGCTATATTTAAAAGATTAGTTTACAGACACTTTTTGGGTTCATAATTTTCATAAAATTTTCATTGATTGTTGCTTATTATTATCCTACATCATCGGTTATCATTAAGTACGTAGTACCTAATTTATGTTTATGTAGTATATAAATAGTATAACTTATTTATGTAGTTTATATATGTATGTGTGTATGAATTCGAATGTAATTTTATTAATAAATATTTATTATAAGCAACAAATAATATTTTATAGACGTATATTTTTAATATATTTAATTTTAATTGATATATTGCACCTACTTCACATAAATGTTCTCGTTGTCCCGAAGGTCTGACAGGCAGAGAATGTCAAGCGACATTATGTCACGCCTTTGTAATTTATGTGCAATAAAGTTTTAAATAAATAAAAAATAAATAAACTAGGAGCACATCCGTTCTGCATGCCCCTATGTGCTTTACCAATTACAGACAAAGCTCGTTCTTCTGGAGGTCATGCAACTATTTTAATTGTAACTGTTCGGAACTTGATTTATTCAATACTAAGCCAACGTTTGCTCGCAGCTACTTGACCACATTGTACTGTACAACCCATATGCCTTAGCTGTGTACCCACAACTGCTTTTATTAATTGTTGTTGTTTATTTTTTGTAAGTATTCTTTATTTTTTTTATGTTTGTAGTCCATTTGCAATAACTTCTAATTGACCCTTTATTTTTCCATTTATTTTTTCCAAATTTGTTATTAGTCGTTAGTTATCCTTTAATAAATAAATAAATAAAATAAATATACTTTTGCAAGAAATCAAAAAGACAACACATAAAACAATTTAGAATTTCAAAATACTATCGTAGAAATATCAAAGCATCCAATGTTTGACTTCCAATCCTGGTTCGTAGTTTATCGCCAACATGAGTAGCAGCTGAAGATTCTCGCTCAGGTTCTACGCTGGTTCTAACTGTTTGTGGCAATCCCGAAAACCCCGAGATTAGCCAAGTACAGTCCCGGGATTTTCAAGGCCAGAAACCGGCCGGGTTTCGGGATCCCGGGATTGTATTCTCTAGATATGAATCTTTCAAATAAAAAAACTAAGGCATGCTTGGTTTTTGCTGATCGTCTTTAGGGGCCTTTCAATTAATACGTAAGACAATTTAGGAGAGGGAAGTGGCAAAGACCATGTCTTATTTTTCCCCTCAAAGACGTTATACTTCTAACGTAAAATTACAAAAATGCGCAAAGTTAAGATTATTCCAGCGGCAGATCCACTCTCCGATTACGTTTTGATCCCCTGTAGTCCTAACTTAAGCGCAAACGTTATATAATGGAATCGTTAACTATATATATATATATCTCTTTATAATTTTAACGGGTCTTTACGCGATTTACAGTTACAGTTAAAATTATAAAAACTATTATGAATATGCGCGAAAGTTTAAAAAGTTTTATATATATCTCGCTATTAAAGTTGATATTTACACGGCCGCTGTTAATTTCGAGCGCTTATAGAATTGAGAATTGAATAATATTTTGTAATTATGACGCAAGCTCTGTTGTAAATAACGAAATCCACCAATAACGTTTGCGACTAAGTAACAGAATTGGGCTGCTGGACTGATCAAAATCTTCAAGATTACATAAATACATTACATAATCTGTAAAATAAATGCCAAAGTTGATTTTGTCCTTTATATATATTTTTTCTGTAGTAATATGTAATAAATAATAAACAGGGTTCGGGGTCGGCTTTTTTCTTTACATAGGGGTTCAAAAACTGTTAAAAATCGTCTTTTATTTTTATTTATTTATTAATTATTTTAGACTAAAATACATCGTAAGATTTATTTAATACCCTATAACTGTAACTTCTATGTGAAAGCAAAACATTAGAACGCTCAGCCTAATCGGTATATTTTTACATAAAGCTTCGACAAAATGAGATAAGTAACTAAATACCAGAAATCAATAAAGCACTAAGTACCCTAAAACAAAAACAGGAATAAAGAAAATAGTACTAAAGGTATCGTCAGAAACAGCTATATTTTATTACTATTATATATTAACTATTAATTACAATAAATGCAAAAGTAACTCGTGTCTGTTTTGCAAAGGTGTTACTTGAAACCCAGGGATTGATTCAAACATAGGGTATATTATAGTCATAAAATAAATGGCACATCTGTCATATTTAGATAAGAATTTGGTGTTTACTACTTTATTGGTGATCCTTCCGCTTTCTAATTAGATAACAGACCTCTCTTACACGCATTAGACCTATTCTTTAAAAGAAACGATAGAAAGTAAACAATTTTAATATTAAAGTATATCACGACCGTTTCCCTTTCGGGGTGGTCAGTAACCACGCTTATAAAGAAGCGGATTCACATCACAGCCAACTTTACTATACGCCAATCATGAGAAGTGGCAAGCTCGTCGATGTCTCCAGCGTACCAAATTCAAGAAATACGAGTATCACAAATAAATCAAATATTAATTAAATGTATTTATTACATTAATGAATATTTTTGTGTCCCGACCAGAAATCGAACCCGATACCTCCGAGTCTAAATCCACGGACTTAACCGCTAGACCACGGAAGCAATTTTAATATTATGTGATTAAATCACATCTCATAACAAAAAAAACTGACAGTAGCAACCATAATAAAACCAAAAATATTATTATAAAAATCCATTTAAATACTTATTCACAAAATACAACCAGCATTAAATAATATATATATATTTGTAAATGTCATTATATATATACCTAATGTCATATTTACAGATCTTAAAGTAAACTTAAGAGCACGTTATTACATACGGTACATTTGCCAAGTCTTAGCGAGCAAATATTTACATATGGTGTGTTCCATTAAATAAAAAAATAAGGTCACAAATAATTGATAGTATAATAACATCATTTTATTGACCACTTTTTAATTTGATCATACTGCGACTAAATGTAAAGTCCTTGAATAAATATGAACACACAAATAAGTTCAACATAACACCCCCAATGTTGAATTCAATATTTAAAAACCGGTAACAACCCCTCTAAAACCAACCCTCGTAGTATAATCATTAAAGTTGCCATATGAAAAAATGGTTCAATTCTAAATATTCTTGACTATTTCTGTTCTATATTCCTGACTTTAATGTTTACTTAAAAAAACAATAATGAAATAGGTATTTAAAATAGAATTTATAAAAAAAAGACCGACTAAGACTTACTACAATATGTGCCAAACGCCACATCATCGCGCGATACGACTATCTACAAAAAATCAATAACATGCTTGTAAACACACTACATGTGACGATCAAAATTACTATGAGAAAGAGAATAGAAAACCTTTTAACGTTTGATTATTAATATCTTTTACAACAATGGACACAGCAAACGTAGGATATTCATATTATTTACCCCCGGGCGGATGGAACTTTAAAATACGTAATACGCTTTCGCAATTTAGCGATTTATTTAGCGAATTTAACAAATATATAGCCCCGGCCTATCATCATGATCGATGCGAAAGGTAAGTTTTTAATTACTTTTTTGATTAAAACGTAATAAACTTAACTTATGTCAACAATAACGTTAGTTAAATTATTTTTTTCCAAAGTTTTTTTTATTTATGTTTTTCAGATCTGTTCAAATGCGAATCTATTCGATGCACAAAGGTGAATTTGTGATGGTGTTTATAGCGTTTTTTGCTTGCTTCGGTCTGGGAGTGTTTATCGGTTTGGCAGGTATATCGATTTTTTACTTATTGGAAATCAAAATTTTCCAACTTTTTTTTGCTATTTCTGTATGTCATAAGCACAGTAACATATTTTTATACCTACTATATACAATAATTCAGCTACATTATAGCACGGTCTACACTGAAAACATTATTTATTTAATTGTGTTTTTCGCGCCTTTTTGTATAATACTGTATCAATGACGTACGCAATAGGGTGTATCAGACAAAGCTTTTTGTAGATGTCGCTAGCGGCAATGGTACCTTGTTTACATCTATGACGCTACATTTTTAAAATGTTTTAGTAGTTTTTTTATTTTTGTAACAGAAAAATGTAATATTTTAACTTAACGTTACCTACCTAAAAATACGAATTAAGAAACACCGTTTTAAAAAAGAAAAAAGTTTGAATTAATAGAACCGCAATTTGAGATCACCAAATCTTTGATTTCGCTTGGAAATCTCGATTTGTACACTTAAAAGTGGCTCACTTTGGCATAATATCAAGAAAATACTAAATTTCGTAATAAAAATACAAGTATTCCATGCAACTTACATTTATATTGGGTACCATCTATCATGCGTCATCTATCGTGATAAAAAGTTAGTGATACACCATATTTAACTAAATTAGATCTCCATTGGTTATACTCGTACCTACTACAGACTAGTGTACTACTAAAGTTTAAAGACTGGTGGCTCGGTTGTAAGAATGCGTTCCTTAAATTCTACAAAGGTCGATTCAAACCCACCCGGCATGTACCAATGAGAAATACACTTTTCTTACGTACATTTGTCATAGATTTACAACACCACCGTTCCCGTGCCTCGGAGAGCACGTTAAGCCGTCGGTCCCGGTTCCACTAATACCAACTTGTGGAATCGTTAATAAATTGTCATTAAAAATTGACATCAATCCTCGCCAACCCGTCTGGCCAGCATGGCGAGTGTAGGCCAAATTCTCCAGATATATATTCTGGAAGGCTCATCTCCAGCAGTGGAGGTCTAGGACGCTGTGTTCTAGGGACTGTAATCAATAAGTGAATGAAATAATATTTCGGAAGGAGCGGTGGTGGGTCGGTTGCAAGAACGTTTTCCATGAAAATAAAAATAAAAAACCTATAAAGGTCGGTTCGAACCCTGGCATGTACTAATGAGAAATAAACTTTTCTTAAGTACATTTGTCATTTATTTACAACACCACTGTTTCACGTGCTTTGGAGCACGTTAAGCCGTCGGTCCCGGTTCCACTAATATCAAATTGTCGTTAAAAATGACAACAGTACCTCGCCAACACGTCTGGCCAGCGTGTAGGCCAAATTCTCTAGAATTTTCTGAAAAGCCCATCTCCAACAGTGGATATCTAGGATTCTAGGGGCTTTGATGATTCAATTTCGTGTATATTCGAGTTTTATATTTTACATTTTTTTTGAAGATCTTCAGTTCAGTCATCACGAACGTAATACAGATATATATTGAACGATATTTTTTTTTTTAATAATAATTTTTAATTTCTTCTTCTTTTTATATTGGTGAATGCTGTGACACCTAATTGGTACATAAGTTATAATTATACTATGTTATGTGTGTAATAATATATGTACTGCTGTGTATACTATATAAATAAATAATTGAATCATTGTGTCAAATCTTTGATCGGAATTCGGACACAGTACGACTGACTGTACTGTACACAGATTGTATTTTTTTTATTGGTAGAGATTGTATTTATCTGTTACAAATATATTGTACTATTTTTTATTAATAAATAATGTAAAATATATATATTATATTCAAGGACCATCTCCAACGGTAACGACATCAATTGCCGCCAAAAATATCCTGTCAAATGCGAGTGACATTTTTCAAGGACCATACCACTTACATAGTCCAGCTCTAGGGACTAGAGTTCAGCAGTTATGGCTGTTAGCCGAAGTTCTTACTAATAATAACGACGGTGAGTTATTTATTGCTAAATTACAAAAATATGGAAATATAGAAAATAAGACATACCTACCCTCTGCAGCGAACTGCCTCCGAGGTCTATCGATTAAGTTCGTGGATATAGACGCAAAGGTATCGGATTCGATTCCTGATCGGGACACAACAATATATTTAATTTATTTGATGTATTCCATAAGTTTGGTATGCCTACTATTGAGGAGTTTGTCGTCCGCCTGAGTAGATGTATATATCGCCGTGTTAGAGCGAAAACCAAATGTCTATTTTTTTTTAGTTAAATATATTTTTTACACCAGTCGTTTAAAAACTCTTGAATTTATAGTTTATTTCATAAAATTTGCTACACAACTACCTGCTCTTACATCTCTATATGTGACAAATATGTTAGAAACGACCACACACTATTAAATGGCTTTTGCTCAAAATATTGTTTGTGCAATAATGGCTAACTTAGTTGGTTTTCGCTCTAACCCGGCGATATGTTGATATCGCTACTTCTTGCTTCCTAGAAAAGTGTTCCTGGTGGAGAGCTGAAGTAGTCGAACCTAGACCCTTGGGTTTGTAAGCCACACGGGCGCTGTTATACCAGTAACGACGCTTAGCAACAAAAGTGCATGTATTACGGAAAAATCAGAGGAATCTCCCCATCTCCAACCCAGGCCCATAAGCCATACGGCCTGGACGACCCCACTAGACAGTCTGTCTGGAGCTAGAAACATCGACGATTTTACCACTTGTCATTATGGGCCTATAGTAAAGTAGGCTAAGTTTATTTTATTTTTTTCATTTTTCGATTATGTTTTTTTTTATTGCAGAGGAGATTTTCGACAAAAGCTTTCAAGTGAGCATATCTATAGACGGACTGCTTCCAGATCATACGTCCATTAATTTAATACCCGAAAGCAAATCGGAAAATAGGTATGATTTTGCTTTGTAAAGTATAGTGACTTACTTTTAAGGTTAAAATTGTATTTAACAGTAGGCAGCAGAACTTTCATCCATTACAGCCCCTAGGACACAGCGTCCTAGACCTCCACTGCTGGAGATGGGCCTTCCAGAACATATATCTGGAGAATTTGGCCCACACTCGCCACGCTTGCCAGACGAGTTGGCATAATAATAATAATATAATATCTATATTGCACAGAAAATATAAAATAATGTACATAGGCGAGCATAATACCGTATGGTATTCTCTACCAGCTAACCTTTGGGAGAGTGAGAAATTATTATAATAGGTGCAGAGTACGAAATGAGAATAATAATAATAGTTAAAATCAATCATATATATACCATAGTAATTATAAATAACATACCAATAT
Source organism: Tinea semifulvella (assembly GCA_910589645.1). NCBI lineage: Eukaryota > Metazoa > Arthropoda > Insecta > Lepidoptera > Tineidae > Tinea > Tinea semifulvella. The sequence continues at coordinate 10,150,684 of OU342586.1, forward strand.
ATAAATATGTCATACGATATAATAAATACTTAAATTAAATAAATACTAATATAATAATTATCTATGTCATGTCACTTTTGAATGATAATTTATTAACGATTCCACAAGTTGGTATTAGTGGAACCGGGACCGACGGCTTAACGTGCTCTCCGAGGCACGGGAACGGTGTTGTTGTAAATCTATGACAAATGAACGTAAGAAAAGTGTATTTCTCATGTACATGCCGGAGGAGGTTTGGACCGATCTTTGTAGGATATTAAGAAGAGCGTTCTTATAACCAAGCCACCACTGCGCCTGTATAAACCCATAAATGCATGTAATTTAAATAAAAACAATGACCTATATAAATAAATTATTCCAGACAGGTCACACAGCGCCATCTAGTTTCCGTGGTAAGCTACGAGGCTTGTGTTACGGAAACTAGATGGTTCATAAACTACATATTATACTTTTTTTTGTAAATATATACATATTATACATATAAACACCCAGACCGAGACAAATTATACAATGTACAAGTTGCCCCCGGTGGGAATCGAACCCACGACCTCCCGAGTTCACGGCAACGTTTGTTACCACTAGACCACGGAGGCGGTCATATATAACTATAATATAAAAATATATTTAAATAATGCTTTATTTACTAATTATTTGTTATCACTATTAAATCTAAATTAAACCTGAAAAAATCATAAATACTCCAATTATTTAATATTTGGCTTTGGCCCATAAGCATTGCCATTCAACGTGGCAATGTTGCCAGTATCATTGGCACTTTGCCCATTGGGAGTGATTTGGACCAAGTTTTGGTTTAGTTCAGTCCCCAGCAAAGGAAGTATCTACCGTTCGTGCCGATAGACCCAGTAAAGTGTATTTAGTACACGTTTCGGGATCAGGCTCGAATTGCCGCCATGCCCAGTCAAGCTGATGTTAGGACTGTAACCTGCCTTTGCAGTCACAAAAATATCCAACGCCTGCGGTTGGATGTAGTTGCTTTTAATTGTTCGGAGAGGATTCTACGGAACTCCTTTTTTTATTGAAAATGCATAAAACTTTTTTATACTTTATATTTTCTAAATATTTACATATATAGAAAAACTAAACACTTATCTACGTGGGACACTATTACGCGGTAGATTTTAACTAATTCTTATTTTAATCCTAATATTTATAAAAATACTCGATCTGACGACCTCTCGGTCCGAGCTTCTCGATCTTCCTTCCTTTTTTTCTTTTTAACAAAAACCCATCAACCCTGTCATTGTCGTATATTGACAATACTATTCTTTCTTAAAATGCAAATAAAACTCTGTAACCTACATGTACCCGTTACATTTTTCCTCCACTTAAAAAAGATAATAAAATATTTCATCATAAAAATATTTTATTATAGCTAAATATATATATATATATATATATAGCGACAACCCTAACCTATCTAAGTGACAACCCTAACCTACCTAAGTGTCCCTAAACACGATTCTACCTTTGTGTGGGAAACTTAAAATTACTACAACACCCGGCATGTCATCTCTACCTTGTCTGTTAATCGTCTAGATTATTCATTACGGCATAAAGCTCGTCTGTGCACATTAATTTAGTTATTATGCAATAAAGATTTTTATTAATATTATTATTTAAAAAACATCTACTAATAATATGAAATTCTTATAATTTTTACGCGATTTATCTTAGAGACATATTTCTCCCGACGTTTCAGCCAAGTTGCATTGGCCGTGGTCACGGGTCGATCGACCCGTAAATCGCGTAAAGACCCGTTAAAATTATAAAAATCTATTATGAATGTGCGCGAAACTTTTAAAAGTTTAATAATAAATTCGTTTTTTCAAAACCACTAGGATTTAAATTAAAAATATTAGAACTCACAGATAAAGGTGCTTAAATTTAACTATAATAGGTACTTAGCCCTGTTACAGCCCTCTTAATACATTTTTTCTTTATAGGACGCAACATTTGAAATGTAAGAAGCAGATTTGTGACGAAGTGTTAGTGCTGCACTTGGGGTCATTAGAATACACACACTATGTGCTAAACATACGATTCTACGGCTTGAAGGAATTCCACAAACGCTATTATATTAGGGAAATATATTTTTACGTAAGTAGTTCTTAATTTTTTATCACAGTTTTACTGCAGGATACAAGTCACGCGGCAAAGCGTATATAATTTTATATGCGTTTAAACATAGCTTCTTTATTCATCAACCAATTAAAAAAAAAGGATTTGTTAGATTGAGGTATTATTCTCTGATAATTATATTCCTGATAAACATTTATTATTTAATTTTTATCACTATCTGCGTTGATAAGATTAAAGATTCTGTTTTTAATAGGTGGTAGGCGGACTGATGGTGGTAATTTTCCCAGTCTGCCGGGGCGGGGAGGTATCCACCGTTCGTGCCGATAAACCCAGTAAAGTGTATTCACACATGCCGTGTCATGCCGTCATTGCAAGCTGCGTCCCCTCATTCCGAATCGCGCTCAGAGCGCTTAGAACGAATATGACACTGACTGTAGTCGTTCCGAATCAAATATCGCGATTTGGATGCTCAGAGCGTGATATCAATTCGGAACGGTCTGAATCACATTTTCATTCATAAAATGTTAGTTTTTTTTTTTAAATGTATGGAAGATAAATTGCGGATTCCACATCTTTGAGTATGAATACTAACAAATATACATCTCTCGGTTTATTCATCTTTATATGTGTAAAGTATAATATTATAAACTTATTTTGGTCTTTTAAAATAACTTGCCGTGTTACAGATATTTTTTTTTCACTTCCTACTTAAATATTAATTATAGATTTGTTTTAGAAGTAATATACAAACAGTATAAACGAATTACAATATAAAATAATTTAAAAGAAAACTTAATTTAAATAAACTTGAAAATGGCGCGCGACATAATGACAAAAAACTGACAGCGCTCAGAGCGATCTACCTCGATATCGTGAGCAGTCTAAGCGCGAGAAATGATATCATTTGTTGCTTTGGCCAAACAGTTTAAGCGCGTATCGGAATACCTTTAAGAGTGCTTATCGGAACGAAGGGTGTATGTAAAAAAAAAATAGTTTTTGTTTGTCTCCACCAATTTACCAGATACTGTATGTAACCAAATACGGAAAATGAAATATGTTTGTAATTTGTTAGCCATCTTCTTCTCAATATGTACTTTATTTGTCTTTCAGTTCAAAACGTACAATCCTGGGTTTACACAAATCGAAACGTGGTTTAGATTTATTTTTCTATTGACTACCTTCGTTATTTCTGTAAGTAATTGCTCATATTTATATGTATATAGGTTAAGAAGAAAAATTTAATGCACCATTTTTATTTTGTAAACTCAAAGATCATGAATCAGCCAAAGACACACTTTTGGTGCAATATCAGGTTAGCGTAAAGTCACGTGTGCTTAATTTTTTTTATCTAGGCATTTCACCACAAAAGATTTCAAAACAATTTTGTAAACATTTCAGATTGATTAACTATGGTATCAAAATTCCAATTACGGATATCATCGCTTAATAGGTGTTAGACGGACTGATGGTGGTAATTTGTCTGTCCAGTCTGCCGTTCGTGCTGATAAACCCAGTAAAGTTTTTTTCCACACGTTTCGGGAACAAGCTCGAATTGCCGTCATGCCCAGTCAAGGCGACATAGTGTTAGGGACTGATGTGTCTGATTCCAGTAGCTATCATTCATGGATCTTGCACGCTATACATGCCATCAGGTTGGCGCAAGGTCACATAACGTGCTAGAAGAAAAAAAAGCAAAAAAAACTTCTTTAATTGTTTATTATTCCTCATATGGATAAATTTTATATCCATGTCTAATGATAAAGTTTTTTTATTTTTTTATTTACAGCTGTATAATTTAGTTTTATTGCAATTTTCATATTTTTGTTTTTATTTCTCTTTTGTTTAATTTCCTTTGACACTGCTTTAACCTGCAGTTCTGTTCCTTGCCTTATAGCTCTCTACAGGCAGGACAAGTATGTTGTACTTGTGTTTGTAACCTTAGTCTTAGCCGAATTCCGGTGGGAATGTATGGCGGTACGTAAAGAATAAAGAATCAATCTATTTAAATTTTAGTGTTGGTTTGCGCATGGATTGAGGAAGTATCCAACTCAAGACTGGTCTATTGAACAGAAATGGCTGTCAATATTGTTGCCTCTATTATTGCTTTATAATGGTAAGTAATCACGACTATCATCACGACTGTATCCCTTCCGAGGTAGTCACATTAAAAACATTTTTTTTTTAATTAAGCGCATTAACATTTAGCCAACTTCACTATCAGCCCATAATGACAATGAGGTGTATCAGGCAAAACTTTTGGTAGATTTCGCTAGCAGCAATGGTACCTTGTTTTACTCCTATATCGCATCATTTTTTAAATGTTTTTGTAGTTTTTCATTTTTTATAACAGAAAAATGTATTTTAAATTAACGTTACCTACCTTAAAAGACGAATTAAGAAAGCGCACACAGTCATTAAAAAGAAAAAATATATATATTAGAAGGGAAATTTTGAGATCATCATATCTTTGATTTCGCTTGGAAATCTCGATTTTTACACTTAAGGCTGCTTACTTCGGCATAATATCCAGAAAATAATAAATTTAGTAATGAAAATACAAGTTTTCTATGCAACTGACAGTTATATAAGGTACCATCTATCATGCGCCATCTATCGTGATAAAAAGTTAGTGACACACCCCATTGGCAAGCTCGTCGATATTTCTAGCGTACGAAACTCGAGACATACAACAAATAAATTGAATAAATTATTTTGACCCGATCAGGGATCGAACCCGGTACCTCAGCGTCTAAATCCACGGACTTTACCAGGGGGTGGAAATTTAGAACAAGCAATTGCAAATGGAAACTTTTTAGTGGTTTAAGTGTTTATACTTATGTCTAATTAAAATTCTGTAACCATAAGTTTTCCTAATAAAATAAAATAAAATAAATAATATAATTGTCAAATTTCGATTCACATAGAAAGTGGCGCCGCCTAGTAGACGGTATGTGGTACTAAATTTAATGTTCATTCATTCAATCAATATCGCGCGTATTTAATTGTTACCTGCCTATGTATCATATGGTTTAGTAACAAAATACACAATAAATTAGAATTTTCGCGCGTATTTAATTGTTACCTGCCTATGTATCGTATTGTTTAGTAACAAAATACACAATAAATTAGAATTTTCGCGCGTATTTAATTGTTACCTGCCTATGTATCGTATTGTTTAGTAACAAAATACACAATAAATTAGAATTTTCGCGCGTATTTAATTGTTACCTGCCTATGTATCGTATTGTTTAGTAACAAAATACACAATAAATTAGAATTTTTGCGCGTATTTAATTGTTAGCGGACTCAAAAAAATATTTTCGGATATAATACTATTCCTATATTAAAGGTATACCTATAATAGGTATGTATGGCACTTTAAGTATCCTACCTACCATCCACCTGGCTACGCTAGTATCCGGGTGAAGGAGAGTTTTTTGCTTGAGTAGCCACTCTTTTTTCCAATTAGTTACTCTTTGGACTTGTGGTGACTGTACCACACCCTTTAAAAATATAATTTTATTTTTTGATCGATTGTCATAAATGACATGTTATGATTTTTGGAGAATAAAAATATTATTTAATTCAACAACTTAAGTTTTATTAATAAACATTATCTAGCGTCCTAAAGACTTAACAATACATTAGATGCAATGAAATCTACACACTTTCACTTACGATTTACACCTTTACACACCTACACTGACAATACACATTCACATATACATACACTTACATAATGATGCGTAGATGGTTTTTTTTAAATATTGTCTCTTTATTTTTATTTTTATTCTTATGTTAATTTTTTAATATTTTTAATTGTTGTTTAGTGAAAATAATGTTACACGGGCAAAGCCGGGAAAACAGCTAGTATTAATATAAAAAATATTTTCCTTAGATTTGGATATCTTCCTATGTCTTAAATCAAATAATTATTTCAGATCCCGTGTTTCCACTAAGATTAGTATCTGGCAGTTGTTTTGCACCATTAATGGATTCTGTTTTCCAAACATTCTACTTGGCGTGCGTGTTGCTATCTTGGTTAGCACTTTACCATGGATTAAGACAGGTAAATTATATATGTAAAAAGTGTTTCAAAATTAATTCAATAGTAATACCTAATATATAATCACATTACTTAAACAGATCCCATCAGCGTGTATACTCGTAAGTGGATATTGTATGTATATATGTATGTAAGTAAGTACTATATTAGTATATAGTATATATATTATTGATAAGTATTATTATTATTTAATAATAACTGATCTTTAATCGCACTATCTAAGTTATTATTTTTATTGTCCCAAAGGTTGTCTGTCAGAGAATGTTAATCATTAAGCCCGCCCCTTGTACTACTTGTACAAATAAATTTAAAAAATGATTGTGTCCCGACTTAACAGATAGACCACGGAGTGAAAATATGTCTAAAATGACAGTAATATGAGAGTGAATATATGTCTAAAATGACAGTAATATGAGCGTGAATATATGTCTAAAATGAAAGTGCAATAAAGTTTTAAATAAATAAAATCTCTTTAAATATACAATCACCGATTTTAACAACTTATTTGTTTCAGAATGAACGGGGCTTCGTATCATTTTATTTGTTTAAGTTCATAATAGTGGGTCTTGTGTTCACGCCGGCCTTCGTGCTGTGTATTTGGCAGAAATATTACGGATTCTATGATCCCACATTCAATTATATGAACAATCCGAATTATTCTGTAAGTATTGTTTAAAACTGCCTCCGTGGTCTAGCGATTAAGTCCGTGGATTTAGACTCGGAGGTACCGGGTTCGATTCCTAGTCGGGACACAAATTTATTTAAAGAAATGATTGTGTCCCGACCAAGAATCGAACCCATCTTAACAGCTAGACCATGGAGACAGTATATATGAGGTTGAATATATGTCTAAAATGACAGTAATATGAGAGTGAATATATGTCTAAAATAAAAGTAATATGAAAGTGAATATATGTCTAAAATGAAAGTAATATGAAAGTGAATATATGTCTAAAATTACAGTAATATGAAAGTAAATATATGTCTAAAATGACAGTAATATGAGAGTGAATATATGTCCAAAATAAAAGTAATATGAAAGTGAATATATGTCTAAAATGAAAGTAATATGAAAGTAAATATATGTCTAAAATTACAGTAATATGTAAGTGAATATATGTCTAAAATTACAGTAATATGAGATTGAATATATATCTAAAATTACAGTAATATGACAGTGAATATATGTCTAAAATGAAAGTAATATGAAAGTGAATATATGTCTAAAATGACAGTAATATGAGAGTGAATATATGTATAAAATGAAAGTAATATGAAAGTGAATATATGTCTAAAATTACAGTTTAATGAGAGTGAATATATGTCTAAAATTACAGTTTAATGAGAGTGAAAATATGTATGTCTAAAATTACAGTAATATGAGAGTGAATATATGTCTAAAATTACAGTAATATGAGCGTGGAAATATGTCTTAAATGACAATAATATGAGAGTGAATATATGTCTAAAATGACAGTAATATGAAAGTCAATTATTAATTTGCTAAGAAATAAATATTGTATAGTACCTATTTATTAGGCATGTTTATAATTACTTAAATTTTAAACTTAACTTAAACGTTTTTCTTTCAGGTAATAAAATATTGGTTCTTTAGTGCAATTATACTGTACTTCCTTTATCTAATTATTCTTGTAATAAAAGCGTATAGTGATTTAAGGAATATGCCATTTTTTGGTAAGTGTACTAAATAATAGTTTACTATGTATAAATTTAACTTAAATAAGAAATAAACTACCTAAAGGATGTCCCAACAAGAGCGCCGGATTTATGTTTCCCGCCATTTTGTTAATTACGTCAAGTTTTCGGTCGCAATAATGCGCCAAATGAATCGACAGTTTACGCTGGCGGATCAGAGGATCATTGTTCGTTGTCGTCCTTGTCGGTCACTCAAAAATAGGGCCACAGTGAGGGATTCTATGGCCGAGAATCCAGGAACATCAATTCGGCATCGTGATCATGAATTCAACATTTCCAGAAGCACTATGCAACGAACTTTGTTAATATTTGTACGCGTACAAGGTTTAATTGGTGCAAGAATAGAAGCCAATTTTTTCTTAAAAATCAAATCAGGCACCCTTGTTGGAACACCCTATATTAACACTCTCAGCACGACAAAAAATATTATGGATATTGAAAGGTTTATTGATAACTTTGAGGTCCCTGTGGCCTAAAATATCTCATAAAAATATTGAAAAAAAAATCCTCAACTAGCGAATTTCAAAAAACCCCCTCCGCATATTCGTGCGTTGTCGTTTTCTACTGTGATAGCGCACTGTGACTGCGCTTGGTAATATAGTGGAAATATATTCCACTTATGCATGTATTTTTCTTTACTAGTCCCGACAATTTAATAAAATTAAATTACTAGATGAGTGGACGAACTATCGAGGTCGTTTCTAAGCGGCTAAACAGAATTTGGTGACCGATTTTTTTTTGTAATATCGCACGCTGGGTTCTGTCCGTGCTGAAAGGGTTAATAAAAAATATCCTTTATTGATGTCCCATCAGAGATAGTCCCAAAGAGACTGGCAACATTTTTCCTCTGTATCATTATCATAATTACAGCTCCTAGAGTTTTAGACCACGACTGTTGTGGATGAGCTTTCCAGAAATTCCTGGAGAATTTGACCTAGACTCGCCACGCGCTGGCAAGACGGGTTGGCGAGGGTCTGATGTCAATTTTTAACCAGGCCTGAGACGGCTTAACGTACTCTCCGAGACACGGGAACAGTGGAAATCTATGGCAAATATTCGTAAGAAAAGTGTGTTTCTCATTGGTACATGCCGGGGTTCGAACCGATCTTTTTAGGATGTTAAGAAAACCATTCTTACAACCGAGCTACCACCGCCATGTATAGCGAGGCTAATACGTTGACAGAAAATTTGCCAGTCGTCCTGTTTCCAGATTTCTCTGGCAATCGTTTGAAGAACACCTTGGCTAAGAGTCCCCATGTTTCATTTTAAAATTAGTTTTTATTATTATTTCCAGATATAAGACTGCGTTGTTTATCGATAGTAGTAGCTACTGTGACGATTTTCACAGCTTTACTGGCCCTCCAAGGTTGGGGCCCGGCAGCTTTACAAGACCACTGGGCCTCTCAACCCAAAATACATTACGATACGTCAGCCCCTTTCATGGCACTCTACGGCCTCTTCAACTTCAAAATGTACACTTTGGCCTATCTCTTTTCGCCGGCTACAGGATCTATTCATGGTAAATATCCTATCAATAAAAGAGATTGCCCAAAACCAGGCCCCAGCGTGCCTCAACTAAATACAATTCAATAATAATCATAACAATTAAATGTGTTTTTTTAAATTTAATTACAACATCTCTTTTTCCCCAGCATTAAAATATAATTTAATTAAATAGTCAATTGGTTAAAATTTATGTATGAAATAGTTACAAAGCACTATTTATACGATTAGGTTCTTTATTATGACCAGGTACTTTATTATAGATAAAACATTGGATTTCAAATCGGCGGGATCAAAACTGTGTAATTATTAATGTAAAAAAAAAGTTTTTGTCAATTGTCGTTATGCTAGGGTAAAATAAATAAAATTAGTTACAGATTATGAAAACACAATATATTAACTGTCAAATAAAAAAGAAATCATTTTGGCACGAGAACATTTTATTGGGCTCATTCCTCTAAGAGAAATGGGCATTCTCATTTCTTCGTGAAACTTTTTGCGATACAGCATTCATCAAGCATTTGTTACTTAGCCGCAAACGTTATAAGTGAATTTCATTATTTACGTCAGAGTTTGCGTCATATATACGAAATATTATTCAATTCGCAACTCTATTAACGCTCGACCTTGACAGCGGCCGTGCAAATATGAATTTTAATGACATGATATTTTTTAATTCATTACAGCCCTTAAAACATAGCGGCATAGACTGTTGGAGATGGGCCTTCCAGAATATATATCTGGAGAATTTGGCCTACACTAGCCACGCTGGCCAGACGGGTTGGCGAGGATCCAATGTCATATTTTTATGTCAATTTATTAACGATTCCACAAGTTGGTATTAGTCGGAACGGTGGTGTTATAAATCTATGACAAAATGTACGCAAGTCAATAAATTGTCATAAAAAATTGGCATCATATCCTCGCCAAGCCGTCAGGCCAGCGTGACGAGTGTAGGCCACATTCTCCAAATATATGTTCTGGAAGGCCCATCTCCAGCAGTGGAGGTCTAGGACGCTGTATTCTAGGGGCTGTAATGAAATGAAATGAATGATCGAATCATAAATTGCCTGGTTTTGGGCAATCTCTTTTACGGCTAAACGGTAAATTAATTCGGTTACATGGGCTATCACTGGTTCAAATGGTACACGTCATTAATCGATATACTATTTTTAATAATAAATTAACAATGTAGATAATGCTGGCCTTATCTATTTATTGTACCGTTGTCAACCTAACCTATCTATTATTTGATAGGAAGTTTTTCTTTAAACTGGTACCTACTTAGACCATTTTATTATCCAACTGTGGAATTCATTAAAGTGAACTAGGTACTATTATTTTTTTATAATAAATAGTTAATGGGTTTTTAAATTGGAGAGCCTATTTTTATTATATTTTGATTATTCCTAATAAAACTTCTTCTGTGGTCTAGTGGTTAAGTCCGTGGATTTAGACTCGGATATACCGGGTTCGATTCCTGGTCGGGACACAATAATTTATTTACTTTATTTGTGATATTTCTCGAGTTTTGAATACGCTTAACACATCGACGGGTTTGCCACTTGTCATATTTTTATATAAATATTACTAAAATTAAAATTAAAAATTAAATTCTAAGTACAATAATTAAAAAAAAATTAAAAACATTGAAGGTTAATAAATACACTATATATAATATAAAGAATAAATATAGTAAATAAATAAATAATTAGTCATATAAATGAAAAAATGAATGAGGTATTTACTAATCACTACTACAGAACCAGAAGGGCGCAGTGTACAAATTTATTTCAAGGACTTATTTTATAATCATTTAAATAAAATATTGGACATAAACTTAACTACAAATACAAGACTTAAAAATATTCTTTACCTAATGACTCTGACATATATAGAAACTGAGAATTTATTTGACATCACAAAATAAATCTAATACTTATATAATCTTTCATCAAGTGCATACCTACCGTCTTTCATAATTTACATTCTTGAGATTTCATTTATAGACATTTATAGATTTATAGACATATATAGAAACTGAGAATTTATTTGACATCACAAAATAAATCTAATACTTATATAATCTTTCATCAAGTGCATACCTACCGTCATTTTAATTTTAATTTTAATTTTAATTTTAATTTTAATTTTAATTTTAATTTTAATTTTAATTTTAATTTTAATTTTAATTTTAATTTTAATTTTAATTTTAATTTTAATTTTAATTTTAATTTTAATTTTAATTTTAATTTTAATTTTAATTTTAATTTTAATTTTAATTTTAATTTTAATTTTAATTTTAATTTTAATTTTAATTTTAATTTTAATTTTAATTTTAATTTTAATTTTAATTTTAATTTTAATTTTAATTTTAATTTTAATTTTAATTTTAATTTTAATTTTAATTTTAATTTTAATTTTAATTTTAATTTTAATTTTAATTTTAATTTTAATTTTAATTTTAATTTTAATTTTAATTTTAATTTTAATTTTAATTTTAATTTTAATTTTAATTTTAATTTTAATTTTAATTTTAATTTTAATTTTAATTTTAATTTTATTTTTTTTTTTATTTTTATTTTTAATTTTAATTTTAATTTTAATTTTAATTTTAATTTTAATTTTAATTTTAATTTTAATTTTAATTTTAATTTACTTTTAATTTTAGTAATATTTATATAAAAATAACACCGCTTGAAATAAGACTTACTTTAAAATGGATATCACTGAATATCTACCAGCATTGTGAAAAAAATGAATGAGGTATTTACTAATCACTACTACAGAACCAGAAGGGCGCAGTGTACAAATTTATTTCAAGGACTTATAATGTGCCTATAGTAAAGTTGGCTAAATGTGAACACGCTCCTTATATAAGCGTGGGCTCTGACCACCCCGTAAGGGATACAGTCGTGATGATACTTTACTGTACTTTTCGCTAGATTATAATAAAATTTAACTTTGGGTGATGTTATAAAAAAGGTAAGTATCATTACGACCGTTTCCCTTGCGCGCTTTTGAAGAAGCGGATTCACATTCAGCCAACGTTTCTATATGCCAATCATGACAAGTGGAAAGCTTGTCGAATTAAGTAAATTATTTTATCTCGACCAGAAATCGAACCGGTTACCTTTTCGTCTAAATCTACGGTCTTAACCCCTATACGGAGTCAGTTTTGTTATAATGTTTTGATTGTATGTTTTAGCATCTTCGATAACGAAAGATAATCCTGCGTTTTCAATGATTAACGATTCTGATGAAGAAGTGATTTATGGCTCCGATGAGGAAAGTCGAAGGCCTCTCAATTCCCATCATAAACATAATGACGAAATATGATCGAAAGTCCAACGTTTGGGAAACCTAAGAAAAAAAAAAAACATGATGTTCCATTGGTTCCTGCAAGAATAAATAAAAAACTTTAATTTATATTTTTTTGTTATATTATTATTATTTTCCCTTTGAAAAAAATAGGGTTTTTATAACAATAAAATGTCCTAAAAAAGTCCACCTTACGGCCCTTAAAAGGTTAATAAATACAAGAAATGAAAACATTTGCGTTATACAGGAAATTTAATGTCTGTGGTTTGAACATAATAGATTGTCGTTCATTCATTAATTCAATCATTTGGTTCAATTCATTCAACATGTCTGCCATTGGTGGCAACAAACGTCTATACAACCTTAGTAAAAAAAAAATGTATTGTGTACTTTCGGTACCTGTATCGTATGATAAAATACACCACATTTTAAAATTTTTGTGCGCACTTTATTGGTTGCGGGCTCAAAAATCGAATTTCGAATATAATACCTACTATTCCTGGCAACGCTAGTGTTCGAGTGAACGAGGGTTTTTTGCGTGTGTTGCCACTCTTTTCCCAATTAGTTACTATACTCTTATGTCTTTAATGGTCAAATACTTCGAGGTGATAGGGAAGGCAAAGGGTCTCTAGCCCATACAGCCAAGTCTGACTTTCTTATTTATGAGGTTATCATCAAATCTCAGATGATGCAGAATTAGCGGCATTATACCCAAACACGTCGGGTATAATTTGGAAATTCACAGCGCGGGAAAACCGTAAAAAAAATTAACTGTGACTTGTGCCCCATATTTAAAGTTATATTTATCGTTTTCCATAATTATTCACATTGTAGCACATTATTAAACAGAACAACACCACTTTTGACCAACAATATCCACAGTAAATTAATTTACAAAACCAAAAGTTGCATTTGACATGTCCCCGCAAAAAGGCGCGAAGGACTCCTCTCAAATACTTCAATTCGTAAGTGCGCATCGAACACATTTAATATATATATATACATGGCTAAGAAAATAAACTGTCTTTAATAATAGTTTTAGTTTTTATGTAAATAGGCCTCGAGACTCCTTGCTTTTTTTGATGTAATCCGTTGTTTAGAAAGCTAACTATCCATGATCACTTGAATAGTTCACTCTATACAAATTTATAGTTAAAACCCGAAAGTAAATACATGATTTATTATTACAGTTATTTGTCGTTATGTATAATTAAATTATATTTCTATATCTATAGTTTTATTTCAGCTTATTGCTTTTAAGAGGACTTTGCAACCCTTTCGCTCACTCACTGCAACATTAAAAAAAAACAAGTCAGAGTACTTTGAGAAATTTAGGCAACAAGTTTTTTAGGTCATTTTACCCTGTGTTTGACTTGACGCTTTGTAAATACTTCGACTTGGCCTTGCTTTATGGTTATGTGCATTTTAAGCAAAATTCGGTAAAAAGCGTTGAACGCTTTGCTTTGATTTCAAGTCGAACACAGCATTAGACATATTTTTACTTTCATGTTCCTAACTAATTGTAGACGGACAATATTTTCCTTTATTTTACCACAACAATTCTATGATAAATATTTTTATAAAATTCCGTATTTTTATTTCTTGGGAAGATGATTCACTATTTTTTTTATACTCTATAATATCTCTGAATATATTGCAGTGTGCGAGTGAGAGGTAAGCATAGCTCAAGACCTTAAGAATACGAGTTACCTACACCAAAAAAGTGGTCCTTACGGTTAAGATTTATTTGCACGTCATCCAATAATAAAGGTTTTGTTACCCTTGAAACTATAACTAAACTTACCTATTACTCGACTTTAGCAATGTTTTAATTTTAAAGACCTAGTCAAAACTGAAAGACCACTTTCTTGGTGCACTGTAGGTACCTACACCTAACCTAAATATTAAAAAAGTGGCCAGTCTTCGCGCGTTCTTATGTCGTGTTCGACTTGAAAACAAAGCTCGCTGAATTTTGCGAATGAAAACGAAAGTCAAACGACTTTCAAAGCGAAATAAAGTAAAAACGCTTACAGCGACAAGTCGAACTAGGGATAATAACACTGTTGTATTTTCATTAAAATTTGCGTGTTATTTTGTACCAAGCTTTTTTTTAATTTAGTTTATCGATAACACACATATGCTATGTTCGACTTGCGAAAAGCGAAATAAAGTAAATAAAAAGCGCTTACAACGACAAGTCAAAAAAGAGTTCATGGGTCCTTTGGCGGTCCCGCCAGAAGGTACAAGGGCTACATTATGCAAAATCTCGTGAGTTAGGTAAGCTAGAAAATCGAGTCATACGCCTGATGACGACTGTATTTGTATTTTGGAGTGCGGCGCAGTTACCTAACCGTGAGGTTATTTCGTAATTTATGATCGGCAAACTATATTTTTGATTTATTTATTTATTTTTAAGAAAAATCACACCTTTATTATTATACATATTAACAGTCCAGTATTAGAACATAGGCCAAGAGGATTTATTTTATACGACTGATCATGTTTTAGATTAACATTCTAATCTAATGTTATGGTCCTTCATTGCAGTCTCAAATTTGCACTGCTGAAGATGGGCCTTCCAGAATAAAGTTCTGAAGAATTTAGCCTATTATACTTGTATATTTCTTTAGATCTACAAGTAGGTAAGGTGGTTGGTCGATAGAAAATATTTGAAGAAAACAAAACAAAATGTGTAACATAAAGTTATTTATTGATAGGTACAAATAGGGTGGTCAAGTGCACATAGTAATATACAAAATTGTTCATTGTACGCTCAAAATGTCTTCAAAACCACTTTTCTGATATCGGTATTGGGTAAGCCTCTAAACTCTAAACTCTCATTTTTCGCGACCACTTTTGCCTGTGCGTTGGACCGTCGTCGTTGGGCAGGCGAACTTGCCAGTATTAATTCATTTAATCCGGCTCGAAGGACCATTGTTTAGGGTCTAGAGTGGACTTAATTGAAATAACGTACTGTAATTTGTAGGGTTTATTAAATATAGACAGGCTTAATACAATGAATATAGACAATAAATCGAGTAGTGACGCGTACGCCTATCCAGCGACGACTAGTCGAACCGCCCACGTAAAATAGTCCCTAAGCAATAATGCAAACACTTATTATTAGTAATAAAACTTAAATTATACTAAACAGATCTACTTATAAGCCACACTAACATCATATGCTAACATCATACTCGTAAACCAGCTCTATCAACCGTTTCATTCGTTCGATCATAGGTTCGATTAATAAAAAAGCAGCCCTATTCTGTTACTTAAGCGCAAACGTTATATAATGGAATCTGTTAACGATAACGATATGTATATATCACACTATTAAAGTTGATATTTGCACGGCCGCTGTCAAGGTCGAGCGCTTCTAGAGTTGGGAATTAAATTGTAATTATTACGCAAGCTCTGACGTAAATAACGAATACACAAATAACGTTTGCGACTAAGTAACAGAATAGGGCTGCGGTTTGGTTTTTTTTTGACATTGACAAGTAAAAATGCAAAACAACCAAATTGCAGTTAGATTTGATATTTTTCCCATCTGTCAAAAACTAGAACTGTTTAAAATGTTATTTTTTGATGTTAACGATTTCGTTGTAATAGAACGTTTAATGTTAACATAAAATGTCAGATTTCTTTAGTAGGTAATGGAATTAATGATAGTATTTTATCCTAGCGCCGCTGGTAATTTCTATAAACGGAACGCAAGGATAATTTTTTTCTTGTTAAATAATTAAAAAATCATCAATGGGCAACATTAAGAGATGAAACGGTCATTCGACAACTATCCAGACTATCTGGCCTTATTTTGTTATCTGACCGGATATCAGATATTTTTACATTATTTCGCCGAATACCCATACTTAGGTTTTTTTTTATAAACTACAAGTTCCGAGTCAAATAATACAAAAGAAACCAATAAAATAACGACATTTATTAAGATATGAAAATAAAAACACAATTCGCAATCAAAAAATCCTTTTTTTATTTTCTTTCCTTGACAGAACAAAAATTAAATTTAAGTATTAATTAATGGTGAAAAATAAAAATAAAAATTTCGGGAATGCAATTTTTCCTTTATTTCACCCGAAATCACCTACGCCTTCCGGCCTTACAGCTCGCCAGATATCCAGTATCCGGCCAAATATCTATCCGTTGCATCTCTAGGCAATATTCAATTTACATTTTTATGTTCATGAACAAGACAGGTAATTCAAGCCATCATTTACTTTAAGACTTAATGCAGCCTTAAATATTAATGAATTGAATTACCAGACCTTAATTAAATTTAAAAGGATGCCTTGGGTCCGGTATTTCATCATAGATTCATCGTACACTTACCCATACAAATTTCTATACAAAACCATGAATTTCTATACAAAAAAATGATGAATTACCGGTGCTCAAATATGAAAACAACAAATACTCGTATTGCCGGTAATTCATCAACCACTTAAATGGCTTCGTTTACTTGAGTACTGAAGTTTGTAAGGGTAAGGCGGCCTTAAATGAACAAAACCAGTAAGGCAGAATCGAATTAATTAAAAGTTAATGGCAGCCAATTGTCGTTGTGTGTTAATTTCATATTTTAACATTAGAATGACAAACGTATATTGGGAATGCGGTTAAAATGATAATAGGATCGGACATGCGCCTTTTTGGATATTTAATTACGGTTGCCAAAAAAAACAGTATGGTGTTTTTTTTTAAATAATTAATAAAACTTAAATCAAACTAAGTATTAGGCAATTCGTGGGGCGAAAAGTTAGTTTTACAATATAAATATTTACCAAAGTATTAAGTACTAAATAATAAAAAACGTCATATTAAATACCTTTCCATTTTTATAAGTGACATTAATGACTCGTTACGAACGCTTACACCCATATTCTAAGACGGCTCCTCCACTCAACATTTCCTTCCAGCTGTCAAAGGAAAATTAGGTTTAAGTTAAAAATAGAGCCTAGCCGACAGTTTTATTTTAAGCTGGTACATTAGACGCCATTTTTAATTTTATTCGTCTCAATTACAGAGACTTAATTTTCGTTTGACAGCTGGAGGGAAATGTTGAGTGGAGGATCCGTGTAGGAAACGTCTACAATATGGGTGCCGTCTATATAGACAGACATTTGAAAATGGCGCTCGACACAATGACATTAATGATATACAACTCAACGCGCTCAGTGATTCACCTCGATATCGTGAGCAGAATGAGCACAAATAATGACGTCAATGGCTTTAAGTTACTATTGTCGTGTTTCGGAACGAGACCTATTCTGTTACTTAGTCGCAAACGTTATTAGTGGATTTCGTTATTTGCGTCAGATTGCGTCATAATTACAAAATATTATTCGATTCTCAACTCTATAAGCGCTCGAACTTGACAGCGTCCGTGCAAATATATATATATAGTTAACGGATTTCATTATATAACGTTTGCGACTTAATAGGGCTACAGTAGCAGTAATAGTGATTTAGCTTAAGGAGTGGAATTGAAGAGCTTGGCTAATCAAGATAAAAATTTAACCAAGAACTATTTTATTTGGAAATGGTTTTTTTTGCACACCGTGCCGTACTAAATCCCACTTGAGTGAATGACAAACTGGCGCATATCCGACCTTATTCTTATTCTAATAGCGTTGTATAGCCTTATCAATTTAGTTACAATGCTTTTTACAAGCGGTCAATATTGATTTAAAAGTAAGGCATCCTTTTAAAGAATTTGTCTAAAATACATTATACATATATAATTTTAGTTCTAACTACCTATGTACAATAAATTAATTAATTAGAAAGTCATGGTCAGTTCAACTTTAAGTGTTGTATATAGTTGTAGCACAATTTTATACAGGCAGCAAAATTTGCAAGTAATCGATCAGATTGTAAAGTATGAGAATTTAAGAAATGTGAAACGTCTCATAAGACAAAAACAGCGGTTTAAATAATTTTATAGATATTTTAATATTTTTATTATTTGATTAACATCAACAAAGTAATAAAAAATATTTAAATTGTATCTTATAACTGATATAAAAACGTTCCCACTACACTACTCGTAAATGGCAAAAGTCTATTGGTCCGTAGTCGCACCTGATTAGTCGATTCGTACTGTGGCAAGCGGAACATCTTAAGACTTTGTAGGCATATCTATACCGCGTGTAATTGTCAGAAGAGCAAATAATATTTTTTTTAGTCTTTGGGTGTCATTATTAGAACTTATCGTAGATATTCATCGCGATAAATACTTAAAGGCTGGGAGGTGTTATTAATTGATCTCGCCCACAACAGGGAGACGAAATAGCGAATTAGCCCTTGCAGCACGGCAAAAAATATTTTAGATATTAAAATTTCATAGAAATTGTGAAAAAAATCCTTCACTACCGAATTCCACAAAGCCCCCTCCGCATATTAGTGCGTTGTATGTGCTAGCGCACCTTCGTGCGTTGGGTACTCGTAATATAATGGCAATAAAAATCACTATTGTATGTTTGTATGAGTGGCGATATTTTTAGGAAAACTTCTCTGCACCGTAACTTAACATTTTATTACTGAATAATAAAAATAAACATACGTATTTCTTTATTGTTATTCTAGATTATAATATAAAAATATTTGCTCTTTAACAAATTCCACGCAGTATACGAGTAGATCGATAATGTTATGAAACTTTATTCGTCGGTTAAATTATTATTTACACAAACAGTTTCATCCTTAACTTTAAAAAAAATATATCTCATTGATTGAAATTAGCTTGAATGGCAGCCATTTTGTATTTTTTTATTTTGATATTTATAAGTATTTTAAGATACATGAACATATATTTGAATATTGAGGTGACAGTAATATTAAATGTATATACTTACAGGGTGTGGTGTAAAGGCGGCTGTAGTAGAGGTTCTCATTTTGAACACTATGATATATTTTTTTAGATTTAATATCAAATCAAATTGTTTATTTATTCGAAGTTTTTCTTACAAGGACTTATAAATAACGTTGCTGTGCTAATGTCAGTATGACACTGTGACAGCAATTGTTAGCTCCCAGGGGTACATAATAAAACATGCAGCAGACAAATACAAACATGCGTTGAATATTTTTTGAAAATAACAAACCTAAATCTAATCAAAATCAAAACATTTATTTTCCTACCTACCTACCTACAGTTTTCCGGCGTATCCTAATTTATCGTATTTATTAATCATAATATATTGTAGGTAGGTAGTAGTATTTTTAATTTCAGTTAATAAATAATCGTATCATCTTTCTTTTTACACACGTCTCACTCAAATACCTCAACACAGAGTTTAAATGGACTAACAATGGCGATAAATGTAATTAATGCATATTTTACTATTTTAAAGTTTAAATGCAAAATTTCATATTAAAATAATGAGTACTGACCGTGTAGCACATTTTTTTTACACCACTCACATGTAAATTTGTATGATTTGTTAAAAACAAGGATTGAAAAGTCTGTTTACATTAAAAAAAAACTAAATTGTATGTGCTAGTGCTAGTATTCACCCGTACAACACAAAATACAGATTTAAATATTAATGGCATTTGTCGAAGTTACAGTCATATTAATAAAATTCTACTTTTAGATATTTTTTTATTTTTTACTAATATTTAAAAAAAAACGAATTGGTAAAAAAAAATTTAGCGATAATACCTTTACTATAGCCGCCTTAACGTTGGACAGTTGGACGTAAGAAACAGATAATAGCTTAACAGTTTATAAAATTCTAAATTTTGAACCTGCACATCTACTAACTGCTATCGTTTTAAAAGGCTCATGTGCCTATGACCTCAACTTCGTAGTAAACTTACTGTTTAGAAAACCTACCATGTGATTTAGTCAAATAATAAAAAAATATGGTCTAATGTACGTCTTATAAGCATGTATTATAATTATAGTACCTATTTGTTTCCAACAACCAAACCAGAGAAAAACTTATGTTTCTTCAAACAATAATTTATCGAATGTTTTATCGATTTTCTAATTCTGCCTGGACAAAGGAGTGCTTATAACCTTAAATGCATATTAAATAAGGCTGCCATATGGTCCTGTTAAAAGAAGAATTGTGCTGTATAAAATAATCATTATATTTTAAAATAAGAACAATCATTTATCTACAAAATTTTGCTAATGTTTTTTTGTATTTGTAATTGCCAGTGAATGATCTAAGAATTAAACCAGCAGCCCTATTCTGTTACTTAAGCGCAAACGTTATATACTGGAATTCATATATATATATATCACACTTTTAAAGTTGATATTTGCACGACCGCTGTCAAGGTCGAGCGCTTATAGAGTTGAGAATTGAATAATATTTTGTAATTATAACGCAACCTGTGACGTAAATGACAAAACCCACAATAACGTTTGCGACTAAGTAACAGAATAGGGCTACAGAAGTACCTACTGACCCTTACTAAATACTCGTATTAAGTTTTGGTAGAGAATCTAGATCCTAGATCATACAATTATTAATTATTACAATTAAAATTATAATATCAATCACTTACGCTTTGTTCACTAGGATCCTCATCCTATTATATGTATTCTAGGATATATTTTTTTATTGGCAACAAATTCACAACTGTAGCATTATTTTGTTCTCTCCTCCCGATTGATGATGAATGAGATGATAGGGTAGGCAAAGGGTCTAGCTCATACAGACAAGTTTGAAATAATATATCTTTCTTTGAATAAATTAATGAGTTAATCAAATTCAGAATTTGATGCTGTTTTTGGAGTCACTCGCCGCATTGCCCAAACATGTCGGATATAATATAAATAAACTGCAACACCAATATAATATTTATTTTTCTTTATATAATATATAAAGTCCAATTAATCGTTTTCCATAATTATTGACATTGTAGCATATTTTTAAACAAAAGAACACCATGTGAATGTTAGGAACTGGGATCTTTTAAATAAAAAAATCTATTGTTACGTTTTTAGCTTTGCTGGTAGTTACAACTGGAATGGGGTGTATCACTAACTTTTTATCACGATACATGGCGCATGAGAGTATGTACCTAATATAACTGTCAGTTACATAGAACACTTGTATTTTTATTACGATTTTTATTATTTTCTGGATATTATGCCGAAGTGAGCAGCTTTAAAAGCTTTAATGTACAAATCGAGATTTCTGAGCGAAATCAAAGATATGGTGATCTTAAAATTGCCGTTCTATTAATAAAACCTTTTTTTTTTAAAGACGTGTGTGCTTTTTAATTAGTCTTTTAAGGTAGGCAACGTTAATTTAAAATACATTTTTCTGAAATAAAACCACGAAAACATTTAAAAAATGATGCGATATAGGTGTAAAATGAGGTACCACTGCCGCTAGCGACATCTACAAAAAGCTTTGCCTGATACACCCCATTGACCCCGCCTTCAAAATTTAATATAATTATTGGTTAACACAAGCTTTACAGTGCTTAGTATAAGTCAGAAATATCCAGGAATTCATATATGTTCTTCAGTGTGGATCCAAGTGGCAGAAGCGATAGTATACCTAAAGTCGGTTCGCCGAGAGTTGATAAATATTATAACAATTTGTAATAGTTCTTACCCCTGATTTTTTTATCAACTCTCGGCGAACAGACTATAGGTAACTGAGATCTTTATATTATCTCTTCGCCTACCTATAAAATTAACAATAACATATACTCGTAACTTAGTAGGTATACGCATTGTGCAAATGTTTCTAGATTTTTACAATAATCTACACAGTAGGCAATTGCATTACACAAAATCTGACCCTGCAGGACATGCCAATAAAATTGCATTTTAATGTAACCTTTACGAATGGCAGATGATGTTCCCAGCTGTCATATTTTTGTTTTAGCTTCAGATTTCGCTAGGGACATCCTCATAACCACAAATTCACGAACCCCGTTTGGCGGATTATGCCGCCGTTCATATGCTATAATGCCGTTAACCCAAATGAGAATAAAAAAGAATACAGATATTTTTTTCATTAAATCCCTTCTTTCTCAAAACTGATTTTCGTAGGACAAAGGCATTATACGTATATGAGGAAGGCAGAATGGTAAACTAAAAAAAAAACAGGACATAAAAAACAACCATTTGTCGCCGGTGGCAACTTTAATAGCGTTTACAACTGCGAATAACCACTACAATGTATGGTATGTACAAGGTATTTGTTTTGCTGGAAATTTCCTAGGTTTTTTATCTACTATAGTTACTTTGTCTTCTTTCCGTCGCCCAAAAATCAATAACTTAAATGCAGGTTCATAATAAATATATCTATTACAATTTTGAGACAATCTAATTTAGAAGTTCAAGATGGCGGATGCAGCAATACGGCTGTTTTGTATGTTCAAATTGCTGCAAATTTTGACCATTGTAAAATGCTTTTTAGATCAACTTCAAAAAATCGTTAACAATTTTATATTCGCTAAGTTTACATGTATTTGAGAACATGGTAAGAATGCAAACTGTAAACCTGTTTTAAATCTGTGAGAAACTGAAATGTGACTTGACAGCCTTTATAATAAATTATCTGTTATTAAATAGCAATGTACAGAGTAATCTATTGACCTTACACAAACTGAACTTCTTGCAACTAGTAAAGTATCATCACGACCGTTTTCCTTTCGAGGTGGTCAGAAATCACGCTTATAAATAAGCGGATTCACACTTTACTATAGGCTAATCATGACAAATGGCAAGCTCGTCGATGTCTCCAGCGTACCAAACTCGAGAAATATCACAAATATAGTAAATGTATTTATTTACATTAATAAATATTTTTGTGTCCCGACCAGGAATCGAACCCGGTACCTCCGAGTGTCAATCCACGGACTTAACCGCTAGACCACGGAGACAGTCAGTTCTTGCAACTACCTATATATAACCCAATTGAAATGCTATTAGGACTGCCCTTCGCAATTAGCTTGCAGCTATGCTCACTCGGGTATCGTTAATACAAAATATTTGAAGTACAAAAAATAATAATATATACTCGTATATATTTTTCAAATTAGCACGACATGTGACGTTTCGCCCACCTGATGGTAAGTGGCGCGCTAGGTCCATTAATGTTAGCAACTGGAATCAGACACTCATGACTGACATCAATCCCTAACACTATGCCGGTTTGACTGGGCATGACGGCAATTCAGAGTCTGATCCCGAAACATGTGGATACATCTTACTGGGTTTATAGACACAAACGATGGATACTTCCCCACCCCGGCAGACTGGGAAAATTGTCACCATTAGTCCGCCTACCACCTATTTGTCGTTCTTGTTGAAAGTATCTGCCATTTGCAATGATGTTTCATAAATGCCTGTAATAGGTTTAAGGAAATAAAGATATTTTGACTTTGACTTTGATGTCAAGTGCCAATTTTTACTTTCAAGGAGAACTAAAATATTGTAAACTTAATAACACCACTTGAAACAAGACTTACTTTACATATAATATCTCATACATATTTTGAAGTTATCTTTTTCTTTGAATATACCTAATCATTTATAAAAATCTATGTAACTTTTGAAAATATTGTGCCCCGGAAAGAGACATGCTAGCTATATTTAACAGTAGTTGAAAGGCTGTTAATTTAGCTAGCAGCGACACATTTGTCTAATATTACTAGTTTAGATAATATTTGTGAAAGTGTCTACCCACATTTTTTGTAGGATTATTTTATTGTGAAACTCTAGTAATAAGTATTTTTGATTAATAAACTATTTGAATTTGAATCTTTGTTTTAATTTATATATTATATTTTGATTATTATTAGATACATAATATAGTAATTTAAAAATAATTTATTTTTGAGTTTAAGGGGAAATAATAAACAAATCATAGAATCAAATAAATGTGGTCTCAAAATATGGCATTAAAAGTACTGATCTAGAATTGGTTATCTCGTATCTGTCTAATAGAACACAAAGGGTAGCTATTGGTGAGATTGCACCTGCTGGATCTCCAATAAGAATCAACATCCCACGGGGCTCTATTCTTGGTCCGTTCTTGTTTCTAGTTTATATAAACAACCTACCATATTGTGTTAAAAACTTACATGATATTGTCTTGTTTGCTAATGATACTTCTCTATTATTTAAAATAGATAGGAAGCAAAACAATTTTGATGTACTAAACAATACACTTGATTGTGTTCATAAAACTGGTTTACAGCTAACAATTTGCTGGAAAAACTAAATGACTTTGTAATGTAAGAAACAATTAATGTCAGTGACAAAGCTCGGCTCGCCATACACAATGCCATGTTGGTACCAACACTGATGTATGGAAGCGAAATTAATGTCAGTGACAAAGCTCGGCTCGCCATACACAATGCCATGTTGGTACCAACACTGATGTATGGAAGCGAAACGTGGATATGTCAGAATATGCATGAGAGTAGGGTTAATGCAGTAGAAATGCGGTCGTTGCGGCGGATATGTGGCGTCACTTTGGCGGACCGCATACGTAACGTCGAAATACGGAAAAGGGTTGGTATGAAGGAAAGCATAGGGACAAAAATAAGGAAAAGCATGCTACGATGGTTCGGGCATGTTGAAAGGATGAGCGATGAAAGATTGACGAACCAGATATATAATGCGAAAGTTGTGGGTAAAAGAGGCCCTGGCAGACCGAGACTCACATATCACGATCAAATAAATAAAACACTGACTGAAGGTGCATTAAAAAGTCTTCGTAACCAAAGGGCATGTATGAAGAGGTTAATGAATGTCGACGAAGCGAAAGAGGTATGTCGTGATCGTGTCAAATGGCGCTCAATTGTCTCTGCCTACCCCGCAAGGGATCTGGCGTGAAGATATGTATGTATGTATGTAATTCTACAAACATAAAATTACATGGTAAGCAATTGGAGATCATGGAAAGTATTCTTAAGTATGAATAGGATTCTAAACTGCAGTGGGGTGCTCATATAGGTGCACTATCTAAAAGACTGAGTTCTGAGGTGTGACAGATGTTGATACTGCTAGGATTTATTTTAGCTTTTCCATGATATCATGTCTTATGGAATTTTACAGTGGGGAAATGTTGCTGACAATGAGACTATCTTTATTTTACAAAAGTGGGTAATTGAAGATATTGACAATTTGAACATCTGGAGAACTGGACTGCACACTGGCCAAACGGGTTGGCAAGGGTCTGATGTATTTTTTTTAATGAAAACTTAATAACAATTCCACAAGTTGATGAAAGTGGAACTGGGACCAATGGCTTAACATGCTCTCCAAAGCACGGGAAAGATGGTGTTGAAAATCTATGATAAATGTACTTGTGTATTTCTCATTGGTACATACCGGAGTTTGAACACACCTCTAACCTAACTGTTATGCAAAGCATTCTTACAACCGAGTCACCACCCCTGTCATTGTTTATATTTGGTCAATAATAATGTATTATAAAAAATATTATAATATATTGTGAGAATACAAAAGGCCAACTTGTAATAAATAATAATGTTAAAACGGTACCGATGCCACCTATTCTTTCCTAATAGCAATTTCATTGGATTATAGTTTGTTATCTATAACACGATCAAAAAGTAGACTTCAGAAATGTCAGCTATAACCTTTTATGATTGGTACATGTACAGTGTGATTTTCGAGCTGCCATATGCTGTATTACCTCCTTATAATCATCTAACTGCATGATATTCATTCAGGATGCTTTAAGGATCATAGTGATCACCTGAATTTCCACAATATTAGTCAATAGATATAGTTTGCATGTTAACAAGTGATTGTGCAAAGACTATAATGGGATGTTGATGTAACAGTACCGCATGCTTGTGTCGTGCTCCGCAGGGCTCATCAGGCAGCGCGCTGGGTGTGCTGGCGGTGCGGCGCAGCACGGCTCCTCCACGCATCACACACGTGACTCCCGCACGAGGGTCACAGTTTTCATTAGGAGAGTCATCGTCCGAGCACAAGTCTATCACTTCATCACTCTCACACTCTTTACGGTGCAATGGATCCGCATTCAAAATATCCGCAATATCCACCACCTCACCATCAAAACCTCCCACAAATTCGATATCTTTTTTCGCAGCATTATTTTGTGCTTCTTCTCTAATTTGCTTAATAGTTTCTTGGATAGTTTCCAATGACATTCTAACAACATTTACTTTAATTGGTCTACACTTTAGAAAAAGGATTTGAGTTTTGACACTTAAAATGTGTTTATCTTTTTGGTGAGGAAAGACATGCTTTCTATGCCAATAATCTATTGGTCTCCGGTATCTAGCAGGAAAACTGATTTTACCTTTGTTACCTAGTTGCTTCTGTATCAGAGCAAATGATCCTGAAGTTGAACAATATCTTTCTATTCTCTCTCTACTAAATGTTGTGTCTCTTTGGGGATTTGATTTAATATTTCTTAAATATGCCAATGATGAAAATGGATATGGTGGTCCTCGGTCAATATTGGCAGCACTTCGAATAGTCCTAGGCCGTCCAGAAGCAGTTGATGGGACTGCTCCTGCTGACTTTTCATCAACTGGTAGCAACTGTAACGCTTGTAGAAATTCTGGCAAGCCACCGCTACACGGGGTTGAAGGTGCCACCTCATTATTATTACATAATCGTTCATGACTCCTTAGATTATCTAAATTGTCAAAATGGCTATCACAATAGTCACACAAATAAATATCATTAGACTTCACCTGCTGTTCAACTATAATACGTTTTGTAGTAATTGGTGTACGCTTCCTGTCATAATATAGGTTCTCGTTACGGAAAGTCACTAAAAGTTTCCCATTGGGGATATAATATAATGATGTTGTATGGTCACGGTTGTCTACATATTTAAGATCCTTTCTTCGATATCGCGACAATTGTCCAGAGAATACTATGAGAAATGAACTTTTATGGTGCTCATAACATTTGTTCACCAAATCCACCAATTTTTGCCGACTGTCTCCAGGTGACTGAAATGGATGTGTGAACACCACATCGTCTGGCCACCACGGAGGTTTCACTATGTCCCGGGCAGTATCATGACCCCACGAGCACGTAACCATGAACGTTATGAACTTTTGTAATGCCTCATTACTTATAGCAGTCAGATCTGCAGGGTTACCGTTTGTAAATAGAAGTGGCAAGTTAGCAATCATAATGCCAACGCCAACCACTCATGGTCATCGGGCCACAACTATACCCAGCGCCTGCGATGATACTGTGTACAGTACGATCATAACGGTTAACAGGACTGGATGCACCTTTTGAAGAAGCATATTTTATACACTAACCATTTCTTACACAATAAAACTAGTTTACACTTTACACAGAGGATTTACACAGCACATAATATTAATATAAGGAGAAAATATAAAAATTGCGTTAGATAGGGGATCCCTCTCAATCGCTTTGTTAAATTGAATGAACGAATCACAGACTGAATGAATGAATAAATGACGGGGTGAACCACCGCGTTCTTCTAAGAGGCAAAAGTTAGCAGCCATTAGTTGACTACTATAAAAATATGTGTTTTATTATAATCTTTATTTGAACAGAGTACGTAAAAAATACATTACGTAACATCTCATTTTCGTTTTAATTAACGAAATCATTAATAAAGTAAATACGTTATTATAGAACGTAATCTTATATTATTATTATATATTAGTCAGAGTGACGTCACTTAATAATACAAAGATCGTGTTCGAATTGAAAGCCTTTGCTTTAAAGCGCTCTTTTTTTTACGGAATTTTGCTTAAATTGAATGAAACCGCTACACGATCGACTTTCAAAGATATAAAAAAAGTCTAACATGGGGTACATGACGTCATCTGGCAGCCATTTGCAACTGTAGCGTTTCCGAGCGAAAATTCAAACACGATATTTAAAAGTAGATTTTAAGGCCGATTTAGACCCCATAAAAAATCTAAGAAGAGAAGACAAATTTTTAAGCATTCCATGGATTCACCGTCCGGGTGCCGGGTCCATCGTGTGTGGGTAAGAGATGAGAAGAATAGTGTCTCGGGCTTGCGACCGACAATAGGCTGGTTTAAGAAAAGGAGGCCTCCTTTTTTTTCTATTGCGCGATAATACGCTCACCATCCACCATTCTACTTCTCTCCCTACCCAACCAAATACTGTATGATTCCGTTAATGCCGTCTTGGAATTGCCGTATTATTCGAGGAATATGTACGTAAGTAAATATAAACAATTTAAAAATTGACAATATTTGCCTAATGTACCTATTCAATTTGAATTAATCCCCGCCTTTTGCACGGACTCGACAATTATTTTCTTTTGTATTTACAAAAGAAAGTAATTTTACTTTACTGCGGATATTGTTAGTCAAAAGTGATGTTATTTTGTTAAAGTGTGCTACAATGTAAATTTGAGTTTTTTTTTTTGCGGTTTTCCCACGCTATGATCTCCCATATACCCGACGTGTTTCGGCGATATTGGCGTGAATTACTCTCCATAAGAAGCTACTCGTACAACTTCTGCAACAGTTAGAATTCATTGATCCCCAAGTAGGTTATGGACAAATATTATTAATAATACACGTTATGTGTCTAGGACTGTCGAATACTATACAATGTCCTTTAAGGTTAGTAAATAAACAATAAACATTAATTGATTTTAAGGCTGTGTTAGAGTTAAAAAAAGAAAAAATAGGATAATCAGCGTCTTATATTAATGTATAATATTATATAATAAGCTTTCTGACCAAATAAAAGTATTGCACGGCCCTAAATTAAAATTACAACTGATAAAATAGCTACTGGGCCATAGATTTTATAGTGTAAAAGAGTACCTTGAGTACAAAACACGTTAATTAATATTGTTTGGTAATGTAGTTGTGATTATGATATTAGTATAGAAGTAAATAATATATATGATAGGGCATTTAAAAATAACACTATTTAGAGAATTAGATTTAAAATACATTAAATATATGTAAAAATTGTGGTACACTTTTTGAAGGCTACATAAGAATTAGACACATTTTTTTTGTCGTATGTGTAAAATTAAACTAAAAGTTTTTGTATTGGAGTATAATTAGTATAGGTCCTGGAATCAAGTCGGAAAATGTATTTATTTAAAATATACTTATGTGAAATAAATTTCTTATTTACAATATTTAAAAAATAGAGAAGTCGTCGTTATATATTAAAAGCTTTTTATTCTATTCATAATATTAGATTTTTATTATATCGATTTTAAAGCCAGATATTTTGAGTAAAGAATATTACTAGAGAATATTAATAATTATACATTTTATATTAAAAGAATATAAAATCCAAATTTTTACTTAAATCCAATAACAAATGGTTTCGGCAAAAAGTATGCAAAGTACAAAAAAGACTAGATTTCGTGATTATTTACTTGTTATATTATTCAGAGGTAGCTCTGATTTCTGATGGAGCTAGATTTCAATAAGTGCAAATTTGCAATTATCCTATTTTTGTAACTTTAACACCTCTAAAAATCATTGACACAGGGTGGTATTTTGTCTACTGTCTGCTACTTTAGACTCGAATCACCTTGGGTTTGGTGTTTTCATAATTCACATTAGGTACGTATAATCGTTTAACTAAACACAATCTTAGTGCAAAATAACACTAAACTTCAATGAAAATGCAGAACCAGGGTCCAAAACAAAACCCCCAAATAAAAAGATGGATGCCAGACAGAATTGAATGAATTATTTTTGTACCGATTCAACAAAAATTATAAATATACTTTACAAAGCTAATCAATATATACAAAAACAATCCCAAAATATCCTTACATTTTAGTGGCTAATCATTATTTAATTGTCTATAGCTGTATCAAATGGCATATTTTTTTGGGTTTTGGACCTTATTAATAGTAATAAAATAAAGTAATAGAGATACTACAAACTGTAATCAATATGGCGCAATATATTTTTGATTATTTTTTTTATTTTTTATTTTTTTATCTTCATTTGTATTGCAATCTGTCTAGTTAAGACATTCGGCAATATGTATGTAATGCTATAGGTCTTGAACGGCTTGCTTCCATTGTTGCAACCGTATTGATACATTAATGCACTGCAAGTCATTGTCATTGGAAAATTAAATAATCAATTCATGTGGAGCTGTTCTCTTCAATCTTCTGAATTTGAATGTTCTATCCATAAGGTTGCTTGCCAACTTATTTTGATGATTTTGTATGCGTTTGCCATAATTGGTAGCTTGAGTTTTAATTTCTTCTTTGACTGTTGGGATGCCAAGGTCATGGTGAATTATATCATTTGTGACGTACCAGGGTGCATTTGCAATCATTCGAATAGTTTTTGATTGAAATGTTTGTAGTATTTCCACATTGGATTTTGCAGATGTACCCCATAATTGGAGTCCATAGGTCCATATCGGTTTTAGAATGCACTTATAGAGAAGAAGCTTGTTTTCCATTGATAGTTTGGATTTGGTGTTTATGAGCCAATATAGTTTACGTAGTTGCAGTCCAAGGGCTTTACGTTTCATGTGTATATGCTTCCTCCAAGTAAGTCTTCTGTCCAGGTGTAA
Source organism: Tinea semifulvella (assembly GCA_910589645.1). Lineage (NCBI taxonomy): Eukaryota > Metazoa > Arthropoda > Insecta > Lepidoptera > Tineidae > Tinea > Tinea semifulvella. Next base: position 10,181,937 of record OU342586.1, read on the forward strand.
ACCAAGATATTTTGCATCTTGTGATTGGGGGATTTGGACACCATTAAGTTTAACAGGTGGGCAAGTCTTACGCCTTGTAGTGAATGTTACTTGAACTGATTTGGTTTCATTTGCCTTAATACGCCATGTATTTAGCCAGTCTGTTAGACTATCAAGACTGCATTGAAGACTTCTTGAGGCTTGTTTGGGGTCTTTATTCACTGCTAGTATGGCTGTGTCGTCAGCAAATGTCCCAACAATAACACCATTGGTCATTGGGAGGTCTGATGTAAATAGTAGGTATAGCGTTGGTCCCATCACACTTCCTTGTGGCACACCAGCTTTAATTTCGTGCAGGTCTGTTATTTCTTCTCCATGTTTGACGAAGAATTTTCTGTTGTTAAGATAGGATTGTATGAAGCAATAGTAATTTATAGGCAACATCTTTTTGACCTTGAAGAGTAGACCTTCATGCCAGACGCGATCAAATGCTTGTGATATATCCAAGAATGCTGCAGAGCAGTGGTTCTTTTCTTCAAAGGCATTATTAATGTTATTAACAAGCCTGTGTATCTGCTCAATCGTGCTATGTCCCTGTCTAAATCCAAATTGATGGTCTGGAATCAGGTGCCTTTCTTGTATTACAGGATCAAGTCTTTTTAGAAACAACCTTTCCATGATTTTCGATGGTATCGGAAGTAGAGAGTACCAATAAGTCTGTATGATTTGACATCTTCTGCACAATTTCCTGGTTTTGGTATTATTATAATTTGTGCCACCTTCCATTGAGGTGGTACAAAACTTCTACAAAGTATTGCATTATATAATTGTGTCAAGAATGTTATGCCACTTTCAGGCAGTTCTTTTAGCAGTTTTGCCGTTATAAGATCATAACCTGGAGATTTGTGTTGGTTTAGGTTGCATATTGCGTCTTCGATATCAGACTTTTTAAATTTTCTAATAGGCAAGTCCAACTGGTGCATTTCTGTTAAAGTTTTAATAATCTCTGATTCGCTTTCGTTGGTTTTGTCAAAGTGATTGGGGATAAACACTCCATCCAGATGATCAGCAAACACTTTTGCCTTGTCTAAGTCACTATTAGCCCAAGAGTTGTCCGGTTTTCTTATAGGGGGTTGAGCAGTAACTGGTCTTTTAAGTCTTCTTGCCTTCCATAGGGAGTAATCAGAGGAGGCTTTTGCGTCCAGGTTCATTAGATGATTTTTAAAACTTTGATTTTTCTCTTGACGGAGGCAAAGCTTCAATTGGGCAATAAGTTTATTTAGCTTGGATTTGTCTCCTGGATACCTAGTTTTCTGCCATTGCTTCCTGGCTCTTCGTTTAGATGCAACTAGATCTCTTATTGTTGAGGAATATTGGTACACTGTTTCAGCTGAGGACTGCATTGGAGTTGCTTCCCATGCTGATGTTTGAGTAGAGTTATTAAAATGTTCTACAGCTAGAGTAATGTCATGGTCAGTTTTTAGAGGTAGCTTGTTTTCAAGCAATGGAGCTACTAACTGCCTAAAATATTCCCAGTTAGTTTTGTTGTTATGTAATCGACATGGTTTTTCACATTTAATAACATTTTTATTTAATGTGGCTAATATTGGCGAATGATCCGATGACAACTCAAGGCAAGTTTCACACAACAGTTGCTGGTCATTGATTCCTTTAATCACAAGGAAGTCAACTAGGTCAGGCACTTTTTTCCTGTCTGTTGGCCAGTATGTTGGTTGTCCAGTTGATGCAACACCAAGATTGAGTGCCTGAATAGCAGACAGGAGTTGTCTACCTTTTGGCGTTATTAATCTTGAACCCCACTAGGTGTGTTTAGCATTATAATCTCTACCAGCAATAAACCTGTTTCCCAGTGTTTGAAAGAATGTTTCATAGTCTTCTTTTTTAATTGTGTGTTTCGGTGGGCTGTAGACTGAGCTGATGGTAAATGGACCATTCCAGTCCTCAATCATTATGCTAGTAGCCTGTATTTCGGGTTGAATATAGGCTTTTATTTCGTAATGCTTAATGTTATTTTTAATTAAGATTGCTGACCCTCCATGCGCATTTCCATCTGGGTGCATTGTGTGGTAAAATCTGTAACCCGGTATATTAAAATAGTGTTTGGTTGTAAAATGAGTTTCCGAAATGAGAAGTATGTCGACTTTATGGTAATTTAAGAATAATTTAACCTCTTCTGTATGTTGTGACAGCCCGTTGGCATTCCAAACAACAATTTTTATGGATGTGAATGTTGCGGAATATTGGCGATAAGATTCATGAGGAGGTTTGTCATTTCAGTCATTTGTTGGAGCATTGTAATTAAATTTAAAGAGTTTGGATTATTGTCAATTTTAATTTCGGTTATGTCATTAATTTTATATGTGTTGGAAGTTCTTAACAGGTGTTCTTATAGCTGTAGACTTTACCCTAGTCAAATAAAACAGCTGCGATTGTCAACTCTGCCATTGTAAATTCATGGGGTTTTAATAACATCGTAATTTTTTTAAATTAAAATTGTACTAACTTGTGATTTCGTATCAAGATTGTATTTAATTTAACAATAACATACAATGTATATTGAAATACATTACCTAAAGTTAATTAATGTTGATTGACATTGGTTGCTAATACTGACAGTGTCATTTTATATATGTATATATTCGTTCTAAGCGCTCTGAGCGCGATTCGGAACACAGATTCGGAATGAGGGGTTGTTTGGTTGCAGATCGGTCCGATCTTTTTTGATCGATCATATGTCATTGTTGGTTTATAAAATATTGTTTATTATTTACTTGTTCTGTGATTATACCTTCATGCTTTTGCTTAAGTATATGTCGTCAATCCGTGTAACATTAATAAAAGCATAATTATGAAGCATTGTATAAAGATATGAAAAAAAAAAGTAAAAAATAATAGTATACATAAATTGTTATCTTGTTTTGTAATTATGGTTAGTAAATAATAACTTATCACACAATAGAAAAATTACGTGTAATTTCCAGTTATAATTGAGCCACCTATTATTCTTTCAGGAGCCCAAAAACCGCTACACAGAAAATAATGAGGACTACAAGTATACTTTTTCCATAATGATTTATTTTTAAAAAATGTTTTATTAATTTTAAATCCTAATATATAATTTCAGTTTGAATCCACAGAAATGGATAATATTACACTTAAAGGATTGTGCTACTCGTATGCAGTTACCACGACCTCGCAGCTTGGCTTGGGCTATTATGTTAAAGGCACTTCCCCACCCTCATGAAGAGTTTATTGATTGGTAATATTATGCACTAGAAAGATTTATTTATATCTCTATAATTATAAATTTAAACAATTTAATTAATAAAAAATAATTAAATTCATAAGAAACCTATAGAAGGGTCTGTTTAGCGAGACCAACACATTGGCAGAAATTATTGCTAGCCTTCCTATCTCCTGACCCTTCCGTTTACCTCTTTGACAACTTCTTGGCCAGATGCTGTGTTCTTTATTATTAAAGGGTCCTCAATAATAATATTTACAATTTATTCTGATATGCCTATATCAACCACTTCTGTAAAGTTCAGAAAATATTCAGTTATCACCAGTCTATTTCTATAGTTACTAGCCACTTTTCCTGTTTTCTTTTTAAAAATACAACAGGGACTTCAACATTTCTTCTGGTATTTTGTTCCACATATTTACAACTCCATTATTCATGCAGTGATATTGCTGGATTTTCTTATTAGTTTCATTCTGTGGTCACAATGAGAATATATCATATCACTAACTAGAGAAGCACCACTTACTTGAAGTAAAAGTGCTACTAAAGGTTGCTGAATGACTATATTGCTCTACCCTTGTCAAGGGCTAGGGTCGGCACTGAGTACAGAGATAAGCAAAGTTTTTCCTTTGTGGGCCAATATATACTTAAACATATGTTACTATTTTAAACAATTAATGGAACAGACGACCTTTGTCAATCAGACAGACTTTATCTTTAAATATATTCAAACATTTATTCATTACTTACTTTCTCAAAAAACTGATTTTATTTCCATGATAGTATTTATTTAATTTAAGTATTTATTATATTGTTATACAAGTATATATAGATATTTATATATTTACAAACTGTTATATTATTTATACTTACTATGGTATATTTATGATTGATTTAAACTATTATTATTATTTTTATACTCTGCACCTCTTATAATAATTTCTCACTCTCCCAAAGGTCAGCTGGTAGAGATTACCATACAGTATTATGCTCAATATTTATTTAATTATACAATATTTTGTAAGCAATAAAGATTTTTATTATTAATAAATTATTTAAAAATTCGTAGGCCATATAGTTTTCCCATCCTTGCTTTAGTAGATCCCGCACCTTTGCACAGACATTTTAATGCAGTGTAATATTGTATAAATGAGATAGACAGCTTTTGGAATGACATAGAGAGATGCAGAGTGGGATAACCCCTTGCAAGGTAGACCTAAGGATGACCTAAAAATCTGGTAGGGATTGGATGAGGATGCAATGTTAATGAAAAATAAAGATTTTTGGAATAAATAATGTTAATTATTAAATACCTTATGAGTATGTAGCATAAGTTGTGTATTTTCACCACCCACTGAAGAAATTGGGAATAAGCATCCTGCATTAATGGAATCATACATATTATACCGCCTCCATGGTCTAGTGGTAACAAACGTTGCCGTGAACACGGGAGGTCATGGGTTTGATTCCCACCGGGGGCAAGTTGTACATTGTATAATTTGTCTCGGTCTGGGTGTTTATATGTATAATATGTATATATTTACAAAAAAAAAAAGTATAATATGTAATTTATTAATCTTCTAGTTTCCGTAACACAAGCCTCGTAGCTTACCACGGAAACTAGATGGCGCTGTGTGACCTGTTTGGAAATATTTATTTATTATTTGGTTGAGTTTCGAAAGAAGCAGAATGGTGTTTGCTGAGTGTCTTGTTGCACAATAAAAATAAACTAAACCTAAACCAGCCTACAAGCCTGAGACACCATCCTTTTCTTTTCCACACATGGGATAAAATGGCACCCTCATGCTATCCATGGAATGCTAAGAAATGTGTGTTCATTGAAAAACTGCTTTTATCTGTGAGCATGAAAATGCTCTCTCCAGAAATGTATAAAAAATTATTATATATATTATATTTTAATATAAGTAAATTAAATTAAGTTGTTAAAAAAACGAGTTTCTAAAAAGTGTCATTACTAATAAATCAATAGAGTTAATGATAATTGACAGTTGATTGTGGTTTTAGTTTGAAGGAGCACAGGGATGATTACAGTGAGTTGCAAATTAAATTCTCCAAAGATCCACACACTGTCATTGGAGATGACCCACTGTCACAAAAAGATGAGGTAAATAATAATAATATTTTGTATACCTTATAAAAATTCCCTTATAGCTGTAACTAGTTAGTTAAAGTGTACACTTGCACTTTTCCACATCGCTGCCAATGTGGAGATAATGTCGGGGCACTCGGCCACCATGGCCTTTCCTGCAGCAAGAGCACAGGTCGCATCCCAAGGCACGCCAGCCTTAATGACGTCATTCGTCGGACACTTGTGTCTGTGGGTTTGCCAGCCATATTAGAACCCAGTAGCATGGCCCGTGATGATGACAAGCGGCCCGATGACGCTGGTTCCATGGAAGTAGGAATAGGTTTGCCTTGTCCTTGACCTCTAAGGACCCAGGCGCTGCTGCATTACAAGCAAAGTACCTCAAACGGTGGAAATACACTTAGCTTATTGGGACATGTGTTTTTGCAACGTTTGGAGTTGGAACTCTCCGTGGGTATCACATGAAATTTTCAAGGCGTTGTCAAAACAGATCGTCAACCCCTCGGGGGCAAGAGGGCTGGGCAATATTTGGGCCAAAGGATCAGCAATGACCTTCAACGTAGCTATGCTGCCAGTATCCTTGGCACTTTGCCCATTGGCATCGATTTGGAGAATTTTTTTTATTTATATTATTTTTATTTTGTTTTTTCTTAATTTTAGTTGTATTTTTATTTATTAAGTATTTTTTTTTAATATATTTTTTAATAGTAATTTATGTTTCAGAGTGTGTGGAACCAGCATTTTTGTGATAATGATTTAAAAGCATTAATACTTCAGGATGTTGTGAGGACTTATCCAGATGAACTTTATTTTAGGGATAGTGCAGTTCAAGACTTGATGGTAAGTTTACATTATTCTTATAGTCCATTAAAGTTTTTAATATATTAATATTCTCTATTACGGCGCGCGCGGGATTCTTGATCAGGTGTAGTAGCTTTATTCTGTTATTTGCGTCAGAGTTTGCGTCATAATTACGAAATATTATTCAATTCGCAGCTCTATAAGCGCTTGGAACTTGACAGCGGCCGTGCAAATATCAACTTTAATAGCGTGATATATTTATTTATTTTATATATTTTATTTATATCTTATATATATATAAGTAAGTTTAGCTGAAAGTTTTCTAACTGTATTGTGTAATTTTAATGCATAAGTTACTCGCTTGTGCTTGTACACGGTTCATGTTGCTAGAGCAAGGTATGTCACTATTTTTCAGGTGCGAGTGTTATTTGTATGGGCGCGAGCACACCCATACATAGGGTACAGACAAGGGATGCATGAAATATTGGCACCGGTACTCATGGAACTAAGTTTAGATAGGAAATTAGCACCCATAAATATGTGGTATGTATCTTATAATTTTATTTAACACTACTTATTTCCTCTAAATAACTGGGTCAGCCACGATTTATGTCCGCCTAAAAAACACCATCTTAGCCACTTTTTACCATCTTTGTAAGCCATAATAAGAGCTGCAATGATGACCATGCTTGAAGCCGAGAGCTTAGTTAAGCTAAGCTCGAAGCCATCTTAGCGTGCCAGCAGCGCAGTAATCCGTCTCGAAGGACCAAAATGTGTAGAACTGGCTCAATTAAATAAATAAAAGAATGAACTGTATAAATAATATAATAAAAACCAAGGACTAAAGCTACTTACAAAATACTAGTAAAAGATCTCTTCGTCTGCGAGCACCGCCATATTCGAACTGAGTCATAAATGTGGCTGACAGACAGAATAAATGTTTGCCTGTCAAATATTTAAAAACTTAAAATTGGAAGTCATTATTATATCAACATTATTAATTTATATATTGATTTAATCAAAAAAGGAACTATTGACATTATAACAGCAACAAATATAAATAAACTTAGCAACAGAGTGTCATTTATAAGTTTTCACAAATAGAAATAGAATAACAGTGTCAAAAAAACAAACATAACGACATGACAATGATTAAAATACTGTAACCTACAGTACATACATACCACCATACAAACACTACACAAGATAACTACTAATTAATATATCTAAAAACTAAGACCAAATATTTAAACAATAAAAACTGGTTCAGGTTTTTTTTTTTAATACTAAATATTTTGTTTTTATTTCAGTGAAATGCTTAAAGATTATTTAAAAGAAGAATATATGGAATGTGATAGTTAGTAAGTATGCCTTATACAATTCGAGTTTGGTACCTATTTTAGATTTGAACAAAAAAAAAAAAATCTGTCTCATTTTTTATGTTGTGGCTAATAGTTTCCGATAACTTGTATATCAACAAGTCATATATATATGTATGACTTGACGAATGATAGATTTATTTTTTGATTAACTTAGCGTACTAATTACGCAATGAAAAGTGGCCCCTTAAACCTAATCTATGTCAATCGCAATCCCGAGATATTGTATATATATATATATATACTCTCTCTCTCCCCCACACGAGATAGACCAGCACGATGAATCCATTGAAAGAAATGTGTCTTTCTCTCCGATTTTCTATACATTTCAGTATGTTATTTAATACAATAATGAGAAGTATCCAGAAGTTCTACACTACTGGTGATGCGGTGCCTTCCTCTTGTGGCAGGCTGCCTTCACTTAAAGTCCAACATGTAAGTATTATCTGTAGAACCCGCTATATACATTCCAGAATACATTACTAAATTCAGACTTAGAAATTTAAGAAACATGTAATAAAATGGTTGCTTATTTATTATTGGTATTGAAATATCAGAGCAAAAATTACTACATATTCTAGAATAAAGACACATGTAGGCATAAATATTTAATCTCATTGACATCATCGCCTCCACTGCTGGGGCCTTCAGAACAAGTGTCTTGAAGGTTTTAAAGGAATAGTTTTTAAGTTCTTATTGTTTTTTTTTTTAAATTTATTTTATGTTTTTCTCCTTTGTTTTTACTTGTTTAATTTAGTTTTTTGTTTGTTTTTTTTCCTTTCATTTATCAACATTTATTTATTATTATTAGCTGTAAAGTTTATGCAATTATAAATATGTGGCAACCGTGGTGGGTATTGCATGATCTAATGTATCTTATTATTGTTAAATGTTAAAACCTGTGCAATTCTGTTTGTTGACCCTAATAAAGAAAAATAAAAATAAATAAAAATATTTAGTTTATTTATATATTTCATATCCTCACCTAATTAATTTGTTTGTTATTATATTTAGCTATGTATTTAGTAAACTTATATATATCTTATTTTATGCTTTAATATTATATTTACTAACGTTATTGACTTATATATCTTATAGTAACCGTAATGAGCCTCAACGGAGTCAACCAATGCGCTGGCCCTGGCCCTTATTGGTGACCCAACCATACACCACCCAGCAGAGATGTACCTCTGTAAACTATATATCTCTCATAGTTTGTACCACTAAAAATCTCTGCAATTCATGTAAACTTTGGTCAATAAATGATTTGTATTTGTATACAAAAAACATACAGATTGAAATCCAAAATAAAAACAATCACATTCCGGAAAATATTAAACAGCTACCAATTCGACGTTTTAAAAAAATACTCCGAAAGTGGTTAAATAAACGGTGTTATTACTCCGTAAATGACTTCTTAAATGATAGAAAAGAAAATTATGTACCTGACTATTAATTACGCAATACAATTAACATCTAGAATAATTATTTATTGAATTATATTTGACATTGAAACCTATTGGACCAATAATTATTATTTATGATTTATAAAACTGTGCCAATGTTTCTAAATTTGTAATTAATTTTTTATAATAGTTAAATAAAATTTTGCATGCCGTCACTGGCGAAACATGTGAGTTGTCTATAAAACTGAGACCATACTCGAATCTGTAACCATGTGCTTTTTAGCAAATAAAATATTTCATTTCATTTCGAAAATAGGTGAACAATATAGGGTGATGTGTTTGTAAAACCTACACGAGGTTTGTGTTATTATACAATAAATTATATATATACGGAATGGTTCTGTATGGTCTTACTTATTCTATTGATAGAAACAAACAACTTCTAAGAAACCCTATGTCGGAAGTGACGAACTTTTTGGCTTCTTAGACGCTACACTCTTGGCAGAGTGGTCGTGGTCGTCACTTGTGTGTCAGTCTCGAACTGCAGCCATCCTAGCTCACATTTATACAGAATGAATTTAATTAAATCTCCAACTTGCAAATATTGCAATACATCTGATCAGCCATTAAACCATATATTTTTTGAATGCCCTGAATACAGCACATTAGAAAATAACCCGCGCAACACCCAGGGTTTACTATCGAACCAAAATAATTATAAATCTATCTACACATATACCTATAAAGACTACTATTGAAAGAATATGAAAAAATAAAAAATGAATAACGTAACAAAAAAACGACTAAGACAAAATATTGAAAAATCGGCTGAGACAATATTATCTACTTAGAGAAAAACACACGAATTAAAATTTTTGACGAATGAAAAAAGGACAATACTTACTAAAGAAATGGCTTATGCTACCTAAAATAGAAAAAGAAAACCATTACGATTGACGAGGCCGTATAGACAAGTTCCTTTGCCTTCCCTTATGGGTAGACTTAATTTTCGTTTGACAGCTGGAAGAAAATGTTGAGTGGAGGAGCCGTTGAGGAAATGTCTTAGAATACTGGTGAATACGTTTCCGCAAAAGCTCCTCCACTCAATTAGTCCTTCCAGCTGTCAAACGCACAGATTATATAGGATATAGATGACAGTGTTCATAGGTATATTTTTGACCGTAGTGTCAGTTAAAAATTAGAAACAAACTTGTGTATTATTTTTTTTGCAACAATTTTATCGTTATCGCCATCCTTACCAATACAAAATACAAAAATATTCATTCGTCATCATTACAGCCCCCCGAACACAGCGTCCTAGACCTCCACTGCTGGAGATGGGCCTTCCAGAACATATAAGTATCTGGAGATTTTGGCCTACACTCGCCACGCTGGCCAGACGGCTTGACGACAAAAATATTATTGTTTATTATTTATTTATTGTGTAGACTCCCAATGAGGTTGTGCGGTATTTGGAGAGTGTAAAGCGAGAACACCTGGAGCCAACTGATCCAGATTTAACTACACATCTGGATCAATGCAATATCTCTTTAGAACTTTTTGGCATGTAAGTAACCATATTGAGAGACACAAATCTTTTTGCAATCTAAATTTACCGTGCTTTCAGCCATCAAGATATAAGTACTATGTTGAAAAGGATAATTCCATACGAGAAAAATATGTCGTAAATTTGATGACAGCGGGGCGAGAACATTAGTTGTCTAATGGGATGTATCACTAACTTTTTATCACGGTAGATGGCGCATGATAGATGGTACCTAATATAACTGTCAGTTGCATAGAAAACTTGTATTTTTATTACGAAATTTATTATTTTCTGGATATTATGCTGAAGTGAGCAGCTTTTAAGTGTACAAATCGAGATTTCTAAACGAAATCAAAGATATGGTGATCTCAAAATTGCCGTTCTATTTATAAAACCTTTTTTCTTTTTAAAGACGGTGTGCGCTTTTATAATTCGTTTTTTAAGGTAGGTAACGTTAATTTAAAATACATTATTCTGTTATAAAAATTAAAACTACAATAACATTTAAAAAACGATGCGATATGGGTGCAAAATAAGGTACCATTGCCGCTAGCGACATCTACAAAAAGCTTTGCATAATACACCCCATTTAACTATTAAATCATAGATTACACGTAGATTGCTTAAAAATATCTGCAGCCCTATTCTGTTACTTAAGCGCAAACGTTATATAAAATGATCCGTTAAGTATCTATATCTCAAGGTAATAAAGTTGATATTTGCACGGCCGCTGTCAAGGCCGAGCGCTTATAGAGTTGAGAATTGAATAATATTTTGTAATTATGACGCAAGCTCTGACGTAAATTACGAAATCCACTAATAACGTTTGCGACTAACAGAATAGGGCTATAGGACTTATTGCACACCTGTACGTAGCCATCTTGCTAATACAGTAAATCAAAGAATAATACAGTAAAAAAAAAATGGCTTTTGCGGTCTACAAGTACGAGAAAGGCTTCGACGTCGAAACCTGGGCTGTTCTGAATTCTTGCATCGATGCCTAATAGACTATCCACTTACATGGTCAGCATACTAAACCTACCCAATTGGTACCCAAGAGGTGTGCGACAAGGGGATGTCATATACCCGAAGCGTTCACGAACCTAACACGAAATAAAGATGTTGTCCGACAGCTTAACGTGCTCTCCGAGGCACGGGAACATTGGTGTTGTAAATCTATGACAAATGTACTTAAGAGAAGTACATTTATTATTGGTACATTATAGATGTTTTTTTAATTTAAATCATGAAAAATATTCGTTTAATCATCATTTACGAAAATAAACAGACAGGTCCATGAAACGACAAAATGATCAATTTGAAAGTGCACGTGTCGATTACTTCCATAACCGGCCATGACTGTCATAAACTATTTTATCCTGTTCCAATTGGCCTAGCTTTGATTTATCATACCGTTTGGCTTCTTGCCCTGTCTTGTTATATATTTAATATTTATGCTCTGTGTATTTTCCATTAGATATGGAATAGTATTATACTATATAATTATGTTATTTTAAATTTTCCTTTGCATGTCATGCAAGTAAATTTTGTGTAGATGTGCCGTGGTCCTTATTGTAAAACGCAAAATTATTGTAAATATTCTACTAGTAATTAACTTCCGGTGTATGCTCTTTTAGACGATGGCTTCGTCTACTTTTTGGGCGGGAATTCCCAAGAACCGAAGTGCCACATCTATGGAGTTATATATTCTCAGATGGCCCATTTCTGCCAAACATACACTGTGTCATCGTAGCCATGCTTGTCTCTATTAGAAACACTTGTAAGTAGCCTAGATATATATTTTACTTAACCTTCATAACTATGACGCTACCTATACTATCCAATCTACACTGTGTCATGCTTGTGTTTATAAGAAATACATGTATGTGGCCTAGATATATATTTTACTTAACCTTCCTAACTATGACCGCTACCTATACTATCAAATCTATACTGTGTCATGCTTGTGTTTATAAGAAATACATATAAGTGGCCTAGATATATATTTTACTTAACCTTCCTAACTATGACGCTACCTATACTATCCAATCTACACTGTGTCATGCTTGTGTTTATAAGAAATACATGTAAGTGGCCTAGATATATTTTTTTATCCGACCCAACTATGAAGCCACCTTTCTATCCAATCTACACTTTGTCATTGTAGTCATGATTGTCTCCATCAGAAACACATGTAAGTAGCATGTATAATAAAAAAATAAATTAAAATAACTTTATTCGAAATCAAAAAGTTCAAGTTTATTTTTTATATGATAAATAGGTATTAAGCAAATATTTAACGCAGATCATAAGAACTGCAACCCGAACGAAGAGTACCTACCTGTTTTACCATTTTAATTTAAGTTTAATTTAAGGTTTCCATGAAATCCAAAAAAAAACTAAAATGAAATAACTTAATTCAAAGTGAAAAAGTCTAAGTGTACATTTTATAAAACCATATTGAACATTAACGCGGATCACAGAGAGATCTAAATTATCCCATAGAATTAGTAAACCCTGAAACCCGAACAAAGAATGCCTGTGTTCCAGGAAGCAGTACTCATTGTGTGCGGAATAAGTATAATTCGATATATTTATACACCTAAACTATCATGCATTAATAGATATTGAATGAACTTTAAGGAATGGTTTTTTTTTAGTATTATCCTTCCTAACTGAAGTTACTTTTCTACACTGTGTCATCGTACTCATGCTTGTGCCTATGAGAAATTCGTTTTTTCATAGTAGTCCTTTTTAACTAAAGAGTCACCTTTTCTATCCAACCTACACTGTGTGCTCGTCTTTATGAGGCATACTTATAAAATAATAAAACAATATAATAATATTAACTCACAAATCTGACAAGGACGGGGAAAGGGTATTTAAAAAATCACATTAATCTGATGTAAACTGACAGTTCGGTCCTGTCACATTCTTTTGAAGCAATGGCCGCAACCTAAAAAGTTTTTAGACTGTGCGGTATGTGCGCGGTCATAAAGTCTTGGTGGCCTGTATTAATCGATCTCAAGATCTGATATTACTCGTAACTCAAGTAATGTCTGCCTCTTTCGTTCTTTCTTGATTTGATATTTGGTAAAAAGAGACAAGTTATACTGAATGAAAATCGGAGCTTGAGATTTATTTATTATTACAGGCCTAGGTCTGTCCGGCGGCGGCATAGCGATTGCACGGTGTCGCAGGTCGTAAGGCCAATTAGAATAGATAGAAGTAAATACATAATAAGATTTATATTGATTTTTCTAGTGTTAAACCCTGACCCCGGTGTAGTGTTGTCCGCCTTGATGAGACCGTCTACCGTGTCAGTGGGGCACGTGGTGGCTCTCTCGCTGCACCTCACTCACCCGCTCGTTCATCCGCGACCTCACTCACCTCCTCCCATCACTACTGAAGACTTGTGAGTATATCTAGTGACTTGACCCCGGCCTGTTGTAACAGTTAATGAGTTGCAGTTAATGAAATGCATGTTAATTTACAACTATAAAAAAATGTAGAATAACTTAATTAGGTACAATTAAAATCACCGTTTATTTAGCAGTGGAGATCCTGAACTGTGTTCTTGTATGCACGCTAGCGCTAGCTCAAAGGGTGCAAGAGTTCGGGCTCGAAGAGCGTGATGGGAGGCGTTGACGTGGCGCGGGAGTTAACGACGCTGGCTCTGTGTCTGTATCCTAGATAGTGTCGTTCTGTTTAGGTCGGAGTAGTGTATAGAGGAGTCTGGTGGGGCGAGCGGAGACGCAGGCTCGGAGGGCGTGGCGGAGGGCGCGAGTTGGCGACGCTGGCTCTGTGTCTGTATCCTAGATAGTGTCGTTCTGTTTAGGTCGGAGTGGTGTATAGAGGAGTCTGGTGGGGCGAGCGGAGACGCAGGCTCGGAGGGCGTGGCGGAGGGCGCGAGTTGGCGACGCTGGCTCTGTGTCTGTATCCTAGATAGTGTCGTTCTGTTTAGGTCGGAGTGGTGTATAGAGGAGTCTGGTGGGGCGAGCGGAGACGCAGGCTCGGAGGGCGTGGCGGAGGGCGCGAGTTGGCGACGCTGGCTCTGTGTCTGTATCCTAGATAGTGTCGTTCTGTTTAGGTCGGAGTGGTGTATAGAGGAGTCTGGTGGGGCGAGCGGAGACGCAGGCTCGGAGGGCGTGGCGGAGGGCGCGAGTTGGCGACGCTGGCTCTGTGTCTGTATCCTAGATAGTGTCGTTCTGTTTAGGTCGGAGTGGTGTATAGAGGAGTCTGGTGGGGCTAGCGGAGACGCAGGCTCGGAGGGCGTGGCGGAGGGCGCGAGTTGGCGACGCTGGCTCTGTGTCTGTATCCTAGATAGTGTCGTTCTGTTTAGGTCGGAGTGGTGTATAGAGGAGTCTGGTGGGGCGAGCGGAGACGCAGGCTCGGAGGGCGTGGCGGAGGGCGCGAGTTGGCGACGCTGGCTCTGTGTCTGTATCCTAGATAGTGTCGTTCTGTTTAGGTCGGAGTGGTGTATAGAGGAGTCTGGTGGGGCGAGCGGAGACGCAGGCTCGGAGGGCGTGGCGGAGGGCGCGGACGTGGCGCGGGAGTTGGCGACGCTGGCTCTCCTCCGCGCCCAGCTCCCGGCCGCGGCCACGGCTCTAGCTGCAGCACTCCCACGACCACCTCCGCATATAGCAAGACCTTTACATCTTATATTACAGGTAATTATTTATTTTATACATAATAATTTTATCAATTTTAACTTTAAATTGTGTCGATACATATCAAAATCGCCTAAGTCACACATTCTTTTAAAATGACTTTATTATTTTAAATTAATGTATAAAAGATAACAATTATCCTTATTTAATTCAATCTCGTAGGACGTAGTCCACTATAATACACAACACAAAAGTTTGAGTTTTTTTTTTTTATTTACCTAAGTCACAAACTAACTGTACATCGACGTTGCTAAAGTCCAATCTGACCAATCACAATCCAACATCCACCTGGTGTGGCCGCCATTACTCTTTTTTTTTATAATGTTGCCAGATAAGTATTTCTTAAATATTATTATTATTAAATAGTTTCATATGGCGTAAAAAAAAAGAGTTTAATTGAATTTCCCCTAAATTTATTTATATGTAACTTAGGCGAGTTAGATATGCATCGACACAATGGGGTGTATCACTCACTTTATATCACGATAGATGGCGCATGATAGATGGTACCTATTATAACTTTCAGTTGCATAGAAATATTGTATTTTTATTACGAAATTTTCTGGCTTAATATCTGTATAAATATGTGTGTATCAGCCGAAGTGTAAAAAATCCAAGCGAAATCAAAGATATGGTGATCTCAAAATTGCCGTTCTATTAATTCTACCTTTTTTCTTTTTAAAGACGGTGTTCGCTTTCTTAATTCGTCTTTTAAGGTAGGTAACGTTAAGTTAAAATACATTTTTCTGTTATAAAAATAAATAAAAAACATTCAAAAAATGATGCGTAGATAGGTGTAAACAAGGTACCATTGCCGCTAGCGACATCTACAAAAAGCTTTGCCTGATACACCCTATTATAATAAACATATAAATTAAACAAAATTAATAATTATGATCAAATTAAATTAAAAAATGAATGAAATAAATTTATGTAGAATAAAAATATATATTTGAACAAATAAATATCCTTCGTTTGAAAGATACTGGTACATGGCTATCAAAATACTAGCTGTTTTAACGAACAAAAATGATAAATATTTTTATTATTGGAAGACACTCGTCTCCTGTTATACAGCTCAACTCATGCAGGAGTCAGCGTTCACCATAACGAATCAATATTCTTATTGTGCTAATAAACGATTTGTATTATTGGAATGCAACATTTAGTGATCATACTTAACTTTATTATATTTTAGCTGTCATCATTACTTCAATGCAGAAATCACGCTTTAGTTGACGTGGAAACAGCTTTAGAAGCTGCGGAGGGGCAAACGTCACAAAAACATAATAAAAGGCATTTAGTTCCTGTGTCTATGATATCGAAACGTGCTCCAGCCCAAGGAGATGTTAATAAAAACATTATAAGACACATTAAAGAAGTTCCTATGAAGTTGTTTAGTCAATATGAAAGTGATAGTGCTAGCGGTTTGCCGGCGCAGGACCCGCTGCGGCTAAGGACAGAGTGATCAATCTTAGGTTAAGGTTTAGTCCGCCGAATGGAAATAGTAGTTTATGAAACTGTTACATAATAAGAGGTATTATACACGAGTGTTTTAATACCTAGTTATGTGCAGACCATACACTAATTTATCTACTCTCATACATTGGTATTGAACCTACTAAATAAAAGATAAAAGAGTAAGAATTTTAAGCAAGAATAAAATACAACAAAACGTATTGAATGGCAGCAATTTTCATTTTTATTTTTTTTAAATGACCATGGTACAGAATACATGAAAAAAGAATGTCCTAAACAATGAAATGCCGCCAAAACGTAGCTTATTGCCGCGCACGCGCTTTGGTGGGCGCTGCCATAGACAAGTAAAAATTGGAATCAAAACTGTTTTGTAATGGAACTTTTGCCTTAAAAAAAATAAGTGTTAATTAATAATATGTATGATTCTATTTTTTAAATGAAATATAACATTAAATTGTTAGAGAAAAAGTGTTATAATGTGATTCTATTTTTAAATTTCAGCAGTATGTTTATAAAGTATGTCAATATAAATTCGTTTTGAAGTTTGTAATTCGCATTTTATTTATTTATTTACAATATGAGAGTAGATAAATCATGTTACGTTACAGTACGCACGCCCATATATGACTTAGGCGACGGTCAAACTCTGTAAGCGCTAAGGCTTCTAGCTATTTGTCAATTTTTCAAAATGTGTTTTAAAATGTTTGTACTTACGGATTCCTGCAAAAATACTAAAGATTTTTATGGTGTCTAAATCTACTTTTAAACATCGTCTTTGAATTTCCGCCCAGAAACGCTCCAGTTGAAAATGACGTCACGTACTCGTACTCCATGTTCGACTTGGCGCTGTAAGCGCTTTTTTTACTTTATATCGCTTTGAAATTCGTTCAAGTTACATTTTAATTCTTCTAAGCTAAATGAATTTTAAAAAACGCTTCAGTTTGTTTTAAGTCGAACACGGTCTTCGAATTATTAAGTGACGTCACTTAAGCTGACTAATGTTATAAAGTAACGTTCTAAAATCTAAAATAATGTATTTATTTTATTGAAATATAAATTATTACGGTAATGAAAATGAAAATCAGTGTATATTTAGGTACTTTGAAAAAATAAAACAATAAACACATATATATTTTTACCTTTTACCTTATTGTAGACCTTTCAGCTAGCCCTAATTGAGCTGACCGTTTCTTAATTGCTGTTAAATTACCACTGAGCTGACGATTGAGCTGTAATGTTTGAACATGTAACAAACTAAATATTTTTCAAGGTTACTGCAGTCCAATTACCGAAGCGCAAACGTTATATAATGGAATCCCTTAAATAACGAACCTTATCAGCGTAAAACGTTATTAAAATTGGTACTTTCTTATAAAGGTTTCAACTCCAGACGACAGGAAATAACGTTTCGATGCGTTCATTTTAATATTTGTCAATTATTTTTATTTTTTACATAAACTTATTTTAATTGTTGTTAAAATTGTTATAAACGCGCGGTCAGTATTTATTTTATGTTTTCCCAATGATTTTGTTGCCGATTGCAACACTGAAATAGTCGAAAACACTATTTTGACGTGAGCTCTGCCAAAAGCAGGCTAAAAGTGACTTTAAATTACGGAATCTATCTAACATTTGCGCTTAAGTAATGGAATACTGCTGCAGTCTGTTATAAATATTTAGTTTTTATACTCAAAAATCTTTATAATTGTATTGTTAATTCAGACATTTAAGTAAAATTTATGAGTAACTTTGAATTGTCTCAAAATTGTTTTAAATATTTTTAGGCTCGTATTAATAAATAGATATTGTTAACGCCTTTATTTATATTACCTATACATGCTCGTATGTATGTAGTATAACACTTCTAGAACAATCTTACGCTTTATGTATATCCATCTCTTTTATTCCCTATCCATAAGACTTACGGGTGATAGAGATACAGGAATCCGCAAACACACCTTAAAATGGGTCGGCCTCGCAACCCACCTGTCAGTTGAAATAAAATATTTAAACGGTGAACCCGTAAACGTAGAGTTCAACACATATTTATTTTAATATAAGACTTTAAACTGTGAATTGTGTGGTGGTGGTGTTGTCTCTTTCATTCTTTCTTAATTTAAAAAGAGTCAATTTTTGATATTGATCTTGAGATCTATTTATTAATACATGTCTTAGCAACAAATAATTGTAAATATATTTATTCTATATTAACAAAATCTATTCTATAGGTACCATTTCGTCAACTGATTTACTAATTAATGGGAATAGTTTTAAAGACATGTTATTATTAAAAGTGAAATATGACATCCTTATGCCATGTTCGACTTGGCACTATAAGCATGTTTTTTTGCTTTATTTCGTTTTGAAAGTCGTTCAAGTAGCGTTTTCATTTACTTTACGCAAAATTCAGTAAAAAAAAACTTTGCTTTCAAGTCGAACACGACACTAGAATAAGTTTATTTATCCATTTAAAAACAACATTCCATTTTTTAAGAAATTATATTGTACTATCAATGAAATGGTGAACTGTCACCATTATTTTTAAGTCGCTAAAGCCGTGTTAGACTATTTTATTGCAAAATTCAAAATTAAAAATAGATTGCTTTAGCGGTAGTCGAACATGGGGTAGAAGTATTAAAAAAAAGAATAAAAAGAGGGTATGTATTTCTATAAAAATATTTACCTATGCCTATCTAACAACTTAAGTATCATCACGACCGTGTAGTTTTCGGAGTGGTCAGTGGACCGCGCTTTTTTAAAGAAGCAGATTCACATATACTTTACAGCATGGCAAGTGTAAGCTCGTCGCAGTCTGGTGTACCAAACTCGAGAAATATCACGATTATTGTGAATAATATATATTTGTGTGCCCCGACCACTCCGCGTCAAAATTTAACAGGGGACAGGTATTTTTGCACCTCCATAACTTAAAGATTGCCTACAAATATTACGGATTAAATTGCCTTTTGTAATCCTATAAATTATAGAAATATATTCGTAGATTAACTATAGCTAATTTGTACAAATTATATAAACAAAACTTGTGATAAAATTGATAAAACTATTTGTAAAAATATTGTTATTGTTAGTTATTTAAAAGTAAAATTCGGTCACATACAGCCGGTTTTTTGAAGCTCTACTTATTTCTATCATTTTCCCGTTTTTCTTGGAACTAATCGGGTTTCACGAAAAAAATTTCACAACATTTATTAACTTTTTTCTTACCCTCGTTCCGAGACACGATAATAGTAACCTAAGCACGCTTAAATGTGTTCCGAGACGTGCATAAACTGTTTTGCCAAAGCTATGTGACGTCACAAATGACATCATTCCTCACGCTTAGACGATATCGAGGTAGATCGCTCTGAGCGCTGTCAGTTTGTCGCGCGCCATTTTCAAGTTTATTTAATATTAGGTTTTCTTTTAATATTGTAATTCGTTTATACTGTTGGTATATTACTTCTAAAACAAATCTATAATTAATAT
The DNA here is from genome assembly GCA_910589645.1 of Tinea semifulvella. NCBI lineage: Eukaryota > Metazoa > Arthropoda > Insecta > Lepidoptera > Tineidae > Tinea > Tinea semifulvella. Next base: position 10,202,055 of record OU342586.1, read on the forward strand.
TTAAATAGGAAGTAAATAAAAAATGTCTGAATCACGGCAAGTTATTTTAGAAGACCAAAATAATTATTTATAATTGTAGACGTTACACATATAAAGATGTGTGTTTGTTAGTTTTCATACTCAAAGATGTTACTATTATCGTGTCTCGGAACGAGGGGTATGTGTAACAGAAATATATTATTTCATGTGTGGTTGGCCGTAACTGATTTAATTAACTTTATACAGATCTCTGCTAATAAAGTTATATTTGCTACCTAATTATACATGTTTTATTTACTTACCATACCATTTCCGCGTTCTTAAGTCTGGGTTTTGTATTTAAAATATACTTTATTTCAATGGGTGACGTTAAACTAAAAGCTTAATACAAAATAGTACTCAATGGAAACACAGAACCTAAATTTATATCCCTATCTTTTAACACCTTCATTGTTTTTACCTAGGTAGCGCCGAAATTAATAATATTTTTCCTGACTGATAAATATCCTAAGAGACATAATTAATTATGGTTTTATAAAAGGTCTAGGCGCGTAGTAAATAAAAGGCATTATTTCAGACAGATCTTCATTGTACTATATTCTCAGATTTAAACTTTTCTAACATTTGAACCGTTTCGTGATTTGAACTTGTCATTATTTTTTACTTAATGTTGCTTTGATAGTCGTCGACTTGGCGTTGCCATATGGTTTTCATACAAAATACGATACAAAAGCAAGCTTTGCTTTATTAGCTTTCAAGTCGAACATGGACCTTGTGTTTAACTTGTCGCAATAAGCGCCTTGTTTCGCTTTAAAAATTGTTCGACTTGGCGTTGCTCTATGGTTTTCATACATTTTAAGCAAAATTCAGTAAAAAAGCAACCTTTGCTTTCAAGTCGAACCAGTAAAAAAAGACCTTAAATTACATATAAAAAAATATTTACAAAATAATACATTTTTTTTTTGGTTCTCTTCTCCCGATGGATGATGAATGAGATGATAGGGAAGGCAAAGGGTCTAGCCCATACAGCCAAATCTGACGTAATATATCTTTCTTTTTCATGAATTAATGAGGTCATCATCAAATTCCAGATGCTGCAGAATTTGATGCTTTTCTTGGAGTCATTCGCGGAATCATCCACTGCTCAAACACGTCGGGTAAAATATGGGAGTTGACAGCGCGGGAAAACCGCAAAAAAAAAACTGCAACTTGTGCCCCATATTTAAAGTACAATTTATCGTTTTCCATAATTATTCACATTGTAGCACATTATTAAACAAAACAACACCACTTTTGACCAATAATATCCACAGTAAATTAATTTACAAAACAATAACTTGCGCTTGACATGTCCACGCAAAATGGCGCGAAGAACTCACGAAAAACTCCCTCAAAATAATACAGTTACGCGCTGTTATGTCTTTTAAAAACTTTTTTGCGCTTGGACTCCATAGGCCCAGACTGTCTACAGCGAACGGCAAAAATATGTAATCTTTTAATATTAGACCTTAAATTGAGTTCCCTTAATTAAAATATTAATAGCTCTAGCATTTTTGACGGCTATAAATAAGTATCTCTTTTTTTAGAAAGAATATCATCAGTCTATTATTTTTATTGGGCAACACTTTCCTTTATATCCTTAGCACTTTATTTTGTTTTTATTTATTTTTAGTATTTTTTATATTTATATTGGTTTTTAACCCTTGGAATAAATACATGTAAATTTTGGAACGTTTGTGTTATGTTTGACTTGACGCTTTAAGCGTTCTTTTAAATTTATTTCGCTTTGAAAATCTCTCGTTTTGGCGTTGCTGATAAAATGTGTAAAAATGTAAAGTAAAGACGACTGTTTACATTTAGCCAACTTTACTATAAGCCAATCATGACAAGTGGCAAGCTCGTCGATGTCTCCAGCGTACCAAACTTGAGAAATATCACAAAAAAAAAAAATTAAATGTATTTATTTACATTAATAAATATTTTTGTGTCCCGACCAGGAATCGAACCCGGTAACTCCGAGTCTTAATCTACGGACTTAACCGCTAGAACACGAAGGCAGTTTGCTTTTTTTTGCTTTGCTTTCAAGTCGAACAGAACAGAGCTGTGCCTCTAAATGTCATTATAGGCCGCGTTCGTTTTAAGAAATGTTAGCATGAAAATACCACTTTTTTTAGCACAAGTCGTTCGTTTAATGAAAATTCTAACATTTGATGCTAATTTCCGTATGTCAGTACCGTGTTGAAAGGAGGGTTATTGATGTTACTTTTTGACAGATGTCAAATTGATCGTTTACCATTTTTATATACTTTATAGTTTTCTATTATATTTGTTAAAAAGGTATATTAAACGATTTTATGTAATAAATTCATAGACCATAATAATATCACGTGTATTGGATGCCATGGTATGATAAAACATGAACGAAAACACTTGTCAAAAAGTAGCATCACCGCTCGTTTTATTTAAGAAATGTTAGCATTGTTAAAAAAAGTGGTATTTCTTAACAAAAACGACATTTCGCGCTGGTTTATGAAGTTGCTACGAAATGTTGGAAATGCTATAACACGAACGCGGCCATAATCAGCTGGTTCAGCTGATTGCTATATGGTCTGTGGCTGATTGTTTGTATAGGCATCTTTATTTTTCTAATTCGAGTATTTGATTTTTTAAAATCGAAATACATACATTGTTTGTTTTCTAAAATATCAAGAATATTGAAGTACGGTCTGGAGTGAAGGTAAATAAAATGGAATCCAAAGAACCTAACGATAACCCTCTTAACATTGATGGCAGTAATTTTAATTCTGAAATGTATCTGGAAAAACTATTAAAACATGCGAATCTTAAGCAAGTTATGGACAAAGAAGTTGAAATTGTAACACAGAGTCAATTTTTACAATCAGAAATGCAAACATTGGTGTACGAGAATTACAATAAGTTTATATCGGCCACGGATACAGTACGCAAGATGCGATCTGATTTTAAAGTAATGCAAGAAGAGATGAACAAACTTAGTGAAAACATGACAAAAATAACATCCTTCAGCTCACAGATATCAGAGTCTTTAAGTGAGAGTGGAAATAATGTCAGTAGGCTGTGTGCCACTCGACAACTCCTGGATAAATTGCAATTCCTATTTCTACTACCAACACAGTTAAATAATGCAATTAAAGAAGCCAAGTATAGTGATGCTGTGCACGATTACACACATGCACGGCGAGTACTACAGAAGTATGGAAACCAACCCTCATTCCAGAGTATACAAACTGAATGTGAAGAAATAATAGTTCAATTAAAGAAAATCCTAAAAAACAGATTGTTATCTCCGCAGACTACTGCTCCAGAGTTGGCTGAGAGTGTGGGTCTACTGAGGCAGCTGCAAGAATCTCATGAGTCTTTGCAAGAAATATTTTCAAGCTGTGCAAAAAGTCGTCTGGAGCAACATCTACAAAATTTGAAATCACAGATAGATCTTTGCGATGTCATGGAGTGGGTGGAAAAATGCAACAACAGCCTGCTGGCAGATCTCGGTATCATTGTATCTTGTCACAATGAAATGTTCTTGCACGAAGAAGCATCTTATTTGCCAGATTTTGCTGATAAAGTTTTAGTTCAACTGTTTCATCTATTTGAGAGTGTGGTGAACACACCCACCAATATTGGAACTGAAATACTTGTTAGAGGTGTGGATAAGTTTTTTAGAAAATTACAAGCTATGTCTGAACTAATACCAAGTGAGACTATGAGCAGTAGATCAAAAGACTCCGTAATTCAATGTATAATGCACAAAGCTACCATTCAGCACAAAAATATAAACATTCAGTTCAAAGAGAACATGACAAAGGTTAGACAATCTTTGGCCAGTAAAGGATCAGATCCTATAGATTTGAAAGACATATTACACTCTTTACAGATTTATTTAATGGAAAAAGTTCAAGCATCACTTCTGGATATTATGGCATTTCTTCAAAACAATTTGTCATTTGGCTTGAAGCAGTGGTGTGGTAAGGCAGTGGCCGACGCCTGCTGGTTAATTATATCTGAGACACTAGTTAATCTCTCCGACATGGTGAAAAAGATGGCCGGCTCTCAATCTTCAAACAACAACATTCCTTATGAGCTGCTGTTAATTTTGGCTAAACTATGTTTAGAGATGCAAGACAGCGGAGTAACTACACTACATACACATCTATTGAAATTACTGGATGAATGTGCTCCAGGTTTAAATATAGAAAATAAAGATAACAACAACATAATGGTTAGTTTATCAACAGCTGCACAGGCCGCCTTGGATGCAGAGGTAGTGTTTACTGGACAAACAGCTGCACAAATGTTAAGAGTGTCGGTGTTGGCGAGGGACTGGCTGAGAGCCCCCGAGCCACGTGGGCCTAGAGCTGTATGTCGCCGTGTAGTGGAGACCTTAGCAAGTGCTGATGCTGCAGCTTCCCAACTATTCCCCTCCAGCATCAAACCTTCCAGTGACTCCAGCAGAAGAACCTTGTGGTCTCGCGCTCCTTCATCATTCTCACCAATAAGCAGAATATTTTCTGAGAGAATTGAAGTATTCAGCCCAGCAGGAGCAGACAGGGCGGCTCTGTCAACCGGAGCCTTGAAAGTGGCTCTTAAGGCCTTGGTTGAATGTGTCAGACTAAGAACTTTTGGTAGACATGGATTGCAACAGCTACAAGTCGATGTTCATTTCTTACAACAAAGACTCTCATGTATGGGGAATGATGAGCGATTGCTAAATGCGCTATTGGATGATGCATTAACATCAGCCCAGTTGAGATGTGTAGACCCTCAGTTAATGGAACCGAGTATAGTTGATATTATTTGTGAAAGAGGATGAATTATTTAGACATTGAGAATATTTAACCAATCATGATTTTCAATTTATCATTGGCATGGCCCGATCATGAAATGTGTGGATACACTTTACTGGGTTTATCAGTACGAACCCCGGTGGGAAAATTACCACCATCAGTCCACCTATTAATATTACAACTCACTTTAGGGGTTTTGATAGCAATTTGTCCAGTGTTGCAAACTCAGATCTTGACATAGGCCAGATTAGCAAATTCATAGTATTAGTATTTGCATATGAAAAGTTTATAGATTTATATTAAAAGATGTAGGGCTGGATTAATCATTGGACAGAAAAGTTCATATCCAAATGTTAAAAGTGACAGTCATATAGAATAAACTGTGACTATGATATTTGGAAGCACAAGCTTAGATCTGTCTAATAATGCCATAATGAAATATTAAAATTGTAAGTGCACCACAAACTGAAAAAGTTCTGGAACCCCTGGCTTAGTGTCTTTTAGAAATAATATTTACTATGTATTTATTTATTGTTTAAAAAGAAAGATTTTTATAATTATGGAATGTAATTTAAATAAAATACTACTTTTATGGTGTAAAATTTGTATTATATTTAAAATAAATTAATATTACATAAACAATAAAGTATGTTTCATTTTAATACTGCTGGTTTGTAAATTATGTTTACAATGACATTGAGGGATGGGTACTTGTTGGCTGCTGAGACTAGGATAGCTTTCATAATGGTTAGGACATTAGACAGTATGTAGCCTCCAATAACTCCCAGGTAGCAAGGGATAGGCCATTCTTGCCATGGGGTGTTCCAGTCCAAGGGGATTACAACTGCACCAATCCATCCTCCACAAACAGACATCAATGCATTGTTCACAAACATCTCTAAAATACTTCCTTTGTTATAGTCTTTCAGTCCCAACAGAAGGTGAAGACAAGTCTCTATACCCACATGCGCCACCAGTGGGAATGTTGTCAACAGTGTTAAAAGAGCAGACAAATTTAAAGTTTCTTCATGGCGTTCCAGAACAGGAGCGCCAAACAAGATTATACATATAAAGTAAATTAACATGTTACACAAAAGAAAGGCCAATAGCTTTACAAATTCACTTGGTCCCTTGTTCAATATTTTATTCTTCTTCGTTAAAATGTTTAGTGATGAACTTCTTAAATAGAGCACCTTCAACAGCTCAGCTATGAATATAATTGCCAGCATAAAGCTTGAAGAACGTTTTCCCAGATTATAAAGAAAGCCATTGTACGATATCACAGTAATAAGCAATGGCAAATAAATACATGTAATAAGGCTTAAGATTGTAGCCGTCCTTAATTCCATGTTATTTCCCAAAGAAAACATCTTGCAGGTTTCAGTAGCTTCACATAAATAAACTATAGCAGAATTCAATATTTTTATTTCACACGTTAAAAAAGAAATATGCTACACTGCATTTATAAATTTTACATGTTTTTAACAAGAAAGAAAACACCTTAAAGATACCAATATATATATCTTTCCTGAATTCCTAAAAAATATTCAGAGAAAATAATACCTGGCGCTGTCATTACTGTCAGTCATTTCTGTCTGTCCGTTCATCAGCAAAATATTTATCGTCATAAAAGAGACACACAGCTATAAAATTAAGTGATAGAGCAAGAAATATGTAAATTATTTCTTAATGTCTTGTGACTGATAAAAACATTTTAATTTAGGAAGTCTACTTTTTCAGCCGTGAGTTTTTTAAATAACCTTGTTAATTCTATCTTCTTAGACAACTTACTACATTAATTTAGGTAAATCACTTATACTATAAGAAATCAGCTGTGTCTTCCTTGTCTGTCTTTTAAGTAAGCTAAATCGAAAATTATTCAATGGACGGTAAGAAATTTATTAAATCTTGACTGAAAGTTGTTTTTTTTTTTAAATTGTCTTTAAAGGACATTGTACAGAATACATCAGTCCTAAACACGTAATTTATTTGCATAATATATGTTCATAACAGAGTTCATAACCGAGTTGGGGATCATCAAATTCCAGATGCTGCAGAATTTGATGCTTTACTTGGAGTCCCTCGCGGCATTATAGCCCAAACACGTCGGGTAAAATATGGGAGTCCACACGCTGGAAAACCGCAAAAAATAAACTGCAACTTGCAGCACATTATTAAACAAAACAACACCACTTTTGACCAATAATATCCACAGTAAATTATTTACAAAACAAAAACTTGCACTTGACATGTCCACGCAAAATGGCGCGAAGTACTCCCTGAAAGTTGACAAATTTGCTTGACAGAAATCCTACGACTGACAGTGACAGAATCCAAGGCGGACGGATGATAACGTAATCGATATGACGACATGAACTTTATATAAAGGCCGAAATAAATTTTACAGCATCAGTTGAGTGAAAATTACACAGAGTGAACGTTCGGTCTCAGTGAGGGCCAACGTTACCTAAGCATCAAAGTTGTGAAGTTCCGATTATAACGAAAACCAATCTATTGAACAAGATGCCGTGCCCCTTTCTGGGATCATTGAACCAAGCTTTCGTAAGAAACTATGGAGGAATATTGATGAAACAGTATGGCAACAGTTGTCCGGTAGTTTCGAGAGGATTTCGTAGCCTTGGAAATGACGAAACCAAATGCCCTTTCATTCAAAATAATGGGCCTATAATATCTGAAGCTCCGAAGGAAATGACCGAGGATATCGTCGATACTACTCCGTACCAGTACGAGAGATTCTTCAAGGATCAAATTAACGCAAAGAAGAGGGACTACTCTTACCGTGTGTTCAGGAAGGTGTCCCGGCTGGCGGCCGATGGCGTGTACCCGTGCGCTCTTGAGGGAGCCGACCATCGTCAGGTCAACGTTTGGTGCTCCAACGACTACCTGGGCGCCTCCCGCCACCCCGCCGTGCAGGCCGCCGCTGTGTCCGCTGTCAAGTCCTATGGCACAGGTGCTGGAGGTACCCGAAACATTGCTGGGAACTCTCAGATGACTGAGAAACTCGAAGCTGAAATAGCGAAATTGCACAAAAAGCCCTCTGCTCTGGTATTCACTTCTTGTTATGTGGCTAACGATGCCACCCTGTCCACCCTCGCTCGAATACTTCCAGGATGTGTTGTGTTCTCTGATGCAGGAAACCATGCGTCCATGATTCAGGGCATAAGAAACAGTCGAGCTCCAAAGCACATCTTTAGACATAATGACCCCAATCACCTAAGAGAGTTGCTGGAGGCCACCCCAGCCGGAGTACCCAAATTGGTAGTGTTTGAAACTGTCCATTCTATGAGTGGTGCTATATGTCCTCTCAAAGAGATGTGCAACATCGCCCATGAATATGGAGCTCTGACATTTGTGGACGAGGTTCATGCTGTAGGGCTGTATGGTCAGCATGGAGCCGGCATAGCTGAAGAGCGCAATTTGCAGGGTTCTGTGGACATAGTGTCGGGCACACTGGGAAAGGCTTACGGCAATGTCGGGGGATACATTGCGGGCTCCTCTTTGCTGGTAGACACCATCAGGTCACTGGCACCCGGATTTATCTTCACCACGGCCCTGCCCCCACCTGTGTTGGCAGGCTCTCTGGCCGCCATCCGCTTGTTGGCTAGTGATGAGGGCCGCACACTCCGAGCACGCCACCAGGCAATTGTCAGATACCTCAAGCTCTCTCTGTTGGTAGCGGGCCTCCCGCAGCTGCCATCTGTAAGCCACATAGTCCCCGTACCCATTAAGGGTGCCGACAAGGTGGCTCAGGTAGCCGACTCTCTAATGAAGAGAGGACATTATGTGCAGGCCATTAACTATCCCACTGTGGCCCGAGGGGAGGAGAGACTCAGGTTCGCTCCCGGTCCTTATCATACTCCGGAGATGATAGATGGACTCATTGGAGCCCTCACTGAAGCATTCCATGATAATGATATATCATTTAATGAATTTATGAAAGATGGCACTTGTCGAGAATGTAGCATGGACTACAGAATGGATCTGATGATGCAGGATGAGCTGGTCAAGTACCCCATGACCTGCACTGCCTAATGACCCATGACAACCCCTACGAATTTTATGACAACTTGTTTTTTTGATAAATTGTTTCTAATTGTAAAAGTGAAAAAAATATAGAAAAAATATATAAAGCTATAAATGTTATTTATTTACATATTTAATTTGTGGTTCAAGGTACCTACATGTAGAGGAATGTATGGGAATAATAATAAAAGTTTTGAACTTTTTTATATTGTTTTATTGTTAGATTTCAATCCCAGTACTTGATGACTCCATCCCATCCCGCAGTAAGCAGACGGCTGGGCTCGTGCGGGTGCCACAGACTGGTGATACACACGCCGTCGTGCGCCTTCCACTTCTTGTACAACTTCGTCGTCTTCCAGTCCCAGATATAACACTTTCCGTCCGCGTCACCCGATATCAAGTAACTGTAACAAGCAAACAAGATTGATGACTAAAGATAAACGTGATAACAATAAATATGGATAAAAATATTCATTGTTACATAAGGATTTTGGCCTGAGATGTAGGTGCAAAAATTGTTAAAAGGTCATTCACTAAAATCAACTTTCATGCTTGTCCTCACTTTGACCTCTATCGCGTTTGGCCTTACACACTCGTACAGGTTGCCCTCTTATGCCGTATAGGTACGAAAATAATATTACCTATAAACATTATAACATTATCATGTTGCATAATAAACATCACATTACAAAAGGTACATAAACAGTCTCATTATTTACACATTAATATTTTTGTAGTTGCGAAAGAATTCTTGGAAATACCACTTTGCTAATTTGACAAATACGGGAAAAACTAGGATGAAAGACTGGAAAACCAATGGGGTGTATCAGGCAAAACTTTTTGTAGATGTCGCCAGCGGCAATGGTACCTTTTTTACACCTATGATGAATCATTTTTTAAATGTTTTTGTAGTTTTTTTTTATTTTTATAACAGAAGAAAGAATTTTAACTTAACGTTACCTACCTTAAAAGACGAATTAAGAAAGCGAACACCGTCATTAAATAGAAAAAAGGTTGAATTAATAGAACGACAATTTTGAAATCACCATATCTTTGATTTTGCTTGGAAATCTTGATTTATACACTTCAAAGCTGCTAACTTTGGCATAATATACTTTAAATATTAAATTTCGTAATAAAAATACAAGTTTTCTATGCAGCTGACAGTTATATTAGGTACCATCTATCATGCGCCATTTATCGTGATAAAAGTTAGTGATACACCCCATTGTAATACTGGGGCTACAACCAATGGTTTACGATGCCAAAATTTAAACATTTAGATAATTTCAATTTTAAAAAGTACGGTTAATTTACTAATAATAATTCTTAAAAAAAAACAGTACACCTAGGATTGCGTTACAGTATTTAAAGCGCAGTGGTGACACGGTTATAGGAACCGTTCCTTAAATCCTACAAAGGTCGGTTCCAACCCACCCGACATGTACCAATGAGAAACACTTTTCTTACGTACATTTGTCATAGATTTACAACACCACCGTTCCCGTGCCTCGGAGAGCACGTTAAGCCGTCGGTCCCGGTTCCACTGATACCAACTTGTGGAACCGTTAATAAATCGTCATTAAAAAATGACTACAGATCCTCACACTGGTATTATGCTCCATGCCCATCTCCAGGGCTGTGATGATGATGATTTAAAGTCTTTAACCAGTGCTTGCTCCCCGCAATGTCGTACGGAGCAGATCCACGTTCGTTTTTGTAACCCCGCGTACGTAGGGTTCTGACGCCAATAGTGTATTTACTTGACACCGACATTTACGAGCAAAATATCATTGTCAAAATTGTCTCTTAAAATTTTATCTCCACTAAAGACATATTTCGTATATTATTAGTATGTCAGAAGAATGTCAATATCAGTACAGTTTAAATTGAATTTTGAGTTTGGTTGCGTATTTCACAGATTATAAGCTACCTATGCTTATTTATTTATGGTACTTGTCACTTTGACATTGACAGGAACCCTGAGTTACCACCAGTGTTGGGACCCGAAACATTTTCGAACGGCCAGTGTAGCTATTCGGTGTTAATAACACGGCGTTAGTTTACGATCGCGGCTCAGAGGCGTGGATACTGACAGTTAGTCTGGTCCAGAAATTCAAGGTCGTTCAGCGAGCTATGCTTAGAATTCGAAACTTTGATATTCGCCAGAAACAAATTACTGACAACCGATGAACGATGGGGCAAACAGATTCTAGAGTGGAGACTGTACGTGGTACAGGACGACGCAGTGTGGGATGACCCCCCGCTAGATGGACGGATGATTTAATGAAGGCCGCTGGTTGAGGCCGATAGATGAGGGTTGCAAAAGACCACGTACAGTGCCTTGGGGGAGCCTATATCCAGCAGTGGAGAGACACAAGTAAAGATTATATTTTATATCCGTCTAGTCAGTATTACTACTCGCTCTAGCACTGTTGAGTCATGAATATTTGTAATTTTGGAATCTAGATAGTGAACAGGCTAACTCAAACAGTAGCATCGACATAAACAAACTTCCCGAGGAACTCTGTATTTAATAAACATTTCACGTCGTCGTCCACTTCAAAAGTAGGCATCCTAATTTTACAATAGAGGTGACGAAATCAACGACCATTGTTACCAATCCTAAACAAACTACTAATTATAAAGTACCTCGTTAATTGAATAAAGTAGCTAATAAACATTTATAGGTTCCTTCATAAGTGTTCTTAATTGATTACTTATTTAATAGGTAGATAGTATTAGTTAAGAACTTTATTTATTTATTTAGGAAAACTTACAGCTACAATACAAATATAGGAAAGATAATAATACTATAAAGCCGATAACAAGAATTCACAGATAGTTACAATAGAAAGCATGAAAGAAAAACTTTTAGAAAAGCAAAGTACGAATACAGGAACAACAATAAAATAAAAATAAATACAAAAAAAACAATAGATACGATAAAATAATAAAAAGACAAATAAATACAACTGCAGAAAAGAAAACAAAAATAACAAAATTAAAAAACAATAGGTCAGTCTACTAACTCGAAGTATTTATTTAAATGCTTTTTATTATTCTTCCTAAGGACCGGTAATTCAACACTTCTTTAAGATTTGAGTCTACCTCAAATACATTCGTTTTTATGGGTGCGGCGGTCACTTAAGTAATGAAAGCCTCAAAGGTGAAATTACCGGCCCTAAATCACTCCAAACTAATTAACAAAATTATTCAATGTGACATTTATTTATATTAAATTGTAAATATACTGACTGATAGATAAATACATATTCATTCATTTATCATTACAGCCCCTAGAACACAGCATCAGATGGGCCTTCCAGAACTGGAGAATTTGGCCTACACTCGCCATGCTGGCTAGACAGCTTGGCGAGTATATGATGTAATTTTTTTATGACAATATATTAACGATTCCACAAGTTGGCATTAGTGGAACCGGGACCGACGGCTTAACGTGCTCTCCGAGGCACGGGAACGGTGGGGTTGTAAATCTATGACAAATGTACGTAAGAAAAGTGTATTTCTCATTGGTACATGACGGGTGGGTTTGAACCGACCTTTGTAGGATTTAAGGTTCGCGTTCTTACAACCGTGCCTATATTTAATTATTTTAATTTAATTTAAGAAATACATAAGCATCCCAAAAATACTAACCCTAGTCTTGGTATTGGTCTTGCACAAGTGCCTCGCAAATCATGTTCAGACATTTTTTGTTCCAAAATTTTCTTTTTTTTCTAGAAGTAACTGTTTCCTGTTTTTTCTTTTTTAGGGTTCAGAGTTAAAAATATAGAACCCTTACAGTTTGAAACTTGAAATATTTCAAAAACTCCCTACTGTCCCGATATGGCACTGACGATTTGTTTTTGCTCTGACAAAGAATAAAACACTATGTTAAGCGTTATAGTATACCTAAAAAGTAAAATATCATCACGATTGTTTCCCTTTCGGAGTGGTCAAAATAAGCGGATTCATATTTAGCCAACTTTACGGCCAATCATGACAAGCTCGTCGATGAACATTTGCATTGGTTTTGGACGTGTTCGAGCCCCTACATCAAAAATGGACAGAGGTATTTTTTTCGAAACATATTAAACAAAATAAAATAATTTTAAAATGTTTACAAACAGCCGTGTGAATTTTGTCAGCAGCCAACACAAGCGAGCTTGCGGTGAACAACTTTCTCTTTGGTAAATTAGACAGTCTTGTTATGTCCATAGCACATGGAGAGGTCGGAACTGTGTCATTACACACACCAGTTTATTCTAGATTTTGGTCTAGATGTTGGAAACCTAGCGATATTGCGAAAGCAATACTTAAGAAAACAATATTGAAAATTCTCGGCAGATTTCGTTGGCATATTTATATTATAAGTAGGTAGCTGTTTGGCCAGGCTTTTGTTTACCTAGTGGTCAGCAAAAACTTTAGGTGGACGTAGAGACGCATGTAGTGCTTAAACAATGACGTCATGTACCCCTATGTCTATCATTGGGTTCCAAAAACATTTATGACAAAATTTATTAAAATTATAGGCGTGAAAATTAAATCGACAGATAGGTATATAGTCGTGGCGTCACCGTTCAATTGTCGTCGCCAGATGACGATTTCTTTAACCCTATGCCTGTTAAAATCATACAATTATAACATAAATTTAATTTGAATACTAGATGGTTGTATCGTAAAGACTGGGTTGTATTAATATTAAGTTTTAAAATTCAACAGTAAATTAGGCTTATGATGATGAGACTAAAGAATTTGTATTATTAAAAAAATACAAAAATATTACACTTTTAAAAAAAATGTTATATGTTAAATCGTGTTGATGGCCAAAATCGTTTGTTGGATCTCAATAAATAATAATAATAATCCTAAAAGCGGCGAGCCGGTATCTTAGAAGCCAGTTCCTTCATTAAATAAAATTTAGTGTTTAGCCGAAAGTAATTTTATTTATTTATTTATTTTCATTTATTTAGGCAACAAACAGTCAATATACGCAAACAATATCACAGATAAACAAAATTGTCACTCTGCAAGATACTAAAATTGAAAACTAATAAATAATATGAACCACTAAGGGGCACTAAAATAAATAAATGATAAATCAATTGTACCGGCTTTAAATATATTATAGTTCAAAAATATAGTGTATTCAAATGATTGGTTGAAAAATTCTGAGAGTTTTACATTCGCGTGAAAACCTATAGGAACAAATTCTGATAAGTCTTTAAATACCAATAAATCAAATTATACGGAGAACATATCGAGCTTACGAGAAGAGCGCTCGTTTATTTGACTTATATTCAGCTGTGAACATGGTTTATGAACTAAAAACATCACGCATTAAAGCTCCTATAGGGAAATAAATTATGATAATTGACGCAAATCCGAAACATGTTTTTTTATTTAAAGCAGTCTGTATATTGATTTAAATATAGCTTTGTCAAGGATCACAACAACGACATGTTAAATTTATCCAACGTTTAGTCCTACCTACTTCAGTTGGATATCGTGTTATGGATATTTAATTTTAGCTCTATGTGGGTAATTGAAACCTTCTAAAATGTATAATTGTTTAATAATTACAGAAACTTGTTTAAGACAACAGAAGAAAACAGTTTAAGAATTTAAAGCACGATAACAATAATTATGTTGTTTTAGCATTAATAATAATAATCCATGGAGGCTCCCTCGGCGGAATTTTTTGTCTCAAAATATGTCAAATATATGAATATCAAATCTTATTTTCATAATGTTTATTTATTTATTTAATGTTTAAGGACAACTTACAGCTAGATACATAGGAGTATACAGTGCATATGGGTAGTGTATGACTATTAACAAATTGCCACCGATAGCTAGAATTACATAAGTTGATGGCGCTCACTAACACGGTTCCTTAAAAAATAAATTAAATACTAAAAACAATAAATATCTGAAAAAAAAAAATAAAACAATAAAAAATAAAACTATTGACGAGAACCACTGGCGAAACGTTTTGTAAGAATGAGACAAGAAATACCGTCCGCTCTCTGGACGACTTCGTAACCTGCAGCCTACAGAGATTTAGAAGACTGGGACAGTCAATTCTGGAGCTATCGATAACAGGTAAAAAACGTCCGTGATAGTGCGACGTTCAGAGAGTGGCAAAAGGTGATGCCGTTTACATTTGTTATCGTAACTTAGGTAGTTCTGACGATTTGTAGGATTATGATAATATAGGAAATTACAAAAATGGCGGCAATGGAAGGAGGAACTTGTCCAGGTCGTAGCAATTTAGGAGACGGAAGTTTAATGCCAGCTCAAGTGAAATTCTGTGCAATAATATAATAAGACCCAAATCACATGATGTAAATGAGGAAATTACACAGCACATTTTTTACCTCATACCAACCGGTATTATACATAATCTACGTGGGAAAATTTGAGTTTAGATTAAACACAACATTTGTTTAGGAAAAAATATGAAAACATTGTTGTTCTAAATTCTAAAATATCTGTCAATTAAAGATTGTATAAAAGTTATATAGAGATATTTTATTATCACCATAGTCTATTTCGATTGTTACTAATCCACTTGTCCAGTTTGTTTTTAAAATGTATTTATTGACATATAGGTAATAATTATATTCGAAGTATTATACAACCAGTATAAAAGAATTACAATATAAAAGCTACCTAAATAATAAAATTAAAAATAAACTAAACCATAAATAAAAAATGTCCTCTAAGAGATGTCCCCTCCGAGATAGTCCCAAGGAGACTGGCAACATTTCCCCTCTGTATAGCGAGGCTAATACGTTGGCAGAAATAATTGCCAGCCTTCCTGTCTCCAGACCTTTCTGTCAGCCGCTTTGACAACTCCTTGGCCAAGCGCCTCGCTGACGGTCCCCATGGGCCCATCGTCTCGACCCCAAACTCGTAACCGGAACCAAGGTTGGCATATTTGCGCAATTTGAGGTTCCCCGCAGAAAATGGAGCTAATGTCTACACACGTCGCATCCCACACCAGAGATCTGCCAAGTTTCCACGGCCCAACAGTCATTCCGTAAATGTATGAATAAATAAATAAAATAAAAATAAATAAAATAAAATAAAAAAAGTATTTATTTATATTAATAAATATTTTCCTCGCCACGCCGTCTGGCCAGCGCGTGGCGAGTGTAGGCCAAATTCTCCAGATATATGTTCTGGGAGGCCCATCTCCAGCAGTGGAGGTCTAGGACGCTGTGTTCTAAGGGCTGTAATGATGATGAATTAATATTTTTGTGTCTCGACCAGGAATCGAACCCGGTACCTCCGAGTCTAAATCCACGGACTTAACCGCTAGACCACGGAGGCAGTTTACAACACTACATAATTAATTACCCATAAGTTGAATTAATAATAGGTAACTAACTAGTCATCTATCAAATTAATTTTAAATATTAAATATTTATTTATCTTACTTATTATATCTTATTCCAATTATTTTATCTACCTATTTTATTTATTATGTAAATATTATTACTAGCGGGGATTTGTGACATTTTCAAATAAAATAATTCAGCATAAATAGTAGCATGGAAAGTGTAGGCCCAATTCTCCAGGAATATGTTCTGGAAGGCCCATCTCCAGCAGGTCTTGTAGTCCACGATTATGACGATAAACTGTCAAGTAAATAGATAACGTCCACCGATACGGAAAATAGTAGTGACGGTTTTTAGCTGTCGTAGTGACGATAAAAATGTTGTAGAAATAGCTAGACATGGCAGTATTCCTTCCACGATCGACGATACAGTTACGACAGAAGGCGTAATAATGGTTTTAATGACAGTTAGAAACGACACGTTATTTTGTCGTACGAAAAGTAGGAACGCGCTTGATCATAGCGCACAACTAGGCCAACATGTAGCCTGATAATTGAGCAGTGTTCAGGGATATTATTGGTTGTCTGTGTTATATAAATTTGTATTATAGAAAATAAAGTACGAGTAAGCATATCGTTTGTTCTGGCTTAAAAGAAACGCGCCTTTATTGCTAAAAACACTATATTACATGCAATTTGTAAAGTACCAAATTACTGTAACTATTCAAATAGTTGTTATACTATATTTTACGCCACCCAACGTAAACTAGCAAAACATCTAACTCTGATAGATACAATAGTTTAAAAAACAAAAAAAAAACATCTACAAAAACCATCGAGGTCACTGATATAAAAACGTTCCCGTAAAACCAATCGAAGTCATGTAGCTGCACCAACAGTCGCGAGATAGCAAGCGTCGAGAGCGCCTAATATTAATATTTATATCGAGTAAAACTAGTCTTTTTGTATGCATTGTAATATAATTTCCGATGAATAAAGCATGTGGCATTATCCTTGCTTGAGAATTGCCTCCCAAAGTTGGTAGGTACACAAAGCAAGCGGCACGTTTTTAAGAGTGCGTTTGTATTGAATAGGCTTATCTATATACATCGATGACAAAAACAGTTCAATCAACATTTACATACGCAAATAAATTGACACAAGGTTCTCTTGTCGAAAAAGAACGTGTTTCTTCAACTTTCCTAGCATGCAGGTCGGCATATTGCCAACAACAACTTAATCAATTTGAATGTGCACATCGAAAACGACCATAACCGTCAATGACTGTCTTACACTAATTCATTCAGTACCGATTGTCCTAGCTTTGATTCTTCTTGCTCTAGTCTTGTTATATATTTAATGTCTTTGTTAGAAATATATCGAATCATACTCATTTCGCACTCAATAAACACTGCTTCCTGGAACACAGCTATTCTTTGTTTCAGGGTTTATTAATTCTAGAGGATAATTTAGATCTCTCTGGGATCCGCGTTAATGTTTGTTTTATAAAAAGTACACTTGGACTTTTTCACTTCGAATTAAGTTATTTTATTTGAGTTTTTTTTGGATTTAATGGAAAACTTAAATTTTAAGGAAGGATCGAATATCCGGCCTTACACTAACTAAGCAAATTTTCTTTATTAACCGTTAAATACCTACATATAGGCAAGTCCTAGGTTTATTAAATCAAAAAAGCATCCCGTCTGGATCAATAAATTATGGCAAAATATTGACGCAAATAATTATTTGATTGAACTTTCGAGAACATACTCGTAAATAAATCATATACCACCTACTTAATTATTCAACAGGAGGACCGGGAGAATAATAATACATAAAAGATGAGACTTATTGATTTCTGAAGTCTGGGAAATTTGCCAGTCATTTATTTATCTTATTGACGCTTTTATTGGCGTCAAGTCATCATGAATTTCACGTTTAGTTGATATAAACAATTTTGTTGTTTTACTTTACAATTTATATTAATTATTATTAAATTAAACCTATTTGCATATAGTTAAAAAATTAGAATTGAAGGATGCTAATAAATCGATTTCATACTTATCAAGATCCTCAAGAATATTTTTAATCAAGATGCTCCTTGATCCAATTTACTATATTAAAAAAAAATTAAGTTATTGTTTATACATTGATCGCTTTATTAGTTTTTATTATTTTTTGTCGGAATAAAAACGACAATAAACTCGATATAGTGAGAGACTTCATTCTCAAAGCAAGTATTTTAGACATGCTTTGTTATCGCACTTCTTAAGTGCCAGTAGTAAGTAGTACACTTGGTTCAGATAAAAAACAACTATGACTACTTTAAAATTCTCGCGTGTTTGTATAAACGTGCTCGATTGACCTGCCTTTGCTGAGCAATCATATTATCTGGAAAGATTACAATGTCGCTTCAAAAAATTATGATATTTATTTATTATTTTTATGTCGCTATCTATCCTCCTCATTGTGTCGTATTCCTCAATGCTGAGGGTCGTGACCCCCTCCACGGATCACTTTGTCTCGAACGATGCTGTGCCATCCGGGTCTGCACACGCAGCGCACTGTGGACTGGGGTGTTAAGTATGGTTCGGATCTGGTCAGACCAGCGTATCGGGCTTGGGCCACGGGGCCTCTTGCCTTCGATTTTACCCGTGATCACCAGCTTTTCCAGATTGGCCGAACTTTTTAGTGCTATATGACCAAAATACTCAAGGACTCGCTGCAGGCAGATAGAAGAGAGCCTGGTAGTGACTTTGAGCTCCTTGAGTATTGATACATTGGTTCTCTGCGCTGTCCACGGAATTCGTAACATACGCCTCCAGCACCACATCTCAAAGGCGTCGACGCGGCAACGATCAGATGTCGCTATCTATATCTATATGTTAATTATTACTAAATATGAGCAGGTTGTAAGAACTCTTTCCTTAATATAAAACAGCATATACAAGAAATTTACACGTTTCTCACGTACATTTTTTCATAGATTTACAACACCATCGTTCCCGTGCCGTGGAAACGTAAATGAATTGTCATTAAAATTAACACCAACCCGTCTAAATAGCGTGGCGAGTGTAGGCCAAATTCTCGAGAAATATGTTCTGGAAATCCATCTCCAGCAAGTCTTGTAGTCCACGATTATGATGATAAACTGTCAAGTAAATAGGCGCGGTGGTGGCTCGGACGTAAGATCGCGTTCCTTAAATCCTACAAAGGTCGGTTCAAACCCCCCCGGCATGTACCAATGAGAAATACACTTTTCTTACGTACATTTGTCTTATAACAATACCACCGTTCCCGTGCCTCGGAGAGCACGTTAAGCCGTCGGTCCCGGTTCCACTAATACCAAAATACTTGTGGAATCGTTAATAAATTGTCATTAAAAATTGACATCATATCCTCGCCAAGCCGTCTGGCCAGCGTGGCGAGTGTAGGCCAAATCTCCAGATATATGTTCTGGAAGGCCCATCTCCAACAGTGGAGGTCTAGGACGCTGTGTGGCTGTAATTAAAAAATGAAAAATGAAATAGATAACGTCCACCGACACGGAAAATAGTAGTGACGGTTTTTTAGCTGTCGTAGTCACGATAAAAATGTTGTGGAAATAGCTAGACATGGCAGTATTCCTTCCACGATCGACGATACAGTTACGACAGAAGGAGTAAGTAATGGTTTTAATAACAGTTAGAAACGACACGATATTCTGTCGTCACTGGTATGGTAGGAATGCGCTTGATCATAGCGCACAACTAGGCCAACATGTAGCCTGATAATTGAGCAGTGTTCAGGGATATTATTGGTTGTCTGTGTTATATAAATTTGTATTATATAAAATAAAGTACGACTAAGTATAGCGTTTGTTCTGGCCTAAAAGACACGCGTTATTGCTAAAAACATTATATTACATGCAATTTGTAAAGTACCTAATTACAAATTATAATCAGGTACTTGATGATGTAAATTTTTTGCTAAGTAATTACGCGTTTGCGTATGTTTTGAAAGTATGAAGTCACAATGATGTTTCAAATTGAATCATTTGATTGCTTGTGGTAAATATTTATGTGATAACGTATCAATCATGAGTTTTTTTAAATAATTTATGAAAATCGATTTAGTAGTAATAGGCATGAAGGCAAACCGAATAGACAGATAGATATATGACCGTTGGGTCACATGTCGTAGTTCCATGTTTTTTTTTATACTAGCACATGTGACCTTGCGTCTACCTGATGGTAAGTGACGCGCATGGTCCATGAATGTTAGCAACTGGAATCAGACACTTATGTTCGACATCAGTCCCTAACACTATGCCGGCTTGACTAGATGCCTTTTTACACTTTGCTTGAAGGACTCCAGGTTATAGGAAAGTGGAAACTCAGAAGCTGGAAGAGCATTCCACATCTTTATTGTGCGACAGATGTATGAGTCACCAAATTTATAGGTACGCGAAGGGATGGTGACTACGGTATGTGGGTGCATATTCTGACCTGTGCGTGTGGTTGATGATGACGTCATAAAACATATCTCGAAATTTTATCATTATATTTTTAATTTATCGAAACTGAAAAACTAGGTAGGACCCCTAAAGCTTCATACTTACTTTTCGAGTATTTAAGAGGGTTTATTTATTTACAATACAAATACATTTCAATGTTGTCACCCTTAATTTAATCTATAATTTGTTGCCAAAGAAATTTATACCTATACAAAGATAAATTTAGAATTAATTTGGGTAAGAAGGGTTGTTAAGCTTTGCATCTGTCTCGCTCGCTCACTTAAATCCTACAAAGGTCAGTTCAAACCCACCCGGCATGTACCAATGAGAAATACACTTTTCTTACATACATTTGTCATAGATTTACAACACCACCGTTCCCGTGCCTCGGAGAGCACGTTAAGCCGTCGGTCCCGGTTCCACTAATACTAACTTGTGGAATCGTTAATGAATTGTCATAAAAAAAATTACATCATATCCTCGCCAAGCCCTCTGGCCATCGTGGCGAGTGTAGGACAAATTCTCCAGATATATGTTCTGGAAGGCCCATCTCCAGCAGTGGAGGTCTAGGACGCTGTGTTCTAAGTGAAATAAAACGAGTAGGTACTTTTACCTAATTTTATCACAGAGAAAAAATGCAAAAACATTTATAACGATTGTTCTCTATTTTACTTAAATAAATCTATGGTTAATATACAGGTACCTATCTAAAATGACCATAATTATATTTCCTAGTCAAACAGACTACATTTTAAAAATATACTCTCTGAATAATCTATGAAAATATGTGCGAGCAAGAGGTTAACTTCCCTCTTAAGTCACACACACGGTAAATTAAAAGTTATAGTTAAAGACAAGATAAAATTGAAGACCCGGAAAATCGACATTTTTTTTCTTAAATATTGAATTTTACGTAAGTTTTATGGATCTCAGCCTTAGATTTCACAGTAAATAGAACAGTAACCTTGGTGTTGACCTATTGGCCTGTAGGAAGCGAAGGTATTTACTTCCAACAATTATTTTACCTAAGGCTAGACTCCATTGACTGATACGTAAAGTTCTTTCAATCAATAGATATATTTTTATTATTATGTACTTAAGCCTCACATTGTGTACTTAATTCTCACATTGAATATCGGCCAAACCCAACATTCTCCGCGAAGGACCAGTAGCCGGTTCATACGAGTATCTATAATTGGACCTGGCAGGTGGCGCTGCAGTCGGCTTTCAGGGTATATTTTTTATTGGAGATGTCTCCGTTGGTCAGCGGTTAAGTCCTTGGATTTAGACGCAGAGGTACCGGATTCGATTACTGGTCGGGACGTATAAATATTTAATTTATTTATGATATTTCTCAAGTTTGGTACGCTAGAAACATATAGGAGGTTGGCGGTTGTCATGATGCCTATAAAAGTTGGCTAAATAAATGTGAATCCGCTTCTTTAAAAGCGTGGTTTCTGACCACCTCGAAAGGCATACAGTCGTGATAATACTTTACTTTTGGACATATCAAACATTAAGCCCCAAAATAATAATAATAATAAATATTTAACAAAAAAAATGTGCACAGGCTCCTGAGGCTTGCTACTTTTCATGACAAATCTACGAACGTTGGCTGTTGTCATTAGGTCTATCCGCGTTTGGGTTATAAGCCGCGTTAACATCACATACTGTTTTAAACTGTCATATTTCGATTTTTTTGATAATTAAAATTATCATGCTACCATTTCTATAAACGGAACGCGGTTCTTGCATATAAATCAACGTACGAACACACTCTTTCCTATCATTGTTTGTTTAGTCTATTATTAACTCTTGAGATTTTCTAGATATATCAATAGGTTAAGATTTATAGTCGTTTTTTAGCGAGTTCTTGGCCAAAGTATTATATCTCTTTTAGCACGACAAACAATATTTTGGATATTAAATGGTATTGATAACATAAGGATTGATGATGAAATTCTAGAACAAGTAAATGAAATTATATATCTGGGCAGTGTTTTCACTGCGGATGGTAAGTATGATAGGGATGTTGAAAGAAGAGTGAACGCGGGAAATAGTGTTAACGGTGCCCTGGGGTCACTGATCGGCAGTCGAAATGTCAGTGACAAAGCTCGGCTAGCCATACATAATGCAATGTTAGTACCAACACTGATGTATGGAAGCGAGACGTGGATATGTCAGAATACGCATGAGAGTAGGGTTAATTCAGTAGAAATGAGGTCGTTGCGTCGCATATGCGGCGTCACTTTGGCGGACCGCATACGAGGGGCGTTCAAAATATTCTCGGTATGTGGATAAAAACAAACAAGTACGAAAAGTTTGATATTTTTATTTTTCAATATACTCCCCCCCTATGTTCATACACTTATAAGATCGATCAATTATTTTTTTTAATCCCTCATAAAAATATTTTTTATCTTTGGTGTAAAAATGCTCCTCCACGGCCGTCTTCAACGCTTCATCGTCAGAAAATTTATTTCCACGCAGATCCTTTTTAAGATTGGGAAACAAAAAGAAGTCGCTTGGGGCTAAGTCCGGACTATAGGGTGGATGAGTAACAGTTTCAAACCCACATTCAACAATAGCTGCCTTGGCAATATGAGCAGTATGGACAGGGGCGTTGTCATGCAGAAGCAGAACACCTTTGGTTAACTTTCCTCGCCTCTTTTCTTTGATCGCATCTCTTAATTGACGTATAACGTTAGCGTAGTACTGCCCTGTGATATTTACACCTTTTTCTTTATAATCGATAAGCAAAACTCCTTCACAATCCCAAAATATTGTGGCCATGACCTTGCCAGCTGACGGGATTACCTTGAACTTCTTGGGATGAGCTGAACCCTTAATGTGCCACTGCATGGACTCCTGTTTGCTCTCTGGGTCATAATGATGAACCCAGGTTTCATCTCCAGTAACTATTTTTTGCAGCACCTCATCGGGATTTTCACCACACAGGTCGATAAAATCTGAACAGCAAGCCACACGCATATCCTTTTGAAGAAGCGTCAGCATTCGCGGAACCCATCTTGCACTTACTTTTGACATATTAAGATGGTCATGTATAATGTCATGTACGGTACCAATAGAGAGATTGGTTACTTGAGCTATAGATTTTACCTTCACTCGGCCGTCTTCCAATATAAGTTTTTCCACTTTATCAATATTTTCTTGTGAGGTAGCCACTACAGGCCGGCCAGGTCTAGGGTCATCTTCAATACTCTCCCTTCCACGCTTAAATTCGCTTGACCATTTTTGAATAGTAGATAAAGAAGGAGCAGACTCACGGTAAACACAATCCATTTCCTCTTTTATGGTTTTTTGATTTTTACCCTGTTTTGTCAAGAATTTTATGACGGATCGGTGCTCTAATTTCGTTAAAATTGTTAATTCGCTCATGGTGTTCATGTTTGTTCGGTAATTGCAGAAAAACAAAAGAACATCTCGGTTCCAATTTTACTTTTTTTTAATGTCAATGGATGAATCTTAGCGGCCAGTAACAAATATATATATAAAAGAGGTTGTAACGTATCAATACCGAGAATATTTTGAACGCCCCTCGTACGTAACGTCGAAATACGGAAAATGGTGGGTATAAAAGAAAGCATAGGGACAAAAATAAGGAAAGGCATGCTACGATGGTTCGGGCATGTTGAAAGGATGAGCGATGAAAGATTGACGAACCAGATATATAATGCGAAAGTTGTGGGTGAAAGAGGCCCTGGCAGACCGAGACTCACATATCACGATCAAATAAATAAAACACTGGCTGAAGGTACATTAAAAAGCTTTCGTAACAAAAGGGCATGTATGAAGAGGATGATGAATGTCGACGAAGCGAAAGAGGTATGTCGTGATCGTGTCAAGTGGCGCTCAATTGTCTCTGCCTACCCCGCAAGGGATCTGGCGTGAAGATATGTATGTATGTATGTATGATAACTTTGAAATAATTAAGGTCTAAAATATCTCATAAAAATCCTACATTAGCGAATTTCACAAAGCCCCCTTTGCATATTCGTGAGTTGTTGTTTTCTAAAACCTTCGTGCGTTGGGTAATACAGTTGTATGTTTCCTAAAATAGGACCTGGACTAAGAACTAGCCTAACAATTTAATAAAGATAATCAGTAACTAGCTAGATCGACGATCTATCAAGGCTGTTTCGGAGCGGTAAAACAGAATTTGGCGCTAGTTTTTTTTTGTAATAACGCAGGTTTGGTATTGTCCGTGCTGAAAGGGTTATCTTCATTTAAACTATTCAATTATTATTATTAAAATACTTTACTGCACTTTAACTTAAAAGTATGTACAAAGGCGAACTTAAAGCCATTTCGGCTTTTTCTACCAGCTAACCTTTGGGAGAGTGAGACAGTATAATATGTGGGGTGCAATTTTAACCTTATTTAAAAATTTGAATAAACTACATAAATAGAATGTTTACATAGACTACTTAAATACTTATTAATATATAGAAGATATATATGAAGATAATATAATATTATTAAGAAGAAATATTTAAATTTAAAATATACTGTTCTGCTTGTTTAAAAAGAAAGTATTAAGTAATTATTGAAAATTATATTTTGACAACTAATTTGACTAAGCACATATATGTACGTGTCTTACTCGGGGATTGAATCTAGGTTCTGTGAACACTTAAGAAAAGTGTATTTCTTATTGGTATTACATGCAGGGATTTATTTATTTAAAACTTATTTGCACATAAATATACAAAGGGTCACGCTATAATGTCGCTTGACGTTCTACGCCTATAAGACCTTCGGAACAACGAGAACATTTACGTGAGGTAGATGTAATATATCAATTAATATTAAATATAAAAGTAAAGTATCATCACGACCGTTTTTCTTTCGGGGTGGTCAGAAACCACGCTTATAATTAAGCGGATTCACATTTAGCCAACTTTACTATAGGCCAATCATGACAAGTGGCAAGCTCGTCGATGTCTCCAGCGTATCAAACTCGAGAAATATCACAAATAAATTAAATATTAATTAAATGTGACCGCCTCCGCCGCCGCCACTAGACCAGTGGTAACAAACGTTGCCGTGAACTCGGGAGGTCGTGGGTTCGATTCCCACCGGGGGCAAGTTTTACATTGTATAATTTGTCTCAGTCTGGGTGTTTATATGTATAATATGCATATATTTACAAAAAAAAAAGTATAATATGTAGTTTAGCAACCATCTAGTTTCCGTAACACAAGCCTCGCAGCTTACCACGGAAATTAGATGGCGCTGGATTGCGCTGTCTAGAAATATTTATTTATTATTTTCATTATTAAATATTTTTGTGTCCCGACCAGGAATCGAACCCGGTACCTCAGTCTAAATCCACGGACTTGACCGCTAGGCCACGGAGGCAGTTAAAATTAAATATATAGAATTTATTAATAAAATTACATACGAATAAATTTAGGTACTACGTACTACATGATAACCGATGATGTAGGATAACAATAAGCAACAATCATGAAAATTATGAACCCAAAAAGTGTCTGTAAAGTAATCTTTTAAATATAGCTCTGTTTGGAGCATCTTTAACCTCTGTCGGTAGGTCATTCCAAAGCCTTGCAGCCACAACTGCAAACGACTTGGATATAAAAGCGGAATGGTGAGAGGGGATAGCAAAAGTCGTAATAAAGGAAGAGCGAATAATTCTGTCATGATGCGACCTAAGCAAAGTGAAGCTGTCCTTAAGGTATTTGGGGGTCGCAGGCTCGTATAATATGGAGTATAGTAAGCAGAGCACTCTGCTATTCCTCCTACTGCAAATATTTAACCACTTCAGTTTTTCGCGAAATGGGAAAACGTGATCATATTTGCGGAGACAAAAAAATAATCTGATGCATACATTGGGTAGTTTTTAGATTCGAACCGATCTTTCTAGGATTTTAATAACTTCGATAACTAATGTATTTGTATACATTGACAAAGTTTCAAACGATTATGCATGCCTATTAACATTCTTCATTATAAATTATAGGAACCTCAATTGACAAAATTACCTGTTTCCCATACAAGTAAGCAGTTTGCTCGGTTGTAAGAACGCGTTCCCTAATTCCTACAAAGGTCGGTTCAAACCCACCCGGAATGTACCAATGAGAAATACATTTTTCTTACGTACATTTGTCATAGATTTACAACACCACCGTTCCCGTGCGTCGAAGAGCACGTTAAGCCGTCGGTCCTGGTTCCACTAATACCAACTTGTGGAATCGTTAATAAATTTCTATTAAAAATTGACATCATATCCTCGTCAAGCCGTCTGGCCAGTGTGGGCCAAATTCTCCAGATATATGTTCTGGAAGGCCCATCTCCAACAGAGGAGGTCTAGGAAGCTATGTTCTAGGGGCTGTAATAATAATAATAATAAAAAGGCAGTAGGGCAACTTTATTTAACAATAGGCAACTTTATTTGACCGCCTCCGTGGTCTAGCGGTAACAAACGTTGCCGTGAACTCGGGAGGTCGTGGGTTCTATTGCCAACGGGGGCAAGTTGTACATTGTATAATTTGTCTCGGTCTGGGTGTTTATATGTATAATATGTATATATTTACAAAAAAAAAGTATAATGTAGTTTATCAACCATCCAGTTTCTGTAACACAAGCCTCGTAGCTTACCACGGAAACTAGATGGCGCTGTGTGACCTGTCTGGAAATATTTATTATTATTTATTTATAATAAAAAAACGAACTCCGAATACGTTACAAGAACAAGGATAAAAAGTTAATTTAGATAAACGATCAATTAGACAAAATTCTCTGCGTGTTAATTAGTGTACCCTTAAAGTTAGGAATCCGTAACATTACCAGCTATTAGATCATTAAACTTTTAATCAGACTAGAAACAATTTTGTGCACTTATCTAGAATCTATTATCGCTTAACTAATTACCATAATTATCAGACTTATTCTGATAATGCATGTCGTATGATTCACATTATACACACAAGTGTTAGGTCTTTGTACCCTATTTTTACATAACAATTTTATAGATCGATACACTTGTCAAAAAGTTATATCAATTTTAGTAATAATCTTAAAGGATTATCGCTATCTGTGAAAATATATGGTTTTATATATAAATTATTGGTGATATTTCTCGAGTCTGGTTGCTAGAGACTAGGGTGCAGAACCGGAATTTCCCGATCTCGAAAGTACCGGGAATTCTTGATTCTCAGTTTAGTAAAATGGAACCGGAAACTTAAATTTGGTTAAAAAAAAGTATGGTTTATGTATGTTTATGTAATAAATAATAAAAAGGTAACTTATTAACTGTATTATTAAAATTTCTTATTTTTTTCATCCTGCCTATCACGTACCTTACTCGATCCCCAAGGTTAGCTGGTAAAGAGTGCCTACTGGCATTATAGCTCGCCTCTGTACTATTTTTAAATGCATTAAAGAATTTAAATAAAATAATTAGATTTTTCGAAAATTTTATTTAATTACGCGATTCATACTACTACTTACTTACTCTTACTTTATGTTTATTTATTGTTTGTTAATAAAGTTTCATTTTGATTGTTTTCTTTAAAAATGTTTAAAATAATTTTAATTTAGGTAAGATTATATTGATAGAGGTATATGTTTCGGTCCAAGGAAGATGGCCGCTTAATTTTATTTATTTATTTATTTTATTTATGTATTTATTATGTTTGGAAAACAGCAATTTTACACTAGTAAACTTAAGATTAGATACAATAAAGCCAATTAACAGTTTCCACTTATAGTTGCACCTTGAACAAAAAAAAAAAAAAAAAAAATGAGAATTAGATTTTTCTTACGTACATTTGTCATTTACAACACCACCGTTCCCGTGCTTCGGAGAGCACGTTAACCCGTGGGTCCCGGTTCTACTTATACCAACTTGAGGAATCGTTAATAATTTGTCATTAGAAAAGTGACATCAGAACCTCGCAAACCCGTCCGGCCAACTTAAAACTTGGCGAGTGTAAGCTAAATTCTCCAGAATTTCTGGAAGGCTCATCTCCAACAGTGGAGTTCTAGGACTTTGCGTTTTAGGCGCTGCTGTGATGAACTAATCTTAGTTGCTAAGTAGCGCCGTTTCGTTTGAAGCATTTCTGTAGAACACCAGATAAGACCCCCTTTCCCCATTATACCTTAGGGAACGTTTTAAATTTCTTTCTTCGACTCATGTTCGTGACTTGCGATCTACCCAAAATAACCTTCTTGCTATTCCTCTCCA
Source organism: Tinea semifulvella (assembly GCA_910589645.1). Lineage (NCBI taxonomy): Eukaryota > Metazoa > Arthropoda > Insecta > Lepidoptera > Tineidae > Tinea > Tinea semifulvella. The sequence continues at coordinate 10,230,974 of OU342586.1, forward strand.
CTCCTCGACAAGATATTCAAATTCCTTCACTGTTACCGCAGAGAATCTCTGGAACACTCTCCCTCTCTCTCTTCGAAATCTAACGACTGCGCTTTCATTCAAAAATTATCTTTACTCCCATTTTCTATCCATTCAGAATAACTAAAGTTATGTATCTGTGTTAAACTGTTCTTTCACTCTTTTCTCTATTTTTAACCTTAACCCTATATTATAGTGTGTATTTGTTTGTTTCTGTATATATGTAATTATATGTATTGTATTATAGATATACTTGTATGTATTATAATATGTATGATATGTAGTTTATGTAGTATTAGTATAAATTATTGTTTTTGTTAGTAAATGCTTGGCACTCTGCCTGTAATCCGTTAAAACTCCCAAAGGTTAGCTGGTGGAAAATGCCTTACGGCATAAAGCTCGCCTGTGCACATTAATTTTAAGTTAATTTAGTTTTTGTGCAATAAAGAATTTTTTATTTATTTATTTATTTTATAATTGGGGTCAGCTTATTTGCCTTAAAGGTTTGATCATTTGGGAGTGGTAGAAATACAAGTGCGATTATAATGAATGAATATAGAAGAGACCTGATTATCGAGGGTACGACTGTAAACACCGCACCACAATGTTAGGCAAAAGGTTCTTGTTCCTTATTTGCCACACATTTTTTCCTAATTCTGCTAAAAAAAAAGGTCAAATTTTTTTTGGGCTTGCATTTTTTTACAAATTTCTTTTTTCAGGTTCAGAGGTAAAAATATCGAATTCTTGTAGTAGAAGAAATACTCTCTCTATAAATAATCTCTATATAACAACACTAAAGGGACTGTGCATTTTATGGCGTTAGAGAGAGTTGTCGTTAAATGGAGATGAAATCATTGTATGGAAGACAAGCTAAACCAACCAAAGCCAATTGATTTCGACTCTTTAGGGAGTTTGTCGTTAAATCGAGTTTAGATGGAGTTTACACTGTATCTCTTAAACTACCTACAGTAGACGTGTCGATGTTTTTTTGCTCTGACAAAATTGTACGTATTGATGAATAAAACGTCATATTAAGCGTTATGTATATCTACATAGTAATAACCTCTGTATACATTATTGGATGCATGTTAGTCAACAAGACCTATTCAAAATCCATTCCAAATTTCAGTGAATCAGAACAGTTTGCGGACAAAAGTCTCACAAGGTTTCCTTGCTACAATTTTATTAGAAACAAATTGTACAAAACAAAACAATACCAAGACTTGACCTGTCTTGGACTTGCTTTGGGCAATACTACGTGTAACATTGCGTTTTTCTACTGACGCACGTCCGATTAAGTTGCTTTTTGTCAGTATTGTGTAGTTGTTTATATTTAATGTATCGCATTTATTACATTGTGTAGTTGTATTAGTATGTAATAATAATAAATAATAATAATAATAAATATTTCCAGACAGGTCACACAGCGCCATCTAGTTTCCGTGGTAAGCTACGAGGCTTGTGTTACGGACACTAGATTGTTAATAAACTACATATTATACTTTTTTTTTTGTAAATATATACATATTATACATATAAACACACAGACCGAAACAAATTATACAATGTACAACTTGCCCCCGGTGGGAATCGAACCCACGACCTCCCGAGTTCACGGCAACGTTTGTTACCACTAGACCACGGAGGCGGTCAAATGTATTTATTATATAGTATTTGTATGTAGGTATATGTATGTTTATTATACTTATATAGGTATATTACGTAGGCCTACATTATTTTTTAGAATTAAGATAGTAAATAATGTACATTATTCAATCATTTTATTTTTGTATATTTTGTGCACCTACTCCTGTCACTTAAAACTCTTATTGTCCTTAAGGTTAACAGGCCGAGAATGTCTAACGACATTATGTTAGCCCTTTGTACTTATGTGCAATTAAGTTTTTAAATAAAAATAAATCTACTAAGCCTCAACCAACATAATATTTTTATTGTTTAAATGATAATATATCATCAATGATAACCTTTAAGGTTAAATTAAACAACGCATTGTAATAACTATTAAAAGAACAATTAAGAATATAATTATCACGCGAACACACATCACGTTATTACCTATAAAAACCATTAGGTTCAGCCTTTAACCTAGTAATTATAAAAAAATGCGTATTTTTCTAGATCAATCAAAATATGACGGCCTAGTTCAAAGAATAATTATACAATAGTCACATCAAATCTATAGACTTTGCTTACTTTAAATAATTATTTTATAGCAGGTATTTTTTGCCAACTTAATATTTTTTTCAGGCCAGGAAGAAGAGTAATTTCTAACAATTCCGTGGATTCACCGTGCGGATGCAAGTTCTGTCGTGTGTGGAAAAAAGAGATGAGAAATGGTGTCACGGGCTTGCGACCGACAATAGACTGGCTTAATAAGGCCTCCTTTTTTATTTGATTGCGCAAAAAGACGCTCACCATTCACCATTCAGCTCCTCTCCCTACCCAACCCGTTTTTTTTTTTAGAGAAATGGGCCCAATAAAATGTTCTCGTGCCATTATGATTTCTTTTTTATTTGTTAGTTAATATATTGTTTTCATAATTTGTTAAATAAAAATGTTTTACGTTAATCATTAAATAGAATAAAACAGATGTTAAAATTAAATTTAAAAAAAACACAGAAATTAATTATGAATATTGAATTACCTATATAAATATAGCACATTGAAGCACGTTGCAAAAAAGTTGGGGCCTGGTTTGGGGCAATCTCTTAACTTTAAAGTATAAACAAACCATAATA